>JAYKKO010000016.1:82877-5082877 GCA_037074685.1 Glyphodes pyloalis
AAGTTCTCTAGCCCAAAATATTGTAAAGATTAGGATAACTACTGAGTTTCTTGCCGGGTTCTTCTCGGTAGGATTAGGTTCCGAACCGGCTGTAGCTTCAATTTTGGTTTGTATTCATTTTGACGATGCATAAGTGTTACTTGTAACCAACATGAATAAATGAATTTGTAGCGACCGAAGTCGCTATAGTTCACGCTGCCGCTCATGAAGTGCGCCAGAGTCGAGAATCATACGATCGACGTCATGCTCATTGTTCGCGCGCAGCTGCTACAACAAAAGCCGCGCACGGCGCGCCCTTATAGGTGCGCGCGCGCAGACGGCCCGCCTCCGCGAGACGACGGCCGGCCCACTTTCAACATGGCGTCTCACAGCTCCACCACCAGACGCGCTTACATAAAAAGCGCGGTTCCCGTGACAGAGCGACACTCTGCTATTTCACCTAACGCGATTAAATGTAACTCGATGTAATTCTAATAATTATAATCTCTTTTTGTAAATTGTGCAGAGTAATAAATAGTGTTGTTTGTTTCTCGTGGAGTTTAACTTGCCTAACGTCATTCTCGTTCCGTAGTGCCTAAATAGACTAGGAGGTATCAACCTAGTGTCCTAGGTTCCACGGGTTCGATTCCCGGTCGAACGCAAAAGTAGGACGAAGGAAATTACACCAAAAACCCTTCACTGGTGACCCCGAAGAACACATAAGAAGCAGCGATGGAACGACAGGAAGCATTCAAGGACGTAGAAGAATACACAAGCAGTGGTCCAGGCACAAGCGGAGAGCGAGGAACAAGTGGATTTCCGGAATCATGTCGTGTTGGTGTACGAGTCCCACCGTTTTGGCCTGAGGAGCCCGAGGTGTGGTTTGCCCAAGTTGAAGGTCAGTTTATTCTGTCTAATATTACAAGTGATACAACGAAGTTTTATTATGTGATTGGCCAATTAGAACACCAGTTTGCGGCGGAAGTAAAGGATATTATAGTATCCCCGCCACCTTCAGGCAGATACGAAAAGCTTAAAACAGAGCTTATTAAACGCTTGACTACTTCTAGGGAACGAAAAATTAAGCAGCTTCTTATGCACGAAGAGCTTGGCGATCGCAAACCATCGCAATTCTTACGACATTTGCAAAGCTTAGCAGGGGCAACGGTATCAAACGACCTAATGCGCACTATTTGGGCCAGCAGATTACCGTCTAATTTACAGACCATTGTTGCGTTGCAGAAAGATAGCACCCTCGAAGCTGTAGCAGATCTAGCAGACCACGTCCAGGATATAGCTCCACCTACCATCGCACAGGTAGCCACTTCATCTACAGTAATGCCAGGTACTACTTACGATATTTTATGCGACAAAATAGCAGAATTGACGCGACAGGTGGAGTCAATTCGCATGGTGCAACAAAGAAGCTCCCGTCCAAATGGGTACAGAGGGAGAAACGATAACGACAGAGGCCGTAATCGATCGCGGTCAAAATCCAGATCCAGGTATCCAACGGAGGGCCACCCGCATTGCTGGTATCACTACCGATTTGGATCGAAAGCAAACAAATGCATCTCACCATGTACTTTCAAGGCGGGAAACGAAAGGGGCAGCCGATAGTGGCTGAAAGCGTCTGCCCAGCGACAACAGGCCGCATTTTTATTACTGAACGTAAAACCAAGCTTCAATACCTTATAGACACTGGATCAGATTTGTGCGTGTTTCCTCGCTCTCGTATAAGCGGGCCGCGCACCAAGACCAGGTACGAACTCTTTGCAGCCAATGGTACAGTAATACATACATACGGTTCCATCAACGTAACTTTGGATTTAGGCCTGCGTAGAGCCTTCGAGTGGCGATTCACAATAGCTGATGTATCAAAACCCATCATAGGCGTCGACTTCCTGAGCTACTACAACCTGCTGGTTAATTGTCGCAAGCAAAGATTGGAAGACCAGGTTACATCACTTACAGCTCAGGTCACCAACCATTACATTACCCAGGAAAGTATTTCTTCCATACGCACCACTTACGGCAGATCTACTTATTTAGATATCATTCGGGAGTACCCAGACATCACACGGCCAGCAGGTAAGATCATGGCACCAAAGCACAACACTGTGCATCACATACGAACCACACCGGGCCCCCCTGTATCCAGCCGACCACGCCGCCTCGACCCACAGAGGACAGTCATAGCAAAGAAGGAGTTTGACGATATGTTGGCAAACGGAACGGCTCGTAGATCAGAGAGCGCATGGTCTTCTCCATTGCATTTGGTGCGTAAAAAAGATGATAGTTGGAGACCTTGTGGTGACTACAGAGCCCTGAATGCACGCACAGTCCCGGACAGATATCCGGTCAAACACATTCAAGACTTCGATCATCAGCTCGCAGGCAAGAGCATATTTTCAACTGTAGACTTATTAAAAGCGTATAACCAATTGAGCGTAAACAAGGCTGACATACCGAAGACAGCGATTACCACCCCGTTCGGACTTTTCGAATTCCCATTTATGTCTTTTGGGCTTCGAAACGCCGCTCAGACATTCCAGCGGTTCATGGATGAAGTACTGAGAGGGTTAGATTTTTGTTATTGTTATATTGATGACGTGTTGGTGTTTTCAGAGTCAGAGACCCAGCACCAACAACACCTGCATTTGTTGTTCCAACGTTTGTCAGATTACGGTGTACTCATCAACACATCCAAGTGCATCTTTGGTCAAAATCAGGTAACCTTTTTGGGTTATACCGTCTCTGCAGCAGGCGTAAAACCATTGGAGACCAAGGTTCAGGCGGTCCAGGAGTACCCAGTACCGAAGACTGTCAAAGAACTCAGGCGATTTTTGGGTATGATTAATTTCTATCGCAGGTTCACACCCAGGGCTGCAGCATTACAGGCACCCTTGAACGAGTTACTGACCGGGCCGAAAACAAAAGGAGCTCAACCCATCACCTGGACCCCTCAGTTAGCAGAAGCGTTCAACAACTGTAAAGCCAGTCTAGCACAAGCCACTCTTTTAGCTCATCCCAAGATCGACGTTGAACTATCCATACACACCGACGCTTCAGACACAGCAGTTGGGGCAGTGCTACAGCAGCGAAAAGAAGACGTCTGGCAGCCTCTCGCCTTTTTCTCAAAGAAACTCAGCCCAGCACAGAGGAAGTACAGTCCATATGACCGTGAGTTACTGGCAATTTATGAATCTATAAAATATTTCAGACATATGGTGGAAGCCCGTCAATTCACAATATACACGGATCATAAGCCGCTGACCTTTGCGTTTGGCTCCAGCAGAGATCACTGTTCACCCCGCCAGTTCAGGTATTTGGACCTTATAAGTCAATTCAGCACTGACATACGGTATGTAGCAGGGAAAGATAACGCAGTCGCAGACAGTTTATCTCGCATCAACGAGGTGGCAGCGCCTATTGATTACCAGTCTCTTATGGAACACCAGCTTAATGACAATGAGTTAAATAAGATTCGACAGGGCGAAACAAGCCTCAAGTTAAAAAAAATAAAACTTGTCAACGCAGACTTTGAAATATACTGCGATGTTTCGACGGGAAAACCTAGGCCATATATTACCAAAGAGTTTCGCCACCAGGTATTTAACACGTTACATAGCCTCAGCCATCCCGGAGCAAAAGCAACGGTGCGCCTCATAACAGAGCGGTTCGTATGGCCAGGCATTAAAAAAGACTGTCGACAGTGGGCTCGAGAGTGCGAGGAATGTCAGCGTAATAAGGTTGCAAGACACACAATTGCACCGCTAACAAAATTTGTTTTACCACAATCTCGCTTCCGACATGTTCATATGGACATCGTCGGCCCGTTACCATTTTCTCTTGGTTACAGATACTGCCTCACGTTAGTCGACCGTTTCACACGTTGGCCTGAGGTATTCCCACTCCGAGACATTACGGCAGAAACCTGCGCAACTGCATTCATATCCGGATGGATCGCCAGGTTCGGTTGCCCGGACCAAATTACAACCGACCGGGGCCGCCAGTTTGAGTCCCGGCTCTTCAAACGCATCGCATCCCTGGTGGGAGCAGAGCATCATACAACTACTGCTTACCATCCCGCAGCAAACGGGCTGGTAGAACGCCTGCATAGGCAACTTAAAGCCGCCATAATGTGCCATAATACAATGCCTTGGTCAGAGGCACTACCTTTTGTGCTTCTAGGTCTCCGCAGCGCATGGAGAGAGGACCTGCAGGCTTCAACAGCAGAGCTGGTCTACGGCGAGCCTCTTCGCTTACCTGGTCAGTTCCTTCGCCCAACTCCTGGCGAACCAGTCGATGTCACCGATTTCGTAGACCGGTTGAAGCAACAAATTAGACAACTGGCTCCAACACCGACAACATGGCACGGCACGCGGCCATTTTACGTACCCAAAGACCTACAACAAGTAAAACAAGTCTTCGTCCGGGTAGGCCCTGCACGCAAGTCACTACAAGCCCCTTACGCTGGTCCCTACAGAGTGCTGAAGCGAGGATCCAAGACTTTCGACGTAGAGATGCAGGGCCGAAAACAAACCATTTCTATTGACCGTTTGAAGCCAGCATTCATCGCAGACGAGGAGAAACCTGCACCTTCAGACTCACAAACTCTTGCAGCTGCTTCTCAAGACATCGGCAAAACCACGAAGAGCGGGCGGAGAGTGCGATTCCCCAACTACTATCGATCGTAGTAACGATCTCGGCGGGGGAGTAATGTAGCGACCGAAGTCGCTATAGTTCACGCTGCCGCTCATGAAGTGCGCCAGAGTCGAGAATCATACGATCGACGTCATGCTCATTGTTCGCGCGCAGCTGCTACAACAAAAGCCGCGCACGGCGCGCCCTTATAGGTGCGCGCGCGCAGACGGCCCGCCTCCGCGAGACGACGGCCGGCCCACTTTCAACATGGCGTCTCACAGCTCCACCACCAGACGCGCTTACATAAAAAGCGCGGTTCCCGTGACAGAGCGACACTCTGCTATTTCACCTAACGCGATTAAATGTAACTCGATGTAATTCTAATAATTATAATCTCTTTTTGTAAATTGTGCAGAGTAATAAATAGTGTTGTTTGTTTCTCGTGGAGTTTAACTTGCCTAACGTCATTCTCGTTCCGTAGTGCCTAAATAGACTAGGAGGTATCAACCTAGTGTCCTAGGTTCCACGGGTTCGATTCCCGGTCGAACGCAAAAGTAGGACGAAGGAAATTACACCAAAAACCCTTCAAATTGATTATGATTATGCACTAAGTTAACTGTAATGTTTATTTTACAGACCAAAAAAATAAGTTCTCAGTAATCCATTGAGCCACCGACCACTACCAGACTCTGACGAAGAAATCCTACATCCTGCCAACTCTTAAAGATGTTATCATGTTTAAAAAGTAGTTTCTCAGTCGTTTAATCGATCAAAATGTTCAAACGATGTTTTTTGGTTAATATTAATATTGGCACTGAAAACAATCTGTTGCCCACCGTGATCAGAAGTTAGGTAAAAAATCGTAGACATAGACTGGCGTACAATTATTACAAAAGCCATTCATTAAACATGTAGCCAAAGCGGCTGTAATTGTACTTACTAGCAATTATTTTAAGCATTGTTTCAACTATATTTTCTTGTCATCTGTATCAACCAAAGCATGTAAATGGCTAAATATAATAATAATAATAAATACATTTAGGGTTATTCTCGTTGTCCCTACCAGGCGCGTGTCCAGCAGTAGGGACAGTGGAAAATTCAATAAATGATTCAAATTTATTGCCATTGTCCCCATTGGAGTAAAAGGGAGTATAATTGGCTACTTGACAGTGTTAACAATAAAATATGAAAAGTGTTAGATACGTTAGCTTATTAGTTAAGTAATAATTTTACATGTTTATTTTTTAATTAAAAGCATAGTTAGTATTTTATTTTTGCAAAATAAATTTTACTTTTTTTATCTGTGGAACAAAAGAACCGAAACGGAAACCACCATTGCAATCCGGAAATGACAGCTGTCGGCGAAAATTATTTATTTTAATGTGGCGAAACAATGATTATTTTACCGATTAAATTGAATTATTGTGTCTCTAATCGTATTGAGAATTTATTGAAACATTTTCCGTTTATCTAAATTAAGTCGTTCCTATGCGTATCGGTTCGTTGTCTAGGACGTTGACGTCATAATTGCAACAGTGACGAGACTTGGCGTTTTCGCGCGCTTTTTAAATGTGTTACACAAAATCTTATTTTTCTCTGGTCATTTACATTTTTTCCAGATAAATCGAATTGCTTGGGATATAAAATGAACGGGCGCACATTTTACAATACTTTTTCAAAAACTGTCAAGTAGCCAATTATACATAAATTCTATTGAAATAATTCAAGATAATTTTTTCAAACCTATAAACATAAAAGTAATGCTGTCCCGGTTGTTTTCAACAGTCAACTCTGTCCAGACGGTAACTTTGGAACATGACGACCTCCGTGGCCAGATGCGAACGGGCCGGACTTTGTTGTTGTACCATCTCTGAGGTCCCGGGTTCGAACCCGGTCGGGTCAATAAGGGAAATGATCTTTTCTCTATTGTCTCGGGTCTGGATGTTGTGGTACCGTCGTTGTTTATGATTTATGTAACACAAGTGCTTTAGCTACTTACCACAGAATCTGAGCAATGTATGTGATGTTGTCCAATATTTATTTATTTATTTTACTAGATGTAGTGGGGACAATGGGCTAAATTTTAATTATTTAATCAAATGTTATCAAAATAAATCTTGTTGTCACCCTATTAGAAAGGGACACGCGCCTCTGTGGTAGCTATCTCGCTCGGCTCGTTTTTTGGCTGCGAGTGCTCGGTCCTGTTTATTATACTAAGTCCATGGCTGCGACACGCGCTTTGTAGAGCTGACTTTGTACAAATTTAAGAGAAATTTAATATTGTTTATGTTAAAAGTTATCATTTGAATGAAGGCTACTACAGAGTAGAAGATTATATCGTTGTCAAGGATGTGTGGACCACAAAACAGTCTAGTCGCTTACACATTAATTAAAACATATTTTGCCATTATTTTCCCTAAAGTGCCATTTTTTATTTTACACGGCCATCCACACAAAATGCAAAATTATTTCTACAGTTCGTTTATTATTTTCGAATTATTTAGAAGTTATTAACTTCTTTGTATATATTTTTACTTATTTTCAACTCTTTTTTCTCTCGTTTTATAATAGTCAACGATCTTGGTGCCGAGTTAGTTTTAATATCAGCTTTTTTTGCAATTTCCGCGGTATCTTCTCTGATATATATATGTTACAGTCATAGTGATTAAATAGCTATTATACATAATGACTGGTCATTATATATAATGGCCAAATTAACTAGACAAAGTAATAAATTAATCACTTTGTCTGGACATTATTCATAATAGCGTGTCAAAGTTAGCCAAAGTAATAAATACGGTCTAGCCGACTTTAAAAACTTTATTATTTTTGTATTTATTGGGTGTTGATCCCTGTGTTTTTATTTTTTTGTTTTATAGTTAAATAACTTTATAACAATGTTAATTGACGTGAAATTACTATTTTATGTTATTTTAATTTTTTAAATAATCTTTAAGGCAAATTGAAATATAATGTTATAATCTTAAACGCATGCCTACGTGTTTTATTACATTATCCAAGTCATCGAAGATATTATATATAATAGCTAGTTAATGTGATTAATTTTGTATCCATTATCACTTTAGCCAAACTGAGTAGATATTATGCATAATGGCTAGCCATTATACATAATATCCAGATTTATTACTTTGGCTGTAACATATACTCAAACGAAGCTAACAGGAGTTTACTTCGTTTGTTTTATATGTAGATGATTCGTAAATATTATTGTTGTATTGTATAAGAACAAAAATATTCTCCATCCCCGTTTTCCCTCATATTGCGCTGTTAGTACCTAGATGGCGTAACAATTTATTTACTTTTAAAATATGTATTCGATTTTTCCCTCGGGTTCGGTCGCATCACCTGGTATAAAAATTAATCCTCTAAATCCAATTGGTCCTTTCTGCGTGAAAGATGACAAACATAGGTACATCCAGACATAAAGATTTCCATACATAGGTATATTCTTACAAAAGGTCACGTTTATATTACAAGAAACCAAGTAGGATTCTTATAAATCTTCCATTTCAGACAACTTTATTCTCCTATTTTATTTCACCCACCTTGGTTCATATTAGTTTCTGTCTGGAGTACCTACCAGAGGGCTCGAGTTACTACTCAATTCTAGGCGCTAAGAACTTGTATTAAGGGAGTTGTATTAATGTAGCTAAGTGGCGGATTTACACTTTTGCCGCCATCGTTTTCGTGTTGGGCGAGTCCGACTCGCACTTGGCCGGTTTTGTAGCACTAAGTCTAATTATCAAGGAAGGCTTTAGGCTATATAACCACATGCGACCAATAGAAGTGAAGAATCTGTGCAAAAAACGACAAGAGGTACTACGCGCGCAAAGCCGGGGCGGGCTGCTAGTTAGAAACAGAACTCAGGCTGCTAGTTTTATCTACAATGAAGGTATTAAGGATTCAAAATGGCCTGAATTGCTCCAACTACCTCCTGACCCTACTTGTACGCTTAGTTCCACCATGCTGTCAATAGATGGCGCTGGCAGTACTTTACAACGCGGTGACGTTATGATCCTCTAAAATTGAGCTCTTCATAATCTTAGGTACCTACTTAGAAGATTTAACACTTAGAATAAATATAAATATAAATATTATATTGGACAATATTGGACAAGAATAAGGAAAGTATAATATATCTATGATTTAACATTAATTGAATTAAAGAGCTCGTGGACATTTGCAAATAGGCATGTGAGTGAGGCATGGGTTGTGATAGAATGTGACTTGGAATTGAAGAAACGAATCTATATATATATAAAAGAAAGTCGTGTTAGTTACACTATTTATAACTTAAGAACGGCGGAACAGATTTGGCTGAAAATTGGTGGGGAGGTAGTTTAGAACCAGGAGAAGGACATAGGATACTTTTTGATTATTATTTTTTACTTTAAAGTCATTTATTGCCTCTAAGGCGGAACAAAGTTCGCCGGGTCACCTAGTAAATAATATAGATTTATACAAATTCGATAAAGAAACAATAAGTCAAAATTGAAGACAAAATCAATAATGTGAGGTGATTTAACAAAAAAATTTACAAAGTAATCATATATTAAGAATTATATGTAAATACACTAGTTTTTTTTTAGAAATAGAAATAGAAATAGAAATAAAATATATTTATTTGCATAAAATATGGTACAAAAGATGTTATAAATAAAATAAAAGCACAAACATATTTTACCAACATTGGCATGCAAATCCCTTGGTGATATTTAGATCACCTACCTACTAACTGTATATAAAATAAAATTCAAGATCTAACCTATTTTTTGAATGGTTAAAAAATTCACTTATTGTATAGAAATTATTTTCTCTAAGCCACATTGATAGTTTATGTTTAAATAATCTATTAGGCAGTACTTTTAGTTCACTAGGTATCTTATTAAATATTTTTACACACATAGCGTCACATTGCCGTAGATAGAAACTCAAGTTTGGAATACTATTGTAAACTAATTTATGAGGATCGCGTGTACTTCTGAAACTACTTTTTTTAAATAGATAGCTATGACATTTAACAAAGTTGGCTAACTCTAAGATATACATACATGGAACGGGCAAGATATTTAAAGATTTAAAAAGTGGTCTACAAGATTCTCGAGGAGTTTTTCCACACATCGCTCGAATACATTTCTTTTGTGCAATAAAAAGCTTATCTAAATCGACCCCAAATCAGTAGTCCATAAGTAAGTATTGATGAAATATACCCATGATATGCTAATAGAGTAGTCGTCATTGAGGTAGTGTGACGAAGCCTACTTAGGACGTAAACGTAACGATTTATTTAATCTCTCACTGTATCAATGTCTTCTTTCCAATCCAATTTATCGTCTATGATTACTCCTAAGAATTTAGTTTGCGTAACTTCTTGAATAGATTGGCCATTGTAATTAATATTAAGTTTAAATTTATTCTGTCTACATGTTCCAAATTGAATAAAATTTGTTTTGTTTAAATTAACAGTTATGTTATTATTTTTAAGCCAACTTATAATTGCACCAATTGTTATATTGATGTCTGACTCGAAACATGTTTCATTTTTTTGAAAGGGTATGATAACCGAAACATCATCAGCAAACAATACACATTTATGAGGTGTTACAGCGGGTAGATCATTTATGTATAATAGGAACAAAATAGGGCCCAGGACACTCCCTTGAGGTATACCGGTCGAGTTTACTTTATATTGGGATTGGCAAGACACTACATTTGATTTTTTATCCAAACTATTTATTGCAACTGATTGTTTTCTGTTATTCAAAAATGATTCAATCCAGCTCAAAGCCAAACCTCTGATGCCCAGATTATATAACTTGGCAAATAGCATTTTATGTGATACAAAATCGAACGCACGTGTCATATCAAAAAATATTGTAGCCACTGGTATTTTTGCGTTTATTTTCTCAGCTATTTCCCGAACAAGGTGGTAAGTTGTGAGAGAAGTTGATTTATTACTTTGAAATCCAAATTGTTCTTTTATTAAAATATGATATTTGTAGCAAAAATCCATTAGTCTTATTTGCAAAGCTTTTTCGAATATTTTAGATAGCACAGGAGGTAATGTTATGGGCCGATAATTTTCTATTACATCTCTTTTTCCTTTTTTGTGTAATGGTCTGATAACGGATTGCTTTAATATATCAGGAAATTGGCCTGTTTCAAATGAGAGGTTTATTAGATAAGTAAGTAAGTTTTGTCGAGGGGGAAATGCCTACTGCGCCGTCACTCTCTGTAAGGAGCAGAGAGTGGTGTGTCGGGCTCGTACAGTTGTGGGGGAGTCGGGATCCCTTGTGAATACTACACAGGCTCCCCCACAACGCCTACCGACAAGCGGCCCTCCTCTTCCTCCGCAGCCCCACCACGATGCTATACGCGCCACGTGCGCCACTGCCGGGTTGCGGCCTACAGGGAGACCGGTAATACATACCTTACTTGTGGAGTGCAATAAAGAATATGAATATGAAACTCCGTAGTCCTCCTCTCCCTCCGCGATCCAGCTCTGCCCTCCGCGGCCCAGCTCGGGATCCGTCTTCGTTTCATCCTGTGTCGTATCGGAGGAGGCTGGGTGGTAAGCCATCCTCAACGCACCGGACCACAGGGTTACTGAGCCGCTATCACCACCCTATCGTGACAAGACGCGGTATTCTGCGTTCAACCCTTTATCCCTACTCCCTACTAATATTATAAATGCGAAAGTAACTCTGTCTGTCTGTCCGTCTGTCTGTCTGTGTGTCTGTTACGCTTTCCTGCTTAAACCTCTCAACCGATTTTGATGAAATTTGGTATACCTAGGTATACGTTGAATCTCAAGAACGGACATAGGCTACTTTTTGTAAGAAAGTAAGGGGGGGACGGGGTAATGCCACCTTTGAAAGTTTATATGGGAAAATGTTTATTTTTTAAGTTAGAGATATGAAAGTTGGCACAAATATAGCTCTATTAAAATATTGACTACTTTTTGTTTCGAATATTAGGGGAGATAGGGGTAAAACCGACCATGACAGGATGTAGTCCACACGAACGAAGTCGCGGGCACAGCTATTTAAAATAAGTTAAGGGTCACCACTTTTTAGTAGTTAATACGAACTGCTTACTGCTCGACGTTTCGGTTAGGTGGCTTTGACTCATCGTTTTAACTCATTAACTTATTTTAAAAGAGTTTGTATGTTTGACCGCCATAATCTCAGGAGCCACTGGTCCGATTTGAAAAATTATTTTAGTGTTAGATAGCACATTTATCGAAAAAGGCTATAAGGTTATATAACATTACGCTGCAACTAATAAAAACGAAGTATTAGTGGAAAATGTGGCAAAACCAGGTATAGTACGCGTACAAAAAACGCATAGATAAGATCGCTTCCCACTAACTCACATTTAAAATAAAAAAACAAAATCAAAATCGTTTCATTCCTTTAGGAGCTGGGATGACACATACAGACAGACAAACGCGTCGATATCATAACACCCGTCGTTTTTGGCGTCGGGAATAATAATAAGAATACTTCTCCGAGCTGTTTGTGAATGCACAAACTTGGCATTTTGAGCAGTGTTGTTATGGAGCTTCATAGCCGTAACCGAAATAATCGGATATCCGAAATAAAATAAGATCCGTAACCGTAACCGAATCCGACATAACAGTTTCAGATAGTTTCGGATAGGGCGGAGTCTGACTATATAGTGTTTAGTAAATGCAACGTGTTGTGGCTAGTTTTTGTATAAGAAATAATTATATACAAAATCGAGTAGCTGTAAAAAATAATAACTTGTTTCACTGATTTGAGTTTAAAGCCAACAAAGTAAAATTAACGTCAAGTCATTTATATTCTTATTAGTATTTCACTTCTACACTTCCATAAAAATCTAATATCCATAACTGATACTATCGGATAATCCGAAATAATTTCATAACCGATATATTATTTGACATATATCCGTATCCACATCCGTATCCGAAATGATATATCCATAACATCCCTGATTTTGAGGACGGGTAGCGACATCTGTTGTCATTGCTTGCAAAACACTCGGCGAGCGGCGACACGCGCTTCATACAAAAATACAAAAATATTTATTTCGATCTCTTACATAATATTTGTTACAAGGTTTGGAGTCTCCTTTTAAGCAAACAATTTGCTTGTGTTAGGAGATCCGCTCTTCAATAGCCAAGAAATCTTATTAAACGTTATCCCAAAACAGACTATTTAATAACACATACAATTAAATAAATAAATTTAAAATTTATAAAAGAAAAAGAAAGCAAATGAATTGACAGTATGTATATGAAACCTAGAATATTACTAGTAACTTACTGAAGATATTGTATGCGTGTGTGTACTTGTGTGTATGTCAATGTGTGCGCGTGTGTGTGTGTGCGCGCGCGCGCGCGCGCGCGTGTTTGTGTGTGTGTATGTGTAATAAATAAATAAATAAAGTAAAATAATATAAAATAAAACAAAAGCCTCTTTAATGCCTATACGAGAAAAAGTTATTATATAAATAGGTTATACTATTTGCTTTTTGCTTGTACTATGGCTTCGATATCGGCATAGTTTTTATTTTTCAACCATGTTGTGACGGTATTTTTACAGCGTTTATGTGTCATAGGGTGGATATTAAGAAAGCTTTGAACAACATTATAAATGGTCTTTACTTTGACTTTAGGACCAACATATTTTTTTCTCCTACCTTGAGTCTGTTCCCGTTCGAAAGGAAGGAATTTATGAATTTTTAATATAATTAGCAGCACGTATAGTTTACGAACGGATAAAAGACCCGACTCCAAATAAAGGTGTTCTGTCGGAAATCGGAACGGCTTAAAATACATAACCTTTAGTAATGACCGTTGAGCCCTTTCTAGTTCAAGAAATTTTATTTTTGAGGCCCCACCCCATACTGGAACACAATATCCGATTATTGATTGTGCTAAAGTTATGTATATTTGATTTAAAAGATTTGTAGGAGCAACATGCCTCAATATTTTAAAAGTCCAAATTAGTTTTCGTATTCTATTCATAATTAGCTCAGTGTGCATGTGCCAAGACAACCTCTGATCAAGCAATATCCCTAGGTATTTAGTGTACTTTACTTTATCAAGCGCAATACAGGAGCAATTTGAATGACTGTTGTTTGTGCATTTGTGGATTTTGATTTGAAAGTCTGTTGAAGGCTGACCGTTGTCGTATAGTGAGAAACATATGTAGTTTGTTTTAATAGTGTTTAAAGTTAAAAGATTTACATCAAGCCATGACGATACCTTTGCTAGACCAGTCTCCGCAGATTTTCTAACACTGTCCCAAGTTTTTCCTTTGAAAATTAAGGCAGTGTCATCAGCATACGAGAATACTTGTCCATTATATAGGTTCATTTCACTGAGTTGGTTGATGTAAATCAAAAACAACGTCGGTCCAAGCACGCTTCCTTGGTGCACTCCGTATGAAATCGTTTTCTCCGTACTAATTATGTCCGCTATTTTAACCCTTTGTTTACGCTCAGTTAAGTAGTCATGAAATAATGAAAGCGAAACTCCTCGAACACCAATGCTTTCAAGCTTATGAAGAAGAATGTTTACACAGACAGTATCAAACGCCTTCCTTAGATCGAGGAAAACTGCAACACACTTACTCCCATTGTCAACTGCATTAGTGACTGAGGAAGTAAGTGCCAATATGGCATCATCAGTAGACATGCCCGTTCTAAAGCCGAATTGTGACGGTGACAGAATATTGAATTTTGTTTAGATATTTAACTAGCCTGGTGTTAATTAGTTTTTCTAAAATTTTGGAAATTGATGACAGAACTGAAATTGGTCGGTAATTTGAAATGACTGACTTTTCACCATTTTTGTGCACTGGGGTTATAAGGGCTTCTTTTAAGGCAGCAGGGAAGATGCCCTGTTCAAAACATAGGTTCGCTAAGTGTGTAATTATTGGTACTAATTGTTCGTTGGCAGCTTTTATAAAACTAGTCGGTATTTTGTCCCATCCGGGGGCACTCTCAGTCTTTAATCCTGCCAACACAGACTTCACTTCATCATTATCGGTATAATAAAGTGCAAAGGATGATAATGGTGACTTTTCTGCTTCTTGGAAATCAGTATTTCTCCCCTGGACCGAACTCGATAATTTAATTTCATTGGCCAGTATTTCGCCCACAGATGCAAAGTATGAATTCACTCGATTTACCGAAGTTTGTGGGGTTGTGTCAATGTCTAATAATTCCACATTGTGTTGTTTACTCGGTTTTCGCGTAGTTATGCAGTTTATTGTTTTCCATAACTTTTTAGGGTTTTTGTGTGCATTTTTCAATTGTGTCTTGTCGAATTTACGCTTTTGTTTTTTGATAATACAATTGCAAAAATTGCGGTACCTTTTAAACGTTATTTTTAGTGTTTCATTATACGGATCTAGTTTTAGCTGTTTTTGCATATTGTTACGATTTAAAATGCACCGCAGCAAGCCACAGGTCATCCATGGTTTTATTAATCTATTTTTTAGTGGGATTGAGACTGTTATTGTATTCAAAGATATACATTGCTGTAATTTAAATACTAACTGGTCTAATAGTTGGTTAGGATTTTTTAGTTTTAATAATTCTAACATATCTGTTTTTTCCATGTATTCTAATGCCTTCTCTTTTTCAAAGACTGCTTTCGTTTTTGCAATATTGTATTTATTCAACTGGTTTGTCAGTTTTAATAAAATCATGTTGTGATCGGTTACAGTCGTATCTAAAATGTATATTGTTGCAGATTTACTATAATTTTTAATTTTTAACATAAAATGATCCAGGCAGTTATTTCCTCTAGTAGGTATGGTGTGACCTGGAAGCAGTCCGTGCATTGCTAACATATTCAGGTAATTAAGTCTATTAGAGCGTTCGTGCGGCACTTCATCTTGCTTGTAAATTAGGTTTATATTGATATCCCCTGTTACTATAATGTTTTTGTTTTGCGATATTTTACTTAGATGTTGATTAAGGGAATTGATAAATTCTTCGGTATTCGTTATTGAAGGAGATCTGTAAATGCCAAAGATAACAATATCGGGAGAGATAGTAATTTGTAGGCAGGATGCATTTTAGTAAATGCATCCTGCCTACAAATTACACATAAAGTTAAAGTTAAGGAAGTAAAGTTAGTACTTTACTTCCTTAACTTTAACTTTATGTGTATTTTTTATATAGGCTACGACTCCATCTGCTCGATTTAAATGGTATTTAGTTTGATACGAAGTATAGTTATTGATTTGGGGTATATTCTTATTTGCATTTAATCTACATTCACTAAGTATAAGTAGGTCAAAATTAGTATTTAAATTTGCTATATTTAACTGTAAGTCATCAAAGTTGGTGTAGAAACTTCTAATATTTTGTGATATTATTGTAAAATCTTTTTTAGTTTTCTTTATTAGTTTAGGAAAATTGCTAACTGAGCATGTGAAAACTTTTGCTACCTCAGTATAGTCCAATTCTTGTATGGTTTGTAATGTGTTATTCATAATTGCAATTTGATAGAAAATTGTGGGTATTATCAATTTGTTTGTTATATGTTTTATCGATGTTTAAGTGTTTAAGAGGCATGTATAGGAAATCAATGTAGTAGCTTTTAATGATAATGTGTTTATGATTAGTTGTTTTTGTATTTGTTTGTATTGATAGTGTGTGTATGATTAAAATAGTATGTGTGAGTTTTTTGTTGTTTGGTGTGTTTTTTAATGTTTCAGTTACATAAAGTATTACAATATAAATGCAAATCAATAATTCTGATACGAGTATATAACAGATTTTTACGACTAGTCATTTAAGTTGCATAAGGTTATTTATCTGTGATTCTGATTTTATAGCAATGATAGTGGAGTTTTCATCTTTTCTTACATATACTCTCCCATATGCTGTCCAGCAAAATTTATAATTTTTTGACTTTGCAAGGTCCCGTGCGAGGAAGTGTAGTCGGGCTCCTGTCGCTGTGAGCTGCTCAGAGACAAATATAGGTGTATATTCCTCTATGTGTAAGCCAAGGTGTTTCGCACAAAGTTTCTCTTTTTGTCTGATGTTAAAAGATTTTGTCCTCTTTAAGAGTTCAGTCTTGATAATTGTCGATGATAACTCAACGACAATAGGGCAGCTTTTAACATTACGTTTGCTTTGCACTCTATATATGTCTCTTATGTCTTTTGTGTCAATTTTGCAGTTGACTACACTGGATAAACTCACTGTCATTTTGATTAAGTCTTCCTTGGTCTCTTGTGGTACCTTAGGCACATTTTTAATCTCGATGTTTGCCTTTCTATTACCTCTTTGTAAGTCTTCAAGTTTTTCCTCAAGGACTGTGATGTAGGCCTTATCCTTTCTAGCTTGTTCTTCAAACTGAGTCAATCTGTTCTTGAACTCTTCATTCTGGTTGCTGAGAGCTGCCATAGCGACTTCTATATTGGTGTTCGTAGCCTTTATTTCCAGGAGTGTAGGGTATATCTTTTGGATTTCTTGTTGTTGAGGGACCATCAATGCGGCCATACGGCTGAGCATCTCCTCTTTAAACTCGTCTAACTTCCTTTCGTAGTCAAAAGGCTTTGCTCGCTCAGTGATGTAATTAGGGGGAGTAGTCATGTTTGTTAGTTCTGTTTGATCCCCTGCTAGTACGGAACCAGAGAACGTCTCTTCGTAGCTCATGTCCTGTTCGTTCAAATTACTCATTGTAGGCAATTAAATATAGGCGAAGCAGTTAGACGACGTAGTCGCTGATCGTAGCACACTGCTAGTACCGTAACACTCACCTCGTAGTCGTAGCACGCGTCGCAATAACAATCTTAATTTCGTCGCGGCTGCCCACTGTTCTCGTGGTCCAATTGCAACACCGTCGCGCTCGCTCCGCAACCTACGCAGGGCGCGCGGGTTCAAACCTGACGATTTCACAAAAAGTCAAATGCGACTCACGTCAGGGCTCCGGGCACTCAGGGGCGCAGCACCCTCTCTGAAACGTCAGGGAGCGCAGTCCACGGGGCTCCAACATTAGTGCGAAAGCAAAACTCGACACGTCCGCTCGGTACAAAAGCCGGAGGAGAAGAGGCTTCATAGAGTTGACTAATAAATTTTATAAATCCCTACTAATGTTATAAATGCGAAAGTAACTCTGTCTGTCTGTCTGTCTGTCCGTCTGTTACGCTTTCCTTCTTAAACCTTTCAACCGATTTTGATCAAATTTGGTATAGGTATACGTTGAATCTCAAGAACGGACATAGGCTACTTTTTATTAGAAAATAAGGGGGGGAGGGGGGTAATACCACCTTTGAAAGTTTATATGGAAAAATGTTTATTTTTTAAGTTAGAGATATGAAATTTGGCACAAATATAGCTCGAAACTTGGATTAAAATATAGACTACTTTTTGTTTCGAATATTAGGGGAGAAAGGGGTAAAACCGACCATGAAAGGATGTAGTCCACGCGAACGAAGTCGCGGGCACAGCTAGTACATCATAATTAAGATAACGCTGAGCTATATATAAGTGTATGTTTATTTATCATGTATTGTCAGCGTTTTTCTTGTTGGTTGTCCTAATAAAGCAAAATAAACAAATTTGTATAAAATCTTTGCAACGCCCTCTAGAGGGCTTCACATGTACTTAATCTTAAAAAAATATGTAAACAATAAAGATTTTGAATTGAATTGACTTTGTACAAATTTAATACATAATATCATGTTAAAAGTTGTCGTTGTATTTTGTACATTTTTTTCCATACAATAGGTAGGTACTCTGCTTATTTTACAAAGGAGGTCTATACACAAAGGTAAAATTATCTATTATTTTTGGACTTCTACAGTTCGTTTAATAATGATTTATTTGCTTTTAATATTTATCATTTTACACGCGTTTATTGCTGACAATACGAGTGCGGTGCACTGTCAGCCAATCAGTTATGTCGAAACTTTTGACGTCTCATGCCGAGAACTTGACGTTTAAGTATCATCATATTTTGTAAAAAATTATAATCGTTATACCTATATTACTATACCTCGTCCTCAAGGGGGAGGCCTTATAATATTTCTTGATGTTTTAATGAATAAATCATGCTAGTTTTATCCACAATGAAGGTATAGGGCGTAAAAAATGGCCCGAACCTGAATTGCTTTAAGAAAAGGATGGTACAGGCGTGCCTTTTTTTGAACGACTTGACGGAAGCACTATTGTGACCCCAATACAACAAGTTCTTGTTTATGTTGATACACTCATTACTGTCGATTGAAAACCGACGTGCGTACGCGACACGCCAAGTACTGACCCACGTGTACGCTTAGTGCCACCATGCTGTCAATAGATGGCGCTGGCAGTACTTTACAACGCGGTGACGTTATGATCCACTGAGTTTGAGCTCGTCACATAATAATAATGTACTCGTAATACAAATGACTTTTAGAGCATTGAACTTGACTGTTACTTGGTCGTATGCATGAGAGCTATAGATAAAGGTAGGGAAGGAATAGAAATAAAATAAAATCTACAAACTAATTAACTAAACTCCTTATACAAATATTACATTATCAAAAAAAATATTCTCTATTATTAGGGCTTGTAGGAACCGAGAGTTCGGACGGCGCCCCGACTAGAACCCCCTCGGTGACCAACGTCAGCAGAGTTGCGGGTGTCGGGATTCTGCGCAGGCGCTCCATTTAACGGCGCTAAACGCAGCTGGAGCGTGCCAGGCCGCCTGAATTATTATTGTTTTGCTTAAGCTGAATAAACCCTACAGATATAACACCGACCACTTGCACAGAGACAGCGGGGTGTTACGGGTAAATACTGTTCGTGCTTCGCGGCACACTATTAACTACACACAGGAAAGCATCAGCATTACCGGACTATGAACTCCGCGCAGCTCAGCGAGTGTAGGTACGAATAGGATCCCCGTGCCCGCATTTCATACTGTCTTTGCCAAACGACAACCAATAAGTCGGAACTGAATCACTGGTCATCCGATTTTCAACAATCTGTACGCCTGTACTAATATCATAAAGCTGAAGAGTTTGTATGTTTGAACGCTCTAATCACCGGAACCATAGGTTCAATTGAAAAAAATATTTCAGTGTTTGATAGAACATTTATCAGAAAAGGATATAGGTTTTATAACATCACGCTGCAACCAAAAGGGGTGAAGCAGTAGAAAATATGGCAAAAACAGAAATAGTACGCGTGCGAAGCCGCCGCGGGCCACTAGTCATAGATAAGAACACTCCCGACTAACTCACCTTTCAAATATTAAAAACACAATCAAAATCGTTTCATTCCTTTAGGAACTAGAATGACACATACAGACAGACAAACGCGTCGATATCATAACACCCGTCGTCTTTGGCGTCGGGAATAATAAAAATACTTCTCCGAGCTGTTTGTGAATACACAAACTTGGAATTTTGAGGACGGGTAGCGACATCTGTTGTCATTGTTTGCAAAACACTTAAGCGTGCGGCGACACGCGCTTTGTAGAGTTGACTAATAAATTTTATAAATACATCATAATTGAGATAACGCTTAGCTTTAAGTGTATGTTTATTCCTAAATTTGTATTGTCAGCGTTTTTCTTGTTGGTTGTCCTAATAAAGCAAAATAAACGAAATTATATAAAATCATTGCAACGCCCTCTAGAGGGCTTCACATGTACTTGATCTTAAGAAAATATGTCAAGAATAAAGATATGGATTTGAATTGACTTTGTACAAATTTAATACATACCTAATATTAAAAGTTGTTATACAAGGATGTGGGACTACTATCGCTTAACACATTTTTTGAAATGTATTTTGCCAATTTTTTTCCCTAAAGTAGGTAGGGTAAAATACCCAATAGGCAGCCTTTTAGTGGTGAGTCGGGATTCAAACTCTTATAACAAAATAATAAAATGAGTAAATTGAAGTCTTTTGTATGAATTAACTTACTCATTTATTCAACTTTGTTACAAAATTAACAAAAATTAAAAACGATAAGTTTTATATAATGAAAAATATGTTTTAACGAAATAAGGCACTTTTTACCAGTGCTCAGCCGCCAAAAACTAGTACTCGGCCATATTGCCACAAGTGGTCAGCCTCTCTTTGGATCGATAGGTTCAAGCTTAAAGATTAAGAACAATAACAATCAATTAGTCCGATAAAAAAACCTGATTGGACCTTTATTATTTTTTTATTTTTATAGTTTTTATAGTATATAATAAAGCGTGGAGTACATATTATTATTTTATAGTGCTTTACGCTGCACTTGCGAGCTTTAAATATTTTTGAAAAAACTGAACGAAATCTTTTCTTTTTTAAAAATACCTAATTGGACTTAACCGTAACTTAACTATCACAACAATCAAATACCTAACTTATATTTAAATCATGCGAAAAAATCTTCAGTAACATCACTATATAAAATAGCTTTTAAGTTCTCATTCACTTCTAAATGTTTCTCGTCGAGTAAAAATTTTTAGCAGCAGCAGCAAACAGATTTCTGTTTCAGGAGATAGAAGTATATTATTGAGAATTTTAATGGTACTTTCTGATTGATTTCTCCTAAAGATTTCCCCTAAATCACAGCCTGTTTTCTCGGTTTCTTCAGCTAGGTAAGTAAAATCTTCCGAGTTCCTTTCTTTTTTAGTTTCTCTTCTTAAGATTTTTGTATATCGCACTTCAAGATCCCACCTGATGTTAAGTGGTAATCAAATCCTAGTTTAAGGGCGACAAGTACAGCATAATAAAGCTGTCACTGGACTTGGCGCCCTAAGATGACCCCTGCGAATAATGTAGCACCCCCCAGAAGCTCTGGAAACCTTATTCACACAAAGGAGCACAACAACACCGAAGTGATATTTCTTATTGTCTCCATTCTTCAGAAAAAAATGCCCCGATTCTGTTCCTTACTCAAGGAGTGGTAGATTCCTTTATTGGTGATGGTATAAAAAGATGTTTTCTTACAAAAGGTGATATTTTTGGAGACTTAGTTTGTAAATTAGCACACATCTAACATGGAGTGCTTGATTTTGAGTGAGGCAGTTTTTAAGTTTCTCAAACCATGTTCTAATATTTCCTTCGGTGATTACTGCTCTTCTTTTTCAAATCGCTTCAGGTGTTCTTATAGAAATTTATCCGTTCCGTTTAAAAAAATAATTCATCCATATTGTTACGAGCTTCGGGTTCGTGACAATAAAAACAGCCGATAAAAATTACCAAAAATCACACTTTAATTGAACACCACTAATTACAACCTTTAAACGCACTAATTAAAACAACAATCGCTCCCAAGTCGCACTTCAAAATCGCTTTCGAAGTTATCACTTGTATCGCTAATTCAATACTGTCCCGGTCGCGGTGAATCCCGGCCTTTTATATTGCCGCGGCCGTTCCCGAACATTCCAACGCAGAAACATCCGGAACATTCGCGCGCAGTGCGGCCTTGAACGGCCGTACGCTCGGTGAAGGTCATTGTTCTAGTAAATTCTGGCGTACGCGTCTCGACTCTCTGTAGTCCCGCCTTTCCACACTAGATGGCGCTGGTTACTAAGAACGTTAATCGTGGCGCGTAACACTGCCCCCTCCTAAGACATGCTCGTCCCGAGCATTTTCGGCTCCATAATAACGCGCCAATCGATCCACATGGACGATCTTAGGAGTACCCCTCGCACCTTTTTGTATCCGGTAGGTTACGTCATTGATCTTAGTCACAATTCGATACGGCCCTTCCCATTTCGCCTGAAGCTTAGGAGATTTCCCCTTGCTGCGGATTGGATTGTGCAACCACACTAGTGAACCTTCGTCAAACTCTTTACTGTTCATTTTGCGGTCATAGCGGGTTTTCATTCTTTCAGACATTTGCTGGCCCGATTGTCTCACGTGCTCACAAATGTCATTCATCTTGTTCCGTAAGTTATTTGCATAATCTGTTATACTGCATGGGGAATCAGGTGGTATTCCGGTGATCATGTCTGCAGGCAGTCGTAGTTCTCTTCCAAAGTTTGCGAACGCTGGTGTTACCGATGTACTTTCGTGAACAGCGCTACGATATGACAGCAAAAATGGTTGTATGTGCTTGTCCCAATCTCCTTGCCGATTTTCCACAACTTTTGCCAAGTACCTCTCTAGTGTCTGATTAAATCGTTCCACCATTCCATCCGACTGTGGGTGGTAAGAAGTTGTTCTTGTTTTATGAGTTCCCATAACTCGACAAGTTTCCTGGAATATTTGGGACTCAAAATTCCTTCCTTGATCACTGTGGATTTCCAAGGGAACTCCAAAACGACAGAAGACTTCATAAACTAACTTATCAGCAACTGTCGAGGCCTCTTGATTTGGAATGGCGAAGACTTCCGGCCACTTAGTGAAGTAATCCATCACAACCATGAAATATTTGTTACCACTTTTACTTTCCGGGAACGGCCCCGCAACGTCAAGGGCTATCCTCTCCCATGGTGCGCCCACATTGTACAGCTTCAATGCACCTCTACTACGAGTCTGAGGTCCCTTTACAGCCGCACAACTTGTACATTTGCGACACCAGTCCTCGACATCGTCCCGACAGTAGACCCAGTAGAACCGTTCTCGTATCTTTAGTAGTGTCCGTTTTACTCCCAGATGACCTCCTGAACAACCATTATGGTACAGCTGTAGAACATCCGGTACTTGACCTTTGGGGACAACCATTTGCAGATGACAGCTGTCTCCACGAGCATTTTCCCATCTACGGCACAGAACTCCATCCTGAATCACCAAGCTGTCCCATTGGGCCCAATAGCTCTTTGTGATTGAACTCATCGCTGAGACGTCGCTCCACCTAGGCTTAGGAACTCCGGCCTTCATCCACTCCAGAATCGGCTTGATGTCCGCATCCTCCTGTTGTGCACGTTGTAGGCTTTCCTTCCACTCGTTGCTAAGGTCTGTCTTGAGCATCCTCACAGGAACAACTTCTTTACTTTCTTGCCTGGTACAATGCTTGCAGTCTTCAGGACAAGGTCTTCTTGACAATGCATCTGCGTTACCATGAGATTTTCCGCTGCGATGTTCCACCACAAAGTCGTATTCCTGCAGTAATTCAATCCATCTCGCAACTTGTCCTTCCGGATTCTTGAACTGCAAAAGCCATTTCAGTGCAGCATGGTCAGTTCGTATGTGGAATTTCCGCCCCAGAAGATATTTTCTAAAGTGCTGCAACGACTTTACTACAGCAAGCAGTTCTCGTCTCGTAACACAATAGTTCCTTTCAGGTTTCGACAAAGACTTGCTGAAGTAAGCTATCACAATTTCTTGATCGCCATTCCGCTGGGATAATACACCGCCAAGTCCTATGTCACTTGCGTCTGTGTCAACTATGAATTCCTTACTCACATCAGGGTATCCCAAAATAGGTGTTTTGCACAGACGGTCCTTTAGCTCCTGGAATGCGATGTCACAACTTCCATCCCAGCAGAAATGTCGCTTCTCCTCCGTTAGCTTATGCAGGGGTTTTGCTATATCTGCAAAGTTCTTAACAAAACGCCGATAGTAGGAACACAAACCAAGGAATGCTCTGACCTGCGTCTTGTCTTTTGGGATTGGCCAATCCTTTACAGCAGCGATTTTCTCTGGATCCGTGCTGATACCTTCTTCAGACACTACATATCCCAAAAAGCTAACTTGCCGTTTGAATAGTGAACACTTCTTCGGGCTTAACTTGAGGTTGGCACTCTGGATCTTCATGAGCACGCGTTCCAGATTTAGAAGATGTTCTTCAAACGTACGGCCTACGATGATTATGTCATCCAAGTAGACTAGACAGGCATCGCCAATCAGACCGGTAAGTACAAGTTCCATCAACCTTTCAAACGTTGCCGGAGCGTTGCACAATCCAAACGGCATGACTTTGAATTGCCACAGACCCTTTCCTGTCGAGAATGCAGTCTTCTCCTTGTCTTTAGGATCAATTTCAACTTGCCAGTAACCACTTTTTAAATCTAGCGTGCTAAACCACTTTACTCCAGTAAGCATGTCCAGCGTGTCATCAATTCTTGGCAAAGGATAGCTGTCTTTCTTTGTAACGTCGTTCAGACGACGATAGTCAACACAAAACCTCATGCTACCGTCTTTCTTTCTTACCAGCACTACAGGTGAACACCATGGACTAGATGAAGGTTCAATAACACCATCCTTCACCATTCCCTCAATCATGGTTTCCACGTCCTTTTCACGTGCTACGGGCAATCTCCTTGGCCGCTGACGGATAGGCAATTCTTCTCCTGTGCTAATTTTGTGTTGAACTAAGCCAGTCCTTCCGATGTCAGCATCGTTTGACGAGAAAACGTTGGCATACTTGAGCAACATTTGTTTCGCCTTGACCATTTCATTTTGGGACAGAGCGCTGCGGCAGTCTTCTAAAAGTGTGGTCACTCTCGTTTGTGTATCTTTGCTGACGGTCCCGGTCGATTGATGTTGGCATCGACGCAACCAATCCACTTCCTCGCAAGTACCAACTAGTGTGCCTTTTTCTATAACCTGTTCCTGGTCACAAAGGTTCAGCACACGTACCCCTGAGATGTCGGTGGCTCTGACCAAAGTGCGTGCCACTTTCCATGGAAGGTCATTTTCTACCCTTTCCACAAGTACACAACGTTGAGTTTGCCCAGGATTCCGAGGAAGACTAACCGGCACAATCGTTTCAGATCTCGGCGGAAGAACAATCTTTTTAAGGCTGTATACATTCCCTGGTAACGCGCCTTCAACGAAAAGTTCCTCTTGTCCACATTTCAGAACACCTTGCTTGACGTCAATTTCGCAACTATTCTTCCTCATAAAGTCAAGGCCCAGGATGCAATCGTCCATTATATCCGCCACAATGACATTATGCAGGTAGGTTCTGTTGCCTAGCTTCAGCCCCATCTTCTTCTCTCCATGGACGGGTATGCGCTGACCGGTGGCTGTTACCAAATTAATGTGTTCTCGGTTGTATGCAGAGTCCCCAAGGGACCGTCTCATAATTTGGGAACTGACAACCGTGCGAGAGGCTCCAGTGTCTATAGTCAGCTTACACGGCATTCCGTTCACCTCGCCCTGGATGACTAGGCTGTTCCCGTCTTGGGTTTGTTTGATCGAAACCCTTGGGGCTTTTTGAACCTCAGCCAGCACCCGCCCCGCAGTCCTGGCTATTACTCGTTTCCCTGCTGCTGGTGCTGGGTGGTGCTCTTAGCTGGACTGCCGTCTTCTACTTCGGCAGTTCGCTTAGGGCAACTGGATCGAAGGTGGCCCCTTTCCCCGCAGCCGTAGCACCTAGGGCTGTAGCTTTTATTGCGGTCGCGAACTGAAGCAACCTCCCTGACGCGATGGGAACGATGATCTTGCCGCACAGCTTCCACTTCCAGGGCATGGGCCAAGGCATCCTTTAGCGTCTCGTGGTGCCCGAGCCTCACAGCAGCCCTAACTTCAATATCGCGGATGCCGTCGATGAACACCTGCACCAGGTTCCCATCAATAAGCGCTGGTACGGACTGGTAAGCTTTACGCACCAGCTTCTCCACTTCAAGGGCCCACTGCTGCAGGTTTTCGCTACTGCGTTGCACGCGGTCCCTGAGCTGTGCGCGAAACACGTGTTCCAGGTGAGCGTCGCCATATCGAGCCTCCAATGCCTCAAGTAGCTGCTCGTAAGTTACTTCCTTACCGAGAGCTTCCAAGACAGATAAGGCCTGGTCACGAAGGCCTAGGGTGAGGGCAGTCATGGCCTGATTTTTATCCCAGCTGTTCGCTTTCATGACTGCGTCAAATTGAATTTTGTAGGCCGACCAGGAAGAAGTTCCGTCAAACGGTGGCACTTTGAATCCACGTAGCGAAGGTGTTGTAGCTACGGGAGCTGCAATTGCTTCTCCAAGTTTAAGACAATCCAGCGTTTTCTTAACGTCTGCCATCACGGTCTTCTTCACATCAGCCACTACGTAGTCAACCCGATTATTGACTTGGTCGATCCGTATTTCAGCTTCCAACAGGCGGTTGTCATGTTGAGCAACCTTATCCTTCACCTCCTTTATGTCTTTCCCGAAAGTAGCGTGAAGGTCCTTCAAAAGAAGCATCTGCTCATCTTGGCGGCGAGCCTGTTCCTCCTGGCTGCGAGCCTGTTCCTCCTTGTCCCGCTGAAGCTGTTCTTCCAATCGACGAGCCTGTTCCTCCTGGCGGCGAGCCTGTTCCTCCTTGTCCCGCTTAAGCTGTTCTTCCAACCGACGAGCCTGTTCCTCCTGTCGGCGAGCCTGTTCCTCCTGTCGGCGAGCCTGTTCCTCCTGTCGGCGAGCCTGTTCCTCTTTGTCCCGTTTAAGCTGTTCTTCCAGCCGACGAGACTGCTCCTGCAGCATCATCATCAGAGCAGCAAGGTCTGGTGCTGCCGATGCTGCTGGTGTTTCTGTGGACGGGCCAGCCTCCGTGGTTAATAACTGGCTCTCCGACTCCTGTGGCAAAGCTCCACCAAAACGTCTCTGGTCCGTCTCCAGTTGGCGTTGACTCCGGGTACGGATACCCTCCGTGTCGTCTTTAGGTAAAATCGGCATAATTTAAATCCCACTTCTGACACCAATTGTTACGAGCTTCGGGTTCGTGACAATAAAAACAGCCGATAAAAATTACCAAAAATCACACTTTAATTGAACACCACTAATTACAACCTTTAAACGCACTAATTAAAACAACAATCGCTCCCAAGTCGCACTTCAAAATCGCTTTCGAAGTTATCACTTGTATCGCTAATTCAATACTGTCCCGGTCGCGGTGAATCCCGGCCTTTTATATTGCCGCGGCCGTTCCCGAACATTCCAACGCAGAAACATCCGGAACATTCGCGCGCAGTGCGGCCTTGAACGGCCGTACGCTCGGTGAAGGTCATTGTTCTAGTAAATTCTGGCGTACGCGTCTCGACTCTCTGTAGTCCCGCCTTTCCACACTAGATGGCGCTGGTTACTAAGAACGTTAATCGTGGCGCGTAACAATATTTTACTAGGTCTTATGATAGGATTGGGCCTGCCATCTTCGATTGTTATTTGTTGAACAGAATTCAATAGGTTGTCTGTTTTTTTGGGAAAACCGCTCATTGCAAGTTACAATTCAAAAGAATGGATTCAGGAGCCATTCTTCTAGAGTCCTCAGGAACTCAAAGAATAATTCTGTCTTGATGAGTGCCTCGGGGAACGCTATGAGTTTTACTAGCTGCCCTAATTTTCATCCCATTTCCGATAACATCTAAAGCATGATAATATAATTATTCTTCGGGGTATTTTAATATTAAGGGTCTTGAAAAAGACATTAGACGTGACGGAATCAAATGAACTGAGTTTTAAAATAGCCTTTGAATAAGAAACTGTGTAAAGAAATAATTTAAATATGGACGGCTGAACATTGGGTCTAGTTTCACCGGTAGTCAGCCATGTGACAAACTGTAACTATTTTAGTGGCCGACTATTGGGTTTTTGACAAAACCGTATAAGGTATGGGTATTCTAGATTAAAGCATACATTCTGAACTTTAAAATGATATCAATATAACTTTAAATCAAAAAACAACGTCAAAACTAGTAGTCAGCCAGGGGTGGCTGGGCGCTAGATAAAGTATATAAAAATGGAACCCAATGGTCAGCCACCTCATTATTAAATTATTCTTAAGAAAAATACGATACTTTTTTATTTATTACAATGCCAATACTCTTAATTAATGTAAATTTCATTACAACATACCCTAAAACTAACAAAAATATTAAATAAATTACATTTTCTGCGAACGCTTCCCACTAGCAAAAAAATGGCGCGCGCGCCGTATGTCGCCTCGTCAGCTGACGACGTCGAAATTGACTCAAATTTAATTTGGTTCGCAGCAACTTAGCTAATATGTTTGGAGTTGATTCGACCAATGAGAAGTCACCGAACCAATTTAAAGTAATTTTATTGGTTACTTTCTATTATAGCGCTATTTTTATGGGCTTTAAAACGAAAATAAAGAAAAAAAAACCTTTTTAAAAACAAGCTTTTATTATGATAAAGAGGGGGGGATCATAGTCATCATTTATAAATAAAAGCGTGTTACATTGTGATAGCTTGAGGAAAATGTTGTGTTGTATTAAATGTAACACGCTTTTATTTATAAATGGGGACTATGATAAAGAGGGGGGACGAGATTGAATAATTATGTATGGTGAAAAGTTTTAGTGTTAAAATTAAATAAATTTGTACAATATGGAATTATTTTGTCCTCGACGAAGACGCTTATTTGCCGTTAAAGGTTACAATCAAGTTACAAAGTGTTATATTTCTTTTTAGAGTTAATTCATTTTTAACTTTTTAGTTCATTTTATAAACAAATAATAAAAGCTTGTTTTTAAAAAGGTTTTTTTTTCTTTATTTTTATTTTTAACTTTTTAGTACCTCTATTTTTAATTCGAGATTTACTACGACGTAGTACTTAATTAATTGTACGTAGTTAATTTACAATAATCAATCATATTTAATTAATATGGGACGAAAGCAAGAGACTCGTCAAGACGAATCAAAGGAGACCAAACTCGATGGGGTTGCGTCGTTTAATTACGGAGTTCCTATGGCCACCTTCCGGCTCCAACATCAGACCCTGGTTACCACATAGTATCAAAGTACTCGTCAAGACTAATCCAATGAGCCCAAACTCGATGGGGTTGCGTCGTTTAATTACGGAGTTCCTATGGCCACCTTCCGGCTCCAACATCAGACCCTGGTTACCACATAGTATCAAAGTACTCGTCAAGACTAATCCAATGAGCCCAAACTCGATGGGGTTGCGTCGTTTAATTACGGAGTTCCTATGGCCACCTTCCGGCTCCAACATCAGACCCTGGTTACCACATAGTATCAAAGTACTCGTCAAGACTAATCCAATGAGCCCAAACTCGATGGGGTTGCGTCGTTTAATTACGGAGTTCCTATGGCCACCTTCCGGCTCCAACATCAGACCCTGGTTACCACATAGTATCAAAGTACTCGTCAAGACTAATCCAATGAGCCCAAACTCGATGGGGTTGCGTCGTTTAATTACGGAGTTCCTATGGCCACCTTCCGGCTCCAACATCAGACCCTGGTTACCACATAGTATCAAAGTACTCGTCAAGACTAATCCAATGAGCCCAAACTCGATGGGGTTGCGTCGTTTAATTACGGAGTTCCTATGGCCACCTTCCGGCTCCAACATCAGACCCTGGTTACCACATAGTATCAAAGTACTCGTCAAGACTAATCCAATGAGCCCAAACTCGATGGGGTTGCGTCGTTTAATTACGGAGTTCCTATGGCCACCTTCCGGCTCCAACATCAGACCCTGGTTACCACATAGTATCAAAGTACTCGTCAAGACTAATCCAATGAGCCCAAACTCGATGGGGTTGCGTCGTTTAATTACGGAGTTCCTATGGCCACCTTCCGGCTCCAACATCAGACCCTGGTTACCACATAGTATCAAAGTACTCGTCAAGACTAATCCAATGAGCCCAAACTCGATGGGGTTGCGTCGTTTAATTACGGAGTTCCTATGGCCACCTTCCGGCTCCAACATCAGACCCTGGTTACCACATAGTATCAAAGTACTCGTCAAGACTAATCCAATGAGCCCAAACTCGATGGGGTTGCGTCGTTTAATTACGGAGTTCCTATGGCCACCTTCCGGCTCCAACATCAGACCCTGGTTACCACATAGTATCAAAGTACTCGTCAAGACTAATCCAATGAGCCCAAACTCGATGGGGTTGCGTCGTTTAATTACGGAGTTCCTATGGCCACCTTCCGGCTCCAACATCAGACCCTGGTTACCACATAGTATCAAAGTACTCGTCAAGACTAATCCAATGAGCCCAAACTCGATGGGGTTGCGTCGTTTAATTACGGAGTTCCTATGGCCACCTTCCGGCTCCAACATCAGACCCTGGTTACCACATAGTATCAAAGTACTCGTCAAGACTAATCCAATGAGCCCAAACTCGATGGGGTTGCGTCGTTTAATTACGGAGTTCCTATGGCCACCTTCCGGCTCCAACATCAGACCCTGGTTACCACATAGTATCAAAGTACTCGTCAAGACTAATCCAATGAGCCCAAACTCGATGGGGTTGCGTCGTTTAATTACGGAGTTCCTATGGCCACCTTCCGGCTCCAACATCAGACCCTGGTTACCACATAGTATCAAAGTACTCGTCAAGACTAATCCAATGAGCCCAAACTCGATGGGGTTGCGTCGTTTAATTACGGAGTTCCTATGGCCACCTTCCGGCTCCAACATCAGACCCTGGTTACCACATAGTATCAAAGTACTCGTCAAGACTAATCCAATGAGCCCAAACTCGATGGGGTTGCGTCGTTTAATTACGGAGTTCCTATGGCCACCTTCCGGCTCCAACATCAGACCCTGGTTACCACATAGTATCAAAGTACTCGTCAAGACTAATCCAATGAGCCCAAACTCGATGGGGTTGCGTCGTTTAATTACGGAGTTCCTATGGCCACCTTCCGGCTCCATCATCAGACCCTGGTTACCACATAGTATCAAAGTACTCGTCAAGACTAATCCAATGAGCCCAAACTCGATGGGGTTGCGTCGTTTAATTACGGAGTTCCTATGGCCACCTTCCGGCTCCATCATCAGACCCTGGTTACCACATAGTATCAAAGTACTCGTCAAGACTAATCCAATGAGCCCAAACTCGATGGGGTTGCGTCGTTTAATTACGGAGTTCCTATGGCCACCTTCCGGCTCCATCATCAGACCCTGGTTACCACATAGTATCAAAGTACTCGTCAAGACTAATCCAATGAGCCCAAACTCGATGGGGTTGCGTCGTTTAATTACGGAGTTCCTATGGCCACCTTCCGGCTCCATCATCAGACCCTGGTTACCACATAGTATCTGTTAGCGACTGCTGTGATCCGACCTCCACAGCCCTTTTGGCTATGCTTTTATATGTCAATATGTTTTACTTTTATTTTTGATACTACCTTGTTTTATTATTAAGTGTTAGATGGTAAGTGTCGCTGTGGTTGTGGTTGTCCAATATATTTATATGAGCATAGAACGTGTTTAAATGTAAATATAGTTCATTAATCCATTACAGTATCAAAGTACTCGTCAAGACTAATCCAATGAGCCCAAACTCGATGGGGTTGCGTCGTTTAATTACGGAGTTCCTATGGCCACCTTCCGGCTCCATCATCAGACCCTGGTTACCATATAGTATCAAAGTACTTGTCAAGACGAATCTAATGAGCTCAAACTCGATAGGGTTGCGTCATTTAATTACGGAGTTCCTATGGCCACCTTCCAGCTCCATCATCAGATCGGCTCTATGCCACAATAACATTGCATTGCCATCCGATTTATACATGCATTCTAAATTTCAGCTCAATCGGAAACCGGGAAGTGGATCAAATTTAAGTTGCAAGATTTGATTACAGAACGACAGACAACGGGACAGGTGAAACTAAATAAAAGCTTGTAATAAAAAGGCTGAGTACTGGTTCGGGGCTGACTACCGGTGGTTTTACCCTACCTACTAATGCTTATTTTACATAGGGGGTCTTTACTCAAAGGTAAAATTATTATTTTTGTATTTCTACAGTTCGTTTAATAGTAATGATTTATTTGTTTTTAATATTTATCATTTTACACGCGTTTATGGCTGACAATACGAGTGTGGTGTACTGTCAGCCAATCAGCCATGTCGAATGTTTTGACGTCTCATGCCGAGAACTTGACGTTTAAGTATCATAATATTTTGTAAAAAAATATAATTGTTATACCTTTATTACTAAACCTCGTCCTCAAGGGGGAGGCCTTATAATATTTCTTGATGTTTTAATGAATAAATCATGCGAGGCTTCCCCTTTCGAGATTCGCATGACTATTGGACGGACCCTAAACTGGAAACGTCAAGCCGCCAACCAATCAGAGACCGGCGCGGCGCTTCGTCGGCCAATCACCGTCCGGCGCGCGCTACGACTCGCTCGCGGTGTCGTTGTTGACGACAGCAATGATTCCTTTTCTAAATCTTACTAAAGCGATTCTCGTTTTTGCAAATATCGTATGTATTTGTTGTACGGTCAACAGCACTGTTGGTCACTGGGTTACATTATTAATTCGCTAAATTAATTTGAAGATTTACAATGAATTTAGACTTTAAGGAGTTTAAGAACTAGCAATTTTTAGGGTTCAATGATTACTAAAACTTAAATCCTCCTTCATACTGCGAAGGGCTACTGAGGTGTTGTTTGGTTTAAAAAACAATAAAGCTTTGAAGACCATCTGCATACATCATGATAGTTACAATATTCCGTTTAGACAGATCTACACTACACGGTGTAAATAAAATTGGCCCTAAAATAGAACCCTGCGGCACGCCGCGGAGTATACGTAAACTACTGGTTCAAATTTAATGAAATTTATATTTTACCATTTTTATACAATGCCTGTTAAAGAACTGAAAATTCGAGCTACTAGTTTTATCCACAATGAAGGTATAGGGCGTAGAAAATGGCCTGAACCTGAATTGCTTTAAGAATAGGATGGTACAGGCGTGCCATTTTTTTGAACGACTTGACGGGAGCACTATTCAAACTCAAACTCAAATATTTCTTTATTCAAGTAGGTTACATATAACACTTTTGAATCGTCATTGAATACAATGCAAAGTTATTCTACTTCCGGTTCGGAACCTATATCTGCCGAGAAGACACCGGTAAGAAACTCAGCAGATCATTTACAGTATCAGTATCTAACTTATTGCTACGTGTAGCTCACTTTGGACCAAGTTATATACTTAGTTGTGGTTTTGATGAGTGATGAAACAAATAAGTACTCAAGTAAGTTTTTACTTTCGAGAGGTACGCTGGAGCAGACCAGTCCCCAAAGGTGGCACCTGTTCACAAGCATGACGTATGTGCCAGCCATCGCTTCACTCAACCATATTGAAGGGAATGTAACGACCCGCCACATAGCGCCACCACCCCAGTGACATTTTAGTAAGCATGACTACTCCATCTCCCCATAATTTGTAAGTATTTATTATCTAAATTAAATTCATCAAACAACTATAGGACCTGGTGCACGAAGTAGTAACCTACATTTTGGTTTAGATTGAAAAAAAAGAAAGAAATCTATTATACCTAATTCATAATTACCTATACATAATTCACAAATATACATTTTATGTCCATAATAAATATTTTTAACAATATCAATATTTTTTTCGCATTCCGAGGTCGTCGTTCTTTTGGCTGCGTGGCCATAAAGACGGTATAAAATCCAAAGTAAGTAGTCGGATGTGATTCTCGCACTATTCAGGCACATTTATCTGCCAGGCTCAATTCCTCAACTTCTCAGGACCCCACCACCCAGCGGGAGAAAAACTTTTACCCCGTATTTTTTTCGCACCGCACTGTCACTCTCTGCGGGGAACAGAGAGTGGTGTGTCGGGCTCGCACCGACCAACCCCCTCGGTGGCCAACGTGAGTAGTTCTGGGGGAGTCGGGATCCCTTGCGGACTCCACACAGGCTCCCCCACAGCGCCTACCGCTAAGCGGCCCTCCTCGGCGGAAACAACGCGCGCGGCCTACACGCCCAACCCCTTCGGGACCGAGGTAACGGACGCCAGGCTTACTTACGTAACCTAATTAATTGCTTCCGGCGAAAATCGCCCCCCACCCCAGCCGTCCGCTACCCCGCTTCAAGAAGAGGGAAGGGAGGCCCCTCGCGCAGGAACTTCTGCGGTCGACTAGAACCCATTCGCTGCCCAGGGTGCAAACCAATAACAAGCAGGCACACAGGCAGGTATTTCCAGACCACCCCGAACTTTTACCTCCGCGTTCAACCCCTTGCAACTATATTCGCATTAAAATCTAACCTATAACCTGTCTCAGGTTCAGGTGTACAAAGTTTATTTTAAATAGGTTCAGTAGTATTGCCCTGATAGCTGAACAGACAGACAGCTACAAAGACAGACTTACTTTATCATTTACAATATTATTAAGGATTTCCACTCAAACTCTTTTATTAGGTGGGAGTTGTGTAAAAATATGTTATCCGCCATTTTGTGGCGGCGGCCATCTTGGGCTGATTTCCATCTACACTAACACTTAACATAAGGCTAAAGAGTTTGTTTGTATGTTTGAACGCCCTAACCTCAGGAACCACATGACCGATTTCAAAAAATATTTCAGTGTTAGATAGTACATTTATTGAAGAAGGCTTTAGATTATATTACATCACGCTACGACTATATGAGCGATAAGTCAGTGGAAAATGTGGCAAATACGGGTATAGTACGCATGCGAAGCCGCGGGCTACCAGTCATAGATAAGAACACTCCCGACTAACTCACCTTTCAAATAATGAAAAGACCATTCAAATCATTTTATTTGTTTGGGAGTTATGCAGACACACACAGACAAACACGTCATCATTATAACACCCGTCGTTTTTGGCGTCGGGAATAATAAGAATACTTCTCGGAGCTGTTTGTGAATGCACAAATTTGTTAGTTTGAGGACGGGTGGCGACATCTGTTGTCATTGTTAGCAAAACACTCAGCGTGCTGCGACACGCGCTTTGTAGAGCTGACTTTGTGTAAATTTAAGAGAAATTTAATATTGTTTATGTTAAAAGTTGTCTTTTGAATGAAGGCTGTTACAGAGTAGAAGATTTTATCGTTGTCAAGGATGTGTGGACCACAAAACAGTCTAGTCACTTACACATTAATTAAAACATATTTTGCCATTATTTTCCCTAAAGTGCCATTTCTTATTTTACACGGCCATCCACACAAAATGCAAAATTATTTCTACAGTTCGTTTATTATTTTCGAATTATTTAGAAGTTATTAACTTCTTTGTATATATTTTTAATTATTTTCAACTCTTTTTTCTCTCGTTTTATAATAGTCAACGATCTTGGTGCCGAGTTAGTTTTAATATCAGCTTTTTTTGCAATTTCCGCGGTATCTTCTCTGATATATATACACAAACGAAGCTAACTGGAGTTTACTTCGTTTGTTTTATATGTAAATATTATTGTTGTATTGTATAAGAACAAAAATATTCTCCATCCCCGTTTTCCCTCATATTGCGCTGTTAGTACCTAGATGGCGTAACAATTTATTTACTTTTAAAATATTCGATTATTCCCTCGGGTTCGGTCGCATCACCTGGTATAAAAATTAATCCTCTAAATCCAATTGGTCCTTTCTGCGTGAAAGATGACAAACATAGGTACATCCAGACATAAAGATTTCCATACATATATTCTTACAAAAGGTCACGTTTATATTACAGGTCAACTTTATTCTCCTATTTTATTTCACCCACCTTGGTTCATATTAGTTTCTGTCTGGAGTACCTACCAGAGGGCTCGAGTTACTACTCAATTCTAGGCGCTAAGAACTTGTATTAAGGGAGTTGTATTAATGTAGCTAAGTGGCGGATTTACACTTTTGCCGCCATCGTTTTCGTGTTGGGCGAGTCCGACTCGCACTTGGCCGGTTTTGTAGCACTAAGTCTAATTATCAAGGAAGGCTTTAGGCTATATAACCACATGCGACCAATAGAAGTGAAGAATCTGTGCAAAAAACGGCAAGAGGTACTACGCGCGCAAAGCCGGGGCGGGCTGCTAGTTAGAAACAGAACTCAGGCTGCTAGTTTTATCTACAATGAAGGTATTAAGGATTCAAAATGGCCTGAATTGCTCCAACTACCTCCTGACCCTACTTGTACGCTTAGTTCCACCACGTTGTCAAAAGATGGCGCTGGCAGTACTTTACAACGCGGTGACGTTATGATGCTCTGAGTTTGAGCTCGTCGCATATTGTGCTCTCGTAATACAAATTATTGAAGAGCATGTAAGCATGGACATTTGGATCGTGGTAGGGATGGAATAGAAACAAAATACAAACTAAACCTCTATCATAATTAAACAATTATAAATACATTACGCGCGAATTCTACGCAGGCGCCCCATTTAACGGCGCTAAACGCAGCTGGAACGTGCCAGGCAACCTGACACGTCCCACCACCGGCCTCGGGTGACACTGAGGCCGGCAACGAATCACCAAGGTCCTCCTCTTCCTCCGCGATCCACCTCAGCCCTTACGGGCTTGCCGCAGAGAGCCACCTGCTCTCAGCGGTCCAGCTCGGGATCCGTCTTACCTTCACCCCGAACGGTATCGGAGGCTGGGTGGTAAGGCCAGTCTCAACGCACCGGACCATAGGGTTACTGAGCCTCCCCTATCGCGGTATCCTACGTTCAACCCCTCGCAACCATTTATTCGCAATAAAAGCTAGTCTATAACCGTTCAAGTTCAGGTTCAAGACTATTTAAGTACCAAATTTCATTTACATAGTTCCAGTTGTTTTGGCATCGCGCCTGGATGGAAAAATTATTTCAGTGTTGGATAGTAAGTACATCTATCGAAGAAAGTTTTAGGTTAGGTATATAACATCGCGCTGGGACTCATAGAAGCGAGGTATCAGTGATAAATGTGGCAAAAACTAGTCATGGATAAGAACACTCCCGACCATGGACTAAGTATTAAGTCCATGCTCCCGACTAACTCACCTTTCAAATAAAAAAAACAACATCATTATCGTTTCATTCCTTTGGGAGCTAGGATGACACACACAGGCAGACAAACGCGTCAATATTATAACACCCGTCGTTTTTTGCGTCGGGAATAATAAGAAGAATATTTCTCAGAGCTGTTTGCATGGACTTATTATATTAAATTAAGTCCATGGCTGTTTGTGAATGCACAAACTTGTCATTTTGAGGACGGGTAGCGACATCTGTTGTCATTGTTTGTAAAACACTCGACTTTGTACAAATTTTAGATTAAATATGTTAAAAGTTGTCTTTTGAATGAAGGCTACTACAGAGTAGAAGATTATATCGTTGGCAAGGATGTGTGGACCACAAAACAGTCTAGTCGCTTACACATTAATTAATTAAAACATATTTTGCCATTATTTCCCGTAAAGTGCCAATTCTTAGTTTACACAGACATCCACACAAAAGGAAAACAGTTCGTTTATTAATCCTTTATTTGCATATATTTTTTATAATTTTACAAGCGTTATACAATTGACAAACTACCTGTATGCAAGTTTAATCTATCAAACAAAAATAACAAAATTAATAGGTAATTAATTATTTAATCAGACAAAACACCAATAAATTGAAAATTCATATTTTGATGTGTGTAGCCTATGTTCGGTCTAGAATATCCTGTTCGGTAAATGACTAACCGAATAGCATTTGGTATTCGGTTATTCTTCACGCGCGCTATACCCGTTTTCTCCACTGATTCTTCGCTCCAAATGAGTCGATACATGATGTTACACAGCCTTTCCTCGATAAATGGACAATCCAACAACAAAATGATTTCTTAAATCTACCCAGTTGCTCCTGACACTAGCGCGGTCAAACAAACTCCTCAGCTTGATAATAAAATAGAAAATGTTATTTAAAAAATGATTTCTTTTACTTTTAAAAAACAATCATTGGTATTCATTAATTAGATATACTTAAGTATTTAGTGTGGGTCATTTATGAGACGAAAAGAAAATCGTACCTGTGCCAAAAATAATGGTGGAAATCTTTAGGTACATATTTATTTAGTCAATAATGTATTTTTATTAATTTATAAACTTAATTGCAAAAAAAAGTGCAACTTGTGGAATTAATGCTATGGGCATTCTCTACCAGTTAACACGGATTGATAAATGAAGCGATTACTTACGTATCTGTCGATTGTTTACATCCGTTTAATGCTCAGATCATAGAATGCTAATAATCTGTGGTTAATAATAATACAGATAATCTGACCTACTTACTTAAGTCATTGTGGTATTTGGTCCGAGTGTCAAGCTTTAATTTACAAACTTTACGACAAAAGCTTCGACGCCGTTGGTTGACATAACTGTGATAAAAGCGCGATAAAATGTTTACAATTTTTAGAGCGCTTCACGCCGAACTAACTAACAAATAAAAGTTTATATTGTGACATGAAACAGTATGTAAAGAACTAGCGGTCCCGGCGAACTTCGTTTCGCCTTAGAGAATTTTTTTCGCTTTTCTGTTGAAATTTTTCAAATTTTACCAAGGATCCCTAATTTTGTAGCCTATGTCAAATTGGAAGAATGTAGCATTCTATTGGTAAAGGATTTTTTAAATCGGCCCAGTACTTTTTGAGCCTATTCATTACAAACATACAAAAATAGGTACAAATCTTTCCTCTTTATAATATTAGTGTAGACAACAACTTCAAATAAAATTATGTCAATAAAAAGCAAATACTCAGCGTAATAAATATTAAACAAAAACGTAAAAAACTTTAGGTAGGTAGGTATACCTACCAAGATATGTCGCGTAGGATGTGACATGCGAGTAAATTATATCTACCGCGTTCCTGCTGATTGGCTGGCTGAAGTGCGGTGTGCAGTCAGCCAATCAATCGACAGGCCAGCAAATCGCGTGACCACCAATCAGAAGCCGTCGCTTTGTCGGCCAATCGGCATCCGGCGCGCGCGATTCGGCTCGCTCGGCGTTTTAGTTAAACGGCCGCAACGAAATTTAGAAATTTCAAAAAAGCGATCAGCGTTTTTGCAAATATCAATCTACCTACTTATTTGTTAGTCATTATCATAATCTATTCATTTATTTATGTCTTTGTTTTAATTCACTTCAAGATTGACCACATCCCACCTGATATTAAGTGGTAACGAGGTCCTAGCTTAAAGGCTACAAGTAGGTACAGTGTAATAAATCTATTACTGGACTTGTCGCCCTTACCTCGAAGGCTTGACCCCTGCTACTAATGTAGCACCCCCCAGGAGCTCTGGAAACCTTTCTCACACGCAGGAACACAACAACACACAAGTGATTTTAAGCTGAACAGTGTTTTTGTTTGTATGACCGCGCCAATCTCAGGAGCAACTGGTTCGAATTGGGAAATCATTTTGTTGTTGGATAGTCCATTTGTCGAGGAAAGCTTTAGGTTGTGTAACATCATGTTTCGACCCATTTGGAATGAAGAATCAGTGGAGAAAACGTGGATACCGCGCGTGTACGATATCCGAATATCAAATGCTATTCCGATTGTTATTTACCCAACAGGATATTCTAGAACCGAACCACTGGAACGGGGTACTTTTAGTTGTGAAAATAAGGGGGGGGGGGAACCCTTGAAGTTTGCCTAATCTATAGATACATATCTACCTATATGTATGCATATAAATAACATTTGAGTGTCTGTTTGTTAATATTGGAATAACCGGTTTATTACTACCTACATGCATATGAATATATCCATGGTAGGTAGGTTACTCCAATTTTTTTTATTATTTTCGTTTTTTTGTCTGTTTGTTCCGGCTAATCTATGAAATGGCTGGGCCGATTTTGATTGCCATTTATTTGCAGGTAGCTGATATAATAAGGAGTAACTTAGGCTACTTCTATTTTAGGAACAATACATTTAAAATCCTGTAGTCCACGCGTCCTGTAGTTATTTTAAGACGCTTAAATGATAATAACAATACGAAAGGGGTAGAAGAGAGGTACATCCATCATAAATCCACTCCTAATAACAACAATCAAAGGAAACTAAAGTTCAGTAAACAACCAAAAGTAATACCATGTAGGTAATACAATTTAAAAACCGCGCGCAAAACTGCGCTATAAATAAATCTCACACAAAATGGCCGCCCGATTATAGCGAACTTGTCCTTAACCTTCACATTTTATTGCTGGAACGAGACAATTCCACAAACACGCAAGATAGAAAGAGATAAATAACATGCTGTCAACTCCGCAGTCGTCTTTTAGGCGGCTAGCTGCTATTGGCTTGTAAACACGGCCACGCCTTGGGGCCATCCTCCCTAGAAAAGGCAATTGTAAGTCCGATTTGTGCAAATGGTTCCGTATTATCATACCTACTTGTACTATAAAAGTAAGTGTTTCGGTGTTTGTTGCTCATTCACGCAAAAATTACAAAACAAATTTCGATGAAATTTAGAAACTGTTACACTATTACACTATGTTATAAAAATGTAATCAAAACATTCATAGGTACGGTCAACAGCAGGCCAAGATAACCATTTGCAGTTCAAAATTAGCGGTTATGCCACCGACATAAAGGTGGCACAAAGTTCCGAATAGATAGTCTGACACGCTTTAGTTGGTAAAAAGATATTTTATGCTTTTTAGAGTTTAGCATTTTTGACCTTTTGTCATAAAAGGCGTACTGTTTTTGGGTCGGGGGTTTTATTCAATTTTTTATTTTTTTTTATTTGTTGCTTTTTGAAAAAAATAGGTTCAAATTTAATATAATTATAGATTATTGTTTTATAATTCCTTTCTAGTTTTTCTTTTAATTATTACAATTATTGTTGTAAAAAACGGCGAGCATGCTCGCCGTTCGGTTTATGATGGATGATAAACTATAAAAGTTCATAGAGCGGCTCCTTGCTCTAGTCTTTACCTACCTTACCTTAAGTTGTGGGTTTGATCGCCATCTTGGATTTTGGCGGCCATATTGGATTTGAAATTTGCCATAGTGTGCAGTATTCTGCCACTAAATCTCTTTCATTTGATACCTACATTGAGGTAGTTGGGCCGAAAAACAAATGGGTTATTCGTAATTTTCTGACGGCAGCCTCTTGGATTTAAAGTTTGTCACAATAAATGTATTTTGCTACTCGAGCCCTTTTATATGATATGATATGAGCCCATATTGTGGGAGTTGTATTAAAACATACAATCCATATCTTTGTGACGGCGGCCATCTTGGATCGATTTTAATCGAACATAGCTCAGAACACTCTCCGCTTATTGACCTTTCAAACCAAAAAAACTAAATCAAAATCGGTTCATTTTTTCGAGAGCTACGATGCCATAGACAGACACACACACACACACACACAGACACGTCAAACTTATAACACCCCGTTGTTTTTGTGTCGGGGGTTAAAAAGGTATTATTCGCATTGTAATTAGGCAAATAGTATTAAACAAAGTCACTTTTTCTGAATGTCCCTATGTATGCTTAGATCTTTAAAACTACGCAACATATTTTTATGCGGTTCTGTTTATTATATAGTGTAATTCAAGAGGAAGGTTTCTAAGTATTTACATCGCATCAGGGGGAAGCCGGGGCGGGTCGCTAGTTGTTTATAATAATTCCCAAAGAAATATGATCTGAGAGAAAGGTACATTATTTCTGAGTACCTAACATAGGTTGTAATAAATTTCTTTTGAATGGGGATTATTGTTAAAAAGAGCCCAGTCAATCATTTGAAATATTACAACAACTTAAGTAGGGGCGGAATAAATTAATAACCGACTCGGTTTTTACTTTCTTATTAGAAATCAATGATTGCACGTGTTTTATAAATATTTAAAGATTGATTTATTTGTTTTATTTTGTTTCTAGTAATTTTTGTTACAGCGGCAAGAGAAAAGCACAATTTGTGAAAATTTTAATCAAAGTCAAAGTCAAAGTCAATTCATTTATTCATGTAGGTTACAAGTAACACTTATGCATCGTCAGAATGAATACAAACCAAAATTGAAGCTATAGCCGGTTCGGAACCTAATCCTACCGAGAAGAATCCGGCAAGAAACTCAGTAGTTATCCTAATCTTTACAATGTTTAGAGCTAGAGAACTTAAAAACTATGGTGTGCGAGCGAACAGACAATCATGTCCATATATGTTTATCGTTTAAATATTCATCAAGTTTATAGTATCCTTTTCGCATTAAACATGATTTAATATGGATCTTAAATCTATGCATAGGTAAATCAACAATACATTGCGGTAACTTGTTGAATATTTTTATACTTAATCCCACGAATGTTCTACTGGTTTTACGAAGCCTATGGTTTGAAATAGCGAGCTTATGTTTATTTCTTGTGTTAAAATTATGTGTGTCGGATTTCTTATAGAACAAATGAAGATTTTTACGTACATACATGATGCAATCAAAGATGAATTGGGAGGCTACAGTTAAAATATTAATTTCTTTAAATAATTCTTTAAGTGAATCACGCGATCTAAGGCCGTAAATAGATCGAATAGCTCTCTTCTGTAATACAAATATAGTTTGTATGTCAGAAGCTGAGCCCCACAGCAATAGACCGTATGACATTAAACTATGAAAATAGCTGAAATAAACTAGTCTCGCCGTTTCAACATCAGTAAGATGCCTAATTTTTCTAACTGCATATGCGGCAGAACTAAGTCTTCCTGCCAGAGCACATATATGAGGACCCCATTGTAGCCTCGAATCTATAGTGATTCCTAAAAAAGTTGTTGTATTTATGACTTCGATTTGTTCATTATTCATAACTATATCAGTTTTTATTTGCCTTACATTTGGCATTGTAAATTTAATGCATTTAGTCTTTTTTGCATTGAGGACGAGGTTATTTGTAGTAAACCAATGCAAAACTTGTGAGAGCGTATTATTTACATCGTCATAGGATTGCTTATGCCTGTCAACTTTGAAAATCAGAGATGTATCATCTGCAAACAACACAATCTCACATAGACTTTTGGCAAAGTGAGGAAGATCATTTATATAAATCAAAAAGAGAAGAGGTCCTAATATAGAACCCTGGGGCACTCCCATGACTAGTGGTGCGCCAGAAGAAATGATTCCGTTAACATTAACTTTTTGTATTCTGCCAGTTAAATAAGATTGGATTAAAGATATAGCAGGACTTGAGACACCGTAATGTTGCAACTTCAAAAGCAAGGTTTCATGATTGACACAATCAAACGCCTTTGACAAGTCGCAGAAAATACCAATGACATCCTGCTTTCTCTCCCACGCATCCAATATATGTTTGACGAGTGCCACTCCGGCATCAGTGGTCGATCTACCTTTGGTGAAGCCAAATTGTTTGTTGTGTAGTAGATCGTTTTCATTAAAATGTGTTATTAATTGATTGTATATAATTTTCTCAAAGATTTTACTGAGTGCTGGTAGTATGGAGATGGGTCGAAAGTTAGAAGGGTCACTTTTTACCCCTGACTTAAAAAGGGGAATGATTTTACTAAATTTCATTAGATTGGGAAACTGACCCAGATCTATGCACTTATTAAATATGTAAGCTAGATGAGGGGCAATAGTAGTAATAATACTTTTTATTATCTCTAAAGAAATCCCCCATAAATCCTCAGTCTTTTTAATGTTTAACTCTTTGAATGTTTTAACAATTTCATGATGATTAATGTGAGTAAAGCTGAAGGAGGTTAGACATTCACATACATTAGACTGGAGGAGAGATTGAGCAAGATGCGGGCTAGAATTTATTCCACTAGTAGTAACTGTAGGAATTTTCGAGAAATATGTTTCAAATGCATTGGCCACTTCATTGTCAGAATCAATTGTATTTTCGTTAATTTTAAGAGAGAACTTGTTTTCTCGAGTTTTATTTTTACAAGTCTCTTTGTTAATAATGTTCCAAGTGGCCTTTATTTTATTAGTCGATTTCTTAATTTTTTCCTTAAAAAAATTTGATTTGGCTATTGCGCAAACCTTTTTAAAAAGTTTTGAATACATTTTAATATATTCTATTATATTAATATCGGTACTGTTGTGTTTAATATCATATAATTCAAAAAGTCTTCTTCGACTTTTATAAATACCTTTCGTCGCCCAATCACTAAATTTGATTTTAGGATTGTCTATTTTAATAACTTTCTTAGGAAAATGTGAATTAAATTGGTCTATAATTGTATCGAATAATGTTTCGTACAACTGATCAATGTTGTTGTTCATTATTGGACTAAGGGAAATTTCATCACGAATATGTTTCACAAACTTCTCAACGCGACTCGTACTGATTGGTCTGCAAGTAAACCTTGAAGAAGCTAAGGTATGATGATGCTCAAGCACTGCTTTCTGCCCGCTGTGGTCCGAGCTTACAAAATTTATTATTGATTTTTCCAATGCTTTACAGTTGCAAAATATATTATCTAAGCAGGTAGCTGACGTGGGCGTTACTCGAGTTGGTTCAGCAAAAAGGTGATGTAGGTCAAAAGACTTAAATAAGTTTAAGAACCTAACCGAGTATTGTGAATTTTTATCTAAAATATTAATATTAAAATCCCCACATACAACTACTTTTTTATTGCTTTTACACACTTTTCTCAGAACCTCTTCCATGGTAGACTCAAATACAGTAAAGTCACTGGAAGGAGGTCTGTATACACAGACTATGATATGTTGCTCAAGCTCTGCACACGAAAGTTCAATAGTGCGCTCAATAGAGAGTGATACAATATCTTTACGATTTTTTGATGTTAACGATTTATTTAGTAAAATTAGTGACCCACCTCTAACAGCATTCACCCTAGTGAACGAACTAATGAGCTCAAAGTTATCAATATTAATTAATAATTCATATTGTCGAAACCAGTGTTCAGTAATACACAACACATGAATATTGAATTCATTTAAAAATAGTTCTAACTCTAGTTCCTTGCCAGTAAAGCCCTGAATATTTTGGTGTATGATATTTAAATAATTAGATTTTCTAGTTGTCAAAATTAATTTGCTAGAGTTATCCTCTATTGTCTTATGGTATAATTTAAATTATTTGGAACAACTTCCAAAGTCTCATTTATAATGTCATGATTCTGCTCAATAGAAGCAGCCTGAGTAGCCAATTTCTTGGCTGAAATTTTTATAAAATATGATAGCGACATTGCTATCTGTCTCTTATAAAATTTAGAAAGATAAAAGTTATCTTTTGTCGAATAAAAACTTGAATTAAATGTCAATTTATTTGTAAAATTAAATGTCATATTATTAATATCAATCATATGAAATTTTTCTGAATAATTATTATTACATGTCAATGTGCTCATCATTGTATTAATTTTATACCTAAGGTCATTTTCTCTCTGTGACAAACACTTACTATATGGAAGTGTAAACAATACAATTTGATTTAAATTCAATGCATTAAGACACTCAAAACATTGAATAAAATCCCTTTTGTTTACATTTCCTCTATTGGCAATCAATAATATCAGAATAGTATTTTCTGAGAAGTTATATTTACAAATTCTTTTTACAATTTCATTATATGGCAAATTTGGTAAACAATAATTTGAGACAGGTTGTCCCAGATATGTACTCATCAATAGGCCCATATCTTTACCCAACTCATCACTAAACATAACAAAGTTGCAAGTACTTACTGTTTTTGATGACTGAGTGAGGAAACTGTTGGAATTACCTGTATTGGATAAGGGTGTTAAGTTATTACATGTGCTTGACAGTGATGAGTCACATACCAACCGAGAGCTGTTTAAATTGTATGAATTTTCACAGTTTTTATCAGCCGTCAATGATGTTTCTAGTAGACTCTTCAAAGCAAGCATGTGTTCCTCACTCTCCTTCTTGGAACTTATATACCTACTAGTCATATTGTCCAAGGAAACTTTTAACATTTGTATTTTATTTTCTAATTCTAGTAAATTACTGTCATAGGTTTTGATGTTATTATTTATTGTTAAAGAACATAAATCTAATTCATCACCTAAACGACGTCTTTCATTAATACATTTAGTTTTATTACATGAACACTTTTGTTTCTTAATTAATTTTTTAGTTTTATTAATGTACCTATTAATTTTAATGTATTTTTTTAGCTTATTCCTACTACATTTGACAATTCCCGCTGAAGGTACAGAACACAGGGTATCCTCCCGTGTCAGGTCTACAGTCTCAAAATCCGTTGGGTTCATGTCAGGTGTATCAGGAACAAGATTGGGCACACTACCTATAAGTTCCTCAAATAGACATAAGGTCTGGGATGCCGCAACCTCCTGCTTCTCATTTTGTAAGTCATTTATGCAGTGGTGAGCCTCTTGTAGTTCATGCTCCAGTAATGTGACGCGTCTTAAGTTTTGCACGTACTCCTGGCTGCACTCACCAAACCCATCAACAATTGATTGTAGATTGTCCCGTTCCTCGATAATCGACATATGTTGCAAATGTAAATCAGCCAAATTCTTTTTCAACTCACGACTCTTCTCCAACACTTCCAACAGTTCCCTCTCATTGTCCTCTCTTTCCCTAACCAATTGTGTAACTTCCTCCTTGGTGGCCTTCAATTCCTTCAAAGCCAGGTCGAGTCTAGACTCTGCCTGACGAGCAGAGGTGAGTCCAGACCCTCCCTGGCGAGCTAAAGCCTTGCTACGGGTCAGCATATTGAAATGTTCAAGTGTAAATAGCAAAATACGCGTAGATGTATTATAGTTCCAAGAAGTTGTTTACACAATTAGAAGTAACTTAAATGTCACTTCAACGCGTAAATAAGGATATAAATAAGTACGAGTACGAGTTTTGATAAATTTACCTTCTAAGTGTTACTTACTTCTGTTATTAATGAGTTTTTAGAATCCAAAAGAGATAAACAATGATTTTACAAATTCGAATCATGAACTGTCATCCACTCCGTAATTGTTGTTTCACAAACACTTTAAAAACTTAGATTACACCACAGATTTTTAGCTTTAAACGATAAACTTAGATTAATTGTTTGATTAGTGATGATTTAACTGGCCTTATTGTGATTTTAGTATTAAAAATAGAATTTAAAAATCGGGACAAACTGAATCAGATGTTACACGAAGTGTTGCCACAGAAAAAAAAAAAACAAAAAAAAAAAAAAAAAGTCTAGCTATCGCGGTTTTTAAGATCTAGCCTGGTAACCGACAGTCTCCCGTTTTTCCCCATGTGTACGGAACCCTAACGAAATCGTTGAAAACTTGTAGTGGCGCCGCGACGGTGAGAAGCGAAAATACTACTCTTATAATACAAAACTATCGCTTCTTAAAACTACTCGATTACCGTATTTCTTCATGGTAAGGGTACTGACAGAGTTTTAATTATTTTTATTATTTGTATTTGTTATATCACAACGCAAAAAATGTGTCCTAGCCGTTTATGAATGCACAAACTTCGCATTTTTGAGGACGGGTAGCGTCATCTATTATAATTATTTGCAAAACAGAACCCTGAGCATGCTGCAAAATGCACTCATAATACGTCATGAGTACCTAGATGGCGCTGTTAAAGTTTTCTTGCCGGTTTAAAGTATTTTCTTGGTAGGATGCGATTACAACTTTACACCCAAAGTAGACTGCCTTTACCACATTAACACACCTCGAAAAGAGATCTTTTGTTACGTAACACAATCAGATGACCGTTTTTATTAGTCTAAGGGCACGGAATAGCACCTGAAACTATGTAAAAAGTTCACAAATTCAATGACTTTAGATGGCTAACTCCATCTATTGTTAGTAATTGTTTAATAGCCATTGAAGCATCGAAGAAGCCGAAGCGGGTGCTATTAATAAGCTCGGAAGCGGCGGATCTATATAGATGGCGCTAAAACAAGAAGATACGAGATCCTAAATTAGGAACATCTAATTAAATTATTTTTTTTTGGATACATCAGAAGTTTTCAAAGTGGTTATGAACAAATGTAAACGTTGCGACCGAGTTGTACATATTTTGAGGCTGATATCTATGTCGCTTATCTTTAGCGCCACCAAAGGCGCCACTTCTATAAAACTGCTCACGATGTGATTTAACAATTATAGAAAGGCCATAAAGAAAATTCGTGACTATTACGTCATTTTAATATGACTTCGACCAGTTTGTGGTAGTTCTTTATGCTTTAAAAAGTCAATTTAAGAATCGGAATGTAATGAAATCAATCAATAAGAAAACGAGTAGCGTACTCTATTGGTAATTTTTGCAAAATACAACCACAGGAGCATGACCAAAGCGTGTAAGCTGTCACATGTTTGCAAAATGTGTACACCTTTGTAGATAGGTGGCGCTAGTTTTACTTTTCGTCTCTATTTTTATTATAATATTTTTCTTGTCGTTCATTTTTAACTTCGCGTCTTTTTCATTATAACAAAATTAAATGTATTTAAAATATATATATTACACTAATATATGATTATCTTTTCACCACAATTAATCCAAATCCATTCAGCAGTATAGATGTATGGTTTTCTAAACTAATAGAGATTTGTAGTAGCGACACAGTGGCTTGTAGCGGAAGTATTGAAACATCTATGCAAAATTGTCACTACCTATTCGATTACCTACAGCTGTTCTTTAGGCTACACTTTAATGCAGAGTAAATAGAATTTGTTGACATGTTTCGCTTAGCATCAATACGGTGAGACGAAAGCCCATCATAGAAAGATGGTTATGACTGATAAGACATATGTCACTATGGCCCTATTGTACTCATATTCTTTGTTTTGGTTATTGTTCTGTTGATGAAAGACTTAATACCGTTTTTAATATTGCAAATTTGCAAATATTTTTCATCGAAAGAATGCCATCTATTGGCATAATTTGCCAAATAGAACCATAGAAGCATGGACATAGCTAGACTATGGCGATGATGACAACTTATATTACGCTTTCTTTATCCCTGCATAGATGTCGCTATTTCAACTTTTTCTTTAATGTGGTGATAGGCAAATAACAATAGTTTAAAAAACACGCTTTTAGCTCGCACTAAAAATTACAAAATAATTCAGACATTTAAGAAAGAAAGCGTGGAGCGCTAATGTTATCTTTACTCTTTTTGGACAAAACGCTCCACGCTTTCTTTCTTAAATGTCTGAATTATTATTAAAAAACATCGCGAAGCGAGGCCGAGATAAACCAGGTACGACACCGGGGCCGGTGGTTGACGCATTAGAATCAGGATTGAAAGGTGGATGGGTGGCACACGGTAAATTGTCCACAACACCAGAAGTAGGCTTAGCCGGCGTCTGGTCAGACATCGCGAAGCGAGCCCGAGATAAACCAGGTACGACACCGGGGCCGGTAGTTAACGCAACACCAGAAGTAGGCTTAGCCGGCGTCTGGTCAGACATCGCGAAGCGAGCCCGAGATAAACCAGGTACGACACCGGGGCCGGTAGTTGACGCTTGATTGACAGTATGCACCCAGTTTTCCACCGCGATTTTACTTACGTTGCCTCCGTTTAGAGAGGCGTGACTTCCACCGCGACGGCTGCTCGAAGCGCGGGAGCTTCCACGACAGCTTTTGGATTCTAATTCAGCAAGGTTCGCACGCATTTCCAAGTCAAGAGCTTTACTTTCCGCATCTGCTTTGGCACGGTCTGCATCTGCTTTGGCATGGTCTGCGTCCGCTCTGACACGGTCTGCGTCTGCTCTGGCACGATCTAAGTCTGCTTTTGCACGTTCCGCGTCCGCAGCTGCTTTTCGCCGTGTAAATTCTGCTTGAATAGCTAGTGAACGTGCCCGTATTGTAGCAGATGATGAACTAGAAGCTGAAACAGTAGAAATTGCCCCGCACTCGGAACTGGCGGTGGGGAGCACGGCTTCATGGACGCCGGAATATGGAATATTGTTTATAATAATTCCCAAAGAAATATGATCTGAGAGAAAGGTACATTATTTCTGAGTACCTAACATAGGTTGTATTAAATTTCTTTTGAATGGGGATTATTGTTAAAAAGAGCCCAGTCAATCATTTGAAATATTACAACAACTTAAGTAGGGGCGGAATAAATTAATAACCGACTCGGTTTTTACTTTCTTATTAGAAATCAATGATTGCACGTGTTTTATAAATATTTAAAGATTGATTTATTTGTTTTATTTTGTTTCTAGTAATTTTTGTTACAGCGGCAAGAGAAAAGCACAATTTGTGAAAATTTTAATAGTCTAGCTATCGCGGTTTTTAAGATCTAGCCTGGTAACCGACAGTCTCCCGTTTTTCCCCATGTGTACGGAACCCTAACGAAATCGTTGAAAACTTGTAGTGGCGCCGCGACGGTGAGAAGCGAAAATACTACTCTTATAATACAAAACTATCGCTTCTTAAAACTACTCGATTACCGTATTTCTTCATGGTAAGGGTACTGACAGAGTTTTAATTATTTTTATTATTTGTATTTGTTATATCACAACGCAAAAAGTGTGTCCTAGCCGTTTATGAATGCACAAACTTCGCATTTTTGAGGACGGGTAGCGTCATCTATTATAATTATTTGCAAAACAGAACCCTGAGCATGCTGCAAAATGCACTCATAATACGTCATGAGTACCTAGATGGCGCTGTTAAAGTTTTCTTGCCGGTTTAAAGTATTTTCTTGGTAGGATGCGATTACAACTTTACACCCAAAGTAGACTGCCTTTACCACATTAACACACCTCGAAAAGAGATCTGTTGTGAAATGTGAAGGTTTCAGAGAACTTAGTACGAACAACAACTATTCTCGAGTAGAAACGTACTGTCTGTGTTATATGCCAAATTCAAAAGTAACAACCACTGCGGCGTTACTTCAATTTTCATGCAACTTTTTTGTTACGTAACACAATCAGATGACCGTTTTTATTAGTCTAAGGGCACGGAATAGCACCAGGAGGCCTACTCCCGAAAACGAAACGAACGTTGCGGACGACGGATCCGCAACGTTCGGCGACTTTTGCTACTCTTCAAAGCTTTCGAATCCGGCGTATTCGATTCCCTCCGAACTATTGGTGTTTTTGACACTTATCCGTTCGAATGAGCTACTCCCGAGTGCAATTTGACGTCTAAGTTTTCGTCGTCCGTTCTGATCTAAACGTCAAATCATACGACAACATTTTCTTATCGTTTGGAGTCCGGTGAGGATAATAAATTAAGATTAGTGTATCACCATGGCTCGATATTAATTATACGAGGACGTCTTACGTGTAGAAAAAGCCGAGCGAAGTCGGAAACGTCGCCAACTGGGGCAAATATTCAACACCAAAAGAATTCCAGACGGTGAATTCATTCGAAGTTATCGGCTAAATCACAGTGTTTTCGAAGAGTTGTGTGAAGAACTAAACCCGTTTCTCCCTAAAAAAAACCAGCTTCTGGAATAGATCCCGTGACTAAGGTAAGTCCAGTTATACAATTACCTACAATTTTCATGACTAGAATATTTCCTGTAGCCCGCGACTTGGTAGAAGTTACTTGACGATAAAAAATATCATATTTGTTGCTATAATATACCTACTTACTTATAATCTAGCTACAAAATTTCATTCATACAGAGGTATTATCTATTTTTAAAGTGAAAAGAAAGAGTAACAAATATTCATACTTACAGATACATATACAAATAACTATAATTATATCCAATCATAAAAGAGAAGTGATTATTTAGAACATAACTTGGTTCATTTAATTAAGCTAATGAATAAATGAACCTGTTTATCTCTACACTTTGTTGTACTTTAATGTGGTAAAGGGTGTTTTTGTACTTAGCCAATGGTTTTTAATAATGGCTTAACATAATATTTCAGGTTCTATGCAATGTATGACCTACCTGGTATCTGTGGATGCATTGACTGCACCCATATCTCTATAGTAAAGCCTATGCATCAGGAAGAAAGGTTTTTTAATAGAAAACATTAGAGTATTTAGAAAACCTTACCAACAATACAGATGAGACTGATGCTATGTTATTAGGTAAGTTCAGTGTTAATTTGCGCAATAAAACATATACTTAAATAATGTTTCACTTGTCTGTGTCCTTATCACGAACAAAACCAGTAATCAAATTATTTTACATAGTAATAAAATAGTTAGGAAATTGAAGGAAAGGTGAGTAGGAAGTGTATCCACTGAAATTGGCTATTAACTTTCTTTTTCCTACAAGTACATAATTATGCTTGTGTTTACTATGAATCAATGTTCACCTCCGAGTGTTAAATTATATCAATCTAAAATGTCATGACAATCTTCATAGATTGTAAGGATGCTTTTCATCAAATTATTATAACATATATATATTGTTTTACAATGTGAGGAAAATTATAGCTTTAAATGTTTGATTTTATTTCTTAGTAAATGTATTTTTCTATTGTTTCAGGCAACAAGAGTGATTGTTTCAAAACATAAATAAAAAAGAATGTACTTTTTAAATTATTTTATTTATTTCTGTTAGTGTTCCATTAAGATGTTGTTCTTAACCTAATGTTACACTCAAGGTGTTGTGTTTTTCCCTCTCCATGTTTAATATTTCCTTTCGTTCATCATTATGTAGCACCATGGGATGAGTGTATTGTCGCAGTATTGGCCTCGAAACTGTAAAATAAAAAAAATAATAAAATAAATTCCTCGAGTTTGCAATTATTTCTTTCTTTCTTCCTATCAATACATACTGCAAGTCAAGTCAAATATTTCTTTATTCAAGGGTTACATAACATAATACTTTTAAATTGTCACTGAATACAATGCAATTTAGTTGGTTCAGAACTTATATCTACCGAGAAGATACCAGTAAGAAACTCAATAGATTTGTTACGGTAGCAGTGTCTAACATATTGATGTGTATCCACTTTAGACTAAGTCAAATAGTTTTTTTTGATGAGTGAAGAAACATTAAGTACACTACACACTTAGTGCAATGTAATTTTGAAAACACACACATTAAGTCTAATCGCCTAAAAGAACGTGTTACCTTTTTCCATTGCTGGACTATTTTAATGGCACCCCCATACTATTTAGCTGCATCGAAATATCCTCCCATAGTCGCTTAGAGCGTGCCCGACCCTCCACGCTGTGGAGATATGCACGGGCCAACTCCTTATGAGATGTTAAAAAATCTAGTAACGCCTTTACTTGGCATACTGTCGCAGTCATTGAATACTGAAACATAAAATCACAAGAATCTAAGTTGCGTATTCCAACCAGCTAACTTTGTTGACAAATCCAAGAAAAATTGCACCTATTAACACTGTGAAAAATCTAGAACTCAGAAGTAATTCATCAATTATTAAACAGTAAGTAAATATTATTATTTTAACAATTCATACTTGCCAAAAATTTACAAGGAAGAAAAAGCAAAAAATTATTTGATTCAAAGTTTACTCAACAGCGAAAACTTTCAAATCTGTCACTTGTCAGAAAAAATCTTGGTGTTGCCAAAAATAATTAAAAATTTTGTCACTACACATGAACACAGTTTTTATAAATCAATGACTTTAATTTTTAAACAAATCTGGATAATCAATTTTACAGATTACATATGTAGAAATATTAATCACGAATGCAGGAATGATTGAAATTCTATCACGAATGTAGGAAAAGGTCCTAATTGTAAATGTGTAAACCGATTTTTTTTTCGTTTAACACTTCAACAGTGTTCTATTCGCTGACATAGAGGCCTAGCATGCGCCGCGAGAGTAAATTTCATCGCGATTTTATGAAGTGTCAAAATAAATAAATAACTGCTGATTGGCTGAAATTAGTACGGTGGATTATCACCCAATCAACGGTATATAATTTTTTATCGTCTCACGCGATAAATATGACGTATTGCGCATGTTAGACCTGATAAACACGTCACTTAATTTCAATAAAGAACATCGACTGAGGTACGGACAGGCGTACGAGTGGGCCACGAGACCGGGCCTCACATCCCGGTGATAATGTAGCGGAGCACCGTCTTGTTGTAACCACATTCTCACCCAGCGGAATTACGTCTATCATTTCTGAAACCATACATGAGGACAGTACACAGTCCAATGTGTACATAAATTTTATTTTTGTACCATATTTGAACAGAGTTGTAACATGTTGGCAATTTTATTTGGGATCACTTTTCGATAGCCATAGAGTAAATTTTAATATGTTTTATGAATAAAATAATTACCACGATTTAGTCAATACTAGGCATTAAAAAATTATTAGTACTTAATGTAGTGTTAATTAAACAAAAAAGGGATAAATCCTTAATTTTAGAGCTTTTTCTACTGCTTTAAAACAAAATCATTCTGTATTACCGATTTTTCGAAGTTTACCGTTCGGAATGCATCACTAAATATCCCTCCACGGCACGTCCGATGGTTTGTCTATGGATCCGCAAGAATGAGGATCTACTTGTTCGTATACGACAAGCGTGGGGAGTAGGTCTTAAATCCGAAGTTCGTTGATTCTTCGTTTCGATCCGAAAGTTCTTTTTCGTTTTCGGGAGTAGGCCTCCTGAAACTATGTAAAAAGTTCACAAATTCAATGACTTTAGATGGCTAACTCCATCTATTGTTAGTAATTGTTTAATAGCCATTGAAGCATCGAAGAAGCCGAAGCGGGTGCTATTAATAAGCTCGGAAGCGGCGGATCTATATAGATGGCGCTAAAACAAGAAGATACGAGATCCTAAATTAGGAACATCTAATTAAATTATTTTTTTTTGGATACATCAGGAGTTTTCAAAGTGGTTATGAACAAATGTAAACGTTGCGACCGAGTTGTACATATTTTGAGGCTGATATCTATGTCGCTTATCTTTAGCGCCACCAAAGGCGCCACTTCTATAAAACTGCTCACGATGTGATTTAACAATTATAGAAAGGCCATAAAGAAAATTCGTGACTATTACGTCATTTTAATATGACTTCGACCAGTTTGTGGTAGTTGTTTATGCTTTAAAAAGTCAATTTAAGAATCGGAATGTAATGAAATCAATCAATAAGAAAACGAGTAGCGTACTCTATTGGTAATTTTTGCAAAATACAACCACAGGAGCATGACCAAAGCGTGTAAGCTGTCACATGTTTGCGAAATGTGTACACCTTTGTAGATAGGTGGCGCTAGTTTTACTTTTCGTCTCTATTTTTATTATAATATTTTTCTTGTCGTTCATTTTTAACTTCGCGTCTTTTTCATTATAACAAAATTAAATGTATTTAAAATATGTATATTACACTAATATATGATTATCTTTTCACCACAATTAATCCAAATCCATTCAGCAGTATAGATGTATGGTTTTCTAAACTAATAGAGATTTGTAGTAGCGACACAGTGGCTTGTAGCGGAAGTATTGAAACATCTATGCAAAATTGTCACTACCTATTCGATTACCTACAGCTGTTCTTTAGGCTACACTTTAATGCAGAGTAAATAGAATTTGTTGACATGTTTCGCTTAGCATCAATACGGTGAGACGAAAGCCCATCATAGAAAGATGGTTATGACTGATAAGACATTTGGCCCTATTGTACTCATATTCTTTGTTTTGGTTATTGTTCTGTTGATGAAAGACTTAATACCGTTTTTAATATTGCAAATTTGCAAATATTTTTCATCGAAAGAATGCCATCTATTGGCATAATTTGCCAAATAGAGCCATAGAAGCATGGACATAGCTAGACTTTGGCGATGATGACAACTTATATTACGCTTTCTTTATCCCTGCACAGATGTCGCTATTTCAACTTTTTATAGTTTAAAAAACTAAAAAACACGCTCTTAGCTCGCACTAAAAATTACAAAATAATTCAGACATTAAAGAAAGAAAGCGTGGAGCGTTAATGTTATCTTTACTCTTTTTGGACAAAACGCTCCACGCTTTCTTTCTTAAATGTCTGAATTATTATTAAAAAACAATAAAGCTTTGAAGACCATCTGCATACATCATGATAGTTACAATATTCCGTTTAGACAGATCTACACTACACGGTGTAAATAAAATTGGCCCTAAAATAGAACCCTGCGGCACGCCGCGGAGTATACGTAAACTACTGGTTCAAATTTAATGAAATTTATATTTTACCATTTTTATACAATGCCTGTTAAAGAACTGAAAATTCGAGCTACTAGTTTTATCCACAATGAAGGTATAGGGCGTAGAAAATGGCCTGAACCTGAATTGCTTTAAGAATAGGATGGTACAGGCGTGCCATTTTTTTGAACGACTTGACGGGAGCACTATTCAAACTCAAACTCAAATATTTCTTTATTCAAGTAGGTTACATATAACACTTTTGAATCGTCATTGAATACAATGCAAAGTTATTCTACTTCCGGTTCGGAACCTATATCTGCCGAGAAGACATCGGTAAGAAACTCAGCAGATCATTTACAGTATCAGTATCTAACTTATTGCTACGTGTAGCTCACTTTGGACCAAGTTATATAGTTGTGGTTTTGATGAGTGATGAAACAAATAAGTACTCAAGTAAGTTTTTACTTTCGAGAGGTACGCTGGAGCAGACCAGTCCCCATGGCCGGATCTACCTATGGGCTGATTGGGCTGCAGCCCAGGGCCCCGGGGTTACAAGGGGCCCCCAGATCCCGCTAAAAAGTAGGCCATAATTTGAAAAAAAAATAGTTGTCTGTAAAGTCGGTTTACGGAGTATATTTTTACGTGACAACGTCATAAGGAAATATTGATTAAAAATTGCATACTTTTATAAATGTAGTTGAGGGGGGAAATACGTGTAAAAGGTTGTTTTCATGCTGTTTTTCATTAATTTTTTAAAGTTAATAATGGCAACTCTGAGATCAATGAACCAATGTATGTGCGTATTTTTATCTACTCTTACGCGGGACTTTCCCTCCGCGCTGGTTGACGGAACGTCTGATGTGATTTAGTTTTTTTTTCTGCACTTCTCTTCTCGTCATCAAAAAGGACAAAATGACTGCGTTAATTGTTTGAACTGTGTTTAATGAGTGACTTAAAAGTTATCTACATATAAATAAGTAAAATTGGTTTATGTCAATGATTTCCTGCTTTTACTTGGTAATGGTAAGTAAAAATAATTAATAATATTAAATCATGTCTTTCTTTTTTATGGTATTTTTAGGGTTCTGTACAAAAAAAAAATTGTGGAGCTGCGACCAAAAGCGATAATATCGTACTTATCAAAAACTGTATATGAAGAAATAATTAAGATTATGGGCCAACAGCTACTTAAACAAATTATAACTCAAATCAAAAACGACGACACAAAGTATTATTGAACTGTGATGGATTCTACACCAGATCTGTCTCACAATGATCAACTTATATTGTATTACGATACTGTTTTCGGGGGAAAGTATATGAAAGATGTGTAGCCTTCATTAAAATTAGTAGTCATACTGCTATACTTTTATTTAATATCTTACAAGACTTTATAGAAACAAATGGATTACTACTGAGTAATTGTAGAGGGCAATCTTATGACAACGCTGCCAATATGGCGGGTCACTACAATGGTGTACAAGCACTACTAAAACAAAAAAATAAAACCGCGGATTATGTGCCATGTGCTGCGTATTCCCTCAACCTAGTTGGTGTAGAATCTGTTAACGTTGCAACCGAAATTGTAAACTTTTTTGGAGTAGTGCAACAAATATACGTTTTCTTTTCTGCTTCGACCCATAGGTGGGAACTGTTGAATCGTGAAATAAAATTAAAATTCACGTTAAAAAGTTTAAGCCAGACCAGATGGTATTGCCACTATGATGCTGTCAAAGCGTTAAAAAATAGTTATGGTAACATCATGACAATTTTAAAAAGAGAGGTGGAGAAAGTCGATATCCGGAAAGAAGCACGAAATTTATAAATGAAAATGGCGAAACTCGAGACTGCAATTGTGATTACCTTTTGGGAAGAAGTTTTGGAGAGATTGAATTTAATCAATAATAAAATACAAAGCCCCGGTTTAGACATTTGTGAAGGCAACAAGTTAATTATGTCATTAAAAGACTTTGAGAACAACTTACGATACCAATCAGATCAGAAGCTAAAGAAAAGAAATAAAGCTAAAAAATTAAGTGCTAGTGTGGGAATAGACAATGGCATAAACAAGAGGCGCATTACTTCAAATTTTTCGGATAGGTCTACAGGTTAATTCTTAGTAAACGGCGCAGAAAGATTTGAAAGGGACACGTTAAATGTTGCGTTGGATAAGCTAATTATGGATTTAATAAAAGGAGCCAAGTCTATGAGAAATGTAGCAAAAAAATTTTTCATTTTTAATGGATTTGCAAGATAAAAATATCAAAAACATAGATTTGGAAAGTGCACGTCATATTATTGATTACTATCCAGATGACGTAGACGAGCATTTAGTGAATGAGTGCATTCAATTAAAATCATACTTACTCCAATCTAAGCCAGAGTCTTACAACTCTTGCAGTGACATTTTTAAAATCATGTATGAAAATAAACTAATTGACGTGTTCCCTAATTGCTATACCATTTTAAAGATTTTTTTTTACTTTACCAGTAACTAGCTGTGACAGCAGACCACTAGCTGTGACAAGCAGACCGCTCCTTCTCAAAGATGTCCTATATAGAAAATAAATATAGTACAACAATAGCGAACTCTCGACTAAAAACTATAAACTGTGATTTAGCAAAAGACTTGCAATGTGATGACCAAATAAAAGAATTTGCAGCACAAAAACGTAGAAAGGTTAATTTATAAATTATAATTTCTTTTAAGAATAAATGCATAATAAATAAATAAAATTATTTTGTTATTTTTTATTTTCTTTTATATAATGTACATCTCTATTTCGGTTTCTCTCTCACCCAAAGGTTACCTGGAAGAGATTGCTACACAGCAATAAGGTCGCCTTTTGTACAACTAATACTTGCGTAGATTTAAGTAATATTTATGTTTTTTGTGCAATAAAAAATATGTGTAAGTATAAGAATAATATATCACTATAGAAACAGTTTTTTGGCATGGCTATTAGTCGAGTACTAAGATAGGCCCCCAAGTAGTTTCAGCCCAGGGCCCCACAAATTCACGATCCGGCCATGCCAGTCCCCAAAGGTGGCACCTGTTCACAAGCATGACGTATGTGCCAGCCATCGCTTCACTCAACCATATTGAAGGGAATGTAACGACCCGCCACATAGCGCCACCACCCCAGTGACATTTTAGTAAGCATGACTACTCCATCTCCCCATAATTTGTAAGTATTTATTATCTAAATTAAATTCATCAAACAACTATAGGACCTGGTGCACGAAGTAGTAACCTACATTTTGGTTTAGATTGAAAAAAAAGAAAGAAATCTATTATACCTAATTCATAATTACCTATACATAATTCACAAATATACATTTTATGTCCATAATAAATATTTTTAACAATATCAATATTTTTGGTATTTTTGAGGTCGTCGTTCTTTTGGCTGCGTGGCCATAAAGACGGTATAAAATCCAAAGTAAGTAGTCGGATGTGATTCTCGCACTATTCAGGCACATTTATCTGCCAGGCTCAATTCCTCAATTTCTCAGGACCCCACCACCCAGCGGGAGAAAAACTTTTACCCCGTAATTTTTTCGCACCGCACTGTCACTCTCTGCGGGGAACAGAGAGTGGTGTGTCGGGCTCGCACCGACCAACCCCCTCGGTGGCCAACGTGAGTAGTTGTGGGGGAGTCGGGATCCCTTGCGGACTCCACACAGGCTCCCCCACAACAGCGCCTACCGCTAAGCGGCCCTCCTCGGCGGAAACAACGCGCGCGGCCTACACGCCCAACCCCTTCGGGACCGAGGTAACGGACGCCAGGCTTACTTACGTAACTTAATTAATTGCTTCCGGCGAAAATCGCCCCCCACCCCAGCCGTCCGCTACCCCGCTTCAAGAAGAGGGAAGGGAGGCCCCTGGCGCAGGAACTTCTGCGGTCGACTAGAACCCATCCGCTGCCCAGGGTGCAAACCAATAACAAGCAGGCACACAAGCAGGTATTTCCAGACCACCCCGAACTTTTACCTCCGCGTTCAACCCCTTGCAACTATATTCGCATTAAAATCTAACCTATAACCTGTCTCAGGTTCAGGTGCACAAAGTTTATTTTAAATAGGTTCAGTAGTATTGCCCTGATAGCTGAACAGACAGACAGCTACAAAGACAGACTTACTTTATCATTTACAATATTATTTAGGATTTCCACTCAAACTCTTTTATTAGGTGGGAGTTGTGTAAAAATATGTTATCCGCCATTTTGTGGCGGCGGCCATCTTGGGCTGATTTCCATCTACACTAACACTTATCATAAGGCTAAAGAGTTTGTTTGTATGTTTGAACGCCCTAACCTCAGGAACCACATGACCGATTTCAAAAAATATTTCAGTGTTAGATAGTACATTTATTGAAGAAGGCTTTAGATTATATTACATCACGCTCCGACTATAGGAGCGATAAGTCAGTGGAAAATGTGGCAAATACGGGTATAGTACGCATGCGAAGCCGCGGGCTACCAGTCATAGATAAGAACACTCCCGACTAACTCACCTTTCAAATAATGAAAAGACCATTCAAATCATTTTATTTGTTTGGGAGTTATGCAGACACACACAGACAAACACGTCATCATTATAACACCCGTCGTTTTTGGCGTCGGGAATAATAAGAATACTTCTCGGAGCTGTTTGTGAATGCACAAATTTGTTAGTTTGAGGACGGGTGGCGACATCTGTTGTCATTGTTAGCAAAACACTCAGCGTGCTGCGACACGCGCTTTGTAGAGCTGACTTTGTGTAAATTTAAGAGAAATTTAATATTGTTTATGTTAAAAGTTGTCTTTTGAATGAAGGCTGTTACAGAGTAGAAGATTTTATCGTTGTCAAGGATGTGTGGACCACAAAACAGTCTAGTCACTTACACATTAATTAAAACATATTTTGCCATTATTTTCCCTAAAGTGCCATTTCTTATTTTACACGGCCATCCACACAAAATGCAAAATTATTTCTACAGTTCGTTTATTATTTTCGAATTATTTAGAAGTTATTAACTTCTTTGTATATATTTTTACTTATTTTCAACTCTTTTTTCTCTCGTTTTATAATAGTCAACGATCTTGGTGCCGAGTTAGTTTTAATATCAGCTTTTTTTGCAATTTCCGCGGTATCTTCTCTGATATATATACACAAACGAAGCTAACTGGAGTTTACTTCGTTTGTTTTATATGTAAATATTATTGTTGTATTGTATAAGAACAAAAATATTCTCCATCCCCGTTTTCCCTCATATTGCGCTGTTAGTACCTAGATGGCGTAACAATTTATTTACTTTTAAAATATTCGATTATTCCCTCGGGTTCGGTCGCATCAACTGGTATAAAAATTAATCCTCTAAATCCAATTGGTCCTTTCTGCGTGAAAGATGACAAACATAGGTACATCCAGACATAAAGATTTCCATACATATATTCTTACAAAAGGTCACGTTTATATTACAAGTCAACTTTATTCTCCTATTTTATTTCACCCACCTTGGTTCATATTAGTTTCTGTCTGGAGTACCTACCAGAGGGCTCGAGTTACTACTCAATTCTAGGCGCTAAGAACTTGTATTAAGGGAGTTGTATTAATGTAGCTAAGTGGCGGATTTACACTTTTGCCGCCATCGTTTTCGTGTTGGGCGAGTCCGACTCGCACTTGGCCGGTTTTGTAGCACTAAGTCTAATTATCAAGGAAGGCTTTAGGCTATATAACCACATGCGACCAATAGAAGTGAAGAATCTGTGCAAAAAACGGCAAGAGGTACTACGCGCGCAAAGCCGGGGCGGGCTGCTAGTTAGAAACAGAACTCAGGCTGCTAGTTTTATCTACAATGAAGGTATTAAGGATTCAAAATGGCCTGAATTGCTCCAACTACCTCCTGACCCTACTTGTACGCTTAGTTCCACCATGCTGTCAATAGATGGCGCTGGCAGTACTTTACAACGCGGTGACGTTATGATCCTCTAAAATTGAGCTCTTCATAATCTTAGGTACCTACTTAGAAGATTTAACACTTAGAATAAGGAAAGTATAATATATCTATGATTTAACATTAATTGAATTAAATGACTCGTGGACATTTGCAAATAGGCATGTGAGGCATGGGTTGTGATAGATTGTGACTTGGAATTGAAGAAACGAATCTATATAACGTTTTATCTCTCCTATTTAATGTTCTATTTAATCCTCTTGCTCCTCCCTATCTTAAAGAACGATTCCGTTTCTTGCAGCTCAACCAGGAACGTGACATGCGGTCCTCCCGTAAACTTCTCCTTACTTTTCCTACTCATTCTTCTGAATATTATTCCCAATCCTTCACTATCCAATCAATTCGCTTATGGAATTCTTTACCTTTATCTATCAGATTATCTGAGACCCTTCCCATTTTTAAACTCAGGGTTAAATCGTACTTCCTCTCACTTAATGAATGTTAATTTATGTCCTCTATCTATAATTCCAGCTGGGCATGTTGGTTGTCAGTAATTTTCATACACTTATCCTACTTATTAACATTATTATTGTTATTATTATTATATTTTTTTTTTTGAGTCAAAACTCTTTACTAGATTTTATATATGTTAAATATGTTTATTTGTATATATTTATAATGTTATATATTTATGAGTTTATGTATGTTAATCATGTTAAACTACGAAATAATTCTAAAATAAAAACTGTATTTATGTTGCACGGCCGTACCCATTTCTCGCCATCTACTATTTCCTCTACCTTAAGGTTGTCTGGAAGAGATCGCTTTCTAGCGATAAGACCGCCTAAATTGTACTATAATTTTTCTGTAAAACCTATTTCTGTAAAGATTTTGTGCAATAAAGTATATCTATCTATCTATCTATCTATATATATATAAAAGAAAGTCGTGTTAGTTACACTATTTATAACTTAAGAACGGCGGAACAGATTTGGCTGAAAATTGGTGGGGAGGTAGTTTAGAACCAGGAGAAGGACATAGGATACTTTTTGATTATTTTTTTTTACTTTAAAGTCACTTATTGCCTCTAAGGCGGAACAAAGTTCGCCGGGTCACCTAGTAAATAATATAGATTTATACAAATTCGATAAAGAAACAATAAGTCAAAATTAAAGACAAAATCAATAATGTGAGGTGATTTAACAAAAAAATTTACAAAGTAATCATATTTTAAGAATTATATGTAAATACACTAGTTTTTTTTGTCGAGGGGGAAATGCCTACTGCGCCGTCACTCTCTGTAAGGAGCAGAGAGTGGTGTGTCGGGCTCGTACAGTTGTGGGGGAGTCGGGATCCCTTGTGAATACTACACAGGCTCCCCCACAACGCCTACCGACAAGCGGCCCTCCTCTTCCTCCGCAGCCCCACCACGATGCTATTCGCGCCCCGTGCGCCACTGCCGGGTTGCGGCCTACAGGGAGACCGGTAATACCTACCTTACTTGTGGAGTGCAATAAAGAATATGAATATGAAACTCCGTAGTCCTCCTCTCCCTCCGCGATCCACCTCTGCCCTCCGCGGCCCAGCTCGGGATCCGTCTTCGCTTCATCCTGTGTCGTATCGGAGGAGGCTGGGTGGTAAGCCATCCTCAACGCACCGGACCACAGGGTTACTGAGCCGCTATCACCACCCTATCGTGACAAGACGCGGTATTCTGCGTTCAACCCTTTATCCGCTATAAAAGCTATTCTATAGTAACATTGCTCATATTCAAAACTATCTGTGTACCAAATTTCATTTACATAGGTCCAGTAGTTTTGGCATCACACCTTGACAGACAGACAGACACAAAGACAGATTTACTGTCTCGTTTACTGGCAATGGCTCGGGTAATGACACCTTTGAATGTTTATATGGGAAAATGTTTATTTTTTAAGTTAGAGATATGAAAGTTGGCACAAATATAGCTCTATTAAAATATAGACTACTTTTTGTTTCGAATATTAGGGGAGAAAGGGGTAAAACCGACCATGACAGGATGTAGTCCACGCGAACGAGGTCGCGGACACAGCTATTTAAAATAAGTTAAGGGTCACCACTTTTTAGTAGTTAATACGAACTGCTTACTGCTCGACGTTTCGGTTAGGTGGCTTTGACCCGTTAACTTATTTTAAAAGAGTTTGTATGTTTGAACACACTAATCTCAGTGACCACTGGTCCGATTTAAAAACATACTTCATGTTGGATAGTGCATTTATCGAAAAAGGCTATCCATACTAATATTATAAATGCGAAAGTAACTCTGTCTGTCTGTCTGTCTGTTCGTCTGTTACTCTTTCACGCCTAAACGGCTGAACGGATTTTGTTGAAATTTGGTATAGGTATACGTTGAATCTCAAGAACGGATATAGGCTACTTTTTATTAGAAAATAAGGGAGGGATGGGGGTAATACCACCTTTGAAAGTTTATATGGAAAAAAGGTAAGTTAGAGATATGAAATTTGGCACAAATATAGCTCGAAACTTGGATTAAAATATAGACTACTTTTTGTTTCGAATATGAAGAGTTAAACCGAACATGAAAGGATGTAGTCCACGCGAACGAAGTCGCGGGCACAGCTAGTAGGTTATATAACATCACGCTGCGACTAATAGAAGCGAAGTATCAGTGGAAAATGTGGCAAAAACAGGTGAAGTACGCGTGCGAAGCCTCGGGCCACCAGTCATAGATAAGAACACTCCCGACTAACTTACCTTTCAAATAAAAAACAGAATCAAAATCATTTTATTCCTTTGGGAGCTAGGATGACACACACAGACAGACAAATGCGTCAATATTATAACACCCGTTGTTTTTGGCGTCGGGAATAATAAGAATTCTTCTCGGAGCTGTTGTGAACGCACAAACTTGTCATTTTGAGGACGGGTGGCGACATCTGTTGTCATTGTTAGCAAAACACTCAGCGTGCTGCGACACGCGCTTTGTAGAGCTGACTTTGTACAAATTTAATACGTACTAAATAAATTAAATGTTGTCTTTTTAATGAACGCTACTTTGCAGTTCATTAAAAAGACAATAAAAGTAGAATATTATATCGTTGATAAGGATTTGTAGACCACCAACCAATAGGTCGCTTACACATTTGTTGAACTTATTTTTCCTTCTTCATGTTTTGACTTCATATACAAAAACAAAATTAATATTTTTATGTTTCTTCAGTTCGTTAATTCATTATTTATTGGCATTTTTTTAATATTTCATATTTTTTTCGCACGGTTTTACAATTTACAAAGTACCTGTATGTTTTGGTGCCGAATTAGTTTTACGTTCAGTTATTTTTTTGCAATGATAACTGCAGTTTCTTGTCGGTATCTTTCCTGTGGTTATAGGTTCCGAACCGTGGTTTGTTTCGTTTGATATGTGTAAATAGACGATTCACAAAAATTACTGGTGGAATGTATTATGAATTAAAATATTTCCCCTTCCTATTTTTACTTATATTGCGTTATTAGTACATAGATGGAGCTATTTTAACAATTTAGTAACTTTTAAGTTCCCACTTGATTTTTCCCTCGGCTTCGTCCGCGTTATGCTACTATAAAAATGAATCATCTAAATCTATTCGGTCTTTTTTGAGTGAAACATAAACAAACAAACATCCAGACATAGCTGCAGAGGTCAATTTCTATATTGTTTTAAATGGTCACGTCTATAAAAGAAAGTGTGTTTTACATACCTAAACCTTCCATTGTCTCACAAAGTATCTTCTTCAATTTTTTTTCACGCACGTTAGGGTCGAAATTTGTTACTGTTTTCAGAGGAGTCTTTCTATTATTGAATTGTAGATATGTATATGCATGTAGATAATCCGACATTTTGTGGCGGCCACCATCTTTGGCCGCTTTCCTTCAGGACTAAGGGAAGGGTGCTCTTGGCAAGTTTAACCTTTCAAACACAAATAAACAAAATCAAAATTTGTTCTTCCCTTTATCCATTCTTGATAATTGGACATTCCAAAACCAAAATAAACTTTCAATTCGAACCCCACGTGTACGCTTAGTTCCACCACGTTGTCAAAAGATGGCGCTGGCAGTACTTTACAACGCGGTGACGTTATGATCCTCTGAGTTTGAGCTCGTCGCATATTGTGTTCTCGTAATACAAATTATTGAAGAGCATGTAAACATGGACATTTGGATCGTGGTAGGGATGGAATAGAAATAAAATACAAACTAAACCTCTATCATAATTAAATAAGGCCAGTCTCAACGCACCGGACCATAGGGTTACTGAGCCTCCCCTATCGCGGTATCCTACGGTCAACCCCTCGCAACCATTTATTCGCAATAAAAGCTAGTCTATAACCGTTCAAGTTCATGTTCAAGACTATTTAAGTACCAATAATCGTTTCATTCCTTTGGGAGCTAGGATGACACACACATACAGACAAACGCGTCAATATTATAACACCCGTCGTTTTTGGCGTCGGGAATAATAAGAAGAATATTTCTCAGAGCTGTTTGCATGGACTTATTATATTAAATTAAGTCCGTGGCTGTTTGTGAATGCACAAACTTGTCATTTTGAGGACGGGTAGCGACATCTGTTGTCATTGTTTGTAAAACACTCGACTTTGTACAAATTTTAGATTAAATATGTTAAAAGTTGTCTTTTGAATGAAGGCTACTACAGAGTAGAAGATTATATCGTTGGCAAGGATGTGTGGACCACAAAACAGTCTAGTCACTTACATATTAATTAATTAAAACATATTTTGCCATTATTTCCCGTAAAGTGCCAATTCTTAGTTTACACAGACATCCACACAAAAGGAAAACAGTTCGTTTATTAATCCTTTATTTGCATATATTTTTTATAATTTTACAAGCGTTATACAATTGACAAACTACCTGTATGCAAGTTTAATCTATCAAACAAAAATAACAAAATAAATAGGTAATTAATTATTTAATCAGACAAAAATTTAAAATACATATTTTGATGTGTGTAGCCTATGTTCGGTCTAGAATATCCTGTTCGGTAAATGACTAACCGAATAGCATTTGGTATTCGGTTATTCTTCACGCGCGCTATACCCGTTTTCTCCACTGATTCTTCGCTCCAAATGAGTCGATACATGATGTTACACAGCCTTTCCTCGATAAATGGACAATCCAACAACAAAATGATTTCTTAAATCTACCCAGTTGCTCCTGACACTAGCGCGGTCAAACAAACTCTTCAGCTTGATAATATTAGAAAATGTTATTTAAAAAATGATTTCTTTTACTTTTAAAACAAAATCATTGCTATTCACTAATTAGATATACTTAAGTATTTAGTGTGGGTCATTTATGAGACGAAAAGAAAATCGTACCTGTGCCAAAAATAATGGTGGAAATCTTTAGGTACATATTTATTTAGTCAATAATGTATTTTTATTAATTTATAAACTTATCTAATTGCAAGAAAAAGTGCAACTTGTGGAATTAATGCTATGGGCGTTCTCTACCAGTTAACACGGATTGATAAATGAATCGATTACTTACGTATCTGTCGATTGTTTACATCCGTTTAATGCTCAGATCATAGAATGCTAATAATCTGTGGTTAATAATAATACAGATAATCTGACCTACTTACTTAAGTCATTGTGGTATTTGGTCCGAGTGTCAAGCTTTAATTTACAAACTTTACGACAAAAGCTTCGACGCCGTTGGTTGACATAACTGTGATAAAAGCGCGATAAAATGTTTACAATTTTTAGAACGCTTCACGCCGAACTAACTAACAAATAAAAGTTTATATTGTGACATGAAACAGTATATAAAGAACTAGCGGTCCCGGCGAACTTCGTTTCGCCTTAGAGATTTTTTTTCGATTTCTGTTGAAATTTTTCAAATTTTACCAAGGATCCCTAATTTTGTAGCCTATGTCAAATTGGAAGAATGTAGCATTCTATTGGTAAAGGATTTTTTTAAATCGGCCCAGTACTTTTTGAGCCTATTCATTACAAACATACAAAAATAGGTACAAATCTTTCCTCTTTATAATATTAGTGTAGACAACAACTTCAAATAAAATTATGTCAATAAAAAGCAAATACTCAGCGTAATAAATATTAAACAAAAACGTAAAAAACTTTAGGTAGGTAGGTATACCTACCAAGATATGTCGCGTAGGATGTGACATGCGAGTAAATTATATCTATCGCGTTCCTGCTGATTGGCTGATTATACAAGTGCGGTGTGCAGTCAGCCAATCAATCGACAGACCGTCGCTTTGTCGGCCAATCGGCATCCGGCGCGCGCGCTTCGGCTCGCTCGGCGTTTTAGTTAAACGGCCGCAACGAAATTTAGAAATTTCAAAAAAGCGATCAGCGTTTATGCAAAAATCAATCTACTTACTTATTTGTTAGTCATTATCATAAGCTATTCATTTATTTATGTCTTTGTTTTAATTCACTTCAAGATTGACCACATCCCACCTGATGTTAAGTGGTAACGAGGTCCTAGCTTAAAGGCTACAAGTAGGTACAGTGTAATAAATCTATTACTGGACTTGTCGCCCTTACCTTGAAGGCTTGACCCCTCCTACTAATGTAGCACCCCCCAGGAGCTCTGGAAACCTTACCTACTCACACGCAGGAACACAACAACACAGAAGTGATTTTAAGCTGAACAGTGTTTTTGTTTGTATGACCGCGCCAATCTCAGGAGCAACTGGTTCGAATTGGGAAATCATTTTGTTGTTGGATAGTCCATTTGTCGAGGAAAGCTTTAGGCTGTGTAACATCATGTGTCGACCCATTTGGAATGAAGAATCAGTGGAGAAAACGTGGATACCGCGCGTGTACGGTATCCGAATATCAAATGCTATTCCGATTGTTATTTACCCAACAGGATATTCTAGAACCGAACCACTGGAACGGGGTACTTTTAGTTGTGAAAATAAGGGGGGGGGGGGGGAACCCTTTAAGTTTGCCTAATCTATAGATACATATCTACCTATATGTATACATATAAATAACATTTGAGTGTCTGTTTGTTAATATTGGAATAACCGGTTTTTTACTACCTACATGCATATGAATATATCCATGGTAGGTAGGTACTCCAATTTTTTTGTCTGTTTGTTCCGGCTAATCTATGAAATGGCTGGGCCGATTTTGATTGCCATTTATTTGCAGGTAGCTGATATAATAAGGAGTAACTTAGGCTACTTCTATTTTAGGAACAATACATTTAAAATCCTGTAGTCCACACGTCCTGTAGTTATTTTAAGACGCTTAAATGATAATAACAATACGAAAGGGGTACAAGAGAGGTATATCCATCATGAATCCACTCCTAATAACAACAATCAAAGGAAACTAAAGTTCAGTAAACAACCAAAAGTAATACCATGTAATACAATTTAAAAACCGCGCGCAAAACTGCGCTATAAATAAATCTCACACAAAATGGCCGCCCGATTATAGCGAACTTGTCCTTAACCTTCACATTTTATTGCTGGAACGAGACAATTCGACAAACACGCAAGATAGAAAGAGATAAATAACATGCTGTCAACTCCGCAGTCGTCTTTTAGGCGGCTAGCTGCTATTGGCTTGTAAACACGACCACGCCTTGGGGCCATCCTCCCTAGAAAAGGCAATTGTAAGTCCGATTTATGCAAATGGTTCCGTATTATCATACCTACTTGTACGATAAAAGTAAGTGTTTCGGTGTTTGTTGCTCATTCACGCAAAAATTACAAAACAAATTTCGATGAAATTTAGAAACTGTTACACTATTACACTATGTTATAAAAATTTAATCAAAACATTCATAGGTACGGTCAACAGCAGGCCAAGATAACCATTTGCAGTTCAAAATTAGCGGTTATGCCACCGACATAAAGGTGGCACAAAGTTCCGAATAGATAGTTTGACACGCTTTAGTTGGTAAAAAGTTATTTTATGCTTTTTTAGAGTTTAGCATTTTTGACCTTTTGTCATAAAAGGCGTACTTTTTTTGGGTCGGGGGTTTTATTACATTTTTATTTTTTTTTTTATTTGTTGCTTTTTGAAAGGAATAGTTACAAATTTAATATAATTATAGATTACTGTTTTATAATTCCTTTCTAGTTTTTCTTTTAATTATTACAATTATTATTGTAACAAAACGGCGAGCATGCTCGACGTTCGGTTTATGATGGATGATAAACTATAAAAGTTCATAGAGCGGCTCCTTGCTCTAGTCTATACCTACCTTACCTTAGGTTGTGGGTTTGATTGCCATCTTGGATTTTGGCGGCCATATTGGATTTGAAATTTGCCATAGTGTGCAGTATTCTGCTACTAAATCTCTTTCATTTGATACCTACATTGAGGTAGTTGGGCCAAAAAACAAATGGGTTATTCGTCATTTTCTGACGGCGGCCATCTTGGATTTAAAGTTTGTCACAATAAATGTATTTTGCTACTCAAGCCCTTTTATATGATATGATATGAGCCCATATTGTGGGAGTTGTATTAAAACATACAATCCATATCGTTGTGACGGCGGCCATCTTGGATCGATTTTAATCGAACATAGCTAAGATCACTTATTCAGCTTTCAAACAAAAAAAACTAAATCAAAATCGGTTCATTTTTTCGGGAGCTACGATGCCATAGACAGACACACACACACACACACACACACACACACACAGACACGTCAAATTTATAACACCCCGTTGTTTTTGTGTCGAGGGTTAAAAAGGTATTATTCGCATTGTAATTAGGTAAATAGTATTAAACAAAGTTACTTTTTCTGAATGTCCCTATGTATGTTTAGATCTTTAAAACTACGCAACAGATTTTTATGCGGTTCTGTTTATTATATAGTGTAATTCAAGAGGAAGGTTTCTAAGTATTTACATCGCATCAGGGGGAAGCCGGGGCGGGTCGCTAGTTGTTTATAATAATTCCCAAAGAAATATGATCTGAAAGAAGAGAAAGGTACATTATTTCTGAGTAACATAGGTTGTATTAAATTTCTTTTGAATGGGGATTGTTGTTAAAAAGAGCCCAGTCAATCATTTGAAATATTACAACAACTAAAGACATGTCCGTTAAGTAGGGGCGGAATAAATTAATAACCGACTCGGTTTTTACTTTCTTATTAGAAATCAATGATTGCACGTGTTTTATAAATATTTAATGATTGATTTATTTGTTTTATTTTGTTTCTAGTAATTTTTGTTACAGCGGCAAGAGAAAAGCACAATTTGTGAAAATTTTAATTGTCTAGCTATCACGGTTTTTAAGATCGAGCCTGGTAACGGACAGTCTCCCGTTTTTCCCCATGTGTACGGAACCCTAACGAAATCGTTGAAAACTTGTAGTGGCGCCGCGACGGTGAGAAGCGAAAATACTACTCTTATAATACAAAACTATCGCTTCTTAAAACTACTCGATTACCGTATTTCTTCATGGTAAGGGTACTGATAGAGTTTTTATTATTTTTATTATTTGTATTTGTTATATCACAACGCAAAAAATGTGTCCTAGCCGTTTATGAATGTACAAACTTCGCACTTTTGAGGACGGGTAGCGTCATCTATTATAATTATTTGCAAAACAGAACCCTGAGCATGCTAAAAAACTCACTCATAATACGTCTTGAGTACCTAGATGGCGCTGTTAAAGTTTTCTTGCCGGTTTAAAGTATTTTCTTGGTAGGATGCGATTACAACTTTACACCCAAAGTAGACTGCCTTTACCACATTAACACACCTCGAAAAGAGATCTGTTGTGAAATGTGAAGGTTTCAGAGAACTTAGTACGAACAACAACTATTCTCGAGTAGAAACGTACTGTCTGTGTTATATGCCAAATTCAAAAGTAACAGCCACTGCGGCGTTACTTTAATTTTCATTCAACTTTTTTATTACGTAACACAATCAGATGACCGTTTTTATTAGTCTAAGGGCACGGAATAGCACCTAAAACTATGTAAAAAGTTCACAAATTCAATGATTTTAGACGGCTAACTCCATCTATTGTTAGTAATTGTTTAATAGCCATTGAAGCATCGAAGAAGCCGAAGCGGGTGCTATTAATAAGCTCGGAAGCGGCGGATCTATATAGATGGCGCTAAAACAAGAAGATACGAGATCCGAAATTAGGAACATCAGGAGTTTTCAACGTGGTTATGAACAAATGTGAACGTTGCGACCGAGTTGTACATATTTTGAGGGGAAGAGGCGAGGCTGATAGCTATGTCGCTTATCTTTAGCGCCACCAAAGGCGCCACTTCTATAAAACTGCTCACGGTGTGATTTAACAATTATAGAAAGGCCATAAAAAAAAATTCGTGACTATTACGTCATTTTAATATGACTTCGACCAGTTTGTGGTAGTTCTTTATGCCTTAAAAAGTCAATTTAAGAGTCGGAATGTAATGAAATCAATCAAATTTAGAATGTGTCAAATACAAAAATCATCGACAATTAAAAATGAAAATAAAAACTTCATGCTATGGCCAAACAACGGTCCATTGGAGCGAACTTTCGTACGATGGATCGACTTTTATAGATAAATTGAAAGTCACGATCCCTATGCACTCATTTCTTGTCAATGTTGTATGTCTGTCTAACTGTTAACCGTTCTTATGTTATTCTGATGTATAAGCTATATTGTGGTAAAGTTTCATTCAAATCCATTCAGTAGTTTTTACGTGAAAGAGTAACAAACGTCCATACATCCATACTTACAAACTTTCGCCTTTATAATAGTAGTAGGATTTAACATTAATTGAATTAAAGAGCTCGTGGACATTTGCAAATAGGCATGTGAGGCATGGGTTGTGATAGAATGTGACTTGGAATTGAAGAAACGAATCTATATACATATATATAAAAGAAAGTCGTGTTAGTTACACTATTTATAACTTAAGAACGGCGGAACAGATTTGGCTGAAAATTGGTGGGGAGGTAGTTTAGAACCAGGAGAAGGACATAGGATACTTTTTGATTATTTTTTTTAACTTTAAAGTCATTTATTGCCTCTAAGGCGGAACAAAGTTCGCCGGGTCACCTAGTAAATAATATAGATTTATACAAATTCGATAAAGAAACAATAAGTCAAAATTGAAGACAAAATCAATAATGTGAGGTGATTTAACAAAAAAATGTACAAAGTAATCATATATTAAGAATTATATGTAAATACACTAGTTTTTTTTGTCGAGGGGGAAATGCCTACTGCGCCGTCACTCTCTGTAAGGAGCAGAGAGTGGTGTGTCGGGCTCGTACAGTTGTGGGGGAGTCGGGATCCCTTGTGAATACTACACAGGCTCCCCCACAACGCCTACCGACAAGCGGCCCTCCTCTTCCTCCGCAGCCCCACCACGATGCTATTCGCGCCCCGTGCGCCACTGCCGGGTTGCGGCCTACAGGGAGACCGGTAATACCTACCTTACTTGTGGAGTGCAATAAAGAATATGAATATGAAACTCCGTAGTCCTCCTCTCCCTCCGCGATCCACCTCTGCCCTCCGCGGCCCAGCTCGGGATCCGTCTTCGCTTCATCCTGTGTCGTATCGGAGGAGGCTGGGTGGTAAGCCATCCTCAACGCACCGGAGCACAGGGTTACTGAGCCGCTATCACCACCCTATCGTGACAAGACGCGGTATTCTGCGTTCAACCCTTTATCCGCTATAAAAGCTATTCTATAGTAACATTGCTTTTATTTAAAACTATCTGTGTACCAAATTTCATTTATATAGGTCCAGTAGTTTTGGCATCACACCTTGACAGACAGACAGACACAAAGACAGATTTACTGTCTCGTTTACTGTGCAGGACGGCATATGTACATAGAAATGATATTGTAAATAACGTAATGACACCTTTGAATGTTTATATGGGAAAATGTTTATTTTTTAAGTTAGAGATATGAAAGTTGGCACAAATATAGCTCTATTAAAATATAGACTACTTTTTGTTTCGAATATTAGGGGAGATAGGGGTAAAACCGACCATGAAAGGATGTAGTCCATGCGAACGAAGTCGCGGACACAGCTATTTAAAATAAGTTAAGGGTCACCACTTTTTAGTAGTTAATACGAACTGCTTACTGCTCGACGTTTCGGTTAGGTCGCTTTGACCCGATAACTTATTTTAAAAGAGTTTGTATGTTTGAACACACTAATCTCAGTGACCACTGGTCCGATTTAAAAACATACTTCATGTTGGATAGTGCATTTATCGAAAAAGGCTATCCATACTAATATTATAAATGCGAAAGTAACTCTGTCTGTCTGTCTGTCTGTCCGTCTGTTACTCTTTCACGCCTAAACGGCTGAACGGATTCTGATGAAATTTGGTATAGGTATACGTTGAATCTCAAGAACGGACATAGGCTACTTTTTATTAGAAAATAAGGGGGGGATGGGGGTAATACCACCTTTGAAAGTTTATATGGAAAAAAGGTTTATTTTTGAAGTTAGAGATATGAAACTTGGATTAAATTATAGACTACTTTTTGTTTCGTATATTAAGAGCGATAAGAGTTAAACCGAACATGAAAGGATGTAGTCCACGCGAACGAAGTCGCGGGCACAGCTAGTAGGTTATATAACATCACGCTGCGACTAATAGAAGCGAAGTATCAGTGGAAAATGTGGCAAAAACAGGTGAAGTACGCGTGCGAAGCCTCGGGCCACCAGTCATAGATAAGAACACTCCCGACTAACTAACCTTTCAAATAAAAACAGAATCAAAATCATTTTATTCCTTTGGGAGCTAGGATGACACACACAGACAGACAAATGCGTCAATATTATAACACCCGTTGTTTTTGGCGTCGGGAATAATAAGAATTCTTCTCGGAGCTGTTGTGAACGCACAAACTTGTCATTTTGAGGACGGGTGGCGACATCTGTTGTCATTGTTAGCAAAACACTCAGCGTGCTGCGACACGCGCTTTGTAGAGCTGACTTTGTACAAATTTAATACGTACTAAATAAATTAAATGTTGTCTTTTTAATGAACGCTACTTTGCAGTTCATTAAAAAGACAATAAAAGTAGAATATTATATCGTTGATAAGGATTTATAGACCACCAACCAATAGGTCGCTTACACATTTGTTGAACTTGTTTTTCCTTCTTCATGTTTTGACTTCATATTCAAAAACAAGATTATTATTTTTATATTTCTTCAGTTCGTTAATTCATTATTTATTGGCATTTTTTAATATTTCATATTTTTTTCGCACGGTTTTACAATTTACAAAGTACCTGTAAGTTTTGGTGCCGAATTAGTTTTATGTTCAGTTATTTTTTTGCAATGATAACTGCAGTTTCTTGCCGGTATCTTTCCTGTGGTTATAGGTTCCGAACCGTGGTTTGTTTCGTTTGATATGTGTAAATAGACGATTCACAAAAATTACTGGTGGAATGTATTATGAATTAAAATATTTCCCCTTCCTATTTTTACTTATATTGCGTTGTTAGTACATAGATGGCGCTATTTTAACAATTTTATTTTTAAGTTATTTTATGAGTTACTAGTTCTTGCAATTTTTAACAATGAGAGACTGGTCTTATAGCCGAAGATAACTTAGGGTATACCTAACTTATCTTCAGCTACATCCTAAATGAGTTTTTTTTCTTGTTTTTTATACGTATCATGTCAGTGACACAAAAATAGTAATCTGAAACGTGATCACCCTTTTCAGTTCATATCATGGGTACAGCAAACGGCATAGGTCGTGCACCTTTCTTCCAGTCAGTTAAATTTTTTGCACATGTTATGTAACAGACAGCCCAGGATTTGTCTTGATGGGCGACAGAAAACCGAAAACATTGGTGATAGATAACACTCCAACACAAGATTCGTAAAATTTCGTCGTTGTTTTTTGAATGTAAGTTCTCCGCAGATATAACAAAAAGAGTTAGGGTTATTTTTACACTTCCTCGACATGTTCACAGGATTAATAAATCACAAAAAATATTCAAATTCAACTACAAATACTTTTATGACGATTTACTTGTGAGCGTTTCTGTTAATTTACCGCCGTAGTACTAGTTATGAGTATTACCGTATCACAACAAATATGAGGCTAACAGACAAATGAAAACTGTGATTTAATGATGAGGGTAGATTGATAAAACAAAATTAGCTATCAAAGTTCGTGTGGCAAAATCAGTGTTGACCATTGAAGAGCATGTAAACATGGACATTTGGATCGTGGTAGGGATGGAATAGAAATAAAATACAAACTAAACCTCTATCATAATTAAACAATTATAAATACATAACGCGCGGATTCTACGCAGGTGCCCCATTTAACGGCGCTAAACGCAGCTGGAACGTGCCAGGCAACCTGACACGTCCCACCACCGGCCTCGGGTGACACTGAGGCCGGCAACGAATCACCAAGGTCCTCCTCTTCCTCCGCGATCCACCTCCGCCCTTACGGGCTTGCCGCAGAGAGCCACCTGCTCTCAGCGGTCCAGCTCGGGATCCGTCTTACCTTCACCCTGAACGGTATCGGAGGCTGGGTGGTAAGGCCAGTCTCAACGCACCGGACCATAGGGTTACTGAGCCTCCCCTATCGCGGTATCCTACGTTCAACCCCTCGCAACCATTTATTCGCAATAAAAGCTAGTCTATAACCGTTCAAGTTCATGTTCAAGACTATTTAAGTACCAAATTTCATTTACATAGTTCCAGTTGTTTTGGCATCGCGCCTGGATGGAAAAAATATTTCAGTGTTGTATAGTACATCTATCGAAGAAAGTTTTAGGTTAGGTATATAACATCACGCCGGGACTGCTAGGAGCGAGGTATCAGTGATAAATGTGGCAAAAACTAGTCATGGATAAGAACACTCCCGACCATGGACTAAGTATTAAGTCCATGCTCCCGACTAACTCACCTTTCAAATAAAAAAAACAACATCATAATCGTTTCATTCCTTTGGGAGCTAGGATGACACACACAGACAGACAAACGCGTCAATATTATAACACCCGTCGTTTTTGGCGTCGGGAATAATAAGAAGAATATTTCTCAGAGCTGTTTGCATGGACTTATTGTTATTATATTAAATTAAGTCCGTGGCTGTTTGTGAATGCACAAACTTGTCATTTTGAGGACGGGTAGCGACATCTGTTGTCATTGTTTGTAAAACACTCGACTTTGTACAAATTTTAGATTAAATATGTTAAAAGTTGTCTTTTGAATGAAGGCTACTACAGAGTAGAAGATTATATCGTTGGCAAGGATGTGTGGACCACAAAACAGTCTAGTCACTTACACATTAATTAATTAAAACATATTTTGCCATTATTTCCCGTAAAGTGCCAATTCTTAGTTTACACAGACATCCACACAAAAGGAAAGCAGTTCGTTTATTAATCCTTTATTTGCATATATTTTTTATAATTTTACAAGCGTTATACAATTGACAAACTACCTGTATGCAAGTTTAATCTATCAAACAAAAATAACAAAATAAATAGGTAATTAATTATTTAATCAGACAAAACACCAATAAATTGAAAATACATATTTTGATGTGTGTAGCCTATGTTCGGTCTAGAATATCCTGTTCGGTAAATGACTAACCGAATAGCATTTGGTATTCGGTTATTCTTCACGCGCGCTATACCCGTTTTCTCCACTGATTCTTCGCTCCAAATGAGTCGATACATGATGTTACACAGCCTTTCCTCGATAAATGGACAATCCAACAACAAAATGATTTCTTAAATCTACCCAGTTGCTCCTGACACTAGCGCGGTCAAACAAACTCTTCAGCTTGATAATATTAGAAAATGTTATTTAAAAAATGATTTCTTTTACTTTTAAAACACAATCATTGCTATTCATTAATTAGATATACTTAAGTATTTAGTGTGGGTCATTTATGAGACGAAAAGAAAATCGTACCTGTGCCAAAAATAATGGTGGAAATCTTTAAGTACATATTTATTTAGTCAATAATGTGTTTTTATTAATTTATAAACTTAATTGCAAAAAAAGTGCAACTTGTGGAATTAATGCTATGGGCATTCTCTACCAGTTAACACGGATTGATAAATAAAACGATTACTTACGTATCTGTCGATTGTTTACATCCGTTTAATGCTCAGATCATAGAATGCTAATAATCTGTGGTTAATAATAATACAGATAATCTGACCTACTTACTTAAGTCATTGTGGTATTTGGTCCGAGTGTCAAGCTTTAATTTACAAACTTTACGACAAAAGCTTCGACGCCGTTGGTTGACATAACTGTGATAAAAGCGCGATAAAATGTTTACAATTTTTAGAACGCTTCACGCCGAACTAACTAACAAATAAAAGTTTATATTGTGACATGAAACAGTATATAAAGAACTAGCGGTCCCGGCGAACTTCGTTTCGCCTTAGAGATTTTTTTTCGATTTCTGTTGAAATTTTTCAAATTTTACCAAGGATCCCTAATTTTGTAGCCTATGTCAAATTGGAAGAATGTAGCATTCTATTGGTAAAGGATTTTTTTAAATCGGCCCAGTACTTTTTGAGCCTATTCATTACAAACATACAAAAATAGGTACAAATCTTTCCTCTTTATAATATAAGTGAAGACAACAACTTCAAATAAAATTATGTCAATAAAAAGTAAATACTCAGCGTAATAAATATTAAACAAAAACGTAAAAAACTTTAGGTAGGTAGGTATACCTACCAAGATATGTCGCGTAGGATGTGACATGCGAGTAAATTATATCTATCGCGTTCCTGCTGATTGGCTGATTATACAAGTGCGGTGTGCAGTCAGCCAATCAATCGACAGACCGTCGCTTTGTCGGCCAATCGGCATCCGGCGCGCGTGCTTCGGCTCGCTCGGCGTTTTAGTTAAACGGCCGCAACGAAATTTAGAAATTTAAAAAAAGCGATCAGCGTTTTTGCAAATATCAATCTACCTACTTATTTGTTAGTCATTATCATAATCTATTCATTTATTTATGTCTTTGTTTTAATTCACTTCAAGATTGACCACATCCCACCTGATGTTAAGTGGTAACGAGGTCCTAGCTTAAAGGCTACAAGTAGGTACAGTGTAATAAATCCATTACTGGACTTGTCGCCCTTACCTTGAAGGCTTGACCCATCCTACTAATGTAGCACCCCCAGGAGCTCTGGAAACCTTTTTCACACGCAGGAACACAACAGCACAGAAGTGATTTTAAGCTGAACAGTGTTTTTGTTTGTATGACCGCGCCAATCTCAGGAGCAACTGGTTCGAATTGGGAAATCATTTTGTTGTTGGATAGTCCATTTGTCGAGGAAAGCTTTAGGCTGTGTAACATCATGTGTCGACCCATTTGGAATGAAGAATCAGTGGAGAAAACGTGGATACCGCGCGTGTACGGTATCCGAATATCAAATGCTATTCCGATTGTTATTTACCCAACATGATATTCTAGAACCGAACCACTGGAACGGGGTACTTTTAGTTGTGAAAATAAGGGAGGGGGGACCCTTGAAGTTTGCCTAATCTATAGATACATATCTACCTATATGTATGCATATAAATAACATTTGAGTGTCTGTTTGTTAATATTGGAATAACCGGTTTTTTACTACCTACATGCATATGAATATATCCATGGTAGGTAGGTACTCCAATTTTTTTGATTATTTTCGTTTTTTTGTCTGTTTGTTCCGGCTAATCTATGAAATGGCTGGGCCGATTTTGATTGCCATTTAGGTTTAAAGATTCTTTATTTCTCAATAAAAACATAGTTGTCACTTACTTGAGAACAGAATTTACAAATAGTTTATTTATACATATTAGTGTCGTTCGCACCGTTCAATTTATAATAAGCATTCATTTAGAATATAGGTATGTAAATGCGTAAACATTCATTCAAACAATAACAAAAAGAATAATGGTTTAGATAAAAATAAAAAAGTACCACTGTATTTTTACAGCTAAGTTGACAGGATACACCACTGTGTTAAGTTTTCTATAAAGTGCTAGCGTGGATATTAATTAGTAACTAAAGTACATATAAGTACCTGGTTTAATTATATTATTAGTGTGGCTCATTCAACGACTTCCACAATATATTGTGCAAGTTTCTTTTTAAATACGTTAAGCGAGTCAATGCTTTTTATAGATGACGGTAGTTTGTTAAACATCTGTGCTCCCTCATAGTTCAACATTCGCTTGCCGTAGTTTGTTCGAGCCTTGGGTAGAACCAAGAAGCTACCTCGCCGGCGTGTGCGCTTCGTAACCTGTTGTGACTGCGTTAGTGTGATCGACGTGTGGATGGTTTTATGTAGTACTTTACGTATGAGCAGGCAAGTATGATAATTAAATAATTGTTTTATGTTCATAATGTGGGTCTCTTTGTATATCCTTGTGGTTGGTGTGAGATATGAGTAATGAAATAATAGTTTGATTATTTTGTTTTGTGTTACTTGGAGCTCAGATATTTTCGTTTTTCCAGCGTTACCCCAAATTTGTACAAGGTATATTAAGTGAGATTTAACAAGTGAGTTGTAAATGTTATATCTTGCTTTTCGGGGTATACATCGTACTATAGGGCGTAGTGAGCTCATCAGTGAAGATATTTTTTTTTTGATGTGATCAATATGTGTCTTCCAAGTCAATTGGCTATCCAGATATAGACCCAGATATTTTTCATGTTTTTTTTCCTGTATTGGTATGTTAAGGATTTTTAATGAATTAAATGAGGGTAAAGGCTTGTTTTTTGCTTTGAATATAATGAAAGAAGTCTTAGATGCATTGATTGTTAGGAGATTTTGTTGCAGCCAAGCTGTAAGAGTATCAAGATCCTGTTGAGCCTGTGAAATTAAATTGTTAATGGATGATCCGAAATAAAACAGACAAGTGTCATCGGCATATAGAGTAATATGACCACTCAGTCCAATTTTGTCTACGTTATTGATGTAGATCAGGAATAAAAGGGGTCCTAATATAGAACCTTGAGGAACCCCGCAATGAATTGGTAAAGCTGTACTCTGATAGCCATTGATTTTCACCATTTGGTGTCGGTCTTTTAGGTAGGAGCTAAACATTTCTAATGCTATACCACGGATACCAATCATTGCAAGTTTTTCTAGTAGAAGTTCATGGCTTACCGTATCGAACGCCTTTTTTAAGTCAATAAACACGCCCAAAACAATATTTTTTTTATCAATATTGTGCTGTATTTTATTTATCAGGTCTGTTGTTGCAGCTAAGGTGCTACTTTTGGGCCGAAAGCCAAATTGACGATCACTTATGAAGTTAATTGAGTTCAAATATGTTTCAAGTCGTACATGTAAGATTTTTTCCAGAATTTTTGATAGTATTGGCAAAACTGAGATCGGACGATAGTTGCCCGGATCTGTTTTTAGCCCTGATTTATAGATCGGGGATACTTTAGCTAATTTTAATGAGTTTGGAAAGTGACCCTCAGCTAATAAAACATTCAGACACTCTGTCAACCTATCTGTTATTAAATTGTTAATGCATTTGATAGCTTTGGCGCTGATACCATCCAAACCAGTGCTCGTATTATGGTCAAGGTTATTAATTATTTTGATTACTTCATCAGTAGTACATGGTCTGAATGATGTGAGCTCCGAAGCGTTATTTGAATTACTCGGTAACAGATTGTTCTGGTTAGTGTTATTGTAGTGTTGTAGGATTTTTTCTGCCAAGCGTGTACCAATAGTTGAAAAATAATGGTTGAATATATTACAGATACCTTCTGGATCCGATGAAGAATCAGTTTCTGTTGTGAGTTTTGAGGGAGCACAGTTGTTTTTAACCTTAAGACTAGACAGGTAATTTATAAGATTCCAAGTCTTTTTAGGATCATTTTTGCAGTCCCAGAACTTTTTGTAATAATACGAGTCTTTGGTGTTCTTAATTGAAGCAGCTACTTCATTTCTAACATGCAGGTAAGTGTTTTCCAATGTAGCATTATTTGGATCTTTTTTAAGCTCTATCCATAGTTGATTCCTTCGGCTGATAGCATTAAGAATATCTATGTTGATCCAATCCTTAAGAGGGGGGTTCTGTATTTTAAACTTAGTTTGCTTACTACTCTCTATTTTGGTTTTAATCACTTCTTCTAGTTTGCTAAAGTTTTTATCCACATATCCAAGGTTTTGTTCTTTTACTGATACATATAAATGTTCATAGTTTAGTGCTTGGTAGGCAATACGTTTGATTGTTGGTGGCTTCTGTTTCTTTATTGAAAGATAGATTTGTCTATGATCAGACATCGGGGAGTCACACAGAGCAAGGTGATAATGGTCATTTTTTAGATTAGTACTGACGTGATCTAAAATTGATTGCTTTGTTGCAGTTTCTCTTGTAAAGTAGTCCTTGTTGATCTTGTTGAGTATTGTATATCCTGCTTCTTTTAAGGTATTTTTATAAACTGCTCTTTTCTTATTATTTTCCAGCAAATTAATGTTGAAATCACCAAAAACCAACGATCTGTTTCGTTTTTGTATCTGCATATCAAAAGCGTCCATAAATGTATTGAAATCTGTGTCTCCTGGGTAGTAAACAACACCAATATCAAGAGCATAGTTTTCCAGTTTTATCCAGAGATAATTATTGCCTCCCGAGTAGATCGATTCAACCAAGCTATGATTTAGGTTGTTATGTGCGTATATTGAAACACCCCCGCCAGTCCTGTCAGTTCTGTAGCTGTGGTAATGTGTGTAGTTTTGTAGCTGTAGCTGTTGTACCTGGTCTTCGTTTTTAATCCATGTTTCTGCTAGTAGGATGATATGTACTGTAGTAGGTATAGATCGAATGACACATTTCAGTTCGTCAAATTTTCCTTTTGAACATATGCTTCTTGCGTTTAAGTAGAAAAAATTTAGGCGAGATTTGGCAGTGAGGAGGTCCACATAACTTGTCACGATCTGGTATGTTAGTTTATCTGGGGTTGCGGAGCCCGTGAGTTCTCGTTTTTTGGATTGACTTTAACTATTTTGGGTACGCCTTTAATATATTTGATAGTCAAGTCGGTCTCACCATTTTGTGATCGACAAGCCATTTCTTTTTGGAGACTGATTATGAGCTTTTGTTGGCATGGAGTTTGGTCCGAATACATTTTTATCCCTGCTGGTAAATTACCTTTGTTCCGCAATAACTGTTGGGCCGTGGCTTGGGTGCTAAAACAAACTTTGATTCGACGGTTTTTTTTCGCATCATATTTACCAATACGGAAAACGGTTGTGGGAGGTAGAGGATCTTTTAAAATTTTTGTTATAACATCCATAACTTTGGCCATATCTAACGACTGCCGTACTTTTGCGTCCGACGATGTCTGTTCTTCAATTCCAGCTAGAATGATGTTTCTTTGTCTGTTGTTGCGCTCCTGAACTTCGTTTATTATTTGCTCGTTATATACTATTTGTGAGTTTTCAATGGCTTGGTCGAAATTTGGGTTGAAGGGTTTACAGGTAGCAAAGTCAGACTCCATTGCTCTCATTTTTTCTTCACCCACCGCAACTTTATGTTCCAGTTCATTTAATTGTGATTTTATTTGGTTTTGCTCCAGTGTGAGACTTGACATTGATTCCTGAATTTCATTGATTTGGGATTTCACTTCGTGGACATTGTTAGTTAGGAGGGAAAAATTATGTTCATTTGATGATTTTATGTCTGTCAGGTGGGTTTTCATTTCCGTTACATTATCCAGAGTTTTCTGGTTAATACAGACAAAATTTTCTACAAGTTTGGAGATACGTGCCATTTCCATGCGCAAGTCCTGAATGTCACTGCTATTGCAGGAACAACCGCGGTCATCAGGCTGTTTTCTTTTTCTGAGGGTAATCTGCGACTCCATTGTTGCTTCGCGACCAATCTTAGATAGATCAGGTGTGGATCGGCACTCTTGACCCGATGTTACTTTGATAGGTGAACGTACCAGGCTCATTACTGTATAAACTCGTCCACGATTGGCAAAGACAATATCTTACTTGTGTGCTTGTCGTAGTGATGAGGCGGTGAGTCAGGCTAGTAGCCGGTACGCGTCGAAAAATACGGGCACTGTTTAACACAAATTTAGACTTTAGCTTTTTATTTGTATAGTTGAATTTGCTATGGTCAGTTATTAAATATTTAGTAAGAGATCGGACACACGACTGTCTTTGACGGCGGCGAACGACGAATCCCAATCCATTTATTTGCAGGTAGCTGATATAATAAGGAGTAACTTAGGCTACTTCTATTTTAGGAACAATACATTTAAAATCCTGTAGTCCACGCGTCCTGTAGTTATTTTAAGACGCTTAAATGATAATAACAATACGAAAGGGGTACAAGAGAGGTACATCCATCATAAATCCACTCCTAATAACAACAATCAAAGGAAACTAAAGTTCAGTAAACAACCAAAAGTAATACCATGTAATACAATTTAAAAACCGCGCGCAAAACTGCGCTATAAATAAATCTCACACAAAATGGCCGCCCGATTATAGCGAACTTGTCCTTAACCTTCACATTTTATTGCTGGAACGAGACAATTCGACAAACACGCAAGATAGAAAGAGATAAATAACATGCTGTCAACTCCGCAGTCGTCTTTTAGGCGGCTAGCTGCTATTGGCTTGTAAACACGGCCACGCCTTGGGGCCATCCTCCCTAGAAAAGGCAATTGTAAGTCCGATTTGTGCAAATGGTTCCGTATTATCATACCTACTTGTACTATAAAAGTAAGTGTTTCGGTGTTTGTTGCTCATTCACGCAAAAATTACAAAACAAATTTCGATGAAATTTAGAAACTGTTACACTATTACACTATGTTATAAAAATGTAATCAAAACATTCATAGGTACGGTCAACAGCAGGCCAAGATAACCATTTGCAGTTCAAAATTAGCGGTTATGCCACCGACATAAAGGTGGCACAAAGTTCCGAATAGATAGTCTGACACGCTTTAGTTGGTAAAACGATATTTTATGCTTTTTAGAGTTTAGCATTTTTGACCTTTTGTCATAAAAGGCGTACTTTTTTTGGGTCGGGGGTTTTATTAAATTTTTTATTTTTTTTTATTTGTTGCTTTTTGAAAAGAATAGTTACAAATTTAATATAATTATAGATTATTGTTTTATAATTCCTTTCTAGTTTTTCTTTTAATTATTACAATTATTGTTGTAAAAAACGGCGAGCATGCTCGCCGTTCGGTTTATGATGGATGATAAACTATAAAAGTTCATAGAGCGGCTCCTTGCTCTAGTCTTTACCTACCTTACCTTAAGTTGTGGGTTTGATCGCCATCTTGGATTTTGGCGGCCAGATTGGATTTGAAATTTGCCATAGTGTGCAGTATTCTGCCACTAAATCTCTTTCATTTGATACCTACATTGAGGTAGTTGGGCCGAAAAACAAATGGGTTATTCGTAATTTTCTGACGGCAGCCTCTTGGATTTAAAGTTTGTCACAATAAATGTATTTTGCTACTCGAGCCCTTTTATATGATATGATATGAGCCCATATTGTGGGAGTTGTATTAAAACATACAATCCATATCTTTGTGACGGCGGCCATCTTGGATCGATTTTAATCGAACATAGCTCAGAACACTCTCCGCTTATTGACCTTTCAAACCAAAAAAACTAAATCAAAATCGGTTCATTTTTTCGAGAGCTACGATGCCATAGACAGACACACACACACACACACAGACACGTCAAACTTATAACACCCCGTTGTTTTTGTGTCGGGGGTTAAAAAGGTATTATTCGCATTGTAATTAGGCAAATAGTATTAAACAAAGTCACTTTTTCTGAATGTCCCTATGTATGCTTAGATCTTTAAAACTACGCAACATATTTTTATGCGGTTCTGTTTATTATATAGTGTAATTCAAGAGGAAGGTTTCTAAGTATTTACATCGCATCAGGGGGAAGCCGGGGCGGGTCGCTAGTTGTTTATAATAATTCCCAAAGAAATATGATCTGAGAGAAAGGTACATTATTTCTGAGTACCTACATAGGTTGTATTAAATTTCTTTTGAATGGGGATTATTGTTAAAAAGAGCCCAGTCAATCATTTGAAATATTACAACAACTTAAGTAGGGGCGGAATAAATTAATAACCGACTCGGTTTTTACTTTCTTATTAGAAATCAATGATTGCACGTGTTTTATAAATATTTAAAGATTGATTTATTTGTTTTATATTGTTTCTAGTAATTTTTGTTACAGCGGCAAGAGAAAAGCACAATTTGTGAAAATTTTAATTGTCTAGCTATCGCGGTTTTTAAGATCTAGCCTGGTAACCGACAGTCTCCCGTTTTTCCCCATGTGTACGGAACCCTAACGAAATCGTTGAAAACTTGTAGTGGCGCCGCGACGGTGAGAAGCGAAAATACTACTCTTATAATACAAAACTATCGCTTCTTAAAACTACTCGATTACCGTATTTCTTCATGGTAAGGGTACTGACAGAGTTTTAATTATTTTTATTATTTGTATTTGTTATATCACAACGCAAAAAATGTGTCCTAGCCGTTTATGAATGCACAAACTTCGCATTTTTGAGGACGGGTAGCGTCATCTATTATAATTATTTGCAAAACAGAACCCTGAGCATGCTGCAAAATGCACTCATAATACGTCATGAGTACCTAGATGGCGCTGTTAAAGTTTTCTTGCCGGTTTAAAGTATTTTCTTGGTAGGATGCGATTACAACTTTACACCCAAAGTAGACTGCCTTTACCACATTAACACACCTCGAAAAGAGATCTGTTGTGAAATGTGAAGGTTTCAGAGAACTTAGTACGAACAACAACTATTCTCGAGTAGAAACGTACTGTCTGTGTTATATGCCAAATTCAAAAGTAACAACCCCTGTGGCGTTACTTCAATTTTCATGCAACTTTTTTGTTACGTAACACAATCAGATGACCGTTTTTATTAGTCTAAGGGCACGGAATAGCACCTGAAACTATGTAAAAAGTTCACAAATTCAATGACTTTAGATGGCTAACTCCATCTATTGTTAGTAATTGTTTAATAGTCATTGAAGCATCGAAGAAGCCGAAGCGGGTGCTATTAATAAGCTCGGAAGCGGCGGATCTATATAGATGGCGCTAAAACAAGAAGATACGAGATCCTAAATTAGGAACATCTAATTAAATTATTTTTTTTTGGATACATCAGGAGTTTTCAAAGTGGTTATGAACAAATGTAAACGTTGCGACCGAGTTGTACATATTTTGAGGCTGATATCTATGTCGCTTATCTTTAGCGCCACCAAAGGCGCCACTTCTATAAAACTGCTCACGATGTGATTTAACAATTATAGAAAGGCCATAAAGAAAATTCGTAACTATTACGTCATTTTAATATGACTTCGACCAGTTTGTGGTAGTTCTTTATGCTTTAAAAAGTCAATTTAAGAATCGGAATGTAATGAAATCAATCAATAAGAAAACGAGTAGCGTACTCTATTGGTAATTTTTGCAAAATACAACCACAGGAGCATGACCAAAGCGTGTAAGCTGTCACATGTTTGCGAAATGTGTACACCTTTGTAGATAGGTGGCGCTAGTTTTACTTTTCGTCTCTATTTTTATTATAATATTTTTCTTGTCGTTCATTTTTAACTTCGCGTCTTTTTCATTATAACAAAATTAAATGTATTTAAAATATGTATATTACACTAATATATGATTATCTTTTCACCACAATTAATCCAAATCCATTCAGCAGTATAGATGTATGGTTTTCTAAACTAATAGAGATTTGTAGTAGCGACACAGTGGCTTGTAGCGGAAGTATTGAAACATCTATGCAAAATTGTCACTACCTATTCGATTACCTACAGCTGTTCTTTAGGCTACACTTTAATGCAGAGTAAATAGAATTTGTTGACATGTTTCGCTTAGCATCAATACGGTGAGACGAAAGCCCATCATAGAAAGATGGTTATGACTGATAAGACATATGTCACTATGGCCCTATTGTACTCATATTCTTTGTTTTGGTTATTGTTCTGTTGATGAAAGACTTAATACCGTTTTTAATATTGCAAATTTGCAAATATTTTTCATCGAAAGAATGCCATCTATTGGCATAATTTGCCAAATAGAACCATAGAAGCATGGACATAGCTAGACTATGGCGATGATGACAACTTATATTACGCTTTCTTTATCCCTGCATAGATGTTGCTATTTCAACTTTTTCTTTAATGTGATGATAGGCAAATAACAATAGTTTAAAAAACACGCTTTTAGGTCGCACTAAAAATTACAAAATAATTCAGACATTTAAGAAAGAAAGCGTGGAGCGTTTATGTTATCTTTACTCTTTTTGGACAAAACGCTCCACGCTTTCTTTCTTAAATGTCTGAATTATTATTAAAAAACATCGCGAAGCGAGCCCGAGATAAACCAGGTACGACACCGGGGCCGGTAGTTAACGCAACACCAGAAGTAGGCTTAGCCGGCGTCTGGTCAGACATCGCGAAGCGAGCCCGAGATAAACCAGGTACGACACCGGGGCCGGTAGTTAACGCAACACCAGAAGTAGGCTTAGCCGGCGTCTGGTCAGACATCGCGAAGCGAGGCCGAGATAAACCAGGTACGACACCGGGGCCGGTAGTTGACGCTTGATTGACAGTATGCACCCAGTTTTCCACCGCGATTTTACTTACGTTGCCTCCGTTTAGAGAGGCGTGACTTCCACCGCGACGGCTGCTCGAAGCGCGGGAGCTTCCACGACAGCTTTTGGATTCTAATTCAGCAAGCTTCGCACGCATTTCCAAGTCAAGAGCTTTACTTTCCGCATCTGCTTTGGCACGGTCTGCATCTGCTTTGGCACGGTCTGCGTCCGCTCTGACACGGTCTGCGTCTGCTCTGGCACGATCTAAGTCTGCTTTTGCACGTTCCGCGTCCGCAGCTGCTTTTCGCCGTGTAAATTCTGCTTGAATAGCTAGTGAACGTGCCCGTATTGTAGCAGATGATGAACTAAAAGCTGAAACAGTAGAAATTGCCCCGCACTCGGAACTGGCGGTGGGGAGCACGGCTTCATGGACGCCGGAATATGGAATATTGTTTATAATAATTCCCAAAGAAATATGATCTGAGAGAAAGGGACATTATTTCTGAGTACCTAACATAGGTTGTATTAAATTTCTTTTGAATGGGGATTATTGTTAAAAAGAGCCCAGTCAATCATTTGAAATATTACAACAACTTAAGTAGGGGCGGAATAAATTAATAACCGACTCGGTTTTTACTTTCTTATTAGAAATCAATGATTGCACGTGTTTTATAAATATTTAAAGATTGATTTATTTGTTTTATTTTGTTTCTAGTAATTTTTGTTACAGCGGCAAGAGAAAAGCACAATTTGTGAAAATTTTAATAGTCTAGCTATCGCGGTTTTTAAGATCTAGCCTGGTAACCGACAGTCTCCCGTTTTTCCCCATGTGTACGGAACCCTAACGAAATCGTTGAAAACTTGTAGTGGCGCCGCGACGGTGAGAAGCGAAAATACTACTCTTATAATACAAAACTATCGCTTCTTAAAACTACTCGATTACCGTATTTCTTCATGGTAAGGGTACTGACAGAGTTTTAATTATTTTTATTATTTGTATTTGTTATATCACAACGCAAAAAATGTTTCCTAGCCGTTTATGAATGCACAAACTTCGCATTTTTGAGGACGGGTAGCGTCATCTATTATAATTATTTGCAAAACAGAACCCTGAGCATGCTGCAAAATGCACTCATAATACGTCATGAGTACCTAGATGGCGCTGTTAAAGTTTTCTTGCCGGTTTAAAGTATTTTCTTGGTAGGATGCGATTACAACTTTACACCCAAAGTAGACTGCCTTTACCACATTAACACACCTCGAAAAGAGATCTGTTGTGAAATGTGAAGGTTTCAGAGAACTTAGTACGAACAACAACTATTCTCGAGTAGAAACGTACTGTCTGTGTTATATGCCAAATTCAAAAGTAACAACCCCTGTGGCGTTACTTCAATTTTCATGCAACTTTTTTGTTACGTAACACAATCAGATGACCGTTTTTATTAGTCTAAGGGCACGGAATAGCACCTGAAACTATGTAAAAAGTTCACAAATTCAATGACTTTAGATGGCTAACTCCATCTATTGTTAGTAATTGTTTAATAGCCATTGAAGCATCGAAGAAGCCGAAGCGGGTGCTATTAATAAGCTCGGAAGCGGCGGATCTATATAGATGGCGCTAAAACAAGAAGATACGAGATCCTAAATTAGGAACATCTAATTAAATTATTTTTTTTTGGATACATCAGGAGTTTTCAAAGTGGTTATGAACAAATGTAAACGTTGCGACCGAGTTGTACATATTTTGAGGCTGATATCTATGTCGCTTATCTTTAGCGCCACCAAAGGCGCCACTTCTATAAAACTGCTCACGATGTGATTTAACAATTATAGAAAGGCCATAAAGAAAATTCGTAACTATTACGTCATTTTAATATGACTTCGACCAGTTTGTGGTAGTTCTTTATGCTTTAAAAAGTCAATTTAAGAATCGGAATGTAATGAAATCAATCAATAAGAAAACGAGTAGCGTACTCTATTGGTAATTTTTGCAAAATACAACCACAGGAGCATGACCAAAGCGTGTAAGCTGTCACATGTTTGCGAAATGTGTACACCTTTGTAGATAGGTGGCGCTAGTTTTACTTTTCGTCTCTATTTTTATTATAATATTTTTCTTGTCGTTCATTTTTAACTTCGCGTCTTTTTCATTATAACAAAATTAAATGTATTTAAAATATGTATATTACACTAATATATGATTATCTTTTCACCACAATTAATCCAAATCCATTCAGCAGTATAGATGTATGGTTTTCTAAACTAATAGAGATTTGTAGTAGCGACACAGTGGCTTGTAGCGGAAGTATTGAAACATCTATGCAAAATTGTCACTACCTATTCGATTACCTACAGCTGTTCTTTAGGCTACACTTTAATGCAGAGTAAATAGAATTTGTTGACATGTTTCGCTTAGCATCAATACGGTGAGACGAAAGCCCATCATAGAAAGATGGTTATGACTGATAAGACATATGTCACTATGGCCCTATTGTACTCATATTCTTTGTTTTGGTTATTGTTCTGTTGATGAAAGACTTAATACCGTTTTTAATATTGCAAATTTGCAAATATTTTTCATCGAAAGAATGCCATCTATTGGCATAATTTGCCAAATAGAACCATAGAAGCATGGACATAGCTAGACTATGGCGATGATGACAACTTATATTACGCTTTCTTTATCCCTGCATAGATGTTGCTATTTCAACTTTTTCTTTAATGTGATGATAGGCAAATAACAATAGTTTAAAAAACACGCTTTTAGCTCGCACTAAAAATTACAAAATAATTCAGACATTTAAGAAAGAAAGCGTGGAGCGTTTATGTTATCTTTACTCTTTTTGGACAAAACGCTCCACGCTTTCTTTCTTAAATGTCTGAATTATTATTAAAAAACATCGCGAAGCGAGGCCGAGATAAACCAGGTACGACACCGGGGCCGGTGGTTGACGCATTAGAATCAGGATTGAAAGGTGGATGGGTGGCACACGGTAAATTGTCCACAACACCAGAAGTAGGCTTAGCCGGCGTCTGGTCAGACATCGCGAAGCGAGCCCGAGATAAACCAGGTACGACACCGGGGCCGGTAGTTAACGCAACACCAGAAGTAGGCTTAGCCGGCGTCTGGTCAGACATCGCGAAGCGAGGCCGAGATAAACCAGGTACGACACCGGGGCCGGTAGTTGACGCTTGATTGACAGTATGCACCCAGTTTTCCACCGCGATTTTACTTACGTTGCCTCCGTTTAGAGAGGCGTGACTTCCACCGCGACGGCTGCTCGAAGCGCGGGAGCTTCCACGACAGCTTTTGGATTCTAATTCAGCAAGCTTCGCACGCATTTCCAAGTCAAGAGCTTTACTTTCCGCATCTGCTTTGGCACGGTCTGCATCTGCTTTGGCACGGTCTGCGTCCGCTCTGACACGGTCTGCGTCTGCTCTGGCACGATCTAAGTCTGCTTTTGCACGTTCCGCGTCCGCAGCTGCTTTTCGCCGTGTAAATTCTGCTTGAATAGCTAGTGAACGTGCCCGTATTGTAGCAGATGATGAACTAAAAGCTGAAACAGTAGAAATTGCCCCGCACTCGGAACTGGCGGTGGGGAGCACGGCTTCATGGACGCCGGAATATGGAATATTGTTTATAATAATTCCCAAAGAAATATGATCTGAGAGAAAGGGACATTATTTCTGAGTACCTAACATAGGTTGTATTAAATTTCTTTTGAATGGGGATTATTGTTAAAAAGAGCCCAGTCAATCATTTGAAATATTACAACAACTTAAGTAGGGGCGGAATAAATTAATAACCGACTCGGTTTTTACTTTCTTATTAGAAATCAATGATTGCACGTGTTTTATAAATATTTAAAGATTGATTTATTTGTTTTATTTTGTTTCTAGTAATTTTTGTTACAGCGGCAAGAGAAAAGCACAATTTGTGAAAATTTTAATAGTCTAGCTATCGCGGTTTTTAAGATCTAGCCTGGTAACCGACAGTCTCCCGTTTTTCCCCATGTGTACGGAACCCTAACGAAATCGTTGAAAACTTGTAGTGGCGCCGCGACGGTGAGAAGCGAAAATACTACTCTTATAATACAAAACTATCGCTTCTTAAAACTACTCGATTACCGTATTTCTTCATGGTAAGGGTACTGACAGAGTTTTAATTATTTTTATTATTTGTATTTGTTATATCACAACGCAAAAAATGTGTCCTAGCCGTTTATGAATGCACAAACTTCGCATTTTTGAGGACGGGTAGCGTCATCTATTATAATTATTTGCAAAACAGAACCCTGAGCATGCTGCAAAATGCACTCATAATACGTCATGAGTACCTAGATGGCGCTGTTAAAGTTTTCTTGCCGGTTTAAAGTATTTTCTTGGTAGGATGCGATTACAACTTTACACCCAAAGTAGACTGCCTTTACCACATTAACACACCTCGAAAAGAGATCTGTTGTGAAATGTGAAGGTTTCAGAGAACTTAGTACGAACAACAACTATTCTCGAGTAGAAACGTACTGTCTGTGTTATATGCCAAATTCAAAAGTAACAACCCCTGTGGCGTTACTTCAATTTTCATGCAACTTTTTTGTTACGTAACACAATCAGATGACCGTTTTTATTAGTCTAAGGGCACGGAATAGCACCTGAAACTATGTAAAAAGTTCACAAATTCAATGACTTTAGATGGCTAACTCCATCTATTGTTAGTAATTGTTTAATAGTCATTGAAGCATCGAAGAAGCCGAAGCGGGTGCTATTAATAAGCTCGGAAGCGGCGGATCTATATAGATGGCGCTAAAACAAGAAGATACGAGATCCTAAATTAGGAACATCTAATTAAATTATTTTTTTTTGGATACATCAGGAGTTTTCAAAGTGGTTATGAACAAATGTAAACGTTGCGACCGAGTTGTACATATTTTGAGGCTGATATCTATGTCGCTTATCTTTAGCGCCACCAAAGGCGCCACTTCTATAAAACTGCTCACGATGTGATTTAACAATTATAGAAAGGCCATAAAGAAAATTCGTAACTATTACGTCATTTTAATATGACTTCGACCAGTTTGTGGTAGTTCTTTATGCTTTAAAAAGTCAATTTAAGAATCGGAATGTAATGAAATCAATCAATAAGAAAACGAGTAGCGTACTCTATTGGTAATTTTTGCAAAATACAACCACAGGAGCATGACCAAAGCGTGTAAGCTGTCACATGTTTGCGAAATGTGTACACCTTTGTAGATAGGTGGCGCTAGTTTTACTTTTCGTCTCTATTTTTATTATAATATTTTTCTTGTCGTTCATTTTTAACTTCGCGTCTTTTTCATTATAACAAAATTAAATGTATTTAAAATATGTATATTACACTAATATATGATTATCTTTTCACCACAATTAATCCAAATCCATTCAGCAGTATAGATGTATGGTTTTCTAAACTAATAGAGATTTGTAGTAGCGACACAGTGGCTTGTAGCGGAAGTATTGAAACATCTATGCAAAATTGTCACTACCTATTCGATTACCTACAGCTGTTCTTTAGGCTACACTTTAATGCAGAGTAAATAGAATTTGTTGACATGTTTCGCTTAGCATCAATACGGTGAGACGAAAGCCCATCATAGAAAGATGGTTATGACTGATAAGACATTTGGCCCTATTGTACTCATATTCTTTGTTTTGGTTATTGTTCTGTTGATGAAAGACTTAATACCGTTTTTAATATTGCAAATTTGCAAATATTTTTCATCGAAAGAATGCCATCTATTGGCATAATTTGCCAAATAGAACCATAGAAGCATGGACATAGTTAGACTATGGCGATGATGACAACTTATATTACGCTTTCTTTATCCCTGCATAGATGTTGCTATTTCAACTTTTTCTTTAATGTGATGATAGGCAAATAACAATAGTTTAAAAAACACGCTTTTAGCTCGCACTAAAAATTACAAAATAATTCAGACATTTAAGAAAGAAAGCGTGGAGCGTTTATGTTATCTTTACTCTTTTTGGACAAAACGCTCCACGCTTTCTTTCTTAAATGTCTGAATTATTATTAAAAAACATCGCGAAGCGAGGCCGAGATAAACCAGGTACGACACCGGGGCCGGTGGTTGACGCATTAGAATCAGGATTGAAAGGTGGATGGGTGGCACACGGTAAATTGTCCACAACACCAGAAGTAGGCTTAGCCGGCGTCTGGTCAGACATCGCGAAGCGAGCCCGAGATAAACCAGGTACGACACCGGGGCCGGTAGTTAACGCAACACCAGAAGTAGGCTTAGCCGGCGTCTGGTCAGACATCGCGAAGCGAGGCCGAGATAAACCAGGTACGACACCGGGGCCGGTAGTTGACGCTTGATTGACAGTATGCACCCAGTTTTCCACCGCGATTTTACTTACGTTGCCTCCGTTTAGAGAGGCGTGACTTCCACCGCGACGGCTGCTCGAAGCGCGGGAGCTTCCACGACAGCTTTTGGATTCTAATTCAGCAAGCTTCGCACGCATTTCCAAGTCAAGAGCTTTACTTTCCGCATCTGCTTTGGCACGGTCTGCATCTGCTTTGGCACGGTCTGCGTCCGCTCTGACACGGTCTGCGTCTGCTCTGGCACGATCTAAGTCTGCTTTTGCACGTTCCGCGTCCGCAGCTGCTTTTCGCCGTGTAAATTCTGCTTGAATAGCTAGTGAACGTGCCCGTATTGTAGCAGATGATGAACTAAAAGCTGAAACAGTAGAAATTGCCCCGCACTCGGAACTGGCGGTGGGGAGCACGGCTTCATGGACGCCGGAATATGGAATATTGTTTATAATAATTCCCAAAGAAATATGATCTGAGAGAAAGGGACATTATTTCTGAGTACCTAACATAGGTTGTATTAAATTTCTTTTGAATGGGGATTATTGTTAAAAAGAGCCCAGTCAATCATTTGAAATATTACAACAACTTAAGTAGGGGCGGAATAAATTAATAACCGACTCGGTTTTTACTTTCTTATTAGAAATCAATGATTGCACGTGTTTTATAAATATTTAAAGATTGATTTATTTGTTTTATTTTGTTTCTAGTAATTTTTGTTACAGCGGCAAGAGAAAAGCACAATTTGTGAAAATTTTAATAGTCTAGCTATCGCGGTTTTTAAGATCTAGCCTGGTAACCGACAGTCTCCCGTTTTTCCCCATGTGTACGGAACCCTAACGAAATCGTTGAAAACTTGTAGTGGCGCCGCGACGGTGAGAAGCGAAAATACTACTCTTATAATACAAAACTATCGCTTCTTAAAACTACTCGATTACCGTATTTCTTCATGGTAAGGGTACTGACAGAGTTTTAATTATTTTTATTATTTGTATTTGTTATATCACAACGCAAAAAATGTGTCCTAGCCGTTTATGAATGCACAAACTTCGCATTTTTGAGGACGGGTAGCGTCATCTATTATAATTATTTGCAAAACAGAACCCTGAGCATGCTGCAAAATGCACTCATAATACGTCATGAGTACCTAGATGGCGCTGTTAAAGTTTTCTTGCCGGTTTAAAGTATTTTCTTGGTAGGATGCGATTACAACTTTACACCCAAAGTAGACTGCCTTTACCACATTAACACACCTCGAAAAGAGATCTGTTGTGAAATGTGAAGGTTTCAGAGAACTTAGTACGAACAACAACTATTCTCGAGTAGAAACGTACTGTCTGTGTTATATGCCAAATTCAAAAGTAACAGCCACTGCGGCGTTACTTCAATTTTCATGCAACTTTTTTGTTACGTAACACAATCAGATGACCGTTTTTATTAGTCTAAGGGCACGGAATAGCACCTGAAACTATGTAAAAAGTTCACAAATTCAATGACTTTAGATGGCTAACTCCATCTATTGTTAGTAATTGTTTAATAGCCATTGAAGCATCGAAGAAGCCGAGGCGGGTGCTATTAATAAGCTCGGAAGCGGCGGATCTATATAGATGGCGCTAAAACAAGAAGATACGAGATCCTTAATTAGGAACATCTAATTAAATTATTTTTTTTTTGGATACATCAGGAGTTTTCAAAGTGGTTATGAACAAATGTAAACGTTGCGACCGAGTTGTACATATTTTGAGGCTGATATCTATGTCGCTTATCTTTAGCGCCACCAAAGGCGCCACTTCTATAAAACTGCTCACGATGTGATTTAACAATTATAGAAAGGCCATAAAGAAAATTCGTAACTATTACGTCATTTTAATATGACTTCGACCAGTTTGTGGTAGTTCTTTATGATTTAAAAAGTCAATTTAAGAATCGGAATGTAATGAAATCAATCAATAAGAAAACGAGTAGCGTACTCTATTGGTAATTTTTGCAAAATACAACCACAGGAGCATGACCAAAGCGTGTAAGCTGTCACATGTTTGCGAAATGTGTACACCTTTGTAGATAGGTGGCGCTAGTTTTACTTTTCGTCTCTATTTTTATTATAATATTTTTCTTGTCGTTCATTTTTAACTTCGCGTCTTTTTCATTATAACAAAATTAAATGTATTTAAAATATGTATATTACACTAATATATGATTATCTTTTCACCACAATTAATCCAAATCCATTCAGCAGTATAGATGTATGGTTTTCTAAACTAATAGAGATTTGTAGTAGCGACACAGTGGCTTGTAGCGGAAGTATTGAAACATCTATGCAAAATTGTCACTACCTATTCGATTACCTACAGCTGTTCTTTAGGCTACACTTTAATGCAGAGTAAATAGAATTTGTTGACATGTTTCGCTTAGCATCAATACGGTGAGACGAAAGCCCATCATAGAAAGATGGTTATGACTGATAAGACATATGTCACTATGGCCCTATTGTACTCATATTCTTTGTTTTGGTTATTGTTCTGTTGATGAAAGACTTAATACCGTTTTTAATATTGCAAATTTGCAAATATTTTTCATCGAAAGAATGCCATCTATTGGCATAATTTGCCAAATAGAACCATAGAAGCATGGACATAGCTAGACTATGGCGATGATGACAACTTATATTACGCTTTCTTTATCCCTGCATAGATGTCGCTATTTCAACTTTTTCTTTAATGTGGTGATAGGCAAATAAAAAATAATTTCTATCGGAATTTGAATTTATTAATATTAGGCATACTTAAAACCACTTGATAAATATAAAATATATCATTATCTGACGACTGACGACCTCACGTCGCCTGCCACGTGAGACAGAAATCACGACGCAAGTTAAAGGTCAATATTAATTGAATAGGTTTTTACTTTATATGTATACCAGTGGTTGGGATAAAAAATATTTACCTCATATAACAATTAGTGTTGTATTGGATCTGAATGTGATATTGGATCAAAAAGTGCTCACAGCGCAAATTGTTACCGCAGTATGCATTACAAGAATTTGACAATCAGTTTTAGCAAATTTTTTTTACAATAAAAAAATCAACTTTAAACGGAAAACTAAACTAAGAATTTTAAGTTGCTATTCGTCATCGGATCGGGCACCTTTCGTTTTTGCGAAACTATGCCTCCATCTTCCGAATGTGACAAATATTCATCAAAAAATCGTATCAAAATCGGTTCAACCAAACAAAAAACAGTTTTATTTACATGGATACGAGCGTGTAACATTGAACTTTATGGTTTTTAGTGAACTTTTATTTAAACGACTTAAAAAAATCGGAGGAGGCTTCTCAATGCAATCGTTTATATATTTTTTAGATATGTTCGCAGTTTTATTGGTCCATTATGAACCGATTTTGATATATTTTTATATTTATTTATATGAGGTAAATACTGTAGAACGCATTCTTCTCTTTGATCGGATGGCGGACGTTTATAATCATTTTTCCTGTTCGCACGCTGAATTGGTCTAATACAAGTTTCCTCCTGAAAAGAGAAAAAGACAAAGATGTATTGTAAAGCATTTTCAAATAAAATGTTTGTAAAATACTAGCAATTGATTTGAGCCGGATTAAGTAGGAACGAGTATCAAAAACGTTTTTCGCGTTAATTAGGGATAAACAGTATCGTATTATATGTTAATCTTATCGAGATAAGATATCTTATAAAAATTTAAGAGAGGTAGAGCATAGCGACTTATCGCTCGAACTGGAGCAGTCTGACTGGTGTAATACCTCCATCTTACAGAAGACCGCAGCCAAAAAACAATTACTTCTGTGTTGTTGTGTTCCTGCGTGTGCGTAAGGTTTCCAGAGCTCCTGGGGGGTGCTACATTATTAGCAGGGCTCAAGCCTTCAAGGTAAGGGGGACAAGTCCAGTAACAGCTTTATTATGCTGTACTTGTCGCCCTTAAGCTAGGACCTCATTACCACTTAACATCAGGTGGGATGAGGTCAATCTTGAAGTGTAATGTAAAAAGAAAAAAAATCTTAGTCGTTGAGATACTTCTACTATCTATGCGAATATTATGAAGCTAAAGAGTTATATATATATGTTTGAACGCACTAATGTTAAAAACAAGTGGTTCGAATTTAAGAAGTAAGTTTTAGGTAAGATATTCCTTTTATAGCGGAAGACTGTATAACACTAGCTGTGCCCGCCACTTCATTCGCGTGGACTACAGCTTCTAACTTAAGTGGTTTAGATTTTTCATACAAAAGGATTTTTCCGCTAATTCCCGTTCCCGTGGGAATTTCGGGAATTCCTTTCTTAGTGCACCTCTACGGTACCTAAGCTACGTCCCTTCCAAATTTCAAGTGCCTACGTTTAGCCGTTAAGGCTGTGCGATGATATGTCAGTCAGTCAGTTTCTCCTTTTATACAACCTGTAACGGAAAGGGGGTAACAATGTAAAGTAGGTGGATACCTTGTATAGATTCTATATACGAAATCCCGAGTTAAAATAAACACTTTATTGTTTTTATGAAATAAAAAATGATTAACTATAATGACTGACTAAAACGTAAACAAACGCATCACAACACTATTGAGGTCAGCGACCCCAAATCACGTTACCACTTCACGACAATCACTGCGATCCTGAATTTCTCCACCTCCTTCCTCGACATGCGCGCCTAGTACTTTCTTAGAAGATGCGCGAACATTATGCAACATTTGTGGTGTCACTGTACAGAACGCGGCCTTGATGCTTTCTATCATCTCTTCCCTTGACGAGAATGCTACAGCGTACACCTTCCTTTTAAATTAGTCCCACAAGAAGAAGTCCAACGGAGTGAGGTCTGGTGACCGAGCTGGCCATGTGATACGACCTCCTCGCCCAATCCACAGATGGAAACGAGCGTTTTGATGGTTTCGTAAATCTCTTTTTCTAGCTCTCGGTCGGCCATCACGCTGCCGTCGGTTGCTCCGACACAGAGAATCATCTCGAATATTCTTGATTGCTCAAAGACATCACGAAATATCACTAGGCTATCCGTAGTAAGTAGGTAATCCAGAAAGGCAAAAACACAAGATGTTGTCACGGCGACGACAACTCAATGACTTAACTGAATTGGCTACTTTCCACTAAGAACAAACCGGAAAGATAATAGTTTCTAATGATAAATTAAGATATTTAGATAAGGAAATACGAATTTCAAGAACATAAATATCAAAGATTATTAATATTTTTAGAAAAGAAAATCCAATAACATAGGCATTAAGTCACGTGACTGAAAACGCCGAGCAGAGAGTCACAACGTCACAGCAGCCGATATGTCATATTTTAGGGGTGTCCATTCTGTACCACAGATTAATAATGAACGTACTATGGATGTTTTCGATTTGAAAAATCGGAACGCGAAGTCGATTATTTTTTAAACATCGTCTAAAAAATCTATATTTTTGAGTATTGATTATTATTCATAATTTTATATTTCCATCGAGACGCTCAGTTCGCAACGGGCCGTGCAGCAGAAATCGTAATATTTTTATTTCGTCCACCATCAACACCATACTTAAACTACACTTAGTGATGAAATACTTTATATTGATGAGGATTAATAGCATGAAAATAAATGAGATTTAATGTGGTCCAAAAAAATTCAAGATTTTTTTAATAACAAAATGGTTGTTGTGCCTCACTCGACTTATGTAGATAGGTATAGTGTGTCGCGAAATTTTTTGTAAATAGTTATAAGATCTACAATTAATTTGAATATTTTATGATTCTATCTTTAATAGTTTAGGCAGCGTACGCAAAATAAGTAACCTTTCTGGTTGATTTTAAACCTTGTGTCCGCAAAACCCAAATATTTGCGGAACCCTATTTCTTTTTAAAATGAGTTTCGGATATTATCGATTATTTGTGTGTACTATTTAGGTTATTGACTAGCATATACTCATAAAAAGATGAAGTATTATTGAATGATCAGATATTAATAGTGACGTTTAGCGTATGTAACGTCAAATTTGTCGCATGAGATGACAAAAAATGCATATTGTTGATTGTTTCGTATGATATTATATTTAACGCATAATTCGTAATTTACGCTCGTTATTTCAAGTTTTCAGCCAATCGACAGGACGCTCTGAATATTAACGATTTTTAATACATCAAAAAAGAATTGTCAAATAAAATTAAGAATTTCGAGAAAAAACATCATAAGGCATCCATCGAACAAACTCGATATGACAATCTATGATCAATGACAGCCCTAATCTTGCTAGGGTACATTGACGTCATTTTAGGCGCCATGACAGCTTAGAGCGTTTTCGTGGGAAATTTAAAGAGATTTTTTAAAATGAAAAATACATGTAGTAAATATATATTTTTTTGTGAAATATACTTTTCATATGATGAAATGAGTATCAAGGTTTACCATTAACAATATTTCAAAATTTTGTCAAGTAGCCAATTGTCAAAATGAGAAACGCTAAACCAACAAATTTCAGATGTGATTCAGTAAACACTAAAAGATGAACCACCATTGTGATATTTAAATTAATAGCATAATAGGTAGGTACATCCAAGTCTTTCGACGATTCCAACAATACTGTGATAGTGTTGTGCAAGCGTGACTTAGTCAAAATTTTGACTTGTATTTGACTGATATTTAAAAAAAAAAGATTGAATCAATAAATGCGTGTACACAGCTACAAATGGTCCCATACAGTGTCAAATACAGTTTGTAACCGTTAACTGCTTTGGTATTTTTGATATTGTTATACCCTTTCCGTTACACGTTGTATATTTAGATTACGCTGCGACCAATGGGAGCGATTTATTTTTTTATATTACAGTTCAAGATTGACATCATCCCACCTGATGTTAAGTGGTAATGAGGTCCTTTTTTTTTTTTTTTTTTGAGGAAGGGAAAATGCCTTTGCGCACCATATCGCTACCGTGGGGACGACAGCGACGTGTGTGGACTACCCGAACTAAAAAACCTCCCCACCTTCTCATCGCCTATTGACGGCGCCATGGGATATCGGTCGACCCATGACTGCCACAGCACCGTCGGCGGAATTGCTGCCCCTACGGGGCGGCGTCACCAAGTCTCCCCTGGATGGTCGGGGGACTGGCGGGAACGGTCGAAGGTGCTAAACCGTTCCCGCGCATCTGCGGAGTACCGTGCAAGGCCGGCCAGGGTGTCCCCACTCCCGCGGCCGGCTGGTCCCCGCTAACAAGCGCGAGGGCAACAAAGCGACGCCTCGCACGCATTCTTCTTCGCCTACGAAGAGGTGGAGCGAGGGGGTCGTCCTCTCGCTCTCTTTCTAGGGTCTCTTTTCTCGAGACTATTTGCTCGCTAAAGGTGGCAACTGCCGTCCAGGCCTCCTCGCTCCCAAGCATGGCTATAACTATGCTTGAGAGCGAGAAATCACCCCCAACAATAGCGGCCAACTCGGCCCGCTCAGTCGCCCAGGCTGGACACATACCTAGCGTGTGGTCCGCTGTGTCTGCCGCCGCGCCGCAAGCATGGCACGACGGCGACTCTTCTCGCCCGATTTGGTGCAGGTACTGACCAAAGCATCCATGCCCGGTCAGTATCTGCACCAGTCTGAAAGACAGATAGCCGTGGCTCCGGTGCAACCACTCTTCTAAAACCGGGCCAACGGCATCTAACACCCGCCCCCCAGGTCTCGCCTCGTCCAATTTCACCCGCCACTGCAAAACCATTTCTTCCTGGGCCTCTCTTCTAATCGCTAATCGATCTCAATTTAATGAAGAATCGATTCTAGTAGGTATGTTCGATTCAAATCGATTCAGAGATCGTTTTTTTTTCAGTGAATCGACAGGCCTGCTGCTAGTACAACTACATAATAAAATGGTAACATTTGTATGTGATACTCACGTGAGCTGACATCTATCCGAGTAGCTTCAATGGATTCAATGAGTTCAAGACATTGCTCACCAACATTTTAACTGAAACAAAAACATGTAACACGTTAAACTGTGACAATTTTAACGCAAAAATTTGCTTTCGGACTTTGTACGGTATCCCTCTATTTTCTGTGACGTCATTTGTGATGGAAAGTAAATTTGAAATTAGAATTAACGACTCGTAGAATAGCGGAAGTCATTTTTGACACATTACGAATCGTAAAATATTGAAACCGGGAATGAATGGTTACCGAATCCGGTAAGAATACCGGGTGCGAAGACGAGATCCGGCCTGGATTCCCATCAAAAAAAGATTCATAGGAATCCGGTCGTATCCGGCTGAGATGAAAATGACACCGGATTGCAATCTCAAGATGTCATGAGGAGGCTACTCCCAGAAACAAAATATGCCGCATCCCGTTAAGAGTACCAATTTTTCATTCTCATAATGTTACATGCACACGTATTCTATTCTTAAAACCATAGCTGGGCATTAACTCGTTAATCCGTTAATCGTTAATTAACTAAGTTAACATTTTGAGTAACGGAATAACTTTTAAGTTAACTTTAAAAACTGTTAACGGAATCATTAACTTCCGTTAATAATCCAGAAGTCCGTTAATCGTTAATCTAATGCCTAATATTGGCACCGATTACAACATGTCCTTAATTACTTAGATCCGGTGTTTAATTAGAATGAAGAGTGCTGTGTTTGTTTAAAGAAGGGAGCGTTCAAGTATTACGTAGTAACGGACTACCTACGCCATATCGGATACCAAATGATCGAAAATCAAAATATCGTACTCTCAATACATCGAATGATTAAAGTACATATCCAAAATGATTTTTTTACATCATCCACAAAAACATCTAAATTGGCAAAAGCCTGAGAAGGATTTTCGATATTTTGAGCGTTCGATTATTTGTATATTAGATATTTTGAACATTCGATTTTTTAGACCGTTCGATTAATAGTGTTCGATATTTTAATTTTCGATCATTTAGTATCCGATACGGCGTAGGTAACCCTTACGTAACGCAATTTTTGAAGATTTTGGACTCCCCCCGTATGTACCGTAACGTTATTCTGTACTCCCCTTCCCTCTTTCTTAAAAAAAAAGACGAGCACACTAATACAATCAAGGGATTCTCCGGAAATCGTAGGGAAACCAAAAGGATTTCCAAATGGGAGTTTCCTAACTTAATTTATCATTGGAACGCATCATAACGTTCTTAATTTTTTTGATTTCTTTTGTTTTATTTCGAATGCGAGTTAAGCGTTTTCAGAAAACAAAAATATTATTAATGCTAATTAAATATCACGTTTTAATTCCCAAACTTAAATTTAATCTTCAAAATCGAATTCTTTCGTTGGTTCGTTTCGTTGTTGTTAGTAGACCTACTTATTTTCTGATGATTCTTTCTGATCTCCATTCGAGAAATTTATAATCAGTTGGTAAAACTCGATTTTTTATTTTTATAGTAGAACTTTACGCCGTACTAGCGAACTTTAAATATTAGAAACAGATTTTTTTTATCTATTTATATGATAATGTAAACGGTCGGATTGGGAATCCTCTCGTTTCTAAGTCGGTTAAAGTATCTACAATCATCTGATAAATATTAAATTACCATTGTTGCAACATAATTATCAAGAAATATTTTATATTGAACTTAATTAAGAAAACTCGTCATTGTTACTTACTGCCATTAAGAATGTTGTTGATTATTAAAATCGCTATACTGGCGAATACTGGAACAAAGAAGATCATTAGGTGTATTACAAGCATGAAAATATCAATAATGGATAAACTGCTTATGGTCCTTTCATTGATATTGTCAATAAAAAAAAATTACAAGAATATGCGTATGTTTTCACATTTTTTCCAATAGTACTTGTTAATCTGGACATAGGTAATACTTACTTACTTCGGTGTGCCAACGGGCCGAAACCTGAAATCAAAATGAAAAATTGTAAAAAAAAAAACAGACCTCGTTAAAAAACTTAAATAAGAAGTTAAATGCGGCTACAAGATGGGCGCGAGACTAACAAGTTGTCTCTCATAAAAACAATAATACTTATAAAAACATATCTCGTAACTCAGTTGTTATGCCATAAGCAGTACTGAGATCCGTGTTAATTCAAAATTATTTATTGCAAAAACTGTTTTACATAGTTGGTGTTGCATGTGCATAAAGGTAAAGCGAAATTTATAGAATTGGAAAACATTCTCCGTTTTTAATCATATTTATTTCATTGCAATCGGACCAAGGTGGCTGCAACCACAAAATGTCGGATTACATATTTTGGCACAACTCCTTGAATATAGGTATCAAAGAAAACGGGCTTGAATAGCAGAGACAATTGTCAATTCCAAGATGCGCTAACATTTCTTGATTGATTTCTCATTGCATACTATGTAGTGACGCAGTAATACATTTTATTTTTGGGACGTTAAATCAGTATCCATCAATTTAAGGTGTTTTTTGAGAATAATGTGCACTCACCTAGTACGCTCAGAAGACCAGTGATGATACCGCGAAGGGCGCCTGTCAAAGTGTCTGTAAAACAATAACCACCAATGAGTCGCATTAGGTACCTACTGATGATGCGTGTAGGCGGGTTTCACTTCTGACATGGCACTAGTCATGGTGAATTGTGACTGGGGCCAAATATTCTGTCGCATCAGTCAAATATCTAAACTACAAGCGGCTCGCGGCCGCTTGACACGCGTACTACCCTCATTTTTTCCACCGATTCTCCGGTCCCATTGGTCGCCGATTGGCGTTATATAGCCCAGGGATTCCCAAACATTTTCGCTATGCGGCGCACTTCTAGGCGTAACATTTTAATGCCCCTTGCATTGGGGGCCTTAAAACCATCATTAATGAAGCATAGTAGATGTGATAGATCCCAAACTGTGTCATTTTATAGAATAAGATCATAATTTTGTATATTTATTGTGGAGGACACTAAGCCCAGTGAGGGCACGCCTGGCGGCGGCCGTCTTCCCTCCTCGACGTACTAGGGCGTCGCGGCGCACTGTTTGGAAACCCCTGTAAAGCCCTCAATAAATGGTCTATCCAACATCAAAATATTTTTTAGATTCGAACCAGCAGTTCCTGATATTAGCCTCTTCAAAGAAACTACGTTTATTCGTAAAAATAATTGTTTTGTTGTGATGTTAGCCTTGATTTTCATCGCCGTGCTTTTATTTCCGTATTTCTCGAATAGAATTTTGCTATGGAAAAAAAGATAAAAGAAAAAAAAACTCACTCTGTAGTCCTTTTGCTAAAAACAAACAAAGACAATTAAATCAAAATGTGTGTATAACTTCTTTACCGTGGTGTAAAAACCAGTCGGAATCATATTGTAAGTATTTCGTAGTAACAAAACAGTATGGAAGTTGTAAAAACCGGCCAAGTGCGAGTCGAACTCGTCCATGAAGAGTTCCGTAGCAGCTAGTAATATAATATAAATATTATAATTACCTATTGGAGTTGATTTAATTTAAGGTAAATTGCGGTTTACGATTTATGGCGTAATAAAAAAAACTTCTTAAAAAATAATAAAAGTGGCCGTGACTTACGGACGGACAGTCAGACAGACACACATGACATATCCATAAGGGTTCCATTTTTCACCATTTGCCTACGGAACCCTAAAAAGCGCCGCAAGCGGTGAGTAGTTCCTTCGTACTAACTCCAGAATTTTAAATGAAGTAGGTATTCTTCAAAAACGAAACCTTACGTTAACACAAAAGGTAGGCATCACACTTTACGTGAAACATAAACATGGTAATATTGGTAGGATTGATCATCAATCTAAGAGATTATTATTAATTTTAAATAGCATAAATATCAACTTACTGACGCCACCTATCAGTCCGTCGACCGCGTTACCGACTCCTCCGAGTACTGGAAATGAAAAACGAATATAATTAAACTGTTAAAATAGGTTAACGGTCAAAACGCAACGACAGTTTTTGCTTAAAAAGGAACGCGAAAGTTTTTAATTCTAAATATTGTCATAACAGTCTTTAGAAGCCAATTTAACAATATTTGTTTTTAACATTCCAAATATTTACCTGCCTTAATTTTTTTGTAGTGATCAAAGATAAACACACTTATATTGTAGCAATTGCTTAGTTTTTCGTTCAATTTATAGAAGGTAAATTAAGCCCTTAACGTTTCATTTATAATAAGTAAATTAGGCCCTTAACGTTCCATTTATAATAAGAAAAATTAAGCCCTTAACGTTCCATTTATAATCAGTAAATTAGGCCCTTAACGTTCCATTTATAATAAGTAAATTAGGCCCTTAACGTTCTATTTATAGTAAGTAAATTAGGCCCTTAACGTTTCATTTATAATAAGTAAATTAGGCCCTTAACGTTCCATTTATAATAAGTAAATTAGGCCCTTAACGTTCCATTTATAATAAGTAAATTCCAGTGAGGGCAAACCAACCGAAAACTCGGCAGTAATTAGTTTGCGATGATCTACTCAGAAGTGTAATCCCGTTTAACCCTTATTTATTTAATAACTTATATGCTTTTCCCGGTGCACCTAAAACATAAAGAAAAAATATATATTTAGCAACAAAAACTAAACACTAAAATGGACGCTTCGATGATATATAGGTAATATTAGTAGGACGGATAATTTTACCAATGATATAAAGAGATTGTTTGTTGAATGCGCATATGGTAGGAATTAAACCATTAATTCCTACCAAATTGAATTAAAATACTTTTTTTGTGTTGGAAAGTCGATTTAGACAGGAAAGCTCAAGCTTTCCTCAAGGCTATCACGACATCATGATACGATCAAGAATAAAAGGAACATGTGGTAAAACGGGAATAGAAAGCGTCCTAAGCCGCAGTGGGCTACAAATATAACTTAACTAGTATGTCGAAAGCTTTAGGCTATCTACATATTCCACCGGCGGTGTTGTGGAAGTCAGCTCAGCCGATTTCCCACAACACCGCCACTAAGGCGATGGAGGTCCAACCGGGGGCCTTAGTGGAAGGGGGCACCTTCCCTCGGGGTGGAAGGTACGGTGCATCAACGCATTTCCCCCCGTCAAAAAAAGGATTAAGGCAATATATCCTACTACTATTATAAAGGCGAAAGTTTGTAAGTATGGATGTATGGATGTTTGTTACTCTTTCACGCAAAAACTACAGAACGGATTTGGATACAATTTGGTAGGAAGACAGATGACATACTAGATTAACATAAAGGATACTTTTTATCCCGAAATCACGCGGGCGAAGTCGCGGGCAACAGCTAGTATATCTATTTGTATAGATATTATAAAGAGGAAAGGTTTGATTTTTTGTTTGTTTGTTTGTATGAATTGAATAGGCTCCGAAACTACTTGGCAGATTTGAAAAATTCTTTCACCGGTGGGAAGCTACACTATCTACGGGTGACATAGGCTATATTATATTTTCAAAAAAATTAGGGATCCTTACTAAAACTTCAATAATGTAATTAAAGGTGACCTGAAAAATTCCTTACATCGCGTGCGCTGCGAAAACTATTGATGATAGAACAAAGTCATGCACTACGACTTTGCAGAACTCATCATTATCTACAAAAAGTGTCGGGATAGCATATGACTAAATATTATAGTTTTACAATAAGCGGTTTTTTAATCTAAAAAATTTATTAATATGCCGCCTCTTTTAAAGGCTCTTTATTTGTATCTTGGTATTAATCCTTATCAAAATAAATTACTTTATATTGAAGATAGCTTCAATACCTTTATATAACTTTGAATTATTCAATTCGGACATTTAATTCGAAAGATATCATGAGTTTAATAATGCAAGTATTAGAAAAAAGTCGCTTGGTTGCCGCTCACCGCGCTCAGCTAGCCAGCATGCGATGTAGGCTCCAAGCGTCACTGGGGTAAGGGAGGAGTCAATGTAATAAAATAAATTGCAATATTTATATGTATAATACGTACATATTTAAGTACCTATTGCACCCGTGCGAAGCCGGGTCGCTATATTAGATATAGCTAGAAGTGGTCATGTATAAAAATAAAAATATATATCTATACTAATATTATAAAGAGGAAAGATTTGTATTTTTGTATGTTTGTAATGGATAGGCTCAAAAAGTACTGGGCCGATTTAAAAAAGTCTTTCACCAATAGAATGCTACATTCTTCCAATTTGATATATGCTACAAAATTAGGAATCCTTGGTAAAATTTGAAAAAAAATCAACAGAAAAGCGGGAAAAATTCTCTAAGGCGAAACGAAGTTCGCCGGGACCGCTAGTAATATATATATGCCTTAATCCTTCCTCTATTAACGAACATAATATCCAAAACAAGAATACATTTTCAATGCGAGCAGTTATTTCTGTGATTAGCGCGGTCAAACATTGTTGTTTATTTATTATTATTAAATTAACAACACTTCTTAAAATTAAATAAAAGGCTTTAATTAGTATATGTATATTGAATAAAAATCACATATATTGTTCTGAGTCTTTGGTTATTAGCGAAAGCAACTATAATTTAGAATGTATTACAGAAATCAGCAACAACGACGGTACCACAACATCCAGACCCGACGCAACATAGAAAACTAGGTGTTCCATATTAACCCGACCGGGAATCGAACCCGGGACCTCAGAGATGCCAGCGGGACGGACTTAGGCGTCGCGCCATCGCGGGCGTGGGTGTTGCGGTACCGTCGTTGTTACTGATTTCTGTAACACAAGTGTTTTAGCTACACACCACAGAATCAGAGCAATGTATGTGATGTTGTCCAATATCGATTTATTTATTTACTATACATACCCAAGATGCCTCCCACGCCTCCCAGGACACTGCCCACTGCAAAACACAAACATTAAATAATAAATCACTAGTATAATGACGAAGAAAAATTATATATATTGTGTAACAATATTTAAATTAATATAAAATCACTTTTTAATCGGACCTGCGAAAGCTATAACGCTGAAGACAGAGACACAACACATAAAAGTAGCCTAAGTTTATCCACACTATATCAGCTATCTGCCAATAACAGTCTCGTCAAAATGAGTCCAGCCATTTCAAAAGTTAGCCGGAACAAACAGACAGACAGATAGGGACAAAAAATGTAAAAAAGCGATTACTTTAATATTACATACAGACACTCCCATTTTATTTATATGTAAAATAAAACAACTGGATTTTGAGAACGACGGTTAGTGACAAATAGGTATACTGACACAGGTGGCGCTAGTAGTCATATATTTGATATTTATAACAACACTAGCGGATTTTCCCGCTTTTTTGTTTAATTTTTTCCTAAATTTTCTTTGCTTTAAACCTCACAGAGCCCGAGACCTTTCCAACGAATGCAAAACCGTGGAAATCGGTTCGTGCGTTCTAGAGTTATAGAGTCAGGAAGGAAAACCTGACTTATTTTTATATTGTCTTTTCTTTTTACTTGTTTTACAGTTGTCGTCACTATAAAACTATTCCTCCTAATGTACTAAAACTTATGTACAAGTGTTATATTAGGGATTGTGAATTTTGTTGGACAATAAACAATATTTATTATTATTATATAGTAGAAGATGTATAATTTCTCCATGAAGGAACGAAAACACTTTGTTTCAGTAAAGAATATCATCGGATTGTCTATAAATATAGTTAAGACTAAAAATAATACTCACAAAAGCCAGGTGCCGGAGTAGTAGTAGCTAAAATGTAAAATAATATTAGTTGTAAATCTGTCGGCACAAACTAAACTAAAATATGTGCTGTTATATTGTGTTTTCTAGTCCTTACAGAACTGAATTAACAGGATTTAACAAGAGATGTGTCATAATAAAACAGTTAAATGATGTTACTTCAGTTCCGTGAAAAAAATAAGACGTCACAAATTTAGTTTAGTTGACAACGGATTAAACGCCATTACAAATTAATTTTCATACGTTTACAAGTAACACTTACGAATCTAAGAGGCCTGCTACCAAAAACTAAATACATCTGGTCCAATGGCGGATATCAATTTTTAATTCTCACAATCGAAGCCTTCGGCGAATCAAGCGGTATCAAAAAACAAAATATGTTTTATGCGAATCAAAACCACCTATCAGTTCCAAAGTAATGAGATGAGTAATGAATCTTCAAAAATGAAACCTTTCGTCAGTTCGTTTCGTTTTTGTAAGTGGACCACTTAATTTGGATTTTTGGTTGCGTTGGTTTTGAAGTTTGATGTTTTCACAGACCTAAGAGTTAGTAGAACTAAGCATCCCTACTAATATTATAAATGCGAAAGTAACTCTGTCTGTCTGCCTGTCTGATACGCTTTCCCGCTTAAACCTCTTAACCGATTGTGATGAAATTTGGCATAGGTATACGTTGAACCTCAAGAACGGACATAGGCTTCTTTTTGTTAGAAAGTAAGGGGGAGGAGGGGGTAATGTTTATTTTTTAAGTTAGAGATATGAAAGTTGGCACAAATATAGTTCTATTAAAATATAGACTACTTTTTGTTTCGAATATTAGGGGAAATAGGGGTAAAACCGACCATGAAAGGATGTAGTCCACGCGAACGAAGTCGCGGGCACAGCTAGTTTAATATAAATTTCAGCTCGATACCTCCACATGTTTAGGAAAAAGAGTCGTTATATATATGTATAATATAATGTCAGAAACTAACTAACTACTAGATACTAAATATAACGATAAAAACGTTATCCTATGGTGGTTTCGTTTTTTCCTTTTATGGCACACTAGCTGTGCCCGCGACTTCGTTCGCGTGGACTACATCCTTTCATGGTCGGTTCTACCCCTTTCTCCCATAATATTCGAAACAAAAAGTAGTCTATATTTTAATCCAAATTTCGAGCTATATTTGTGCCAAATTTCATATCTATAACTTTAAAAATTAAAAAAATATTCCATATAAACTTTCAAAGGGTGTATTACCCCCCTCCCCCCCTTATTTTCTAATAAAAAGTAGCCTATGTCCGTTCTTGAGATTCAACGTACTCCTAAACCAAATTACATCAAAATCGGTTGAGAGGTTTAAGCAGGAAAGCGTAACAGACAGGCAGACAGACAGACAGACAGAGTTACTTTCGCATTTATAATATTAGTAGGGATATAACACTAAAGGGTAAATGGTGAGAATAATAAAAGTTACTTACGGAAAATACTGCCGAGAATCCCACCAATCACTGAAGAGAAAATAAAATATTGCTTTTGTATAGTTAGCTTTATAGATAGACTAGCTTTTGCAGCACGCGCTTCGCGCGAGTCTGCTAAAAGCTAGGCCTGCGGCGCTGGCCGCTCCCGGGCTTCGCCCTCCCGCGGCGCTCGGCCTTCGGCCTCGCAAACGCAGCTCGGCCTGCGGCCTCGCGGGTGTGACACGGGGGTGTTGAACCGTCCGCAATGGGGGCCTAGTGCTTTTTTTTGTACGGCGCAAGAGTTATTCAACTGTGGCCTAAGGAGCCTTTCCGCTCCGGGCTCCGCCCTGCGCGGCGCAGCTCGGCCTGCGGCCTCGCGCCTAGGGTGACTTGTGTTGCACTTAAATAAAATGGCCAAAGTGTTCGACGGAAGCCGCTTCGAGCTTCGCTCTACGCGGGCGCTCGGCCTTTGGCCTCGCATTCGAAGCTCGGCCTTCGGCCTCGCGAAAGTTACACAGAATATAGCCGCTTCGGGCTTCGCCCTACGCGGCGCTCGACCTGTGGTCTCGCATCGCAGCTCGGCCTACGGCCTCGCGTAGGTTACTTGATAAATTGTCTCGACTGTATCAGTCCAAAGTGTTTGATGGCAGCCGCTTCGAGCTTCGCTCTACGCGGGCGCTCGGCCTTTGGCCTCGCATTCGAAGCTCGGCCTTCGGCCTCGCGAAAGTTACACAGAATATAGCCGCTTCGGGCTTCGCCCTACGCGGCGCTCGACCTGTGGTCTCGCATCGCAGCTCGGCCTACGGCCTCGCGTAGGTTACATGATCAATTGTCTCGTCTATATCGGCCCAAAGTGTTCGACGGAAGCCGCTTCGAGCTTCGCTCTACGCGGGCGCTCGGCCTTTGGCCTCGCATTCGAAGCTCGGCCTTCGGCCTCGCGAAAGTTACACAGAATACAGCCGCTTCGGGCTTCGCCCTACGCGGCGCTCGACCTGTGGTCTCGCAACGCAGCTCGGCCTCCGGCCTCGCAAAGTTACCATTTCCAAGTATTAACAGCATTACATTAATATGAATCAATTTCCCCATACATTTTCTTACTAAGCTCAATTTCAGTACAAAATGTATGGGGAACCAAGTACTCCATAGAAATTTGATTTTCCAATTTTTTCTAAAATTTCGTACTTACTCTCTTTTTTTTTGGTCGATCGACCACGGATAGACATTTTTGACAGGACCTCATACTTATTTTTTTTAAATTCGAGCAATTTCTGTCGGACTCAAAATCTCCGAAATTACCCCAAAAATCGGGTAAATTTTTGAACCATCACAGGGGCATCATGTAGACCTCCAATAAAGCTCCGAGCATTTTTTCCCTACAGCCCCTCCTTCTACCCCGAAAGTTGATGAATACATTTTGAATCCTGCAGATTTTTACATCATGGCCGCCAGCGCATCCGCCATTTTGTTTATCGAAAAGCCTATAGTTTTCCTGTAATCTAGGTTATATACGGCATCAAACCTCATTTTTATTTTTTTCGAATTTTATATCCTGTGGCCCACAGAGCCTCCGGTAGGTGACCATGTTTTTTGCACATTTTCCTCAACAGCTCTCGGTGTTGCCCAATTAAGAAAATAAAAATAGTCAAATGTCATTACTACTAATATGCCTCATAGGCACATGGGAATGATTTGCGCGAAATGTCATTATTTCTATTCTCGACCTTTTCGGGACCTGAGCCAAAAACTACCAAAAATGGTAGAAATATTTTTTCACCTAGCAACACACAATAGCAAAACACATAACCGCCTAGTACATTGCGAGTCGCTCAAATAAAAAAAATAACCGAAATTTGAATTTTAAGTTTTCAAAAACACGAAAAAATCACAAAATGGCCACCAGCGCGTCGGCCATCTTGTTAATCAAAAAGTCTATAGTTTTCCCATAATCTAGACTATATTTGACAGCGAACCTCATTTTTATTTTTTTTCTTGCTCGCACCCAGTCGTCCTCAGAACTTTTGGAAAATGACCATGTCGAAAAAATATTTTTCACCGTAGCTCCCAGTGTTGCCAGGTGATCTGACCAAAAGCCACAAAATATCATTCGGCTATGGGCTATACACAATTAAGGGGTAGACGTTTCAACCAAATGTCAAAAAAAATTTTTTTCGTTTTTTGGGCACGAGTCAAAAACTACCAAAAATGGTAGAAATTTTATTTGACCTGGCAACACACATCAACCAAACATGCAACCGCTCCATACATTGCGACTCGTTCAAATGTTGCCAAGTGCCAAAAAAACCGTTTTGAAAATCGTGAAAAATTCAAAATGGCCGAAAGGGGGTCCGCCATCTTGGATTTTCGAACGGCCGTATTTTTCCTGTATTTTAAGTTATATATTGCATCAGACCTAATTTTAATTTTTTTTCTCGCTCCCACCCAGTCGCCCCTAGAGCTTTTGGAAAATGACCATGTCGAAAAAATGTTTTTCCCCGCCATTTCTAGGGTTGCCAGGATTTTTCCGAAAAACTACCTTTTTGTCATTTCGGACCTCAATGGCCACCCCACAGCATATTTATTTTTTTTCTACAAGGGTAAATTTTTTTTCTACCATTCGGGGCCATGGGGCAAAAACTACCATGAATTTGGTAGAATTTATTTCTCAATACAATGGATAGATAACTAACCTACCACTGCCTTATACAAACCGATTCATCCCGGTGTTGCCATCCCCCTCAAAATCGACTTTGAAAATGACAAAATTTTTGGTCCCTACAAAACTGCCGCCAGCGGCGTCTCTATGGCCAAACTCTATTATCTATGGATGAGGTTTGCAAGTTGACTATACTGCCGGCAGAGTTCAAAAAAAAATTTTCAATTATCTGTGGAAACCTCTCCACCACGAGACCGCAAAAACACCTCTAAACCGAATTTTCGATCCAAGATGGCGGCGCGGACATCTTGTTTTTTTGACATTTTACTTTTTCAGTCTACTTTAATTTACCACCATTCTCTAAAAAAGTAAAAACCGCCTGGCCATTCCATAGACAAGAAAAAAGTTGATTCCCTAAAATCGGCCGCCATCTTGGATTTTGGAAAAAAAAAATAGAAAAACCTGCTTTGATTGAAAAATAACTCACCCCCTTAGAACATTCCAAAGAGGTAGAAAAACGGGAACACCCCCAAAAAAACCCCCGATGAGTGAGTGAGTCAGTGAGTGGTAATTTAGCTTTATATAATATAGAAGACTAGCTTTTGCAGCACGCGCTTCGCGCGAGTCTGCTAAAAGCTAGGCCTGCGGCGCTGGCCGCTCCCGGGCTTCGCCCTACCGCGGCGCTCGGCCTTCGGCCTCGCATACGCAGCTCGGCCTGCGGCCTCGCGGGTGTGACTTTTGGTGTTTGACCGTCCGCAATGGGGGTCTAGTGCTTTATTTGTACGGCGCAAGAGTTTCTCAACTGTGGCCTAAGGAGCCTTTCCGCTCCGGGCTCCGCCCTGCGCGGCGCAGCTCGGCCTGCGGCCTCGCGCCTAGGGTGACTTGGATGGCACTTTAATAAAATGGCCAAAGTGTTTGACGGAAGCCGCTTCGAGCTTCGCTCTACGCGGGCGCTCGGCCTACGGCCTCGCATTCGAAGCTCGGCCTTCGGCCTCGCGAAAGTTACACAGAATATAGCCGCTGCGGGCTTCGCCCTACGCGGCGCTCGACCTGCGGTCTCGCAACGCAGCTCGGCCTCCGGCCTGGCGTAGGTTTCATAATCAATTGTCTCGTCTATATCGACCCAAAGTGTTCGATGGCAGCCGCTTCGAGCTTCGCTCTACGCGGGCGCTCGGCCTTCGGCCTCGCATTCGAAGCTCGGCCTTTGGCCTCGTGAAAGTTACACAGAATATAGCCGCTTCGGGCTTCGCCCTACGCGGCGCTCGACCTGTGGTCTCGCATCGCAGCTCGGCCTACGGCCTCGCGTAGGTTACATGATCAATCGTCTCGTCTATATCGGCCCAAAGTGTTCGATGGCAGCCGCTTCGAGCTTCGCTCTACGCGGGCGCTCGGCCTTTGGCGTCGCATTCGAAGCTCGGCCTTCGGCCTCGCGAAAGTTACACAGAATATAGCCGCTTCGGGCTTCGCCCTACGCGGCGCTCGACCTATGGTCTCGCAACGCAGCTCGGCCTCCGGCCTCGCAATGTTACCATTTCCAAGTTTTAATAGCACTCAATACGGCACTACATTAATATGCAACAATTTTTTCATACATTTTCTTACTACGGTCGATTTCAGTACAAAATGTATGGGGAACCAAGTACTCCATAGAAATTTGATTTTCCAATTTTTCCTAAAATTTCGTACTTACTCGCTTTTTTTTGGGTCAATCGACCACGGATGGACATTTTTGACAGGACCTCATATTTATTTTTTTTAAATTCGAGCATTTTCTGTCGGGCCCAAAATCTCCGAAATTACCCCAAAAATCGGGAAAAATTTTCAACCATCACTGGGGCATCATGTAGACCTCCAATAAAGCTCCGAGCATTTTTTCCCTACAGCCCCTCCTTCTACCCCGAAAGTTGATGAACACATTTTGAATTCTGCAGATTTTTACATAATGGCCGCCAGCGCATCCGCCATTTTGTTAATCGAAATGCCTATAGTTTTCCTGTAATCTAGGTTATATACGGCATCAATCCTCATTTTTACTTTTTTCGAATTTTATATCCTGTGGCCCACAGAGCCTCCGGTAGGTGACCATGTTTTTTGCACTTTTTCCTCACCAGCTCTCGGTGTTGCCCAATTAAGGAAATAAAAATAGTCAAATGTCATTACTATTAGGACGTCTTATAGGCACATGGGAATGATTTGCGCGAAATGTCATTATTTCTTTTCTCGACCTTTTCGGGACCTGAGCCAAAAACTACCAAAAATGGTAGAAATATTTTTTCACCTGGCAACATACGATGACAAAACTCATAACCGCCTAGTACATTTCGACTCGCTCAGATTTTTAAAAATACCCGAAATTTGAATTTTAAGTTTTCAAAAACACGAAAAAATCACAAAATGGCCACCAGCGCGTCGCACACTGGTCCGGATTTTTAATATGGAAGACTTAGGACCCAATGTCAATATTTCGGGCTGAAAAAAATCATGTGGATAGATAAATGAACGTTCATCAACGTTTGTTCTAGCAGTTTTTATGAAATTGGTTATTTTTGCGAAAAAAAAAACATTGAAAAAAAATTTGTATGGAGAAAAAGTGAAATTTTTTTTTTTTTCGAAAAGTTCAAAACTGTTAGCAGTGAAACCTTTTGTGTGTTATTGTATTACACTTATTCGTTAATTCCATATTTTTTTTATTTGCATATACTTGCAGCCTTGGCCAAAATATGCATCGGAACTTTCATTGTATTTATTTCAACTATTTGTGACAATTTAATTTTTTTATTGATTTATAGTCACATAATTTACGCATATTTTCAATATAATAAATTTTAAAATCCATTATTTGTTGACTATGAATGATTTTGAAAAATAGATTACAATTTAATTTAAAAAATCAAAATAATATTTTACTTCTCATGGTTAGCTGTTGCTTAAAGCACAGCTAGTGATCGAATGAGGCATTGCCTGCCTGCTAATATTCTCCTATTCCCTAATATAGCTATCACTTTTATTTTCTACTATTGCTGTCTCTTTCATTCTCTTTTGCTCACTCTTTTTCTTCTTAAGACAAGTGGTGTTCCACGCTTATAAATCAGATAAAATAGACAAGAGCTCTACTGGTAATACAAAATATTTACTTGCAGCTTTGGCGTTTATTTCGTTTATCCTAATATATATTTATTTAAAATCAGTACTTTTGCTTCTTTAAGTGGTTTCGGGAAAGTAAATTCGGTACTAAGATAAAATCCATACTAATATTATTAATGTGAAAGTGACTCTGTCTGTCTGTCTCTCTGTCGCTCAATCACGCCTAAACTACTAAATAAATCTAGTGTCCCAAAGAATATCTATACCAAATTTCATCTATATCGGTTCAGTGGTGCAGCGGTAAATTTAATGTAATGTAAACGACCTTCAATTATTTTTTATTGTACTGCGAGAATTGTGCAATAAACTATTTCTGGTTATTTTGTTATACATTTTGAAGTTGATTTATGAATAACTAGTGGCCATCCGCGACTTCGTCCGCATTAATGTCGGTTATCGCGACGCTATTCACGCGGACGAAGTTTTAAGTAGCATAGGGTATGTATGTAAATGTATTACAAAATAACTAAAAATTGTTTATTGCATAATTCTTGCAGTACAATAAAAAATAAATTGAAGGTCGTTTTCATTACATAAAATTTAATACATTTTTTATCAATTTAGTACATAATAAATAATAATAAAATAAGTAATTAAATTAAAAATAAAGTAATTAACTAAAACTATCTATACATAACATACAAATTAATATAAATAACTTAAAACTACAATAGAAAATAATTGAAGGTTGTTTACATTACATTAAATTTAATACATTTTTCATTAATTTAGTAAATAGGAAATAATAATAAAATAACTAAAATGAAATTAAAACTAAAGTTATTGACTAAAACTATCTATATATAACACGCAAAATAATAGTTATAAATAACTTAAAACTTATTCTAAAGGATCTGGCACATTTTCTGGAGCTTCTTCATCAACTTCAATTTCTTCTTCAACTTCTATTAATTCATCTGATAATATCAACTGCGTAGCTTCTGGAAACATCCTTGATGACTTAAAATTGGTGTATTTAGGTTTCAGATGAGATATATATGGATCTGATGATATCAAAAAATTGTGTATAATGTCTTCATTATTTTGCAGTCTTCCTGTTTTCCTCGTGTGTCGCTCTCTGGTATTTCGAAAGTCCTTATTTCTTGCTTCTCCTGCTTCTTCTGACAAAATTCCGATAGGAAGGCAAGAGAAATGTTTGCATATGTCAGCGCCATGTATCAACATTTTGTGTATGCTGGAAGGCATATTGTACCAGGGGTAGTGATGTACAAAGATCTCAGCAGTCTCCTTGCAGTATTCACGGAAACTATCGATATTGACAGCCTTTCCACAAGATAACACTTGCAATATAACTGCGAAGTGCTTTATCAAATCAGCATCAATCTTCGTTATTTGAGCACTTTTTTTGTATTCCCGAAAAAATCTTCTGGCCGTGTTTCCGTCATTAGTAGTTCCAAAGCCCTGCTTTACAACATCAATCAAAAGTCCCATTTGTTGTTTGAACTCCGATTGCACCATATCCTTCCTTAACTTCTTAAGGTTTTTGTTGTCACCTCGTGCACTCCACATTTTGAAATCTAAATTATATGAAATATGTAAAAGACACTCCATGCTTCGAATCCACATATGGAGTGTTGATAGTCCATATTGATACACATCGTCCCGTACAGGTCTTGAAAACATTTCTGAAAGATTATTCATCTCACTAGGTTTTGCAAGACAAACATTGCACGTAGCTGCAGATGGAGTATCTGTAATAATTGTAGCCACTTTCCCATCAATCATTGTCATGTGCAACTCATGAGTAACTTCCAAGTTTCCGCAACTTGAAATAGTCAAATTTCGTATTTCTTCCTCCATTGCCGCTTGTTCTTGCTTAACAAATTCGGTCGTTTCCTTCGCAAACTGAAATTTAATAGGTCTGCAATAAGATGTTGAAGATGGGTTTGGATTATTCCAAATAACAACATTGCCGCTCTCGAGCTTCAAAGGAACGAGGCTCGTCATGAACACAGAGGAGTCGTCGAATTCTGCCAGTTCACTTCTTTGCTTGTAGTTGCTCTGTGCTGAAGATCCATCGAATCCCCACTTGGAGGTAAGCTTCAAGTTTTCACTGCACATATTTAAATCATCACCAACGACTTGCAGTATTCTTCGAGTTGTCACGTCTAACAGTGCTTGTAGTTTCACCTTCACTAAATGTTCTGATACTTCAATATCTCTGGTATCTGGATAACACCTCTGCTTAGCTTCCAACAACTTGTAGTAAGACGGAAGCTTCAATTGCTGTGACAATGCTGACCGTAAAGTAAGATACTTCCACTTTGACAGATCCAATGATGCAGTAAGGGCCAACGCTTGATCTTCCTGCATAGTGTCCGTCTTCTCGTTTGTTGATAAAAGTGATTCGACAGCTTCAACCTTTTCAGGATTCTTCACAAGGTGATCGATGATGCGAGCAAGACCTTCTTTCCCATTAGACTTTAGCTTCGTGACAAAAGCAAAAGTCAGTTCCTCTTCCGGATAGTCGAGTAATGTACCCGATCGCCTTTTCTTCTGCTTATTCCCCAAGTCTTCAAATGGCTTCCTTGATGCAATGTCTGTAGATGTTCCAATGTCACTAGTCGCCTTCGAAGTAGATGGAATGGGTTGAACAGCTGCTTCTTCTTCTGTAGAACGAGGATCCAAATTTTCGGTCCCTTCAAAAATTTCGGTGAGATTTACTGATTCACATTCAGGCCACTTAATTCTTGTTTCCAACCAGTTCATATGCTTCTTCATGAATGTTTTTTGCACCCTGTGTGCCTCGGTCCATCGACGATTTAAGTTCACAGTAAAAGATCTTGCAAAATTCAATAATTTTTCTGAATCTTCTTGCGAAATTTCAAGCAAAACGCAATCCAAAATTGCTTGATGCAGTCGTTTGTAATCCTTGAGGTCCTCTTGTCGCAGAAACACGTAAATGTCCAGGTTAGTGCCAAATCCAGCCATGATCAAGTTGCTAGATTATTCACGTTAAAATTTCCAGGTATGTTGACTCTTCAAGGGTTGAATGTCTAATGACGCTCCAACATGAGCTCCCGTCTGTTTTATTTGATTCATAAGCGCTCAACTAGCAAGGGTTTCAAGGAGCGAAAGAGAGAGAAGTATGGAATGAAAGAGATAGCGATAGTAGGAAATGAAAGAGATAGCAATATTAGGGAATGGGAGGGGAATATTAGCAGGCAATGCCTCATTCGATCACTAACTGCGCTTTGAGCAACAGCTAACCACTAAGAAGTAAAATATTATTTTGATTTTTAAAATTTAATTGTAATCTATTTTTCAAAATCATTAATGGATTTTAAAATTTATTATATTGAAAATATGCGTAAATTATGTGACTATAAATCAATAAAAAAATTAAATTGTCACAAATAGTTGAAATAAATACAATGAAAGTTCCGATGCATATTTTGGCCAAGGCTGCAAGTATATGCAAATAAAAAAAATATGGAATTAACGAATAAGTGTAATACAATAACACACAAAAGGTTTCACTGCTAACAGTTTTGAACTTTTCGAAAAAAAAAAAATTTCACTTTTTCTCCATACAAATTTTTTTTCAATGTTTTTTTTTTCGCAAAAATAACCAATTTCATAAAAACTGCTAGAACAAACGTTGATGAACGTTCATTTATCTATCCACATGATTTTTTTCAGCCCGAAATATTGACATTGGGTCCTAAGTCTTCCATATTAAAAATCCGGACCAGTGTGCGTCGGCCATCTTGTTAATCAAAAAGTCTATAGTTTTCCCATAATCTAGACTATATTTGACAGCGAACCTCATTTTCATTTTTTTTCTCGCTCCCACCCAGTCGTCCTCAGAACTTTTGGAAAATGACCATGTCAAAAAAATATTTTTCACCGTAGCTCCCAGTGTTGCCAGGTGATCTGACCAAAAGCCGCAAAATATCATTCGGCTATGGGCTTGCTACTACCTAATGGTATTAATGTCAACAAAATGTCAAAAAAATTTTTTTTCGTTTTTTGGGCACGAGTCAAAAACTACCAAAAATGGTAGAAATTTTGTTTCGCCTAGCAACACACATCAACCAAACATGCAACCGCTCCATACATTGCAACTCGTTAAAATGTTTCCAAGTGCCAAATAAACGGTTTTGAAAATCGTGAAAAATTCAAAATGGCCGAAAGGGGGTCCGCCATCTTGGATTTTCAAACGGCCATATTTTTCCTGTATTTAAGGTTATATATCGCATCAGACCTAATTTTTAGTTTTTTTCTCGCTCCAACCCAGTCGCCCCTAGAGCTTTTGGAAAATGACCATGTCGAAAAAATGTTTTTCCCCGCCATTTCCAGGGTTGTCAGGATTTTTCCGAAAAACTACCTTTTTGTCACTTCGGACCTCCATGGCCACTCCGCAGCGTATTTATTTTTTTTCTACAAGGTTATTTTTTTTTCCTACCATTTGGGGCCATGGGGTAAAAACTACCATGAATTTGGTAGAATTTATTTCTTAAAACAATAGACGGATAACTAACCTACAACCGCTCCATACAAACCGATTCGACATGGTGTTGCCATCCCCCTCAAAATCGACTTTGAAAATGACAAATTTTTTGCTCCCTACAAAACTGCCGCCAGCGGCGTCTCTATGGTCAAACTCTATAATCTATGACCAACATTCAAAAGAAGGCTATATTGCCGAAAGAGTTCAAAAAAAATTTTTCAATTATCTGTGGAAACCTCTCCACCACGAGCCCGCAAAAACACCTCTAAACCGAATTTTCGATCCAAGATGGCGGCGCGGACATCTTGTTTTTTTGACATTTTACTTTTTCAGTGTACTTTTCTTCACTACAATTCTCTAAAAAAGTAAAAACCGCCTGGGCACTCTATACATTTTTTTTATTTCAATCCAGCAAAAAGGGCCGCCATCTTGGATTTTGGAAAAAAAAAAATGAAAAACCTGCTTTGATTAAAAAATAACTCACCCCGTTAGAACACCCCAGAGATGTAAAACAACTCGAACACCCCCAAAAACACCCCCGATGAGTGAGTGAGTGAGTCAACCGTCCGCAATGGGGGCCTAGTGCTTTTTTTGTACGGCGCTAGAGTTTATCAACTGTGGCCTAAGGAGCCTTTCCGCTCCGGGCTCCGCCCTGCGCGGCGCAACTCGGCCTGCGGCCTCGCGCCTAGGGTGACTTGTGTTGCACTTAAATAAAATGGCCAAAGTGTTCGACGGAAGCCGCTTCGAGCTTCGCTCTACGCGGGCGCTCGGCCTGTGGCCTCGCATTCGAAGCTCGGCCTTCGGCCTCGCGAAAGTTACACAGAACATAGCCGCTTCGGGCTTCGCCCTACGCGGTGCTCGACCTATGGTCTCGCATCGCAGCTCGGCCTACGGCCTCGCGTTGGTTACTTGATCTGATCAATTGTCTTCTCTATATTGGTCCAAAGTGTTTGATGGCAGCCGCTTCGAGCTTCGCTCTACGCGGGCGCTCGGCCTTTGGCCTCGCATTCGAAGCTCGGCCTTCGGCCTCGCGAAAGTTACACAGAATATAGCCGCTTCGGGCTTCGCCCTACGCGGCGCTCGACCTGTGGTCTCGCATCGCAGCTCGGCCTACGGCCTCGCGTAGGTTACATGATCAATTGTCTCGTCTATATTGGTCCAAAGTGTTTGATGGCAGCCGCTTCGAGCTTCGCTCTACGCGGGCGCTCGGCCTTTGGCCTCGCATTCGAAGCTCGGCCTTCGGCCTCGCGAAAGTTACACAGAATATAGCCGCTGCGGGCTTCGCCCTACGCGGCGCTCGACCTACGGTCTCGCAACGCAGCTCGGCCTCCGGCCTCGCAAAGTTACCATTTCCAAGTATTAACAGCATTACATTAATATGAATCAATTTCCCCATACATTTTCTTACTAAGGTCAATTTTAGTACAAAATGTATGGGGAACCAAGTACTCCATAGAAATATGATTTTCCAATTTTTTCTAAAATTTCGTACTTACTCGCTTTTTTTTGGGTCAATCGACCACGGATGGACATTTTTGACAGGACCTCATACTTATTTTTTTTAAATTCGAGCATTTTCTGTCGGGTCCAAAATCTCGGAAATTACCCCAAAAATCGGGTAAATTTTTGAACCATTATTGGGGCATCATAAAAACCTCCAATAAAGCTCCGAGCATATTTTCCCTACGACCCCTCCTTCTACCCCGAAATTTAGGGAATACATTTTGAATTCTGCAGATTTTTTAAAATGGCCGCCAGCGCATCCGCCATTTTGTTTATCGAAAAGTCTATAATATAACATCTCATCTAGGTTATATACTGCATCAAACCTCATTTTTACATTTTTCAAATATTATATCCTGCGGCCTACAGGACTTCTGGAAGGTGACCATGATTTTTGCACATTTGTCCCAACAGCTCCCGGTGTTGCCAAGTCACAGAGATAAAAATAGTCAAATGTCATTTCAATGGGGATGTTTCATAGGCACATGGGAATGGTTTGCGCGAAATGTCATTATTTCTATTTTCGACTTTCGCCGGGACCTGAGTCAAAAACTACCAAAAATAGTAGAATTTTTATTTCACCTGGCAACACACAATGACAAAATACATAACCGCCTAGTACATTGCGACTCGCTCAGATGTCGCTATATACATGAAAATTTGGATTTAACGTTTTCAAAAACACAAAAGTTTTACAAAATGGCCGCCAGCGCGTCGGCCATCTTGTTTAACAAACAGTCTATAGTTTTCCTGTAATCTAGGCTATATTTGTCATCGAACCTCATTTTCATTTTTTTTCTCGCTCTCACCCAATCGCCATATTATTTTTTGGAAAATGACCAAGTCACAAAATATATATTTCGCTCTGGCACCCAGTGTGGCCAGGTGATTGGGCTAAAATTAGTAAAATATCATTCGGCCATAAGCTTGCCATAATAACGTGGTGGACATTTAGACCAAATGTCAAAAAAATTTTTTTTCGTTTTTTGGGCAAAAGTCAAAAACTACCAAAAATGGTAGAAATTTTATTTCACCTAGCAACACATATAAACTAAACATGCAACCGCTTCATACATTGCGACTCGCTCAAATGTTGCCATGTGCCTGAAAAACGGTTTTGAAAATCGTGAAAAATTCAAAATGGCCGAAAGGGGGTCGGCCATCTTGGATTTTGGATTGGCCGTATTTTTCCCGTATTCCAGGTTATATAACGCACCGAACCTAATTTTTATTTTTTTTCTCGCTCCCACCCAGTCTTCAAAAGAACTTTTGGAAAAAACCATGTCGAAAAAATGATTTTCCCCGCCATTTCCAGGGTTGCCAGGATTTTTCTGAAAAACTACTTTTTTGTCACTTTGGACCTCCATAGCCACCCCACTGCATATTTTTTTTTTTCTACAAGGGTAATTTTTTTTTCTACTATTTTGGGTCATGAGGAAAAAACTACCATGAATTTGGTAGATTTTTTTTCTTTAATCAATAGACAGATAACTAACCTACCACTGCTCTATACAAACCGATTCGACCCGGTGTTGCCATCCCCCTCAAAATCGACTTTGAAAATGACAAAATTTTTGGTCCCTACAAAACTGCCGCCAGCGGCGTCTCTATGGCCAAACTCTATAATCTATGGATGAGGTTGTCAATTTGACTATACTGCCGGCAGAGTTCAAAAAATTTTTTTTAATTATCTGTGGAAACCTCTCCACCACGGCCCCGCAAAAACAGCTCTAAACCGAATTTTCGATCCAAGATGGCGGCGCGGACATCTTGTTTTTTTGACATTTTACTTTTTTAATGTACTTTTCTTCACTACAATTCTCTAAAAAAGTAAAAACCGCCTGGGCACTCTATACATTTTTTTTATTTCAATCCAGCGAAATCGGCCGCCATCTTGGATTTTGGAAAAAAAAATAAAAAAACCTGCTTTGATTAAAAAATAACCCACCCCGTTGGAACACCCCAGAGATGTAAAACGACTCGAACACCCCCAAAAACACCCCCGATGAGTCAGTGAGTCAGTCAGTGGTAATTTAGCTTTATATAATATAGAAGATAGAAGATAGACTAGCTTTTGCAGCACGCGCTTCGCGCGAGTCTGCTAAAAGCTAGGCCTGCGGCGCTGGCCGCTCCCGGGCTTCGCCCTCCCGCGGCGCTCGGCCTTCGGCCTCGCATACGCAGCTCGGCCTGCGGCCTCGCGGGTGTGACACGGGGGTGTTGAACCGTCCGCAATGGGGGCCTAGTGCTTTTTTTGTACGGCGCTAGAGTTTTGCAACTGTGGCCTAAGGAGCCTTTCCGCTCCGGGCTCCGCCCTGCGCGGCGCAGCTCGGCCTGCGGCCTCGCGCCTAGGGTGACTTGTGTTGCACTTTAATAAAATGGCCAAAGTGTTTGACGGAAGCCGCTTCGAGCTTCGCTCTACGCGGGCGCTCGGCCTTTGGCCTCGCATTCGAAGCTCGGCCTTCGGCCTCGCGAAAGTTACACAGAATATAGCCGCTTCGGGCTTCGCCCTACGCGGCGCTCGACCTGTGGTCTCGCATCGCAGCTCGGCCTACGGCCTCGCGTGGGTTACTTGGTCATTTGTCTCGTCTATATCGGCCCAAAGTGTTCGATGGCAGCCGCTTCGAGCTTCGCTCTACGCGGGCGTTCGGCCTGCGGCCTCGCATTCGAAGCTCGGCCTTTGGCCTCGCGAAAGTTACACAGAACATAGCCGCTTCGGGCTTCGCCCTACGCGGCGCTCGACCTGTGATCTCGCATCGCAGCTCGGCCTACGGCCTCGCGTAGGTTACTTGATCAATTGTCTCGTCTAATTCGGTCCAAAGTGTTTAATGGCAGCCGCTTCGAGCTTCGCTCTACGCGGGCGCTCGGCCTTTGGCCTCGCATTCGAAGCTCGGCCTTCGGTCTCGCGAAAGTTACAGAATATAGCCGCTTCGGGCTTCGCCCTACGCGGCGCTCGACCTGTGGTCTCGCATCGCAGCTCGGCCTACGGCCTCGCGTAGGTTACTTGATCTGATCAATTGTCTCGTCTATATCGGCCCAAAGTGTTCGATGGCAGCCGCTTCGAGCTTCGCTCTACGCGGGCGCTCGGCCTTTGGCCTCGCATTCGAAGCTCGGCCTTCGGCCTCGCGAAAGTTACACAGAATATAGCCGCTTCGGGCTTCGCCCTACGCGGCGCTCGACCTACGGTCTCGCAACGCAGCTCGGCCTCCGGCCTCGCAAAGTTGCCATTTCCAAGTATTAACAGCATTACATTCATATACAACAATTTCTCCATACATTTTCTTACTACGGTCGACTTCAGTACAAAATGTATCGGGAACCAAGTACTCCATAGAAAATTGATTTTCCAATTTTTCCTAAAATTTCGTACTTACTCGCTTTTTTTTGGGTCGATCGACCACGGATGGACATTTTTGACAGGACCTTATACTTTTTTTTTTTAAATTCGAGCATTTTCTGTCGGGCCCAAAATCTCCGAAATTACCCCGAAAATCGGGTAAATTTTTCAACCATCACGGGGGCAACATGTAAACCTCCAATAAAGCTCCGAGCATATTTTCCCTACGTCCCCTCCTTCTACCCCGAAATATAGTGAATACATTTTGAATTCTGCAGATTTTTTATAATGGCCGCCAGCGCATCCGCCATTTTGTTTATCGAAAAGTCTTTTATATAACATCTCATCTAGGTTATATACTGCATCAAACCTCATTTTTACATTTTTCAAATTTAATATCCTGTGGCCTACAGGACTTCTGGAAGGTGACCATGTTTTTTGCACATTTGTCCCAACAGCTCCCGGTGTTGCCAGGTCACAGAGATAAAAATAGTCAAATGTCATTTCAATGGGGATGTTTCATAGGCACATGGGAATGGTTTGCGCGAAATGTCATTATTTCTATTTTCGACCTTCGCCGGGACCTGAGTCAAAAACTACCAAAAATAGTAAATTTTTTATTTCACCTGGCAACACACAATGATAAAATACATAACCGCCTAGTACATTGCGACTCGCTCAGATGTCGTCATATACATGAAAATTAAGAATTAACGTTTTCAAAAACACAAAAGTTTTACAAAATGGCCGCCAGCGGGTCGGCCATCTTGTATTTTTGAACGTTCGTATTTTTCCTGTATTCTGGACTATATTTGACATCGAACCTCATTTTCATTTTTTTTCTCGCTCTCACCCAATCGCCATATTATTTTTTGGAAAATGACCAAGTCACAAAATATATATTTCGCTCTGGCACCCAGTGTGGCCAGGTGATTGTGCTAAAATTAGTAAAATATCATTCGGCCATAAGCTTGCCATAATAACGTGGTAGACATTTAGACCAAATGTCAAAAAAAATATTTTTCGTTTTTTGGACACAAATCAAAAACTACCAAAAATGGTAGAAATTTTATTGTACCTAGCAACACATATGAACTAAACCTGCAACCGCTCCATACATTGCGACTCGCTCAAATGTTGCCATGTGCCTAAAAAACGGTTTTGAAAATCGTGAAAAATTCAAAATGGCCGAAAGGGGGTCGGCCATCTTGGATTTTGGATTGGCCGTATTTTTCCCGTATTTTTGGTTATATAACGCACCGAACCAAATTTTTATTTTTTTTCTCGCTCCCACCCAGTCTTCAAAAGAACTTTTGGAAAAAACCATGTCGAAAAAATGATTTTCCCCGCCATTTCCAGAGTTGCCAGGATTTTTCTGAAAAACTACTTTTTTGTCACTTCGGACCTCCATAGCCACCCCACTGCATATTTATTTTTTTTCTACAAGGGTAATTTTTTTTTCTACCATTTTGGGTCATGAGGAAAAAACTACCATGAATTTGGTAGATTTTTTTTCTTAAATCAATAAACAGATAACTAACCTACCACCGCTCCATACAAACCGATACGACCCGGTGTTGCCATCCCTGTCAAAATCGACTTTAAAAAAGTTAAGTTTTTTGTCCTTACAAAATTTCCGCCAGCGCCGTCTCTATGGCCAAACTCTATAATCTATGGATGGAATTCTTTAATCAAGTATTCAAGCAGCCACGTCCAAAAAAAAATTTTTCATTATCTGTGGAAACCTCTCCACCACGACCCCGCAAAAACACCTCTAAACCGGATTTTCGATCCAAGATGGCGGCGCGGACATCTTGTTTTTTTGACATTTTACTTTTTCAATGTACTTTTCTTCACTACCATTCTCTAAAAAAGTTAAAACCGCCTGGCTATTCCATAGACAAAAAAAAAGTCAACAGCGCAAAATCGGCCGCCATCTTGGATTTTGGAAAAAAAAATGGCAAAACCTGCTTTGATTGAATAATAAACCACCCCCTTAGAACACCCCAAAGAGGTAAAACAACCCAAACACCCCCAAAAAAACCCCCGATGAGTCAGTCAGTGAGTCAGTGGTAATTTAGCTTTATATAATATAGATTACACAGATTATAGCCGCTTCGGGCTTCGCCCTACGCGGCGCTCGACCTACGGTCTCGCAACGCAGCTCGGCCTCCGGCTTCGCAAAGTTACCATTTCCAAGTATTAACAGCATTACATTAATATGCAACAATTTCCCCATACATTTTCTTACTACGGTCGATTTCAGTACAAAATGTATGGGGAACCAAGTACTCCATAGAAATTTGATTTTCCAATTTTTCCTAAAATTTCGTACTTACTCGCTTTTTTTTAGGTCGAGCGACCACGGATAGACACTTCTGACAGGACCTCATACTTATTTTTTTTAAATTCGAGCATTTTCTGTCGGGCCCAAAATCTCCGAAATTACCCCGAAAATCGGGTAAATTTTTGAACCATTGCTGGGGCATCATAAAAACCTCCAATAAAGCTCCGAGCATATTTTCCCTACGACCCCTCCTTCTACCCCGAAATTTAGGGAATACATTTTGAATTCTGCAGATTTTTTAAAATGGCCGCCAGCGCATCCGCCATTTTGTTTATCGAAAAGTCTATAATATAACATCTCATCTAGGTTATATACTGCATCGAACCTCATTTTTACATTTTTCAAATTTTATATCCTGCGGCCTACAGGACTTCTGGAAGGTGACCATGTTTTTTGCACATTTGTCCCAACAGCTCCCGGTGTTGCCAGGTCACAGAGATAAAAATAGTCAAATGTCATTTTGATGGAGATGTTTCATAGGCACATGGTAATGGTTTGCGCGAAATGTCATTATTTCTATTTTCGACTTTCGCCGGGACCTGAGTCAAAAACTACCAAAAATAGTAGAATTTTTATTTCACCTGGCAACACACACAACCAAAACTCATAATCCCTTGGTACATTGCGACTCGCTCTGATGTCGCCATATACATGCAAATTAGGATTTAACGTTTTCGAAAACACATAATTTTCACAAAATGGCCGTCAGCGGGTCGGCCATCTTGTATTTTTGAACACTCGTATTTTTCCTGTATTTTGGACTATATTTGACGTAGAACCTTATTTTCGTTTTTTTTCTCGCTCTCACCCAGTTGCCGTCAGAATTTTTGGAAAATGACTAAGTCACAAAATATATATTTCGCTCTGGCACCCAGTGTGGCCAGGTGATTGGGCTAAAATTAGTAAAATATCATTCGGCCATAAGCTTGCCATAATAACGTGGTAGACATTTAGACCAAATGTCAAAAAATTTTTTTTTCGTTTTTTGGGCAAAAGTCAAAAACTACCAGAAATGGTAGAAATTTTATTTCACCTAGCAACACATATAAACTAAACATGCAACCGCTCTATACATTGCGACTCGCTCAAATGTTGCCATGTACCCGAAAAACGGTTTTGAAAATCGTGAAAAATTCAAAATGGCCGAAAGGGGGTCCGCCATCTTGTAAATCGAAAAGTCTATAGTTTTCCCATATTCTAGGTTATATACCGCACCGAACCTAATTTTTATTTTTTTTCTCACTCCCACCCAGTCTTCAAAAGAACTTTTGGAAAAAACCATGTCGAAAAAATGTTTTTCCCCGCCATTTTCAGGGTTGCCAGGATTTTTCCCAAAAACTACTTTTTTGTCACTTCGGACCTCCATGGCCACTCCACTGCATATTTATTTTTTTTCTACAAGGGTAAATTTTTTTTCTACCATTCGGGGCCATGGGGCAAAAACTACCATGAATTTGGTAGAATTTATTTCTCAAAACAATAGACGGATAACTAACCTACCACCGCTCCATACAAACCGATTCGACCCGGTGTTGCCATCCCCCTCAAAATCGACATTGAAAATGGCAAAATTTTTGGTCCCTACAAAACTGCCGCCAGCGCCGTCTCTATGGCCAAACTCTATAATTTATGACCAACATTCAAAATAAGACTATACTGCCAGCAGGGTTCAAAAAAAATTTTTTAATTATCTATGAAAACCTCTCCACCACGACCCCGCGAAAACACCTCTAAATCGGATTTTCGATCCAAGATGGCGGCGCGGACATCTTGTTTTTTTGACATTTTACTTTTTCAGTGTACTTTTCTTCACTACAATTCTCTAAAAAAGTAAAAACCGCCTGGGCACTCTATACATTTTTTTTATTTCAATCCAGCGAAATCGGCCGCCATCTTGGATTTTGGAAAAAAAAAATATAAAAACCTGCTTTGATTGAAAAATAACCCACCCCGTTAGAACACACCAAAGAGGTAAAACAACTCGAACACCCCCAAAAAAACCCCCGATGAGTCAGTGAGTGAGTGAGTGGTAATTTAGCTTTATATAATATAGACTAGCTTTTGCAGCACGCGCTTCGCGCGAGTCTGCTAAAAGCTAGGCCTGCGGCGCTGGCCGCTCCCGGGCTTCGCCCTCCCGCGGCGCTCGGCCTTCGGCCTCGCATACGCAGCTCGGCCTGCGGCCTCGCGGGTGTGACACGGGTGTGTTGGACCGTCCGCAATGGGGGCCTAGTGCTTTTTTTGTACGGCGCTAGAGTTTATCAACTGTGGCCTAAGGAGCCTTTTCGCTCCGGGCTCCGCCCTGCGCGGCGCAGCTCGGCCTGCGGCCTCGCGCCTATGGTGACTTGTGTTGCACTTAAATAAAATGGCCAAAGTGTTCGACGGAAGCCGCTTCGAGCTTCGCTCTACGCGGGCGCTCGGCCTTTGGCCTCGCATTCGAAGCTCGGCCTTCGGCCTCGCGAAAGTTACACAGAACATGGCCGCTTCGGGCTTCGCCCTACGCGGCGCTCGACCTGTGGTCTCGCATCGCAGCTCGGCCTACGGCCTCGCGTAGGTTACTTGATCTGATCAATTGTCTCGTCTATATTGGTCCAAAGTGTTTGATGGCAGCCGCTTCGAGCTTCGCTCTACGCGGGCGCTCGGCCTTTGGCCTCGCATTCGAAGCTCGGCCTTCGGCCTCGCGAAAGTTACACAGAATATAGCCGCTTCGGGCTTCGCCCTACGCGGCGCTCGACCTACGGTCTCGCAACGCAGCTCGGCCTCCGGCCTCGCAAAGTTACCAGTTCCGAGTTTTAATAGCACTCAATACGGTACTATATTACTATGCAACAATTTCCCCATACATTTTCTTACTAAGGTCAATTTCAGTACAAAATGTATGGGGAACCAAGTACTCCATAGAAAATTGATTTTCCAATTTTTCCTAAAATTTCGTACTTACTCGCTTTTTTTGGGTCAATCGACCACAAATAGACATTTTTGACAGGACCTCATACTTATTTTTTTTAAATTCGAGCATTTTCTGTCGGGCCCAAAATCTCCAAAATTACCCCGAAATTCGGGTAAATTTTTGAACCATCACAGGGGCATCATGTAGACCTCCAATAAAGCTCCGAGCATTTTTTCCCTACAACCCCTCCTTCTACCCCGAAAGTTGATGAATACATTTTGAATCCTGCAGATTTTTACATCATGGCCGCCAGCGCATCCGCCATTTTGTTTATCGAAAAGCCTATAGTTTTCCTGTAATCTAGGTTATATACGGCATCAAACCTCATTTTTACTTTTTTCGAATTTTATATCCTGTGGCCCACAGAGCCTCCGGTAGGTGACCATGTTTTTTGCACTTTTTCCTCACCAGCTCTCGGTGTTGCCCAATTAAGGAAATAAAAATAGTCAAATGTCATTACTACTAAGATGCCTCATAGGCACATGGGAATGATTTGCGCGAAATGTCATTATTTCTATTCTCGACCTTTTCGGGACCTGAGCCAAAAACTACCAAAAATGGTAGAAATATTTTTTCACCTGGCAACACACAATAGCAAAATACATAACCGCTTAGTACATTCCGACTCGCTCAGATTTTAAAAAATACCCGTAATTTTAAATTTAAGTTTTCAAAAACACGAAAAAATTACAAAATGGCCACCAGCGCGTCGGCCATCTTGTTAATCAAAAAGTCTATAGTTTTCCTATAATCTAGACTATATTTGACAGCGAACCACATTTTCATTTTTTTTCTCGCTCCCACCCAGTCACCCTCAGAACTTTTGGAAAATGACCATGTCGAAAAAATATTTTCCACCGTAGCTCCCAGTGTTGCCAGGTGATCTGACCAAAAGCAGCAAAATATCATTCGGCTATGAGATATACATAATTAAGTAGTAGACGTTTCAACCAAATGTCAAAAAATTTTTTTTTCGTTTTTTGGGCACGAGTCAAAAACTACCAAAAATGGTAGAAATTTTATTTGACCTGGCAACACATATAAACTAAACATGCAACCGCTCGATACATTGCGACTCGCTCAAGTGTTGCTATGTACCCAAAAAACGGTTTTGAAAATCGTGAAAAATTCAAAATGGCCGAAAGGGGGTCCGCCATCTTGGATTTTCAAACGGCCATATTTTTCCTGTATTTTAGGTTATATATCGCATCAGACCTAATTTTTATTTTTTTTCTCGCTCCCACCCAGTCGCCCCTAGAGCTTTTGGAAAATGACCATGTCGAAAAAATGTTTTTCCTCGCCATTTCCAGGGTTGCCAGCATTTTTCCAAAAAACTACCTTTTTGTCACTTTGGACCTCCATGGCCACCCCACAGCGTATTTATTTTTTTTCTACAAGGTTATTTTTTTTTGCTACCATTTGGAGCCATGGGGCAAAAACTACCATGAATTTGGTAGAATTTATTTCTCAAAACAATAGACGGATAACAAACCTACCACTGCCCTATACAAACCGATTCGACCCGGTGTTGCCATACCCCTCAAAATCGACTTTGAAAATGACAAAATTTTTGGTCCCTACAAAACTGCCGCCAGTTGCGTCTCTATGGCCAAACTCTATTATCTATGGATGAGGTTTGCAAGTTGACTATACTGCCGGCAGAGTTCAAAAAAAATTTTTCAATTATCTGTGGAAACGTCTCCACCACGGCCCCGCAAAAACAGCTCTAAACCGAATTTTCGATCCAAGATGGCGGCGCGGACATCTTGTTTTTTTGACATTTTACTTTTTCAGTCTACTTCACTTCAACACTATTCTCTAAAAAAGTAAAAACCGCCTGGCCATTCCATAGACAAGAAAAAAGTTGATTCCCCAAAATCAGCCGCCATCTTGGATTTTTGGAAAAAAAAATGTAAAAACCTGCTTTGATTGAAAAATAACCCACCCCGTTGGAACACCCCAGAGATGTATATCAACTCCTTCACCCCCAAAAAAACCCCCGATGAGTGAGTGAGTCAGTGAGTGGTAATTTAGCTTTATATAATATAGACTAGCTTTTGCAGCACGCGCTTCGCGCGAGTCTGCTAAAAGCTAGGCCTGCGGCGCTGGCCGCTCCCGGGCTTCGCCCTCCCGCGGCGCTCGGCCTTCGGCCTCGCATACGCAGCTCGGCCTGCGGCCTCGCGAGTGTGACACGGGGGTGTTGAACCGTCTGCAATGGGGGCCTGGTGCTCTTTTTGTACGGCGCTAGAGTTTTGCAACTGTGGCCTAAGGAGCCTTTCCGCTCCGGGCTCCGCCCTGCGCCGCGCAGCTCGGCCTGCGGCCTCGCGCCTAGGGTGACTTGGATTGCACTTTCATAAAATGGCCAAAGTGTTCGACGAAAGCCGCTTCGAGCTTCGCTCTACGCGGGCGCTCGGCCTACGGCCTCGCATTCGAAGCTCGGTCTTTGGCCTCGCGAAAGTTACACAGAACATAGCCGCTTCGGGCTTCGCCCTACGCGGCGCTCGACCTGTGGTCTCGCATCGCAGCTCGGCCTACGGCCTCACGTAGGTTACATGATCAATTGTCTCGTCTATATCAGCCCAAAGTGTTTGATGGCAGCCGCTTCGAGCTTCGCTCTACGCGGGCGCTCGGCCTTTGGCCTCGCATTCGAAGCTCGGCCTTCGGCCTCGCGAAAGTTACACAGAATATAGCCGCTTCGGGCTTCGCCCTACGCGGCGCTCGACCTACGGTCTCGCAACGCAGCTCGGCCTCCGGCCTCGCAATGTTACCATTTCCAAGTTTTAATAGCACTCAATACGGTACTACATTCATATACAACAATTTCTCCATACATTTTCTTACTAAGGTCAATTTCAGTACAAAATGTATGGGGAACCAAGTACTCCATACAAAATTGATTTTCCAATTTTTTCTAAAATTTCGTACTTACTCGCTTTTTTTTGGGTCAATCCACCACGGATGGACATTTTGGACAGGACCTCATACTTATTTTTTTTAAATTCGAGCATTTTCTGTCGGGCCCAAAATCTCGGAAATTACCCTAAAAATCGGGTAAATTTTTGAACCATCACGGGGGCATCATGTAAACCTCCAATAAAGCTCCGAGCATATTTTCCCTACGACCCCTCCTTCTACCCCGAAAGTTGATGAATACATTTTGAATTCTGCAGATTTTTTAAAATGGCCGCCAGCGCATCCGCCATTTTGTTTATCGAAAAGTCTATAATATAACATCTCATCTAGGTTATATACTGCATCAAACCTCATTTTTACATTTTTCAAATTTTATATCCTGCGGCCTACAGGACTTCTGGAAGGTGACCATGTTTTTTGCACATTTGTCCCAACACCTCCCAGTGTTGCCAGGTCACAGAAATAAAAATAGTCAAATGTCATTTTGATGGGGATGTTTCATAGGCACATGGTAATGGTTTGCGCGAAATGCCATTATTTCTATTTTCGACTTTCGCCGGGACCTGAGTCAAAAACTACCAAAAATAGTAGAATTTTTATTTCACCTGGCAACACACAATGACAAAATACATAACCGCCTAGTACATTGTGACTCGCTCAGATGTCGCCATATACATGAAAATTAGGATTTAACGTTTTCAAAAACACATAAGTTTTACAAAATGGCCGCCAGCGGGTCGGCCATCTTGTATTTTTGAGCGTTCGTATTTTTCCTATAATTTGGACTATATTTGACATCGAACCTCATTTTCATTTTTTTTCTCGCTCTCACCCAATCGCCATATTATTTTTTGGAAAATGACCAAGTCACAAAATATATATTTCGCTCTGCCACCCAGTGTGGCCAGGTGATTGGGCTAAAATTAGTAAAATATCATTCGGCCATAAGCTTGCCATAATAACGTGGTAGACATTTAGACCAAATGTCAAAAAAAAATTTTTTCGTTTTTTGGGCAAAAGTCAAAAACTACCAAAAATGGTAGAAATTTTATTTGACTTGGCAACACATATGAACCAAACATACAACCGCTCGATACATTGCGACTCGCTCAAATGTTGCCATGTGCCTGAAAAACGGTTTTGAAAATCGTGAAAAATTCAAAATGGCCGAAACGGGGTCCGCCATCTTGTTAATCGAAAAGTCTATAGTTTTCCCATATTCTAGGTTATATACCGCACCAAACCCAATTTTTATTTTTTTTCTCGCTCCCACCCAGTCTTCAAAAGAACTTTTGGAAAAAACCATGTCGAAAAAATTCTTTTTCCCGTCATTTCCAGGGTTGCCAGGATTTTTCCTAAAAACTACCTTTTTGTCACTTCGGACCTTCATGGCCACCCTACTGCATATTTATTTTTTTTCTACAAGGGTAAATTTTTTTCCTACCATTTGGGGCCATGGGGTAAAAACTACCATGAATTTGGTAAAATTTATTTCTCAAAACAATGGACGAATAACTAACCTACCACCGCCCCATACAAACCGATTCGACATGGTGTTGCCATCCCCCTCAAAATCGACTTTGAAAATGGCAAAATTTTTGGTCCCTACAAAACTGCCGCCAGCGCCGCCTCTATGGCCAAACTCTATAATCTATGGATAAGGTTTTCAATTTGACTATATTGCCAGCAAAGTTCAGAAAAATTTTTTTCATTATCTGTGGAAACCTCTCCACCACGGCCCCGCAAAAATACCTCTAAATCGGATTTTCGATCCAAGATGGCGGCGCGGACATCTTGTTTTTTTGACATTTTACTTTTTCACAATAATACATAGCAATGGGAGTTTCAAAAAAAGTTAAAACCGCCCGGCCATTCCATAGACAAGAAAAAAGTTGATTCCCCAAAAACGGCCGCCATCTTGGATTTTGGGAAAAAAAAATAGAAAAACCTGCTTTGATTAAAAAATAACCCACCCCGTTAGAACATGCCAAAGAGGTAAAACAACCCGAACACCCCCAAAAAAACCCCCGATGAGTCAGTCAGTCAGTGAGTGGTAATTTAGCTTTATATAATATAGACTAGCTTTTGCAGCACGCGCTTCGCGCGAGTCTGCTAAAAGCTAGGCCTGCGGCGCTGGCCGCTCCCGGGCTTCGCCCTCCCGCGGCGCTCGGCCTTCGGCCTCGCATACGCAGCTCGGCCTGCGGCCTCGCGGGTGTGACACGGGGGTGTTGAACCGTCCGCAATGGGGGCCTAGTGCTTTTTTTGTACGGCGCTAGAGTTTTGCAACTGTGGCCTAAGGAGCCTTTCCGCTCCGGGCTCCGCCCTGCGCGGCGCAGCTCGGCCTGCGGCCTCGCGCCTAGGGTGACTTGTGTTGCACTTTAATAAAATGGCCAAAGTGTTTGACGGAAGCCGCTTCGAGCTTCGCTCTACGCGGGCGCTCGGCCTTTGGCCTCGCATTCGAAGCTCGGCCTTCGGCCTCGCGAAAGTTACACAGAATATAGCCGCTTCGGGCTTCGCCCTACGCGGCGCTCGACCTGTGGTCTCGCATCGCAGCTCGGCCTACGGCCTCGCGTGGGTTACTTGGTCATTTGTCTCGTCTATATCGGCCCAAAGTGTTCGATGGCAGCCGCTTCGAGCTTCGCTCTACGCGGGCGTTCGGCCTGCGGCCTCGCATTCGAAGCTCGGCCTTTGGCCTCGCGAAAGTTACACAGAACATAGCCGCTTCGGGCTTCGCCCTACGCGGCGCTCGACCTGTGATCTCGCATCGCAGCTCGGCCTACGGCCTCGCGTAGGTTACTTGATCAATTGTCTCGTCTAATTCGGTCCAAAGTGTTTAATGGCAGCCGCTTCGAGCTTCGCTCTACGCGGGCGCTCGGCCTTTGGCCTCGCATTCGAAGCTCGGCCTTCGGTCTCGCGAAAGTTACAGAATATAGCCGCTTCGGGCTTCGCCCTACGCGGCGCTCGACCTGTGGTCTCGCATCGCAGCTCGGCCTACGGCCTCGCGTAGGTTACTTGATCTGATCAATTGTCTCGTCTATATCGGCCCAAAGTGTTCGATGGCAGCCGCTTCGAGCTTCGCTCTACGCGGGCGCTCGGCCTTTGGCCTCGCATTCGAAGCTCGGCCTTCGGCCTCGCGAAAGTTACACAGAATATAGCCGCTTCGGGCTTCGCCCTACGCGGCGCTCGACCTACGGTCTCGCAACGCAGCTCGGCCTCCGGCCTCGCAAAGTTGCCATTTCCAAGTATTAACAGCATTACATTCATATACAACAATTTCTCCATACATTTTCTTACTACGGTCGACTTCAGTACAAAATGTATCGGGAACCAAGTACTCCATAGAAAATTGATTTTCCAATTTTTCCTAAAATTTCGTACTTACTCGCTTTTTTTTGGGTCGATCGACCACGGATGGACATTTTTGACAGGACCTTATACTTTTTTTTTTTAAATTCGAGCATTTTCTGTCGGGCCCAAAATCTCCGAAATTACCCCGAAAATCGGGTAAATTTTTCAACCATCACGGGGGCAACATGTAAACCTCCAATAAAGCTCCGAGCATATTTTCCCTACGTCCCCTCCTTCTACCCCGAAATATAGTGAATACATTTTGAATTCTGCAGATTTTTTATAATGGCCGCCAGCGCATCCGCCATTTTGTTTATCGAAAAGTCTTTTATATAACATCTCATCTAGGTTATATACTGCATCAAACCTCATTTTTACATTTTTCAAATTTAATATCCTGTGGCCTACAGGACTTCTGGAAGGTGACCATGTTTTTTGCACATTTGTCCCAACAGCTCCCGGTGTTGCCAGGTCACAGAGATAAAAATAGTCAAATGTCATTTCAATGGGGATGTTTCATAGGCACATGGGAATGGTTTGCGCGAAATGTCATTATTTCTATTTTCGACCTTCGCCGGGACCTGAGTCAAAAACTACCAAAAATAGTAAATTTTTTATTTCACCTGGCAACACACAATGATAAAATACATAACCGCCTAGTACATTGCGACTCGCTCAGATGTCGTCATATACATGAAAATTAAGAATTAACGTTTTCAAAAACACAAAAGTTTTACAAAATGGCCGCCAGCGGGTCGGCCATCTTGTATTTTTGAACGTTCGTATTTTTCCTGTATTCTGGACTATATTTGACATCGAACCTCATTTTCATTTTTTTTCTCGCTCTCACCCAATCGCCATATTATTTTTTGGAAAATGACCAAGTCACAAAATATATATTTCGCTCTGGCACCCAGTGTGGCCAGGTGATTGTGCTAAAATTAGTAAAATATCATTCGGCCATAAGCTTGCCATAATAACGTGGTAGACATTTAGACCAAATGTCAAAAAAAATATTTTTCGTTTTTTGGACACAAATCAAAAACTACCAAAAATGGTAGAAATTTTATTGTACCTAGCAACACATATGAACTAAACCTGCAACCGCTCCATACATTGCGACTCGCTCAAATGTTGCCATGTGCCTAAAAAACGGTTTTGAAAATCGTGAAAAATTCAAAATGGCCGAAAGGGGGTCGGCCATCTTGGATTTTGGATTGGCCGTATTTTTCCCGTATTTTTGGTTATATAACGCACCGAACCAAATTTTTATTTTTTTTCTCGCTCCCACCCAGTCTTCAAAAGAACTTTTGGAAAAAACCATGTCGAAAAAATGATTTTCCCCGCCATTTCCAGAGTTGCCAGGATTTTTCTGAAAAACTACTTTTTTGTCACTTCGGACCTCCATAGCCACCCCACTGCATATTTATTTTTTTTCTACAAGGGTAATTTTTTTTTCTACCATTTTGGGTCATGAGGAAAAAACTACCATGAATTTGGTAGATTTTTTTTCTTAAATCAATAAACAGATAACTAACCTACCACCGCTCCATACAAACCGATACGACCCGGTGTTGCCATCCCTGTCAAAATCGACTTTAAAAAAGTTAAGTTTTTTGTCCTTACAAAATTTCCGCCAGCGCCGTCTCTATGGCCAAACTCTATAATCTATGGATGGAATTCTTTAATCAAGTATTCAAGCAGCCACGTCCAAAAAAAAATTTTTCATTATCTGTGGAAACCTCTCCACCACGACCCCGCAAAAACACCTCTAAACCGGATTTTCGATCCAAGATGGCGGCGCGGACATCTTGTTTTTTTGACATTTTACTTTTTCAATGTACTTTTCTTCACTACCATTCTCTAAAAAAGTTAAAACCGCCTGGCTATTCCATAGACAAAAAAAAAGTCAACAGCGCAAAATCGGCCGCCATCTTGGATTTTGGAAAAAAAAATGGCAAAACCTGCTTTGATTGAATAATAAACCACCCCCTTAGAACACCCCAAAGAGGTAAAACAACCCAAACACCCCCAAAAAAACCCCCGATGAGTCAGTCAGTGAGTCAGTGGTAATTTAGCTTTATATAATATAGATTACACAGATTATAGCCGCTTCGGGCTTCGCCCTACGCGGCGCTCGACCTACGGTCTCGCAACGCAGCTCGGCCTCCGGCTTCGCAAAGTTACCATTTCCAAGTATTAACAGCATTACATTAATATGCAACAATTTCCCCATACATTTTCTTACTACGGTCGATTTCAGTACAAAATGTATGGGGAACCAAGTACTCCATAGAAATTTGATTTTCCAATTTTTCCTAAAATTTCGTACTTACTCGCTTTTTTTTAGGTCGAGCGACCACGGATAGACACTTCTGACAGGACCTCATACTTATTTTTTTTAAATTCGAGCATTTTCTGTCGGGCCCAAAATCTCCGAAATTACCCCGAAAATCGGGTAAATTTTTGAACCATTGCTGGGGCATCATAAAAACCTCCAATAAAGCTCCGAGCATATTTTCCCTACGACCCCTCCTTCTACCCCGAAATTTAGGGAATACATTTTGAATTCTGCAGATTTTTTAAAATGGCCGCCAGCGCATCCGCCATTTTGTTTATCGAAAAGTCTATAATATAACATCTCATCTAGGTTATATACTGCATCGAACCTCATTTTTACATTTTTCAAATTTTATATCCTGCGGCCTACAGGACTTCTGGAAGGTGACCATGTTTTTTGCACATTTGTCCCAACAGCTCCCGGTGTTGCCAGGTCACAGAGATAAAAATAGTCAAATGTCATTTTGATGGAGATGTTTCATAGGCACATGGTAATGGTTTGCGCGAAATGTCATTATTTCTATTTTCGACTTTCGCCGGGACCTGAGTCAAAAACTACCAAAAATAGTAGAATTTTTATTTCACCTGGCAACACACACAACCAAAACTCATAATCCCTTGGTACATTGCGACTCGCTCTGATGTCGCCATATACATGCAAATTAGGATTTAACGTTTTCGAAAACACATAATTTTCACAAAATGGCCGTCAGCGGGTCGGCCATCTTGTATTTTTGAACACTCGTATTTTTCCTGTATTTTGGACTATATTTGACGTAGAACCTTATTTTCGTTTTTTTTCTCGCTCTCACCCAGTTGCCGTCAGAATTTTTGGAAAATGACTAAGTCACAAAATATATATTTCGCTCTGGCACCCAGTGTGGCCAGGTGATTGGGCTAAAATTAGTAAAATATCATTCGGCCATAAGCTTGCCATAATAACGTGGTAGACATTTAGACCAAATGTCAAAAAATTTTTTTTTCGTTTTTTGGGCAAAAGTCAAAAACTACCAGAAATGGTAGAAATTTTATTTCACCTAGCAACACATATAAACTAAACATGCAACCGCTCTATACATTGCGACTCGCTCAAATGTTGCCATGTACCCGAAAAACGGTTTTGAAAATCGTGAAAAATTCAAAATGGCCGAAAGGGGGTCCGCCATCTTGTAAATCGAAAAGTCTATAGTTTTCCCATATTCTAGGTTATATACCGCACCGAACCTAATTTTTATTTTTTTTCTCACTCCCACCCAGTCTTCAAAAGAACTTTTGGAAAAAACCATGTCGAAAAAATGTTTTTCCCCGCCATTTTCAGGGTTGCCAGGATTTTTCCCAAAAACTACTTTTTTGTCACTTCGGACCTCCATGGCCACTCCACTGCATATTTATTTTTTTTCTACAAGGGTAAATTTTTTTTCTACCATTCGGGGCCATGGGGCAAAAACTACCATGAATTTGGTAGAATTTATTTCTCAAAACAATAGACGGATAACTAACCTACCACCGCTCCATACAAACCGATTCGACCCGGTGTTGCCATCCCCCTCAAAATCGACATTGAAAATGGCAAAATTTTTGGTCCCTACAAAACTGCCGCCAGCGCCGTCTCTATGGCCAAACTCTATAATTTATGACCAACATTCAAAATAAGACTATACTGCCAGCAGGGTTCAAAAAAAATTTTTTAATTATCTATGAAAACCTCTCCACCACGACCCCGCGAAAACACCTCTAAATCGGATTTTCGATCCAAGATGGCGGCGCGGACATCTTGTTTTTTTGACATTTTACTTTTTCAGTGTACTTTTCTTCACTACAATTCTCTAAAAAAGTAAAAACCGCCTGGGCACTCTATACATTTTTTTTATTTCAATCCAGCGAAATCGGCCGCCATCTTGGATTTTGGAAAAAAAAAATATAAAAACCTGCTTTGATTGAAAAATAACCCACCCCGTTAGAACACACCAAAGAGGTAAAACAACTCGAACACCCCCAAAAAAACCCCCGATGAGTCAGTGAGTGAGTGAGTGGTAATTTAGCTTTATATAATATAGATAGAGACTAGCTTTTGCAGCACGCGCTTCGCGCGAGTCTGCTAAAAGCTAGGCCTGCGGCGCTGGCCGCTCCCGGGCTTCGCCCTCCCGCGGCGCTCGGCCTTCGGCCTCGCATACGCAGCTCGGCCTGCGGCCTCGCGGGTGTGACACGGGGGTGTTGAACCGTCCGCAATGGGGGCCTAGTGCTTTTTTGTTGTAACGAGGTTTTTTTGTGTCAAGGGGAGGGTAGAGTTTACCAAGTGTGGCCTAGAAGCCATGCCGCTTCGGGCTTCGCCCTGCGCGGCGTAAGATTTTTTTTATACCTTTTAGTTTGAAAACTTCCCATCCCACCTAATAGTACCTAAGGATAACGTTGTCCAAGGAATTAAATTAGTTGAATATAAAATCGTGCGATTGCGCCGTTTTCAGGTCATTATTACTTTAGAAACGAAAACTGGTTTATAAATCGGCGATTTATACGCCATCTATTTAATGCCGCGGTAAATTCATGGAAAAACAATTGAATTGACTAACTCTCCGCATGACCCAAAGGTTGACTGGTAGAGAATGCCCATAGCATTAATTTAAGTCCACCTGTTGTACTTTTTTTGTGCAATAAAGTTTTTAAATAAAATAAATAAATAAAATTGAATCTGGTTAGTAATTGATCAGAACTGGACTGCAGGTTTTTTATAATATTGAATGTTTCAAATATCTATGAAATACTTATTGGATGACTCCAACTGTTTTAGTTTTTAAAACTGAATATCTTATTACAAAAAAGGTAGACGTGGCGCTTCGCCGGCCGCTGCCGCGGCACGCTCGCTACGCTCGCTCGGCTCGCGCTTTGTTTTGGTCACTAACCTAACATAACCTAACCAATGGAATCGCCCGATACTTGAATTTAGTACATAGTTTGTGTTTTTTGCAAAGTATTGAAAGAGAACCGTGATCAGATATAAAGTCTTATTTTCCCAAACTATGTTTTATTCATGGTCACCAACAATGGTTAATACCAACCAACGAAACGTAAAAGGCATATAAAGTTCAAACATACGATAGGGACCGTGCACAAACGATAGGTGTCAGCACTACTGCGACATAAGAGACACTATGTGGAAAATAAAAGAAACTATCAGACCTGTTGTGCTGTCTACAATGTAAATAAAAATCTAAATTAATAATTAATGACATCATTAGTAATTTCTAAATACTTTTAAAACTCATTCTTACGTATGTTTGATTACTGCGTTTATCCACTTTTGCCGTTTTTCACATAACCATGGCATGTGAATACTATTTCTTGGAAAGTCATACAATTTTACGCCATTTAATTTACTTTATAAATATAATGTGTTGGTACATCCAGGAATGCAACAATGCATGAATTTTAGGTATATGTATAATTGTATTTTGACTTATAAAATTATGTTTATTTATACGTATTGTAAACATCAAATATTAAACGTAGGTAAATCCATGGGTAAAACATTCAAATTGATGACACCAGTTGGCAGCACCATCGATTTGCTCAATAAAACTTCACATGTAAGGTTAAACAAGGCCTCTGAGGACCTTACCAGCAGGTTGATAACTTGAAACTGAAAACCTTTTGACCACTCAATAAGTTGGAGATAGTGATCGTTGAAATTCCGAACCACACTTGTCAGCGCACAGCCTACCACCCCAGTACCTATCTTGTGCTTCAGGGCCAAGGCTTTAAAGTTCACCAAGACTTAAGATGCAGATATGTAGGTAATGCAACCTGCCTCTAAGTTGCATTACCTACATATCTGCATCTTAAGATAGTAGTGTAGAATTGTATAGCATATAGTACTGTCAGGAATATTAAGAATACAAAAAAATAAAGTTTATTTTGTGCCAAAAGAATACAGTATAGTGCAACATGTCTAAAAATACAGTTTGTGATGACAGTGGCATGCAAGAGTTCTTATTAATTATGTAGTGTTTAGGCAACTTGGTCTATAAAGTTAAGTGGGATGTTATTTACAATACGGAATTAAATCTGAGATAAATTCTAATAATCCACATGCAAATGTCAACATAAATAACTTTAATTTTAATCTGTGAGTCAGTTAATACCTTTATGTTATAAGACATTGCAAAATGAAAAATGCATTTTGGAAAAAATACTATTTATTTCAGTCAACATGCTTTGAAATACAAGTAGAGTATAACTATGTACATAGATAACATTTATATTACTATTAAATTATTTTATATGTATACATACATTCTTAAAAACTAAAATAGACATCAGTGGCATTTACTATGAATACAATATGCTTGATTTATCATAAAATGTTTTAAATTTCAAAATATTTGTACTTTCCATTATTGCGTAGGCATCTTCTTTATTTAATTTAGCATTCTGAAACTAATGTGTGGACCATATTAATTTCTAATAGGTTTTTAATAATTATTACAATAAATTAAGACTGATTGCTCACTGTAAACGTTTAAAAACGCTCAAGTAAGGAAAATATATGTAACATTGCTAAAGCATAATAGAAAGTCATCACACAAAACACATTGATGACAAGTTTAATACTTTGTTAATTACAATATAAGAAAAAATATTAATTAGAACGTATAAAACATTTATTAACATTGATAATTGAGAATAAAATTAACCAAAAGTATAAGTTGGTGAAGTCATCATTTAATAGACTTTTATTTCATCTGAAAAGTTAGTTTCCCTTTAATGAGTAATATTTTAAAGGCTCCCTGCCTTATCGGAACATACTGAATACTGCAGAAATACAATAAATCCTGATAATTTCTCATTACCTTTTGTTTTTTAATTGTTTTAATAATGACGGTTTTATTAATGAAAAATGCATTAGTGTAAGATTATTAAAACCAAACGTAACCTTTGGCAATTATTATACTAATTAGGAATTAAGATGTGTTTATACAAAGCATTTTAACCACAGCCTGTAGGCAAGCAAATACGAATTTAAACTATATCTGTTATCTAATATAAAAAAAGAACCGATCATTGTACACATTTCAAAATAAAAACCTACTATTGATGACATTACAAAAAGATTAAGATTTTGGCCTCTGCCTCGAATTTACCAGACAGCGGGACAGCGGCATCGGTTGAGGCAGTATTGTACACGTTAAATAGAATAGGTAATTGCTTAAAAAATTGACACGCATTTGATTTTAATAACAAAAGTCCTGACACTCCTATGCCACCACTGTCCTCTGTCAGCAAAATTTCAAATCCGTCCTTATCAAAAGCTTATGGTTACAGCCTGAGAAGCATCGACAGATGTTATTTAATAAATTTGAATCTTACACAATTAGTTCTTGTAGTATTAAGATATTTAAGCTGGTTTTAAAGCATTTAAAGTATAATTTGGTAAGGAAACCATGCATTTAACTATTTACCAAGATTTAAAAGATTCTATAATATTTACAGAGTACAATTTATTTACATTGAAACAACCAATTATTTAAACATGAACATAACATACAACAGTGTTATTTCACGGTGTCCTTTGCATTAGTTATTTAAATATCAATTATCTATCATACTTTCACATTTATCAGAGATCTTGTAAAAATATATTTTTTAAGTAGTAAGAAGTAAGAGTTAAAGTGTTGAACATTGTGGGCCTATCAGAATCTGAATCTCAAATCTCAAAATACTCGTTAACAGTAATTCTTGATTTTGGTCCTTGATTGTTTGGTTTGCAGAATTTTTAGTATTTATTTATAATAATTTGCTATACTAAATGTAGCGCAAAAAATATCATAAAAGGAATCATACTAATCAATTATTGCCTATGTTATTATAAGCAGGTATTTTTCATAATACCGTGCAATGTACAATGAAAATTTCTATAAACTAAAAGTGTGTAAATTAACTTGGACCAATTTGGATTATGCACGGAATCCCATTTTTTGTAGTTTTTGCCAGCAGTTTGCTCCATTGTTCTTTTGACGAGTTTAACTTATTCTTCTTGTTTCGTTCAATCTGAAAGTTAAATTTACAATTACAAACTTGACAATGAACCTAGGATATATTTCTAATTATTGTTATGTTTATATTTTCTAAATTATAATTGTACAAACAAATATTTTTACAATTATTTTGATAAAATCAACTTGGGATTATACTTCATGGCACTTACACATAGTATTTGGTAACTTAATTTGATGGCAAAGTATTTAGTAGCTTGAAGAGAAAAATATATTTTAGTTCTTTAAGTAAAACCATTTATGTTCTGATTGTAAGGTTGGATTTGACATTACTTATGTTAAATTCATTATTCAAACATAGGGTTTTATGATGTTTATTGCTTGGATGTTCATATTGTTTTTAAGAAATGTAGAAATAGTCTCCACTTATACTTACAAATAGTCATTCTTTAATCTTCCATCAAAGACTTTAAAATATCCATTTTTCTTAGTCATAATAATATGTTTGATTTCCAATTGGGATCAATGTTTCAACTTTTGGTCGGCTTTCCTTTTTAATCTGAAATATATAAACTACAATTAATTATTTAAAGTAACAACTGCCATATTGGACAATGTTAAATGGTTTTTATTCAGTAAAACTTGTTTTGCATCTGAACAGACATTATGTAACAACTTTAAGTACTACCTATGTGGTGTACTCATTTTAAAGATTAAAAATCTTTATCAATTGGATAAGTAACGTTCAGTATCAAGTCTCTACAGGCATGACTTGGAAGCGAATAAAACGAATGTTGATGTATAAATGTTAATCGTTTTATAGTTTGTAGGAAAAATGTTTATTACTTTGTGTGAAGGAGTTTTATAACATTAAAATTTGATCAGAATTCACATTCTTTATACACAACAGAAATTATAAAAATTAATCTACTACACAGTCACGAGCAAAATGGATTGCAGAAATAATACAGTTTACAACAGAAATTGTTGACGAGTAAGCCATACAATAAAAACTTAGATTCGTCCAGTTCATTTGTCAAAAGTTTCAACAGAACTACCAACACATAAATAATTTTGCCAACTTCAAAGTTGTGGCAATGGAACATGATAATTTGAGATAGTTTTACTTACTTCATTTCTTTCCTTCTTGTTCTTTGTATGATTTTGAAGTACATATTACGTTTCCTTTAATTCATTTAGTTATTTGTTTATCTGAAATAAAAAAAAATAAAATTAGGCATCCATTCCTTATTAATTTTCATAGATGTTATGGAAAGTTCGTAAAGATGGGAATTTTTGATCAAGTTTTTAGTGGGTATAGTCGCAAAGACGATACTTAACGCTAACTTGTATTTATGAGCCCAACCAAATAAACATACCCTCGCGCACCATGGTAGAATAGAGTGCAATGACTTGTCAAACATAAATATATTTGTAGGAATTTTGTAAAATAACAGTAGGTATTACTCAAATGATACTTACAGAATAATTTGCTTTCTGCGTGTTGTTATTTTTTCATTTATTAAGTACAACTTAAATGTTTTATTTAGGGAGGTACATCATTTAGGAGCCCTGAAATAAAGTGCAAAAATATATTAGTTGAAAAACATAAAGTGTAGACTTTTACTATAGAAAACAAAAAAGGTTATTAAAGCCAGAGCCTCGTCGGTTGTACAGCAGGGAGCACCACGGGCAGGAGAGGTTGGCACATGGGGTGTGTATCACAAGGTGTTCCATGGTCATATGGCACAAGGAGGGCAATTACTTTAAATATTTAACGCAGTGTATTTAGAAATAGGGATTGTAGCTTTTTTTATTTAAAGTAAATAACACTCTTTAATCCCATAACGACGGAATACCTTGAATACTCAGGATAGGTAAAGAATTGGTAATAAATGCTCAACACTGATTATGTAAAGTATTTGAAACATAAATTAAAATATTAGAAAAGCTTTATAAGTTTAATCGTGCAATAAAATGAAAGCAAGTGTTTGTTACATTTAAATGCCAAGTAAGTGATGTGCTTTGAATTTAACATCTTTTAGCGATCCTGATTATGATGATGTTTTAGTATTTTATCAGTGAAATTATAAACATGTCAAACCATACAAAATTACATTTGATGATGAAAATATGGTTATAAAGCAGGCCATAAAATTAATAAAACATCATTATCCATTGTGTCGCAGAGATTTTTTACCATCATTTAGATATTACTTATACAAGTGCGATTTCATAATCTCGATCGAATACTTACATTGAAATGATTAGTTTCAAATTCCCTGCGACACAGTAACCCCTTTTACTCCCCATCTAACTACAGCTACCTACTACTTTTACAAATAGGTACATTACAAGCGGCTAAAGCAAGCGTTTACTTAACACTACATTAATGCTATTTTAGTAACTAAACAAATGTTACAAAGCCAAAATACATGAAAGCATTGAAAAAAAAAGCCAAAATACATTGAAGCATTAAAACAATGCCAAAATACATGAAAGCATTAAACTAAGCATTGTTTAATGTCACTGAGTGTGTGTACGAACACATTAAAACGAAAAGGTCGGATACTTGTAAGTGTATTGAATAATAATACACCGTGATTAAGTAGTATGAATGTGAATACATGATGAATAAAATGAGGTTAATCACCGTGGACTGCTATTAACACATCACCAAAGAAACCATCAGTCCGACGTAAACACTTCGGAATCGCCATTATATGCTGATACGTGGTTTGGAGCAGGTGTCCATCCCAGCTATCCCACCGAAAGGAGTACAGGCGATCCCGCTGAACGTACAGACTGAGCGAAAGGTGGACGTTTTCGTTCGAGCGAGAAGCCGACGTGCAAGGGGGTGCTATCGACGCTCAGCGAGACGTAGTGGCGGATAACTTGAGGAAAGTGATGCCATCTGAGTGGCGGGTACAGTGTCGACTTTGTGAGATTCATTACCGACATCAATGCACATGTAGCATGCAATGACAACGGCACGCCAATACACACTTGTAACGGTACGACAGTTAGGTGAGTAGTAAATAAAATACGTACAAATAGGTAAATATGGAAGAAAAAGGAAGAAAAAGGAAGAAAAATGAAGAAAAAGAAAGAAAATAAATCCAGAATTACTAAATGTCGGTAATAATTGAAATACGGTAAAGTTGTGGTTAATAAGCAAAGTTAAGACAATTTTACACTGTAACAATGTGTTGGAACATTAACATTATGTCGTTACTAATAAGTAATTAAGTTACAAAATAAGATACATTTTTAGCCTACATGATATTTTGTACATTTTATGGTTTTATTGTTACGCCGCACATTTATATCAAACCAAATTAATCATCATTAATTAGCAATAATTTGATAGAAAATGTTATAATTATAGAATTTCGCCCTCTGAATGGAAATTTGTATGGTAAATAGCGTATAAAAAGGCCGGTGAAGCCTATGAGGTCTTTTACAGTGTTGTATAAAGTAAAGAGTAAATTAGGTTGCAAACATTTCAATCAACCATGGTCGAGGATAGTAGAAACGCAGAGTGTTTTTAAAAATTGACTTACATTCTAAACCTCGCATGCTCAACAAGGATTGAAAAAAAAAAATCTTGTTTTTACTATTTAAGAAATTTAACGAACCATGTAAGTTATGTTAAGATCTAGATTTAAAAAAATGTAATAAAGAAAAGAGTCAAATTAAATACATCCTTATTTACTCGAGATAAATACCTATCTTCCCCAAAGAATGAAAATTAGGCACTCGGTAAAAAGCAAAGTACAAAGACTTGGCAACAACCTCCGTAGCGAATCAAAAAAAAAAGAAAAAAAAAAGACAAAAAAAAAAGCCGGTGATGCCTATGGGGCCCTTTACCGAGTTATGGCCAGACAAGAAATTCAATGGGGAAGATGGTGCAAAATGTAAAGAGTTAATAAATGTAGCAAATATTTTAGTTAATCATGGTCGAGGATCAACGGAGAAACGCAATGGTAGAGAGTGATTTTTAAGATTGACTTATATTCTCAACCAGCATGCTCAACCATGACTGAAAAAAGTTTGTTATTGTTAATGAAGAAATGTTTTCATCAAAACTATTAACTTATAAGGGTTCACAAAATGAATGACGGCTATAGAATATATTATTAAAGCAATTACCAATACATTTCGTTTATTAAGCTGAGATGTAAGCTTGGGAAGTAATTCCTACATTACTGTTAGTATCAAACATGGTCGAGAATCGAAGAAACGCAATGGTAGGGAGTGATTTTGAATATTGACTTAGGTACATTCTAAACCTCGATATCTCAACCATAGATGAACAAACAATGTTCTGTCACTGAAACTGGTTGTTATTAGAAAATTGAGTTTTTAAAATGATGGATATGAACAATCCACTTTTACGAACACTTTACAAATCAGGCAAAAATGAATAAAAAAAACAGATTAAAATTAATCGAATTTCAATTGTGAATTTTTATATCAACATTAAAATAAAATGCGATCATAACTTATGAATGGAAAAGCTTAGGGCTTGGCCACGCTACAATCATTGTTGCACTCATTATGAAGTACGCATCGTGCGCAACTTGCGCTTTTACGTGGTGGGGCGCTAAGGCAATAATAAATAATGCACACTTGCTTTGATTACAAGAAAATCAGCACATGACATTTTCTCAAGTACCATCGTTTTCTCAACCGCAATAACGGGAGAATAATCCGTACAACTCGTACGCATTTTGGATGCCTTGCGTTCACAACGGCACATGTACGCCGTAGAACAATGCGCCCACCCAACCACCATGATGTATCTTTTCACTTTGTATTTCGTACTTGTTTTACGACATTGGCTGTAATGTGGCGGCGCCTTTAATTAAGTATGAATATCTGATTAAGTTTAAAAAACTCACAGTTGCATCTGGGTATCTTAAGTATGCATATCGATTTAAGATTGAAAACTCGCATTTTAACCAAATTTGTAATGAGAAGTGTACATGCAACAGCCTGATTTTTCTAAATATTTGTTTATAATAAAATTAGTACAACATCAAGAAAACATAAAACCGAAATAGCAACTTAACTATCTAGAGTACATTTGAAAACAATCTAAGAATGCCTCTGGTGGTTTGATATAAATGTGCGTTACTTACAATTATAAAAATATGTATTCAGTATTAAGTGGAATAAACAAAAGTAAACCCTCGAAATCCTTTAGTTATTCGATCAGAAAGCGTACAGTGATATCTATCAGCACACTATTTTTTTTTCTAAAAAATAGTGGGAAGAATGTACATACGTCACGAATATACCAGGGTTCCGAAAACAGACTTGTTTAGTACTTTATGATATAAAGGCGTACAACTTCCTCTAGTACACGCTATTTTATTTAAAAAATAGTGGACTGAAGAATGTACAACGATCTTAAAGTACTTAACATGTTTGTAGACGGGTATTGATGGATGGATGGAATGGAAAATGGATTGGTTCATAACACTATTTCAAGAACAAAAAAGTTTCCCCATGCAAAATTATAAATATCATGTAGCATATTCATAAAGAATGTAAAAATACCAATTATGACGTTATGTTTATAATCCCCAAAATTTTAATCATAGTGTATTTATTTCAGTCATCAAAGAACAATATTTGCAAGTTATTAGGGCAATAATTAAGGTTAAGTTCAATTACTAAATTTGAAATAGTAATAAATTGTACGACGTGCGGCGAACAAGGCGAATTGATTGATCAACAGTTTCTTCGGAAAATAGGCAGTCGCGGAGACAGGGAAATCGAAGCCGACGAAATGCTGGTTTAGCTGGTGGTTGATGTCAAGTAAATTTTTATAATTTTTTTTACTGTTTTTTTTTCTTTTTTTATTTTTTTTTTACTTTTTTTATTTTTTTTTTACTTTTTTATGTTTATTATTTTTTTTTACTTTTTTTTCTTAATTATTCTTTTTTTTTACTTTTTTTTAAGTGCATACAACCGGCTATTTTGTATTACAAACATTGAAAAGGTTATTAAAATAATTCAATAATGATAACAGTAGTAAAAACTGCATTAAAATGCTTATTAGATTCGCAATATTATGTTGAAAGAAAGAGTTATGATTTCAAAGAAACTTTTTTGAATGAATTTAATCGATCGACTACATGATAAAACAAGTTTAAATAGAAAAAATAGGTTCATTATTGATTTATTTTGACTCTACATCAGAAAGTATTCACATTAGTTAATGCCCAAAGAAGAACAAGTTTAGTGTTTGCATTATGAACTATGGCAACCTATTATAAGATTTACAAAACAAAATTATGAACGTTTCCTTATATTACGAGTACTTAACTTTATTTGAATGAAAGTATAATTTTTTTAGAAAAGTAAAATTGGTTCCAAATGGTTGGAAATATTTATAACCAATCTATTTACTACATTAAGAAAACTGAAGCTTATTAACCACCTAAGAATTGAAAAACTCGCGTTGGCAGATGTGGAAAATTATTGGCAAAATATGTGGAAAGTGTATTGGACCTTTGTGTTGTTTGCTGGACCGGTGTTGAAAAGGAGAAAAAAAGAAAAATAAAATATATATTTATAAAAGAAAATGAAAACTAAAATATATATTTATAAAAGAAAAAGAAAAGAAAATATATATTTATAAAAGAAAAAGAAAATATATATTTATAACAGAAAAAGAAAATATATATTTATAACAGAAAAAGAAAACATAGATCTTATTTTGAATAAGACCTAAAGCTACATACAGCTGCCCGTGACTAAAAACATCCGAACACAAATCTACACCTAGTCGACTGATGGTCTGACCCTGGCTCTTGTGAATCGTCATCGGGTAACAAACTTGTAATGGAAATTGACGACACGTCATTTCGATGGGACTGTTGGGTTCTATAGGCGCTTTAAATAGAATGCGACCTATTAGGTAATCTACGGTTTCGCCCGGTTTTCTTACGGTAATTAAACGTCGCGTGGCTCTAACAACGATAACTTTACTACCGTTTACTAACTTATCGGAAATACTAAGATAACGGATAATCATACAAACGCATCCTACTTTCAAAACCAAATCACGGTCTGGAACTCCTTTCGGTTGTAGTTAGTAAAAATATCTCGTCAGCATTATCAGAAACTACTTGGTCTATTGAATAAAAAGGTAATGCCTCCTCTGGTAATTTATCTAAAATTAAATTATTAATTTCTCTAACATTTGCATTATGGGTTGTTAAAATGGCGCGATGCGCACAAACGTCAGGTTCGTCTATTACAATATGTGGAAAAACAAAATCTATTAGGTCATTGACTTCTGTCACAAAAGAAATGGATGATAAATCTACTAAATTTAAAGTTACTCTATCTACTTTAACTGGATGGACTGGTAATTGAATAAAAAGAAAAGAAAAAAGAAAAGAACCAAAAAGTATATACGTAAAAAGAAAAGAAAACAAAAGAAACAATAGATAGATAGATATATAGATAAAAAGGAATATATAAAATAAAATAAATACCTATAAATTACTACTCACCATTTTGTCGTACACTTACATACATGCGTGTATTGGCGTCCCGTTTTTATCTGTCGAGTCATACGGGCGCAAGTCGGCTTCATTCAAACAAACGACGCCGACAATGCTTCCATATGACTCGAACTTACATGCTACACGTGCGCACCGAAGATCGGCGCCTGGTCTCGTCTACGATCTCAGGCACCTATCCCCGGCGTACGATGACGTCGGTAATGATTCCCACCGTGTCGACAATGCACCCCTCACTTAGATGACATTACATTCCCTAAGTTATCCGCCTGCACGCCCCGCCAAGCGTCAATCGTACCCCATCGCACGCGGGCTCCTCGCCCAACGAACCGCCCGCCCTGCCCACGTCTACCTACCGCTCGGTCTGTCCGCTCGGCGTTCACGCCCCCCTCTCTCCGGTCGGACAACTGAGAAGACTCCCCGCTCACCACGATCAACTATAATGGTCTTACTCTCCGAGTGTTGACGCCACACTGATCCCCTCTTTGGATCGTTGTTAATGCATCCATTCGGATTACCGCATAATACTAACATGTATACACACACAAGCTAAATGAACACAATGCAAGACATTCAATATACGTTACCTTGATCGGACCCCTTTTTTCTATGCATTCTTAGTAAAATGCATGTGCAGTGTAACTATAGTACATAATAAAAAGAAAAAAGAAAATAAAAAAATAACGCACAATGTATAGGTTGTGTCGACATGATTTTTGATTCTAATAAAACTAAATTCCTAAGAAGTGATTGCCTTCTGAAAGAGGCGAACAATTTTATACCAATAATCTGCTCGAACTCCTAATCTATCCCCAATCTACAATAATTGTTGGAAGACAATATTATTTAACATGAGCCTATTGCTGTCGATTACTTTGTCTCGGGACACTAACACTTTCAAACTGCTCTTACTTTGAACGCGACCTAAGGCTACATACAGCTGCCCGTGACTAAAAACATCCGAACGCAAATCTACGCCTACTCGACTGATGGTCTGACCCTGGCTCTTGTGAATCGTCATCGCATAACAAACTTGTAGTGGAAATTGACGACGCGTCATTTCGATGGGACTGTTGGGTTCTATAGGCGCTTTAAATAGAATGCGAGGTATTAGGTAATCTACGGTTTCGCCCGGCTTTCTTACGGTAATTAAACGTCGCGTGGCTCTAACAACGATAACTTTACTACCGTTTACTAACCTATCGGAGAAACTAAGATTACGGATAATCATACAAACGCATCCTACTTTCAAAACTAAATCATGGTCTGGAACACCTTTCGGTTGTAGTTTATTCAACGCATCCGCACCTAAAAATATCTCGTCAGAATTATCGGAAACTACTTGGTCTATTGAATAAAAATGTAATGCCTCCTCTGGTAATTTATCTATAATTAAATTATTAATTTCTCTAACATTTGCATTATGGGTTGTTAAAATGGCGCGATGCGCACAAACGTCAGGTTCGTCTATGACAACATGTGGGAAAACAAAATCTATTAGGTCATTGACTTCTGTCACAAAGGAAATGGATGATAAATCAACTAAATTTAAAGTTACTCTATCTACTTTAACTGGATGGACTGGTAATTGATTAGAACCCAACTTTAGTAATAAATTTGAAAATTCTGGATCACTACTACATCTTTGAGATGTAGTAAGTGCAAAAGATTTAATTAATGGCCAAATCGGAGAAGACTTTACAGAGCAATTAATTATGTCAGAATTCGTTTTTGCGTTGACTACAACCGGAGGGATTTGACGGAAGTCGCCAGCAAAAATAATAATTTTGCCACCGAAAAGTTTATCCGACTTCAACAGATCCCGGAGTGATCTGTCGAGCAGATTAATTAAATATTTGTGAGCCATAGGGGCTTCATCATAAATTATTACGTTAGATTGTAAAATTAATTCAGCTCTTTGAGACCCATTGGTGATGTTCCAGAAACCAAGATCGTCCACTGGATTTAAAGGAAATTTGAACATACTATGTGCTGTTGTGCCGCCTTCGTAGTTCTGAGCCGCAATGCCAGAACTGGCCGTGCACAACACTATTCCGTTTAAATTACCACGTACGTGTGCCGTTATCACGTTTAATAACAAAGTTTTGCCTGTTCCGGCAGGTCCGTCTAAGAATATAGCTGAATTGTTAGTGGCGCGGAAATTAGCGTCGCGTAAAAGTTCGTCGACGTAATCGTAAACAAGACGTTGGTCATTTGATAGTTTCGGTAGCCATTCGGCCACAAAACCTACCAATTTATTTTGGTCATATTCAATACGTTCACGGCCAACTTCCGTTGTATCGTCTATGACTTCGGGTAACCCTTGTTCGACAAGCGAAGTCCCATGCTTTCGCATCAACCTGTCGATACAAACTAAGCTACAGTTAAAAGCCCTATCCTCGTTACCCGAAAACCGATGTAAAAAGTCCTGGCTGAGTACCTGTTTGAACTGTTCCCATAGGGATACCACCCGAATCCCGTTGACGGCCAACAGTACAAAAAAGCTACGAAGGCGCGGCGCAGTCATAAAAGTTCCACATTCTTCCATCGCTTTTAAATATTCGCTTTCATCTCCAGCTAGGCCTAAGTTCTGAGCAGACACTTGGAACGTTGTACAATTTGGACCACCGAGACTATATAAATCTTGAAAACTACGACAAGGTTGTGAAGCTAATAAAAGACGTAAATAAAATTGCTCACCTCTATTGGGCGCGACCCAGAATAAACGCGAAACTAACTCGCCCCTCTGTCGTCTCGTTACGAATTTGCCGTTGCCTAATTGATATATATTTACATTTTTGGTGGTAGGACGTCGGCTATGTACAATATACTGTTCGTAAAAATCTAAATAAGTCAAGTTATCGAACTCTTCGCCAGAAGGGCGATTAAAATAAGTTATTAAATCCGAATCAGCGCGGCGCGTAACGGCTTCAGATTCCGTACCTGGTTTAAAAAAAATTGATTGTTGGCCTTCTAAATGAACTGCAAGTTGTTTAACGTTGGGCTCGCGCGCAGTTATGTCAAATTCTAAAATACGCCATGTCGCTTCGCAAGAACCCAGGTAACGCTTGGTGACGTACTGCTCAATTTCATTATTTTTATTGCTGTCCGGGATCACCGCTATGCGTGATTCATCCGGACCCTTTGTCATATATTTAAAAAGGTATTTGACTATAGCACGGGCAGAATATACTAATAAATTAATGTGACAATCGTACTTTAGAAGCAATGCGGCATTGTACGGAACGACCCATAAATCACTGATGGTGACTTCTCTACCCCGGTATTTAATTGTGCCTTTGTTATCACTATTGCGACGTAAATGCACGAACCCCCTATCGTCGCAATAAGTGGTGGTGGTTTCAGGTTTAGGAAAAAATTTAGAGCATTTATTTTTCCCGTGATCCCAGCATGGTAAATCTGTTCTATTTGAAGGTCCACATGGGCCGTGTATCATGTGATCAATCACAGCCTTGCGTAGTCTACCATCCGCTTCGGATGGATCGGGCAGATCTGCTCTAACAAATTTATCAATGTCCGTATTTTGGACAGGGCCACCACCCTCTACCCTAAAACAAATGTGTGCATGTGGCAGCCCTCGTTTTTGAAACTCGATGACATGCATAATGTAAAGACATTTACCGAACCACGCACCAGTTCTGAGATCTTTTATAAGCTGATTTAATTTTAAATTAAAAACCCGGGCACAAACTAAAGGATTAGGCCTTTGTCCTTGTGAAATGGATTGTTGGATTTCAGGCCATTTGGGATTGCACGTCATTGTTAAAAAGAAAGACGGGGGACCTAATCTATTGACTAACGCAATTGCATCCATATATTTAGTTTTCATATAACGTGGACCTCCGGTAAATGAATTGGGCAAATAAACACGTCCCGGTACAACGCCGCCTTCTCCTTGAATAGTTTCGTCAGCATTAATAGACTCTAAATTACGCTCTAATTCCTGAAGGGGAGCAGATCTAATGGCAGTATTCGAGGAACGTTGCATGTTGTCGATATATCTGAGACGTTCCTCAGATATTCTACAAAACATATCGACAATCCATTCCTCGGAAAGTCTGCCCAATTCTGAAAATCTAGGTTCCGAAAGCAACAAACATCTAACATACTTGTTTTGAGTTAATTTAGTGCCCTTATTATCTACTTTATTAGGTAGCCAACCTGGATTACCTTGGGGATATAAAAGAGGAAACTGGAAACTTTCATAAAGTGGATGTAAAAGGTCCACAGTGTGAGGTTTTTTAGCACCAGTTTTCCAAATAACTATAGCTTTCGGAATAAAACGCTCTCGTTCGGTGGAGAGAATCGCTGCGACCTCTGCGCCGATCGGCAAGTCACCAAGGATGTTACCATGAGAACGACGCGACGTAGGCTCGAAAATGAGATGAGCTTCTTCGGAAGCTTCTCGATACAAACGTTTAAAACAGTCTATAAATGGATTAACTTCGTGCAAAAAATGAGTGATAGCTTGTATAATATTGATATCTAAATGTTGACCGGCAGCGAGTCGTTCTCGCTCCTGATCATCATGGATATACAATCCAATAGGATTTGTAGTATCCGAATAAGCTAAATCAAAGACTCTATGATAAACTCTACCTTGAATTTTCAAAAATGATATGCCAGTGTCTGGGTGTTGAAAACCGTGAGACACTCCTAAGGCACTGAATGCAAACAAGTTATTATACGCACGAGCCCTATCGATAAATGAGCGCTGTGAATAAAAATCTTCAGTCAGCGGTTGAAATTGTTGTACATTATAGGCTCCCGTGCCACAGCACCATTTAACACGAGTTTTTTCCTCGAAAAAGATACGAGCATGGCAATGAGGGCACTCGTAACTATCGTTCAATGAGGATTTTTTGAGGGAGTAAATTTGAATTGACCTCAATTCCTCGTCATGTTTCTGTCCAATTAAATTGGCAGATCTACGCATAGAAGGCTCAACATTTCTAACTTCATTATACCGTTCTGTAGCCTGTTTGTTGACTTCGCTATGGGTTTCAATATATCGCCTAACTGCCTCTCTATTCACCTCCGGATGGTTTTGTGTATACCTACTAACGGCCTGCCTATTTATTTCCGGATTTTTCTGGGTATACCTACTGACGGCCTGCCTATTTATTTCCGGATTTTTCTGACTATATCGTTGAACAGCTTTACGATGAACAGTTGGGTTCTGGAGACTATACCGTTTGTTAGCCTGTTTGTTACGTAATTTCCTACTGGTATCGTCACCACTACTACTACTGTCTTCCGCGTCAGTCTGTTCAGTCAAAACCCTACCTGGACGCAGAGGGGATTGATGTCGCAACGATTCGATTTCAATTTTGTCAAGAACTACGACTGGATTCATTGATAATTTAGGGTCCCTACCTACTGCAGACATTTGGCCTACTGGTGAATCAACGCTAATACGATCTGAGATAGCCCTATTTTTACGTTTTTGAGGCCGGCCTCTCTGATTGACGGATTTAGTGAAACTTGATAAATCGACACGCTCGAGAACAACAACCGGTTGCTTAACTGGTAATGAAAGAATAGTGGACTCCGTTACTACTAAGTTACCTAGATTTTTACTTTTCTCAGGTCGTCCTCTTGTCTCTACTGAATTCTTACGTTTTTTAGGTCGCCCACGCAAGTCAATGGATTTGGATGAAACTGGCAAATCTAATCGCTCAAGTACAACAAAGGGTTGCCTTTGGACGGCATTAGAATAAGTATTATTTGTTTGCTCCGTTACAGAATTACTTATTACACGTAATTTATGTATTGAATATTCCTGTCCATCGTAAGAATGATTCGTCAAGAGCAACGATGCAAGACTCTTTAAAGAATTACAGCAAAATAAACGTGCCTTATTTAAACTACTATGATGACTATGCCGGTTTTGACTATCTACGGCGTGGCTATTAAATAAATAAAATAATCCGTTAAAACTCCAAAAGGAAACCGTGCTGTTATGTCCGGTAAATAGATAATTGTCGCAATTATCATTGTGTGACGCATCAAAAACAGTCGATCGCAACTGATTTTCTAACTCAAGGATCTTTATATCCAAAGTCTGCAAGCCGTTCGGAAATAAGCCGTTCAATTTCCAGCTGTCTTCCATCGAAACTATCTTGGCCAAAAAGTTCCCTACACGAAATTCAGAAGGCAATTCTTCAGGAAGCAAATAAATTTCATGGGCTGGTTTAGCGCGTAAATACAATGAATCACCACTATTTAATATAGTGTCAATCTCGGAAGTACTGAAGGTACTTCTGCCTAAAATTACTGACAAAGACGACGCGCATGCCGACATTGCTACGCATTGTGCGTTATTACCTCTGAAGAGGTTGGACCCCTGATGGGTACTGCCTGTAAATAGTATTAAAAAAAGTTAAACACAAAATAGACTAAAGTAAACCCTACAAAAACGCATGGCGTATTCGACGAATACCGGAAACCGCAAAAAAAATTGGCCATAAAACAAAAAAACATTGAAAGTATTATATTTTTATTTATATTAATTAACATAACGAAATTACAATCACCCTTTCAGTTTTAAATATGAAATAAATAAAAGCACATTTGGCAACCTTGGTCTGAAGTGTTCCGTACTAATAAGTATTTTACACTTTGTTCATCTCGCTTCGATCTTCCAAACTCTGTTTCTAGGGTAGAAAGCGCAACGCTTCTTAAGTGATGTTCACATATCTTGCAGGATCAACTTGCATGTATAGCAGTCTTCATTATGCCCCTTCTCAGAGTTGACTTTTGTAGACAAAATCTTACATTTTCAAAAATGATAATATAGAATAGAAGCAAATTCTGACAATGAGCATCAGTTTCTCTAATAACTGGATAATGATTAATTTCGTCTTAATGTAATCCCCTGTTCAAATCTATCTGCAAAATAAGATGTAGGTATTAAAATATGGTATCAAGTAAGTACATTAAATTTAATCCTTAAATATAAAACACAAGACATTTAAATTTATAAATTATTTTACATTACATTGTATTACATCAATAAACAAAGCTTTACGAAAACACATTTGAAATATTATTAAAACTTACTTACACTGGGGTGCTGTAGCACCCCTAACCACATGTCCACACATCCAAAGCAGTCAATCAGCTGTCACAGAATTACTGACCAAAATGCGTAAAGCGTTATCTCAAGCTAAAATACGCGGAATGTCAAACTCGTGCAATAGCAATCGACGAAATTATTTCAAAAAGTAGTAATGGGTCCTTAAGCACTCGGCAATAAATTGTTTTATGTTAATTAAAATTACGAAAGCACCCACACGCAGTAATATTATTAAACAGAACAAAATCGAAACCAAACCACCATTCGTTGTTCTAAAAATAATGTAGGTATCCAAGTTGTGATGAAATTGTGTTACGCACAATTTGAAATTTAAATAAGAATTTGGATGTAATAACTTTAAGACTAAATTTCATCAGAATTCAACTATTCGCATTATACGCTAGTGGAATCTAAACTAAAGTTATGCATTTCTAAGTTTCTTAAACATAAATAAAATGATACATGTATCAAACATCTAAATAACCATTTTAGCAACTATGTAGGTATAACATTTAAACTTTATTGAGGTCAATCACACACAATATAATTTAATAAAAATATCGCCGTGTTTATTTTAACAATTAGTACTGTAATGAGACCCGCACCTGTGACCTAACAACATTAGTAATTTATTAACAAAACCAATTATCAATTATGTGTATAAATCCTGCAATGTAAGCATTTAATGCAGGAATATAGTTCAGACTTCACACTTTGGATTTTGCTACGCCCTTATGTAGTGGGAATAAGAATTTATCTCCTACTGTTAGTGTTTACTATGATGTGTTATCATCCGTACATCTGAACGAATGAATTCACTAACTCATTTTATTTTAATATTTTTAAATTTATGCTTTGACGAAAAAAACTGTAAGATGAACATTCTTTTCATAATGTTCATTAATTCTAAATCATAAATAAAATTATCCTATATTCCTTCCTAATAAAATTACTACCTAAGTCGATAAGAAAATCTTTTCGAAACAGCTAAAATTATCTACCTGAATCATTAGAAAAGAATAACAAATTTAATAACAGTAAATAATGCTTGGTTACAAGTTTAATTTCTGCTTCATCACAAATACAGAACTTGAAATAAATATAGGTATTATCAAATAAGAACATTCAAAGGTTAAATTAATTTTCTGATCAAACAATGTAGAAAATAAGTAGATATATTTTAAAGATAGCTATTTAAAAAGAAAAAAACAATTCAATACCTATCGCAAGTTATATCTATATTATGTAAAGCTATTTTCCATATAAAACCGACTTAATTCAGAGTTAACACTGTTTTAAATCTCCTGTGACACAAGAACTTACCTACTTACTTCAAGTATGTACTTACTTTTTATTAAACTAAAGACATTGTTACAATTCTCCAATTACACCGAATACCTATCTATTTCTGTAAAATTCATATTTGTAAATGATCTCCAGTTTCATTCAAATAAATTGATTTTAAAACTAACTGTTAATGAACAAAACTAATATCCATCAGAACCATTAAATTTAGAAAAAAATATTATTTCATTCAGAAGAATAATTAGGTAAGTAAATATGAGACTTTAATACCCAGAAAATACAAATATACCTAGTTAGTAGAAATTAAGATATGTAAAGCTAGCATTCAAATATGAGCGATCACGTGTGATTAATAAGGTTATTTTGTTATCGGAGAAAAGTACCTACAACGCCATGCAATAATTTATGAATTAGTTAGTTCACACATTTATTCCTATGGTTATTATTTAAAACCGAAAATAGTACGTAATGCAGTATAACAGTAAAGTTGAAAAGGTAGGTACTTACCAGTGGCGATGCACGCTGAAGCGGTGTCGAATCGTTCTGCCATCATTGTCATCGGTAGATTTCTAAAACAGATAAATAGAATTATTAAGATTTTAAAGAAATAATGTAATTGAAATTGCTCAGCACCTAACACAGGAAAACAGTAGGAATGCATCAAGCATGATGGTAGCTGAACAAATTGTTAGATCTCTGGTGATTAGGTATATAAGTATCACTTAATTTGCTATTTCAAACAAATTTCTTGGGTAGGTAGGTACCTACCTAATTATTATTTATTGACATGAATGAAACATGTATTATTGTATGGGTAAGGTGATGTTTAAAAAGGTGTGACTAAAGTGGCGTGGGTCGCCGCCATGTTACTAACTTTGGCTCAAAAGTTAATACCTACCTACATGATTTAGATTTTAGACACGACGTTTATGCCATTATATAGCAAAATTATAACATTGTTTAAAATCAACATGCAAACCGTAGGAATTATAAGTTAAAGTTAACCCTAGTACCCAATTCACAAGTAAACCTAGGTAGTGCTAGCTAATCCCAAAAACGCGTTTACCATTCACATACATTGAAAAAATCACGAATTGCAATGTTTTCCACCCAAAATCATAAAATAGTAATAATTATGGAAAACATTTCTCACCCAAACTTTTTATAATGTGAAATAACAAAAACACAAGACAAACGAACACTCACCTTCCTCGCGTCGATGAACGAAGTGAAAAAAGATGGCTGTTGCAACGCGCGGAACTAAACTTTTAGGCTCCAAATTTAAATGTTACCAACAGTTCAATAATGATATACCACTAAAAAATATTAATTTCAAAAGTCACGAACAGCAAAACAATTATTTTATTGGTAATGTTTTTAGAAGAATATTTTAATTTTGCATTTTATGACAATAAAAATTTATTTTTAATTTAAAATATTTGATTTAATATCATTTTGTTTTCAGATAATAAAAACATGAACCGGCGAGCGCACAAATATTATAACTTACTTAAATAAGTATATGACAGTATGAAAAGAAATATTAATCTTATTTATATATAGAAAACATGTTCTCAAGATCATATTTGAATAACTTTAAAAATAAACAAGAAAAGAATGGTCTTAATGTTAATATTTTCTTTGTCTAAAATGTGTTTGAAAAATTGATAATCTTTTACGTCACTGACGCAAATACTAAACTATTTCAATAAAGAAATGATTATTTGTAAGAACGTTTTTTTAAGTTTTAAACGTTATGATAACACAGTCTCCGATTGACATATATATTCATAATAAATCAAAGATATTACTACTATATTTTTTAACAAATAAATAAGACGTCACGTTCGCCGGCCGCTGTCGCGGCACGCTCGCTGCACTCGCTCGGCTTGCGCTTTTTTGGTCATTAACCTAACCTTACTTAACCAATTAACTCTGATTACAATTTTAGCTTCATTCATGGCTATGTCATGTCTAATAAAAAGTATTTTTGTCAAACTTACTCATTGATGGACAACATTAATTATGTGATGAGTACCCGTACCGAATAACGACGGCTGATTACCAACTAAATTAAAATGATTACTAAATACAATATACATACGGCTTAAACATTTTGCATACGAGTCTAAGGATCACAGATTTTTTGTATTTTATTAATTTTTTTTATATTACACTTCAAGATTGACCTCATCCCATCTGATGTTAAGTGGAAATGAGGTCCTAGCTTAAGAGCGACAAGTAGAGCATAAAAGCTGTCACCCTTACCTTGAAGGCTTGACCCCTGCTACTAATGTAGCACCCCCCAGGAGCTCTGGAAACCTTACTCACACGCAGGAACACAACAACACAGAAGTGATTGTTATTTGGCTGCGGTCTTCTGTAAGGTGGAGGTGTTTCACCAGTCGGGCTGCTCCAGTTCGAGCGATAAATCGCTATGCCCCACCTCTCTAAAATTTCATCACTTTAAATGTTACGCATTTGACGTTAAAAATTATCCTATTTCATAATTTAATATTTATCAGCCGGATTCTAAAATTATTTTTCGCGATCAAAAGGAAACTGTATGAAACACTTAGACAACTATTTTAATTCCTCTCCTATGTCCTTAAAACATGAAATTTTGAAACATAATTTGAGCATATCTTCACCTACTTACCCGTCTTTAATACTACATTAAAGTCCCCAAATCCAGGGTAAAACGTTGGGTGACTTGCTACGTTTCCGGTTTGTTGAAGCATCCTTTCTGCTCATTGGTCAATCAATTATTATGCGACCATTTGAAAATAAATCGTTTAGCGTAATTAACATTCTAAATAAAACTTTCAATACTTAAGAGCCCCAATTTAAATAGCATTAATCATATTTTGAATTTTAATTGACTAAAAGTATGTACAAAATTATTTATATCTAATTTTTATTATTTCTCGTCGTCGGTTAATTTCATTCATTCATTTCGGAAAGCAGATAAGTGACAACTGTCAAAAATGTGCAAGCGTTAATGTAAACAAACCAAAAAAGTTATAAAGTTCTGTTAGGAATTTGATAGTGTTAAGACATTACAACTTAACAGTTTAATAATACTTAGATAAGTAACGTCTTCATTCGAATTTTGTTCATAAACATCAGAAAATGCAATAGTAGGTAGATATGTGGTGCCAATTTGTGTAAATATTAGTATTTGAAGATTTTTTGGTTTTCCAGCTGATCAAAGTTAACAGTAAACCAACCTTAGGTTCGAGTGTAGCAAATGACAAATTAAAATACTTAGTTGCACAGAGCTACTTACCTAAGCGTTTTAAAGAATAGTTTGTTAAACTTACATCGAAAGTAGTCTTATCCAACAAGTACATACAATAAGTTATTCGTATGTACCAACTACAAATAAGTATTTAAATTATTTCAGTTTCAGAAAAACCATACCAATCATAAATGCTCAGTGCATTTATTAAAGAAAGAAGCACTAATCAGAAATCTAAGCCAAAATCTTCTATTCCCAGGTTAGTACAAACCCTTTTTTGAAAATGAACCCTATGTTTTACAATGTTAATGTTGTATGTGAAGCTAACAGTCACATTTCTATAAAATTAAAATACCTATTAGATATAACCTAACTCAGAATCAATGTCAAAGCTAATCAACTGTAAATTTTGAATTGTTTTTATTTACATATCTCATTAATTATTTAAAACTGTTCTGGAGTACAGTCTTCAAATTAAACTTAAAAATTTCAAATCTCCCACCAACCTCCTATTGACCTAAAGGATGATCTTCTCATTAATTGTTAAATACATAATTATTTGATTTTCTTTCAGCTACAGCCTATTTACCTATCTCAATATAAAATCAAGAATGAATTATTTTGGGCCAATAATTAAAAGGCAATACTTAATACATTTGGCATAACCTCGGTGTGGGATAGTAAAAGAATGATGGGGACGATAATCATCAAAACAAACTGTAAAAGTCCAAAAATCTGGGAATCTACTACTAATGAAGAGTACTGCTATTCATATTCAGGGAACAATAGACCATTAAAATGCTTGACTAAAGTGAAGTGAAATGTGGTTTCAATCATCTCGCTTAGATAAATAAACATAATTTAAAATGTGAAAGATTAGTTTTATTGTAAATTTTCTGAATTTTCAATTTAATTTATTAGAGTTCAATTAGAATAATTAAGGGTGTTCAAATCTTAGAGTTCTTGTGTTTTTTTTATTGTATTTACAGTAATTACTCTTTAACTAAATTTACATATATTACACAAGGCAACAAAATTTTATGTTTTGCATGTTGCTTTAACGCAAGTTGACAGTAATTGTAGCTATTTGTCTGCTGTACATGATTTTATTATTTTTCTAGTACCTCGTCATTTATGGTAATCTTGCATCAAAAAAATGAAATTCAATAATTTTAGGAACTTTACCATGCTCTGTATACAGTTTCGAGCAAGTTAATTTTATAATTGAATATTACAAAACAAGCAAATACTTCTCTTATTTGAAATATAATTTAAATTATCAGTTTAGTAATATTATTTGTGAAGTAATTCTTGATCTAACTGCAACATTTTTTTCCATATAGAATGATACTAATAAATTGTATAAAAAATAATACCGCTGAGGACAACTTAAATATTTTCTCATTTATACTAAATTTATAAATAAACCTTCCATGAATGATTGAATGAATTCCATGGCAAGGGTCTTTGCTTCCTTTGGCGTATATTTAAAATAATTAGTTAAACCTGTTTAAAATAGACCCAAAAAAGCAGTTTTTAAGATTTTTAAGTGAAATATTTCAGAAACTTTAGGTGATAGACATATTTTATAGCCAGATTCGGCTTCCCTACGCCGGTTTTAGTTTAAAACAGCAATTGGTTTGCTTGCAACCAAATCATTGTTGCCCTGTGATTATCAGAGTAGCTACTGTAACAATGGTTTGCACTCCTGGCTAATGAACCAAAGGGTGTGGGTTCGATTCCCAATCATTTTTGTAATAAAAATGTATATTTGTTTTGTATTTGGATGATTTTAGTTTTAAAGTGCATTTAAATGTTTTTGTGGTACTACCATTTGTTTTAGCATATGTTTATGGTGCTTACTGTGGGGTTTTAGGAAAACTGGTACATTACCTAGTCTAAAAACAACATTTTAATGAATGCCATTCGGTTAATTGTAACTTTACCACAAATCCTAGTCAAATGTAGTTCTTCAGTGTGTGCATTATATTATTTAAAGAGGTCCTAATATTTTATACTTTTAAATGTATAAACTACTAAGAAAATTCTAAGGTTCAGAATTAAAGCTTACCTACTCTTTAGTCAAATTGGTTACATATTTTAATGGGCTTAGCATGTTTATTACACAATTACAATATTGTACAGCTATGACAAGTAAGTATTCATCGCTGCGGCGCCAATTATTTTCATAATATTTTATTACTATGTACCTACTTAATTCTAGGTAGATAGTCGGATTTCTATTTTTGGACTTGCTATAATGGAGAGAGATTTTTTTTAAAGACTACTTGCATGCTATACCTTTAAATGAAAAGATATCCATTGCAAGACTAATCAAATGGAAAAAGAGATCCCTAAGGACTCGTTGTGTCTATCTGTCTGTCTGTTAGTTCGCCCGTATGTCACAGCCACTTCTTTCCGAAACTTTAAGAACTATAGGTACTATTGTACCTACAAAAGATATAACTGGGTAAGTAGATTAACATGTATACGAACTCTTTCTAAAATGAAAAATAAAAACTGAAACGCGAAAATGTTATTTCATCAATCCCATAGGTAGGTACGTGTGGGGCAGCTATGGACAGATCTTTACAAAATTAAATTGTTTTTTAATTATTTCTCCAAACTGAATACTTTGCGCGAGGAACACATTCAAATCACAACGAAATGCAAGAACTTTTATTTAATGTTATTTCCTGCTACCCTTTATGGGTGAGACCAACTCGCACTTATTTAACCAACTTCATAAAAGGAAGAGGTTCTCTATTCGCCTGTGTACTTTTATATGTATAACTATATACATATTGTATATTGTATTGTAAATTTATTCCGAGAGAAGTTCTATATCGATTTAAATCATCAGTTAAGTGATTCTACGTAAGTTAGGTAGGTCCTAGGTAAGTTGACCTAAATGTTTAGTGGGTAGTAATTATTTTGAAATGTGGTCCTTTCCCAATCATCAAATTGAGTCGAAAACCAAAAAGGTAATTTCCCTAGTACGAACAGGTACAGAATTATTACGAAGTACAATTCGCATTTGATTAAGATACCTACCTATTCCTATAGAGAGTCACACGTCGCCTAAGATTTACTTCAACTCAGCCCCTCACTCCAACGTAACGGCAAACTTGGATAAGTAATTAATAATAATTATATAAAACTCAGGCATTAATTAAACAAATTCTTCAAAGCAATGTCCTGATCTGGGTGGTGATTGAACCCACGCCCCGTAGATCGTCAGCCGGAAGCGACAGTCATTGCTCCAATGAGTCGGACATTACATACCTAGTCTCATTAGTTCTACTAACTAATAGTAGGTACCTAAACTACCAAGATACATAGACTCCAGTTTATCAAACAAATTAAGAGCAACAAAGTAACCACTTCAAAAATTCAGAAAAAAATTCAGCAACCGGTTTATTTTTTATAGAAACATATTTCCGAAGACAGTACGAATAATTTTGTAGGTATTTAATAAATTTGCTTTTTTGGCGTACGTTTTCAATACTAAATATAATGACATAATGGAAAAAAGAATTACACTAAACCATTAGTATACAATAATTCTCCCATACAAATTACTTGCTACGGTCAATTTCAGTACAAAATGTATGGGGAACCAAGTACTCCATAGAAAATTGATTTTCCAATTTTTCCTAAAATTTCGTACTTACTCGCTTTTTTTTGGGTCAATCGACCACGGATGGACATTTTTGACAGGACCTTATACTTATTTTTTTTAAATTTGAGCATTTTCTGTCGGGCCCAAAATCTCCGAAATTACCCCGAAAATCGGGTAAATTTTCAAACCATCACAGGGGCATCACGTAAACCTCCAATAAAGCTCCGAGCATATTTTCCCTACGACCCCTCCTTCTACCCCGAAAGTTAATAAATACATTTTGAATTCTGCAGATTTTTTATAATGGCCGCCAGCGCATCCGCCATTTTGTTTATCGAAAAGTCTATTATATAACATCTCATCTAGGTTATATACTTCATCAAACTTCATTTTTACATTTTTAATTTTATATATTGCGGCCTACAGGACTTCTGGAAGGTGACCATGTTTTTTGCACATTTGTCCCAACAGCTCCCGGTGTTGCCAGGTCACAGAGATAAAAATAGTCAAATGTCATTTCAATGGGAATGCCTCATAGGCATATGGAAATGATTTGCGCGAAATGTCATTATTTCTATTTTCGACCTTCGCCGGGACCTGAGTCAAAAACTACCAAAAATAGTAGAATTTTTATTTCACCTGGCAACACACACAAGTCAAACTCACAATCACCTAGTACATTGTGACTCGCTCAGATGTCGCCATATACATGAAAATTAGGATTTAACGTTTTCAAAAACACATAATTTTCACAAAATGGCCGCCAGCGGGTCGGCCATCTTGTATTTTAGAGCGTTCGTATTTTTCCTATAATTTGGACTATATTTGACATTGAACCTCATTTTCATTTTTTTTCTCGCTCTCACCCAATCGCCATATTATTTTTTGGAAAATGACCAAGTCACAAAATATATATTTCGCTCTGGCACCCAGTGTGGCCAGGTGATTGGGCTAAAATTAGTAAAATATCATTCGGCCATAAGCTTGCCATAATAACGTGGTAGACATTTTAATCAAATGTCAAAAAAAAAATTTTTCGTTTTTTGGACATAAATCAAAAACTACCAAAAATGGTAGAAATTTTATTTCACCTGGTAACACACATCAACCAAACGTGCAACCGCTCCATACATTGCGACTCGCTCAAATGTTGCCATGTGCCTGAAAAACGGTTTTGAAAATCGTAAAAAATTCAAAATGGCCGAAAGGGGGTCGGCCATCTTGGATTTTGGATCGGCCGTATTTTTCCCGTATTCTAGGTTATATACCGCACCGAACCTAATTTTTATTTTTTTTCTGACTCCCACCCAGTCTTCAAAAGAACTTTTGGAAAAAACCATGTCGAAAAAATGATTTTCCCCGCCATTTCCAGGGTTGCCAGGATTTTTCTGAAAAACTACTTTTTTGTCACTTCGGGCCTCTATGGCCACCCCACTGCATATTTATTTTTTTTCTACAAGGGCAAATTTTTTTTCTACCATTCGGGGCCATGGGGCAAAAACTACCATGAATTTGGTAGAATTTATTTCTCAAAACAATAGACAGATAACTAACCTACCACTGCCTTATACAAACCGATTCGACCCGGTGTTGCCATCCCCCTCAAAATCGACTTTGAAAATGACAAATTTTTTGCTCCCTACAAAACTGCCGCCAGCGCCGTCTCTATGGCCAAACTCTATAATCTATGGATGAGGTTGTCAATTTGACTATACTGCCGGCCGAGTTAAAAAAAAAATTTTCAAATATCTGTGGAAACCTCTCCACCACGAGCCCGCAAAAACACCTCTAAACCGAATTTTCGATCCAAGATGGCGGCGCGGACATCTTGTTTTTTTGACATTTTACTTTTTCAGTATACTTTACTTTACTACAATTCTCTAAAAAAATAAAAACCGCCCGGCCATTCCACAGACAAAAAAAAAGCCAACATCGCAAGAGAGGCCGCCATCTTGGATTTTGGAAAAAAAAATAGAAAAACCTGCTTTGATTAAAAAATAACCCACCCCGTTAGAACACACCAAAGAGGTAAAACAACTCGAACTCCCCCAAAAACACCCCCGATGAGTCAGTCAGTGAGTGAGTGGTAATTTAGCTTTATATAATATAGACTAGCTTTTGCAGCACGCGCTTCGCGCGAGTCTGCTAAAAGCTAGGCCTGCGGCGCTGGCCGCTCCCGGGCTTCGCCCTCCCGCGGCGCTCGGCCTTCGGCCTCGCATACGCAGCTCGGCCTGCGGCCTCGCGGGTGTGACTTTTGGTGTTTGACCGTCCGCAATGGGGGCCTAGTGCTTTTTTTGTACGGCGCAAGAGTTTCTCAACTGTGGCCTAAGGAGCCTTTCCGCTCCGGGCTCCGCCCTGCGCGGCGAAGCTCGGCCTGCGGCCTCGCGCCTAGGGTGACTTGTGTTGCACTTTAATAAAATGGCCAAAGTGTTTGACGGAAGCCGCTTCGAGCTTCGCTCTACGCGGGCGCTCGGCCTACGGCCTCGCATTCGAAGCTCGGCCTTCGGCCTCGCGAAAGTTACACAGAACATGGCCGCTTCGGGCTTCGCCCTACGCGGCGCTCGACCTATGGTCTCGCATCGCAGCTCGGCCTACGGCCTCGCGTGGGTTACTTGATCATTTGTCTCGTCTATATCGGTCGAAAGTGTTCGATGGCAGCCGCTTCGAGCTTCGCTCTACGCGTGCGCTCGGCCTGTGGCCTCGCATTCGAAGCTCGGCCTTCGGCCTCGCGAAAGTTACACAGAACATGGCCGCTTCGGGCTTCGCCCTACGCGGCGCTCGACCTATGGTCTCGCATCGCAGCTCGGCCTACGGCCTCGCGTGGGTTACTTGATCATTTGTCTCGTCTATATCGGTCGAAAGTGTTCGATGGCAGCCGCTTCGAGCTTCGCTCTACGCGGGCGCTCGGCCTGTGGCCTCGCATTCGAAGCTCGGCCTTCGGCCTCGCGAAAGTTACACAGAACATAGCCGCTTCGGGCTTCGCCCTACGCGGCGCTCGACCTATGGTCTCGCATCGCAGCTCGGCCTACGGCCTCGCGTTGGTTACTTGATCTGATCAATTGTCTCGTCTATATTGGTCCAAAGTGTTTGATGGCAGCCGCTTCGAGCTTCGCTCTACGCGGGGGCTCGGCCTTTGGCCTCGCATTCGAAGCTCGGCCTTCGGCCTCGCGAAAGTTACACAGAATATAGCCGCTTCGGGCTTTGCCCTACGCGGCGCTCGACCTGTGGTCTCGCAACGCAGCTCGGCCTCCGGCCTCGCAAAGTTACCATTTCCAAGTATTAACAGCATTACATTAATATGAATCAATTTCCCCATACATTTTCTTACTACGGTCGATTTCAGTACAAAATGTATGGGGAACCAAGTACTCCATAGAAAATTGATTTTCAATTTTTTCCTAAAATTTCCTACTTACTCGCTTTTTTTGGGGTCAATAGGCCACGGATAGACATTTTGGACAGGACCTCATACTTATTTTTTTTAAATTCGAGCATTTTCTGTCGGGCCCAATATCTCCGAAATTACCCCAAAAATCGGGTAAATTTTTGAACCATCACAGGGGCATCATGTAGACCTCCAATAAAGCTCCGAGCATTTTTTCCCTACAGCCCCTCCTTCTACCCCGAAAGTTGATGAATACATTTTGAATCCTGCAGATTTTTACATAATGGCCGCCAGCGCATCCGCCATTTTGTTTATCGAAAAGCCTATAGTTTTCCTGTAATCTAGGTTATATACGGCATCAAACCTCATATTTACTTTTTTCGAATTTTATATCCTGTGGCCCACAGAGCCTCCGGTAGGTGACCATGTTTTTTGCACATTTTCCTCAACAGCTCTCGGTGTTGCCCAATTAAGAAAATAAAAATAGTCAAATGTCATTACTATTACAATGTCTCATAAGCACATGGGAATGATTTGCGCGAAATGTCATTATTTCTATTCTCGACCTTTTCGGGACCTGAGCCAAAAACTACCAAAAATGGTAGAAATATTTTTTCACCTGGCAACACACGATGACAGAACACATAACCGCCTAGTACATTGCGAGTCGCTCAAATAAAAAAAATAACCCCAATTTGAATTTGAAGTTTTCAAAAACACGAAAAAATCACAAAATGGCCGCCAGCGCGTCGGCCATCTTGTTAATCAAAAAGTCTATAGTTTTCCCATAATCTAGACTATATTTGAAAGCGAACCTCATTTTCATTTTTTTTCTCGCTCTCACCCAGTCGCCCTAAGAACTTTTGGAAAATGACCATGTCGAAAAAATATTTTTTACCGTAGCTCCCAGTGTTGCCAGGTGATCTGACCAAAAGCCGCAAAATATCATTCGGCTATGAGATATACATAATTAAGTGTTAGACGTTTCAACCAAATGTCAAAAAAAATTTTTTTCGTTTTTTGGGCACGAGTCAAAAACTACCAAAAATGGTAGAAATTTTATTTCGCCTGGCAACACACATCAACCAAACATGCAACCGCCACATACATTGCGACTCGCTCAAATGTTGCCAATGGCCAAAAAAACCGTTTTGAAAATCGTGAAAAAATCAAAATGGCTGAAAGGGGGTCCGCCATCTTGGATTTTCAAACGACCGTATTTTTCCTGTATTCTAGGTTATATATTGCATCAGACCTAATTTTTATTTTTTTTCTCGCTCCCACCCAGTCGCCCCTAGAGCTTTTGGGAAATGACCATGTCGAAAAAATGTTTTTCCCCGCCATTTTTAGGGTTGCCAGGATTTTTCCAAAAAACTACCTTTTTGTCACTTGGGGCCTCTATAGCCACCCCACAGCGTATTTATTTTTTTTCTACAAGGTAATTTTTTTTTCCTACCATTTGGGGCCATGGGGTAAAAACTACCATGAATTTGGTAGAATTTATTTCTCAAAACAATAGACAGATAACTAACCTACCACCGCCCCATACAAACTGATTCGACCCAGTGTTGCCATCCCCCCCAAAATCGACTTTGAAAATGACAAAATTTTTGGTCCCTACAAAACTGCCGCCAGCGGCGTCTCTATGGCCAAACTCTATAATCTATGGATGAGGTTTGCAAGTTGACTATACTGCCGGCAGAGTTCAAAAAAAATTTTTCAATTATCTGTGAAAACCTCTCCACCACGACCCCGCAAAAACAGCTCTAAATCGAATTTTCGATCCAAGATGGCGGCGCGGACATCTTGTTTTTTTGACATTTTACTTTTTTAGTGTACGTAACTACACTACAATTCTCTAAAAAAGTAAAAACCGCCTGGCCATTCCATAGACAAGAAAAAAGTTGATTCAGCAAAAAGGGCCGCCATCTTGGATTTTCGGAAAAAAAAATGGAAAAACCTGCTTTGATTGAAAAATAACCCACCCCGTTGGAACACCCCAGAGATGTATATCAACTCCTTCACCCCCAAAAACACCCCCGATGAGTCAGTCAGTGAGTGAGTGGTAATTTAGCTTTATATAATATAGACTAGCTTTTGCAGCACGCGCTTCGCGCGAGTCTGCTAAAAGCTAGGCCTGCGGCGCTGGCCGCTCCCGGGCTTCGCCCTCCCGCGGCGCTCGGCCTTCGGCCTCGCATACGCAGCTCGGCCTGCGGCCTCGCGGGTGTGACTTTTGGTGTTTGACCGTCCGCAATGGGGGCCTAGTGCTTTTTTTGTACGGCGCAAGAGTTTCTCAACTGTGGCCTAAGGAGCCTTTCCGCTCCGGGCTCCGCCCTGCGCGGCGAAGCTCGGCCTGCGGCCTCGCGCCTAGGGTGACTTGTGTTGCACTTTAATAAAATGGCCAAAGTGTTTGACGGAAGCCGCTTCGAGCTTCGCTCTACGCGGGCGCTCGGCCTACGGCCTCGCATTCGAAGCTCGGCCTTCGGCCTCGCGAAAGTTACACAGAACATGGCCGCTTCGGGCTTCGCCCTACGCGGCGCTCGACCTATGGTCTCGCATCGCAGCTCGGCCTACGGCCTCGCGTGGGTTACTTGATCATTTGTCTCGTCTATATCGGTCGAAAGTGTTCGATGGCAGCCGCTTCGAGCTTCGCTCTACGCGGGCGCTCGGCCTACGGCCTCGCATTCGAAGCTCGGCCTTTGGCCTCGCGAAAGTTACACAGAACATAGCCGCTTCGGGCTTCGCCCTACGCGGCGCTCGACCTACGGTCTCGCAACGCAGCTCGGCCTCCGGCCTCGCAATGTTACCGTTTCCAAGTTTTAATAGCACTCAATACGGTACTACATTAATATGCAAGAATTTCTCCATACATTTTCTTACTAAGGTCAATTTCAGTACAAAATGTATGGGGAACCAAGTACTCCATAGAAATTTGATTTTTTAATTTTTCCTAAAATTTCGTACTTACTCACTTTTTTTTTGGTCAATCGACCACGGATGGACATTTTGGACAGGACCTCATACTTATTTTTTTTAAATTCGAGCATTTTCTGTCGGGCCCAAAATTTCCGAAATTACCCCGAAAATCGGGTAAATTTTTGAACCATCACGGGGGCATCATGTAAACCTCCAATAAAGCTCCGAGCATATTTTCCCTACGTCCCCTCCTTCTACCCCGAAATTTACTGAATACATTTTGAATTCTGCAGATTTTTACATAATGGCCGCCAGCGCATCCGCCATTTTGTTTATCAAAAAGTCTATAGTTTTCCTGTAATCTAGGTTATATACGGCATCAAACCTCATTTTTACTTTTTTCGAATTTTATATCCCGTGGCCCACAGAGCCTCCGGTAGGTGACCATGTTTTTTGCACTTTTTCCTCACCAGCTCTCGGTGTTGCCCAATTAAGGAAATAAAAATAGTCAAATGTCATTACTATTAGAACGTCTCTTAGGCACATGGGAATGATTTGCGCGAAATGTCATTATTTCTATTCTCGACCTTTTCGGGAGCTGAGCCAAAAACTACCAAAAATGGTAGAAATATTTTTTCATCTTGCAACACACAATAGCAAAATACATAACCGCCTAGTACATTGCGAGTCGCTCAAATTAAAAAAAATAACCGAAATTTGAATTTGAAGTTTTCAAAAACACGAAAAAATCACAAAATGGCCGCCAGCGCGTCGGCCATCTTGTTAATCAAAAAGTCTATAGTTTTCCCATAATCTAGACTATATTTGACAGCGAACCTCATTTTTATTTTTTTTCTCGCGCCCACCCAGTCACCCTCAGAACTTTTGGAAAATGACCATGTCGAAAAAATATTTTTCACCGTAGCTCCCAGTGTTGCCAGGTGATCTGACCAAAAGCCACAAAATGTCATTCGGCTATGAGATATACATGAAAAAGTGGTAGACGTTTTAACCAAATGACAAAAAAAAAATTTTTCGTTTTTTGGGCACGAGTCAAAAACTACCAAAAATGGTAGAAATTTTATTTGACCTGGCAACACATATGAACCAAACATGCAACCGCTCCATACATTGCGACTCGCTTAAATGTTGCCAAGTGCCAAAAAAACCGTTTTGAAAATCGTGAAAAATTCAAAATGGCCGAAAGGGGGTCCGCCATCTTGGATTTTCAAACGGCCGTATTTTTCCTGTATTCTAGGTTATATATCGCATCAGACCTAATTTTTATTTTTTTTCTCGCTCCCACCCAGTCGCCCCTAGAGCTTTTGGAAAATGACCATGTCGAAAAAATGTTTTTCCCCGCCATTTCCAGGGTTGCCAGGATTTTTCCGAAAAACTACCTTTTTGTCATTTCGGACCTCCATTGCCACCCCACAGCGTATTTATTTTTCTTCAACAAGGTAATTTTTTTTTCCTACCATTTGGGGCCATGGGGTAAAAACTACCATGAATTTGGTAGAATTTATTTCTCAAAACAATAGACAGATAACTAACCTACCACCGCCTCATACAAACCGATTCGACCTGGTGTTGCCATCCCTGTCAAAATTGACTTAAAAAATGGCAAAATTTTTGGTCCCTACAAAACTGCCGCCAGCGGCGTCTCTATGACAAAACTCTATAATCTATGGATAAGGTTTTCAATTTGACTATATTGCCAGCAAAGTTCAAAAAAAATTTTTCAATTATCTGTGGAAACCTCTCCACCACGGCCCCGCAAAAACAGCTCTAAACCGAATTTTCGATCCAAGATGGCGGCGCGGACATCTTGTTTTTTTGACATTTTACTTTTTCGATATAGTAAACAGTAAAAAATGTTCCCAAAAAAGTCTACGCAGCTTGGGCACTCTATACATTTTTTTAATTTCAATTTGGCAAAAACGGCCGCCATCTTGGATTTTCGGAAAAAAAAAACGAAAAACCTGCTTTGATTGAAAAATAACCCTCCCCGTTGGAACATGCCAAAGGGGTAAAACAACCCGAACACCCCCAAAAAAACCCCCGATGAGTCAGTCAGTGAGTGAGTGGTAATTTAGCTTTATATAATATAGATAAATAGATACACTTTATTGCACAGTTAAATTTAAAGAAACTGGTTTAACAGACATATTCAAGTACAATTTAGGCGGTTTTATTGCTAGAAAGCAATCTCTTTCAGACAACTTTTAGGTAGAAGACAAAGTAGATATCGAGAAACAAGTTTCTTTACTTATTAAAACAAAGCTACATGACTCGGTCCAAAGTGATCTACACATAGCAATAAATTAGATACTGCTACTGTAACTAATAAGCCGAGTTCCTCACTAGTACTGGTAGTCACTTCGCCTTGTATTCGATGACGATTCAAAAGTGTTTGACTAAAAAAATATTTGACTTTTGACGTTGATATGCTAATTTTGTTTGTAAAATGTTCTACTCACGTCCTGGTTTCTTTGTAGCTGAAATCAAACACAAGACATTAGAATCTATCATTGTTTGCAAATCGAAAAATTCATTAAATTTGATACAATCATACCTATCTGACAGAACTCAGAAAGTGAGTGTAAATGGAGTTAATTCATCCGGTGCTCCTCTATGTTATATCCGCGGCCGTTCCCGAACCTTCCAACGCAGAAACATCCGGAACATTCGCGCGCAGTCCGGCCTTGACCGAGCGTACGGCCATAGTTCTTGTAAGTTCTGGCGTACGCGTCTCGACTCTCTGAAGTCCCGGCCTTTCCAAACTAGATGGCGTTGTTTACTAGAACACCATAGATCGTGGCGCGTAACAGTATGTTCCCTTTAGGTTGCATAATGGTGTCTCAACTTGCACATATTTTGCATTAGGGCATATAAAATGCTTAACAGTTGACTAATTTTGATTTTCCTTTCCCTCTTAAAACATAATATTAGAATAACGAACCTTCATATTATCACCAACCAACCAAATGACCAGCCCGCTGACCGCTTTCGCAAATCTCGGCAATCTTGAATAATGCTCCTCCAAACTGGAATGTTTACATAAAAGCATGTTATGAAGGTTTTTTCTTCAGATACATTATTTTTTTGTATTGGTAGCGTTCGTCTGTTGTCAGGAACCTGTAGAAACCTTCGTTAAAGTGATAACATATTTCTTAAAGATGCATTTCTAGAGCGCATATGTACAACGAATGTTCGGCTCTCTATTTAATTATAAATAAACTGTGTTAATAACATTCTCTCTAATGGCGTGCTGCTGCTGCTTTTGCTGCTGCAAGCATCAACAAATAATCCGGCGGCTAGTTTATAACAGGCACCGTACGGGAGGAGGAGGAGGACTTATTTAATACCATTGTGCGTGTCCCCCAGCCTCTGAATTCTACTTTAAAGTAAACTTATTTACGTATGTATGTATGTATGTAAGTAAGTATGTGAGTGAGTACATACATGCATACATTCCTAAATAAGTACCTAGGAAGATGTGTATATATAAAAGATGATAGACAAACAGACAAATACTTATTATTCCTAAGATTTATTTCATTACAAAAAATAGACAGACTGATAAACATTTTTTGTACATATATGTGTATGTACATATAGGTATATTTGCGTATTACAAATGTTCGTAAAAGTTTAAATTATAAGATATGCAATTTATTAGGGTAGAGTACGTATGTGCACACAAATGTACATACAAACATATACTTACTTATTATTGTCCTACGAATGTTCGTCTGCGAGTTTTAAGATTCCTTCACAAGCAACCATTAACAATGAACGAATGTTCGCCGTTAGATATGATGTTTCTTCGAAAACTATCACACGCACACAACAACTAATGTTCGTCATTGTGTCCAAGTTTTCTATAAACTGATATATTAAAATTAGACTTTAGTAGAAAAGGACAATGCAAGTCTTCCAGTTGTGGTGTGTATTATATTTGTTTACAATACGCTACCCCCAAAACCCCTATATATCTAATAGATGTACATATCACATCAGATACTGTATTATATGTACCATTGGACCTCCTCTCTTCATCTCATTCAGGATCTGTTTTCATACATCATACATCTATTATATCTATTATATCTATAGATTCGATTGTTTGGGGGATTGATCCACGCCCATGATGATATTAAATGTCTCAATAGGTATGTTGTTCCCTTTAGATTGCATAATGGTGTCTCAACTTGCACATATTTTGCATCAGGGCATATAAAATGCTTAACAATTGACTAATTTTGATTTTCCTTTCCCTCTTAAAACATATTAGAATAACGAACCTTCATATTATCACCAACCAACCAAATGACCAGCCCGCTGACCGCTTTTGCAAATCTCCGCAATCTTGAATAATGCTCCTCCAAACTGGAATGTTTACATAAAAGCATGTTATGAAGGTTTTTTCTTCAGATACATTATTTTTTTGTATTAACGAACCTTCATATTATCACCAACCAACCAAATGACCAGCAGCAGCTGACCGCTTTCGCAAATCTCCGCACAATCTTGAATAATGCTCCTCCAAACTGGAATGTTTACATAAAAGCATGTTATGAAGGTTTTTTCTTCAGATACATTATTTTTTTGTATTGGTAACGTTCGTCTGTTGTCAGGAACCTGTAGAAACCTTCGTTAAAGTGATAACATATTTCTTAAAGATGCATTTCTAGAGCGCATATGTACAACGAATGTTCGGCTCTCTATTTAATTATAAATAAACTGTGTTAATAACATTCTCTCTAATGGCGTGCTGCTGCTGTTTGCTGTTGCAAGCATCAACAAATAATCCGGCGGCTAGTTTATAACAGGCACCGTACGGGAGGAGGAGGAGGACTAATTTAATACCATTATTGTGCGTGTCACCCAGCCTCTGATTCTACTTTAAAGTAAAATTGAGGAGAGGAGGACACAACGGTATTAAACCGCAATCTAAAGGATTCATTCGTTGTTAATAATCAACGATGAAATGATTCCTGAAGATTGCATTAAACTTACCGAATATATTATGTCTTACTCGATTTGCACTCATGTTGCATCAGAGCAAATAAAATGCTTAACTGTTAATCTTTCCTTATGCAAGTGTTCATTGATTTAAATATGTTACTATTTAATGTCTTACTAACTTGCACTCATGTTGCATTTAAACAAATAAAATGCTTTTGATTGTGATTTCACATTTTCGACCCCCCCCCCCCCTCCTTAAATAAATATTCAATAGTATCATACCAACTGATTATACTTTTTCCACTTAAACAAATAATATTGTTATTTTTACGAACCTTTATATTCTCCACCACCAACCAACCAACCAAGCAAGCCACACCAACCAACTCAACTCTGGCGACATGGACAGCTTCCGCAAATCTCCAAAATTTTGAGTTATGCTCCTCCAAACTGGAATGTTTACATAAAAGCATGTTATGAAAAGTGTGACCACGATTGACTCATTTAATGACTGACTGACTGACTGACTGACGGACCGACTTACTTACTTACTTACTTATTTAATTTTCTGACTATGAAGCCAAAATACTAGCATTTGTTACTTTGTGTGACGTACACTTGACATTAGCGGATTCCCTGCGTTGGTTTTAAACGCAAAACGATAAAATCCAAAAAAATATTACAATGTAGTCAATATTAAAAGAATACTTCCTTTTGCTGGCTGGCTGGCTGGCTGGCTGGCTGGCAGAATCAACGGGGAAAGAAGACCCTGTTGAGCTTGACTCTAGTCTGGCATTGTAAGGAGACATGAGAGGTGTAGCATAAGTGGGAGATCGTTCGCGGTCGTCGCTGAAAAACCAAGGCCAGCTCAGCGAGGACAGAAACCTCTTCGTTAAAGTGATTGCCGTTTAAAATGTATACACATTTATTCACTCACTAATAAAATATCTATGTACACGTAGATAGATAGATAGATAGATAGATACATACATACATACGTAAATAAGTACCTAGGAAGATGTATATATATAAAAGATGCTAGACAAACAGACAAATACTTATTATTCCTAAGATTTAATTCATTACAAAAAATAGACAGACTGATAAACATTTTTTGTACATATATGTGTATGTACATATAGGTATATTTGCGTGTTACGAATGTTCGTAAAAGTTTAAATGTACATACAAACATATACTTACTTATTATTGTCCTACAAATGTTCGTCTGCGAGTTTTAAGATTCCTTCACAAGCAACCATTAACAACGAACGAATGTTCGCCGTTAGATATGATGTTTCTTCGAAAACTATCACACGCACACAACAACTAATATTCGCCATTGTGTCTCTATAAACTGTTGTATTAAAATAAGACTTTAGTAGAAAAGGACAATGCAAGTCTTCCAGTTGTGGTGTGTATTATATTTGTTTACAATACGCTGCCCCCAAAACCCCTATATATCTAATAGATGTACAGCTCACATCAGATACTGTATTATATGTACCATTGGACCTCCTCTCTTCATCTCATTCAGGATCTGTTTTCATACATCATACATCTATTATATCTATAGATTAGATTGTTAGGGGGGGGGGGGGGGGGGGCATGATCCACGCCTATGATGATATTAAATGTCTCAATATGTATGTTCCCTTTAGATTGCATAATGGTGTCTCAACTTGCACATATTTTGCATTAGGGCATATAAAATGCTTAACAATTGACTAATTTTGATTTTCCTTTCCCTCTTAAAACATAAATTTAGAATAACGAACCTTCATATTATCACCAACCAACCAAATGACCAGCAGCAGCTGACCGCTTTCGCAAATCTCCGCAATCTTGAATAATGCTCCTCCAAACTGGAATGTTTACATAAAAGCAAGTTATGAAGGTTTTTTTCTTCAGATACATTATTTTTTTGTATTGGTAGCGTTCGTCTGTTGTCAGGAACCTGTAGAAACCTTCGTTAAAGTGATAACATATTTCTTAAAGATGCATTTCTAGAGCGCATATGTACAACGAATGTTCGGCTCTCTATTTAATTATAAATAAACTGTGTTAATAACATTCTCTCTAATGGCGTGCTGCTGCTGCTTTTGCTGCTGCAAGCATCAACAAATAATCCGGCGGCTAGTTTATAACAGGCACCGTACGGGAGGTGGAGGAGGACTTATTTAATACCATTGTGCGTGTCCCCCAGCAGCCTCTGAATTCTACTTTAAAGTAAAATTGAGGAGAGGAGGACACACAACGGTATTAAACCGCAATCTAAAGGATTCATTCGTTGTTAATAATCAACGATGAAATGATTCCTGAAGATTGCATTAAACTTACCGAATATATTATGTCTTACTCGATTTGCACTCATGTCGCATCAGAGCAAATAAAATGCTTAACTGTTAATCTTTCCTTATGCAAGTGTTCATTGATTTAAATATATTACTATTTAATGTCTTACTTACTAACTTGCACTCATGTTGCATTTATACAAATGAAATGCTTTTGATTGTGATATCACATTTTCGACCCCCCCCCCCCCCCTTAAATAAATATTCAATAGTATCATACCAACTGATTATACTTTTTCCACTTAAACAAATAATATTGTTATTTTTACGAACCTTTATATTCTCCACCACCAACCAACCAACCAAGCAAGCCACACCAACCACCTCAACTCTGGCGACATGGACAGCTTCCGGAAATCTCCAAAATTTTGAGTTATGCTCCTCCAAACTGGAATGTTTACATAAAAGCATGTTATGAAAAGTGTGGCCACGATCGACTCATTTAATGACTGACTGACTGACTGACGGACCGACTTACTTACTTATTTAATTTTCTGACTATTAAGCCAAAATACTAGCATTTGTTACTTTGTGTGACGTACACTTGACATTAGCGGATTCCCTGCGTTGGTTTTAAACGCAAAACGATAAAATCCAAAAAAATATTATAATGTAGTCAATATTAAAAGAATACTTCCTTTTGCTGGCTGGCTGGCTGGCTGGCTGGCTGGCAGAATCAACGGGGAAAGAAGACCCTGTTGAGCTTGACTCTAGTTTGGCATTGTAAGGAGACATGAGAGGTGTAGCATAAGTAAGTGGGAGATCGTTCGCGGTCGTCGCTGAAAAACCACTACTTTCATTGTTTCATTACTTACTCGGTTGGGCGGAAGCGGTGCGCGGTCGATTCTATCGGCGGGCGCACGGTGTTTCGTTCCAAGCGTGCAGAGTGGTGACGTGGCGGCAACGCTCGTCACCGTTAAACTCCCGCGTGATCCGGTTCGAGGACACTGCCAGGCGGGGAGTTTGACTGGGGCGGTACATCTGTCAAAGAATAACGCAGGTGTCCTAAGGCCAGCTCAGCGAGGACAGAAACCTCTTCGTTAAAGTGATTGCCGTTTAAAATGTATACACATTTATTCACTCACGAATAAAATATCTATGTACACGTTGATAGATAGATAGATACATACATACATACATACATAGTTAGTTAGTTACTCACTCACATACTTACTTACATACATACATACATACGTAAATAAGTACCTAGGAAGATGTATATACAGTGTGTAACAAAAAGGTGAAATAAAATTTTAAGGGCGTGTAGGGTAGGTAGTGCGTAGTTCCAATGCAAAACCACAACCTCGTACAGCTGTTAATTAGGGAGTAAATCGATGTCAAAGTTTTTACTAAAACTTATCGTAAACAAATCATAAATCAAAATGAAGCAAAAGATTAAGTAGAATACAGATGTGCAACTTTGACAAATTTCAGTTGAGTGTGCAGTGATCGTGATCGTTAAGTACTTACTTAACACTACTTTTTAAGGTTCCGTAGCCAAATGTTCTGTACGTTCTGTGTGTATGTCACAGGCACTTTTTTCCGAAACTATGAGACCTATTGCTGTTAAAACTTGGTATGTAGATGTATTTTGTGAACCTTTAAGCATTAAGATTTTCACTAAAATAGAAAAAAACAATTAACTTTAGGGGCTCTCCATACTTAAAACTGAAAGTCAACATTTTTTTTCTTCAAACCTATACCTACGTGTGGTGTTTAAAGTAGAAAAATGTATGCAAACTTCTACAGAATGTAGTAGTTTAAACAAGATCTAGTAAGTAATTTTTTAAAACGTCATAAATCGTAAACCACAATTTACCTTTAGTAATACAAATATTATCACACTTGCTTCTATGGAACCCTTCATGGGCGAGTCCGACTCCCACTTGGCCGGTTTTTTAATATGAGATGTTTTAAATATGAGGTACATAACATAACCTAACAGAAATAGTCAATATCAGCAAGCACAAGATTTGTAATCGAAAACATGATATTTATTATTTGTACTATCCATTCATACTTTTAAATATTACGTAAGGAATATTATTAGATCACAAAAGCAGTAAATTAATTAAATTCTCCTACCTACCAATCATTTCAACTTGGTGACCTTCTGCGCTTATTTTATCAATGACTAATCACGCACACAAAAATCACGACAACGGGAGTCCACGTGGACTGCGGCACCTTTACGTCAAAAGTCTAAGCGCCCGCACCAATCAGCGATCATTTCGCACACATTGCAACAATGAGCTTAGCCAATAATATCCTGTCGCGTGACTGTCACCTACGGATCGCTTTCCGGGTAGGGATCTAGGGATGCTAATCGATTGTGAAATAATCGATATTTTGGTAATTGATTATTTGCGTAGCACCGATATTAATTAATCGATTAATCTTAGAAATGCCGTTACATTAGAACGGTTTCATCTAAACTTTTTCGTTGAGATCCTGCTAAACATGTTAAAAATGAAACACAGAATTCTCGGTAAAATGAAAAAATCTACAAATAAAAATATTTATTAAGTATAAAAAAGTGAAAGTTTGAGATTACTAAAACTTTAGCTATGTTAGCTTATTAGTTAAGTAATATCTTTACATTTTTATTTTTTTATTTTAAAGCATTTTATTTCTAAAAATTAAATTTTAGTTTTTTTGTCTGTGGAACAAAAGAACCGAAACAGAAAGTACCTTTTGTGTGACGTCATTAAACACTACAAATCGCAAATGACAGCTGTCGGCGGATTTTATTTATTTTAATGTGACGAAACGATGATTTTACCGAGTTAATTTCAAATTCAAATTCAAAAATTCAAAAAATTTTTATTTCAAAAGAATATGGTTATAAAGATCTTAAATCTTAAAATTATGATGCTCACATACTCTGCCATTAGTGGCGTAGAAATTATAGGAATTAAGCATTTTATTTAACATTTATTGGCATAGTACAATAATTAGGCACAAGGTTTAAAAAATACATTTTAAATCCATTAGTTCTCTTTAGTCGTCTATCTCTAATTAGTCACTAATATTAAACATTGAATAATTCAGTTTCATGTCAAGATATTCCTTGTTAGAGTAAAAACATTTCTTAAGCAACCATTTATTCAGTACATTTTTAAATTTATTAATATTTAATGCTCTGACATCTGTTGGCAACTTATTATAGAATCTTATAGCATTACAATACGCATTATTGCTATATAATCTGAGCCTCTGTTTAGGTACAAATATTTTTTGAGGATCTCTACTATTATGTTTATTAATTACCTCGGCGCCTAGTTGAAAGAACTGCGGATGTCCCTTCACAAACACACAAATATCCAAAATATATTGGCAGGGAAGAGGCAGGACCTTTAGACGTTCAAACAGTGGTTTACAGTGCTCGAGATAGTTAGCCCCGCAAATAGCTCGAATACATTTTTTTTGTACTCTAAAAGCTCTTTGTATGTCTACCGAATTACCCCATATTATTAAACCGTATCTTAGCACAGACGCCACATAGCCATGGTATGCCATTAACGACGTGTCTTGTGAAATCTCTAGTCTCAGGCGACGTAAGGCAAAAACGAATCTATCTAGTTTTTTGCAGAGCACATCTATATGTTCCTTCCAATTAAGATTCGTATCTAAAATTATTCCTAAAAATTTGGCATGGGATGTTATTTGTATTGGTGCATTGTTATACTGTATGTTAACTCGAATGTCTATGTTGTTGTACGGTCTGAATTGAACAGCATTTGTCTTGGCAAAATTTACTTTAAGGTTGTTATATTCTAACCATTCTATAATCCTTTTGAATTCATCATTGACCACGGTTTCAAGACTTTTTTTTTCTTTGCATTTAATTATTAAAGTAGTGTCGTCTGCATATAAAATACAGTCATGTTTAATCGCTTTAGGTAGGTCGTTTATATAAAGCAAAAAAAGTAAGGGACCTAATAAGCTTCCTTGAGGCACACCACCTTTAGAGATTTTTTCGGTCGATTGTGCTGTAATTCTTTACCATCGACGACTTTGGCTATTTCTGTTATTTGATGGCGTTCGGATAAGTAACTTGATAGCCAATCGTAGGTTTTGCCTCTCAGTCCGTATCTTTGTAATTTATAAAGGAGCCGAGAGTGACAAACGCAGTCGAAGGCTTTACTCATATCTAGAAATAATGCCATAACTGTAAGTTTACTGTTTAAAGCCTCCGTGATTTCTTTCACCAATGAGAAGCAGGCTTGAGTAGTGGAGCTTCCTCTTCTGAAGCCAAATTGATTTGATACCAAAATGTCGTTTTTTGTTAAAAAATTGCTTATTCTCTCAAACATTGCCTTTTCAAAGATTTTTGAGAGTATTGGTATCAAGGTAATTGGTCTGTAGTTTTCCATTTTTGTAGGGTCTCCTGCTTTGAATATTGGCTTAATAATTGACCTTTTCAAGCGATTTGGGAATACGCCTTGTTCGAATGACTTATTTACTATATAGGAGAGTGGCAGAGCAATGTGCTGGGAACATTTTTTAACTATCTTCCCATTAATTTCATCATAGCCACTAGAGTTGGTGTTATTTAATGAATTAATAATTTTAACTATCTCCGATTCAGTTGTAGGAGCTATAAACATGCTGTTAGTTAAATCATTTATATGTATATTATTCCTCGTATTATTAAAATTATAGTTATTTCCATTTTTGTTATTTATATTTATAAAATAGTCAATAAATAATTCAGCTAAGTCAGAAGGTTTGTCATAAATTATGTTGTCCTTTTTTATTATGTCAATTTCATGCTTATCACTTGTCATATTATTATTACTTTTAACAACATGCCATGAGGCCTTACACATATTCTTAGATTGTACAATGAATTTAGTGTTATTAATTTGTCGTGATTTGTGAATACATTTTTTTAGCAATCTTGTATAGTCTAGGTAAGTTTTTAAGTTGTATTTTTTATTATGGGCATCTTTTTGATATTTGATGTATAATGATCTTTTCACAACACAGCATTTTTTTAACCCTTTAGTGATCCATCGATTTTTTGCCGTTTTCTTTCGCTGTTTTATTGTCATTACTGGGAAACAGAGATCGTAGAATAGTTTAACAAGATCATGGAAAATTTCAAACGACTTGTTGCAATCGTTCTCTTCATAGACCTCGCTAAATGATAGAGAAGATATACATTGTAAGAATTTATTAGTATTTTCCTTACACAGGTCTCGTCTGTACTCAATCCATGTTATTAAACTTTTACTATGATTGCCTTTTTTGGGAATCGAAAATGAAATAGATTGCCCAGTTTCATGATCTGATAGCGCTAAATGATGTATTTTATTTTTTACATTATTAGGTCCCATATTAGTCGCTATTTGATCGATGCTTGAGGATTTCCTGGTGGGTACAAGTATGTGTGGACTTAAATTGTAATTTAGCAAGACAGATCCTAGTTCCTTTGATTGTGTATTATCTTTTAACATGTCGATATTCCAGTCACCACAGATAACCAAGTTTTTATTGTTCTTAGAAACTTTGTCGAGTAGGAATTTAAGCTTTTCAAAAAATAATTGTAAGTTAGAACTCGGTATCCTATAAATACATATTACAATTAAATTGTAGCAAGATAACTCTATACCACAGCATTCAAAAATATAAGGACAAGCTATTTGTTCAGTTATTTTTAAGGGTATGTATTTTATATCATTTTTCACTAATATACAAGAGCCTCCACGTTTTTGATCCAGTCTAGAAAATGATGATGACAATTTATAGCCCGGTACACGCAAGTTGCATTCGCTTCCTTTTTTTATAAAAGTCTCTGTAAGGCAAATGAAATCTATCTCGCCAATTTCTTTTGATAGTTCCTTTAATGTTAATTCAAATATATCATTTTTATTAAGAATTCCTGCAATATTTTGGTGGAGTAATGTAAAATTCGTTTTGTTGTTCAAATCCTTGTGCCTTAGTTTGTTAATCATGCCTGACTCGTGTCGGACCGATCTGTTGCCAAGAGAAAATCCTGCCCCGCCCGTAGTGTGTATGAAGAGGATCGTACTATCCTCGCTTCCTTTGTGCCTATCGTATGAAAGTAGTAGGGGATAGTGCCCTTCAGAGGTGGTAATTTATGACTTTTAATTTTTGTTGTTTTGGAGCAGTTATTTTCTATTATTGCTCTTAAACCTTCAGATGTCAGGTACTTAGTTTTATAATTATAATAATCAATACATAAGTTAATTTTTTCACATGTCAACTTTAAAATATTATACTTATTATTTAATTGTTGGGGACTATTATTTATATGAACAAAATTACAATTAGTCATATTCCTACATGACGGGTTAACGCCGATATATGACGGAATACGAATGACATGGGGGTCAGGCACATGCTCATCATCACTCATTTCTACCACAAGAAGACCGAAATAACTAAACAACGAAGTTGATAAGAGTGCTTTTAATTGAACAATCGATTTACAATGCGTTATATGACAGGTTCACTTTAATATTTACGGATTTAAATGTGGTGATCTCATAGACGCGTGCGGTCACGACTACCGTTCGTTCTCCAATCCCCTTTTTCCTTCTCGACTCTTTCAGCTGTCACCTCTTACAGTCCAGTGACAGATGCCAAATTCACTCAGACAGTGACATCTGTCAATCTGACGTCAACCATCAATCTGTCAAACTGACGTTTGCGACCGCAGCGCCATCCATGATTCCACCCAGGCATTAAGCCTGACATTTAAATCGAATCAACCAATTCTATCAATCGAATGAATCAGATAAATTCTCCCACGCTCCGACACGGCCATCCTGCTGTCACACGTCCTCGGGTGATGTGCCTGTGAAAGAGAGGTATCACGCAGTTTACATTGTACTCGGCTAGCCCTGACAAGGCTGTTTAATTAATACTACGTTTTGGAAACCTTATTTTTCTTTATTGTTAGCCAATCAAACAAGAAACCTTTGACGTTAAATTACATGGTCTAACAGTAACAAAATAATTTCAAACAGACAGCTAAGCACATTGTTCTACAATACATCATATCGAAATTCAATGCGTAGGCTCTTTACCACAATCAGTGATAGAATACTTCAGTGCTATTTGCACTCTTTATCATAAGTCTCCTTAGTGACTGATGATAGAATACCATTACCACTGGCACATTGCCAGGTGGTAGAATACCATTACCACTGGCGCATAGCCAGGTGGTAGAATACCATTACCACTAGCACATAGCCAGGTGGTAGAATACCATTACCACTGGCACATAGCCAGGTGGTAGAATACCATTACCACTGGCCCCTAGCCAGGTGGTAGAATACCATTACCATAGGCACGCAGCCACATGGTAGAATACAATAACAGCTTTAGCACTCTAACACATAATACAAACTAGTCACATAAATTTACAACTACGCAGTTGTAATCATCAACTGACTTAATCCAATAAAACAGCTAATTAGAGTTATGTTCTCATCTATCAGTCTTTTCAGCAATTACAAAAGATGTATTCAGCAAATACATCAATCAGAATCACTTTCATTATTGTCATTAGTTTAGGTTTAAATTCAAGCGGTATATCTGTTTCGATTAAATCAAAGTTATCGCACTTTGTAGCGCAATACTCGTCACATGCAATATCACATGTGTTCACCCCTAGTATCCTATGGAGATGTACAGTATGTAAGGTCATGTTAATGGCAAGATCCTGACTGAGAACTTCTCTGCCTATCATAACATTGGGACGTAAAAGAAGTCGGGAAGCACATGAAATAATATTTCTAAAGAAATACTATAAATTTCAACGGTAGTAAGTTTCTGGAGAGTACTCATCACACTCGTTTGCCCAATGCCTGTCATCATTACAACATTATTAAAACGCTTACCACAAAATTTACTACTAACAGATTATTTTACCAATGAACATTCTGATCCAGAGTCATAATGAAATAGAATTTGCTCACCAGAGTGCCGTAGAGTCCCAGTAGGTATAACAACGTTACATAGATCCACACGTCGATCAGTGACCAGGGTCCAACTTCCGCTTCCATCACTGTTGCTTAGTCTGGGGCACTTAGTTGCAATGTGCCCCTCTTGATTACATTTGAAGCACACAATAGCACTGCTTGGCTTCGAATTTTGCTGTACCAAATTCTTGCTCGTAGATTGTCCCGAAGAGGTAACTGATTCCTTCTTCTGATGGCAGCTTATCGCTTTGTGGCCTATTTTTCCACACTGGTAACATCTAAAGGGTTCTTGCTGACTAGATGTAGGCCTAAATCGCTTGGAATCGCTTCCATCTCTCTCATAACTCGTCCCGGTATGACGTCTCTTTAAAAATGACATTGCTTTTAACTCCTGTTGCATCTGGCTTCTACTTTCGATATTGGTTGTGAAAGCTAGACGCTGAATCCGAGGTTCAAATTGCGCTATATGAGCCATGACTGTTGCAGTTGCAATTTGCTCTTTCGATAATTCTTTCCATCTTGAAGCCAATGACGTCATTAACGTTGCTGCGTATGAGGCTAAGCATTCGTTATCCTTAGGTTTACTAGTGCTCAAATTGATTAAGTGCGCAGCCGCAGTATCTGGACACTCGTACCTCAAGCTAAATACATCCTTGAAATCAGACCATGTCATCCCCTGATATGTCACTTGTGATAGCCACACAGAGGCATCTCCTTTTAAGGCTCGAGTTAAGGCAATCATCAACGACGCGCCTGTTAACGGTTGATCTGCCATACACATATCGGCGGTGGCAATCCATGCGTGCGCGTCCACATTTTTACAGTCAGGATCAAATTCGGGTAAGACGACATTGGTAGTGGCCGAAGGCGTCTTCACAGCTTCTAACAGTGCCAAAAAGTTTTTGTTTTGTTGCTCCAGTATTTTAATCCATTTTGAATCTTTGTTTGCGGTATTATTTTCTTGTAGGCTTGGTGATCCCACATCTGATGACGGGTTAACGCCGATATATGACGGAATACGAATGACATGGGGGTCAGGCACATGCTCATCATCACTCATTTCTACCACAAGAAGACCGAAATAACTAAACAACGAAGTTGATAAGAGTGCTTTTAATTGAACAATCGATTTACAATGCGTTATATGACAGGTTCACTTTAATATTTACGGATTTAAATGTGGTGATCTCATAGACGCGTGCGGTCACGACTACCGTTCGTTCTCCAATCCCCTTTTTCCTTCTCGACTCTTTCAGCTGTCACCTCTTACAGTCCAGTGACAGATGCCAAATTCACTCAGACAGTGACATCTGTCAATCTGACGTCAACCATCAATCTGTCAAACTGACGTTTGCGACCGTAGCGCCATCCATGATTCCACCCAGGCATTAAGCCTGACATTTAAATCGAATCAACCAATTCTATCAATCGAATGAATCAGATAAATTCTCCCACGCTCCGACATACATATATCTTCTATACATTTATTTAATTTATATGTATTTAAATTTTTATTATTGACAATATTTAATACAATAACATTAATTGATTTAAGTTGTTTTAATGCAGAGGAAAATTCAATGAGCACTTTTATTGGATTTAGGTCATGTTCACCTGCACAAAGTATTAAAAAGTTACGAGATGAATCTTCCACATCGCCACAGCTCTTCAGAATTTCTTCAGTTGAAGCATTTGGTTTGATGAATGCGTCTATCGAGTATTGTGCTAACTTTTTATCACATCTTGATTCAAGAAGTTTTGGGCCAATTCCTGCACATTGAGCACTACCGAAGATGTAAATTTTTGGTTGATGACGTACAGTTTTACAGGTCTGTGTTTGCGTGGGCGTTATAGTAGGTATGTCCGAATTATCTTCAATAACGTAATCTTTAGGATTCCGTATTTCAAGACTCTGGACTTGAGGTTGCGTGCTAATTTTAATTGGCTACTTGACAGTGTTAACAATAAAATATTAAAAGTGTTAGATATGTTAGCTTATTAGTTAAGTAATCATTTTACATTTTTACTTTTTAATTAAAAGCATAGTTAGTATTTTAATTTTGCAAAATAAATTTTAGTTTTTTTATCTGTGGAACAAAAGAACCGAAACGGAAACCACCATTGCAATTCGGAAATGACAGCTGTCGGCGAAAATTATTTATTTTAATGTGGCGAGAGTATAAGTCAGGACGTTTTCTAATAAATTTACAAGATTCGTATATGTATAGGCATGTCAAAGTTAAAATAGAATGTTTTACAAAGTAGGGTCTACATGATTCCCTTTGGTTTATGTTGGTGAGTATACGAATGCATTTCTTTTGCAAAATAAAAACATCTTGGATGTCAGTAGAGTTTCCCCAGAGAACTATACCGTACGAGAGTCTGGAATGGCCGTACGCATAATATGCTGCCAAGGCTGTTTTAAAATCGGACACTTTTTTTAGATTATAAAGTGCATATATAAATGAGGATAATTTTTTGCAAAGAATTTGGATGTGTGATTTCCAATCCAATGATGAATTTAAATCGAATCCTAACATAGTGGCCGATTCTACGCAATCTAATGCAACGTTATTATAACTATAGTTAATGTGTAGTGGAGATTTCTGATAAGGTTTGAACTGGATTAGTTTAGTTTTTCTAAAGTTAAGAGTTAGATTATGACAGTTTAGGTAGCTTACAATGTTATCTAATATTATTTGGAGCTGATTTTTTAACTGATTTACATTTGAACATGGTATCATTATTGAGATATCATCCGCGAATAATATAGTGTGTTCTGTTAATATTGATGCAATGCTATTTATATATATGATAAACAGGATACAACCAAGGACACTACCTTGTGGGATTGAACCTTTTATTGCTACTTGGTCAGAACGTATTTTTTCTATTAGTCCCGTTTTTAGGTTAGTGTATTCGATTTCTGTAAATTGTAAGCGATTTTTCAAGTAGGATCGAAACCAAGTCAGTGAATTTCCTCTAATTCCTGAGTCAGATAGCTTTTTCAAAAGTATATCATGACTTACTCTATCATAGGCCTTACTCATGTCCAGTAGTAACCCTACAGCATACTGTTTATTATTTATTGTCTCCAATATTTTTTGGACATACCTATAAACTGCTAGAGACGTGGAACGGTTTTTTCGGAAACCATACTGGTTGTCATGCAGAACTTTATATTTTTCAATGAATGGATAGATCCTTTTAGCCATTGCTGTTTCAAATATTTTTGCGGAGGTTGGTAATAGAGAGATCGGTCGATAATTATTAGGATCAGTCTTTTTTCCGCTCTTGAAGATAGGCTTAACGAGTGATATTTTTAATGCGTCTGGAAATGTGCCTTCTATGAAAGATTGGTTAATGAGTTTTAAATATGGGGTAGTTAATTCTGCTGCACATTTTTTTATTAATTTTGGAGGGATTTCATCAATTCCAAATGAAATTTTATTTTTTAAATTTTTTATTATATTATAGACCTCTTTAAAATTAGCAGGTCGAATAAAGATAGAATTTTCCATCTGCTCATTTTGGGATTTGGTGTCCATGATCGGATTTGATTTAGAGTTACTGATTGAAGAGAAGAAAATATTAAATGTATTGGCAATTGTTTTTGGATCATTTAAGACTGTATTATTATTTTTAAGTTCTATATTTGGTTTTTGGTGGGCTATTTTTTTATTTGTTTCCTCTTTTATTATTTGCCACATTGTTTTTATATTATTTCCCGCTTTTTGAAATCTCCTAATATTGTTCAGCTTTTTTGACTTTTGTATGGCCTTTTTTTTAAAACTTTTGTGTAGGCAGTTAAATGGTTGTGTAGGATTTTACTTTTTGATTTAGTAACTAAGATCCTTAGTAACCTTTTGTTGCGGCAAGATATTTTTAATCCAGGTGTTAAGTAGGTAATTTTTGAGTTAGTTTTTATTTTTACTCTTTTTATAGGTATCCATTTATTCAGAGCATTTTGCAAAATCTCACTAAATTTATTATAATTTTCAATGACATTTTTATTGGCTAATATTAGACCATCCCAGTTAACTAAGGATATTTCATTTTTAAATCTTGTAATGTTTGTGTTACTGAAGTCTCGTTTATATGTTATTATATTGTGCGGTTGGCAAAAATGAGTTACTGGTATATTTATTACTACTCCCATATGATCTGAGAACCCAAGTTCTTGGACATTTATATTAATTTCTTTACTGGAGTTTGTAAAAATGAGGTCTAAACATGTTGAGCTATTTGCTGTTACTCTAGTAGGATTTTTTACCTTTTGATGAAAGTTATATGTCAACATTAGGTTTGAAAGTCCTCTTTTAATTTTTAGATCACCTCCTAAAATAATACATTTACTTTTGTCTTTTGTTGTAATCATTATTAAAAGCTTCTCTAGGCAACTAAAAAATAGCTCTATTTCTTGGCTACTATTTGGCCAATATACATTAATAATTAATATTTTCTTATCAGTTAGTTCAATTGCGCTTATTTCGAAACAAGACTCTATTGATAATAAAGTAATATCTTTTCTCTCTTTATACACTATTGCATTTTTGATTAATATAAGTACACCTCCTCCCTCTTGAATTTTTTGGCAAAAGGCGGATCCTATGGAATAATTTCTTATCTTGAGTAGCTCCAGTTTATTCTCATTTAGCCATGATTCTGTAACACATACTACGTGTAAATTGGAGTTTTGCTCCAATACGTTTTCTAGAATATGTGTCTTGTTGCAGATGCTGCGCATATTTTGGTAGAGGATGTTAAATTTGGTTTCGAAAGGAATAGCTTTTTTCCTCAGGTTGAAACATTTTTCCTTCTTTTGCTTTCTCTGGTTCGTGATAATTATTTTTTGTCGTTTTAGGGGGTACTTCATTTACACTTTTTTTGTGATTGTTACAATTTTATACATACTTTTTCCGGTAGTTTTGTATTTTATATGCGTAATCTATTCTCAATATTTCCTGTAGCACGTTCTGGCAAAGGTGTTTTAAGTTGTTACGAGGTGTGCCCAAATATGAATAGCGTAAGTCTAAATATTTCACGTTAGGCAATTCTTTAGCAAGCGATTTATAATGTTCGTTGGATTTTCCAGCGTCGACGTGTTTATTCCATTGTGGTTCGCACAGGATAATATTTGTGTTAGAGAGCTGGCTTAAGTGGTAGTATAGGAACGAACTCTGTCTAGTTAAGTTGACGTCATTTTTTCCAGTTAATACGACAATGAAATCTGTTCCTCCACAATCAGTACATTGTGTTTTTATGTCTTCTAAGACTTTATCTGTGGTCGCACCTGGTTTTAGGTCACTGTAGATTTTAAATTCGCTACCTAGGGACTTAGACAGTTGCCTACACAAGGCTCGGCCTTGCTCATCAGCGATTATATGTACTCTGCGACTGGTTCTGTATGGGGTGTTTACCTGTATCTCTTTAAATTCTGTTAGATCTAGGTTACTTGTAACTTCTGGGTGCCTAGTCATTTTGTACCGTGTTGGATTCTGAGGTAAGAGTTTCGGCAGCCCTGGATCTACGAGAGTCTCAACGTCAGCTTGTTGTTTGTTGTGGGTTGGAGTACCCATTATCATTTTATTCGGGTCCATTTCACTAAAGCTTTTTTCGTGCGTAAAGTCTAGTTTAGTTTTATGCAAGCTGGCCCTTTTATTTAATTTTTTAGAGTCAGATCTACATATGTTGGTTAGAGCTTTTATCTGTCTTTCATTTTCTGATAATGTCTTCTTTTGAGCGAAATTTTCAGAGAGCAGATTTTCGATTTCATTTTCAGCCGATTTTAATTTGTTTTCCAATGCAGCTATCTTAGTTTTCATCTTCTGAAGCTCTTCATTACTATTTTGTTTAGTTAGATCTGGGCAGCTTCTGTTTAGTGTATTTCCTAATGCCGATGCCGAGTCCTCATCATCCGACAGTGAGTCTGACAGCGTTTGAAAGGAATTATCAACAGATACGTTAATATTATACCTCGGCCGTTCTTGTGTTACATAGTCACATGGGCTCTCCACTTGAGTACAATTTTTGTTTCGTATTATTTCCCAGCAGGAGCAACATTTCCAGTTAATTTTACTCTCTGGAGTCATTAAGTAAAACCTTTTTGCTGATACGTTTGTGCAATTGATGTGATATGTATTTTCGCATATTTTGCATTTTAGGTACTGGCGATCTTGTATTGTAATATCACAATTTATGCAAATAAGCGCCATCTTGTGTCAAGAATTCAAAACTTGTCAATAAGTAAATTATCGACTTCCTTCATCCAATAAGTTTGTAATTGGCTACTTTCCACTAAGAACAAACCGGAAAGATAATAGTTTCTAATGATAAATTAAGATATTTAGATAAGGAAATACGAATTTCAAGAACATAAATATCAAAGATTATTAATATTTTTAGAAAAGAAAATCCAATAACATAGGCATTAAGTCACGTGACTGAAAACGCCGAGCAGAAAGTCACAACGTCACAGCAGCCTATATGTCATATTTTAGGGGTGTCCATTCTGTACCACAGATTAATAATGAACGTACTATGGATGTTTTCGATTTGAAAAATCGGAACGCGAAGTCGTTTATTTTTTAAACATCGTCTAAAAAATCTATATTTTTGAGTATTGATTATTATTCATAATTTTATATTTCCATCGAGACGCTCAGTTCGCAACGGGCCGTGCAGCAGAAATCGTAATATTTTAATTTCGTCCACCATCACCACCATACTTAAACTACACTTAGTGATGAAATACTTTATATTGATGAGGATTAATAGCATGAAAATAAATGAGATTTAATGTGGTCCAAAAAAATTCAAGATTTTTTTAATAACAAAATGGTTGTTGTGCCTCACTCGACTTATGTAGATAGGTATAGTGTGTCGCGAATTTTTTTGTAAATAGTTATAAGATCTACAATTAATTTGAATATTTTATGATTCTATCTTTAATAGTTTAGGCAGCGTACGCAAACTAAGTAACCTTTCTGGTTGATTTTAAACCTTGTGTCCGAAAAACCCAAATATTTTGCGGAACCCTATTTCTTTTTAAAATGAGTTTCGGATATTATCGATTATTTGTGTGTACTATTTAGGTTATTGACTAGCATATACTCATAAAAAGATGAAGTATTATTGAATTATCAGATATTAATAGTGACGTTTAGCGTATGTAACGTCAAATTTGTCGCATGAGATGACAAAAAATCCATATTGTTGATTGTTTCGTATGATATTATATTTAACGCATAATTCGTAATTTACGCTCGTTATTTCAAGTTTTCAGCCAATCGACAGGACGCTCTGAATATTAACGATTTTTAATACATCAAAAAAGAATTGTCAAATAAAATTAAGAATTTCGAGAAAAAACATCATAAGGCATCCATCGAACAAACTCGATATGACAATCTATGATCAATGACAGCCCTAATCTTGCTAGGGTACATTGACGTCATTTTAGGCGCCATGACAGCTTAGAGCGTTTTCGTGGGAAATTTAAAGAGATTTTTTAAAATGAAAAATACATGTAGTAAATATATATTTTTTTGTGAAATATACTTTTCATACGATGAAATGAGTATCAAGGTTTACAATTAACAAGATTTCAAAATTTTGTCAAGTAGCCAATTCTGCTACTGCACACTAGGTGTCGCTACTAGAGTTTCATTCATTAATTTTTGTTTTGAGGTGTGAATAGCACTTATTTAAATTTTTAACGACTTAGTTTTAGTATTTTTTGTTTACTTTATAATTCATGCACTGTTCACTGATGTTAATACGTTTATTTAAACCACTGGTATATATGTGTTTGTTTGTTTAGCAGTGTTGTACAAATTATTCACTATTTATTACAGTTTGGGCAGAAGTTTGTAGTAACTTGTTTTTTACACTTTTCGCAACAAAATGTAGTCACAAACACTTTCACACAATATTTGACCTATTATAGTTAATTTGGATGCGTTTTTAATACGGAGTCACTGGTTTAACAATTTATTTTATAATTTCTTATACGGAGCTTATGTCTCACTAACAACGCCATCTAGCGACCCTTTTTCTGACTATGAAGCCAAAATACTAGCATTTGTTACTTTGTACACTTGACATTAGCGCATTCCCTGCGTTGGTTTTAAACGCTAAACGATAAAATCCAAAAAAATATTACAATGTAGTCAATATTAAAAGAATACTTCCTTTTGCTGGCTGGCTGGCTGGCTGGCTGGCAGAATCAACGGGGAAAGAAGACCCTGTTGAGCTTGACTGTAGTCTGGCATTGTAAGGAGACATGAGAGGTGTAGCATAAGTGGAAGATCGTTCGCGGTCGTCGCTGAAAAACCATTACTTTCATTGTTTCATTACTTACTCGGTTGGGCGGAAGCGGTGCGCGGTGTTTCGTTCCAAGCGTGCAGAGTGGTGACGTGGCGGCAACGCTCGTCACCGTTAAACTCCCGCGTGATCCGGTTCGAGGACACTGCCAGGCGGGGAGTTTGACTGGGGCGGTACATCTGTCAAAGAAAAACGCAGGTGTTCTAAGGCCAGCTCAGCGAGGACAGAAACCTAATTCGTTAAAGTGATTGCCGTTTAAAATGTATACACATTTATTCACTCACTAATAAAATATCTATGTACACGTAGATAGATAGATAGATACATACATACATACGTAAATAAGTACCTAGGAAGATGTATATATATAAAAGATGATAGACAAACAGACAAATACTTATTATTCCTAAGATTTAATTCATTACAAAAAATAGACTGATAAACATTTTTTGTACATATGTGTATGTACATATAGGTATATTTGCGTATTACGAATGTTCGTAAAAGTTTAAATTATAAGATATGTAATTTATTAGGGTAGAGTACGTATGTGCACACAAATGTACATACAAATATATACTTACTTATTATTGTCCTACAAATGTTCGTCTGCGAGTTTTAAGATTCCTTCACAAGCAATCATTAACAATGAACGAATGTTCGCCATTAGATATGATGTTTCTTCGAATACTATCACACGCACACAACAACTAATGTTCGCCATTGCGTCCAAAGTTTTCTATAAACTGATATATTAAAATTAGACTTTAGTAGAAAAAAACAATGCAAGTCTTCCAGTTGTGGTGTGTATTATATTTGTTTACAATACGCTACCCCCAAAACCCCTATATATGTAATAGATGTACAAATCACATCAGATACTGTATTATATGTACCATTGGACCTCCTCTCTTCATCTCATTTAGGATCTGTTTTCATACATCATACACCTATTATATCTATTATATCTATAGATTTGATTGTTTGGGGGAGGGGGGGGGGCGATTGATCCGCGCTCATGATATTAAATGTCTCAATATGTATGTTCCCTTTAGATTGCATAATGGTGTCTCAACTTGCACATATTTTGCATTAGGGCATATAAAATGCTTAACAATTGACTAATTTTGATTTTCCTTTCCCTCTTAAAACATAATATTAGAAAAACGAACCTTCATATTATCACCAACCAACCAAATGACCAGCAGCAGCTGACCGCTTTCGCAAATCTCCGCAAGCTTGAATAATGCTCCTTCAAACTGGAATGTTTACATAAAAGCATGTTATGAAGGTTTTTTCTTCAGATACATTATTTTTTTGTATTGGTAGCGTTCGTCTGTTGTCAGGAACCTGTAGAAACCTTCGTTAAAGTGATAACATATTTCTCAAAGATGCATTTCTAGAGCGCATATGTACAACGAATGTTCGGCTCTCTATTTAATTATAAATAAACTGTGTTAATAACATTCTCTCTAATGGCGTGCTGCTGCTGCTTTTGCTGCTGCAAGCATCAACAAATAATCCGGCGGCTAGTTTATAACAGGCACCGTACGGGAGGTGGAGGAGGAGGACTTATTTAATACCATTGTGCGTGTCCCAGCCTCTGAATTCTACTTTAAAGTAAAATTGAGGAGAGGAGGACACACAACGGTATTAAACCGCAATCTAAAGAATTCATTCGTTGTTAATAATCAACGATGAAATGATTCCTGAAGATTGCATTAAACTTACCGAATATATTACGTCTTACTCGATTTGCACTCATGTTGCATCAGAGCAAATAAAATGCTTAACTGTTAATCTTTCCTTATGCAAGTGTTCATTGATTTAATTATATTACTATTTAATGTCCTACTAACTTGCACTCATGTTGCATTTAAACAAATAAAATGCTTTTGATTGTGATTTCACATTTTCGACCCCCCCCCCCCCCTCCTTAAATAAATATTCAATAGTATCATACCAACTGATTATACTTTTTCCACTTAAACAAATAATATTGTTATTTTTACGAACCTTTATATTCACCACCACCAACCAACCAACCAAGCAAGCCACACCAACCAACTCAACTCTGGCGACATGGACAGCCTCCGCAAATCTCCAAAATTTTGAGTTATGCTCCTCCAAACTGGAATGTTTACATAAAAGCATGTTATGAAAAGTGTGACCACGATTGACTCATTTAATGAATGACTGACTGACTGACTGACTGACTGGCGAACCGACTTACTTACTTACTTACTTATTTAATTTTCTGACTATGAAGCCAAAATACTAGCATTTGTTACTTTGTGTGACGTACACTTGACATTAGCGGATTCCCTGCGTTGGTTTTTAACGTTAAACGATAAAATCCAAAAAAATATTACAATGTAGTCAATATTAAAAGAATACTTCCTTTTGCTGGCTGGCTGGCTGGCTGGCTGGCTGGCTGGCTGGCAGAATCAACGGGGAAAGAAGACCCTGTTGAGCTTGACTCTAGTCTGGTATTGTAAGGAGACATGAGAGGTGTAGCATAAGTGGAAGATCGTTCGCGGTCGTCGCTGAAAAACCACTACTTTCATTGTTTCATTACTTACTCGGTTGGGCGGAAGCGGTGCGCGGTCGATTCTATCGGCGGGCGCACGGTGTTTCGTTCCAAGCGTGCAGATTGGTGACGTGGCGGCAACGCTCGTCACCGTTAAACTCCCGCGTGATCCGGTTCGAGGACACTGCCAGGCGGGGAGTTTGACTGGGGCGGTACATCTGTCAAAGAATAACGCAGGTGTCCTAAGGCCAGCTCAGCGAGGACAGAAACCTCTTCGTTAAAGTGATTGCCGTTTAAAATGTATACACATTTATTCACTCACTAATGAAATATCTATGTACACGTAGATAGATAGATAGATATATAGATAGATACATACATACATACATACATACATACGTAAATAAGTACCTAGGAAGATTTATATATATAAAAGATGATAGACAAACAGACAAATACTTATTATTCCTAAGATTTAATTCATTACAAAAAATAGGCAGACTGATAAACATTTTTTGTACATATATGTGTATGTTCATATAGGTATATTTGCGTATTACGAATGTTAGTAAAAGTATAATGTTAAAATGTTATCAAAATATGAGGTTGATTAGGCATAAGTAGCTCCATCTATAAATCTATAAATCAATAATGTATGTTATCTATGGCTAGATTTGTCTATGTACAATTGCATCCTAAAAATAAAATTAGTCTTTTGAAAACCGCCAACCAACGACTTTCATTAGGTTATGGGTAACTCAGATCTTTTGCTGTAAATAATAGTTTAAGTAAAGTAATTGTTAGTTATTTCGCGTGTGAAATCAAGAAGATGGCATCGAGTTTTCTATCAAGCGTACCGAAGCTCAAAGGTCGTGAGAACTACGATGATTTTGCAGTTCAAAATTTGCAGTTCAAAATTTGCAGTTCAAAATTTGCTTGTACTTGACGACACAGACAAGTATCTGAAGCAAGAAGCAGAGGTGATCGATGTGGCACAGACAGTAGCTGATGCCAGAGCACGCGCAAAATTGATTTTAACCATTGACTCATCATTATTCGTTCACATAAAGGAGACAAAAACTACGAAACAGTTATGGACAAAACTGAAGACTTTATTTGATGATTCGGGATTTTCACGAAGAATAACGTTGCTCCGCCATTTAATCTCCATCAGACTTGAAAAGTGTGAAAATATGACAAATTATGTAACCCAAATTGTTGAAACTTCGCAACGGTTAAGTGGCACCGGATTCATAATTAACGACGAATGGGTCGGGTCGTTGTTGCTAGCCGGTTTATCTGAAAAGTTTATGCCAATGATTATGGCAATTGAGCATTCCGGAATTCAAATCACAGCAGATTCCATAAAAACAAAATTGTTAGATATGGAAAATGCCAAATCACTTGAAGTTAGCGGTAATGACAACTCTGCATTACTAACACGAAGTTGGCAGAAGAAGAAACTTGTTAAAGGTGGCAGCATTATCAAACATGGCGGACCGACTCCGAACGTCTATGCTCCTAGCATATTAATCTCAAACGAAAATAAAACCAAAACAATTACATGTTATAAATGCAAGCAACTTGGACATTACAAGACTCAGTGTCCATTTAGAAATGAAAAAACTGAGAAGGAGAAACAAACAAACGCATTTAGTGTTGTTTTTCTCAGTGGAAAATTTAGTAAATGTGACTGGTATGTGGATTCTGGAGCCAGTACTATAATAATAATAATAATAAATAATAATAATAATAATAATACTTAGGGTTTGAACAACTACGTCAAATAAATCAAAAGCAGGCTAAAATTCAGTTAACTGCAAAATTCAGGCATAGGCTCAACATTCTGCTTAGATCACAACTGAACTCACGAAATCTTATAAAAGCTATAAACACCTTCGCTATTCCTGTACTCACATATTCTTTTGGAATCATAAATTGGTCTCAAAGCAACCTCAAACAACTTCAGCGTGTTATAAATACCGCAATGACATCACACCGCAAACATCACCCAAGATCCTGCCTGCAAAGACTCACTTTAGGACGAGAAGAAGGCGGGAGAGGTATTATAGACATAAACAATATACATAATAAACAAGTCACACTTCTGAAAGAATTCTTTCATGGGAAATCAATAGAATCAATATTACATAAAACTATTACAGACTCTGATACAAAACTAACTCCACTTTGCCTACACGACAGAAATACACAACGCAATGAACATATTACTACCGATGTCGATAAAAAAACATTATGGAAACTGAAATCATTACATGGCAGACACTACAACGACCTCCATCAACCTCACGTAGATAGATCAGCATCGAACGCATGGCTCCGACGTGGTGAGTTGTTTCCCGAGACCGAGGCTTTCATGGTGGCCATCCAGGATCAAGTTATCGACACCAAAAATTACCAAAAGCATATTGTGAAGAACCCCTCAATTCAAGATATCTGCAGACGCTGCCATTCTGCTACGGAAACCATCCAACATATTACCGGATCATGCAAAGCCATAGCTCAGACTGACTATAAGCACAGGCATGATCAAGCTGCATCGATCATACACCAACATTTAGCTCACAAGTTTCAGTTCATTAAAAAGAAAGTACCATACTACAAATATCAACCTGAAATTATTCTAGAAAACCAGTTTTACAAACTTTATTGGGATAGGACAATAATAACAGATAAGACGATACATTTTAACAGGCCTGATATCACATTACTTGACAAGGAAAACAAAACTGTAATCATTATAGACATAGCAATATGTAACACTCATAACCTACAAACCACTCAAACAGAAAAAAATGCAAAATACCGAGAACTTTCCATAGAAATAAAAACACAGTGGCAGGTTACAACAGTTAAAATAGTCCCTATTGTTATATCGACGACAGGAGTAATACCGAAAGAATTGCACACAGGTTTACAAACACTAGACATTCACCCATCCACATACATCCTCATTCAAAAAGCTGTAGTTTTAAATACGTGTAGAATAGTTCGTAAGTTTCTTAATTTATAAAAAATTTGAATAAGGATGCGCTTGGCTAAGGCCCGTGCTCTTTATATTACCTCAAATAGAGAGAAAAAGTTTATAAATAAATAATAATAATAAAGGCGTAGGGAAGTGACGAGCCCATCGCCCGCTGGTGAGAGTTGGCGATCTTCGCACCATGAAGAGCGACAACTTTCTATCAGTGCAGTCAGTCTCCCCAGGGCAGCTTGTGGCGGGCTGAATGGGATTGACACCCCTTGGGACCCGTGCCCCTGAGAGTCGACCAGGCCCCTTCCTCCGTTGGCCGGTGGGAGTGGACCCCACAGGGGCCGCAGGACTCTCACCTCTGGCTTGCCTTAGCCGGCCGTCCAGAGTGGGGCGTCAGAGCTAAATGCTCGCAGAGTGGAAGTGAAAGATGCCTAAGTCGCGAGTTGGCACAGTGGCGTATGCCACTGGGTAGAAAGCGGTGCACACCTCTCCACACCCTGAGCCGCTCACACAATGTTGCCCCCCGTCGCTCCTGCTTCGTGCCTTGAGTGGGCGACCAATGGGGGGCCCATGACAGTGAGATAGCGAGTCACCACCTGCCCATTTTAATCGTGTTTTTAAACATTGATCGGGCAGGTGCCATAGTCCCTCCCATAGTCCCGGTTACCCAGTCCACTAGCACCTCAACCCAATAGCCCAGATTCCTTTTTATCCACTCCATTCCATAGTCCTGCACTGCCCGGGGGTTGTCCTTGGCTGCATTTTATAGTGTATACAGGGATAATCGTCGGTCGGTGTCACATTACATTTAGATCATACTTGTTTTTTAAAGGGCCTCTACGTGTTGGCTTCGGCCCCATGCATGCCTCCCAAAAGTCCGGGACTCTGTAGTCCCGAGATATTGGAAAAAACAGACATAATAATAATAATAAATATTTATTGTATAGCCAGGTACAACATGTTGATTTACAGTACATTGGTTTGTCTTATTACTAGGCTGTTAAATAACAATATAAGGGATAAAGTCCCCTGACTTTCAAGCTAGGATACCCTGTGTTTTGAAAGTCAGTGGTCTCGCTTTTTCCATGTGAGTAGCCATATTTGAGTAAAAGGTATTTTTGTACAATACAGGTAATCAGAACTATAATTAGCTCCACAATGAATATTTATAAAGTAAAGTAAGAAAAAAATAAATTAATTTATGTAAATATGTAAATAATGAAAATGATGATAGTTATTTGATAATTTCTTCTGTTTCGTCATATGTTAGTGTATTCAGGTATTTGTAAATTAAGTGTTTGGATGTGTGTTTAGTGTGTGAGTGAATGTGGAGGATTTTGTCAAGGCTATTATAAATTTTTGCGCTAAGAAATTCGTAGTTTTTCCTTGCGAAGGAGGTTTTGCAAGTGGATATAAAGCAGGGGGGCTTGGGTCTTCTTACAGATTTATTGATAGATGAGGCAGATGGAGGCACAGAAGAATGATGACGAAGAGCAATTCGAAGTATATACAATTGTCTTACAGAGAGAACAAGAGAGTTGGCATATAAATCTCTAGTGGAATATCTAAATGGTAGATTATAAAGCACCTTTAGGACTGCTCTCTGCGCTCGTTCCAAGTGAATAAATTTCGATTTTGAAGAGCCTCCCCAAATGGGAATGCAATATGAAATAATGGATTCACCGAGAGCAGTGTAGACCATTTTGAGAGTATCCGGATCCGCAGAATGTCTTAATTTTTTAAAGATAAAAATTAATTTTCTTACTCGGGCCGTAAGTGATTCAATATGGTCATACCAATTAAGAGCATGGTCAAGCTGGACTCCAAGATATCTAACTGAAGAACCCTTAGCCAGGTAGGAGCAAGTGCATTGTGCCAATGAGTGGGAGCATTGGTGGGCTCTTATTCTAACGGTTTCTTCTGGTGGCTGAGAGCTGTTGTTTATTGCAAATGTAAGGAATTTCGTCTTAGCTACATTCAGTGTGAGTAGATTCCCGGAGAGCCAGGCGATGGTTTGAGAGAGCACTTTTTCTGCACGAGTCGTAGTTTCCTGCCAGTTTTTGCCGTAAACAAGGATGGCAGTATCATCTGCGTAGGCAAAGAATCGAGTCTCTGGTGCTGACAGTTGGCAAAGGTTATTGACATAAATTAAAAATAGAGTAGGGCCCAGAATACTTCCTTGCGGGACGCCGCAATGTACGGCTATTTCTTGGCTTATGTGAGGTCCAATACGAACGCATTGGCATCTTTCGTTTAAATAGTCAGAAAAAATACTTAGTGCCATACCACGTACGCCAATTGATTCTAGTTTATTTATTAGAAGTGCTGTAGAAACAGTGTCGAATGCTTTGGAGAGGTCCAAGAATAAACCGATACATTTATTCTTCCTATCAATATTGCTGACAGCGGATTCCACTAGGGATGCTACCGCATCTTCAGTTGAACGTCCTTTTCTGAAGCCGTACTGGTTAGGTGATATGATATTGTTAACTTCTAAAAACCCAACAAGAGCATTATTAAGAACTCTCTCCAAGATTTTTGATAGTGAAGAGAGGATTGATATAGGTCTGTAGTTGCTAAGATTACTCTGGTCGCCGCTTTTAAGTATAGGAAGTACTATTGCTTTTTTTAATGACTTAGGGAATTTTCCCGAGTTTATTGATAAGTTACATATGTAAGTTATTAGCGGAGTTAATATGTGGCAAGCGGATTTGATCAATTGGGATGAAATACCGTCCCAGCCGGCAGCTGAATCTGTACGAAGATTGTCAATAATAGCTTTTATATCATCCTCAGTAACATTCATAATCACTAAGGAGTTTACAGGCGGTGGAGCACTATTCAGACAAGGATTATAATTGTGATTTTGAGTAATTTTGTTAGCTAACTGCTGCCCAATATTAGCGAAGTAGTTATTGACTACGTTGACAGACTCCTCATTAGAGGCGGAGAGGTTTAATAATTCAGTTGGTTGGAGTGATTGTTTACTTGTTTGTGTTATCTTTTTAATTACGTTCCAGGTCTTTTTAGTGTCATTTTTAACTTTATTAAATTCCCATTTTTCATAATTGTGCTTTAGTTTCTTTAGTAATTCGTTACAAAAGTTTCGGTTTCGTTTATAAGTTATGTTTAGGATAAGGTTTTCTAGATTAGATTTAGCTTTTTTGTGCATATTGTCACGATTTCTGATGCATCTGAGTAAGCCAGGAGTGATCCAGGGTTTGGTTATTCTAAGTCGACAAGGTATAATAGTAAACACAGTGTGCATTGTTATCTTTATTTTTAATATATCGATAAGTAAATCTGTTGCTACGTTGGGATCATCTGTGGATAAAATTTTGGTGAAATCTGTTGATTCGAGGTCATTAATAAGTGATTTGTAGTTTAATCTTGATAATGGTTTTGTTAGTTGCTGTGAGAGAGTACCATCCAAGTTTAAATGAACGAGAACTGGCAAGTGATCAGTAATTGTTGCATCAAGGATTAAAGTTGTTGACAAGTTGGAGGTTTTGAGAAATACGTGGTCTAGGCAATTATTAAGTCTGGTAGGGAGAGTATGCCCGGGCAGAAGGCCATGGGATGCTGTGAGGTTTAAATATTCGTTTGCACGCAAATCAGAATAACCTATTTTGATATCTAAATTAATATCTCCTATTAAAATAATATTTTTGATGGGAGAAAGAGAGGTTAGTACGGTATTTAAGGAATTCAGAAAAGGTTGTATGTTTCTATATGATGGTGGTCTATAAATTGCCACAATTGTCGTGTTTATTTATGCTTCTGATGTTGAGATGTAAAGCTGTGATCGAATTTCTACCAGTGGTGAAGTATTTATCACATTCATCTGGTTTTGCGGTAAAGGATTTGGAAACACTCAGGTTATCGAGCTCTGGGGTCAGTTCGATTACATTAGCCATTTCTAACATGTGTATCACCATCGATGCACTCCGAGAGTGCCGTCTTAAATTGTTTTTGAGCGTATAGAATGAAAAGTGAAGATATTCCAGTGGGGGTAGTGATTACTAAATTAAATAAACTTGAGAGATGTACGTAGTAGTGTGAGTCAAGTTGTTGTGTATTTGTAATACTTTGAGGTATACGGGGTACATAGTAGTTACATAAATTTGAATTGGCAGTTTTGACAAATGTGATATAAAAATACAAAACAGAACTAATGTAGAAATTAACAAATAAATGCTTAGATAAGTGAGATAATTAACTAGTCATAGTAGATCGTTTAGACATTTTTCTGTTCTTATGAGTTTCTGACTGGCTCCTGGTTCTTTACGAATATAGGTATTACCATTTGAAGACCAGCAGAACATGTATTTATGCTCTTTGGCAAACTCACGTGCTTGAAAGTAAAGCTTTTTTGCTGTAGGAGTGAGATATTCGTCTACATATATTGGTATGCGCTGTCCTTGAGAGCCAATATGCGAGGTGTTAAGTTTTTCAGTGAGTGTGTGTTTTTTGTTGAAATCTCTTGTAGATGACAGAAAGCGTTGCTTAGTCTGTACCTGAGTAAATTCGGCTATTATAGCTTTCGTTGTACCCGGTTTACCAGAAAGACGCCGCACATCTCTAATATCCGCAGACGTCACATTGAGGTTGATCGTTGAGCCAATACTAGTAACAATTTCCACAAAGTCCGAAAAGGATTCTTTATCTTTCGACGGTACGTTTCTGATCTCTATATTGGCTCCCCTGGAGCCTAGTTGTATCTCTTTGATTCTTATCTCGAGTGATTGAGCGTGGTTCATTAGCATTATGCGCTCTTTTTCTATATCATTTATCTTCATACTGCTGATTTATGAAGTTCATGGCTTTTTCTATTTCCAAATTAGATTTTTGAATCAGCCCATTTTGCGCTTTTACTTCGGAAACATCCGCAGCTAGTTTTGATAAAATTGCATTTTGTGTTTCGATAAGCTTCATAATATTGGTTTCCCGAGATTCCTCACTTTTTTTTATTATGTTTAATATGTCCTCTGTTATTTCTCTTTTGAAAGTCACCAGATCCATTTTTTCCGGGGACAACTCACTCCTGGGACGCTTATTTCTGGGTAGTATATTCACAGAATTATCGGGAATACTTACTCCGGCCAGCGACAAATCTGGTTCCGAGAGGCTTTCGCTTACCTTTAGAGTTGATTTTGGTGGGGATCGTTCTACTCGCGGCATCTTAATGCTTGCAGGACAGGCTCAAAACGGCAACAGTACTCCAGTATAGTATAAATTGAAGGCGTAAATCGCGTGGCAACTCAAACGACTGAATCTGTGATGTAGCGGAGCAGACGATGTTATGTTACTGTGTCACGTCGTAGCACGTCGTAGCGCATGGAACCGTAGCACTGCTTCGGAACGTAGCAGCGGTGTCGTCACTCACGTTTCGATGCAATATAAGTATTAAGTGGAATATTTCGTCGCAGTCGCTCGCTGTTGCCGTAGCCCAACCAACCGACCACCCGGGTCGCGGCGCAGTCGAACTCGACGAGCCGGCGGTTCAAATCCGCGAGAAACAACCAAAAAAAGACTTGTTCTCACCAGCTAAACGGCCGAAGCCCTAGATGTCGTGGGGCGCAGGGACCGCGAAGCCACAGTCAGGGGCGGAGGCCGAGGGCAACGTCTCAGCAAAACACAAAACACACAGGACAATCGACCACACGTCCGCTCCGTTCGGAGGCCAAGAAGCGAGAGGTAGTACTCACATGATTGCAAACGAAAGTTGGTTGGCGAACAGGCTGGATTCATCAAGTTTACCAGAAATCACAGTTGCAAACGACACGAAACTACCTGTATTGTGTGCCGGTGATGTGGAAATCACAACAAGCTACGGCTACGAGGTCACAGTAAAGAACGTGTTGTGTGTACCGACTCTTGCGACTAACCTGCTATCAGTTAGTGAACTGATAAAAAACGGAAACAGTGTTATTTTTGAACCAGACCGATGCCTTATAAGGAATAAATCAGGTGATTTAGTTGCTGAGGCGAAACTTGTAAATAATGTATACAAGTTAGTCTTGCAGAATGAGACTTGTTTATTGACATCATCAACAGCTGATGGACAGACATGGCATAGACGGCTCGGACACTTGAATAGCACAGACATGAACAAGATGAAGCAAGGTTTAGTTGATGGAATGTATTACTCGGGCACATTTGTTACTAGTAAATCTAGATGTCAAGTTTGCTGTGAAGTTAAACAGTCGAGATTACCGTTTTCTACGGGTACTCGTGCTACAGAAATGTTACAGATTGTGCACTCAGACATCTGTGGACGGATGGAGTGCAAATCAATAGGTGGCGCAAGATATTTTCTGTTATTTGTGGATAATTTTACCAGAATGACCTTTATATATTTTCTAAAAAACAAAAGTGATACACTAACTTGTTTCAAAGAGTTTAAGGCAAATATTGCGTACAGACAACGGCTGTGAGTATTGTAGCAATGATTTTCAAGATTTTCTGAAGCGTGAAGGTATTATTCATCAGAAAACGTATCCATACACACCGGAACAGAATGGACTCAGTGAGAGAAGTAACCGGACCATTGTGGAGAAAGCAAGATGCTTACTTTTCGAAGCAGAATTGGACAAAAAGTTTTGGGCAGAAGCAGCGAACACTGCAGTTTATCTGAAAAACAGGTCCATAGCTTCAGGTATTGAAAAGACTCCATATGAGATGTGGTTTGGCAGGAAACCAGATTTACAACATTTGCGTGTATTTGGGAGTCCAGTGATGGTGCATATACCTAAAGAAAAAAGGACAAAGTGGGATAGAAAATCCATGAAACATATACTTGTTGGTTTCTGTGACACCATTAAGGGATACAGAATTTATGACTCAGTTAAAAACAAAGTTTCTACAAGTAGAGATGTCATTATCCAGGAAAAACCAATGCGTGAAGAAACTGTGACTGTTTCCCTAGAGAGCACAGATTCAGTGGGGGAGTTAGTAGAGGAATCTGTGGTGAAACTTGAACCCCTGAATCAGTTAAGTTCGAGTGCATCAGATAACTTGGATGTTGAAGATGAAAATATAATACCAGAAGCTTGTGAAGAAAAGCAGGACAATGTAGAGATTAGTTCAGCTTCACCTTGTACAGAAGACTCTTCAGATGCATCAAATGCGGAATCTACTACTATGGTTCCAGCAGAAGCAGTAAAAAAGCGACAAAGGAAGAAGCCTGAGAGATACGGTTTCACTAACATGTGTGCTACAGCTACAGGTGAAGATGGACTGACATATGCAGAAGCTGCCAGCGGGCCTGAGCGTCATTTGTAGCTGCAGGCGATGGCAGAGGAGCTGCAATCATTCCAAGATAATCAGGTGTGGGAAATTGTTGATACTCCTAGCAATGCAAGTGTAGTCCAGTGTAAGTGGGTGTTGAAAAAAAAATTTGACTCTGACAATAAAGTGAGATATCGTGCACGACTTGTGGCTAAAGGGTTTACACAGAAGGCTGGTGTTGATTACCAAGAGACCTTCAGTCCAGTGATTAGACACTCAACTTTGCGTTTATTATTTGCTTTAAGTGTCCAGTTAGATATGGATATCATATCATTTAGATGTAACAACAGCTTTCCTTAACGGTCACCTTAAAGAAACCATATTCATGCATTTGCCTGAAGGCTTTCCCTTAAATAATTCAAATAAAGTGTTAAAGTTGAGAAAGGCTGTTTATGGTTTAAAACAATCCTCTCTAGCATGGTATACAAAAGTTGAAGAGATATTGTGTGATTCAGGATTTAGTAAATGTAAGCTAGAACCCTGTGTATTTGTTAAAAACCATGGTGATAATAAGAAAACCATAGTGGGACTGTATGTCGATGATTTTCTAATATTTTCAAATTGTAGAAGTGAGTCTAATAGTTTGATAGAAACTCTAAGTAAAAAATTTAAAACAAAGAATCTAGGTCAAGTGAGAAATTATCTAGGCATGAGAATAAACATTAATAAAAGTACCAATGTAATTACACTAGATCAGGAACAGTATATTAACCAGTTACTAGAAAAGTTTGATATGTCTGAATGTAATTCTATAGAAACACCCATAGAATAAAAATTAAATGTTGGAAAATCTAATGTATGTGACCAAAAATTGCCTTACCAAAAACTAATAGGAAGTTTAATGTATTTAGCTGTCCTAACACGTCCTGATATTTCCTATTCAGTGAGCTATTTAAGCCAGTTTAACAATTGTTATTCTTATGTACACTGGAATTAAGCAAAGAGAATTTTGAAATATTTGTCACAAACTAAAAACTATTGTTTGAAATATTCCAAAGAAAGCTCTGCAGAGCTGGTAGGTTTTGTGGATGCTGATTGGGCTAGTGATGCCACAGATAGACGCTCATACACAGGTTTTTGTTTTACAAAATCAGGTGCTGCAGTTTCTTGGGAAAGTAAAAAAACAAAGAACAGTAGCTCTCAGTAGCTGTGAGGCTGAATATATGGCCCTGTCAGAAGCCTGTCGTGAAGCAATATATTTACAAAAGTTGGAACTTGAAATAATTGGTTTTTGTAATAAAATTGTTATGTACAATGATAGTCAGAGTGCATTAAAGTTGGCAAACAATTGTCAATCTCACAAACGGTCTAAACACATAGACGTCAGATACCATTTCATTAGAGAAGTTTTAAGAAACGAGATCATTGAAGCAAGATATTTGTCAACAGCTAACATGCCCGCTGACTTGTTAACTAAAGGGTTGCCAAGCATTATAAATTTATGAAAGATCTTGGAATTGTCAATAAAACAAATTAATTACTTTTGCAGTACTTTAATATTTATTATATAGTACATACATAAGTAACTTATAAAAGTTATTGTTGAAATTTGTATATTACAAGTAAATGTGTTATTTTGATAAAGTGGGGGTGTTAAAATGTTATCAAAATATGAGGTTGATCAGGCATAAGTAGCTCCATCTATAAATTTATAAATCAATAGTGTATGTTATCTATGGCTAGATTTGTCGATGTACAATTGCATCCTAAAAATAAAATTAGTCTTTTGAAAACCGCCAACCAACGACTTTCATTATTTAAATTATAAGATATGCAATTTATTAGGGTAGAGTACGTATGTGCACACAAATGTACATACAAATATATACTTACTTATTATTGTCCTACGAATGTTCGTCTGCGAGTTTTAAGATTCCTTCACAAGCAACCATTAACAACGAACGAATGTTCGCCGTTAGATATGATGTTTCTTCGAAAACTATCACACGCACACAACAACAAATGTTCGCTATTGTGTTGAGTTTTCTATAAACTGATATAATAAAATAATACTTTAGTAGAAAAGGACAATGCAAGTCTTCCAGTTGTGGTGTGTATTATATATGTTTACAATACGCTACTTGACCCCTGTGGTACTCCTCTATTAATAGGTACAGCACTCGAGACATCTGTAGCACCCACTGAGTCATAGTTCACTTCCACTCGCTGGGTTCGTCCATTGAGATAGCTAGATATCCATTTTATAGCTACATCATCGAAACCATAATAATGCAGCTTGGCGATAAGCAACCTTGTATTGATGCTATCAAAGGCACGGGAATAGTCCAGTAGAACCAATATAGTTCCCTCTCCCGCGTCCTGAGCTCCTAGTATGTCATCAATTACATCTAGTAACAATGTAGAAGTGCTACGACCAGATCTGAACCCAGATTGTTTACAAGGCAAAATATTGTTATCTTCCAGGTAATTCACCATTTGCATACCGACAACCTTTTCAATGATCTTAGACATGAGAGGCAAGATGCTTATTGGTCGAAGGTCCTTTGACTCACTTTGGGTACCGGTTTAACTATTGCTTCCTTTCAAGTATTCGGGACTACTCCGGTTACAATAGATTTGTTTATAATAAATGTCAGTATAGGCAAGGTACGGGGTAGCGTGAGTAATAGCATATCTAGGGTGATTCCATCAACTCCTTTGGCGTTGGTTGATATACCTTTAATCATTTTTAAAACTACATTAGTATCCACTGTCCGTAAACAAAAGGATTCAGAGCTATGACGATTGGACTTGAAATATAGGAGTTCTGCATATTACTTCCGGGTATATCAAGAAAATATTTATTTATCTGGTCAGCATTTCCAATGCCTACAGGTAAGTCTGAGTGCCTTTTACGAAACTCGACATTTTTTTTCATATTTTTCCAGAGCGTATATAAAATAAGCAGTCTTTTCAGCATACAGCGCGGCACTTACCAACTTTTTCAAATCTTTATAGTAAGACTTGTCACATTCGCTGTTAGTTAACCGACTTTTAGTGTCCAAAGGTATGCCGAATCAAGATGAAGAAAACAACCTTTTGGTTGTTCCGGAACGTATAGACATTTATTTTGAAAATCAGTTTGAACTTATAATTTTACAGAAACATTTCACTTGCGCGATGTAATTACATCCAACACCATCTATTGATGCCACATGTAAAACTTATTGTAAATAAACTTCATACTTCAATTTGGACATACCGCCCACCAAGGACATTGATAATGAAGGTAAACATTTTTAACAATTATTAAAATCCGTGTAGGTAGATGTTGTGTAGATTTTAGGACAATACAAAAGTAATGCACACACTAAATAGCTCTTTAAATACGCCAAGATTCGTTTCAATTGTAGGTTAGTAGCTACCTAGTTATGAAAACGTGATATTTTCGACAAATAAGTAGATACCTAATAACTAAAACGTAACGTAACGTGTTGCAAAACGTAACGTGTCTTTCCTAAGCAAGAAAAAGTATTAAGGGAGAGTTAGATTACAAAATGAAAGTGTTTTGACTAATTTGATTATTATTACGCTTACGCGCGGAAGCGCCCTTTTGGGGAACTCAGCTGAGTGGGCGTTGTCAGTGCACTCTCAACCTTTTTCCGATTCTATGTTAATTTGTTTTTCTTTGAGAAAGGTAGTAAGGTACTAGGCAGTAACCTGCGATAGTGAAACAAGATGTCGTGCGTATTTCATTGACATGTTGCGTGCCAATAGTTTCATTGAGTAAAAACATGGCCGGATCTACCTATGGGCTGATTGGGCTGCAGCCCAGGGCCCCGAGGTTACAAGGGGCCCCCAGATCCCGCTAAAAAGTAGGCCATCATTTGAAAAAAAAATAGTTGTCTGTAGAATGTAGTTGAGGGGGAAATAAGTGTAAAAGGTTGTTTTCATGCTGTTTTTCATTAATTTTTTAAAGTTAATAATAATATTATGCATATTATGATTATGAATATGCATAGGCCCCCAAGTAGTTTCAGCTCAGGGCCCCACATATTCACGATCCGGCCATGAGTAAAAAGACGGATGTCCACACATTTTTTGTCAATTTCAGTAAAAAACAAAGCGTAATAACTCAGTCAATTTTAATCGAAAAAAAAATCGGTTTGCACTTTTACAATTAAGACCTTTGTCTACATACGTGATTAAATTTTTTATGGTAAATAAAAAATAACGGTGTATTTATGGGACCCGCGTAATCTACACCAGCATTAAGAAAGGGTTTTCCTGGGTTCACTCTACAGGATGGTAACTGACCCATAAGCTGGGTACGAGTTTTAGCAGCATTACGAATACATGGCACGCAATTATGTATATGAGCTCGCACCGTATCTTTAAGTTTGGTAATCCAGTACTTATTTCGAATGTAACAGCAGGTCAACTGCTGACCGCCATGCATTGTTTTTTCGTGTGCATCAGCCACTACAAGTTTAGCCAGAACTGAGTCTCCTGGAAGAATAACCGGATGTTTACTATGTTCAGGTAAGTTTGACTTTTCAATTCTACCTCCTACGCGTAACACCGCATTACCGTCTAGAAAAGGATTTAAAGTAGACAATTTACTCTTGTTGCTAATGTTTTTATTTTTCAGGATATCGGTAATTTCTTCACGGAACGAGTCTCGCTGCTGCAGTCGAATACAACACACAAGAGCTTCCTGGATTTCAACAGCTGTAAGGTAAGGTAATGGTTTTGTTTTACATGTTTCAGAATTTTTCAAACGTAGAAACCTTCTACAAAACGCTACTACTCTAATCAACTTTCTCAGTGTCCAAAATCTGTAAAGTATTTGCATTTCCTCGACGTCATCCCTTGTTACAGCGTGCACTTCTATAGGTTTAGCTTCTAAATCGGTTTTGGTACAAATAGCTAGTGGCTTTACATATTTTATCTCATTTTTCCATAAAGGGTCATCAACCAACTCACTCGCAAGCATACCTCGAGAGGCGCCGTCAGCAGGATTTTGCTTAGAGGTGACGTATGACCATTGGTTTGCATCAAGATGAGTAAGTATTTCAGCCGTACGATTGGCTATAAACGTTTTCCATCGACTGGGATGGTCACACAGCCAAGCCAGCACAAGAGTGGAGTCTGTCCATGCATGTAAGTCTGCCTTCTCTACGTTTAGAATTTTTGCGACCTCTCACAGCAATTTCATGACCAAAACAGCTCCGCATAATTCAAGTCGTGGGATCGATACCTGTTTGATCGGAGCAACCTTTGTTTTCGCGGTGACCAGATGAGTTATGATTTTACCATCTTTAATGATGCATCGCATATACACTACAGCGGCATATACTGCATTCGATGCATCGCTAAATCCATGCAATTCCACCTTGATGTCACTATCACTTCTTCCAATCCATCTTGGAAGATGAAAATTATACAACTTAGCCAATTCTTTACGATATGTCGCCCATTCCTGCAATATATGTTCAGGTAAATTATCATCCCAATCAAACCCAGACATCCAGAGCTTTTGGATAAATATCTTGGCGGTAACAATACATGGAGAAATCCATCCAAGGGGGTCATATAATCGACATATTTCACCGATAATTTTTCTTTTTGTTTCAGCTGAAGAATCTGACTGCAATTTAACACAATAATCAAATTCATCTGTCCGGCGATTCCAAGCAAGACCCACTGTAACACGTCGTTACATGTTTTTGTGATTTTTTTTTAACTTACTTAAAACATCCATCATTAATGGCTAAAAAGGCATTGTTCCAGGTCTTGTTTGTTTCTGAACTTGGATTTTTGCCACTCAAGTCTGACATTGACAGTTCAATGACAGTTCCTCAATTGATAGACGTTCGTCTATGGAATGACTGGATTTTTTTTTCTCTGGTGCGTGAGCGCATACCACCAAGTTCTCTCACATTGTACTTTACTTTAATTATTTATTTTCTTGCAATGTCGTCTGGGAGAAATGCATCAATCTCCTGACATTAAAGAGGCTCGCATGTGAAATGCGAGAAAAAGCTATTTTTTTCTTTTGTTTAAGACTTCTCTGGTAAGTTGGCTTGGCTTGACCTTGGTCGTCTTCTGCAACACCACATGTGGTTGCATTTTCTAATTATAGTGTTTATTGTTTGTTTTAGATCTATGAATAAATGAAATTTTAATTTTAAACAAGGAGGTGATTATACACCGAGGAGGATGGTCTTCTGCCTTGCTTAATTCTTCTTATTTTTGGGTAAGCACGCTTGGATTACTCTTATCCTTACAATCTCTTGTCACGCTGTACTCGATCTTGTGGTTAAATAAGTGCTTTTGGAGATTTACGCAGTTTTTCACAGCACATGTTTCGCACCTACCCTCTTCTCTGCTACAAGATATTTTGTTTGCTGCTTATGCTGACTATGCTTGTATGTGTTTTGCAGGCTTTTGGCAAGCCCTCCTTGGGTTGGGATACCCATGACACTTAGCCTTCTACAGACTGGAGCATTGCGGATCTCTTCTGTCTTGCGGTTCACGTTGGCAGTTCACCGGCAATGAGGTGTTGATGGACTGGTTGAGGTCGGAATGCCTGTAGCCTTAGGGAGGTTTGCCGATTAACAGGTATGCGCATACCTTAGCATTTAATTGTTAATTTAAGTAATACTAATTTTATTGTACCCCAGTATCCTATGTACTTGGATAGAATATTGTGTATTCATCTTACGGATATTTGAGACCACAATGGTCTCCATTGTTAGTTAAGTTAACTAGTTTAAGTGTGGTTAATTTGTGAAAGAAACAAAGCTTGAATGTCAATTTTAATAAATTCATTATGATCAAAGTCTTAAACAAAACATTTGTTTTCTTTACTCTTTCTTACTTTTAGTTAAAGTAAGTGGGGCCCTGCCTCAGTGCTCAGTTAGGTTTCTGTGAGCGTCCCAGAGAACCCACGGAGCTAGCAACACTTAGGCTAAAACACCACCTTAAGCCACTAGGTTACACCACTACCTTAGTGATCTCGTCCTCTTTTATCGCCCTATTCATTTCTGTATTTTCTTTTCCATTTTCCAATAAACCCTTTTTGTTGCACGACCACTTCTGTAAAATAAATCCTCCCCTTTTTAGTAATCCATTCATTTCTTCATATAATTTAACTGCTTCTTTTTCAGATTGACAGCCTGTAAGAAGATCGTCCATGTTTTGACTTTACTAGCAGCCAGCGGGTACTCCGGACCTTGATCAATCGCTATCTGCTGCAACACTTTGACAGCTAAGTATGGGGCACATGAAGTTCCAAAAGTAACCGTCATAAGTCGGTAGTCTTGAATTTCAACATTTACGTCATCTCTCCAAACGATTCTTTGAAAGTCACTGTGTTTATCCGCAATCACAAGTAAAATTGTCGATACATTTTTATGATATCGGCGTTAAGACATACAGGATTTAAGCGCCAGCGCATAATAGTATGACGTAATTCCGGTTGTAATTTTGGGCCCACCATCAGATTATTGTTCAAAGACACTCCATTAGCACTTCTATCAGACGCGTCAAATACTACTCTAGTTTTAGTAGTACTTTTATCCAATCTAATTACCGCGTGATGTGGTAACCACAACTTTTCGACGGTTGCCTTTGTATCTTTATGAACTTTCTCCATATCACCTAGTTCTTCATATTCTTTTAAAACTTGCGAATAGTTCTCTTTATTTTGTTTATTCTTTTCTAATCTTTTTTCCAGACTATGTAGCCGCTTGACAGCCACAGCTCTAGTATCTCCAAATTGCCGAATAATGTTTGGACGAAAAGGGAGCTCCACAACATATCGACCAGTGTCATCTCGGCGCGTTGTAGCTTGAAAGTGCTTTTCACAAGCTTGTTCTTCCGGAGACAAGACATTTTCTTTTGAAGGCGTAGGTTCTGACTCAAGCTCCCAGAACCGTTTAAGCAGATCATTTTCTTCAAGCTGCACGTGTAAACTTAGGATAACATTATGAACATTTAACTCCTCTGTTTGGCCATTAACTCTTCCGGACAACACCCATCCGAGGTATGTATCCTGCGCTATTGTTGAACCCGAAGGGTCTTTGATCAAACCCTCTTTCAGGATAGTACAATAAACCTCAGAGCCTAGCAAAATATCTATTTTATTCGGCGTATTATATTGCGGATCAGCCAGCTGAATATTATCTAATTCAGTCCATTTAGGTAAGTCAAATTTCGTTTCAGGTAAAATTGAAGTTACCGTATTAATAACATGTGCCTTTACTTGCACTTTAAAATTAGGATCATGTAGTGACTGAATATTAACCATAACCATCGATTTCGAGGTTAAGCCACCATGACCCCCACCTAATCCCGAAATAGTGCATTTCGAGGCAATTTTGTTCAGCCGCTTCCGAAATAAAAGATGCTTGAGACCCTTGGTCAAGCAGAGCTCTCAATATTTGTGGATAACCATTTTTGGACTCGGCCTTAATTAAAGCCGTTGCTAATAAGGTTGGATTAGAAACCTTCCCTGACACAAAATGGTTCAAAATACCTGTGGTCTCATTCGTCTCACTGGACGATTCCGGCTGGTTCAACTCTTCTTCGCCTGATTCCTGTTGGCTGAGCTCATCTGACTCCGTTGCGACTGCGACAGTAAGTGCATTAGGTTTACCATGGAGCAAGGTATGATGTTTTCCTTTACATATCCTACACTTTATGACCACATGACAATATCTTCCTGAGTGACGTCCGCCAAGGCAATTAAAACAAAGCCCAAGTGCTTTCACAATATCCTGACGACTGGCTACGTCTTCTTTGGCGAACTTACTGCAAGAGAACAGCTTATGACCTTCATTACAGTGAGGACAAGTAACATCTGAAGTGACGTGTAAGACTTTGGGGTAAGTATTTGGATTATTATATTTAACTTTATTTTTTGCAGGTTCTACAAACTCTAACGCCCTAAAACGCGACTCTAAAAACTCTTTAAACATTCTGAAAGACGGTAAATCTTCGCAATCATCATTTACTTTAAATTCCCATTGTTTTCGTGTATCAACGTCCAACTTCAAACTAATAATGTATATAATAATAATATTCCATGACTCTACTTTGATCCCTAAATTTTGTAATTCGTGTATACAATCTGATGTGGTATTTAATAATTCTTTTAAACCTTGTGCTGATTCGTAAGTTAAACTACGCTGACCAAACAAACGTTTTAGGATACAATTAGCCATAAACCTTTTATTATCGTATCTTTTTTGTAACATGTCCCAACATTTCATATAATTGACCTTTGTTATTGGTACATATATGTTTTACCAGTTCTTCAGCTTCGCCTTTGAGTTGAGTTTTTAAATAATAACCACCAGGAACCAGGGATATAAACAAATCTTTAAACGATGCCCACTCAGAGTATTGACCATTAAATACTGTGATAGATATTTTAGGTAACCTGACAGCTACATTTTTACTCTCAGACGAAGTTGAACAATCGCTTTCACAAGAACCTTTTGGTTTTAATGACTTTAATGCGGTTTTTAGTTCACCCTTATAAGTTAAATACATTTCATATCCGTTATCAAACAAATCATAATATTTAATTTTATCTAAATGAGGTTGCGGGTTTGATGCTAGAATAGTATCATTAATATTAGAAATCTTGTCGATCAACTCTTGTAAAGCTTCCAATCTCGCCTCAACATAAGACTCCGTAATCCTGTCTTTGGGTGACTTCTTGAAATTAATTCTCTGTCTGTCTAATTGACTTAATAAGTCCTGCATTTTTCTAAAATCACCTTCCATTGTGTCTTTGTTAGTATTTAGTTTCGACCGAAATTACTGCAGAACCTTCTCTATAGAAATTTTCAAAGTCCAAAATGATGCGAAATTTTGTTGTTTTGTTGAAAGTGTTTGAACGCCTACAATCCGCTTTGAAATCCGGCATAGGTTCCCCGTAGTATCACTTTTTTCGTAATTATTCTAAGTCCTAAACTACACTGAATGTCAAACGTACTTACAGTTGGTTTTTGCACTTTACCAAATCCACTTCACCTTGTCAAGTCTTCAATTACTGCAATAACTCCAGATGTGTTCTATACTTCGCTATACTATACTATACTTTCGTTTGCTTCAAGTTAATTTCGCTAGCGCCTTACTTGCAAACACGGTGCCGGTAGTTCCATGTAATATTACCTCCTCCATACAATCCCGCTAGTCCATACTGTGACTAGTACGCCAAAACTCTTCAATATCAGCTCTTGCGTGCAATGTTGTATGGAGCAACTTTGAGCTCTATACTATGGATATATAGCACTTTTTCTTCAAAAAACGCTCCGACTCGTAGGGACCATGTCCAAAGGTATGCCGAATCAGGATGAAGGAAACAACCAAAATCCGGAACGTATAGACATTTATTTTGAAAATCAGTTTGAACTTATAGTTTTACAGAAACATTTCACTTGCGCGATGTAATTACATCCAACACCATCTATTGATGCCACATGTAAAACTTATTGTAAATAAACTTCATACTTCAATTTGGACATTTAGCTTGTGCTTTATTTCTCAATTCCATCATTTTTTTACCGTCGGTGTAATCCACGGGGGGTTCCATTCTTTAATAAAAGCTTTTTTGATAGGAGCGTGACAATCAAACAGACGAATAATATATGCATTGAAAGTCGAAAGCGAATCAACAACATCCAAATCATTAGTCAATAATCTGCTCCCAAGGAATAGCATCAACATCTGCATTAAATTTCTCAAGATTTATATCTTTCAGTGGTCTGTATGTGATCCATCTAGGATGCAACTTAGGTTTTTTTACAGAGAGTTCACAAGAAATAAAAGCATGAGCACTGAGTTCAGGTATGTACTCAACACACAAATTCGAGACTTTAACATTACCACTACAAACTACATCTATTAAAGTCTCCGAGTTATCAGTGAAATGGGTTGCGCTTTTAACATTCTGCTGGAGATCAGCACATTTGGCAAACTCATAAAACTTTTTTGTATTAACATTATCCATCGATAACAGGTTTATGTTGAAATCACCAAGTATCAAAATTTGGTCAAATTTAGAAAAGGAACAAATGGATTCAGACAGTGCATCAAAAAACGTGTCCACGTTTAGCCATGGCGGGCGATAGGCAGTACCAATAGCTATTCTGCATCCGTTGAGGCTTACACTGAGCCACATCTGTTCCACATCTGTAGTCTGGGGGTGGAGCAGTTGTCTGACATATATTCCTCGGCGTATATAGAAGCCCACTCCACCACCTCGCGAGCGGATGCCCACGGGTCGCGGAATGTGGCGTAGTCTATAGCCTGGTGGCGCTGGAGCCCGACCCTCTTCCCCTGATCGCAGCCATGTTTCGTTAATAGCCAGAATATCAACATTGTGCCTCTCTACCGCTGCAAGAAACTCATCGTGGCGTGACCCTAGGGACCCTGGATTTAAGAAGCCCAGAGACAAGTTCTTTCTATTTTTAATGTATTGTACAATAAATGAATAGACAATTTGAATATGCTTACAGTTAATCAGATACATTTTTAATAAAGTTAAGTGGCGCTGATCAATGCATTGCAAAATACAGCCCATATACGTATCACAAAAAAATAATTTATAGCAACATTTCAGTTCTATGCCACATGTTACGAATAGTATAGTGTTAGAAATCATTGAGATAGTATTTGTATACAAATAAACACAATAAAAAATACAAGAACAGTTGACAATTAATTCACTTAGGATTACCAAAAAATATATCACAATAACACAATAGACATTGCGAGCACTACTCGTACTAGAACTAGGCAACAGTAGGACGAACGGCATCCGGACTGAAAACCCGGACTAGGTCGTCTTCGGTGCGCAGACGATGACGCGCACTGTCCTTGCCATGATGGTGCCGTGCAAAAATACGACCTTCTCTTGTCCATACAACACGCCAATCTAGGCGACTACCTATCTCGCGCGCTCGTCGGAATAGCTGCCTGTTCACACTCGTTAGCCGTTCGTTCACGTAGAACCGACGCGGGGGTCCCGGTAAGTCCGCGCCCTCAGTGGTCGCCCCGCGACGCACCCGGGCGGTCTGCAGCAGCTGGTCGCGCACGGCGCGCCGGGCCAAACGCACGACGATGGGTCGCGGGCGCGGCGCGGAGCTTGACCCGCCCGGCACCTCCAGCACGCGACCCACGCGCGCTGCGCTCACGATGTCATGTGCCGTGAGATCGACCCCCAACTTGCAGGCCAGTGTGGTGACTATGTGAGAAAGGTTTTGTCCTCCCTGCTCCGGAATGCCGGAGACCTCCACATCATTCAGCAAGAGGTCCTGATCTCTTTCGTTAAGTTGTGACTTGAGTTGAATAATGGACTCTTGTAAGGAGTTTTGATCTTGGCCATTTTCAGGGCGGCTCTCTAATACACTTACGCGCTCGGCAAGGGTATCAAGACGACTCTCGCAGAGGCTTACTCTGCCACATATTGTAACCAGGGCGTCATTCAGCCTTGCCATCTGTGCCCTGTTCGCCCTTAATTCTTCTCGCATTTCCTCCCTGAACGTGCGCATTTCCATTACCAGAGATCGAAAATCTGCAAACTCAATAGTGACTCTGTCGGCGGTATCGTCTAAGGGTTGCTCCACGATGGACATGTCCAAGTGGGTCGGACTCTCCACGGCAGCCCCGCGGCGCACAGTAATCTCATGCACTCTACCTTGTACAGGAGTATTAGTGTTGTCATGTTTAGGCTGTACACTTTTACACAACACGCACTTCCAAGTCTCCCTGTATTCCTTGGTTAAGCGCGTTTCAGACACATTGGCACAGTCCAAGTCATAATATTGTTTGCAAATATAACATTTTAAATATCTACGGTCTTCTATTACTTTTCTACATCCACCGCAAACAAATTTATTAGCCGACATTTTCGCTTTGAAATCGATCATAAACGTAAGAAAAAACAACAAAAAGTCTTCCAAAAACAAAAGGAAAGAATAAACAAAAAAAACAAAAAGTGGCACTGCCTAGGCTCGAACTCAGATTCCTTGTATACGGATTAACGGACTATTCAGTCTGACCGCATACAAAAACAACCAGGAACCAATGTACATGTGCAACGAAATAAGCAATATGTTTTGACGTTCTAGACTACTTAAGTTTGTTGGATAAGGTCAACGACCGTTTTTGCGTGAACACTCAAATCACAGTTAGTACTTGTTTGCACCGTCACTTTGTCAACAAAATAAAATGTTGGTGATATTGTTGAAGTTTTTGCTCACAGTTCCAAAACAAAACTATTTTTAGTAAGTTAGGACCACAGTTTGACAGATTTAGGTAATTACAAATCACTGGTTAAAATTTTACAACTGTATTCGGGGATTTTATATTTATTTAAGAATTAATTACGGGAGCACACGCGTATACGTCCACCACTGTTACCGCGCCCCGCGCACTTTTCAAATTTTCAAATTAACAACGAATCAATCCTTTAGATTGCGGTTTAATACCGTAGTGTGTCCTCCTCTCCTCAATTTTCCTTTAAAGTAGAATTCAGAGGCTGGGGGACACGCACAATGGTATTGAATAAGTCCTCCTCCTCCTCCCGTACGTGCCTGTTATAAACTAGCCGCCGGATTATTTGTTGATGCTTGCAGCAGCAGCAGCAGCAGCAGCAGCAGCACGCCATTAGAGAGAATGTAATTAACACAATTTATTTATAATTAAATAGCAAGCCGAACATTCGTTGTACACATATGCGCTCTAGAAATGCATCTTTAAGAAATATGTTATCACTTTAACGAAGGTTTCTACAGGTTCCTGACAACAGACGAACGCTACCAATACAAAAAAATAATGTATCTGAAGAAAAAACCTTCATAACATGCTTTTATGTAAACATTCCAGTTTGGAGGAGCATTATTCAAGATTGCGGAGATTTGCGAAAGCGGTCAGCTGCTGCTGGTCATTTGGTTGGTTGGTGTCCATGACCGGTCCTTGACGCACGGGAGGAGACGTGCGGGAGGCGGGCATGACGTCAACGCGACGGGTCGGCAGACCGCGCGGCGCCGGCGCAACCACTTGCCTTCGGATCCCAGCCACGCTTGGACCCCTTCCTTACCACCGGTCGCGATTAATGTAACATCGCCGTAGAATTAGTACAAGTTTGTAAACGCTGAATAAACCAGCCTATTTAAATACAGTCCACTTTATTTACCAACCAAAGACCATCTCTCACATTGGTCCTATCTCGGTCGCCGTTTACAAATTTCGGAAAAAACTACCGGCACGCGTGAAGTTCTGAAGCTCTTCAGTGCGGTCTTCAGCAGCGAGACTTCTTTGAACATCATCCACCTATCGAAGAATCTCCATTTGCAACCACACAAGCCGAAGAACGAAGAAAACAAAATTGGAGGTGGATCGCAATCGGACTACGGACCCGTCGAATGGTCGACGCCTTACTCTGCGCACGTGGTCGGTTTGGGTATTTCGTGAGTCTGTTCCAAATTATCCCTTCTTTTCTTTCATTCTATCCACTATTTAATTGCTACAATAGTTTCAATTCGGTGAGTGCTTTATTTTTCAAAAAATTGTGACCACATCATTAAAAATAATTCATCGTTAAATCTTTCCTGCCGCATTAAAGTAAATTATTTTATAGTGTTTAGCGTAACTGTTTTGTATCTACAACTGCATACCTGCTTATACCTACGCGGCACACCGTAAGTGCATCGCACAGCTGTTCTTTTGTTCTCGCTACACCCGAGTCATTCCTTATCGCCGTAGGTACGCATCATTGTGTGCCGTTATTATTTCTTGTGCCTACTCATTTCATTAACTGTATTTTATTTGAGCCTTTCTTCTCATTTTATTAGATAGCTTGTTAGTATGGCTGACGATAAGAAAGAGAGAGAGAGGCTAATTAAAAAGCGTAGCTGTTTAAAATCAAAATTAACAATTTTCAACAATTACATTAATTTGCTTAAAAGTTGCCCTGAGCTTAGCAGAGTCCAATTGTTAGACCTAGAAGGCCGTTTCAAAAAGTTTGATGCCGTATATGCTTCTTTCGATGAATTCCAGTCGGAAATCGAGGTGCTTTCGGAGGATCCTGCCGACGAGAGTGAGGAGCGCGAACAATTTGAAGACCAGTACCACTCACTAGTAGCATCAGCGCGCGACCTGCTCGGCAACTTTGACAGCCAGCGCAATCTTCGGGATGGTTCCGTATCGTGCTACGAGGATGTACAGGCGAGTAATTGCGTTCGATTGCCAAAAATTGACTTGCCCGTTTTCCATGGACACTATCAGCACTGGCTCAAATTTAGAGATACCTTCATATCTTTAATTCACTCTAGGCAAGATATGGATAACATTAATAAATTGCACTACCTTCACGCTTCTCTTAAAGGCAGCGCTTTGCTTTTGATAGACAATTTAGATTTTAAAGCCGATAATTACGAAGCTGCTTGGAAGTTGTTATGTAATAGGTACGATAATAAGAGATTACTTGTCAACAACCACGTTCAAGCATTATTTAACGTGGAACGCATGCAAAAAGAATATTTTCTATCCATCCGTCATCTTATAGACACAACTAATAAAAATTTACGTGCCTTATCGTCCCTAGATCAACCAACTGAACATTGGGACACTTTAATTATCCACATGATGGCTGAAAAGTTAGACAGTGTGACCCACAGAGTGTGGGAAGAATATAGAAACACATTAACAGATCCTCCTTCGTTAAATATTTTTATTAATTTTCTTAGTAATAGAGCGGATTTGTTGGAAACAATACAAGAAAAAGGTAAAACACAAAAAGATATTTACAAACAAAATTCAAATTTTCTTATAGATACACATACATCACAGAATAAAACACATATTTACAATAGTAATAATAAGAAAAAATCAAATATTTACAACAATACAATCGATTCAAAATCAACACACAGTAATTATAATACAAAATCATTAAAATGTCCCCTTTGCAATGAAAATCATTTTCTATTTAACTGTGAAACATTCAGATCCTTAACTATAGAAGATAGAATTCAAAGGGCTAAACAATCAAAAGTGTGTCTTAACTGTCTTCGACCTGGTCACATCGAAAATAGGTGCAGTCTTGTCCCTTGTAGGTACTGCAAAAAGAGACACAGCACACTCCTGCATATGCATGAGATCGAGCCTACTCCTGTATCTGCCATTCCTACCAGCAACATAAATCATTTTGCTAATGATTGTAATGATACCACGCAGTTGACTACTCCTTTGTGTGTATTGCTGTCCACAGCGGTGGTGCGCGTGCTCGACGGCGCGGGCGGCGTGCATTCGGCACGAGTGCTGCTCGACAATGGCAGCACGGCGAATTTCATAACACAGTCGATGTGCGGTAAGCTGGGTCTGTCACACCGGGGCGCGAACTCCACGGTGACTGGTATTAACAATCACACTTCACAAAGTACACAGTCTTGCAGTCTTACTTTAATGTCAAGTCATGACGACTTTAAATTCACTGTAGATTGTCTTATTTTACCGCAAATAACAAAATGTTTGCAGTCTTCCTTCATTAATTTAGAACATATTCCTCTTCCTAAGGGAATTAGTCTTGCTGATCCTACTTTTAATATACCATCAGTAATAGATATTGTTACGCGCCACGATTAACGTTCGTAGTAACCAGCGCCATCTAGTGTGGAAAGGCGGGACTACAGAGAGTCGAGACGCGTACGCCAGAATTTACTAGAACAATGACCTTGACCGAGCGTACGGCCGTTCAAGGCCGCACTGCGCGCGAATGTTCCGGATGTTTCTGCGTTGGAAGGTTCGGGAACGGCCGTGGCAATATAAAAGGCCGGGATTCACCGCGACCGGGACAGTATTGAATTAGCGATACAAGTGATTACTTCGAAAGCGATTTTGAAGTGCGACTTGGGAGCGATTGTTGTTTTAATTAGTGCGTTTTAAGGTTGTAATTAGTGGCGTTCAATTAAAGTGTGACTTTTGGTAATTTTTATCGGCTGTTTTTATTGTCACGAACCCGAAGCTCGTAACAATTGGTGTCAGAAGTGGGATTTAAATTATGCCGATTTTACCTAAAGACGACACGGAGGGTATCCGTACCCGGAGTCAACGCCAACAGGAGACGGACCAGAGACGTTTTGGTGGAGCTTTGCCGCAGGAATCGGAAAGCCAGTTATTAACCACGGAGGCCGGCCCGTCCACAGCAACACCAGCAGCATCGGCAGCACCAGACCTTGCTGCTTTAATGATGATGCTGCAGGAGCAGTCTCGCCGACAGGAGGAACAGGCTCGTCGGTTGGAAGAACAGCTAAAGCGGGACAAGGAGGAACAGGCTCGCCGCCAGGAGGAACAGGCTCGCCGCCAGGAGGAACAGGCTCGCCGCCAGGAGGAACAGGCTCGTCGATTGGAAGAACAGCTTCAGCGGGACAAGGAGGAACAGGCTCGCCGCCAGGAGGAACAGGCTCGTCGATTGGAAGAACAGCTTCAGCGGGACAAGGAGGAACAGGCTCGCCGCCAGGAGGAACAGGCTCGTCGGTTGGAAGACCAGAGGCAGCAGGACAAGGAGGAACAGGCTCGCCGCCAGGAGGAACAGGCTCGCCGCCAAGAAGAGCAGATGCTTCTTCTGAAGGACCTTCACGCTACCTTCGGGAAAGACATAAAGGAGGTGAAGGATAAGGTTGCTCAACATGACAACCGCCTGCTGGAAGCTGAAATCCGGATCGACCAAGTCAATAATCGGGTTGACTACGTAGTGGCTGATGTGAAGAAGACCGTGATGGCAGACGTTAAGAAAACGCTGGATTGTCTTAAACTTGGAGAAGCAATCGCAGCTCCCGTAGCTACAACACCTTCGCTACGTGGATTCAAAGTGCCACCGTTCGACGGAACTTCTTCCTGGTCGGCCTACAAAATCCAGTTTGAGGCAGTCATGAAAGCGAATGGCTGGAATAAAAATCAGGCCATGACTGCCCTCACCCTAGGCCTTCGTGACCAGGCCTTATCAGTTTTGGAAGCTCTCGGTAAGGAAGTGACTTACGAGCAGCTCCTTGAGGCACTGGAGGCTCGATATGGCGACGCTCACTTGGAACACGTGTTTCGCGCACAGCTTAAGGACCGCGTGCAACGCAGCAGCGAAAACTTGCAGCAGTGGGCCCTTGAAGTGGAGAAGCTGGTGCGTAAAGCTTACCAGTCCGTACCAGCGCTTATTGATGGGAACCTGGTGCAGGCGTTCATCGACGGCATCCGCGATATTGAAGTTAGAGCTGCTGTGAGGCTCGGGCACCATGGGACGCTTAAGGACGCCTTGGCCCATGCACTGGAGGTGGAAGCTGTGCGGCAGGATCATCGTTCCCATCGCGTCAGGGAGGTTGCAGCGGCTTCAGTTCGCGACCGCAATAAAAGTTACAGCCCTAGGTGCTATGGCTGCGGGGAAAGGGGCCACCTTCGATCCAGTTGCCCTAAGCGAACTGCAGAAGGAGAAGACGGCAGTCCAGCTAAGAGCACCGCCCAGCACCAGCAGCAGGGAAACGAGTAATAGCCAGGACTGCGGGGCGGGTGCTGGCTGAGGTTCAAAGAGCCCCAAGGGTTTCGGTCAAACAAACCCAAGACGGGAACAGCCTAGTCATCCAGGGCGAGGTAAACGGAACGCCGTGTAAGCTGACTATAGACACTGGAGCCTCTCGCACGGTTGTCAGTTCCCAAATTATGAGACGGTCCCTTGGGGACTCTGCATACAACCGAGAATACATTAATTTGGTAACAGCCACAGGTCAGCGCATACCCGTCCATGGAGAGAAAAAGATGGGGCTGAAGCTAGGCAACAGAACCTACCTGCATAATGTCATTGTGGCGGATATAATGGACGATTGCATCCTGGGCCTTGACTTTATGAGGAAGAATAGTTGCGAAATTGACGTCAAGCAAGGTGTTCTGAAATGTGGACGAGAGGAACTTTTCGTGGAAGGCGCGTTACCAGGGAATGTATACAGCCTTAAAAAGATTGTTCTTCCGCCGAGATCGGAAACGATTGTGCCGGTTAGTCTTCCTCGGAATCCTGGGCAAACTCAACGTTGTGTACTTGTGGAAAGGGTAGAAAATGACCTTCCATGGAAAGTGGCACGCACTTTGGTTAGAGCCACCGACATCTCAGGGGTACGTGTGCTGAACCTTTGTGACCAGGAACAGGTTATAGAAAAAGGCACACTAGTTGGTACTTGCGAGGAAGTGGATTGGTTGCGTCGATGCCAACATCAATCGACCGGGACCGTCAGCAAAGATACACAAACGAGAGTGACCACACTTTTAGAAGACTGCCGCAGCGCTCTGTCCCAAAATGAAATGGTTAAGGCGAAACAAATGTTGCTCAAGTATGCCAACGTTTTCTCGTCAAACGATGCTGACATCGGAAGGACTGGCTTAGTTCAACACAAAATTAGCACAGGAGAAGAATTGCCTATCCGTCAGCGGCCAAGGAGATTGCCCGTAGCACGTGAAAAGGACGTGGAAACCATGATTGAGGGAATGGTGAAGGATGGTGTTATTGAACCTTCATCTAGTCCATGGTGTTCACCTGTAGTGCTGGTAAGAAAGAAAGACGGTAGCATGAGGTTTTGTGTTGACTATCGTCGTCTGAACGACGTTACAAAGAAAGACAGCTATCCTTTGCCAAGAATTGATGACACGCTGGACATGCTTACTGGAGTAAAGTGGTTTAGCACGCTAGATTTAAAAAGTGGTTACTGGCAAGTTGAAATTGATCCTAAAGACAAGGAGAAGACTGCATTCTCGACAGGAATGGGTCTGTGGCAATTCAAAGTCATGCCGTTTGGATTGTGCAACGCTCCGGCAACGTTTGAAAGGTTGATGGAACTTGTACTTACCGGTCTGATTGGCGATGCCTGTCTAGTCTACTTGGATGACATAATCATCGTAGGCCGTACGTTTGAAGAACATCTTCTAAATCTGGAACGCGTGCTCATGAAGATCCAGAGTGCCAACCTCAAGTTAAGCCCGAAGAAGTGTTCACTATTCAAACGGCAAGTTAGCTTTTTGGGATATGTAGTGTCTGAAGAAGGTATCAGCACGGATCCAGAGAAAATCGCTGCTGTAAAGGATTGGCCAATCCCAAAAGACAAGACGCAGGTCAGAGCATTCCTTGGTTTGTGTTCCTACTATCGGCGTTTTGTTAAGAACTTTGCAGAGATAGCAAAACCCCTGCATAAGCTAACGGAGGAGAAGCGACATTTCTGCTGGGATGGAAGTTGTGACATCGCATTCCAGGAGCTAAAGGACCGTCTGTGCAAAACACCTATTTTGGGATACCCTGATGTGAGTAAGGAATTCATAGTTGACACAGACGCAAGTGACATAGGACTTGGCGGTGTATTATCCCAGCGGAATGGCGATCAAGAAATTGTGATAGCTTACTTCAGCAAGTCTTTGTCGAAACCTGAAAGGAACTATTGTGTTACGAGACGAGAACTGCTTGCTGTAGTAAAGTCGTTGCAGCACTTTAGCAAATATCTTCTGGGGCGGAAATTCCACATACGAACTGACCATGCTGCACTGAAATGGCTTTTGCAGTTCAAGAATCCGGAAGGACAAGTTGCGAGATGGATTGAATTACTGCAGGAATACGACTTTGTGGTGGAACATCGCAGCGGAAAATCTCATGGTAATGCAGATGCATTGTCAAGAAGACCTTGTCCTGAAGACTGCAAGCATTGTACCAGGCAAGAAAGTAAAGAAGTTGTTCCTGTGAGGATGCTCAAGACAGACCTTAGCAACGAGTGGAAGGAAAGCCTACAACGTGCACAACAGGAGGATGCGGACATCAAGCCGATTCTGGAGTGGATGAAGGCCGGAGTTCCTAAGCCTAGGTGGAGCGACGTCTCAGCGATGAGTTCGATCACAAAGAGCTATTGGGCCCAATGGGACAGCTTGGTGATTCAGGATGGAGTTCTGTGCCGTAGATGGGAAAATGCTCGTGGAGACAGCTGTCATCTGCAAATGGTTGTCCCCAAAGGTCAAGTACCGGATGTTCTACAGCTGTACCATAATGGTTGTTCAGGAGGTCATCTGGGAGTAAAACGGACACTACTGAAGATACGAGAACGGTTTTACTGGGTCTACTGTCGGGACGATGTCGAGGACTGGTGTCGCAAATGTACAAGTTGTGCGGCTGTAAAGGGACCTCAGACTCGTAGTAGAGGTGCATTGAAGCTGTACAATGTGGGCGCACCATGGGAGAGGATAGCCCTTGACGTTGCGGGGCCGTTCCCGGAAAGTGAAACAAATATTTCATGGTTGTGATGGATTACTTCACTAAGTGGCCGGAAGTCTTCGCCATTCCAAATCAAGAAGCCTCGACAGTTGCTGATAAGTTAGTTTATGAAGTCTTTTGTCGTTTTGGAGTTCCCTTAGAAATCCACAGTGATCAAGGAAGGAATTTTGAGTCCCAAATATTCCAGGAAACTTGTCGAGTTATGGGAACTCATAAAACAAGAACAACTTCTTACCACCCACAGTCGGATGGAATGGTGAAAAGATTTAATCAGACACTAGAGAGGTACTTGGCAAAAGTTGTGGAAAATCGGCAACGAGATTGGGACAAGCACATACAACCATTTTTGTTGTCATATCGTAGCGCTGTTCACGAAAGTACATCGGTAACACCAGCGTTCGCAAACTTTGGAAGAGAACTACGACTGCCTGCAGACTTGATCACCGGAATACCACCTGATTCCCCATGCAGTATAACAGATTATGCAAATAACTTGCGGAACAAAATGAATGACATTTGTGAGCACGTGAGACAATCGGGCCAGCAAATGTCTGAAAGAATGAAAACCCGCTATGACCGCAAAATGAACAGTAAAGAGTTTGACGAAGGTTCACTAGTGTGGTTGCACAATCCAATCCGCAGCAAGGGGAAATCTCCTAAGCTTCAGGCGAAATGGGAAGGGCCGTATCGAATTGTGACTAAGATCAATGACGTAACCTACCGGATACAAAAAGGTGCGAGGGGTACTCCTAAGATCGTCCATGTGGATCGATTGGCGCGTTATTATGGAGCCGAAAATGCTCGGGACGAGCATGTCTTAGGAGGGGGCAGTGTTACGCGCCACGATTAACGTTCGTAGTAACCAGCGCCATCTAGTGTGGAAAGGCGGGACTACAGAGAGTCGAGACGCGTACGCCAGAATTTACTAGAACAATGACCTTGACCGAGCGTACGGCCGTTCAAGGCCGCACTGCGCGCGAATGTTCCGGATGTTTCTGCGTTGGAAGGTTCGGGAACGGCCGTGGCAATATAAAAGGCCGGGATTCACCGCGACCGGGACAGTATTGAATTAGCGATACAAGTGATTACTTCGAAAGCGATTTTGAAGTGCGACTTGGGAGCGATTGTTGTTTTAATTAGTGCGTTTTAAGGTTGTAATTAGTGGCGTTCAATTAAAGTGTGACTTTTGGTAATTTTTATCGGCTGTTTTTATTGTCACGAACCCGAAGCTCGTAACAATATCTTAGTAGGGGCCGAAGTATTTTGGTCCGTTTTGGGTAATAACCATATTAACTTGGGTAAGAATCAACCCAAGTTATATGAAACAAAACTGGGTTGGTTGGTGTCTGGGCATGTGTCCCGTCTTAAGCACTCTTATAATACTCCTGTTTGTCATTTTTTAAATGACGAAACCAATCCAGACTTAACTCGTTTCTGGGAATTAGATACTGTAGCAGCCAAGCACTCCATATCACCCGAAGAACGTGCCTGTGAGCAGAACTTTCTCTCAAACACCACTCGTAAAAATGACGGCCGCTTTGTCGTGACCATGCCGCTGAAGGAAGACCCCTCAGTCTTAGGCGAGTCATATCAACAGGCTAAGTGTCGTTTTGCATCCTTAGAGCGTAGGTTTATGAGGGATTCTGCTTTCAAGGATATGTATTCGGAGTTCATGCTCGAGTATGAACGATTGGGTCATATGACCGAAAATAAGGAGCCTTTAGCTAGCTGTCTTCAACAGTCTAATCATAATTATTATTTGCCACATCATGGCGTCTTACGTGAGTCTAGTACCACGACCAGGCTTCGTACAGTCTTTGATGCATCTGCCAAAACCAGTTCAGGTTTTTCATTAAATAATATTTTAATGGTAGGTCCCACTGTACAAGAAGACCTTTATTCTATATTACTACGTTTTCGTCAGCACAAGTACGTCATAACAGGTGATATAGAAAAAATGTATCGAGCGATTGAAGTTACACCCAGTCAACGTCCTCTTCAACAAATCTTTTTTCGTACTGACAGTACTAAACCCCTTAAAACTTACACTCTTAACACGGTAACGTATGGGACGTCTTGTGCCCCATACTTAGCCACCAAGTGTCTGGTTAGTTTAGCAACAAGTGCACCAGACGACGATGTTAAACAAGCCATCCAGAGGGATTTTTACGTTGACGATTATCTGGGAGGATCCTCGTCAATTGAGGATACGGTACGAATTTGCAAGGGTGTCATTTCCACTTTAGAAACTGCACACTTTCATCTCAGAAAATTTAAATCCAATAATCAAGATGTTTTAAATCAAATTTCCCCACATTCCCCTGATTCAAATACTGTTTACAATTTATCGGATATTGAATTAAACAATCATTCTAAAACATTAGGATTAAATTGGATTTGCGATTCAGATTCCCTTTCATTTTCCATAAATATAAATTCAAATAAAAACATTACTAAAAGGCACATACTTTCAGTCATAAGTCAAATTTTCGATCCTTTAGGCCTAGTGGGCCCATGTGTAGTTGAGGCTAAAATTATAATGCCAAGATTATGGATTAATCAATGCACCTGGGACGAAGAAGTTTCCAAGGAAATAAAACAGTCATGGTTAACCTTTGCAAACACGTTACCGTTTCTCAACCATATTAAAATTCCTCGGTGGGTTTTAAACAATGACTCCGTTACGCACGAAGTTCACGTCTTTTCTGACGCTTCCGAACGAGCGTACGGAGCGTGTATTTACATACGTTCTATTGATGGTCTTGGAGCAATATCAGTACACCTTCTGACTTCCAAAAGTAGGGTTGCACCCATCAAGCCTACTACCATTCCCCGCCTCGAGCTTTGTGGGGCTTTGTTAGCTGCAAGACTGTGTATAAAGGTATTGGCATCATTGACGGTACCCATAAGTGAATGTAGATTCTGGTGTGATTCTACCATAGTTTTAGGGTGGCTAAAAACCCCGCCGAGTGAACTCAAAAGTTTCGTAAGAAACCGTGTTCATGAGATCCAGGAGAACACAGAGGGTCACTCGTGGAGTTACGTGCCGTCGGGGGACAATCCGGCGGATCTTGTTTCCCGCGGGCTGAAGGCTGACCTGATAAGCAGTTCCAGCTTGTGGTGGTCAGGCCCCACATTCTTAACAGGCAATGAAGCTCATTGGCCTAAAACGCCTAACCAATGCGAGAAACAGGATCTACCCGAGTTGGTCACTTGTACGGTTGCGTGCGCAAACGAACCTAATGCTGATGTAGTTAGTAGCTTCATTAACAAAAAATCTAAGCTTATTTCTTTGCAAAGATCGATAGCATACTTATTAAGATTTATCGCAAATTGTAAAAACATTAATGACAAATTATCTGGCCATTTAACCGTTCAGGAACTCGAAAAATCTTTAAATTTAATAATTCGCAAAGCACAGTCTGAAATGTTTCCAGATGAGTATGCCATTCTCAAATCGGGAAAAATATTACCCCACAAAAATCGCCTTCTTTCTTTATCTCCATTTTTAGATTCCAAAGATATTATTCGAGTCGGTTGCAGGCTCAATAATTCACCTTATGATTATGGAGTAAAACATCCCATTTTATTATGTAGCAAGCACCATTTTACTACCATTCTTTTTGAACATTTTCATATAAAATATTTGCATGCTGGCCCCCAACTTTTATTGGCAAATATTAGGCAAACATTTTGGCCACTAGGTGGTCGCAATCTGTCTAAAAAATGTGTAAATAAATGTGTTCGTTGTTGTAGGTATCGAGCGAAAACCGTTCAACCTATTATGGGTCAATTACCTACATCTCGCACTGAACTTGAGTTTCCTTTTTTAAACTGCAGCGTTGATTACGCTGGGCCAGTATTGATAGCTGACAGAAAGGGCAGAGGTTGCAAACTTTTGAAGTCATTTTTGGCAATTTTTATTTGCAATTCTGTCAAAGCCTTGCATATCGAGCTCGTTACGGCTCTTTCCAGCGAAGCGTACATAGCCGCTTTGAACCGTTTTGTTTCGCGGCGTGGTAAACCCCTAAGCATCACGTCCGACAACGGCACAAACTTTGTTGGTGCATTCAACGAGCTTTCTAGATTTTTAATGCAGTCTGATCTTGAAGGTCAAATAGCTCAGGAGGGAATTGAATTTAAATTTATTCCAGCGTACACTCCCCATTTCAACGGCTTAGCAGAAGCAGCTTTTCGATCCACAAAGCATCATCTAAAGCGACTTTTAGATACTACGCACCTTACTTACGAGGAAATGGTCACCTGCCTCACTCAGATTGAGGCTATTTTGAATTCTCGTCCTTTGACCGAAATTTCTTCTGATCCTTTAGACCTGTCCCCACTTACCCCTGCTCATTTCCTAATTGGACGGTCACTTTTACCCATTCCGCATCCACAGATCATGGACAGCAACATCGTTCGCCTTGATCGTTTCAAGAGAGTCGAACATATTAAGCAGCATTTTTGGCGTCGCTTCTCCGTGGAGTATGTCACACAATTGCAGCAGAGATCGAAGTGGCAGACAGCGGGGGACAAGTTGAAACTCGGCTCTCTTGTAATTATTAAGGATGCCACTCTTCCTCCCCTTCTGTGGTCGTTAGGAAGAGTCGTAAATGTCTATCCGGGCAGCGACGGTGTCGTCAGAGTCGCCGAGCTGAAGACGAAAAGGGGCACCATTCGGAGGGCATTTAATAACATCTGTCCCCTTCCAGATTTTTGAAGCCTTCAGCAGCCTTCAACCCAGGGAGCATGTCCATGACCGGTCCTTGACGCACGGGAGGAGACGTGCGGGAGGCGGGCATGACGTCAACGCGACGGGTCCGCAGACCGCGCGGCGCCGGCGCAACCACTTGCCTTCGGATCCCAGCCACGCTTGGACCCCTTCCTTACCACCGGTCGCGATTAATGTAACATCGCCGTAGAATTAATACAAGTTTGTAAACGCTGAATAAACTAGCCTATTTAAATACAGTCCACTTTATTTACCAACCAAAGACCATTTCTCACAGTTGGTGATAATATGAAGGTTCGTTTTTCTAATATTATGTTTTCAGAGGGAAAGGAAAATCAAAATTAGTCAATTGTTAAGCATTTTATATGCCCTAATGCAAAATTTGTGCAAGTTGAGACACCATTATGCAATCTAAAGGGAACAACATACCTATTGAGGAGACATTTAATATCATCATGGGCGTGGATCAATCCCCCAAACAATCGAATCTATAGATATAATAGATGTATAAACAGATCCTGAATGAGATGAAGAGAGGAGGTCCAATGGAACATATAACACAATATCTGATGTGATTTGTACATCTATTAGATATATAGGGGTTTAGGGGGGGTAGCGTATTGTAAACAAGTATATTGTAATACACACCACAACTGGAAAACTTGCATTGTCTCCTCTTCTACTAGTCTTATTTTAATATATCAGGTTATAGAAAACTTGGATAATGGCGGACTTTAGTTGTTGTGTGCGTGTGATTGTTTTCGGAGAAACATCATATCTAACGGCGAACATTCGTTCGTTATTAATGGTTGCTTGTGAAAGAGTCTTAAAACTCGCAGACGAACATTCGTAGGACAATAATAAGTAAGTATATGTTTGTATGTACATTTGTGTGCACATACGTACTCTACCCTAATAAATTGCATATCTTATAATTTAAACTTTTACGAACATTTGTAATACGCAAATATACCTATATGTATATACACATATATGTACAAAAAATGTTTATCAGTCTGTCTATTTTTTGTAATGAATTAAATCTTAGGAATAATAAGTATGTCTGTTTGTCTATCATCTTTTATATACAGGGTGTAACAAAAAGGCGAAATAATATTTTAGGGTATGTATCTATAGCAGGTGTACATTCAGTTGTATTAATATCGGCTAATTACAAACAAGTTTTTTCTTCCATACTAACTAAATAAATTGTTTTTTTACTGAAAACGTTGACAACCCTGATTGAGGTCATTCGCGCTCAACCACAGACGCGCCGCGCGATCAGCTGATGCGCGGCCGCCCCGCTACGCGCCCGCGCAGCCCACCCGTCTACTAGAAACTACTATTACTTAATTTTACTTGGAATAGGACTGAATAATCAAACCATAATTACCGAAATGCATTTATTAAAATACTATTTAGAAACAGTACATAGAAATAATCTGTTAGGTACATTTCTTTTTATGACTACATATGTAGGTAAAAGTTAATGTCTAGTTTTTAGGACAATACCCCAAATATGACTTTACCCACTGAACTACATGACTTTACAATTGAAAAAATCTCATTAATTGTCAGCACCCCGTAATTTGAGTCAGTAAATAATTAAGACATAATAGGGACAACTTACAATGTAATCAACATGTAGGTATCAAATAATTATCGGAAATGGCAGTCATTTACTAACCTTATTTTTTTGATATGCTTAACTGACGCGATTTGCCAATTACTATTTTTTGTGTAATAAACAAATTAGTTTCTTGGAAAATGTTAATTTATGTATGTGTTACCTGTTAAGTTTCTTATCACCAACACTTATGCGCACAAGGATACACTAAAAACCAAAGAACATTTTCACTGACACTGTTTTCTTCTTTCATTCGGCTTCGATACCACTCACAAAAGGTGACCCTTGGACCAAAGTCCGTAGGAATCAATTATTGAACTCGCGTACTTGAACTCGCGTAAACTGATCTGGATCGGGGTCTCGAGCTCTGGATGCTCCCGTGTGCTAGGACGACCTTCACTTGTGGGCGGTCGGAAAGAGCCAGTGCTCTGCAGTCGAAGACACAGGTTCCTGAAGCAGGTTTACGACCTTAAAAGCCGCTGCTCCGCACCCCGACATAAAATCGTTTCATACTATTCACTATTTGAATACAAAGAATGATCTTCGCGAGACAGTGACGAATAATGAGATTTTGAAAGTTTAGATAGCGACTGCCCAACGAGAACGAATACGAGCAACTAAAAAACACCACAGACCAATAATGAACAAAAACACTATTCCCGTAGGTACGTAGGGATGCTCGATTTCGATTTGATTAATCGATCGATCGCAATTGAGATTTTTGTAACTTAATCGATTAATCGAAAATGGAAAAAATCGAGAAAGTCAATTATTTTAAGTTTATGTTTAAAGTCAATATTTACAACAATTTAAAATGTAGGCCCGACAGTCACACGCAGTGATAAAAAAAATTATGAGGTTTTGTTTCTGATAACAACAATTGGATAATGACAGTCTTTGAAAAAGTATTGTAAAATGTGTGTTTTATATCCCAAGCAACGCGATTTATGATTTTCGAAAAAAAATTTACCAGTGATAGTAAGATTTTGTGTAACAGATTATAAAAGCGCGCGTAAACGTCAAGTCACGTCACTTTACACCAAAACGATACTGGTCGGAACGCCTTAATTCTATGCAAATATCAAATTTTAAATGAATCGAAATTTTTGGCTACTTGACAGTTTTTGAAAAAGTATTGTAAAATGTGCGCCCGTTCATTTTATATCCCAAGCAATTCAATTTATCTGGAAATAATCTAAATAACCAGAGAAAAATAAGATTTTGTGTAACACATTTAAAAAGCGCGCGAAAACGCCTAGTCGCGTCACTGTTGCAACCGTTTACACCGTTTACGCGATTTAACGGTGACGAGCGTTGCCGCCACGTCACCACTCTGCACGCTTGGAACGAAACACCGTGCGCCCGCCGATAGAATCGACCGCGCACCGCTTCCGCCCAATCGAGTAAGTAATGAAACAATGAAAGTAGTGGTTTTTCAACGACGACCGCGAACGATCTCCCACTTATGCTACACCTCTCATGTCTCCTTACAATGCCAAACTAGAGTCAAGCTCAACAGGGTCTTCTTTCCCCGTTGATTCTGCCAGCCAGCCAGCCAGCCAGCAAAAGGAAGTATTCTTTTAATATTGACTACATTATAATATTTTTTTGGATTTTATCGTTTTGCGTTTAAAACCAACGCAGGGAATCCGCTAATGTCAAGTGTACGTCACACAAAGTAACAAATGCTAGTATTTTGGCTTAATAGTCAGAAAATTAAATAAGTAAGTAAGTCGGTCCGTCAGTCACTCAGTCAGTCAGTCAGTCATTCATTAAATGAGTCAATCGTGGCCACACTTTTCATAACATGCTTTTATGTAAACATTCCAGTTTGGAGGAGCATAACTCAAAATTTTGGAGATTTGCGGAAGCTGTCCATGTCGCCAGAGTTGAGGTGGTTGGTGTGGCTTGCTTGGTTGGTTGGTTGGTGGTGGAGAATATAAAGGTTCGTAAAAATAACAATATTATTTGTTTAAGTGGAAAAAGTATAATCAGTTGGTATGATACTATTGAATATTTATTTAAGGGGGGGGGGGGTCGAAAATGTGAAATCACAATCAAAAGCATTTTATTTGTATAAATGCAACATGAGTGCAAGTTAGTAAGTAAGACATTAAATAGTAATATATTTAAATCAATGAACACTTGCATAAAGAAAGATTAACAGTTAAGCATTTTATTTGCTCTGATGCAACATGAGTGTAAATCGAGTAAGACATAATATATTCGGTAAGTTTAATGCAATCTTCTGGAATAATTTCATCGTTGATTATTAACAACGAATGAATCCTTTAGATTGCGGTTTAATACCGTTGTGTGTCCTCCTCTCCTCAATTTTACTTTAAAGCAGAATTCAGAGGCTGGGGGACTCGCACAATGGTATTAAAAAGTCCTCCTCCTCCTCCCGTACGGTGCCTGTTATAAACTAGCCGCCGGATTATTTGTTGATGCTTGCAGCAGCAAAAGCAGCAGCAGCACGCCATTAGAGAGAATGTTGTCAACAGTTTATTTATAATTAAATAGAGAGCCCAACATTCGTTGTATGTACAACGAATGTTCGGCTCTATGTTCTCGCATATGTATGCGCCTAGAAATGCATCTTTAAGATAAATGTAATCACTTTAACGAAGGTTTCTACAGGTTCCTGACAACAGACGAACGCTACCAATACAAAAAAATAATGTATCTGAAGAAAAAAACCTTCATAACATGCTTTTATGTAAACATTCCAGTTTGGAGGAGCATTATTCAAGATTGCGGAGATTTGCGAAAGCGGTCAGCTGCTGCTGGTCATTTGGTTGGTTGGAGATAATATGAAGCTTCGTTATTCTAAAATTATGTTTTAAGAGGGAAAGGAAAATCAAAATTAGTCAATTGTTAAGCATTTTATATGCCCTGATGCAAAATATGTGCAAGCTGAGACACCATTATGCAATAATATCATCATGGGCGTGGATCAATCCCCCCCCCCCCAACAATCGAATCTTTAGATATAATAGATGTATGATGTATAAAAACAGATCCTGAACGAGATGAAGATAAGAGTAGAGAATGGTACATATAATACAGTATCTGATGTGATTTGTACATTTATTAGATATATAGGGGTTTGGTGGGGGGTAGCGTATTGTAAACAAATATAATACACACCACAACTGGAAGACTTGCATTGTCCTTTTCTACTAAAGTCTTATTTTAATATATCAGTTTATAGAAAACTTGGACACAATGGCGAACATTAGTTGTTATGTGCGTGTGATAGTTTTCGGAGAACCATCATATCTAACGGCGAACATTCGTTCGTTATTAATGGTTGCTTGTGAAGGAGTCTTAAAACTCGCAGACGAACATTCGTAGGACAATAATAAGTAAGTATATGTTTGTATATACATTTGTGTGCACATACGTACTCTACCCTAATAAATTGCATATCTTATAATTTAAACTTTTACGAACATTTGTAATACGCAAATATACCTATATGTATATACACAAATATGTACAAAAAATGTTTATCAGTCTGTCTATTTTTTGTAATGAATTAAATCTTAGGAATAATAAGTATTTGTCTGTTTGGCTATCATCTTATATATATACACCTCTTCCTAGGTACTTATTTACGTATGTATGTATATGTATGTATGTATCTATCTATATATCTATCTATCTATCTACGTGTACATAGATATTTTATTAGTGAGAGAATAAATGTGTATACATTTTAAACGGCAATCACTTTAACGAAGAGGTTTCTGTCCTCACTGAGCTGGCCTTAGGACACCTGCGTTATTCTTTGACAGATGTACCGCCCCGGTCAAACTCCCCGCCTGGCAGTGTCCTCGAACCGGATCACGCGGGAGTTTACGAGCGGTGACGAGCGTTGCCGCCACGTCACCACTCTGCACGCTTGGAACGAAACACCGTGCGCCCGCCGATAGAATTGACCGCGCACCGCTTCCGCCCAACCGAGTAAGTAATGAAACAATGAAAGTAGTGGTTTTTCAGCGACGACCGCGAACGATCTTCCACTTATGCTACACCTCTCATGACGCCTTACAATGCCAGACTAGAGTCAAGCTCAACAGGGTCTTCTTTCCCCGTTGATTCTGCCAGCCAGCCAGCAAAAGGAAGTATTCTTTAAATATTGACTACATTGTAATATTTTTTTGGATTTTATCGTTTTGCGTTTAAAACCAACGCAGGGAATCCGCTAATGTCAAGTGTACGTCACACAAAGTAACAAATGCTAGTATTTTGGCTTCATAGTCAGAAAATTAAATAAGTAAGTAAGTAAGTAAGTCGGTCCGTCAGTCAGTCAGTCAGTCAGTCAGTCATTAAATGAGTCAATCGTGGTCACACTTTTCATAACATGCTTTTATGTAAACATTCCAGTTTGGAGGAGCATAACTCAAATTTTGGAGATTTGCGGAAGCTGTCCATGGCGCCAGAGTTGAGTTGGTTGGTGTGGCTTGCTTGGTTGGTTGGTTGGTTGGTGGTGGAGAATATAAAGGTTCGTAAAAATAACAATATTATTTGTTTAAGTGGAAAAAGTATAATCAGTTGGTATGATACTATTGAATATTTATTTAAGGAGGGGGGGAGGGGGGGGGGGGTCGAAAATGTGAAATCACAATCAAAAGCATTTTATTTGTTTAAATGCAACATGAGGGTAAGTTAGTAAGACATTAAATAGTAATATATTTAAATCAATGAACACTTGCATAAGGAAAGATTAACAATTAAGCATTTTATTTGCTCTGATGCGACATGAGTGCAAATCGAGTAAGACATAATATATTCGGTAAGTTTAATGCAATCTTCAGGAATCATTTCATCGTTGATTATTAACAATGAATGAATCCTTCAGATTGCGGTTTAATACCGTTGTGTGTCCTCCTCTCCTCAATTTTACTTTAAAGCAGAATTCAGAGGCTGGGGACACGCACAATGGTATTAAATAAATCCTCCTCCTCCCGTACGTGCCTGTTAAAAACTAGTCGCCGGATTATTTGGTGATGCTTGCAGCAGCAGCAGCAGCAGCACGCCATTAGAGAGAATGTAATTAACACAGTTTATGTATAATTAAATAGAAAGCCGAACATTCGTTGTACACATATGCGCTCTAGAAATGCATCTTTAGGATAAATGTTATCACTTTAACGAAGGTTTACAGGTTCCTGACAACAGACGAACACTACCAATACAAAAAAATAATGTATCTGAAGAAAAAACCTTCATAACATGCTTTTATGTAAACATTCCAGCTTGGAGGAGCGTTATTCACGATTGCGGAGATTTGCAAAAGCGGTCAGCGAACCTGTAGAAATCTTCGTTAAAGTGATAACATATTTCTTAAAGATGCATTTCTAGAGCGCATATGTACAACGAATGTTCGGCTCTCTATTTAATTATAAATAAACTGTGTTGATAACATTCTCTCTCATGGCGTGCTGCTGCTGCTTTTGCTGCTGCAAGCATCAACAAATAATCCGGCGGCTAGTTTATAACAGGCACCGTACGGGAGGAGGAGGAGGACTTATTTAATACCATTGTGCGTGTCCCCCAGCCTCTGAATTCTACTTTAAATTAAAATTGCGGAGAGGAAGGACACAACGGTATTAAACCGCAATCTAAAGGATTCATTCGTTGTTAATAATCAACGATGAAATGATTCCTGAAGATTGCATTAAACTTACCGAATATATTAGGTCTTACTCGATTTGCACTCATGTTGCATCAGAGCAAATAACATGCTTAACTGTTAATCTAATATATTACTATTTAATGTCTTACTAACTTGCACTCATGTTGCATTTAAACAAATAAAATGCTTTTGATTGTGATTTCACATTTTCGACCCCCCCCCCCCCCCTCCTTAAATAAATATTCAATAGTATCATACCAACTGATTATACTTTTTCCACTTAAACAAATAATATTGTTATTTTTACGAACCTTTATATTCTCCACCACCAACCAACCAACCAAGCAAGCCACACCAACCAACTCAACTCTGGCGACATGGACAGCTTCCGCAAATCTCCAAAATTTTGAGTTATGCTCCTCCAAACTGGAATGTTTACATAAAAGCATGTTATGAAAAGTGTGACCACGATTGACTCATTTAATGACTGACTGACTGACTGACTGAGTGACTGACGGACCGACTTACTTACTTACTTACTTATTTAATTTTCTGACTATGAAGCCAAAATACTAGCATTTGTTACTTTGTGTGACGTACACTTGACATTAGCGGATTCCCTGCGTTGGTTTTAAACGCTAAACGATAAAATCCAAAAAAATATTACAATGTAGTCAATATTAAAAGAACACTTCCGTTTGCTGGCTGGCTGGCTGGCTGGCTGGCTGGCAAAATCAACGGGGAAAGAAGACCCTGTTGAGCTTGACTCTAGTCTGGCATTGTAAGGAGACATGAGAGGTGTAGCATAAGTAAGTGGGAGATCGTTCGCGGTCGTCGCTGAAAAACCACTACTTTCATTGTTTCATTACTTACTCGGTTGGGCGGAAGCGGTGCGCGGTCGATTCTATCGGCGGGCGCACGGTGTTTCGTTCCAAGCGTGCAGAGTGGTGACGTGGCGGCAACGCTCGTCACCGTTAAACTCCCGCGTGATCCGGTTCGAGGACACTGCCAGGCGGGGAGTTTGACTGGGGCGGTACATCTGTCAAAGAATAACGCAGGTGTCCTAAGGCCAGCTCAGCGAGGACAGAAACCTCTTCGTTAAAGTGATTGCCGTTTAAAATGTATACACATTTATTCACTCACTAATAAAATATCTATGTACACGTAGATAGATAGATAGATACATACATACATACATACGTAAATAAGTACCTAGGAAGATGTATATACAGTGTGTAACAAAAAGGTGAAATAAAATTTTAAGGGCGTGTAGGGTAGGTAGTGCGTAGTTCCAATGCAAAACCACAACCTCGTACAGCTGTTAATTAGGGAGTAAATCGATGTCAAAGTTTTTACTAAAACTTATCGTTGATAACCCTATTAGATGTAAACAAATCATAAATCAAAATGAAGCAAAAGATTAAGTAGAATACAGATGTGCAACTTTGACAAATTTCAGTTGAGTGTGCAGTGATCGTGATCGTTAAGTACTTATTTAACACTACTTTTTAAGGTTCCGTAGCCAAATGTTCTGTACGTTCTGTCTGTATGTCACAGGCACTTTTTTCCGAAACTATGAGACCTATTGCTGTTAAGACTTGGTATGTAGATGTATTTTATGAACCTTTAAGCATTAAGATTTTCACTAAAATAGAAAAAAACAATTAACTTTAGGGGCTCTCCATACTTAAAACTGAAAGTCAACATTTTTTTCTTCAAACCTATACCTACGTGTGGTGTTTAAAGTAGAAAAATGTATGCAAACTTCTACAGAATGTAGTAGTTTAAACAAGATCTAGTAAGTAATTTTTTTAATACGTCATAAATCGTAAACCACAATTTACCTTTAGTAATACAAATATTATCACACTTGCTTCTATGGAACCCTTCATGGGCGAGTCCGACTCCCACTTGGCCGGTTTTTTAATATGAGATGTTTTAAATATGAGGTACATAACATAACCTAACAGAAATAGTCAATATCAGCAAGCACAGTTTTGTAATCGAAAACATGATATTTATTATTTGTACTATCCATTCATACTTTTAAATATTACGTAAGGAATATTATTAGATCACAAAAGCAGTAAATTAATTAAATTCTCCTACCTACCAATCATTTCAACTTGGTGACCTTCTGCGCTTATTTTATCAATGACTAATCACGCACACAAAAATCACGACAACGGGAGTCCACGTGGACTGCGGCACCTTTCCGTCAAAAGTCTAAGCGCCCGCACCAATCAGCGATCATTTCGCACACATTGCAACAATGCGCTTAGCCAATAATATCCTGTCGCGTGACTGTCACCTACGGATCGCTTTCCGGGTAGGGATCTAGGGATGCTAATCGATTGTGAAATAATCGATATTTTGGTAATTGATTATTTGCGTAGCACCGATATTAATTAATCGATTAATCTTAGAAATGCCGTTACATTAGAACGGTTTCTTTTAAACTTTTTCGTTGAGATCCTGCTAAACATGTTAAAAATGAAACACAGAATTCTCGGTAAAATGAAAAAATCTACAAATAAAAATATTTATTAAGTATAAAAAAGTGAAAGTTTGAGATTACTAAAACTTTAGCTATGTTAGCTTATTAGTTAAGTAATATCTTTACATTTTTATTTTTTTATTTTAAAGCATTTTATTTCTAAAAATTAAATTTTAGTTTTTTTGTCTGTGGAACAAAAGAACCGAAACAGAAAGCACCTTTTGTGTGACGTCATTAAACACTACAATTCGCAAATGACAGCTGTCGGCGGATTTTATTTATTTTAATGTGACGAAACGATGATTTCACCGAGTTAATTTAATTGGCTACTTGACAGTGTTAACAATAAAATATGAAAAGTGTTAGATATGTTAGCTTATTAGTTAAGTAATCATTTTACATTTTTACTTTTTAATTAAAAGCATAGTTAGTATTTTATTTTTGCAAAATAAATTTTAGTTTTTTATCTGTGGAACAAAAGAACCGAAACGGAAACCACCATTGCAATTCGGAAATGACAGCTGTCGGCGAAAATTATTTATTTTAATGTGGCGAAACAATGATTATTTTACCAATTAAATTGAATTATTGTGTCTCTAATCGTATTAAGAATTTATTGAAACATTTTCCGTTTATCTTGATTAAGTCTTTCCTATGCGTGTCGGTTCGTTTTCTAGGACGTTGACGTCATAATTGCAACAGTGACGCGACTAGGCGTTTTCGCGCGCTTTTTAAATGTGTTACACAAAATCTTATTTTTCTCTGGTTATTTAGATTATTTCCAGATAAATTGAATTGCTTGGGATATAAAATGAACGGGCGCATATTTTACAATACTTTTTCAAAAACTGTCAAGTAGCCAACAATTTAGATTCATTTAAAATTTGATATTTGCATAGAATTAAGGCGTTCCGACCAGTATCGTTTTGGTGTAAAGTGACGTGACTTGACGTTTACGCGCGCTTTTATAATCTGTTACACAAAATCTTACTATCACTGGTATTTTTTTTTTCGAAAATCATAAATCGCGTTGCTTGGGATATAAAACACACATTTTACAATACTTTTTCAAATACTGTCATTATCCAATTGTTGTTATCAGAAACAAAACCTCATAATTTTTTTTATCACTGCGTGTGACTGTCGGGCCTACATTTTAAATTGTTGTAAATATTGACTTTAAACATAAACTTAAAATAATTGACTTTCTCGATTTTTTCCATTTTCGATTAATCGATTAAGTTACAAAAATCTCAATTGCGATCGATCGATTAATCAAATCGAAATCGAGCATCCCTACGTACCTACGGGAATAGTGTTTTTGTTCATTATTGGTCTGTGGTGTTTTTTAGTTGCTCGTATTCGTTCTCGTTGGGCAGTCGCTATCTAAACTTTCAAAATCTCATTATTCGTCACTATGTCTCGCGAAGATCATTATTTGTATTCAAATAGTGAATAGTATGAAACGATTTTATGTCGGAGTGCTTCATCCGGGAGCATCAATAGTGCTCGTGAACTGTATCGCCAGCGATTCATCGATGGCAGACCCTTTGCGGAGCAGCGGCTTTTAAGGTCGTAAACCTGCTTCAGGAACCTGTGTCTTCGACTGCAGAGCACTGGCTCTTTCCGACCGCCCACAAGTGAAGGTCGTCCTAGCACACGGGAGCATCCAGAGCTCGAGACCCCGATCCAGATCAGTTTACGCGAGTTCAAGTACGCGAGTTCAATAATTGATTCCTACGGACTTTGGTCCAAGGGTCACCTTTTGTGAGTGGTATCGAAGCCGAATGAAAGAAGAAAACAGTGTCAGTGAAAATGTTCTTTGGTTTTTAGTGTATCCTTGTGCGCATAAGTGTTGGTGATAAGAAACATAACAGGTAACACATACATAAATTAACATTTTCCAAGAAACTAATTTGTTTATTACACAAAAAATAGTAATTGGCAAATCGCGTCAGTTAAGCATATCAAAAAAATAAGGTTAGTAAATGACTGCCATTTCCGATAATTATTTGATACCTACATGTTGATTACATTGTAAGTTGTCCCTATTATGTCTTAATTATTTACTGACTCAAATTACGGGGTGCTGACAATTAATGAGATTTTTTCAATTGTAAAGTCATGTAGTTCAGTGGGTAAAGTCATATTTGGGGTATTGTCCTAAAAACTAGACATTAACTTTTACCTACATATATAGTCATAAAAAGAAATGTACCTAACAGATTATTTCTATGTACTGTTTCTGAATAGTATTTTAATAAATGCATTTCGGTAATTATGGTTTGATTATTCAGTCCTATTCCAAGTAAAATTAAGTAATAGTAGTTTCTAGTAGGCGGGTGGGCTGCGCGGGCGCGTAGCGGGGCGGCCGCGCATCAGCTGATCGCGCGGCGCGTCTGTGGTTGAGCGCGAATGACCTCAATCAGGGTTGTCAACGTTTTCAGTAAAAAAACAATTTATTTAGTTAGTATGGAAGAAAAAACTTGTTTGTAATTAGCCGATATTAATACAACTGAATGTACACCTGCTATAGATACATACCCTAAAATATTATTTCGCCTTTTTGTTACACCCTGTATATAAAAGATGAAAGACAAACAGACAAATACTTATTATTCCTAAGATTTAATTCATTACAAAAAATAGACAGACTGATAAACATTTTTTGTACATATATGTGTATGTACATATAGGTATATTTGCGTATTACGAATGCTCGTAAAAGTTTAAATTATAAGATATGCAATTTATTAGGGTAGAGTACGTATGTGCATACAAATGTACATACAAACATATACTTACTTATTATTGTCCTACAAATGTTCGTCTGTGAGTTTTAAGATTCCTTCAAGAGCAACTATTAACAACGAACGAATGTTCGCCGTTAGAAATGATGTTTCTTCGAAAACTATCACACGCACACAACAACGAACGAACACACAAGACGTTCGCCATTGTGTCCCTATAAACTAATATATTAAAATAAGACTTTAGTAGAAAAGGACAATGCAAGTCTTCCAGTCGTGGTGTGTATTATATATTTGTTTACAATACGCTACCCCTAAACCCCTATATATCTAATAGATGTACAAATCACATCAGATACTGTATTATATGTACCATTGGACCTCTTATCTTCATCTCGGTCAGGATCTGTTTTTATACATCATACATCTATTATATCTATAGATTCGATTGTTGGGGGGAGGGGGATTGATCCACGCCCATGATGATATTATTGCATAATGGTGTCTCAACTTGCACATATTTTGCATCAGGGCATAAAAAATCTAGATGGCTTGTTGGCCCCTCCCTTTTGTTAAACGCAAACATGTGGCCAACTGAGCCGACAAATAACATCCCACCAGTTCTCACATACTCGAAAACATATCATGTGTGTGAATTGGTAGGATTTCAAGCAACTGCACGTGCTTATTACGCCGCGATGATTTTTAAGAAACCTTTGGACACTCATCTTTTGAATTCTAAATCTCGAACTTATTATTTTTATACTTCATCAAACTCATTAAAGTGTAATCCATTTAGTCATAGTTGTACTGGGTTGCACCGATCAGCATCAAATTCGCCTGCACTAATTGCCAAAGACTGCACAACAACATCTGTACAAGCGGATTCAAAGCTAAGTCAAGCTAACCTGAACCTGTAGCGGCTGGCTGGACGAATTCAAGCAGCACCTGACTTAAGTAAGAAAGCAAAGAAACCAGTCTTGCTTGATGGACGACACCCAATTGTAAATTTACTGATCCAGTATTACTACAAAAGAAAGCGCATACGATATTGCCAAACGTTTCCTGTTCTGCAGAATCACCCTCGCCCACCATCAAAGGGACTCATCTCGACGCCGACTAGTTCCGACCTGTCAAAGTCACATTGGACGTCGAAAGGAGGAGAGGTACATCGCCCTGTACACTTGCCTGACAGTGAGAGCCCTTCACATAGAAAGTGTCCATAACAACCTTTCAGATTCTGCAATCATTAATTTTTGAAGATATATTTGCACATAGAGGAACACCAGCAACGATTCACACGCACAATGGCAAACATTACTTTCAGAAACCGAAGCTGTTGTTGATTATTGTCCTCTGACTCACATGAGCGGTAACTCCAACGATCAAGAGACGCTGACACCATTCCATTTCCTCATCGGTCAATCATCATCTATAACTGTGCCTACACCCTCGCTGGACGTCTCTGCCTTGACTGAAAGATCAGAATGGCGGAAAGTAACGCGCCTCACTGACCACTTTTGGACAAGATGGGTATGAGAGGTCCTATCAGAATGGCGGAAAGCAACGCGCCTCACTGACCAACACAACACGATGGGTACGAAAAGTCCTACCACTACTCTACTTCAGGCCAACTACCGACGCTACCAGCTACGGAGACGCTGCCAGATACCACTTCTACCCTGGACGCGATGGCATAGTGCAGGTAGTCGACGTTACAACCAAGGGCGGGAGTTTGCGTAGGCCGGTTATAACATAGTGCCAAGGTAACGGTTGACCACATTTTCTTCACTATTTTAACAATTCAATCGTATTTCATACGAGGGGGGAGAATGTGACCAACCGAACCTACATACTTTTACTTTTACTTTTAAATTTGACGTCTTATTTTGATATTATTTTTGTTTACTTTTCGCTGTCACATTCATTCCTTCTGTACATACTTGCACTCACTTGAAAATACAACATTTTACATCTTTTCATCATCTTTTTCTTTGTATAAATGCAACATGAGTGCAAGTTAGTAAGTAAGACATTAAATAGTAATATATTAAAATCAATGAACACTTGCATAAGGAAAGATTAACAGTTAAGCATTTTATTTGCTCTGATGCAACATGAGTGCAAATCGAGTAAGACGTAATATATTCGGTAAGTTTAATGCAATCTTCAGGAATAATTTCATCATTGATTATTAACAACGAATGAATCCTTTAGATTGCGGTTTAATACCGTTGTGTGTCCTCCTCTCCTCAATTTTACTTTAAAGTAGAATTCAGAGGCTGGGGGACACGCACGATGGTATCAAGTAAGTACTTTGACGACAATTTTGGTTTTCTATTATAAATAATACGAATGTTACTTTAATATTTTTATTTTTATAATATTTCGTATTGTAACCTCATCAACACTTTTGCTTTTTTTTATTTTAAAATCCATATGCGGAGATTTGTAATTGGTATATATATCTATTTAATGTAAACGTAGTTATAGTATCTATTTACACTGTAAATCTTCCAAATAAATAAATAAATAAATAAATAATTAAATAGAGAGCCGAACATTTGTTGTACATATGCGCTCTAGAAATGCATCTTTAAGAAATATGTTATCACTTTAACGAAGGTTTCTACAGGTTCCTGACAACAGACGAACGCTACCAATACAAAAAAATAATGTATTTGAAGAAAAAACCTTCATAACATGCTTTTATGTAAACATTCCACTTTGGAGGAGCATTATTCAAGATTGCGGAGATTTGCGAAAGCGGTCAGCTGCTGCTGGTCATTTGGTTGGTTGGTGATAATATGAAGTTTCGTTATTCTAATATTATGTTTTAAGAGGGAAAGGAAAATCAAAATTAGTCAATTGTTAAGCATTTTATATGCCCTAAGGCAAAATATGTGCAAGTTGGGACACCATTATGCAATCTAAAGGGAACAACATACCTATTGAGACATTTAATATCATCATGGGCGTGGATCAATCCCCAAAAACAATCGAATCTATAGATATAATAGATCCTGAACGAGATGAAGATAGGGGTCCAATGGTACATATAATAAAGTATCTGATGTGATTTGTACATCTATTAGATATGTAGGGGTCTAGGGTAGCGTATTGTAAACAAATATATAATACACACCACGACTGGAAGACTTGCACTGTCCTTTTCTACTAAAGCCTTATTTTAATTTAACAGTTTATAGACACAATGGCGAACATTCGTTGTTGTGTGCGTGTGATAGTTTTCGAAGAAACATCATATCTAACGGCGAACATTCGTTCATTGTTAATGGTTGCTTGTGAAGGAACCTTAAAACTCGCAGACGAACATTCGTAGGACAACAATAAGTAAATATATGTTTGTATGTACATTTGTGTGCATCTTCCTAGGTACATATTTACGTATTTATGTATGTATATAAGTAAGTATGTGAGTGAGTAACTAACTAACTAAGTATGTATGTATCTATCTATCTACGTGTACATAGATATGTGCCGACCTACGACATGACCTACAAGTCGACACAAATACAGCGTCAGCAGAATTAGCGTAGTAAACAACGCTCCATACGTAATGCGTGACATCGATATCCTACATCGCGATATCAGAGTTTTCGTCGCCACTTAGTATATATACGACAAACCAAGATTGGTAGTTGGGCCTTGGTCCCCGAGCAGATAACACCTAGCTCGGCGGAAGTACTTCCACTTTTAGTAAAGAACATACGTTCCTTACATTGGTGACCCCGACTGAGCTGAACACCAGCAGCCTTAGAAGAAAGGAGCCTTCGCATCAGGCCAAGTCTCCATACCCTCAACAGCCAGCTTAGCCACGACAAGAGCACCGGACCACCTCAGCTGACAAAGCCACCTGGTTCCGGGCCCGTGTAATGAAGCAGGCCATCGCAGCCCTACGACCGAGTCATTGGTTCACACCGGCGTAGCAGCAGCTGCCTCTCTGCATACTACACGCATCGGGCATGTGCTTGGACTTCAAAGGGGGGGGGGAGTACTGTGCCGACCTACGACATGACCTACAAGTCGACACAAATACAGCTGTTAGTCACAGGAATAAATAAGAAGCAAATACAATAAAAACCCGTATATTTTTGCTTTCACTGTGACAGTTTTTTAATGACAAGAAATATTTCAAAAATCAAAAAGAATATCAAAAACAATTAAAAAGAAATAATGACAAAATATATAAAAAGGTTTTGCGTCGGCAACACAGCCGCCCCCGGTGTCGAAGACACGGAAACAATTTAAAGCCGACTGTACACAAAAGGGGTAGTTACCATAGGCTAAAGTAAAAAAACTAGTCGCCTTACTAATATGTCTGCCAGCAAGCCGAAATCCCTTTTTCCAACACGCCCGCTAAATCATGTCGTCGTCGGATACATTAGCGACCCGGTAATAATTTAAAGAAGCACTTAATGAAAAATAGGCTGGTGGCTCCGGGTCGATGACGACGTGAGTCAGGGTGCGATAATACAAGGCAAGCCCTACGCTTCTGCCGGCAACATGCCGAGTACATCTTTCGAAGCACGATGAAGAAGAGTAGCCGCAACATCAGTTTAAGTAGTCGTTCTGACTAGCCGCTCTGCTCCGCCCATGAATGATGCTACCAATGTTATGAAGTTTCAAAATAATCACTTGCAAATTCCATAAATTCCCTCAACGCAACCGATTGTCCAGTGTCGATTGTCTCTCACGAAGTTGTTCCAATCCAAATCCAATCAGATTATGTTTGGGACCATTGCCATTATCGTGCTGTCTGCAGATCATAGCACTCGTTGAGACTTGCAGATAGACTTCCACCTAAGTTACGGGCACTTCGAAGCATGTAAATGCGCCACATATTGTTTCTCGGTAGCGTAGCGAGCTTCCTGATTCAGAAAAGTCACATTCATGTAGAGGTGCCATCATATAATCAGCCAGCTGGCTGCCAATCAGTGGAGTATGTTTTAAGCACCACCCGCTCTGGATCGTGAAGACACAGTAAGGTTCCGGCTTTACTGAAATGGAGTACCAGCTCTGAGGCAGTTCTCATTTGAAAGGGTGTGCAGCCTGGGCGTATGTCTTGTCGAAGTTGAGCTGAGAGCAGAGAAGGTGACGTTCGGGCTTTTCCAGATCTTCTGAAGACAGTAGAACGAGAGTCAAAGGGTAGACAGGGAAAAAATAAAAGGAACGGGATCCCGGCTTGAAGGTGGCTGAACTATAACTTGGATAGAAAATATGAGCGAACCGTAAAACATGCGCTGTAGCTCATAAAAAAAACTAACTAGCTGCTAAATTCGTAGCATTTGCTATAATTACAGTAAACAGATCTAGATATTGTAAGCTAGCGCATATTACAGATCCCAGGCGAGAGGTAGGGCTTATGCGCTTCATCTCCTCTGGAACCAAATCAAATACTGCCGACAGAGTCCAATTGTTCATGAATGACTTTAAAAATAGTGGATTCAAGAACCATAAAATGAGGCTTCAGAAATATACTAAATAAATGTTTACTAAAGCGAGCTTCAAAATAATTTTAAAACAACAAAGTCAAAAGCAAAATTGAAAAAGGCTGTCCAACATGATGAAAAAAGACGCGTAATGGACAGCAACAATTTCAAAAGGCTGTCGAACATGACGAAAATTGACGCGTAATGAACAGCTACCAATGCGGCTTGTTATTGAAGCAGAGGAATTGACAGGGGCCTAAGAGGGGCAAACCAAGCCATTCCACCTATGAGTCTTGAAGTGAGCTGGTTAAAAGCGTAGCGACTGCCGCGGGACGCTTCCATTCAGCACACTAAAATAATTCGGAACGAGCTCACCAACTCAAAGGTGAAACGGAGCAGCAACTTCCTGTCCCAGTCAATTCAAAAGATCATCCAATTACTGGATGACTAGACTACAAAAGCAGTCAATAGAGGTCTGCTTGGAGACCTGAAGGGACCTCTTTGGAGTTCAGGCTCAAAATCTCCAAAGAGGCGTGTGTATCTCATTTGCGGAGATGCACTCTAACGTAGAGTTTCCAAGGGGGCTTCCATCTGTCATCTTCGGAGAGGATCGGCTCAAATGACGGACTGGTCTCGTTATAAATTTGCTTGAAAACGAGCCAGTCAAAAGAGCGGTCTTCGAAAAATGAAAACGACCTTACCTTGGAGCCTCTGGCGGCCTTGGTGGTCTCAGTCGCAGCAATATCAGCGACGGCTTCCGATAAAAGGACTGTGTCGGTCATTGAAATAAATTTATTAATTTTGTTACAATTATTTATGTGGTGTGTGCCTAATGTATAATTTAAAAAGTGAGGGGAAGCCGTCGCCGAGGGCACCCGCTGCGCAGTAGCGGCAGCTGAATGGTGCGGGCGGCTAGAGACGATCCTCCGTGATGCAGGTCCGTAAGTATCGCCGTTGAGTCGAGGTGGGTGCGAAGCGTGCAAAGCCGGCTGAGTAGACATGGCAGCTATATGGCGATGACTATAATCGCCCCCGGGCCTCGAAGGTGCGACGTCTTGCGTTGTACTGCACAAAAACATCACTGTATTAGGCACATCATCAAAAATTGTAAAAGTGTGGAGATCCACAGCAGGAATTTGTTTCAATGGTTGGTGGCCCTCAGACCCGCGGGTGGCATGCGCTTCGACAGGACACGAGTTCTGCGCCGTCAAAACGACCTGGCTGAAGTTCGGTGCGGCGTAAAAAGTACCTTTGTGCCTCGGTTGTGGAGGCAAGGGCGGTAAAAAGAGCTGCACCGAAGGAGGCTCAATAGGGTTTTGTTCTATTGAACTTGAGTCAGCCTGAATATCAAGCCTGGATGAGTCGGGTATTTCTCTAGGAGGATAAACAAGAGGCTTCACGTGGGCTTCTGCGGCCACGGCGTACGGCGCCTCGACACCAACCTGCAAAATGAGTAAATTCGAGTACTCTTGAGTAACTACGCCGGTACGAGGGAGGGGAGGATCAGCTATGGTGGCGTCCTCTTGATTACCGCTAACTATAGTAGCATCTAACCGTTTATCAATCGAAGACCGACGACGGCTGGATTGGGAACCGCGGCTGGAGAGAGCGGCTAACTGGGCTTCCAGCTTTTTTTCTAAAGCTGCGCGCTCCGCGGCGGCAACTTTACGCTCAATTTCTGCCAGCCGTCTAGCATGTTCTGCTTTTATTGCCAGTCTTTGGGCGGTTCGGCTAGATGAAGTTGCTGAAACTCCCTCAGTACCGATTTTTGCCATTGAGCGTGTTATCATGTTAATAGATAAATTGGAATACTCACGGTTACAGTAGGTACTTACTAGATACTTCTGACACCATTTTGTTAGTCACAGGAATAAATAAGAAGCAAATACAATAAAAACCCGTATATTTTTGCTTTCACTGTGACAGTTTTTTAATGACAAGAAATATTTCAAAAATCAAAAAGAATATCAAAAACAATTAAAAAGAAATAATGACAAAATATATAAAAAGGTTTTGCGTCGGCAACAACAGCGTCAGCAGAATTGGCGTAGTAAACAACGCTCCATACGTAATGCGTGAAATCGATATCCTACATCGCGATATCAGAGTTTTCGTCGCCACTAAGTATATATACGACAAACCAAGATTGGTAGTTGGGCCTTGGTCCCCGAGCAGATAACACCTAGCTCGGCGGAAGTACTTCCACTTTTAGTAAAGAACATACGTTCCTTACAGATATTTTATTAGTGAGTGAATAAATGTGTATACATTTTAAACGGCAATCACTTTAACGAAGAGGTTTCTGTCCTCGCTGAGCTGGCCTTAGGACACCTGCGTTATTCTTTGACAGATGTACCGCCCCAGTCAAACTCCCCGCCTGGCAGTGTCCTCGAACCGGATCACGCGGGAGTTTAACGGTGACGAGCGTTGCCGCCACGTCACCACTCTGCACGCTTGGAACGAAACACCGTGCGCCCGCCGCACACTGGTCCGGATTTTTAATATGGAAGACTTAGGACCCAATGTCAATATTTCGGGCTGAAAAAAATCATGTGGATAGATAAATGAACGTTCATCAACGTTTGTTCTAGCAGTTTTTATGAAATTGGTTATTTTTGCGAAAAAAAAAACATTGAAAAAAAATTTGTATGGAGAAAAAGTGAAATTTTTTTTTTTTTCGAAAAGTTCAAAACTGTTAGCAGTGAAACCTTTTGTGTGTTATTGTATTACACTTATTCGTTAATTCCATATTTTTTTTATTTGCATATACTTGCAGCCTTGGCCAAAATATGCATCGGAACTTTCATTGTATTTATTTCAACTATTTGTGACAATTTAATTTTTTTATTGATTTATAGTCACATAATTTACGCATATTTTCAATATAATAAATTTTAAAATCCATTATTTGTTGACTATGAATGATTTTGAAAAATAGATTACAATTTAATTTAAAAAATCAAAATAATATTTTACTTCTCATGGTTAGCTGTTGCTTAAAGCACAGCTAGTGATCGAATGAGGCATTGCCTGCCTGCTAATATTCTCCTATTCCCTAATATAGCTATCACTTTTATTTTCTACTATTGCTGTCTCTTTCATTCTCTTTTGCTCACTCTTTTTCTTCTTAAGACAAGTGGTGTTCCACGCTTATAAATCAGATAAAATAGACAAGAGCTCTACTGGTAATACAAAATATTTACTTGCAGCTTTGGCGTTTATTTCGTTTATCCTAATATATATTTATTTAAAATCAGTACTTTTGCTTCTTTAAGTGGTTTCGGGAAAGTAAATTCGGTACTAAGATAAAATCCATACTAATATTATTAATGTGAAAGTGACTCTGTCTGTCTGTCTCTCTGTCGCTCAATCACGCCTAAACTACTAAATAAATCTAGTGTCCCAAAGAATATCTATACCAAATTTCATCTATATCGGTTCAGTGGTGCAGCGGTAAATTTAATGTAATGTAAACGACCTTCAATTATTTTTTATTGTACTGCGAGAATTGTGCAATAAACTATTTCTGGTTATTTTGTTATACATTTTGAAGTTGATTTATGAATAACTAGTGGCCATCCGCGACTTCGTCCGCATTAATGTCGGTTATCGCGACGCTATTCACGCGGACGAAGTTTTAAGTAGCATAGGGTATGTATGTAAATGTATTACAAAATAACTAAAAATTGTTTATTGCATAATTCTTGCAGTACAATAAAAAATAAATTGAAGGTCGTTTTCATTACATAAAATTTAATACATTTTTTATCAATTTAGTACATAATAAATAATAATAAAATAAGTAATTAAATTAAAAATAAAGTAATTAACTAAAACTATCTATACATAACATACAAATTAATATAAATAACTTAAAACTACAATAGAAAATAATTGAAGGTTGTTTACATTACATTAAATTTAATACATTTTTCATTAATTTAGTAAATAGGAAATAATAATAAAATAACTAAAATGAAATTAAAACTAAAGTTATTGACTAAAACTATCTATATATAACACGCAAAATAATAGTTATAAATAACTTAAAACTTATTCTAAAGGATCTGGCACATTTTCTGGAGCTTCTTCATCAACTTCAATTTCTTCTTCAACTTCTATTAATTCATCTGATAATATCAACTGCGTAGCTTCTGGAAACATCCTTGATGACTTAAAATTGGTGTATTTAGGTTTCAGATGAGATATATATGGATCTGATGATATCAAAAAATTGTGTATAATGTCTTCATTATTTTGCAGTCTTCCTGTTTTCCTCGTGTGTCGCTCTCTGGTATTTCGAAAGTCCTTATTTCTTGCTTCTCCTGCTTCTTCTGACAAAATTCCGATAGGAAGGCAAGAGAAATGTTTGCATATGTCAGCGCCATGTATCAACATTTTGTGTATGCTGGAAGGCATATTGTACCAGGGGTAGTGATGTACAAAGATCTCAGCAGTCTCCTTGCAGTATTCACGGAAACTATCGATATTGACAGCCTTTCCACAAGATAACACTTGCAATATAACTGCGAAGTGCTTTATCAAATCAGCATCAATCTTCGTTATTTGAGCACTTTTTTTGTATTCCCGAAAAAATCTTCTGGCCGTGTTTCCGTCATTAGTAGTTCCAAAGCCCTGCTTTACAACATCAATCAAAAGTCCCATTTGTTGTTTGAACTCCGATTGCACCATATCCTTCCTTAACTTCTTAAGGTTTTTGTTGTCACCTCGTGCACTCCACATTTTGAAATCTAAATTATATGAAATATGTAAAAGACACTCCATGCTTCGAATCCACATATGGAGTGTTGATAGTCCATATTGATACACATCGTCCCGTACAGGTCTTGAAAACATTTCTGAAAGATTATTCATCTCACTAGGTTTTGCAAGACAAACATTGCACGTAGCTGCAGATGGAGTATCTGTAATAATTGTAGCCACTTTCCCATCAATCATTGTCATGTGCAACTCATGAGTAACTTCCAAGTTTCCGCAACTTGAAATAGTCAAATTTCGTATTTCTTCCTCCATTGCCGCTTGTTCTTGCTTAACAAATTCGGTCGTTTCCTTCGCAAACTGAAATTTAATAGGTCTGCAATAAGATGTTGAAGATGGGTTTGGATTATTCCAAATAACAACATTGCCGCTCTCGAGCTTCAAAGGAACGAGGCTCGTCATGAACACAGAGGAGTCGTCGAATTCTGCCAGTTCACTTCTTTGCTTGTAGTTGCTCTGTGCTGAAGATCCATCGAATCCCCACTTGGAGGTAAGCTTCAAGTTTTCACTGCACATATTTAAATCATCACCAACGACTTGCAGTATTCTTCGAGTTGTCACGTCTAACAGTGCTTGTAGTTTCACCTTCACTAAATGTTCTGATACTTCAATATCTCTGGTATCTGGATAACACCTCTGCTTAGCTTCCAACAACTTGTAGTAAGACGGAAGCTTCAATTGCTGTGACAATGCTGACCGTAAAGTAAGATACTTCCACTTTGACAGATCCAATGATGCAGTAAGGGCCAACGCTTGATCTTCCTGCATAGTGTCCGTCTTCTCGTTTGTTGATAAAAGTGATTCGACAGCTTCAACCTTTTCAGGATTCTTCACAAGGTGATCGATGATGCGAGCAAGACCTTCTTTCCCATTAGACTTTAGCTTCGTGACAAAAGCAAAAGTCAGTTCCTCTTCCGGATAGTCGAGTAATGTACCCGATCGCCTTTTCTTCTGCTTATTCCCCAAGTCTTCAAATGGCTTCCTTGATGCAATGTCTGTAGATGTTCCAATGTCACTAGTCGCCTTCGAAGTAGATGGAATGGGTTGAACAGCTGCTTCTTCTTCTGTAGAACGAGGATCCAAATTTTCGGTCCCTTCAAAAATTTCGGTGAGATTTACTGATTCACATTCAGGCCACTTAATTCTTGTTTCCAACCAGTTCATATGCTTCTTCATGAATGTTTTTTGCACCCTGTGTGCCTCGGTCCATCGACGATTTAAGTTCACAGTAAAAGATCTTGCAAAATTCAATAATTTTTCTGAATCTTCTTGCGAAATTTCAAGCAAAACGCAATCCAAAATTGCTTGATGCAGTCGTTTGTAATCCTTGAGGTCCTCTTGTCGCAGAAACACGTAAATGTCCAGGTTAGTGCCAAATCCAGCCATGATCAAGTTGCTAGATTATTCACGTTAAAATTTCCAGGTATGTTGACTCTTCAAGGGTTGAATGTCTAATGACGCTCCAACATGAGCTCCCGTCTGTTTTATTTGATTCATAAGCGCTCAACTAGCAAGGGTTTCAAGGAGCGAAAGAGAGAGAAGTATGGAATGAAAGAGATAGCGATAGTAGGAAATGAAAGAGATAGCAATATTAGGGAATGGGAGGGGAATATTAGCAGGCAATGCCTCATTCGATCACTAACTGCGCTTTGAGCAACAGCTAACCACTAAGAAGTAAAATATTATTTTGATTTTTAAAATTTAATTGTAATCTATTTTTCAAAATCATTAATGGATTTTAAAATTTATTATATTGAAAATATGCGTAAATTATGTGACTATAAATCAATAAAAAAATTAAATTGTCACAAATAGTTGAAATAAATACAATGAAAGTTCCGATGCATATTTTGGCCAAGGCTGCAAGTATATGCAAATAAAAAAAATATGGAATTAACGAATAAGTGTAATACAATAACACACAAAAGGTTTCACTGCTAACAGTTTTGAACTTTTCGAAAAAAAAAAAATTTCACTTTTTCTCCATACAAATTTTTTTTCAATGTTTTTTTTTTCGCAAAAATAACCAATTTCATAAAAACTGCTAGAACAAACGTTGATGAACGTTCATTTATCTATCCACATGATTTTTTTCAGCCCGAAATATTGACATTGGGTCCTAAGTCTTCCATATTAAAAATCCGGACCAGTGTGCGCCGATAGAATCGACCGCGCACCGCTTCCGCCCAACCGAGTAAGTAATGAAACAATGAAAGTAGTGGTTTTTCAGCGACGACCGCGAACGATCTCCCACTTACTTATGCTACACCTCTCATGTCTCCTTACAATGCCAGACTAGAGTCAAGCTCAACAGGGTCTTCTTTCCCCGTTGATTCTGCCAGCCAGCCAGCCAGCCAGCCAGCCAGCCAGCAAAAGGAAGTATTCTTTTAATATTGACTACATTGTAATATTTTTTTGGATTTTATCGTTTTGCGTTTAAAACCAACGCAGGGAATCCGCTAAAGTCAAGTGTACGTCACACAAAGTAACAAATGCGAGTATTTTGGCTTAATAGTCAGAAAATTAAATAAGTAAGTAAGTAAGTAAGTCGGTCCGTCAGTCACTCAGTCAGTCAGTCAGTCATTCATTAAATGAGTCAATCGTGGTCACACTTTTCATAACATGCTTTTATGTAAACATTCCAGTTTGGAGGAGCATAACTCAAAATTTTGGAGATTTGCGGAAGCTGTCCATGTCGCCAGAGTTGAGTTGGTTGGTGTGGCTTGCTTGGTTGGTTGGTTGGTGGTGGAGAATATAAAAGTTCGTAAAAATAACAATATTATTTGTTTAAGTGGAAAAAGTATAATCAGTTGGTATGATACTATTGAATATTTATTTAAGGGGGGGGGGGGGGGTCGAAAATGTGAAATCACAATCAAAAGCATTTTATTTGTATAAATGCAAGTTAGTAAGTAAGACATTAAATAGTAATATATTTAAATCAATGAACACTTGCATAAGGAAAGATTAACAGTTAAGCATTTTATTTGCTCTGATGCAACATGAGTGCAAATCGAGTAAGACATAATATATTCGGTAAGTGCATCTTCAGGAATCATTTCATCGTTGATTATTAACAACGAATGAATCCTTTAGATTGCGGTTTAATACCGTTGTGTGTCCTCCTCTCCTCAATTTTACTTTAAAGTAGAACTCAGAGGCTGGGGGACACGCACGATGGTATCAGGTAAGTCCTCCTCCTCCTCCCGTACGGTGCCTGTCATAAACTAGCCGCCGGATTATTTGTTGATGCTTGCAGCAGCAAAAGCAGCAGTAGCACGCCATTAGAGAGAATGTTATCAACACAGTTTATTTATAATTAAATAGAGAGCCGAACATTCGTTGTACATATGCGCTCTAGAAATGCATCTTTAAGAAATATGTTATCACTTTAACGAAGGTTTCTACAGGTTCCTGACAACAGACGAACGCTACCAATACAAAAAAATAATGTATCTGAAGAAAAAACCTTCATAACATGCTTTTATGTAAACATTCCAGTTTGGAGGAGCATTATTAAAGATTGCGGAGATTTGCGAAAGCGGTCAGCTGCTGCTGGTCATTTGGTTGGTTGGTGATAATATGAAGTTTCGTTATTCTAATATTATGTTTTAAGAGGGAAAGGAAAATCAAAATTAGTCAATTGTTAAGCATTTTATATGCCCTGATGCAAAATATGTGCAAGTTGAGACACCATTATGCAATAATATCATCATGGGCGTGGATCAATCCCCCTCCCCCCAACAATCGAATCTATAGATATAATAGATGTATGATGTATAAAAACAGATCCTGAACGAGATGAAGATAAGAGGTCCAATGGTACATATAATACAGTATCTGATGTGATTTGTACATCTAATAGATGTATAGGGGTTTAGGGGTAGCGTATTGTAAACAAATATATAATACACACCACGACTGGAAGACTTGCATTGTCCTTTTCTACTAGTCTTATTTTAATATATTAGTTTATAGGGACACAATGGCGAACATTCGTTGTTGTGTGCGTGTGATAGTTTTCGAAGAAACATCATTTCTAACGGCGAACATTCGTTCGTTGTTAATAGTTGCTCTTGAAGGAATCTTAAAACTCACAGACGAACATTTGTAGGACAATAATAAGTAAGTATATGTTTGTATGTACATTTGTATGCACATACGTACTCTACCCTAATAAATTGCATATCTTATAATTTAAACTTTTACGAGCATTCGTAATACGCAAATATACCTATATGTACATACACATATATTGTATAAAGTTGTACAGTGCTCCAATACAACTTTAAATGATAAGAGAGATGTTAGAGATGATGTAGGTATTTTATTGATACTAATAATATGATAGTGAGTACACGCGATGCTTGCTAATTGCGTACTGAAGTAAATAGCTGATGAAGGTTAATGATTGATCGAACGATATACGAAATTGGCAGGAAATGCTGAATGGACAAAATGTACGAGTGTTGCACCGTACATGCTCCGGGAGAGGAAAAGTTGAGGAAGGATGCTGGGTATTATAATGATTGATGATTATTAATGATTGTGATACAAATTCAACTTAATAAATTTACATGTCAAACTTATAAATTTGATAACACATTATTTCTTAAAATGATTGCAAAACGTAGGGGATGTCGCCTTGTTGACTAGCCGTGCGTATCGCAAGTCGGTTAATTCGACGTTGTTTCCTTCGGATGAAGTGTCGTTGTATTGTTCACGCTGTGGTATGGTTTGGCGCGGTGGACGAAGAGTTGCCGTCGAATCTTGCACAGGTGGAGGCGCGGGCGCTCGCGCCGTGATGATGACCGGCGGTAGCGGGCTGCGCGCCTCCGCAGCGGACCCTGGCCTGCTGACAGAGTGCTTGCGATATTTGCTAAATCGACGCCAGAAGAGTGCAATGCCTGCGCAGATAATTATAATCAATATGATGTTTATAAGGACGTATTGAGTGATGTCATGAGCTGTCGTTTCGTTTGGAAATAAATTGTCAACATTGGCATTCTTCAGTTGCTCTACTTGCGAACCAATTTTCTTCAATTCATTTTGAACTTGGGTATGGTTCAAAAAGTCTTCTTCGCTCCGTATCTCCGTGTTATTAAAGGCAGGGAGCTCTATGTCAACGATATGATTTATCGAAGGTATTTCAATTTTCAAAACGTCTGCTTCCGTGTCAAGGTTGTTTTCATGTTGTTTGTGAGTGTAAATAGTAAATGCTTTACTTTTGATGATACAGCCTTCATTAAGGTTGATAATACCGCTTCCATTCAATTGCTCTGATGTAACAAGACTCCCACAGATTACACGTACTCCGCAAGGCTTGCAACATGAGTACAAGTGTGAGTTTGTTTTATGTAGTTGTGACCAAGTGGCCGTACACGTCATTGTGTTGGTGACGCATTGCATTGTTACGTCATCCTTTACGCAGAGACTCTTATCTGACGTAATATGATGTATAGGCGTTTGCAATGGACACATGTAGGTGCTGTCGGCATATTGATTGCACGTTTGTAGATCAGAGTGTGTCAGAGTTATGAATGAATCCTTTTGGATGTTCATCGCAATGTACTCCGATATTGGTTTTGTTGAGTCGAGCTTCAATTGGAATGTAAAAACGTCTTCATTGGAATTCCAGCTTAACCCGAGTGCTTTTGTTGATTCGGCATATTTAAAGTTGAAATCTTGAGCAGTTTCAGCTACTGATCCTTCCTTTATATACCTCAATTCAGATTTATTTGAAGCCCATTTTCGCAGGTTAAAACCTCCTGATTTAAGCAATGATATCAGATCTGCTTGTAGTTGCTTTGCTTTAGTGATGCTGTGACTTCCACTTAATAAGTCATCCATATAAAAATCTTCCAATGCTTGCTTTGCATGTGATTGATATTTATGACCCTCGTCATTTGCTAACTGTTTCAAGGTCATCATGGCTAGGAAAGGTGCAGATTTAGTCCCGTATGTTACGGTTGCTAAGTTGTACTCACGCAATAACTCTTGTGGGCTGTCTCTCCAAACTATTTTTTGCAGGTTCTGATCTTCATGATGTACTAAAATCTGCCTGAACATCTTTTCAATATCTGCAGTAAAAGCTACTTGATATTGTCTCCATTTTAAAATTAATGAAAGTAGGTCCTGTTGTAGGTTGGGCCCACTGTACATAAGATCATTGAGACTGATGCCCGATGACGTAGGCGATGACGCGTTGAATACGACGCGTAATGCAGTTGTCGTCGAATCAGCTCTGATAACACAATGGTGCGGTAAGTAGCAAGTGGGTGTTTTATTACCGCCACTGTTTGATTCAGTCATATGTTTTAGATTGATATATTCATTAATAAATGATTTGTATTCTTGATATATGGATTCCTTTTTGGCAAACTTCTTTTCTAATTGGCTAAACTGTGCTATTGCTCTCTGCTTAGAGTCGCCTAGCTTGTTAATAGCGTTTGGTTTAATTGGAAGTCTCACAATATAACGACCATCTGCTTGTCGTGTCGTTTGCTTTTTGTATAGTTGGACACAATGATGATCTTCTTGTGATAGACTTCGTTGGTCTCTATCACTGATGTCTTCGACGGACCAAAACCTTTGTATGTCATCAATGTTGTTCAATATGACATTACATTGATAAGTAGAAGTTTGAACGTTGCCACATAACAACCATCCAAGTTGGCTCTGTTGTGCCATGGGCTGTGATTCATTGTCACCCTTGATAATTCCTCCCTGTATGATTAGTGAGTAGATATCAGCACCTAATAGCACGTCTACAGGTCTGCTGATGTGAAATTCGGGGTCTGCTAATGTGATATGCTCGATATGTGGCCACGTTGGTTTAGGGAATGTTTGATTAGGGAGATTGTTGATGAGATTTTTCATTATTATTGCTTTAGTGTTGAACTTAAAGTCCCCATGTATTGCAGATGCTGTAATGTCAATTGATCCCTTGCTGTTGTTTGTTTGCGCTCCCAATCCAAATACTACTCCTCTGCAGTGTCGCCGGGGCAGCCGAAGGATCTGCGCTGCGTTCTCAGTGATGAGTGAAATCTGAGAACCCTGATCGATGAGTGCCCTCATGGTATGATAAGTGCCATCTGCGGCTAATATATTGATGAGTGCTGTTGCTAACAAGATTTCTGATGAGTTGTTTTGGGATACGTTGACCGTGTCCTTAGACTTGTTTGATGACCTGCTAAATGCTTCATGCAGTAGAGTGTTGTGTTGTTTCGTACATTTACTGCATGTCTTAGTAGAGTGGCATTTATTGCCGTTATGATCATATAAACAGTTAACACAGTCTACTCCGAGAGTTTTGATGGCGTTTAAACATTCATTAGAAGTATCATGAATCTTCTTGATTTGGTATGCTGTCTGTTGTTGCATAGTTGGTAGGGTCATAAGTATGTTAATGTGGGAACTGAATATCAGCTTGATGTTGTTATATCGATGATTTAAGATATCCCAGCATATTTGATAATTGTCGGAACTGATGTTTAGGTGATTAATTAGTTTTTCTGCTTCGCCCTTGACCTTGCTTTTTAGGAACTGCATTTTCTGTGCATTGGGCAAAGAGTTGTTGCTGTGTATAGATTCAATAAATAGATCTTTGAATGATACCCATTTATGGTAGTCCCCGTTGAACGTAGGGATGTCCATAGTTGGTGTTGATTGAGTTTTGTAGGATGCTGACCACTTTTTCTGATTCAATACTTGTTTGATCTCATTGTATTCCCTTTCATATGCATTATAATTGCGGTTATTGTCTTCGTCATCTTCATAGAGCTCGCTGTCTATCTCCCAGTGTAATGAGTCGATAGTGCTCCAGCGCGACTCTATGTTTTTGAGAACGTCTTCAAATTGCCACCTTTCTGATAACTTGTTGAAGTCAATGCTGGTAATTGTACGAGAAAAGGCTTTATAATTACTTAATTGCTTGCGAAACATTTCATCTAATTTACTGCTGGTACCTGAGTTCTTCTTTTGATCGTGGTTTGACCTAGCTGGCGGAGCTGGAGGCTGGGTTTCGACGGAGGGGCCAGCGCCGACGCAGGTGCCAGCGCCGATGGTGTTGCCTGCGCCGACCGTGGTTTCTGCTGAACTGAACTTAGGAATGCTGATTGCTACTGGTTTGGGTGTTTGTTCTTCTTTGAAGAGGTTTTCTAAGAAGGGTTTGGATGGTTTTGAGTACGATTCTGGACGTTCTTTGTACAATGAATATTGCAGCAGGTATTCTGATAGTTGTTCATAGTAGTTTTTGGTTCGTAGATAATGGTTTTGCTTGAAATATTCATGATCGGTGATTTGATAGTCGATAATAAGTGCATGATTGCTCTGGAACTCATTCCAATAGGCGTCCAGGGTTGTTAGCCGCCGTTGGATGTTAGAGTATGTCCTGCGTTCGGGCCCATCCTTGTGAAAGTTAATAAAAATGTTAACAATACTTTGCATTAACTGGTGCTGTGTTGAGATTATATCTTCCATTTTTGCTTGAAATATGATGCTCAGATTAGGATAAACTGCTGGGTTAGTTCTGTGTCTTTGTTATCCCTGCGGATAGTGTGCGCCTTCTCAATCAAACCAGTGATTCCCGCTTCTGGGAGGCCGGCCGACCGATTCGCTATCACACAAGAAGTCACAAAAACACAAAACTGGTGATTTGATGATGATTTTGATTGGCAATGCTTTTGCTTCACAAATTTGCGTAGAACTTTGTACAGGCACAAAACTTTCTACGTGTCACTGATAGTTTTTGCTGAATTTGCTAGTTCGTTTCACCTCACATATGACGAAATAACACGTTTAGTTAATGATACTTAAAACTCACACGCGAGGTTCAACGGCTCGAAGGACCATGTATAAAGTTGTACAGTGCTCCAATATAACTTTAAATGATAAGAGAGATGTTAGAGATGATGTAGGTATTTTATTGATACTAATAATATGATAGTGAGTACACGCGATGCTTGCTAATTGCGTACTGAAGTAAATAGCTGATGAAGGTTAATGATTGATCGAACGATATACGAAATTGGCAGGAAATGCTGAATGGACAAAATGTACGAGTGTTGCACCGTACATATATGTACAAAAAATGTTTATCAGTCTGTCTATTTTTTGTAATGAATTAAATCTTAGGAATAATAAGTATTTGTCTGTTTGTCTTTCATCTTTTATATACAGGGTGTAACAAAAAGGCGAAATAATATTTTAGGGTATGTATCTATAGCAGGTGTACATTCAGTTGTATTAATATCGGCTAATTACAAACAAGTTTTTTCTTCCATACTAACTAAATAAATTGTTTTTTTACTGAAAACGTTGACAACCCTGATTGAGGTCATTCGCGCTCAACCACAGACGCGCCGCGCGATCAGCTGATGCGCGGCCGCCCCGCTACGCGCCCGCGCAGCCCACCCGCCTACTAGAAACTACTATTACTTAATTTTACTTGGAATAAGACTGAATAATCAAACCATAATTACCGAAATGCATTTATTAAAATACTATTCAGAAACAGTACATAGAAATAATCTGTTAGGTACATTTCTTTTTATGACTATATATGTAGGTAAAAGTTAATGTCTAGTTTTTAGGACAATACCCCAAATATGACTTTACCCACTGAACTACATGACTTTACAATTGAAAAAATCTCATTAATTGTCAGCACCCCGTAATTTGAGTCAGTAAATAATTAAGACATAATAGGGACAACTTACAATGTAATCAACATGTAGGTATCAAATAATTATCGGAAATGGCAGTCATTTACTAACCTTATTTTTTTGATATGCTTAACTGACGCGATTTGCCAATTACTATTTTTTGTGTAATAAACAAATTAGTTTCTTGGAAAATGTTAATTTATGTATGTGTTACCTGTTAAGTTTCTTATCACCAACACTTATGCGCACAAGGATACACTAAAAACCAAAGAACATTTTCACTGACACTGTTTTCTTCTTTCATTCGGCTTCGATACCACTCACAAAAGGTGACCCTTGGACCAAAGTCCGTAGGAATCAATTATTGAACTCGCGTACTTGAACTCGCGTAAACTGATCTGGATCGGGGTCTCGAGCTCTGGATGCTCCCGTGTGCTAGGACGACCTTCACTTGTGGGTGGTCGGAAAGAGCCAGTGCTCTGCAGTCGAAGACACAGGTTCCTGAAGCAGGTTTACGACCTTAAAAGCCGCTGCTCCGCAAAGGGTCTGCCATCGATGAATCGCTGGCGATACAGTTCACGAGCACTATTGATGCTCCCGGATGAAGCACTCCGACATAAAATCGTTTCATACTATTCACTATTTGAATACAAAGAATGATCTTCGCGAGACATAGTGACGAATAATGAGATTTTGAAAGTTTAGATAGCGACTGCCCAACGAGAACGAATACGAGCAACTAAAAAACACCACAGACCAATAATGAACAAAAACACTATTCCCGTAGGTACGTAGGGATGCTCGATTTCGATTTGATTAATCGATCGATCGCAATTGAGATTTTTGTAACTTAATCGATTAATCGAAAATGGAAAAAATCGAGAAAGTTAATTATTTTAAGTTTATGTTTAAAGTCAATATTTACAACAATTTAAAATGTAGGCCCGACAGTCACACGCAGTGATAAAAAAAATTATGAGGTTTTGTTTCTTATAACAACAATTGGATAATGACAGTATTTGAAAAAGTATTGTAAAATGTGTGTTTTATATCCCAAGCAACGCGATTTATGATTTTCGAAAAAAAAAATACCAGTGATAGTAAGATTTTGTGTAACAGATTATAAAAGCGCGCGTAAACGTCAAGTCACGTCACTTTACACCAAAACGATACTGGTCGGAACGCCTTAATTCTATGCAAATATCAAATTTTAAATGAATCTAAATTGTTGGCTACTTGACAGTTTTTGAAAAAGTATTGTAAAATGTGCGCCCGTTCATTTTATATCCCAAGCAATTCAATTTATCTGGAAATAATCTAAATAACCAGAGAAAAATAAGATTTTGTGTAACACATTTAAAAAGCGCGCGAAAACGCCTAGTCGCGTCACTGTTGCAATTATGACGTCAACGTCCTAGAAAACGAACCGACACGCATAGGAAAGACTTAATCAAGATAAACGGAAAATGTTTCAATAAATTCTTAATACGATTAGAGACACAATAATTCAATTTAATTGGTAAAATAATCATTGTTTCGCCACATTAAAATAAATAATTTTCGCCGACAGCTGTCATTTCCGAATTGCAATGGTGGTTTCCGTTTCGGTTCTTTTGTTCCACAGATAAAAAACTAAAATTTATTTTGCAAAAATAAAATACTAACTATGCTTTTAATTAAAAAGTAAAAATGTAAAATGATTACTTAACTAATAAGCTAACATATCTAACACTTTTCATATTTTATTGTTAACACTGTCAAGTAGCCAATTAAATTAACTCGGTGAAATCATCGTTTCGTCACATTAAAATAAATAAAATCCGCCGACAGCTGTCATTTGCGAATTGTAGTGTTTAATGACGTCACACAAAAGGTGCTTTCTGTTTCGGTTCTTTTGTTCCACAGACAAAAAAACTAAAATTTAATTTTTAGAAATAAAATGCTTTAAAATAAAAAAATAAAAATGTAAAGATATTACTTAACTAATAAGCTAACATAGCTAAAGTTTTAGTAATCTCAAACTTTCACTTTTTTATACTTAATAAATATTTTTATTTGTAGATTTTTTCATTTTACCGAGAATTCTGTGTTTCATTTTTAACATGTTTAGCAGGATCTCAACGAAAAAGTTTAGAAGAAACCGTTCTAATGTAACGGCATTTCTAAGATTAATCGATTAATTAATATCGGTGCTACGCAAATAATCAATTACCAAAATATCGATTATTTCACAATCGATTAGCATCCCTAGATCCCTACCCGGAAAGCGATCCGTAGGTGACAGTCACGCGACAGGATATTATTGGCTAAGCGCATTGTTGCAATGTGTGCGAAATGATCGCTGATTGGTGCGGGCGCTTAGACTTTTGACGTAAAGGTGCCGCAGTCCACGTGGACTCCCGTTGTCGTGATTTTTGTGTGCGTGATTAGTCATTGATAAAATAAGCGCAGAAGGTCACCAAGTTGAAATGATTGGTAGGTAGGAGAATTTAATTAATTTACTGCTTTTGTGATCTAATAATATTCCTTACGTAATATTTAAAAGTATGAATGGATAGTACAAATAATAAATATCATGTTTTCGATTACAAAACTGTGCTTGCTGATATTGACTATTTCTGTTAGGTTATGTTATGTACCTCATATTTAAAACATCTCATATTAAAAAACCGGCCAAGTGGGAGTCGGACTCGCCCATGAAGGGTTCCATAGAAGCAAGTGTGATAATATTTGTATTACTAAAGGTAAATTGTGGTTTACGATTTATGACGTATTAAAAAAATTACTTACTAGATCTTGTTTAAACTACTACATTCTGTAGAAGTTTGCATACATTTTTCTACTTTAAACACCACACGTAGGTATAGGTTTGAAGAAAAAAATGTTGACTTTCAGTTTTAAGTATGGAGAGCCCCTAAAGTTAATTGTTTTTTTCTATTTTAGTGAAAATCTTAATGCTTAAAGGTTCATAAAATACATCTACATACCAAGTCTTAACAGCAATAGGTCTCATAGTTTCGGAAAAAAGTGCCTGTGACATACAGACAGAACGTACAGAACATTTGGCTACGGAACCTTAAAAAGTAGTGTTAAATAAGTACTTAACGATCACGATCACTGCACACTCAACTGAAATTTGTCAAAGTTGCACATCTGTATTCTACTTAATCTTTTGCTTCATTTTGATTTATGATTTGTTTACATCTAATAGGGTTATCAACGATAAGTTTTAGTAAAAACTTTGACATCGATTTACTCCCTAATTAACAGCTGTACGAGGTTGTGGTTTTGCATTGGAACTACGCACTACCTACCCTACACGCCCTTAAAATTTTATTTCACCTTTTTGTTACACACTGTATATACATCTTCCTAGGTACTTATTTACGTATGTATGTATGTATGTATCTATCTATCTATCTACGTGTACATAGATATTTTATTAGTGAGTGAATAAATGTGTATACATTTTAAACGGCAATCACTTTAACGAAGAGGTTTCTGTCCTCGCTGAGCTGGCCTTAGGACACCTGCGTTATTCTTTGACAGATGTACCGCCCCAGTCAAACTCCCCGCCTGGCAGTGTCCTCGAACCGGATCACGCGGGAGTTTAACGGTGACGAGCGTTGCCGCCACGTCACCACTCTGCACGCTTGGAACGAAACACCGTGCGCCCGCCGATAGAATCGACCGCGCACCGCTTCCGCCCAACCGAGTAAGTAATGAAACAATGAAAGTAGTGGTTTTTCAGCGACGACCGCGAACGATCTCCCACTTACTTATGCTACACCTCTCATGTCTCCTTACAATGCCAGACTAGAGTCAAGCTCAACAGGGTCTTCTTTCCCCGTTGATTCTGCCAGCCAGCCAGCCAGCCAGCCAGCCAGCAAACGGAAGTTTTCTTTTAATATTGACTACATTGTAATATTTTTTTGGATTTTATCGTTTAGCGTTTAAAACCAACGCAGGGAATCCGCTAATGTCAAGTGTACGTCACACAAAGTAACAAATGCTAGTATTTTGGCTTCATAGTCAGAAAATTAAATAAGTAAGTGAGTAAGTAAGTAAGTCGGTCCGTCAGTCAGTCAGTCAGTCAGTCATTAAATGAGTCAATCGTGGTCACACTTTTCATAACATGCTTTTATGTAAACATTCCAGTTTGGAGGAGCATAACTCAAAATTTTGGAGATTTGCGGAAGCTGTCCATGTCGCCAGAGTTGAGTTGGTTGGTGTGGCTTGCTTGGTTGGTTGGTTGGTGGTGGAGAATATTAAGGTTCGTAAAAATAACAATATTATTTGTTTAAGTGGAAAAAGTATAATCAGTTGGTATGATACTATTGAATATTTATTTAAGGGGGGGAGGGGGGGTCGAAAATGTGAAATCACAATCAAAAGCATTTTATTTGTATAAATGCAACATGAGTGCAAGTTAGTAAGTAAGACATTAAATAGTAATATATTAAAATCAATGAACACTTGCATAAGGAAAGATTAACAGTTAAGCATTTTATTTGCTCTGATGCAACATGAGTGCAAATCGAGTAAGACATAATATATTCGGTAAGTTTACTGCAATCTTCAGGAATCATTTCATCGTTGATTATTAACAACGAATGAATCCTTTAGATTGCGGTTTAATACCGTTGTGTGTCCTCCTCTCCTCAATTTTACTTTAAAGTAGAATTCAGAGGCGGGGGGACACGCACAATGGTATTAAGTAAGTCCTCCTGCTCCTCCCGTACGTGCCTGTTATAAACTAGCCGCCGGATTATTTGTTGATGCTTGCAGCAGCAGCAGCAGCAGCAGCACGCCATTAGAGAGAATGTTTATAATTAAACACAGATTATTTATAATTAAATAGAAAGCCGAACATTCGTTGTACATATGCGCTCTAGAAATGCATCTTTAAGAAATATGTTATCACTTTAACGAAGGTTTCTACAGGTTCCTGACAACAGACGAACGCTACCAATACAAAAAAATAATGTATCTGAAGAAAAAACCTTCATAACATGCTTTTATGTAAACATTCCAGTTTGGAGGAGCATTATTCAAGATTGCGGAGATTTGCGAAAGGGGTCAGCTGCTGCTGGTCATTTGGTTGGTTGGTGATAATATGAAGGTTCGTTATTCTAATATTATGTTTTAAGAGGGAAAGGAAAATCAAAATGTCAATTGTTAAGCATTTTATATGCCCTAATGCAAAATATGTGCAAGTTGAGACACCATTATGCAATCTAAAGGGAACAACATACCTATTGAGACTTTTAATATCATCATGGGCGTGGATCAATCCCCAAAAACAATCTAATCTATAGATATAATAGATGTATGATGTATAAAAACAGATCCTGAACGAGATGAAGATAGGAGGTCCAATGGTACATATAATACAGAATCTGATGTGATTTGTACATCTATTAGATATATAGGGGCTTAGGGGGGTTAGCGTATTGTAAACAAATATATTATAATACACACCACAACTGGAAGACTTGCATTGTCCTCTTCTACTAAAGTTATTTTAATATTTCAAGTTATAGAAAACTTGGACACAATGGCGAACATTAGTTGTTGTGTGCGTGTGATAGTTTTCGAAGAAACATCATATCTTATGGCGAACATTCGTTCGTTGTTAATGGTTGCTTGTGAAGGAATGTTAAAACTCGCAGACGAACATTCGTAGGACAATAATAAGTAAGTATATGTTTGTATGTACATTTGTGTGCACATACGTACTGTACCCTAATAAATTGCATATCTTATAATTTAAACTTTTACGAACATTCGTAATACGCAAATATACCTATATGTATGTTAGTCACAGGAATAAATAAGAAGCAAATACAATAAAAACCCGTATATTTTTGCTTACACTGTGACAGTTTTTTAAATACAAGTAATATTTCAAAAATCAAAAAGAATATCAAAAACAATTAAAAAGAAATAATGACAAAATATATAAAAAGGTTTTGCGTCGGCAACACAGCCGCCCCCGGTGTCGAAGACACGGAAACAATTTAAAGCCGACTGTACAGAAAAGGGGCAGTTATATTCCCTAGGCTAAAGTAAAAAAAATAGTCGCCTTACTAATATGTCTGCCAGCAAGCCGAAATCCCTTTTTTCAACACGCCCGCTAAATCATGTCGTCGTCGGATACATTAGCGACCCGGTAATAATTTAAAGCACTTAATGAAAAATAGGCAGGTGCCTCCGGGTCGTTGACGACGTGAGTCAGGGTGCGAGAATACAAGGCAAGCCCTACGCTTCTGCCGACAACGTGCCGAGTACATCTTCTTTCGAAGCACGATGAAGAAGAGTAGCCGCAACATCAGTTTAAGTAGTCGTTCTAACTAGCCGCTCTGCTCCGCCCATGAATGATGCTACCAATGTTATGAAGTTTCAAAATAATCACTTGCAAATTCCATAAATTCCCTCAACGCAACCGATTGTCCAGTGTCGATTGTCTCTCACAAAGTTGTTCCAATCCAAATTCAATCAGATTATGTTTGGGACCATTGCCATTATCGTGCTGTCTGCAGATCATAGCACTCGTTGCGAGACTTGCAGATAGACTTCCATCTAAGTTACGGGTACTCCGAAGCATGTAAATGCGCCACATATTGTTTCTCGGTAGCGTAGCGAGCTTCCTGATCGAGAAAAGTCACATTCATGTAGAGGTGCCATCATATAATCAGCCAGCTGGATGCCAATCAGTAGAGTATGTTTTAAGCACCACCCGCTCTGGATCGTGAAGAGACAGTAAGGTTCCGGCTTTACTAAAATGGAGTACCAGCTCTGAGGCAGTTCTCATTTGAAAGGGTGTGCAGCCTGGGCGTATGTCTTGTCGAAGTTGAGCTGAGAGCAGAGTAGGTGACGTTCGAGCTTTTCCAGATCTTCTGAAGACAGTAGAACGAGAGTCAAAGGGTAGACAGGGAAAAAATAAAAGGAACGGGATCCCGGCTTGAAGGTGGCTGAACTATAACTTGGACAGAAAATATGGGCGAACCGTAAAACATGCACTGTAGCTCATAAATAAAACTAACTAGCTGCTAAATTCGTAGCATTTGCTATAATTACAGTAGACAGATCTAGAGATTGTAAGCTAGCGCATATTACAGATCCCAGGCGAGAGGTAGGGCTTATGCGCTTCATCTCCTCTGGAACCAAATCAAATACTGCCGACAGAGTCCAATTGTTCATGAATGACTTTAAAAATAGTGGGTTCAAGAACCATCAAATGAGGCTTCAGAAATATACTAAATAAATGTTTACTAAAGCGAGCTTCAAAATAATTTTAAAACAACAAAGCCAAAAGAAAAATTGAATAAGGCTGTCCAACATGATGGAAAAAGACGCGTAATGGACAGCTTCAATTTCAAAAGGCTGTCGAACATGACGAAAAATGACGCGTAATGAACAGCTATCAGTGCGGCTTGTTATTGAAGCAGAGGAATTGACAGGGGCCTAAGAGGGGCAAACCAAGCCATTCCACCTACGAGTCTTGAAGTGAGCTGGTTAAAAGCGTAGCGACTGCCGCGGGACGCTTCCATTCAGCACACTAAAATAATCCGGAACGAGCTCACCAACTCAAAGGTGAAACGGAGCAGCAACTGCCCGTCTCAGTCAATTCAAAAGATCTAGACTACAAAAGCAGTCAATAAGGTCTGTTAGGAGACCTGAAGGGGCCTCCTTGGAGTTCAGGCTCAAATCTCCAAAGAGGCGTGTGTATCTCATTTGCGGAGAAGCACTCTAACGTAGAGTTTCCAAGGGGGCTTCCATCTGTCATCTTCGGAGAGGATCGGCTGAAATGACGGACTGGTCTCGTTATAAATTTGCTTGAAAACGAGCCAGTCAAAAGAGCGGTCCTCGAAAAATGAAAACGACCCTACCTTGGAGCCTCTGGCGGCCTTGGTGGTCGCAGTCGCAGCAATATCAGCGACGGCTTCCGATAAAAGGACTGTGTCGGTCATTGAAATAATTTTATTAATTTTGTTATAATTATTTATGTGGTGTGTGCCTAATGTATAATTTAAAAAGTGAGGGGAAGCCGTCGCCGAGGGCACCCGCTGTGCAGTAGCGGCAGCTGAATGGTGCGGGCGGCTAGAGACGATCCTCCGTGATGCAGGTCCGTAAGTATCGCCGTTGAGTCGAGGTGGGTGCGAAGCGTGCAAAGCCGGCTGAGTAGACATGGCAGCTATATGGCGATGACTATAATCGCCCCCGGGCCTCGAAGATGCGACGTCTTGCGTTGTACTGCACAAAAACATCACTGTATTAGGCACATCATCAAAAATTGTAAAAGTGTGGAGATCCACAGCAGGAATTTGTTTTAATGGTTGGTGGCCCTCAGACCCGAAGGAGGCATGCGCTTCGACAGGACACGCGTTCGGCGCCGTCAAAACGACCTGGCTGAAGTTCGTTGCGGCGTAAAAAGTACCTTTGTGCCTCGGTTGTGGAGGCAAGGGCGGTAAAAAGAGCTGCACCGAAGGAGGCTCAATAGGGTTTTGTTCTATTGAACTTGAGTCAGCCTGGATATGAAGCCTGGATGAGTCGGGTATTTCTCTAGGAGGATAAACAAGAGGCTTCACGTGGGCTTCTGCGGCCACGGCGTACGGCGCCTCGACACCAACCTGCAAAATAAGTAAATTTGAGTACTCTTGAGTAACTACGCCGGTACGAGGGAGGGGAGGATCAGCTATGGTGGCGTCCTCTTGATTACCGGTAACTAAAGTAGCATCTAACCGTTTATCAATCGAAGACCGACGACGGCTGGATTGGGAACCGCGGCTGGAGAGGGCGGCTAACTGGGCTTCCAGCTCTTTTTCTAAAGCTGCGCGCTCCGCGGCGGCAACTTTACGCTCAATTTCTGCCAGCCGTCTAGCATGTTCCGCTTTTATTGCCAGCCTTTGGGCAGCTCGGCTAGATGAAGTTGCTGAAACTCCCTTAGTACCGATTTTTGCCATTGAGCGTGTTATCATGGTAATAGATAAATTGGAATACTCACGGTTACAGTAGGTACTTACTAGATACTTCTGACACCATTTTGTTAGTCACAGGAATAAATAAGAAGCAAATACAATAAAGACCCGTATATTTTTGCTTACACTGTGACAGTTTTTTAAATACAAGTAATATTTCAAAAATCAAAAAGAATATCAAAAACAATTAAAAAGAAATAATGACAAAATATATAAAAAGGTTTTGCGTCGGCAACAATGTACATACACATATATGTACAAAAAATGTTTATCATAATGTCTGTCTATTTTTTGTAATGAATTAAATCTTAGGAATCATTGTCTGTTTGTCTATCATCTTTTATATATATACATCTTCCTAGGTACTTATTTACGTATGTATGTATGTATGTATGTATCTATCTATATATCTATCTATCTATCTACGTGTACATAGATATTTTATTAGTGAGTGAATAAATGTGTATACATTTTAAACGGCAATCACTTTAACGAAGAGGTTTCTGTCCTCGCTGAGCTGGCCTTAGGACACCTGCGTTATTCTTTGACAGATGTACCGCCCCAGTCAAACTCCCCGCCTGGAAGTGTCCTCGAACCGGATCACGCGGGAGTTTAACGGTGACGAGCGTTGCCGCCACGTCACCAATCTGCACGCTTGGAACGAAACACCGTGCGCCCGCCGATAGAATCGACCGCGCACCGCTTCCGCCCAACCGAGTAAGTAATGAAACAATGAAAGTAATGGTTTTTCAGCGACGACCACGAACGATCTCCCACTTATGCTACACCTCTCATGTATCCTTACAATGCCAGACTAGAGTCAAGCTCAACAGGGTCTTCTTTCCCCGTTGATTCTGCCAGCCAGCCAGCCAGCCAGCCAGCCAGCCAGCCATCAAAAGGAAGTATTCTTTTAATATTGACTACATTGTAATATTTTTTTGGATTTTATCGTTCAACGTTTAAAACCAACGCAGGGAATCCGCTAATGTCAAGTGTACGTCACACAAAGTAACAAATGCTAGTATTATGGCTTCATAGTCAGAAAATTAAATAAGTAACTTAAACTTTTACAAACATTCGTAATACGCAAATATACCTATATGTACATACACATATATGTAGGGATAATGCATAATTCAGGCAAAACTCAGCGGATTTCCACAAAAACAACTTTTATTTTGCACAACAAATCTTTTCGTCTATCGTTCAATCTGACAAATCATGACAACTTCTTTTTTCATTACTCGACATTGACATTTAAAGATCGTTTACAGAGACAGCTTAAAAATTAAAAAAAATCTAAATAAACATTAAATTATCCGACACAGCCATCCTGTTCTTCATCTGTCCCAGATGAATAATCTTCGGGTGTAACCCATGGCTTCATGAGGTCGGCTGAGGTGGTTGTATTGATAGGGCCTTCATTCTGTCCAATTTACTTAACAGCATAGCGATCATTTCTGTTGCATTTGACAATCTCATAAGGTCCTAAATATTTGGGGTATTACTTGGATCCTTGACAAAACTGCGTCTTTTTGATGGCTACTAAATCACCAACATCATAGGTTATTGCTCTTTTCCTTTTCTTATTGTAATTTCTTATGTTTTCATCTTGTATTTTCTGTATTGATTCTTTGGCTTTATTCCTTAATTCCAGTCTTTTATCATTAAAGCTCTGTATCTTTTCTTCTTCTAATAACTTATTAAGTTCATCGTCTTGATCTCTCATTTTGGTGCCAAAAAGCAACTCAAATGGACTCATTCCAATTGCTCTTTGATATGTTCCGTTCAGACATCGTTGTACTTTAGATACACGGCGGTACCATTTCGTTGGATCATCAGCACTCAGCTTACTCAACACGGCTATTATAATTTGATGAATGCGTTCAACCTGACCGTTGCCTCTGGGTTGTCCTGTCGTGATAGTATAATGCGTTACATTTTCGTCTTTACAGTACTGTCGGAAATCGTTCGAGGTAAATGCAGCATTGCGGTCAGTGATGATTCGTTCTGGCGCACCAAATGTTTGCTGTTGAAGTTTCAGCTTATCTAACGTCTCATCAGTGCTCAAAGTCTTCACTGGGTAAATCCATGTAAATTTGGTGTATGCGTCTACTACTGTAAGAATGTATTTGTAGTTCTTGTGAGTGGAAGTCATTGGTCCCAAATGATCAATATGATATGTTGACAGTGGAACATCGCCTTTATCGATAGGATGAAGAAAACCTTCTTTCTTGCCTCTTTCATGCGATACTAGGATGCACTCAACGCAATTACCTATAACTCTCTTTATCTTCTCTGCTAAATTCTCTATAAAGTATTCTCTAACTATCAATTCTTCTGTTTTAACTATTCCGAAATGTCCTTTTTCGTGATTTCTTCTAATTATCTCACATTGCATCTTTTTCGGTACAACAATTAGTTTATTATTATTTTTCCATTTGTATAATATCTCGTTTTGCAGAACATAATCTTGGTAACTTTTTTTCTCTAAAATCTTCTTTATTAATCTTATGTGTTCGTCTTCATTTTGCGCTTTCCTTATACGAGCTATGGTTTCTGTGATCATCAAACAAGTTGGATATCTGCTCAAAGCATCTGCGTGTTTCATGCGTGTTCCTGGTCTGTGTTCTATCTTGTAGTCGAATTGCTCTAATTGTAAAGCCCAACGGGCAACTCTGGGAGGTAAGTCCTTCTTTTGCAGGGTCATCGTAAGAGCTGAGCAATCGGTAACTATTTTGAAGTTTATTCCTAGGAGATAAACTCTAAACTTTTTTAATGCTGCGACAATGGCCAGGACTTCGAGGTGATAACTGTGGTATTTTCTTTCAGGTGGTGTGGTCTTCTTACTCATGTAATGTATTGGATGAGATTGGTTATCTTTAAGGCTTCTTTGCAGGAGGACCGCTCCATAACCATCTTGACAGGCGTCTGTGTGTAACTCGGTCTCTAAATCAGGATTGTATATTCGGAGGATTGGAGAACTACATAATATTTGTTTCAATTCGGTAAATGCCTTCTCACAATTTTCGTCAAAATTAAATTCAGTACCCTTCTTCAATAAATCCGTCATGGGCTTCGTGATTAGTGCATAATCTTTAATGAATTTCCTGAAATAGCCGGTTAATCCTAGAAATGACTGAACAGCTTTGATGTTGTTAGGTTTAGCAAAATTTGCTACAGCTTTTATCTTGTCTGGAGATGGTTGAACTTCGTTGTCACAAATAATGTATCCAAGATATTGAATTTTCCTTTTTAAAAAATGAAATTTTTTCCAGTTAAATTCTAGGCCAAATTCTTCAGCTCTTTCAAGTACCTTTTCTAATCTGTTTATTCCTTCTTCTTCTGTTTTTGATGGTATTATTAGGTCATCTAAGTAAGTTAGTAGAGTGCCATTTATAATGAAGTCGCCAAAAATATCGTTAACGTATCTCTGAAAAACGGATGGAGCTGTACATAAGCCAAAAGGCATTTTTTTAAATTCGTACTGTCCTTGAGGCGTTACAAACGACGTATACTTCTGGCTGAGTTTATGTACCTTTACGTGTAAAAAGCCATTCTTTAAATCAAGAGCGGTGAAGAACTTCGCTTCCTTCAGTTTGTCTATCTGATCCTCGATTATGGGTAAAGGAAAACGTTCTTTAATTACTTTCTTGTTTAATCTTCTGAAATCTATGCACATTCTTCGGGATCCATCTTTTTTATCGGCTAAAACTATCGGGCTTGCGAAATCAGATTTGCTTGGTTTGATTATGTCCTTCTTTAGCCATTCTTCTATCTGATCATTTACAGCAGACATTTCTAAAGGTGACAAACGGCGTGGATTTTGATAAACGGGATTTTCATCAGTTAGTATTATCTTTAATTCAACATTGCTATCTTTCTTCTTTTCATCTGACTTGTATTCTTCACACATCTTTCCAATCCTTCCGGTAAATTTAGAATCTTCTATATCATACTCATGTTGTTCTCTTTCTTCCATCAGGAGTGTTAAATGTTTAATCTTTTCCATGAAGACACCATCGGGAGTAAAGCAGACTTCAAAATCCTTAAGGATGGGACTTCCGATGATCATCGCGACAGGTATCCTTGACAATATGGAACTTGACATCTGTAAAAGTGTTATCAATCTGTACTCTTGCCGTAAATGTTCCCTGGGCGTAAACTTTATTTTCAGCTATACCAGTTAAGCATGTTGATTCAGTCTTATAATCTTCAATTTCTTCTTTAATCTTCTTAAATTCCGATTCTGTCATTAAGTTCACATCGCTTCCAGTATCAATTAGAGTTATAAAGTCTTGTCCATTAATCTTTATCCTTTTGTAGGGAACTTTATCTATTTCTTTCTTAGTTTGGATGTTTAACGTAGTCTTAGGTTTTTTACATTCCGTGGATTTATGGCCAAATTCGTTACATTTAAAACATTTAATGCCTTTGGAACAGTTGGGTGCTTGATGATCTGTGTCTCCGCAGTTGAAACATCTCTTTATGTTCGTTATTTTACGATTAAGATGACTTCCAGACGAGTGACTGGGCTGAGTAGGCTTCCCTGATATCTTTCTTCTAAATTCACTATACGTGTCAAGCTTCTTTCGAAAATCTTTCAGGTCTGAAGCGCCATACAGAATAATTTTGTTTGTCTCCAAATCACGAATACCATCAATAACATATTCCATCAATGCAGCGTCTTCTACTTTGCCGTGTAAAGCCATTTCTTTCATAGTGAGAAAGTATTGTTGGTAAGTTTCATCGTTCTTCATTTTACGTGAGGAGAGCTTTTTGTGAATAATCGCGCTATTTATCTTGGGGCCGAATTCTTCTTTTAGTGCCTTCTTCAAAGTAGCGTAATCCTTAACTCTTCCAAATGACCTTAGAAACAGCTTGGCAGTTCCATCTAAAAGTCTCTTTGCGTAAATCAGCTTCTCAACTTTGGACCAATTCATGATTTGCGCAGTATCTTCAAATTCATCGAAGAAAGTCTCAATCGGGTATGAGTCATCGCCAGTAAACAAAGTCATAGACTTCTCTTAATCCTTAAAGGATATTTGTACTTCAGGTTCGGATTCATAGTCATCGTCAATTTTCTTTTCATCTTTCTTTGGCGGCATCGTGAAAGTAGTACTGTTATTATTCTTTAAAGTCTTCGAATTTCGTCTTTTCGTCGTAGTGCAATATGTTGCTTTAGTCCGATCCATTAACCTTCAATTTTCAGCCTTCGGAACAAGTTTGTTGAAAAAACTACCACTTTAGTACAATTTTTCTACGGTGGCAACATTTTGGAAAAACTACCAATTAGTGGAATTTTTCTACGGTGGCAACATTCTGCAATGTCGATAAAACAGTCGTCGAGTCTGATTGGTCGATTCGGTTCGGTCGGTAAAACAGCTTTTAAATGGCGGATCTTCGGCGTTTTCCGTAATGTGAATTTGTAGTAAAAACGTCTTTAGTCTTCTATTTACCTGAGATTTGTGCATATCCCGGACGAGCCCCCATAAAGTTGTAGGGATAATGCATAATTCAGGCAAAACTCAGCGGATTTCCACAAAAACAACTTTTATTTTGCACAACAAATCTTTTCGTCTATCGTTCAATCTGACAAATCATGACAACATCTTTTTTCATTACTCGACATTGACATTTAAAGATCGTTTACAGAGACAGCTTAAAAATTAAAAAAAATCTAAATAAACATTAAATTATCCGACATATATGTACAAAAAATGTTTATCAGTCTATCTATTTTTTGCAATGAATTAAATCTTAGGAATAATAAGTATTTGTCTGTTTGTCTATCATCTTTTATATATATACATCTTCCTAGGTACTTATTTACGTATGTATGTATGTATGTATGTATCTATCTATATATCTATCTATCTATCTACGTGTACATAGATATTTTATTAGTGAGTGAATAAATGTGTATACATTTTAAACGGCAATCACTTTAACGAAGAGGTTTCTGTCCTCGCTGAGCTGGCCTTAGGACACCTGCGTTATTCTTTGTCAGATGTACCGCCCCATTCAAACTCCCCGCCTGGCAGTGTCCTCGAACCGGATCACGCGGGAGTTTAACGGTGACGAGCGTTGCCGCCACGTCACCAGTCTGCACGCTTGGAACGAAACACCGTGCGCCCGCCGATAGAATCGACCGCGCACCGCTTCCGCCCAACCGAGTAAGTAATGAAACAATGAAAGTAGTGGTTTTTCAGCGACGACCGGGAACGATCTCCCACTTATGCTACACCTCTCATGTCTCCTTACAATGCCAGACTAGAGTCAAGCTCAACAGGGTCTTCTTTCCCCGTTGATTTTGCCAGCCAGCCAGCCAGCCAGCCAGCCAGCCAGCCAGCAAAAGGAAGTATTCTTTTAATATTGACTACATTGTAATATTTTTTTGGATTTTATCGTTTAGCGTTTAAAACCAACGCAGGGAATCCGCTAATGTCAAGTGTACGTCACACAAAGTAACAAATGCTAGTATTTTGGCTTCATAGTCAGAAAATTAAATAAGTAAGTAAGTAAGTAAGTCGGTCCGTCAGTCACTCAGTCAGTCAGTCAGTCAGTCATTAAATGAGTCAATCGTGGTCACACTTTTCATAACATGCTTTTATGTAAACATTCCAGTTTGGAGGAGCATAACTCAAAATTTTGGAGATTTGCGGAAGCTGTCCATGTCGCCAGAGTTGAGTTGGTTGGTGTGGCTTGCTTGGTTGGTTGGTTGGTGTTGGAGAATATAAAGGTTCGTAAAAATAACAATATTATTTGTTTAAGTGGAAAAAGTATAATCAGTTGGTATGATACTATTGAATATTTATTTAAGGGGGGGGGGGGGGGTCGAAAATGTGAAATCACAATCAAAAGCATTTTATTTGTATAAATGCAACATGAGTGCAAGTTAGTAAGTAAGACATTAAATAGTAATATATTAAAATCAATGAACACTTGCATAAGGAAAGATTAACAGTTAAGCATTTTATTTGCTCTGATGCAACATGAGTGCAAATCGAGTAAGACATAATATATTCGGTAAGTTTAATGCAATCTTCAGGAATCATTTCATCGTTGATTATTAACAACGAATGAATCCTTTAGATTGCGGTTTAATACCGTTGTGTGTCCTCCTCTCCTCAATTTTACTTTAAAGTAGAATTCAGAGGCTGGGACACGCACAATGGTATTAAATAAGTCCTCCTCCTCCTCCTCCCGTACGGTGCCTGTTATAAACTAGCCGCCGGATTATTTGTTGATGCTTGCAGCAGCAAAAGCAGCAGCAGCACGCCATTAGAGAGACTGTTATCAACACAGTTTATTTATAATTAAATAGAGAGCCGAACATTCGTTGTACATATGCGCTCTAGAAATGCATCTTTAAGATAAATGTTATCACTGTAACGAAGGTTTCTACAGGTTCCTGACAACAGACGAACGCTACCAATACAAAAAAATAATGTATCTGAAGAAAAAACCTTCATATCATGCTTTTATGTAAACATTCCAGTTTGGAGGAGCATTATTAAAGATTGCGGAGATTTGCGAAAGCGGTCAGCTGCTGCTGGTCATTTGGTTGGTTGGTGATAATATGAAGGTTCGTTGTTCTAATATTATGTTTTAAGAGGGAAAGGAATATAAAAATTAGTCAATTGTTAAGCATTTTATATGCCCTAATGCAAAATATGTGCAAGTTGAGACACCATTATGCAATCTAAAGTGTACAACATACCTATTCAGACATTTAATATTATCATGGGCGTGGATCAATCCCCCAAACAATCGAATCTATAGATATAATAGATGTATGATGTATAAACAGATCCTGAATGAGATGAAGAGAGGAGGTCCAATGGTACATATTAATACAGTATCTGATGTGATTTGTACATCTATTAGATATATAGGGGCTTAGGGGTAGCGTATTGTAAACAAATATATATTACACACCACAACTGGAAGACTTGCAATGTCCTTTTCTACTAGTCTTATTTTAATATATTAGTTTATAAGGACAAATGGCGAACATTAGTTGTTGTGTGCGTGTGATAGTTTTCGGAGAAACATCATATCTAACGGCGAACATTCGTTCATTGTTAATGGTTGCTTGTGAAGGAATCTTAAAACTGGCAGACGAACATTCGTAGGACAATAATAAGTAAGTATATATTTGTATGTACATTTGTGTGCACATACGTACTCTACCTAATAAATTGCATATCTTATAACTTAAACTTTTACGAACATTTGTAATACGCAAATATACCTATATGTACGTACACATATATGTACAAAAAATGTTTATCAGTCTGTCTATTTTTTGTAATGAATTAAATCTTAGGAAAAATAAGTATTTGTCTGTTTGTCTATCATCTTTTATATATATACATCTTCCTAGGTACTTATTTACGTATGTATGTATGTATGTATGTATCTATCTATATATCTATCTATCTATCTACGTGTACATAGATATTTTATTAGTGAGTGAATAAATGTGTATACATTTTAAACGGCAATCACTTAACGAAGAGGTTTCTGTCCTCGCTGAGCTGGCCTTAGGACACCTGCGTTATTCTTTGACAGATGTACCGCCCCATTCAAACTCCCCGCCTGGCAGTGTCCTCGAACCGGATCACGCGGGAGTTTAACGGTGACGAGCGTTGCCGCCACGTCACCAATCTGCACGCTCGGAACGAAACACCGTGCGCCCGCCGATAGAATCGACCGCGCACCGCTTTCGCCCAACCGAGTAAGTAATGAAACAATGAAAGTAGTGGTTTTTCAGCGACGACCGCGAACGATCTCCCACTTATGCTACACCTCTCATGTCTCCTTACAATGCCAGACTAGAGTCAAGCTCAACAGGGTCTTCTTTCCCCGTTGATTCTGCCAGCCAGCCAGCCAGCCAGCCAGCCAGCAAAAGGAAGTATTCTTTTAATATTGACTACATTGTAATATTTTTTTGGATTTTATCGTTTTGCGTTTAAAACCAACGCAGGGAATCCGCTAATGTCAAGTGTACGTCACACAAAGTAACAAATGCGAGTATTTTGGCTTAATAGTCAGAAAATAAAATAAGTAAGTAAGTCGGTCCGTCAGTCACTCAGTCAGTCAGTCAGTCATTCATTAAATGAGTCAATCGTGGTCATACTTTTCATAACATGCTTTTATGTAAACATTCCAGTTTGGAGGAGCATAACTCAAAATTTTGGAGATTTGCGGAAGCTGTCCATGTCGCCAGAGTTGAGTTGGTTGGTGTGGCTTGCTTGCTTGGTTGGTTGGTTGGTGGTGGAGAATATAAAGGTTCGTAAAAATAACAATATTATTTGTTTAAGTGGAAAAAGTATAATAACTTGGTATGATACTATTGAATATTTATTTAAGGGGGGGGGGTCGAAAATGTGAAATCACAATCAAAAGCATTTTATTTGTATAAATGCAACATGAGTGCAAGTTAGTAAGTAAGACATTATATATTAATATATTTAAATCAATGAACACTTGCATAAGGAAAGATTAACAATTAAGCATTTTATTTGCTCTGATGCAACATGAGTGCAAATCGAGTAAGACAATATATTCGGTAAGGTTAATGCAATATTCAGGAATCATTTCATCGTTGATTATTAATAACGTATGAATCCTTTAGATTGCGGTTTAATACCGTTGTGTGTCCTCCTCTCCTCAATTTTACTTTAAAGTAGGATTCAGAGGCTGGGGGACACGCACAATGGTATTAAATAAGTCCTCCTCCTCCTCCCGTACGGTGCCTGTTATAAACTAGCCGCCGGATTATTTGTTGATGCTTGCAGCAGCAAAAGCAGCAGCAGCACGCCATTAGAGAGACTGTTATCAACACAGTTTATTTATAATTAAATAGAGAGCCGAACATTCGTTGTACATATGCGCTCTAGAAATGCATCTTTAAGAAATATGTTATCACTTTAACGGAGGTTTCTACAGGTTCCTGACAACAGACGAACGCTACCAATACAAAAAATAATGTATCTGAAGAAAAAACCTTCATAACTTGCTTTTATGTAAACATTCCAGTTTGGAGGAGCATTATTCAAGATTGTGGAGATTTGCGAAAGCGGTCAGCTGCTGCTGGTAATTTGGTTGGTTGGTGATAATATGAAGGTTCGTTATTCTAATATTATGTTTTAAGAGGGAAAGGAAAATCAAAATTAGTCAATTGTTAGGCATTTCATATGCCCTTATGCAAAATATGTGCAAGTTGAGACACCATTATGCAATCTAAAGGGAACAACATACCTATTGAGAGAGACACTTAATATCATCATGGGCGTGGATCAATCCCCAAAAACAATCGAATCTATAGATATAATAGATGTATGATGTATAAAAACAGATCCTGAACGAGATGAAGATAAGAGGTCCAATGGTACATATAATACAGTATCTGATGTGAATTGTACATCTATTAGATGTATAGGGGTAGCGTATTGTAAACAAATATATAATACACACCACGACTGGAAGACTTGCATTGTCCTTTTCTACTAGTCTTATTTTAATATATCAGTTTATAGGGACACAATGGCGAACATTAGTTGTTATGTGCGTGTGATAGTTTTCGAAGAAACATCATATCTAACGGCGAACATTCGTTCGTTGTTAATGGCTGCTTGTGAAGGAATCTTAAAACTCGCAGACGAACATTTGTAGGACAAAAATAAGTAAGTATATGTTTGTATGTACATTTGTATGCACATACGTACTCTACCCTAATAAATTGCATATCTTATAATTTAAACTTTTACGAACATTCGTAATACGCAAATATACCTATATGTACATACACATATATGTACAAAAAATGTTTATCAGTCTGTCTATGTTGAACTCTTGACCTGGCCTCTCCTCCCTCACTTCACTCACTATTTGACCTCTTTGACCTCTTGGACTTATTTGCACTATTTAAATAAAACCACTGTTTGTTCTTGATTTAGGCAATGTATTGACAGAATAACTTTGGCTACCTATTAAACCGACGGAAAATCTTGTCACCGCGATGTAACAGGGGATAACTCCATCTATTAGCCGATCTTAGGAACTAAACATTTAAATTTAAATTTTAAATTTGACACATTCGATTTAACATTTCCGCCCACCAAGGGCATTTAGTGCAAAATGGCCTTTTTAAATAAATTTAACAATCCGCCCACCGTAACTTACTTATTGAACTATTAAAACAAATAAATGAACTAACAATAAATAACAATAAAACATCAAACTTTATAAATGTAAAATAACACGCACTTTTAAACAGTATAAAGACATTTTAACACTTTACACCTTATTATTCGTTATTATGTACAGTTTAAACTTTAAACAGTGGACAAAACTTAAAACAAACTACGTACTAAAACTAATCATTATTATGAACAGGCAGAACACACAACTTAGATGTGGGTCTCTTAATTGTAGATGATCTTACACGAATGGTGACCACGTGGGTTACGTCATCACTACCCGAGTGCTTTTCTACTATCCTACCCATAAATTGATGTCGAATCCTCTATCCAACACAAGTAACACATTTTGAACTAAAGTTTTGATACCTGCTATCCAGTTAAGTAGTAATTTTAATCGTCAACAGTATGCTTGCATATAAAATATTTTGATGTGTACCTGTGATCAAGAGCTTACCCGAATAAGATGTATTGGAAAGTACGATAGAGTGTTTGGTCTCTTGTGATTACTATGATTGTCCTGTATTCTATCACTCACTCGCATAATTCCTTGATGATCTAAATATAACGTAAAGATTTTAATTTTGAGTTTTTAGACTTTCAAAAAACCTTGGTCTTACTATTGTAAATATTCTTAATTAAATTCTTCTATTACATTACATACAGCAAAATAATACATTAGCTATTTCCTCTTTAGATAAGTATTTCTTATGTTGCTCACTCCATTGGTAAAATCGCCTACAATTTGCTATCACTCTAAGCAAACGTGGTAAAGAAGAGAAACGCTGTAGTATAGAATCTTCACCCATTGTATTAAAATGTGACTTAACATGTTCTTCTTCCATGGTTTCATTTACATTTTTTTGGTCTGGTATAAGTAATATCTGGTTCACGCGAAAAATTCGGACCAGAAAACCAAAGCTCATTACTTGAAAGTGTATCAGGCTGAATACCTCGTGAAGCACAATCTGCTGGGTTTTCTTTAGTCGATACGTGAAACCACTGTGATGAATCAAGAGTTGTTAAAATCTCTGAAACTGTTTGCCACAAAAGTTTTCCACCTGCTAGGATGACTATTCAAGCATGCTAGCACTACTGTTGAATCTGTCCATGCCTTGATGTCACTTCTGGGAACTTTTAATTCTTCGGCTACTTCCAACAATAGTCGTGTTAAAAGAGTAGCACCGCATAATTCTAAGCGAGGAATGCTAACTTGCTTAATTGGAGCGACTCTGGTCTTGGCGGCCAGCAAAGACACATGCAAAGTGCATGTGCCTTGAGGATCGATCACCCGTAGATACACTACTGCTGCGTAAGCTAATTTGGATGCGTCACAAAATCCATGTACTTCGCGAGTGTTTTCAGTGCCCAAAGTACCCAACCATCGAGGTATGCGAACAGATGTAAGATGAGGTAACACATCACGGTAAGTATGCCATTCCCTTTTTAGTTGTTCTGGAATTGGTTCATCCCAAGTAATGCCTGCAAGCCATAATTTTTGGATGAACATTTTTGCAATAATTATGCTGGGAGATAACCATCCCAGAGGGTCAAATAATCGTGCTATTACTGATAATATAATTCTTTTTGTTTCAGGTCCCGGCGACGTCGTGGGAAGATTCACCGAGTACCGCAACTGATCTTCGCTTCTGTCCCAGGTAATACCTAAAATCTTAGTTATGTTATCTTCTTTTATGTCTATATCTTTGTCCTGCATTTTATTAGTGTCCTTTTGTGTTTCTTTTACTTCTATCATTTGTTCTTTATTATTCAGTTCTAGTGTGTTCTTTTGCTTTGTTATAACATTTTCGCTTTGACTTACCATCATATTTATTTGTGACAGTAATTGCTTATCATTGCTATTCCATTTTTGTAATGGAAATCCACCTCGTAATAATACCTCTTTCATTTGCTTATACAATTCCATTCCTTCTGTAACATCTTCGCATCCTGTCATTAAATCATCCATATAGAATGATTGTGCTACCTTAGATGCAGCGAGAGGTAAGTCTTTACCTTCATCATAACTTACTTGATTTAATGCTCGAACTGCTAAGTATGGTGCGGAAGCTGTTCCAAAGGTGACTGTTAATAATTCAAATTCTTCTATTTCAGATTCGGGATCTTCACGCCACACTATTCGCTGATACATAGCGTCTTCTTCTGATATAAGAACCTGCCGATACATTTTCACGATATCAGCCACCAGTACGATCGGATGTTATCTCCAGCGCAACACCAGATGACGTAAATCAGCTTGAAGCTTAGGTCCCACCATCAGAGCGTCGTGAAGCGATACACCAAAACTATTCTTGCTAGAAGCATTAAAGACCACGCGCACTTTTGTAGTTGTTTTATCATTCCTAACAACAGCATGATGAGGTAAGTAGACAGCTTCATCTGTTTTTGAGTCACACTTTTTCACAGGTCTCATGTGTCCTAAAAGTAAGTACTCTTTTATTACATCAGCATAACTTTTCTTCAAATCCAAATCTTTCGATAGCCTTCTTTCTAATGCCTCAAATTTCTTTACAGCTATTTGCCTGGAGTTGCCACCTTTACAAGTTGGTTGATCTTCGCGGAATGGTAACTTGACAATGTATCGTCCATCAGATGTTCTTTTTGTTGTTCTCGCGAAAAACTCTTCACATTTTTGCTCTTGCTCTGTCCATAACTTGTTCTTAGTAAATGATTGTTCTTCAATTTCCCAAAATCTTTTCAATGTGTCATCTTCCTTTATTTGTGCGTGCATCACCTTTATTTTAGACGTTTCTTGGCATGGATTCCGATGGTCACTATCAACTGTTCCAGAAACGATCCATCCAAATGTTGTATTTTGGGCAATAAGTAAACCATCAGGACTTTTCTGCATTCCTTCTTTTAGAATTTGACTGAAAACATTAGCGCCTAGCAGCAAATCTATCTTTTTGGGAGTTTTGAACTGGGGATCAGCTAAGCAGATATGATCTAATTCTACCCAATTGATGGAGTGTATCTGCTGTTCTGGTATATGAGAGACCACTAAGTTCTTAAGAACGTAAGCCTTAAGTTTGATCTGAAAACCATTTATCCTCGACTGCAGATGAATGGTTACTACATGACTAAACGTAGTTGCACTTTTGTCTCCCAATCCAGTAACAGAACCCCTTACCTTTTCTTTTTTGAGCCTTAACAGTTGTACTACAGCCTCTGTAACAAAACACGCTTGCGAACCTTGATCGATTAAGGCTCTTACTACCTGTTGCCCACCAGATTCAGACGTGGCATTTACTAGAGCTGTAGCAAGTAAAACTTGCCCATACTTAGGTGTCCTAGTTGTGGTGCATGAAACTATTGGTGCAGCACTGCTTGCAGCATTTGTATTTTCAATAGGTTTAGTTTCATTAGTTTTATCCAAATCCAAATGTAAAAGAGAGTGATGCCGCCTATGACAAACCCTGCACGTAGTTAATTAATTGCATTGGTAACTGCTATGGTTGCTACCCAAGCAATTGAAGCAAATTCGATTCTTTCGCACAAAATCGCGCCTCTGGTCTAAGTCTAATTTTACAATTTTTTTACAGAAACATAACTTATGTTCTTCTGAGCAGTACTCACAAGTAATTCTGTTAGTAGTGTTCGCGGACAGCATAACTTTTGGCTTGGAATATGGACCATTACCATAATCTTGTGTGCTTTTTTTGGAATCAATAAACTCGAACGCCCGGAAACGATTTTCCAAAAAAGTTTTGAATTGATCTAAAGTTGGCAAATTATTGGACTCCGTATCAGAATTATGTAATTCCCAATTTTTGCGCGTTTCTGCATCTAACTTGTAAGCAACAATATGAATAATGATGACGTCCCATGTACTTACGTCAACTTCAATATTCGTTAATGCATTTCCACAATCCATGGTGGTATCTAAAAGTTCTTTCAAACCCGTTGCTGATTCGTTAAGTAGCTTTTTTTGCCCAAACAAACGTCTCAAAATACAATTGGCTATAAATTTCTTATTATTGTACCTTTTTTCTAGTAGATACCAGCATCGACTGTAGTTTGCGGCTGAAATTGGCGTATATCTAATCAATTGTTCGGCTTCACCAGACAAGTGAGTTTTTAAATAATGTAACTTTTGTACATTATCTAAGGACTGATTGTTGTGCACTAAAGATAGAAACAAATCCCGAAAAGTAGTCCATTCTGAGTAAGCGCCTGAAAATATAGGAATGGTGATTTTAGGAAGTCGTACAATATGATTGGACACGTTACCAACTTTGTTTACATTAGTTTCACGCTCCTGATCAGTTAATTTACCAATAGCTACTTTCAATAAAGACTTGTAAACTAAATACTCTTCTTCAGTTATTTCGTAAATTTCCGTCTTGACATATTCTGAACAAGCTAACTCATCTGGATTCGAAATTTCATGCAATTTGGTATTGTTTGACCTGAATAGAGACCAATCTCTTTCCAAATTCTCAAGTCTAGCTTCTACATACTCCTTGCTAATTCTGTCCTTAGGGCTTTTCTTGAAGTTAACTAAACCCTTCGCAATTGACTTTCGTAAGTCAGTTTGCACATTCAATAACTTATTCATTGTGCTAATTATTAAAGTTACTTGAAAAACTTTCTAAGTTTCTATGACATTTAGCAAAAATCGAGCATAGGTTCTTGCCGCTTCCAGAACCGCCGCCAAATCTCGGCTGCCCTCTGGTTACCTGCAGAATTACAGCTACCTCCTGGTTAGCTGCTGGAGACCCACGCCTTAGCCGCAGCAGTCCACTGCGAGCGCGGGGTTGTGGTCACTCACTGACCACTAATCAAAAATTATGACCTTACAGTCATCCGACTCCGTAGGACCAAAATGTTGAACTCTTGACCTGGCCTCTCCTCCCTCACTTCACTCACTATTTGACCTCTTTGACCTCTTGGACTTATTTGCACTATTTAAATAAAACCACTGTTTGTTCTTGATTTAGGAATATATTGACAGAATAACTTTGGCTACCTATTAAACCGACGGAAAATCTTGTCACCGCGATGTAACAGGGGATAACTCCATCTATTAGCCGATCTTAGGAACTAATCATTTGAATTTAAATTTTAAATTTGACACATTCGATTTAACAAACTTGTTTTTCCTTCTTCAGGTTTTGACTTCATATTCAAAAACAAGATTATTATTTTTATATTTCTTCAGTTCGTTAATTCATTATTTATTGGCATTTTTTAATATTTCATATTTTTTTCGCACGGTTTTACAATTTACAAAGTACCTGTATGTTTTGGTGCCGAATTAGTTTTATGTTCAGTTATTTTTTTGCAATGATAACTGCAGTTTCTTGCCGGTATCTTTCCTGTGGTTATAGGTTCCGAACCGTGGTTTGTTTCGTTTGATATGTGTAAATAGACGATTCACAAAAATTACTGGTGGAATGTATTATGAATTAAAATATTTCCCCTTCCTATTTTTACTTATATTGCGTTGTTAGTACATAGATGGCGCTATTTTAACAATTTAGTAACTTTTAAGTTCCCACTTGATTTTTCCCTCGGCTTCGTCCGCGTTATGCTACTATAAAAATGAATCATCTAAATCTATTCGGTTTTTTTTGAGTGAAACATAAACAAACAAACATCCAGACATACCTGCAGAGGTCAATTTCAATATTGTTTTAAATGGTCACGTCTATAAAAGAAAGTGTGTTTTACATACCTAAACCTTCCATTGTCTCACAAAGTATCTTCTTCAATTTTTTTTCACGCACGTTAGGGTCGAAATTTGTTACTGTTTTCAGAGGAGAGTCTTTCTATTATTGAATTGTAGATATGTATATGCATGTAGATAATCCGACATTTTGTGGCGGCCACCATCTTTGGCCGATTTCCTTCAGGACTAAGGGAAGGGTGCTCTTGGCAAGTTTAACCTTTCAAACACAAATAAACAAAATCAAAATTTGTTCTTCCCTTTATCCATTCTTGATAATTGGACATTCCAAAACAAAAATAAACTTTCAATTCGAACCCTACGTGTACGCTTAGTTCCACCACGTTGTCAAAAGATGGCGCTGGCAGTACTTTACAACGCGGTGACGTTATGATCCTCTGAGTTTGAGCTCGTCGCATATTGTGTTCTCGTAATACAAATTATTGAAGAGCATGTATACATGGACATTTGGATCGTGGTAGGGATGGAATAGAAATAAAATACAAACTAAACCTCTATCATAATTAAACAATTATAAATACATTACGTGCGGATTCTACGCAGGTGCCCCATTTAACGGCGCTAAACGCAGCTGGAACGTGCCAGGCAACCTGACACGTCCCACCACCGGCCTCGGGTGACACTGAGGCCGGCAACGAATCACCAAGGTCCTCCTCTTCCTCCGCGATCCACCTCCGCCCTTACGGGCTTGCCGCAGAGAGCCACCTGCTCTCAGCGGTCCAGCTCGGGATCCGTCTTACCTTCACCCTGAACGGTATCGGAGGCTGGGTGGTAAGGCCAGTCTCAACGCACCGGACCATAGGGTTACTGAGCCTCCCCTATCCTACGTTCAACCCCTCGCAACCATTTATTCGCAATAAAAGCTAGTCTATAACCGTTCAAGTTCATGTTCAAGACTATTTAAGTACCAAATTTCATTTACATAGTTCCAGTTGTTTTGGCATCGCGCCTGGATGGAAAAAATATTTCAGTGTTGTATAGTACATCTATCGAAGAAAGTTTTAGGTTAGGTATATAACATCACGCCGGGACTACTAGGAGCGAGGTATCAGTGATAAATGTGGCAAAAACTAGTCATGGATAAGAACACTCCCGACCATGGACTAAGTATTTAGTCCATGCTCCCGACTAACTCACCTTTCAAATAAAAAAAACAACATCATAATCGTTTCATTCCTTTGGGAGCTAGGATGACACACACAGACAGACAAACGCGTCAATATTATAACACCCGTCGTTTTTGGCGTCGGGAATAATAAGAAGAATATTTCTCAGAGCTGTTTGCATGGACTTATTATATTAAATTAAGTCCATGGCTGTTTGTGAATGCACAAACTTGTCATTTTGAGGACGGGTAGCGACACCTGTTGTCATTGTTTGTAAAACACTCGACTTTGTACAAATTTTAGATTAAATATGTTAAAAGTTGTCTTTTGAATGAAGGCTACTACAGAGTAGAAGATTATATCGTTGGCAAGGATGTGTGGACCACAAAACAGTCTAGTCACTTACACATTAATTAATTAAAACATATTTTGCTATTATTTCCCGTAAAGTGCCAATTCTTAGTTTACACAGACATCCACACAAAAGGAAAACAGTTCGTTTATTAATCCTTTTGTTTCGGCGCATAACATAAACCCTACATTCACCTTCACAACAATTGTATCGATTAGTAACTTTGCTAGTAAACTTTTATAATGTCTAGTCATTCTGGAGTTGTCAAATTGCATTCCGTTCTCGACCGTCACTCTGTAAAGATCCTTTTAATTATTACATCAGTTTTGTTGGACAAATTTGTTTTAATGGCACCTACCTGTATACCTAAATATACATGATGGTGGCCCATGAGGGGAAATACGAAGAAATCGAAGAATAACGCAAAATTATACCAGCTGGTGCGAGCAGTGGTGCAGCCAAAGTACCACATCGTGCGGCGGTTCAACGAAAAGATAAGTGCCCTTCCTTAACCTTCTCTTTATTATTCCTCAACTCCGATTTATCCTGGTAAGAATTTGCATCCATACGTGCTAAATAACTGTGGATTTTTTTGTAGCGGCGCAATTAGTTAACCTGGTTGCGACATAGTTAGAACTACCCTCATTTGAAAAAAAAGTGTTGGAATAAAAGGTCTTTATTTCTCTTTTTACTTGCATAGATCGAGTATTTACATACAATTAACTTTGAGTCATTTAAATTTAACGTTTTAGAGTTTTACAGTCTACATATTACGAGTAAAATATTTTTTTTTTCTCTCTTCGTAAAGATTTAATTAGCGTTGACAATTGTGTACGAGTACTTCTCGATTCGTATAAAATAAGAATTAACACACCGAAATCTTTCAGGGTGTGATAAATCAGACGCTGCGTTGCGCATGGAAAATAATTGCATAGCCAGTGTCAACCATCCCATCACGCAACCGTGGCGGTGAGCTGCCCGAGACCGGTTCCTGGCGGGCCGGTGTCACCGAGACGAGGAGCGTGAGCCTTTCATACCTCTTTTTTTTCTTGTAGTTTGTTTACGTAATTTGTATTCAATTGTTTTAATTATGTCTTACACAGATTCAAAACCCCAGTTAAGGGATTTGTTAATAAAGCGATCGTCCGCTAAAGGACAGATAACTAAATTTAAAAATTATCTAAATAGCATTTCCAGTAGTAAAGATTTAACTAATATACAATTAACAGAGTTGAGTCTAAAGCTAGCTAAATTCGAAGCATTGTCGGTTAAGGTTGATGATTTGCAGAGTGACATAGAGGTTTTAAATTCAGATAACATTGCTAACGAAATAGATGAACGTGATAGCATTGAACGTGACATTGTTATTAATATCGCCACTGCCAAAACTATATTGGAAAATTACACGAGGAAATTAGAAGGTGAACGACGTGCCTCAGTGTATGATGCATCCTTTTGTGTGGATAATCACGATAGTAATTACGGTTTTAAACTTCCTCAGATCCAAATATCTAAATTTGACGGTTCTTATTTCCGTTGGCTTGAGTTTCGCGACACTTTTGAGAATCTAATCCATAATAACTCGCGTATATTACCTATTCATAAATTTCATTACTTGATTTCGTATCTAGAAGGCGATGCCTCCAGAGTAATTTCCAATCTTGAAGTGTCGTCGGCTAATTACGATGAAGCTTGGAAAATATTAGGTAATCGATATAATAATAAGCGTATATTAATTAACCATCATTTGAATGCATTATTTAATGTTAAGCCGCTTCCGCGTGAGACTGAACGATCCCTTAGATTTTTAGTTGATCACGTAACAAAAAACTTGCGTGCTCTTGCCACTTTGGGGCAGCCAACGGACAAGTGGGACGTTTTGATAATATTTATGCTGTCTTCCAAGTTAGATAGTAACACGTTAGCCAAATGGGAAGAACATCGTAGTGGCTTAAGCAGTGACAGCGCCACATTAGAGCAATTTTTTGATTTTATTATAGATCGAGCTAATGTTTTGGAATCCCTTAATCGAAATAAGGTACATGAAACTCAAAGCGGAGCTGTAAAGCCTTCCGTGATGAATATACGTAACAATAATTCAGGATTTAATAATAAACATAGTCACGCTTCCTATGTAAAATCATTTGCGAGTGCTTACAATAAGACCCAAAAGAAGGTCCTAAAATCAAATGTGTATACATGTGTCATATGTAATAGCGATCATAGAATTTACGATTGCCCGATTTTCAATGCCAAGGACATTGACGAAAGATTAAAAGACGTTTCTAAATATAAGCTTTGTGCAAATTGCCTCAGACAGGGTCACCCGGTCAGTGAGTGCCGAATGGGGCCATGTCGCGAGTGTAATGCGAGACATAATAGTTTACTCCATAAGTCATGTTCTTCATTCAATCATCACGCGAGTATCAATGAGTCTAATTCTGACGCGGTTGAGCCTACTGAATCAGGTGTATACTTTTCAAATGAAGGCACCAATCAAATACTTTTATCTACTGCAATGGTTGAGGTTGTGAATCCATTGAATCAGCAAAAGGTCAAGGTTCGCGTACTATTAGACTGCGGTAGTCAATCATCTTTTATTTCCAAATCTCTAAAGGATAAAATTTCGCTAAAATCGATTCCCATTGGCTCGCTAAAGGTCATAGGAATAGGTAACAATTCCAATAATTCTATTAACATTACTGAGAGTTGTAATGTACAAATGAAATCTCTCAATAGCAATTTCAGTGTAACTTTTTCATGTTTGATTCTAAATGAATTAACCGGACGTTTGCCAAAAAACCCGGTAAATATTCAGTCAATTAAAGTACCTAAAAATATGGTACTGGCTGACCCTAAATTCTATGTACCAGCTCCTATAGATCTATTGATAGGAGCTGATTTATTCTGGGACATTGTAAGGAACGAACAACGTTCTCTTGGCCCACAAAATCCAAAATTGATAAGTTCTCATTTAGGCTGGTTAATTTCCGGTCCCTGTAACTCGGGTTCAATCAGCAAGGGTATTCAATGCAACCATGCATTAATATCTCCACTTAAAATGGAAAATAAAATAGACAATATGCTAACTAAATTCTGGGACTTAGAAGAAGTTCCCACAAAATCTTTATTAACTAACGAAGAAAAAGAATGTGAAAAACACTTCATGATTCATACACGTAGGGATGACAATGGTAGGTTTTGTGTCAGACTACCATTAGTCGATAATCCTGATTGTCTGGGAGATACATATAAACTAGCTAGAAAGAGGCTAAACTGTTTAGAAAAAAGATTAAGAAAAAATCCACTTCTTAATGTAGAATATAGTAATTTTATTAAAGAATACGCCGAATTAGGTCATTTATCTCTGGCCTCTAATCAACCAGATACAAGTTATTATTTGTGCCATCACGCAGTCTTAAAACAAGAAAGTGAATCTACTAAGTTACGCGTGGTATTTGACGGGTCTGCTCCTTCTTCATCAGGCTATGCCTTAAACGACATACTTAAAGTGGGCCCAAGTATTCAGGATTCTCTCTTTGCCATTCTATTAAGGGCTAGGCAGTATAAATTCCTTTTAACTGGTGATATTGAAAAAATGTATCGCCAAGTTCTTGTAGCCGAGGAGGATAGGGATCTGCAGCGTATATTATGGAGAGAAGACGAGTCCCGGCCCATCCAAGAATTCAAACTTAATACTCTCACTTACGGTACCGCAAGTGCTAGTTACTTAAGCACGCGCTGTCTGTGGCAACTAGGGGAGGAGCAAGACGATGAGCTCATAAAGACCATCATCCAAAAGGACTTTTATGTCGATGACGTCATTACTGGAGCTAATAGTGAGCTAGAATTATCCTACATACAAAAAACGGTTTCAAAGGCGCTTGAATCTGGTTGTTTTAAGTTGAGGAAGTATAAAAGTAATATTCCAAAAATATTTCAAAATGTAAATATAAATGAGCATGATGACTTGACCTTAAGCGAATCATCGAGCACACTCGGGTTAGGGTGGACACCATCTAGTGACACGTTACATTTTCCAATAAAAAACTTTATAAAAAATCAAGATGTTGTGATAACTAAAAGATTTATCATGTCAAATTCCTTTAAAATATTTGACCCCTTGGGTATTTTAAGTCCCGTCGTAATCCAGCCTAAAATCATATTACAAAGGCTTTGGCAACAAAAAATGGATTGGGATCAACCAGTATCTCAGGAAATAAAAGGTGATTGGCTAAAATTCGCTGCTAATTTGAGTTACTTAGAGAAATTAAAATTACCTAGGTGGGTTCTGTGCGAAGACTATAAATTCATTGAGGTGCATACCTTTAGTGATGCGTCGCAATACGCATACGGTGCTTGTATATACATAAAATGCATAAAATCTGACGGAGCAAGTAAAGTCATGTTATTGTGTGCTAAGTCAAAGGTGGCTCCTTTGAAGCCAACCACTATTCCACGGCTTGAATTATGCGCAGCATTACTTTCTGCCAGACTTTGCAAATCAATGTTAGATTCTCTAAGATACAAGCCGGATAAAATTACACATTGGTGCGATTCAACTGTCGTGCTTAACTGGATAAATAGTGATCTTACTAAATTGAAAACATTCGTAGGTAATCGTGCCGCAGAAATATTAGAATTAACGAGGTCATCGTCCTGGCGATATGTACCTACAGCACAAAATCCCGCTGATTTAATATCCAGAGGCGTAGATGCTAAGAATATAATGGACTCAAGTCTATTGTGGCACGGTCCTAATTACCTACTAATGGATGAATCATACTGGCCTAACTTGAAATCAGAAAAAGTTGGTATGTTGCCCGAAACCAAGGTACATGCCTCATTAGTAAACGAACCTTTTATTAACTTTGATAATTATTCGTCATTAAATAAACTACAACGTTCTTTTGCGTTCGTATTAAGGTTCATATTTAACTTAAAAAATAATAAAAATAGACGAGTAGGCATATTGTCCGTAGACGAGCTCCGTGAGTCATTTCACGTACTGTGCGTTATATCGCAGCGTGAGTCATTCCCACTTGAATACGATTTGATTTTAAAATCTAAATCGCTTCCCAATAAAAGTAACATCTTGTCACTTTCTCCATTTTTAGATAAAGAAAATTTAATTAGAGTTGGTGGGCGCATAGATGCATCCGCCTGTGCCTACGAAAAAAGGCATCCCTTATTACTTCATGCAAACCATAGATTAACTAAATTGTACTTTGAAAGGGAGCATGTTAATTGCATGCACGCAGGTCCACAGTTGTTGCTAGCGAATATAAGAGAAGTAGTTTGGCCAATTAATGGGCGTCATCTCGCGCGACGCACTGTCAACAACTGCGTCACCTGTAGGCGTTTACGGGGCAAAACACTTTATCCTAAAATGGGAAATTTACCTAGTCAGCGCATAAATCCTGACTTTCCATTTCTATCTGTTGGCTTAGACTTAGCTGGTCCATTTTTGATAATTAATCGTAAGGGTCGCGGAACTCGCTTAATAAAATGTTATCTGTGTCTTTTTGTGTGTCTGCGGTATAAATGTATTCATTTGGAAGCCGTCAGCGATTTGACAAAAGATGCATTTATTATGACGCTCCGACGTTTCATCTCCCGCAGGGGTAAGCCGACGGAAATATTTTGTGATAACGGTCGTAATTTTGTGGCGGCAGCTAAAGACATAGGCAATTTCATAAAACAAAACAAGGAACCTCTGTGTGACTTTGCAAGCCAGCAAGGCATATCGTTCAAATTCATACCTACTTACGCTCCTCATTTCGGTGGTATATGGGAAGCTGGTGTAAAATCCGCCAAGCACCGCCTAAAGCGTGTCATGGGAAATAGTAATTTAACCTTTGAAGAAATTTCCACATTATTTGCGCAAGTGGAGGCAATTCTTAATAGCCGTCCCTTGTGCCCCATGTCCTCCTCTCCTAATGACCTCCTCTCCTTATCTCCAGGGCACTTCATCATCGGTAGACCATTGACTGCACTACCCACGCCAAAACTGGAAGACTACAACAATGACCATCTTCGAAAACGCTATCAACGTCTAGAAGGGATCAGGCAGCATTTCTGGCAGAGATGGAATAAAGAATACCTGTCAGAACTACAACAAAGAACAAAATGGCGCAATAATACTGCCCGGCTCAATATTGGAGACATGGTACTACTTGCTGAAGACACTGCGCCACCCCTGAACTGGCGCCTAGGACGAGTGGTGCGGCTTTTCCCGGGACCAGACGGCATATCGAGGGTAGCGGACATCAACACGTTGCGAGGCTGCGTGCGCCGCCCCCTTACTCGTCTTTGTCCTCTGCCGACAGCCGAGGATCTTCAAAGTTGAAAGTAAACTTTCAACGGCCGGGAGGATGTTTCGGCGCATAACATAAACCCTACATTCACCTTCACAACAATTGTATCGATTAGTAACTTTGCTAGTAAACTTTTATAATGTCTAGTCATTCTGGAGTTGTCAAATTGCATTCCGTTCTCGACCGTCACTCTGTAAAGATCCTTTTAATTATTACATCAGTTTTGTTGGACAAATTTGTTTTAATGGCACCTACCTGTATACCTAAATATACACCTTTATTTGCATATATTTTTTTATAATTTTACAAGCGTTATACAATTGACAAACTACCTGTATGCAAGTTTAATCTATCAAACAAAAATAACAAAATAAATAGGTAATTAATTATTTAATCAGACAAAACACCAATAAATTGAAAATACATATTTTGATGTGTGTAGCCTATGTTCGGTCTAGAATATCCTGTTCGGTAAATGACTAACCGAATAGCATTTGGTATTCGGTTATTCTTCACGCGCGCTATACCCGTTTTCTCCACTGATTCTTCGCTCCAAATGAGTCGATACATGATGTTACACAGCCTTTCCTCGATAAATGGACAATCCAACAACAAAATGATTTCTTAAATCTACCCAGTTGCTCCTGACACTAGCGCGGTCAAACAAACTCTTCAGCTTGATAATATTAGAAAATGTTATTTAAAAAATGATTTCTTTTACTTTTAAAACACAATCATTGCTATTCATTAATTAGATATACTTAAGTATTTAGTGTGGGTCATTTATGAGACGAAAAGAAAATCGTACCTGTGCCAAAAATAATGGTGGAAATCTTTAAGTACATATTTATTTAGTCAATAATGTGTTTTTATTAATTTATAAACTTAATTGCAAAAAAAGTGCAACTTGTGGAATTAATGCTATGGGCATTCTCTACCAGTTAACACGGATTGATAAATGAATCGATTACTTACGTATCTGTCGATTGTTTACATCCGTTTAATGCTCAGATCATAGAATGCTAATAATCTGTGGTTAATAATAATACAGATAATCTGACCTACTTACTTAAGTCATTGTGGTATTTGGTCCGAGTGTCAGGCTTTAATTTACAAACTTTACGACAAAAGCTTCGACGCCGTTGGTTGACATAACTGTGATAAAAGCGCGATAAAATGTTTACAATTTTTAGAGCGCTTCACGCCGAACTAACTAACAAATAAAAGTTTATATTGTGACATGAAACAGTATGTAAAGAACTAGCGGTCCCGGCGAACTTCGTTTCGCCTTAGAGAATTTTTTTCGCTTTTCTGTTGAAATTTTTCAAATTATACCAAGGATCCCTAATTTTGTAGCCTATGTCAAATTGGAAGAATGTAGCATTCTATTGGTAAAGGATTTTTTTAAATCGGCCCAGTACTTTTTGAGCCTATTCATTACCAACATACAAAAATAGGTACAAATATTTCCTCTTTATAATAGGTATTAGTGTAGACAACAACTTCAAATAAAATTATGTCAATAAAAAGCAAATACTCAGCGTAATAAATATTAAACAAAAACGTAAAAAACTTTAGGTAGGTAGGTATACCTACCAAGATATGTCGCGTAGGATGTGACATGCGAGTAAATTATATCTATCGCGTTCCTGCTGATTGGCTGATTATACAAGTGCGGTGTGCAGTCAGCCAATCAATCGACAGACCAGCAAATCGCGTGACCACCAATCAGAAGCCGTCGCTTTGTCGGCCAATCGGCATCCGGCGCGCGCGCTTCGGCTCGCTCGGCGTTTTAGTTAAACGGCCGCAACGAAATTTAGAAATTTCAAAAAAGCGATCAGCGTTTTTGCAAAAATCAATCTACTTACTTATTTGTTAGTCATTATCATAAGCTATTCATTTATTTATGTCTTTGTTTTAATTCACTTCAAGATTGACCACATCCCACCTGATGTTAAGTGGTAACGAGGTCCTAGCTTAAAGGCTACAAGTAGGTACAGTGTAATAAATCTATTACTGGACTTGTCGCCCTTACCTTGAAGGCTTGACCCCTCCTACTAATGTAGCACCCCCCAGGAGCTCTGGAAACCTTAGGTACTCACACGCAGGAACACAACAACACAGAAGTGATTTTAAGCTGAACAGTGTTTTTGTTTGTATGACCGCGCCAATCTCAGGAGCAACTGGTTCGAATTGGGAAATCATTTTGTTTATTTATTAGAAACAGAAAAATTTTATCTCCCCCTGCGGTGCGGGAATTGAACCCACGACCTTCACGTATCGCGCGTGCTGCTCTTACCAACTGAGCTAACCGCAAGTTATTGTAGGCGATTAAATTTTTCTGCTGTATCAACCGTTAGCCTTTCGGTAAGTGCCCTCTGCCGCATATGTTTATATCTACATACTTATCGGCCCATGGTACATTCGTTGCAGAAATGTTTGAAAACCACGGAATCGAAGACACCTGGCCTCTTAGGGGGAGATAAAATTTTTCTGTTTCTAATATTTAAAGTTCGCTAGTACGGCGTATAGTACTATAAAAATAATAAAATCATTTTGTTGTTGGATAGTCCATTTGTCGAGGAAAGCTTTAGGCTGTGTAACATCATGTGTCGACCCATTTGGAATGAAGAATCAGTGGAGAAAACGTGGATACCGCGCGTGTACGATATCCGAATATCAAATGCTATTCCGATTGTTATTTACCCAACAGGATATTCTAGAACCGAACCACTGGAACGGGGTACTTTTAGTTGTGAAAATAAGGGGGGGGGGGACCCTTTAAGTTTGCCTAATCTATAGATACATATCTACCTATATGTATGCATATAAATAACATTTGAGTGTCTGTTTGTTAATATTGGAATAACCGGTTTTTTACTACCTACATGCATATGAATATATCCATGGTAGGTAGGTACTCCAATTTTTTTTATTATTTTCGTTTTTTTGTCTGTTTGTTCCGGCAAATCTATGAAATGGCTGGGCCAATTTTGATTGCCATTTATTTGCAGGTAGCTGATATAATAAGGAGTAACTTAGGCTACTTCTATTTTAGGAACAATACATTTAAAATCCTGTAGTCCACGCGTCCTGTACAGGGACCGGAAAACCCGCTTAATTTCAAAACCCTTAAAAAAGGAAACCCTTTCATTTGGTAACCCTAACCATTTGGGAAACCCTATCGAAGGGGCACCCAAAATAAGGGTAACCCTATCAATCGGGAAACCCTAACGCAAAAGTAAGCGCTTACCAGGGGTTTTAAAGGAAAGCGCTTCCTGGTTTAGGTTTCCGCTATTTAAGGGGTTTTATCCCCACACAAGTCCGATTTCTTGGTTCTGATATTTGATTGGTCTTTCTTCTTATCATCCGAGTTTTTTCAGAGGACACACACTTAATTGAGTTAGTGTTGCCAGATAATCGATTATCGATTAATCGATTATCCCCCCCCTCAAATAATCTAATAATCGATTGGACTATCGATCGATCGATATTAAGTTCAGGACAATATAATCGATTATAATCGATTTATTAGATTATAATTGTTTAGATTAGACAATAGTATCGATTAAATCGATATTGAAATCAAACCAATACTATCGTTTGTATCGATTATTACGTTGCAATCTATCGATATACTCTATCGATATAATCTATCGATATAATCTATCGATATAATCTATCGATATAATATATCGATATAATCTATCGATATAATCTATCGATATAATCTTTCGATATAATCTTTCGATATAATATTTCGATATAATCTTTCGATATAATCTTTCGATAATATAATCTATCGATATAATCTTTCGATATAATCTTTCGATAATATAATCTATCGATATGATCTATCGATATAATCTATCGATATAATCTATACTATCAATACTATCTATCTATACTATATAATACTATCGATTGTATCGATTATTACGTTGCAATCGATTAATTTGCAATTATTTTTAGATTTTTTTTTTTAGGTATTCTAATTTTTATATTAATTAAGTATGTATCAAACACAAATTAAAGTTGGAAAATTATAACAAACTCTTAAACTAACTTATTAATAAAAATAGAATAATAAAAATAATCTAAAGAAAATGTGCAGAATATTTACAAAGGGTTGTCCGCTCCAGTATCAAGGGTGCCCAGGATGCTGGCAACGTTACCTCTTTGGATAGCCAGACCAATGCGTTGGCTGAGGTAGTTGCCAGCATTCCGGTCACCAGAAACCTCAATAAGCCGAGCGGACAATTCTCGAAATAATGCTCGGGCCTCCGGACCCCAAGGCCCCAAAGTCTCCACGCCAACTAGATTTAATCGTCATTCCCTTCAATATGGTTGAGTGAAGCGATGGCTGGCACATACGTCATGCTTGTGAACAGGTGCCACCTTTGGGGACTGGTCTGCTCCAGCTTACCTCTTAAAATAAAATAATACATCGATAGATTATATCGATAGATTGTATCGATAGATTGTATCGATAGATTGCATCGATAGATTATATCGATAGATTGTATCGATAGATTGTATCGATAGATTGTATCGATAGATTATATCGATAGATTATATCGATAGATTATATCGATAGATTATATCGATATATTATGTGAATAGATTATATCGATAGATTATATCGATAGATTATATCGATAGATTATATCGATAGATTATATCGATAGATTATATCGATAGATTATATCGATAGATTATATCGATAGATTATATCGATAGATTATATCGATAGATTATATCGATAGATTATATCGATAGATTATATCGATAGATTATATCGATAGATTATGTCGCTAGATTATATCGATAGATTATGTCGCTAGATTATATCGATATATTGTATCGATAGATTGTATCGATAGATTATATCGATAGATTGTATCGATAGATTGTATCGATAGATTGTATCGATAGATTGTATCGATAGATTATATCGATAGATTATATAGATAGATTATATCGATAGATTATATCGATAGATTATATCGATATATTATATCGATATATTATATCGATAGATTATATCGTTAGATTATATCGATTGGCTATATCGATAGATTATATTGATAGATTGTATCGATAGATTATATCGATAGATTGTATCGATAGATTATATCGATAGATTGTATCGATAGATTATATCGATAGATTGTATCGATAGATTATATCGATAGATTGTATCGATAGATTATATCGATAGATTATATCGATAGATTATATAGATAGATTATATAGATAGATTATATCGATAGATTATATCGATAGATTATATCGATAGATTATATCGATAGATTATATCGATAGATTATATCGATATATTGTATCGATAGATTGTATCGATAGATTATATCGATAGATTGTATCGATAGATTGTATCGATAGATTGTATCAATAGATTATATCGATAGATTGTATCGATAGATTATATCGATAGTATATATCGATAGATTATAGCGATAGATATAATCGATTACATCGATAGTATCGCTTTAAACTTGAGATCGATCTAATCGATTATATCGATACTATCGATTGTCATATCGATTATTAGATTATTTTAGGCCTCTTTTGCATAATCGATTATAATCGATTTACAATCGAATCGACGGCAACACTAATTGGAGTATGATTATATTGGAGTATGATAAGTATAAAAATATTCAACAAGTTACCGCAAGGTATTATTGACTTACCCATGCATAAATTTAAGGTCTATGTTAAATCATGTTTAATGAAAAAAGGGTACTACAAACTTGATGAATATTTTAATGATAAACATGTATGGACATGATTATTTGCTCGCTAGCACACCATATTTTTAAGTTCTCTAGCCCAAAATATTGTAAAGATTAGGATAACTACTGAGTTTCTTGCCGGGTTCTTCTCGGTAGGATTAGGTTCCGAACCGGCTGTAGCTTCAATTTTGGTTTGTATTCATTTTGACGATGCATAAGTGTTACTTGTAACCAACATGAATAAATGAATTGATTATGATTATGATTATTATGATTATTATCAAACATAAAATATCGATGTACGGCGTCTTTACGATGTTGCGGCATTTTTTCTATTCAAACAAAAAAACACGTGAATGATGAACTAGCAAAGTGAAGTAAACACAGATAGTAATAAATGAACGGGGGGACGAAGACGTGCCTGAGCGCAATTTCTATTCTACTAATATAGGCGTTCATCCTACATGTTAAGGTACATTGTTGCGTGAAAGCAGCGGACGAGTCGAACGCAGCTCTCGCAGTGCTCATGCGCCACTCGATGGCGAACGCTAATGCATACAATAATTGACCCTATTCATAACGAGTTACAATCTCCAGTCGCTCGAAGAAGTTATTTGGTTAGCGCTTGTGAAGGGGTAACCCTTTTAGAAGAGGTTATTCAATCCATTCGGCTTTTCGTTAGGCTTAACTACTATTCGACTTATTTTTTGGGAAACCCTTTAAAAGGGTTTCCCTTTCAAAAGGTTATTAAATCATAAGGGTTACCCCATCATAAGGGTTTTTAATTAACTTAAAGTAGCCAGCCTTTCGAAATACCCAATCAAAACCCTTTCAAGGGTAAGCGCTGGCGGTCCCTGGTCCTGTAGTTATTTTAAGACGCTTAAATGATAATAACAATACGAAAGGGGTACAAGAGAGGTATATCCATCATAAATCCACTCCTAATAACAACAATCAAAGGAAACTAAAGTTCAGTAAAGAACCAAAAGTAATACCATGTAATACAATTTAAAAACCGCGCGCAAAACTGCGCTATAAATAAATCTCACACAAAATGGCCGCCCGATTATAGCGAACTTGTCCTTAACCTTCACATTTTATTGCTGGAACGAGACAATGCGACAAACACGCAAGATAGAAAGAGATAAATAACATGCTGTCAACTCCGCAGTCGTCTTTTAGGCGGCTAGCTGCTATTGGCTTGTAAACACGGCCACGCCTTGGGGCCATCCTCCCTAGAAAAGGCAATTGTAAGTCCGATTTGTGCAAATGGTTCCGTATTATCATACCTACTTGTACTATAAAAGTAAGTGTTTCGGTGTTTGTTGCTCATTCACGCAAAAATTACAAAACAAATTTCGATGAAACTTAGAAACTGTTACACTATGTTATAAAAATTTAATCAAAACATTCATAGGTACGGTCAACAGCAGGCCAAGATAACCATTTGCAGTTCAAAATTAGCGGTTATGCCACCGACATAAAGGTGGCACAAAGTTCTGAATAGATAGTTTGACACGCTTTAGTTGGTAAAAAGTTATTTTATGCTTTTTTAGAGTTTAGCATTTTTGACCTTTTGTCATAAAAGGCGTACTTTTTTTGGGTCGGGGGTTTTATTACATTTTTAATTTTTTTTTTATTTGTTGCTTTTTGAAAGGAATAGTTACAAATTTAATATAATTATAGATTACTGTTTTATAATTCCTTTCTAGTTTTTCTTTTAATTATTACAATTATTGTTGTAACAAAACGGCGAGCATGCTCGACGTTCGGTTTATGATGGATGATAAACTATAAAAGTTCATAGAGCGGCTCCTTGCTCTAGTCTATACCTACCTTACCTTAGGTTGTGGGTTTGATTGCCATCTTGGATTTTGGCGGCCATATTGGATTTGAAATTTGCCATAGTGTGCAGTATTCTGCTACTAAATCTCTTTCATTTGATACCTACATTGAGGTAGTTGGGCCAAAAAACAAATGGGTTATTCGTCATTTTCTGACGGCGGCCATCTTGGATTTAAAGTTTGTCACAATAAATGTATTTTGCTACTCAAGCCCTTTTATATGATATGATATGAGCCCATATTGTGGGAGTTGTATTAAAACATACAATCCATATCGTTGTGACGGCGGCCATCTTGGATCGATTTTAATCGAACATAGCTAAGATCACTTATTCAGCTTTCAAACAAAAAAAACTAAATCAAAATCGGTTCATTTTTTCGGGAGCTACGATGCCATAGACAGACACACACACACACACACACACACACACACACAGACACGTCAAATTTATAACACCCCGTTGTTTTTGTGTCGGGGGTTAAAAAGGTATTATTCGCATTGTAATTAGGTAAATAGTATTAAACAAAGTTACTTTTTCTGAATGTCCCTATGTATGTTTAGATCTTTAAAACTACGCAACAGATTTTTATGCGGTTCTGTTTATTATATAGTGTAATTCAAGAGGAAGGTTTCTAAGTATTTACATCGCATCAGGGGGAAGCCGGGGCGGGTCGCTAGTTGTTTATAATAATTCCCAAAGAAATATGATCTCAGAGAAAGGTACATTATTTCTGAGTACCTAACATAGGTTGTATTAAATTTCTTTTGAATGGGGATTATTGTTAAAAAGAGCCCAGTCAATCATTTGAAATATTTCAACAACTTAAGTAGGGGCGGAATAAATTAATAACCGACTCGGTTTTTACTTTCTTTTTTCTTATTAGAAATCAATGATTGCACGTGTTTTATAAATATTTAAAGATTGATTTATTTGTTTTATTTTGTTTCTAGTAATTTTTGTTACAGCGGCAAGAGAAAAGCACAATTTGTGAAAATTTTAATTGTCTAGCTATCGCGGTTTTTAAGATCTAGCCTGGTAACTGACAGTCTCCCGTTTTTCCCCATGTGTACGGAACCCTAACGAAATCGTTGAAAACTTGTAGTGGCGCCGCGACGGTGAGAAGCGAAAATACTACTCTTATAATACAAAACTATCGCTTCTTAAAACTACTCGATTACCGTATTTCTTCATGGTAAGGGTACTGACAGAGTTTTAATTATTTTTATTATTTGTATTTGTTATATCACAACGCAAAAAATGTGTCCTAGCCGTTTATGAATGCACAAACTTCGCATTTTTGAGGACGGGTAGCGTCATCTATTATAATTATTTGCAAAACAGAACCCTGAGCATGCTGCAAAACTCACTCATAATACGTCTTGAGTACCTAGATGGCGCTGTTAAAGTTTTCTTGCCGGTTTAAAGTATTTTCTTGGTAGGATGCGATTACAACTTTACACCCAAAGTAGACTGCCTTTACCACATTAACACACCTCGAAAAGAGATCTGTTGTGAAATGTGAAGGTTTCAGAGAACTTAGTACGAACAACAACTATTCTCGAGTAGAAACGTACTGTCTGTGTTATATGCCAAATTCAAAAGTAACAACCACTGCGGCGTTACTTCAATTTTCATGCAACTTTTTTGTTACGTAACACAATCAGATGACCGTTTTTATTAGTCTAAGGGCACGGAATAGCACCTGAAACTATGTAAAAAGTTCACAAATTCAATGACTTTAGATGGCTAACTCCATCGATTGTTAGTAATTGTTTAATAGCCATTGAAGCATCGAAGAAGCCGAAGCGGGTGCTATTAATAAGCTCGGAAGCGGCGGATCTATATAGATGGCGCTAAAACAAGAAGATACGAGATCCTAAATTAGGAACATCTAATTAAATTATTTTTTTTGGATACATCAGGAGTTTTCAAAGTGGTTATGAACAAATGTAAACGTTGCGACCGAGTTGTACATATTTTGAGGCTGATATCTATGTCGCTTATCTTTAGCGCCACCAAAGGCGCCACTTCTATAAAACTGCTCACGATGTGATTTAACAATTATAGAAAGGCCATAAAGAAAATTCGTGACTATTACGTCATTTTAATATGACTTTGACCAGTTTGTGGTAGTTCTTTATGCTTTAAAAAGTCAATTTAAGAATCGGAATGTAATGAAATCAATCAATAAGAAAACGAGTAGCGTACTCTATTGGTAATTTTTGCAAAATACAACCACAGGAGCATGACCAAAGCGTGTAAGCTGTCACATGTTTGCGAAATGTGTACACCTTTGTAGATAGGTGGCGCTAGTTTTACTTTTCGTCTCTATTTTTATTATAATATTTTTCTTGTCGTTCATTTTTAACTTCGCGTCTTTTTCATTATAACAAAATTAAATGTATTTAAAATATGTATATTACACTAATATATGATAATCTTTTCACCACAATTAATCCAAATCCATTCAATAGTATAGATGTATAGTTTTCTAAACTAATAGAGATTTGTAGTAGCAACACAGTGGCTTGTAGCGGAAGTATTGAAACATCTATGCAAAATTGTCACTACCTATTCGATTACCTAAAGTTGTTCTTTAGGCTACACTTTAATGCAGAGTAAATAGAATTTGTTGACATGTTTCGCTTACCATCAATACGGTGAGACGAAAGCTAATCATAGAAAGATGGTTATGACTGATAAGACATATGTCACTATGACCCTATTGTACTCATATTCTTTGTTTTGGTTATTGTTCTGTTGATGAAAGACTTAATACCGTTTTTAATATTGCAAATTTGCAAATATTTTTCATCGAAAGAATGCCATCTATTGGCATAATTTGCCAAATAGAACCATACAAGCATGGACATAGCTAGACTATGGCGATGATGACAACTTATATTACGCTTTCTTTATCCCTGCATAGATGTCGCTATTTCAACTTTTTCTTTAATGTGGTGATAGGCAAATAAAAAATCATTTCTATCGGAAATTGAATTTATTAATATTAGGCATACTTAAAACCACTTGATAAATATAAAATAGATCATTATCTGACGACTGACGACCTGACGTGGCAGGCGACGTGTCGCCTGCCACGTGAGACAGAAATCACGACGTAAGTTAAAGGTCAATATTAATTGAATAGGTTTTTACTTTATAAGTATACCAGTGGTTGGGATGAAAAATATTTACCTCATATAACAATTAGTGTATCCAGAATGCTAGCAACATTGCCTCTTTGAATGGCCAGACTTAAATGTTGCTAGCATTCTGGGCACCCTAAACACTGTAGCGGACTATCTTTTGTAAATTTTATGTATATACATAGGTAATTGTTTTTTTTTTTATATTTTCATGTAAGTTTTTTTTTTCTTGTATATAATGATGTGTAATATTATTTCAATGTAATAATAATTGTAAATCTACATTAATAAATAAATATTTTAAGAGTTAAAAAAAAAAAAACAATTAGTGTTGTATTGGATCTGAATGTGATGTTGGTTAAAAAAGTGCCCACAGCGCAAATTGTTACCGCAGTATGCATTACAAGAATTTGACAATCAGATTTAGCAATTTTTTTTTACAAAAAAAAAATCAACTTTAAACGGAAAACTAAACTAAGAATTTTAGGTTGCTGTTCGTCATCGGATCGGGCACCTTTCGTTTTTGCGAAACTATGCCTCTATCTTCCGAATGTGACAAATATTCATCAAAAAATCGCATCAAAATCGGTTCAACCAAACAAAAAACAGTTTTATTTACGTGGATACGAGCGTGTAGGTTTCTAAGTATTTACATCGCATCAGGGGGAAGCCGGGGCGGGTCGCTAGTTGTTTATAATAATTCCCAAAGAAATATGATCTGAAAGAAGAGAAAGGTACATTATTTCTGAGTAACATAGGTTGTATTAAATTTCTTTTGAATGGGGAATGTTGTTAAAAAGAGCCCAGTCAATCATTTGAAATATTACAACAACTAAAGACATGTCCGTTAAGTAGGGGCGGAATAAATTAATAACCGACTCGGTTTTTACTTTCTTATTAGAAACCAATGATTGCACGTGTTTTATAAATATTTAATGATTGATTTATTTGTTTTATTTTGTTTCTAGTAATTTTTGTTACAGCGGCAAGAGAAAAGCACAATTTGTGAAAATTTTAATTGTCTAGCTATCACGGTTTTTAAGATCGAGCCTGGTAACGGACAGTCTCCCGTTTTTCCCCATGTGTACGGAACCCTAACGAAATCGTTGAAAACTTGTAGTGGCGCCGCGACGGTGAGAAGCGAAAATACTACTCTTATAATACAAAACTATCGCTTCTTAAAACTACTCGATTACCGTATTTCTACTGATAGAGTTTTTATTATTTTTATTATTTGTATTTGTTATATCACAACGCAAAAAATGTGTCCTAGCCGTTTATGAATGTACAAACTTCGCACTTTTGAGGACGGGTAGCGTCATCTATTATAATTATTTGCAAAACAGAACCCTGAGCATGCTGCAAAACTCACTCATAATACGTCTTGAGTACCTAGATGGCGCTGTTAAAGTTTTCTTGCCGGTTTAAAGTATTTTCTTGGTAGGATGCGATTACAACTTTACACCCAAAGTAGACTGCCTTTACCACATTAACACACCTCGAAAAGAGATCTGTTGTGAAATGTGAAGGTTTCAGAGAACTTAGTACGAACAACAACTATTCTCGAGTAGAAACGTACTGACTGTGTTATATGACAAATTCAAAAGTAACAGCCACTGCGGCGTTACTTTAATTTTCATTCAACTTTTTTATTACGTAACACAATCAGATGACCGTTTTTATTAGTCTAAGGGCACGGAATAGCACCTAAAACTATGTAAAAAGTTCACAAATTCAATGATTTTAGACGGCTAACTCCATCTATTGTTAGTAATTGTTTAATAGCCATTGAAGCATCGAAGAAGCCGAAGCGGGTGCTATTAATAAGCTCGGAAGCGGCGGATCTATATAGATGGCGCTAAAACAAGAAGATACGAGATCCGAAATTAGGAACATCTAATTAAATTATTTTTTTTGGATACATCAGGAGTTTTCAAAGTGGTTATGAACAAATGTAAACGTTGCGACCGAGTTGTACATATTTTGAGGCTGATATCTATGTCGCTTATCTTTAGCGCCACCAAAGGCGCCACTTCTATAAAACTGCTCACGATGTGATTTAACAATTATAGAAAGGCCATAAAGAAAATTCGTGACTATTACGTCATTTTAATATGACTTTGACCAGTTTGTGGTAGTTCTTTATGCTTTAAAAAGTCAATTTAAGAATCGGAATGTAATGAAATCAATCAATAAGAAAACGAGTAGCGTACTCTATTGGTAATTTTTGCAAAATACAACCACAGGAGCATGACCAAAGCGTGTAAGCTGTCACATGTTTGCGAAATGTGTACACCTTTGTAGATAGGTGGCGCTAGTTTTACTTTTCGTCTCTATTTTTATTATAATATTTTTCTTGTCGTTCATTTTTAACTTCGCGTCTTTTTCATTATAACAAAATTAAATGTATTTAAAATATGTATATTACACTAATATATGATAATCTTTTCACCACAATTAATCCAAATCCATTCAATAGTATAGATGTATAGTTTTCTAAACTAATAGAGATTTGTAGTAGCAACACAGTGGCTTGTAGCGGAAGTATTGAAACATCTATGCAAAATTGTCACTACCTATTCGATTACCTAAAGTTGTTCTTTAGGCTACACTTTAATGCAGAGTAAATAGAATTTGTTGACATGTTTCGCTTACCATCAATACGGTGAGACGAAAGCTAATCATAGAAAGATGGTTATGACTGATAAGACATATGTCACTATGACCCTATTGTACTCATATTCTTTGTTTTGGTTATTGTTCTGTTGATGAAAGACTTAATACCGTTTTTAATATTGCAAATTTGCAAATATTTTTCATCGAAAGAATGCCATCTATTGGCATAATTTGCCAAATAGAACCATACAAGCATGGACATAGCTAGACTATGGCGATGATGACAACTTATATTACGCTTTCTTTATCCCTGCATAGATGTCGCTATTTCAACTTTTTCTTTAATGTGGTGATAGGCAAATAAAAAATCATTTCTATCGGAAATTGAATTTATTAATATTAGGCATACTTAAAACCACTTGATAAATATAAAATAGATCATTATCTGACGACTGACGACCTGACGTGGCAGGCGACGTGTCGCCTGCCACGTGAGACAGAAATCACGACGTAAGTTAAAGGTCAATATTAATTGAATAGGTTTTTACTTTATAAGTATACCAGTGGTTGGGATGAAAAATATTTACCTCATATAACAATTAGTGTATCCAGAATGCTAGCAACATTGCCTCTTTGAATGGCCAGACTTAAATGTTGCTAGCATTCTGGGCACCCTAAACACTGTAGCGGACTATCTTTTGTAAATTTTATGTATATACATAGGTAATTGTTTTTTTTTTTATATTTTCATGTAAGTTTTTTTTTTCTTGTATATAATGATGTGTAATATTATTTCAATGTAATAATAATTGTAAATCTACATTAATAAATAAATATTTTAAGAGTTAAAAAAAAAAAAACAATTAGTGTTGTATTGGATCTGAATGTGATGTTGGTTAAAAAAGTGCCCACAGCGCAAATTGTTACCGCAGTATGCATTACAAGAATTTGACAATCAGATTTAGCAATTTTTTTTTACAAAAAAAAAATCAACTTTAAACGGAAAACTAAACTAAGAATTTTAGGTTGCTGTTCGTCATCGGATCGGGCACCTTTCGTTTTTGCGAAACTATGCCTCTATCTTCCGAATGTGACAAATATTCATCAAAAAATCGCATCAAAATCGGTTCAACCAAACAAAAAACAGTTTTATTTACGTGGATACGAGCGTGTAGGTTTCTAAGTATTTACATCGCATCAGGGGGAAGCCGGGGCGGGTCGCTAGTTGTTTATAATAATTCCCAAAGAAATATGATCTGAAAGAAGAGAAAGGTACATTATTTCTGAGTAACATAGGTTGTATTAAATTTCTTTTGAATGGGGAATGTTGTTAAAAAGAGCCCAGTCAATCATTTGAAATATTACAACAACTAAAGACATGTCCGTTAAGTAGGGGCGGAATAAATTAATAACCGACTCGGTTTTTACTTTCTTATTAGAAACCAATGATTGCACGTGTTTTATAAATATTTAATGATTGATTTATTTGTTTTATTTTGTTTCTAGTAATTTTTGTTACAGCGGCAAGAGAAAAGCACAATTTGTGAAAATTTTAATTGTCTAGCTATCACGGTTTTTAAGATCGAGCCTGGTAACGGACAGTCTCCCGTTTTTCCCCATGTGTACGGAACCCTAACGAAATCGTTGAAAACTTGTAGTGGCGCCGCGACGGTGAGAAGCGAAAATACTACTCTTATAATACAAAACTATCGCTTCTTAAAACTACTCGATTACCGTATTTCTACTGATAGAGTTTTTATTATTTTTATTATTTGTATTTGTTATATCACAACGCAAAAAATGTGTCCTAGCCGTTTATGAATGTACAAACTTCGCACTTTTGAGGACGGGTAGCGTCATCTATTATAATTATTTGCAAAACAGAACCCTGAGCATGCTGCAAAACTCACTCATAATACGTCTTGAGTACCTAGATGGCGCTGTTAAAGTTTTCTTGCCGGTTTAAAGTATTTTCTTGGTAGGATGCGATTACAACTTTACACCCAAAGTAGACTGCCTTTACCACATTAACACACCTCGAAAAGAGATCTGTTGTGAAATGTGAAGGTTTCAGAGAACTTAGTACGAACAACAACTATTCTCGAGTAGAAACGTACTGACTGTGTTATATGACAAATTCAAAAGTAACAGCCACTGCGGCGTTACTTTAATTTTCATTCAACTTTTTTATTACGTAACACAATCAGATGACCGTTTTTATTAGTCTAAGGGCACGGAATAGCACCTAAAACTATGTAAAAAGTTCACAAATTCAATGATTTTAGACGGCTAACTCCATCTATTGTTAGTAATTGTTTAATAGCCATTGAAGCATCGAAGAAGCCGAAGCGGGTGCTATTAATAAGCTCGGAAGCGGCGGATCTATATAGATGGCGCTAAAACAAGAAGATACGAGATCCGAAATTAGGAACATCAGGAGTTTTCAACGTGGTTATGAACAAATGTGAACGTTGCGACCGAGTTGTACATATTTTGAGGGGAAGAGGCGAGGCTGATAGCTATGTCGCTTATCTTTAGCGCCACCAAAGGCGCCACTTCTATAAAACTGCTCACGGTGTGATTTAACAATTATAGAAAGGCCATAAAAAAAAATTCGTGACTATTACGTCATTTTAATATGACTTCGACCAGTTTGTGGTAGTTCTTTATGCCTTAAAAAGTCAATTTAAGAATCGGAATGTAATGAAATCAATCAATAAGAAAACGGGTAGCGTACTCTATTGGTAATTTTTGCAAAATACAACCATAGAAGCAGGACCACAGCGCGTAATCTGTCACATGTTTGCGAAATGTGTACACCTTTGTAGATAGGTGGCACTATTTTTACTTTTCGTCTCTATTTTTATTATAATATTTTTCTTATCGTTCATTTTTAACTTCGCGTCTTTTTCATTATAACAAAATTAAATGTATTTAAAATATGTATATTACACTAATATATGATTATCTTTTCACCACAATTAATCCAAATCCATTCAGTAGTATAGATGTATGGTTTTCTAAACTAATAGAAATTTGTAGTAGCGACACAGTGGCTTGTAGCGGAAGTATTGAAACATCTATGCAAAATTGTCACTACCTATTCGATTACCTACAGTTGTTCTTTAGGCTACTCTTTTCTTCATAGTGGTTACTAGGGATAACCACCTATAGTTTGTCTCGTAATCTAGAACAGCGCCATCTTACGAAAATCGCGCGTACTACGATGGTTTTAGTAAACTCAGACAAGACTCCGATCGAAAACAACTAGCGCCACGGTTTTCTAACGTACTAAAACTTTATTCGAAATTACCGTTTTTTAAGTTTGGAGTGAAAGTGAATGTTTTTTTTTTGTAGTAAGTAAATATTATGATTTATAAGTTATTTATTGTGTTGTTTTGTTCAATATACCTATTCAATTAATTGTAGTGCAGAATTAAACTTCAGGATACCATACTTTTTGTAATAAAATCACCTATTCAAAGTGGTTAGCATACTGTAAATCTGGTTTCGGAATTGAACGATCACTGTAATAATCGATACTGGGAAAACAAGAAACAACCTTTATTGGTAAAAACATATAAAGACATACAAAACTTAAATATTAATTCATCTGATGTTTTAAAAATGTTTACTTTAGAAACGTGGGTTACAGCCATAGATAGCAAACAAATAATAGAATGTAATCTCCAAAGTCTGTCTTCTGCCAAAGCATCTTATAATACCTATTTGTTAAAAAATGATGTTATTACAGAGCTTAACGAAAAATAGAGTCTGGCAGAGGGCGTCAAAGTATTGAAAACTGCATAATAAACCCAATTAAAAACTACCAGTGATTTACAAATAGCTTAAAAACCAGTGAACAGTGCATTCATATAATATTACGTAAAAAATTGCAAACATTTCGCCGTTATAATTTTAACCAGTGACTTTAACCCGCAATATTGTTTTTTACTAATGAAAGTAGAGTGCTTAGTGCTGTTATCTAGTGTGCAGCCTCGGAAACATCAAGCGTATTTAGCGGCAAACCTTAAAAAGCAGACTATCTGTTATAGTTTCCTAAACCCACGCAAGAGGACGCTTCTACCTATAACTTGTGCATAACTAATATTGCCATCTAGTGTGCAGCCGCAGAAACTACAAACGTATCGAGCGAGACACGTCAAGAGACAAACTTATTTGATATAGTTCGCCTAAACCACGCAAGATGACGCTTCTATGCATAACTTGTGATACTACGATACAAGATCGAGAATACCTAACCTGCCACTTATGTGAACACTCATTTCACCTGAACTGCACAAATGTATCAACATGCAGGTTCTATTTAATGACACCAGAAAATAAAATTAACTGGAAATGCAACAAATGTTGGGAAAAAATACGTAACAAAAATTCAAACCAAGTGGAAACCCCATGCAACTATGTAACTCAAAAACGGCCAAGATATAACATTAACGTCTCCGTTGAAAACTCTTTCCAATCGCTGTCAGACACGCTGTCAGATGATGATGAATCCCCTTCGGTCCTGGGACATACACTAAACAGAAGCTGCCCAGACCTAACTAAACATAACGGTAACGAGGAACTCCAGAAGCTGAAAACGAAGCTAGCTACCTTGGAAAATAATTTGAAATCAGCTGAAAAAGAAATAGAAAATCAGCTCTCTGAATACTTTACCCAAAAGAAAATGATTACTGAATATGAACTGAAAATAAAAACTCTAACAACCATATGTAAATCAGATACGAAAAAACAGAAAAAAAGGGCTAGCCTAAATAAAACTATACTTGATTCTACATACGAGGAAAGCTTTTGCGAAATGGATCAAAATAAAATGATAAGCGTTACACCAGTGTGTTATAAAAAGAACGGACGCGAAAATCAACACTATCAAGCTGAAAATTACGACAATTAGACACTGTGCTCCGGCCTTTAGAAGTTGTTCACAAACCTGATCAAACAGAACCTGACTACCATAAAGCTAACATACCACACGATACCACACATAGAATACATATTTTCGCGGATGAACAAGGGCGAGGTTTATGTCGGCAACTGTCAAAGCTTCTAGGAAGCCAATATAAAATATACAGTGACCTAAAACCATATGGAGCTGCAAAGTATGCAAAGTACCACTATGCTATAGAGAGGGTAAAACTTGTTTTAAAGACCACCATGAATCTCTTTTAATTTTTATGTTCCTAATTTGATTTTGTTCTCAGTTTTGTGATTCATAATAAATACTTATTTACTTATAAATTTTTGTATATTTATTTCATAGTGGTCATCTAAGGTAACCACCTCATAACACACCCCCCAGGTCTATTTAGTAAAAAAAATCAACAGATATGGTTTATAGTATGCCTAAATATTATGTTTTTATCAAAATTACGTTCTTATCATTAGTAATAAAAATCTGTGCCGAAAAGAGTTAATGCAGAGTAAATAGAATTTGTTGACATGTTTCGCTTACCATCAATACGGTGAGACGAAAGCCAATCATAGAAAGATGGTTATTGTACTCATATTCTTTGTTTTGGTTATTGTTCTTTTGATGAAAGACTTTAAATACCGTTTTTAATATTGCAAATTTGCAAATATGTTTTATTAAAAGAGTGCCATCTATTGGCATAATTTGCCAAATAGAACCATACAAGCATGGACATAGCTAGAATCATTCCCATTCGTCCCACCAAGCTTCGTCCCACCAGTGGGACGAACCCACTTGTGAAAATATTCCCGTTTGTCCTACCATCGAGTTCAGTGGGACGAACGGGAATAAAAATTAAATAAGTGGGTTCGTCCAACTGGTGGGACGAAGCTTGGTGGGACGAACGGGAAAGATTCCATAGCTAGACTATGGCGATGATGACAATTTATATTACGCTTTCTTTATCTTAGCATAGATGTCGCTATTTCAACTTTTTCTTTAATGTGGTGATAGGCAAATAAAAAATCATTTCTATTGGAATTTGAATTTATTAATATTAGGCATACTTAAAACCACTTGATAATTATAAAATAGATCATTATCTGACGACTGACGACCTCACGTCGCCTGCCACGTGAGACAGCAATCACGACGTAAGTTAAAGGTCAATATTAATTTAATAGGTTTTTACTTTATATGTATACCAGTGGTTGGGATGAAAAATATTTACCTCATATAACAATTAGTGTGTCCAGAATGCTAGCAACATTGCCTCTTTGAATGGCCAGACTTAAATGTTGCTAGCATTCTGGGCACCCTAAACACTGTAGCGGACTATCTTTTGTAAAATTTATCCCATCAAAAACAATACTTGTCAAAAAAACCAAGTCTCGCAACTCAGTTGTTCTGCAGTAAAAAGTTGTGAGATCCATGTAATACCAAGTCGGATATTAATTTATTCAGTCTCTACTTAAGTGACTTTCTGTCTTAATACGTCCAGTCTCTAAGACCACGATCGTGGTCCATAACAATTGAAAATCAATTTTATTGTGTCTGGAATCTCCGTACTCGAAGCATTAAGTTGTTACGTAATAATTAACAGCATCCTTTAATGACGTATATCAATATTAAAATTCTTGAATGTTTTATATAAATATATCTAGACTTGGCCATCGCCTGAAAACACATGTAAATTCAATTATTTAGTGCGATGGCCAAGTCTAGATATATTTATATAAAACATTCAAGAATTTTAATATTGATATACGTCATTAAAGGATGCTGTTAATTATTACGTAACAACTTAATGCTTCGAGTACGGAGATTCCAGACACAATAAAATTGATTTTCAATTGTTATGGACTACGATCGTGGTCTTAGAGACTGGACGTATTAAGACAGAAAGTCACTTAAGTAGAGACTGAATAAATTAATATCCGACTTGGTATTACATGGATCTCACAACTTTTTACTGCAGAACAACTGAGTTGCGAGACTTGGTTTTTTTGACAAGTATTGTTTTTGATGGGATCTCATTTCTTTTTGTATTTTGTAGACAGTTCTACTTTTTTCCTTTTCGGTACCTTCTACTTATTGTATGTATGTATATTTCCAGCAACGAATTTTCTTAAAGCCCTCTCTCTCTGACTTATGAACTTAACTTATTTTTGTAGGTAGCCTTCCATTTTCTCTTTTCCGGTACTACTTCTTGAGCTTCAGCTACAGTTTTTCTAAGAGCCCACTAAGATGAGACGTAGTATAACGCGCTAAGGTCTCCTTACGTTTTTCGGGATTGTTGTGGCGATAACGTGTTGCTGCTACTTTGATTTGTTGAGAACGGGATAGCGTCGAAGTTTTAGGTCTTCCTTTACTAACCTTTTTAGGTCTTCCACCCTTCTTAGTTAAGTTTTTATTATTTTTAATCAAATTATCATGTTTCGAAGTCACTTCTGGAAGGATCGCATCATAATTATTTTTATTATTTAAATTATTACCATTTGGAGGCACGTCTAGAAGGATCGCATCATTATTATTTTTATTATTTAAATTATTATCATTTGGAGGCACGTCTGGAAGGAGCGCTTCATAATGACCGCCTAAGTAACTTCCAGAAAATTGTAAACGTTTCACCGGTTTACCAGAATCACCACCGAATGATGCTCTCATAAGACCGTTATCGTAAACCTCAAAAGCATACGGATACAAAGCGGCGGCTGCCATAAGTTCAGACGCGGAACCATAAGTACTGGTTTTTACCATTGCCGTCGAATACAAATTAGCGTTAATGTAGGTGTCTCCATGCTCGTCACAAGTATACACTTGTAACTCATCCCAATGCGCTACCACATACTCGATTATAGCAAGTCTAATGTCATACGACGACTCAATATTCCCATACATAGAGAATGACAAAGAATGAAATAAACACGAACCATCACCAGGTATAGGAACAACCCAGTGTGGACAAGGCTGATCATTCACATACAGTATTACTGAATCCATTGCGACTACCTACAAGTTAGATTGCAAAGTTGTTTTATGCAGAAATACGATTAGGTAATAAGAAATTTATAAATACTTTAAGTACTAAAGTATCAATATTTTATTTAAATTATTTATCCGAACAACGTCAAAATTGTAAGAAAATAATATCAGTAAATTGTAATAAGCAAATAATATCAGTAAACCGATGAGAGTAGCCTTTAGTCGTCAAACTAATATAGCAATCGAAATTATCAATTAAAACCGTAAACTTATAGGTAAGAATTCTGGGCACATCCGAACAGCATTGGGTCGCTCGCGCGTATGTGCGCGGCTGCTGATCTCTCGGTGACATTCACCTTTCCGCGCGCCCCGCCACTGTCCCCACCCCGCGGCCTCACGCTAGCACCGCGCAGCGCGTAGTAACGCCTAGCACTCACTCGCTATAATTATAGCATAGCACGGCAGCGCGTGGTATATAATTATACAACCTTACGCACTCGTAATAAGTACGAATACGCACGTAGGTAGGTTTTTTGTTTTAATAAATAATTTAATACACGTGTTTTCATGACGGGAATGCCCATTTTTTGCTCGATTTGGCTGGGGCACTACCGTGCGCCTATATTTATATGGGACTAGCTTAAACCCACGGCTTTGCACGCAATAATAATAATAATAATAATAATAATAACTGCCGTAAATAAATTGCCGTAAATAAAACATCGTTACGAATAAAGCCAATATTGGCTGTATGGTCTTAGTCTTTGCGGTCTTTTCTAGATTTTTTAGTTTTTCCTTGATTCATACACCAAACACTACTTATATTCCAAATTTGAAGCTTCTAGGTCTGCTAGAAGTGCCTTAGACTTTTGATGATCGGTGAGTCAGTCAGTGAGTGACAAAATTAAGAAATTTGACCCGTTATAATTCTTAAAATACTGGTTCAAATTGAATGAAATTTGAAATATACGTGTCTTTACAATGCCTGCATGGTTACTGAAAATTTCAGTCTTCTAGTTTTATCCACAACGAAGTTACAGGGGGTCGAAAATGGTCTGAATTGCTTCGAGAAAAGGATGGTACGGCCGTGACGCTTTTTTGCTCGACTTGGTGGGGGCACGGCCGTGCCCCCAGATGTATATACATAGGTAATTTTTTTTTTTTATATTTTCATGTAAGTTTTTTTTTTCTTGTATATAATGATGTGTAATATTATTTCAATGTAATAATAATTGTAAATCTACATTAATAAATAAATATTTTAAGAGTTAAAAAAAAAAAAAAAACAATTAGTGTTGTATTGGATCTGAATGTGATGTTGGATCAAAAAGTGCCCACAGCGCAAATTGTTACCGCAGTATGCATTACAAGAATTTGACAATCAGTTTTGGCAATTTTTTTTTTACAAAAAAAAATCAACTTTAAACGGAAAACTAAACTAAGAATTTTAGGTTGCTGTTCGTCATCGGTTCGGGCACCTTTCGTTTTTGCGAAACTATGCCTCTATCTTCCGAATGTGACAAATATTCATCAAAAAATCGCATCAAAATTGGTTCAACCAAACAAAAAACAGTTTTATTTATTTATTTATTTATTTATTTATTTGCATTACATGTACATACAGTATTACATAAGATGGTAAGTAGTAAAGTAGCATACATGTACCCTGTTAGGGTCTAGCAATTGTTTAACAGATCTCAGTTATCTTAGAATACAATAAAACATAATTATTCAGGTGTCCAAGTGGCAATTTTCAAAAGTTTTTCAAAAGCGCCTATGCTTCCAAATAAACAATTTACATCTCAATTAGTACAGTGAGACTAGAGATGCTGATATGTTGCACAATTAACATAATTATTTCCCCTTGTCATTAAAAAATTCCCTAATATCATAATAGCTCTTTGAGATTAAATATTTACGAAATGCTTTTAAAAAAGTATCGTTTATTTTTTTGTTTTTTATGTAGTTAGGTATGTTATTATATATTTTGATTGCCATACAGTGCGGACCAAAGGTAAATAATTTTAGTTTGGAAAAGGGCACCTTAAGTGTATTTTGTCCCCGATTGTTCCTTTTTAGGTTCGAGTCTTTTATTGGAGAGTATAAGTCAGGATGTTTTCTAATAAATTTACAAGATTCGTATATGTATAAGCATGTCAAAGTTAAAATAGAATGTTTTACAAAGTAGGGTCTACATGATTCCCTTTGGTTTATGTTGGTGAGTATACGAATGCATTTCTTTTGCAAAATAAAAACATCTTGGATGTCAGTAGAGTTTCCCCAGAGAACTATACCGTACGAGAGTCTGGAATGGCCGTACGCATAATATGCTGCCAAGGCTGTTTTAAAATCGGACACTTTTTTTAGATTATAAAGTGCATACATAAATGAGGATAATTTTTTGCAAAGAATCTGGATGTGTGATTTCCAATCCAGTGATGAATTTAAATCTAATCCTAACATAGTGGCCGATTCTACGCAATCTAATGCAACGTTATTATAACTATAGTTAATGTGTAGTGGAGATTTCTGATAAGGTTTGAACTGGATTAGTTTAGTTTTTCTAAAGTTAAGAGTTAGATTATGACAGTTTAGGTAGCTTACAATGTTATCTAGAAAGAAAGAAAGAAAAAACATTTATTGACATCACAAAATTTACAAACAACGCAAGACATATGAAACAGATATAGTGTAAACACTTTGTGAGGCCAATTTGGGTTCCACCTCAGCAAATGCCGCTGCGACATTTTAACGTCCCAGCAGCGCTGGTATTCTGGTGGAACCCCTTGCTTGGAGAATTAGCAAGCGCCCTGGCTCTTGCTAGTTCCCCACGCAATCGGGTGGCGCTTATAATTTTATTCTTAAAACTACACAAAAAAAAGAAAAAAGAAAAAACGACAAAAACAAATATTGTTAAAAAACAGGCAAAGACAATAAAGTACTAAACAATCACAACGGTAGCAGAAGATATAACTATTACAAACACAGTGTTTCATATTAGAACAAATATGACAAAAACCTAAAAACAAATATAATAAAATCGGACAAACATTCACACATGCACATACAAACCTAAATTCAAACAAATTTACACAGGACAAGCAGGCCCATCACGCGCAATACGTCAAATTTACACAAGACAAGCAGGCCCATCACGCGCAATACGTCAAATTTACACAAGACAAGCAGGCCCATCACGCGCAATACGTCAAATTTACACAAGACAAGCAGGCCCATCACGCGCAATACGTCAAATTTACACAAGACAAGCAGGCCCATCACGCGCAATACGTCAAATTTCTCACATGAGGCGACAAAAGCTTCTACACCGTTGATTGGGAGATAGTACACCGTACTCATATTTGCAGCCAATCAGCAGTTGACGCATTGATTTTGACATTTCTTAAGAGCGCGATGAAATTTACTCTCGCAATGAAATTTAATCTAATATTATTTGGAGCTGATTTTTTAACTGATTTACATTTGAACATGGTATCATTATTGAGATATCATCCGCGAATAATACAGTGTGTTCTGTTAATATTGATGCAATGCTATTTATATATATGATAAACAGGATACAACCAAGGACACTACCTTGTGGGATTGAACCTTTTATTGCTACTTGGTCAGAACGTATTTTTTCTATTAGTCCCGTTTTTAGGTTAGTGTATTCGATTTCTGTAAATTGTAAGCGATTTTTCAAGTAGGATCGAAACCAAGTCAGTGAATTTCCTCTAATTCCTGAGTCAGATAGCTTTTTCAAAAGTATATCATGACTTACTCTATCGTAGGCTGGTTTTAGGTCACTGTAGATTTTAAATTCGCTACCTAGGGTCTTAGACAGTTGCCCACACAAGCCTCGGCCTTGCTCATCAGCGATTATATGTACTCTGCGACTGGTTCTGTATGGGGTGTTTACCTGTATCTCTTTAAATTCTGTTAGATCTAGGTTACTTGTAACTTCTGGGTGCCTAGTCATTTTGTACCGTGTTGGATTCTGAGGTAAGAGTTTCGGCAGCCCTGGATCTACGAGAGTCTCAACGTCAGCTTGTTGTTTGTTGTGGGTTGGAGTAACCATTTTCATTTTATTCAGGTCCAAGCTGGCCCTTTTATTTATTTTTTTAGAGTCAGATCTGCATATGTTGGTTAGAGCTTTTATCTGTCTTTCATTTTCTGATAATGTCTTCTTTTGAGCGAAATTTTCAGAGCAGATTTTCGATTTCATTTTCAGCCGATTTTAATTTGTTTTCCAATGCAGCTATCTTAGTTTTCATCTTCTGAAGCTCTTCATTACTATTTTGTTTAGTTAGATCTGGGCAGCTTCTGTTTAGTGTATTTCCTAATGCCGATGCCGAGTCCTCATCATCCGACAGTGAGTCTGACAGCGTTTGAAAGGAATTATCAACAGATACGTTAATATTATACCTCGGCCGTTTTTGTGTTACATAGTCACATGGGCTCTCCACTTGAGTACAATTTTTGTTTCGTATTATTTCCCAGCAGGAGCAACATTTCCAGTTAATTTTACTCTCTGGAGTCATTAAGTAAAACCTTTTTGCTGATACGTTTGTGCAATTGATGTGATATGTATTTTCGCATATTTTGCATTTTAGGTACTGGCGATCTTGTATTGTAATATCACAATTTATGCAAATAAGCGCCATCTTGTGTCAAGAATTCAAAACTTGTCAATAAGTAAATTATCGACTTCCTTCATCTAATAAGTTTGTAATTCTGCTACTGCACACTAGGTGTCGCTACTAGAGTTTCATTCATTAATTTTTGTTTTGAGGTGTGAATAGCACTTATTTAAATTTTTAACGACTTAGTTTTAGTATTTTTTGTTTACTTTATAATTCATGCACTGTTCACTGATGTTAATACGTTTGTTTAAACCACTGGTATATATGTGTTTGTTTGTTTAGCAGTGTTGTACAAATTATTCACTATTTATTACAGTTTGGGCAGAAGTTTGTAGTAACTTGTTTTTTACACTTTTCTCAACAAAATGTAGTCACAAACACTTTCACACAATATTTGACCTATTATAGTTAATTTGGATGCGTTTTTAATACGGAGTCACTGGTTTAACAATTTATTTTATAATTTCTTATACGGAGCTTATGTCTCACTTACAACGCCATCTAGCGACCTTTACATGGATACGAGCGTGTAACATTGAACTTTATGGTTTTTAGTTAACTTTTAATTAAACGACTTAAAAAAATCGGAGGAGGCTTCTCAATGCAACCGTATGTATATTTTTTAGATGTGTTTGCAGTTTTATTGGTCCATTATGAACCGATTTTGATATATTTTTATATTTATTTATGTGAGGTAAATACTGTAGAACGCATTCTTCTCTTTGATCGGATGGCGGGCGTTTATAATCATTTTTCCTGTTCGCACGCTGAATTGGTCTAATACAAGTTTCCTACTGAAAAGAGAAAAAGACAAAGATGCATTGTAAAGCATTTTCAAATAAAATGTTTGTAAAATACTAGCAATTGATTTGAGCCGGATTAAGTAGGAACGAGTATCAAAGACGTTTTTCGGTTTAATTAGGGATAAACAGTATCGTATTATATGTTATTATGTTAATCTTATCGAGATAAGATATCTTATACAAATTTAAGAGAGGTAGGGCATAGCGACTTATCGCTCGAACTGGAGCAGTCCGACTGGTTTAATACCTCCATCTTACAGAAGACCGCAGCCAAAAAGCAATTACTTCTGTGTTGTTGTGTTCCTGCGTGTGCGTAAGGTTTCCAGAGCTCCATTATTAGCAGGGCTCAAGCCTTCAAGGTAAGGGGGACAAGTCCAGTAACAGCTTTATTATATATTATATTTATAATATATTATATTTAGCTTTGCTGTACTTGTCGCCCTTAAGCTTTGTCGCAAGATTGACCTCATCCCACCTGATGCTAAGTGGTAATGAGGTCCTAGCTTAAGGGCGACAAGCAAAGCATAAATCTGTTAGTGGACTTGTCGCCCTTACCTTGAACCCCTGCTACTAATGTAGCACCCCCCAAGAGCTCTGGAAACCTTACACGCAGGAACACAACAACACCGTAGCAATTGTCATTTGGCTGCGGTCTTCTGTAAGGTGGAGGTATTTCACTGCTCCAGTTCGAGCGATAAATCGCTATGCCCTACTCTTGAACGCTTAGTGGAAAAGGTAGAAAAAACGAGCTGCTGGTTTGGACTGAGAATATTATAAAGATAATTTTTTTTGTATGTTTGTAATGATAAAACTCAAAAACTACCGTGACGATTCCAATAATTATTTCATCATTAGAAAGCTACATGCACCCTGAGTAGGTAACTTAGGCTATATATTTATAACAAGAAAGTCCACGCGTACAAAGTCGCGGGCGACTGCTAGTTAGGCCTCTCGATTTAAAATGGATTAATCGAAAAATCGATTTTTTAGAGTACAATAATCGATTTCTTGGATCGATCTTGAACAGTTCACAGAATAGATGAATCGATATGTCGCAGTCATCTGGTTGAAACAGCTATTTGATTGAATCACTAGCGTGTTTATTAAATGACGACGTTTAATTGAATGACTAGGCCGAACGTTGAATGGATAAGACTCACTGAACGTCCAACAAGTTAGCGGATTGTAACATAGCCCTTTGAACATAGCGGACATAATCAGTCAGGTGATTGTAATTTAGTTCATTTTTTTTCCACTGCGGCGTTAGTGCTCATCAAAACAAAGATGGCGGTAAACAGCTGGTACAGATATAATCGAATAGCACTGTGTTGATAATTTTTAGAGTGAAATTGGGATATAAAGTGACTTATTCGTAAAAAAATATTTTTTTAGCCTAATTGTCTTAAGACTTAAAATTGTTAAAACACATTAAAAAATGTTATTAAGGTGTGTTATGTCATGTCTGTCAGCTATATCCCATTCAACGACTATGCTAAATGACGTTCAGTCAAGAAGTTGAACGTTATATTAAACAATTTGACGAGTTGTCCTTTAGTCATTCAATTAAACGTCGTCATTCAATGAACGCGCTAGTAATCCAATCAAATAGCTGATTAAACCAGATGACTGCGACAGATACATAACCCTCTCGAATCGGACTGATCGATTTAAAGTTTTAACTGACCGTGTTTTTTTTTTCTGTTGACGAGTCTCTAGTTTGTAAGATATATGTCTACTGCTCAGCATGGGGTCCTGGATTTGACCCCCGACTGTAACTATTCATTCGACAGAATATTGAAGTAACATTATCTACCTATATTTATGATTTTCATGATACTAATGTGCAATTTATTTTTTTACGGTAAATTGTGATCAATAATGTCATATATATTAGATAATTAGACATATTGGAAATTGCCGCGATTAATCGCTAATCGATTTCAATTTAATGAAGAATCGATTCTAGTATGTTCGATTCAAATCGATTCAGAGATCGTTTTTTTTTCAGTGAATCGACATGCCTGCTGCTAGTACAAGTACGTAATAAAATGGTAACATTTGTATGTGATACTCACGTGAGCTGAAATCTATCCGAGTAGCTTCAATGGATTCAATGAGTTCAAGACATTGCCGACTGTCTTTTGAACTGAAACAAAAACATGTAACACGTTAAAGTGTGGCAATTTTAACGTAAAAACTTGCTTTCGAACTTTGTAAGGTATCCCTCTATTATCTGTGACGTCATTTGGGATTGCAATCCAGAAAAACTGATCCGGTAATGTGGCGGATATGGCAACATTTATGCCTGGTTCCAATATTTGAATTACGAATCGTTCTAGTTACGGCTAATAAAAAATATACGAGGTGTAGTAAGTTAAAAACGATCGACGGCCGACTGATGACAGCTGATATGCAAAGTAAATTTCAAATTAGAATTAACGAATCGTAGAAAAGCGGAAGTCATTTTTGACACATACGAATCGTTAAATATTAAAACCGGGCATTAATGGTTACCGAGTCCGGTAAGAATACCGGATGTGAAGACGAGATCCGGTCTGGATTCCAATCAAAAAAAGATTCATAGGAATCCGGTCGTATCCGGCTTAAATGAAAATGACACCGGATTGCAATCTCAAGACGTCATTAGGAGGCTAAATATGCCCAGAAACAAAATATGCCGCATCATGTTAAGAGTACCAATTTTTCATTTTCATAATGTAACATGCACACATATTCTATTCTTAAAACACATTTGTCATAATTTCGTACTGCTAGAAGAGCCTGGCTCTCATCACAGAGCGACCTTATGAGAGCAGTTCACAAAATGCACTGTTTATGTGTTTTCTTGAACAAACAACTTATTGTTTTTTTTTTCGAATGCGAGTTAAGCGTTTTCAGAAAACAAAAAGATTACCTATTAATGCTAATTAAATATCACGTTTTAATTCCCAAACTTTTGATTAATCTTCAAAATCGAAATCTTTCGTTGGTTCGTTTCGTTGTTGTTATTGTTAGTATACCTTCTTGTTTATTGATGATTCTTTCTGATCTCAATTCGAGAAATTCGAGAAAAATTGCTGATATTATCGTTAATATAAATACAATAAATATGATATGTAAACGGTGGGATTGGGAATCCTCTCGTTTCTAAGTCGGTGAAAGTATTTACAATCATCTGAAAAATATTAAATTACCATTTGCGCAATTTAATCAGATTTGATGCAACATGATTAATTAAATTGAATCAAAAATATACAGAGTACTTGACATTGTTACTTACTGCCATTAAGTAAGCTGGTGATTATTATAATGGCTATACTGGTGAATACTGGAACATAAAAGATTATTAGTTTTGACGACCTCCGTAGCGGAGAGGCGAGAGGGCCGGACTTTGGCGTCGAGCTATCTCTGAGGTTCCGGGTTCGAACCCCGGTCTAGTCAATATAGGAAACGAACTCTTCTATATTGTCTCGGGTCCAGGTGTTGTGTCACCGTCGTTGTTTCTGATTTCTGTAACACAAGTGCTTAAGCTACTTACTACAAAGTCAGGGCAATGTATGTGATGTTGTCCAATAGGATTTATATTATTATTATTACATGTGTCGCATTAATATTACAAACTTGAAACTCTGTATGATGGATGAACTGAGAGCTGTTTGTATTTCTTTCATTAAAATGAAATCTCTTATGTATAAAAATGAATCGCTTTTCGTTATCGCTAAAACTCAACAACGCAACGGCCAAATCGGTTTGGGTAATGTTAGTTTAGAAATAATTGTGTAGGCCCAGGGAAGGTTTAAAAGGTAAGAATATTTGAAAAACAAAAGGACGACGACCGTCGGGATACGAGTTATCATTAAAAACATAATTATCATTGTTCATTAAATTTTTCTAAACAATATTTGTCAAATTAGACGGAATACTTCCTCGGTGCCAACGGTCCGAAACCTGAAATCAAAATGAAAAATTATGACAAATAACTCAAAAAAATTCGTCAGACTTATTTAGAGAACTACAAAAAAAGTTAAATGCTCTTTACTAATAAACAAAAAATAAACTTACTCCCATAAAAACAACAATCCTGACTTGTAAAAAAGAAAACAAATCTCGCAACTCAATTGGCTACTTGACAGTTTTTGAAAAAGTATTGTAAAATGTGCGCCCGTTCATTTTATATCCAAAGCAATTCGATTTATCTGGAAAAAATTTAAATAACCAGAGAAAAATAAGATTTTGTGTAACACATTTAAAAAGCGCGCGAAAACGCCTAGTCGCGTCACTGTTGCAATTATGACGTCAACGTCATAGACGACGAACTGATACGCATAGGAACGACTTAATCAAGATAAACGGAAAATGTTTCAATTAATTCTTTATACGATTAGAGACACAATAATTCAATTTAATCGGTAAAATAATCATTGTTTCGCCACATTAAAATAAATAATTTTCGCCGACAGCTGTCATTTCCGAATTGCAATGGTGGTTTCCGTTTCGGTTCTTTTGTTCCACAGATAAAAAAACTAAAATTTATTTTGCAAAAATAAAATACTAACTATGCTTTTAATTAAAAAGTAAAAATGTTAAATGATTACTTAACTAATAAGCTAACATATCTAACACTTTTCATATTTTATTGTTAACACTGTCAAGTAGCCAATGTTAAATCAGTGTAATACCGAGTTGGTTACTTATTTATTCAATCCCTACTAACGGGTCATTCTGTCTTAATTTATGATGTAACGTTATTATACAACCTTACAATAACTTAAAGTGATCATATCTACATTAACAATCTTTAACGTTTAAAATAAATACTAGAATTTTGGTGATTAGTGAGCGAGTGAGTGATAAAACTAAGAAAATTTTAATTAAGTGTTCACAACCAACGGTCGAATTTATATTTGTAATTGTGTACCTACCTTCTTCTTCTATTATTGTTTTTGTTAATTGTTAGTGTTCTTCACTTTGTTTGTATATCGCAATTTGTTGTGCCTACAAATATTATAAATGCGAAAGTAACTCTGTCTGTCTGTCTTTTACGCTTTCCTGCTTAAACCTCTCAACCGATTTTAATGAAATTTGGTATAGGTATACGTTAAATCTCACTTTTTTTAGAAAATAAGGGGTGGAGAGGGGTAATACCACCTTTGGAAGTTTATATGCAAAAATGTTTATTTTTGAAGTTAGAGGTATGAAATTTGGCACAATAGCTCGAAATTTGAATTAAAATATAGACTACTTTTTGTTTCGAATATTAGGGGAAAAAGGGGTAAAACCGACCATAAAAGGATGTAGTCCACGCGAACGAAGAATGCCTTAATCCTTCCTCTATTAACGAACATAATATCCAAAACAAGAATACATTTTCAATGCGAGCAGTCATTTCTGTGATTAGCGCGGTCAAACATTGTTATTTATTTATTATTATTAAATTAACAACACTTCTTAAAATTAAATAAAAGGCTTTAATTAGTATATGTATATTGAATAAAAATCACATATATTGTTCTGAGTCTATGGTTATTAGCGAAAGCAACTATAATTTAGAATGTATTACAGAAATCAGCAACAACGACGGTACCACAACATCCAGACCCGACGCAACATAGAAAACTAGGTGTTCCATATTAACCCGACCGGGAATCGAACCCGGGACCTCAGAGATGCCAGCGGGACGGACTTAGGCGTCGCGCCATCGCGGGCGTGGGTGTTGCGGTACCGTCGTTGTTACTGATTTCTGTAACACAAGTGTTTGAGCTACTTACCACAGAATCAGAGCAATGTATGTGATGTTGTCCAATATCGATTTATTTATTTACTATACATACCCAAGATGCCTCCCACGCCTCCCAGGACACTGCCCACTGCAAAACACAAACATTAAATAATAAATCACTAGAATAATGACGAAGAAAAATTATATATATTGTGTAACAATATTTAAATTAATATAAAATCACTTTTTAATCGGACCTGCGAAAGCTATAACGCTGAAGACAGAGACACAACACATAAAAGTAGCCTAAGTTTATCCACACTATATCAGCTATCTGCCAATAACAGTCTCGTCAAAATGAGTCCAGCCATTTTAAAAGTTAGCCGGAAAAAACAGACAGACAGATAAGGACAAAAAATGTAAAAAAGCGATTACTTTAATATTACATACAGACACTCCCATTTTATTTATATGTAAAATAAAACAACTGGATTTTGAGAACGACGGTTAGCGACAAATAGGTATACTGACACAGGTGGCGCTAGTAGTCATATATTTGATATTTATAACAACACTAGCGGATTTTCCCGCTTTTCTGTTTTATTTTTTCCTGAATTTTCTTTGCTTTAAACCTCACGGAGCCCGAGACCTTTCCAACGAATGCAAAACCGTGGAAATCGGTTCGTGCGTTCTGGAGTTATAGAGTCAGGAAGGAAAACCTGACTTATTTTTATATTGTCTTTTCTTTTTACTTGTTTTACAGTTGTCGTCACTATAAAACTATTCCTCAAAATGTACTAAAACTTATGTACAAGTGTTATATTAAGGATTGTGGATTATTATATAGTAGAAGATGTATAATTTCTCCTTGAAGTAACGAAAACACTTGTTTCAGTAAAGAATATTAAGTTAAGACTAAAAATAATACTCACATAAGCCAGGTGCCGGAGTAGTAGTAGCTAAAATGTAAAATAATATTAGTTGTAAATCTGTCGGCACAAACTAAACTAAAATATGTGCTGTTATATTGTGTTTTCTAGTCCTTACAGAACTGAATTAACAGGATTTAACAAGAGATGTGTCATAATAAAACAGTTAAATGATGTTACTTCAGTTCCGTGAAAAAAATAAGACGTCACAAATTTAGTTTAGTTGACAACGGATTAAACGCCATTACAAATTAATTTTCATACGTTTACAAGTAACACTTACGAATCTAAGAGGCCTGCTACCAAAAACTAAATACATCTGGTCCAATGGCGGATATCAATTTTTAATTCTCACAATCGAAGCCTTCGGCGAATCAAGCGGTATCAAAAAACAAAATATGTTTTATGCGAATCAAAACCACCTATCAGTTCCAAAGTAATGAGATGAGTAATGAATCTTCAAAAATGAAACCTTTCGTCAGTTCGTTTCGTTTTTGTAAGTGGACCACTTAATTTGGATTTTTGGTTGCGTTGGTTTTGAAGTTTGATGTTTTCACAGACCTAAGAGTTAGTAGAACTAAGCATCCCTACTAATATTATAAATGCGAAAGTAACTCTGTCTGTCTGCCTGTCTGATACGCTTTCCCGCTTAAACCTCTTAACCGATTGTGATGAAATTTGGCATAGGTATACGTTGAACCTCAAGAACGGACATAGGCTTCTTTTTGTTAGAAAGTAAGGGGGAGGAGGGGGTAATGTTTATTTTTTAAGTTAGAGATATGAAAGTTGGCACAAATATAGTTCTATTAAAATATAGACTACTTTTTGTTTCGAATATTAGGGGAAATAGGGGTAAAACCGACCATGAAAGGATGTAGTCCACGCGAACGAAGTCGCGGGCACAGCTAGTTTAATATAAATTTCAGCTCGATACCTCCACATGTTTAGGAAAAAGAGTCGTTATATATATGTATAATATAATGTCAGAAACTAACTAACTACTAGATACTAAATATAACGATAAAAACGTTATCCTATGGTGGTTTCGTTTTTTCCTTTTATGGCACACTAGCTGTGCCCGCGACTTCGTTCGCGTGGACTACATCCTTTCATGGTCGGTTTTACCCCTTTCTCCCATAATATTCGAAACAAAAAGTAGTCTATATTTTAATCCAAATTTCGAGCTATATTTGTGCCAAATTTCATATCTATAACTTTAAAAATTAAAAAAATATTCCATATAAACTTTCAAAGGGTGTATTACCCCCCTCCCCCCCTTATTTTCTAATAAAAAGTAGCCTATGTCCGTTCTTGAGATTCAACGTATACCTAAACCAAATTACATCAAAATCGGTTGAGAGGTTTAAGCAGGAAAGCGTAACAGACAGGCAGACAGACAGACAGACAGAGTTACTTTCGCATTTATAATATTAGTAGGGATAACCAGGGCCGCCGTAAGCGGGCGTGCAAAGCGTGCACCGCACACGGGCGGCACGCTCGGGGGGCGGCAAATTGAGCGACTCATCACGTATCTAATTGAAGTAATTGTCATAATACCTACCCCTGGGGTAAAACTAGTCCAATGATCTACAACCCCTATTCCAATATATTTTTACCAATAACTTATGTAATTTCAAAATTTCCGAACACAGTAATAGCGCTAAGAATATTATTTACTTACATTACCAGTTTCAGTCACATCTAGTGAAAGATCCTTTTCAAAATTAAATATTATCACAAACTATTTATGATCAACAATGCTCCAACAAAGACTAAGTTATTTTTGCTACAGTTTCAATTGAACACGAATTTTATCTTCGTTAAGTTGTTTTTATTTTGCCCCACCACAATGAGAAAACATTAAGCATATTGTTTTTGACAAAACGTAGAGTAAGTAGTCGTAGGGCGGCATAATCGGTATTGCACGCGGGCGCGAAAATAGCTAGCGGTGGGCCTGGATAACACTAAAGGGTAAATGGTGAGAATAATAAAAGTTACTTACGGAAAATACTGCCGAGAATCCCACCAATCACTGAAGAGAAAATAAAATATTGCTTTTGTATAGTTAGCTTTATAAATAGATAAATAGATACACTTTATTGCACAGTTAAATTTAAAAAAACTGGTTTAACAGACATATTCAAGTACAATTTAGGCGGTTTTATTGCTAGAAAGCAATCTCTTTCAGACAACTTTTAGGTAGAAGACAAAGTAGATATCGAGAAACAAGTTTCTTTACTTATTAAAACAAAGCTACATGACTCGGTCCAAAGTGATCTACACAAAGCAATAAATTAGATACTGCTACTGTAACTAATAAGCCGAGTTCCTCACTAGTACTGGTAGTCACTTCGCCTTGTATTCGATGACGATTCAAAAGTGTTTGACTAAAAAAATATTTGACTTTTGACGTTGATATGCTAATTTTGTTTGTAAAATGTTCTACTCACGTCCTGGTTTCTTTGTAGCTGAAATCAAACACAAGACATTAGAATCTATCATTGTTTGCAAATCGAAAAATTCATTAAATTTGATACAATCATACCTATCTGACAGAACTCAGAAAGTGAGTGTAAATGGAGTTAATTCATCCGGTGCTCCTCTATGTTATATCCGCGGCCGTTCCCGAACCTTCCAACGCAGAAACATCCGGAACATTCGCGCGCAGTCCGGCCTTGACCGAGCGTACGGCCATAGTTCTTGTAAGTTCTGGCGTACGCGTCTCGACTCTCTGAAGTCCCGGCCTTTCCAAACTAGATGGCATTGTTTACTAGAACACCATAGATCGTGGCGCGTAACAGTATGTTCCCTTTAGGTTGCATAATGGTGTCTCAACTTGCACATATTTTGCATTAGGGCATATAAAATGCTTAACAATTGACTAATTTTGATTTTCCTTTCCCTCTTAAAACATAATATTAGAATAACGAACCTTCATATTATCACCAACCAACCAAATGACCAGCCCGCTGACCGCTTTCGCAAATCTCGGCAATCTTGAATAATGCTCCTCCAAACTGGAATGTTTACATAAAAGCATGTTATGAAGGTTTTTTCTTCAGATACATTATTTTTTTGTATTGGTAGCGTTCGTCTGTTGTCAGGAACCTGTAGAAACCTTCGTTAAAGTGATAACATATTTCTTAAAGATGCATTTCTAGAGCGCATATGTACAACGAATGTTCGGCTCTCTATTTAATTATAAATAAACTGTGTTAATAACATTCTCTCTAATGGCGTGCTGCTGCTGCTTTTGCTGCTGCAAGCATCAACAAATAATCCGGCGGCTAGTTTATAACAGGCACCGTACGGGAGGAGGAGGAGGACTTATTTAATACCATTGTGCGTGTCCCCCAGCCTCTGAATTCTACTTTAAAGTAAACTTATTTACGTATGTATGTATGTATGTAAGTAAGTATGTGAGTGAGTACATACATGCATACATTCCTAAATAAGTACCTAGGAAGATGTGTATATATAAAAGATGATAGACAAACAGACAAATACTTATTATTCCTAAGATTTATTTCATTACAAAAAATAGACAGACTGATAAACATTTTTTGTACATATATGTGTATGTACATATAGGTATATTTGCGTATTACAAATGTTCGTAAAAGTTTAAATTATAAGATATGCAATTTATTAGGGTAGAGTACGTATGTGCACACAAATGTACATACAAACATATACTTAATTATTATTGTCCTACGAATGTTCGTCTGCGAGTTTTAAGATTCCTTCACAAGCAACCATTAACAATGAACGAATGTTCGCCGTTAGATATGATGTTTCTTCGAAAACTATCACACGCACACAACAACTAATGTTCGTCATTGTGTCCAAGTTTTCTATAAACTGATATATTAAAATTAGACTTTAGTAGAAAAGGACAATGCAAGTCTTCCAGTTGTGGTGTGTATTATATTTGTTTACAATACGCTACCCCCAAAACCCCTATATATCTAATAGATGTACATATCACATCAGATACTGTATTATATGTACCATTGGACCTCCTCTCTTCATCTCATTCAGGATCTGTTTTCATACATCATACATCTATTATATCTATTATATCTATAGATTCGGTTGTTTGGGGGATTGATCCACGCCCATGATGATATTAAATGTCTCAATAGGTATGTTGTTCCCTTTAGATTGCATAATGGTGTCTCAACTTGCACATATTTTGCATCAGGGCATATAAAATGCTTAACAATTGACTAATTTTGATTTTCCTTTCCCTCTTAAAACATATTAGAATAACGAACCTTCATATTATCACCAACCAACCAAATGACCAGCCCGCTGACCGCTTTTGCAAATCTCCGCAATCTTGAATAATGCTCCTCCAAACTGGAATGTTTACATAAAAGCATGTTATGAAGGTTTTTTCTTCAGATACATTATTTTTTTGTATTAACGAACCTTCATATTATCACCAACCAACCAAATGACCAGCAGCAGCTGACCGCTTTCGCAAATCTCCGCACAATCTTGAATAATGCTCCTCCAAACTGGAATGTTTACATAAAAGCATGTTATGAAGGTTTTTTCTTCAGATACATTATTTTTTTGTATTGGTAACGTTCGTCTGTTGTCAGGAACCTGTAGAAACCTTCGTTAAAGTGATAACATATTTCTTAAAGATGCATTTCTAGAGCGCATATGTACAACGAATGTTCGGCTCTCTATTTAATTATAAATAAACTGTGTTAATAACATTCTCTCTAATGGCGTGCTGCTGCTGCTTTTGCTGCTGCAAGCATCAACAAATAATCCGGCGGCTAGTTTATAACAGGCACCGTACGGGAGGAGGAGGAGGACTAATTTAATACCATTATTGTGCGTGTCCCCCAGCCTCTGATTCTACTTTAAAGTAAAATTGAGGAGAGGAGGACACAACGGTATTAAACCGCAATCTAAAGGATTCATTCGTTGTTAATAATCAACGATGAAATGATTCCTGAAGATTGCATTAAACTTACCGAATATATTATGTCTTACTCGATTTGCACTCATGTTGCATCAGAGCAAATAAAATGCTTAACTGTTAATCTTTCCTTATGCAAGTGTTCATTGATTTAAATATATTACTATTTAATGTCTTACTTACTAACTTGCACTCATGTTGCATTTATACAAATGAAATGCTTTTGATTGTGATTTCACATTTTCGACCCCCCCCCCCCTCCTTAAATAAATATTCAATAGTATCATACCAACTGATTATACTTTTTCCACTTAAACAAATAATATTGTTATTTTTACGAACCTTTATATTCTCCACCACCAACCAACCAACCAAGCAAGCCACACCAACCAACTCAACTCTGGCGACATGGACAGCTTCCGCAAATCTCCAAAATTTTGAGTTATGCTCCTCCAAACTGGAATGTTTACATAAAAGCATGTTATGAAAAGTGTGACCACGATTGACTCATTTAATGACTGACTGACTGACTGACTGACGGACCGACTTACTTACTTACTTACTTATTTAATTTTCTGACTATGAAGCCAAAATACTAGCATTTGTTACTTTGTGTGACGTACACTTGACATTAGCGGATTCCCTGCGTTGGTTTTAAACGCAAAACGATAAAATCCAAAAAAATATTACAATGTAGTCAATATTAAAAGAATACTTCCTTTTGCTGGCTGGCTGGCTGGCTGGCTGGCTGGCAGAATCAACGGGGAAAGAAGACCCTGTTGAGCTTGACTCTAGTCTGGCATTGTAAGGAGACATGAGAGGTGTAGCATAAGTGGGAGATCGTTCGCGGTCGTCGCTGAAAAACCAAGGCCAGCTCAGCGAGGACAGAAACCTCTTCGTTAAAGTGATTGCCGTTTAAAATGTATACACATTTATTCACTCACTAATAAAATATCTATGTACACGTAGATAGATAGATAGATAGATAGATACATACATACATACGTAAATAAGTACCTAGGAAGATGTATATATATAAAAGATGATAGACAAACAGACAAATACTTATTATTCCTAAGATTTAATTCATTACAAAAAATAGACAGACTGATAAACATTTTTTGTACATATATGTGTATGTACATATAGGTATATTTGCGTGTTACGAATGTTCGTAAAAGTTTAAATGTACATACAAACATATACTTACTTATTATTGTCCTACAAATGTTCGTCTGCGAGTTTTAAGATTCCTTCACAAGCAACCATTAACAACGAACGAATGTTCGCCGTTAGATATGATGTTTCTTCGAAAACTATCACACGCACACAACAACTAATATTCGCCATTGTGTCTCTATAAACTGTTGTATTAAAATAAGACTTTAGTAGAAAAGGACAATGCAAGTCTTCCAGTTGTGGTGTGTATTATATTTGTTTACAATACGCTGCCCCCAAAACCCCTATATATCTAATAGATGTACAGCTCACATCAGATACTGTATTATATGTACCATTGGACCTCCTCTCTTCATCTCATTCAGGATCTGTTTTCATACATCATACATCTATTATATCTATAGATTAGATTGTTAGGGGGAGGGGGGGGGGGGGGGCATGATCCACGCCTATGATGATATTAAATGTCTCAATATGTATGTTCCCTTTAGATTGCATAATGGTGTCTCAACTTGCACATATTTTGCATTAGGGCATATAAAATGCTTAACAATTGACTAATTTTGATTTTCCTTTCCCTCTTAAAACATAATTTTAGAATAACGAACCTTCATATTATCACCAACCAACCAAATGACCAGCAGCAGCTGACCGCTTTCGCAAATCTCCACAATCTTGAATAATGCTCCTCCAAACTGGAATGTTTACATAAAAGCATGTTATGAAGGTTTTTTTCTTCAGATACATTATTTTTTTGTATTGGTAGCGTTCGTCTGTTGTCAGGAACCTGTAGAAACCTTCGTTAAAGTGATAACATATTTCTTAAAGATGCATTTCTAGAGCGCATATGTACAACGAATGTTCGGCTCTCTATTTAATTATAAATAAACTGTGTTAATAACATTCTCTCTAATGGCGTGCTGCTGCTGCTTTTGCTGCTGCAAGCATCAACAAATAATCCGGCGGCTAGTTTATAACAGGCACCGTACGGGAGGTGGAGGAGGACTTATTTAATACCATTGTGCGTGTCCCCCAGCAGCCTCTGAATTCTACTTTAAAGTAAAATTGAGGAGAGGAGGACACACAACGGTATTAAACCGCAATCTAAAGGATTCATTCGTTGTTAATAATCAACGATGAAATGATTCCTGAAGATTGCATTAAACTTACCGAATATATTATGTCTTACTCGATTTGCACTCATGTTGCATCAGAGCAAATAAAATGCTTAACTGTTAATCTTTCCTTATGCAAGTGTTCATTGATTTAAATATATTACTATTTAATGTCTTACTTACTAACTTGCACTCATGTTGCATTTATACAAATGAAATGCTTTTGATTGTGATTTCACATTTTCGACCCCCCCCCCCCTTAAATAAATATTCAATAGTATCATACCAACTGATTATACTTTTTCCACTTAAACAAATAATATTGTTATTTTTACGAACCTTTATATTCTCCACCACCAACCAACCAACCAAGCAAGCCACACCAACCACCTCAACTCTGGCGACATGGACAGCTTCCGGAAATCTCCAAAATTTTGAGTTATGCTCCTCCAAACTGGAATGTTTACATAAAAGCATGTTATGAAAAGTGTGGCCACGATCGACTCATTTAATGACTGACTGACTGACTGACGGACCGACTTACTTACTTATTTAATTTTCTGACTATTAAGCCAAAATACTAGCATTTGTTACTTTGTGTGACGTACACTTGACATTAGCGGATTCCCTGCGTTGGTTTTAAACGCAAAACGATAAAATCCAAAAAAATATTATAATGTAGTCAATATTAAAAGAATACTTCCTTTTGCTGGCTGGCTGGCTGGCTGGCAGAATCAACGGGGAAAGAAGACCCTGTTGAGCTTGACTCTAGTTTGGCATTGTAAGGAGACATGAGAGGTGTAGCATAAGTAAGTGGGAGATCGTTCGCGGTCGTCGCTGAAAAACCACTACTTTCATTGTTTCATTACTTACTCGGTTGGGCGGAAGCGGTGCGCGGTCGATTCTATCGGCGGGCGCACGGTGTTTCGTTCCAAGCGTGCAGAGTGGTGACGTGGCGGCAACGCTCGTCACCGTTAAACTCCCGCGTGATCCGGTTCGAGGACACTGCCAGGCGGGGAGTTTGACTGGGGCGGTACATCTGTCAAAGAATAACGCAGGTGTCCTAAGGCCAGCTCAGCGAGGACAGAAACCTCTTCGTTAAAGTGATTGCCGTTTAAAATGTATACACATTTATTCACTCACGAATAAAATATCTATGTACACGTTGATAGATAGATAGATACATACATACATACATACATAGTTAGTTAGTTACTCACTCACATACTTACTTACATACATACATACATACGTAAATAAGTACCTAGGAAGATGTATATACAGTGTGTAACAAAAAGGTGAAATAAAATTTTAAGGGCGTGTAGGGTAGGTAGTGCGTAGTTCCAATGCAAAACCACAACCTCGTACAGCTGTTAATTAGGGAGTAAATCGATGTCAAAGTTTTTACTAAAACTTATCGTAAACAAATCATAAATCAAAATGAAGCAAAAGATTAAGTAGAATACAGATGTGCAACTTTGACAAATTTCAGTTGAGTGTGCAGTGATCGTGATCGTTAAGTACTTACTTAACACTACTTTTTAAGGTTCCGTAGCCAAATGTTCTGTACGTTCTGTGTGTATGTCACAGGCACTTTTTTCCGAAACTATGAGACCTATTGCTGTTAAAACTTGGTATGTAGATGTATTTTGTGAACCTTTAAGCATTAAGATTTTCACTAAAATAGAAAAAAACAATTAACTTTAGGGGCTCTCCATACTTAAAACTGAAAGTCAACATTTTTTTTCTTCAAACCTATACCTACGTGTGGTGTTTAAAGTAGAAAAATGTATGCAAACTTCTACAGAATGTAGTAGTTTAAACAAGATCTAGTAAGTAATTTTTTAAAACGTCATAAATCGTAAACCACAATTTACCTTTAGTAATACAAATATTATCACACTTGCTTCTATGGAACCCTTCATGGGCGAGTCCGACTCCCACTTGGCCGGTTTTTTAATATGAGATGTTTTAAATATGAGGTACATAACATAACCTAACAGAAATAGTCAATATCAGCAAGCACAAGATTTGTAATCGAAAACATGATATTTATTATTTGTACTATCCATTCATACTTTTAAATATTACGTAAGGAATATTATTAGATCACAAAAGCAGTAAATTAATTAAATTCTCCTACCTACCAATCATTTCAACTTGGTGACCTTCTGCGCTTATTTTATCAATGACTAATCACGCACACAAAAATCACGACAACGGGAGTCCACGTGGACTGCGGCACCTTTACGTCAAAAGTCTAAGCGCCCGCACCAATCAGCGATCATTTCGCACACATTGCAACAATGAGCTTAGCCAATAATATCCTGTCGCGTGACTGTCACCTACGGATCGCTTTCCGGGTAGGGATCTAGGGATGCTAATCGATTGTGAAATAATCGATATTTTGGTAATTGATTATTTGCGTAGCACCGATATTAATTAATCGATTAATCTTAGAAATGCCGTTACATTAGAACGGTTTCATCTAAACTTTTTCGTTGAGATCCTGCTAAACATGTTAAAAATGAAACACAGAATTCTCGGTAAAATGAAAAAATCTACAAATAAAAATATTTATTAAGTATAAAAAAGTGAAAGTTTGAGATTACTAAAACTTTAGCTATGTTAGCTTATTAGTTAAGTAATATCTTTACATTTTTATTTTTTTATTTTAAAGCATTTTATTTCTAAAAATTAAATTTTAGTTTTTTTGTCTGTGGAACAAAAGAACCGAAACAGAAAGTACCTTTTGTGTGACGTCATTAAACACTACAAATCGCAAATGACAGCTGTCGGCGGATTTTATTTATTTTAATGTGACGAAACGATGATTTTACCGAGTTAATTTCAAATTCAAATTCAAAAATTCAAAAAATTTTTATTTCAAAAGAATATGGTTATAAAGATCTTAAATCTTAAAATTATGATGCTCACATACTCTGCCATTAGTGGCGTAGAAATTATAGGAATTAAGCATTTTATTTAACATTTATTGGCATAGTACAATAATTAGGCACAAGGTTTAAAAAATACATTTTAAATCCATTAGTTCTCTTTAGTCGTCTATCTCTAATTAGTCACTAATATTAAACATTGAATAATTCAGTTTCATGTCAAGATATTCCTTGTTAGAGTAAAAACATTTCTTAAGCAACCATTTATTCAGTACATTTTTAAATTTATTAATATTTAATGCTCTGACATCTGTTGGCAACTTATTATAGAATCTTATAGCATTACAATACGCATTATTGCTATATAATCTGAGCCTCTGTTTAGGTACAAATATTTTTTGAGGATCTCTACTATTATGTTTATTAATTACCTCGGCGCCTAGTTGAAAGAACTGCGGATGTCCCTTCACAAACACACAAATATCCAAAATATATTGGCAGGGAAGAGGCAGGACCTTTAGACGTTCAAACAGTGGTTTACAGTGCTCGAGATAGTTAGCCCCGCAAATAGCTCGAATACATTTTTTTTGTACTCTAAAAGCTCTTTGTATGTCTACCGAATTACCCCATATTATTAAACCGTATCTTAGCACAGACGCCACATAGCCATGGTATGCCATTAACGACGTGTCTTGTGAAATCTCTAGTCTCAGGCGACGTAAGGCAAAAACGAATCTATCTAGTTTTTTGCAGAGCACATCTATATGTTCCTTCCAATTAAGATTCGTATCTAAAATTATTCCTAAAAATTTGGCATGGGATGTTATTTGTATTGGTGCATTGTTATACTGTATGTTAACTCGAATGTCTATGTTGTTGTACGGTCTGAATTGAACAGCATTTGTCTTGGCAAAATTTACTTTAAGGTTGTTATATTCTAACCATTCTATAATCCTTTTGAATTCATCATTGACCACGGTTTCAAGACTTTTTTTTTCTTTGCATTTAATTATTAAAGTAGTGTCGTCTGCATATAAAATACAGTCATGTTTAATCGCTTTAGGTAGGTCGTTTATATAAAGCAAAAAAAGTAAGGGACCTAATAAGCTTCCTTGAGGCACACCACCTTTAGAGATTTTTTCGGTCGATTGTGCTGTAATTCTTTACCATCGACGACTTTGGCTATTTCTGTTATTTGATGGCGTTCGGATAAGTAACTTGATAGCCAATCGTAGGTTTTGCCTCTCAGTCCGTATCTTTGTAATTTATAAAGGAGCCGAGAGTGACAAACGCAGTCGAAGGCTTTACTCATATCTAGAAATAATGCCATAACTGTAAGTTTACTGTTTAAAGCCTCCGTGATTTCTTTCACCAATGAGAAGCAGGCTTGAGTAGTGGAGCTTCCTCTTCTGAAGCCAAATTGATTTGATACCAAAATGTCGTTTTTTGTTAAAAAATTGCTTATTCTCTCAAACATTGCCTTTTCAAAGATTTTTGAGAGTATTGGTATCAAGGTAATTGGTCTGTAGTTTTCCATTTTTGTAGGGTCTCCTGCTTTGAATATTGGCTTAATAATTGACCTTTTCAAGCGATTTGGGAATACGCCTTGTTCGAATGACTTATTTACTATATAGGAGAGTGGCAGAGCAATGTGCTGGGAACATTTTTTAACTATCTTCCCATTAATTTCATCATAGCCACTAGAGTTGGTGTTATTTAATGAATTAATAATTTTAACTATCTCCGATTCAGTTGTAGGAGCTATAAACATGCTGTTAGTTAAATCATTTATATGTATATTATTCCTCGTATTATTAAAATTATAGTTATTTCCATTTTTGTTATTTATATTTATAAAATAGTCAATAAATAATTCAGCTAAGTCAGAAGGTTTGTCATAAATTATGTTGTCCTTTTTTATTATGTCAATTTCATGCTTATCACTTGTCATATTATTATTACTTTTAACAACATGCCATGAGGCCTTACACATATTCTTAGATTGTACAATGAATTTAGTGTTATTAATTTGTCGTGATTTGTGAATACATTTTTTTAGCAATCTTGTATAGTCTAGGTAAGTTTTTAAGTTGTATTTTTTATTATGGGCATCTTTTTGATATTTGATGTATAATGATCTTTTCACAACACAGCATTTTTTTAACCCTTTAGTGATCCATCGATTTTTTGCCGTTTTCTTTCGCTGTTTTATTGTCATTACTGGGAAACAGAGATCGTAGAATAGTTTAACAAGATCATGGAAAATTTCAAACGACTTGTTGCAATCGTTCTCTTCATAGACCTCGCTAAATGATAGAGAAGATATACATTGTAAGAATTTATTAGTATTTTCCTTACACAGGTCTCGTCTGTACTCAATCCATGTTATTAAACTTTTACTATGATTGCCTTTTTTGGGAATCGAAAATGAAATAGATTGCCCAGTTTCATGATCTGATAGCGCTAAATGATGTATTTTATTTTTTACATTATTAGGTCCCATATTAGTCGCTATTTGATCGATGCTTGAGGATTTCCTGGTGGGTACAAGTATGTGTGGACTTAAATTGTAATTTAGCAAGACAGATCCTAGTTCCTTTGATTGTGTATTATCTTTTAACATGTCGATATTCCAGTCACCACAGATAACCAAGTTTTTATTGTTCTTAGAAACTTTGTCGAGTAGGAATTTAAGCTTTTCAAAAAATAATTGTAAGTTAGAACTCGGTATCCTATAAATACATATTACAATTAAATTGTAGCAAGATAACTCTATACCACAGCATTCAAAAATATAAGGACAAGCTATTTGTTCAGTTATTTTTAAGGGTATGTATTTTATATCATTTTTCACTAATATACAAGAGCCTCCACGTTTTTGATCCAGTCTAGAAAATGATGATGACAATTTATAGCCCGGTACACGCAAGTTGCATTCGCTTCCTTTTTTTATAAAAGTCTCTGTAAGGCAAATGAAATCTATCTCGCCAATTTCTTTTGATAGTTCCTTTAATGTTAATTCAAATATATCATTTTTATTAAGAATTCCTGCAATATTTTGGTGGAGTAATGTAAAATTCGTTTTGTTGTTCAAATCCTTGTGCCTTAGTTTGTTAATCATGCCTGACTCGTGTCGGACCGATCTGTTGCCAAGAGAAAATCCTGCCCCGCCCGTAGTGTGTATGAAGAGGATCGTACTATCCTCGCTTCCTTTGTGCCTATCGTATGAAAGTAGTAGGGGATAGTGCCCTTCAGAGGTGGTAATTTATGACTTTTAATTTTTGTTGTTTTGGAGCAGTTATTTTCTATTATTGCTCTTAAACCTTCAGATGTCAGGTACTTAGTTTTATAATTATAATAATCAATACATAAGTTAATTTTTTCACATGTCAACTTTAAAATATTATACTTATTATTTAATTGTTGGGGACTATTATTTATATGAACAAAATTACAATTAGTCATATTCCTACATATATCTTCTATACATTTATTTAATTTATATGTATTTAAATTTTTATTATTGACAATATTTAATACAATAACATTAATTGATTTAAGTTGTTTTAATGCAGAGGAAAATTCAATGAGCACTTTTATTGGATTTAGGTCATGTTCACCTGCACAAAGTATTAAAAAGTTACGAGATGAATCTTCCACATCGCCACAGCTCTTCAGAATTTCTTCAGTCGAAGCATTTGGTTTGATGAATGCGTCTATCGAGTATTGTGCTAACTTTTTATCACATCTTGATTCAAGAAGTTTTGGGCCAATTCCTGCACATTGAGCACTACCGAAGATGTAAATTTTTGGTTGATGACGTACAGTTTTACAGGTCTGTGTTTGCGTGGGCGTTATAGTAGGTATGTCCGAATTATCTTCAATAACGTAATCTTTAGGATTCCGTATTTCAAGACTCTGGACTTGAGGTTGCGTGCTAATTTTAATTGGCTACTTGACAGTGTTAACAATAAAATATTAAAAGTGTTAGATATGTTAGCTTATTAGTTAAGTAATCATTTTACATTTTTACTTTTTAATTAAAAGCATAGTTAGTATTTTAATTTTGCAAAATAAATTTTAGTTTTTTTATCTGTGGAACAAAAGAACCGAAACGGAAACCACCATTGCAATTCGGAAATGACAGCTGTCGGCGAAAATTATTTATTTTAATGTGGCGAGAGTATAAGTCAGGATGTTTTCTAATAAATTTACAAGATTCGTATATGTATAGGCATGTCAAAGTTAAAATAGAATGTTTTACAAAGTAGGGTCTACATGATTCCCTTTGGTTTATGTTGGTGAGTATACGAATGCATTTCTTTTGCAAAATAAAAACATCTTGGATGTCAGTAGAGTTTCCCCAGAGAACTATACCGTACGAGAGTCTGGAATGGCCGTACGCATAATATGCTGCCAAGGCTGTTTTAAAATCGGACACTTTTTTTAGATTATAAAGTGCATATATAAATGAGGATAATTTTTTGCAAAGAATTTGGATGTGTGATTTCCAATCCAATGATGAATTTAAATCGAATCCTAACATAGTGGCCGATTCTACGCAATCTAATGCAACGTTATTATAACTATAGTTAATGTGTAGTGGAGATTTCTGATAAGGTTTGAACTGGATTAGTTTAGTTTTTCTAAAGTTAAGAGTTAGATTATGACAGTTTAGGTAGCTTACAATGTTATCTAATATTATTTGGAGCTGATTTTTTAACTGATTTACATTTGAACATGGTATCATTATTGAGATATCATCCGCGAATAATATAGTGTGTTCTGTTAATATTGATGCAATGCTATTTATATATATGATAAACAGGATACAACCAAGGACACTACCTTGTGGGATTGAACCTTTTATTGCTACTTGGTCAGAACGTATTTTTTCTATTAGTCCCGTTTTTAGGTTAGTGTATTCGATTTCTGTAAATTGTAAGCGATTTTTCAAGTAGGATCGAAACCAAGTCAGTGAATTTCCTCTAATTCCTGAGTCAGATAGCTTTTTCAAAAGTATATCATGACTTACTCTATCATAGGCCTTACTCATGTCCAGTAGTAACCCTACAGCATACTGTTTATTATTTATTGTCTCCAATATTTTTTGGACATACCTATAAACTGCTAGAGACGTGGAACGGTTTTTTCGGAAACCATACTGGTTGTCATGCAGAACTTTATATTTTTCAATGAATGGATAGATCCTTTTAGCCATTGCTGTTTCAAATATTTTTGCGGAGGTTGGTAATAGAGAGATCGGTCGATAATTATTAGGATCAGTCTTTTTTCCGCTCTTGAAGATAGGCTTAACGAGTGATATTTTTAATGCGTCTGGAAATGTGCCTTCTATGAAAGATTGGTTAATGAGTTTTAAATATGGGGTAGTTAATTCTGCTGCACATTTTTTTATTAATTTTGGAGGGATTTCATCAATTCCAAATGAAATTTTATTTTTTAAATTTTTTATTATATTATAGACCTCTTTAAAATTAGCAGGTCGAATAAAGATAGAATTTTCCATCTGCTCATTTTGGGATTTGGTGTCCATGATCGGATTTGATTTAGAGTTACTGATTGAAGAGAAGAAAATATTAAATGTATTGGCAATTGTTTTTGGATCATTTAAGACTGTATTATTATTTTTAAGTTCTATATTTGGTTTTTGGTGGGCTATTTTTTTATTTGTTTCCTCTTTTATTATTTGCCACATTGTTTTTATATTATTTCCCGCTTTTTGAAATCTCCTAATATTGTTCAGCTTTTTTGACTTTTGTATGGCCTTTTTTTTAAACTTTTGTGTAGGCAGTTAAATGGTTGTGTAGGATTTTACTTTTTGATTTAGTAACTAAGATCCTTAGTAACCTTTTGTTGCGGCAAGATATTTTTAATCCAGGTGTTAAGTAGGTAATTTTTGAGTTAGTTTTTATTTTTACTCTTTTTATAGGTATCCATTTATTCAGAGCATTTTGCAAAATCTCACTAAATTTATTATAATTTTCAATGACATTTTTATTGGCTAATATTAGACCATCCCAGTTAACTAAGGATATTTCATTTTTAAATCTTGTAATGTTTGTGTTACTGAAGTCTCGTTTATATGTTATTATATTGTGCGGTTGGCAAAAATGAGTTACTGGTATATTTATTACTACTCCCATATGATCTGAGAACCCAAGTTCTTGGACATTTATATTAATTTCTTTACTGGAGTTTGTAAAAATGAGGTCTAAACATGTTGAGCTATTTGCTGTTACTCTAGTAGGATTTTTTACCTTTTGATGAAAGTTATATGTCAACATTAGGTTTGAAAGTCCTCTTTTAATTTTAGATCACCTCCTAAAATAATACATTTACTTTTGTCTTTTGTTGTAATCATTATTAAAAGCTTCTCTAGGCAACTAAAAAATAGCTCTATTTCTTGGCTACTATTTGGCCAATATACATTAATAATTAATATTTTCTTATCAGTTAGTTCAATTGCGCTTATTTCGAAACAAGACTCTATTGATAATAAAGTAATATCTTTTCTCTCTTTATACACTATTGCATTTTTGATTAATATAAGTACACCTCCTCCCTCTTGAATTTTTTGGCAAAAGGCGGATCCTATGGAATAATTTCTTATCTTGAGTAGCTCCAGTTTATTCTCATTTAGCCATGATTCTGTAACACATACTACGTGTAAATTGGAGTTTTCCTCCAATACGTTTTCTAGAATATGTGTCTTGTTGCAGATGCTGCGCATATTTTGGTAGAGGATGTTAAATTTGGTTTCGAAAGGAATAGCTTTTTTCCTCAGGTTGAAACATTTTTCCTTCTTTTGCTTTCTCTGGTTCGTGATAATTATTTTTTGTCGTTTTAGGGGGTACTTCATTTACACTTTTTTTGTGATTGTTACAATTTTCGATCATATTACGTACATACTTTTTCCGGTAGTTTTGTATTTTATATGCGTAATCTATTCTCAATATTTCCTGTAGCACGTTCTGGCAAAGGTGTTTTAAGTTGTTACGAGGTGTGCCCAAATATGAATAGCGTAAGTCTAAATATTTCACGTTAGGCAATTCTTTAGCAAGCGATTTATAATGTTCGTTGGATTTTCCAGCGTCGACGTGTTTATTCCATTGTGGTTCGCACAGGATAATATTTGTGTTAGAGAGCTGGCTTAAGTGGTAGTATAGGAACGAACTCTGTCTAGTTAAGTTGACGTCATTTTTTCCAGTTAATACGACAATGAAATCTGTTCCTCCACAATCAGTACATTGTGTTTTTATGTCTTCTAAGACTTTATCTGTGGTCGCACCTGGTTTTAGGTCACTGTAGATTTTAAATTCGCTACCTAGGGACTTAGACAGTTGCCTACACAAGGCTCGGCCTTGCTCATCAGCGATTATATGTACTCTGCGACTGGTTCTGTATGGGGTGTTTACCTGTATCTCTTTAAATTCTGTTAGATCTAGGTTACTTGTAACTTCTGGGTGCCTAGTCATTTTGTACCGTGTTGGATTCTGAGGTAAGAGTTTCGGCAGCCCTGGATCTACGAGAGTCTCAACGTCAGCTTGTTGTTTGTTGTGGGTTGGAGTACCCATTATCATTTTATTCGGGTCCATTTCACTAAAGCTTTTTTCGTGCGTAAAGTCTAGTTTAGTTTTATGCAAGCTGGCCCTTTTATTTAATTTTTTAGAGTCAGATCTACATATGTTGGTTAGAGCTTTTATCTGTCTTTCATTTTCTGATAATGTCTTCTTTTGAGCGAAATTTTCAGAGAGCAGATTTTCGATTTCATTTTCAGCCGATTTTAATTTGTTTTCCAATGCAGCTATCTTAGTTTTCATCTTCTGAAGCTCTTCATTACTATTTTGTTTAGTTAGATCTGGGCAGCTTCTGTTTAGTGTATTTCCTAATGCCGATGCCGAGTCCTCATCATCCGACAGTGAGTCTGACAGCGTTTGAAAGGAATTATCAACAGATACGTTAATATTATACCTCGGCCGTTCTTGTGTTACATAGTCACATGGGCTCTCCACTTGAGTACAATTTTTGTTTCGTATTATTTCCCAGCAGGAGCAACATTTCCAGTTAATTTTACTCTCTGGAGTCATTAAGTAAAACCTTTTTGCTGATACGTTTGTGCAATTGATGTGATATGTATTTTCGCATATTTTGCATTTTAGGTACTGGCGATCTTGTATTGTAATATCACAATTTATGCAAATAAGCGCCATCTTGTGTCAAGAATTCAAAACTTGTCAATAAGTAAATTATCGACTTCCTTCATCCAATAAGTTTGTAATTGGCTACTTTCCACTAAGAACAAACCGGAAAGATAATAGTTTCTAATGATAAATTAAGATATTTAGATAAGGAAATACGAATTTCAAGAACATAAATATCAAAGATTATTAATATTTTTAGAAAAGAAAATCCAATAACATAGGCATTAAGTCACGTGACTGAAAACGCCGAGCAGAAAGTCACAACGTCACAGCAGCCTATATGTCATATTTTAGGGGTGTCCATTCTGTACCACAGATTAATAATGAACGTACTATGGATGTTTTCGATTTGAAAAATCGGAACGCGAAGTCGTTTATTTTTTAAACATCGTCTAAAAAATCTATATTTTTGAGTATTGATTATTATTCATAATTTTATATTTCCATCGAGACGCTCAGTTCGCAACGGGCCGTGCAGCAGAAATCGTAATATTTTAATTTCGTCCACCATCACCACCATACTTAAACTACACTTAGTGATGAAATACTTTATATTGATGAGGATTAATAGCATGAAAATAAATGAGATTTAATGTGGTCCAAAAAAATTCAAGATTTTTTTAATAACAAAATGGTTGTTGTGCCTCACTCGACTTATGTAGATAGGTATAGTGTGTCGCGAATTTTTTTGTAAATAGTTATAAGATCTACAATTAATTTGAATATTTTATGATTCTATCTTTAATAGTTTAGGCAGCGTACGCAAACTAAGTAACCTTTCTGGTTGATTTTAAACCTTGTGTCCGAAAAACCCAAATATTTTGCGGAACCCTATTTCTTTTTAAAATGAGTTTCGGATATTATCGATTATTTGTGTGTACTATTTAGGTTATTGACTAGCATATACTCATAAAAAGATGAAGTATTATTGAATTATCAGATATTAATAGTGACGTTTAGCGTATGTAACGTCAAATTTGTCGCATGAGATGACAAAAAATCCATATTGTTGATTGTTTCGTATGATATTATATTTAACGCATAATTCGTAATTTACGCTCGTTATTTCAAGTTTTCAGCCAATCGACAGGACGCTCTGAATATTAACGATTTTTAATACATCAAAAAAGAATTGTCAAATAAAATTAAGAATTTCGAGAAAAAACATCATAAGGCATCCATCGAACAAACTCGATATGACAATCTATGATCAATGACAGCCCTAATCTTGCTAGGGTACATTGACGTCATTTTAGGCGCCATGACAGCTTAGAGCGTTTTCGTGGGAAATTTAAAGAGATTTTTTAAAATGAAAAATACATGTAGTAAATATATATTTTTTTGTGAAATATACTTTTCATACGATGAAATGAGTATCAAGGTTTACAATTAACAAGATTTCAAAATTTTGTCAAGTAGCCAATTCTGCTACTGCACACTAGGTGTCGCTACTAGAGTTTCATTCATTAATTTTTGTTTTGAGGTGTGAATAGCACTTATTTAAATTTTTAACGACTTAGTTTTAGTATTTTTTGTTTACTTTATAATTCATGCACTGTTCACTGATGTTAATACGTTTATTTAAACCACTGGTATATATGTGTTTGTTTGTTTAGCAGTGTTGTACAAATTATTCACTATTTATTACAGTTTGGGCAGAAGTTTGTAGTAACTTGTTTTTTACACTTTTCGCAACAAAATGTAGTCACAAACACTTTCACACAATATTTGACCTATTATAGTTAATTTGGATGCGTTTTTAATACGGAGTCACTGGTTTAACAATTTATTTTATAATTTCTTATACGGAGCTTATGTCTCACTAACAACGCCATCTAGCGACCCTTTTTCTGACTATGAAGCCAAAATACTAGCATTTGTTACTTTGTACACTTGACATTAGCGCATTCCCTGCGTTGGTTTTAAACGCTAAACGATAAAATCCAAAAAAATATTACAATGTAGTCAATATTAAAAGAATACTTCCTTTTGCTGGCTGGCTGGCTGGCTGGCTGGCAGAATCAACGGGGAAAGAAGACCCTGTTGAGCTTGACTGTAGTCTGGCATTGTAAGGAGACATGAGAGGTGTAGCATAAGTGGAAGATCGTTCGCGGTCGTCGCTGAAAAACCATTACTTTCATTGTTTCATTACTTACTCGGTTGGGCGGAAGCGGTGCGCGGTGTTTCGTTCCAAGCGTGCAGAGTGGTGACGTGGCGGCAACGCTCGTCACCGTTAAACTCCCGCGTGATCCGGTTCGAGGACACTGCCAGGCGGGGAGTTTGACTGGGGCGGTACATCTGTCAAAGAAAAACGCAGGTGTTCTAAGGCCAGCTCAGCGAGGACAGAAACCTAATTCGTTAAAGTGATTGCCGTTTAAAATGTATACACATTTATTCACTCACTAATAAAATATCTATGTACACGTAGATAGATAGATAGATACATACATACATACGTAAATAAGTACCTAGGAAGATGTATATATATAAAAGATGATAGACAAACAGACAAATACTTATTATTCCTAAGATTTAATTCATTACAAAAAATAGACTGATAAACATTTTTTGTACATATGTGTATGTACATATAGGTATATTTGCGTATTACGAATGTTCGTAAAAGTTTAAATTATAAGATATGTAATTTATTAGGGTAGAGTACGTATGTGCACACAAATGTACATACAAATATATACTTACTTATTATTGTCCTACAAATGTTCGTCTGCGAGTTTTAAGATTCCTTCACAAGCAATCATTAACAATGAACGAATGTTCGCCATTAGATATGATGTTTCTTCGAATACTATCACACGCACACAACAACTAATGTTCGCCATTGCGTCCAAAGTTTTCTATAAACTGATATATTAAAATTAGACTTTAGTAGAAAAAAACAATGCAAGTCTTCCAGTTGTGGTGTGTATTATATTTGTTTACAATACGCTACCCCCAAAACCCCTATATATGTAATAGATGTACAAATCACATCAGATACTGTATTATATGTACCATTGGACCTCCTCTCTTCATCTCATTTAGGATCTGTTTTCATACATCATACACCTATTATATCTATTATATCTATAGATTTGATTGTTTGGGGGAGGGGGGGGGGCGATTGATCCGCGCTCATGATATTAAATGTCTCAATATGTATGTTCCCTTTAGATTGCATAATGGTGTCTCAACTTGCACATATTTTGCATTAGGGCATATAAAATGCTTAACAATTGACTAATTTTGATTTTCCTTTCCCTCTTAAAACATAATATTAGAAAAACGAACCTTCATATTATCACCAACCAACCAAATGACCAGCAGCAGCTGACCGCTTTCGCAAATCTCCGCAAGCTTGAATAATGCTCCTTCAAACTGGAATGTTTACATAAAAGCATGTTATGAAGGTTTTTTCTTCAGATACATTATTTTTTTGTATTGGTAGCGTTCGTCTGTTGTCAGGAACCTGTAGAAACCTTCGTTAAAGTGATAACATATTTCTCAAAGATGCATTTCTAGAGCGCATATGTACAACGAATGTTCGGCTCTCTATTTAATTATAAATAAACTGTGTTAATAACATTCTCTCTAATGGCGTGCTGCTGCTGCTTTTGCTGCTGCAAGCATCAACAAATAATCCGGCGGCTAGTTTATAACAGGCACCGTACGGGAGGTGGAGGAGGACTTATTTAATACCATTGTGCGTGTCCCCCAGCAGCCTCTGAATTCTACTTTAAAGTAAAATTGAGGAGAGGAGGACACACAACGGTATTAAACCGCAATCTAAAGAATTCATTCGTTGTTAATAATCAACGATGAAATGATTCCTGAAGATTGCATTAAACTTACCGAATATATTACGTCTTACTCGATTTGCACTCATGTTGCATCAGAGCAAATAAAATGCTTAACTGTTAATCTTTCCTTATGCAAGTGTTCATTGATTTAATTATATTACTATTTAATGTCCTACTAACTTGCACTCATGTTGCATTTAAACAAATAAAATGCTTTTGATTGTGATTTCACATTTTCGACCCCCCCCCCCCCTCCTTAAATAAATATTCAATAGTATCATACCAACTGATTATACTTTTTCCACTTAAACAAATAATATTGTTATTTTTACGAACCTTTATATTCACCACCACCAACCAACCAACCAAGCAAGCCACACCAACCAACTCAACTCTGGCGACATGGACAGCCTCCGCAAATCTCCAAAATTTTGAGTTATGCTCCTCCAAACTGGAATGTTTACATAAAAGCATGTTATGAAAAGTGTGACCACGATTGACTCATTTAATGAATGACTGACTGACTGACTGACTGACTGGCGAACCGACTTACTTACTTACTTACTTATTTAATTTTCTGACTATGAAGCCAAAATACTAGCATTTGTTACTTTGTGTGACGTACACTTGACATTAGCGGATTCCCTGCGTTGGTTTTTAACGTTAAACGATAAAATCCAAAAAAATATTACAATGTAGTCAATATTAAAAGAATACTTCCTTTTGCTGGCTGGCTGGCTGGCTGGCTGGCTGGCTGGCTGGCAGAATCAACGGGGAAAGAAGACCCTGTTGAGCTTGACTCTAGTCTGGTATTGTAAGGAGACATGAGAGGTGTAGCATAAGTGGAAGATCGTTCGCGGTCGTCGCTGAAAAACCACTACTTTCATTGTTTCATTACTTACTCGGTTGGGCGGAAGCGGTGCGCGGTCGATTCTATCGGCGGGCGCACGGTGTTTCGTTCCAAGCGTGCAGATTGGTGACGTGGCGGCAACGCTCGTCACCGTTAAACTCCCGCGTGATCCGGTTCGAGGACACTGCCAGGCGGGGAGTTTGACTGGGGCGGTACATCTGTCAAAGAATAACGCAGGTGTCCTAAGGCCAGCTCAGCGAGGACAGAAACCTCTTCGTTAAAGTGATTGCCGTTTAAAATGTATACACATTTATTCACTCACTAATGAAATATCTATGTACACGTAGATAGATAGATAGATATATAGATAGATACATACATACATACATACATACATACGTAAATAAGTACCTAGGAAGATTTATATATATAAAAGATGATAGACAAACAGACAAATACTTATTATTCCTAAGATTTAATTCATTACAAAAAATAGGCAGACTGATAAACATTTTTTGTACATATATGTGTATGTTCATATAGGTATATTTGCGTATTACGAATGTTAGTAAAAGTATAATGTTAAAATGTTATCAAAATATGAGGTTGATTAGGCATAAGTAGCTCCATCTATAAATCTATAAATCAATAATGTATGTTATCTATGGCTAGATTTGTCTATGTACAATTGCATCCTAAAAATAAAATTAGTCTTTTGAAAACCGCCAACCAACGACTTTCATTAGGTTATGGGTAACTCAGATCTTTTGCTGTAAATAATAGTTTAAGTAAAGTAATTGTTAGTTATTTCGCGTGTGAAATCAAGAAGATGGCATCGAGTTTTCTATCAAGCGTACCGAAGCTCAAAGGTCGTGAGAACTACGATGATTTTGCAGTTCAAAATTTGCAGTTCAAAATTTGCAGTTCAAAATTTGCTTGTACTTGACGACACAGACAAGTATCTGAAGCAAGAAGCAGAGGTGATCGATGTGGCACAGACAGTAGCTGATGCCAGAGCACGCGCAAAATTGATTTTAACCATTGACTCATCATTATTCGTTCACATAAAGGAGACAAAAACTACGAAACAGTTATGGACAAAACTGAAGACTTTATTTGATGATTCGGGATTTTCACGAAGAATAACGTTGCTCCGCCATTTAATCTCCATCAGACTTGAAAAGTGTGAAAATATGACAAATTATGTAACCCAAATTGTTGAAACTTCGCAACGGTTAAGTGGCACCGGATTCATAATTAACGACGAATGGGTCGGGTCGTTGTTGCTAGCCGGTTTATCTGAAAAGTTTATGCCAATGATTATGGCAATTGAGCATTCCGGAATTCAAATCACAGCAGATTCCATAAAAACAAAATTGTTAGATATGGAAAATGCCAAATCACTTGAAGTTAGCGGTAATGACAACTCTGCATTACTAACACGAAGTTGGCAGAAGAAGAAACTTGTTAAAGGTGGCAGCATTATCAAACATGGCGGACCGACTCCGAACGTCTATGCTCCTAGCATATTAATCTCAAACGAAAATAAAACCAAAACAATTACATGTTATAAATGCAAGCAACTTGGACATTACAAGACTCAGTGTCCATTTAGAAATGAAAAAACTGAGAAGGAGAAACAAACAAACGCATTTAGTGTTGTTTTTCTCAGTGGAAAATTTAGTAAATGTGACTGGTATGTGGATTCTGGAGCCAGTACTATAATAATAATAATAATAAATAATAATAATAATAATAATACTTAGGGTTTGAACAACTACGTCAAATAAATCAAAAGCAGGCTAAAATTCAGTTAACTGCAAAATTCAGGCATAGGCTCAACATTCTGCTTAGATCACAACTGAACTCACGAAATCTTATAAAAGCTATAAACACCTTCGCTATTCCTGTACTCACATATTCTTTTGGAATCATAAATTGGTCTCAAAGCAACCTCAAACAACTTCAGCGTGTTATAAATACCGCAATGACATCACACCGCAAACATCACCCAAGATCCTGCCTGCAAAGACTCACTTTAGGACGAGAAGAAGGCGGGAGAGGTATTATAGACATAAACAATATACATAATAAACAAGTCACACTTCTGAAAGAATTCTTTCATGGGAAATCAATAGAATCAATATTACATAAAACTATTACAGACTCTGATACAAAACTAACTCCACTTTGCCTACACGACAGAAATACACAACGCAATGAACATATTACTACCGATGTCGATAAAAAAACATTATGGAAACTGAAATCATTACATGGCAGACACTACAACGACCTCCATCAACCTCACGTAGATAGATCAGCATCGAACGCATGGCTCCGACGTGGTGAGTTGTTTCCCGAGACCGAGGCTTTCATGGTGGCCATCCAGGATCAAGTTATCGACACCAAAAATTACCAAAAGCATATTGTGAAGAACCCCTCAATTCAAGATATCTGCAGACGCTGCCATTCTGCTACGGAAACCATCCAACATATTACCGGATCATGCAAAGCCATAGCTCAGACTGACTATAAGCACAGGCATGATCAAGCTGCATCGATCATACACCAACATTTAGCTCACAAGTTTCAGTTCATTAAAAAGAAAGTACCATACTACAAATATCAACCTGAAATTATTCTAGAAAACCAGTTTTACAAACTTTATTGGGATAGGACAATAATAACAGATAAGACGATACATTTTAACAGGCCTGATATCACATTACTTGACAAGGAAAACAAAACTGTAATCATTATAGACATAGCAATATGTAACACTCATAACCTACAAACCACTCAAACAGAAAAAAATGCAAAATACCGAGAACTTTCCATAGAAATAAAAACACAGTGGCAGGTTACAACAGTTAAAATAGTCCCTATTGTTATATCGACGACAGGAGTAATACCGAAAGAATTGCACACAGGTTTACAAACACTAGACATTCACCCATCCACATACATCCTCATTCAAAAAGCTGTAGTTTTAAATACGTGTAGAATAGTTCGTAAGTTTCTTAATTTATAAAAAATTTGAATAAGGATGCGCTTGGCTAAGGCCCGTGCTCTTTATATTACCTCAAATAGAGAGAAAAAGTTTATAAATAAATAATAATAATAAAGGCGTAGGGAAGTGACGAGCCCATCGCCCGCTGGTGAGAGTTGGCGATCTTCGCACCATGAAGAGCGACAACTTTCTATCAGTGCAGTCAGTCTCCCCAGGGCAGCTTGTGGCGGGCTGAATGGGATTGACACCCCTTGGGACCCGTGCCCCTGAGAGTCGACCAGGCCCCTTCCTCCGTTGGCCGGTGGGAGTGGACCCCACAGGGGCCGCAGGACTCTCACCTCTGGCTTGCCTTAGCCGGCCGTCCAGAGTGGGGCGTCAGAGCTAAATGCTCGCAGAGTGGAAGTGAAAGATGCCTAAGTCGCGAGTTGGCACAGTGGCGTATGCCACTGGGTAGAAAGCGGTGCACACCTCTCCACACCCTGAGCCGCTCACACAATGTTGCCCCCCGTCGCTCCTGCTTCGTGCCTTGAGTGGGCGACCAATGGGGGGCCCATGACAGTGAGATAGCGAGTCACCACCTGCCCATTTTAATCGTGTTTTTAAACATTGATCGGGCAGGTGCCATAGTCCCTCCCATAGTCCCGGTTACCCAGTCCACTAGCACCTCAACCCAATAGCCCAGATTCCTTTTTATCCACTCCATTCCATAGTCCTGCACTGCCCGGGGGTTGTCCTTGGCTGCATTTTATAGTGTATACAGGGATAATCGTCGGTCGGTGTCACATTACATTTAGATCATACTTGTTTTTTAAAGGGCCTCTACGTGTTGGCTTCGGCCCCATGCATGCCTCCCAAAAGTCCGGGACTCTGTAGTCCCGAGATATTGGAAAAAACAGACATAATAATAATAATAAATATTTATTGTATAGCCAGGTACAACATGTTGATTTACAGTACATTGGTTTGTCTTATTACTAGGCTGTTAAATAACAATATAAGGGATAAAGTCCCCTGACTTTCAAGCTAGGATACCCTGTGTTTTGAAAGTCAGTGGTCTCGCTTTTTCCATGTGAGTAGCCATATTTGAGTAAAAGGTATTTTTGTACAATACAGGTAATCAGAACTATAATTAGCTCCACAATGAATATTTATAAAGTAAAGTAAGAAAAAAATAAATTAATTTATGTAAATATGTAAATAATGAAAATGATGATAGTTATTTGATAATTTCTTCTGTTTCGTCATATGTTAGTGTATTCAGGTATTTGTAAATTAAGTGTTTGGATGTGTGTTTAGTGTGTGAGTGAATGTGGAGGATTTTGTCAAGGCTATTATAAATTTTTGCGCTAAGAAATTCGTAGTTTTTCCTTGCGAAGGAGGTTTTGCAAGTGGATATAAAGCAGGGGGGCTTGGGTCTTCTTACAGATTTATTGATAGATGAGGCAGATGGAGGCACAGAAGAATGATGACGAAGAGCAATTCGAAGTATATACAATTGTCTTACAGAGAGAACAAGAGAGTTGGCATATAAATCTCTAGTGGAATATCTAAATGGTAGATTATAAAGCACCTTTAGGACTGCTCTCTGCGCTCGTTCCAAGTGAATAAATTTCGATTTTGAAGAGCCTCCCCAAATGGGAATGCAATATGAAATAATGGATTCACCGAGAGCAGTGTAGACCATTTTGAGAGTATCCGGATCTGCAGAATGTCTTAATTTTTTAAAGATAAAAATTAATTTTCTTACTCGGGCCGTAAGTGATTCAATATGGTCATACCAATTAAGAGCATGGTCAAGCTGGACTCCAAGATATCTAACTGAAGAACCCTTAGCCAGGTAGGAGCAAGTGCATTGTGCCAATGAGTGGGAGCATTGGTGGGCTCTTATTCTAACGGTTTCTTCTGGTGGCTGAGAGCTGTTGTTTATTGCAAATGTAAGGAATTTCGTCTTAGCTACATTCAGTGTGAGTAGATTCCCGGAGAGCCAGGCGATGGTTTGAGAGAGCACTTTTTCTGCACGAGTCGTAGTTTCCTGCCAGTTTTTGCCGTAAACAAGGATGGCAGTATCATCTGCGTAGGCAAAGAATCGAGTCTCTGGTGCTGACAGTTGGCAAAGGTTATTGACATAAATTAAAAATAGAGTAGGGCCCAGAATACTTCCTTGCGGGACGCCGCAATGTACGGCTATTTCTTGGCTTATGTGAGGTCCAATACGAACGCATTGGCATCTTTCGTTTAAATAGTCAGAAAAAATACTTAGTGCCATACCACGTACGCCAATTGATTCTAGTTTATTTATTAGAAGTGCTGTAGAAACAGTTTTCGAATGCTTTGGAGAGGTCCAAGAATAAACCGATACATTTATTCTTCCTATCAATATTGCTGACAGCGGATTCCACCAGGGATGCTACCGCATCTTCAGTTGAACGTCCTTTTCTGAAGCCGTACTGGTTAGGTGAGATGATATTGTTAACTTCTAAAAACCCAACAAGAGCATTATTAAGAACTCTCTCCAAGATTTTTGATAGTGAAGAGAGGATTGATATAGGTCTGTAGTTGCTAAGATTACTCTGGTCGCCGCTTTTAAGTATAGGAAGTACTATTGCTTTTTTTAATGACTTAGGGAATTTTCCCGAGTTTATTGATAAGTTACATATGTAAGTTATTAGCGGAGTTAATATGTGGCAAGCGGATTTGATCAATTGGGATGAAATACCGTCCCAGCCGGCAGCTGAATCTGTACGAAGATTGTCAATAATAGCTTTTATATCATCCTCAGTAACATTCATAATCACTAAGGAGTTTACAGGCGGTGGAGCACTATTCAGACAAGGATTATAATTGTGATTTTGAGTAATTTTGTTAGCTAACTGCTGCCCAATATTAGCGAAGTAGTTATTGACTACGTTGACAGACTCCTCATTAGAGGCGGAGAGGTTTAATAATTCAGTTGGTTGGAGTGATTGTTTACTTGTTTGTGTTATCTTTTTAATTACGTTCCAGGTCTTTTTAGTGTCATTTTTAACTTTATTAAATTCCCATTTTTCATAATTGTGCTTTAGTTTCTTTAGTAATTCGTTACAAAAGTTTCGGTTTCGTTTATAAGTTATGTTTAGGATAAGGTTTTCTAGATTAGATTTAGCTTTTTTGTGCATATTGTCACGATTTCTGATGCATCTGAGTAAGCCAGGAGTGATCCAGGGTTTGGTTATTCTAAGTCGACAAGGTATAATAGTAAACACAGTGTGCATTGTTATCTTTATTTTTAATATATCGATAAGTAAATCTGTTGCTACGTTGGGATCATCTGTGGATAAAATTTTGGTGAAATCTGTTGATTCGAGGTCATTAATAAGTGATTTGTAGTTTAATCTTGATAATGGTTTTGTTAGTTGCTGTGAGAGAGTACCATCCAAGTTTAAATGAACGAGAACTGGCAAGTGATCAGTAATTGTTGCATCAAGGATTAAAGTTGTTGACAAGTTGGAGGTTTTGAGAAATACGTGGTCTAGGCAATTATTAAGTCTGGTAGGGAGAGTATGCCCGGGCAGAAGGCCATGGGATGCTGTGAGGTTTAAATATTCGTTTGCACGCAAATCAGAATAACCTATTTTGATATCTAAATTAATATCTCCTATTAAGATAATATTTTTGATGGGAGAAAGAGAGGTTAGTACGGTATTTAAGGAATTCAGAAAAGGTTGTATGTTTCTATATGATGGTGGTCTATAAATTGCCACAATTGTCGTGTTTATTTATGCTTCTGATGTTGAGATGTAAAGCTGTGATCGAATTTCTACCAGTGGTGAAGTATTTATCACATTCATCTGGTTTTGCGGTAAAGGATTTGGAAACACTCAGGTTATCGAGCTCTGGGGTCAGTTCGATTACATTAGCCATTTCTAACATGTGTATCACCATCGATGCACTCCGAGAGTGCCGTCTTAAATTGTTTTTGAGCGTATAGAATGAAAAGTGAAGATATTCCAGTGGGGGTAGTGATTACTAAATTAAATAAACTTGAGAGATGTACGTAGTAGTGTGAGTCAAGTTGTTGTGTATTTGTAATACTTTGAGGTATACGGGGTACATAGTAGTTACATAAATTTGAATTGGCAGTTTTGACAAATGTGATATAAAAATACAAAACAGAACTAATGTAGAAATTAACAAATAAATGCTTAGATAAGTGAGATAATTAACTAGTCATAGTAGATCGTTTAGACATTTTTCTGTTCTTATGAGTTTCTGACTGGCTCCTGGTTCTTTACGAATATAGGTATTACCATTTGAAGACCAGCAGAACATGTATTTATGCTCTTTGGCAAACTCACGTGCTTGAAAGTAAAGCTTTTTTGCTGTAGGAGTGAGATATTCGTCTACATATATTGGTATGCGCTGTCCTTGAGAGCCAATATGCGAGGTGTTAAGTTTTTCAGTGAGTGTGTGTTTTTTGTTGAAATCTCTTGTAGATGACAGAAAGCGTTGCTTAGTCTGTACCTGAGTAAATTCGGCTATTATAGCTTTCGTTGTACCCGGTTTACCAGAAAGACGCCGCACATCTCTAATATCCGCAGACGTCACATTGAGGTTGATCGTTGAGCCAATACTAGTAACAATTTCCACAAAGTCCGAAAAGGATTCTTTATCTTTCGACGGTACGTTTCTGATCTCTATATTGGCTCCCCTGGAGCCTAGTTGTATCTCTTTGATTCTTATCTCGAGTGATTGAGCGTGGTTCATTAGCATTATGCGCTCTTTTTCTATATCATTTATCTTCACACTGCTGATTTATGAAGTTCATGGCTTTTTCTATTTCCAAATTAGATTTTTGAATCAGCCCATTTTGCGCTTTTACTTCGGAAACATCCGCAGCTAGTTTTGATAAAATTGCATTTTGTGTTTCGATAAGCTTCATAATATTGGTTTCCCGAGATTCCTCACTTTTTTTTATTATGTTTAATATGTCCTCTGTTATTTCTCTTTTGAAAGTCACCAGATCCATTTTTTCCGGGGACAACTCACTCCTGGGACGCTTATTTCTGGGTAGTATATTCACAGAATTATCGGGAATACTTACTCCGGCCAGCGACAAATCTGGTTCCGAGAGGCTTTCGCTTACCTTTAGAGTTGATTTTGGTGGGGATCGTTCTACTCGCGGCATCTTAATGCTTGCAGGACAGGCTCAAAACGGCAACAGTACTCCAGTATAGTATAAATTGAAGGCGTAAATCGCGTGGCAACTCAAACGACTGAATCTGTGATGTAGCGGAGCAGACGATGTTATGTTACTGTGTCACGTCGTAGCACGTCGTAGCGCATGGAACCGTAGCACTGCTTCGGAACGTAGCAGCGGTGTCGTCACTCACGTTTCGATGCAATATAAGTATTAAGTGGAATATTTCGTCGCAGTCGCTCGCTGTTGCCGTAGCCCAACCAACCGACCACCCGGGTCGCGGCGCAGTCGAACTCGACGAGCCGGCGGTTCAAATCCGCGAGAAACAACCAAAAAAAGACTTGTTCTCACCAGCTAAACGGCCGAAGCCCTAGATGTCGTGGGGCGCAGGGACCGCGAAGCCACAGTCAGGGGCGGAGGCCGAGGGCAACGTCTCAGCAAAACACAAAACACACAGGACAATCGACCACACGTCCGCTCCGTTCGGAGGCCAAGAAGCGAGAGGTAGTACTCACATGATTGCAAACGAAAGTTGGTTGGCGAACAGGCTGGATTCATCAAGTTTACCAGAAATCACAGTTGCAAACGACACGAAACTACCTGTATTGTGTGCCGGTGATGTGGAAATCACAACAAGCTACGGCTACGAGGTCACAGTAAAGAACGTGTTGTGTGTACCGACTCTTGCGACTAACCTGCTATCAGTTAGTGAACTGATAAAAAACGGAAACAGTGTTATTTTTGAACCAGACCGATGCCTTATAAGGAATAAATCAGGTGATTTAGTTGCTGAGGCGAAACTTGTAAATAATGTATACAAGTTAGTCTTGCAGAATGAGACTTGTTTATTGACATCATCAACAGCTGATGGACAGACATGGCATAGACGGCTCGGACACTTGAATAGCACAGACATGAACAAGATGAAGCAAGGTTTAGTTGATGGAATGTATTACTCGGGCACATTTGTTACTAGTAAATCTAGATGTCAAGTTTGCTGTGAAGTTAAACAGTCGAGATTACCGTTTTCTACGGGTACTCGTGCTACAGAAATGTTACAGATTGTGCACTCAGACATCTGTGGACGGATGGAGTGCAAATCAATAGGTGGCGCAAGATATTTTCTGTTATTTGTGGATAATTTTACCAGAATGACCTTTATATATTTTCTAAAAAACAAAAGTGATACACTAACTTGTTTCAAAGAGTTTAAGGCAAATATTGCGTACAGACAACGGCTGTGAGTATTGTAGCAATGATTTTCAAGATTTTCTGAAGCGTGAAGGTATTATTCATCAGAAAACGTATCCATACACACCGGAACAGAATGGACTCAGTGAGAGAAGTAACCGGACCATTGTGGAGAAAGCAAGATGCTTACTTTTCGAAGCAGAATTGGACAAAAAGTTTTGGGCAGAAGCAGCGAACACTGCAGTTTATCTGAAAAACAGGTCCATAGCTTCAGGTATTGAAAAGACTCCATATGAGATGTGGTTTGGCAGGAAACCAGATTTACAACATTTGCGTGTATTTGGGAGTCCAGTGATGGTGCATATACCTAAAGAAAAAAGGACAAAGTGGGATAGAAAATCCATGAAACATATACTTGTTGGTTTCTGTGACACCATTAAGGGATACAGAATTTATGACTCAGTTAAAAACAAAGTTTCTACAAGTAGAGATGTCATTATCCAGGAAAAACCAATGCGTGAAGAAACTGTGACTGTTTCCCTAGAGAGCACAGATTCAGTGGGGGAGTTAGTAGAGGAATCTGTGGTGAAACTTGAACCCCTGAATCAGTTAAGTTCGAGTGCATCAGATAACTTGGATGTTGAAGATGAAAATATAATACCAGAAGCTTGTGAAGAAAAGCAGGACAATGTAGAGATTAGTTCAGCTTCACCTTGTACAGAAGACTCTTCAGATGCATCAAATGCGGAATCTACTACTATGGTTCCAGCAGAAGCAGTAAAAAAGCGACAAAGGAAGAAGCCTGAGAGATACGGTTTCACTAACATGTGTGCTACAGCTACAGGTGAAGATGGACTGACATATGCAGAAGCTGCCAGCGGGCCTGAGCGTCATTTGTAGCTGCAGGCGATGGCAGAGGAGCTGCAATCATTCCAAGATAATCAGGTGTGGGAAATTGTTGATACTCCTAGCAATGCAAGTGTAGTCCAGTGTAAGTGGGTGTTGAAAAAAAAATTTGACTCTGACAATAAAGTGAGATATCGTGCACGACTTGTGGCTAAAGGGTTTACACAGAAGGCTGGTGTTGATTACCAAGAGACCTTCAGTCCAGTGATTAGACACTCAACTTTGCGTTTATTATTTGCTTTAAGTGTCCAGTTAGATATGGATATCATATCATTTAGATGTAACAACAGCTTTCCTTAACGGTCACCTTAAAGAAACCATATTCATGCATTTGCCTGAAGGCTTTCCCTTAAATAATTCAAATAAAGTGTTAAAGTTGAGAAAGGCTGTTTATGGTTTAAAACAATCCTCTCTAGCATGGTATACAAAAGTTGAAGAGATATTGTGTGATTCAGGATTTAGTAAATGTAAGCTAGAACCCTGTGTATTTGTTAAAAACCATGGTGATAATAAGAAAACCATAGTGGGACTGTATGTCGATGATTTTCTAATATTTTCAAATTGTAGAAGTGAGTCTAATAGTTTGATAGAAACTCTAAGTAAAAAATTTAAAACAAAGAATCTAGGTCAAGTGAGAAATTATCTAGGCATGAGAATAAACATTAATAAAAGTACCAATGTAATTACACTAGATCAGGAACAGTATATTAACCAGTTACTAGAAAAGTTTGATATGTCTGAATGTAATTCTATAGAAACACCCATAGAATAAAAATTAAATGTTGGAAAGTCTAATGTATGTGACCAAAAATTGCCTTACCAAAAACTAATAGGAAGTTTAATGTATTTAGCTGTCCTAACACGTCCTGATATTTCCTATTCAGTGAGCTATTTAAGCCAGTTTAACAATGTTATTCTTATGTACACTGGAATTAAGCAAAGAGAATTTTGAAATATTTGTCACAAACTAAAAACTATTGTTTGAAATATTCCAAAGAAAGCTCTGCAGAGCTGGTAGGTTTTGTGGATGCTGATTGGGCTAGTGATGCCACAGATAGACGCTCATACACAGGTTTTTGTTTTACAAAATCAGGTGCTGCAGTTTCTTGGGAAAGTAAAAAAACAAAGAACAGTAGCTCTCAGTAGCTGTGAGGCTGAATATATGGCCCTGTCAGAAGCCTGTCGTGAAGCAATATATTTACAAAAGTTGGAACTTGAAATAATTGGTTTTTGTAATAAAATTGTTATGTACAATGATAGTCAGAGTGCATTAAAGTTGGCAAACAATTGTCAATCTCACAAACGGTCTAAACACATAGACGTCAGATACCATTTCATTAGAGAAGTTTTAAGAAACGAGATCATTGAAGCAAGATATTTGTCAACAGCTAACATGCCCGCTGACTTGTTAACTAAAGGGTTGCCAAGCATTATAAATTTATGAAAGATCTTGGAATTGTCAATAAAACAAATTAATTACTTTTGCAGTACTTTAATATTTATTATATAGTACATACATAAGTAACTTATAAAAGTTATTGTTGAAATTTGTATATTACAAGTAAATGTGTTATTTTGATAAAGTGGGGGTGTTAAAATGTTATCAAAATATGAGGTTGATCAGGCATAAGTAGCTCCATCTATAAATTTATAAATCAATAGTGTATGTTATCTATGGCTAGATTTGTCGATGTACAATTGCATCCTAAAAATAAAATTAGTCTTTTGAAAACCGCCAACCAACGACTTTCATTATTTAAATTATAAGATATGCAATTTATTAGGGTAGAGTACGTATGTGCACACAAATGTACATACAAATATATACTTACTTATTATTGTCCTACGAATGTTCGTCTGCGAGTTTTAAGATTCCTTCACAAGCAACCATTAACAACGAACGAATGTTCGCCATTAGATATGATGTTTCTTCGAAAACTATCACACGCACACAACAACAAATGTTCGCTATTGTGTTGAGTTTTCTATAAACTGATATAATAAAATAATACTTTAGTAGAAAAGGACAATGCAAGTCTTCCAGTTGTGGTGTGTATTATATATGTTTACAATACGCTACTTGACCCCTGTGGTACTCCTCTATTAATAGGTACAGCACTCGAGACATCTGTAGCACCCACTGAGTCATAGTTCACTTCCACTCGCTGGGTTCGTCCATTGAGATAGCTAGATATCCATTTTATAGCTACATCATCGAAACCATAATAATGCAGCTTGGCGATAAGCAACCTTGTATTGATGCTATCAAAGGCACGGGAATAGTCCAGTAGAACCAATATAGTTCCCTCTCCCGCGTCCTGAGCTCCTAGTATGTCATCAATTACATCTAGTAACAATGTAGAAGTGCTACGACCAGATCTGAACCCAGATTGTTTACAAGGCAAAATATTGTTATCTTCCAGGTAATTCACCATTTGCATACCGACAACCTTTTCAATGATCTTAGACATGAGAGGCAAGATGCTTATTGGTCGAAGGTCCTTTGACTCACTTTGGGTACCGGTTTAACTATTGCTTCCTTTCAAGTATTCGGGACTACTCCGGTTACAATAGATTTGTTTATAATAAATGTCAGTATAGGCAAGGTACGGGGTAGCGTGAGTAATAGCATATCTAGGGTGATTCCATCAACTCCTTTGGCGTTGGTTGATATACCTTTAATCATTTTTAAAACTACATTAGTATCCACTGTCCGTAAACAAAAGGATTCAGAGCTATGACGATTGGACTTGAAATATAGGAGTTCTGCATATTACTTCCGGGTATATCAAGAAAATATTTATTTATCTGGTCAGCATTTCCAATGCCTACAGGTAAGTCTGAGTGCCTTTTACGAAACTCGACATTTTTTTTCATATTTTTCCAGAGCGTATATAAAATAAGCAGTCTTTTCAGCATACAGCGCGGCACTTACCAACTTTTTCAAATCTTTATAGTAAGACTTGTCACATTCGCTGTTAGTTAACCGACTTTTAGTGTCCAAAGGTATGCCGAATCAAGATGAAGAAAACAACCTTTTGGTTGTTCCGGAACGTATAGACATTTATTTTGAAAATCAGTTTGAACTTATAATTTTACAGAAACATTTCACTTGCGCGATGTAATTACATCCAACACCATCTATTGATGCCACATGTAAAACTTATTGTAAATAAACTTCATACTTCAATTTGGACATACCGCCCACCAAGGACATTGATAATGAAGGTAAACATTTTTAACAATTATTAAAATCCGTGTAGGTAGATGTTGTGTAGATTTTAGGACAATACAAAAGTAATGCACACACTAAATAGCTCTTTAAATACGCCAAGATTCGTTTCAATTGTAGGTTAGTAGCTACCTAGTTATGAAAACGTGATATTTTCGACAAATAAGTAGATACCTAATAACTAAAACGTAACGTAACGTGTTGCAAAACGTAACGTGTCTTTCCTAAGCAAGAAAAAGTATTAAGGGAGAGTTAGATTACAAAATGAAAGTGTTTTGACTAATTTGATTATTATTACGCTTACGCGCGGAAGCGCCCTTTTGGGGAACTCAGCTGAGTGGGCGTTGTCAGTGCACTCTCAACCTTTTTCCGATTCTATGTTAATTTGTTTTTCTTTGAGAAAGGTAGTAAGGTACTAGGCAGTAACCTGCGATAGTGAAACAAGATGTCGTGCGTATTTCATTGACATGTTGCGTGCCAATAGTTTCATTGAGTAAAAACATGGCCGGATCTACCTATGGGCTGATTGGGCTGCAGCCCAGGGCCCCGAGGTTACAAGGGGCCCCCAGATCCCGCTAAAAAGTAGGCCATCATTTGAAAAAAAAAATAGTTGTCTGTAGAATGTAGTTGAGGGGGAAATAAGTGTAAAAGGTTGTTTTCATGCTGTTTTTCATTATTTTTTTAAAGTTAATAATAATATTATGCATATTATGATTATGAATATGCATAGGCCCCCAAGTAGTTTCAGCTCAGGGCCCCACATATTCACGATCCGGCCATGAGTAAAAAGACGGATGTCCACACATTTTTTGTCAATTTCAGTAAAAAACAAAGCGTAATAACTCAGTCAATTTTAATCGAAAAAAAAATCGGTTTGCACTTTTACAATTAAGACCTTTGTCTACATACGTGATTAAATTTTTTATGGTAAATAAAAAATAACGGTGTATTTATGGGACCCGCGTAATCTACACCAGCATTAAGAAAGGGTTTTCCTGGGTTCACTCTACAGGATGGTAACTGACCCATAAGCTGGGTACGAGTTTTAGCAGCATTACGAATACATGGCACGCAATTATGTATATGAGCTCGCACCGTATCTTTAAGTTTGGTAATCCAGTACTTATTTCGAATGTAACAGCAGGTCAACTGCTGACCGCCATGCATTGTTTTTTCGTGTGCATCAGCCACTACAAGTTTAGCCAGAACTGAGTCTCCTGGAAGAATAACCGGATGTTTACTATGTTCAGGTAAGTTTGACTTTTCAATTCTACCTCCTACGCGTAACACCGCATTACCGTCTAGAAAAGGATTTAAAGTAGACAATTTACTCTTGTTGCTAATGTTTTTATTTTTCAGGATATCGGTAATTTCTTCACGGAACGAGTCTCGCTGCTGCAGTCGAATACAACACACAAGAGCTTCCTGGATTTCAACAGCTGTAAGGTAAGGTAATGGTTTTGTTTTACATGTTTCAGAATTTTTCAAACGTAGAAACCTTCTACAAAACGCTACTACTCTAATCAACTTTCTCAGTGTCCAAAATCTGTAAAGTATTTGCATTTCCTCGACGTCATCCCTTGTTACAGCGTGCACTTCTATAGGTTTAGCTTCTAAATCGGTTTTGGTACAAATAGCTAGTGGCTTTACATATTTTATCTCATTTTTCCATAAAGGGTCATCAACCAACTCACTCGCAAGCATACCTCGAGAGGCGCCGTCAGCAGGATTTTGCTTAGAGGTGACGTATGACCATTGGTTTGCATCAAGATGAGTAAGTATTTCAGCCGTACGATTGGCTATAAACGTTTTCCATCGACTGGGATGGTCACACAGCCAAGCCAGCACAAGAGTGGAGTCTGTCCATGCATGTAAGTCTGCCTTCTCTACGTTTAGAATTTTTGCGACCTCTCACAGCAATTTCATGACCAAAACAGCTCCGCATAATTCAAGTCGTGGGATCGATACCTGTTTGATCGGAGCAACCTTTGTTTTCGCGGTGACCAGATGAGTTATGATTTTACCATCTTTAATGATGCATCGCATATACACTACAGCGGCATATACTGCATTCGATGCATCGCTAAATCCATGCAATTCCACCTTGATGTCACTATCACTTCTTCCAATCCATCTTGGAAGATGAAAATTATACAACTTAGCCAATTCTTTACGATATGTCGCCCATTCCTGCAATATATGTTCAGGTAAATTATCATCCCAATCAAACCCAGACATCCAGAGCTTTTGGATAAATATCTTGGCGGTAACAATACATGGAGAAATCCATCCAAGGGGGTCATATAATCGACATATTTCACCGATAATTTTTCTTTTTGTTTCAGCTGAAGAATCTGACTGCAATTTAACACAATAATCAAATTCATCTGTCCGGCGATTCCAAGCAAGACCCACTGTAACACGTCGTTACATGTTTTTGTGATTTTTTTTTAACTTACTTAAAACATCCATCATTAATGGCTAAAAAGGCATTGTTCCAGGTCTTGTTTGTTTCTGAACTTGGATTTTTGCCACTCAAGTCTGACATTGACAGTTCAATGACAGTTCCTCAATTGATAGACGTTCGTCTATGGAATGACTGGATTTTTTTTTCTCTGGTGCGTGAGCGCATACCACCAAGTTCTCTCACATTGTACTTTACTTTAATTATTTATTTTCTTGCAATGTCGTCTGGGAGAAATGCATCAATCTCCTGACATTAAAGAGGCTCGCATGTGAAATGCGAGAAAAAGCTATTTTTTTCTTTTGTTTAAGACTTCTCTGGTAAGTTGGCTTGGCTTGACCTTGGTCGTCTTCTGCAACACCACATGTGGTTGCATTTTCTAATTATAGTGTTTATTGTTTGTTTTAGATCTATGAATAAATGAAATTTTAATTTTAAACAAGGAGGTGATTATACACCGAGGAGGATGGTCTTCTGCCTTGCTTAATTCTTCTTATTTTTGGGTAAGCACGCTTGGATTACTCTTATCCTTACAATCTCTTGTCACGCTGTACTCGATCTTGTGGTTAAATAAGTGCTTTTGGAGATTTACGCAGTTTTTCACAGCACATGTTTCGCACCTACCCTCTTCTCTGCTACAAGATATTTTGTTTGCTGCTTATGCTGACTATGCTTGTATGTGTTTTGCAGGCTTTTGGCAAGCCCTCCTTGGGTTGAGATACCCATGACACTTAGCCTTCTACAGACTGGAGCATTGCGGATCTCTTCTGTCTTGCGGTTCACGTTGGCAGTTCACCGGCAATGAGGTGTTGATGGACTGGTTGAGGTCGGAATGCCTGTAGCCTTAGGGAGGTTTGCCGATTAACAGGTATGCGCATACCTTAGCATTTAATTGTTAATTTAAGTAATACTAATTTTATTGTACCCCAGTATCCTATGTACTTGGATAGAATATTGTGTATTCATCTTACGGATATTTGAGACCACAATGGTCTCCATTGTTAGTTAAGTTAACTAGTTTAAGTGTGGTTAATTTGTGAAAGAAACAAAGCTTGAATGTCAATTTTAATAAATTCATTATGATCAAAGTCTTAAACAAAACATTTGTTTTCTTTACTCTTTCTTACTTTTAGTTAAAGTAAGTGGGGCCCTGCCTCAGTGCTCAGTTAGGTTTCTGTGAGCGTCCCAGAGAACCCACGGAGCTAGCAACACTTAGGCTAAAACACCACCTTAAGCCACTAGGTTACACCACTACCTTAGTGATCTCGTCCTCTTTTATCGCCCTATTCATTTCTGTATTTTCTTTTCCATTTTCCAATAAACCCTTTTTGTTGCACGACCACTTCTGTAAAATAAATCCTCCCCTTTTTAGTAATCCATTCATTTCTTCATATAATTTAACTGCTTCTTTTTCAGATTGACAGCCTGTAAGAAGATCGTCCATGTTTTGACTTTACTAGCAGCCAGCGGGTACTCCGGACCTTGATCAATCGCTATCTGCTGCAACACTTTGACAGCTAAGTATGGGGCACATGAAGTTCCAAAAGTAACCGTCATAAGTCGGTAGTCTTGAATTTCAACATTTACGTCATCTCTCCAAACGATTCTTTGAAAGTCACTGTGTTTATCCGCAATCACAAGTAAAATTGTCGATACATTTTTATGATATCGGCGTTAAGACATACAGGATTTAAGCGCCAGCGCATAATAGTATGACGTAATTCCGGTTGTAATTTTGGGCCCACCATCAGATTATTGTTCAAAGACACTCCATTAGCACTTCTATCAGACGCGTCAAATACTACTCTAGTTTTAGTAGTACTTTTATCCAATCTAATTACCGCGTGATGTGGTAACCACAACTTTTCGACGGTTGCCTTTGTATCTTTATGAACTTTCTCCATATCACCTAGTTCTTCATATTCTTTTAAAACTTGCGAATAGTTCTCTTTATTTTGTTTATTCTTTTCTAATCTTTTTTCCAGACTATGTAGCCGCTTGACAGCCACAGCTCTAGTATCTCCAAATTGCCGAATAATGTTTGGACGAAAAGGGAGCTCCACAACATATCGACCAGTGTCATCTCGGCGCGTTGTAGCTTGAAAGTGCTTTTCACAAGCTTGTTCTTCCGGAGACAAGACATTTTCTTTTGAAGGCGTAGGTTCTGACTCAAGCTCCCAGAACCGTTTAAGCAGATCATTTTCTTCAAGCTGCACGTGTAAACTTAGGATAACATTATGAACATTTAACTCCTCTGTTTGGCCATTAACTCTTCCGGACAACACCCATCCGAGGTATGTATCCTGCGCTATTGTTGAACCCGAAGGGTCTTTGATCAAACCCTCTTTCAGGATAGTACAATAAACCTCAGAGCCTAGCAAAATATCTATTTTATTCGGCGTATTATATTGCGGATCAGCCAGCTGAATATTATCTAATTCAGTCCATTTAGGTAAGTCAAATTTCGTTTCAGGTAAAATTGAAGTTACCGTATTAATAACATGTGCCTTTACTTGCACTTTAAAATTAGGATCATGTAGTGACTGAATATTAACCATAACCATCGATTTCGAGGTTAAGCCACCATGACCCCCACCTAATCCCGAAATAGTGCATTTCGAGGCAATTTTGTTCAGCCGCTTCCGAAATAAAAGATGCTTGAGACCCTTGGTCAAGCAGAGCTCTCAATATTTGTGGATAACCATTTTTGGACTCGGCCTTAATTAAAGCCGTTGCTAATAAGGTTGGATTAGAAACCTTCCCTGACACAAAATGGTTCAAAATACCTGTGGTCTCATTCGTCTCACTGGACGATTCCGGCTGGTTCAACTCTTCTTCGCCTGATTCCTGTTGGCTGAGCTCATCTGACTCCGTTGCGACTGCGACAGTAAGTGCATTAGGTTTACCATGGAGCAAGGTATGATGTTTTCCTTTACATATCCTACACTTTATGACCACATGACAATATCTTCCTGAGTGACGTCCGCCAAGGCAATTAAAACAAAGCCCAAGTGCTTTCACAATATCCTGACGACTGGCTACGTCTTCTTTGGCGAACTTACTGCAAGAGAACAGCTTATGACCTTCATTACAGTGAGGACAAGTAACATCTGAAGTGACGTGTAAGACTTTGGGGTAAGTATTTGGATTATTATATTTAACTTTATTTTTTGCAGGTTCTACAAACTCTAACGCCCTAAAACGCGACTCTAAAAACTCTTTAAACATTCTGAAAGACGGTAAATCTTCGCAATCATCATTTACTTTAAATTCCCATTGTTTTCGTGTATCAACGTCCAACTTCAAACTAATAATGTATATAATAATAATATTCCATGACTCTACTTTGATCCCTAAATTTTGTAATTCGTGTATACAATCTGATGTGGTATTTAATAATTCTTTTAAACCTTGTGCTGATTCGTAAGTTAAACTACGCTGACCAAACAAACGTTTTAGGATACAATTAGCCATAAACCTTTTATTATCGTATCTTTTTTGTAACATGTCCCAACATTTCATATAATTGACCTTTGTTATTGGTACATATATGTTTTACCAGTTCTTCAGCTTCGCCTTTGAGTTGAGTTTTTAAATAATAACCACCAGGAACCAGGGATATAAACAAATCTTTAAACGATGCCCACTCAGAGTATTGACCATTAAATACTGTGATAGATATTTTAGGTAACCTGACAGCTACATTTTTACTCTCAGACGAAGTTGAACAATCGCTTTCACAAGAACCTTTTGGTTTTAATGACTTTAATGCGGTTTTTAGTTCACCCTTATAAGTTAAATACATTTCATATCCGTTATCAAACAAATCATAATATTTAATTTTATCTAAATGAGGTTGCGGGTTTGATGCTAGAATAGTATCATTAATATTAGAAATCTTGTCGATCAACTCTTGTAAAGCTTCCAATCTCGCCTCAACATAAGACTCCGTAATCCTGTCTTTGGGTGACTTCTTGAAATTAATTCTCTGTCTGTCTAATTGACTTAATAAGTCCTGCATTTTTCTAAAATCACCTTCCATTGTGTCTTTGTTAGTATTTAGTTTCGACCGAAATTACTGCAGAACCTTCTCTATAGAAATTTTCAAAGTCCAAAATGATGCGAAATTTTGTTGTTTTGTTGAAAGTGTTTGAACGCCTACAATCCGCTTTGAAATCCGGCATAGGTTCCCCGTAGTATCACTTTTTTCGTAATTATTCTAAGTCCTAAACTACACTGAATGTCAAACGTACTTACAGTTGGTTTTTGCACTTTACCAAATCCACTTCACCTTGTCAAGTCTTCAATTACTGCAATAACTCCAGATGTGTTCTATACTTCGCTATACTATACTATACTTTCGTTTGCTTCAAGTTAATTTCGCTAGCGCCTTACTTGCAAACACGGTGCCGGTAGTTCCATGTAATATTACCTCCTCCATACAATCCCGCTAGTCCATACTGTGACTAGTACGCCAAAACTCTTCAATATCAGCTCTTGCGTGCAATGTTGTATAGAGCAACTTTGAGCTCTATGCTATGGATATATAGCACTTTTTCTTCAAAAAACGCTCCGACTCGTAGGGACCATGTCCAAAGGTATGCCGAATCAGGATGAAGGAAACAACCAAAATCCGGAACGTATAGACATTTATTTTGAAAATCAGTTTGAACTTATAGTTTTACAGAAACATTTCACTTGCGCGATGTAATTACATCCAACACCATCTATTGATGCCACATGTAAAACTTATTGTAAATAAACTTCATACTTCAATTTGGACATTTAGCTTGTGCTTTATTTCTCAATTCCATCATTTTTTTACCGTCGGTGTAATCCACGGGGGGTTCCATTCTTTAATAAAAGCTTTTTTGATAGGAGCGTGACAATCAAACAGACGAATAATATATGCATTGAAAGTCGAAAGCGAATCAACAACATCCAAATCATTAGTCAATAATCTGCTCCCAAGGAATAGCATCAACATCTGCATTAAATTTCTCAAGATTTATATCTTTCAGTGGTCTGTATGTGATCCATCTAGGATGCAACTTAGGTTTTTTTACAGAGAGTTCACAAGAAATAAAAGCATGAGCACTGAGTTCAGGTATGTACTCAACACACAAATTCGAGACTTTAACATTACCACTACAAACTACATCTATTAAAGTCTCCGAGTTATCAGTGAAATGGGTTGCGCTTTTAACATTCTGCTGGAGATCAGCACATTTGGCAAACTCATAAAACTTTTTTGTATTAACATTATCCATCGATAACAGGTTTATGTTGAAATCACCAAGTATCAAAATTTGGTCAAATTTAGAAAAGGAACAAATGGATTCAGACAGTGCATCAAAAAACGTGTCCACGTTTAGCCATGGCGGGCGATAGGCAGTACCAATAGCTATTCTGCATCCGTTGAGGCTTACACTGAGCCACATCTGTAGTCTGGGGGTGGAGCAGTTGTCTGACATATATTCCTCGGCGTATATAGAAGCCCACTCCACCACCTCGCGAGCGGATGCCCACGGGTCGCGGAATGTGGCGTAGTCTATAGCCTGGTGGCGCTGGAGCCCGACCCTTTTCCCCTGATCGCAGCCATGTTTCGTTAATAGCCAGAATATCAACATTGTGCCTCTCTACCGCTGCAAGAAACTCATCGTGGCGTGACCCTAGGGACCCTGGATTTAAGAAGCCCAGAGACAAGTTCTTTCTATTTTTAATGTATTGTACAATAAATGAATAGACAATTTGAATATGCTTACAGTTAATCAGATACATTTTTAATAAAGTTAAGTGGCGCTGATCAATGCATTGCAAAATACAGCCCATATACGTATCACAAAAAAATAATTTATAGCAACATTTCAGTTCTATGCCACATGTTACGAATAGTATAGTTTTAGAAATCATTGAGATAGTATTTGTATACAAATAAACACAGTAAAAAATACAAGAACAGTTGACAATTAATTCACTTAGGATTACCAAAAAATATATCACAATAACACAATAGACATTGCGAGCACTACTCGTACTAGAACTAGGCAACAGTAGGACGAACGGCATCCGGACTGAAAACCCGGACTAGGTCGTCTTCGGTGCGCAGACGATGACGCGCACTGTCCTTGCCATGATGGTGCCGTGCAAAAATACGACCTTCTCTTGTCCATACAACACGCCAATCTAGGCGACTACCTATCTCGCGCGCTCGTCGGAATAGCTGCCTGTTCACACTCGTTAGCCGTTCGTTCACGTAGAACCGACGCGGGGGTCCCGGTAAGTCCGCGCCCTCAGTGGTCGCCCCGCGACGCACCCGGGCGGTCTGCAGCAGCTGGTCGCGCACGGCGCGCCGGGCCAAACGCACGACGATGGGTCGCGGGCGCGGCGCGGAGCTTGACCCGCCCGGCACCTCCAGCACGCGACCCACGCGCGCTGCGCTCACGATGTCATGTGCCGTGAGATCGACCCCCAACTTGCAGGCCAGTGTGGTGACTATGTGAGAAAGGTTTTGTCCTCCCTGCTCCGGAATGCCGGAGACCTCCACATCATTCAGCAAGAGGTCCTGATCTCTTTCGTTAAGTTGTGACTTGAGTTGAATAATGGACTCTTGTAAGGAGTTTTGATCTTGGCCATTTTCAGGGCGGCTCTCTAATACACTTACGCGCTCGGCAAGGGTATCAAGACGACTCTCGCAGAGGCTTACTCTGCCACATATTGTAACCAGGGCGTCATTCAGCCTTGCCATCTGTGCCCTGTTCGCCCTTAATTCTTCTCGCATTTCCTCCCTGAACGTGCGCATTTCCATTACCAGAGATCGAAAATCTGCAAACTCAATAGTGACTCTGTCGGCGGTATCGTCTAAGGGTTGCTCCACGATGGACATGTCCAAGTGGGTCGGACTCTCCACGGCAGCCCCGCGGCGCACAGTAATCTCATGCTCTCTACCTTGTACAGGAGTATTAGTGTTGTCATGTTTAGGCTGTACACTTTTACACAACACGCACTTCCAAGTCTCCCTGTATTCCTTGGTTAAGCGCGTTTCAGACACATTGGCACAGTCCAAGTCATAATATTGTTTGCAAATATAACATTTTAAATATCTACGGTCTTCTATTACTTTTCTACATCCACCGCAAACAAATTTATTAGCCGACATTTTCGCTTTGAAATCGATCATAAACGTAAGAAAAAACAACAAAAAGTCTTCCAAAAACAAAAGGAAAGAATAAACAAAAAAAACAAAAAGTGGCACTGCCTAGGCTCGAACTCAGATTCCTTGTATACGGATTAACGGACTATTCAGTCTGACCGCATACAAAAACAACCAGGAACCAATGTACATGTGCAACGAAATAAGCAATATGTTTTGAAGTTCTAGACTACTTAAGTTTGTTGGATAAGGTCAACGACCGTTTTTGCGTGAACACTCAAATCACAGTTAGTACTTGTTTGCACCGTCACTTTGTCAACAAAATAAAATGTTGGTGATATTGTTGAAGTTTTTGCTCACAGTTCCAAAACAAAACTATTTTTAGTAAGTTAGGACCACAGTTTGACAGATTTAGGTAATTACAAATCACTGGTTAAAATTTTACAACTGTATTCGGGGATTTTATATTTATTTAAGAATTAATTACGGGAGCACACGCGTATACGTCCACCACTGTTACCGCGCCCCGCGCACTTTTCAAATTTTCAAATTAACAACGAATCAATCCTTTAGATTGCGGTTTAATACCGTAGTGTGTCCTCCTCTCCTCAATTTTCCTTTAAAGTAGAATTCAGAGGCTGGGGGACACGCACAATGGTATTGAATAAGTCCTCCTCCTCCTCCCGTACGTGCCTGTTATAAACTAGCCGCCGGATTATTTGTTGATGCTTGCAGCAGCAGCAGCAGCAGCAGCAGCAGCACGCCATTAGAGAGAATGTAATTAACACAATTTATTTATAATTAAATAGCAAGCCGAACATTCGTTGTACACATATGCGCTCTAGAAATGCATCTTTAAGAAATATGTTATCACTTTAACGAAGGTTTCTACAGGTTCCTGACAACAGACGAACGCTACCAATACAAAAAAATAATGTATCTGAAGAAAAAACCTTCATAACATGCTTTTATGTAAACATTCCAGTTTGGAGGAGCATTATTCAAGATTGCGGAGATTTGCGAAAGCGGTCAGCTGCTGCTGGTCATTTGGTTGGTTGGTGTCCATGACCGGTCCTTGACGCACGGGAGGAGACGTGCGGGAGGCGGGCATGACGTCAACGCGACGGGTCGGCAGACCGCGCGGCGCCGGCGCAACCACTTGCCTTCGGATCCCAGCCACGCTTGGACCCCTTCCTTACCACCGGTCGCGATTAATGTAACATCGCCGTAGAATTAGTACAAGTTTGTAAACGCTGAATAAACCAGCCTATTTAAATACAGTCCACTTTATTTACCAACCAAAGACCATCTCTCACATTGGTCCTATCTCGGTCGCCGTTTACAAATTTCGGAAAAAACTACCGGCACGCGTGAAGTTCTGAAGCTCTTCAGTGCGGTCTTCAGCAGCGAGACTTCTTTGAACATCATCCACCTATCGAAGAATCTCCATTTGCAACCACACAAGCCGAAGAACGAAGAAAACAAAATTGGAGGTGGATCGCAATCGGACTACGGACCCGTCGAATGGTCGACGCCTTACTCTGCGCACGTGGTCGGTTTGGGTATTTCGTGAGTCTGTTCCAAATTATCCCTTCTTTTCTTTCATTCTATCCACTATTTAATTGCTACAATAGTTTCAATTCGGTGAGTGCTTTATTTTTCAAAAAATTGTGACCACATCATTAAAAATAATTCATCGTTAAATCTTTCCTGCCGCATTAAAGTAAATTATTTTATAGTGTTTAGCGTAACTGTTTTGTATCTACAACTGCATACCTGCTTATACCTACGCGGCACACCGTAAGTGCATCGCACAGCTGTTCTTTTGTTCTCGCTACACCCGAGTCATTCCTTATCGCCGTAGGTACGCATCATTGTGTGCCGTTATTATTTCTTGTGCCTACTCATTTCATTAACTGTATTTTATTTGAGCCTTTCTTCTCATTTTATTAGATAGCTTGTTAGTATGGCTGACGATAAGAAAGAGAGAGAGAGGCTAATTAAAAAGCGTAGCTGTTTAAAATCAAAATTAACAATTTTCAACAATTACATTAATTTGCTTAAAAGTTGCCCTGAGCTTAGCAGAGTCCAATTGTTAGACCTAGAAGGCCGTTTCAAAAAGTTTGATGCCGTATATGCTTCTTTCGATGAATTCCAGTCGGAAATCGAGGTGCTTTCGGAGGATCCTGCCGACGAGAGTGAGGAGCGCGAACAATTTGAAGACCAGTACCACTCACTAGTAGCATCAGCGCGCGACCTGCTCGGCAACTTTGACAGCCAGCGCAATCTTCGGGATGGTTCCGTATCGTGCTACGAGGATGTACAGGCGAGTAATTGCGTTCGATTGCCAAAAATTGACTTGCCCGTTTTCCATGGACACTATCAGCACTGGCTCAAATTTAGAGATACCTTCATATCTTTAATTCACTCTAGGCAAGATATGGATAACATTAATAAATTGCACTACCTTCACGCTTCTCTTAAAGGCAGCGCTTTGCTTTTGATAGACAATTTAGATTTTAAAGCCGATAATTACGAAGCTGCTTGGAAGTTGTTATGTAATAGGTACGATAATAAGAGATTACTTGTCAACAACCACGTTCAAGCATTATTTAACGTGGAACGCATGCAAAAAGAATATTTTCTATCCATCCGTCATCTTATAGACACAACTAATAAAAATTTACGTGCCTTATCGTCCCTAGATCAACCAACTGAACATTGGGACACTTTAATTATCCACATGATGGCTGAAAAGTTAGACAGTGTGACCCACAGAGTGTGGGAAGAATATAGAAACACATTAACAGATCCTCCTTCGTTAAATATTTTTATTAATTTTCTTAGTAATAGAGCGGATTTGTTGGAAACAATACAAGAAAAAGGTAAAACACAAAAAGATATTTACAAACAAAATTCAAATTTTCTTATAGATACACATACATCACAGAATAAAACACATATTTACAATAGTAATAATAAGAAAAAATCAAATATTTACAACAATACAATCGATTCAAAATCAACACACAGTAATTATAATACAAAATCATTAAAATGTCCCCTTTGCAATGAAAATCATTTTCTATTTAACTGTGAAACATTCAGATCCTTAACTATAGAAGATAGAATTCAAAGGGCTAAACAATCAAAAGTGTGTCTTAACTGTCTTCGACCTGGTCACATCGAAAATAGGTGCAGTCTTGTCCCTTGTAGGTACTGCAAAAAGAGACACAGCACACTCCTGCATATGCATGAGATCGAGCCTACTCCTGTATCTGCCATTCCTACCAGCAACATAAATCATTTTGCTAATGATTGTAATGATACCACGCAGTTGACTACTCCTTTGTGTGTATTGCTGTCCACAGCGGTGGTGCGCGTGCTCGACGGCGCGGGCGGCGTGCATTCGGCACGAGTGCTGCTCGACAATGGCAGCACGGCGAATTTCATAACACAGTCGATGTGCGGTAAGCTGGGTCTGTCACACCGGGGCGCGAACTCCACGGTGACTGGTATTAACAATCACACTTCACAAAGTACACAGTCTTGCAGTCTTACTTTAATGTCAAGTCATGACGACTTTAAATTCACTGTAGATTGTCTTATTTTACCGCAAATAACAAAATGTTTGCAGTCTTCCTTCATTAATTTAGAACATATTCCTCTTCCTAAGGGAATTAGTCTTGCTGATCCTACTTTTAATATACCATCAGTAATAGATATTGTTACGCGCCACGATTAACGTTCGTAGTAACCAGCGCCATCTAGTGTGGAAAGGCGGGACTACAGAGAGTCGAGACGCGTACGCCAGAATTTACTAGAACAATGACCTTGACCGAGCGTACGGCCGTTCAAGGCCGCACTGCGCGCGAATGTTCCGGATGTTTCTGCGTTGGAAGGTTCGGGAACGGCCGTGGCAATATAAAAGGCCGGGATTCACCGCGACCGGGACAGTATTGAATTAGCGATACAAGTGATTACTTCGAAAGCGATTTTGAAGTGCGACTTGGGAGCGATTGTTGTTTTAATTAGTGCGTTTTAAGGTTGTAATTAGTGGCGTTCAATTAAAGTGTGACTTTTGGTAATTTTTATCGGCTGTTTTTATTGTCACGAACCCGAAGCTCGTAACAATTGGTGTCAGAAGTGGGATTTAAATTATGCCGATTTTACCTAAAGACGACACGGAGGGTATCCGTACCCGGAGTCAACGCCAACAGGAGACGGACCAGAGACGTTTTGGTGGAGCTTTGCCGCAGGAATCGGAAAGCCAGTTATTAACCACGGAGGCCGGCCCGTCCACAGCAACACCAGCAGCATCGGCAGCACCAGACCTTGCTGCTTTAATGATGATGCTGCAGGAGCAGTCTCGCCGACAGGAGGAACAGGCTCGTCGGTTGGAAGAACAGCTAAAGCGGGACAAGGAGGAACAGGCTCGCCGCCAGGAGGAACAGGCTCGCCGCCAGGAGGAACAGGCTCGCCGCCAGGAGGAACAGGCTCGTCGATTGGAAGAACAGCTTCAGCGGGACAAGGAGGAACAGGCTCGCCGCCAGGAGGAACAGGCTCGTCGATTGGAAGAACAGCTTCAGCGGGACAAGGAGGAACAGGCTCGCCGCCAGGAGGAACAGGCTCGTCGGTTGGAAGACCAGAGGCAGCAGGACAAGGAGGAACAGGCTCGCCGCCAGGAGGAACAGGCTCGCCGCCAAGAAGAGCAGATGCTTCTTCTGAAGGACCTTCACGCTACCTTCGGGAAAGACATAAAGGAGGTGAAGGATAAGGTTGCTCAACATGACAACCGCCTGCTGGAAGCTGAAATCCGGATCGACCAAGTCAATAATCGGGTTGACTACGTAGTGGCTGATGTGAAGAAGACCGTGATGGCAGACGTTAAGAAAACGCTGGATTGTCTTAAACTTGGAGAAGCAATCGCAGCTCCCGTAGCTACAACACCTTCGCTACGTGGATTCAAAGTGCCACCGTTCGACGGAACTTCTTCCTGGTCGGCCTACAAAATCCAGTTTGAGGCAGTCATGAAAGCGAATGGCTGGAATAAAAATCAGGCCATGACTGCCCTCACCCTAGGCCTTCGTGACCAGGCCTTATCAGTTTTGGAAGCTCTCGGTAAGGAAGTGACTTACGAGCAGCTCCTTGAGGCACTGGAGGCTCGATATGGCGACGCTCACTTGGAACACGTGTTTCGCGCACAGCTTAAGGACCGCGTGCAACGCAGCAGCGAAAACTTGCAGCAGTGGGCCCTTGAAGTGGAGAAGCTGGTGCGTAAAGCTTACCAGTCCGTACCAGCGCTTATTGATGGGAACCTGGTGCAGGCGTTCATCGACGGCATCCGCGATATTGAAGTTAGAGCTGCTGTGAGGCTCGGGCACCATGGGACGCTTAAGGACGCCTTGGCCCATGCACTGGAGGTGGAAGCTGTGCGGCAGGATCATCGTTCCCATCGCGTCAGGGAGGTTGCAGCGGCTTCAGTTCGCGACCGCAATAAAAGTTACAGCCCTAGGTGCTATGGCTGCGGGGAAAGGGGCCACCTTCGATCCAGTTGCCCTAAGCGAACTGCAGAAGGAGAAGACGGCAGTCCAGCTAAGAGCACCGCCCAGCACCAGCAGCAGGGAAACGAGTAATAGCCAGGACTGCGGGGCGGGTGCTGGCTGAGGTTCAAAGAGCCCCAAGGGTTTCGGTCAAACAAACCCAAGACGGGAACAGCCTAGTCATCCAGGGCGAGGTAAACGGAACGCCGTGTAAGCTGACTATAGACACTGGAGCCTCTCGCACGGTTGTCAGTTCCCAAATTATGAGACGGTCCCTTGGGGACTCTGCATACAACCGAGAATACATTAATTTGGTAACAGCCACAGGTCAGCGCATACCCGTCCATGGAGAGAAAAAGATGGGGCTGAAGCTAGGCAACAGAACCTACCTGCATAATGTCATTGTGGCGGATATAATGGACGATTGCATCCTGGGCCTTGACTTTATGAGGAAGAATAGTTGCGAAATTGACGTCAAGCAAGGTGTTCTGAAATGTGGACGAGAGGAACTTTTCGTGGAAGGCGCGTTACCAGGGAATGTATACAGCCTTAAAAAGATTGTTCTTCCGCCGAGATCGGAAACGATTGTGCCGGTTAGTCTTCCTCGGAATCCTGGGCAAACTCAACGTTGTGTACTTGTGGAAAGGGTAGAAAATGACCTTCCATGGAAAGTGGCACGCACTTTGGTTAGAGCCACCGACATCTCAGGGGTACGTGTGCTGAACCTTTGTGACCAGGAACAGGTTATAGAAAAAGGCACACTAGTTGGTACTTGCGAGGAAGTGGATTGGTTGCGTCGATGCCAACATCAATCGACCGGGACCGTCAGCAAAGATACACAAACGAGAGTGACCACACTTTTAGAAGACTGCCGCAGCGCTCTGTCCCAAAATGAAATGGTTAAGGCGAAACAAATGTTGCTCAAGTATGCCAACGTTTTCTCGTCAAACGATGCTGACATCGGAAGGACTGGCTTAGTTCAACACAAAATTAGCACAGGAGAAGAATTGCCTATCCGTCAGCGGCCAAGGAGATTGCCCGTAGCACGTGAAAAGGACGTGGAAACCATGATTGAGGGAATGGTGAAGGATGGTGTTATTGAACCTTCATCTAGTCCATGGTGTTCACCTGTAGTGCTGGTAAGAAAGAAAGACGGTAGCATGAGGTTTTGTGTTGACTATCGTCGTCTGAACGACGTTACAAAGAAAGACAGCTATCCTTTGCCAAGAATTGATGACACGCTGGACATGCTTACTGGAGTAAAGTGGTTTAGCACGCTAGATTTAAAAAGTGGTTACTGGCAAGTTGAAATTGATCCTAAAGACAAGGAGAAGACTGCATTCTCGACAGGAATGGGTCTGTGGCAATTCAAAGTCATGCCGTTTGGATTGTGCAACGCTCCGGCAACGTTTGAAAGGTTGATGGAACTTGTACTTACCGGTCTGATTGGCGATGCCTGTCTAGTCTACTTGGATGACATAATCATCGTAGGCCGTACGTTTGAAGAACATCTTCTAAATCTGGAACGCGTGCTCATGAAGATCCAGAGTGCCAACCTCAAGTTAAGCCCGAAGAAGTGTTCACTATTCAAACGGCAAGTTAGCTTTTTGGGATATGTAGTGTCTGAAGAAGGTATCAGCACGGATCCAGAGAAAATCGCTGCTGTAAAGGATTGGCCAATCCCAAAAGACAAGACGCAGGTCAGAGCATTCCTTGGTTTGTGTTCCTACTATCGGCGTTTTGTTAAGAACTTTGCAGAGATAGCAAAACCCCTGCATAAGCTAACGGAGGAGAAGCGACATTTCTGCTGGGATGGAAGTTGTGACATCGCATTCCAGGAGCTAAAGGACCGTCTGTGCAAAACACCTATTTTGGGATACCCTGATGTGAGTAAGGAATTCATAGTTGACACAGACGCAAGTGACATAGGACTTGGCGGTGTATTATCCCAGCGGAATGGCGATCAAGAAATTGTGATAGCTTACTTCAGCAAGTCTTTGTCGAAACCTGAAAGGAACTATTGTGTTACGAGACGAGAACTGCTTGCTGTAGTAAAGTCGTTGCAGCACTTTAGCAAATATCTTCTGGGGCGGAAATTCCACATACGAACTGACCATGCTGCACTGAAATGGCTTTTGCAGTTCAAGAATCCGGAAGGACAAGTTGCGAGATGGATTGAATTACTGCAGGAATACGACTTTGTGGTGGAACATCGCAGCGGAAAATCTCATGGTAATGCAGATGCATTGTCAAGAAGACCTTGTCCTGAAGACTGCAAGCATTGTACCAGGCAAGAAAGTAAAGAAGTTGTTCCTGTGAGGATGCTCAAGACAGACCTTAGCAACGAGTGGAAGGAAAGCCTACAACGTGCACAACAGGAGGATGCGGACATCAAGCCGATTCTGGAGTGGATGAAGGCCGGAGTTCCTAAGCCTAGGTGGAGCGACGTCTCAGCGATGAGTTCGATCACAAAGAGCTATTGGGCCCAATGGGACAGCTTGGTGATTCAGGATGGAGTTCTGTGCCGTAGATGGGAAAATGCTCGTGGAGACAGCTGTCATCTGCAAATGGTTGTCCCCAAAGGTCAAGTACCGGATGTTCTACAGCTGTACCATAATGGTTGTTCAGGAGGTCATCTGGGAGTAAAACGGACACTACTGAAGATACGAGAACGGTTTTACTGGGTCTACTGTCGGGACGATGTCGAGGACTGGTGTCGCAAATGTACAAGTTGTGCGGCTGTAAAGGGACCTCAGACTCGTAGTAGAGGTGCATTGAAGCTGTACAATGTGGGCGCACCATGGGAGAGGATAGCCCTTGACGTTGCGGGGCCGTTCCCGGAAAGTGAAACAAATATTTCATGGTTGTGATGGATTACTTCACTAAGTGGCCGGAAGTCTTCGCCATTCCAAATCAAGAAGCCTCGACAGTTGCTGATAAGTTAGTTTATGAAGTCTTTTGTCGTTTTGGAGTTCCCTTAGAAATCCACAGTGATCAAGGAAGGAATTTTGAGTCCCAAATATTCCAGGAAACTTGTCGAGTTATGGGAACTCATAAAACAAGAACAACTTCTTACCACCCACAGTCGGATGGAATGGTGAAAAGATTTAATCAGACACTAGAGAGGTACTTGGCAAAAGTTGTGGAAAATCGGCAACGAGATTGGGACAAGCACATACAACCATTTTTGTTGTCATATCGTAGCGCTGTTCACGAAAGTACATCGGTAACACCAGCGTTCGCAAACTTTGGAAGAGAACTACGACTGCCTGCAGACTTGATCACCGGAATACCACCTGATTCCCCATGCAGTATAACAGATTATGCAAATAACTTGCGGAACAAAATGAATGACATTTGTGAGCACGTGAGACAATCGGGCCAGCAAATGTCTGAAAGAATGAAAACCCGCTATGACCGCAAAATGAACAGTAAAGAGTTTGACGAAGGTTCACTAGTGTGGTTGCACAATCCAATCCGCAGCAAGGGGAAATCTCCTAAGCTTCAGGCGAAATGGGAAGGGCCGTATCGAATTGTGACTAAGATCAATGACGTAACCTACCGGATACAAAAAGGTGCGAGGGGTACTCCTAAGATCGTCCATGTGGATCGATTGGCGCGTTATTATGGAGCCGAAAATGCTCGGGACGAGCATGTCTTAGGAGGGGGCAGTGTTACGCGCCACGATTAACGTTCGTAGTAACCAGCGCCATCTAGTGTGGAAAGGCGGGACTACAGAGAGTCGAGACGCGTACGCCAGAATTTACTAGAACAATGACCTTGACCGAGCGTACGGCCGTTCAAGGCCGCACTGCGCGCGAATGTTCCGGATGTTTCTGCGTTGGAAGGTTCGGGAACGGCCGTGGCAATATAAAAGGCCGGGATTCACCGCGACCGGGACAGTATTGAATTAGCGATACAAGTGATTACTTCGAAAGCGATTTTGAAGTGCGACTTGGGAGCGATTGTTGTTTTAATTAGTGCGTTTTAAGGTTGTAATTAGTGGCGTTCAATTAAAGTGTGACTTTTGGTAATTTTTATCGGCTGTTTTTATTGTCACGAACCCGAAGCTCGTAACAATATCTTAGTAGGGGCCGAAGTATTTTGGTCCGTTTTGGGTAATAACCATATTAACTTGGGTAAGAATCAACCCAAGTTATATGAAACAAAACTGGGTTGGTTGGTGTCTGGGCATGTGTCCCGTCTTAAGCACTCTTATAATACTCCTGTTTGTCATTTTTTAAATGACGAAACCAATCCAGACTTAACTCGTTTCTGGGAATTAGATACTGTAGCAGCCAAGCACTCCATATCACCCGAAGAACGTGCCTGTGAGCAGAACTTTCTCTCAAACACCACTCGTAAAAATGACGGCCGCTTTGTCGTGACCATGCCGCTGAAGGAAGACCCCTCAGTCTTAGGCGAGTCATATCAACAGGCTAAGTGTCGTTTTGCATCCTTAGAGCGTAGGTTTATGAGGGATTCTGCTTTCAAGGATATGTATTCGGAGTTCATGCTCGAGTATGAACGATTGGGTCATATGACCGAAAATAAGGAGCCTTTAGCTAGCTGTCTTCAACAGTCTAATCATAATTATTATTTGCCACATCATGGCGTCTTACGTGAGTCTAGTACCACGACCAGGCTTCGTACAGTCTTTGATGCATCTGCCAAAACCAGTTCAGGTTTTTCATTAAATAATATTTTAATGGTAGGTCCCACTGTACAAGAAGACCTTTATTCTATATTACTACGTTTTCGTCAGCACAAGTACGTCATAACAGGTGATATAGAAAAAATGTATCGAGCGATTGAAGTTACACCCAGTCAACGTCCTCTTCAACAAATCTTTTTTCGTACTGACAGTACTAAACCCCTTAAAACTTACACTCTTAACACGGTAACGTATGGGACGTCTTGTGCCCCATACTTAGCCACCAAGTGTCTGGTTAGTTTAGCAACAAGTGCACCAGACGACGATGTTAAACAAGCCATCCAGAGGGATTTTTACGTTGACGATTATCTGGGAGGATCCTCGTCAATTGAGGATACGGTACGAATTTGCAAGGGTGTCATTTCCACTTTAGAAACTGCACACTTTCATCTCAGAAAATTTAAATCCAATAATCAAGATGTTTTAAATCAAATTTCCCCACATTCCCCTGATTCAAATACTGTTTACAATTTATCGGATATTGAATTAAACAATCATTCTAAAACATTAGGATTAAATTGGATTTGCGATTCAGATTCCCTTTCATTTTCCATAAATATAAATTCAAATAAAAACATTACTAAAAGGCACATACTTTCAGTCATAAGTCAAATTTTCGATCCTTTAGGCCTAGTGGGCCCATGTGTAGTTGAGGCTAAAATTATAATGCCAAGATTATGGATTAATCAATGCACCTGGGACGAAGAAGTTTCCAAGGAAATAAAACAGTCATGGTTAACCTTTGCAAACACGTTACCGTTTCTCAACCATATTAAAATTCCTCGGTGGGTTTTAAACAATGACTCCGTTACGCACGAAGTTCACGTCTTTTCTGACGCTTCCGAACGAGCGTACGGAGCGTGTATTTACATACGTTCTATTGATGGTCTTGGAGCAATATCAGTACACCTTCTGACTTCCAAAAGTAGGGTTGCACCCATCAAGCCTACTACCATTCCCCGCCTCGAGCTTTGTGGGGCTTTGTTAGCTGCAAGACTGTGTATAAAGGTATTGGCATCATTGACGGTACCCATAAGTGAATGTAGATTCTGGTGTGATTCTACCATAGTTTTAGGGTGGCTAAAAACCCCGCCGAGTGAACTCAAAAGTTTCGTAAGAAACCGTGTTCATGAGATCCAGGAGAACACAGAGGGTCACTCGTGGAGTTACGTGCCGTCGGGGGACAATCCGGCGGATCTTGTTTCCCGCGGGCTGAAGGCTGACCTGATAAGCAGTTCCAGCTTGTGGTGGTCAGGCCCCACATTCTTAACAGGCAATGAAGCTCATTGGCCTAAAACGCCTAACCAATGCGAGAAACAGGATCTACCCGAGTTGGTCACTTGTACGGTTGCGTGCGCAAACGAACCTAATGCTGATGTAGTTAGTAGCTTCATTAACAAAAAATCTAAGCTTATTTCTTTGCAAAGATCGATAGCATACTTATTAAGATTTATCGCAAATTGTAAAAACATTAATGACAAATTATCTGGCCATTTAACCGTTCAGGAACTCGAAAAATCTTTAAATTTAATAATTCGCAAAGCACAGTCTGAAATGTTTCCAGATGAGTATGCCATTCTCAAATCGGGAAAAATATTACCCCACAAAAATCGCCTTCTTTCTTTATCTCCATTTTTAGATTCCAAAGATATTATTCGAGTCGGTTGCAGGCTCAATAATTCACCTTATGATTATGGAGTAAAACATCCCATTTTATTATGTAGCAAGCACCATTTTACTACCATTCTTTTTGAACATTTTCATATAAAATATTTGCATGCTGGCCCCCAACTTTTATTGGCAAATATTAGGCAAACATTTTGGCCACTAGGTGGTCGCAATCTGTCTAAAAAATGTGTAAATAAATGTGTTCGTTGTTGTAGGTATCGAGCGAAAACCGTTCAACCTATTATGGGTCAATTACCTACATCTCGCACTGAACTTGAGTTTCCTTTTTTAAACTGCAGCGTTGATTACGCTGGGCCAGTATTGATAGCTGACAGAAAGGGCAGAGGTTGCAAACTTTTGAAGTCATTTTTGGCAATTTTTATTTGCAATTCTGTCAAAGCCTTGCATATCGAGCTCGTTACGGCTCTTTCCAGCGAAGCGTACATAGCCGCTTTGAACCGTTTTGTTTCGCGGCGTGGTAAACCCCTAAGCATCACGTCCGACAACGGCACAAACTTTGTTGGTGCATTCAACGAGCTTTCTAGATTTTTAATGCAGTCTGATCTTGAAGGTCAAATAGCTCAGGAGGGAATTGAATTTAAATTTATTCCAGCGTACACTCCCCATTTCAACGGCTTAGCAGAAGCAGCTTTTCGATCCACAAAGCATCATCTAAAGCGACTTTTAGATACTACGCACCTTACTTACGAGGAAATGGTCACCTGCCTCACTCAGATTGAGGCTATTTTGAATTCTCGTCCTTTGACCGAAATTTCTTCTGATCCTTTAGACCTGTCCCCACTTACCCCTGCTCATTTCCTAATTGGACGGTCACTTTTACCCATTCCGCATCCACAGATCATGGACAGCAACATCGTTCGCCTTGATCGTTTCAAGAGAGTCGAACATATTAAGCAGCATTTTTGGCGTCGCTTCTCCGTGGAGTATGTCACACAATTGCAGCAGAGATCGAAGTGGCAGACAGCGGGGGACAAGTTGAAACTCGGCTCTCTTGTAATTATTAAGGATGCCACTCTTCCTCCCCTTCTGTGGTCGTTAGGAAGAGTCGTAAATGTCTATCCGGGCAGCGACGGTGTCGTCAGAGTCGCCGAGCTGAAGACGAAAAGGGGCACCATTCGGAGGGCATTTAATAACATCTGTCCCCTTCCAGATTTTTGAAGCCTTCAGCAGCCTTCAACCCAGGGAGCATGTCCATGACCGGTCCTTGACGCACGGGAGGAGACGTGCGGGAGGCGGGCATGACGTCAACGCGACGGGTCCGCAGACCGCGCGGCGCCGGCGCAACCACTTGCCTTCGGATCCCAGCCACGCTTGGACCCCTTCCTTACCACCGGTCGCGATTAATGTAACATCGCCGTAGAATTAATACAAGTTTGTAAACGCTGAATAAACTAGCCTATTTAAATACAGTCCACTTTATTTACCAACCAAAGACCATTTCTCACAGTTGGTGATAATATGAAGGTTCGTTTTTCTAATATTATGTTTTCAGAGGGAAAGGAAAATCAAAATTAGTCAATTGTTAAGCATTTTATATGCCCTAATGCAAAATTTGTGCAAGTTGAGACACCATTATGCAATCTAAAGGGAACAACATACCTATTGAGGAGACATTTAATATCATCATGGGCGTGGATCAATCCCCCAAACAATCGAATCTATAGATATAATAGATGTATAAACAGATCCTGAATGAGATGAAGAGAGGAGGTCCAATGGAACATATAACACAATATCTGATGTGATTTGTACATCTATTAGATATATAGGGGTTTAGGGGGGGTAGCGTATTGTAAACAAGTATATTGTAATACACACCACAACTGGAAAACTTGCATTGTCTCCTCTTCTACTAGTCTTATTTTAATATATCAGGTTATAGAAAACTTGGATAATGGCGGACTTTAGTTGTTGTGTGCGTGTGATTGTTTTCGGAGAAACATCATATCTAACGGCGAACATTCGTTCGTTATTAATGGTTGCTTGTGAAAGAGTCTTAAAACTCGCAGACGAACATTCGTAGGACAATAATAAGTAAGTATATGTTTGTATGTACATTTGTGTGCACATACGTACTCTACCCTAATAAATTGCATATCTTATAATTTAAACTTTTACGAACATTTGTAATACGCAAATATACCTATATGTATATACACATATATGTACAAAAAATGTTTATCAGTCTGTCTATTTTTTGTAATGAATTAAATCTTAGGAATAATAAGTATGTCTGTTTGTCTATCATCTTTTATATACAGGGTGTAACAAAAAGGCGAAATAATATTTTAGGGTATGTATCTATAGCAGGTGTACATTCAGTTGTATTAATATCGGCTAATTACAAACAAGTTTTTTCTTCCATACTAACTAAATAAATTGTTTTTTTACTGAAAACGTTGACAACCCTGATTGAGGTCATTCGCGCTCAACCACAGACGCGCCGCGCGATCAGCTGATGCGCGGCCGCCCCGCTACGCGCCCGCGCAGCCCACCCGTCTACTAGAAACTACTATTACTTAATTTTACTTGGAATAGGACTGAATAATCAAACCATAATTACCGAAATGCATTTATTAAAATACTATTTAGAAACAGTACATAGAAATAATCTGTTAGGTACATTTCTTTTTATGACTACATATGTAGGTAAAAGTTAATGTCTAGTTTTTAGGACAATACCCCAAATATGACTTTACCCACTGAACTACATGACTTTACAATTGAAAAAATCTCATTAATTGTCAGCACCCCGTAATTTGAGTCAGTAAATAATTAAGACATAATAGGGACAACTTACAATGTAATCAACATGTAGGTATCAAATAATTATCGGAAATGGCAGTCATTTACTAACCTTATTTTTTTGATATGCTTAACTGACGCGATTTGCCAATTACTATTTTTTGTGTAATAAACAAATTAGTTTCTTGGAAAATGTTAATTTATGTATGTGTTACCTGTTAAGTTTCTTATCACCAACACTTATGCGCACAAGGATACACTAAAAACCAAAGAACATTTTCACTGACACTGTTTTCTTCTTTCATTCGGCTTCGATACCACTCACAAAAGGTGACCCTTGGACCAAAGTCCGTAGGAATCAATTATTGAACTCGCGTACTTGAACTCGCGTAAACTGATCTGGATCGGGGTCTCGAGCTCTGGATGCTCCCGTGTGCTAGGACGACCTTCACTTGTGGGCGGTCGGAAAGAGCCAGTGCTCTGCAGTCGAAGACACAGGTTCCTGAAGCAGGTTTACGACCTTAAAAGCCGCTGCTCCGCACCCCGACATAAAATCGTTTCATACTATTCACTATTTGAATACAAAGAATGATCTTCGCGAGACAGTGACGAATAATGAGATTTTGAAAGTTTAGATAGCGACTGCCCAACGAGAACGAATACGAGCAACTAAAAAACACCACAGACCAATAATGAACAAAAACACTATTCCCGTAGGTACGTAGGGATGCTCGATTTCGATTTGATTAATCGATCGATCGCAATTGAGATTTTTGTAACTTAATCGATTAATCGAAAATGGAAAAAATCGAGAAAGTCAATTATTTTAAGTTTATGTTTAAAGTCAATATTTATAACAATTTAAAATGTAGGCCCGACAGTCACACGCAGTGATAAAAAAAATTATGAGGTTTTGTTTCTGATAACAACAATTGGATAATGACAGTCTTTGAAAAAGTATTGTAAAATGTGTGTTTTATATCCCAAGCAACGCGATTTATGATTTTCGAAAAAAAATTTACCAGTGATAGTAAGATTTTGTGTAACAGATTATAAAAGCGCGCGTAAACGTCAAGTCACGTCACTTTACACCAAAACGATACTGGTCGGAACGCCTTAATTCTATGCAAATATCAAATTTTAAATGAATCGAAATTTTTGGCTACTTGACAGTTTTTGAAAAAGTATTGTAAAATGTGCGCCCGTTCATTTTATATCCCAAGCAATTCAATTTATCTGGAAATAATCTAAATAACCAGAGAAAAATAAGATTTTGTGTAACACATTTAAAAAGCGCGCGAAAACGCCTAGTCGCGTCACTGTTGCAACCGTTTACACCGTTTACGCGATTTAACGGTGACGAGCGTTGCCGCCACGTCACCACTCTGCACGCTTGGAACGAAACACCGTGCGCCCGCCGATAGAATCGACCGCGCACCGCTTCCGCCCAATCGAGTAAGTAATGAAACAATGAAAGTAGTGGTTTTTCAACGACGACCGCGAACGATCTCCCACTTATGCTACACCTCTCATGTCTCCTTACAATGCCAAACTAGAGTCAAGCTCAACAGGGTCTTCTTTCCCCGTTGATTCTGCCAGCCAGCCAGCCAGCCAGCAAAAGGAAGTATTCTTTTAATATTGACTACATTATAATATTTTTTTGGATTTTATCGTTTTGCGTTTAAAACCAACGCAGGGAATCCGCTAATGTCAAGTGTACGTCACACAAAGTAACAAATGCTAGTATTTTGGCTTAATAGTCAGAAAATTAAATAAGTAAGTAAGTCGGTCCGTCAGTCACTCAGTCAGTCAGTCAGTCATTCATTAAATGAGTCAATCGTGGCCACACTTTTCATAACATGCTTTTATGTAAACATTCCAGTTTGGAGGAGCATAACTCAAAATTTTGGAGATTTGCGGAAGCTGTCCATGTCGCCAGAGTTGAGGTGGTTGGTGTGGCTTGCTTGGTTGGTTGGTTGGTGGTGGAGAATATAAAGGTTCGTAAAAATAACAATATTATTTGTTTAAGTGGAAAAAGTATAATCAGTTGGTATGATACTATTGAATATTTATTTAAGGGGGGGGGGGGGGGGGTCGAAAATGTGAAATCACAATCAAAAGCATTTTATTTGTATAAATGCAACATGAGTGCAAGTTAGTAAGTAAGACATTAAATAGTAATATATTTAAATCAATGAACACTTGCATAAAGAAAGATTAACAGTTAAGCATTTTATTTGCTCTGATGCAACATGAGTGTAAATCGAGTAAGACATAATATATTCGGTAAGTTTAATGCAATCTTCTGGAATAATTTCATCGTTGATTATTAACAACGAATGAATCCTTTAGATTGCGGTTTAATACCGTTGTGTGTCCTCCTCTCCTCAATTTTACTTTAAAGCAGAATTCAGAGGCTGGGGGACTCGCACAATGGTATTAAAAAGTCCTCCTCCTCCTCCCGTACGGTGCCTGTTATAAACTAGCCGCCGGATTATTTGTTGATGCTTGCAGCAGCAAAAGCAGCAGCAGCACGCCATTAGAGAGAATGTTGTCAACAGTTTATTTATAATTAAATAGAGAGCCCAACATTCGTTGTATGTACAACGAATGTTCGGCTCTATGTTCTCGCATATGTATGCGCCTAGAAATGCATCTTTAAGATAAATGTAATCACTTTAACGAAGGTTTCTACAGGTTCCTGACAACAGACGAACGCTACCAATACAAAAAAATAATGTATCTGAAGAAAAAAACCTTCATAACATGCTTTTATGTAAACATTCCAGTTTGGAGGAGCATTATTCAAGATTGCGGAGATTTGCGAAAGCGGTCAGCTGCTGCTGGTCATTTGGTTGGTTGGAGATAATATGAAGCTTCGTTATTCTAAAATTATGTTTTAAGAGGGAAAGGAAAATCAAAATTAGTCAATTGTTAAGCATTTTATATGCCCTGATGCAAAATATGTGCAAGCTGAGACACCATTATGCAATAATATCATCATGGGCGTGGATCAATCCCCCCCCCCCCAACAATCGAATCTTTAGATATAATAGATGTATGATGTATAAAAACAGATCCTGAACGAGATGAAGATAAGAGTAGAGAATGGTACATATAATACAGTATCTGATGTGATTTGTACATTTATTAGATATATAGGGGTTTAAGACTTGCATTGTCCTTTTCTACTAAAGTCTTATTTTAATATATCAGTTTATAGAAAACTTGGACACAATGGCGAACATTAGTTGTTATGTGCGTGTGATAGTTTTCGAAGAAAATCATATCTAACGGCGAACATTCGTTCGTTGTTAATGGCTGCTTGTGAAGGAATCTTAAAACTCGCAGACGAACATTCGTAGGACAATAATAAGTATGTACATTTGGGTGCACATCTACCCTAATAAATTTTATATTGCCGCGGCCATTCCCGAACCTTCCAACGCAGAAACATCCGGAACATTCGCGCGCAGTCCGGCCTTGATCGAGCGTACGGCCGTAGTTCTAGTAATATAAATTTTTAAGACTTTCGCGTTCCATCTTAAACATTTAAAATAATTTAACGGGTCAAAACGCGACGCCATTTTTATTTAGTAGTTAATACGAACTACTTACTGCCCGACGTTGCGGTTAGGTTGCACCAACCGTGGTCACGAGCTGACTGGACTTGCTCGCCTTCGTCTGTTCGGATCACATTGTCACGTAACAAAATATTATTGAAGTCACTTCGACACACTACACTGACAGTATCCGGAGTTGTATTAGATCGTTCTAATCGCGGTAAACATTTATTAATCACTGGATTCCATGCTGATGATAACTTAAATCCGTCTTCTCTATTGAAATTTTTGTACTTTTTGATTTCAATAGCTTCACGTTCTATCCTAGTATCGTAGTGGCGATCGGTCGAGAGGATTTTAGGGTCGTGCAACTCCATCCAATGATTAACTCCCATTTCTAACAGATGTTCTGCTACAGCGGATTTATTAGCCTGACGATTTTTAAATTATTTTAAATAGTTCTAGTAAATTCTAGTAAAATCTCGACTCTCTGAAGTCCCGCCTTTCCAAACTAGATGACGCTGTTTACTAAAACACCATCGATCGTGGCGCGTAACAGTATGTTCCCTTTAGGTTGCATAATGGATTCTCAACTTGCACATATTTTGCATTAGGGCATATAAAATGCTTAACAATTGACTAATTTTGATTTTCCTTTCCCTCTTAAAACATAATATTAGAATAACGAACCTTCATATTATCACCAACCAACCAAATAACCAGCTCGCTGACCGCTTTTGCAAATCTCCGCAATCGTGAATAACGCTCCTCCAAGCTGGAATGTTTACATAAAAGCATGTTATGAAGGTTTTTTCTTCAGATACATTATTTTTTTGTATTGGTAGTGTTCGTCTGTTGTCAGGAACCTGTAAACCTTCGTTAAAGTGATAACATTTATCCTAAAGATGCATTTCTAGAGCGCATATGTGTACAACGAATGTTCGGCTTTCTATTTAATTATACATAAACTGTGTTAATTACATTCTCTCTAATGGCGTGCTGCTGCTGCTGCTGCAAGCATCACCAAATAATCCGGCCACTAGTTTTTAACAGGCACGTACGGGAGGAGGAGGACTTATTTAATACCATTGTGCGTGTCCCCAGCCTCTGAATTCTGCTTTAAAGTAAAATTGAGGAGAGGAGGACACACAACGGTATTAAACCGCAATCTGAAGGATTCATTCATTGTTAATAATCAACGATGAAATGATTCCTGAAGATTGCATTAAACTTACCGAATATATTATGTCTTACTCGATTTGCACTCATGTCGCATCAGAGCAAATAAAATGCTTAACTGTTAATCTTTCCTTATGCAAGTGTTCATTGATTTAAATATATTACTATTTAATGTCTTACTAACTTACCCTCATGTTGCATTTAAACAAATAAAATGCTTTTGATTGTGATTTCACATTTTCGACCCCCCCCTCCCCCCCTCCTTAAATAAATATTCAATAGTATCATACCAACTGATTATACTTTTTCCACTTAAACAAATAATATTGTTATTTTACGAACCTTTATATTCTCCACCACCAACCAACCAACCAACCAAGCAAGCCACACCAACCAACTCAACTCTGGCGACATGGACAGCTTCCGCAAATCTCCAAAATTTTGAGTTATGCTCCTCCAAACTGGAATGTTTACATAAAAGCATGTTATGAAAAGTGTGACCACGATTGACTCATTTAATGACTGACTGACTGACTGACGGACCGACTTACTTACTTACTTACTTATTTAATTTTCTGACTATGAAGCCAAAATACTAGCATTTGTTTTTTTGTGTGACGTACACTTGACATTAGCGGATTCCCTGCGTTGGTTTTAAACGCTAAACGATAAAATCCAAAAAAATATTACAATGTAGTCAATATTAAAAGAATACTTCCTTTTGCTGGCTGGCTGGCTGGCTGGCAGAATCAACGGGGTAAGAAGACCCTGTTGAGCTTGACTCTAGTTTGGCATTGTAAGGAGACATGAGAGGTGTAGCATCAGTGGGAGATTGTTCGCGGTCGTCGCTGAAAAACCACTACTTTCATTGTTTCATTACTTACTCGGTTGGGCGGAAGCGGTGCGCGGGCGATTCTATCGGCGGGCGCACGGTGTTTCGTTCCAAGCGTGCAGAGTGGTGACGTGGCGGCAACGCTCGTCACCGTTAAACTCCCGCGTGATCCGGTTCGAGGACACTGCCAGGCGGGGAGTTTGACTGGGGCGGTACATCTGTCAAAGAATAACGCAGGTGTCCTAAGGCCAGCTCAGCGAGGACAGAAACCTCTTCGTTAAAGTGATTGCCGTTTAAAATGTATACACATTTATTCACTCACTAATAAAATATCTATGTACACGTAGATAGATAGATAGATACATACATACATACTTAGTTAGTTAGTTACTCACTCACATACTTACTTACATACATACATACATACGTAAATAAGTACCTAGGAAGATGTATATACAGTGTGTAACAAAAAGGTGAAATAAAATTTTAAGGGCGTGTAGGGTAGGTAGTGCGTAGTTCCAATGCAAAACCACAACCTCGTACAGCTGTTAATTAGGGAGTAAATCGATGTCAAAGTTTTTACTAAAACTTATCGTTGATAACCCTATTAGATGTAAACAAATCATAAATCAAAATGAAGCAAAAGATTAAGTAGAATACAGATGTGCAACTTTGACAAATTTCAGTTGAGTGTGCAGTGATCGTGATCGTTAAGTACTTATTTAACACTACTTTTTAAGGTTCCGTAGCCAAATGTTCTGTACGTTCTGTCTGTATGTCACAGGCACTTTTTTCCGAAACTATGAGACCTATTGCTGTTAAGACTTGGTATGTAGATGTATTTTATGAACCTTTAAGCATTAAGATTTTCACTAAAATAGAAAAAAACAATTAACTTTAGGGGCTCTCCATACTTAAAACTGAAAGTCAACATTTTTTTCTTCAAACCTATACCTACGTGTGGTGTTTAAAGTAGAAAAATGTATGCAAACTTCTACAGAATGTAGTAGTTTAAACAAGATCTAGTAAGTAATTTTTTTAATACGTCATAAATCGTAAACCACAATTTACCTTTAGTAATACAAATATTATCACACTTGCTTCTATGGAACCCTTCATGGGCGAGTCCGACTCCCACTTGGCCGGTTTTTTAATATGAGATGTTTTAAATATGAGGTACATAACATAACCTAACAGAAATAGTCAATATCAGCAAGCACAGTTTTGTAATCGAAAACATGATATTTATTATTTGTACTATCCATTCATACTTTTAAATATTACGTAAGGAATATTATTAGATCACAAAAGCAGTAAATTAATTAAATTCTCCTACCTACCAATCATTTCAACTTGGTGACCTTCTGCGCTTATTTTATCAATGACTAATCACGCACACAAAAATCACGACAACGGGAGTCCACGTGGACTGCGGCACCTTTCCGTCAAAAGTCTAAGCGCCCGCACCAATCAGCGATCATTTCGCACACATTGCAACAATGCGCTTAGCCAATAATATCCTGTCGCGTGACTGTCACCTACGGATCGCTTTCCGGGTAGGGATCTAGGGATGCTAATCGATTGTGAAATAATCGATATTTTGGTAATTGATTATTTGCGTAGCACCGATATTAATTAATCGATTAATCTTAGAAATGCCGTTACATTAGAACGGTTTCTTTTAAACTTTTTCGTTGAGATCCTGCTAAACATGTTAAAAATGAAACACAGAATTCTCGGTAAAATGAAAAAATCTACAAATAAAAATATTTATTAAGTATAAAAAAGTGAAAGTTTGAGATTACTAAAACTTTAGCTATGTTAGCTTATTAGTTAAGTAATATCTTTACATTTTTATTTTTTTATTTTAAAGCATTTTATTTCTAAAAATTAAATTTTAGTTTTTTTGTCTGTGGAACAAAAGAACCGAAACAGAAAGCACCTTTTGTGTGACGTCATTAAACACTACAATTCGCAAATGACAGCTGTCGGCGGATTTTATTTATTTTAATGTGACGAAACGATGATTTCACCGAGTTAATTTAATTGGCTACTTGACAGTGTTAACAATAAAATATGAAAAGTGTTAGATATGTTAGCTTATTAGTTAAGTAATCATTTTACATTTTTACTTTTTAATTAAAAGCATAGTTAGTATTTTATTTTTGCAAAATAAATTTTAGTTTTTTATCTGTGGAACAAAAGAACCGAAACGGAAACCACCATTGCAATTCGGAAATGACAGCTGTCGGCGAAAATTATTTATTTTAATGTGGCGAAACAATGATTATTTTACCAATTAAATTGAATTATTGTGTCTCTAATCGTATTAAGAATTTATTGAAACATTTTCCGTTTATCTTGATTAAGTCTTTCCTATGCGTGTCGGTTCGTTTTCTAGGACGTTGACGTCATAATTGCAACAGTGACGCGACTAGGCGTTTTCGCGCGCTTTTTAAATGTGTTACACAAAATCTTATTTTTCTCTGGTTATTTAGATTATTTCCAGATAAATTGAATTGCTTGGGATATAAAATGAACGGGCGCATATTTTACAATACTTTTTCAAAAACTGTCAAGTAGCCAACAATTTAGATTCATTTAAAATTTGATATTTGCATAGAATTAAGGCGTTCCGACCAGTATCGTTTTGGTGTAAAGTGACGTGACTTGACGTTTACGCGCGCTTTTATAATCTGTTACACAAAATCTTACTATCACTGGTATTTTTTTTTTCGAAAATCATAAATCGCGTTGCTTGGGATATAAAACACACATTTTACAATACTTTTTCAAAGACTGTCATTATCCAATTGTTGTTATCAGAAACAAAACCTCATAATTTTTTTTATCACTGCGTGTGACTGTCGGGCCTACATTTTAAATTGTTGTAAATATTGACTTTAAACATAAACTTAAAATAATTGACTTTCTCGATTTTTTCCATTTTCGATTAATCGATTAAGTTACAAAAATCTCAATTGCGATCGATCGATTAATCAAATCGAAATCGAGCATCCCTACGTACCTACGGGAATAGTGTTTTTGTTCATTATTGGTCTGTGGTGTTTTTTAGTTGCTCGTATTCGTTCTCGTTGGGCAGTCGCTATCTAAACTTTCAAAATCTCATTATTCGTCACTATGTCTCGCGAAGATCATTATTTGTATTCAAATAGTGAATAGTATGAAACGATTTTATGTCGGAGTGCTTCATCCGGGAGCATCAATAGTGCTCGTGAACTGTATCGCCAGCGATTCATCGATGGCAGACCCTTTGCGGAGCAGCGGCTTTTAAGGTCGTAAACCTGCTTCAGGAACCTGTGTCTTCGACTGCAGAGCACTGGCTCTTTCCGACCGCCCACAAGTGAAGGTCGTCCTAGCACACGGGAGCATCCAGAGCTCGAGACCCCGATCCAGATCAGTTTACGCGAGTTCAAGTACGCGAGTTCAATAATTGATTCCTACGGACTTTGGTCCAAGGGTCACCTTTTGTGAGTGGTATCGAAGCCGAATGAAAGAAGAAAACAGTGTCAGTGAAAATGTTCTTTGGTTTTTAGTGTATCCTTGTGCGCATAAGTGTTGGTGATAAGAAACATAACAGGTAACACATACATAAATTAACATTTTCCAAGAAACTAATTTGTTTATTACACAAAAAATAGTAATTGGCAAATCGCGTCAGTTAAGCATATCAAAAAAATAAGGTTAGTAAATGACTGCCATTTCCGATAATTATTTGATACCTACATGTTGATTACATTGTAAGTTGTCCCTATTATGTCTTAATTATTTACTGACTCAAATTACGGGGTGCTGACAATTAATGAGATTTTTTCAATTGTAAAGTCATGTAGTTCAGTGGGTAAAGTCATATTTGGGGTATTGTCCTAAAAACTAGACATTAACTTTTACCTACATATATAGTCATAAAAAGAAATGTACCTAACAGATTATTTCTATGTACTGTTTCTGAATAGTATTTTAATAAATGCATTTCGGTAATTATGGTTTGATTATTCAGTCCTATTCCAAGTAAAATTAAGTAATAGTAGTTTCTAGTAGGCGGGTGGGCTGCGCGGGCGCGTAGCGGGGCGGCCGCGCATCAGCTGATCGCGCGGCGCGTCTGTGGTTGAGCGCGAATGACCTCAATCAGGGTTGTCAACGTTTTCAGTAAAAAAACAATTTATTTAGTTAGTATGGAAGAAAAAACTTGTTTGTAATTAGCCGATATTAATACAACTGAATGTACACCTGCTATAGATACATACCCTAAAATATTATTTCGCCTTTTTGTTACACCCTGTATATAAAAGATGAAAGACAAACAGACAAATACTTATTATTCCTAAGATTTAATTCATTACAAAAAATAGACAGACTGATAAACATTTTTTGTACATATATGTGTATGTACATATAGGTATATTTGCGTATTACGAATGCTCGTAAAAGTTTAAATTATAAGATATGCAATTTATTAGGGTAGAGTACGTATGTGCATACAAATGTACATACAAACATATACTTACTTATTATTGTCCTACGAATGTTCGTCTGTGAGTTTTAAGATTCCTTCAAGAGCAACTATTAACAACGAACGAATGTTCGCCGTTAGAAATGATGTTTCTTCGAAAACTATCACACGCACACAACAACGAACGAACACACAAGACGTTCGCCATTGTGTCCCTATAAACTAATATATTAAAATAAGACTTTAGTAGAAAAGGACAATGCAAGTCTTCCAGTCGTGGTGTGTATTATATATTTGTTTACAATACGCTACCCCTAAACCCCTATATATCTAATAGATGTACAAATCACATCAGATACTGTATTATATGTACCATTGGACCTCTTATCTTCATCTCGGTCAGGATCTGTTTTTATACATCATACATCTATTATATCTATAGATTCGATTGTTGGGGGGAGGGGGATTGATCCACGCCCATGATGATATTATTGCATAATGGTGTCTCAACTTGCACATATTTTGCATCAGGGCATAAAAAATCTAGATGGCTTGTTGGCCCCTCCCTTTTGTTAAACGCAAACATGTGGCCAACTGAGCCGACAAATAACATCCCACCAGTTCTCACATACTCGAAAACATATCATGTGTGTGAATTGGTAGGATTTCAAGCAACTGCACGTGCTTATTACGCCGCGATGATTTTTAAGAAACCTTTGGACACTCATCTTTTGAATTCTAAATCTCGAACTTATTATTTTTATACTTCATCAAACTCATTAAAGTGTAATCCATTTAGTCATAGTTGTACTGGGTTGCACCGATCAGCATCAAATTCGCCTGCACTAATTGCCAAAGACTGCACAACAACATCTGTACAAGCGGATTCAAAGCTAAGTCAAGCTAACCTGAACCTGTAGCGGCTGGCTGGACGAATTCAAGCAGCACCTGACTTAAGTAAGAAAGCAAAGAAACCAGTCTTGCTTGATGGACGACACCCAATTGTAAATTTACTGATCCAGTATTACTACAAAAGAAAGCGCATACGATATTGCCAAACGTTTCCTGTTCTGCAGAATCACCCTCGCCCACCATCAAAGGGACTCATCTCGACGCCGACTAGTTCCGACCTGTCAAAGTCACATTGGACGTCGAAAGGAGGAGAGGTACATCGCCCTGTACACTTGCCTGACAGTGAGAGCCCTTCACATAGAAAGTGTCCATAACAACCTTTCAGATTCTGCAATCATTAATTTTTGAAGATATATTTGCACATAGAGGAACACCAGCAACGATTCACACGCACAATGGCAAACATTACTTTCAGAAACCGAAGCTGTTGTTGATTATTGTCCTCTGACTCACATGAGCGGTAACTCCAACGATCAAGAGACGCTGACACCATTCCATTTCCTCATCGGTCAATCATCATCTATAACTGTGCCTACACCCTCGCTGGACGTCTCTGCCTTGACTGAAAGATCAGAATGGCGGAAAGTAACGCGCCTCACTGACCACTTTTGGACAAGATGGGTATGAGAGGTCCTATCAGAATGGCGGAAAGCAACGCGCCTCACTGACCAACACAACACGATGGGTACGAAAAGTCCTACCACTACTCTACTTCAGGCCAACTACCGACGCTACCAGCTACGGAGACGCTGCCAGATACCACTTCTACCCTGGACGCGATGGCATAGTGCAGGTAGTCGACGTTACAACCAAGGGCGGGAGTTTGCGTAGGCCGGTTATAACATAGTGCCAAGGTAACGGTTGACCACATTTTCTTCACTATTTTAACAATTCAATCGTATTTCATACGAGGGGGGAGAATGTGACCAACCGAACCTACATACTTTTACTTTTACTTTTAAATTTGACGTCTTATTTTGATATTATTTTTGTTTACTTTTCGCTGTCACATTCATTCCTTCTGTACATACTTGCACTCACTTGAAAATACAACATTTTACATCTTTTCATCATCTTTTTCTTTGTATAAATGCAACATGAGTGCAAGTTAGTAAGTAAGACATTAAATAGTAATATATTAAAATCAATGAACACTTGCATAAGGAAAGATTAACAGTTAAGCATTTTATTTGCTCTGATGCAACATGAGTGCAAATCGAGTAAGACGTAATATATTCGGTAAGTTTAATGCAATCTTCAGGAATAATTTCATCATTGATTATTAACAACGAATGAATCCTTAAGATTGCGGTTTAATACCGTTGTGTGTCCTCCTCTCCTCAATTTTACTTTAAAGTAGAATTCAGAGGCTGGGGGACACGCACGATGGTATCAAGTAAGTACTTTGACGACAATTTTGGTTTTCTATTATAAATAATACGAATGTTACTTTAATATTTTTATTTTTATAATATTTCGTATTGTAACCTCATCAACACTTTTGCTTTTTTTTATTTTAAAATCCATATGCGGAGATTTGTAATTGGTATATATATCTATTTAATGTAAACGTAGTTATAGTATCTATTTACACTGTAAATCTTCCAAATAAATAAATAAATAAATAAATAATTAAATAGAGAGCCGAACATTTGTTGTACATATGCGCTCTAGAAATGCATCTTTAAGAAATATGTTATCACTTTAACGAAGGTTTCTACAGGTTCCTGACAACAGACGAACGCTACCAATACAAAAAAATAATGTATTTGAAGAAAAAACCTTCATAACATGCTTTTATGTAAACATTCCACTTTGGAGGAGCATTATTCAAGATTGCGGAGATTTGCGAAAGCGGTCAGCTGCTGCTGGTCATTTGGTTGGTTGGTGATAATATGAAGTTTCGTTATTCTAATATTATGTTTTAAGAGGGAAAGGAAAATCAAAATTAGTCAATTGTTAAGCATTTTATATGCCCTAAGGCAAAATATGTGCAAGTTGAGACACCATTATGCAATCTAAAGGGAACAACATACCTATTGAGACATTTAATATCATCATGGGCGTGGATCAATCCCCAAAAACAATCGAATCTATAGATATAATAGATCCTGAACGAGATGAAGATAGGGGTCCAATGGTACATATAATAAAGTATCTGATGTGATTTGTACATCTATTAGATATGTAGGGGTCTAGGGTAGCGTATTGTAAACAAATATATAATACACACCACGACTGGAAGACTTGCACTGTCCTTTTCTACTAAAGCCTTATTTTAATTTAACAGTTTATAGACACAATGGCGAACATTCGTTGTTGTGTGCGTGTGATAGTTTTCGAAGAAACATCATATCTAACGGCGAACATTCGTTCATTGTTAATGGTTGCTTGTGAAGGAATCTTAAAACTCGCAGACGAACATTCGTAGGACAACAATAAGTAAATATATGTTTGTATGTACATTTGTGTGCATCTTCCTAGGTACATATTTACGTATTTATGTATGTATATAAGTAAGTATGTGAGTGAGTAACTAACTAACTAAGTATGTATGTATCTATCTATCTACGTGTACATAGATATGTGCCGACCTACGACATGACCTACAAGTCGACACAAATACAGCGTCAGCAGAATTAGCGTAGTAAACAACGCTCCATACGTAATGCGTGACATCGATATCCTACATCGCGATATCAGAGTTTTCGTCGCCACTTAGTATATATACGACAAACCAAGATTGGTAGTTGGGCCTTGGTCCCCGAGCAGATAACACCTAGCTCGGCGGAAGTACTTCCACTTTTAGTAAAGAACATACGTTCCTTACATTGGTGACCCCGACTGAGCTGAACACCAGCAGCCTTAGAAGAAAGGAGCCTTCGCATCAGGCCAAGTCTCCATACCCTCAACAGCCAGCTTAGCCACGACAAGAGCACCGGACCACCTCAGCTGACAAAGCCACCTGGTTCCGGGCCCGTGTAATGAAGCAGGCCATCGCAGCCCTACGACCGAGTCATTGGTTCACACCGGCGTAGCAGCAGCTGCCTCTCTGCATACTACACGCATCGGGCATGTGCTTGGACTTCAAAGGGGGGGGGGAGTACTGTGCCGACCTACGACATGACCTACAAGTCGACACAAATACAGCTGTTAGTCACAGGAATAAATAAGAAGCAAATACAATAAAAACCCGTATATTTTTGCTTTCACTGTGACAGTTTTTTAATGACAAGAAATATTTCAAAAATCAAAAAGAATATCAAAAACAATTAAAAAGAAATAATGACAAAATATATAAAAAGGTTTTGCGTCGGCAACACAGCCGCCCCCGGTGTCGAAGACACGGAAACAATTTAAAGCCGACTGTACACAAAAGGGGTAGTTACCATAGGCTAAAGTAAAAAAACTAGTCGCCTTACTAATATGTCTGCCAGCAAGCCGAAATCCCTTTTTCCAACACGCCCGCTAAATCATGTCGTCGTCGGATACATTAGCGACCCGGTAATAATTTAAAGAAGCACTTAATGAAAAATAGGCTGGTGGCTCCGGGTCGATGACGACGTGAGTCAGGGTGCGATAATACAAGGCAAGCCCTACGCTTCTGCCGGCAACATGCCGAGTACATCTTTCGAAGCACGATGAAGAAGAGTAGCCGCAACATCAGTTTAAGTAGTCGTTCTGACTAGCCGCTCTGCTCCGCCCATGAATGATGCTACCAATGTTATGAAGTTTCAAAATAATCACTTGCAAATTCCATAAATTCCCTCAACGCAACCGATTGTCCAGTGTCGATTGTCTCTCACGAAGTTGTTCCAATCCAAATCCAATCAGATTATTGTTACGAGCTTCGGGTTCGTGACAATAAAAACAGCCGATAAAAATTACCAAAAGTCACACTTTAATTGAACGCCACTAATTACAACCTTAAAACGCACTAATTAAAACAACAATCGCTCCCAAGTCGCACTTCAAAATCGCTTTCGAAGTAATCACTTGTATCGCTAATTCAATACTGTCCCCGGTCGCGGTGAATCCCGGCCTTTTATATTGCCGCGGCCGTTCCCGAACCTTCCAACGCAGAAACATCCGGAACATTCACGCGCAGTGCGGCCTTGAACGGCCGTACGCTCGGTCAAGGTCATTGTTCTAGTAAATTCTGGCGTACGCGTCTCGACTCTCTGTAGTCCCGCCTTTCCACACTAGATGGCGCTGGTTACTACGAACGTTAATCGTGGCGCGTAACACTGCCCCCTCCTAAGACATGCTCGTCCCGAGCATTTTCGGCTCCATAATAACGCGCCAATCGATCCACATGGACGATCTTAGGAGTACCCCTCGCACCTTTTTGTATCCGGTAGGTTACGTCATTGATCTTAGTCACAATTCGATACGGCCCTTCCCATTTCGCCTGAAGCTTAGGAGATTTCCCCTTGCTGCGGATTGGATTGTGCAACCACACTAGTGAACCTTCGTCAAACTCTTCACTGTTCATTTTGCGGTCATAGCGGGTTTTCATTCTTTCAGACATTTGCTGGCCCGATTGTCTCACGTGCTCACAAATGTCATTCATCTTGTTCCGTAAGTTATTTGCATAATCTGTTATACTGCATGGGGAATCAGGTGGTATTCCGGTGATCATGTCTGCAGGCAGTCGTAGTTCTCTTCCAAAGTTTGCGAACGCTGGTGTTACCGATGTACTTTCGTGAACAGCGCTACGATATGACAGCAAAAATGGTTGTATGTGCTTGTCCCAATCTCGTTGCCGATTTTCCACAACTTTTGCCAAGTACCTCTCTAGTGTCTGATTAAATCGTTCCACCATTCCATCCGACTGTGGGTGGTAAGAAGTTGTTCTTGTTTTATGAGTTCCCATAACTCGACAAGTTTCCTGGAATATTTGGGACTCAAAATTCCTTCCTTGATCACTGTGGATTTCCAAGGGAACTCCAAAACGACAGAAGACTTCATAAACTAACTTATCAGCAACTGTCGAGGCCTCTTGATTTGGAATGGCGAAGACTTCCGGCCACTTAGTGAAGTAATCCATCACAACCATGAAATATTTGTTACCACTTTCACTTTCCGGGAACGGCCCCGCAACGTCAAGGGCTATCCTCTCCCATGGTGCGCCCACATTGTACAGCTTCAATGCACCTCTACTACGAGTCTGAGGTCCCTTTACAGCCGCACAACTTGTACATTTGCGACACCAGTCCTCGACATCGTCCCGACAGTAGACCCAGTAGAACCGTTCTCGTATCTTTAGTAGTGTCCGTTTTACTCCCAGATGACCTCCTGAACAACCATTATGGTACAGCTGTAGAACATCCGGTACTTGACCTTTGGGGACAACCATTTGCAGATGACAGCTGTCTCCACGAGCATTTTCCCATCTACGGCACAGAACTCCATCCTGAATCACCAAGCTGTCCCATTGGGCCCAATAGCTCTTTGTGATCGAACTCATCGCTGAGACGTCGCTCCACCTAGGCCTAGGAACTCCGGCCTTCATCCACTCCAGAATCGGCTTGATGTCCGCATCCTCCTGCTGTGCACGTTGTAGGTTTTCCTTCCACTCGTTGCTAAGGTCTGTCTTGAGCATCCTCACAGGAACAACTTCTTTACTTTCTTGCCTGGTACAATGCTTGCAGTCTTCAGGACAAGGTCTTCTTGACAATGCATCTGCGTTACCATGAGATTTTCCGCTGCGATGTTCCACCACAAAGTCGTATTCCTGCAGTAATTCAATCCATCTCGCAACTTGTCCTTCCGGATTCTTGAACTGCAAAAGCCATTTCAGTGCAGCATGGTCAGTTCGTATGTGGAATTTCCGCCCCAGAAGATATTTGCTAAAGTGCTGCAACGACTTTACCACAGCAAGCAGTTCTCGTCTCGTAACACAATAGTTCCTTTCAGGTTTCGACAAAGACTTGCTGAAGTAAGCTATCACAATTTCTTGATCGCCATTCCGCTGGGATAATACACCGCCAAGTCCTATGTCACTGGCGTCTGTGTCAACTATGAATTCCTTGCTCACATCAGGGTATCCCAAAATAGGTGTTTTGCACAGACGGTCCTTTAGCTCCTGGAATGCGATGTCGCAACTTCCATCCCAGCAGAATTGTCGCTTCTCCTCCGTTAGCTTATGCAGGGGTTTTGCTATATCTGCAAAGTTCTTAACAAAACGCCGATAGTAGGAACACAAACCAAGGAATGCTCTGACCTGCGTCTTGTCTTTTGGGATTGGCCAATCCTTTACAGCAGCGATTTTCTCTGGATCCGTGCTGATACCTTCTTCAGACACTACATATCCCAAAAAGCTAACTTGCCGTTTGAATAGTGAACACTTCTTCGGGCTTAACTTGAGGTTGGCACTCTGGATCTTCATGAGCACGCGTTCCAGATTTAGAAGATGTTCTTCAAACGTACGGCCTACGATGATTATGTCATCCAAGTAGACTAGACAGGCATCGCCAATCAGACCGGTAAGTACAAGTTCCATCAACCTTTCAAACGTTGCCGGAGCGTTGCACAATCCAAACGGCATGACTTTGAATTGCCACAGACCCTTTCCTGTCGAGAATGCAGTCTTCTCCTTGTCTTTAGGATCAATTTCAACTTGCCAGTAACCACTTTTTAAATCTAGCGTGCTAAACCACTTTACTCCAGTAAGCATGTCCAGCGTGTCATCAATTCTTGGCAAAGGATAGCTGTCTTTCTTTGTAACGTCGTTCAGACGACGATAGTCAACACAAAACCTCATGCTACCGTCTTTCTTTCTTACCAGCACTACAGGTGAACACCATGGACTAGATGAAGGTTCAATAACACCATCCTTCACCATTCCCTCAATCATGGTTTCCACGTCCTTTTCACGTGCTACGGGCAATCTCCTTGGCCGCTGACGGATAGGCAATTCTTCTCCTGTGTTAATTTTGTGTTGAACTAAGCCAGTCCTTCCGATGTCAGCATCGTTTGACGAGAAAACGTTGGCATACTTGAGCAACATTTGTTTCGCCTTGACCATTTCATTTTGGGACAGAGCGCTGCGGCAGTCTTCTAAAAGTGTGGTCACTCTCGTTTGTGTATCTTTGCTGACGGTCCCGGTCGATTGATGTTGGCATCGACGCAACCAATCCACTTCCTCGCAAGTACCAACTAGTGTGCCTTTTTCTATAACCTGTTCCTGGTCACAAAGGTTCAGCACACGTACCCCTGAGATGTCGGTGGCTCTAACCAAAGTGCGTGCCACTTTCCATGGAAGGTCATTTTCTACCCTTTCCACAAGTACACAACGTTGAGTTTGCCCAGGATTCCGAGGAAGACTAACCGGCACAATCGTTTCAGATCTCGGCGGAAGAACAATCTTTTTAAGGCTGTATACATTCCCTGGTAACGCGCCTTCAACGAAAAGTTCCTCTTGTCCACATTTCAGAACACCATGCTTGACGTCAATTTCGCAACTATTCTTCCTCATAAAGTCAAGGCCCAGGATGCAATCGTCCATTATATCCGCCACAATGACATTATGCAGGTAGGTTCTGTTGCCTAGCTTCAGCCCCATCTTCTTCTCTCCATGGACGGGTATGCGCTGACCTGTGGCTGTTACCAAATTAATGTGTTCTCGGTTGTATGCAGAGTCCCCAAGGGACCGTCTCATAATTTGGGAACTGACAACCGTGCGAGAGGCTCCAGTGTCTATAGTCAGCTTACACGGCGTTCCGTTTACCTCGCCCTGGATGACTAGGCTGTTCCCGTCTTGGGTTTGTTTGATCGAAACCCTTGGGGCTCTTTGAACCTCAGCCAGCACCCGCCCCGCAGTCCTGGCTATTACTCGTTTCCCTGCTGCTGGTGCTGGGCGGTGCTCTTAGCTGGACTGCCGTCTTCTCCTTCTGCAGTTCGCTTAGGGCAACTGGATCGAAGGTGGCCCCTTTCCCCGCAGCCATAGCACCTAGGGCTGTAACTTTTATTGCGGTCGCGAACTGAAGCCGCTGCAACCTCCCTGACGCGATGGGAACGATGATCCTGCCGCACAGCTTCCACCTCCAGTGCATGGGCCAAGGCGTCCTTAAGCGTCCCATGGTGCCCGAGCCTCACAGCAGCTCTAACTTCAATATCGCGGATGCCGTCGATGAACGCCTGCACCAGGTTCCCATCAATAAGCGCTGGTACGGACTGGTAAGCTTTACGCACCAGCTTCTCCACTTCAAGGGCCCACTGCTGCAAGTTTTCGCTGCTGCGTTGCACGCGGTCCTTAAGCTGTGCGCGAAACACGTGTTCCAAGTGAGCGTCGCCATATCGAGCCTCCAGTGCCTCAAGGAGCTGCTCGTAAGTCACTTCCTTACCGAGAGCTTCCAAAACTGATAAGGCCTGGTCACGAAGGCCTAGAGTGAGGGCAGTCATGGCCTGATTTTTATTCCAGCCATTCGCTTTCATGACTGCCTCAAACTGGATTTTGTAGGCCGACCAGGAAGAAGTTCCGTCGAACGGTGGCACTTTGAATCCACGTAGCGAAGGTGTTGTAGCTACGGGAGCTGCGATTGCTTCTCCAAGTTTAAGACAATCCAGCGTTTTCTTAACGTCTGCCATCACGGTCTTCTTCACATCAGCCACTACGTAGTCAACCCGATTATTGACTTGGTCGATCCGGATTTCAGCTTCCAGCAGGCGGTTGTCATGTTGAGCAACCTTATCCTTCACCTCCTTTATGTCTTTCCCGAAGGTAGCGTGAAGGTCCTTCAGAAGAAGCATCTGCTCTTCTTGGCGGCGAGCCTGTTCCTCCTGGCGGCGAGCCTGTTCCTCCTTGTCCTGCTGCCTCTGGTCTTCCAACCGACGAGCCTGTTCCTCCTGGCGGCGAGCCTGTTCCTCCTTGTCCCGCTGAAGCTGTTCTTCCAATCGACGAGCCTGTTCCTCCTGGCGGCGAGCCTGTTCCTCCTGGCGGCGAGCCTGTTCCTCCTGGCGGCGAGCCTGTTCCTCCTTGTCCCGCTTTAGCTGTTCTTCCAACCGACGAGCCTGTTCCCCCTGTCGGCGAGACTGCTCCTGCAGCATCATCATCAGAGCAGCAAGGTCTGGTGCTGCCGATGCTGCTGGTGTTGCTGTGGACGGGCCGGCCTCCGTGGTTAATAACTGGCTTTCCGATTCCTGCGGCAAAGCTCCACCAAAACGTCTCTGGTCCGTCTCCTGTTGGCGTTGACTCCGGGTACGGATACCCTCCGTGTCGTCTTTAGGTAAAATCGGCATAATTTAAATCCCACTTCTGACACCAATTGTTACGAGCTTCGGGTTCGTGACAATAAAAACAGCCGATAAAAATTACCAAAAGTCACACTTTAATTGAACGCCACTAATTACAACCTTAAAACGCACTAATTAAAACAACAATCGCTCCCAAGTCGCACTTCAAAATCGCTTTCGAAGTAATCACTTGTATCGCTAATTCAATACTGTCCCCGGTCGCGGTGAATCCCGGCCTTTTATATTGCCGCGGCCGTTCCCGAACCTTCCAACGCAGAAACATCCGGAACATTCACGCGCAGTGCGGCCTTGAACGGCCGTACGCTCGGTCAAGGTCATTGTTCTAGTAAATTCTGGCGTACGCGTCTCGACTCTCTGTAGTCCCGCCTTTCCACACTAGATGGCGCTGGTTACTACGAACGTTAATCGTGGCGCGTAACATTATGTTTGGGACCATTGCCATTATCGTGCTGTCTGCAGATCATAGCACTCGTTGAGACTTGCAGATAGACTTCCACCTAAGTTACGGGCACTTCGAAGCATGTAAATGCGCCACATATTGTTTCTCGGTAGCGTAGCGAGCTTCCTGATTCAGAAAAGTCACATTCATGTAGAGGTGCCATCATATAATCAGCCAGCTGGCTGCCAATCAGTGGAGTATGTTTTAAGCACCACCCGCTCTGGATCGTGAAGACACAGTAAGGTTCCGGCTTTACTGAAATGGAGTACCAGCTCTGAGGCAGTTCTCATTTGAAAGGGTGTGCAGCCTGGGCGTATGTCTTGTCGAAGTTGAGCTGAGAGCAGAGAAGGTGACGTTCGGGCTTTTCCAGATCTTCTGAAGACAGTAGAACGAGAGTCAAAGGGTAGACAGGGAAAAAATAAAAGGAACGGGATCCCGGCTTGAAGGTGGCTGAACTATAACTTGGATAGAAAATATGAGCGAACCGTAAAACATGCGCTGTAGCTCATAAAAAAAACTAACTAGCTGCTAAATTCGTAGCATTTGCTATAATTACAGTAAACAGATCTAGATATTGTAAGCTAGCGCATATTACAGATCCCAGGCGAGAGGTAGGGCTTATGCGCTTCATCTCCTCTGGAACCAAATCAAATACTGCCGACAGAGTCCAATTGTTCATGAATGACTTTAAAAATAGTGGATTCAAGAACCATAAAATGAGGCTTCAGAAATATACTAAATAAATGTTTACTAAAGCGAGCTTCAAAATAATTTTAAAACAACAAAGCCAAAAGAAAAATTGAATAAGGCTGTCCAACATGATGGAAAAAGACGCGTAATGGACAGCTTCAATTTCAAAAGGCTGTCGAACATGACGAAAAATGACGCGTAATGAACAGCTATCAGTGCGGCTTGTTATTGAAGCAGAGGAATTGACAGGGGCCTAAGAGGGGCAAACCAAGCCATTCCACCTACGAGTCTTGAAGTGAGCTGGTTAAAAGCGTAGCGACTGCCGCGGGACGCTTCCATTCAGCACACTAAAATAATCCGGAACGAGCTCACCAACTCAAAGGTGAAACGGAGCAGCAACTGCCCGTCTCAGTCAATTCAAAAGATCTAGACTACAAAAGCAGTCAATAAGGTCTGTTAGGAGACCTGAAGGGGCCTCCTTGGAGTTCAGGCTCAAATCTCCAAAGAGGCGTGTGTATCTCATTTGCGGAGAAGCACTCTAACGTAGAGTTTCCAAGGGGGCTTCCATCTGTCATCTTCGGAGAGGATCGGCTGAAATGACGGACTGGTCTCGTTATAAATTTGCTTGAAAACGAGCCAGTCAAAAGAGCGGTCCTCGAAAAATGAAAACGACCCTACCTTGGAGCCTCTGGCGGCCTTGGTGGTCGCAGTCGCAGCAATATCAGCGACGGCTTCCGATAAAAGGACTGTGTCGGTCATTGAAATAATTTTATTAATTTTGTTATAATTATTTATGTGGTGTGTGCCTAATGTATAATTTAAAAAGTGAGGGGAAGCCGTCGCCGAGGGCACCCGCTGTGCAGTAGCGGCAGCTGAATGGTGCGGGCGGCTAGAGACGATCCTCCGTGATGCAGGTCCGTAAGTATCGCCGTTGAGTCGAGGTGGGTGCGAAGCGTGCAAAGCCGGCTGAGTAGACATGGCAGCTATATGGCGATGACTATAATCGCCCCCGGGCCTCGAAGGTGCGACGTCTTGCGTTGTACTGCACAAAAACATCACTGTATTAGGCACATCATCAAAAATTGTAAAAGTGTGGAGATCCACAGCAGGAATTTGTTTCAATGGTTGGTGGCCCTCAGACCCGCGGGAGGCATGCGCTTCGACAGGACACGAGTTCTGCGCCGTCAAAACGACCTGGCTGAAGTTCGGTGCGGCGTAAAAAGTACCTTTGTGCCTCGGTTGTGGAGGCAAGGGCGGTAAAAAGAGCTGCACCGAAGGAGGCTCAATAGGGTTTTGTTCTATTGAACTTGAGTCAGCCTGAATATCAAGCCTGGATGAGTCGGGTATTTCTCTAGGAGGATAAACAAGAGGCTTCACGTGGGCTTCTGCGGCCACGGCGTACGGCGCCTCGACACCAACCTGCAAAATGAGTAAATTCGAGTACTCTTGAGTAACTACGCCGGTACGAGGGAGGGGAGGATCAGCTATGGTGGCGTCCTCTTGATTACCGCTAACTATAGTAGCATCTAACCGTTTATCAATCGAAGACCGACGACGGCTGGATTGGGAACCGCGGCTGGAGAGAGCGGCTAACTGGGCTTCCAGCTTTTTTTCTAAAGCTGCGCGCTCCGCGGCGGCAACTTTACGCTCAATTTCTGCCAGCCGTCTAGCATGTTCTGCTTTTATTGCCAGTCTTTGGGCGGTTCGGCTAGATGAAGTTGCTGAAACTCCCTCAGTACCGATTTTTGCCATTGAGCGTGTTATCATGTTAATAGATAAATTGGAATACTCACGGTTACAGTAGGTACTTACTAGATACTTCTGACACCATTTTGTTAGTCACAGGAATAAATAAGAAGCAAATACAATAAAAACCCGTATATTTTTGCTTTCACTGTGACAGTTTTTTAATGACAAGAAATATTTCAAAAATCAAAAAGAATATCAAAAACAATTAAAAAGAAATAATGACAAAATATATAAAAAGGTTTTGCGTCGGCAACAACAGCGTCAGCAGAATTGGCGTAGTAAACAACGCTCCATACGTAATGCGTGAAATCGATATCCTACATCGCGATATCAGAGTTTTCGTCGCCACTAAGTATATATACGACAAACCAAGATTGGTAGTTGGGCCTTGGTCCCCGAGCAGATAACACCTAGCTCGGCGGAAGTACTTCCACTTTTAGTAAAGAACATACGTTCCTTACAGATATTTTATTAGTGAGTGAATAAATGTGTATACATTTTAAACGGCAATCACTTTAACGAAGAGGTTTCTGTCCTCGCTGAGCTGGCCTTAGGACACCTGCGTTATTCTTTGACAGATGTACCGCCCCAGTCAAACTCCCCGCCTGGCAGTGTCCTCGAACCGGATCACGCGGGAGTTTAACGGTGACGAGCGTTGCCGCCACGTCACCACTCTGCACGCTTGGAACGAAACACCGTGCGCCCGCCGATAGAATCGACCGCGCACTGCTTCCGCCCAACCGAGTAAGTAATGAAACAATGAAAGTAGTGGTTTTTCAGCGACGACCGCGAACGATCTCCCACTTACTTATGCTACACCTCTCATGTCTCCTTACAATGCCAGACTAGAGTCAAGCTCAACAGGGTCTTCTTTCCCCGTTGATTCTGCCAGCCAGCCAGCCAGCCAGCCAGCCAGCCAGCAAAAGGAAGTATTCTTTTAATATTGACTACATTGTAATATTTTTTTGGATTTTATCGTTTTGCGTTTAAAACCAACGCAGGGAATCCGCTAAAGTCAAGTGTACGTCACACAAAGTAACAAATGCGAGTATTTTGGCTTAATAGTCAGAAAATTAAATAAGTAAGTAAGTAAGTAAGTCGGTCCGTCAGTCACTCAGTCAGTCAGTCAGTCATTCATTAAATGAGTCAATCGTGGTCACACTTTTCATAACATGCTTTTATGTAAACATTCCAGTTTGGAGGAGCATAACTCAAAATTTTGGAGATTTGCGGAAGCTGTCCATGTCGCCAGAGTTGAGTTGGTTGGTGTGGCTTGCTTGGTTGGTTGGTTGGTGGTGGAGAATATAAAAGTTCGTAAAAATAACAATATTATTTGTTTAAGTGGAAAAAGTATAATCAGTTGGTATGATACTATTGAATATTTATTTAAGGGGGGGGGGGGGGTCGAAAATGTGAAATCACAATCAAAAGCATTTTATTTGTATAAATGCAAGTTAGTAAGTAAGACATTAAATAGTAATATATTTAAATCAATGAACACTTGCATAAGGAAAGATTAACAGTTAAGCATTTTATTTGCTCTGATGCAACATGAGTGCAAATCGAGTAAGACATAATATATTCGGTAAGTGCATCTTCAGGAATCATTTCATCGTTGATTATTAACAACGAATGAATCCTTTAGATTGCGGTTTAATACCGTTGTGTGTCCTCCTCTCCTCAATTTTACTTTAAAGTAGAACTCAGAGGCTGGGGGACACGCACGATGGTATCAGGTAAGTCCTCCTCCTCCTCCCGTACGGTGCCTGTCATAAACTAGCCGCCGGATTATTTGTTGATGCTTGCAGCAGCAAAAGCAGCAGCAGCACGCCATTAGAGAGAATGTTATCAACACAGTTTATTTATAATTAAATAGAGAGCCGAACATTCGTTGTACATATGCGCTCTAGAAATGCATCTTTAAGAAATATGTTATCACTTTAACGAAGGTTTCTACAGGTTCCTGACAACAGACGAACGCTACCAATACAAAAAAATAATGTATCTGAAGAAAAAACCTTCATAACATGCTTTTATGTAAACATTCCAGTTTGGAGGAGCATTATTCAAGATTGCGGAGATTTGCGAAAGCGGTCAGCTGCTGCTGGTCATTTGGTTGGTTGGTGATAATATGAAGTTTCGTTATTCTAATATTATGTTTTAAGAGGGAAAGGAAAATCAAAATTAGTCAATTGTTAAGCATTTTATATGCCCTGATGCAAAATATGTGCAAGTTGAGACACCATTATGCAATAATATCATCATGGGCGTGGATCAATCCCCCTCCCCCCAACAATCGAATCTATAGATATAATAGATGTATGATGTATAAAAACAGATCCTGAACGAGATGAAGATAAGAGGTCCAATGGTACATATAATACAGTATCTGATGTGATTTGTACATCTATTAGATATATAGGGGTTTAGGGGTAGCGTATTGTAAACAAATATATAATACACACCACGACCGGAAGACTTGCATTGTCCTTTTCTACTAGTCTTATTTTAATATATTAGTTTATAGGGACACAATGGCGAACATTCGTTGTTGTGTGCGTGTGATAGTTTTCGAAGTAACATCATTTCTAACGGCGAACATTCGTTCGTTGTTAATAGTTGCTCTTGAAGGAATCTTAAAACTCACAGACGAACATTCGTAGGACAATAATAAGTAAGTATATGTTTGTATGTACATTTGTATGCACATACGTACTCTACCCTAATAAATTGCATATCTTATAATTTAAACTTTTACGAGCATTCGTAATACGCAAATATACCTATATGTACATACACATATATTGTATAAAGTTGTACAGTGCTCCAATACAACTTTAAATGATAAGAGAGATGTTAGAGATGATGTAGGTATTTTATTGATACTAATAATATGATAGTGAGTACACGCGATGCTTGCTAATTGCGTACTGAAGTAAATAGCTGATGAAGGTTAATGATTGATCGAACGATATACGAAATTGGCAGGAAATGCTGAATGGACAAAATGTACGAGTGTTGCACCGTACATGCTCCGGGAGAGGAAAAGTTGAGGAAGGATGCTGGGTATTATAATGATTGATGATTATTAATGATTGTGATACAAATTCAACTTAATAAATTTACATGTCAAACTTATAAATTTGATAACACATTATTTCTTAAAATGATTGCAAAACGTAGGGGATGTCGCCTTGTTGACTAGCCGTGCGTATCGCAAGTCGGTTAATTCGACGTTGTTTCCTTCGGATGAAGTGTCGTTGTATTGTTCACGCTGTGGTATGGTTTGGCGCGGTGGACGAAGAGTTGCCGTCGGATCTTGCACAGGTGGAGGCGCGGGCGCTCGCGCCGTGATGATGACCGGCGGTAGCGGGCTGCGCGCCTCCGCAGCGGACCCTGGCCTGCTGACAGAGTGCTTGCGATATTTGCTAAATCGACGCCAGAAGAGTGCAATGCCTGCGCAGATAATTATAATCAATATGATGTTTATAAGGACGTATTGAGTGATGTCATGAGCTGTCGTTTCGTTTGGAAATAAATTGTCAACATTGGCATTCTTCAGTTGCTCTACTTGCGAACCAATTTTCTTCAATTCATTTTGAACTTGGGTATGGTTCAAAAAGTCTTCTTCGCTCCGTATCTCCGTGTTATTAAAGGCAGGGAGCTCTATGTCAACGATATGATTTATCGAAGGTATTTCAATTTTCAAAACGTCTGCTTCCGTGTCAAGGTTGTTTTCATGTTGTTTGTGAGTGTAAATAGTAAATGCTTTACTTTTGATGATACAGCCTTCATTAAGGTTGATAATACCGCTTCCATTCAATTGCTCTGATGTAACAAGACTCCCACAGATTACACGTACTCCGCAAGGCTTGCAACATGAGTACAAGTGTGAGTTTGTTTTATGTAGTTGTGACCAAGTGGCCGTACACGTCATTGTGTTGGTGACGCATTGCATTGTTACGTCATCCTTTACGCAGAGACTCTTATCTGACGTAATATGATGTATAGGCGTTTGCAATGGACACATGTAGGTGCTGTCGGCATATTGATTGCACGTTTGTAGATCAGAGTGTGTCAGAGTTATGAATGAATCCTTTTGGATGTTCATCGCAATGTACTCCGATATTGGTTTTGTTGAGTCGAGCTTCAATTGGAATGTAAAAACGTCTTCATTGGAATTCCAGCTTAACCCGAGTGCTTTTGTTGATTCGGCATATTTAAAGTTGAAATCTTGAGCAGTTTCAGCTACTGATCCTTCCTTTATATACCTCAATTCAGATTTATTTGAAGCCCATTTTCGCAGGTTAAAACCTCCTGATTTAAGCAATGATATCAGATCTGCTTGTAGTTGCTTTGCTTTAGTGATGCTGTGACTTCCACTTAATAAGTCATCCATATAAAAATCTTCCAATGCTTGCTTTGCATGTGATTGATATTTATGACCCTCGTCATTTGCTAACTGTTTCAAGGTCATCATGGCTAGGAAAGGTGCAGATTTAGTCCCGTATGTTACGGTTGCTAAGTTGTACTCACGCAATAACTCTTGTGGGCTGTCTCTCCAAACTATTTTTTGCAGGTTCTGATCTTCATGATGTACTAAAATCTGCCTGAACATCTTTTCAATATCTGCAGTAAAAGCTACTTGATATTGTCTCCATTTTAAAATTAATGAAAGTAGGTCCTGTTGTAGGTTGGGCCCACTGTACATAAGATCATTGAGACTGATGCCCGATGACGTAGGCGATGACGCGTTGAATACGACGCGTAATGCAGTTGTCGTCGAATCAGCTCTGATAACACAATGGTGCGGTAAGTAGCAAGTGGGTGTTTTATTACCGCCACTGTTTGATTCAGTCATATGTTTTAGATTGATATATTCATTAATAAATGATTTGTATTCTTGATATATGGATTCCTTTTTGGCAAACTTCTTTTCTAATTGGCTAAACTGTGCTATTGCTCTCTGCTTAGAGTCGCCTAGCTTGTTAATAGCGTTTGGTTTAATTGGAAGTCTCACAATATAACGACCATCTGCTTGTCGTGTCGTTTGCTTTTTGTATAGTTGGACACAATGATGATCTTCTTGTGATAGACTTCGTTGGTCTCTATCACTGATGTCTTCGACGGACCAAAACCTTTGTATGTCATCAATGTTGTTCAATATGACATTACATTGATAAGTAGAAGTTTGAACGTTGCCACATAACAACCATCCAAGTTGGCTCTGTTGTGCCATGGGCTGTGATTCATTGTCACCCTTGATAATTCCTCCCTGTATGATTAGTGAGTAGATATCAGCACCTAATAGCACGTCTACAGGTCTGCTGATGTGAAATTCGGGGTCTGCTAATGTGATATGCTCGATATGTGGCCACGTTGGTTTAGGGAATGTTTGATTAGGGAGATTGTTGATGAGATTTTTCATTATTATTGCTTTAGTGTTGAACTTAAAGTCCCCATGTATTGCAGATGCTGTAATGTCAATTGATCCCTTGCTGTTGTTTGTTTGCGCTCCCAATCCAAATACTACTCCTCTGCAGTGTCGCCGGGGCAGCCGAAGGATCTGCGCTGCGTTCTCAGTGATGAGTGAAATCTGAGAACCCTGATCGATGAGTGCCCTCATGGTATGATAAGTGCCATCTGCGGCTAATATATTGATGAGTGCTGTTGCTAACAAGATTTCTGATGAGTTGTTTTGGGATACGTTGACCGTGTCCTTAGACTTGTTTGATGACCTGCTAAATGCTTCATGCAGTAGAGTGTTGTGTTGTTTCGTACATTTACTGCATGTCTTAGTAGAGTGGCATTTATTGCCGTTATGATCATATAAACAGTTAACACAGTCTACTCCGAGAGTTTTGATGGCGTTTAAACATTCATTAGAAGTATCATGAATCTTCTTGATTTGGTATGCTGTCTGTTGTTGCATAGTTGGTAGGGTCATAAGTATGTTAATGTGGGAACTGAATATCAGCTTGATGTTGTTATATCGATGATTTAAGATATCCCAGCATATTTGATAATTGTCGGAACTGATGTTTAGGTGATTAATTAGTTTTTCTGCTTCGCCCTTGACCTTGCTTTTTAGGAACTGCATTTTCTGTGCATTGGGCAAAGAGTTGTTGCTGTGTATAGATTCAATAAATAGATCTTTGAATGATACCCATTTATGGTAGTCCCCGTTGAACGTAGGGATGTCCATAGTTGGTGTTGATTGAGTTTTGTAGGATGCTGACCACTTTTTCTGATTCAATACTTGTTTGATCTCATTGTATTCCCTTTCATATGCATTATAATTGCGGTTATTGTCTTCGTCATCTTCATAGAGCTCGCTGTCTATCTCCCAGTGTAATGAGTCGATAGTGCTCCAGCGCGACTCTATGTTTTTGAGAACGTCTTCAAATTGCCACCTTTCTGATAACTTGTTGAAGTCAATGCTGGTAATTGTACGAGAAAAGGCTTTATAATTACTTAATTGCTTGCGAAACATTTCATCTAATTTACTGCTGGTACCTGAGTTCTTCTTTTGATCGTGGTTTGACCTAGCTGGCGGAGCTGGAGGCTGGGTTTCGACGGAGGGGCCAGCGCCGACGCAGGTGCCAGCGCCGATGGTGTTGCCTGCGCCGACCGTGGTTTCTGCTGAACTGAACTTAGGAATGCTGATTGCTACTGGTTTGGGTGTTTGTTCTTCTTTGAAGAGGTTTTCTAAGAAGGGTTTGGATGGTTTTGAGTACGATTCTGGACGTTCTTTGTACAATGAATATTGCAGCAGGTATTCTGATAGTTGTTCATAGTAGTTTTTGGTTCGTAGATAATGGTTTTGCTTGAAATATTCATGATCGGTGATTTGATAGTCGATAATAAGTGCATGATTGCTCTGGAACTCATTCCAATAGGCGTCCAGGGTTGTTAGCCGCCGTTGGATGTTAGAGTATGTCCTGCGTTCGGGCCCATCCTTGTGAAAGTTAATAAAAATGTTAACAATACTTTGCATTAACTGGTGCTGTGTTGAGATTATATCTTCCATTTTTGCTTGAAATATGATGCTCAGATTAGGATAAACTGCTGGGTTAGTTCTGTGTCTTTGTTATCCCTGCGGATAGTGTGCGCCTTCTCAATCAAACCAGTGATTCCCGCTTCTGGGAGGCCGGCCGACCGATTCGCTATCACACAAGAAGTCACAAAAACACAAAACTGGTGATTTGATGATGATTTTGATTGGCAATGCTTTTGCTTCACAAATTTGCGTAGAACTTTGTACAGGCACAAAACTTTCTACGTGTCACTGATAGTTTTTGCTGAATTTGCTAGTTCGTTTCACCTCACATATGACGAAATAACACGTTTAGTTAATGATACTTAAAACTCACACGCGAGGTTCAACGGCTCGAAGGACCATGTATAAAGTTGTACAGTGCTCCAATATAACTTTAAATGATAAGAGAGATGTTAGAGATGATGTAGGTATTTTATTGATACTAATAATATGATAGTGAGTACACGCGATGCTTGCTAATTGCGTACTGAAGTAAATAGCTGATGAAGGTTAATGATTGATCGAACGATATACGAAATTGGCAGGAAATGCTGAATGGACAAAATGTACGAGTGTTGCACCGTACATATATGTACAAAAAATGTTTATCAGTCTGTCTATTTTTTGTAATGAATTAAATCTTAGGAATAATAAGTATTTGTCTGTTTGTCTTTCATCTTTTATATACAGGGTGTAACAAAAAGGCGAAATAATATTTTAGGGTATGTATCTATAGCAGGTGTACATTCAGTTGTATTAATATCGGCTAATTACAAACAAGTTTTTTCTTCCATACTAACTAAATAAATTGTTTTTTTACTGAAAACGTTGACAACCCTGATTGAGGTCATTCGCGCTCAACCACAGACGCGCCGCGCGATCAGCTGATGCGCGGCCGCCCCGCTACGCGCCCGCGCAGCCCACCCGCCTACTAGAAACTACTATTACTTAATTTTACTTGGAATAAGACTGAATAATCAAACCATAATTACCGAAATGCATTTATTAAAATACTATTCAGAAACAGTACATAGAAATAATCTGTTAGGTACATTTCTTTTTATGACTATATATGTAGGTAAAAGTTAATGTCTAGTTTTTAGGACAATACCCCAAATATGACTTTACCCACTGAACTACATGACTTTACAATTGAAAAAATCTCATTAATTGTCAGCACCCCGTAATTTGAGTCAGTAAATAATTAAGACATAATAGGGACAACTTACAATGTAATCAACATGTAGGTATCAAATAATTATCGGAAATGGCAGTCATTTACTAACCTTATTTTTTTGATATGCTTAACTGACGCGATTTGCCAATTACTATTTTTTGTGTAATAAACAAATTAGTTTCTTGGAAAATGTTAATTTATGTATGTGTTACCTGTTAAGTTTCTTATCACCAACACTTATGCGCACAAGGATACACTAAAAACCAAAGAACATTTTCACTGACACTGTTTTCTTCTTTCATTCGGCTTCGATACCACTCACAAAAGGTGACCCTTGGACCAAAGTCCGTAGGAATCAATTATTGAACTCGCGTACTTGAACTCGCGTAAACTGATCTGGATCGGGGTCTCGAGCTCTGGATGCTCCCGTGTGCTAGGACGACCTTCACTTGTGGGCGGTCGGAAAGAGCCAGTGCTCTGCAGTCGAAGACACAGGTTCCTGAAGCAGGTTTACGACCTTAAAAGCCGCTGCTCCGCAAAGGGTCTGCCATCGATGAATCGCTGGCGATACAGTTCACGAGCACTATTGATGCTCCCGGATGAAGCACTCCGACATAAAATCGTTTCATACTATTCACTATTTGAATACAAAGAATGATCTTCGCGAGACATAGTGACGAATAATGAGATTTTGAAAGTTTAGATAGCGACTGCCCAACGAGAACGAATACGAGCAACTAAAAAACACCACAGACCAATAATGAACAAAAACACTATTCCCGTAGGTACGTAGGGATGCTCGATTTCGATTTGATTAATCGATCGATCGCAATTGAGATTTTTGTAACTTAATCGATTAATCGAAAATGGAAAAAATCGAGAAAGTTAATTATTTTAAGTTTATGTTTAAAGTCAATATTTACAACAATTTAAAATGTAGGCCCGACAGTCACACGCAGTGATAAAAAAAATTATGAGGTTTTGTTTCTTATAACAACAATTGGATAATGACAGTATTTGAAAAAGTATTGTAAAATGTGTGTTTTATATCCCAAGCAACGCGATTTATGATTTTCGAAAAAAAAAATACCAGTGATAGTAAGATTTTGTGTAACAGATTATAAAAGCGCGCGTAAACGTCAAGTCACGTCACTTTACACCAAAACGATACTGGTCGGAACGCCTTAATTCTATGCAAATATCAAATTTTAAATGAATCTAAATTGTTGGCTACTTGACAGTTTTTGAAAAAGTATTGTAAAATGTGCGCCCGTTCATTTTATATCCCAAGCAATTCAATTTATCTGGAAATAATCTAAATAACCAGAGAAAAATAAGATTTTGTGTAACACATTTAAAAAGCGCGCGAAAACGCCTAGTCGCGTCACTGTTGCAATTATGACGTCAACGTCCTAGAAAACGAACCGACACGCATAGGAAAGACTTAATCAAGATAAACGGAAAATGTTTCAATAAATTCTTAATACGATTAGAGACACAATAATTCAATTTAATTGGTAAAATAATCATTGTTTCGCCACATTAAAATAAATAATTTTCGCCGACAGCTGTCATTTCCGAATTGCAATGGTGGTTTCCGTTTCGGTTCTTTTGTTCCACAGATAAAAAACTAAAATTTATTTTGCAAAAATAAAATACTAACTATGCTTTTAATTAAAAAGTAAAAATGTAAAATGATTACTTAACTAATAAGCTAACATATCTAACACTTTTCATATTTTATTGTTAACACTGTCAAGTAGCCAATTAAATTAACTCGGTGAAATCATCGTTTCGTCACATTAAAATAAATAAAATCCGCCGACAGCTGTCATTTGCGAATTGTAGTGTTTAATGACGTCACACAAAAGGTGCTTTCTGTTTCGGTTCTTTTGTTCCACAGACAAAAAAACTAAAATTTAATTTTTAGAAATAAAATGCTTTAAAATAAAAAAATAAAAATGTAAAGATATTACTTAACTAATAAGCTAACATAGCTAAAGTTTTAGTAATCTCAAACTTTCACTTTTTTATACTTAATAAATATTTTTATTTGTAGATTTTTTCATTTTACCGAGAATTCTGTGTTTCATTTTTAACATGTTTAGCAGGATCTCAACGAAAAAGTTTAGAAGAAACCGTTCTAATGTAACGGCATTTCTAAGATTAATCGATTAATTAATATCGGTGCTACGCAAATAATCAATTACCAAAATATCGATTATTTCACAATCGATTAGCATCCCTAGATCCCTACCCGGAAAGCGATCCGTAGGTGACAGTCACGCGACAGGATATTATTGGCTAAGCGCATTGTTGCAATGTGTGCGAAATGATCGCTGATTGGTGCGGGCGCTTAGACTTTTGACGTAAAGGTGCCGCAGTCCACGTGGACTCCCGTTGTCGTGATTTTTGTGTGCGTGATTAGTCATTGATAAAATAAGCGCAGAAGGTCACCAAGTTGAAATGATTGGTAGGTAGGAGAATTTAATTAATTTACTGCTTTTGTGATCTAATAATATTCCTTACGTAATATTTAAAAGTATGAATGGATAGTACAAATAATAAATATCATGTTTTCGATTACAAAACTGTGCTTGCTGATATTGACTATTTCTGTTAGGTTATGTTATGTACCTCATATTTAAAACATCTCATATTAAAAAACCGGCCAAGTGGGAGTCGGACTCGCCCATGAAGGGTTCCATAGAAGCAAGTGTGATAATATTTGTATTACTAAAGGTAAATTGTGGTTTACGATTTATGACGTATTAAAAAAATTACTTACTAGATCTTGTTTAAACTACTACATTCTGTAGAAGTTTGCATACATTTTTCTACTTTAAACACCACACGTAGGTATAGGTTTGAAGAAAAAAATGTTGACTTTCAGTTTTAAGTATGGAGAGCCCCTAAAGTTAATTGTTTTTTTCTATTTTAGTGAAAATCTTAATGCTTAAAGGTTCATAAAATACATCTACATACCAAGTCTTAACAGCAATAGGTCTCATAGTTTCGGAAAAAAGTGCCTGTGACATACAGACAGAACGTACAGAACATTTGGCTACGGAACCTTAAAAAGTAGTGTTAAATAAGTACTTAACGATCACGATCACTGCACACTCAACTGAAATTTGTCAAAGTTGCACATCTGTATTCTACTTAATCTTTTGCTTCATTTTGATTTATGATTTGTTTACATCTAATAGGGTTATCAACGATAAGTTTTAGTAAAAACTTTGACATCGATTTACTCCCTAATTAACAGCTGTACGAGGTTGTGGTTTTGCATTGGAACTACGCACTACCTACCCTACACGCCCTTAAAATTTTATTTCACCTTTTTGTTACACACTGTATATACATCTTCCTAGGTACTTATTTACGTATGTATGTATGTATGTATCTATCTATCTATCTACGTGTACATAGATATTTTATTAGTGAGTGAATAAATGTGTATACATTTTAAACGGCAATCACTTTAACGAAGAGGTTTCTGTCCTCGCTGAGCTGGCCTTAGGACACCTGCGTTATTCTTTGACAGATGTACCGCCCCAGTCAAACTCCCCGCCTGGCAGTGTCCTCGAACCGGATCACGCGGGAGTTTAACGGTGACGAGCGTTGCCGCCACGTCACCACTCTGCACGCTTGGAACGAAACACCGTGCGCCCGCCGATAGAATCGACCGCGCACCGCTTCCGCCCAACCGAGTAAGTAATGAAACAATGAAAGTAGTGGTTTTTCAGCGACGACCGCGAACGATCTCCCACTTACTTATGCTACACCTCTCATGTCTCCTTACAATGCCAGACTAGAGTCAAGCTCAACAGGGTCTTCTTTCCCCGTTGATTCTGCCAGCCAGCCAGCCAGCCAGCCAGCCAGCAAACGGAAGTTTTCTTTTAATATTGACTACATTGTAATATTTTTTTGGATTTTATCGTTTAGCGTTTAAAACCAACGCAGGGAATCCGCTAATGTCAAGTGTACGTCACACAAAGTAACAAATGCTAGTATTTTGGCTTCATAGTCAGAAAATTAAATAAGTAAGTGAGTAAGTAAGTAAGTCGGTCCGTCAGTCAGTCAGTCAGTCAGTCATTAAATGAGTCAATCGTGGTCACACTTTTCATAACATGCTTTTATGTAAACATTCCAGTTTGGAGGAGCATAACTCAAAATTTTGGAGATTTGCGGAAGCTGTCCATGTCGCCAGAGTTGAGTTGGTTGGTGTGGCTTGCTTGGTTGGTTGGTTGGTGGTGGAGAATATTAAGGTTCGTAAAAATAACAATATTATTTGTTTAAGTGGAAAAAGTATAATCAGTTGGTATGATACTATTGAATATTTATTTAAGGGGGGGAGGGGGGGTCGAAAATGTGAAATCACAATCAAAAGCATTTTATTTGTATAAATGCAACATGAGTGCAAGTTAGTAAGTAAGACATTAAATAGTAATATATTAAAATCAATGAACACTTGCATAAGGAAAGATTAACAGTTAAGCATTTTATTTGCTCTGATGCAACATGAGTGCAAATCGAGTAAGACATAATATATTCGGTAAGTTTACTGCAATCTTCAGGAATCATTTCATCGTTGATTATTAACAACGAATGAATCCTTTAGATTGCGGTTTAATACCGTTGTGTGTCCTCCTCTCCTCAATTTTACTTTAAAGTAGAATTCAGAGGCGGGGGGACACGCACAATGGTATTAAGTAAGTCCTCCTGCTCCTCCCGTACGTGCCTGTTATAAACTAGCCGCCGGATTATTTGTTGATGCTTGCAGCAGCAGCAGCAGCAGCAGCACGCCATTAGAGAGAATGTTTATAATTAAACACAGATTATTTATAATTAAATAGAAAGCCGAACATTCGTTGTACATATGCGCTCTAGAAATGCATCTTTAAGAAATATGTTATCACTTTAACGAAGGTTTCTACAGGTTCCTGACAACAGACGAACGCTACCAATACAAAAAAATAATGTATCTGAAGAAAAAACCTTCATAACATGCTTTTATGTAAACATTCCAGTTTGGAGGAGCATTATTCAAGATTGCGGAGATTTGCGAAAGGGGTCAGCTGCTGCTGGTCATTTGGTTGGTTGGTGATAATATGAAGGTTCGTTATTCTAATATTATGTTTTAAGAGGGAAAGGAAAATCAAAATGTCAATTGTTAAGCATTTTATATGCCCTAATGCAAAATATGTGCAAGTTGAGACACCATTATGCAATCTAAAGGGAACAACATACCTATTGAGACTTTTAATATCATCATGGGCGTGGATCAATCCCCAAAAACAATCTAATCTATAGATATAATAGATGTATGATGTATAAAAACAGATCCTGAACGAGATGAAGATAGGAGGTCCAATGGTACATATAATACAGTATCTGATGTGATTTGTACATCTATTAGATATATAGGGGCTTAGGGGGGTTAGCGTATTGTAAACAAATATATTATAATACACACCACAACTGGAAGACTTGCATTGTCCTCTTCTACTAAAGTTATTTTAATATTTCAAGTTATAGAAAACTTGGACACAATGGCGAACATTAGTTGTTGTGTGCGTGTGATAGTTTTCGAAGAAACATCATATCTTATGGCGAACATTCGTTCGTTGTTAATGGTTGCTTGTGAAGGAATGTTAAAACTCGCAGACGAACATTCGTAGGACAATAATAAGTAAGTATATGTTTGTATGTACATTTGTGTGCACATACGTACTGTACCCTAATAAATTGCATATCTTATAATTTAAACTTTTACGAACATTCGTAATACGCAAATATACCTATATGTATGTTAGTCACAGGAATAAATAAGAAGCAAATACAATAAAAACCCGTATATTTTTGCTTACACTGTGACAGTTTTTTAAAGACAAGTAATATTTCAAAAATCAAAAAGAATATCAAAAACAATTAAAAAGAAATAATGACAAAATATATAAAAAGGTTTTGCGTCGGCAACACAGCCGCCCCCGGTGTCGAAGACACGGAAACAATTTAAAGCCGACTGTACAGAAAAGGGGCAGTTATATTCCCTAGGCTAAAGTAAAAAAAATAGTCGCCTTACTAATATGTCTGCCAGCAAGCCGAAATCCCTTTTTTCAACACGCCCGCTAAATCATGTCGTCGTCGGATACATTAGCGACCCGGTAATAATTTAAAGCACTTAATGAAAAATAGGCAGGTGCCTCCGGGTCGTTGACGACGTGAGTCAGGGTGCGAGAATACAAGGCAAGCCCTACGCTTCTGCCGACAACGTGCCGAGTACATCTTCTTTCGAAGCACGATGAAGAAGAGTAGCCGCAACATCAGTTTAAGTAGTCGTTCTAACTAGCCGCTCTGCTCCGCCCATGAATGATGCTACCAATGTTATGAAGTTTCAAAATAATCACTTGCAAATTCCATAAATTCCCTCAACGCAACCGATTGTCCAGTGTCGATTGTCTCTCACAAAGTTGTTCCAATCCAAATTCAATCAGATTATGTTTGGGACCATTGCCATTATCGTGCTGTCTGCAGATCATAGCACTCGTTGCGAGACTTGCAGATAGACTTCCATCTAAGTTACGGGTACTCCGAAGCATGTAAATGCGCCACATATTGTTTCTCGGTAGCGTAGCGAGCTTCCTGATCGAGAAAAGTCACATTCATGTAGAGGTGCCATCATATAATCAGCCAGCTGGATGCCAATCAGTAGAGTATGTTTTAAGCACCACCCGCTCTGGATCGTGAAGAGACAGTAAGGTTCCGGCTTTACTAAAATGGAGTACCAGCTCTGAGGCAGTTCTCATTTGAAAGGGTGTGCAGCCTGGGCGTATGTCTTGTCGAAGTTGAGCTGAGAGCAGAGTAGGTGACGTTCGAGCTTTTCCAGATCTTCTGAAGACAGTAGAACGAGAGTCAAAGGGTAGACAGGGAAAAAATAAAAGGAACGGGATCCCGGCTTGAAGGTGGCTGAACTATAACTTGGACAGAAAATATGGGCGAACCGTAAAACATGCACTGTAGCTCATAAATAAAACTAACTAGCTGCTAAATTCGTAGCATTTGCTATAATTACAGTAGACAGATCTAGAGATTGTAAGCTAGCGCATATTACAGATCCCAGGCGAGAGGTAGGGCTTATGCGCTTCATCTCCTCTGGAACCAAATCAAATACTGCCGACAGAGTCCAATTGTTCATGAATGACTTTAAAAATAGTGGGTTCAAGAACCATCAAATGAGGCTTCAGAAATATACTAAATAAATGTTTACTAAAGCGAGCTTCAAAATAATTTTAAAACAACAAAGCCAAAAGAAAAATTGAATAAGGCTGTCCAACATGATGGAAAAAGACGCGTAATGGACAGCTTCAATTTCAAAAGGCTGTCGAACATGACGAAAAATGACGCGTAATGAACAGCTATCAGTGCGGCTTGTTATTGAAGCAGAGGAATTGACAGGGGCCTAAGAGGGGCAAACCAAGCCATTCCACCTACGAGTCTTGAAGTGAGCTGGTTAAAAGCGTAGCGACTGCCGCGGGACGCTTCCATTCAGCACACTAAAATAATCCGGAACGAGCTCACCAACTCAAAGGTGAAACGGAGCAGCAACTGCCCGTCTCAGTCAATTCAAAAGATCTAGACTACAAAAGCAGTCAATAAGGTCTGTTAGGAGACCTGAAGGGGCCTCCTTGGAGTTCAGGCTCAAATCTCCAAAGAGGCGTGTGTATCTCATTTGCGGAGAAGCACTCTAACGTAGAGTTTCCAAGGGGGCTTCCATCTGTCATCTTCGGAGAGGATCGGCTGAAATGACGGACTGGTCTCGTTATAAATTTGCTTGAAAACGAGCCAGTCAAAAGAGCGGTCCTCGAAAAATGAAAACGACCCTACCTTGGAGCCTCTGGCGGCCTTGGTGGTCGCAGTCGCAGCAATATCAGCGACGGCTTCCGATAAAAGGACTGTGTCGGTCATTGAAATAATTTTATTAATTTTGTTATAATTATTTATGTGGTGTGTGCCTAATGTATAATTTAAAAAGTGAGGGGAAGCCGTCGCCGAGGGCACCCGCTGTGCAGTAGCGGCAGCTGAATGGTGCGGGCGGCTAGAGACGATCCTCCGTGATGCAGGTCCGTAAGTATCGCCGTTGAGTCGAGGTGGGTGCGAAGCGTGCAAAGCCGGCTGAGTAGACATGGCAGCTATATGGCGATGACTATAATCGCCCCCGGGCCTCGAAGATGCGACGTCTTGCGTTGTACTGCACAAAAACATCACTGTATTAGGCACATCATCAAAAATTGTAAAAGTGTGGAGATCCACAGCAGGAATTTGTTTTAATGGTTGGTGGCCCTCAGACCCGAAGGAGGCATGCGCTTCGACAGGACACGCGTTCGGCGCCGTCAAAACGACCTGGCTGAAGTTCGTTGCGGCGTAAAAAGTACCTTTGTGCCTCGGTTGTGGAGGCAAGGGCGGTAAAAAGAGCTGCACCGAAGGAGGCTCAATAGGGTTTTGTTCTATTGAACTTGAGTCAGCCTGGATATGAAGCCTGGATGAGTCGGGTATTTCTCTAGGAGGATAAACAAGAGGCTTCACGTGGGCTTCTGCGGCCACGGCGTACGGCGCCTCGACACCAACCTGCAAAATAAGTAAATTTGAGTACTCTTGAGTAACTACGCCGGTACGAGGGAGGGGAGGATCAGCTATGGTGGCGTCCTCTTGATTACCGGTAACTAAAGTAGCATCTAACCGTTTATCAATCGAAGACCGACGACGGCTGGATTGGGAACCGCGGCTGGAGAGGGCGGCTAACTGGGCTTCCAGCTCTTTTTCTAAAGCTGCGCGCTCCGCGGCGGCAACTTTACGCTCAATTTCTGCCAGCCGTCTAGCATGTTCCGCTTTTATTGCCAGCCTTTGGGCAGCTCGGCTAGATGAAGTTGCTGAAACTCCCTTAGTACCGATTTTTGCCATTGAGCGTGTTATCATGGTAATAGATAAATTGGAATACTCACGGTTACAGTAGGTACTTACTAGATACTTCTGACACCATTTTGTTAGTCACAGGAATAAATAAGAAGCAAATACAATAAAGACCCGTATATTTTTGCTTACACTGTGACAGTTTTTTAAATACAAGTAATATTTCAAAAATCAAAAAGAATATCAAAAACAATTAAAAAGAAATAATGACAAAATATATAAAAAGGTTTTGCGTCGGCAACAATGTACATACACATATATGTACAAAAAATGTTTATCATAATGTCTGTCTATTTTTTGTAATGAATTAAATCTTAGGAATCATTGTCTGTTTGTCTATCATCTTTTATATATATACATCTTCCTAGGTACTTATTTACGTATGTATGTATGTATGTATGTATCTATCTATATATCTATCTATCTATCTACGTGTACATAGATATTTTATTAGTGAGTGAATAAATGTGTATACATTTTAAACGGCAATCACTTTAACGAAGAGGTTTCTGTCCTCGCTGAGCTGGCCTTAGGACACCTGCGTTATTCTTTGACAGATGTACCGCCCCAGTCAAACTCCCCGCCTGGAAGTGTCCTCGAACCGGATCACGCGGGAGTTTAACGGTGACGAGCGTTGCCGCCACGTCACCAATCTGCACGCTTGGAACGAAACACCGTGCGCCCGCCGATAGAATCGACCGCGCACCGCTTCCGCCCAACCGAGTAAGTAATGAAACAATGAAAGTAATGGTTTTTCAGCGACGACCACGAACGATCTCCCACTTATGCTACACCTCTCATGTATCCTTACAATGCCAGACTAGAGTCAAGCTCAACAGGGTCTTCTTTCCCCGTTGATTCTGCCAGCCAGCCAGCCAGCCAGCCAGCCAGCCAGCCATCAAAAGGAAGTATTCTTTTAATATTGACTACATTGTAATATTTTTTTGGATTTTATCGTTCAACGTTTAAAACCAACGCAGGGAATCCGCTAATGTCAAGTGTACGTCACACAAAGTAACAAATGCTAGTATTATGGCTTCATAGTCAGAAAATTAAATAAGTAACTTAAACTTTTACAAACATTCGTAATACGCAAATATACCTATATGTACATACACATATATGTAGGGATAATGCATAATTCAGGCAAAACTCAGCGGATTTCCACAAAAACAACTTTTATTTTGCACAACAAATCTTTTCGTCTATCGTTCAATCTGACAAATCATGACAACTTCTTTTTTCATTACTCGACATTGACATTTAAAGATCGTTTACAGAGACAGCTTAAAAATTAAAAAAAATCTAAATAAACATTAAATTATCCGACACAGCCATCCTGTTCTTCATCTGTCCCAGATGAATAATCTTCGGGTGTAACCCATGGCTTCATGAGGTCGGCTGAGGTGGTTGTATTGATAGGGCCTTCATTCTGTCCAATTTACTTAACAGCATAGCGATCATTTCTGTTGCATTTGACAATCTCATAAGGTCCTAAATATTTGGGGTATTACTTGGATCCTTGACAAAACTGCGTCTTTTTGATGGCTACTAAATCACCAACATCATAGGTTATTGCTCTTTTCCTTTTCTTATTGTAATTTCTTATGTTTTCATCTTGTATTTTCTGTATTGATTCTTTGGCTTTATTCCTTAATTCCAGTCTTTTATCATTAAAGCTCTGTATCTTTTCTTCTTCTAATAACTTATTAAGTTCATCGTCTTGATCTCTCATTTTGGTGCCAAAAAGCAACTCAAATGGACTCATTCCAATTGCTCTTTGATATGTTCCGTTCAGACATCGTTGTACTTTAGATACACGGCGGTACCATTTCGTTGGATCATCAGCACTCAGCTTACTCAACACGGCTATTATAATTTGATGAATGCGTTCAACCTGACCGTTGCCTCTGGGTTGTCCTGTCGTGATAGTATAATGCGTTACATTTTCGTCTTTACAGTACTGTCGGAAATCGTTCGAGGTAAATGCAGCATTGCGGTCAGTGATGATTCGTTCTGGCGCACCAAATGTTTGCTGTTGAAGTTTCAGCTTATCTAACGTCTCATCAGTGCTCAAAGTCTTCACTGGGTAAATCCATGTAAATTTGGTGTATGCGTCTACTACTGTAAGAATGTATTTGTAGTTCTTGTGAGTGGAAGTCATTGGTCCCAAATGATCAATATGATATGTTGACAGTGGAACATCGCCTTTATCGATAGGATGAAGAAAACCTTCTTTCTTGCCTCTTTCATGCGATACTAGGATGCACTCAACGCAATTACCTATAACTCTCTTTATCTTCTCTGCTAAATTCTCTATAAAGTATTCTCTAACTATCAATTCTTCTGTTTTAACTATTCCGAAATGTCCTTTTTCGTGATTTCTTCTAATTATCTCACATTGCATCTTTTTCGGTACAACAATTAGTTTATTATTATTTTTCCATTTGTATAATATCTCGTTTTGCAGAACATAATCTTGGTAACTTTTTTTCTCTAAAATCTTCTTTATTAATCTTATGTGTTCGTCTTCATTTTGCGCTTTCCTTATACGAGCTATGGTTTCTGTGATCATCAAACAAGTTGGATATCTGCTCAAAGCATCTGCGTGTTTCATGCGTGTTCCTGGTCTGTGTTCTATCTTGTAGTCGAATTGCTCTAATTGTAAAGCCCAACGGGCAACTCTGGGAGGTAAGTCCTTCTTTTGCAGGGTCATCGTAAGAGCTGAGCAATCGGTAACTATTTTGAAGTTTATTCCTAGGAGATAAACTCTAAACTTTTTTAATGCTGCGACAATGGCCAGGACTTCGAGGTGATAACTGTGGTATTTTCTTTCAGGTGGTGTGGTCTTCTTACTCATGTAATGTATTGGATGAGATTGGTTATCTTTAAGGCTTCTTTGCAGGAGGACCGCTCCATAACCATCTTGACAGGCGTCTGTGTGTAACTCGGTCTCTAAATCAGGATTGTATATTCGGAGGATTGGAGAACTACATAATATTTGTTTCAATTCGGTAAATGCCTTCTCACAATTTTCGTCAAAATTAAATTCAGTACCCTTCTTCAATAAATCCGTCATGGGCTTCGTGATTAGTGCATAATCTTTAATGAATTTCCTGAAATAGCCGGTTAATCCTAGAAATGACTGAACAGCTTTGATGTTGTTAGGTTTAGCAAAATTTGCTACAGCTTTTATCTTGTCTGGAGATGGTTGAACTTCGTTGTCACAAATAATGTATCCAAGATATTGAATTTTCCTTTTTAAAAAATGAAATTTTTTCCAGTTAAATTCTAGGCCAAATTCTTCAGCTCTTTCAAGTACCTTTTCTAATCTGTTTATTCCTTCTTCTTCTGTTTTTGATGGTATTATTAGGTCATCTAAGTAAGTTAGTAGAGTGCCATTTATAATGAAGTCGCCAAAAATATCGTTAACGTATCTCTGAAAAACGGATGGAGCTGTACATAAGCCAAAAGGCATTTTTTTAAATTCGTACTGTCCTTGAGGCGTTACAAACGACGTATACTTCTGGCTGAGTTTATGTACCTTTACGTGTAAAAAGCCATTCTTTAAATCAAGAGCGGTGAAGAACTTCGCTTCCTTCAGTTTGTCTATCTGATCCTCGATTATGGGTAAAGGAAAACGTTCTTTAATTACTTTCTTGTTTAATCTTCTGAAATCTATGCACATTCTTCGGGATCCATCTTTTTTATCGGCTAAAACTATCGGGCTTGCGAAATCAGATTTGCTTGGTTTGATTATGTCCTTCTTTAGCCATTCTTCTATCTGATCATTTACAGCAGACATTTCTAAAGGTGACAAACGGCGTGGATTTTGATAAACGGGATTTTCATCAGTTAGTATTATCTTTAATTCAACATTGCTATCTTTCTTCTTTTCATCTGACTTGTATTCTTCACACATCTTTCCAATCCTTCCGGTAAATTTAGAATCTTCTATATCATACTCATGTTGTTCTCTTTCTTCCATCAGGAGTGTTAAATGTTTAATCTTTTCCATGAAGACACCATCGGGAGTAAAGCAGACTTCAAAATCCTTAAGGATGGGACTTCCGATGATCATCGCGACAGGTATCCTTGACAATATGGAACTTGACATCTGTAAAAGTGTTATCAATCTGTACTCTTGCCGTAAATGTTCCCTGGGCGTAAACTTTATTTTCAGCTATACCAGTTAAGCATGTTGATTCAGTCTTATAATCTTCAATTTCTTCTTTAATCTTCTTAAATTCCGATTCTGTCATTAAGTTCACATCGCTTCCAGTATCAATTAGAGTTATAAAGTCTTGTCCATTAATCTTTATCCTTTTGTAGGGAACTTTATCTATTTCTTTCTTAGTTTGGATGTTTAACGTAGTCTTAGGTTTTTTACATTCCGTGGATTTATGGCCAAATTCGTTACATTTAAAACATTTAATGCCTTTGGAACAGTTGGGTGCTTGATGATCTGTGTCTCCGCAGTTGAAACATCTCTTTATGTTCGTTATTTTACGATTAAGATGACTTCCAGACGAGTGACTGGGCTGAGTAGGCTTCCCTGATATCTTTCTTCTAAATTCACTATACGTGTCAAGCTTCTTTCGAAAATCTTTCAGGTCTGAAGCGCCATACAGAATAATTTTGTTTGTCTCCAAATCACGAATACCATCAATAACATATTCCATCAATGCAGCGTCTTCTACTTTGCCGTGTAAAGCCATTTCTTTCATAGTGAGAAAGTATTGTTGGTAAGTTTCATCGTTCTTCATTTTACGTGAGGAGAGCTTTTTGTGAATAATCGCGCTATTTATCTTGGGGCCGAATTCTTCTTTTAGTGCCTTCTTCAAAGTAGCGTAATCCTTAACTCTTCCAAATGACCTTAGAAACAGCTTGGCAGTTCCATCTAAAAGTCTCTTTGCGTAAATCAGCTTCTCAACTTTGGACCAATTCATGATTTGCGCAGTATCTTCAAATTCATCGAAGAAAGTCTCAATCGGGTATGAGTCATCGCCAGTAAACAAAGTCATAGACTTCTCTTAATCCTTAAAGGATATTTGTACTTCAGGTTCGGATTCATAGTCATTGTCAATTTTCTTTTCATCTTTCTTTGGCGGCATCGTGAAAGTAGTACTGTTATTATTCTTTAAAGTCTTCGAATTTCGTCTTTTCGTCGTAGTGCAATATGTTGCTTTAGTCCGATCCATTAACCTTCAATTTTCAGCCTTCGGAACAAGTTTGTTGAAAAAACTACCACTTTAGTACAATTTTTCTACGGTGGCAACATTTTGGAAAAACTACCAATTAGTGGAATTTTTCTACGGTGGCAACATTCTGCAATGTCGATAAAACAGTCGTCGAGTCTGATTGGTCGATTCGGTTCGGTCGGTAAAACAGCTTTTAAATGGCGGATCTTCGGCGTTTTCCGTAATGTGAATTTGTAGTAAAAACGTCTTTAGTCTTCTATTTACCTGAGATTTGTGCATATCCCGGACGAGCCCCCATAAAGTTGTAGGGATAATGCATAATTCAGGCAAAACTCAGCGGATTTCCACAAAAACAACTTTTATTTTGCACAACAAATCTTTTCGTCTATCGTTCAATCTGACAAATCATGACAACATCTTTTTTCATTACTCGACATTGACATTTAAAGATCGTTTACAGAGACAGCTTAAAAATTAAAAAAAATCTAAATAAACATTAAATTATCCGACATATATGTACAAAAAATGTTTATCAGTCTATCTATTTTTTGCAATGAATTAAATCTTAGGAATAATAAGTATTTGTCTGTTTGTCTATCATCTTTTATATATATACATCTTCCTAGGTACTTATTTACGTATGTATGTATGTATGTATGTATCTATCTATATATCTATCTATCTATCTACGTGTACATAGATATTTTATTAGTGAGTGAATAAATGTGTATACATTTTAAACGGCAATCACTTTAACGAAGAGGTTTCTGTCCTCGCTGAGCTGGCCTTAGGACACCTGCGTTATTCTTTGTCAGATGTACCGCCCCATTCAAACTCCCCGCCTGGCAGTGTCCTCGAACCGGATCACGCGGGAGTTTAACGGTGACGAGCGTTGCCGCCACGTCACCAGTCTGCACGCTTGGAACGAAACACCGTGCGCCCGCCGATAGAATCGACCGCGCACCGCTTCCGCCCAACCGAGTAAGTAATGAAACAATGAAAGTAGTGGTTTTTCAGCGACGACCGGGAACGATCTCCCACTTATGCTACACCTCTCATGTCTCCTTACAATGCCAGACTAGAGTCAAGCTCAACAGGGTCTTCTTTCCCCGTTGATTTTGCCAGCCAGCCAGCCAGCCAGCCAGCCAGCCAGCCAGCCAGCCAGCAAAAGGAAGTATTCTTTTAATATTGACTACATTGTAATATTTTTTTGGATTTTATCGTTTAACGTTAAAAACCAACGCAGGGAATCCGCTAATGTCAAGTGTACGTCACACAAAGTAACAAATGCGAGTATTTTGGCTTAATAGTCAGAAAATAAAATAAGTAAGTAAGTAAGTAAGTCGGTCCGTCAGTCACTCAGTCAGTCAGTCAGTCATTCATTAAATGAGTCAATCGTGGTCATACTTTTCATAACATGCTTTTATGTAAACATTCCAGTTTGGAGGAGCATAACTCAAAATTTTGGAGATTTGCGGAAGCTGTCCATGTCGCCAGAGTTGAGTTGGTTGGTGTGGCTTGCTTGCTTGGTTGGTTGGTTGGTGGTGGAGAATATAAAGGTTCGTAAAAATAACAATATTATTTGTTTAAGTGGAAAAAGTATAATAACTTGGTATGATACTATTGAATATTTATTTAAGGGGGGGGGGGGTCGAAAATGTGAAATCACAATCAAAAGCATTTTATTTGTATAAATGCAACATGAGTGCAAGTTAGTAAGTAAGACATTATATATTAATATATTTAAATCAATGAACACTTGCATAAGGAAAGATTAACAGTTAAGCATTTTATTTGCTCTGATGCAACATGAGTGCAAATCGAGTAAGACAATATATTCGGTAAGGTTAATGCAATATTCAGGAATCATTTCATCGTTGATTATTAATAACGTATGAATCCTTTAGATTGCAGTTTAATACCGTTGTGTGTCCTCCTCTCCTCAATTTTACTTTAAAGTAGGATTCAGAGGCTGGGGGACACGCACAATGGTATTAAATAAGTCCTCCTCCTCCCGTACGGTGAATGTTATAAACTAGCCGCCGGATTATTTGTTGATGTTAACAGCAGCAGCACGCCATTAGAGAGAATGTTATTAACACAGTTTATTTATAATTAAATAGAGAGCCGAACATTCGTTGTACATATGCGCTCTAGAAATGCATCTTTAAGAAATATGTTATCACTTTAACGGAGGTTTCTACAGGTTCCTGACAACAGACGAACGCTACCAATACAAAAAATAATGTATCTGAAGAAAAAACCTTCATAACTTGCTTTTATGTAAACATTCCAGTTTGGAGGAGCATTATTCAAGATTGTGGAGATTTGCGAAAGCGGTCAGCTGCTGCTGGTAATTTGGTTGGTTGGTGATAATATGAAGGTTCGTTATTCTAATATTATGTTTTAAGAGGGAAAGGAAAATCAAAATTAGTCAATTGTTAAGCATTTCATATGCCCTTATGCAAAATATGTGCAAGTTGAGACACCATTATGCAATCTAAAGGGAACAACATACCTATTGAGAGAGACACTTAATATCATCATGGGCGTGGATCAATCCCCAAAAACAATCGAATCTATAGATATAATAGATGTATGATGTATAAAAACAGATCCTGAACGAGATGAAGATAAGAGGTCCAATGGTACATATAATACAGTATCTGATGTGAATTGTACATCTATTAGATGTATAGGGGTAGCGTATTGTTAACAAATATATAATACACACCACAATTGGAAGACTTGCATTGTCCTTTTCTACTAAAGTCTTATTTTAATATATCAGTTTATAGGGACACAATGGCGAACATTCGTTGTTGTGTGCGTGTGATAGTTTTCGAAGAAACATCATATCTAACGGCGAACATTCGTTCGTTGTTAATGGTTGCTTGTGAAGGAATCTTAAAACTCGCAGACGAACATTTGTAGGACAAAAATAAGTAAGTATATGTTTGTATGTACATTTGTATGCACATACGTACTCTACCCTAATAAATTGCATATCTTATAATTTAAACTTTTACGAACATTCGTAATACGCAAATATACCTATATGTACATACACATATATGTACAAAAAATGTTTATCAGTCTGTCTATGTTGAACTCTTGACCTGGCCTCTCCTCCCTCACTTCACTCACTATTTGACCTCTTTGACCTCTTGGACTTATTTGCACTATTTAAATAAAACCACTGTTTGTTCTTGATTTAGGCAATGTATTGACAGAATAACTTTGGCTATCTATTAAACCGACGGAAAATCTTGTCACCGCGATGTAACAGGGGATAACTCCATCTATTAGCCGATCTTAGGAACTAAACATTTAAATTTAAATTTTAAATTTGACACATTCGATTTAACATTTCCGCCCACCAAGGGCATTTAGTGCAAAATGGCCTTTTTAAATAAATTTAACAATCCGCCCACCGTAACTTACTTATTGAACTATTAAAACAAATAAATGAACTAACAATAAATAACAATAAAACATCAAACTTTATAAATGTAAAATAACACGCACTTTTAAACAGTATAAAGACATTTTAACACTTTACACCTTATTATTCGTTATTATGTACAGTTTAAACTTTAAACAGTGGACAAAACTTAAAACAAACTACGTACTAAAACTAATCATTATTATGAACAGGCAGAACACACAACTTAGATGTGGGTCTCTTAATTGTAGATGATCTTACACGAATGGTGACCACGTGGGTTACGTCATCACTACCCGAGTGCTTTTCTACTATCCTACCCATAAATTGATGTCGAATCCTCTATCCAACACAAGTAACACATTTTGAACTAAAGTTTTGATACCTGCTATCCAGTTAAGTAGTAATTTTAATCGTCAACAGTATGCTTGCGTATAAAATATTTTGATGTGTACCTGTGATCAAGAGCTTACCCGAATAAGATGTATTGGAAAGTACGATAGAGTGTTTGGTCTCTTGTGATTACTATGATTGTCCTGTATTCTATCACTCACTCGCATAATTCCTTGATGATCTAAATATAACGTAAAGATTTTAATTTTGAGTTTTTAGACTTTCAAAAAACCTTGGTCTTACTATTGTAAATATTCTTAATTAAATTCTTCTATTACATTACATACAGCAAAATAATACATTAGCTATTTCCTCTTTAGATAAGTATTTCTTATGTTGCTCACTCCATTGGTAAAATCGCCTACAATTTGCTATCACTCTAAGCAAACGTGGTAAAGAAGAGAAACGCTGTAGTATAGAATCTTCACCCATTGTATTAAAATGTGACTTAACATGTTCTTCTTCCATGGTTTCATTTACATTTTTTTGGTCTGGTATAAGTAATATCTGGTTCACGCGAAAAATTCGGACCAGAAAACCAAAGCTCATTACTTGAAAGTGTATCAGGCTGAATACCTCGTGAAGCACAATCTGCTGGGTTTTCTTTAGTCGATACGTGAAACCACTGTGATGAATCAAGAGTTGTTAAAATCTCTGAAACTGTTTGCCACAAAAGTTTTCCACCTGCTAGGATGACTATTCAAGCATGCTAGCACTACTGTTGAATCTGTCCATGCCTTGATGTCACTTCTGGGAACTTTTAATTCTTCGGCTACTTCCAACAATAGTCGTGTTAAAAGAGTAGCACCGCATAATTCTAAGCGAGGAATGCTAACTTGCTTAATTGGAGCGACTCTGGTCTTGGCGGCCAGCAAAGACACATGCAAAGTGCATGTGCCTTGAGGATCGATCACCCGTAGATACACTACTGCTGCGTAAGCTAATTTGGATGCGTCACAAAATCCATGTACTTCGCGAGTGTTTTCAGTGCCCAAAGTACCCAACCATCGAGGTATGCGAACAGATGTAAGATGAGGTAACACATCACGGTAAGTATGCCATTCCCTTTTTAGTTGTTCTGGAATTGGTTCATCCCAAGTAATGCCTGCAAGCCATAATTTTTGGATGAACATTTTTGCAATAATTATGCTGGGAGATAACCATCCCAGAGGGTCAAATAATCGTGCTATTACTGATAATATAATTCTTTTTGTTTCAGGTCCCGGCGACGTCGTGGGAAGATTCACCGAGTACCGCAACTGATCTTCGCTTCTGTCCCAGGTAATACCTAAAATCTTAGTTATGTTATCTTCTTTTATGTCTATATCTTTGTCCTGCATTTTATTAGTGTCCTTTTGTGTTTCTTTTACTTCTATCATTTGTTCTTTATTATTCAGTTCTAGTGTGTTCTTTTGCTTTGTTATAACATTTTCGCTTTGACTTACCATCATATTTATTTGTGACAGTAATTGCTTATCATTGCTATTCCATTTTTGTAATGGAAATCCACCTCGTAATAATACCTCTTTCATTTGCTTATACAATTCCATTCCTTCTGTAACATCTTCGCATCCTGTCATTAAATCATCCATATAGAATGATTGTGCTACCTTAGATGCAGCGAGAGGTAAGTCTTTACCTTCATCATAACTTACTTGATTTAATGCTCGAACTGCTAAGTATGGTGCGGAAGCTGTTCCAAAGGTGACTGTTAATAATTCAAATTCTTCTATTTCAGATTCGGGATCTTCACGCCACACTATTCGCTGATACATAGCGTCTTCTTCTGATATAAGAACCTGCCGATACATTTTCACGATATCAGCCACCAGTACGATCGGATGTTATCTCCAGCGCAACACCAGATGACGTAAATCAGCTTGAAGCTTAGGTCCCACCATCAGAGCGTCGTGAAGCGATACACCAAAACTATTCTTGCTAGAAGCATTAAAGACCACGCGCACTTTTGTAGTTGTTTTATCATTCCTAACAACAGCATGATGAGGTAAGTAGACAGCTTCATCTGTTTTTGAGTCACACTTTTTCACAGGTCTCATGTGTCCTAAAAGTAAGTACTCTTTTATTACATCAGCATAACTTTTCTTCAAATCCAAATCTTTCGATAGCCTTCTTTCTAATGCCTCAAATTTCTTTACAGCTATTTGCCTGGAGTTGCCACCTTTACAAGTTGGTTGATCTTCGCGGAATGGTAACTTGACAATGTATCGTCCATCAGATGTTCTTTTTGTTGTTCTCGCGAAAAACTCTTCACATTTTTGCTCTTGCTCTGTCCATAACTTGTTCTTAGTAAATGATTGTTCTTCAATTTCCCAAAATCTTTTCAATGTGTCATCTTCCTTTATTTGTGCGTGCATCACCTTTATTTTAGACGTTTCTTGGCATGGATTCCGATGGTCACTATCAACTGTTCCAGAAACGATCCATCCAAATGTTGTATTTTGGGCAATAAGTAAACCATCAGGACTTTTCTGCATTCCTTCTTTTAGAATTTGACTGAAAACATTAGCGCCTAGCAGCAAATCTATCTTTTTGGGAGTTTTGAACTGGGGATCAGCTAAGCAGATATGATCTAATTCTACCCAATTGATGGAGTGTATCTGCTGTTCTGGTATATGAGAGACCACTAAGTTCTTAAGAACGTAAGCCTTAAGTTTGATCTGAAAACCATTTATCCTCGACTGCAGATGAATGGTTACTACATGACTAAACGTAGTTGCAATTTTGTCTCCCAATCCAGTAACAGAACCCCTTACCTTTTCTTTTTTGAGCCTTAACAGTTGTACTACAGCCTCTGTAACAAAACACGCTTGCGAACCTTGATCGATTAAGGCTCTTACTACCTGTTGCCCACCAGATTTAGACGTGGCATTTACTAGAGCTGTAGCAAGTAAAACTTGCCCATACTTAGGTGTCCTAGTTGTGGTGCATGAAACTATTGGTGCAGCACTGCTTGCAGCATTTGTATTTTCAATAGGTTTAGTTTCATTAGTTTTTTCCAAATCCAAATGTAAAAGAGAGTGATGCCGCCTATGACAAATCCTGCACGTAGTTAATTTATTGCATTGGTAACTGCTATGGTTGCTACCCAAGCAATTGAAGCAAATTCGATTCTTTCGCACAAAATCGCGCCTCTGGTCTAAGTCTAATTTTACAATTTTTTTACAGAAACATAACTTATGTTCTTCTGAGCAGTACTCACAAGTAATTCTGTTAGTAGTGTTCGCGGACAGCATAACTTTTGGCTTGGAATATGGACCATTACCATAATCTTGTGTGCTTTTTTTGGAATCAATAAACTCGAACGCCCGGAAACGATTTTCCAAAAAAGTTTTGAATTGATCTAAAGTTGGCAAATTATTGAACTCCGTATCAGAATTATGTAATTCCCAATTTTTGCGCGTTTCTGCATCTAACTTGTAAGCAACAATATGAATAATGATGACGTCCCATGTACTTACGTCAACTTCAATATTCGTTAATGCATTTACACAATCCATGGTGGTATCTAAAAGTTCTTTCAAACCCGTTGCTGATTCGTTAAGTAGCTTTTTTTGACCAAACAAACGTCTCAAAATACAATTGGCTATAAATTTCTTATTATTGTACCTTTTTTCTAGTAGATACCAGCATCGACTGTAGTTTGCGGCTGAAATTGGCGTATATCTAATCAATTGTTCGGCTTCACCAGACAAGTGAGTTTTTAAATAATGTAACTTTTGTACATTATCTAAGGACTGATTGTTGTGCACTAAAGATAGAAACAAATCCCGAAAAGTAGTCCATTCTGAGTAAGCGCCTGAAAATATAGGAATGGTGATTTTAGGAAGTCGTACAATATGATTGGACACGTTACCAACTTTGTTTACATTAGTTTCACGCTCCTGATCAGTTAATTTACCAATAGCTACTTTCAATAAAACTAAATACTCTTCTTCAGTTATTTCGTAAATTTCCGTCTTGACATATTCTGAACAAGCTAACTCATCTGGATTCGAAATTTCATGCAATTTGGTATTGTTTGACCTGAATAGAGACCAATCTCTTTCCAAATTCTCAAGTCTAGCTTCTACATACTCCTTGCTAATTCTGTCCTTAGGGCTTTTCTTGAAGTTAACTAAACCCTTCGCAATTGACTTTCGTAAGTCAGTTTGCACATTCAATAACTTATTCATTGTGCTAATTATTAAAGTTACTTGAAAAACTTTCTAAGTTTCTATGACATTTAGCAAAAATCGAGCATAGGTTCTTGCCGCTTCCAGAACCGCCGCCAAATCTCGGCTGCCCTCTGGTTACCTGCAGAATTACAGCTACCTCCTGGTTAGCTGCTGGAGACCCACGCCTTAGCCGCAGCAGTCCACTGCGAGCGCGGGGTTGTGGTCACTCACAGACCACTAATCAAAAATTATGACCTTACAGTCATCCGACTCCGTAGGACCAAAATGTTGAACTCTTGACCTGGCCTCTCCTCCCTCACTTCACTCACTATTTGACCTCTTTGACCTCTTGGACTTCGTTGCACTATTTAACTAAAACTACTGTTTGTTCTTGATTTAGGAATATATTGACAGAATAACTTTGGCTACCTATTAAACCGACGGAAAATCTTGTCACCGCGATGTAACAGGGGATAACTCCATCTATTAGCCGATCTTAGGAACTAATCATTTGAATTTAAATTTTAAATTTGACACATTCGATTTAACAAACTTGTTTTTCCTTCTTCATGTTTTGACTTCATATTCAAAAACAAGATTATTATTTTTATATTTCTTCAGTTCGTTAATTCATTATTTATTGGCATTTTTTAATATTTCATATTTTTTTCGCACGGTTTTACAATTTACAAAGTACCTGTATGTTTTGGTGCCGAATTAGTTTTATGTTCAGTTATTTTTTTGCAATGATAACTGCAGTTTCTTGCCGGTATCTTTCCTGTGGTTATAGGTTCCGAACCGTGGTTTGTTTCGTTTGATATGTGTAAATAGACGATTCACAAAAATTACTGGTGGAATGTATTATGAATTAAAATATTTCCCCTTCCTATTTTTACTTATATTGCGTTGTTAGTACATAGATGGCGCTATTTTAACAATTTAGTAACTTTTAAGTTCCCACTTGATTTTTCCCTCGGCTTCGTCCGCGTTATGCTACTATAAAAATGAATCATCTAAATCTATTCGGTTTTTTTTGAGTGAAACATAAACAAACAAACATCCAGACATACCTGCAGAGGTCAATTTCAATATTGTTTTAAATGGTCACGTCTATAAAAGAAAGTGTGTTTTACATACCTAAACCTTCCATTGTCTCACAAAGTATCTTCTTCAATTTTTTTTCACGCACGTTAGGGTCGAAATTTGTTACTGTTTTCAGAGGAGAGTCTTTCTATTATTGAATTGTAGATATGTATATGCATGTAGATAATCCGACATTTTGTGGCGGCCACCATCTTTGGCCGATTTCCTTCAGGACTAAGGGAAGGGTGCTCTTGGCAAGTTTAACCTTTCAAACACAAATAAACAAAATCAAAATTTGTTCTTCCCTATATCCATTCTTGATAATTGGACATTCCAAAACAAAAATAAACTTTCAATTCGAACCCTACGTGTACGCTTAGTTCCACCACGTTGTCAAAAGATGGCGCTGGCAGTACTTTACAACGCGGTGACGTTATGATCCTCTGAGTTTGAGCTCGTCGCATATTGTGTTCTCGTAATACAAATTATTGAAGAGCATGTATACATGGACATTTGGATCGTGGTAGGGATGGAATAGAAATAAAATACAAACTAAACCTCTATCATAATTAAACAATTATAAATACATTACGTGCGGATTCTACGCAGGTGCCCCATTTAACGGCGCTAAACGCAGCTGGAACGTGCCAGGCAACCTGACACGTCCCACCACCGGCCTCGGGTGACACTGAGGCCGGCAACGAATCACCAAGGTCCTCCTCTTCCTCCGCGATCCACCTCCGCCCTTACGGGCTTGCCGCAGAGAGCCACCTGCTCTCAGCGGTCCAGCTCGGGATCCGTCTTACCTTCACCCTGAACGGTATCGGAGGCTGGGTGGTAAGGCCAGTCTCAACGCACCGGACCATAGGGTTACTGAGCCTCCCCTATCGCGGTATCCTACGTTCAACCCCTCGCAACCATTTATTCGCAATAAAAGCTAGTCTATAACCGTTCAAGTTCATGTTCAAGACTATTTAAGTACCAAATTTCATTTACATAGTTCCAGTTGTTTTGGCATCGCGCCTGGATGGAAAAAATATTTCAGTGTTGTATAGTACATCTATCGAAGAAAGTTTTAGGTTAGGTATATATCATCACGCCGGGACTACTAGGAGCGAGGTATCAGTGATAAATGTGGCAAAAACTAGTCATGGATAAGAACACTCCCGACCATGGACTAAGTATTAAGTCCATGCTCCCGACTAACTCACCTTTCAAATAAAAAAAACAACATCATAATCGTTTCATTCCTTTGAGAGCTAGGATGACACACACAGGCAGACAAACGCGTCAATATTATAACACCCGTCGTTTTTGGCGTCGGGAATAATAAGAAGAATATTTCTCAGAGCTGTTTGCATGGACTTATTATATTAAATTAAGTCCATGGCTGTTTGTGAATGCACAAACTTGTCATTTTGAGGACGGGTAGCGACATCTGTTGTCATTGTTTGTAAAACACTCGACTTTGTACAAATTTTAGATTAAATATGTTAAAAGTTGTCTTTTGAATGAAGGTTACTACAGAGTAGAAGATTATATCGTTGGCAAGGATGTGTGGACCACAAAACAGTCTAGTCGCTTACACATTAATTAATTAAAACATATTTTGCCATTAGGTATTTCCCGTAAAGTGCCAATTCTTAGTTTACACAGACATCCAAACAAAAGGAAAACAGTTCGTTTATTAATCTGTACGAGACTCCGGGCGGGCAGAAATCAAACACACACACTTTGCGCACAAAACGGTGTATTTCCAACAGTTCACACACAAAATAAACAATAGTAATTAGGACAAAACAGATTATTTTAAGCACGAGCGACCTTTATGACATCTTTACAAAACCGCGACATAAAGAAGACCAAACAATTGACACGCGTCGTATGCTAGCACGGCTTTCGCAACATCAAAAGAGGTTGGTTGATACTCTACCGTGCCGAAAGAGATCCATCGTCTACATCCTCCCCCCCAGTGTCGGCATCGCGACACTTATCCTGGTTACTAAACAACAGGGTTTAATCTAATCTGGGACCGTGGAGGAATCGCACCAAAAATATCTTTTCGTAACACATATTCGGTGTTCCTTTTCAACGGTATCTGCCAGTCCCGCCCCGAGAAGAGCCGCTTGTAATTCGAGCCTAGGCACAGAAACGTGAGTGACAGGTGCCAAGCGACATTTAGCGGCTACGAATGCCAAGCAGATTCCGGTATCGCTATCCCACCGTAAATAAACAACCGCACACATAGATTTTGTGGATGCATCATTAAAAACATGCATTAGCAAATTTTTATAATTATTTACGCAAGCGACAGGAGCGGACATAGTTTGCGCGACAGATTCACGCACGTCGGCACATGGCGCGATAGATGCAGCGAGCGGTGGACTCGGCGAAGCGCCGGCCGGCGCTCGCGGCTTGAGCCGCGAGGGACAGGCGCGTTGTGCGGTAGGTGAGAGGGCAGCGGCAGGAGTGGCGGCCGCATCATCCGCGGTCGGCACGATATACGATTGTGCCGCAGCCTCTGACACATTAGTACCTACCGTGTAGCACGTGTCACAATAATACCGCGGCAATCGAACCTGGCTGACAAAATTCAATTGAGCGATCCATTTTCTCGATTTGTCAAACAAAACATCATTAAGGGGATCGTCCCAGCCTAATTTTAATTTCCAAGTTTCTTGGAGAATAATTTTTTCATATTCTTGTTCATTATAACGCCACAAAAATCGAAATGCGTCTTGGTCTTCCGGCCTAATCTTTATACGAAGGAACATATCCTTGATATCACCAGTTACGGCTATATGGTTATCTCGGAACCGTAACATGGTGCCATAAAGTGACACAAGTAAGTCGGGACCCTTCAATAAATGGTCATTAAGTGACACACCGTGACTTTTTGCCGCCGCGTCAAACACTAACCTTAACTCTGCCTTGTTCAGGTTATCAACCCCAAAATGGGGTAGATACCACGTTTTTGGACAAGATACCCCGCTGAATATTTCTTTCGCAAAATCGTTATCGAGTAAATGATCCACCCTTTCTTTGTACCTTCCAGCATAACTTGCATTCGCCTTCATTTCCCGCTCAATGTTACGTAGCCTATTAAGAGCGTGCGGATAGGAATCGGGCATCGACCCCGCATCCTTTTTCCACGGTAGTCCGACACTCCATCGGCCATCACATAAAACAGCTGTTCGTTCTAAGTGGGCGACTGCACGGCTATCGTCAGCGTTCTCCCTAGCCTTCCCATTAACACCTATCGACTCGAGAGAAAAATAAGTTCGAACCTCATCGTGTATCGGGCGGAGTGCGGCGGCGACGGCACGCTGACCAGAGTCAACGCCCGCGCTTGCGCCGCTGTCGCTCGACCCGCCTAGAAGAAGCGAGTGTTCGCGCTCACTATCGAGGGAGGCTGGAGACGGATGGATCACCCTACCATGCACACACCAACCTAACGGCGTCCTAGAAGCACACGGCTCATTAATTTTCCCCGATACAATTTCAAGCGGTATTAACAAGTGACCATTGTCTTGGCCGATAAGTATTTCTGGTTTACTTATACATTTATCAAAACACTTCTCCAAGTTTTTCAAATGTGAATATCTACTACAATCTACAGTTACATTTTGAAAAGGCAAGTTAAGTTGAACTACGCTTCTAGCATTAATATTAAACATATCACATTCGCTTGACACATTAAAATTAACAATTTGAGTTTCACAAACTATTTCCTGGTTGTGCCATGCCCCACTCACGCGTAGGGTCTGTTTCTTGCCGACCAGGCCCACCCTTGCTGCTAAATCTTCGCTAATCAGTGTCACAGTAGAGCCATCATCGAGCAGGCAAGTAGTTTTGACTGAGCCGAGCGGCCCGTGCACAACAATCGGGACTACTTTCAGTAAAACTTTAAAATTACTCACGTTGACGTTTGTTACCGTCTCAACCGTGCTTGCTCCAGATGACTCGTCGTGACCCTGCTCCTCAGCGGCCGCGGACTCTTCCTTGGTAGCCTTCGGCACCTCATAGTGCAGCAAAGGGTGGTGGGCTTGGCCGCAATCATTTATATCGCACGCCGGTGCGGTACACTTATCGCGGTCGTGCCGTGTAATCAAACACTTAAAACATAACTCGTTCCTCTTAACAAATGTCCATCGATCTTTCCTTAGCGATTTACGAAACTTCCTACACTTTGGGAGCGCGTGGTTGGGAGACGTACGACAGTACCTACACCGGTTTTCGTTTCGCGTGCCATCACTACGAGATCGCGCGACATCACTAACACGCGCGACATCACTACTACGCGCGCTACGCACGTTATCACGGCCGTTATCAATGCGTGCGTTATGCACTAACGCCGATTCACACCGCACAACGTTGACGTCTTGTCTTCGCTTGTAGAACGTATCTTGGTGGCGAGCGTGTAGTAGGTTGACGTCCGATGTAGATATCTTCACAGCTTCGCGGTGAAGGAACTCCGACAACCTAGCGAGTTTCGGTTGAGAACTCTTTGTATCATAGGAATAATCGATCCACTTTGACACTAACACCGTGGGCATTTTAGATAGTATGGACTTGAGGATGTGTCTGTCATTTAGGTATTCCTCGCGGTGAAGCACGCGTACGGCTGCTTCATAGTTCTTCACCTTGACAGAAAATGATACTAAATGTTTATGGTACTCAGGTGGTAGTGCCTGTAATCTAGATAGTTCCCACTCTATGCGGGACAAGATGACGTCCGGGTTTCCAAACTGTAACTCGAGCGTGGACATCACTTCCTCGGCAGATGTACAGGTTACCAAAAGGGCGGCGACAGCGTCTCTCGCTGGGCCTCTTAAACATTTACGTAGTCGCCATAAGTTCTCTGTAGGCGTAAACTTGCAAACCATTGTGGACTCTTCATACGCGCTTTTGAAGGCCAAATACTCTAGCGGGTCGCCCGAAAAACTTGGCAACTCCTTAGGCGTGCTCAATCTCGTCAGTAGATGCGCACCATCCCCTCTAGTACCGGCACTCCTGGTCCGGTGGTGACCATTGTCGTGGGACTGGTTGCGATCAAGCCATTTCGTTACTTCGGAGAGTGAGGACCTAGAACTCTGAGCTGGAGACGTGGAACTCTGTGGACTGTATTGACTTTTCTTACGACTTTCCGTCTCCAACTTAGCCAAATCGACTGCTAGCTGCTTATCAATAATTTGCTTTTCAATTTCTGCTTTTTCTTTAGCTGCCGCTAATTCTAATTGCAATCTCGCATGCGATGATTTCTTGCTAGTAGTAGAACCACAAACAGTACGTGCAGATTGGTTACTCGCGACCGAATCCTGCATCTTCACCGATTTTTCACTTGAATTTGAACCGGTGGGACATTTCTTATGCAGGTTCCTCATCTCTTTCTCCATTCTGCGAGTGTTCACCATGCTCGGAATAATCGTTCACGCGGCGTCTATAATAGCCGTCCGCGTTTTTGCCGATAAAACGATCCGGCTCGAAGGACCAACTTTGTACGAGACTCCGGGCGGGCAGAAATCAAACACACACACTTTGCGCACAAAACGGTGTATTTCCAACAGTTCACACACAAAATAAACAATAGTAATTAGGACAAAACAGATTATTTTAAGCACGAGCGACCTTTATGACATCTTTACAAAACCGCGACATAAAGAAGACCAAACAATTGACACGCGTCGTATGCTAGCACGGCTTTCGCAACATCAAAAGAGGTTGGCTGATACTCTACCGTGCCGAAAGAGATCCATCGTCTACAAATCCTTTATTTGCATATATTTTTTATAATTTTACAAGCGTTATACAATTGACAAACTACCTGTATGCAAGTTTAATCTATCAAACAAAAATAACAAAATTAATAGGTAATTCATTATTTAATCAGACAAAACACCAATAAATTGAAAATACATATTTTGAAGTGTGTAGCCTATGTTCGGTCTAGAATATCCTGTTCGGTGAATGACTAATAGCATTTGGTATTCGGTTATTCTTCACGCGCGCTATACCCGTTTTCTCCACTGATTCTTCGCTCCAAATGAGTCGATATATGATGATACACAGCCTTTCCTCGATAAATGGACAATCCAACAACAAAATGATTTCTTAAATCTACCCAGTTGCTCCTGACACTAGCGCGGTCAAACAAACTCTTCAGCTTGATAATAAAATAGAAAATGTTATTTAAAAAATGATTTCTTTTACTTTTAAAACTCATTCATTAATTAGATATATGTACTTAAGTAATTAGTGTGGGTCATTTATGAGACGAAAAGAAAATCGTACCTGTGCCAAAAATAATGGTGGAAGTCTTTAGGTACATATTTATTTAGTCAATAATGTATTTTTATTAATTTATAAACTTAATTGCAAAAAAAAGGTACAACTTGTGGAATTAATGCTATGGGCATTCTCTACCAGTTAACACGGATTGATAAATGAAGCGATTACTTACGTATCTGTCGATTGTTTACATCCGTTTAATGCTCAGATCATAGAATGCTAATAATCTGTGGTTAATAATAATACAGATAATCTGACCTACTTACTTAAGTCATTGTGGTATTTGGTCCGAGTGTCAAGCTTTAATTTACAAACTTTACGACAAAAGCTTCGACGCCGTTGGTTGACATAACTGTGATAAAAGCGCGATAAAATGTTTACAATTTTTAGAGCGCTTCACGCCGAACTAACTAACAAATAAAAGTTTATATTGTGACATGAAACAGTATGTAAAGAACTAGCGGTCCCGGCGAACTTCGTTTCGCCTTAGAGAATTTTTTTCGCTTTTCTGTTGAAATTTTTCAAATTATACCAAGGATCCCTAATTTTGTAGCCTATGTCAAATTGGAAGAATGTAGCATTCTATTGGTAAAGGATTTTTTTAAATCGGCCCAGTACTTTTTGAGCCTATTCATTACAAACATACAAAAATAGGTACAAATATTTCCTCTTTATAATAGGTATTAGTGTAGACAACAACTTCAAATAAAATTATGTCAATAAAAAGCAAATACTCAGCGTAATAAATATTAAACAAAAACGTAAAAAACTTTAGGTAGGTAGGTATACCTACCAAGATATGTCGCGTAGGATGTGACATGCGAGTAAATTATATCTATCGCGTTCCTGCTGATTGGCTGATTATACAAGTGCGGTGTGCAGTCAGCCAATCAATCGACAGACCAGCAAATCGCGTGACCACCAATCAGAAGCCGTCGCTTTGTCGGCCAATCGGCATCCGGCGCGCGCGCTTCGGCTCGCTCGGCGTTTTAGTTAAACGGCCGCAACGAAATTTAGAAATTTCAAAAAAGCGATCAGCGTTTTTGCAAAAATCAATCTACTTACTTATTTGTTAGTCATTATCATAAGCTATTCATTTATTTATGTCTTTGTTTTAATTCACTTCAAGATTGACCACATCCCACCTGATGTTAAGAGGTAACGAGGTCCTAGCTTAAAGGCTACAAGTAGGTACAGTGTAATAAATCTATTACTGGACTTGTCGCCCTTACCTTGAAGGCTTGACCCCTCCTACTAATGTAGCACCCCCCAGGAGCTCTGGAAACCTTAGGTACTCACACGCAGGAACACAACAACACAGAAGTGATTTTAAGCTGAACAGTGTTTTTGTTTGTATGACCGCGCCAATCTCAGGAGCAACTGGTTCGAATTGGGAAATCATTTTGTTGTTGGATAGTCCATTTGTCGAGGAAAGCTTTAGGCTGTGTAACATCATGTGTCGACCCATTTGGAATGAAGAATCAGTGGAGAAAACGTGGATACCGCGCGTGTACGATATCCGAATATCAAATGCTATTCCGATTGTTATTTACCCAACAGGATATTCTAGAACCGAACCACTGGAACGGGGTACTTTTAGTTGTGAAAAAAAGGGGGGGGGGGCCTTTAAGTTTGCCTAATCTATAGATACATATCTACCTATATGTATGCATATAAATAACATTTGAGTGTCTGTTTGTTAATATTGGAATAACCGGTTTTTTACTACCTACATGCATATGAATATATCCATGGTAGGTAGGTACTCCAATTTTTTTTATTATTTTCGTTTTTTTGTCTGTTTGTTCCGGCTAATCTATGAAATGGCTGGGCCAATTTTGATTGCCATTTATTTGCAGGTAGCTGATATAATAAGGAGTAACTTAGGCTACTTCTATTTTAGGAACAATACATTTAAAATCCTGTAGTCCACGCGTCCTGTAGTTATTTTAAGACGCTTAAATGATAATAACAATACGAAAGGGGTAGAAGAGAGGTACATCCATCATAAATCCACTCCTAATAACAACAATCAAAGGAAACTAAAGTTCAGTAAACAACCAAAAGTAATACCATGTAAGTAATACAATTTAAAAACCGCGCGCAAAACTGCGCTATAAATAAATCTCACACAAAATGGCCGCCCGATTATAGCGAACTTGTCCTTAACCTTCACATTTTATTGCTGGAACGAGACAATGCGACAAACACGCAAGATAGAAAGAGATAAATAACATGCTGTCAACTCCGCAGTCGTCTTTTAGGCGGCTAGCTGCTATTGGCTTGTAAACACGGCCACGCCTTGGGGCCATCCTCCCTAGAAAAGGCAATTGTAAGTCCGATTTGTGCAAATGGTTCCGTATTATCATACCTACTTGTACTATAAAAGTAAGTGTTTCGGTGTTTGTTGCTCATTCACGCAAAAATTACAAAACAAATTTCGATGAAACTTAGAAACTGTTACACTATGTTATAAAAATTTAATCAAAACATTCATAGGTACGGTCAACAGCAGGCCAAGATAACCATTTGCAGTTCAAAATTAGCGGTTATGCCACCGACATAAAGGTGGCATAAAGTTCCGAATAGATAGTCTGACACGCTTTAGTTGGTAAAAAGTTATTTTATGCTTTTTAGAGTTTAGCATTTTTGACCTTTTGTCATAAAAGGCGTACTTTTTTTGGGTCGGGGGTTTTATTACATTTTTATTTTTTTTTTTATTTGTTGCTTTTTGAAAGGAATAGTTACAAATTTAATATAATTATAGATTACTGTTTTATAATTCCTTTCTAGTTTTTCTTTTAATTATTACAATTATTGTTGTAACAAAACGGCGAGCATGCTCGACGTTCGGTTTATGATGGATGATAAACTATAAAAGTTCATAGAGCGGCTCCTTGCTCTAGTCTATACCTACCTTACCTTAGGTTGTGGGTTTGATTGCCATCTTGGATTTTGGCGGCCATATTGGATTTGAAATTTGCCATAGTGTGCAGTATTCTGCTACTAAATCTCTTTCATTTGATACCTACATTGAGGTAGTTGGGCCAAAAAACAAATGGGTTATTCGTCATTTTCTGACGGCGGCCATCTTGGATTTAAAGTTTGTCACAATAAATGTATTTTGCTACTCAAGCCCTTTTATATGATATGATATGAGCCCATATTGTGGGAGTTGTATTAAAACATACAATCCATATCGTTGTGACGGCGGCCATCTTGGATCGATTTTAATCGAACATAGCTAAGATCACTTATTCAGCTTTCAAACAAAAAAAACTAAATCAAAATCGGTTCATTTTTTCGGGAGCTACGATGCCATAGACAGACACACACACACACACACACACACACAGACACGTCAAATTTATAACACCCCGTTGTTTTTGTGTCGGGGGTTAAAAAGGTATTATTCGCATTGTAATTAGGTAAATAGTATTAAACAAAGTTACTTTTTCTGAATGTCCCTATGTATGTTTAGATCTTTAAAACTACGCAACAGATTTTTATGCGGTTCTGTTTATTATATAGTGTAATTCAAGAGGAAGGTTTCTAAGTATTTACATCGCATCAGGGGGAAGCCGGGGCGGGTCGCTAGTTGTTTAAAATAAATCCCAAAGAAATATGATCTCAGAGAAAGGTACATTATTTCTGAGTACCTAACATAGGTTGTATTAAATTTCTTTTGAATGGGGATTATTGTTAAAAAGAGCCCAGTCAATCATTTGAAATATTTCAACAACTTAAGTAGGGGCGGAATAAATTAATAACCGACTCGGTTTTTACTTTCTTTTTTCTTATTAGAAATCAATGATTGCACGTGTTTTATAAATATTTAAAGATTGATTTATTTGTTTTATTTTGTTTCTAGTAATTTTTGTTACAGCGGCAAGAGAAAAGCACAATTTGTGAAAATTTTAATTGTCTAGCTATCGCGGTTTTTAAGATCTAGCCTGGTAACTGACAGTCTCCCGTTTTTCCCCATGTGTACGGAACCCTAACGAAATCGTTGAAAACTTGTAGTGGCGCCGCGACGGTGAGAAGCGAAAATACTACTCTTATAATACAAAACTATCGCTTCTTAAAACTACTCGATTACCGTATTTCTTCATGGTAAGGGTACTGACAGAGTTTTAATTATTTTTATTATTTGTATTTGTTATATCACAACGCAAAAAATGTGTCCTAGCCGTTTATGAATGCACAAACTTCGCATTTTTGAGGACGGGTAGCGTCATCTATTATAATTATTTGCAAAACAGAACCTTGAGCATGCTGCAAAATGCACTCATAATACGTCATGAGTACCTAGATGGCGCTGTTAAAGTTTTCTTGCCGGTTTAAAGTATTTTCTTGGTAGGATGCGATTACAACTTTACACCCAAAGTAGACTGCCTTTACCACATTAACACACCTCGAAAAGAGATCTGTTGTGAAATGTGAAGGTTTCAGAGAACTTAGTACGAACAACAACTATTCTCGAGTAGAAACGTACTGACTGTGTTATATGACAAATTCAAAAGTAACAGCCACTGCGGCGTTACTTCAATTTTCATGCAACTTTTTTGTTACGTAACACAATCAGATGACCGTTTTTATTAGTCTAAGGGCACGGAATAGCACCTGAAACTATGTAAAAAGTTCACAAATTCAATGACTTTAGATGGCTAACTCCATCTATTGTTAGTAATTGTTTAATAGCCATTGAAGCATCGAAGAAGCCGAAGCGGGTGCTATTAATAAGCTCGGAAGCGGCGGATCTATATAGATGGCGCTAAAACAAGAAGATACGAGATCCTAAATTAGGAACATCTAATTAAATTATTTTTTTTGGATACATCAGGAGTTTTCAAAGTGGTTATGAACAAATGTAAACGTTGCGACCGAGTTGTATATATTTTGAGGCTGATATCTATGTCGCTTATCTTTAGCGCCACCAAAGGCGCCACTTCTATAAAACTGCTCACGATGTGATTTAACAATTATAGAAAGGCCATAAAGAAAATTCGTGACTATTACGTCATTTTAATATGACTTCGACCAGTTTGTGGTAGTTCTTTATGCTTTAAAAAGTCAATTTAAGAATCGGAATGTAATGAAATCAATCAATAAGAAAACGAGTAGCGTACTCTATTGGTAATTTTTGCAAAATACAACCACAGGAGCATGACCAAAGCGTGTAAGCTGTCACATGTTTGCGAAATGTGTACACCTTTGTAGATAGGTGGCGCTAGTTTTACTTTTCGTCTCTATTTTTATTATAATATTTTTCTTGTCGTTCATTTTTAACTTCGCGTCTTTTTCATTATAACAAAATTAAATGTATTTAAAATATGTATATTACACTAATATATGATAATCTTTTCACCACAATTAATCCAAATCCATTCAATAGTATAGATGTATAGTTTTCTAAACTAATACCGTCTTATTACAAAAACATACGTTAGTCTAGGTTTAAACCAGGACCCGGCGGCGCTGTGGAAGCAAAGGCTGAGCCGATTTCCCACAGCGCCGCCACTTAGGCGATGAGGGTCCAACCGGGGGGTTTAGTGGGTAGTCCTGCCCTTTTCAGGGCAGGGAGTCCCACACACGCCGTCACCCTCCCTCGGGGTGACGGTACGGTGCATCAACGCATTCCCCCCGTCAAAAAAAAAAAAAAAAAAAAAAAAAAAAGGTTTAAACCAGGACTTGTTAGTCTAGGTTTGTTACGGTATTAAGGTTTAGTACCGTACTAAAATGAAGTCGTATTACAAATCGTAGACTAACCTAGGACTACGTAGTACCGAAGATAGTCCCTGGTCTTAATAGATCCACAGATTATATACCACAAATGTTAGTTTAAAATTCACTCATTCGTTCAGCGTTTGATGAAACGTTCCCTTTTACGAAATTTTGTTAAATCCTATTTGGAAAGACATTTTAATAATCTTACTATTTTCGTAAACAAAATCAAAGCTTTTACTATTCACGTTTTTTTTATTTTGTTACAGCTTTAATTATGACCCTTTGTGTAAGTTAAGTAGTTAAGAACGTGTGATAAACTTATAGCTAACATATGGCTAACATAAAACGGAACGGAAAACGCGGCGCGCGTAATTTGAGTACTTCAATCTGTCATCGAAATGTTTCAAGTGCTAGGTACATTTTCAACGAAATAATTAGTTTTGCTAAATAAAGACGCTTTGTTCCATAATTTTGTATAACTCAGTAGGTGGTACAATACTTTGGGTTGTGATCGTGTGAATCAGTGCACTAAATTTAGCAACCAATAAAGAAAAAAAGAGGTTAAAATTGGAGTATAAAGGAGAAGGTTAGTCCAATTTAGTTTTATGTAAAGAGCAATATAAACAGCAACTAGTTTTATTATTTAAGCAAATTTATGTCACTAATATTTAAATCGTAATTTTAGAAAGTATTGCGTCAACTTGTAGCAGAGTCAGGAAAAATTTGGAAGACAAATCTACCAAAATCAATATCAATAATTTTGAAATTAAAGGAGTGGAAAAATTTACAAATAAGTATGTATGTATGGCCTGCATATTTAATTATTTCTCCTGAACATTGATTTTTACCTATGTACTTTTTTAAGATATAGTTTTCTTTTTAGATAAATCCAAACCATCAGGGAAAAATCATTCAGATACTGAAGTTATATTAGCTTGGAGGAGAATGAAGTTGGCCAAACCCAAATCATCTGCTAATAAAAGAGAGCAGTCTTTGAGAGGAGGTGGCACAAAGCCCCCTTCAACATCTTCTGAGGACTTGCGGCAATATTGCTGCATTGCTTTGTTATTCCTCAATAAAGATTTTGCTATCAAAATTATCAAAATATTGATACTGTGGTAAATAAAAATTAATAAAATATGTATATTTACTATTGTGTTTTGCCAGAATGTTTATAAAATTAAAATAATATTTTTTATATTTCAGATTCCAAATGTAATAGTAACTGAGGTAGAACCTATTCCTGGCCCTAGCTCCCAAGTTGAGCCTTTAATAGTAATATATGAGGAAACTCCAGATCCCAATGGAAAGCAAGTTAAACTATGTATTTTTTTTTAAAAGCCGAGCCAATAACTATCCTAAACAAAATTAATGATATCTATGTTTTCTTTCAGTGATGCCTAATAATAATGACAATGAAGATGTAAAATGTGTAGATCACTAAAAGCCAAAGGAAAATGTAGGCTATAAATCTAAAGAATAAAAAGGCATACCGGAGTTTTCATTTTTATGTAATACAAACTGGTGGTACAAAATAATATTATTGAACTAATTTAATAAAAGATTATTTGTTAAGTTAAGACTGATTTTATAAAAATATTATGAGAAAGAAAGATAATTAATATACTTTTATTTAAGAAAAAAGTGTTTGAATAAACTTCCTTTTCCTTTAATTCCCACGAACTGCGTTTGTAATAGGTTGGATGAGTATTTGTTCAGTAGTTTCTTGTTTAATGAAGCTGGCATTTTGATGTATCTAGGACATTGTGCCAAAATTCCTGCTATTTTCTTGTAGGTTTGACTGTTTACTGGCTGAAATACACCATACAAGACACCAGTATCGTCTTGAATCTGCGAATAAAACAAAATTCTTAATTTTTTCTGTATTGTTTGCTGTATTTGAGCTTGGTTAGTATAATTTGCAGGATAAAGTTTTAACACTTACTGCATGGCTAGCTCAGTTCCGTAATGCACATACAACTTGGATGATCTCTTGGATGAGGGTCGTATGCTAATGCTGCACGGATTAGGTCACTATTTTTATCCAAAATCTTATTGGTAAACATATTTGTAGCGAAAATCTTCGTCATCCAAATCAAAAGAATACAAACGACAACGCTGTCTATAGAGACGCCAATGTATTTCCAGATCCTCCAAATCATCGAAATACATTAAATCAAGCGAATTGATATCGATTTTCAATGATTTAATTAACAAAACTACAAGTGCGATACAAATGTCGACTTCTGAATTTGACGTTTTGAGGTTAGTACACAAGTTAAACTAGGGGTCGCCGTGGTTTATCTTTAGTACCATAGTTGATCCTCGGACTAGCGTTATACTTCGTTTTGTAATAACGTTTATTTTAGTCCATGGTTTAAACCTAGGACTAAACCTGGTACTATAATTAAACTTCGTTTTGGAATAAGACGGTTTGAGATTTGTAGTAGCAACACAGTGGCTTGTAGCGGAAGTATTGAAACATCTATGCAAAATTGTCACTACCTATTCGATTACCTAAAGTTGTTCTTTAGGCTACACTTTAATGCAGAGTAAATAGAATTTGTTGACATGTTTCGCTTACCATCAATACGGTGAGACGAAAGCTAATCATAGAAAGATGGTTATGACTGATAAGACATATGTCACTATGACCCTATTGTACTCATATTCTTTGTTTTGGTTATTGTTCTGTTGATGAAAGACTTAATACCGTTTTTAATATTGCAAATTTGCAAATATTTTTCATCGAAAGAATGCCATCTATTGGCATAATTTGCCAAATAGAACCATAAAAGCATGGACATAGCTAGACTATGGCGATGATGACAACTTATATTACGCTTTCTTTATCCCTGCATAGATGTCGCTATTTCAACTTTTTCTTTAATGTGGTGATAGGCAAATAAAAAATCATTTCTATCGGAATTTGAATTTATTAATATTAGGCATACTTAAAACCACTTGATAAATATAAAATAGATCATTATCTGACGACTGACGACCTGACGTGGCAGGCGACGTGTCGCCTGCCACGTGAGACAGAAATCACGACGTAAGTTAAAGGTCAATATTAATTGAATAGGTTTTTACTTTATAAGTATACCAGTGGTTGGGATGAAAAATATTTACCTCATATAACAATTAGTGTGTCCAGAATGCTAGCAACATTGCCTCTTTGAATGGCCAGACTTAAATGTTGCTAGCATTCTGGGCACCCTAAACACTGTAGCGGACTATCTTTTGTAAATTTTATGTATATACATAGGTAATTGTTTTTTTTTTTATATTTTCATGTAAGTTTTTTTTTCTTGTATATAATGATGTGTAATATTATTTCAATGTAATAATAATTGTAAATCTACATTAATAAATAAATATTTTAAGAGTTAAAAAAAAAAACAAATAGTGTTGTATTGGATCTGAATGTGATGTTGGATCAAAAAGTGCCCACAGCGCAAATTGTTACCGCAGTATGCATTACAAGAATTTGACAATCAGTTTTAGCAATTTTTTTTTTACAAAAAAAAAAACAACTTTAAACGGAAAACTAAACTAAGAATTTTAGGTTGCTGTTCGTCATCGGATCGGGCACCTTTCGTTTTTGCGAAACTATGCCTCTATCTTCCGAATGTGACAAATATTCATCAAAAAATCGCATCAAAATCGGTTCAACCAAACAAAAAACAGTTTTATTTACAAGGATACGAGCGTGTAGGTTTCTAAGTATTTACATCGCATCAGGGGGAAGCCGGGGCGGGTCGCTAGTTGTTTATAATAATTCCCAAAGAAATATGATCTGAAAGAAGAGAAAGGTACATTATTTCTGAGTAACATAGGTTGTATTAAATTTCTTTTGAATGGGGATTGTTGTTAAAAAGAGCCCAGTCAATCATTTGAAATATTACAACAACTAAAGACATGTCCGTTAAGTAGGGGCGGAATAAATTAATAACCGACTCGGTTTTTACTTTCTTATTAGAAACCAATGATTGCACGTGTTTTATAAATATTTAATGATTGATTTATTTGTTTTATTTTGTTTCTAGTAATTTTTGTTACAGCGGCAAGAGAAAAGCACAATTTGTGAAAATTTTAATTGTCTAGCTATCACGGTTTTTAAGATCGAGCCTGGTAACGGACAGTCTCCCGTTTTTCCCCATGTGTACGGAACCCTAACGAAATCGTTGAAAACTTGTAGTGGCGCCGCGACGGTGAGAAGCGAAAATACTACTCTTATAATACAAAACTATCGCTTCTTAAAACTACTCGATTACCGTATTTCTTCATGGTAAGGGTACTGATAGAGTTTTTATTATTTTTATTATTTGTATTTGTTATATCACAACGCAAAAAATGTGTCCTAGCCGTTTATGAATGTACAAACTTCGCACTTTTGAGGACGGGTAGCGTCATCTATTATAATTATTTGCAAAACAGAACCCTGAGCATGCTGCAAAACTCACTCATAATACGCCTTGAGTACCTAGATGGCGCTGTTAAAGTTTTCTTGCCGGTTTAAAGTATTTTCTTGGTAGGATGCGATTACAACTTTACACCCAAAGTAGACTGCCTTTACCACATTAACACACCTCGAAAAGAGATCTGTTGTGAAATGTGAAGGTTTCAGAGAACTTAGTACGAACAACAACTATTCTCGAGTAGAAACGTACTGACTGTGTTATAAGCCAAATTCAAAAGTAACAGCCACTGCGGCGTTACTTTAATTTTCATTCAACTTTTTTATTACGTAACACAATCAGATGACCGTTTTTATTAGTCTAAGGGCACGGAATAGCACCTAAAACTATGTAAAAAGTTCACAAATTCAATGATTTTAGACGGCCAACTCCATCTATTGTTAGTAATTGTTTAATAGCCATTGAAGCATCGAAGAAGCCGAAGCGGGTGCTATTAATAAGCTCGGAAGCGGCGGATCTATATAGATGGCGCTAAAACAAGAAGATACGAGATCCGAAATTAGGAACATCAGGAGTTTTCAACGTGGTTATGAACAAATGTGAACGTTGCGACCGAGTTGTACATATTTTGAGGGGAAGAGGCGAGGCTGATAGCTATGTCGCTTATCTTTAGCGCCTGTGGCGCCACCAAAGGCGCCACTTCTATAAAACTGCTCACGGTGTGATTTAACAATTATAGAAAGGCCATAAAAAAATTCGTGACTATTACGTCATTTTAATATGACTTCGACCAGTTTGTGGTAGTTCTTTATGCCTTAAAAAGTCAATTTAAGAATCGGAATGTAATCAAATCAATCAATAAGAAAACGGGTAGCGTACTCTATTGGTAATTTTTGCAATATACAACCATAGAAGCATGACCACAGCGTGTAATCTGTCACATGTTTGCGAAATGTGTACACCTTTGTAGATAGGTGGCGCTATTTTTACTTTTCGTCTCTATTTTTATTATAATATTTTTCTTATCGTTCATTTTTAACTTCGCGTCTTTTTCATTATAACAAAATTAAATGTATTTAAAATATGTATATTACACTAATATATAATTATCTTTTCACCACAATTAATCCAAATCCATTCAGTAGTATAGATGTATGGTTTTCTAAACTAATAGAAATTTGTAGTAGCGACACAGTGGCTTGCAGCGGAAGTATTGAAACATCTATGCACAATTGTCACTACCTATTCGATTACCTACAGTTGTTCTTTAGGCTACACTTTAATGCAGAGTAAATAGAATTTGTTGACATGTTTCGCTTACCATCAATACGGTGAGACGAAAGCCAATCATAGAAAAATGGTTATGACTGATAAGACTTATGTCACTATGACCCTATTGTACTCATATTCTTTGTTTTGGTTATTGTTCTTTTGATGAAAGACTTTAAATACCGTTTTTAATATTGCAAATTTGCAAATATGTTTTATTAAAAGAGTGCCATCTATTGGCATAATTTGCCAAATAGAACCATAGAAGCATGGACATAGCTAGACTATGGCGATGATGACAATTTATATTACGCTTTCTTTATCTTAGCATAGATGTCGCTATTTCAACTTTTTCTTTAATGTGGTGATAGACAAATAAAAAATCATTTCTATTGGAATTTGAATTTATTAATATTGGGCATACTTAAAACCACTTGATAATTATAAAATATATCATTATCTGACGACTGACGACCTCACGTCGCCTGCCACGTGAGACAGAAATCACGACGTAAGTTAGAGGTCAATATTAATTGAATAGGTTTTTACTTTATAAGTATACCAGTGATTGGGATGAAAAATATTTACCTCATATAACAATTAGTGTGTCCAGAATGCTAGCAACATTGCCTCTTTGAATGGCCAGACTTAAATGTTGCTAGCATTCTGGGCACCCTAAACACTGGAGCGGACTATCTTTTGTAAATTTTATGTATACATATAGGTAATTGTTTTTTTTTTTAATATTTTTATGTTAGTTTTTTTTCTTGTATATAATGATGTGTAATATTATTTCAATGTAATAATAATTGTAAATCTACATTATTAAATAAATATTTTAAGAGTTAAAAAAAAAAACAATTAGTGTTGTATTGGATCTGAATGTGATGTTGGATCAAAAAGTGCCCACAGCGCAAATTGTTTCCGCAGTATGCATTACAAGAATTTGACAATCAGTTTTAGCAATTTTTTTTTTACAAAAAAAAAAACAACTTTAAACGGAAAACTAAACTAAGAATTTTAGGTTGCTGTTCGTCATCGGATCGGGCACCTTTCGTTTTTGCGAAACTATGCCTCTATCTTCCGAATGTGACAAATATTCATCAAAATCGGTTCAACCAAACAAAAAACAGTTTTATTTACATGGATACGAGCGTGTAGGTTTCTAAGTATTTACATCGCATCAGGGGGAAGCCGGGGCGGGTCGCTAGTTGTTTATAATAATTCCCAAAGAAATATGATCTGAAAGAGTAGAAAGGTACATTATTTCTGAGTAACATAGGTTGTATTAAATTTCTCAACCAAAGGCGCCACTTCTATAAAACTGCTCACGGTGTGATTTAACAATTATAGAAAGGCCATAAAAAAAATTCGTGACTATTACGTCATTTTAATATGACTTCGACCAGTTTGTGGTAGTTCTTTATGCCTTAAGGCCCAATACGAAGAGAATTAGCGAAACTTCATGTATTTCTGTTCACTACAACGATGACCTCAAGTAATTCTAAGCATTAAATCACGTTTTGTACGTTTATTCAGATATTTCACAAGGTCGCCGCCTTCTTGAAATTTTAAAATAAATGAATATATAAAAATTATACCGTTTTTAAAAAATGTTCAAAAATGATTTCTTCAAATTATTTTTCTTCCAAAACTCTGTAAATATATATTTAGAAAAAAAAATTTTTACTAAAAAATTTTAGGATTGTGATTCCAAAGGTCGCCGCCTTCTTCGTTTTTTATACAATCTATTAGTTATTAAAATAATTCATTTTCAACACAAACGCCTGATTAAATTGCATAATTCTTAGATATGAAAGTTTGCCGTTCAGGTGCTTCGATGTGTAGTGTTGACAGGTGACGGCAGTTAGTTGTCTGTTTTGAAAATAGTAAATAAATTGGTTTACACGCGTAGTCTTTACGCAGCTCGAATTGCGCAAATTCCATTTTGAGATTATATTTTTTGTAAAATACTTTTTTGTTGGGAGGCTGCTTAGGCTGCATTTTTAGGGTTCCGTAGTCGACTAGGAACCCTCATAGTTTCGCCATGTCTGTCTATCTGTCTGTCCGTCCGAGGATAATCTCAGAAACCGTTTGCACTAGAAAGATGAAATTTGGTACAAATATGTATATTAATCACGTCAACAAAGTGCAAAAATAAAAAATAAAAAAATGTTTTTTAGGGTACCCCCTCTACACGTAAATTGGGGTGTGATTTTTTTTTTATTTCAATCCCAACATGTGATATATCGTTGGACAGGTATTTAAAAATGAACAGGGGTTTACTAAGATCATTTTTTTATATTTTTAATATTTTGGGAAATAATCGCTGCAAAAGAAAATAAAATTGTGTCCCCCCCCTCTAACTTTTATAAACCATAAGTCCAAAGGAAGAAAAAAATCTGGAATATAGAACTGCATAAAGGCTTTTTAGGAAAATTATTTTGAACCTGATGGGTTTAATCGTTTTTGAAATTTTTGAAAAAATATTTTTTTAACTAAAGTTGTAATTTAAGGATACTTAGGTATTGTGATGCTTTGAAAACTACGGGACCCTACACTGAGCGTGGACCGACACACTTTTGGCCGGTTTTACTTATTTACAATAGCCAAACTGATCATTTATACGTTTCTAGGCAAGTGAGAAACTCAAAAATGCAAATCGTCGACGCGCGTGCAATACCGCGTATGTAGCATTTGCCATAAAGATTAAAGTGGTCTGTTATTTCATATTATTTCAATCTAAATTAGAACTTACGGGAAAATGTCATTACGCGGTATTGAACGCGCGTCGACGAAATATCACAACCGAATCGGAAAGAGTAAGTGCAAACACAGAGACGGCAAATAATGTCATACATTGTCATAGGGGTATGATTGACCGCTTGGAGTCTAGTAAGAATTAATACACTCAGGACCTTACCCCCACTATGGAGAAAACAGAATAAAGTTTTTAATTTTTAATTTTTGCAATTTTTACAACGACATTTTGTAAGACTCACAAGTACAATCATTTCAAAGTATGTACGTGAAGTTATTTTTCGTACGATGCACCTATTAAGAAAATGTGGTCGCATGTGGCTAAAAGCCAATCATAATCTTCAGTAGGCATCTGAGATGGAATTGACCGATCATGATCGCCATGTATACCTGACGGTAGCAAGTTTGATGTCTTGAGAGCAGAAGACCTCTGAATTTAGCTTACTGAATGCCGCGACTGCAACACTAATTCTGCTTATTATTTCAGCATCGAGGTTGCACTTGGGTGTTATTGTACTCCCAGGTAGCGGAATTTGTCAACCCGCTTCAACTAGTCCTCACCAAGTCTTCATTTCAGTGTCTCGCGACCATTAACGTCCTTCGACAGCCATTCCTCTTTTTGATACTTATTTTTAGACCAAATTTTTGGCAAGACGGTGAAAATCCGACATGATTTGCTGCAGGGTTTTGGGAATTCTTCCACGAAACAAAGGTCATCTACGTACAAGATCTCATTAATCATAGCGTGTGTAACACGTTCGTGCAAGCCCTGAGTGCGGAACCGGATGCGAAAACCTTTCGAAGAAGTCCGTGAGACATCCCTAACATCCAATGCAAAATACAGCGTGGATAGTGTGGGCGCTAGTATATACCCTTGCTTCATACCACAGGTGACGGGGAAAAAAGTCAGACTATTCGTCGTTGACAGAACTGCTCCGTGCATCATAGCTTCCCTAGCACCATCTAGAGAGCTTTCCGGGGCACGCCATCGAGAGCCTTCTCGAGGTCAACTCTTTTCTTGAAGATGACGCACTGAAAAATTAACTTTGCACGTGCCCCGATCAGGCCAAAATCCAAATTGGGTTTCAGGCAGGTGCTCTTCGGTGTGTTTTAGGAGTACTCTGGCAAAGATTTTCCCAGGGGCTGATAATAGTAAAATACCCCGGTAAGAGGTGCAATCGATCAATGCGAGAAACTGTAAAAATGCTAGGACTTGGTCTTTTTCCCACAAAGTACAAAAAGGCTCCATATAGCCGAATGAAACCCGTCACCACCGGATTTAAGTAGTTGCTCTCCCGATATCAGGTTGATACCAACCACGCGCTATTTTAGTTGTTAACTGACCGCAAGAACAATCTCAGCAAGTGTCAGCGGCTTATCCAGCTTAGCTAGAGTGGGGAGTTCAGATATCAACAGAACATATTCAAAGTCAAGAGACCAGCGCACGTTGAGTAGAGCGTTGAAGTGTCCCATCCATTACTCGAGCACTTTCTCCTTTGTTTTGAGAAGTCCTTCACCATTCGATGGTTTCAAAGGAGCTTTTGAAAAGGGGATCGTGCTAATCAACTTTCGAACCTCACTGTAAAACACCCCAAGCTAGTTTGTGTCAGGAAACCACTGCATGTAGTGAGCTTTGTCTTGCCACCACCGATCCTTTCCCAAGATAGTCGACGAAACTTCAGGTTACTCTCGTCGTATTTCCACAACACTTTCAGGGTGAATTGCTCTGCTTTGTCGATTGCGCTAACTATGACTTTATCGTTTTCACCAAACCAATTTTCATGTTTTTGGTTTTTAGCCCTTGAGTGAATTTAGCCGTGTCTAAGATATGAGAAGATATAGCCAACCAGCTTTTTTTCGATATCACTGCTCTCAGGGCTTACAGACGGTTAACTGATTGTTAGCGCTTCAGCATATGTCTTCATTGTCTCATGATTCATAAGCCTAATACCGTTTAAACATGCAGACTTGGATGGACCGGATCTGCGAGGACGCCGGAAGCAAAGACGTAGTTTTATAACGTCAAATCTGTGGTCAGTCTAGCAGTGACCACCACGCATCCCGCGGGTGATTAGGACTTGGGAAACGTCTCTTTGCCGTACTTTCGTATAGTCTATTAGATACTAATATTTGGGCCTTGGGTGCTCCATGTAGTTTTATGCTTCGCGGGGAGGCTGAACAAAGTGTTTGTAATAGCAAGAATTTGTGCACATAAATTGAGCAGTAGCTGACCATTCTAGTTTATGTTACCCACTCCGTTTCTGCCTAAGATTTTAAGCCAGCCTTCATAGTCTTGAGCCATTTTGGCGCCCAACAAGAGTACCAGCTCGATTGGACGTACACTCTTGATACTGCGCGCTAATTCTTCGGAGAATTGCTAAGTTCCCGAGAACAATTGCGGTTTTCCATTCTGGATAGGTGTTGGAGTTGTGATCAAGTAGGGTTAGCACGTTCTACGCGCCTGAAGTCATATTAGGTGATTTTAAAAACCGTATTTTATTGTATCGTCGACTACGAGTGAAACGATTCGGAGGCAGCCGCGGTTACTACCATCCGTGTGGGTTAGGGTGAACATTTCTTTAGGAACAGTTATCTAGCCCCCTCCCCGGCTGAGCAGGCAAAGCAGTACCCCCCTAAACAGGCCATCTTTGTCACTAAGGTGCTGCCGAATCCTCTTTATCTCCCCGGTGTGGAGTGAAAGCGACCACGATGTACCAACTACACCCCCAGAGCCGTCCAAGTGCAAGCCTCGGACAAAGCCCAGTCTGTATGAAACTGGACCTCTGCCCTATCAGCTTGCTCTATGCTTATCAGCGTGGACTGCCTTTACCGCCGAGTTAGACTTTGTACACAAAGCAGGAGGTTCCACCGCAAGACCTGCCAACCGAAGCATGCAGGATTCCTTATCGGGTTTAGCTCACAAGCCGACGTAATAAGCCGGGGTGTGATCGTTGTGTGTACCACAGCTACTTGGAGCCACCGATGAGGATGCGTGTACCGTCTGCAGTTCTGCACTTCATGTACACAACCTTTTGAAAGCCGGCCGGTTAGCATACACGCTGCAAACGCTCAATTACACCCCATATATCGATGGCCCCAACGAATAAACGTGCAAGAGCTCTTGCCTAAAAATTTTTTTTCGTTTTTATGGCATAGAATACGCCTACACATTTTTTTTTGTAAATTTTGGACTTAAAATAATACTTTTATAGCACAAAATTCGTTTATTGTAGGGAAATTAAATTTCTTCATATAACATGAATAACAAAACATGCGTCTATTGAATCTAATTGTTTCTTTGAGTACAACAAAATAAACGTATTAAATCAATCTGCCGCTTGTGTCTAACCTTTCCTTTGGGTAATAACTCCTACACAAAAAAAAGACACGATTATTCGTGTAAAAATGGAAGCTACTTTTATTAGTTATGCTTCATTACAGACCGCAAAATTTTTAATACAGCTATCCTAATGTAGAATTATTATCTTTTACTAATTTGTAGAATCGTGTATCGTTTTACTACACTTGTTTATGCTTCATTTATGACACGAATAAACGTGCAGTGATACATTTCTGTTAACAAGTCACATATTATTTATTAGAATAATAAAATTATATGTTTTTTCTTGAATACTGAGATAATGGATAGTTTTATTTTCTTAAAAAATATATGGTCTGAAATATTTTTAACCTTTAATATAATTATACATTAAATATATCTATTCATTACGACATTAAAGTAATGTGATTTCAAACGTTTTTATGGTTTCCTGAAAAGTAGTAGTTTTTCGTTTGAACGTTTATTCGTTGGGACCATCGATATGTTTATATGTATGTAACGAATAAAATACAAAATTGATAATCTATTGGTACTTACTAATATTACAAAGTAGTAAGATTTAATAAATTATACGTACGCAATGCTGTCTCTAAATCAAAATTACTCTGCACAGCATGACATGTTATGTATTAGTACTACATGGCATTAGCTCGTACTAGCACCGCACACTCGTGCTGCGCTAGCACGAGCTAATGCCAAATGCGTTCAATAGATGGCGCGCGGTTCACCGCGAAACGGGTAATGTCAATTGCATCGTATTGGGCCTTAAAAAGTCAATTTAAGGCCCTATACGAAGCAATTGACATTACCCGTTTCGCGGCGAACCGCGCGCCATCTATTGAACGCATTTGGCATTAGCTCGTGCTAGCGCAGCACGAGTGTGCGGTGCTAGTATGAGCTAATGCCATGTAGTACTAATACAATAGAGACAGCATTGCGTACGTATTAATTTATTAAATCTTACTACTTTGTAATATTAGTAAGTACCAATAGATTATCAATTTTGTACTTTATTCGTTACATACATACAAACATATCGATGGTTCCAACGAATAAACGTGCAAACGAAAAACTACAACTTTTCAGGAAACCATAAACGTTTGAAATCACATTACTTTAATGACGTAATGAATAGATATATTTAATGTATAAATTATATTAAAGGTTAAACATATTTCAGCTCATACATTTTTTAAGAAAATAAATCTATCGATTTTCTCAGTATTCAAGAAAAAACATATAATTTTATTATTCTAGTGAAAAATTTGTGACTTGTTAACAGAAATGTATCACTGCACGTTTATTCGTGTCATAAATGAAGCATAAACAAGTGTAGTAAAACGGTGCACGGTTATTCTACAGATTAGTAAAAGATAATAATTCTATATTAGGATAGCTGTATTAAAATTTTTGGGGTCTGCAATGAAGCATAACTAATAAAAGTAGCTTCCATTTTTACACGAATAATCGTGTCTTTTTTTTTTAAAGGAGTTATTTCCCAGAGGAAAGGTTAGACACAAGCGGCAGATTGATTTAACACGTTTATTTTGGTGTACTCAAAGAAACAATTATATTCAATAGACGCGTGTTTTGTTATTCATGTGATATGAAGGTATTTAATTTACCTACAATAAACGAATATTGTGCTATAAAAGTCTTATTTTAAGTCCAAAATTTACAAAAAAAAAATGTGTAGGCGTATCATAGGCCATTAAAATGAAAAAAAACGAAAAAAAAATTTTTGGGCAAGAGCTCTTACGTACGAAAAATAACTTTACGTACTTTGTTTGAAATTATTGTTCTTGTGAGTCTTACAAAATGTCGTTGTAAAAATTGCAAAAATTAAAAATTAAAAACTTTATTCTGTTTTCTCCATAGTGGGGTTAGGTCCTGAGTGTGTTAATTCTTACTAGACAATTCCAAGCAGTCAATCATACCCCAATGACAATATATGACATTATTTGCCGTCTCTATGTTTGCACTTACTCTGTTCATTATTTTCCGACTCGGTTGTGATATTTCGTCGACTCGCGTGCAATACCGCGTAATGACATTTTCCCGTAAGTTCTAATTTAGATTGAAATAATATGAAAAAACAGACAACTTTAATCTTTATGGCAAATGCTACATACGCGGTATTGCACGCGCGTCGACGATTTGCATTTTTGAGTTTCTCACTTGCCTAGAAACGTATAAATGATCAGTTTGGCTATTGTAAATAAGTAAACCGGGCAAAAGCGTGTCGGTCCACGCTCAGTGTAGGGTTCCGTAGTTTTCAGTGCATCACAATACTTAAGTATCCTTAAATGACAACTTTAGTTAAAAAAATATGTTTTCAAAAATTTCAAAAACTATAAGACCCATCAGGTTCAAAATAATTTTCCTAAAAAGCCTTTATGCAGTTCTAAATTCCAGATTTTTTTCATACTTTTTGAACTTATGGTTCAAAAGTTAGAGGGGGGAGGGGACGGGGGGGACACAATTTTATTTTCTTTTGCAGCGATTATTTCTTAAAATATTAAAAATATCAAAAAATGATCTGAGTAAACCCCTGTTCATTTTTAAATACCTATCCAACGATATATCACATGTTGGGATTGAAATTAAAGTCGACTGCGGAACCCTAAAAATGCAGCCTAAGCAGCCTCCCAACAAAAAAGTATTTTTCAAAAAATATAATCTCAAAATGGAATTTTCACAATTCGAGCTGCGTTCTTGTGATAAACTCTTTTTTTTTTAGCCCTTAGGTAATATTTATTTCTTTTCCTAACATTATATCACCGTTATAGTAAAGACTACGCGTGTAAACCAATTTATTTACTATTTTTAAAACAGACAACTAACTGCCGTCACCTGTCAACACTACACATCGAAGCACCTGAACGGCAAACTTTCATATTTAAGAATTATGCAATTTAGTGCAATTTAATCAGGCGTTTGTGTTTAAAATGAATTATTTTAATAACTAATAGATTGTATCAAAAATGAAGAAGGCGGCGACCTTTGAAATCACATTCCTAACATTTTTTAGTAAAAATATTTTTTTCTAAATATATATTTACAGAGTTTTGGAAGAAAAATAATTTGAAGAAATCATTTTTTTAACATTTTTTTAAAACGGTTTAATTTTTATATATTAATTTATTTTAAAATTTCAAGAAGGCGGCGACCTTGTTAAATATCTGAATAAACGTACAAAAAGTGATTTAATGCTTAGAATTACTTGAGGTCATCGTTGTAGTGAACAGAAATACATGAAGTTTCGCTAATTCTCTTCGTATTGGGCCTTAAGGGTTACCTACAATCGTCATTTTTATGCCTTTCCATTAATACGGCATGAATAGGCAGCCACCTATTGTCCAATTTATTAATTTGAATCGTATACATCTACTATATAAAAATAAGTCGGGTTTTCCTTTCTGACGCTATAACTCCAGAACGCACGAACCGATTTCCACGGTTTTGCATTCGTTGGAAAGGTCTCGGGCTCCGTGAGGTTTGTAGCAAAGAAAATTCAGGAAAATTTTCAACAGAAAAGCAGGAAAATCCTCTAAGGCGAAACGAAGTTCGCCAGGACCGCTAGTTTATTATAGAAAACTATGACTTTTTACATCATGTAATTGCAATGAGAATATTCGAAGAAATTATTCTTGATTAAAAATATTGTATGAAGATAGGACGAGTCGCTAGTATAAAATTATATTTTGATAACCTTTCTGGCCGGACTCTGGCGCTGCGCATTCTCTAAAGCCCCGGGTTCGGTTCCCTGTCGGCCCAATATGTAAATCGATCTTTTTTTTTTGTATGTTCTCGAGTCTATGTGTTGTGGTACCGTCGTGGTTCCTGATTTCTGTCACTGAATCGGGGTAATATTATGAGAACTGTTATTTGGTATTGTTAACCTTTCATTGATATTTTCGTATGAAATATTTCCAAGACATGTGATACCATAACAGTTATATAATTCAAAAAAGTTAAAGATATTTGTCGCAATGTTTCCAAGTCGGTGGCAGCCACAGATTTATAGGGCTCGCACGAGGCCGCGACGTCGCGCGACAAATTTATGTCGCGTTGTCGCGGCGACAAACATTGCGACGGTAATGCGATTGGAAATAGTTTTGAGATGTATTTTCATATCCCGGGTTTTAGAAGTTCCTTATTTATTTTCTAGTTCCAGCCTAACGGTTGTGTAGCTAATTCATTAATGTATGTATGTAGTTGTAAAGATATATTTGTAACTATCGGTTGCCCCGATTTTGTTACTTCGGGACATAATCTTATAGGTATGTTATTTAGTATGCCATTCATCTTTCTTCATTTTTATTTTCAAATTTTAAATAATTTTTAAATTCATTTGCAATATTAACAGTATTTATTTTTATTCATCACTACGTTTTCTTAGTTAATATTTTGCACGGCCATACCCGATATCTATTATTTCCTCTTTCTCATTGAAAGGGATTGCTTTCTAGCAATGAGACCGCCTAATTAGTACTTGAATATGTCTGTAAAACCAGTTTCTGTAAATGTTTCCGTGCAATAACGTGTAGATGCACTAAAAAGTACACAATATATTTGTAATTAGGATGTTTATTACGAACAAACTCAAAAATAGTGTCCTAAGGATATTGTGGTATTGAATACGAAGAGTATTAAGCGTGCACACACATTAAGAATCATGTCAAACCATATTGTTAATAAACTTATAATGTTTTAAATAAACAGAAAAATGTCATCTCCCCTTCTATCTTTCTATCTAGTGCGGCGTAAAGCACTGTAAAAATCATAAAAATCGATGTAACGAAACTTGTTGTAACTTGAAACATTGCCTGGACGCATCGTAACATCAAGGTGCCAAAATGAATTTCCCACCGAATAAATCAGAAGTAATGTAAAGTATTAATTACGTTTTGAATTGTAGCCGTTAAAATAGTCGCCGTACTATCGCGCTCCTTCCGCGCCACCGGCGGCGCGCGCGCCTTTTCGCGCTCATTTCGCTTCTCCGCTCATTCCGCTCTTCACGCTCAGCCGATCAGCGAATTAATACAAACACAATTTCAATTGAATTGCGCAAAATAAATGATAGCTGAATGTTTCTGTGAATTTGTGTTCCAATCGTGTCCGTCATTGGGAAAATGTTCGCAGGAAATGCGATTCGTATTTGGCCTAAAGCAAACATTATATTTATTTAATCGAGGAAATTACAGGATTATTTTAGTATCCATAATTAGTCATTGCCTTTTGTGTGGTTGAGCACGGCATCAGTTGTTTAATATTGGTCTCACTAGCACGTTCATTGGTCCGACACCTGAAAAAACATATTATATTGGGTTTTTCACGCAAGAAAGATAATTTCTTTGAGACTTCATAATTGTCCGACCAACACATAATAATGTATTATTGGTACCGTTAACAAGAAACCAAATCATTGATATCAGATAAGTTGTATTTTATTATTATCTTGTGAAATGTTTGTTGCATGAAAACGAAATAACCGTAGTTAAGGTAGAATAAATCGGCAACGAAAATAATGCAATGCTAAAGAGCCTTCCCAAGTGAGTGGAGTATCAACAACGCGGCCTGTGAGCGAAATCAATATGTGGTTCCGACAATCAATTCCGCTATTGTGTCTGCTGTCAAAGAGGAGGGATATCTTTGTCTCCCATAAATCAGGGTATGGAGAATATCCCCCAACGTTTTCTTTCACCGAGAAAATGTCATCGCCTTATTTGTCAGGCGTATATCGCTGATGTCAGCAATTCAGTGGACTGGCCGTAACGTAACCAAGCCAGCTTCCGTGTATTGATTCAACGTGTTATTCTATCAATCCGGTAAATTCCAATTTGACATAGGCTACAAAATTAGGAATCCTTGGTAAAATTTGAAAAAAATCAACAGAAAAGCGGGAAAAATTCTCTAAGGCGAAACGAAGTTCGCCGGGACCGCTAGTATTATAATATTTTTCTTATCGTTCATTTTTAACTTCGCGTCTTTTTCATTATAACAAAATTAAATGTATTTAAAATATGTATATTACACTAATATATGATTATCTTTTCACCACAATTAATCCAAATCCATTCAGTAGTATAGATGTATGGTTTTCTAAACTAATAGAAATTTGTAGTAGCGACACAGTGGCTTGTAGCGGAAGTATTGAAACATCTATGCACAATTGTCACTACCTATTCGATTACCTACAGTTGTTCTTTAGGCTACACTTTAATGCAGAGTAAATAGAATTTGTTGACAGGTTTCGCTTACCATCAATACGGTGAGACGAAAGCCAATCATAGAAAGATGGTTATGACTGATAAGACATATGTCACTATGACCCTATTGTACTCATATTCTTTGTTTTGGTTATTGTTCTTTTGATGAAAGACTTTAAATACCGTTTTTAATATTGCAAATTTGCAAATATGTTTTATTAAAAGAATGCCATCTATTGGCATAATTTGCCAAATAGAACCATAGAAGCATGGACATAGCTAGACTATGGCGATGATGACAATTTATATTACGCTTTCTTTATCTTAGCATAGATGTCGCTATTTCAACTTTTTCTTTAATGTGGTGATAGGCAAATAAAAAATCATTTCTATTGGAATTTGAATTTATTAATATTAGGCATACTTAAAACCACTTGATAATTATAAAATATATCATTATCTGACGACTGACGACCTCACGTCGCCTGCCACGTGAGACAGAAATCACGACGTAAGTTAGAGGTCAATATTAATTGAATAGGTTTTTACTTTATAAGTATACCAGTGATTGGGATGAAAAATATTTACCTCATATAACAATTAGTGTGTCCAGAATGCTAGCAACATTGCCTCTTTGAATGGCCAGACTTAAATGTTGCTAGCATTCTGGGCACCCTAAACACTGGAGCGGACTATCTTTTGTAAATTTTATGTATATAGGTAATTGTTTTTTTTTTTAATATTTTCATGTAAGTTTTTTTTCTTGTATATAATGATGTGTAATATTATTTCAATGTAATAATAATTGTAAATCTACATTAATAAATAAATATTTTAAGAGTTAAAAAAAAAAACCAATTAGTGTTGTATTGGATCTGAATGTGATGTTGGATCAAAAAGTGCCCACAGCGCAAATTGTTACCGCAGTATGCATTACAAGAATTTGACAATCAGTTTTAGCAATTTTTTTTTACAAAAAAAAAATCAACTTTAAACGGAAAACTAAACTAAGAATTTTAGGTTGCTGTTCGTCATCGGATCGGGCACCTTTCGTTTTTGTGAAACTATGCCTCTATCTTCCGAATGTGACAAATATTCATCAAAAAATCGCATCAAAATCGGTTCAACCAAACAAAAAACAGTTTTATTTACATGGATCGTGTAACATTGAACTTTATGGTTTTTAGTGAACTTTTAATTAAACGACTTAAAAAAATCGGAGGAGGCTTCTCAATGCAACCGTATGTATATTTTTTAGATGTGTTCGCAGTTTTATTGGTCCATTATGAACCGATTTGGATATATTTTTATATTTATTTATGTGAGGTAAATACTGTAGAACGCATTCTTCTCTTTGATCGGATGGCGGACGTTTATAATCATTTTTCCTGTTCGCACGCTGAATTGGTCTAATACAAGTTTCCTCCTGAAAAGAGAAAAAGACAAAGATGCATTGTAAAGCATTTTCAAATAAAATGTTTGTAAAATACTAGCAATTGATTTGAGCAGGATTAAGTAGGAACGAGTGTCAAAGACGTTTTTCGGTTTAATTAGGGATAAACAGTATCGTATTATATGTTAATCTTATCGAGATAAGATATCTTATAAAAAATAATAGTTTAAAAAACTAAAAAACACGCTTTTAGCTCGCACTAAAAATTACAAAATAATTCAGACATTTAAGAAAGAAAGCGTGGAGCGTTTATGTTATCTTTACTCTTTTTGGACAAAACGCTCCACGCTTTCTTTCTTAAATGTCTGAATTATTTTGTAATTTTTAGTGCGAGCTAAAAGCGTGTTTTTTAGTTTTTTAAACTATTATTTTTATTTTCTACTTTTTAGTTTTCTCATGTATCAATAATTATATAATTCTTTTTCGTATCCCATTCAGCAAACCCTTTCATTTAATACCCATATCATAGGGGTGCATTTCAAATAGCCTGTCCGTTATCTTGGACGCCCGCCATATTGGATTTGAATCACGTGACTATTTTTTTCGTATTCCTGACAGCAAACCCTTTCTTTTGATACCCATATCATGGAAGTGCATTTCAAACAGTCAGTTCGCCATCTTGGGGAGGCCGCCATATTGGATTTGTAATGACGTTTCTTAGCTAGTCATGTATTGTCATCAGAACTCAGAGCGTGTGCAAAATTTCATCTTAATCAAAGACCGGGAAGTGGGTCAAATTAAGATTCAAAGATTCCGTTACATAGATACATACAACCCGAGCTAATAAAAGCGTGTTAAAAATTTAAGAGAGGTAGGGCATAGCGACTTATCGCTCGAACTGGAGCAGTCCGACTGGTGTTATACCTCCATCTTACAGAAAACCGCAGCCAAAAAACAATTACTTCTGTGTTGTTGTGTTCCTGCGTGTGCGTAAGGTTTTCAGAGCTCCTGGGGGTCCCCCTTACCTTGAAGGCTTGAGCCCTGCTAATAATGTAGCACCCCCCAGGAGCTCTGGAAACCTTACACGCAGGAACACAACAACACCGTAGCAATTGTCATTTGGCTGCGGTCTTCTGTAAGGTGGAGGTATTTCACTGCTCCAGTTCGAGCGATAAATCGCTATGCCCTACCACTCTTGAACGCTTAGTGGAATAGGTGGAAAAAACGAGCTGCTGGTTTGGACTGAGAATATTATAAAGATATTTTTTTTTGTATGTTTGTAATGATAAAACTCAAAAACTACCGTGACGATTCCAATAATTATTTCATCATTAGAAAGCTACATGCACCCTGAGTAGGTAACTTAGGCTATATTTATAACAAGAAAGTCCACGCGTACAAAGTCGCGGGCGACTGCTAGTTAGGCCTCTCGATTTAAAATGGATTAATCGAAAAATCGATTTTTTAGAGTACACTAATCGATTTTTTGGATCGATCTTGAACAGTTCACAGAATAGATGAATCGATACATAACCCTCTCGAATCGGACTGATCGATTTAAAGCTTTAACTGACCGTGGTTTTTTTTTACTGTTGACGAGTCTCTTGTTTGTAAGATATATGTCTACTGCTCAGCATGGGGTCCTGGATTTGACCCCCGACTGTAACTATTCATTCGACAGAATATTGAAGTAACATTATCTACCTATATTTATGATTTTCATGATACTAATGTGCAATTTATTTTTTTACGGTAAATTGTGATCAATAATGTCATATATATTAGATAATTAGACATATTGGAAATTGCCGCGATTAATCGCTAATCGATTTCAATTTAATGAAGAATCGATTCTAGTATGTTCGATTCAAATCGATTCAGAGATCGTTTTTTTTTCAGTGAATCGACATGCCTGCTGCTAGTACAAGTACGTAATAAAATGGTAACATTTGTATGTGATACTCACGTGAGCTGAAATCTATCCGAGTAGCTTCAATGGATTCAATGAGTTCAAGACATTGCCGACTGTCTTTTGAACTGAAACAAAAACATGTAACACGTTAAAGTGTGGCAATTTTAACGTAAAAACTTGCTTTCGAACTTTGTAAGGTATCCCTCTATTATCTGTGACGTCATTTGGGATTGCAATCCAGAAAAACTGATCCGGTAATGTGGCGGATATGGCAACATTTATGCCTGGTTCCAATATTTGAATTACGAATCGTTCTAGTTACGGCTAATAAAAAATATACGAGGTGTAGTAAGTTAAAAACGATCGACGGCCGACTGATGACAGCTGAATATACATATAAAGATATATAAAGATATGCAAAGTAAATTTCAAATTAGAATTAACGAATCGTAGAAAAGCGGAAGTCATTTTTGACACATACGAATCGTTAAATATTAAAACCGGGCATTAATGGTTACCGAGTCCGGTAAGAATACCGGATGCGAAGACGAGATCCGGTCTGGATTCCAATCAAAAAAAGATTCATAGGAATCCGGTCGTATCCGGCTGAAATGAAAATGACACCGGATTGCAATCTCAAGACGTCATTAGGAGGCTAAATATGCCCAGAAACAAAATATGCCGCATCATGTTAAGAGTACCAATTTTTCATTCTCATAATGTAACTTGCACACATATTTTATTCTTAAAACACATTTGTCATAATTTCGTACTGCTAGAAGAGCCTGGCTCTCATCACAGAGCGACCTTATGAGAGCAGTTCACAAAATGCACTGTTTATGTGTTTTCTTGAACAAACGCGAGTTCAGCGTTTTCAGAAAACAAAAATATTACCTATTAATGCTAATTAAATATCACGTTTTAATTCCCAAACTTTTGATTAATCTTCAAAATCGAAATCTTTCGTTGGTTCGTTTCGTTGTTGTTATTGTTAGTATACCTTCTTGTTTATTGATGATTCTTTCTGATCTCAATTCGAGAAATTCGAGAAAAATTGCTGATATTATCGTTAATATAAATACAATAAATATGATATGTAAACGGTCGGATTGGGAATCCTCTCGTTTCTAAGTCGGTGAAAGTATTTACAATCATCTGAAAAATATTAAATTACCATTTGCGCAATTTAATCAGATTTGATGCAACATGATTAATTAAATTGAATCAAAAATATACAGAGTACTTGACATTGTTACTTACTGCTATTAAGTAAGCTGGTGATTATTATAATGGCTATACTGGCGAATACTGGAACATAAAAGATTATTAGTTTTGACGACCTCCGTAGCGGAGAGGCGAGAGGGCCGGACTTTGGCGTCGAGCTATCTCTGAGGTCAGGGCAATGTATGTGATGTTGTCCAATAGGATTTATATTATTATTATTACATGTGTCGCATTAATATTACAAACTTGAAACTCTGTATGATGGATGAACTGAGAGCTGTTTGTATTTCTTTCATTAAAATGAAATCTCTTATGTATAAAAATGAATCGCTTTTCGTTATCGCTAAAACTCAACAACGCAACGGCCAGATCGGTTTGGGTAATGTTAGTTTAGAAATAATTGTGTAGGCCCAGGGAAGGTTTAAAAGGTAAGAATATTAGAAAAACAAAAGGACGACGACCGTCGGGATACGATTTATCATTAAAAACATAATTATCATTGTTCATTAAATTTTTCTAAACAATATTTGTCAAATTAGTCGGTGCCAACGGTCCTGAGACCTGAAATCAAAATGAAAAATTATGACAAAAAACTCAAAAAAATTCGTCAGACTTATTTAGAGAACGAAGAAAAAAGTTAAATGCTCTTTAAATAAACTTACTCCCATAAAAACAACAATCCTGACTTGTAAAAAAGAAAACAAATCTCGCAACTCAATTGTTCAACCGTAAAAAGTTGTTAAATCAGTGTAATACCGAGTGGGTTACTTATTTATTCAATCCCTATTAACGGGTCATTCTGTCTTAATATAAGATGTAACGTTATTATACAACCTAACAATAACTTAAAGTGATCATATCTACATTAACAATCTTTAACGTTTAAAATAAATACTAGAATTATGGTGATTAGTGAGCGAGTGAGTGATAAAACTAAGAAAATATTAATTAAGTGTTCACAACCAACGGTCGAATTTATATTTGTAATTGTGTACCTACCTTCTCCTATTTTGTTTTTGTTAATTGTTAGTGTTCTTCACTTTGTTTGTATATCGCAATTTGTTGTGCTGTTGTAACATCCCTACAAATACTATAAATGCGAAAGTAACTCTGTCTGTCTGTCTTTTACGCTTTCCTGCTTAAACCTCTCAACCGATTTTGATGAAATTTGGTATAGGTATACGTTGAATCTCAAGAACGGACATAGGCTACTTTTTTTTAGAAAATAAGGGGTGGAGAGGGGTAATACCACCTTTGGAAGTTTATATGGAAAAATGTTTATTTTTGAAGTTAGAGATATGAAATTTGGCACAATAGCTCGAAACTTGAATTAAAATATAGACTACGGCCCTCAGTATAAAGAAATCGGTAATTTTTTAAAGTACAAATAGTTTTATTTTACGTGAACTGAAAACTAGATAATAAATAAATAATTACTTACCTATCTGCCTACGTAGGTGGTCCCGGTCATTACTATCTCCGATAGTAGTGGTCGTCATAACATGAACCATGTCAGGGGCCGAAAGGCGGTTCATGAAAGAACACTTACACCAGGGTTTGCTTGGTAGGTATACTAAGCAGCTCACACCATAGCAAGTAGGTATTTTGAACTTCGAGTTCAGAAATATTTTAGTACTAGGCAGAATAGCTTTCAGGCATATTAGACTAAAATAAAAACGTGGGGCCTATTACTATTGCTGTATTACTTTCTACTATACTAAGTGTGGATTGCATCGACTTTCTATAATCGTAACTGGAGATTTTGACAATGAATAACCAGCCGTGGCGGGTTCACCAGCGGACGCCGATCTCATGATCTACCGTAGGTAGGATTTCAGAGGGGCTTCACGTTTTTATAATAATAATAACTTTCCAATTTTATTTTTAAACTACTTTCTGGTTTTTAAACGACAGAGGTATCCGCTATCTGTTTGGTTGAAGACAAAATAAACATACAGCAATGCGACCAATGGAGCAAGGAATCAGTGAAAAAGTGAAAAAATACGTGTACGAAGCCGGGGCGCGCCGCTAGTGAAGAATATACGGTCGAATCTACTGAGACAACTTTAATATCAATCTTTATCACCGATCTGTATCAGTTAAGAACGTTATCTTTAAAGAAACAGCAATTTTTAGTTAGCGCCTACTGAAATTACTTCGGCAAACTTGAGCACCTCTTGAAAAATTGGGTGCAATAATACCACTCTCAGGGCTGGACAGGCTTTTAAACGTGTTGTTCTCGAGTAAAGGAAACGAGCACACATATCGGAATTTGCAAAGAATTACCAAGAGTGGATTCACTGAAGAACACAACGAACTGCCCCACAAGCTCCCATTTATTCAGGCTGTACCCAACATCCGGCCGACGCGACGCCCCGACCTCCTATGGTCAGGAGTGCGGAAGTGCAGGAGGTCAGTGTAAAATCGGGTTTGGCCGGTAACATATTCAAAGACGATTCAAAAGTGTTATAATATGTGGATAACCTACTTGAATAAAGAAATATTTGAGTTGCGGTTTAACAGTTTGTACCCGTACGCTATAAGAAGGAGCAGTCCTCAACTTAATGTTTTAACTGTTTTGGCTTGGCCATACCAGTTTATCCTAGAGTGCGTATCTATATCAGGATCAACTAGTTTGGCCTAGTCTAAACTTGTCTATCCTATGCCGATTAGGACAAATCAGTTTGGACTAGACTACACTGGTTAAACCTATCGCGTATAGGAATAACTAGTTGAGCTTAGGCAAAACTAGTTTGTTCTGAAATCGGGTTTGGTCGGTAACAAATACAATGCAAAGTAATTCTACTAGCGGTTCGAAACTTTTATCTTCCGAGAAAACCCCGTTAAGAAACTCAGTAGATTAGTTACAGTAGCAGTGTCAAACTTATTGCTATATGCAGCTCACTGTGGACCGAGGCATACCTTTAGCTTTGTTTTGATGAGTGATGAAACAATTAAGTGCCTACTTAGTTAAGAAGGTACTTAATTGTTTCATCACTCATCAAAAGCTAGTAAAGAATATACGGTCGAATCTGCTGAGCCAACTTTAATATCAATCTATATCATCGATTTGTATCAGTTAAGAACATCTTTACTAATATTATAAATCGGAAAGTGAGTTTGTTTGTTTGTTCCGCTTTCACGCCGTAACTACTGTACCAATTGCTTTGAAATTTTGCAGACTTAAACGTACGTAGTCCGGATTAAATAATAGGGTACTTTTTATCACGGAAAAAATTGATATTCCCGAGGGAAAACAAAAATAAAGTTTGCTTGATGGATGGATTGGAGATGGCGCTGTGTGTCGTTTAAAACAAGGTAAAATATTGCAAACGAATATAAACATGTAAATTTAGAAGCTAAATGATACGATAATGAATCCCCGAAAATGAGGAATTCTCGAGGGAGACGTACAATTTGTTTTATCGTCTAAACTGTTTTTTTACATCTACTTATATAATAAAGTGTAACATTCAGTTTTTGTTTAACAACTAATCGTACCGAGCGTTACATTACCCTTCTTAGATTTTTCCGAGGAAATGAGAAGTTTTCCTATAGTTGTGCTTTGTACCGCAATATAGCCGAATTCCACGCGGGCGAAGCCGCGGGCGGAAAGCTAGTTTTCTATAAAGAAACAGCAATTTTTAGTTAGCGCCTACTGAAATTCCTTCGGCAAAATTGTGCACCGCTTTAAAAAATGGGTGCAAAAAATTTAATAAAACCCCGGACCCAAAAAAAGTACGCAATTATTATGGCAAAAGGTAAAAAATGTTATACTATAAAAAGCAACAAATAACTTTTAACACTACGTACATGGTACTTACCAACTAAAGCGTGTCAGACTATCTACTCGGAACTTTGTGCCACCTTTATGTCGGAGGCATAACCGCTAATTTTTAACTGCAATGGTTATCTTGGCCTGCTGTTGACCGTACGTATGAATATTTTTATTAAATTTTGTCGCATCGGGGGACATTAGTGTTTCAAATGTCAGGTCTCACATATGCTTGCAAGCAAACTGTGCATGTAACGTTCCTATTACACCTAACAAACGACCTGATGACCTTGATGACCTGAATCGTTTCCCACCAAACATAGCTAAGAACACTTTCGACGGATATGCCTTTCAAACAAAAAACTGCATTAAAATCGGATCATCCGTTTGGGAGCTACGTTGCCTCAGAGAGACACATACACACACTAACACACACATACACAGATACGTCAAACTTATACCACCCCGTCGTTTTTGCGTCGGGGGTTAAAAACGGCGAGCATGCTCGTCGTTCGGTTTATGATGGATGATAAACTAGAAAAGTTCATAGAGCGGCTCCTTGCTCTAGTCTATACCTACCTTACCTTAGGTTGTGGGTTTGATTGCCATCTTGGATTTTGGCGGCCATATTGGATTTGAAATTTGCCGTAGTGTGCAGTATTCTGCTACTAAATCTCTTTCATTTGATACTTATATTGAGGCAGTTGTGCCAAAAAACAAATGGGTTATTCGTCATTTTCAGACGGCGGCCATCTTGGATTTGAAATTTAACACAATAAATGTATTTTGCTACTCAAGCCCTTTTATATGATACCCATATTGTGGGAGTTGTGTTAAAACATACAATCCATATCTTTGTGACGGCGGCCATCTTGGATCGATTTTTATCCAACATAGCAAAGAACACTCTCCGCTTATTCACCTTTTAAACAAAAAAAACTAAATCAAAATCGGTTCATTTGTTCGGGAGCTACGATGCCATATACAGACACACACATACACAGACACACACACACACAGATAAAATATTCCTGTATAATAAAATAAGGTAGAAAATGTGTGTACGTTGTTAAAAGTGTTTCGCTTATAATACTTCTGTATAAACTAGCACTAAGGGAAGTACCCTTATGAATTGTATTAAAATTAATTAATTATAATTAGGTCTATATAAAACAAGGGACCACATGTAAAACTAGTAAGAAATAATAAAGAATGTGTTTATGTGATTCATAAAAAGTAACATATTCTGAGAGTAAGTGTAACTCTTTTTAGGGTTCCGTACCTCAAAAGGAAAAAACGGAACCCTTATAGGATCACTCGCGTGTCTGTCTGTCCGTCCGTCTGTCACAGCCGATTACACTGAAACCACTGGACCAATTGAGATGAAATTTGGTACACATATGTAAGTTAAAGACCCAAAGGTGCATGTGTAACGTAAATAAATAAATAATGAATTTGGGGGTAACTTTTGGAGGGTAAATCACAACATAAAAAAAAAATTCGCTAAACATATCGTGTGACATATCAAATGAAAGATCTTGCTGTAAGGATTGCAAATATGTATCATTTATAATCTTGAAATAAATAGTTTTTAAGTTATTTAACAAAATAGGCGAAAATTTACCATTCCCCCCCCCCCCCCCCCGTATCTCCGAAACTACTCGACTAAAAATTTTGAAATTAATGGAAAATATAGCTCTCTACCTATAGATTACAGGAAAACCTATGAGAAGTACATGGATTTAAAAAAAAGGGTTGTTTTGTTTACGTTTTTTTATTGTTACCTGCCTGTGCCATGTGATTATTTTCAGCCATTATAGTTTTTTCATGCGAGTACTTACCAGGTTCCAGAAGTATTTAATTATCTAATAACCTTTTACCATGAACACGTTTCAAAGCAAAGTAAATTAGCTAAAGAATAAGAAGAATTAATTACTTTAAAAATCGACGTCAACAACTGTAACTTATTTACCTACATTTGATAAATAATTGTTTAGTTTATTGTGACCTTTGAGCCCAACGTACGGAACCCTCTCCACGCGAGTCCTACTCGCACTTGACCGGTTTTTCAGGGAAGGGATACCTACCTAACCGGGGAGATGTAGTATATGTGAATGTTAGCAATCACGTCTTAAACGTGATTGATAAAGATAATACAATGCGTGAATGATAAAGATAATACAAGTCAGTGCTTCTGATTGGCTGAGAATACGAGTGCGATGTGCTATTAGCCAATCAACAGTATCGAAACTTTTGTCGTCTCATGCGCTGAATTTGACGTTTTGGGTATTTCGTTGTTTCGTTAACATCGACGCTCGACCTCCCATGGTTCAAGGCTTTTAAACGTTTTGTTATCGAGTAAAGGAGACGAGCACACCTACGGGAATTTGCGAAGAATTTACAAAGAGTGGAATACCCTGAAGACACCGAGGCAAATAGCTTTGTTTTGATGAGTGATGAAACAATGAAGTACTTAGTAAGTATTTACTATCGAGAGGTAAGTTGAAGCAACATTTGTGTACTCAGACATGTTAGAGTTTTGATTGTTCTAAGGGAGAGGACTATGTTGTTCATTATTCCTAGAATGCAGAATTCGTTTTAGGCATCGATAGCGCACCTTAATTTCTCTTCCCGATGGCCGTCTGTCGTCTAGCTTCAGCGCAGAGAAATCTTTGCATTGCCTAATATTATGACCGACCTATTTGCAGTAAACCAAGATTGATACTCCAGTACCTACTGCTATAAAATGCATTTGTTTGACGAGTGGTATTTGTGTAGTAAGATTGGAGTCTGTTGCAGATTTTTATTGGGAGGACAAAATTGAATATAAGTTGTTTACTTAAATTCAATGACTACGAAATGTGAAAACAATGCTAAAATTTTTAGTGTATGCCCAATCGGTACATCGTAATCTGCAACAAAATTCGGAAACCTATATCTAGTGTGTTCATTTAATTTTTGCAATGCGGCAGCCCGACTGGTGAAATACCTGCCTCCACCTTACAGAAGACCACAGCCAAATAACAGTCACTTCTGTGTTGTTGTATCCCTGCGTGTGAGTAAGGTTTCTTGAGTTCCTGTGGGGTGCTACATTAGTAGCAGGGGTCAAGCCTTCAAGGTAAGTGCGACAAGTCCAGTAACAGCTATTTTATGCTACACTTGGTGCTCTTAAGCTAGGACCTCATTATTAGCGAGGCGGTGCGCAAAAAGGCGCGTGAGGAGCTGGTCTAGATTTGAACCGAGGACCTCGCCGCTGTGCCCGCGGGTCGGTGGACCGTAAATGCTTTAGGGCCGATGCTGTGCGCCTGGTTAGAGAGGCGGCATGTATACCTGACGTACCGCCTTGTGCAGGTACTGACCGGACACGGTTGTATCGGTTCGTACCTGCACCCCATCGGCTGCGAAGAGGCTCCGGGGTGTTGGGGATGCAGTGCGCTTACCGACACAGCGGAGCACATCCTGACTCAGTGCCCGTCGTGGTCAAACAAGAGCTGCGTTGATAATAGTAGTTGGAGCTGACCTCGCGCTCCCAAAAGTGATGGGGGCGATAGTCGAGCGCAAGGAGGCCTGGATGGTCGTCGCTTCTTTCTGCGAAACTGTCATTTTGCAGAAAGAGGCCGTGGAGAGGGATCGGGAAAGTGGACTCTAGCTCCGGCTATAAGAACATGCAGGAGGCTGCGCGCAAGGCGGCAATTTGCCCGCTTAGTGCCTCCTGCCGGGGACCAGCTGGTCGTGGTGGGGGGGATACCCCGGCCTGCCTTGCACGGTCCTCCGCAACAGGGCGGGAATGACGATCACGATCCCCCACCCCCCGATCCAAGGGGGCGTGTTGGGGTCTACAGATCATTACGCCTGGCGCCGTGGCTGCTATGGTTTTTACCATTTTCCCATGGTCTAACCAGAATATAAAGTGTACCTACTATAATTGGTCTGTAAGGTCAATTTCTGTAAAGTTTTGGGCAAAGAGCCTGTCTATCTTCTACTATATAAAAATAAGTCGGGTTTTCCTTCCTGACGCTATAACTCCAGAACGCACGAACCGATTTCCACGGTTTTACAATCGTTGGAAAGGTCTCGGGCTCCGTGAGGCTTATAGCAAAGAAAATTAAGGAAAAATTTCAACAGAAAAACGGCAAAATCCTCTAAGGCGAAACGAAGTTCGCCGAGACAGCTAGTTTATCTATTTCGTAAATCGTAACATCTCTGCTGATATGATAATGCTTGTATGTGTATGTATAGACATCGTAAAATCCCTACTAATCCCGATTACGATTACATTACTACCGATTACGATACCTACTAATTACGATTTTCATGAAATTTGGTATAGGTATACGTTGAATCTCAAGAACGGATATAGGCTACTTTTTATTAGAAAATAAGGGGGGGGGGGGGTAATATCACCTTTGAATGTTTATATGAAAAAAAAATTATTTTTGAAGTTAGAGATATGAAATTTGGCACAAATATAGCTCGAAACTTGGATTAAAATATAGACTACTTTTTGTTTCGAATATTAGGGGAGAAAGGGGTAAAACCGACCATGACAGGATGTAGTCCACGCGAACGAAGTCGCGGGCACAGCTAGTAGTGTTTATAAATGGTTGGTGGTGCGGCAATCAAATGTACTGACTTTAAAAATAGGAGGAACTGGTTGTGCGAAATAATTAACATAATTTTAAGATGAATAATTATTTATTCCTTATTATTGTAATAAAAATACGTATTAATAAATAAAGTACAACTACAATAAAACATACCTTTCATGGTTTGTAAAAGTCTAGCAAATGATCTGATTTTAAATGCCAAAATGTCTTAACGATATTGTGCTCATCGAGATGAAAAAATCGAACCTAGGGTGTGGGTACTCCCAAAAACGAATCGAACATACGAAAAGTTTCGTTATTGAAGATTAATCAAAGATTTGGGAATTAAAACGTGGTTTTTAATTTACATAAATAATATTTTAGTTTTGGAAAACGCTTAATTTGCATTTAATTGGTTAAGATAATGAGGATTAAATATTCGTCATTGTATCCGACATATTTCGTTTTTGGGAGTAGGCCGGTTGACATTATTCTAAGTAAGAGAAGCCTGTCAATAGAACAACTGAGAGCGATATATACACATAGCATATTTATGCCGAAAGCGCGTGACCACTGACTGCTCCTTTTTTTATATTACACTTCAAGATTGATCTCATCCCACCTGATGTTAAGTGGTAATGAGGTCCTAGCTTAAGGGCGACAAGTACATCAGAATAAAGCTGTTACTGGACTTGTCGCCCTTACCTTGGAGGCTTGACCCCTGCTACTAATGTACCACCCCCCAGGAAACCTTACTCACACGCAGGAACACAACAACACCGAAGTGATTGCTAGTCTATGGTGCCTGGTGCCTGCCGCGTCGGTAACTGTTGCAGGCTGAGCCTGGGCGGGGTCCGGTGGTGAGGGCCATTACTCGTCTTCGTTCTCGTCGTCTTGGTCGCCTCCGCCGAAGCCCATGGCGGAAGCCGCGGCGTTCATGAACTGGCCCATCAGACCCACCTGGGCGAAGCACCCTGCGGCCAGCAACACGCACAGAGACAATATCTGAGGACAAATATCTTAATCGTCTATACTGATCTATATTAATAGATAGAGGTAAAGCTGAAGAGTTTGTTGTTTGATTAAACACTCTAATCTCAGGGACTACTGGTTCAATTTGAAAAAATATTTTTGTGTGGACTATTAGACTATTCAAGTCCACTTATTGAGGCTGGCTCTAGGCTAATATCTAATAACTAGCTGTGCCCGCGACTTCGTTCGCGTGGACTACAGGGTTCTTACAGATTTTTCCCACTAACTCCCGTTAGCGTTGGAATTTTACAATATCCTGTTGCGACTAAGCTTTACATTTACTAAGGTACCTGCATGCTAAATTTCAAGCGTCTAACTTAAGCGGTTTAGATTTTTCATACAAAAGAATTTTCCCGCTAATTCCCGTTCCCGTGGGAATTTCGGGAATTCCTTTCTTAGTGCACCTCTACGGTACCTAAGCTACGTTCCTTCTAAATTTCAAGTGCCTACGTTTAGCCGTTTAGGCTGTGCGTTGATATGTCAGTCAGTCAGTCAGTTTCTCCTTTTACATATTTAGATATCTAATATCCCGCTGCAACTAATGGGAGCGACAAATGGGAAATGTGGAATATCGGGGATGGTAGGTCATGGTTGGTTTTATTTAACCGACTGAGGTAGAAAGGACTGTAAAGTTTTTGAGAGTATTCATGTACGTGGGTATGTATGTCCATTTATTTGGCACGCCCATCGGCTTGAATGGCTTGCAGGAATTTGACGTGAGAGGTGTCATTTAATTCGTACGGATTGTGCGAGTGCAATCTATCTACTTTATAAAAATATTTATAAATTTAAGTCGGGTTTTCCTTCCTGACGCTATAACTCCAGAACGCACGAACCGATTTCCACGGTTTTGCATTCGTTGGAAAGGTCTCGAGCTCCGAGGTTTATAGCAAAGAAAATTCAGAAAAAATTTAAAGATAAAAGCGGGAAAATCCTCTAAGGCAAAACAAAGTTCGCCGGGTATCCATACTATCCATACTAATATTACAAATGCGAAAGTAACTCTGTCTGTCTGTCTGTCTGTCCGTCTGTCCGTCTGTTACTCTTTCACGCCTAAACGGCTGAACGGATTTTGATGAAATTTGGTATAGGTATACGTTGAATCTCAAGAACGGACATAGGCTACTTTTTATTAGAAATTAAGGGGGGGGGGATGGGGGTAATACCACCTTTGAAAGTTTATATGGAAAAATGTTTATTTTTGAAGTCAGAGATATGAAATTTGGCACAAATATAGGTCGAAACTTGGATTAAAATATAGACTACTTTTTGTTTCGAATATTAGGGGAGAAAGGGGTAAAACCGACCATGAAAGGATGTAGTCCACGCGAACGAAGTCGCGGGCACAGCTAGTATTAAAATATCTGGGAAATCTTAATGCCGGATTTTATCTCCAAAATGTTAGTTTTCAGTTTACTACGGTTCGGTTTTTTGGTTTCTTAGTAAATTAATTAATGATGAATGATGTAAAACAGCAGAATACATCGAAGGTACGTACCAATAAGACTTTCATCTTGCTGTGGCGAAGGGACCTTTGAACGACATACCGCTGTCTCCACCTTTTTAAACGCGGTTCCATTTAAATATCAATGCTTGTGCGTCATTATATTTAAACAAAAATGTAAAATTTGCATTACTTTTTTGCATAAAACCACTTTTAATAAAACTGACTAACAGTGAGCCTCTAAATTACTTCGGTATTTTTACATTATTTCAAGCATTTAGCAATTAAGGTCAAATAAAACACGTCTACTATTGTTGGCTTTTAAATTTTATTGGATTGAAAGTATGTAGCCCGTCCTTTCTCAGGTTTTAGACTAACTGTGTACCAAATTTTATTTAACTCGGTTCGAAATTTTTGTGTGAAAGCCAAACAGACACGATAGAGTAACTTTCTCATTTATAATATTAGTAACGGAAGTACATTTCATAAATTTTTTGTAGTTTTTATTTATCTGTACTTATAATAAATCTGTAGAGAGATCAATTCTGTACATTAAATATATTTCCAAAATAACTATCAGGAATGCAATCAGAAAAATTAATGTCTGTCTGTCTGTCTGTCTGTCTGTTTGTTCTTTATAGAAACAAAAACTACTCGACGCATTCAATGACTCCTGGGCAGGTTATTGTATACTTTTCATCACGCTACAACCGACAAGAGCAGAGCAGTGAAGTGAAATGTTGGGAAAACGGGAGAAGTTACTCCATTCTTAGGTGTCCGTACCCAAAAGGTAGAAACGGGACCCTATAACTAAGACTTCGCTGTATGTCCGTCTGTACATGCGTCCGCCCGTTCGTGCGTCTGTCACGCGGCTGTATCTCAAGAACCGTGATTGCTAGAGAGTTGGAATTTTCACGGATTGTGTATTTCTATTGTTGCTTTAACGATCAGTACTAAAAACGAAATAAAATCATTATTTAAGTGGGGCGCCCGTACAACGAACGTGATTTTTTTCAAATTTTTTGCTCGATGTTAATTGAAACTCTTGCTGGACGCTTGCAATATTTACAGAATAGGTATTTGAATGTGTATTTTTTCAAAAATAAATAATTAAAATCCCTACTAATATTATAAATCCGAAAGAAACTCTGTCTGTCTATCTGTTACGCTTTCCCGCTTAAACCTCTTAACCGATTTTGATGAAATTTGGCATAGGTATACGTTGAACCTCAACAACGGACATAGGCTACTTTTTGTTAGAAAGTAAGGGGGGGGGAGGGGGTAATGCCACCTTTGTAAGTTTATATGGGAAAATGTTTATTTTTAAGTTAGAGATATGAATGAGATATGAAAGTTGGCACAAATATAGCTCTATGAAAATAAAGACTACTTTTTGTTTCGAATATTAGGGGAGATAGGGGTAAAACCGACTGAACGAAGTCGCGGGCACAGCTAGTAAAATATAAATATTCAAGAGGGGCTCCCATTCAAAAAACGTTATTTTTAACCCCCGACGCAAAAACGACGGGGTGTTAAGTTTGACGTGTCTGTCTGTGTGTGTGTGTGTGTGTGTCTTTCTTTGGCATCGTAGCTCCCGAACAAATGAACCGATTTTGATTTAGTTTTTTTTATTTGAAAGATGAATAAGCGGAGAGTGTTCTTAGCTATGTTGGATAAAAATCGATCCAAGATGGCCGCCGTCACAAATATATGGATTGTATGTTTTAACACAACTCCCACAATATTAGGGGAATCATATATACATTAAAAATTTCATAAAACCCCCGACCCAAAAAAAGTACTCAATGGTTATGACAAAAGGTTAAAAATGCTAAACCCTATAAAAAGCAAAAAATAACTTTTGACAATAGGTAAGTAGTACTTACCTATTATAACCTATTATACTTACTAAGTACCAACTAAAGCGTGTCAGACTATCTACTCAAGGAACTTTGTGCCACCGTATGTTTATCCTAGGTTTGATTGAACAAAGCCTTCGCCCTAGCCCCGCGGCCCCGTAATAAATTCCAGTCGAAAGTAAAGTAATTTGTATGCGTGTTCGCCGACAACTACGTCGGTTTTTTAAACGAATTTTAGTTTTTTCTTGTCAAAAAGGAGATATCTTGATGGTGCACTGTGTGGTAATTAGTACCAGGATCTAATGAGAACACATCAAAGAGTGTGTTATATTTTACATGGCACATACATTTGTATTAAAAAGTCTATGAAATTCGCTACTTAAATAGTATTCATATTCACTGTGCATTTTTTACACTGTGCCATTTACATGAAGTACAAATAGCCGCTTATTAATTATGCATTTATTTATTACCAATTGTTGCAATGGTTCTTATAACAACATAAATTAAAGTAACAGCAGACATGATTACGTCCATTTGTTTTGTAAGCTTAAACATTACAACAATTATAACTGTAATAACGCATATTATATTTAATGTAATTTTGATGCCATTTGTCACAGAGGAGCAGCATTTGTCGACGACAGGTTGTATAGGTTTACAAACCTCTTTTTATTATTTTATACTTTTTTATGCACATGTCATTTATGACACAATTCGATTGTCGGCTGTTATTTTTCCGTCTGGTCACGTAAGCTTGTGGTTTTTAAGTTTTGTTATTTTATTTCATTTTTATTATACTTTTTACCATTTAAACCAGCTTTTATTACATACAGTCCACATTTTGGTCCTTCACCCGTCGATTTTGGTCCTTCGCCCGTTGATTTTTGTTATTCACCCGTCGAATTTAGTAATTTTTACGTTAATTTTGAACTTTTGATTTTGCATAATTTTCACTTTTTATTGTCTTGTCCAACTTTTTATCAAAGAAAATGCTTAAAACCACAAGTGAGCCTTATTTTCAAGAGGCTGTGACCAACCTACTTCCGGAGGAGATATATATTTCCGCATTTGTTTGCCGGGGGGAGGAGGATCGCTCTGCGGCTTCAATACGTTCGTCGCGTAACTCTAGTTCGCGTCGCAAGATTGCTGAGGCTAAGTACAAGCTCGCTAGAAAGAAAGTGCAGCGACTTGCGGCGGAGGAGGAGCGACTCGCCGCAGAAGAGAAGCGACTTGCCGCAGAGGAGCAGCGACTTGCCGCAGAGGAGCAGCGGCTCGTCGCCGAAAATGAAGCCGTCCGCGTTGAGTACGCGCTTGCAGAGGCCGAGCGCGCGTCACGCCGCTCTAGCTACAGTTTGTCTGCTGCGCGGGAGGACCATGGTCCGTTAGTACAAGAGGCTAAGGTAACGAGTCCTTATTATTATAAAGCAATGTGCGCGGAGCCCAGTTTACCACTAACAAAAGTGCCCGTAAATGTTTCTCGGTCTCAGCCGCAAACTGTCACACTAGATGTGTCGCAGTTGTTATCTTTAGCGTCGTTGAGACAGGGTGCTTTTGTACCGCTGCCTAGGTTTGACGGTAATATAGGTGAGTGGTTAATGTTTAAGAAGTGTTTTAATGAAACCCGGGCATCTTATTCCGCTGCTGAAAACCTTTACAGGTTGCAAAATGCCCTTCATGGTGAGGCACGTGAAGTTGTTGGGTCTCATTTGCTTGTCTGCAATGACCCCGAGGACGTCGTTAGGGCTCTTGAGCTTTATTACGCTCAGCCCAAACAAATAATTACCAACGACGTGCATTATATTCACGGTATACCGCTATTGGGTAGCAATAGCAGTGATTTAATTTCATTGTCAACCAAACTACGGAGTCTCATCAGAGTTATGGGTGAACTCAATGAAAAAGATTGCTTATATACTGTTTGTTGTAAATTAACTCCTTTGTTGCAGAATAAATGGCTAGATTATACAAATATTAACTGTTCTAGTCAGCCGAAACTCCTACAGATGGCAGAGTTTTTGGAAAAGGAAGCGCACAAGATGGTTAATTCCGCTCCGCGTGAAGAATTTTCGGGTGCCGCCGCGCCGGCCGCGGAGAGACCTTCGGCTTCTGACACTCGCCGTGTGGTAACTTCATGCACTCCGAAGGTTGCCAAATGGAAACAACCTATTCAGAAGACGGTTTGTAATGCGATGCAGTGCGTAGCTGATCCGGTCCGCGCTGTTAGCCTATGTCTATTCTGTGCTCAACCCGATCACAGTGTGCGAACATGCTCCAAGTTCATAGCGTTGCCTAACGAAGAGCGGTCGTCTTGGGTTCGTAAGGCAAAGCTTTGTGCAAAATGCTTAAAGCGTAGTCGCCACGACTGGCGTTTATGTTTTTCTCGATGTAAAGATTGCGGTGGCCGTCATCACAAGCTTTTACACAACTCAACTTTGTCCGTTGGATTGAATTTTCACAAGTCAAATGTATTAAATAACGCAGTTGTGTCGAAGTCTGTGTCACTATCGAACGTGTCGGTTATCTGTCAGTCAGAAAAACGAATCATGCGCTATCACTCCAAAGTCCTTAAAAGTAAGCCACGGACAAAGTCTACGAAACATAGAGGTCGCAATCTTTTAAAAACAGTTTCCGAAGCACAATTAGGTCCGGCAGACTTCGATCTAGCTTATAGATCGTATAAGCATGGTCGGGAGGAACGCGTGAAAATTCAAATGGTTAGGCACAAACGTAAGGGGCTAAAATAAAAAACCGTTAGTTTCGGCATTAGAGAGCAAAATAATACCGAATTAATTGAAATTTCTAATGCGCGAGCGATTTTAAAATATCGCTCCAATCGGTTTAAGCTAAAGAAAAGGTTATCAAAAAAGTGAAAGATTGAGATGTAAGGGGTGTCGACTTCATGTCTTGTCCCATTATAAACCTTTACAATGTATTTACACTCTTTAGCTTTTATTAAGATTTTTTTAATTCTTGTTAATTATTGAAACACTAATTTCATTAATGGGAGGGAGTAATTCTCATTTATTTTAGTTTAATTATATGTTATTATTTTTCGCAATAATGATACCATCACTTCAGGATTTGTATGTATGCCAGTAGCGATTTTATATCGCGTTACATGTACTGGAGAGTTGACTATTTCTTTTTGTCTATAGTAAACTCATATTATTTTTTTAATTTCATGACAAAACCTAAATAAGAGCTTCAAGTCTGTTTTAGTTAGTCATTTCATTAGGTTGGCAGAGACTAGCAGCTGAATTATACTGTTTATCTAGGAAGTAATTTAATGTAATTTAATACAATGTAATTAGAGTTTGTATTAAGGATCAGGCTTAAGCCATTATTTTGTTACGGATCCTAAGTATTTTCTATATTTCAGACGAGGCAGAGGCCACATCCGCTACTCAACTTAGACGCATGAAGAGTCGAAGAGCACCTTGAAAGCACGAGTTATCCCGATTGCTCCGACGTTTGGTCAAGAAAAGTGATCAGTGAACATACCACCAGGCCTGTTTTGGATATTAATTGACACAAGGAATGCTCCTGTGAACTTTTGTGAAGACTCAGATAATATTCGTGGAAGTGACAGTCTCTTAGTACTAGACTGCTGCTGTTTCTTGCGACCCACAAATAGGCGGAACATTGCGTGACAGAGCAGTTATGGTGAGCTACTGAAGCGTTTGAAATACCTACACTGCAACTAAAGTCTTCTGTCCAGAATAAACGCCGTATGAATATCTGTTGTCGTTTGATGAAAAATGGAGCCGATCACCTACACCTACGCCCACTACTTTATCATGGAGCTGTCGAAGGTTGGATCCAATGGCGGCCGATATGTAATACAGAAGGTAGTTCAACTATTAATCGTCGATGAACAAGGGAGAGTAACGTTGAAGATGAAACTGCATCATTGGGACGGCTATTTCAAGATTCGGGTAGCGGATGTTGCTGATGCCGGCGCACTCTGCGCTACGTCTGTTCAGTCCGCAAGCTTATATAATTAATTTACGTGTTGTTGTTAAGTATGTTTTTAATACTCAATCTTAGTGTGGTGTAATATTTTAGTGTGGTGCCTAAGCAACCTGGTGTCGACTTCCTTTGATAATTACTCGTAAGACAGAGTCTTACGGGCGGGAGTATGTCGACGACAGGTTGTATAGGTTTACAAACCTCTTTTTATTATTTTATACTTTTTTATGCACATGTCATTTATGACACAATTCGATTGTCGGCTGTTATTTTTCCGTCTGGTCACGTAAGCTTGTGGTTTTTAAGTTTTGTTATTTTATTTCATTTTTATTATACTTTTTACCATTTAAACCAGCTTTTATTACATACAGTCCACAGCATTGATTGACTTTTAAAAATATAATTCACGACATAGCACCCAATTTAGCTTGCATATTTAATTTAATTCGCACCTTTATATCTAAACAGAGTCAGCTCAAAAAAGTTTTTTTTTTCAGGAGAGGCGAAAAACGAATTGTCCTGTCCCTGAGTACCGTAGGAATTTCCGGAATAGATTTATGGTGTACTAATGAAGCTAAAAGAGAAATGTCATTGACATTTTTTTGGTCCATAGCTACTGATTTAAAAAATGCGATAGTCTGCATAACTCAAAAACTGTAATTTTTGAGTTAGTTCACTTTAAATCTAGGTGTGCGAATTGTATTGATGCTGGTCAGTTTCTTAATTTGATGAAATCGAGTAAAATCATTTGAATCGGGCGATAATAACGATCCCTTGAATTTAAGGTCGATTTCCATTCTAGCAGCACTTAGCAAAATTTTCGATATAATCATATTCACACAGTTGTTATCACATTTTACTACCAGTGGTCTCCTACATGTTGAGTGAAGCGATGGCTGGCACATACGTCATGCTTGTGAACAGGTGCCACCGCCGGGGACTGGTCTGCTCCAGGTTACCTATCTCTTAAAATAAAATAATACTTAATGCTTTTTTCACTCATCAAAATAAAACTATATGACTTGGTCCAAAGTGTTCTAGACATAGCTATAAGTTAGATACTGCTACTGTAACTTATCTGCTGAGTTTCTTACCGGTGTCTTCTCGGTAGATATAGGTTCCGAACCGGCAGTAGTATCACTTTGCATTGTATTCAATGACGATTCAAAAGTGTTACATGTAACCTACTTGAATAAAGAAATATATGAGTTTGAGTAAGCAGCGCGGTTTCATGCGCGGTTTCAATGTTTGACAAAACGATCCGTTCTAGTTACGCATAGTAATAAACTATACGAGGCGTTAGCTAACAACGACCGACGGACGACTGATGACAGCTGATATAGAAAGTAAATTTAAAATTCTTGAAGACTCGAAGAAAAACGAAACGTCATTTTTGACGGGTTAGTAGTCGATTGGCAATTGGCTACTTGACAGTTTTTGAAAAAGTATTGTTACGAGCTTCGGGTTCGTGACAATAAAAACAGCCGATAAAAATTACCAAAAGTCACACTTTAATTGAACACCACTAATTACAACCTTAAAACGCACTAATTAAAACAACAATCGCTCCCAAGTCGCACTTCAAAATCGCTTTCGAAGTAATCACTTGTATCGCTAATTCAATACTGTCCCGGTCGCGGTGAATCCCGGCCTTTTATATTGCCGCGGCCGTTCCCGAACCTTCCAACGCAGAAACATCCGGAACATTCGCGCGCAGTGCGGCCTTGAACGGCCGTACGCTCGGTCAAGGTCATTGTTCTAGTAAATTCTGGCGTACGCGTCTCGACTCTCTGTAGTCCCGCCTTTCCACACTAGATGGCGCTGGTTACTAAGAACGTTAATCGTGGCGCGTAACACTGCCCCCTCCTAAGACATGCTCGTCCCGAGCATTTTCGGCTCCATAATAACGCGCCAATCGATCCACATGGACGATCTTAGGAGTACCCCTCGCACCTTTTTGTATCCGGTAGGTTACGTCATTGATCTTAGTCACAATTCGATACGGCCCTTCCCATTTCGCCTGAAGCTTAGGAGATTTCCCCTTGCTGCGGATTGGATTGTGCAACCACACTAGTGAACCTTCGTCAAACTCTTTACTGTTCATTTTGCGGTCATAGCGGGTTTTCATTCTTTCAGACATTTGCTGGCCCGATTGTCTCACGTGCTCACAAATGTCATTCATCTTGTTCCGTAAGTTATTTGCATAATCTGTTATACTGCATGGGGAATCAGGTGGTATTCCGGTGATCATGTCTGCAGGCAGTCGTAGTTCTCTTCCAAAGTTTGCGAACGCTGGTGTTACCGATGTACTTTCGTGAACAGCGCTACGATATGACAGCAAAAATGGTTGTATGTGCTTGTCCCAATCTCGTTGCCGATTTTCCACAACTTTTGCCAAGTACCTCTCTAGTGTCTGATTAAATCGTTCCACCATTCCATCCGACTGTGGGTGGTAAGAAGTTGTTCTTGTTTTATGAGTTCCCATAACTCGACAAGTTTCCTGGAATATTTGGGACTCAAAATTCCTTCCTTGATCACTGTGGATTTCCAAGGGAACTCCAAAACGACAGAAGACTTCATAAACTAACTTATCAGCAACTGTCGAGGCCTCTTGATTTGGAATGGCGAAGACTTCCGGCCACTTAGTGAAGTAATCCATCACAACCATGAAATATTTGTTACCACTTTCACTTTCCGGGAACGGCCCCGCAACGTCAAGGGCTATCCTCTCCCATGGTGCGCCCACATTGTACAGCTTCAATGCACCTCTACTACGAGTCTGAGGTCCCTTTACAGCCGCACAACTTGTACATTTGCGACACCAGTCCTCGACATCGTCCCGACAGTAGACCCAGTAGAACCGTTCTCGTATCTTTAGTAGTGTCCGTTTTACTCCCAGATGACCTCCTGAACAACCATTATGGTACAGCTGTAGAACATCCGGTACTTGACCTTTGGGGACAACCATTTGCAGATGACAGCTGTCTCCACGAGCATTTTCCCATCTACGGCACAGAACTCCATCCTGAATCACCAAGCTGTCCCATTGGGCCCAATAGCTCTTTGTGATCGAACTCATCGCTGAGACGTCGCTCCACCTAGGCTTAGGAACTCCGGCCTTCATCCACTCCAGAATCGGCTTGATGTCCGCATCCTTCTGCTGTGCACGTTGTAGGCTTTCCTTCCACTCGTTGCTAAGGTCTGTCTTGAGCATCCTCACAGGAACAACTTCTTTACTTTCTTGCCTGGTACAATGCTTGCAGTCTTCAGGACAAGGTCTTCTTGACAATGCATCTGCGTTACCATGAGATTTTCCGCTGCGATGTTCCACCACAAAGTCGTATTCCTGCAGTAATTCAATCCATCTCGCAACTTGTCCTTCCGGATTCTTGAACTGCAAAAGCCATTTCAGTGCAGCATGGTCAGTTCGTATGTGGAATTTCCGCCCCAGAAGATATTTGCTAAAGTGCTGCAACGACTTTACCACAGCAAGCAGTTCTCGTCTCGTAACACAATAGTTCCTTTCAGGTTTCGACAAAGACTTGCTGAAGTAAGCTATCACAATTTCTTGATCGCCATTCCGCTGGGATAATACACCGCCAAGTCCTATGTCACTGGCGTCTGTGTCAACTATGAATTCCTTGCTCACATCAGGGTATCCCAAAATAGGTGTTTTGCACAGACGGTCCTTTAGCTCCTGGAATGCGATGTCACAACTTCCATCCCAGCAGAATTGTCGCTTCTCCTCCGTTAGCTTATGCAGGGGTTTTGCTATATCTGCAAAGTTCTTAACAAAACGCCGATAGTAGGAACACAAACCAAGGAATGCTCTGACCTGCGTCTTGTCTTTTGGGATTGGCCAATCCTTTACAGCAGCGATTTTCTCTGGATCCGTGCTGATACCTTCTTCAGACACTACATATCCCAAAAAGCTAACTTGCCGTTTGAATAGTGAACACTTCTTCGGGCTTAACTTGAGGTTGGCACTCTGGATCTTCATGAGCACGCGTTCCAGATTTAGAAGATGTTCTTCAAACGTACGGCCTACGATGATTATGTCATCCAAGTAGACTAGACAGGCATCGCCAATCAGACCGGTAAGTACAAGTTCCATCAACCTTTCAAACGTTGCCGGAGCGTTGCACAATCCAAACGGCATGACTTTGAATTGCCACAGACCCTTTCCTGTCGAGAATGCAGTCTTCTCCTTGTCTTTAGGATCAATTTCAACTTGCCAGTAACCACTTTTTAAATCTAGCGTGCTAAACCACTTTACTCCAGTAAGCATGTCCAGCGTGTCATCAATTCTTGGCAAAGGATAGCTGTCTTTCTTTGTACCGTCGTTCAGACGACGATAGTCAACACAAAACCTCATGCTACCGTCTTTCTTTCTTACCAGCACTACAGGTGAACACCATGGACTAGATGAAGGTTCAATAACACCATCCTTCACCATTCCCTCAATCATGGTTTCCACGTCCTTTTCACGTGCTACGGGCAATCTCCTTGGCCGCTGACGGATAGGCAATTCTTCTCCTGTGTTAATTTTGTGTTGAACTAAGCCAGTCCTTCCGATGTCAGCATCGTTTGACGAGAAAACGTTGGCATATTTGAGCAACATTTGTTTCGCCTTGACCATTTCATTTTGGGACAGAGCGCTGCGGCAGTCTTCTAAAAGTGTGGTCACTCTCGTTTGTGTATCTTTGCTGACGGTCCCGGTCGATTGATGTTGGCATCGACGCAACCAATCCACTTCCTCGCAAGTACCAACTAGTGTGCCTTTTTCTATAACCTGTTCCTGGTCACAAAGGTTCAGCACACGTACCCCTGAGATGTCGGTGGCTCTAACCAAAGTGCGTGCCACTTTCCATGGAAGGTCATTTTCTACCCTTTCCACAAGTACACAACGTTGAGTTTGCCCAGGATTCCGAGGAAGACTAACCGGCACAATCGTTTCAGATCTCGGCGGAAGAACAATCTTTTTAAGGCTGTATACATTCCCTGGTAACGCGCCTTCAACGAAAAGTTCCTCTTGTCCACATTTCAGAACACCTTGCTTGACGTCAATTTCGCAACTATTCTTCCTCATAAAGTCAAGGCCCAGGATGCAATCGTCCATTATATCCGCCACAATGACATTATGCAGGTAGGTTCTGTTGCCTAGCTTCAGCCCCATCTTCTTCTCTCCATGGACGGGTATGCGCTGACCGGTGGCTGTTACCAAATTAATGTGTTCTCGGTTGTATGCAGAGTCCCCAAGGGACCGTCTCATAATTTGGGAACTGACAACCGTGCGAGAGGCTCCAGTGTCTATAGTCAGCTTACACGGCGTTCCGTTCACCTCGCCCTGGATGACTAGGCTGTTCCCGTCTTGGGTTTGTTTGATCGAAACCCTTGGGGCTCTTTGAACCTCAGCCAGCACCCGCCCCGCAGTCCTGGCTATTACTCGTTTCCCTGCTGCTGGTGCTGGGCGGTGCTCTTAGCTGGACTGCCGTCTTCTACTTCGGCAGTTCGCTTAGGGCAACTGGATCGAAGGTGGCCCCTTTCCCCGCAGCCGTAGCACCTAGGGCTGTAGCTTTTATTGCGGTCGCGAACTGAAGCAACCTCCCTGACGCGATGGGAACGATGATCTTGCCGCACAGCTTCCACTTCCAGGGCATGGGCCAAGGCATCCTTTAGCGTCTCGTGGTGCCCGAGCCTCACAGCAGCCCTAACTTCAATATCGCGGATGCCGTCGATGAACACCTGCACCAGGTTCCCATCAATAACCGCTGGTACGGACTGGTAAGCTTTACGCACCAGCTTCTCCACTTCAAGGGCCCACTGCTGCAGGTTTTCGCTACTGCGTTGTACGCGGTCCCTGAGCTGTGCGCGAAACACGTGTTCCAGGTGAGCGTCGCCATATCGAGCCTCCAATGCCTTAAGTAGCTGCTCGTAAGTTACTTCCTTACCGAGAGCTTCCAAGACAGATAAGGCCTGGTCACGAAGGCCTAGGGTGAGGGCAGTCATGGCCTGATTTTTATCCCAGCCGTTCGCTTTCATGACTGCGTCAAATTGAATTTTGTAGGCCGACCAGGAAGAAGTTCCGTCAAACGGTGGCACTTTGAATCCACGTAGCGAAGGTGTTGTAGCTACGGGAGCTGCAATTGCTTCTCCAAGTTTAAGACAATCCAGCGTTTTCTTAACGTCTGCCATCACGGTCTTCTTCACGTCAGCCACTACGTAGTCAACCCGATTATTGACTTGGTCGATCCGTATTTCAGCTTCCAACAGGCGGTTGTCATGTTGAGCAACCTTATCCTTCACCTCCTTTATGTCTTTCCCGAAAGTAGCGTGAAGGTCCTTCAAAAGAAGCATCTGCTCATCTTGGCGGCGAGCCTGTTCCTCCTGGCTGCGAGCCTGTTCCTCCTTGTCCCGCTTAAGCTGTTCTTCCAACCGACGAGCCTGTTCCTCCTGTCGGCGAGCCTGTTCTTCCTGTCGACGAGCCTGTTCCTCTTTGTCCCGTTTAAGCTGTTCTTCCAGCCGACGAGACTGCTCCTGCAGCATCATCATCAGGGCAGCAAGGTCTGGTGCTGCCGATGCTGCTGGTGTTTCTGTGGACGGGCCAGCCTCCGTGGTTAATAACTGGCTCTCCGACTCCTGTGGCAAAGCTCCACCAAAACGTCTCTGGTCCGTCTCCAGTTGGCGTTGACTCCGGGTACGGATACCCTCCGTGTCGTCTTTAGGTAAAATCGGCATAATTTAAATCCCACTTCTGACACCAATTGTTACGAGCTTCGGGTTCGTGACAATAAAAACAGCCGATAAAAATTACCAAAAGTCACACTTTAATTGAACACCACTAATTACAACCTTAAAACGCACTAATTAAAACAACAATCGCTCCCAAGTCGCACTTCAAAATCGCTTTCGAAGTAATCACTTGTATCGCTAATTCAATACTGTCCCGGTCGCGGTGAATCCCGGCCTTTTATATTGCCGCGGCCGTTCCCGAACCTTCCAACGCAGAAACATCCGGAACATTCGCGCGCAGTGCGGCCTTGAACGGCCGTACGCTCGGTCAAGGTCATTGTTCTAGTAAATTCTGGCGTACGCGTCTCGACTCTCTGTAGTCCCGCCTTTCCACACTAGATGGCGCTGGTTACTAAGAACGTTAATCGTGGCGCGTAACAGTATTGTAAAATATGCGCACGTTCATTTTATAACCCAAGCAATTCGATTTATCAGGAAAAAATGTAAATAACCAGAGAAAAATAAGATTTTATGTAACACATTCAAAAACCGCGCGAAAACGCCAAGTCACGTCACTTTTGCAATTATGACGTCAACGTTGTAGACAACGATACGCATAGGAACGACTTAATTTAGATAAACGGAAAATGTTTCAATAAATTCTTAATACGATTAAATACACAATAATTCAATTTAATCGGTAAAATAATCATTATTTCGCCACATTAAAATAAAATATTTTCGCCGACAGCTGTCATTTCCGAATTGCAATGGTGGTTTCCGTTTCGGTTCTTTTGTTCAACAGATAAAAAAAGTAAATTTTATTTTGCAAAAATAAAATACTAAGTAAGTATGCTTTTAATTAAAAAATAAAAATGTAAAATTATTACTTTACTAATAAGCTAACATATCTAACACTTTTCATATTTTATTGTTAACACTGTCAAGTAGCCAATTCGCTTAGAATAAGGATATATGTATCTATGGCAATTCGCCCGAACGTGCGAATCGTCCCCTTTCAATAAAAGTATTTTTTGGTAAGCGTTTCGTACGAATGTATTTTAAACGTAAATGTATTTTCATACTACTAGTTTTTGAAGAAGTCGATTTCTTAAATCATAAAACATTTCTGATAAGTTTTGACATTATGGTTGCGAACAATTCGTTAAGTTTTCAGTGCATGACTGAATTCAAAAAGTAAGCGTTAATGGAACACGAACACATTCTTCTGGTGCCCATTATCTATGGGAGTACCCCAGGTCCCAGTCCAAAATTGGGACCTTTACTCTCCCTTATTTATGTAAATGATCTTCTGTACTATACTGTGCAGAGGCGTGGCTGTGAAACCTCAGCCGCGCTCGTCTCCTCTATATTGTGCAGAGGTGTGGCTGTGAAACCTCAGCCGCGCTCGTCTCCTCTATATTGTGCAGAGGTGTGGCTGTGAAACCTCAGCCGCGCTCGTCTCCTCTATATTGTGCAGAGGTGTGGCTGTGAAACCTCAGCCGCGCTCGTCTCCTCTATATTGTGCAGAGGCGTGGCTGTGAAACCTCAGCCGCGCTCGTCTCCTCTATATTGTGCAGAGGTGTGGCTGTGAAACCTCAGCCGCGCTCGTCTCCTCTATATTGTGCAGAGGTGTGGCTGTGAAACCTCAGCCGCGCTCGTCTCCTCTATATTGTGCAGAGGTGTGGCTGTGAAACCTCAGCCGCGCTCGTCTCCTCTATATTGTGCAGAGGCGTGGCTGTGAAACCTCAGCCGCGCTCGTCTCCTCTATATTGTGCAGAGGTGTGGCTGTGAAACCTCAGCCGCGCTCGTCTCCTCTATATTGTGCAGAGGTGTGGCTGTGAAACCTCAGCCGCGCTCGTCTCCTCTATATTGTGCAGAGGTGTGGCTGTGAAACCTCAGCCGCGCTCGTCTCCTCTATATTGTGCAGAGGTGTGGCTGTGAAACCTCAGCCGCGCTCGTCTCCTCTATATTGTGCAGAGGTGTGGCTGTGAAACCTCAGCCGCGCTCGTCTCCTCTATATTGTGCAGAGGTGTGGCTGTGAAACCTCAGCCGCGCTCGTCTCCTCTATATTGTGCAGAGGTGTGGCTGTGAAACCTCAGCCGCGCTCGTCTCCTCTATATTGTGCAGAGGTGTGGCTGTGAAACCTCAGCCGCGCTCGTCTCCTCTATATTGTGCAGAGGTGTGGCTGTGAAACCTCAGCCGCGCTCGTCTCCTCTATATTGTGCAGAGGTGTGGCTGTGAAACCTCAGCCGCGCTCGTCTCCTCTATATTGTGCAGAGGTGTGGCTGTGAAACCTCAGCCGCGCTCGTCTCCTCTATATTGTGCAGAGGTGTGGCTGTGAAACCTCTGAGATGTAGCAGTAGTTACACACATGTATAACTATATTCCTATGTGCCGTACTGTATTTAACGTCATTCTTATTAAAATATAGTCAGTGTTTATTCAACATTCAACTCTTTCATTTCTCTCCCTGGTCACCACCTCACATGGCGACCCTGCCAAAAGTAGATTCGCGCGTGCAAGTACGTTGACCTCGTTGTCATCGCGGCGCCGGACTATTTTTTCGTATATGGTCCGATTACTATAAACATTGCGCTCGCCGTACCTATGGTGACATAATCAGTCAAGATGTTTAATTCATTAAAAAGTTTTGCGACTAACGGTACTGTGGAACAGAAAAGATGGGCAAGCAACACTCAAAAGAGGAAAACATTATAATAGCGCAGAATGCGTCGGGGGGCAGCAATAATGCTCCAATTGAAGAATTAAGATTACATATGAATACAACGAACATATTGATGAGTATCATTGTTCTCTGCGTAATTTTGGGAGTATTGTACGGAATATTTCGAATGTACAGAAAATGCCATTTCCGGTGGATTCAACAGGAATTTGAACGGGATGGTAATGGCAGTAGGAGACGTCGGATTTCTTTTCGGCGGCGGCAAATGTACCCCGACTTGAGGATAGACGATAGCAAGGTGTAATATATATATTAAAAAAAAAAAATGAAGAATCGGTGGTGAAAGTGTTTAAGTGCAGTGCGGTCATTTACATAATAATGTTTAGTGAGTAGTAAAGTTTGGCAAAAAATTACGTATATAAAAAAAAAAAAAGACATTGTTTAGAGGACTATAAGTAATATCCGCGTATCGTAGTAATAAATAGATGTAATGATTAGATGCCTGTCATGCTGTTACGATGATGATTTTCTCTTTAATATTTGGTGGAATTAAAAAATAGGTATTTATAATTGTGTTCCTATTACAGCTGTTATATGAAAGTTGTGAGGAACAGCGTCAAGCTGAAAAATGAAAAGGTATGTTAATATCTTATTATGTTAATATAATTTATATACTTTTATTCGATAATAAATTTATTGTGAAGTAATCATTCTCAGTGGCATATACCTACATATGGCAAAATTTTTTAAAGATATTTATGACGATTTGTTAGCTGTTAGACAATATTTAATTAAAATAGGACCCTCTAGGCGACAGGGTGCAATTTTAAAGAAAAAATTAGACGAAGCAAGATTTATAAGTAATCAATATAATAGTTGTTTAGAAAATATTTTGAAGGACAATTTAAACAAAGACGAGGTTACTGAATTAGAAAATATTTCAAAAAATTTTAAGATTTTGTATAACGAAATAACTCAATTGTGTCATGTTTCAGAAACATTGAACATATCTTTTATAATGGCGAAATTTGACTTAAAAATTGCATTGAGCTTATTGCCAGTGATGACCGACGAACTTTCCAATACTCAACAACTCATTGATGGTATAGAGTATTATAGTTCAGTTATCGATTCTGAATCACATTCAAATTTAATTACCTTTGTTTTGAAAAGTAGGCTGTCTCAGTCAGCAAAACTAAAATTAGCGACAAAATATGACGCAATATCGAAGCTGTTAGAAGACATGAAACAATTACTTTTACCTAAAAAGGCAACCCATGCATTACAAAAACAATTTTTAAGTTGTAGACAGAATGATTTGTCCATTGATGCTTTTGGGAAAACCATATCTGAACTTTTTGTTAATCTTACCATTTCCCAATCCGATGGAAGTGCCGAGAGATTTAATATTTTAAAAGAAATAAATGAGAAGCAGGCGATACGGCAGTTTAGTGACGGTTTGAGAAATCGTAGGATTGGCACAATCATTACGGCTCAACGGTTCGAAAATTTGAAAGATGCTGTCCAGGCTGCAGTTGATGAGGACGTTCACGGTTCCAGTTCCTCAGCGGAAGTATTAACATTTAGGCAAAATAATAATGGTGGTTTTAAAAATAATTCCAGGCAGTCACAACACCGGGATTCCGGGAGAGGTACGTACCAAACAGATCGCTGGAAAGGTCATAGCAACTGGCGGCAGCCGCGAGGCGGCACCCGACAGAATTTTCAGCAGTTTCTGCCACGCGGAACAGCACTTCGCGGAGCAGCGACTCGGGGTAGAACCCCGTATCGAGGTAGAATTTTTTCTAACTCTTATAATAGAGGTCATTCAGGCCAGAGACAGTTTAGGGGACATGTTAGGACAGCAATAGCTGAGGATTCTCAACCTCAAGCGAGTATATCAGCTGTTAACTCGGAACCAGAAAACGAGTTTTTTCGTGCCTACAACTTATAATATTATGGCAAGTGATAGTAGTTATTATGTTGAATTGTTTTATAATAACACTCATGCATTAAATTGTTTAGTAGATACAGGTGCTTCAATTTCGGCCATAAAATATAAGTACGTTGTGAATTTTAACATTCCAATTAACAAAGAAAATATCATTATAAATGGAATAGGTGGAAAAGTACAAGCTATCGGATACGTATGTTTACAGTTGTCCGTAAATGGATACAATGTTCGTCATAAGTTTTACGTGTTTGACACTCTGCCTTGTAAGTCACACAGTATTCTAGGGCAGGACTTTTTAGTGAAGTACGGATCGGTTATAGATATGAAACATAATACTCTGTCATTATGGGTTGATGACACTACACAAGTAAGCTTAGAATTGATAGATTCGTGCCCTAATTTAATATCTTTATCTGCCAGATCAGAATCTATTCATTACATTGATACGAATATAACAGAAGAATGTGTGATAGGTGCGAAAGAAGTGTGCGAGGGAGTATTCATTGCAAGTACATTAGTTAGACCGGAAAATGGGAAACTACCGGTGCGAATTTTGAACACGACTTCAAGAGATTTAAGTTTGTCAGAAGTACAACTTGACATACAAAGTTCCAAAGAATATTATATATGCAGTTTTGATAAAATGGATAAAGATGCATCTCGCGTTAAGAAATTATTTTCAAATTTAAATTTAAAAAGTTTAAACAAGGAAGAAACTATTAATATTGAAAAGTTATGCGCAAAATATGCCGATATTTTTTATTTAGAAGGGGATAAATTATCAACTACCGATATTTATCAACATACAATTAAAGTAAAACCAAACACTCAACCAATATTTTCAAAACCATATAGGTTACCACATGCTCTAAAAAACGAAATAAATAATCAAATTGACCGAATGTTACAGGAAAATATTATTGAACCTTGTCAAAGCGAGTGGTCAAGTCCGATTTTGTTAGTTCCGAAAAAAGATGACCAAAACGGCAATAAAAAGTGGCGTTTGGTCATAGATTACAGAAAACTTAATGATAACATTCATAATGATAAATTTCCTCTTCCGAATATAACGGAAATATTAGATTCTTTGTCCGGTTGTATGTATTTTTCCCACTTGGATTTACACCAAGGATATTATAACGTAAGTTTAGACCCAGACAGTCGCAAGTACACTGCCTTTTGTTCAGGGCAATTTCAACTAACAAGAATGCCCCAAGGTTTGAAGACCAGTCCTAGCTCATTTTCGCGAATGATGACTATGGCAATGACTGGTCTCAATTATGAAAAATGTCTGGTGTACCAGGATGATTTAGTCTGTTTTTCTAGAGATCTAGATAGTCATATAAAGAACTTACAAAGCATTTTCGAAAGGTTGCGTAAAGTAAATCTGAAGCTCAATCCTCAAAAGTGTAATTTTTTGCAAAAAGAATTGCTCTACTTGGGTCATATTGTATCAGCAGACGGTGTCACCCCTGATTCTGATAAGATTAAGATAGTTCAAAATTACCCAAAACCCACCACAGTAGAGGAGGTTAAAAGATTTGTAGCCTTTGTGAATTATTACAGGAAATTTATTCCAAATTTTGCTACAAAAGCACATGCATTAAATAATTTATGTAGGAAAAATGTTGTTTTCAAATGGGACGAGGGTTGTCAAAAATCATTTGAGTTATTAAAACAAAATTTAATTTCTCATCCAGTTTTGCAATATCCCGATTTTACAGATCAAAACCAATTTATTTTGCAAACGGACGCATCTGGATATGCTGTAGGTGCCGTATTATGCAATGAAGACGGAAGGCCTGTAGCTTATGCAAGCTGAAGTCTTAACCAAGCTGAAAAAAGGTATCCCACTATTGAAAAAGAGTTACTTGCGATTGTGTGGGCCGTAAAACATTTTCGACCATACTTGTATGGAAGACGGTTCAAAATTCAAACCGACCATAAACCACTTATTTATTTATTTGGAATGCGAGATCCATCTAGCCGTTTAATGAAATTTAGGCTAGTGTTAGAAGAATACGATTTTACGCTTGAGTATTTAAAAGGGATAAATAATTGTGCTGCTGACGCACTTTCAAGATTACAAATAACGTCGGAAGAGCTTAAGGAGATGAATATAACTTTACTAAATGTGATGACGCGTGGCCAGAGGGCTAAGCAGGCACGGGATGCTAATATTTCTTCAAACAATTGGCCTGATCAACCGAGAGTTGTGGAAATACATAGCAAACCGAAATATTACACGGAATTAAGTTTTATAAGCGCTTATGAATTAAATCGATATCGTAATTTGAAAAAGATAACATGTGAAAGGGGATGCTTGAGTTATGTACCCTCTAGAAATACCATTTTTATTAATTTAGCTTCTCGATCACAACTATCGCCAGACGAATTTGTGAGAGAACTAAATATATTTTGTAGTAAAATTGCTATAAAAGAAGTATACTTTATAAAGAATGAGAAAAATAATATATTTGTAGAGAAATTAATAAATGAGGTTCAAAATGCGAGTAGTTGGTCCGGACCACGAATATGTATTTTAAGAGGAATAAAGAGAATAACCAATAATGATGATCAGCGAGTGATCCTTAACGATTTTCATATTTTACCAACAAGCGGCCATGCAGGCATAAGGCGCATGGTAAATAATATTAAGAAATATTTTTTTTGGCCAAAACTCGAATTTGATGTTACTGAGTTCGTTAAAAGGTGTGATAAATGTCAAAAACAAAAACATTCATCACACCATACTAAAGAGCCTATGACAATTACTTCAACGGCGACTTCTGCGTTTGAGAAAATATTTTTGGATATAGTAGGACCTTTAGACAGAGACTACAATAATAACGTATACATTTTAACTATCCAGTGCGAACTGAGTAAATATATAGAAGCGTATCCACTTACATCAAAAAATTCAATTGAAGTAGCTAGGAATTTTGTCAATAATTGGGTTCTTAGATATGGCATTCCAAAGGAGATAGCTACAGACAGAGGTACAGAGTTCCTGTCAACTACAATGAAAGAGGTTTGTAAACTTTTACATATTAAACAATTACAGTCTACCGCGTATCATCATCAAAGTATTGGTGCTTTGGAAAATTCACATAAACATTTGGGTAACTATTTACGAATACAGACAGGAAATCATTCTGACTCTTGGAGTACATGGCTTCCATTTTGGTGTTTTTCCTATAATACAGCTGTGCATTCAGAAACTAAGTTTACACCCTATGAATTGGTATTCGGTAAAAAATGTACACTACCATCTAATTTACAAACAAAACAAGTAGACCCTGTGTATAACTTTAATAGCTATCCCTTAGAATTAAAATTTAGAATACAAACCACGCAAAAAGAGGCGCGTAACAATTTAATAGCTAGTAAATTTAAAAGAAAAGCTAAGTATGATTATACCATTAATCCTGTAACATATACAGCAGGTGATTTAATTTTATTAAAAAATGAAACGGGCAATAAGTTTCAGAATATTTATTTAGGTCCATACAAAGTTATAAAAGAATGTTCACCTAATGTAGAAATTCTTAAAGACAATAAAAGTTATGTTGTTCATAAAAATAGAACAAAACTTTATTATGAGCCAGTTAAATAAGTTTTGTAATCAATACTATATAAAATATGTTATAATAAGGCGTATATTTTGTCATACAAGTTACTACTTGTAATATAAATGTATCTTACACACTAAGGAACTTAAAATAAGATTTTTTTTTATATAACCAAATGAGTTAGATTGTATGTAACAATAATAATAATAATATAATTGTTATAACAAAAATAAAATAAAATTTTGTAAAATTTATTTTATTTTCTAATAAAGGGGGAGATGAGATGTAGCAGTAGTTACACACATGTATAACTATATTCCTATGTGCCGTACTGTATTTAACGTCATTCTTATTAAAATATAGTCAGTGTTTATTCAACATTCAACTCTTTCATTTCTCTCCCTGGTCACCACCTCACACCTCAGCCGCGCTCGTCTCCTCTATATTGTGCAGAGGTGTGGCTGTGAAACCTCAGCCGCGCTTGTTAGATTTAATTTATGTATATATCTATTTACATTACTTTGAACATCAATTTCCAAACTATTTATCGATATAACTTAAATAATGATTAGGCAACTGGTGAAGGGAAATTAAAAAATACATATTAACTTAACAACATATTTATTCAAGCAAGAAAATACTATTTAGCTTATAATCAAGTCAATAACAAGGCTAATCTAACAGAAATGTACCTTACATCACTTAATTTCCCTATATATACATTTAAATCAATTACACAATACACATGTGCTGGCCAATATAAATATGTCACTACATACAAAAATATATATATATGCTCACAATAAGTCTGTATATATGTATACACATATATCTACAGAGACATGAATCTACATATGTGTACCATTACTAATAAGGATTGCCTATTATATACACATATACCTAAGTACACAAGAAGTAAATAAGTTAAGGGTTATTGCCACACGTTTTAATTATTACCATAATATCTCTAAACATATAATCTCTAGACATAAAATTCGTAAAAACAGTACACAATGTATATACAAATATATTAAGAGTACCTAGGTCATAGATACCCCCCTACGGTTAAGTAAAAACTATAAGATCGTACCTTGTATATCTCCGATGCTAACGCTTCGGTTGCTCAAAAAGCAACTGCCTGACACTTTGTAACGTCCCCCTTTTATACCAGTGAACAAACAACTAGGCAGGTGGCTTCAAAATGACGTTTTGCAGCCACGTGCCGGATGAAAAACAACTTTTTATAATGAAAGTTATTCTAAATACAAAATAAATATCTTAATATTCTTCATTAATCATTTAAAATAATAACATAATATATGATTCTTAAAATATAACATAATACTCGTTTCTTAATATATCTATCACAGGTGGCTACAAAGTAACGTACCTGATGAAAAACAACTTTTTATAATGAAGGTTATTCTAAATACAAAATAATTGCCTTAATATTCTCCATTAATAATTTAAAATAACAACACAATATATGATTCTTAAAATACAACATGATACACGTTTTTTAAAATATCTATCACGGCCATACTGACTAGTACTTTGCTCTCAAAGTACTTCTAATTGTATTTGATAATTTGAAACATTTAGAGATTCAATTAGTCTCTTAGCCTTTGTTTGACCCAATATAGCTCTCATTCAAATCCTTTATTCACTGCTTGTGACTATAGGCTTGCACCAATGGAACGAGCATCCTGCAGAAAACATCCCGTTTACCTAGACGTGCTAATCCCATCCACCCGCTGCCGGTGGGATAGATCAGCACCAAGTAAACGGTCGACCAGCGGCTTGATTTGTTATACCGGTTACCTAGACATACTAATCCCATCCACCCGCTGCCGGTAGGCTAGATTAGTACCAAGTAAACGGTCGACCAGCGGCTTGATTTATCCCGATTACCTAGACGTACTATCCCCAATCACTCGCTGCCGATGAGCTGGATCAGTACCAAGTAATCGGTCGACCAGCGATATGAAGTTTTTTGTTTTTTTTTTTTTGGTTCAATTTTGAAAAAAAAAAAAATCCCAACTGTTTCAAATTTTCACATACGTATTTAAAATCATATTACATGACATTTTAATTAACCATCTCTCCTGGCCAATATCGCAATTTTTTTTTTCTTAGTAATGATGATTACCAGTTCCCCTTAAGGTAAAACAATCATTCGGAAGCAAGGATATTATTTCATAAGGCCCCTTGAATTTCGGACACAATTTGTCGTTTTGCCTATGGTCTTGCAATACGTATACTAAATCACCCATTTGTAACATGGCAATATGTGAAAGTCTCTGTTGAGCCAGCTCCCTATCCGTGTCCATAATATATTGATGGGAATTTCCCTAGAAGTAACAAGATCATCACTTAACCGTAATTGTACACAGGGTATATTTGCCTCAACACCAATTGACAAACGTAAAGGTGAAAAACCAGTAGATTTTTAAAAAGTTGTAAGAATGGTTTGTTGAACTTTCCATAAGACGTTCGGCCAATCTGACCGTTTATCAAACATGGTGTTGAGCATGTCAGATACAGTGGATAACGTTCTGCCTGACCATTACTTCTTGGTGTACCGGTGGCGTTCATGTGATGTTCAATATGTGATTCCTCAAAAAGGCTACTAAAATTGGTTCCACGATCAGTAATTACTAAATAAGGCGATCCAAAGGGTTTTTAATGGCTCAAGCAGACAAAATTTAGTAAATCCATTAACCAAGATAGGATATGTCTATAACCTTCATTAGATGTGTAAAGGGTCTGGACCCTTAATACAATCTACCTTTGTACTGGTACAATCTAGATGTATAGTATGAAAGGGTAAAACAGTTTATTCTATGGGATGAAGTTTTAGGGCCATGATGGCCCTTTCGTTCTGTGCAAGTCTGACAATGAGATGTTAACTTTAGTGCTCCTAGGAATTAAGAATTTTAATGTTCCTGTTGGTCCTGGTTTTGTTTTGAACTAAATATTGGTTTGTATCTATTTCTCTATTGACAACCCTATCTATTAACGTTTGTGTTCCGGGCTCATTTTGCTGAGCAGTCTCTAACCAAGAACTACTATCGATAATTATGTTAGACAAGGGCAGAATCTCGACAGGATTGCGCCTGAGGATATCCACATGACTAATATGTACCTTTTTGTAAATAATCATAAAATCAAAATCCTGCATATATGTCTACCGGCGGATTAATTTGCATTAAAAAGTAATTAAAAATTAACTTGGACCTAAAATATTTGCCTCAGTAATAGATGATCGATTTAGAGTGGCCAGCCTTGTTGCTAAATGTAAAAATGTTTTTGTCTATGATTTTGTTATTCATTATACTAACATTTTCCGATACTTGACTAAAATTTTTAGTTACACTGTGAACGCAGATGACCCACTTTACCACACAAGCAATATTGCTTACCTGTGGCATCCAATTGGGGGCTATGAACGTCAAATTTTGATCGTTTCGCACTACTGGATCCTAGATCATTACTAGGACTTTGCTCCGAGAGACGCTTCCTTGATTTAATATAACTAGAAAACAGCGATATTAGCTCAGAAGTAGTCTTAATATTACTATTAAATGATGCTATCCTAACATTACCGTCAGCGATGCTGCCGCAGACAAGTTCTATCAATTGCCCTTCTATGTCAGATATCCTAGTGTTGCGATATCCCACGACTCAAACCATACTAGTGCAGAGCCCTTAAGGGCCTTACCAGCCTTTGCGACGGTCGACTTGCTGCTCCATTCAAACTCGTTCGCCAGTTCTTTGCACCATCCTCCTGCGCCGTTGTCGCTGGTCATCCGGCCGAACTTTGATATCGCCATATCTTCATCCGGACGCAGACTTGACGATACCGCATTTTTATGGCCTTCGAAAGATCGGTCAGGAGAGGAGGATCCATTCTGAAACTCAAACTTGTAAATATTAGACATAAGCTTCGAATCCCACTTTCTGATGTTAGATTTAATTTATGTATATATCTATTTACATTACTTTGAACATCAATTTCCAAACTATTTATCGATATAACTTAAATAATGATTAGGCAACTGGTGAAGGGAAATTAAAAAATACATATTAACTTAACAACATATTTATTCAAGCAAGAAAATACTATTTAGCTTATAATCAAGTCAATAACAAGGCTAATCTAACAGAAATGTACCTTACATCACTTAATTTCCCTATATATACATTTAAATCAATTACACAATACACATGTGCTGGCCAATATAAATATGTCACTACATACAAAAATATATATATATGCTCACAATAAGTCTGTATATATGTATACACATATATCTACAGAGACATGAATCTACATATGTGTACCATTACTAATAAGGATTGCCTATTATATACACATATACCTAAGTACACAAGAAGTAAATAAGTTAAGGGTTATTGCCACACGTTTTAATTATTACCATAATATCTCTAAACATATAATCTCTAGACATAAAATTCGTAAAAACAGTACACAATGTATATACAAATATATTAAGAGTACCTAGGTCATAGATACCCCCCTACGGTTAAGTAAAAACTATAAGATCGTACCTTGTATATCTCCGATGCTAACGCTTCGGTTGCTCAAAAAGCAACTGCCTGACACTTTGTAACGTCCCCCTTTTATACCAGTGAACAAACAACTAGGCAGGTGGCTTCAAAATGACGTTTTGCAGCCACGTGCCGGATGAAAAACAACTTTTTATAATGAAAGTTATTCTAAATACAAAATAAATATCTTAATATTCTTCATTAATCATTTAAAATAATAACATAATATATGATTCTTAAAATATAACATAATACTCGTTTCTTAATATATCTATCACAGGTGGCTACAAAGTAACGTACCTGATGAAAAACAACTTTTTATAATGAAGGTTATTCTAAATACAAAATAATTGCCTTAATATTCTCCATTAATAATTTAAAATAACAACACAATATATGATTCTTAAAATACAACATGATACACGTTTTTTAAAATATCTATCACGCTCGTCTCCTCTATATTGTGCAGAGGTGTGGCTGTGAAACCTCAGCCGCGCTCGTCTCCTCTATATTGTGCAGAGGTGTGGCTGTGAAACCTCAGCCGCGCTCGTCTCCTCTATATTGTGCAGAGGTGTGGCTGTGAAACCTCAGCCGCGCTCGTCTCCTCTATATTGTGCAGAGGTGTGGCTGTGAAACCTCAGCCGCGCTCGTCTCCTCTATATTGTGCAGAGGTGTGGCTGTGAAACCTCAGCCGCGCTCGTCTCCTCTATATTGTGCAGAGGTGTGGCTGTGAAACCTCAGCCGCGCTCGTCTCCTCTATATTGTGCAGAGGTGTGGCTGTGAAACCTCAGCCGCGCTCGTCTCCTCTATAAACCTACTCTGGTTCGTAACACTTACATTTATAAAACTCTAATTTAAAAAAGTTTTCATTATTGCCAATGAAATAAAGAAATAATCATAGAACCGATTTCTATGATTATTTTATGGTTATAGGTTTTCTGTAGAAACACCAAAGTTACATAATATTTTGTTGATCTTCAATATATTTCGTCTTCACCTGAAACCTATAAAACCACGTCCGCAGCAAGTTCACGCATCAAAGTCAAAGTCAAAGTCAATCTTTTTTATTCACATAGATTACATTAGTAATACTTATGAATAGTCTTTATATAAAGCAAATGAAGCTACCCCCGGTTCGGAACCTATAACTAAAGAGAAGATACCGGCAAGAAACTCAGTAGTTTTTTTTACAAATGAAAGCTACACTTATTACTAATTTTGCACTAAGACACACAGTTACTTTGTCAATTGTAAAATAAAAATTAAAAATAAATTATTGAAAAAAATAAAATAAAAATAAAACAAAAGTATTTGTAAATTAAATTAAATTAACTGTGTAGGACTTACATGCGTCAACGGGCCCAATACTGACATTGATTGAGAAAATGTGTCATACTATATTTTTAAAATAATATAAAACACGCAAGTACAAGCGAGCAGACTAGGTAGTGATCCACACGTTCTTGTCATTCAAATACTCTTCTACTTTGTAGTAGCCTTTTTTCCTATGCTTTTTTCAAAAGACAACGTTTGACAAATGTCTTAAATTTGTACAAAGGTAACTCAACAATAAGTTGAGGGAGTTTATTAAACATTTTTATACTTAAAGCAACAAATGAATTACCTATGTATGTTTGTTACATAGTTCAAACATTCCGTTACTTAGGTATGTTTGTTTCGGCTTTTTAAAATGCTTTTATTGGCAGGTACCTGATGTTATAAGGAATAATTAAGGCTACTTTTTACCCGTCTACGGCGAAGCGAAAAGGAGGGTTATGATTTTGACCGGTATGTATGTATGTATGTTCAGATGATCCATCGTAGCTTCAAAACCACTCGACAGAAAATGACAAATGAGGTATCATTAGAAGCGTCTCAATCATTATAGGATATGTGACGTCACGATAAACTAAATGTGGCGCCCTCTAGAGGACTAAAAGTCATGACGTCAAAAATAAATATTTTTTAATGATATCGTGTTTGGTACCAAATGAAAGGACTTGATTAGCTGGTTTCAAAAATATATCTAACTTTAGCTTTTGCATGCAGTTTTGTTTACATTTACCAAAAATTATTAGTCACAATTTCAAAAATGATCCACCAGAACTTCTAAACCTTAACATCTATATTAATAATTTCGTCAAGGGGTACGGTAGACTCGATCGAAACCTTAGGTGAATAAAAAATCATAAAAAAATATTGATTTCGAGTCGACAACATATATCCGTAAAATTCGGATTATGGAGTATTTCGTTAAATTCTAATAGCACTGACACACAAACCGTAGTCGCCATCTTGGGTACGTCTAGCCGAGATTGACATTTCGCGAAATTTCAACAGAAAAGCGGGAAAAATTCTCTAAGGCGAAACGAAGTTCGCCGGGACTGCTAGTCTTATAAATAAAATTGGAGTGTCTGTTAGATATACGGTACCTATGCGAGCGACAAGCTTTTATATCATACTAGCTGTACCCGCGACTTCGTTCGCGTGGACTATATTATTTCATGGTCGGTTTTACCCCTATCTCCCCTACTATTCGAAACAAAAAGTAGTCCATATTTTAATAGAGCTATATTTGCGCCAACTTTCATATCTCTAACTTAAATAATAAACATTTTCCCATATAAACTTTCGAAGTCTTTGGCATTACCCCCCCCCCCCCCCCTTACTTTCTAACAAAAAGTAGCCTATGTCCGTTCCTGAGGTTCAACGTATACCTATGCCAAATTTCATCAAAATCGGTTGAGAGGTTTAAGCGGGAAAGCGTAACAGACAGACAGACAGACAGAGTTACTTTCGCATTTATAATATTAGTAGGGATAAATTGTATCAAATGTGTTAAATTTTAAATAACACTATAGGTAAGTTAATGGTAAAAGTTTTAGTGTCAAAGTTTATTTTTTTCTTTTTAAGGCATTTAAACAGAAGCTTGTTTTTAAAAAAGTTTTTTAACCTTAATTTTACCCTTTACCTAAAAACCTACCCTAACCCTAAAAGGTACAGCACCCTTCGTGCATGGGTCCGACTCACACTTGACCGGATTTCTTACAAAGATGTTTTTCTTGGGATCGTAGATAGACTTCAATACCTCTATTTGATATAAATGTTTTTTTATCATTTGTACAGTTGTAGTGTGTGTTTGTTCAGCTAATTCTGTGACGCGATATTTTTATTAAACGCATAGATACTTGTTTCGTATTAATTGAACAATTAAATTGTAATCAAATAAATGATTTGAAATGCAAACTGTAACGGGTATATAACGGAAAATAATAACAAAGTTACATGAGCAGACAGACCTGCAGTGCTCCAAGATGAGTTTGTTGGTGAGTTTTTTTTACTGTTTGCCTTACTAATTAAATGAGGTAACCCAGTCGTTTGGATGTTTAGAAATTAGTTCCAATTTCCTTTAAAATTACTGAAAAGATTTCTATAAAATTTGGTATATTAAGCTAAGGCATTTTTTATTTTTGTTTTATATTACCCTTCAAGATTGATCTCATCCCACCTGATATAAGTGGTACAGCATAATCTGTTGCTGGACTTGTCGCACTCTGCTTGAAGACTTGAGTCTTGACCCTTGCTACTAATGTAGCACCCCCAAAGAGCTCTAGAAACCTTACTCACACGCAGGAACACAAAAACACAGAAGTGATTGTATATGGCTGCGGTCTTCTGTAAGGTGGAGGTATTTCACCAGTCGGGCTGCTCCAGTTCGAGCGATAAATCGCTTTGCCCTACCTCGCTTAGTTTAGGTTCATTTAATTGGAGTGTGAAACATCTTGCAGGCCAGTATAGCGATGCTAACGGAAAGTATACTACAGTATCAAATCTGTTTGAAAACGATGTGGGTTTCTCTCTTGCTTATCATCAGGGAGGGGCCAAATAATTACCAACTAGGATTAATTAAAAAAACAATAGACACTTTGTGATATAAATTTTAAGACTTTCACGTTCCATTTTAAACATTTAAAATAATTTAACAGGTCAAAACGCGACACCATTTTTATTAAGTAGTTAATACGAACTACTTACTGCCCAACGTTTCAGTTAGGTTGCACCAACCGTGGTCACGAGCTGACTGGACTTGCTCACCTTCGTCTGTTCGGGGGAGCTTGCAAATCTTCATCCACCCTCACATCCTCACATAACAAAATGTTATTGAAGTCACTTAGACACACTACATTGATAGTATCTAGAATTGTTTTTGATATTTCTAACCGCGGTAAACATTTGGTAATCACTGGATTCCATGCTGATGATAACTTAAATCCGTCTTCTCTATTGAAATTTTTGTACTTTTTGATTTCAATAGCTTCACGTACTATCCTGGTATGGTAGTGGCGATCGGTCGAGAGGATTTTAGGGTCGTGCAACTACATCCAATGAATAACTCCCATTTCTAACAGATGTTCTGCTACCGCGGATTTATTAGTCTGACGATTTTTGACCGCCGTGATATGTTCTTTCACTCGTTCAGCTATTATCCGCTTAGTTTGTCCAATGTAAGAACTACCACAACTGCAATCAATTTTATAAACTCCCGGCGTTTGAAAAGGAATAACGTCCTTCGGCACTTTGTGATTTGTGAGACCGCTTGCGATACGTTATAAGGGTTTCGTAGTTTTTAATCGACTCCCACAACATGGGTATCATGTAAAAGGGCTCGACTAGCAGAATATATTCATAACTAGCTGTGCCCGCGACTTCGTTCGCGTGGACTACATCCTTTCATGGTCGGTTTTACCCCTTTTTCCTCTAAAATTCGAAACAAAAAGTAGTCTATATTTTACTCCAAGTTTCGAGCTATATTTGTGCCAAATTTCATATCTCTAACTTCAAAAATAAACATTTTTCCATATAAACTTTCAAAGGTGGTATTACCCCCATCCCCCCCTTATTTTCTAATAAAAAGTAGCCTATGTCCGTTCTTGAGATTCAACGTATACCTATACCAAATTTCATAAAAATCGGTTGAGAGGATTAAGCAGGAAAGCGTAACTGACAGACAGACAGACAGAAAGAGTTACTTTCGCATTTTTAATATTAGTAGGGATATTAGTAGGGATGACAAATTTTCAAATCCAAGATGGCCGCTGCCAGAAAATGACGGATCAATCTCAATAAAGGTATCAAGTAAAAAGGCTTGCGTAGCAGAATGCTGAACACTACGACAAATTTCAAATTTAATATAGAGCCATTATTGGTTATTTTCACACTGTTTTGTGTCGGGGGTTTTTAACCTTTGGGTATGGAACTCTAAAAAACTAAGTGGATATTATTGGTTCGCAGATTTGTTTCGCATTGCTGGGCGTCTTAGGCGGAGTGTGTGCAAGACCGGTGGACCCAGCGGGGGCCCCACCTGTCCCAGGTCTACCCGCGGGCGGGCAGGTCCCACCCGTCCCAGGTGTTCCCGCGGGCGGGCAGGTCCCACCCGTCCCAGGTGTTCCAGCGGGCGGGCAGGTCCCACCCGTCCCAGGTGTTCCCGCGGGCGGGCAGGTCCCACCCGTCCCAGGTCTTCCCGCGGGCGGGCAGGTCCCACCCGTCCCAGGTCTTCCCGCGGGCGGGCAGGTCCCACCCGTCCCAGGTCTTCCCGCGGGCGGGCAGGTCCCACCCGTCCCAGGTCTTCCCGCGGGCGGGCAGGTCCCGCCGGTGCCCAACCCTCAAGCGACCCTACCGCAGACGCCAGGTAATCTAAAAATCTCACGTTGTACTAAATAGTGTAAAAAACCAAGTGCGAGTTGGACTCGCCCATGAAGCAAGTAACATAATTTAATAGTTCATATTGGATTTGATTGAATTCAACGTAAATGGCGGTTTACGATTTAGGACGTATTAATTTTTTTTTACCAGATCTCGTTTCAATGTAAGTTTGTCTCATATTTTTTTTAGTATTATAATCATTCTCTTGGCAAAAACCGGAACACTTATGGATTCGTCATGTCTGTCCGTCCGTATGTCACACCCGTACGTGTGAGGTATCTATGGATAGGTCTTCAAAAATGATATTGAGGTTTCTAATTTCATGAGATACTTCCAAAGTGGAAAAGTGTTTGTCCCCCCCCCCCCCCCCTTCAACTGAACGAGAATGATAAAACTAAAAAAAATATGTAGGTATAAGTAGTTTTTTTATTTCAAAGTCAAAGTCAATCTTTTTTATTCACATAGATTACATTAGTAATACTTATGAATAGTCTAAAGCAAGTTACACAGTTAGTTTGTCAATCCCTACTAATATTATAAATGCGAAAGTAACTCTGTCTGTCTGTTACGCTTTCCCGCTTAAACCTCTCAAGCGATTTTAATGAAATTTGGCACACGTTGAACCTCAAGAACGGACATAGGCTACTTTTTGTTAGAAAGTAAGGGAGGAGGGGGGGGGGGGGGGGGGAATGCCACCTTTGAAAGTTTATATGGGAAAATGTTTATTTTTAGGTTAGAGATATGAAAGTTGGCACAAATATAGCTCTATTAAAATATAGACTACTTTTTGTTTCGAATATTAGGGGAGATAGGGGGTAAAACCGACCATGAAAGGATGTAGTCTACGCGAACGAAGTCGCGGGTACAGCTAGTTGTAAAATAAAAATAAAAATAAAAAAAAAATTAAATAAAAATAAAACAAAAGTATTTGTAAATTAAATTAACTGTGTAGTACTTACATGCGTCAACGTGGCCCAATACTGACAATGATTGAGAAAATGTGTCATACTATATATATTTTTAAAATAATATAAAACACGCAAGTACAGGTGAGCAGACTAGGTAGTGATCCACTCGTTCTTGTAATTCAAATACTCTTCTACTTTGTAGTAGCCTTTTTTCAAAAGACAACGTTTGACAAATGTCTTAAAGCACGAGGTTATTAGATGTAAACCAATGTAGTATTTTATTAAGGGCATGAATCATTACATCAACATTGTCACTCTGTCTATCCGTTTTGAAAATAAGAGATGTATCATCAGCAAATAATACTTTCACACATAAGTCTTTTGTAAAAAAGGCCACGTCATTGATATTGTTACGCGCCACGATCGATGTAAACAGCGCCATCTAGTGTGGAAAGGCGGGACTACAGAGAGTCGAGACGCGTACGCCAGAATTTACTAGAACAATGACCTTGACCGAGCGTAGGGCCGTTCAAGGCCGCACTGCGCGCGAATGTTCCGGATGTTTCTACGTTGGAAGGTTCGGGAACGGCCGCGGCAATATAAAAGGACGGGATTCACCGCAACCGGGACAGTATTGAATTAGCGATACAAGTGATTACTTCGAAAGCGATTTTGAAGTGCGACTTGGGAGCGATTGTTGTTTTAATTAGTGCGTTTTAAGGTTGTAATTAGTGGCGTTCAATTAAAGTGTGACTTTTGGTAATTTTTATCGGCTGTTTTTATTGTCACGAACCCGAAGCTCGTAACAATATAAATTAAAAATAGTAATGGTCCTATCGAACCCTGGGGCACTCCCATGAATAAAGGAGCGCCAAAATAGTTTGATCCGTTCACGCTGACTTTTTGAGTTCGGTCAGATAGATAGGATTGAATAAGACTATGTGATTTGTTCAAAACACCATAATGCCGCAGCTTCTATTCCATTGTTTTATGATCCACACGATCAAACGCTTTTGATAAATCACAAAAAACACCTACGACATCCTGCTTATTATCCCATGCATCAAACACATACTTGATGAGAGCTACTCCCGCATCAGTTGTGGATTTGCCTTTAGTAAACCCATATTGATTTTTATGGAATAACCTGTTAACTGAAAAATGAGAGAGTATCTGATTAAATATGATTTTTTCAAATATTTTACTAAATGCAGGTAAAATGGATATGGGTCTAAAATTCGATGGGTCACTTCTCTCGCCGTTTTTAAATAAAGGTATACTTTAATACGTCATAAATCGTAAATCACAACTTACCTTTAATTCAATCAACTCAATTGTAAACTTTTATATTAAGTTACTTGCTGCTCGGAACCGTGGAGTTGAATCCCGTGGCAAGGGAAGATTAATGCCCTGTTCCAATATTTGAAAAACTATCGGTTCTAGTTACGGATAGTCATAAATCATACGAGGCGTAGTAAGCTAAAAACGACTAACGAACGACTGATGCCAACTGATATGAAAAGTAAACTATGGAACGGTACTAACGGTCAATTGGAGAAAAACGGACAGTCATTTGAACACAACTGTTATTGTTTCGTTAAAATATGGAATTTGGAAGCTAGACCGATTAGTATCAGAGTTTTTTGCAGTTAGGTTCAAATTGCTATACTAATGCTTGTGTTCACAGCCCAACCCGCTTCCCCTACGGACGACTTATCGAAGCAATTGGGTGAGAACGCTCAGCAGTTGGGGCAGGGTCTGGGCACGGTGCTGGGGGGGCTGAAGCCGACGCTGACGGGCCTCGTGGAGCTGGCGGGTACGGGCGCGAACCTCGTGTTCTCCAGCCTCGCTCAGGGATAAACACTATTGCACCTTAAACAAAACCAGCACTATTATAAACCATTTAGATTACCTTATCGTGTTTTTTAAACACGAGTAACCTATTTTCTCGGCCCCTTATACAAATTTAAATTAAAATATTAGTTTTAAAAATTAAAAACAAGCTTTATGTCACGTGACTATTTTTGATACTCATAACATGGGGTTGGATTTCAAACAGCCAGTTCGCCATCTTGGGGCGGCCGCCATATGAATTTCTAATGGCGTTTCTTCGCTAGTCATGGATTTCCATCAGAACTTTTCAACAGAAAATTTCATCCTAATCGAAGACCGGGAAGTGGGTCAAATAAAGATTCCAAGATTTTCTAACAAGTTACAAGTGAAGCTAATAAAAGCGTGTTAAAACAGTTGGATTTTAGCTTATACTTACGATTTATAAGCAAAAATCTGAATTGTAACTTTGCATAAACTTATAAAATTTCACAATTTTGTGATGGCGGCAATCTTGGATTTGATATTTGTTATAGTCTATATGTACCTAGTTTTAATCTTAGAATAGGAATTTAATAAATATATGTTTATAATCCAGGCTTTTTATTTTACCTATTACTAGCGGCAAGGCGTAGCTTAGGACGCGTACTATCCCAGTTCACTCCACTTTCATTCTCTTTTTTATTTTACCTATTACTAGCGGCAAGGCGTAGCTTAGGACGCGTACTATCCCAGTTCACTCCACTTTCATTCTCTTTTTTATTTTACCTATTACTAGCGGCAAGGCGTAGCTTAGGACGCGTACTATCCCAGTTCACTCCACTTTCATTCTCTTTTTTCACTGATTCTTCACTCCTATTGGTCACAGCGTGATGTTATGTAGCCTAAAGCCTTCCTCGATAAATATACCTACTATCCAACAAAAAAAAATAGTTTTGCAATTCGGACCAGGAATTCCTGAGTTTAGCATGTTCATGTAGCATGTATCCCACCAAAAAAGTAATGAAATCTAGACAAAGTCCTGCTAAGTCTAACGTTTCTTACTGCGATTTCTTTATTATTATAGTTAATGTTGTGTGACTTGGCCGTTGAAGGGTACACAAATCCAGGTGCTCCATGACACCATTGTACCCATCTGTCGCCAGAACCGCTACCCATTCACGATTGAAATTGCTACTTGGAAAACATTGATTCAATAAATAATTCATAATTGGCTACTTGACAAAATTTTGAAATCTTGTTAATTGTAAACCTTGTGTTGCCTTCGTAACTCATTATTGTATTAATAAAACTCCCGAACTTTATTTTACCATTTTTCCATTTAATGACATTTTCTCAAGTTGACATATTTTCAAAATATTCTTTTTAAATTCTATCACATAATGTAACCTTTTTTACTCAACATAAACCGCCCACCAAAAGGCAACTGCCCTTTTATTATAAATGAAACTGAAATTAAAACAAAACTAAAACAAATTACTTCATATGAAACATTTCAAAAACTCAAATAATCAATTAACATAATATGACACTTATCACAATTCATTTACATTAATCAAGGGACACAATTTACTGACACATCTTTTAGTAACACTACCACTGGATTTCACACTGTAGACACGAGTAATTCCATCAATTCCAGGATGCTTTGCTAAAATACGCCCCATCGCCCATTTTCCAGGAGGTAGGCCGTCTTGTTTAATTAACACTATATCATTTATGTTAAACTCCGGTTGGTTTCTTAACCACTTAGGGCGCTGTTGTAAGCGTGTTAAATATTCCATTTGCCAATTCTTCCAAAATGTTTGCTGTAGTCGTTGAACATGTTGCCATCTTCCCAGATGATTGATATTAACTTTTGTTAGATCTGGAGTAGGCACATCCGAAACTGGTTCGCCTATTAAAAAATGTGCAGGTGTTAATGTGTTCAAATTATTCACATCTGTGTCATCAATTGGCGTCAAGGGTCTTGAATTAAGAATTGATTCTATTTGACATATCAATGTCATCATTTCTTCAAAAGTTAGGTTAGCAGTGAGAACTTTTTTTAGGTGTCCCTTCATGGATTTTACTCCAGCTTCCCAGAGACCACCAAAATTTGGGCTATAAGGCGGGATAAAATGCCACTGTGTACCATCCAGTGCCAATCTTTGAGCTATTTCATTTTTGAACTCAAGTTGTGTAGTCTTCCAAGCATCTGTCAATTCTTTATTCGCTCCTACGAAGTTGCGACCTTGGTCACTATACATATGGGCGCATCGTCCTCTTCGTGCGATAAATCGACGAAACGCTGCTATGAATGCTTCCGAGGTAAGATCTCCAACTAGTTCTAAATGTATGGCTTTAGTACACATACATATAAATATGCAAATGTATGCTTTATTTGTTTTTGATCCGCGGCCTTTTGACATAAGCACATTAAACGGGCCTGCAAAGTCAACGCCGCTGTACAGGAACGGACGTGATTGATTCACTCTTATATCAGGTAAGTCACCCATGATCTGTGTTCTCGCCTTGGCATTTGCTCTGGCACAAATAAGACATTTATGTATGTATTTTTTTACTATACTTTTAGCTCTCAATATCCAGAACCGTGTCCGAAGTTGGCTTAACATTAATTGAAGACCTCCGTGCATTGTTTTCTGGTGTATATCAGCAACGATTAATAAGGTAAGTGGGTTTTTGTTATTTAATATCATTGGATGTTTTGTGTCTATTTTCAGATTAGCATGTCGAAGTCTGCCACCCACCCTAAGAATATTATTTTCATCTAGGTAGGGATTTAAAGATTTTAGACGGCTATCCATTTTAACTCTTTTGTAATTTTTAATGTCATCTATCTCTCTTTCAAACTCATCCGCTTGAGCTTTTCGTATGCATATTTTTAAAGCTTCTTCAAGTTCTTTTGTAGTAATAGCTCTGATGCTTTCTTTAGATTTTTTGATATTTATAAATCTTCTCATATAAACTATAATTTTTAATAACTCTTCTAAGCTAATGTAATTTTCAAAATTTAATGTTTGATTGGTAATTTGTTCTCTTTCTTCTAATGTATGCATGCCTATCAATCTCTTACTTCGTTTTTCAACATCTGTTAGTAATATGGTAGGCCTAGAAAACGATATCTTTTCTTCTAATAGCCATTGCGGGCCATGCCACCAAAGATTGTTTTGTTTCAATTCAGTTAATTTAGACCCTCGCGATGCTACATCTGCTGGATTTTGATTCGATTGTACGTGGAACCATTGGCTACAAGGTATGTTGTCAGAAATCTCAACTACGCGATTTGCGACAAATGTTTTCCAACGATGGGTTTCACCGAATAACCATGATAGTACTACAGAGGAGTCGGTGTAGGCAAATACTTTTTTTAGATTAATCCTCATCGCTTGAGCTGCGTGACGGAGAAGTTTTGATAAGAGCACAGCTGCACATAGTTCTAGTCGTGGCATTGAGACTGTCTTTATAGGTGCTACTTTAGTTCTGGAAGCAACAATATTCACTTTTACAGTTCCATCTGGCAGGTTCACTCTGCAATAAATAACTGCAGCCATGGCGTGCATTGAAGCATCACTATAACCATGAAGAGATATGTTTTCTTTTGACATATTAAGAGTGTGCACCCATCGTGGAATAATTATGTCGTTGACATTTTTTAAATCATTTCTTATAGATTTCCACTCTTCTTGTAGTTCATCATTTATAATATCGTCCCATCCGACGCCTTGTAACCATAATTTTTGAACAAACATTTTTGCCAATATAATTGTTGGAGAAATCCATCCAAGTGGGTCAAATAATTTTTGTAAATCAGATAATACATCTCTTTTGGTTATATCAATCTGCTGTGGTTCTAAATTCAGATTATATTTGAATTCGTCTTTTCCTACATCCCAGCTAATTCCAAGAGCTTTGACTGTACCATCTAACTTAAGATCTACTTGAACTTTCACGGATCTGTCATTTTCTTCTAAGGATGTAAGGAATTCAATGTTATTGGAACACCATTTTTGCAGTCGAAATTTGCCTTTACTTAATATACAATTTAGCTGTTTGCTTGCTTCTATGGCTTCTTGTACGGTATCACATCCAGACATCAGGTCATCGACGTAGAAATCTTCGCGGATCATTTTCTTGGCAATAGGATAATCATTACCTTCGTCTTCTGCTACTTGCATTAATGTTTTTATAGCAAGATACGGTGCTGATGCAGTTCCAAAGGTGACTGTCAGTAACCTGAAATGTTTCATTTCATCTGCAGTGTTCTGTCTCCATAATATTCTCTGAAAATTGGTATCTTCTTTGTTTACAAGTATCATTCTATACATCTTTTCTATGTCACTAATAAAACAAATCTTATGCATTCTCCATCTCATGATGATACTTCTAAGATCTTCTTGTAATACAGGACCAACCATTAATTCATCGTTCAGTGAAATACCATTTGTGCCTTTGCACGATGCATCGAATACTACACGAGTTTTTGTTGTTTCCCTTTCAGATTTCACTACTGCATGGTGTGGCAAGTAAACTGATTTATTATTTACTTCTTCTTTTGGCACTTCTTGCATGTGATTTAATGTTATGTATTCATTCATAACTTCCGTATAACTTCTTTTCAGATCTGGCTGTTTTTCAAATTTTCTTTCAAGCATTTGTAGCCTTTTTATTGCTATATTTTGTGTATTTCCTTCTAATGATTGTGGTGTTTCTGTTTTTAGTGGTAGTTTTACAATATATCTTCCATCTTTTGCTCTGTTATAATTTTCTTTGTAATTCTTTTCGCAGTTTTCTTCCTCGTTTGTCAACTTTCTTTTCGTACCTGTATCAATCTCCCACAATGATTTTAGCATATCATCGATATCTATTTGTTGATGCATGACTACTATAGATTCTTTCTTTTCAGTTATGCAATTGTTACTAATTTTACCAAATAGGATCCAGCCCAAAGTTGTCTTTTGTGCAATTGGAGAGCCAGGCACACCGTTGATAATTTCATTTTGTAAAATTTGTGCATATTCATTGACACCCAGAAGTAAATCAATGTTAGCAGGTTGATTAAATTTAGGATCAGCTAATTTTAATCCTTCTATATGTTTCCAATTGTTTGTGGTAATAGTGTGAGTCGGTATCTGAGCTGTTAACTGTTTTGTAATGACATATGCTTTCACCTTTAGACTGAAATTGTAATATCTGGAAGCGATCTCGACCTGAACTGCTTGATTTAGTTTTGATTTAGATTCGCCTATTCCAATCACGCTTCCTTTGACAGAATATCTTCTAGCTCTAGTTGCTTGTGCTGCTCTTTGACTAATAAAACATCCTTGTGATCCAGGATCTATCAGGGCTCGCAGAACTGTAGTGTAACCATCTTCACTCTTGCACTCCACCAGGGCAGTAGCTAATAATGCAACATTATCATTACGACCGGGATATGTTTGTGACGTCATCACTGTTAAATTTATCTCTTCACCTGGCGTTGACTCATCTTCTACATTTGCATGTAATACCTGTGGCTGTTTAATTTCATTCTTCGTAATGGGGCCAGAGGCGTCAATTGGTTTCGAATGTAGAAGGGTGTGGTGACGTCGGTTGCATAGTCTACATTTTGTTAATAAGCGACATGTAAAAACTCTATGTCCTGAATTCAAACAGTTGTAACATATGTCATTAGATTTTACAAACTCGGATCGCTGTTCCGTATCCATTTTACCAAAGTCTTTACAATGGAAAAGCGCATGCATCTCCTTACACAGTGGACATGTTTTATTTATAGTTGTGTCAGAAACGTGATAAGATCTCATAACTCTTTCTCTATAAGTAGTTGGCTGCTGTACAAGTTCGAGTGTTCTAAATTTAGACTCCAAAAATCTCTTTAATGTTTTAAATGAAGGTAAATCATCGCTTTGTGTATTACTCACATGTTCTTCCCATTCCTTGTGGGTGTCAAAGTCTAACTTTTGTATTAAAATAAAATTAATAAGTGGGTCCCAATCATCGGTTTTAATTTCCAAATTTTTTAGACTACTCAGACATTCAGACATTGTATCTATGAGTGATTTTATTTGGCTGGAATTCTGGGTGTTTAATTTTTTTATATTGAACATACGTTTCAATAATGTTGTAACAATTAGTCGCTTGTTACTGTATCTCCCTTTTAGTGTTTCCCAAGCTTGAATATAATTAACTTCATTTACTTGAATATTACGTAACAATAATTCTGCTTCACCAGTGACGCTCATCTTCAAATAGTGTAGCTTTTGTACGTCACTAATAGTTTCATTTCGGTGTACGAGAGAAATGAACAAATCTTGAAATGTAGGCCATTCTTCATAGTTTCCACAAAATTTTGGCAGTTCTATACGAGGCAATCTCACCTGAGGTGTTTGGGCTTGATTCGAGACATTCAATGAATCTTGAACAGTTACTATAGGTCTTCCTTGATTTTCCATAGTAAACAACAAATCGTTCATATCAGACTTTGCTTGCATTGCCACTTCTTCACAAACATAATACTCCTCTTGCGTAAAATAAGTCAATAACTGGCGCTGGTCTTGTTTTACATTCTTCAAAAGTGTGTTGTGTGCGCTACGGAACTGATTCCAATAATCATCGACGGTTAATAAAACTCCCGAACTTTATTTTACCATTTTTCCATTTAATGACATTTTCTCAAGTTGACATATTTTCAAAATATTCTTTTTAAATTCTATCACATAATGTAACCTTTTTTACTCAACACCTTGATACTCATTTCATCGCATGAAAAGTATATTTCACAAAAAAATATATATTTACTACATGTATTTTTCATTTTAAAAAATCTCTTTAAATTTCCCACGAAAACGCTCTAAGCTGTCATGGCGCCTAAAATGACGTCAATGCACCCTAGCAAGATTAGGGCTGTCATTGATCATAGATTGTTATATCGAGTTTGTTCGATGGATGCCTTATGATGTTTTTTCTCGATATTCTTAATTTTATTAGACAATTCTTTTTTGATGTATTAAAAATCGTTAATATTTAGAGCGTCCTGTCGATTGGCTGAAAACTTGAAATTACGAGCGTAAATTACGAATTATGCGTTAAATATAATATCATACGAAACAATCAACAATTTGGATTTTTTGTCATCTCATGCGACAAATTTGACGATACATACGCTAAACGTTACTATTAATATCTGATCATTCAATAATACTTCATCTTTTTATGAGTATATGCTAGTCAATAACCTAAATAGTACACACAAATAATCGATAATATCCGAAACTCATTTTGAAAAGAAATAGGGTTCCGTAAAATATTTGGGTTTTTCGAATACCTAGTTGAAATTAAAATATTACGATTTCTGCTGCACAGCCCGTTGCGAACTGGGCGTCTCGATGGAAATATAAAATTATGAATACTCAAAAATATCGATTTTTTTAGACGTTGTTTCAAAAATAATCGACTTCGCGTTCCGATTTTTCAAATCGAAAACATCCATAGTACGTTCATTATTAATCTGTGTTACAGAGTGGACACCCCTAAAATATGACATATCGGGTGCTGTGACGTTGTGACTTTCTGCTCGGCGTTTTCAGTCACGTGACGTAATGCCTATGTTATTGGATTTTCTTTTCTAAAAATATTAATAATCTTTGATATTTATGTTCTTGAAATTCGTATTTCCTTATCTAAATATCTTAATTTATCATTAGAAACTATTATCCTTCCGATTTGTTCTTAGTGGAAAGTAGCCAATTGACTTATAAATTTTAAGACTATCGCGTTCCATTTTAAACATTTAAAATAATTTAACGGGTCAAAACGCGACACCATTTTTATTTAGTAGTTCATACGAACTACTTACTGCCTCGTGAGCACGGTTGGTGCAACCTAACCTACAGGACAAATTATAAGTATATAATTATCATATATGTACCAACAAAATTACTAATTACAAAAAATATTTTTAATTTATTTAATTTTTCATAAATTGTTCTCTATCATAAAACTCAATCTTCCCCTCTCTTATCTTTGCCGTGCCCACCAGGGTCCATAACTTGTACTTTTAGTTTTTAAGAAACTATATGTAACATCATTACTTACTTATGGAGTGCAATAAATAATATGAATATGAATATGAATATGAATAACCGAAACGTCGGGCAGTAAGTAGTTCGTATTAACTACTAAATAAAAATGGTGTCGCGTTTTGACCCGTTAAATTATTTTAAATGTTCATAATTGACTTATTGTATTACTAGTACCTTTGTATAGTGGAGCCTTAAACAAACAATATAAAAATATATCCAGTACAGATGGACTTCTAATCATTGATAGAAGTCCGTCTGTACGTCTATTTTATGTAAGATCGGTGGTGGATTTGAAGTTCTAAAAAAGAAGAGAGTAGAAGTTGTATTGTTAATGTTGAAGGTATGTGTTGCACAATCAATAACAACTTAAATTGAGACACTAGCATCAAATTAGCAATGAACTTGTACCTACTAACGTATCAAAATTATGACATTTTTAAAACAAAATGCTAAACTATTTTTCTAATAACGACTAAATAATTTACAAACACTGTTGAGAAAAAATAAGTATCAACTGTTACATAACATAAAATCAACAAAAGTTTCGTGAAATAATTAGGCAACTACACTTGCACAAAGATACCTTCCTAAATCTGCATAGAAAAATAACGTATCAATTGTTATAATAATATCATCTGAATTAAAAATTCGTGGAAAAATTAAGCATCTAGACTTGCACTACGATATTCACCAAACTGTATCCTAAAACAAGTCTGTATCTATCGTTATGTAAAAATATTAAATAAAGTCTTCGTTGAATATTTATGTGAGTATAAATAAGCTATTAGTCCTTGGGAACTTTAGTAAATAAAAAAGTGCAAATGTATTAATTTCCTTTTTATGATGGAAATATCCATAATTTTATGTTGTAATATTATACATGTTTGTGTTTAATTCCTTCGTTTTGAACATAAAAATTATGAAAAAAATTGACAAGACGTATAAGCTTCTTCTTCATTTTATAGTGCAATAAAAAAAAATCACGCAAGTGGACTTGCATCTTTGTTCCAGGGGGGGTGCGACATGTACTTGTAGACAATAACTGGAATATTAGTGTAAATCTACTTAAATATTTTCCAATTAGACAGGGATGTGACATAAACGCAAAAGCGATTTGCTATGATGAATCGAATATATTCGATTTGTAAAAAGATAATTCTAATTCAGGTGGTCATCACTAACTTGTTGCTCCAAATTAAAATCATTTAAAAGCTTAAATTTACTAGAGCACAATGACGATATAATGCAAGATATTCTCACAAGATTAATAAATAAAAACACTTTAACCTTCGCTAAGCTAATCGATTACTCGTGCTCGTGTCAGATGAAACGATCAATTCGATGACATTTCCTTCACTAGTTTCACGCACTACCAACAGGCGAAAATTTTCTGTCGCGCTGTTATTTCATCCACACTAGCGAAAAATACATAGGAGTAGCACTACCCTATCTCTTTCTATATCTGCCTTCTCCCTTGTTCACTATTCATTCATAACTGGAAGATTGACATTTGATTTAATTCCATTGATAAATTTTCCAAAAATGGCGGAGCAAATTTGTAAATATTTAAATTTGGTTATAAATTTAGATAGACAATTGAATTTTACATTAATTCTCAATTGTAATTGACCTCAATATATAATGATGACAACTTTCTAACCGTAACATAGTAAAATGTGAAAGTGAAATCCAGTACATAGTGAAGATAACATGAAGATAACAAACAGCCTTTTTTGTTGTTGAAAATCGTAAGTATTCCATTCCTTAAAATATAATATAAGAGATATTAAGTGTATGTGCCTTGTGATATAAGTTTTTCTAAAATTCTATGTTAGAACTTGATTATTTTTACTGGGAATTAACCTAACCTAACCAACGTTTAAACAAGACATGATTTAATTTTACAATATTAAAACACTCAATACTACGTTAAAGACGTATTCAATGTTCTTGATGCAGAGTTTCTACCATCTTCTTTATATGAGATACTGTTTTAACTTGCAACTGTTTTTAAAGACGATGTTATTTCCATGAAGGAATGTTCACATAGAAAAATCAATAGTAATTTTGATTAATAAATTTTCAGCATAAAACTTGCAAATCTTGGGTTGAAGAAGCTGGCACTGGCAATAAAATTTTAGAGGAACAGCTATTGGAGATTTGTACAACTTGAAGAATAAATAAAATACCATTCCATCAAGAAGGGAAATAAGGTAATGTATTGTATTTATTTAGCATTTCGTTTTGAGTCATTTGGACAAAACAAACATCACAGTTTCATTTAACATAGATGTTGCAAAAACAATTATACCAACTACGTTGGTAGATTTTAACTTGTCCCCTCACATGTACCATCGAAATAATGTCAGACTTTATATATATATATTCATTGTTGGGAAGTTACACTTTTACATAGAGACTTTATTCATGTAAATTACACCAGTAATTTTCATAAATATTACTGGTGTAATTTACATGAATAAAAGAATATTGAATTTGAAAGAATATTGAATTTGACTCTAGATATTAGAAAACTACCCATGCGAAGCCGGGGGCTTCTATCGCACCGGCATTTGTGCTAGGTGGATTGCACGTCACATGGTGAAATTATATGGATATTCTGCCTCTGAAACTAGCATTTTTAACAAACTAGCGGCCAGCTTTTCCATGTGTATCCTGTATTTTCATATGTATCCCTGTTTATACAGTTTACTCTTAATTTTCGCTCCTACAAGTTGCAGCGTGATATTAGATAGCTTAAAGCCTTTCTCCATAAATGGACTATCTAACACATAAATAATTTTCCTATACATACCAGTAGCTCCTGAGATTAGGGTGTTCAAACAAACAAACTCTTCAGCTTTACAATATTAGTGTAGATTTTTTTTTCAATTACATTATTTTTTTCTTTTTATGTTTCAGTAATTGGGGAAAGTGCATAAGTGTTCAATGGCTCAAAATCTACATAAAACAATAACTTGGAGAGTTCCAGATTGAAAAATCTATAAATTAACTTACTACTTCAATATTGATAGTTGATGAAAATCCCAATGGGATTCTTATAATACCTGCGACTTTGTTGTTTATTTATATCCAATGTGTTATTTTAGTAGCTAATCTGTCTAGCTATCAACTATTTTCAAAATCCATTCATTAGTTGTCATATAAAAGAGTACCAAACATTCTTACATTAACAGATACTTTTAATATCAAGATATATGTTGGATATTTTGCAATTTTGTTAAAATTAACTTGCCAATTATTACTAACATGGATGTAAAGTAATATATAATTTGTGCTAATTATCTTTGATTGCTTTTATGAAGATTATTTACATAAAAAAGTAGTAGTGATAAGATAACTTCTATTTTAATAAACTAAAGTGATGTTTGAAATATTAAGAATTTAAGAATTAAATTCAAGATAATGAATTATTAATTACAATGGAATATTTATTGTTTATGACGTTAACTGTTATGTAAACTAAACATACTCGTATTTAATAATAAATTATGCAAAAATGATTTTTTCAATAGTAAAAGTATTTTGGATAGTTTCAAATATTTCATAAATAGTTTTACAACTTAATTCATTTAAAGCTAATTTTGTTATAAATTTGTTAATTGTTCTAGCTGTACATTTATTCTAGGTAGGTGTAGGTCTAATAAATCAGGGCAAGTAATTATTATTTCCAAACGGCACACTGGAAATTGTTTTGAAGTTTGTAATTTACTTTTTTAAGTGTGGATGTATGTATAATTACTGTATTATATGAGTCAGTTGTACTTTATTATAAAAGTTTTCAAAAAACTCTTGAGAATCGCCGTTGTATAAATTTAATTTAATTATTTAAATCATGATATCACTAGGAAGTGTTATTAAAAGCAATCGTATTATAGAAATAAAAGCAATAAACGTTTTATTTCAGAACTGATTGGTGTTTTAATTTACTTTTATTATCTTTAAACTTAGGGAGATTTCCGTTTAGAAACCGTATTTTTTTTCGATAAACGTCGGTTATATACTTCACTATTTTCCCGATAACCGGAATTAACCGGTATATGTATAAATTACTATTAAAAACATCACTAAAAGTTTATGACGTTATCACAGCCAATCAAATTTGAGTTGGTGAGACCCATGGGAGTACCCTATTTAAGTGCTCGTAAGTGCGGTAGAGACGGATAATGTGCTACGTCACAGTGTTCAAAAATTTCTCATACATGGAAACTACTTATTTAGAGCTGGCAATCCTGAAAATTGCTGGAAGAAGACAGGCAAAAATGACATGCCGCAACGAAACAGACCAAATGTATGAAGTTGTAATAAACAGGACTGATAACTCTGAAAAAGTTCATTATGAAAAATGAACACTATTACAATGCAATAAAGTATTAAATCCTGTGCGCTTTACACAGATGCAATTCCGAGCCGACAGAGATAGCCAGGCTGGAGGCGTGTGTCTCGTTCTTTGATCTTTCTTAGATCTTGCCAGCATAAAATAATATTTCTGATCTAAATTTTGCCTGATCAAAAACTCAGTTTATGCACTTGTATTTAATTGTTTTTTCAACAAATGTAAAATAATAAATTATATTTTAATTTATTTCTTTGATTTTATACATAAACTATAAAGAATACGTAAAGTAGTATTTGCTTATTTCTAATTTCCTAGTGGTAACCCTCTAAAGCATCATCATGAACTGCCATGGGGCGTCAGTAAGTCAAACTGTCATTGATTGAGTTTATCAAAATAAACAATTCTAAGGCACCTCATAAGATAAAATGGTGAAAAAATGTTGCGTTTATACTTGTTCAAGTGAATTATATAGTGATTGCCATATATCGTTCCACAGGTAAGCTCAAAATAATCTTACTGTAAATCTTACCACTAGGGTAACCATAATTCTCGTAATATTTCAATTGTGTGCTCGAGTTAGTTCTTCACTGTTGTACATTTATTTACAGTTACCTGCCTTAAAAATGAAGTAATGCGACAAAAATGGCTCAGCTATACACGTAAAGCAAATAATCACTTATAAATTCTGTCGTATGCAGCCGGGACTTGCTATATCTACGATTTCTCCTGTAAGGTAAGTATCATTAGTAAGTGTTTATCATGCTTCAACGCAACAACACACAACAAGATTTAATTTTAGTAAACTTATTTTAAACACCTAATCAAGTATTTTAAAAAACACTATTTGTATATACACTATACATAGTCTTTTATGTTCCATACCCAAGGGGTAAAACGGAACCCTATTACTAAAACTTCGCTTTCCGTCTAACTGCCATCAGGCTGTATCTTGTGAACAGTGATAGTTAGTTATAATTTTAATTGTTTGATGCCGTTATAACAACATCAAATACTTAATACTAAAAAACAAGATAATATACGTATGTCAAGGGCTCCCATACAACATACGTGATTTTATTGCTTGCCGAATATTGATAGCTATAACAGTTAGACACTTGAAATATTGACGGAATACACTTTATTTAAAGACAAATAATAAAATTGAAATAAAATAAATATTTAAGAAGGATTCGTTTTACAGTCAAATATAGTAAAACCTTTACGACTTATAGGTACTTGGCCGGGTTTATTTTTACTTAATTCTTTACATGAGTATTATTTTGTAGGTCATAAACTGGATGTAATATGTTACACTAAGTTAACTGTAATTTTTTTAGATGTAATATGTATAGTACTTTTATGTTTATTTTACAGACCAAAAGTAAAAAAATTGAAGTTCTCAGTAATACATTCAGCCACCGACCACTACCAGACTCTGAAGAAGAAATCCTACATCGTGCCACCTCTTAAAGATATTATCATGTTTAAAAAGTAGTTTCTCAGTCGTTTAATCAATCAAATTGTTCAAACGATGTTTTTTGGTTAATATTAATATTGACACTGAAAACAATCTGTTGCCCACAGTGATCAGAAGTTAGGTAAAAAATCGTAGACATAGACTGGCGTACAATTATTACAAAAGCCATTCATTAAACATGTAGCCGAAGCGGCTGTAATTGTACTTACTAGCAATTATTTTAAGCATTGTTTCAACTATATTTTCTTGTCATCTGTATCAACCAAAGCATGTACATGGCTAAATAAATAGATACCTTTGACAATTTGTATTATTTAATTCAAAAATTTAGGGTTATTCCCGTTGTCAAAATAAATCTTGTTGTCACCCTATTAGAAAGAGACACACGCCTCTGTGGTAGCTATCTCGCTCGGCTCGTTTTTTGGCTGCGAGTACTCGGTCCTGTTTATATATTAAGTCCATGGTCGTCTGGTTCATTATCATTATTGGTCTGTGGTCTGGTTCATTATTGGTCTGTCTGTGACTAGTTTTGGAAAAAAAAGGCGCGACTCTCGAGGCGGGAAGTCTAAATTTTTTTCTCCAAATTTCAAAAAATCTTTTGCAGCTTTTTAAAGAGATAAATACACTCAAATTCGACTGAAAAGCCTGGTGATGAGCTCTGAAAGTGGTGGCAGCGTTGGTGTTAAGCCAAATAAGAAAAGAAAGGCTGAGCCTCAAGGCCCTCAACCAGCAGGTTTGGAAGAAGATGAGGATGGTTTTGCTCCATTTTTCAAAGCAAATCATATTAGAAGGTACCCTGAAAATTCTCCAGGTGTGGTATTTCCAGTGTTTATACAAAGCACAAATGAAAATATAAAATTTGGGAACAAAGATCCCATTTATTTAAATAACATTTTCAGCAGGTACAACAAGGGCGTAAAAGAAATTAAAAGAGTAAATGCTCTTCGTTATGCCATCTTCTTTGACAATCCCAAAAATGCCAACTCACTGCTAACAAATTCAGCTTTTTTATCTTCGCATGAAGTTAAGGCCTTTATACCGGCATCAACTACAGAGTGCACTGGAGTTATTAAGTTCATTCCGACAGACCTCACATGCAGGCATTTGTTTGATAAACTGATTGCTTCCCAAGAAATTCTATCTGTACGCAGGTTCACTAAGAAGACATCGGAGGGCATTATCCCTCTACAGACAGTATCAATAACCTTTGCAGGGAACATTCTTCCAGAGCATGTCACATATGGTCTCTGCATCATACCTGTGCAACAGTATATTAAACCAGTTATTCAATGCTATAAATGTATGGGATTTGGTCACACTACAAAATTCTGTAAAAAAAATGTGGTATGCTCGATATGTTCACTATCACACTCATACAAAGATTGCACTAATGTAAACAAACCTTTTTGCATTAATTGCAAGGGAGAACACATTGCTGTGGCAAGAGTATGTCCTATAAAGCAACAAAAAATTGAAGAAAATAAAGCTAAAATAACAAACAAGCAAACACTAGGATCATATTTCCCAGCATTAAATAAAACCTTTGCCAAAGCAGTGAGTTCTTCCCAGCAACATAACAAAAAAGTTAGTAATTTAAAAAAAGATAATAAAGACGTGATCGCCGATATTTTGAACAATGATTTTATCTTAAAAGCAATGATTGACACTTTGTTAAATTTCAGCAGCAAGGAAAAAGACATACCAGTAAATTCGTCAACTATAAAAGAAGCTTTCATTAAAAATATTAGTAATTCTCAATATGGGTGAACGTTCTATATGTATCTTACAACACAATATTCAGAGTCTTAAACCAAAATTAGTATTTTTGAGAGAATTATTAGATAAATTACAGGTTGATATATGTTTATTAAATGAAACTTGGCTTCGGCCATCAGACTTTATAAAAATTAAAGGTTACAAATTATTCCGCAAAGACAGTGACAATGGCTTCGGAGGTGTTGCCATTCTTTGTAAAAATAAATTTAATTGTGTCGAAGTTGCCACTCGCAGTTCTAATAACATTCAAAATATTGCAGTCAATATTAAACTTAGAAGTAGTTCTTTTACAGTATTCACTTCATATTGTCCTCCAAGAGGCGGTCGCTTTGCTATAAATTTTTTGAAGAATGTTATTACTTCTTTGCCTTCTCCAGTCCTTATAATGGGCGATTTTAACGCCCATCATTCAGCATTCGGATCAGCAACTGATAAACCTAGAGGTATACAAATTTTTGATATGTTAGATGAAATTAATATGTGCATTTTGAACAATGGTGACAGTACTACACTTAATCGACCTAACCAGTTAGCATCAGCTATAGATATTGCTTTTATTTCACCTAGTATAGCATCGTCCGCAGATTGGTCTGTATACACTGAAGACAACTTAGGCAGCTATCATTTTCCTACAATGGTTACTTTGCATGTTGATCACGAGATTTACCATTCCACTCAAAAATATGAAAAGTTTGTTTACAAAAAAGCTGACTGGTGTAAATATACAGTAAAGTCAGAAAAATATTTTAATCATTTATCAAATGAATCTAATCCTTTAAGTGCATATGAATCTTTTTGTAAGTTACTCTGTGATCTTCGAAACGAGTTTGTTCCAGTTCACAAATCTGAAAGTAATATAAAATCTTACAAGCTAGTACCGTGGTGGAATGATAGTTGTTCAAATGCTGTTAGACAATGTAGATTTTCTTTGTATATGTACAGAAGGTACCCTTCAGTGGAAAATTATATTTTGTACAAAAGGATGGAGGCGACTAAAAAGAAAGTTATTCTTGAACAGAAGAGACTAAGTTGGCGTAACATATGCTCTAATTTTAACCGTACTACACCGCTCGCTGATGTCTGGAAATTTTTTAAAATATTTAGCAACAAGAAGTCTACACAACAAGAGAACCTCAATAATAACTTTATACCTGACCTTTTAGATAAAATTGCTTCCAATCGGCCAACAGATAATATTGATCATCTTTCAAGCATATTTTCTCAAAATGAACTCAATGCACATCTTAATTTAGAATTTACTGAGGAAGAATTTAATTTTTCATTGAATAGTAGAAGGGACACTACTCCAGGTCTTGATAATTTTCCATACATACTACTTAAGCATTTACATCGATCAGCTAAGATCATTCTTCTTAAAATATATAATGACTTATGGAATCATAACTTCATACCTGAATCTTGGAAGACAGTAGCAGTCGTACCTATTTTAAAACAAGACAAAGAACCAAGTTCAGCAGAGTCATATAGGCCTATATCACTTTCTTCTTGTGTAGGTAAGATTTTCGAAAATATGATTAAAAATAGGTTAGAACTATATGTTGAATCCAGGCAAATTATCCCAAATGATCAATTTGGTTTTCGTAAGGGACGCAGTACTACTGATAGCCTTCTTAAATTTAGTAGTGATATTGAACAGGCATTTTGTAATAACAGTTTCTTAATTAGTGCCTTTTTAGATGTGAGTGGTGCCTTTGATAATGTGGATTTATCCGTTATGACACAAATATTACATAGTTTTAATATTCCCGGTAAAATGTGCCAGTGGATTTTCAATTTTTTTTACTCTCGTATAGTTTACATAAAATTCAAACATAATCTTTACGGTCCACAAAGAGCATTCAAAGGAGTAATGCAAGGTGCCACATTGTCACCTTTAATTTTTATACTATACACATCCTATTTGTATAAATATCTTTCCTTAAACAACCTAACAGTCTTACAGTACGCTGATGATATAGTATTGTACTCATCTAATCGTAATTTATTTCAAGCTGTGAATACTCTGAATACTGCTTTAGAACACTTATATTGTTTTTATAAACTTAAACTTAAATTGGACATCAACCCACACAAAAGTTCATACATGATTTTTAGTAGAAAAATGGATTTTGATATCAGAGATATAAATATTAACTATTGTTCTGTAAATATTGATTTTGTAGAGGAAAAGAGATTTTTAGGTTTAATATTCGACTGTAAATTGCAATTTAATTCCCATGTTAAACAAATAGTACAAAGAATGCAAAAATCTGTTAATATAATAAGACTTTTAGCTAGTGTTACTTGGGGAATGGATCCAAAGTTGCTCAACTTAATTTTTAAGGCTATCGTAAGAAGCCATTATGATTACGGTTTAATAGTTTTTGGTAATTTTATTTCTCAAACTCTAGTACGGAAGATAGAAGTCATGCAAAATAAAGGTCTAAGAATTATAACAGGGGCCATGTGCTCTACACCCATAAACTCTCTTGAAATAGAAGCTGGTATTCCTCCAATTATAGTAAGACTGAGATATTTGACTGAAAAGTTTTATGTTAAAATTCTGGCTAGTAAGCAACTTAAATATTTGTATAATAGTAATAAAATCTTTCAAAGTGAACATATTTTGGAGTTGAAACATATTTGCAATAACATAGTTCATAGCGATTCTTGGAATTTTCAATCTTTAGAAATACAAATTACTAAACCATCTTTAATATGCAAAGTTGTGACCGATAATACCGATTTCCAAAATTTTATAAATACTGAGAAGCAACACTTTTATAAAATTTATACTGATGGATCCAAGACAGAAGAATACACCAAAGCAGCGTATTATGACTCACAAGCGAAGTTTGGCCGGTGTTTTCCAATGGACGAAAATTCTTTAGTGTTCACTGCAGAGGCATATGGGATTTTCTTGGCATTACTATATGCAAGAAGAATTATTGAAGCAACTCATTTTCTCATTATCACCGACTCGCTGAGTGTGCTGAAAAGCCTGGAGAATTTCAAAATATCATACAAGAACAACATATACATCACCAAAATACGTGAATATTTGTATGAAAATCAAGATAGATGTTTTGAATTCATGTGGGTACCTTCTCATTCTGGAATCACTGGAAATGAAGTAGTAGACAAGCTTATGAAAATTCAACATCCACCTGTTTATCCATGTTATTCACCGCCTGCGGTTCCCATGAGTGACTATTATACTGAAATCAAATCAAGAATGTTTAAGAATTGGGAGTTAAATTGGCATTACACACAGCAGTTTAAAGGAAAATGGTATGCAGACATTCAGAAGACTATTCCACCAAAGCCTTGGTATTTCAAATTGAAATGTCCATCAAGAAGGTTTCCAGCTCACCTCAAAAGGCTTAATCTGATTAGTTCAGAATTATGTGAACATTGTGAAACGAATGCAGTTGCAAATTTAGATCACCTCATTCTTCACTGTCCGGCGTTCATAATGCAGAGGCTGATTTTGATAGATGGCTTACTAAAGACATATAAGAATAAAGAAATACCCCGCCTCCTGCCATCTATTTTGCAAAACACAGAAACTTATCAGTGCATTTTTGAATATGTCAACTCCACAATAGAAAACATTTAAGAATAGAAAAAAGACTGAACCAAATAATGAAGATTTATTAGACTATAGATTTTGTAAATGAAGAATTAGACACAAAGGAAGGGAAAAAGATTAAAATAATAAAACTTGGAAAAAAAAAGATAGGCTGTATGGAGAAATCCAAAGCCGTAAAACGTAAAAAAAAAAAAAAAATGACTAGTTTTGACAAATAATACACATTGAGCGATTATTTTGTGTTCCTTCCTTAGTTTTTCAAAAGCATTTCTAGTAATTTTATGTGTTACATACAGTGGGTGTGTATTTTATTAAACCATGAGTTATCTCCGCTGAGTGATAGTAGTTATCTTGCATACGCGCCCGGCGCTGGCAGATCGCTCGCAATCTCCCCTGGTGACAAGTCGTGAGCGGCCGGTTGCTTTGTTGGAAACGTTCTGCTGATTCACCTATGTGAGTATTCCTCCGACTAGAATTCTATCATAATATTCACTTCAGACGGAGATACTTAACCTTACCAAGTGTTTTCTTTTCGGTGACATAAACAGTGCTGTTGAAATAATTTCTTATTTATTTAGTTATATAGGACAACCAACAAATCTTACATTGAAAAATAACATTAAATACAAACTTGAAATAAAGTCTAAGTTCAGATTCATTTACAGGCTGCTACGGCTTGCAAATGAATGAATACAACTTCTGACAATTAACCAACTCAAAATTTAATAACAGTTGACTTTTAATAAAACCTGGTCAACTTTGCCACTGCATGCTATTGACAAGTTTAGTAATAGTACAACTTGCAAGTGCCAATTATTGTAAAGTTTGTTAGTTCTTTAATAATTAAGTTGAGCGGCAGGAACATGCCTTAATTTTTGTTAAAATGGCCATAACACAATGTTGAAATGAACATATTAATTGTATCATGCTTACTATTTACTCGCTACGGTCAATGATCCTTTTGTAATTCTTATTTCAACTGCTTACCTAATTGATAATATATATGAAATCTCTTTTAAAATATTCTGTAAGTATATTGAGCATCACCTAATGACAACTACATATGTTTAGGTTCATGTATTGAGTGTTATTTATTTTTGTCAAATGGAACAAGCACAGTACACAATGCTTATGATTAAAATTATTAGATTAAGAATGTTAAATATTAAGATAAAATAATAATGTATATTATTGTTTTACTTTCAACATTAACTGAGTGTAACTATGGGTTTTATTTGTAAAGAATACTGAGACATCAGAAATTTACATTAACATTTATAACAAATCAAAGATGTTGTTAAGAAATTATTAAAGTTTTGCCTAATAGTTGTAATCAATGTTGTAAATGAAATTCCAAATACAAACACTTAAAATAAGATCTCATAATAGGAAAAGTATGGTCTTTTAAGTCTTAAAAATAATTAAAAATCAATAAATTAGTATTAACCCTTAACCACCTACCTCCCGTCTCACAGATGGAAGCGATTTTAAAGTAGTAAATATTTTGCTGTGTATGCGTCTCACGAACCTGTGCGTTCCTGTACCTTTCCCCCGCACCGATCAGTGTTGCGCAAGCGCTTGTCGAGGTCGGAGGTAAACGCCATTTTTTCCTGGTAAGTAAAAATCTATCTTCGAGTGTCTCAGAGACGGATGGTAGGTGATTGTGTGACAATTTTTTTTATTGGTTGCCCAAGAAACCGGCCAAATACGGCCTAAAAATTCAATGCCTGACAGATGCAAGGACAGGATATTTACTCAATGCATATATATATTTAGGTAAAGACTCTGACGGAACAAATTTACCAAGTGATCTGCAGCGTTTGAAAAAACCTACCCAAGCTGTAATGCACTTTGTTTTGCCAATTGAAGGATCCAAACGAAATGTAACAGTTTACAACTGGTACACATCTATAGAGGTTGCAAATTTGTTGAAACAGAAACAATTGACTATGGTGGGTACCATGAGAAGAAATGTGTTTTGAAAAGTACATGTGTTTTGAATGTAAGAGACCAATCTGCCTCGAGTGCTCAAACAAGCTGTGCATTGACTGCCGTGAAAAGCTGTAGGTTAAAGAGTCTGCAATTTTGTTTATTTTTTTATTTTTTCTCTCTAAATGTTTCATGTCTATATTTATTAAGTGTTAAAAGATAAGAAAAGTTTATATTGAAGTTCCTATTTCCATTTATTTTTATATTTCTGAAAACTTAAGTTTAGTCAACGTAAGTAAAGCTTAAAAATGCCAAAGTATAAGTGTTGTTCATTTTAGTTGAGTTTATAGTAGGTATAATTGATCACTTTATGTTTATTTTCTTTTAATAAAACATTCTAATACGTAAAAAACATATTTCATACTAACTGAACTCCTAATTTACAAAAATCTTTGATTAAGAGTACAGGTGTCTCCCAGACGGGAGGTAGGTGACTGTGTAAAAAAATTTGTAGGTAGGTGGCTAAGGGTTAAATATGTTATGAAAATTAAAGGTTGTATTCCTGAGTTAGATAACTTAATTTATGTAGTACTTATCAGAAAGAAATATGTATGAATGTGCTGTAAGTGAATAAAATTAAATTTAATAGACAAACTCAAGTATGAGATAAAATCAGTACTTAGTGGTTGCATTAATGGTCATAATAGATGTGAATTTATTGAAAAGCAAATGAGATTACCGTGACAATAAGAGTGCATTGTTCAGTTATTTATAGCGCTTTATCTTCTCTAGCAACGCAGTCCAAATGTCATCTGTACCGCATTCCATACCTCTTGTGTAATATAATAAAATAATTCTAAATGTTGACTCTACACAGCAGGATGAGTAGGGAGCAAGTGGTGCACGGGGTGCCCGTGAGGATAGTGGATGACCTGAACAGCTCCGACTATGACGCGGTGGTTGTGATTCTGTCTCCAGGAGCCCCAGTACCTCAGGCCCTCGAAGACTTCATCAATGCTGCCAGAGAGCTTGATGCAGGACTGGAGAAGGTATTTAAACAATAACAATGAAAACAAAAATTTATTTCATGCACAGTAAAACAAGAATAGCCCATAATTGGAAGCAAGCTTTAAAAAATACTTGTACTGTATAGGTGAGATTTGTATGAGTCCCCTCATTGCTAGTATTTTTATATGCATAATTGTCCTACAAAGTTTGTTTCATTACAAAAAAATGGTAAAACAGGATCCTACCACTAGGACTGTCTGTTCTTTTGTCTGGTCAGACAGTTGAGTGTTGACATTTATACTTTAGAATAGAATAGAATAGAATAGAAAATGTCTTTATTCATGTAAACTTTTACAAAAGCATTTATGAATCGTCAAGTCAAGTAAACTACCACCGTGTTCGGAATGTTGATTCTATCGAGAAGAACCGGCAAGAAACTCGATAGTTACTCTTTTCAAAAACTGACACATATGGTAGGTATAAATAATGCAAAAAAAAAATGTATTAACAATATAGCTTATGTCTAATGTACATATTTAATGCTATCAAGTCCAAACATCTTTGTCGTTAAGAAAGTCCTCTATTTTATAATAGCCTTTTTTCATTAAACATTTTTTTATCAGAGACTTAAATCTATGCATAGGTAATGCAGTGATATTTTCTGGCAGCTTATTGAAAAGCTTCAGACTTAACCCCACAAAAGAATTACTAATTTTATGAAGTCTTAGATGTGGAACAGCAAGCTTTAATAAGATATAGGTACTATAAATAGAATAAAAATAAAATTCTAGGGATACCCTTGCAATAAAAAAAAATAAAAAAATAAATGTTTTATTCAGTTCAACCAAGAAAGTACAAAACTTACTTACTTTTGTTACAAAATGTAGGTTAATTCATTTATACAATAACTTAACAGTATCGCTGGACTTCACACTTGGATTCCCTGTGTCGTGAAGACCAGACTTCCCATCTAGATATAATATGATTGGTCTACCATTTAGTTTATGTGTAACTATCATTGATACTTTATATTTATGCTCTTATTTTGTGTGTGTGTGTCATACACACATATGAGTATGAATGTCTACTTTATTATGTTTACTGAGTTAGAAGTTCAAAACGTTTAAAGATTAAAGCCAAAATAATTCTAAAAATGTAAGTGTATATAATATTTTATGTGTTATTATGTGCATTTGTGTGATATATTGTAATTAATGTTATATTAATTAGAAAGGCTTCTGTTTCGTTATATTTTTTATTGATTAACCATTTATATGTCTCCATTTTACATTGTGATTTCGTGTTATTTAGGATATTGTTATTTGTTTTATATATTTCGATGTACAAATAGGGTCCCATGTATTCACTACGTCTTTTCGCGAAGGCTGTTCCAGTCTTAGGATGATTCCATTATAGTGTTCTGGAAGCAGCACGCGCCTTGTGTTCAGAGCTTCTGTGGAAGAGCATTATTTATAGTTTTCGTACACTGAGAAATCGGCACTCATTGTATAGTCTCTCTGTAGAGTATCTCCTGGGTCATTGATAAGCTATTTTCAAGATGACGCGTTGGGCTCTCTCTAGTTTAAGGAGATATGTTTTGCAGGCGACCCTCCAGGTCAATATGCAGTAATTCGTGACTGATTGGCATAAGCTGAGGTAAATCATTTTTATTAGTTCACCAACTAAACTCCACCTCTTTACACTGAGTCTATCTGTGGTTACCATGAGAAACCGTTATCAATAATTATATCTAGATATTTGAGTCTTTCTACTTGTTCGAGTGGTTCACATGTGCAATTTACTGTTGTTAATACTGTTGTCACAAGACAACAGTGGAGTTTTAGCGTGAGATAAATGTGACTATTCTCATAGCTTTTGCTCAATAATAACCTGTTCTATTATTTACATTACACACTTGAAACATTCACAGAATAATTAGTTAAATAGTAGTCCGGTCTATTTACACATTCAAGTTTACATAAATTCCCATAAAGCTGAATATTGGCATAGTTGTTCAAAACATCATTATAAAGAAAATCTCAAAAGTCCTCATCGTTCCGAGGTGTGCTAAAAATTTGGCACGGGGTCAAAGGTCAAAAAAATGAGTTTTTTGCGATTTTTAGCGAAACGGTGAGTTTTTTCGCAAAATTACCCCAGTACAAAATTGTAGATCACAAAATTCTCTACAAAAAATATATCAATAATTTTTTTCCTAAAAGCCACCATTTTGGAGATATAACGTTCCGAAAAGTTGGATCAGTCGTAATCCCTCTATTTTGCACACGTTTCCACGCCACCTATGAGGTAGTGTACAAAGCGCGTTTTTTTTAACGTGGTTTCCCCAGTAGGCCTATTCCACGGGTCTGCTGAGATTTTATATGTTTTAAAACTATTGCAAAATAATATTATATATTATAGTGGGCAAAAACAACGGCGGTGTTATTAAATAAAATACTTAAAATAAAAAGTTAGTCGTCTGATTCATAACTGTCCAAGATTTCTGTATCTTCTTCTTCTTGATCTTCTTCTCCTTCTTCTTCCTGTTCATCCTCTTGTTCTTCTTCTTCTTCTTGTTCTATTTCACACGTAAACTGCCCCAATAGCGATTCCTGATCGGTATCAAACGAATCTTCAAGAGTTGGTGACTCAACATTCGAGCATGATCGGCCTTGACAGTGTGTGCATGCCAGGGAACAAAACAGTCCAACTTTTCTGCAACCACATTTTGCACTACACCCTTTCTTGCAGTTGCAAAATATTGTGTTGAGAAGTTTCTCAGGTGCTGGTGGAAGTAAAGTTTGAACTGGCTCTAGTGTATTGTCGATCAACTTCCAACCCCAGTCTTTAGGGTCCAGCTGATTACCAAGCCACACTTGAACTTGGTAATATACCCGAAACAGATGTTGATGAGCAGCTACTGAGGTTGGAGGAAGAGAAGCTAAGTTGACTTGTTTTTTATTACGCGTATTTTTCACGAAAGATGTGTATCGCAACTTATCTAAGCAAGTGGTTTTTTTGGGGGCTCCGTACATAGCAAGAAGAAATTGAACTCCGTTGGTGATAACATGTTGTTGAGTTGAATTACTATTTTTAAAAACTTCAGCACATTGTAGTAAATCTTTTTTTTCAAACATTTTGAAAACTGTTGTTTTTCCTCTCCTGTAAAAAGCAGATGTCGTATCGCAGCCAGTTATTGCGTGTAGAAACAATACATGATTTATTTACGACAGTTGTTATGTATTGTCACAGATTTTTGTTTTTTAAGAAATTCCGAGTATCCATCATCTCTTTCAGCACTTGCATTAATCAGTGTCTTCATACCACGATCAACAGTTACAGTTTCACTTTCAGTTAAAAGATGAGTACAAATAAAACAATATTCTGACATTTTTCTTATAAAAATCTAAAACGCACAAAATAGGTTAAAAGATAGGTTAAGATAAGCACATGTTTTCCCTACGCAGTGGCGCTCAAGACTAACGGTATGTATTTCATATATTGGGCATGCCAACATAAAGCAGGTATACGACCCTAGCCACGCGGACAATAGAATAAAAGACAGATGTTATCCCAAGGTTATACTGACGTACAAATTTAGGAACGGGGTTTCATTATACCTGATGTTTCTCGTAGTTTAACTTATATTTTACATAAGCAAGTTACAATAAATAATAGCGAACTTATTTTAGTTCTATTACACCTTTAGTGACTTTCATATGTGGCGTACGTGTGCAAAATAGAGGGATTACGACTGATCCAACTTTTCGGAACGTTATATCTCCAAAATGGTGGCTTTTAGGAAAAAAATTATTAATATATTTTTTGTAGAGAATTTCGTGATCTACAATTTTGTACTAGGGTAATTTTGCGAAAAAACTCACCGTTTCGCTAAAAATCGCAAAAAACTCATTTTTTGGACCTTTGACCCCGTGCCAAATTTTTAGCACACCTCGGAACGATGAGGACTTTTGAGATTTTCTTTATAATGATGTTTTGAACAACTATGCCAATATTCAGCTTTATGGGAATTTATGTAACCTTCCTCCTGATTTTAGGCTTAAATAGACCGGACTATAGTCACTTAAATGGCAGATAATTCAATTGAACAAATATTCAAGGCGTTCAAATACACCAAATTACATTTTTATATTTCAACAGATAACATGGAATTTTTTGTGCGCCGGTCTGACTCGCCTTGGACAGTTTTTTTAAGATGTTTATATCGTGTTGATAATGATGATGATGTGATTGTAGTGTACAAAATCATATCTTGAATATTGATTTTGTTTCTTGTATTAAATAAAACTCTTGAAAACTTCATTTAAAGCTTGTTTAATAATCAAAACTAAATATAATTACATATTTTTTCCCTTACTTTTTCTATCTGACATTTTACACTTTTTTTATTTTTTATTTTTTTTTTCTCATGGCGGTAACCTGCCAGTACACAACAAAGGTTTAAAAGGTTTGAAAATAGCGCGAACATGCCGCCCGCCAAGGACATAATTTCAATATTATGTCCTTTAAATAACATAACTCAAACTATTCTCATTTTACCAGTAAATATTAAACATATGAAATCATCTGTAAATGACAACTTAACATACATAAGCAATTGATAGTTCTCATTATAACTGAAGTCACATAAACTACATACCGTTGAATTATAATATCTTTCCTCTAAATGTAATGGAAAATATATTTTGCAAAAAAGAATGAAACCGTTAAATCGAATAATTACAAAATAAAATTTTTAGTCAAAGCAAAATTAAAAATTGCGTATTTTAACTAACTAACCATCTAACAAGTTTCCGCTGCAAATATAACCAATTTTCAATATTGTACAAATTTGGGCCATTATGAACTAAATACAAATGAATAGTGTAATTTGCCACTAGAGCATACTTTAACTAATTGCAAGTTTATCCTAACATCAAACCTTTGCTTTCAATTCTTGAGGTCTCTATGTTTGACCGATAGGGTAAGTATGGGTTTATCTTATTTCTATCATCAGAATAATTTTCTTGATACATTTGTTTCTGCCTACGAATATTCAAATTATTTTTGTATAGTTTTCTGTTTTTGAAATTGTTGTCAAAATAATTTAGTTTCTTCTTACAACCTTGATTCATGCCATATCTCAAAATTGTGTCATGAATATATAACCAATCCATGTATTTTCTGTGTAATTTTCTTTCAGATTCAACTTCAGCATGAACCTCATTTTCTTGACATGACATTTTAATTTGATTAACAAGTTTTGGAAACATTTCTTTAGGTTCATTCAACGCATTTTTTGATTTAATATGCGGCATGGGTCTAACAGCGAAACGTGTATTATAAGTCTGACTTGGTATATTTACAATATTAGTGTCAGTTTTGGAAACTTCATTAACGAATGCAGTATGTGCTACGACTGTATGTGGTTTTGGGTCTTTGTATATATTTGTAAATGATGTTTCTTGATGAAGCAACGTATGATGCTTCTTTTTGCATAAACGGCACCGACTTAGATTATAGCACTTTTTGGCGGAATGTTTGTTGCCGAGACAATTGAAACACATGCCGTTATCTTGTGCAAAACGTTGCCTGGCACTGCTATCTTTGTCCAAAAATTTTGTACAGAATGAAATTTTGTGCTCACCCGAACAATATTTACAAGTGACTGAATTCCTATTATTTATAACATTTAACGTATGATTACACAAACTTATCTCATTGTGCCCCATATCTAAGTATTCTAAAGCTCTGAAGCGATTAGTCAAAAATTCTGTAAATTCTTTCAATGTCGGTAGATCACTTGACGGCAAATTAGAAATTGTAGTTTCCCATTCTTTTCTAGTGTTGCTATCTAATTTGGAACTTGTGATATAAATAATTAAAGTGTCCCACTGGCTTACATCGATTCCAAGATTTGTTAAGGCACTTAAACATTCAGTAGTGGTATCCAACACGTTCTTAATGGATCTTGATGATTCTATACTTAAATTATATTGACCTAATAATCTTCCTAATATTATATTTGTAAGAAACCTTTTGTTGTCGTAACGATTATTTAGAATATTCCAACAAATGTCATAATTATCTGATGTTACCGAAACATGTCTTACAAGCTGTTCCGCCTCACCTACCAAATACCCTTTTAAATATTGAAGTTTCTGAATATTATCTAAATTTTTATTATCATGTATGAGAGACACAAACAAATTTCTAAAACTATACCATTCCGTGTATTGTCCAGAAAATTGTGGAATCGTGATTTGTGGTAATTGAACAACATTCAAAGTTTCATTTGTTGGTAAACTAGCCAGTGGTGTTGATTTGCATACTCCTAACATACTTAATAACTTTTCTTTTAAATCTGTTTTAAATCCGATAAAAAGTTCTTCTGTATTATCATAAATATCTTGTACAAAGTATTCAGAAGTCCTGTAGTCATCTCTTTTTATATTACGTATCATTTCATTGTGCGTTTCATTAAATGAACTCCACTGCCTGTCTAGATTCTCTATGAGCGTTTCTAAGTAAGGTATTGTCAAACGTTCTTTGGGAGCTTTGTTGTAATTAATCCTATTTTTACTCATTTTATTAAATATTTCACACTGTATGTCACCTAACGATTCCATTTTACGGTTTAGTCTCGCTTAGCTTGGAAACAATCAAATAACAAACTAAATCTAAATTGATAATTCACGTAATCTTTACAATACTTCTTAATTAAAACATAAACAATCATTCACTTGAATGAAAACATTATATACATGCTTCACACACTGCTTCGTATAAAAATATTTTTGCATTAAAAATATCTATATTTAAACTAAACATACCGTTTTTATTTGTGATATTTACATACTAAAATCCTCTAGCAAACCATGCAGCGCCGCAGGAGATCCAAATAAGCGCAATGGCGCGTCGTTTTAATTCACTTGGACGATAAAGTTAGGGTGGATGGATATCTTGACGAAACTGATCACCACGCTACCATCTACAGCTCGGCAAAGTCTGGCTTCTCTAGTGTAGACAAAAGTCTGCCTTCAATGTAACTCTTTTGTTATCTTCTTTTCTGCTTAGCTTCTGTACAATATGTGCTTGCTTCACTGGATTGGTCCGAATAAACATTTATCAAATCATCAAAATCGCTTGACGACTTGTATTAAATTATATGGTGTAAGTACATACACGCGAACTTTCAAATTAATAATAATAATGTTTCAGCGATTTTCACGTCTCCGAATTGCTTACAAAATGTACGATGAAGCAAAATGGCAGAAAAGTCCGGCTTCCGAAGGACCATGTACAAAATCATATCTTGAATATTGATTTTGTTTCTTGTATTAAATAAAACTCTTGAAAACTTCATTTAAAGCTTGTTTAATAATCAAAACTAAATATAATTACATATTTTTTCCCTTACTTTTTCTATCTGACATTTTACACTTTTTTTATTTTATTTTTTTTTTTCTCATGGCGGTAACCTGCCAGTACACAACAAAGGTTTAAAAGGTTTGAAAATAGCGCGAACAGTAGAGTATAATATTAGTTGATGATATATAGTTAGTTGTTGCATGAAGTGTTGTAATGGCAGCGTGTGACGGTGTGTTCTGTGTCGCGCAGAGCAGCGGCGTGGTGCGGTGCGCGGGGGCGGCGGGCGCGCGGCTCGTGCTGTCGCCGACGGGGCCGCTCACGCCGTATGACGACGTCAGGTAACGATCTAAGTATTGTTACTTCTTTAACCGTTAAACATTCAAGGTCAGTACTACTAACATAACTTCATCGGTAATCAATGAGTTGACAGTTGTCGACTTGCACAAAATGGGATATGATAGTTTAAACATTTCTCAAATCGTCTATTACCATTTAAGTTAAGTTGGTGCATTCGACCGTTAGAGATAGTGTTATGAAGATAATATTTAAAATATTTTTATGCTATAAAAATGAGTATGTGTTGTGTGGTGTGCGCAGGAGCGTGTCGGAGGCGGCGCTGGCGGGCGTGAGGCGCGCGGCCGCGGCGGGTGCGAGACGGCCCGTGGTGGCGCTGCTGCCGCACCCGCGCTTCCCGCGCGCGCCGCTCGTCGCGCTGCTCGCCGCGCTCGAGGCGCTCTACGTGGTGAGTGTGTTGTGTGGTGTGCGCAGGAGCGTGTCGGAGGCGGCGCTGGCGGGCGTGAGGCGCGCGGCCGCGGCGGGTGCGAGACGGCCCGTGGTGGCGCTGCTGCCGCACCCGCGCTTCCCGCGCGCGCCGCTCGTCGCGCTGCTCGCCGCGCTCGAGGCGCTCTACGTGGTGAGTGTGTTGTGTGGTGTGCGCAGGAGCGTGTCGGAGGCGGCGCGTGTCTTGAGCCTGCTAGTGCAATGCTCACGTATTGACTGTACGCGTGCGTGTGTGTTGCAGCCGCTGCAGATCCGCGAGTCGTTCCCCGCGCAGGTGCACAAGCTGGCGGCGCTCGGCGTGTACGGCGAGGGCGTGTCGGCGCCGCTCGAGACGCTGCTGCGCGAAGCTGCCGCGCTTGAAATCGCCAGGTACATACTTTATACTTTAGTTACTTTAGTTATTATAGTTAGGGAGGCGAGGTAGCTAAATGGCCAGGGGGGGAGGTGATACCCCTACCTGGCGCGTCCCCCACGCGGGGGGGGGGGGGGGCAACTCAGGCCTCGGGAACATCCGTTCCCGCAACAACAACGACCGCGCAAGAAAAAAGGACAACCGATTTAGCCGAGGTGGAAACCCTTGAACTAGACAGTAGGGGGGAAGTAGGGCGAAGAAGAGAAGATGGTGCTGTACGGGTGACCAGACGCATACAACAAGCGCGCGACAGGTCTCGAAGCAGCAGTTGGACTGGAGTTTCGGGGAATGAGGTTGGCGGCTCCTCGAAGAGGAAGAAAACGAGTGCCCTTTCCTTGGACAACTGCCAGGGAGGAATGATGGCCAAGATTGATTACAAGGTGAGGCAGATGGAGACTGAAAGGGAGCGGCGGAACAACATTGAGAGAGTCACAATGGATTTTCAGGGGGCTGTCAATGATATGAGACGAGCAGAAGGAATATTGCAGGAAACAATATCCCGAGGTCCGAAAACGTAGAAGAGAGACCGTCGTACACTCTCTTGTACCTGATCGTTGCGGGGACCCAACTAATAAAGACAATGGTCAGGGATGTTGGGGACATAGAGGATCACCACCGACAGGAGATGGACGATGTGGCATCTAAGACGTCGAGAGCGGCCGACAAATTGTACTGGCGCACCAAGGAGGAAGACGACATACTCCTGGAAAGAGAGGCCAGGGCCCTGGAGACGGAAAATAGACAGCTCCAGAGAGAGAACGGGCGCCTGAGGAAGCTTACAGAGCATCAGGCTAAGCAGATCACCGAGGTGCAAGAAGAAGTGGCGAGACTCAAGATATGACCTACTCTGTCTCCATAAAATAGTGCATTCAGCTGTAGATGCCCCGGAGTTACTGTCGTCACTCAATTTTAACACCCGGTATAGATCGCGAAACCCAAACGTATTTGCCTTACGGGTTTATACAGTGTGTAACAAAAAGGTGAAATAAAATTTTAAGGGAGTGTAGGGTATGTAGTGTGTAGTTCCAATGCGAAACCACAACCTCGTACAGCTATTAATTAGGGAGTAAATCGATGTCAAAGTTTTTACTAAAACTTATCGTTGATAACCCTATTAGATGTAAACAAATCATAAATCAAAATGAAGCAAAATATTAAGTAGAATACAGATGTGCAACTTTGACAAATTTCAGTTGAGTGTGCAGTGATCGTGATCGTTAAGTACTTATTTAACACTACTTTTTAGGGTTCCGTAACCAAATGTTCTGTACGTTCTGTCTGTATGTCACAGGCACTTTTTTCCGTAACTATGAGACCTATTGCTGTTAAAACTTGGTATGTAGATGTATTCTGTGAACCTTTAAGCATTAAGATTTTCACTAAAATAGAAAAAAACAATTAACTTTAGGGGCTCTCCATACTTAAAACTGAAAGTCAACATTTTTTTTCTTCAAACCTATACCTACGTGTGGTGTTTAAAGTAGAAAAATGTATGCAAACTTCTACAGAATGTAGTAGTTTGAACAAGATCTAGTAAGTAATTTTTTAATACGTCATAAATCGTAAACCACAATTTACCTTTAGTAATACAAATATTATCACACTTGCTTCTATGTAACCCTTCATGGGCGAGTCCGACTCCCACTTAGCCGGTTTTTAAATATGAGATGTTTGGTACATAACATAACCTAACAGAAATAGTCAATATCAGCAAGCACAGTTTTGTAATCGAAAACATGATATTTACATTTATTATTTGTACTATCCATTCATACTTTTAAATATTACCTAAGGCATATTATTAGATCACAAAAGCAGTAAATTTATTAAATACTCCTACCTACCAATCATTTCAACTTGGTGACCTTCTGTGCTTATTTTATCAATGACTAATCACGCACACAAACATCACGACAACGGGAGTCCACGTGGACTGCGGCATCTTTACGTCAAAAGTCTAAGCGCCCGCACCAATCAGCGATCATTTCGCAAACATTGCAACAATGCGCTTAGCCAATAATATTATCCTGTCGCCTGTGTGACTGTCACCTTCGGACCGCTTTCCGGGTAGGGATCTAGGGATGCTAATCGATTGTGAAATAATCGATATTTTGGTAATTGATTATTTGCGTAGCACCGATATTAATTAATCGATTAATCTCAGAAATGCCGTTACATTAGAACGGTTTCTTCTAAACTTTTTCGTTGAGATCCTGCTAAACATGTTAAAAATGAAACACAGAATTCTCGGTAAAATGAAAAAATCTACAAATAAAAATATTTATTAAGTATAAAAAAGTGAAAGTTTGAGATTACTAAAACTTTAGCTATGTTAGCTTATTAGTTAAGTAACATTTTTATTTTTTTATTTTAAAGTATTTTATTTCTAAAAAATAAATTTTACTTTTTTTGTCTGCGGAACAAAAGAACCGAAACAGAAAGCACCTTTTGTGTCGTCACACATTAAACACTACAATTCGCAAATGACAGCTGTCGGCGGATTTTATTTATTTTAATGTGACGAAACGATGATTTTACCGAGTAAATTGAATTATTGTGTCGCTAACCATATTAAGGATTTATTTGAACAATTTCGATTCATTTAAAATTTGATATTTGCATAGAATTAAGGCGTTCCGACCAGTATCGTTTTGGTGTAAAGTGACGTGACTTGACGTTTACGCGCGCTTTTATAATCTGTTACACAAAATCTTACTATCACTGGGAATTTTTTTTTCGAAAATCATAAATCGCGTTGCTTGGGATATAAAACACACATTTTACAATACTTTTTCAAAGACTGTCATTATCCAATTGTTGTTATCAGAAACAAAACCTCAACATTTTTTTTATCACTGCGTGTGACTGTCGGGCCAACATTTTAAATTGTTGTAAATATTGACTTTAAACATAAACTTAAGATAATTGACTTTCTCGATTTTTTCCATTTTCGATTAATCGATTAAGTTACAAAAATCTCAATTGCGATCGATCGATTAATCAAATCGAAATCGAACATCCCTACGTACCTACGAGAATAGTGTTTTTTAGTTGCTCGTATTCGTTCTCGTTGGGCAGTCGCTATCTAAACTTTCAAAATCTCATTCTTCGTCACTATGTCTCGCGAAGATCATTCTTTGTATTCAAATAGTGAATAGTATGAAACGATTTTATGTCGGGGTGCTTCATCCGGGAGCATCAATGGTGCTCGTGAACTGTATCGCCAGCGATTCATCGATGGCCTTTGCGGAGCAGCGGCTTTGAAGGTCGTACACCTGCTTCAGGAACCAGTGTCTCCGACTGCAGAGCACTGGCTCTTTCTGACCGCCCACAAGTGAAGGTCGTCCTAGCACACGGGAGCATCCAGAGCTCGAGACCCCGATCCAGATCAGTTTACGCGAGTTCAAGTACGCGAGTTCAAGAATTGATTCCTACGGACTTTGGTCCAAGGGTCACCTTTTGTGAGTGGTATCGAAGCCGAATGAAAGAAGAAAACAGTGTCAGTGAAAATGTTCTTTGGTTTTTAGTGTATCCCTGTGCGCATAAGTGTTGGTGATAAGAAACTTAACAGGATTACATTGTAAGTTGTCCCTATTATGTCTTAATTATTTATTGACTCAAATTACGGGGTGCTGACAATTAATGAGAGATTTTTTCAATTGTAAAGTCATGTAGTTCAGTGGGTAAAGTCATATTTGGGGTATTGTCCTAAAAACTAGACATTAACTTTTACGTGTACCTACATATGTAGTTATAAAAAGAAATGTACCTAACAGATTATTTCTATGTACTGTTTCTAAATAGTATTTTAATAAATGCATTTCGGTAATTATGGTTTGATTATTCAGTCCTATTCCAAGTAAAATTAAGTAATAGTAGTTTCTAGTAGGCGGGTGGGCTGCGCGGGCGCGTAGCGGCGGCCGCGCATCAGCTGATCGCTCGGCGCGTCTGTGGTTGAGCGCGAATGACCTCAATCAGGGTTGTCAACAATTTCAGTAAAAATACAATTTATTTAGTTAGTATGGAAGAAAAAACTTGTTTGTAATTAGCTGATATTAATACAACTGAATGTACACCTGCTATAGATACATACCCTAAAATATTATTTCGCCTTTTTGTTACACCCTGTAGAAACAACACCTCCTTTTTCAATCCCATAGTGAGAATGTGTCGCTCATACAATGAGATGGTTCGAGGCGGTACAGAGGTTGATTTGTTCGATAACAATTTTTCTAGATTTAAGAGAGTTGTTACTGATATATTTAAAAGTGTTTAAGCGTCCTTTTATTGTTAAGCGTTGTGTTACCCATAGTTAAGGAATAAAATATGAAATAGTGTGGAATGCTGATTGTAAGTAAATACAGTTAACTCATGTTGTGTACGCTAATTATGGATCTCTGTCTAGATTAATAGTGATAAGTTTTTTATTTTTTGTGATGTTTATGGCAGTGATCTGTTCGTGTACCAATTTTAAATAAATAAATAAATAAAAATAAATAGGCGGATGAAGGTGGGGGGAGTTTTTAGTTAGGGTAGTCCCCGCCCCCTCTGGGCGGGTAGGGAGTCCCACACACGTCGCTGCCGTCCCCACGGCAGCGATATGGTGCAAAAAGAATGCCTTTTTATTGCTCTCCCCCTTAAAAAAAAAAAAAAAAAGGTAGCTAAATGGCGTAATTCAACGGCGCCGTCGAGACCTATCAAAATCGAAAGATAAAATGATTTCGAAAAGAAAAGCTAGTATGGTAAAAACCATTTTAGCGGTGGGTTTGGCGTGTACGGTTTTTCAAAAATGTTAAAAAAAAACAGTTACTTGGCAGTCATACTACGTATGCCCCAAGTGCCTCTGATAACAACGGTATACTAATCTGCCGGTTTGCGTGGTGGGGGTAGGCATATAAAGTAGTCAAAAATGCAGAAAAAAAAAATACTCGATCGCGTCAGATTTTCGAAAGGGGTGTTAAGTAGGCCCCAAGGAGGCTCCCTTTAAAAAAACTGACGATTTCGGTGTGACGATAAGTTACGATGAATTTTTGAAAATGCAAAAAAAAAAAAGATATTTGAAATACTCGAGCGCGTCAGATTTTTATAGGAGACGTCTATCTCGGTATCCTGAAAGCGTATTTTCTTAATCTGCCAAAAATGTTGGTGGGTTCTCCTAATCTGACCGAAAAAGGTTTTCTGGTTTCCAGCACATTCGAAAAATATACCATTGGGTCTTTTCTCTCTCTTCAATCGGCTTCATACTGAGGGCACATAGGTCTACGGTAGGGGACCATAAACATATATATGTATGTATATATTAGGGTGTACCGAAAATTCTCTTCTACCGCTTCTTTCCCCACCATCAATGTTGCGAAATAAAGGAAAAATCCTGGTAGGACGGCATATTTCCGCGAAGCGCTCAGTCTGTACATTACATGTTTATGGAAAATTCCTCTTTTTTGCTTCAATTCTTCACTTCGTTTTGCTTACGGTACGTCCAAAAAACAATTTGAAGATCAACAGGCTATTGAATAATATACATACATGAAACTGTACATGTTAATAATACTATTGTATATAGATACACGTAACTTTTTCCGAGTAAACGAAAATTGTCGAGAAACTTTAAAAAAAAAAAATTGAGTTATAATAAAAGTCACATAATTTAATCATCGTTATTTCATTTTTTTTTAACAGCCTCAGTTTTCGAGATATACTAAAAAAACTGGGAGTTTGAGTTTTTATGATGCCTCAAGTTTGAACTTTGGACAAAAATGTAAAGAGACCTTTTTTGTGTAAAATAAAATTACCTTATTTTGTTTATTTAAACTTTTTGTTGTAATATGTATCGTTCGCGACTTATATGCCGCAACGCGTTTTTCGGAAGATGAAATGGCTCCTCCACCCTTCCGGTCATGCGGAAACCGGCAGATTTTGTATTTTTAGTAAGGTTTAGAATATATTCTTCAAACAAAAAAAAATTGTGCTCGAGAATGCCGGATTAACGTTTTTTTTTACAAGTTCGACCCTATAACCCAGCGGCGTCAAAGACTTATCGTCAGATTAGTAAAATATAGTCTTAGAGGGACCCCACACTAGCGTCTTTCGAGCGTCAGCGTCTTGCCGCGTCGACGTTGTTTGGGCGTTGCGTCGACGCGGCGCCCGCTCAGCGTCGACGCAGCGCCCGCTCAGCGTCGACGCGGCGCCCGCCAAGCGTCGGCGCGGCGTTTGAGCGGCGCTTGCGCTGGGCGTCCTCCGCACATCGCGTTCGAGCGTCGCGCCGCGCTGATGTCATGTACAGTCATTTCGAAAATGGAAATGTAAGATTTGAACACACAATATTATGTTTTATATTGCAGTGATAAATTAATGCTTTCAACTTGTAAAGGAAAAAATATATTTTACCTATTTGACACATGGCACGAAAAGGCAACTTTAGCATTTATTTTCTCGAAAACTAAAAGTACTTAATTGAAAATGGGTTTCTTCGGCAATATGAGCTAGTATTTTAAGCTACATCCATATTTGCTATCAGCTAAAAAGTCTTCTGCCTACTGATTCTAAAACACGGGCGGGCCGAAACAATTGAGTTGATCATTGTACTGTTGTCAAAATAAACGCTGCGGCAGGCGTCGGGCCGGCGCGGCGCCTGTGGAGCGCAGTCCTGGCGTTCGTCATTTCGATCGCGCCGCGGCGCAAGCGTTGCGTCGGCGCCGCATCGACGTTGCGTCGACGTCGCGTCGGCGTTGCGTCGACGTCGACGCTCAAAGAACGCTAGTGTGGGGTTACGCTTAAAACACTAAAATCAACCTCCAATATTTTAATCTGACGCGCTCGAGTATTTCAGACTATCGATTTTTTTTTACTAATCTGATCATCTATCCTGGGCGCGCGTCACTACATATAGAGCTAAATACTTTACAAGGTTGTTCTATTAGGTCTAAGCGTAACCCCACACTAGCGTTCTTTGAGCGTCGACGCCCACGCAACACTGACGCGACGCCGACGCGACGTCGAAATGACGGACGCCAGGACTGCGCTCCACAGGCGTCGCGCCGGCCCGACGCCTGCGCAGCGTTTATTTTGTCAGCAGTACAATGATCAACTCAATTGTTTCGGCCCGCCCGTGTTTTAGAATCAGTAGGTAGAAGACTTTTTAGCTGATAGCAAATATGGATGTAGCTTGAAATACTAACTCATATTGCCGAAGAAAGCCATTTTCAATTAAGTACTTTTAGTTTTCGAGAAAATAAATGCTAAAGTTGAAATTCGGGTCATGTGTCAAATAGGTAAAATATATTTTTTCCTTTACAAGTTGAAAGCATTAATTTAGCACTGCAATATAAAACATTGTATTGTGCGTTATTCAAATCTTACATTTCCATTTTCGAAAGACTGTATATGACGTCAGCGCGGCGCGACGCTTGAACGCGATGTGCAGAGGACGCCCAGCGCAAGCGCCACTCAAACGCCGCGCCGACGTTGTGCGGGCGCCGCGTCGACGCGACGCCCAACCAACGCTAGCGTGGAGAGGACGCCGGCAAGACGCTGACGCTCGAAAGACGCTAGTGTGGGGTCCCTCTAAGGTATCTCTCATATCTTAAACTGCCACGCTCGAGTATTACCGAAGTTTACGGGAAGATCGCATACCATGCTCTTTGATGGGTTGCAAGAAATGGAATCTTTCTTTCAGATACGGAGGGGATAGAGAATTAAATATATATATTATATGGAAGAGATAAAAGATGGAGGTCATGATAGAATACATTCTTGTGTATGTTTGGAAAACAAACTCATTTTACCTGTCACATGCTGTTTCAATGTATAATGAGTATATGTATAGGTATGTAGCTATAGGTTTCGAACCGGAGGTAGCTTTATTTGCTTTATAGAGACTATTCACAAGTATTACTAATGTAATCTATATGAATAAAAAATATTGACTTTGAATTTGTAATCGTGACGCAGGGGCGTGTCCCGCGACATCGGCGGCGCGGACCCGGAGCGCATGACGCCGCAGCTGACGGCGCAACACGTGCGCGCGGCGCTGGGCGGGCGCGTGCGCGTGCGCGTGCTCGACGACCCCGCGCTCATACGCGAGCGCTACCCGCTGCTGGCCGCCGTCAGCCGCGCCGCCGACACCGTCGACCGGCACAGAGGTGACACACACACACAACCTACGCAGCTGACGGCGCGGCACGTGCGCGTGCTCGACGACCCCGCGCTCATACGCGAGCGCTACCCGCTGCTGGCCGCCGTCAGCCGCGCCGCCGACACCGTCGACCGGCACAGAGGTGACACACACACACAACCTACGCAGCTGACGGCGCGGCACGTGCGCGTGCTCGACGACCCCGCGCTCATACGCGAGCGCTACCCGCTGCTGGCCGCCGTCAGCCGCGCCGCCGACACCGTCGACCGGCACAGAGGTGACACACACACACAACCTACGCAGCTGACGGCGCGGCACGTGCGCGTGCTCGACGACCCCGCGCTCATACGCGAGCGCTACCCGCTGCTGGCCGCCGTCAGCCGCGCCGCCGACACCGTCGACCGGCACAGAGGTGACACACACACACAACCTACGCAGCTGATTATACATTAAAAATGATTTTATAGTAAGACAAATGGTACTTTTTTTAATATTCCACAGATAACAGATACAATATCCATCGCAAGCAACCATAACGATAATATTAATAATAAGCGTAACCCCACACTAGCGTTTTGTTGATTGTCGACGCCCACGCAACGCTGACGCGACGCCGAACCACGCTTGCGCATTATAAAACTTTATGTTGTGCGTTATTCAAATCTTACATTTCCATTTTCTCATGTCTGTACATGTCTATTGCGCGGCGCTCGGCTCGTACGCGACGTGCGGAGGACGCCCAGCGCAAGCGCCGCTCAAACGCCGCGTCGACGCAACGCCGAACCAACGCTAGTGAGGGGAGGACGCCGACAAGACGCTGACGCTCGAAAGACGCCAGTGTGGGGTCACTCTAAATTATATTACTTATTCAAATTCTGCCCTTACACTCTCTTTGCCAAGGTAACAAGTGTGGGTGGGTATCCTAATTGCATTTTCAGAGTTAGATGAAACGTTCTACAGTCATCCGAGAATTCATTAACGCCATACCGTGCCGTCGTTGTTCCTCATTTCCGTGTTCTCGTGTTAACGTCGCGCGCTCTGTCTGTTGTCAGGCTGCGTGATCTTCCTGGAGTACGTGCCGGAGCGGTATGAGAAGACGCTCATGTTCGTCGGCAAGGTGAGCACTCCTTTATAGTACTCTGATAAACTAACAGTTGTTGTCAGCTTCATATCGCATTAATAGATACAGAGCAGAGCTAATGCAACTGGCTTCATTTTGAACTCCTTAAAATTTTGTCTTTCGGCGTGACACATATTAAAAAAATAATAGTTTAAAAAACTAAAAAACACGCTTTTAGCTCGCACTAAAAATTACAAAATAATTCAGACATTTAAGAAAGAAAGCGTGGAGCGTTTATGTTATCTTTACTCTTTTTGGACAAAACGCTCCACGCTTTCTTTCTTAAATGTCTGAATTATTTTGTAATTTTTAGTGCGAGCTAAAAGCGTGTTTTTTAGTTTTTTAAACTATTATTTTTATTTTCTACTTTTTAGTTTTCTCATGTATCAATAATTATATAATTCTTTTTCGTATCCCATTCAGCAAACCCTTTCATTTAATACCCATATCATAGGGGTGCATTTCAAATAGCCTGTCCGTTATCTTGGACGCCCGCCATATTGGATTTGAATCACGTGACTATTTTTTTCGTATTCCTGACAGCAAACCCTTTCTTTTGATACCCATATCATGGAAGTGCATTTCAAACAGTCAGTTCGCCATCTTGGGGAGGCCGCCATATTGGATTTGTAATGACGTTTCTTAGCTAGTCATGTATTGTCATCAGAACTCAGAGCGTGTGCAAAATTTCATCTTAATCAAAGACCGGGAAGTGGGTCAAATTAAGATTCAAAGATTCCGTTACATACATAGATACATACAACCCGAGCTAATAAAAGCGTGTTAAAAATAAACCAACATCTATCACCTGATCGATCTACTATTTTGATCATGAATTTGAATTTATCGGTTCTTAATGTATATGTTACCGGAAATGTATGTAATCTGTCATTGTAATCCGCCACACAATTACTAGGAAATGTATGTAATTCCTAAAACCGCACGGAAATGTGTAAAATAAATTATATTAGAGACATTTCTTAGGAAATCTATACATTTCTTTAATAGCAATCGGAAATGTATAACATTTGAGACATTAATTGGTACGCGGGTATAGCGGGGCGATGGGAGGGTATATTTGCCTCGAGTCAATGCCTATGGTCCTCTTGTCTCGGCTTCTTAAGTGTACTGTTGCTTAATGTCTATGTTTATGTCCATTCACTTTTCAAGGTCCCACTAAAAAATCTTAGGAAGCTTGGAAAACATAGGCTGGCGGAGGCATCATATGCGTCTACATCACGCTCCCAAAAATATTTATGTGGCTGATTTAAGACCTTCGATCCACTAAATATCTTAATATTATTGTTATCTGAGCAAGCTTGTCTCAAGTAGTGTTATTACTCTTATTTGAACACCGTGTTTTATTACAGAAAGCATTATTTTTATACATTTCCTAATACGTTATCGGAATTACATACAATTCCTAGGAATTTTACACATTTCCTAGGATATTTATGTATTTTGTTTTTTTAGAACAATATTTTAAACACAACTTAAATTTTTTTACCGGAGGCTAACGGCTGATACAGCAGAAAAATTTCATCGCCTACGATAACTTGCGGTTAGCTCAGTTGGTAAGAGCAGCACACGCGATATGTGAAGTTCGTGGTTTCGATTCCCGCATCGCAAGGGGAGATAAAATTTTTCTGTTTCTAATATTTAATATTTTAAACATTTTCTAAACAGCTTTGGGATTGCATACATTTCCTAGGATTTGTACAAAATTCCTAGATTTCATACATTTCTGGTAACATATACATACATGCATCTATATTAAAAGAGGAAAAGCTGGTTTTAAGTATAGTAAGCTTAACATAAAGCTGTATTTAAAAAAGCCTGATGTAAATTTAGTAGCAATGTAGCAAGACGAGACAAATCCTGTGTGTCCAAAGGTTTACCAAATCAAGATGTTAGAAAACTGGCAAAATTGGGAACGTACCTTTAATTTTTTTTCCTTTTTTTTCTAACCGACTATAGATAATGACCGCAGACAGCCTTTTCATCTTCATAGAGCATACGGGGGTTTTAAAACACCATTGTACATTTATACTTCTGAAGGAAAATTTCACTTGCGCGATATAAATACATACAACGTTATCTGTTGACATTACATAGGAACCTTATCCTTACCTTACCTTTGGGGACTGGTCTGCTCCAGCTTACCTCTTAAAATAAAATAATACTTCATGCTTTTTTCACTCATCAAAATAAAACTATATGACTTGGTCCAAAGTGTTCTACACATAGCTATAAGTTAGATACTGCTACTGTAACTTATCTGCTGAGTTTCTTACCGGTGTCTTCTCGGTAGATAGATATAGGTTCCGAACCGGAAGTAGAATGACTTTGCATTGTATTCAATGACGATTCAAAAGTGTTATATGTAACCTACTTGAATAAAGAAATATTTGAGATTGAGTTTTTATTATTTCAATTTGGACACCGTGAATACTAGCGCAGTGTTTGTTCGTCAGTTCTGATTGAACTCATCCTACGGAGCAAGAGTGTGTGTGTACTGATGTCTGTCTGTCTGTCTGGTGCGTGGTGCAGGGCGTGACGTACGACACGGGCGGGTGCGACATCAAGGCGGGCGGCGCGATGGCGGGCATGTCGCGCGACAAGTGCGGCGCCGCGGCCATCGCGGGCTTCCTCAAGGTAACGCGCACATTCACATATATACTGGCTCCATTCGCGATTAGGTATCAAACATAATATATACATGAATACATATTAATCTAGTATTATATTGTACCAGATTGAATCTCAATTGAATATTATTATCATACACACATTCAGATTGATTATCACACTAATATGCATAAATAGGTAGAGACTCGACTGCCAGGTTCCAATATTTTACAATTCGTAATATGTCAAAAATTACAATCCGTTTTTCTCCAACTCTCTACGAGTCTGGAATGTTTTTAGTTTACGCCTCGTATAATATATAACTATTCGTACCCAAAACGGATCGTTTTTCTAAAATTGGAACCGGAGAAAAAAAACACTCATAAACACTGTTAATAAATGTAGCGTGCCGTCACTTCTTCGTACAGTTTTTACGGATTAGTGATGGAAGCACACCCTTCCACTTAATTTTTATGTGTTGTATCATCATTAAATTAAATTTTTCTGTTGAAGCTAACTATACTCGTACGTTTTCATTGTATTATGAAAACCTGTTTTGCTGTCGCTCCCAATTACCTTTTAGCGGATTGAACTTAAAAGCTTTGCAGAAATAATAAAATTAAAATCTTTAAATGGTTGTTCAATCGGGTAATGAATCATTTGTTATCAAAAGTTGTATATTAGATAAGTATGTAAAACAAAGCAAAATCAAATGTTATTTAACTTCCAGTCCCATTGTCTATATAATTAGTTGTGACCGCGTCGGGTCACGTGTGGTAACGTTGCGTGTTTGTGCCGCTCGCAGGCGTGTGAGCTGCTGCAGCCGCCGCTGAAGGTGGTGGCGGCGCTGGGCATGGTGCGCAACTCGGTCGGCGAGGAGGCGTACGTCGCGGACGAGCTGCTGCGCTGCCGGCGCGGCCTGTCGCTGCGCGTCGGGAACACGGACGCCGAGGGGCGCATGGTCATGGGCGACCTGCTCGACGAGGTACGTCTGAGGCGTACGTCGCGGACGAGCTGCTGCGGTGCCGGCGCGGCCTGTCGCTGCGCGTCGGGAACACGGACGCCGAGGGGCGCATGGTCATGGGCGACCTGCTCGACGAGGTACGTCTGAGGCGTACGTCGCGGACGAGCTGCTGCGGTGCCGGCGCGGCCTGTCGCTGCGCGTCGGGAACACGGACGCCGAGGGGCGCATGGTCATGGGCGACCTGCTCGACGAGGTACGTCTGAGGCGTACGTCGCGGACGAGCTGCTGCGCTGCCGGCGCGGCCTGTCGCTGCGCGTCGGGAACACGGACGCCGAGGGGCGCATGGTCATGGGCGACCTGCTCGACGAGGTACGTCTGAGGCGTACGTCGCGGACGAGCTGCTGCGCTGCCGGCGCGGCCTGTCGCTGCGCGTCGGGAACACGGACGCCGAGGGGCGCATGGTCATGGGCGACCTGCTCGACGAGGTACGTCTGAGGCGTACGTCGCGGACGAGCTGCTGCGCTGCCGGCGCGGCCTGTCGCTGCGCGTCGGGAACACGGACGCCGAGGGGCGCATGGTCATGGGCGACCTGCTCGACGAGGTACGTCTGAGGCGTACGTCGCGGACGAGCTGCTGCGCTGCCGGCGCGGCCTGTCGCTGCGCGTCGGGAACACGGACGCCGAGGGGCGCATGGTCATGGGCGACCTGCTCGACGAGGTACGTCTGAGGCGTACGTCGCGGACGAGCTGCTGCGCTGCCGGCGCGGCCTGTCGCTGCGCGTCGGGAACACGGACGCCGAGGGGCGCATGGTCATGGGCGGCGACCTGCTCGACGAGGTACGTCTGAGGCGTACGTCGCGGACGAGCTGCTGCGCTGCCGGCGCGGCCTGTCGCTGTGCGTCGGGAACACGGACGCCGAGGGGCGCATGGTCATGGGCGACCTGCTCGACGAGGTACGTCTGAGGCGTACGTCGCGGACGAGCTGCTGCGCTGCCGGCGCGGCCTGTCGGTGACGTCGTGAGACGCCCTACATAATGTTGTCGACGGTTGCAGATGGCGGACCTGGCGGAGCAGGAGGCGAGCGTGCACGTGTACACGGTGGCGACGCTGACGGGGCACGCGCACCGTGCCTACGGCGACGGGTACACGGCGGCGCTGGTCAACCACGTGGCGCGGGAGGCGCGGCACGCGGACCTCCTGCGGGAGGAGGGCGAGCTGCTCGGGGACATGGTCGAGGTGTCGCGCTTCCGCCGCGAGGACCTCGCCGCCCACGCCGGCCGCGGCGACGAGCAGGTCGGTCACGATGTAGCTCTAGTGACAGGTTCAACTGTAGAGGATTCGATCACGGCTGATTTTTCTAATCCCGGGATATTGATTGGGATTTTCGAAAGATCTCGGAATCCCGGGATAGTCCTGGTATTATATTGATAATAGAAAATGACTACAAAAGAGACATACACATATCAAAATCAATTTTTAATAAAAATTACACTCGTTGTGTTGGATCTCTATTTGCTGAGACACTTTAAAGCATTATTGTTTTTTAGTAAATTCATTGTTTATTAACAATCAACACAAATCTCAATACTTACATGACGTAAACCGGTACAGAATCTTAACCATGATACGATACCGGTCGTTAGCAAAAACAAATGAAATTAAGTGTTTAAACAAGATGGCCGCCTTAAGGTCAGACGAAACTTTTTTTTTTGGGTTTTGTTTTACGCACATTTTAGTTGACTTAATTTTCTATGCATAAAAAAATTATCAATTTAACCACTATTCCCTTTGGTCACGCTATCACGCGTAAACGGCTGAACAAATTTTACTTTTATTTTGTATATTTGAAAGGATTAGGAGTGGTTCAAATGAGAGAAAAAATAAAAAAAATATATAAAATGAAAAAGTCGTCGTTAAGACAGATCAAGGTCTGTTGGGTCAGCTTGTTAAAAATATTTATCAGTCCCGAAATCCCGGGATTTATGAAATTAAATTCCGGAGATTTCGGGACTAAAATATGGCCGGGATCTCGGGGTCGAGTCGCCTATCGTCGTGTCTCGTGCGCGCAGGTGCACCAGGCGGACAACTGCGCGTCGACGGCGGCGGCGCGCGGGCACCAGGCGCCGGGCGCCTTCCTGCTGCTCGTGTCGGGGCTCCACCTGCGCGCCCTGCCCTACACGCACCTCGACGTCGCGGCCAGCGCCGGCTCGCTGCCTCGCGCCCCGTCCGCTGCACCGCTGCTGGCGCTCGCCGCGCACTACAAGCTCATCACCGTCTGAACGGACCCGGCCCCCGCCCCCCGCCCCCAGCCCCCAGCCCGCCCTACACGCACCTCGACGTCGCGGCCAGCGCCGGCTCGCTGCCTCGCGCCCCGTCCGCTGCACCGCTGCTGGCGCTCGCCGCGCACTACAAGCTCATCACCGTCTGAACGGACCCGGCCCCCGCCCCCCGCCCCCAGCCCCCAGCCCGCCCTACACGCACCTCGACGTCGCGGCCAGCGCCGGCTCGCTGCCTCGCGCCCCGTCCGCTGCACCGCTGCTGGCGCTCGCCGCGCACTACAAGCTCATCACCGTCTGAACGGACCCGGCCCCCGCCCCCCGCCCCCAGCCCCCAGCCCGCCCTACACGCACCTCGACGTCGCGGCCCGGTTCCAATATTTGAAAACGATCCATTCTAATTACGGATAGTAATCAATTACACGAGGAGTAAGCCAAAAATTACCATAAAACGACTGATGACAGCTGATATGGAAAGTAAGTTAGAAATTAGAATTGACGACTCGTAGACAAACAGAAAGTCATTTTTGACACATTACGAATTGTTAAATATCGGAACTGGGTATAAACAGTTTCAGAGCATTTTAAAATAATTAGCAAAAAAAGTCATTAGACCTAATATTTACAGTACCATACCGCTGCCGTGGGGCGACAGCGGGGTGTGTGGGACTCCCCCGGTCGAGAACTACCACCACACTGATATCTAGCAGAAAAAGTGTTTAATGGGTCAGTTCAAAGATTCTTCTATTTCATTTTGTTTAAATGTTTAGTTTGATTAATTTAAGTTCAAGTACACATTTTTTATGTTCATAACCTTTAGTACAGATAATGCATAATAATACATTATTAACATTTACTTTTTTTTATTTTAGCAGTATTCGGCAAATCGAACTCGTTTTGTTCTCATATAATTATATCATGTTACTGTAGACGTAATTTTAGATTAAAGAAATATATTGCAAAATGTGAAATTATTTTCACTTGTTCATATTTTTATACATAAAATTTACATGTAACAGACATAATAAATTATATATAATATGATGTAGTTTTATTCGGTAATACATCAGTATATTACAGATAATGAACCTTATTGTTTTTTTTTAATATTGAACAACATAACGTATATTACTTTGATGCTGCAGTACTTGTGTTACAGAAATAAGAAACAATGATAGTACCACATCACCCAGAGCCGAGACAAAAAAGAAAAGGTCGTATTCCATTTGTAACGGCCCGAGAATTTTTTTAATAAGGAATTCATCTGTATGTACCTACGTTGACCATATTATCCCTCGTAAGGCGCGCGCGGGTGACGTCACGCGCTCAGGTGACGTCACGCGCTCGGGTGACGTCACGCGCTCGGGTTTCAAGTACTAAGGGTGTTTACGTTATGAACGTTTTGAGCGGTTATTGTATTGTCGTATAGTCTGCGCCGAATGTGGGTATTTTTGAGAACGATCGCAGTGAGAAGGTATAGAAGTCGCTACACAGGTAATATATTTCACAAAAACTGAGAAGCAATTGCATTGTGTAACGGTAAGTTGATTTATTTCCGTACAAAAGTAGCAGTTGAGCCGCAAAGCTACTGGTCGTCGGAGTACAGGTCGGCGGGGGCCGGCGGCGGCGGCGGCTCGTACGGCGCTGCAACAATACACAACTTCTACATTTACGATACGCTGTGTGTAACTGACTTTGCATTTGTCTAAAGTGGGCCTAAGACGCATAAGGTCGATTTTGAAAATAAATAAATAGCGTTTAATCAGTGAACGATAAAACATAGAAGCATTTCTAATTCTTTAATATACCTACAACGGCGCTTGGCCGTGAACATGGCGATAAACACATGTATTTATACGAAAAGGATTTGTATTTTTTTACCGATAAAGTAAAAAGAAATGAAAAATTAATTCCTCCTTTATAATATGAAATTTAATTTCACTTCGGGCCGCGGTTTGGACAGCTCTGGTCTAGATCATGTGTATTGTCAGAACCTGCTTAGCAATGATGGCAGTAACACACGGACACTTACCTCGGGTCTCAAATGTTTCCCACGCCACATCTGTAGTCTGCGTTTCATAGTCTGACGGATCTGGCGAACAAATAATCACATGAAATAACTTTACACACTTCTAATGTCTATTATTTGAGAGAAATGTGAAATCCTAAGTTTATTTAGTATGTATTTTATTTAAATTTATCTACAGTCGTTTTCAATGAAAAGGGTGCATTTCTACTAGGAGGCTTTGCCGCGCCTCAGAGATTAGCCTACTCTGCACGAGCTGGCACATTGAGATTAGCGTCGATGTACGTAACTAATATACCAGGATTTGTACAAGACGAATCTGTGAGGCTGAATAGTTTAAAATGTTTTTATATCTCAACGCTGTGACTTTTCAATGTGCTCTGAATTACGCCAGTATTTGACGACCTCCGTAGCCGAGAGGCGAGCGTGCCGGACTTTGGCGTTGCGCCATCTCTGAGGTTCCAGGTTCGATCCCCGGTCGGGTCAATATGGGAAACGAACTTTTCTGTATTGTCTCGGGTCTGGGTGTTGTGGTACCGTCGTTGTTTCTGATTTCTGTAACACACGTGCTTAAGCGACTTACCACAGGATCAGATACAATATTTAATAATTTAATAGTATTTGGTTGGAAATTTGATATGTTGGTGTTAACTTATTTACTTAAAGGTTCTAGTATTTTCTTTCAAGCTTACCTTGTGTCTCATTGATTGGTCCCATTGATTCAACACTTCCCTTCTGTTCTTCGTCTGTCAAATTATTTTCTTCATTTTGAAAATTCTGTTCTTCATTAGACAAATTGGTATGTTCTTCCTCTAGCGAATGTTGTTCTGATATTGGCGAATTACCTTCCTCACTTAGGGAGTTTTTTTCATCTGAAAAATTTATTTGCTGAGCTTATTTTTAATACTAAACTTTTAATTTCTGATGAATTTATCTACATTTAAATGTTCATACAAGATGACTGCCCTAAGTGTGGTCTTAGCGTTTATTTAAAAGAAATATAGTCTGTCTGTAAAGTGTAAGTAAAGTATGAATGACAAGAACGTGTGGATCGCTAACTAGTCTGCTCGCCTGTACTTGCGTGTTTTATATTATTGTAAAAATGTATGACACATTTTCTCAATCAATGTCAGTATTGAGCTACGATGACGCATGTAAGTCCTACAGTTACCTAATTTAATTTATTTTATTTAATTTACAAATACTTTTGTTTTTTTTAAATAATTGATTTTAATTTTAATTTTACAATTGACAAACTAACTGTGTGTCTTAGTGCAAAATTAGTAATAAGTTTAGCATTTGTAAAAAAAAACTACTGAGTTTCTTGCCGGTATCTTCTCTTTAGTTATTAGGTTCCGAACCGGAGGTAGCTTCATTTGCTTTATATAGAGACTTTTCATAAGTATTACTAATGTAATCTATGTGAATAAAAATATTGACTTTGACTTTGAGTCGGTTAACGGACTTTTCGGGTGGTAGTTTGACGTGATAACGCTGAGCCGATTGCTCGAGCCGATCATGCCTCTCTCTCGTTCGTGCCGCGCTCTCGCTTGCGGAACGCGACAATGAGCGTAACGGGACAATGAAGCCATCGTTTTTGTGCATGAAACCCGTAGTATCGAGCTATTAGACGTTGTCACGTCAACGTCGTAATTATTTAAAAAAATTGTATTCCAATGTTCTAATGAGCCTAATGTTATTTTAATAATTTATCAATTTCTAATAAATGAGAAACTTATTTTAAATTGTGTGCCGACCTACGACATTACCCACAAGTCGACACAAATACAGCGTCAGCAGAATTGGCGTAGTAAACAACGCTCCATGCGTAATGCGTGACATCGATATCCTACATCGCGATATCCGAGTTTTCGTCGCCACTGAGTATATATATGTCACCGTAAGATTGTAAAAATCGTTAGATTACAATCTATCTCGCGAGATTGTAAACTGTCGACAGATTGTGAACCGTAACATTATGATTGCAATTTAACGCGTTATTTTTCGCTATATTGTAATCTAATATAACACCTAGCTCGGCGCAGATAACACCTAGCTCGGCGGAAGTACTTCCACATTTAGTAAAGAACATACGTTCCTTACATTGGTGACCCCGACTGAGCTGAACATCAGCAGTCTTTGAAGAACGGAGCCTTCGCATCAGGCCATGTCTCCATACCCTCAACAGCCAGCTTAGCCACGACAAGAGCACCGGACCACCTCAGCTGACAAAGCCACCTGGTTCCGGGCCCGTGTAATGAAGCAAGCCATCACAGCCCTACGACCGAGTCATTGGTCCACACCGGCGTAGCAGCAGCTGCCTCCCTGACTACTACACGCATCGGGCACGTGCTTGGACTCCAAAGGGGGGGAGTACTGTGCCGACCTACGACATTACCCACAAGTCGACACAAATACAGCGTCAGCAGAATTGGCGTAGTAAACAACGCTCCATGCGTAATGCGTGACATCGATATCCTACATCGCGATATCAGAGTTTTCGTCGCCACTAAGTATATATACAACACACCAAGATTGGTAGTTGGGCCTTGGTCCCCGAGCAGATAACACCTAGCTCGGCGGAAGTATGTACTTCCACTTTTAGTAAAGAACATACGTTCCTTACAATTGTATATTTGCATGCCGCTCTTGGCCGAATATGGCAGCTCTATTTATATCAGATAATTAGTCACCTTTTGTACACTCATATTCTTAAAATAAAGTATTTGTATTTGTAAACAATAGAAGGCACCTACACTGGTGTACAACGTGCAACAAAAACAGTCTCAAATGAGTGAACTTTAGCTTACAAGTAATTACGGGTTAAAAAATAACTCGTTTTACATATCTGAGAGGTTTAAACAACAATATGGTGAGTGTGTGCAAGCTCCGGCGTTGCGTCACCTTTTGGCGGGAGGTATTCACCAGGCGCCGGCGTCGTCGGCTCCTCTTCGGGTGACTCCTCATTCTCGATGCCATTTTCAGTTTGATCCGGAACTGTCTCTGCAAGAGATGTTTAGTTACATTTGAGTTGTACTTATTCTTACTAATATTACAAATGCGGAAAACCGCAGAAAAGCAATTGATCTTGGTACAAGTATGGTAACGTGCATAAGACTCCTGATACCGCTAACAAACTGTGTAAACGGTTTTGTGGGACTCTTCCTAATAATATACGTTAACTTCATTTGTTAAATAAATAAATAACAACAATCTACATTTTATGTACTTGACTACTTGTTCTAGAATATGCAGATTACGGATCTCGTACGTAGTTTCGAATGACGTTATAGTTTTTCCGTTCACTGTGTTGTAGCCAGAGGTCGTTGTGGCGAAAAATCTTGTTACTGTGCCGACCTACGACATTACCTACAAGTCGACACAAATACGGCGTCTGCAGAATTGGCGTAGTAAACAGTGCTCCATACGTAAGGCATGATTAGGCAATTAATACATCGATCCTACATCGTGATGTCAGTTTTCGTCGCCACTAACTATATATACAACAAACCAAGTTTGTTAGTTGGACCTTGATCCCCGAGCAGATAACACCTAGCTCAGCGGAAGTACTTCCACTTTTAGTAAAGAACATGAGCGAAAAGTCTTTGGAGCGAATTCCACCAGGGCGAATGACACGTTGCCCATTTAAAACCTCCAAAATACCCCACGATTGAATAGAAGCAAAGGGCAGTATCATTATGGTATAAGTAATGTTTCCAATTGTCTTTGGTCGGCTACTCACCTTCCGCGTCTTGAGTGCACTTAGTTGTTGAAAACCCTGAAAGATATTTAGTAGTGAGAACTAACAATTTGCGGATTATAAGCATTCGTAAGGTTTCATTATTTCAACGTAAGTACTCACATGAGGGCATGTTGTCTGTTGGTTTTGGTTTTTTGTCTAAAAACATAATTATAAAAGGTTAATACCGTTTACAATGAAGGTAATCTCAATCCTGCTAAGTAAAATTATAAAAACGCAGTAAAACCGAAGTCATCATTGGACCATAACATTGCAATGTGGTAGGTAAGTAGTAGGAGATAAGATTTTGATACATCTAATGTGGCTAGATTTAAATTATAGTTTAAAATTAGGTCTACATTGTAGATGATCGGTTTTGCGGTTTCATCTGTTAAAGAAAAAATGAAACGTGATCAAAAACGTAAAATGAAAGGATTCCATTTGTTCATTAAAAAAGACAGAAGAAGACACTCTTTAAATTTATATTTTGTAAACTTTTAAAGCTCTGTGATATAAAAAACGTACTAAGGCAACAACATCTTATTGTCATAAATATAACTTATATAAAGTCAATTTGTATCAATTTGAATGATTCGAAGAGGATGGAAATCGTTTGTTTTGATAGGTACCTACTTACTTGATGGTTAGTATATTTTATTAGTTAAACGTGAAATTTGGAAAAGTTTACCGGCTTATTGTAGACGACCTCCGTAGCCGAGAGGCGAGCGGGCCTGACTTTGGCGAGCGCCATCTCTTAGGTTCCGGGTTCGATCCCCGGTCGGGTCAATAATATTTGTTAAAAAGTTGTTCGTTTCCCATATTATGGGACCAACTTTTCCATATTGTCTCGGGTCTGGGTGTAGTGGTACCGTCGTTGTTTCTGATTTCTGTAACACAAGTGCTTAAGCTACTTACCACAGAATCAGAGCAATGTATGTGATGTTGTCTAATTGTAAAGTCAAAGTATAGGTACATACCACAAATCATGATTCTTAATTGTTTTTTCTTGCTGTATAGGGGTTTTAGATGAACTGCCAAGACATAATCACACTATGCGACTTTGTTTTGTCGTGTTACCTGACTATAGGGAGGTGAAAATGTAGTTACTCACTGTATTTACCGTAATCTCGATTTGGAATATTAAAGGTGAGCTTCACTATACCCCGCGACGTGTGCGCAGCTGCTTCCTTATCACTATCCTGGTTATATTCTTGGTTGCGTTGGTTGGAGGCGTCGTCATCGAAATTGAGTCGATTATTAAATTTTTGTACGTGATCCGGTTCCGAAGAGTCTGGGCCAGCGCGTGTGTTTGTAGCGTTGGCTTCTTTTTCTAGCCTTTTTAACACCGGTACACTTTCTAGCAGAATTTGACGGCTTTGTCTATAAGATGCGTGGTCTCCCGAATATATTTTATTCTTAGATTGTAGCGAGTGGACATCTTCAGACGAGTCGGAACGGCTTGTTCTGTTCGCTACTTTGAGTTCGTTTACAGAGACTCGGTTCGTCAGCGTTGGCGAGTGGTTTCCTTCTGACAAGACACGGTTGGCGTCTGGATCAGGTGCAGATGGTTCGTAGTTGTTACCAGTCGCTGTGCTGACAGTATTTGGAGGGCTGCCCGTTGGCGCATGATCGTCCTCCGATGAATCATACTGGCTCGGCGTTTTAGTAGTAGTTTCTGTTGCGACTTGCTCTGTCACGTTGTGTTGAGTGGTCGCGTGCTCGTCATCATCTAGTTCGTGGCGCGTGTTCAGCTCATACGGGTCGGCGTCCATCCGCTGCGTGGGTTTAGTGCGGTAGGGACGAGTTGTGCGCAGTGGGCTGTGGTGGTTCTCTGGAAGCCGGTCATACTTCGATGGTAACCTCTTGGCGGTGATGGAAAGCCAGGGTACTAAGCCCTATAACATAAATAAGTAACGAGGCAAAATACATCGCAGTCCTCATAATAACTTATCCTGTATACCTAGTGCATCAATACGGTAAATTATTTGGTTAAGTTTCATTAATCCATTGCCTATCAGAGTTATGACAGATTTGAGGATAAATGGCACATGAAATTTTGTCTTAGAAATAATAAACAAAAATTGACATTAATTTATTCGTTTCTTACGTGATTAACGAGGTGTTATCAATTATTGATCACGGTAAACCAGCCCAAGTTATTACTTCTTCTCTAGGTCTTTCACTGTGCAAGCCGCTCGGCTTTGGAACGCTCTGCGCGCTGATAACCGACAATCCCTGACTAAGGGAATTTTTAAAATTAAAGTTCGTGAATACTTCTTCTCTCTCGCTAACAAGTAGGTAATGATAGTCATGAATTTGTCAATTGCTGAACCAATTTATTTATCTTCTGAATTTATAGTTATGTAGATATTTGCTTTTATATATAAATTATCAATATTATGTAAATCTTAATATACCTTCACATATATATATATATTTAATTTATATAGTATGTGTATTATTATCGTATGTTTAAAAAACACCGTAATGTTATTATTAATGCTTAATTTCATTGTTGTTTAAAATGATTGTTTGCTTCTCCCCTGTTACCGCACCCATATACAAACTATCTGCATGACCCAAGGGTTGACTGGTAGAGAATGCCCCTAGCATTAAGTCCACCTGTTGTACTTATTTGTGCAATAAAGTTTTTTAAATAAATAAATTGCAAGTAGGTACCAACTACAAGCCAACCGCTGTGGCAACTCTTTTCAAAGCATGCTCAATTTAAATAGATTTTTGCATATAATGCTATTATAGCTACGGGCATCGGCACACGGGTCTATTATGAGAACGGCTTGTATTGGTAGGTACTCACCAGCAGAACGTACAAGGCACAGCGGTCCATGTCGACCGTTACGTTTTATCGGCGAGCATTGCGACAGCCACCTGCGCGGAAATTGAAACGTATTGTATCGTGAAACTAAACTATATCGCGTCGGCATGTACCGCGGAGCGACTAGGTGCCATCGCGCCCGCTTTGATAAGGAACATGAAAAATAGTTCATTGTTTCGCACTTACCTAAATCATGCCAATAAAACCTTCGTTGTCACTAACATACACGCTACATTTTATGTGGATGGTTCCTAACGCTTTCTATACTGCATAAAGGAGATACTCTTTTAGTAATATCATCCGTGGACTGTCCACTGTCCAATCTTCGCTTGTGTTTTACCTGGTAGTTTAGTACGAGAGGTACAGTTGCAAATAATCTATTGTGAAAATTCCATATGCATTGTACCTCGTCCTTAACGCAAAAACTACTAAACAGATTTGGATAAAATTTGGTAAATTCAGAAACTAGATAAATAACAACTTTGCGTTTTAGAAAACTATGGAGTGTTGAGACTAATATAATTCGAATTGTCAAAGTTAAAATCAAATATTCCTTCGTTCAAGTCGGTTACATAATGACACTTTTGAATCATCATTGAATACAATGCAATGTGATTCTACTGTCGTTTTGGAACCTATATGTACCGAGAAGACACCGGCAAGAAACTCACTTGATCAGTTACAGTTGCAGTATCAAACGTGTAACTCACTTTGGTCCCAATCATACTGTTGTGTTTTGATGAGTGATGAAACAATTAAGTATTCGAGTAGATAAGTACTTATTTTCGAGGGTTAAGCTGTTTAGTGTACGTGTATGTTATCGGGCTATTTTCCGCAACTCGACGTCTGTGCGTCTATTTTACGTAAATGTTGGATTTTAAATCGGTCTATCGACCAGCGGAGACATGTCAGGTGTTTCTTCCCCTCTAAGGCATCCTCTGCAGAGACGACTCTCCGCGACACCAAACGGGCTTGGACTCTTTATTGTTTAATTTTCGTTTGCTTTTGGTGTTTAATGTGGGAATTGGTGGGTTAGACAATATAACATACACTCATTATTCTGATTCTATGGTAAGAAGCAAAAAGACTTGTGTTATTGAGATCAGAAATAACGACAGTGCCACAACACACGAGACACGGGATAATAGTTCGTTTTCCATATTGACCCGACTGGGAATCGAACCCTCCTGGGTTTGGTGCGACGCCAAAGTCCGGCACACCTTCCATTAAGTGTCTTCTATCGCCTCTATCATGGTGAGTGTTCCGAGGAACTCCCCTCCCCTTTCCTTCACAGAACCACAAGAGACGGCCAACGATGTCATCGTTTCATCCTGATGCAAAAGTTTGGTAACTCATATCTTTGCCGCATCATCAAGACGAAACTCGTTGCCGGCTCATGTGTTTCTTCCTTCCTTCGAACCCCCTCAAAGAGTGCATAATGTTTCAGATTACGCTGGCCAAGACAGAGCACCAATAAAGTCACCCATCCACTGATTACACAAGAAAGCAACTCTCAAATCATGAAATGAATCTCTCGGCGTGGAGTAGCGGCGCGCAGTTGTAACAGTTAATTATCCGGGATTATTTCACGTAAACTCGAGATCAGAGCTGCAATTATTTTAACGCGGCGTCGTCGCGGACGTGAGGCGGGCGCGCGCCCAGTCCGGGGGCGCCTGCTTACAACTGCTCTCATTCGAAAAGTGAACGAACAGAACGTGGCAGTGCCACGGCCAGTAGGTAGTAGAAGGGATTACTTCTGGGCCAGACAATATCTACGATCATAATATTCTTTTATTGATAAAATGTTTACAACAGCGCGCCCAGCAATTTAGGTGTTGAACACAGAACCCATTTCATGGCATCTCCGTAAGATTGAAATAATAATTAACAGTAAAAATTTCAGTCAACATCACATAAATTGACCTGACCTCAAAGTAAATAGCTTTAGTACTTGTGGTATGGGATCCGGAACGTACCACAAAATCTATACGGAAATACATCAACCACTGAACCATTCTCATCACATAAAGCATTTTCCTAAATGGTGATTTACTCCCCGATGGTTGGTTGGAACAGCCAAGAGCGCCAATCACTGATCACTCTCAGGCGGGCCTAGTGAGCAGGTGTCTATGTCACTGATCACACTCAGGCGGGCCCAGTGAGCAGGTGTCTATGTCACTGATCACACTCAGGCGGGCCCAGTGAGCAGGTGTCTATGTCACTGATCACACTCAGGCGGGCCCAGTGAGCAGGTGTCTATGTCACTGATCACACTCAGGCGGGCCCAGTGAGCAGGTGTCTATGTCACTGATCACACTCAGGCGGGCCCAGTGAGCAGGTGTCTATGTCACTGATCACACTCAGGCGGGCCCAGTGAGCAGGTGTCTATGTCACTGATCACACTCAGGCGGGCCCAGTGAGCAGGTGTCTATGTCACTGATCACTCTCAGGCGGGCCCAGTGTGCAGGTGTCTATGTCACTGATCACACTCAGGCGGGCCCAGTGTGCAGGTGTCTATGTCACTGATCACACTCAGGCGGGCCCAGTGTGCAGGTGTCTATGTCACTGCCCACACTCAGGCGGGCCCAGTGTGCAGGTGTCTATGTCACTGATCACACTCAGGCGGGCCCAGTGTGTAAGTGTCTATGTCACTGATCACACTCAGGCGGGCCCAGTGTGCAGGTGTCTATGTCACTGATCAAACTCAGGCGGGCCCAGTGTGCAGGTGTCTATGTCACTGCGGACTTTTAAGTTGAGCTCCAGTCGAGCCGAATGTGCTCTGAATGTGTGTGGCGCTCTCGGAGTAGGGCGGGCGCGCTCACTAGCGCCGCGCCGCGAATGCTAATGAGGTATTAGTGTAGTGGCCGAGTCGCGAATACCAAACGACAATAGCCGAGAACACAGTTTTCTTTCCGACTCGATGTCGGCATCAAAATCCTCACTTTCAATTTAAATGTAAATGCCGGGTTCATAAAACTGTCATCAGTAAGTTCGCAGCTCAGTATCCGGCGGGGCGGGGCGGGGCGGGGCGGGAGGGGGCAGGGCGCCTCCTCGCCAGTTCTCTGGAATATAAAACAATTTGTTCAGAGCACAAAAGGGCTGTTCGTTCCGGACTTCTGTTCACTATCCTCTCGAATTTACATAATATTACGGCTAAGAAGGATTTTATGCGAGCTCTGGACGAAGGCGTTTAGTCGGACGTCGCGACGCGGGCCGCCATTACTCGCCGCTCGATGAGTTCGCGAAATGTTTTAGTTCGCTTTGTTCGAGACTAGGCGGCGTGGACCCGCGCCTCGCCGCCTCGCGTCTGCGGGCTCGGCGAGTGCTGGCTGCCTTCGTGTTTACACTTTATTGGATATTCTTATTCTGTTTCCTTATAGGATTTATTATTATGCTCTCCCCACTTGTCGTTATATAGATATCAGAGCACAAATGTAGGCCTTCGACCTGCAAATATTTTGCTGTTGAATTAGGGATATCGAATGAAACTACATAGGTAGTATACTTTACGTACAACTAACATAAAATATCGTAGTAAATGCTGTAAAATAAATGTTTAAGAGATTTGTAGACCTGAAGCTCCAAGAACATTAAGAGAGGTAGGGCATAGCGATTTTCCGCTCGAACTGGGGTACCCCGACTGGTGAAATACCTCCACCTTACAGAAGACCGCAGCCAAATGACAATCACTTCTGTGTCGTTGTGTTCCTTCGTGTGAGTAAGGTTTCCAGAGCTCTTGGGGGGTGCTACATTAGTAGCAGGGGTCAAGCCTTCAAGGTAAGGGCGACTAGTCCAGTAACAGATTTATTATGCTGTACTTAGGACCTCATTACCACTGAACATCAGGTGGGATGAGGTCAATCTTGAAGTGTAATATGTATATAAAAAAAATTCTTCAAAAATATACACAAGATAAGATGAGCATAGCTATTGATGAGCATAGATATAGCGAATATCTTGATGTACTATAAATTTTAAGACTTTCGCGTTCCATTTTAAACATTTAAAACAATTTAACGGGTCAAAACGCGACACCATTTTAAACACGCTTTTATTAGCTCGGGTTGTATGTATATGTCACCGTAAGATTGTAAAAATCGTTAGATTACAATCTATCTCGCGAGATTGTAAACTGTCGACAGATTGTGAACCGTAACATTATGATTGCAATTTAACGCGTTATTTTTCGCTATATTGTAATCTATCGATGAGAATCGGTCAAATTGTGAACTGACGTAGAACGAAATGCATCTCGCGCGCTGATTGGTTGAGAGTTGTGTGCCCCCCGCCCCCCCGTCATTCGCCATATTTGTTTGTAATTTCGTTTGTTGTTTTTTTTTTATACTATTAATTTATGGTATGTTTAAAGGACTAAATATTTGTTTCTAAGAGTTTCTTAAAAATTTTCACTTTTAATTTGTGTTAAAAAACAAAATAATTGTTTCATTTGTTGTAATTTTCAATGAAAATTTTGATTGGGAGAATAAATATTTCGGTACAATTATTTCTCAAAGTATGTCAGGATTATTGATTACCTAAAATACTTGAAGATTTTTTGAAGTGCATTTAATTTATTTAAACGACATCTCTATTTTTTTAAATAAAAGAAATGATTTGATTTGAATTTCATTCCTGACTTTACGGGGACATAGAAAGGCTGGTCGTGATTGGTCGCTCATATAATAAACCGACCAATCAGGAGGAGCTTTCGGACAATTGACAGTTTGACGCCGGACAGATTGTAATTTAACGGTTTCACTTCGATAGATTACAATACAGCGAAAAATAATCCGTTAAATTGCAATCCCAAGTTACGGTTCACAATCTGTCGACAGTTTACAATCTCGCGAGACAGATTGTAATCTAACGGTTTTTACAATCTTACGGTGACATATATAAGTATGTAACGGAATCTTTGAATCTTAATTTGACCCACTTCCCGGTCTTTGATTAAGATGAAATTTTGCACACGCTCGGAGTTCTGATGACAATACATGACTAGCTAAGAAACGTCATTACAAATCCAATATGGCGGCCTCCCCAAGATGGCGAACTGACTGTTTGAAATGCACTTCCATGATATGGGTATCAAAAGAAAGGGTTTGCTGTCAGGAATACGAAAAAAATAGTCACGTGATTCAAATCCAATATGGCGGGCGTCCAAGATAACGGACAGGCTATTTGAAATGCACCCCTATGATATGGGTATTAAATGAAAGGGTTTGCTGAATGGGATACGAAAAAGAATTATATAATTATTGATACATGAGAAAACTAAAAAGTAGAAAATAAAAATAATAGTTTAAAAAACTAAAAAACACGCTTTTAGCTCGCACTAAAAATTACAAAATAATTCAGACATTTAAGAAAGAAAGCGTGGAGCGTTTAGTCCAAAAAGAGTAAAGATAACATAAACGCTCCACGCTTTCTTTCTTAAATGTCTGAATTATTTTGTAATTTTTAGTGCGAGCTAAAAGCGTATTTTTTAGTTTTTTAAACTATTATTTTTTATTTAGCAGTTAATACGAACTACTTACTGCCCGACGTTTCGGTTAGGTTGCACCAACCGTCAGTCTGTAGAGTCAGCTCGTGACCACGGTTGGTGCAACCTAACCGAAACGTCGGGCAGTAAGTAGTTCGTATTAACTGCTAAATAAAAATGTTGTCGCGTTTTGACCCGTTAAATTGTTTTAAATCTTGATGTACTGTTATTCGCCAAGTATTGAATACTAGGCACTTCTGCTTATTAATTTTCTTGTACGAGATCAAGAAAGTAAGTACATACGGAACCTAAATGAACGAGTACTTTAGAAATTATAACTACTTAATTAATTAATGACAATATAGGTACTATTGTCGGTTACAACAAATAGCATTCACCAGAATCCTCTGGCTAGCAAATACAACGAAGCCAGAATCTGAGATGACAGAGTGCCTCAAGGATGTACCGCACGCGTCACGTCGTCGCATAAATAACGTATCACGTGCGTCACGCGGCGGCGAGCGCGAGACGAGCGTGGAATTTATTTAAAGCGCTCGCTCCGCTTGATTAACGGTAGCGCGTAATAACGCTCTAACGACGAATACTGCGCTAGCAGGCTCGTGACACCACCAGCACATGTAATAATCAGATCACAAAAGATGAACTAGTTCAAGGTAATGTACGACTGCTTATTGGGGCTGTAAATGTCTTACTCGTAGTAATCAACAAGTATTTAATCATTACAATCCAGCATTTTTTAAATATTGTTGAAATAAATGTGTTGAGGTTTTTACAACCTGGTTTTATGACCTTTAAAGATGAAAGTATAAACAGTTTTAAAAAAGTTTTATATAAAATGTTTATGTTTTTTTAATGTTTTAAGTTCGGTGGTGAGGCGAGAAGTACAATAAAAAAAATTGTAAAAAATATTTTTAGTTTTTAAACAACCTTGCCACGCCAAAATATATATTTACTAGCAGTTGTCCGCGCTTTCGCCCTTTTTATTTCGGGATAAAAAGTATCCTTAATGTGATTCTGATATTTTATCAATCTTTTGTTCCAAATTTCAGCCAAATCCGTTCAGTAGTTTTTGCGTGAAAGAGCAACAAACGTTCAAATTTATAATATTAGTAGGATTTTACTAGTTACAGCGTAAACTTCTAAATAATAAAACATAATTATTTACGTTCTTTCCGTTCATAATGCGGAACAGTCCCTATTCACGTAGCTCCCATCCCGCAACACTAGTGGGGGCAATGATATTTAAAAACAATAGATATGTTATACGTTCACAAAACTAACGAAAAATCTGAGCTGGTCGAGTGCGACTGCACACATGCGCAATTGTTATTAACCACATTCTTAGATGATGTGAAAGGGATGGCTTGATTTAAACAGTAAGAACAAAAGAGATAAGTAGTAACTCTCTGTTAGGCACATGACAGAGACGTCACATTTGTCGTATCGCTTTTCGCAGACAGGGGGTAAGACGTCCCAATTAGGACGTTTTAGCCATAGATGTATTATATTCCTAGATGTAACGCTAAAAACCGCAATTGGGACGTAGCTGTCTTATTCACATCTAGTCATAAAGCGCCACCTAGTGTGACTGAAACAAAAACCACTCAGAGCTTGTATTGGAGTCCGCATCTGCAGATAGAAAATCTATGGACTGGACTCCGGAGTTGGAGTCCAGACCATAGACTGCCAATAGAACGTTACCAAATTGAAAATACATTCAATTTCAAATACGACTAATTTTAATGGCCGTATTTTAATCAGTGATGGGCCATAATTGAAAAATCACTTTCTAGTATTTAACAGTATTTGTTATATTCGTAACTATTTACTAAACGCTTTATTTTATTCCTATGTATATAATTATGTTACTAATTTATTAGTATTGCATATTTTCCAGAATAGTGCTACTAATCGATACCAACTTTATCATAAACCATGTTTTAACATGTTTTGATATATATTTTGCATCTGCGCATCCATTACGCAAGTCAACAATATTTCCATACACCTAATAAATTAAATATTTAATATTAAATGTTTAAAACACCCCTTTGTCTATTTCAAAATACCGTGCCACTATTAAATAGAACTATAAAGTATAAACGAAAACTGTTTTTGGTTTCTAGCTTATGTACTCTTATATTTTAAATGGGAATAAGAATCACTAATAGTCACACTTATGTATATTAGTATTATCAAATACTAGCGCATACTTGTGACAGGATCCATGGTATCCCTATCTCGTATTTTGACAAACTGACATTGAATTGTCAAACTGAATTTCACTAAAACAGATTTTCTTATAATGTAGCAAAATTATGTATGAAAACTCAATAAAAACAAATAATTATTATAATTGCGGACGTGGATAACTGTATATCAAAGCCATCTTTTAGAGTTTATTCCTATGGTGCATACATTACGGAGCCTGATATGATGAATCTGGTTACGTTTAAATTGGAGCGATCGACGTTTGACCTCCGTAAGACAAGAGACAAAATAGATAAGGTCGTTTTGCATGATAGTCAGACTGGAACTCGAACCCAGCACCTCAGAGATGGCACGATGACAAAGCCTCGCCTACGGGATGGTCTTTATTGACCTCGTTGAAGTTATTATTCCTTGATGGTGACCTTGTACATAACAAATTACAACATTCAAGCGTTTGAGGGATGAGAGTGACGAGAGACGTTATTGGTCAGTCTCAAAGGGATATGAATTATGATCGAATTATGTTTTTTTTTCAATGATTTGGTAGAATAGTTTTTTAAAAAGACTTAGGTAGGTAGGTACCTAATGTATTTTCTTTCAAAAATATTTATGCTCTCACGTATAAGGAAAGGTTTGCACTACGGCGCAGGACGTATATATTTATAAGTAACGGCCTAAGGAATAATAATATCTGCATATTTGAGTATCTATTCTGCGGGCGCGCTGACTTGGGGAACTTTTTATTAGCAAAGTTTAGCGGAGAAAGGCGTTTGCGGTGAAAAAACTAAAAGAGATGCGTTGATGAAGTTTTTTAATCAACGACGTTACGAAAACGGCCGACGGAGCGGAGCGGAGCGGAGCCGCCCGCGAACAAACTTACTCATGTTTCAATTTATTGTTTTGACCTGTACCTGCATAGTTCTGAGCTTCGAAAGCTTAGAAGTCAGGTACATGAAAAAGGATTAAGTATGCTACTTTGCAGACCAAATACTTCGCTTCTTAAAATTAAAAGTTTATTTGTAACTAAACACTGCACACAACATCACATACCTACATTGTCCTGATCTCAAATTAGTAGGAGTAGCACTTATGTTATAGCAATCAAAACGAAAGGTAACATACTCTCACACATTTATAAAAACCACGAATGCTCGACCTCGGTGGGGAACGAACCCACGACCTATGATACATCAACATTCCGTATTTACTTATTTGACGACCTCCATAGCCGAGAGGCGAGCGCCATCTCTGAGGTTCCGGGTTCGATCCCCGGTCGGGTCAATATGGGAAACGAACTTTTCCATATTGTCTCGGGTCTGGGTGTTGTGGCACCGTCGTTGTTTCTGATTTCTGTAACACAAGTGCTTAAGCTACTTACCACAGAATCAGAGCAATCTATGTGATGTTGTCCAATATTTATTTATTACTAGCGGACCCGACAGACTTCATCCCGTCAAAGAGATTTGGAATGTAGCTTGACTAATAAAGGTTTATACTGGAAAAAGAAAAGGGCTGTCTTTAGAGTTTTCCCGGCAATTATTCGAATTTTTCTCTCCGTAAAAACCATCCTTGGACTTCAACGAACATTTTTAAAAAAAATTGTCCAACTTGGTCCAAGCGTTGTCGAGTTATGCGCTTACCAACACATTTTGCGATTAATTTTTATATAATAGATTATTATTTATTACTTGATTACTAAAGTGCTGAAGGAATTATTTACAATTGGCTACTTGACAGTTTTTGAAAAAGTATTGTAAAATGTGCGCCCGTTCATTTTATATCCCAAGCAATTCGATTTATCTGGAAATAATCTAAATAACCAGAGAAAAATTAAATTTTGTGTAACACATTTAAAAAGCGCGCGAAAACGCCTAGTCGCGTCACTGTTGCAATTATGACGTCAACGTCCTAGGCAACGAACCGATACGCATAGGAACGACTTAATTAAGATAAACGGAAAATGTTTCAATAAATGCTTTATACGATTAGAGACACAATAATTCAATTTAATCGGTAAACTAATCATTGTTTCGCCACATTAAAATAAATAATTTTCGCCGACAGCTGTCATTTCCGAATTGCAATGGTGGTTTCCGTTTCGGTTCTTTTGTTCCACAGATAAAAAAAGTAAAATTTATTTTGCAAAAATAAAATACTAACTATGTTTTTAAGTAAAAAGTAAAAATGTAAAATGATTACTTAACTAATAAGCTAACATATCTAACACTTTTCATATTTTATTGTTAACACTGTCAAGTAGCCAATTGAGTGGCTTACTCTTGATGGTGACGGCACAAAAAATGTATAATTAGCTGTTATTTTAGTTTTGTTATGTACCCGCTTAGTTCTTCGGTCTATTAGTGATTCCTGGTAAAGTGCAATTACGTTTATCGTCTCCATTTCCTTAAATAGTAGTATCATGGCTTAAGTCGGCAATTTTTATAGCATCGATCCAATTACTTCAGCCGTGTACACCCTTCCTCAATGTAACAGGAAGCCCAGTATCTAATTTCCTTAATATTTATGCTAATGAAGTCGATGTGTACGTTTGGTTCTGTCGCGCGGGGACGTGATTGGGGGGAGGGGGGGCGGGGGATTGCTACGACAGAGAGACGGGCATATTTAATGTATAGGCGTGTCGCGCGTCAGCTAATGTGCCTGCTTAGTTATGTACAGATGCAATCGTGTACACTTGACACATGGAAGTGTAATACGAAGGCTCCGCGGAGCGTGCGTGGGCGCTGCTATGCGCTAGAGTAGGGAGGCGTTATCGATAATAACCTTAAAATATAACTCAAAATGGTTTGATTTGCGACATGATCGATATTAGACATACTCCAAGTTTATTTCTTTTTTCTGGACTAGTTTGAAACAGTTATAAAGATGCCACGCACCCATCCGTCAATCATATTTTAATCTTTTTGTTTGTGTAAACTACATCAGTAACACTTTTGTATCGTTTCTCAGATAGATAGATAGATAGATAGATATACTTTATTGCACAAAAACTTTACAGAAATAGGTTTTACAGATTGATTATAGTACAATTTAGGCGGTCTTATCGCTAGAAAGCGATCTCTTCCAGACAACCTTAAGGTAGAGGAAATAGTAGATGGCAAGAAATGGGTACGGCCGTGCAACATTAATAAAGTTTTATTTCTTGAATTATATTCATACTAAACGTTATGCTACCACCGGTTCGGAAGTTATAACTGTTGGGAAGATACCGGATAGAAACTTAGAAGTTTTTTTAAGAACAACCTATGCCTAATTTAGGATCAAGACACTGGATAAAAGTATAGCACGAAGTTTTAAGGAATAAATAACGGGGATGAGTAAGTAAACTGTATATTTTAGTGTCTCATATTGTTCCAAATATTGTTTCATACAGATCTACATAAATACTTAAAGTGTTTTACTTTGGCAATGGTATTATAATAACGTTACCTAAATAATCCTAAAGTGGATAATATAAAGTACCTAGGACCTAATAATTTAGATCATCTTTATTGTCACTTTATTTGAAATAAAGTCTTCTTTGGTTATCTTATGCGGTTTAAGATTTAACTATTAGGCCATAGGACTACTTCTACAACGTCTGTGAAATTTAGAAGCTTTAACCGACGGCCAAACCCGGGATTTATACTTGGCACCAGTTCTGATATCATTACTTTCCTGTGTCATGTTGTGATCTAGAATCTTCTTATCTATTGCAATTTAAGCTGACATAAACACAACGGAGTATATAATGTTAACTAAGAACTTAAGGGAAAATTTGGTTGATAAACTTCTTTGTGACCAAAAAAGTTAGTTAGGACCGCTCCTAACATTAGATACACCTCTTGTACATTTTGTGCCATAAAATGTCAATAAAAATAGTAATACCACGCCCCCCCCCCCCCTAGTCGGACGGGTCGTTAGCGCGCGATGCATTCATTACGGCTCTCCTCGACTCGACGCCGCGCCTTAAATAAATATTCGCCAAAGAAAAGACTTCTTTTGTTTACCTTTTTACCGTCAAGGACTTTGAAAAGATTGCGAGAATAACGGCCGCAGGTGCGTCCGCGGCGCCGCCGACAGCGGACCGCATATTTTACTCGCTGCCGCACGCTCTAGCTTTGCCTTGAGCGTTTACCAAGCTACGACAGGGATAGGGAAATAACAGATCTACATTCAGGGTACAGGCTGGAACTGTAAGATGGGGACTTGGACGATAAGACGTCATAAACATGTCTTTTGCGTTTGAAATTTTATTTTTGTGTATTGACGCTGTACAAACACAGGAAAATGGCTGATTATGTGTTATTAATTTGAATCGCCCTGCCAATTTACCGCTTTGGTTTACAATACACAAAAAACAAGTATTCCTGTTTTTACCCTTGAACTGTTTTATGAGCATTATATTAAAGATTACTTTATTTCACAATACTTTTTGCTCACAAAAATATCCATGCTTTGATTTGAGGTTTTACGCTGAATACAGAATCAACACGTGTGAACTAACCTTACCTTCTGGACGCAATCGGTTCGTTGGATATGGAGATAATCGAATAAAGACATCAGCTTAAAAGATTGCTTGATCATTTAATCAATCATCGAAGTGAGCCATCGCCTGCACAGCACCGTCGGCGTGCGCGCGCGGCCTTCGCGTCGCTACCGGGATATTTTTCAGGAAATTGCCTCCCCACTCCCGCTTCCTCGCGCATCTTGAATTATTTCGTTCCACCCACATTATTTGAAACTTTAATTGCGAAAGGAATCCGCACAGACGATTAAAGAAACAATTGTTCATCGCCGAGATCCTGCGATTTCGAAAAGTTTGTGCAAGCGAACCTGTTATGGCGCATTGTCTTTGAATAATTATTTTTGAGTGGATTTTTTCCTTGTGAGAATTTAGGCTAGCTGAGTCCTGCGGATCATTAGCGGCTGTGGGTGGGGGGATGAGGAGGGAGGGAGGGGGGGGGGGGCAGGTCACGTCAAAGGACCGCAATTAAAAGTTTCGGGGTCTTTCACGAGACATGATTACTTAACACTATCCGGTACAGTACTCCCGCGAAATTATAATGAAGAGGAAGTATTGTGTTACGACTTGTAATGGAGATATCAAAGGTGCCTCTTGCACGGCATACCTAATTTTTTCTAGCCCTTAGAGCATTCCTTGTGGCTATTTAATGTATTATTTAAGAGAGGTGATCCGCAAAAACGGTGCTGTGTCTGTGCGATGCTCGTAAATCATTTAAATCTCGCGCGCAATGATTTATGATGGTAATCCTTTATCTGTCCATAACTTATCTGGCTTAAAGGACTAATGTACAATGAAGTTTAGGTGCCATACCAAATGATGTCCGTTGTATTAACAACAAGAACACACGTTACTGATATATCGTGGACTTTTGGTAATTGGTACACTTTTGATTTCTGATCATATCATCATGGTCATGATCGTGAATCTTTTGTCATATTAGCCCTGAGCTCTGTGTGGGTGCATCGTACAGGAACAAAATAATATCTACTTTGGTGGAAGTGTCATAAGTATATGTAGATACTAAAATGCGAAATTTAAAAAAGAAAGAAATTGTTATGGTATCAATTTACAAGGTGAAGGTAGGTTACAGGTCATTTAGGTATTTTGAAAATTATAGGAACGTGTATAATTAGTAAAACCATCTTGTATTTCGTAGCTTACTGAAAGAAAAATGATCACTGATAAATATACGTTATTCGATTAAATTTCTTTGCTTTTTTATGCAGATAGTCTTGAGAAACTCTGTTTGTACTGCCTTAAAATAATAATGGATGTTGTCATTTTAGACGGATAATATAAAATATCAACTTTACAATCATAGCTTTAGATTCACATAATCAAATAGAAAATACGTAAATAACGATATTTTAAAGATAATAATTGAAGCTTAACTTATAGTCCGTGTTAAAAGTTATCCAAATTATAGCTGCTAGTTGTAGCTTTAATCGCGCACCCAGTAATCGTGGTCCCTTGGTCGTAGCGGCCATACAAAGTACTCCTTTTTCTTAGTTGGACACTCTAAGAAGAAATAGAAGAATGGAATTTATCCCTGAAGGTTGCGTTTCCGGAGCACTTTATTCTTATTACATCCGAGTGATATAACTATAGATTTGTCTATTCTACAGTACCACGTACTAGAAATTGAAATAATAGTTAGCAGTATTTGTAAAATTTGTATTAATGCGAGAACGCAAACAAAGTCGGTAACCGGTGCAGTGTTCAGCGGCCCCGGCGTTGTCTGCGCTCAGCTCGCGCGATACATCACCCTCGATACAATTTGCCGCTCAGCTTTGATGTATGCCCGGAAAAATAACTGCCAGATTAAATCGTTCAGCCTGCCCGCGGTACACTGTGAAAGCCGACCTTGCTCTGAGCTATTAAAGGTCAAAATAGGTCGGCCGGATCCAGCGGAGCGTGGCTTAGACGGAAAAGTACGCGCCGCGGGCCTCAGTAAGGATTTCGCACGGGCGACTGCCTCGCGAAGTAGTTTCAATTCATAGGAAAATATTTATACGGCACTCGCGCCTAATGCGAGGCAAATTGTGGACATGCACGAGGATGTTTGAAGAGCGTTTAATGCGAACTGCTTACCATTTTAGATGTGGACTTTTCCATTAGTTTGTCGTGGCACGATCATAAAATTCTTGGTTTCGACTAAGAAAATCGTCAAAATTATAAAAAAGTATTTCTTTCAAGTCTCTAAATACTAAGGTCTAAAATCAATGCGTCCTACCAGTTATGAATAACATTTTTCACAGGAAGGCTATTCTATAAGTTAAAAAAAGTTTAACATAGTATGATTGGTATTTCACTCCAAGTTAGGGTACAAAATGACCATATACATATAACTTTAGTCCTCTGATGTACCTACATCAGAGGACTAAAGTTATCGTCATAGTCCGCTCAAGTGGCAGTGGGCTGGACATCTCTGCCGTAGAACTGACCAATGATGGAGCAGAAGAGTCTTGAAGAGGAGACAGTTTAGGTAAACGTGGTGTAGGACGCGCTACAAGCTATTGAGCTGATGACTTTGGAAGAACTGCTGGCAGGGCCTAGTTGAGGGAAGCCCGGAATTAAGAAATGTGGCGCTAGGAGGCCCACGCTCAGCAGTGGACGGACTGAGGTCGTTGATTGTTTGATTCACCTTTTGCATTAGAACCCTTAGGAGCTACAAGTGGATAATCGTAAAGATGTTTGGATTAGATTTTGCTAACTTTCCAACGCTATCCCGACAGAGAAGTAGTGTTTTCTTAAAGAAATACTTTCGAAAAATACGTAAGCTTCTGAGAGCACTACTATAATTTGGTTTACTTAGGTAAATCTAATCTTTCATACTTTTATATTTAGCTACTAGTGACCCGCCCCGGCTTCGCACGGGTGCAATAGGTACTAAAATATGTACGTAATATACATAAAAACCTTGCACTTTATTTTATTACATTGACTCCTCCCGTACCCCAATGACGCTTACATGGAGCCTAGATCGCATGCTGGCTAGCTGAGCGCTGTGAGTGGCAACCACGCGACTTTATTCTAATACTTGCATTTTTAAACTCATGATATCTTCCGAATGTAATGTCTAAAATAAAAGTATTGAAGCCGTCTTGAGTATAAAGTAATTTATTTTGATAAGGATTAATACCAAGGTACAAATAGAGAGCATTTTCAAGCTGCGGAATATTAATTAAATTTTTAGATTAAAGTACCGCTTACTGTGACATAACTATAATATTTAGACATATGCTGTCGCGACACTTTTTGTAGATAATGATGAGTTCTGCAAAGTCATACTACATGATTTTGTTCTATTCTCAATAGTTTTCGCAGCGCACGCGATTTAAGGAATTTTTCAGGTCACCTTGGGTTACATTATTGGAGTTTTAGTAAGGATCCCAATTTTTTTTTAAATATAATATAGCCTATGTCACCCTAAGATAGTGTAGCTTGCCAACGGTGAAAGAATTTTTGAAATCGGTCCAGCAGTTTCGGAGCCTATTCATTACAAACAAACAAATCTTTCCTCTTTATAATATTTTATATTTAGCTACAAAAGAGCCGTCGTTCATTGATCAGTCTTTGATCACTCAAAACTCGACTGAAGAAAGAAACATGATGAGATAAAACGTAACGCGTGCGTAGAGGCCACAGCGATTAATCCGTGCGCGGCGCGCCGCTCCGGCTCCTCAAAGAACCTCCTGAGCTGACGAGCTCCCGGGCTCCTGCATCGTTCATGGCATCGCGCAGGGCTGCCAAGGCCACCATTCTCGATATTATGAACTAAGATGTGACCTATATATGTCATACATAATCAAAACTATTTAATTTTCAAGCAGTAGAGTTACTCAATTAAATTAACCTATTTTTCTGGTGTGAAGATAATATAAACACTTTAAATTTTAACTTATTTTTTTTAATATGGTCGGCTTTATGTTTTAAGCTTAGAATAAGGAATACAATAAATCTATGGTGTTAAGTATTTATTTGAAGCCAATGGTGACTCATCAAATGATCATTACTGATTATGATATAGTTATATAGTTTTAATAAGCTCAATTAGACCGACTCCTAAGGTGGCGGTCCTCTAAAAAATGACAAATTGTAAAACTATGTTATAGGTATAGGCAACGTACCCAACAGTTTGGAATAAATGACCAGTATAAGGTTTTTTAAATAATTTGACAGACTGCATTTTTGGCCACTACAAAATAAATATAGCAAACAAACTCCTACCTACGCGCATTCTTAAACTAGACGCAACATTAATGCAAACTTAAGAGGTAGGGCATAGCGATTTATCGCTCGAACTGGAGCAGCCCGACTGGTGAAATACCTCCACCTTACAGAAGACCGCAGCCAAATAACAATCACTTCTGTTTTGTTGTGTTCCTGCGTGTGAGTAAGGTTTACAGAGCTCCTGGGGGGTGCTACGTTAGTAGCAGGGGTCAAGCCTTCAAGGTAAGGGCGACAAGTCCAGTAACAGATTTATTTTGCTGTACTTGTCACCCTTAAGCTAGGACCTCATTACCACTTAACACCAGGTGGGATGAGGTCAATCTTGAAGTGCAATTTAAAAAAAAAATACTATTATGATGCAAGAAATGTTCAATTGCAGAAATGAACGATCTAGTATTTCAAAGTAGATGAAATGTACAAGAATAAGACGTTGTTTGTCAGCCCTGTGGGTTGCGTGGTGTTTGTGAATAATACATGCGTTCGGTCCCAGCCGCGTAATTTGGACAAACGCCGGAGTCGCGCGCATTCAATTACCGACCGATGAATTATGAAAAACTGAGCTGACTCCGGAGCGCGGTAAACAACGGCTCGCGACGACGAGCGACACACTTCTGATGGTTTGTATTCTGGCTGCGAATTCTTACGAACTAGCTGTTGCCCGCAACTCTGCCGCGATATTTTGGGATAAAAAGTATCCTATAAATTAATCTATTAACTAATACTTTTTCCCACCCCAATTCTATTCCGTATTTTTGGCGTGAAAGAGTAACCAACATACATTCATACTTTCTTATAAATTTGATGTTTATAATATTTGAAGGATAGTGGTTTCATCTTATCTTCAAGTTAAAGTTGTAACACCTATACTTACATTAAAACATATTAAAACAAGCTGACTGAACAAGCAGAAATGTTTATTCCGCACGTACTTATGTCCTGTGGAGGGATCGAACCTAAGACCCTTGGTTTATTATGTTTCAGCAGAACAGGGCGCTAATCATTATTTCACCGGGCCAGTCAAAAAAATGTATTATGAAACAGATAGGTAGGTACAATAAACCCAAGCCACAACGAGCCACAGGCGAATAATTATTTCCTCTTTTTTTGCTCAAAAAATAGTATCATACGTACAGTCACGAGTAATGAAATGTAAACACTTGAGCTCTTATTACGATACCATAGCATTCACTTCAGAATGAAGTTGTATACATATTAGTGCTCGTGACTGTATACAAAGGTATGACAATTTAGACAGTTAAAAGTTTACAGTTATTCGCAAAGGGCACGTGTGTGACATATCTCTCGCTCGCCGCCCCCGAGCGCCGCCCTCGGCATCTAAGCGGCGTCAATTAAAACTGCGGCGACGACACCCCACTGTATTACCGACAGGGCCCGCCGGATGATGCCACAGGTAATATAATGCCTAAAACAGTAAAAGAGTCTGGCTAACAATTAGGGATCGACCTCTCCCTACTTTACTCATTGTTCAGTCTTTTTCGTGCATCTGATGAGCAAGTGTCTTTTCTCAACCATAAGGTGGAATGGGGCATATTCAATTATACGCACATAGAGCGGATTGGTATCTGTTTGGATAGGAAATAAATAAGGGAGAATGTTGGGTAATGCCACCTTTGAAAGTTTATATGTGAAAATGTTTATTTTTTAAGTTAGAGATATGAAAGTTGGCACAAATATAGCTCTATTAAAATATAGACTACTTTTTGTTTCGATATAAGGGGAGATAGGGGTAAAACCGACCATGAAAGGATGTAATCCACGCGAACGAAGTCGCGGGCACAGCTAGTAATATATAAAAGGAGAAACTGACTGACTGACATATCAACGCACAGTATAAACGGCTAAACGTAGTAAACTTAGGCCTTAGTAAACTTAAAGCTTAGTTGCAACAGGATATTACAAAATTCCCACGGGAAAGGGAGTTAGCGGGGAAATACTGGAAAAATCCTGTAGTCCACGCGAACGAAGTCGCGGACACAGCTAGTCTAATATATAAAAATAAGTCGGGTTCTCCTTCCTTACGCTATAACTCCAGATCGCACGAACCGATTTCCACGGTTTTGCATTCGTTGGAAAGGTCTTGGGTTCCGTGAGGTTTATAACAAGGAAAATTCAGAAATTGTTTCAACAAAAAAGCGGGAAAATCCTCTAAGGCGAAACGAAGTTCGCCGGGACCGCTAGGACTACATAATAAAGAGTAAACCACTCTAAGGAGCAGATCGTTCACTGTCGTGTGCGCTAGTGTGCGCGGGCGCGCGGCCGCGGGGCTCGTAGCGACTCCGCAATGACGTCACGAGTTCGCAAATCATTTTACAAGCAACCGCCGAAGTTCGCGACTCCGCGAGCGAGGCCAACTCGTTACGTGGAGCGCCGACTTGATGAGTGAGAGTTACAGAGATTAGGCGACGGTAATGTGGGGGGAGTGGAAGGCTACACTCTCCCTACTAGCGTGCGCTATGAGACGACAAAAATTTCGACACTGTGGTCTGGCTGATAACACCGCACTTATGTTTTCAGACAATCAGAAGCTGAGGCTCTGTATTTAATTGATTTTGACATTTGATAAGCGGCTTTGCCCGACTGACCTGAGCGAAAGCCGGTCAAGTGCGAGTCGGACTCACCCATCAGGAGTTCCGTAGCCGTGAATTAAAGGTGAATTGCGCTTTACGATTTATGGCGTATTTAAATTTTCGGTACAAATTTGCATGGTAACGTACACTACGTTACCATCATTATATGTATAGTTATACATATAGACATTATATAGTTACAATTAAAATCTAGTTAGTCTTTCAAGACTCGCCCCTAAATGGGGAAAATATTATGAGAATTACACCAGTTTATTGTGTATATATGTCGCGCATTAAAAACAAAATAAATTAACAATACCTACGTAACAGATTTCAATATGATTGAAAGTATGTATTAATAGTTGTCAAAGCAGAAGTAATTTAAATTGATGAGTAGAATATGTAGCAAAGAAGTATTAGTACCTTCCAAAATTGCGTGGTTAATTGGTTTAAATATTAACATCGTAAGTGCTGGCTATCTTATGTTTACCCTGCAGTCCTCGTAGGAGCCGGTCGAGGCCATAGTAGGTGCCTCCACTTGATGAATTCAGCTCACTTCTCGCCCTCCGGGGAAACCTGACGATTTGTTGCCTCTTAAATAAATTCATTGCCTTCCCATGAGCAAGGGAATTTATTTCTGTTAGACTCCAGTGCCGGGTTACTTTAAAGTTATACTTATTTACTGGGAACAAGTTAGGTGCTCATGTTATGTCCGCGCTTATAAGGGGAAGTGGTTCTGTCTGTGAGTAAGATGCTAACTTACTTTAATCCTATTGGGTAACAAGGACATCAATGTCGTGCTAAGCAATTTTACATACGTTTTATTCAAGAAATTTTTCAGCACAGATAAGAGAAGACAATCTTTCTATTTTTAAATGGCGGCCCGATGCGGTTTTGCCCGACTCCCACCCAAAGATTGTTTTTCTAACAAACATTCTCGTGACATTTAAGAATAAAATAAAACAGATTATCCAATTTTGTGCAGTCGTTCTAAAATAACGCGTGTACTCGATCGATATTCAGTCGATTAATTTTTTATTTATACAAAAAGTAAAATATTATAAGGAGCCAGAATTGTTATAATTTATAATTTAGTTGTTGGTGAGACAGAGATTGGTGAGAGAGCCTTGGATTTGTGATGCATATTGATTAATATTGGTGGTTATTATTTTTTAAGGAATGAAATTTCGCACATTCAAAAACAAGTCGCAGTTAAAAAAATCTCGGTAGATATAAACCGAAGCTCTATAATACTTGTGTGTATTTTTTTGGCGAAATAGTTTGATTTAAGTAGATAATCCAGTTAGTTATCTTTGGACAAGGTAAGTGTCAATTCCGTAGTTAGAACGTAATTACGAGGTAAGTTGGAGCAGACCAGGCGGCCGCACCTGTTCACAAGCTCGCCATCGCTTCACTTTTATCTGAAGGAATGATGTCATAACAGTACATGTAGTAATTTAGCAGCAAAGGGCTTACATTTTATGAACCTTCAGTTGTACATCGCACGTGAGGTGGCGCGGCGCCTAATGAAGAGTTAGTTAGCATGGTAATTATCGGCCGGCACAAAGGCGGCTGCCCCCCCCCCCTCCCCCTCGACACCTCCCCCGCCCTCAGTTGCGGTCGTCTTCCGGCTCGAGGGACACAATTAATATTGTATTTGTCGCTCACCTCTGTCTGGGAGCGGGATTACATGTTGTTACTCTGTCTGTGCTGTACCTCTTTGTGAAGCGTCGGGCAAGCAAATGACCGTGACATCTTGCTGACACCACGACGAGTGACGAGTAGACGAACATAATTAATTTTCAGACGTGGCGACGCACAAGGGGGGCGGTTTGTACCCCTTTGTTTTTGTAATCGTATCTTTTCTCTCATGAGGTTGAAGTTTTATTTCCTCGTCTTTTATTCCATTCTTCCCTTTCCCTTATAGAATACTTTAGTAGGTATATTGTTTCACTTGACAGACTAAATCTTGGTGCAAAATTAGTAATAACTTCTCGGTAGTTACAGGTTCCAAACCGATGGTAACATCATATTTGTTTGAAAATAATTTATATGATTACGTAATTTTCATGAATAATAAAAAAAATTAAAAAAAAAAAAAAATCGATTTAAAAAACTTCGGATAGAATTATCTGCTATTCTTGAATTATCCTAACTTTCCTCGACAGCGAAAGCCTCTCTTTATTATTCACTTCACCTCTTCCTATCATGCCATTTTGAGTCTAAATTACTGTAAAAGAAAGTAAAAAGGTATAAAAAAGAAAAGAAAGCAACATTTATTACTTAAAGTCATCATAACATTGCATGTAAGTACACATATTATACAGAATGGAAACAGAAAAAGATATCAACAATAACAAAAAATTGAACCGACGAAAAAGGAAAGGCACTGAAAAGCCAAAAATAAAATAATCTTTTTTTCTAAGGTTTGAGTCGGCGCCAAACAAACAAATTAATTATTACGTACGGTGAAATAAAGCATGGCAGCTAAATGCGCGGGGAGTGGGGGGCGGGCGACGCATCTGTGCTACCCGAACGGGCACACACGTGAAGGCACACGTCGTTGCGAGTGGTGGTGCGCAGAACGAATTTTTTGGAATGTTAATGTTTATCACTGGAATCTTCAATTTGCACAAATAATATATCATTATATTTTAATTACTTCTAATTAGTTACATTGTTTTCTTTTTCAAATTATTATTTTTTTCTATTATTTGTCATAATTTCTTACTTAATGATAATAATTTTCATTAATAGGTAGTATCACGTTGTAATTATGTTGTTTTATCTTTTTCCAATATTATTATTTTCTCATTGATCGTTTATTTGTCAACATTTCTTACTTAATAATTTGCTTATTTGTTTGTTTGGCGCCGACTCAAACCTTAGAAAAAAAGATTATTTTATTTTTGGCTTTTCAGTGCCTTTCCTTTTTCGTCGGTTCAATTTTTTGTTAAAAAGTGGTTTATTTTAATTTTTTTTGTGGCTCATTAAATTATTCGTTCTTTATAATTAATTATAATACATAGTAGGCATATTTATATAAAACATGGGTAAGGCTACAAAAAATGCTTGTGGTTGCAACTTTTCAATGTACGAAGGGTTATGTTATGGTGGCATAGAGCGCAGAATGTTGCCGTTATTGCGACCCGTCGTCGTCGTCCGGCTAGGAAGAGTTAGCAGTGACAATTTGACACCTGCATATTTGGACTAGTGAACATGTGAACCAAGCCTTGGGCGTCTGCCACTGAATGAATAAGCCCATACACCAAATAGCTGCTGTAAACCGTTGAGGAGTTCCCTCGACTGTCTTTCGTCGTCACCATCATATCAACCTTGCGTCTCCGTCATACTAAAGAATCTTAGGAACTACATATGTGTGCCAAATTTCAAAAGAATCGGTTCACAATTTAAAAATCTGTAGACGAACGATTATTCATCCCCTATTTTTCTACCCTCAGGGGTGATATTTTTGTATTCCAACTTCAAAAGGACCCAAGTTGAGGTATACCCTTTCAAACAAAAAAAAAAATTTATCGAAATCGGACTACTCTGTAAAAAGTTATGCGTGGTCATACATAAAACATAAAAAAAAAAAATATACGTGTTGACTTGAGAACCTCCTCCGTTTTTCGTCGGTTAAAAAAAAAAAGTAAAAATTAGCGTTCTCCTCGTCAACCGGGCGGTGCAGACATTGACAAGTCATGATGTCTACAATAAAAGGCACTCACTCAGCATAAAACTTCACATATAAAATTGCTTGATCGATAAGAAGAATTTTAGGGGACTTATCATTGAATAGTGCTCGTTCGGCTAAAACATTACACGACAAAGTGTCCGTATATTTAAATGAACGATAACATTGGTGCGTAGCGTTCACGTAAACGAGCATAACTTGACGCGAGCGTCAGCGTCGCCCTCGCTCACAAACAAAATATTATCGAAGCATGGAAACTATGAAATAACGGATGAAACGGCCTCTGCAGGCCGCAACTCATTGTGCTTAGGTATCGATATTCGACGACCTCCGTAGCCGAGAGGCGAGCGGGTCGAACTTTGGCGTCGCGCCATCTCTGAGGGGGCCCTCAACAAGGCAGGTTTGACCCCAGCCGGGTCAATATGGGAAACGAACTTTTCTATATTGTCTCGGGTCTGGGTGTTATGGTACCGTCGTTGTATCTGATTGCTGTAACACAAGTGCCTAAGCTACTTACCACAGAATCAGAGCAATTTTACAGTAATAAGCGAACACTCTTTTGGTCTTGCCCCGCTAGGGGTCTTACACACTTGCCGAAAACACGCGACCGAAGTTCGGAATAACTGCGTCTGCAAAGCTATTTAAATTACTGACATATTTTGCCGAAGTTACGATAAAGCTAATCTGCGGTCGGGCGTCAATTCAGCGGCAACTTATTCTGTGTTAGTATTATACGCAGTCAACGTTCGGTTGTAAAACCAAAAACCTCGGTAAGTTAAAAGTTTGAATTGATCGGTCTGATTCGGAAGGGTTATGGATCGATTCATCGCATCTGTGAACTGTTAAAAAATCGATTATTTTATTCTAAAAAAAATATTTTTCGCTTAACCGATTTTAAATCGACATGCGTACCTCCGACTTCCAGACTGTAGCACCATCTAGCTTGTGCTCGTATCGTGTAGACATTTGCACAATCGTCCCATTGGCTCCAATCGAATGCTTTATTACCGCACGGCTGGGAAAAATGCCTCTCTCCAGTTCACTCACTTAGTGATCAGAGAGGAGGGCGCGCACGCGAATCTGAAGCGTATCGTGCTTGTGATTGGGGGCGGATTGGAGTGACGTGTGACATTGTTATGACTAGTGTGGCTATGAGGTTGACGAAAAAAAGTTTAAATCTGAATTATTAATTATGTAAAAAAATATATTTTATATTAATTACGAATGCCCAGTTCCAATATTAGAAAAACAATCTGTTTTAGTTACGGATAGTAATAAATTATACGAGGCGTTAGCTAAAAACCATTAAAGGACGACTGATGACAGCTGTATGGAATGGTATTATTTAACGACTGGTGGGAAGTGGGTTGGAGAAAAACGTGTAATCATTTTTGACACATTACGAATCGTAAAATATTGGAACTGGGCGTAAATCAATTTTGAATAGGCATCCAAAATACAGATTATTTAATTAAATAACCTAATTAAATTTAAGACGGATTGTTCAGCTCAGCCTTCATCACATCCACAGTAAGTTTGATGACATATGAGATCTTTAAAAAGATGGATAAGATAGTTGATTACTATACAAAATACGATATGAAGCGAAAGAAGTCGCGGACAGCAGCTAGTGTTTAAGCAGCTCTTATTAAATAGAATAGAAAAGTGTTTATTGACACACAAAAATAAAAAATAAAAATACAGAAATACACACACACAGAACAAAATGTGGTCAATTAGGTTCCACCTCAGCAAATGCTGCTACGGCATTATTTCTAACACCGCAACAGCGCTGGTATTCTGGTGGAACCTACCTGCTTGGAAAAATAACTAAAGCCGGAGCTCTTGCTATTTCTCCACGCAAGCGAGTGGCTACAGTAGTAAAATGATTACAGTGAATGAAATACCCAATGAAAAAAAGAAAAAGAAACAGTGAAATCAAATAATATTACATACATTTTCCAAGCCTATTATGAACAAACAGGATAGATAAAAAAAAAAGAAAGTAAAAAGAAAAAGAAGAACTTGTCTATGAAAAATAAAAAACAAAATTAAAAATATGTCTGTGGTACACTGCATCTTGGAAATACCAATGAAATCGTCTACCTACCTAAAAAGTGCTAAACGAATAATCACATTTGTTCAAAATCACAATAATTTAGCAAATTCACCCAATTACCAAAAAATACTGTGCAACTGTGATGCGTCGCTCAAACAACAAACACAAAACCACTTCTATCTGCGATTTGATGACGTGGCAAAGGTTTAACTGAATATTACCGCTAAAGAAAAGATCATTTGCCGACCTCTTCGGTTTCTGGAGACAGATGCTGACTAATCTATTATGCGTCGTGAACAGCCTGAAGGTGAGTTACGATTCATTTATCTGCAAATTTAATAGATATTCACTTAGTTTTTTCTTTAACGCGTATATTGATTTTAGGTCACGCAAAGGAGGAGGCAGGTCATTCCAGCACCGTGAGGCGGCAAACCTAAACGATCCCCGAAAAGCTATGGTACGGTGCTTCGAAGTTGAGAAGATGCATGAAAAGGATCTTTTGGGGTACCTACTTTGATCACGTGTCCAAACAAGTTTATTATAAAGATACTTTGGCCTTCCTGTACTGATGACACCAAACAAGAGAGTAGCCAGGTGCAGTCTTCTTCGTGCTTCCATTTTTAATAGATTATAGTTATTGAGATATGGTGTAACATGTGATCTTGGAGTAATATGAAAGCAGAAACGTGCACAAGCATTTTGCACTCGTTGAATGAGCTTAGCAGTCTTTTTCTTGAGGCATGGCCCATACACAGTATCACAGTAATTTAACTTAGATAATATAAGGGACTCGCATAGTCTAACTCGAAGTTGTTTGCTTAAGTATGACCTAAATTTATAAAGTAGTTTTAGTCTATAAAGGCAGCTTCGTGAGCACTCTGCAATGTGGTCCTCAAAACTTAGCGAACCGTCCATTATCAGTCCCAGATTCCTGACTTTCTCAACACATTCTATTGTGTTTCCTTCAATGTGTACATTAAGGGGTGTGTTTTTAAGTTTCATAGTACTTTTCCTCGTGCCAGTTACTAATAATTTTGTTTTTTTGGGGTTCAAAACTAGACAGTTTTGCTTGCACCAGCCAGCAATCCGATCTAAGTCCTCATTTACCTTTGCCACAGCGCTTATATGGTCTGATGGTGCAAATGAATAATAAAGTTGTAAATCGTCCGCATATAAGTGGTATTGGCAATGGAAAATCCTTCGTGTGATGTCGGCACTGTATAGAGCATATAGGATTGGCCCCAAAATAGAACCCTGGGGGACGCCTCGGGTGACTGCACATTCACCAGAGCACAGCTCAGACCCATCTTCCTTGATCAGTTTCACATACTGTCGTCTGTGCTGGAGATAACTACTAAACCATTTCACAGAGTTGGCGTCGATTCCATAAAAAGCCATCTTTGACAGTAATAGTGGAATGTTTATGCAATCAAAGGCACGCGAAAAATCAAGCAGGAGAAGCATGCTGATCTGGCCGCAATCACGTGCTACTAGTAGGTTGTCTACAACGTCAGCCAGTGCTGTGGCTGTCCCATATCCCTTCCTAAAACCTGATTGCCACTCAGGGAGTATGTTACTGTCCTCCAGATATTTAGATAACTGATTACAGACTATCCTTTCCAATACCTTAGAGATAAACGGAAGCAAGCTTATGGGTCGCAGTTCACTAAGGGTGTTTGGATCACTGACCTTTGGTAAAGGCTTGACAATGGCATTAGAAACACTCACAATGAGCTAAGTTGTAGAACATTTTAGAGTTATTGGTATAGAGAGGTGTGTGTGTGTGAGTGTTTCTATTAGTTTTTTATGACATTTTCGGCAGATGAGCTTGCTATTCATCTGATGGTAAGTGACTACCGCCGCCCATATACATTTGCATCACCAGACGAGCTACAAATGCACTGCTGGCCATTTAGAAAAAGATACGTTATTTTTAAGAAGACTTGACGGTTGTATTAGTCCGGAAATACCGCTTGCGACTATGTGTGCCACAGTTTGGTTGTACGAGGCAGAAAGTAGCGAGAAAACTGCACAGTAGTCCGGAGTGTGACCCGAAGCGTGGTGCCAGCGGCGCTCGTGCGAGTCGTCTCGCGCGTGTAATGGCGCCATAACACTCGCAGATAGCGCGCACTCGACTCGCCCTTAACTGCGCCTCTCGCGCGACTCATCGTTTTTTAGGTTCCGTCACTCAATCAGTAGAAACTCTACTTAGAAGGTACTTGACAGGCCTCATTACAGCACGCTATAATATGTCTATATCGTCCAGCCTTTCTCCGGGAGGGGCGGGCAGAAACCATATCCTTCCATTTGCTGTGATCTTGGCTAACTTAAACCTTTTCTTCTTCCACATCCATTCATCTTTTAAGGGTACGAATGACATATTTGCAAGACAACACAAATTTGATCATGTTCTTCTGTAAAGCAGAAGGAACCAAACCAAAAATGTTTTTTTTTTAAGTCAAGACCGAAATGGACCTGGGTGGCACATCAGTCTCGCTATCATAAATAAATAGATATTTGTTGCAGATAATGTTTATGAAATGGCTTCATAGACTCGTTATCGTACAAATTCGGCAATTTTAACGCTAAAAAGTGTATATTTTCCATAACTTCTTGTAGAGAAAATGTAATTAATACCGAGGAGTGCAACAATATCAGAGATATTAACGTGCCGTCACATCAATCGAGGGTCAAGTGGTCTAAGTATCGGGTTGATTAGATTCTAGGTTCCATTCCCAGCGACCAATGTATATGTTTGAAATTTTCCAGTAGAATTTGATTCTTGATTTCAAAGATGCAGTTTTACATAGATCAGGATAAGTACAAATTGTGGATGTAAGTAAATAATCGAAGTAAAAACACCCACTTAACCTTGTTCTACAAAAAAAACCTCAACGTTACGAAGCATTAAAGAAAGTTCGTACTTGCTTCACAGTACAATGAGTTGCAGTGAGAAATTTTCAAAAATTGTAACATGTTAACTTCATTCCCAAGAGTCCCTTTTCAGTAACTTGATGAAAGGAACGGGAAAAGCAGTACAGAGAAACCTGGTTTTTAGATATTACTGTTTTATTGCTTTTGGATACAGTCCTCTGAAAAAGAGTATGTTCCAAATCGACCCCAAATATTCAAGTAGTTTCTGAACATACTTATTTAAAAGTTCTTGACGATTTGGGTACCTTCTTCCTTTCATTGATATCGGTAAAACGACACGTTACTGGTCTGATAGAAAAGCTGATAAACCACTTATTTCACAATTTCATAGTAAATGTTGCCAGCTGCATGAATTATTCTTCCAGAAAGGCTCTCTACGAACTAACTCCATATTGCGAAACTGTGCTTCATTTGGGATGCTGACAACATCCCCAAACAATTTCAAAGTATCAATCTAAGACTGTAAGTGACAAGAGAAAAACCGTAAAAGAGTTTTATATTTTTTTCAAATTATTATTTAATGCAATTTGAAAATACTTAGGTACTATGTGTAGAATTGTGAAATTACTGATTGCTGTCTTCATAGAAAATTTATAAATGAAACCTGTTTTGACTATATGAGTTAACTATCTAGACATTTTTTTAAATTTTGGTTAACTCAAATTAATGTTAGCTTACACTAAAATTGTTGGTTTTAAGTACGCCATCTTGTTCTTTCTTCACTGTTACTGCCTGACTTGTATTTTCTTTCAAAGTCTCTCAGGGCTTAGTTTCAATTGTGTCCGCGTGTCGCTACTGGCGCATAAATCATCGTCGGGGCCGATTTGTGACGGGCTATTAAGGGGAGAGTGACTGCACGCGCCAATAAAGCCTTCAAAATGGTTCTTAGCTAGGTATATACATAAAGTGGTAACTGCAAGTATCATGTATGTTAGTGTTTCCCGCGGGATTTGAACCTACTACAACACAATCTTCGGATTTTCAAGCCTTACGCTCCAAACATCACACCACGGAGTCAGTTATGTTTTAACAAAATTTTAACACCGCTAAAGCTGTTGTGTGTGAAAGAGAGAGTGAGGAAAGAGTCTAATTTACTGGATTTATTTAAATATAATAACCCATAAACACCGTTTTACCAAAGTCGGTGAGACTACAAGCACAGAAGCATTTCCCGATAATCAGTTTTGGGAAGAATTCGATTTTAAAGTGTTGTTTAATGAGAAAATAGCTCGACGTGAGATCGGAGTTGAAGTTACCTGCTTTAGTTTAGAGGAACGTGGACATAGTTGGCAGGAAAGAGTAAGACAGCTGAACATGTTCACGTTTCTTGGTGATGTATTCATGATTAGTATAGTAATATAAATAAATAAATGCGCCAGACATCCACACCAATCACCTGGTCTCAAACTAAGGTTTCCCCTTGTACTATGAGTACCAGACGACGGATACTAACTGGGGGCGTCATCCCAGCACACCCAGACCCAAGTCAATTTAGAAAAGTTCGTTTTCCAAATTGACCTGACCGGGAATCGAACCCCGGGACCTTTCACGCTTTGGCCGCCTATCTTAGCCACTGCGCCACCGAGGTCGTCTAGTAATATAAAGTTCATTGTCAAAACATTTCATTGAAGAAAGTGTAACTGGATAAATTTTAAATCCTTTCAGCAGAAAAATAGGTTACAAATAAGAAGCCCTGGTTTTAGTATCAATATTTTGTTCAGTCTATGTTTGTTCTGACAGAAATTTATATTTAATTGTAACTATTTAATAATGTTACAAACATTATAATTGTGTAACGGTAGTTTATACCTGTAGTAAGCAGACATGTTTACATAAGGACCGTTAAACGTATGTAGTGAATGTTTTGTGTAACCTTTTAATAAAATAATGTTTAAAACGTTAATACGATATGACTGTCTTTAGTTCCTTAAGTTTTTATGACCTATTTTCGATTCAGTTGGTAAAACTACGATAAGCGATCAAAAGTTATTCCGTTAACATATCTGTATTGAAAGAGCGGCAGCACAAATGCCACTTTAAAACAATAAGTTCAATACAGCGTGCAGCGTTCAAAACACACCCTGCCTTAAGCTTTCATTTGTTTAACTCGTTGAAGTTCAGTGTGTGACTCTATTTATTTTCCTTCGATCCTACTTACGTACCATTTACTACGTCTGTTGTCAGACGCAACGTAGTCAACTCGATTGTTGCCTTAGATTAGTTTATCGGAAGTAACTAAAGCGCTCACGTGTTGCTATAATTGCACCTTGTCGCGCTGAGCCAGGGTTGCCGATACCAATGTACCAAACTCCACAAAGTGCGTGGCCCATACATTGACGTAAAGAATAACAACGCTCAAACAAAGGAGATATTACAAACAAAAAAATACGAAAAGAACAATACGTCTACGGTGTTCTCATACCAACATTTATTTTGAGTTAACGTACTCGTTCAAAAATCTTATCACTTAATATTTTATTGATTAGAAATAATGGACACACTATTTACCTACTTACTATTTTATTATACACAAAGCTAAATATTGTATTTATTAGTGTTTATTATTTGTTTGTTGTATTACCAGTGAACCAAATAAATAAATAAATGAGATACGAGCTTTTACACCGACTGAAGAAAGTTCAATTTACGGATCCATCCATTGTTCTCAAAATAATAATCAAAATAATCTCAAAATAAACAAATTATATAAGGATTGGACAACATCACATACCTTGCTCTGATTCTGTGGTAACTAGCTTCTGTTACAGATATCAGAAACAACGACGGTACCACAACATCCAGACCAGAGACAATTGAAAAAAGTTCGTTTCCTATATTGACCCGAATGGGGATCGATCCCGGGACCTCAGAGATGGCGCAACAATAAAGTCCGGTCCGCTCGCCTCTCGGCTAAGGAGGTCGTCAAAACAATATTTTTTCCCAAAATCTCCCATTCGGTTCCAAATTCCCCATATTTTAGGGAGCTCCCCGCAAATGGTGCGTTGAGCTGCCTCGCGCCTGAAGTGGCCGCCGGCTCCGTCGGGCGGTGGCTTACCGTCGATCTGATGACGGGGATCCGGTGGTGGTGGTGTTTCCACGCAGGCTTAACCTGAGGGTTAAGTCTTACGGTCGATGAGGTGGTGCAGGCTCGCTACACGACGAGACTTACTGTGGGCCAGAGACAGAAACAGGAGCCTTGGATTCAGATGCCTGGACTTCAATGGAAGTCACTTACGACATCCCACTTGTGGCGGAAGGAAGAGCACAATTGAACCGATTTATTAGGTCTTCTTTTTTAACTCTCAACGCAAAAACGACGGAGTGCTAAAATATTGATGTATCTGTGTGTGTTTGTGTTTATAGTCGGACGTCTATGGCTTCGTACATCCCTAACGGTTGAATCGATTCAGCCGTGTACTATAGTGAAATATATATATATATATATTTTTTGTATTATCATTTTTTTAAATATTGTACTGCAATCTGTCTTCTTCTCTGGGACATTCAGAAGTATGTTGGATGTGCTACTAATGGCTTGCGTGGTATGTAACCTATGTTACATCCTCAACAACTGAGACAGTGATATATATATTACTGTGATTGGACCAAACGATATTATCATAAAAGGATTTTGATAAAGAAGCCTAATTGCCAATTAACATAAAAAAAGGTTGTGACTTTTACGCAGCAGGTCTTTAATCTATGTACTGTAAAACTTCAATACTCAATACTCAATACTCAATCTTTTATTGCTGCTATAATGTAGATACAGTACTTTTTAAAGTTTACACTCTGTGACACCGTAGCAAGAACGTTACAGTGCTTTGAATCGTTGCGGCGCTACGGAATTTTGAGTCCCGTACTCAAGCCATATTGCATACCATTACAAGATTAACGTATCATGTGAATGGAAACTCATTTTACACTCCAACTCAGTCATTAGGTACTGACGGTAAGTTGCAGTTGTTCTACGTAGGAGTCAGGTTTCATTCGATTCGTTGAATGCCGCGTCCACGCGCTTACGCGCTCCGTGCGTCAAGTTTTAATTGTAAAACTTGAATCATTCGCGGACTTTGCACGTTTTATCTCATCGCCGCTAATTGCCTCCCCCCTCACCCCCGTTCCCCGGGGCACGGAGCTCGTCTCACCGGACCCACTTGCCCGGATTAGAACCTCTGATGATAACGAGTTTGGTTTCCTTTTGTTTGAATTAAAAAAAGTGCGATTTGAATAGCGCGTTGTGCTTTCAGATCAACTTGGGTCATTTATGTAACGTAATGCTTTTCAGATCAATTTGTACTGTAATTTGTTTTAAAAACTTAATAAAAAGGACAATATTCATTACCAATGAGATATTACGCATTTTAGAACACAAGACAGCAAGCAAGGAATTTATTATAGGATTAAACTTTAGAAAGCTATCCAATAAATCATTTGTCAAAAATATTGAATACTACCAAGTATTTTAGTTTACACAACGTTATTTGTCATAGCGCATGGTACTACTTAAACCCTTTCATTTCATACATCAAGGGTGTTGTCTCATTATTATAAGCCACAAAAGTCATTCCATCAATCATAGCTATAGCTAAAACTCGTTTTAAACTAATGCAACTTTAAAAAAAAACAATAACGATAAGTATGTAGTTCTAAACATATTCGGCAGAGGGTACTTACCGTAGGCTAACGGGTTGATACAGCAGAAAAATGTAATCGGCTATCATAACTTACGGTTAGCTCAGTTGGAAGAGCAGCACGCGCGATACGTGAAGGTCGTGGGTTCGATTCCCGCACCGCAAGGAGAGATGATATATTTCTGTTTTTTAAAAATATATGAAAAAAAACTATTCAAAATCGATTAATCCGTTCAAAAGCTACAACGTTATGCACATTTAAAGTATCACGCCATCTCAGTAATAATTCCAAAAAGCGTATTCTTCTCACTTGAAATTACAAAAGATCCTTCGACGATCAGTAACAAGTGTTCCCTTAACAGAGCTATGGCCTCAGCCAATTAGGTGTACGGGAAGAGCTCGTGCGGCTCCTCGGGCCTGAGCGGCGCAAATACGGGCGCTGATTGAGCTCAAACACTCCCCCCCCCCTCCCGCAGCAGCAGGGGCGTGCGCCTGCAGCAGACCCTCCGGAGCCATCGATACTTCTCGGTGACGGGCCTCTGTCATCGGTAATACGATTGGACGCAGTAATGCTCCAATGCACACGTTTTCTCTTGGAAAGACTGTTCTTTCTTCTGTTCCACATATTGAGTTTACATATACTCATAGCTAAAATTACTTGAGTGTGCAAGGGGTGTAAACATTGAACTTAAATTTTTGTACATCTCTAGATCAAATCTTTAATTAGGCTATGTTGGATGTTACGTATAAGTCTAAAGTGTCAGTGTATTTCTACATATCTTGCTATCTTTAAGGACTTTGGTGGCGCATTGGCTAAGTTTTAGTATGTTAGTATCAAACATCTGGTACTCATAATATAAATGAAAACCATAGTTTCAGAGAAGTTGCTTGTTGCGAGTGTTCTGGCGCATTTATTTGTTTTTTTTTATCTATGATAGATAGATACACTTTATTGCATAGACGAATTTCTAAATTTACAGAAATTGGGTTTACAGACATAATCAAGTACAATATAGGCGGTCTTATTGCTAGATGCTAGAGAGCAATCTCTTCCAGACAACCTTTAGGTAGAGGAAATAGTATATATGTCACCGTAAGATTGTAAAAATCGTTAGATTACAATATATCTCGCGAGATTGTAAACTGTCGACAGATTTTGAACCGTAACATTATGATTGCAATTTAACGCAATATTTTTCGCTATATTGTAATCTATCGATTAGAATCGGTCAAATTGTGAACTGACGTAGAACGGAATGCATCTCGGGCGCTGATTGGTTGAGAGTTATGTGCCCCCGCCGCCCCGTCATTCGCTATATTTGTTTGTTATTTCGTTTGTTGTCTTTATACTATTAATTTATGGTATGTTTAAAGGACTAAATATTTTTTTATAAAAGTTGCTTAAAATTTTTTAATTTTAATTTGTGTTAAAAGACAAAATAATTGTTTCATTTTATTGTAATTTTCAATTATAAATATTTCGGTACAATTATTTCTCAAAGTATGTCAGGATTATTGATTACCTAGTAAATAGTAAATACATTTTTGAAGATTTTTTGAAGTGCATTTATTTTATTTAAACGACATCTTCTTTATATAAAAGAAATGATTTGAATTGAATTTCATTCTAACTTTACGCGAACATAGAAAGGCTGGTCGTGATTGGTCGCTCATACAATAAACCGACCAATCAGGAAGAGCTTTCGGACAGTTGATAGTTTGACGCCTAACAAATTGTAATTTAACGGTTTCACTTCGATAGATTACAATAAAGCGAAAAATAATCCGTTAAATTGCAATCCCCAGTTACGGTTCACAATCTGTCGACAGTTTACAATCTCGCGAGGTAGATTGTAATCTAACGATTTTTACAATCTTACGGTGTATGTCTATGTCTCGTTTATTGCTAAAGTCGACGTAATTACAAAAAAATTCGTGGAATCAGGAGTCGAAGCGACCCCGGGATCTGTAATGAAAACACGACTGGAGACATCCGAGAAGGCAGAAGAAGATTGTAAAGGCACACCCTGCACCTTCTCATCGCTGCACCCACAGACAAAACGGTAAAAAGGACAAGTGCAACTGGGGTGATTCGCTCCGTAACACGCTCGCTGAGAACTTGATTGAGTAATTGAGTGCACTGACAATGGGAGCGGAGCTTTGCATACTCGAACCGCATTTTAAACAAGACGAGTCCGTGTGTACCACATCAGAGAGAGACCTAAATGTATTTAATGCTTTACCAAAGCGATAGCGTCTATAAATATATTTTATGAAAAAAATATATAAATTTGGACAACATCACATACATTGCCCTGATGCTGTGGTAAGTAGCTAAAGCACTTGTGTTACAGAAATCAAAAACAACGACGGTACCACAACACCCAGACTTGAGACAATATAGAAAAGTTCGTTTCCCATATTGACCCGACCGGGGATCGAACCCGGAACCTCAGAGATGGCGCGACGCTAGAGTCCGGCACGCTAGCCTCTCGGCTACGGCGGTCGTTCACTGGGCGATAAACCTAAGCCATACTTATTTCGTATCTAACACAGATAGATGTAGCAATTGCATGCCTTTGTTCTTATCTACACTAATATTATAAAGAGGAAAGATTTGTACCTATTTTTGTATGTTTGTAATGAATAGGCCCAAAAAGTACTGGGCCGATTTAAAAAATTATTTCACCAATAGAATGCTACATTCTTCCAATTTGACATAGGCTACAAAATTAGGGATCCTTGGTAAAACTTGAAAAATTTCAACAGAAAAGCGGGAAAAATTCTCTAAGGCGAAACGAAGTTCGCCGGGATCGCTAGTTTTATATATGTCAAATTCAATATTAAGTATATTTTATAAGTTATGTAAAATAATATCTTTTAAATCTTCTAATTACAAAGAACCGCTCGTATGTCAAGAAACAATGGATATGCAATTATGTCTGGATTCCGGGACCAGAGCGGTTAAGCAATAATGCCCTTGACCAGACTAACTTCACAAAATGACCTATGAGTTACCTATTAAGTCGGTGCTTTATAATGAAGATTTCCCTTTCAAGGTAATATAGGTAGCTGTGAGTCAGTTTAAGCCTAGTCAGTGAGGGGTGTGAGAAGGTTTGTTCATCTCTCTCAATAGTTAGAAACTTGCTTTTTTTGAAGTGTATTTAAGTATGTAGCTATATGCTGTAGTACTCATCGTTGGTTTTCATGACACATGTGCATTTATTTTAGTTCCTTACTTTGAGCTTAGGTAGGTACTTGATTTACACATATAATGTATGCGATTTCTGATGTTTATTATTCTTAGTTGACAATACATTTATAAAAATGTTTCAAAGTCAATATAACAGGTATTAATTTAGATTATTTTTTTACAATACGACGAATTTAAAAAGATATATTAACTAATTTTATGTAATTATTGAGATTACTTGTCGTCTCATTATACAGGTCTCTAAATGACCCAAATTAACGACTCGCCCTGGCTTTGCTACTTTGATATATTGATTTTTATAAATTTAGCGGCTTGTCTTTAATGAAATGAAATGAATATAATGAATTATAATAAAAACCATCCACTTAATTCCCTCAATCTATTGAAAAAACTGCATCAAAATCCGTTGCGAAGCTTTAAAGGCCTAAGCACACATAGGGACAGACAACCGGAAGTGGTCTTTGCATATATTGTGAAGAGATTGTGATTTTTGACTGTTTATTATGATTATCGGCCGGCACCAGTTACATATTTTTATTAATCAAATAAAATCAAATTAGATTCCTTTTCACCATGTCTCAAGCTCTGTTCTATTTGTCCGGAGCTAACTAATGGATGTAGCTCGAGGGCGCGGTTCTGCCCGTCACTCCTAGTGCTGTAGCAATACTGATACATTATCGAATACCTCCAATACTGGCAACTAATTGTAGTCTAATAATAAATAAATATTGGACAACATCACATACATTGCTCAGAGTCTGTGGAAAGTAGCTTAAGCACTTGTATTACAGAAATCAGAAACAACGACGGTACCACAACACCCAGACCCGACAATATTGAAAAGTTCTTTTCCCATATTGACCCGACCGGTGATCAAACCCGGGACCTCAGAGATGGCGCGACGATAAAGTCCGGTCCGCTCGCCACTCGGCTACTGAAGTCGTCAAAAACGGTAATAAGCTCAGACTCGTGCTTATATTTCCCGCATCGCAATGACATTTAAACAAATTAAATTGTCTTATATGACGATTTTTTAAAAAGATTGTTTAAATGTGTGAGTCTTTTCACCGCTACTTAATTTATCGTACCCACTTCTCTTCATTTACTACATAGTATTTCCTGTACATTAAATTGTACTGTATTTTGTCTGTTAACCCAATGCCTGTAAATGTTTTGACCAATAAAGTAAATATATCTTTAATCGGTTGCTAGACGCAGCACTAGCTTCTCGCAGTTCCCCCGCGATTGCAATGTTAGTGTCTGTTTAAAAATATTAGTAAAAGCGACTAGTTTTAAAGTGTATTTTTCCTTTATTAGTATATCTGTCGATAGATAGAGCATCCCTGTCGAGGCAGCTCAATCGCGCGACTGTCATTGGTGAGCACAATACTCGCGGCGTTACATTAGAGCTAATGATTGGCGGCGCGCTGACGACGCACTTCCGCTCGCTTCTCGACGAATCATCGCTGCTTCCGCTATGTTAATCTATCGTTACTTCCGCCGAGTCTGTTGTAAAGCATTGAAGCAATGCCTGGTAGAACTTTACGCACGGAGCTGATAAGTTTATTTGCGAACAACAAACGAGTATGTTATACATCTGTAGGTATCATTTTTGTCAACCATTATGTTATGGGGAGACATTAGGGACGTCGACTGGCAGTAATCAGGTGAGTACACCTTTAAAAGTCAGTTAAAAAAAACCTTAAAAATATTTTTATAAAAAATATTAAAGAGGAGGATTTGTATGTCAAACTCAAAGTCAATATTTTTATGTAGTAATACTTTTGAATAGTCTCTATATAAAGAAAATGAAGCTACCTTTATGTATAATGTATGAGAAACTAACTATTTGTCTTAGTGCAAAATTAGTAATAAGTTTAGCTTTCATTTGTAAAAAAAAACTACTGAGTTTCTTGCCGGTATCTTCTCTTTAGTTATAGGTTCCGAACCGGAGGTAGCTTCATTTGCTTTATATAGAGACTATTCATAAGTATTACTAATGTAATCTATGTGAATAAAAAAATATTGACTTTGACTTTGACTTTGACTATGCATTTAGACTACAGAAAAAGTAATAGATTTAGAGTTTTCAAATATGATTATGAACTCATTATTTATCTGCAAACGCTGGCTCAGCCTCCGAGATAGATCAAAATAATTTATTACAGTATTGTACGTTTAAAAAAGGTCTACAAATTTCATAATGGTATTAATGTGTATCTCTTTAGGGTTACCTACAATCGTCATTTTTATGCCTTTCCATTAATACGGCATGAATAGGCAGCCACCTATTGTCCAATTAATTAATTTGAGTCGTATACATCTACTACATAAAAATAAGTCGGGTTTTCCTTTCTGACGCAGAAACTCCAGATCGCACGAACCGATTTCCACGGTTTTGCATTCGTTGGAAAGGTCTCGGGCTCCGTGAGGTTTGTAGCAAAGAAAATTGAGGAATATTTTCAACAGAAAAGCAGGAAAATCCTCTAAGGCGAAACGAAGTTCGCCAGGACCGCTAGTTTATTATAGAAAACTATGACTTTTTACATCATGTAATTGCAATGAGAATATTCGAAGAAATTATTCTTGATTAAAAATATTGTATGAATATTGTATGAAGATAGGACGAGTCGCTAGTATAAAATTATATTTTGATAACCTTTCTGGCCGGACTCTGGCGCTGCGCATTCTCTAAAGCCCCGGGTTCGGTTCCCTGTCGGCCCAATATGTAAATCGTTCTTTTTTTTTTGTATGTTCTCGAGTCTATGTGTTGTGGTACCGTCGTGGTTCCTGATTTCTGTCACTGAATCGGGGTAATATTATGAGAACTGTTATTTGGTATTGTTAACCTTTCATTGATATTTTCGTATGAAATATTTCCAAGACATGTGATACCATAACAGTTATATAATTCAAAAAAGTTAAAGATATTTGTCGCAATGTTTCCAAGTCGGTGGCAGCCACAGATTTATAGGGCTCGCACGAGGCCGCGACGTCGCGCGACAAATTTATGTCGCGTTGTCGCGGCGACAAACATTGCGACGGTAATGCGATTGGAAATAGTTTTGTGATGTATTTTCATATCCCGGGTTTTAGAAGTTCCTTATTTATTTTCTAGTTCCAGCCTAACGGTTGTGTAGCTAATTCATTAATGTATGTATGTAGTTGTAAAGATATATTTGTAACTATCGGTTGCCCCGATTTTGTTAGAGTTATTTCGGGACATAATCTTATAGGTATGTTATTTAGTATGCCATTCATCTTTCTTAATTTTTATTTTCAAATTTTAAATAATTTTTAAATTCATTTGCAATATTAACAGTATTTATTTTTATTCATCACTACGTTTTCTTAGTTAATATTTTGCACGGCCATACCCGATATCTATTATTTCCTCTTTCTCACTGAAAGGGATTGCTTTCTAGCAATGAGACCGCCTAATTAGTACTTGAATATGTCTGTAAAACCAGTTTCTGTAAATGTTTCCGTGCAATAACGTGTAGATGCACTATCTAAAAAGTACACAATATATTTGTAATTAGGATGTTTATTACGAACAAACTCAAAAATAGTGTCCTAAGGATATTGTGGTATTGAATACGAAGAGTATTAAGCGTGCACACACATTAAGAATCATGTCAAACCATATTGTTATTAAACTTATGATGTTTTAAATAAACAGAAAAATGTCATCTCCCCTTCTATCTTTCTATCTAGTGCGGCGTAAAGCACTGTAAAAATCATAAAAATCGATGTAACGAAACTTGTTGTAACTTGAAACATTGCCTGGACGCACCCTAACATCAAGATGCCAAAATGAATTTCCCACCGAATAAATCAGAAGTAATGTAAAGTATTAATTACGTTTTGAATTGTAGCCGTTAAAATAGTCGCCGTACTATCGCGCTCCTTCCGTGCCACCGGCGGCGCGCGCGCCTTTTCGCGCTCATTTCGCTTCTCCGCTCATTCCGCTCTTCACGCTCAGCCGATCAGCGAATTAATACAAACACAATTTCAATTGAATTGCGCAAAATAAATGATAGCTGAATGTTTCTGTGAATTTGTGTTGCAATCGTGTCCGTCATTGGGAAAATGTTCGCAGGAAATGCGATTCGTATTTGGCCTAAAGCAAACATTATATTTATTTAATCGAGGAAATTACAGGATTATTTTAGTACCCATAATTAGTCATTGCCTTTTGTGTGGTTGAGCACGGCATCAGTTGTTTAATATTGGTCTCACTAGCACGTTCATTGGTCCGACACCTGAAAAAACATATTATATTGGATTTTTCACGCAAGAAAGATAATTTCTTTGAGACTTCATAATTGTCCGACCTACACATAATAATGTATTATTGGTACCGTTAACAAGAAACCAAATCATTGATATCAGATAAGTTGTATTTCATTATTATCTTGTGAAATGTTTGTTGCATGAAAACGAAATAACCGTAGTTAAGGTAGAATAAATCGGCAACGAAAATAATGCAATGCTAAAGAGACTTCCCAAGTGAGTGGAGTATCAACAACGCGGCCTGTGAGCGAAATCAATATGTGGTTCCGACAATCAATTCCGCTATTGTGTCTGCTGTCAAAGAGGAGGGATATCTTTGTCTCCCATAAATCAGGGTATGGAGAATATCCCCCAACGTTTTCTTTCACCGAGAAAATGTCATCGCCTTATTTGTCAGGCGTATATCGCTGATGTCAGCAATTCAGTGGACTGGCCGTAACGTAACCAAGCCAGCTTCCGTGTATTGATTCAACGTGTTATTCTATCAATCCGGTAAATAGGCGAGTCCGTGTCTATTTTACGAGTGTGTTGCCCCGGAACAGAAGGAATCCTCGTAAAGTAAATTATCTGCGGATATCGTCCAATACCGCTGAGCGCGGCGCGGCGCCGACGCAATGATATTACGAGTGCGGTGCTGGGCGCCATCCGCGATGGTGTACTCTATGGCATGAGCGCTAGCGTTTAGTCACGAGCGAGAGCGATTTACACTTGATCTGTAGCGGGTGGAGACGCGCGTATAAAAGTGAAGTATGATAATGACGAATGACGACGCGCTGCTTTGAGTGCAAAGGTAGCGATATAACTATAATACATTAAGGTATTTAACAAATAGTAATTTTAATTCTTTTAAAATTTTTTCAGTATCGATATCTACTATTTCTTCTACATTAAGTTTGTCTAGAAGATATTACTTTCTAGCGATAAGACCACCTAAATTGTACACACGGCAGCAGTAGGTACGGTATTCAAAGGTATTTTCCTCCCCTAAAAAAAAGTACGAGTATCGTAATTCTAGTTTTTTTTTATCTTAAGTAGTAATGAGTTCCTAGCTTAAGGGCTTAGGTAAGCCCTTAACTTGAAGGCTTGTGAATGTTATTTGGCTGCGGTTTTCTGTAAGGTGGATTTCACTAGTCGAGCTGCTCTAGTTCGAGCCATAAATCGCTTTGCCCTACCTCCCTCAAACTCACGTGACGCAGGCATACGTGGTGCAAAAACCCTACGATCTAAACAACAAATCTTGAAGGTTCTTAAATGTCCATTACCCTTGGACCACCCGCCCTCCTCGGACAAACGGAGAGATATTGTCGAATTAAACAATGTGCGGGAGTTTTAAAGTAATTGGAGAGGCGGAAGGATTACGGCAGGACGCCGTGACGCGCCGCGCCGCTTAAGTGATTGTCTACGAGTATTTATGAAATGGCTTACACAACGCGCCAATTGGAAGACGAGGTATCGACGAGAAGGTAATGCTTGCACTACCTTTCAAGAAACTGTTAATTTTTATTGCTAGAATTATATTTTCATTAAGTTTCTGAATTTTTTTAGGATTTGGATAAAAGTAATAAGTAAATAACGGAGTGATAAATCTAAGTAAAAATACTAAAGTATAGCATTGCCTAATGTTTGAGATATCCCTGACTAAGGGAATTTTTAAAATGAAAGTTCGTGAACACTTCTCTCTCGCTAATACATAAATCGTAGACATGAATTTGTCAATTGCTGAATCCATTTATATATATTTATTTTTTATTTTATATTTTTATGTGGTATTATTTACTTATGTATATATAAGTATGTATATGCTCATTATGTAAATATAAGTATAGCTTCATATTATTCATGTATGTCTATATGTATATTCGATTGTTTCCGAAATGAATTTTGTAACGCTTGATAGTTACTATTCTCGTGTATTATGTTTTTATTTTATTTTTTAGATTACTTATGCACTTTGTCACTATTACCGCACCCATAAACTAACTCTCCGCATGACCCAAAGGTTGACTGGTAGAGAACGCCCATAGCATTAAGTCCACCTGTTGTACTTTTTTTTTTGTGCAATAATGTTTTTAAATAAATAAATAAATAAATATGCCGAAACCCCACATTGAAATGTTAAAAAGCTATAAAACTTGAGTATGGTCAAACTGATGTATATTTGGACACAAAACTTGATAAACAACTTAAAACAATGAATGAGTGCGTGCGACGCCACTGATACATTTCTAAATGAGGTAAAATTCAAAAATGACGAATAAAACACAATGTACGTTGCTTGTTCCGACACATAGTTTTTTCGTATATTTATTTTATGTGTAATATATACCATTGGGCAACAAAAGAAAGCAACTTATAACGCCATTAATTCAATGCGGCTTCGTCTGTCCATGACTGCGGTTAAATAGAGTTAAAAAGATTTAACAAAAAAAAAAATTAACAAGATTACTCCATTTCATTGGCATTCGGATAGATATCAATTTCATAATGTTTTGAACACCTCGATTTTTAAGTACTGTAAAGGTTTGATGACCTTCGTAGCCGAGAGGCGAGTGGGCTAAACTTTTCTACATATAGTATCTCGGGTCTAGATGTTGTGGAACCGTCGTTGTTTCTGATGTCTGTAAGAAAAGTACAAGCTGACTAAACACGACAGTTAATTCCAAATGTAAATTAGTATATTACAATTTATTTGTGAATGGTGTCAACAGCCGAATTGTTTGGCACAAGAGACATTTTTGAACCTGTCAAAGATTAAACATCGTCGTGTTGTGATACAGCCGAACATGCAATAAGCCCGGTCGTGGTCTCGCGACAGCTGAGGGCCGCACGCGCACGGACGCGCTGCTTTGGGCTTGTTCGCGGTCGAGTAATGCGCGCGGCTGATGCGCGCCCACTGACGGTGTAATAGTACGGGAGACGATTAAGGATTTCGCTTCATAACGAAGAAGATTATGCTTAAAGCCTGTGGCATTCATCGGCTTGCGTCAATCCAAAGCTGGGAATAGACCTGTCTACGTCTTTCCTAATCTTGGACTTCATATTTTTGAATCCAATCTCTGCCGCATGCCCTACAATCACATAAAACATCACATACATTGCTCAGAGTCTGTGGAAAGTAGTTTAAGCATTTGTGTTACAGAAATTAGAAACAACGACGGTACCACAACACCCAGACCCGAGACTGTACAAAAAAGTTCGTTTCGACCGGGGATTGAACCTCAGAGATGGCGCAACGTCAAAGTCCGGCTCGCTTGCCTCTCGGCTACGGAGGTTGTCAATTTTAATAGTTAGTGTAGTATGAAAGTAGCATCGGTGATTGAAAAGATGAAAGTAAGCTGGTGTGAGTGTGTGTGTGTGATGAGAAATGATGCTATATATATGTGACAAAACAACAAAGAATATGAGTGTTTGTTGAAGTGCAGAATGGCAGTTTAGATGAAGAACAGAAAAGAGATCGATGGAGTGTGTGAAACATTATATGAATGAAAAAGGTGTGAATAGTTTTGTAATAGCTGATAGGAACAAATAGAAAAAATATCTGGGGAATGAGGCAAATATATAGTAGGTACTGCAGTACCAAATGCACTATGTTTGAGAAAAAACCGATAAAAGACTATAATTTCTAGTTTCTTTTACATTTATTATAACTGTGCAAAAAGTCTCAAGTGGCAGTTATACTTATTATATTAAGTCCGATTCTGCCAAAATTTGGTAATAGGAAAGGCACTAAAAACAGATACACTGAATAACACTTTGTTACAGAAACGTTTATTAATAAGTATACGAAAAGCAATACAAATTATTTTCTAATATGCTTTTCACTAGTTAATTGCGCGTGGCCTCCCCTGCTATAAATTATGTCAATATTGACGCGACACATTCGTGTGTTGACGAGACTCGGCGTGATGAGTATTAATTTTGTGTCGCGATGAGCATTACGATTTGTGATTAAAAGCGAACATTTTAAACTGCTTAATATATTTTGACCAAATTATGTGCTTTCAAAAGCAAATTGTTCATCAATGTGTTTTATATCATACGTAACGGGTTATTACTGTGTAAATATTGTATTCATGTATGCAAGGCTCAGTGAGAAAGAAAAATGACTAATCACGAGTCATGACTGTGTCCACAGATCGTTGGTAGACGGCCATATATAAAGAGAAATAACAGCTGTAACACATAACACACACAATTACATTATACTAAAACAAACTAAACCGTAAAACATGTTTGTAATTGTTTTTAATTTTTTTGCTTAAACTTAAGATGTTTTCCTTTAGATCATGGCTAGATTAGCAGTCTTTGTGACGAGCGGGCCGGACTTTGGCATCGCGCCACTCGGTGTTCCGGGTTGGATTCCCAATCAGTTAAATATGGAAAGCGAAGTTTTTTTTTATTGAATTGGGTTTTTGTGTTGTGGAAATGTCGTTGTATCTAATTTTTTTTTTAATTTCTGTAACACAAGAATCTTTAGCTACTTGCTAAAGATTCAGAGAAATGTATGTGATATTGTCTTGAATTTATTTTCTTCTATTATTCAATTCTGCTTTGCTTCTAAGTTTTCATTTTCCTGCGAAATCTTCAGATTGCGTTATCTTTGAATCATGGCATGGTAAAGCTTCAAAGAATTGCGAATACAAATATTTATAACAAAAAGAAACCAATAGGTGTTTCTGAGAAAGAGTATTAAAGTGATCCCTTTCATGTGCGGAGCTCTAAACAAAGTTAACGTTGAAGAGGCCAGCTACACCGTGCACCGAAACTAGTAACTAAGGCAATTAGTCACTGTCAATATTTTAGCGAGATTCTGGCTAGATTAAACCGCACAGTGGATGGTTCTGACGTGTTAAAAACGAGTTGCCAAAAACACGGCCCGATACAGGATTAAATTCCTCTCGCCAGCCCGCGCCAATATTGACGGGATATCCGCGTCCGCTGCGGCGGCTCCGAGTGATTTTTAGAGATCCGTGGTCATGAGTGGACGTTCCGTTAGGCATATAAAGGCTCCACTTACTCCTTACATTGGCCGGGCCTATCACACGTGTGATAGGATGATTTGATAAATTCTGGTAATTTTTCGGCGACACGGATTCCAGTGAACTCTGGTCATAGCGACCTATAAGATTTACTGCCTCCAATTTAGATTAACTCTTTTAGCCAGGTAGATTCTAGAAAAACTAGTCTTTCTAGCTTTCTGAGTAGTTAGTTCCTCTGATTGGGCTATATGTCGTCTCTGGTGGATGCTTCGTTTGTGGGTCAAGGATCCGCAGTCACATACTGGCTTTTCCTTTTCCTCGTCGCGGTGTCTGCAGACGTCAGAGTTAATTTCATGTTGAATTAGTGTATCCTTAGTTTGCAGTACCATGTTAAGGCATTTAATTCCGCACTAGCCCTAAGTGCATAGCAGTAGCAGTTTTTCGGACACTTGCGCAAGTAGCCACCCACAACTTGTTGAGTGTCTCAGGCCTGGTTGGTTCATTTAGTATTGTTACGACTATTTTTGTAACGAGCCCTTCTATGGGCATTTATTGTTTTAAGGTGGCGTTTCTATAGTCACCTTCTAGCTCAATCATCAGATCAGTATTTAATTGTCATCCGATTTATACGAGTACATGCATGCAAAATTTCACCTCAATCAGATTTCTGCTTGAATATTGAGTTGTACGATTCTATTGGAAAGCATATCCATGCATACAATGCAAGTAAAGTAAAAGTTTGGATAAGGAATTGACCGTTAAACATTTAAAACGTAAGGAACTCGTGTCAGCTGACCTGGCCCGCTCTTACCCAAATCAGTCGGTTATTCCACGCTCGGGGTTATTTGTAAACGGCGGTCGGACGTGGAGCGCAGCTCAAACACACATCGCGCCACGTGCTGCGAGGACATGCCGAATGAATTTTGGACGAATAAACGATTGCGAGATGTTTAGAGACAACAATGGGACGCTGATCGAATGATTCTTTAAGGTGGAGCAACTTCTCAATCGAAGTAAAGAAATAAAATCAAATATCAGCCTTTTTGAAGTCTTACTGCATTGACTTCATCATGTAATCGTCATCTTTACGCAATGGGTGGCGCGAGAGTTACGCAATGCACCATCATCCAACGGAGGTGACGGCCTGTGGGACTTTTCTGCCCTAAAAGGGCGAAACTACCCACGAGAACCTCAAGACTAGGTGCGAAAGTGTTTTTTTAGCCGTTAGTCTTTGGCACCTATCTCGGCTTGTATTTTTTTTACTAGTCGATAGATCTCAGATTAATTTATCTCCAATTTTAAATATGTATTCTCTATTAGATAAGCAAGAAAAGTTCACAGAAAATGTAATTTGTTTTCGCCACTGCAACGTTAAGCATTTTAAAGAAAAACAAAAAACCAATTGTCGCCGCTCGACTAATCTTTCTTTACGGCTCGCATTAAAAGTAAAATCCGCTCCCGAATTTAACTTCCACGTAAAAGTGTAGTGCTGGGGTTACGAGCGAGCCCACAGATTGCGGGAACCAGACCAATCCCGATAGAAGTGTCGGTGTAAAATTCATCGAATCGAGATCTGTCGCTCGCGAGCTTCATAAATATTTGAGGACACACGTACGCGCTCGGCAGTGGAGCGGCTGCGTTTTTTATTCACTAACTACGCGTATATACTACGAGCACGCCATCCTCTCGACTGCACATAGTGCAAAAAGCAAGAAGCGAATTCAGCTTGGTTTCCGCAGTAGTGGAGTCGAGTGTGGAGTTGAATTTTAGGCTGTGGCCTGAAGTTATGATTACCCTTATTGTGTGTAAGCGAACATCGATTTGAGCTCATCAATCAACAGTCAATATGAGAGTAGTTCAATTTAAAGGAGCGCTTTTTCTCGAGTTGGTACGTGCGTGGAGCTGAGGGTTGGGAGGGGGGGGGGAGCGTCATATTTGTCAACGTCGCGGGAGCAAAAGGCGGCATTTGTTAGGAAATTTGGCCTGAATACTGTATTTTCCGATAACATTTTCGGAATCAAGTTACATGTGTAATAGGATTGAGTGTGAAACGTAAAGAGTTGCTCTGTTCTCGCTCGGGGAGTTTGTTTAGACAGGCTGCCCTTGTGGGAGGTGTCGCTATTGGGACCGAAGGAGTAAAGACACTTAGTTTGAGACAAGTTGACTAGTTTGATTGCCCTATTATTATGGTATATCTAAAAATATTTAACATTTTTTAAATCGGTTACTTCAAGCACGTCAAACATTTTTGAATACACTTGCGAGACAAAACAATCCGCCTTGTATGTTCGATTCCATAATATTTTAAGAATTATATATTAAGGAAGACGAATCACAATCACTTAAAAGGTTATTTTACAAGCTGCTCTTTCTACCCTAATTTTAAACATAATTTTTCCTGGTTACAATAAAGGTGGGTAATTCGTTTTTTGCTAGCAAGTTTACCTAGTTCTCAAAGTGTTTTCCTCGATAAAATTCCTAATGAAATGGCATTAACTGTCTCATTGATAGGTAATGAGTTCGTTGTAAGAGGTAAGATAGTGATTATAACACAATCTGTTGATTGCATTTGCTGTTAGCTAAATGAGTCTAACGCTTCTAAATCGTTAATACTAACGACCGATAGACGAAAAAATCATTTTTCCAAAAGTTTATTTTTAAACTAGCTTTTTCTTACGACTTTAGCTACATTCATATTGGTCGGTCATAGTAGGGTAATTATTGATAACTGGTCTTCCGGCAGTACATTGGTGACGTGGGTAGATATACAAAATATTAAATTACGAAAACATACATGTACAGGTGTGATAGAAGGTTTAAATATATACGGAGCATATAGATGAAATACAATAATTAAAATAGAATAATAGTTGTATCTGAAAGTGTTATACGTATTTATTGGTGTATGTCTTGACAACTGTCTTTAAATAAAAAAATAAAAGTTCACGCACATAAAGAAAATGATATCACTCCTTTTGTGTACATTAAATTTGGGCACGAATGTGCCTTTAAAATTATGATTATCTTGGGAATTTCGTAGTCATTTTAAATTGGGTTTTAATCCCACTATCTGCACTAATATGACAAACTAAATTGACAAACTAACTGTGTGTCTTAGTGCAAAATTAGTAATAAGTGTAGCTTTCATTTGTAAAAAAACTACTGAGTTTCTTGCCGGTATCTTCTCTTTAGTTATAGATTCCGAACCGGAGGTAGCTTCATTTGCTTTATATAGAGACTATTCATAAGTATTACTAATGTAAATTATGTGAATAAAAAAATATTGACTTTGACTTTGAATATTGAATTGTTGTGAAAATATTGAAGTGCATTTACAGCTACTATTTTCCCATAGCCTGTTTGCTGTTTGCTTACGTTAAAACCACACAAATGATGTGTCTCTGTTGATGGATGCAACGATCACCCAAACTGTCGCCGTGTTCGTCGAACTAATCGGTTAATTTAACTGGAGCCAATAGCAATTAGCGTTAATCGTGTGATGTGTCGATCTTGCGGTCGGGCTCCGCTCGCGCCCGTATAAATAACGAGGCGCGGATCCAGTTGTGCTAGACGACGAAAATGAAGTGTTTGGTGAGTAGCTGGACCGGGATTTGGTGGTTTTTTTATTTCGTTACCGACTTTGTAGTTAGGTTGCCCAAGACAAACTTCCATAACCATTTTGCTTGTGTTAGCGTAGCGTTTGTTTATGTACTAGAGGCCGCGAGTTAGTTATTTGGACTAAACATTATTTTGTTCATCTTGATTTCATTCAATTAGGCACTAATAAGTTAACACTAATACATTTACATCCTCCATCATCCCTTATTTTATTACCAAATTTGTAAAAATCATATTTAAGCGAACGTTTCCATTATAGTATGTAGCTCCAATCTTTAATTTCAGTTTAATCAGTCGAAAATCTAAGATTTATACAAACTCTCATCCCCTATTTTTTCTCTTGGGGGTAGAATTTATCAAAATCCTTTCTTAAGGGATGCTTACGTCATAGTAGCTTTATGCATGCAAAGTCTCACCCCGATCAGTGTAAAATTGACATAGTTTCATACAAACTTTCATCCCCTATTTATCCCCTTGGAAGTAGAATTGATTAAAATACTTTCTTAGCGGACGCCTACGTCATAACATCTACTTGCAAGCCAGCCCGATCCGTCCAGTGGTTTGGGCTGGGCGTTGATAGATCACTAAGTCAGTCCCTTACCTTTGAGTAATATTAAGATTAGATTAAAAAAAATAATTGCGCAAAAAAGTGCAGGGCTTAATACCAAGACATAGATAATGTCTACCGGTATACCCTTAGGTCATACGGAGAGTTATAACAGTGAAAATAGCATATTAATACGGTCTAAACGAGTTGCATCCTGCGACTTTGTTTCCGTTATTTCGGTGTAACAAGTATCTAATTTGTTAATTTCTATGACGATTATATTGGTAGCTATTATTATAATATGTTTAGGTAATTAATATAATGATTGTTAAAAATATCATGCACCGCTTATAGCCAAATAGTTGATTGGTAAACGTCATTACACATTAAGTTCACAATTTATACGTTTTATATAAGAGCTATTAAATTAATATAAATAAATCAATCATTATTCCTTAATTCATTTCAATTTACGGTTTATGTTTTATCGGTTCTTGGTTTTCATTATCAGAGTTAAGACTTTAAAGTGTATTCTTTATACATTACAGAGTATACTCGGATCAATATTTCCAAGTCTAGTCACTGCGTGGTTATCTAAATAGTTTGTTCCGTATTATTGTAGAACACACATTGCATAATTAAGGTGGAATTATCACTACTAGCGGAATTCTACAACCTTAAAACTTTTCTACCTGTTTCCGTTATTTGACAACTAGCAAAAATGAGTCGTATGGGAGCCCCCCTTAAATATTTATTATGTTTTGCTTCTAGAAATAAATTAAACTAATACAAAGAGGAAAAAATAAACTTAAGAGAACATAATATAATAAACTTTATCTAACTTCTTAGTATTTGTAGTCATAGCAAAATTTAATTTTCATTTCATGTCAAGCTATCGCAGCTCTTAAGATGAGATAATCTTTGGGTTTTTGATCTTTGGGTAAGGAACCCTAAAAAATATGATAAAACCATCAAAACATTTTTTTTTTTAGATCCTCTTGTCCGTTCTTGTGGCTGCGGCCCTCGCCGCTCCAGTGGAAGAACAGGTCATCGCAGAGCCTATACCAGATGTATCAGAGACGATCCAGCGAGAAGAAATGCCAGCTCTAACCGGGCGGGAAATGGACCTAGCTCCCAAGCCAGTCTTGGTAAAGGATCAACCTGTCGAGCCAGTCTTGGCAGGGGACCGACCAATCGAGCCAGTCTTGGTAGAAGACCGACCAATCGAGCCAGTCTTGGTAGAAGACCGACCAGCCGAGCCAGTTTTGGTAGAAGACCGACCAATCGAGCCAGTCTTGATAAAGGAACCACCTTTAGAGCCAGTCTTGATAAAGGAGCCAGTGTTGGTTATGGAGCCAGCGGCCGCGCCACCCCGGGTCGAGCTGGAGGTCCTCGAACCTCTTAACATGGAGGCCTTCATTCTGTTCTCGGGGTACGCAGATCTTGAACCTGGTGAAAAGTATTAGAGAACACAGGCTGAAGAAGTTTTGTTTTGAAATAAAATGTCGAAAGACCTCGAGAGTTGTTTTTTTATGCAGTTAAGCATCTTTATAGATTGTTACAACTTTTTGTAGTGCCTTACGCCCCACTAGCGAACCTCAAACATTTCAAAGAAACTGAAATATTTCAGCACCCTTTGCCCCACACCGCAGGGGGCGATAATTTTTTTCTGTTTCTTTGAAACAGTTAAACATCTGCCCAACAACGTTTCATTACCTGGCTCAGGCCTCTTGTAATTTAAATCAAATCATCGTTCGAATAATGGGTACCAGCCAATCACCAAACTGCCTGCCGGTACTGCCAAATGTAAGTTTGTTTATAAACCCAAGCTATGTTCGATACATCCAGAACGTACTTCTCTCTACCGGGGAATCGAACTTAGGGTCCTGTGTACATACTACTACATCATCGAGGTTTTTATATTTAATTCGAAAACCAAATGCGTTATACATGCAACAATATGTTAGCAACATACTTCCTTCATCCTTAACAATATAAAAATATTATCATTAATTACGCTAATTATCTAAAAGTGCTTAAAATGACAACACTAATAAAACTAATTAACTACTACACTAACTTTGTTTTTTTGTATTTGCATCTTTGTACCTTACTGTCTACTGAGAGTAATGCATCAGACGTTGTCCAATATATTTTTTGTTAAAAATGCCCATGAATAGAAATTCTTCTCATTTGACGATGTTCCAAAATAATTACAGCACTAACTAACTGCTCGACAAATGACAAGAGCTTGTCTGGTCTCCGAAATAGAAACACCATTTAGAGCTCCAACTCATCGGAGCGATTCAAGAAATTTAATCCGGATCCAAGCGACTCCGGCTGAGACTTTTTCCGGAGATAATAAACGGCAACTTTTAATTGTGCAATTGTTCCGGGCACCGCTACCACTTATCCGGTTTCCGCAAGACTGGTTGCGCTTCCTCCTACTTACTCGAACTGAATTAAAGCATTTTTGATTATTATTGTTTTATCATGTCAATAGTCAAATCTTTTTATTCACAAAGATTACATCAGTAACACTTGTGAACAGTCTCTATGTACGAGTATATCAAATGATAGTACTTCCGGTTCGGACTCTATAACTGCCGAGAAGATACCGGCAAAAAAATTTAGTAGTTTTTTTTACAAAAAAGAGTTTAAATTATTACTAATTTTGGACAAAACATAGAAACAGTTTGTTTGTCAATTCTAAAAAAAGATATATAATCAATTTAGTAAAAAAATGTATCTGAACCAATTTCGAGTTGTTTTTTTTCGTTTCAACGGTTAATTAGTCGAGAGTATATTTTGTGATGTAAAGTAAAATTGTGACGTCACAATGAATGTACTCATATAAAATCTATGGAGGAATCGTGTGTTGACAGTTACTTAAAGTATCTCATAAGGCATTTTTAGACATTTTCATCGTATTAATAGTGTTTTTCTTTCATAACGCTCCACTGAGTCCTATATAAAAAAAAGCTCTAGATTTGACGAATCTGTGGCCGAAAGATGAGCTTTGGTGTCTTTGGCGGCTATGGTGTCGCGCCATCTCTGGGGTCCCGGGTTCGATCCCCGGTCGGGTCAATGACGGAAACGAACTTGTCTATATTGTCTCAGGTCTGGGCGTTATCTAATATTAGTATAAAAATGTTATTTTTATTTATTTGTATTTTGAAGTCAAACCAGTTAATCATAAGGTTTCCAGTAATTATATCTAGTCATGTTTAACAGTATTTCATCAAAGGAGTTTGATCTACTTACCTACGACGGTTGATCGTTGTTGGTGAACCGAGACCGCAGGTAATTCGAACGGTTCGTAATCAAACCACGCAATTTAGCTGAACACAGGCGAGCCAGGTATTTAATCCAGAACTTCGCCAGAGTTGAGACTTTTACGGAGACTTTTAACTGTGCAGCCATTGCTGTAAGCGTACCACTTATCTGGTTCTTTAAGAGCTAGCAATGATATCACCGTTTAGTTTATTCATAACTTGAAATATTAATGATTTATTACTAAAATAAAATTTGTTCAAACTTTGATGAATACTCCCGAGATAAAAAGAATCAATTATTGCTTTAAACTGTGCACATTTGTTGCTCGTGTATTATAGTCGCATTAGTCTAAGACACATGTATAAAGAAAACTCGCTTCTTCTCCTCATGTTTATGTTGTGATTTTCGAAAATCCAAAATAAATAAATAAAATAACTTAATAGATACATGACAATGATGGTAACCTAGTTTTCATATTAATATAAATAAGAAACTGACAACAGGAATGAATAACTAAGAATATTCGATCAATCAATCATTTAAATATATTTTTATTCAATTAGGTTCAATGTAATGGTCATTGAACATAGTGTAAAGAAACCGTTCTAAACGATGCAAATCTCATTTCTACAGAGAATATATTAGAAACAGTGGGATTGATACAGTGGTAGCAAAGTGCAGCAGTTTACTTTGTCACGACGTGTGTCCACGTACTGAAACTTTAGTCAATTTTTTATTATGTCCAACATCATACTCCTAGGGATATATCAGAATGTTTAATGTCTAGTGTATTGAACTGGTAAACAAGGAGATTTCATTAAAATAATAACAATGAAATCGTTTATTTTTGTAGAAGTACATCGTAGTCGCGATCTTAAAAAAAATCCCGCGAATATAATGTCAACACAACCAACCAAAATATTTGTATAAGAGACACGTGCGTTTTACAAAAAAAGGTAAAATCAAATAGTATAAACAGTACATCAAATATAAAATGTTGTACTATGTGTTACACAGAGATAATACATTTGGGAAACATGTAACGCCTTTTAGTTTTACGAAAATATAATTTATAAAATTGAGACTCAAAGGGCTTCAATGAATGCTAATGTGAAGCTATTCATATTCAATATCCAGTCGCGTCTAAAGAGAGAATAATAAACTTGTTATACCTAAGTTACGCGTTGTAACGTTGTTACCTTATCGCTGCGTAACTTTACAACTTATCAGCATCAGTAGCACGGCTGGAATGTACTCAAGTTTTAGTAAGACTATAAACTCAACTCAACTCAACTCAAATATTTCTTTATTCAAGTAGGTTACATGTAACACTTTTGAATCGTCATTGAATACAATGCAAAGTGATTCTACTTCCGGTTCGGAACCTATATCTACCGAGAAGACACCGGTAAGAAACTCAGCAGATAAGTTACAGTAGCAGTATCTAACTTATAGCTATGTGTAGAACACTTTGGACCAAGTCATATAGTTTTATTTTGATGAGTGAAAAAAGCATGAAGTATTATTTTATTTTAAGAGGTAAGCTGGAGCAGACCAGTCCCCAAAGGTGGCACCTGTTCACAAGCATGACGTATGTGCCAGCCATCGCTTCACTCAACCATATTGAAGCGAATGTAACGACCCGCCACATAGCGCCACCACCCCAGTGACATTTTAGTGAGCATGACTAACTCCCAACTCCCTTTGGATCATATAATAATAATAATAATAATCTTTATTTCTAAACCATTGGTAACATTTTTTCTTCAATTGACAGGCGGTCACTGCACTAAGCAACTGGCTTGTCTCGCAGCTGCCAATTAACAATTTCTTAACGAAATATTAATGTGCGAACGCACGGTACGCTGGTATACAAATAAATAAAATATGTAATTGAAAAAATAAATTGAAACATGAGTATGATTATATTAAATGAGGAAAGTGAAAAACAATTTTTACACCTAGATAAAAACTTAGACTGTGTTTATATATTTAACTAGCTGTGCCCGCTAAATCCCGTTCCCGTGGAAATTTTGCAATATCCTATTGAAACTAAGCTTTAAGTTTACTAAGGGACCTGCATGCCAAATTTCAAGCGTCTAACTTAAGCGGTTTAGATTTTTCATACAAAAGGACTTTTGGGAATTCCTTTCTTAGTGCACCTCTACGGTACCTAAGCTACGTCCCTTCCATATTTCAAGTGCCTACGTTTAGCCGTTTAGGCTGTGCGTTGATATGTCAGTCAGTCAGTCAGTTTCTTCTTATATAAATAATATAAATAAATATATTTAGATATATAATGGCAAAGAACGGTGGATCGAGACTTTAAGTCAGTTGTGGATGATGTCAGGTCATATTAACACTGTGTTGTTTTCTTACAAGCTAGTCTGCTCCCCTGCACATACGCGATTCATATTGTTTTAAAAAGATTTGTAGCGTTTTCTCAATCGATGTCAGAAAAAGACCACACTGACGCATGTGAGCCCTAAAGTTAATTTAATTTACAGTTTATATTTAATTTTTTTTTACTTAGGTAATTGATTTTTAATTTTATTTTACAATTGACAAACTAATTGTGTGTCTTAGCGCAAAATTATACGAGTTACTAAACCATATAAAGTTTTTAAATACTTTATATGGTTATTTATAGTTATATTCAAATCATATTTATTCGCGAGAGTGTGAATTTGAAAAAAACATTTCGTAAAGTAGATACGTCTTTCGTTTAAAAAATAACATAATTTGAACTGATTAAATTGATAGGTTACTTCAAATGTTACAAACACTGGGAACAAAGTAGAAGCCGAAGCTGCGGTGAAGCAATTAATTATCGCCGATGGCTATTATGAAGCACTCATAATAATTAATGAAGAGGATGACACTCGTCCGTGGAACAGGGCTCGCGATGTGTCAGGACGGCCTATTTAAAATAATAGCGTTTACTAGTATAACTGTAGTATACCTCTACAATATTTATAAGATAAAAATGGCGAAAAACAGATAGGAACAGAGATCTTGGCGATAAACATACAAAAACGTCGACTTTTTTACCTTTGGCCCCAAGGAATCCATGGTCGCGACCAGTGTGGTCCTAGCATCGGTAGGTTTTGAGACAAGTTTCAGCATGTCTTAGTGAAGATTTGTAAAAACTAACAGCTTGTTATCTTGATTTCAGAGGTGAAATCTCTAAGCTGGACTACAATATTTTTTTCGCGAAACAATTTTTGCTTGTTATTCTATCACGCAATAGCTACTTAACAAATTAAAATGAAATTTGATAGATGATATTAACATATCGAATACTTGTTATACCAAAATAATGCGAATGAGATAGCGAACAATACCTAGTCATCGTATAAATAGTGGAACATATTAAACATCTTGGCGAATCATAAAAGGAAACATGACCCATCTTGTTCGTAAATCTATTGTTATCAGTATTCACTCGAAAAAGTGTTTATATATTTATTGAGGACAGGCAACACATCTTACACCGAATTACAGTAAGTACCTTATATTTATAAAACATGCTAAGTGCAGATTCAGTTACAGGCTGCCACGACTTGCGAGTGTGAGTAAATCAATAAAAACTCAAAATAAAAACTTCTTCATTCTTGCAGAAAACTCAGTGTTAACCTTTTCAAATTTGAAAATTATTGGAATCCACATCTGTTGAGGTATTTTGTTCACAAATGAATGGGGGCGTTTAACAACTAGTTTTCGAGTTGACAACAATTAAATAAAAATATCTTTACGTTACTTCATAATCTTTCATCGGATTTCTATTTTTCGGTATCTTATACTTTCATCTAACTTGATTTCGGTATTCCAAATATCAGATTTTCGAACCTTTAAGCTGTCGAACTTTCGTATTTTGAGATTCAATGGATATTATACCCTCAATTTTGTTACTGCAATAACTTCGAAAAAAGTTTTAATTTTATTTAATGCTGGTCATATTTAGTGATCTCCAACCTTCATTACATATTTATCCCTACTATCTAGCGTAAGCTGTCAAATTTCTCGTGTGAAACGAACGAATCTTGAAAACCGTTGATTGGTTGAGTGCTTGAGTGCACACTGCCCTCGTATTTTTAATCAATCAGCAGTTGACGTATGTAATTTTATCGATTTTGACATTTGTTACAAATACGATAAAATTACTCACGTAGCGCACTCTAAGGGTATAATAAACCATTCAAAAGGAAATCTATCACAGAACAACTTTAAGAGAGTGAAGCGAATCCTTAAAAGATACATTTGAGGAGTATTTACGAAATATATTACAATTTACTGCATGGGCAGTAAGTTTAGTGATGAGGGGAGAAAACTTGTTAATAATGAATACTTCAATCACTTATCCCCACCCAGGTATTTTATATAGTACATTAGGGAGTATTGATATATTGTTCAGGTATCGTTTGCATTTCAACTATCCTAATTGCTTTGCATTAATTACCTCCATGTTGAAAATTCCTCTTCATTCCTCCTTATTTGCCTCTGGATCAGCTACTTATAACTTTGCACTGATTCCAAGTAGTTTCGGAGCCAGCTGTGATAGACTTACAGACATATGAGTGACCTTAAAAAGGTATGAAAAAAACGAATCGACCCCGGACCCGCATGTACCTACCTTGCGCCCTCCCACAAAGCGCTGTAAATAAATAGAGGTGGGTGGATCTGTTATTCATGGCGAGGCCCATCAGGGCGGACAGTGACGTGAAACATTCAGCGTCGCTCGGCGGCCTCGTCGGGCCTGGCCTGGCCTGAGGCCGCGACCGAGCCGCTCCCCATTCATCTTATTGGGGTGGCTAGGCGTCCGGGTAAACTTGGACGTAATAAATAAATAAATATCAGACGGCATCCCATAATGCCTTGATCTTATAGTAGTTTAAAAACTTGTGTTATGATTTCCAAAACTAATAGTGGTAACAAAAAATAAACTTAAATACGATTTTATTATTTTTTATTCGCCGTACTAGCGAACTTTAAATATTAGAAACAGAAAAAAATTATCTCCCCTCCGATAAGTATGTAGTTCTAAACATATTCGGCAGAGGGCACTTACCGAAAGGCTAACGGTTGATACAGCAGAAAAATTTCATCGCCTACAATAACTTGCGGTTAGCTCAGTTGGTAAGAGCAGCACGCGCGATACGTGAAGGTCGTGGGTTCAATTCCCGCACCGCAAGGGGAGATAAAATTTTTCTGTTTCTAATATATAAAACTTAAATACGTTTATAAAGACACAGAACAAATAAAAATATCCGGCACATAAATGTTTCTTTTAAGTGGAAATCCACTCCACACAATCTTTGGTTAACAGCAGTTCCAGCTGCACTGTGGTAGTGCTAAAACCATTGTTCTAACAAATCACATCAGAAATATTTTCTCAGAAATACTTGGAGGCATCGATCGACTTGAAAGTAAGTTAACAATATCTCGGTATCGTAAAATACAATGGTTCCAAAGCAACGCAACAATTGTATCGAATCAATTTGCGCCGTTAACTAGTTGAATAATCAACTTTATGTTGTACGTTTTAATCCACTAGTGCCAAATACAGTAAAAGCTCCTTATTCGCGGGGGTTATGTTCCACAAATATGCCGCGAATACGGAAACCATGAACATGGAACGGCTATTTGTATGGCGTTGTAAGAGATACGTTCCAGGGTTAAGTTTTTATTAATTTATTATATTAAAATGGTCAGGGTTTGGACAAGTTATTGATGAATTTAGTTAGAATTTTCATAAAAAAAAGTACTACCTATCCATTTTCTCAGGTTAATGCTACCAGAAAGCCATAATCCTTCGCTAAGGTTCTTCAAGATAACTTTTTAGTGCCTAAAGAACTTTGAGATTAGCTCATTTATTCTACTCGAAACTTACAAGATCCGCGAATATGGAATTCTTTGCCGCGAATACAGAAAATTAGTCGCAATTTTTTAATCCACGAATAGTGAAAACGCGAATACGGGAACCGTGAATATGGAGCTTTTACTGTACTCTAAAGACTAAGGTCTAATACACGGAAATAATAAAATACAGCCACTTAGAGTTTTGACAGCCAGGAAAGAGAAGACAATTAAGAATTATTTAAAATAACTAGATAAGGCTCTTTTAAGGGAGTCCAAATACTAAAAAAAACTATAAATTTAAATCATAGTCATATAATCATCTACTTAACAGGACTTACGGAAATACGACTTAGGTAAGCTAATTAAGTGGATCTTGCATATTAATACCCTCCCGCTAAACTAGCCCATAGTCCGGTTCCCCAGCACATCCTGGCCACCCTACTTGTACTGAACCCACCTGAACACAGACTTTTCCCCAAAAAAAAGACTTACACCAACCGGATAGGGCACAAATTCGTACAAATCTGTCCGGAGTTCCGGCTCCGCGTCCGGCAACAAATATAGGTGACGTCGTTATTCGTCGCACGATTTATAGGCTAATTTGTCAACGCGCCTGCCGAACGATTGCAAAGAAAAATGGTAGATTTATTAATTCTTTCCTCGCGGAAACGACGCTCCATTCGGGATGTGCAGCGTCTGGGGGTCCGCTTGGAAATAATTATTATAGACTAGCTTATACCCGTTGACTTCCTTGCATTATTTGGGATAAACAGTAACCTATAATGTTCATTTAGAATATCATTTTTCTCTCACCCCAAACCGTTCAGTAGTTTTTGCGTAATAAATATACATCCATACAACTTGAAATCCATATATTTTCATAAACGTTCGCGTTTATACTATAAGTAGATATAATAAAGTCAAAGTCAAAGTTTTGTGGAAGAAAATAAATTTTATTATTATTATTATAAAGTCAATTCATTTATTCATGTAGGTTACAAGTAACACTTATGCATTGTCAGAATGAATACAAACCAAAATTGAAGCTACAGCCGGTTCGGAACCTAATCCTACCGAGAAGATTCCGGCAAGAAACTCAGTAGTTATCCTAATCTTTACAATGTTTAGAGCTAGAGAACTTAAAACTATGGTGTGCGAGCGAACAGACAATCATGTCCATATATGTTTATCGTTTAGATGAATATGTGTAAAATGTTTTAGTATTTATCAATAACAATAACGACCTGCAACAGATGGCAGGGAGACGCTACACTTATTCAAGCTAAGGATAGGGAACGATGGAGCTTTTTAGGAGAAACAAATGCCCAGCAGTGGTGTAGGTAGGTTTACGACGACGTAACACATACATATGTATGTTAGCGGCTGCTGTGATCCGACCTCCACTTTTGGCTATATATTTTTTTTCTTCGTATGTTTTTGTTTCTTACCGTTTAAGAGCAAATAACAAATTTTAGTAATAATAATAGTTTCATACAGTCAATCATTCTATTAAAACATACAAAATATTACAGAAAAATAAACATTTGAAGGAAGTGAAAATTTGTTCTGTAGAAAAATAAACATTTACTTTCGTCATATACCTGGGTATAGAACAGTGGCGTGCGTTTCATAAAGACAGGAAGACACTGCCTACCCTAGGTCTAATAATAGATCCAATATTATTTTATCAATAAACAAAATAACATAAAATCTTCATAAATTATCTCCACCGATCGATTGCCGGTGGTATCATTAAAATAAGATCGACATGTAATTTGATTATTTAACATCACCGATTCGCGCTGCACTAGCGCCGCCTCGCCCTTGCGTACAAGTGCCACGGCAAAGACACAAACTATGAATCTCTAAAATTTTGTATGTGTGCTCTCGTGGTAAGTCGCGGTCATGCGGATTTAATGTATGTGCGTTCCTGTAGCTACGTGGGCTTTGCTGACACACAATGACAAAAATCACGCACACAACTGCATAAAAAGCCAGTGTCTTTTTTTGTTGATTCCTTATAGGTAACACGAAAAATTACGACTCTTACCGAACATTTCCGAATGAAAGTTTGATAAGCAATGCAAATATTTTAGAAAGTAACATTGTTTCATTGAGTTTTATACATTTTAGTGGCAACATTTTTTTGTCGTATTATATTTCTCTTTTTTACTACTAATTTCAATAGTCAAAAATTGCCATATTGTTTGATTTGTGTTGTGTTTGTGACTACACTTTCAGATATTTAGGATTTATCGTTGTTAATAGAGTGAAAAATTGATAATATTGTCTGTGAAAGATGTTTAGATGGTGTGTGTATTGAAAAAATAAAAAATGATACTTACACCACCATCTTTTAGTGAAAAGATAAAGCAGTGGCTTTCATTTAAATTTTGCAAATAACACAAACATTACAAAACATCATACAAACGCGCCGAAAGGCCACTTCGGATATCCGTAAATTGATATGTCTATAAAATCAGTCAATCTATGGATATTGAGCTAGCATTTGGCAATTACCTACATTATCAGTCGACAAGACGATGAACCAAAACCAAAGTGTTTTTAGTGAGTGAAATTTTCTGCCTACCCTGTCTTAAAACTGTGTGCACGCCACTGGTATAGAATGTGAATTAAGTAGTTATGTAAACAAAAGATAATTGTAATTCCTACCTGTTTTTGATCCCCATTGCAACAACGCAAAGCCCTGCTTAGTTTTTCTTCATAGAAACACAGTATATTGTCTCCTCCGAGCCTGATGGTAAGCAAGAGAGGAACCCACATCGCGATGACACCGGGTTTGATACTGTAATCCTATCCGTTAGCATCGCCATACTGGCCGCAAGATTTTGAAGGATTCCATATCAAAGGAATTTAAAATTAGTTTAGGTACGATCAATTCATTTATACACACACATATATAGAGTATGTAAAATTGCATAAATGTATACATATATATGCGAGAAATATTATCCACATACCGATTCAGTTTCAATCTTGAAATAAAATGAGCTGAATTCCAAAACATGAGCTCTCGCAGAAGCCGCGCAAGTTATCAACACGTAATCTGAGCGCAGCCGCGGCGCGGGTCCGTCGCCAAAGTAAAATAAAGCGCCGACGAAAAAGAAATAAAGCGCGCACTCCATAATACTTTAAAGCACGGCTTCTCAAACTGTGGGACCGTTGGGATTCAGGAAGTTGTAGAACAGGCTCGTGATAACATTATAGTGTGTGACACATGACATCTATGACTTAATCGTCTACCGGCACCCAGGAACTGCTATCCTCCATCCGCGAAACCAGAAATCAACATTTATGAAGAAGAGTATAAATAAACCAAACTAAGCTTCCTCCAAGTCCTTTCATTACAAAGAGGATTCCGGAAAGAAAAATATAAAGTGCAAACTTAAAATATAAAGTGTGTATGTGTAAATGTCAATAAAAAATATAAGTCTAGGTACTTATATTTTTTATTGACATTTACTTTATTTTAAAATAATAAAAAGACAAGCTGGGCGGACTCTGGCGTTGCGCAATATCCGGGTTCAATTCTCGGTCTGGTCAATATGGAAAACAAACTTATCTATTGATATTATCTTGAAGATTGTGGTAGTGTCCTTGTTTCTCATTTCTGTTTTAGTGTATGTGATGTTTTCCATATTTATTTATTAAAAATTGATTTGAAGTATGACATGGTATGAATCACTGTCAGTACTGATTTGCGATCATGTGTATAATATTTTAATTGGCAAGCATTCTTGTTGTATCATGATAAAAATAGGTATACTCTCACAAAAACGTACGTTGTATAATGTTAAATTACGAAGAAGTAGAAAAAATCACAGTTACGTAATAAATAAACATACACACACACACACACTCACTCTCTCTCACACGCACTAACGACTCAGTAAATTCTATAAATAACTTTATTAACAAATTACTTAAACTTCTAGTTATATTATATTGTACGCTACTTTTATATCTCTTATAATAAGAAATGTAACGGATATGAGCGAGGCACCCCCAACACAAGTATTTATTACTTCCTGGGGCGTCTCAATACTTGTATTTACAGTTTTAGAGAAATAAAAGCTTTTTGATTTTGAATGTTGTAAAATAAGAATGGGTGTTCTTATTTAACCTATAGAACTGTAAGTTTGTGAGGCGCATGCTTGAAGCAGTGCTGTGCGAAAGCGATTGTGATGCGAGGCGCGCGCGATGCGAGGACGTGACGTGCACGTTGCGGCGACGTGACGCGCGCGACGCCGACTGCGACCTGCTCCGACCTGCTAGAATACTGGGTTATAATTAAACTGGCACTGACCACTTACTATGTACCTAGTTGGTTTCTATGAGATGGAGTTTCTGACAAAATCATAAAATGAAAGCGTCCGTGGTCGTATTAAATTAGTTAATTAGGATATACAGTTCTCTAGAAGGCTTATTTAGTTATGGCTTAACTTGACAGTGAGTTTAGGAGCGCAGCCACCATTGATTGATACTATACTATTCTGAACTGTAGCAGTAAAATAAATAGAAACAAATAAAATAGTAAATTAAGGAGATCAATCGGAATCAGTCAAAGGAATCAGCTGGTGTTTACTCGTTGTCGACGATAGGCCGGTAGTAATTCATCCTTATTCGTTTATTATTAAAAATAATTTGTAAGTTTGAAAATAATTGTTATTCTTTTGTTTTTTTTTGCCTTTGTCTTTTCTCACGCGCTCCGTAAACACGCCTTTTAGTTTTTCTCTGTTAATTATTTCATTTTATTTTGCTTTGTGTTAACATTTATTATTTTAATATATCTTTTACATTTAAAAAAACCAGCCTTTTATTCATACAGTCCACACTCGTATTAAGATCGGGAAAATTTGAGATCATCATATCATTTATTTTTGACGTGGTGTGTTCCCCGCAGACACCAGTTCGAATATTGACCAGTGACTTGCATCCAAATAACGTTTTATTGACTCTCTCCTTACTGTTACTAGAGTTTAAATTCATTATCAATAATATATTTTTTTTTCTTTTTCAATTAGAAATAAATTGACCAACCTCCGTAGCTGAGAGACGAGCGGACCGGACTTTTGCGTCGTGCAATCCCTGAGATTTAGGGTTTTATTACCGATCGGATAAATATCAAAAACTTTACTATAATATTGTCTCAGGTCTGGGAGTTTCGGTACCTGCGTTGATTCTGACGTCTGTGACACAAGTTTTTTAGCTGCTTACCATATAATCACAGAAAAAAATAAGTAAGTAGGTACGTATTTTACACTTTTGAATCGTCAAAGAACATACTTTAAAGTGACTACAACCGGCTCCAAACACGTTTTGACCGAGAAGATTCCGACAAGAAACTCGTTAAGTACCTACGTATTCCTTGTCATCACCCAAAAAGCTACAAGTACCGACAAAAAGTCATCTCCAATCAAACACAATTATCACGCACCTCCCGCCTCCCACGACACCGGGCAATATCTCCCATCACGCGAGGACGCAAAGCCGCATTGTGCCCGGAGCCGACAGGTCGCCAAAGCCCTTTGATTCTCGCTCCGTATAAAAGTATCATTGTGCGCCCGCCCCACAAAGCCGTCGCAAGACGCCTTTATTATATTTACCATCCATCTTTTTAACGGTGACGTCACATTAAAGCCTAAATAAAATGTGTCAGCGGATAATGACGTCAATGGCGCGTTTATTTTCGCTGAAAGAGCTTGCGTGGCGTGTCGGCCTCTGGGCTGGATGGCGTTAAATGTTAGGTAGTTATCGAGTATTCTGTTGTTGTGTTTATTGCATAGGTAAAATTAAATGACGTGATCTTCGGATGAAGGTGATAGAATAGAATCGAGTAGTCTAAAGTATTCTCTCATTTGCTTGGCAGCAAGAGTCACCTACCAAAGTATAAGACGTAAGATTGAAGAAATATTTTATCAAAACTAGCGATCTCAGCCGAGATGAGCGTATCTACGGCTAAAGTACACGTTGTCTGAGTTTTAGAAAAATAATATCTTTCATCAATTCTTATTTTATTTTATTTTTATTTTATTTTATTGGGTTTACTTACAGTTTATATACTAAAATCTAGCTTAAATTAACAACTATACTTACTTGCTAAATATGTAAACTGGTTACAAGTAAACTCCACTTGCACTAACAATGTAAATGAACATAAAACTTATTAATTAATTACTTATTTTAAAGTGTAAACAATGTAATAGGTCAGAGATATCTAATATTTCCCACACATTTATTTGCGTTCACTGCTTACTGAGTCATGAAAGATTTCAATCAATCTGGCTACTGTTGAGATTGAGGAGCCTTGACAGGCGTGGGATGGCATAGTTGGCGCCTTGGACTGTGCGGCGGAGAGGAGTATTAGTAGGTAAAATAATAGATACATATGCCAAAACAGAGCATATATTTCAATTTTGTATCAAACAAAATTAAAAACGAAAAATACCATTTCAAAACAATATTTTCCCGTTAAAATGCTTTAAGGGCGAAATCATACTACAACTTTACTGTGTAAACAGTTAGCGCCAGCATTTCATATCTGAACAGATTTCCATTTACTGTTTCATTCAGTGATCTGATAAAATAACTTCGATGTTGCAAATATCAAGCTACTAATAAGTGCAGTTCGTCGGGATTACATTCAAGGGATGCGTCTCTCGGACAAACTGATTGCTCCCAGTATTTGTTCACTGAATCTTCAGTAATTTCCGTTGACGTTCGCGAAACTGAACCAGAGTGAAATAAAGTCTAAATTGAATGAACGAACTTCGACTTTCAGCCGAGGTTTTTGACAATTTTTAAAAGTTTTATCTTCCCATCGTTTTAGTGCAGGAAGCGACGACGAATTTCGGCAGCGATAACAGAAAGTTTTCGTTATTCAAGTGATTCAGAGGGGTATTTGAAAGTAAAATATTTAACCAAGCTTGGTCCGATTTGATTTATTTTAGTTTAAAAATTTCATATGAACACGCTTAAGCTTTTATGGAACTTTTCGTACCTATACCATGACAAGTCAATCATGACATACCCATCTACTAACCTACACAAAACTGTATTTAAACACATACCAACATTTTAAATAACCTGTTATAATATATCTATCTGGTTGTAAATTTTTAACATCATGAGATGATGAGAGGAACATACTAGGTGTGTCTTTTAACAATCAGACTATCTAAGACTGAAAATGTTATTATCTTCACTGAACATTCGAAGGACCAGAAGTCTTTCACACCTAATATAAGGAACACGCAAAGTGTGACCTCAAATAAGGGTTGCGGATAAAGACAGAGTCGGCACTTGACCGATAGCCGACTCTGACCGGTACGTCACGCCTCTGATCGGTACGTCACGCGTAGGGATAAAGATTCATCTTTGGGTTCTTTTTTTGTTTATAAAAACCAACTAAACTATTCAGATTCATGAGAAACGGCCTATTATATATTGGGTAAAATTATCAAACATGATATATTTATATTGCCGCTTTAACAAAATGTACCTACTAAAGAAGTTATAATATTTTGAAATATAACCTATTTAAAAGGGCTCCCGTTTTTATCGTTTTTAAAGGCAGTTGTTCAGAGTTCGACTCACAATTAGCCAGTTTTATTATATTCATCGAAACACTATCATAATATGCGTTGTCCCCTTGTACTAGACGAGCCCAATCCGTGTTACTGTAGGTTATGGGCCCGGAACTCGACGCGTCTCAATACGCGAGTTATTGCCTGCGCCGGCGCGCTCCGCTACAAACTTGCTCTTTATACCAGCTGTAAAATCAGACTTTTATTGTAGTGCATTTTTGTAATGCCCCGAGACGTGCGTCTTAAAACTAACAATAACCGTAAGTCAAAGAACTGGCTGCAAGTTTACTGCTACACGAAATGGAATTCGTTTGACTTAAAAAGTTGCAGAATGAGAGTGGTTGAATCTGTTCGCTTACAAGTTGTTATATCAAGACGGCCAATAATGTCTTAGTTCACGTCGTGGGCAAAGCGTTACACTGTACGTTTGAAGATTAGAACTAGTACTTAGTTTTGCAATACTATTTGTTTGTTCTAAATTTTGTTTCTTACGGCGTGTATTAGTGTTGCCGTCGATTCGATTGTATATCGATTATTCCAAAAGAGGCCTAAATAATCTAATAATCGATATGAGAATCGATACTATTGATATAATCGATTATATCGATATTATCGATACTATCGATTGTCATATCGATTATTATTAGATTATTTGAGGGGGGGATAATCGATTATCCGGCAACACTAGCGTGTATCCCGACTATAAGGAAACCTGATTTGTCTAGTTTGAAGTAAATGGGGCGATTGGCCTCCTCCCCAAAGTGATTGAATAAAACACCAATTAATTGAAAACAAGATAACAATAGTTAATCCACGTATCGAACACTACTTATATAAACCGCGGAAAATCTCGTCATCGCGTTGTAATGTAGTACAACGCCATCTATTGATAGAAAGTGGAAGTTTCGTCTTGGTACTACATTGTTGGTAGGTACATTTACAGCAGAGAAATATTATGGCGAATAATTTAATGTTAAAGATGCGTATTTAAACTGAACTCAAATTAATGTTTGAAGGTTGTACAGTAATTTAGGGTACCATCTCCCAACAACGGCCTTATGCGAGGCCCGAGTCCCACAATACAGCGCCTTGTGGCAGTTTTTTACATTTTTGGGGTATTTTAGGGTATTAAATCCGTTGTCATCGCGATGTGGATTCCTCTCTTGCTTACCATCAAGGCGGGAGGAACTAAAATACGATGATTCTAGAAAAAAAAATTGGACAATCAAATGATTGAAGGCTACAATACCCTCACCAAACTGCACCTTCTAAAGTAATGATATTCCTCACGAGATTCGGACTCCCGACGATTTTCGAGCCCAACGGTACTACAACGCGGGTGCAGATAAATAATATACAAATATCAGGCCTTTGTTTTCACATGATCAAACGCTGTGTTAGTCAATGCTATCAAACTAACGTTTTATAGGATACTTTTGTAAAAAAATGTTCCTACAACAAATGTACCCACTTCTTATTTTCTTATTTACTTCATATTTATAAAAAAGAATGTATATGTAACTGGTATGCAGTGTACAAAAATTTATGAAAAATAAAGTTATCTTATCTTATCTTATCTTATTTGCAAATTATAATTAATTGTATATAACACATTTGCCCGAAACAATTTCCTTCACTAGTTATCATAGACTATGTTGATTTTAACAATATACACTCAGTTTTACTACACAACTAACTAATTACTGCTCTTTAAGTAAGAAACGAAAATGACTTAATTTTCCACAATTTCAATATTTCAAGTTTAAGAGTTTTAGGTTCTTCGTGATACGAAGTCAGTGTACGAGTTGTATTTTTCCGATCGAAGCGAAAGCTCCCGCGTATGAGAAACACAACAAAAGTTTATCGATATTTTAAGGCAAAATCATCGCGTTACAAGGCAGATTTACGCATTTCGTATTTTCCTCTCGCGGCATCAATATCAATTTGCGTAATGATATGGCGATATGCAGAACAGGCTGAATCTGTAATCTATATCAATGTAACGTATAGTGTGACGCGGGCCTCCCTTATTTTTGGCGCATTTTAACGCGGTTACTTTTGTTGACGACTGAGGGCTGATGGCTGATAGCTGAGGGCATGCGATGTGGGAAGTATTTCTGAAGCGACTTGACTTATAATCTTTAGGAAAAAAGCTAACTCACTTTTTTATTTTTATTTCGATTACATTATTCCTTTTCATCGCTGGACGAGGAGGCGTGCAAAGCGATTTCCCTGAAGTTGTGACTCCATTCGTTCGGACAAAGCGTTCTGCTTGCTAGCGTTCGTTTTTCTCAAAGCATTTTGTAAAGGAGTAAAATTTCTTCCTGCATTTTCGCGTAAGTCTAGCATGGTGGCAACATAGCAGAGGGAATACTTATACCTACTTATAATAATTTATTTACATTCAAAATTTATTATCAAATTAATTCCACGCAGATAAACAACAAGCACTTGGATGTATGTATCAAAGTGTGCTTGGATATATATTTTCAGGAACCCATTTCACACAGAAATGACTGGCACGAAGATAGATAAGATATTACACAGTTTAACATTTAAATGACTGGTCTGCTCCAGCTTACCATTCGAAAACATTATTTCTTCACTCATTATTTGTATGTAGACTTGCTGTTCTCCTAACCTGTAGAGGCCGCCACAAACGGCTTTTAAGCTTTCTGCTAAAAAGCGGAATGACTTATCAGCTAAGCTGGGCTGCGCAAACAATCGCGATGCGCCATCTCGAGTGTAATTAAACAAAAATAAAAGAGCGGATTACCGCCGTCTGATGAGACAATGCCGTTATCAGGGGCCGCGCAAAAAACACCTGTCAAGCGGGAGTCGGCCCTTATACTCGAGGGTTTCTTACACGACATTTTTAAATGTTTAAGTATCATATTCTTTAAAGCATAACAGAATAGAATAGAAGAATAGAATAACATTTAGGTAACACGTAGTAATTCATATCTTGAAGTCGGTGCCACTTTTGATAACTCTAAACACCTTACTACAAATACACGTGGCCCCTATTGCGACGGTCAAAGACCAAAAGTCGGTCGTATGAAATTAGTCCACTATAACTCTTGCAATCGTAATGGTGCATCCACACACATCCGCTGGCACGGGCCGGCGGCCAAGCCGAGAGCACGAGCGGCTTTTTAAATGCCGGCGGCAAAGTCAGCGGTAAGGCTGCCCGAAAGCCGTCGGTATGTGTGCATGCCGACAACGAAGCATGGTATGTTCCTTTATGGTGCATCCACCATAAAGGAACATACCATGCTTCGTTGACTATCTGTAAAGAATTTAGCTAATAAAATCTGTAACCACGTCTTACGCTGAAACTTTAATTAAATGCAATGTATAAACCAATAGCAATAAATTGTAAACCCCAGGAAAAAGCTATAACTGATTGCAGAATTCCCTGGATGGTCTCCACCATCAAAGCTTTAATAGCACTATTAACTCATGAATGTGCAAATATGTCACCAAGAGAAACTAAATAAGTTAAAACACTAGGTGATTATTGTAACTGGTGGAGGAGTTCCCTCGACTGTTGATGGTCTCCACCATCAAACCTATATTGACACTTGTAACTTATGAAGGTGCAAGGTTCTCACCAATAGAAATGAATTAAGTCAAAATACGAAGTAATTGTTGTAACTGGTAAAGGAGTTTTTTCGAATGTCGATGGCCTCCACCATCAAACCTTAAATGACACTTGCAATTCATGAAGGTGCAAAGTTCTCACCAATAGAAATCAATTAAGTCAAAACGTTAGGTAATTTTCGTTAATGGGTGAGGAGGAGTTCCCCCGATTATTCATGGTTTCCACCACCAAACCTATTGTCATAGACTGATCATAGACATAGTTGCTTAGCGACAGTGAACGTGAAAAATAACAGAAGGAAAATAAATTTACGTCGTAAAATAAAAGCTGCGTTTTTTTAACTTTGGGATATCCGCAACATTTAGTGGCGATTGTGGTAGTGATAAACAAATATGGATTCCCTAAAAAGGAAAAGGACGCAGTTACGTCGTGAATTCACAATGTCGGCAGATGGCTTCGACAAAACGGTTGAAGCCAAAAATCTCGATGAGCTCGACGAATCCTTCTCACTCGTTGCTGATGTGGCTGAGCAATTGATGGCTACCGAGGCAGCTCTCCGAGACGTGTGGTGTGAGGCCGAAATATTTGACGAGGTTCAGTTTCAAAAGGACCAAGACAAGGGTTTTGAATATCGTCAACGTTGGTCAAAGATACAAAACACTTATCGCAAGCTCGTAGAGCCGAAGAACAAGCCTAACAGCAAGTCGTCGTATAGTTCAGTAGTGACAGCAGAAAAATCCCCAGCCAAGAAAACCATTAACATTCCCAAACTGGAACTGGTCAAATTTGACGGTAATGTAAAAAACTGGTTACTATTTTGGGGGCAATTTAGGAAAATACACGAAAATAACGAATTAGAGGATATTGACAAGTTTCAATTTCTATTACAAGCAATAGAAAACGGTTCAAGCGCCAGATTGTTAGTAGAAACATACCCTCCTTCTGGAGAAAACTATCGTAAAGCGTTAAGCGCACTGAAAAATCGTTTCGCCCGCGATGACTTTCTTATAGAAACCTATGTAAGGGGCCTTCTTAGTTTAGTCAATTTGAATCAAGGAGGCCAAATTGAAGATTTGTCGTCACTCTACGATAGCCTTCAAACCCACTTACAGGCGTTGGAAACATTAGGCGTGACGAAGAATAAATATGATTCAGTGCTTTTCCCTATGATAGAATCAGCCTTGCCAATAGACATTCTAAGAACATGGAACAGGATCCGAGTACGCAATGAAGAGAAGGGAGATGATCTGAGTAAGTTAGTTCAGTTTCTAAGACAAGAGGTTGAATCTGAGGAGAGAATCAGAATAGCACGGGAAGGTTTCATGCCCGTTGCAGGCTCTTCAGACTCTAAACTACCAACTGCTTGTTTTATAACGAACACAAAAGCTGATAGAGCCGAGAATAAGAATTCGTCATCTTTATCTCTCCGAAGTATGTGTCTCTGGTGCGAGAAAGATTCCCATGCAAGTTCAGAGTGTAACAAGGCCATGAAATTAACTCTTAAAGAAAGGCAAGATTTCTTAAACAATAAAAAGGCTTGCGTAATATGTTTGAGACCTAATCACATTGCCAAGAAGTGCAGAAGCTTCCCTAAATGTTTATTTTGCAAGAAACGCCATGTTACATTAATGTGTGCGGAAATTGAGGACAATCATAACAAAAATTCCATAAAATCATTCAACAGTTCAGATAACAATAATGATGACAAGAAGTCAACAGAAAAGTCACTGCTTTGTCGAATAAAGTCAACAACTTTACTTCAAACTTTTGCTGTCAAAATTGTCTACGGCAATAAAGAAATTTGCGTAAGAGGTTTGATGGATAGTGGTGCACAGAGGTCGTATGTACGTAAAGATTTGATGAAAAAGTTGGATATAAAACCTATCAGGAAGGAAAGTATGAACCATTCTTTATTCGGCGGTATAGAAACGAAGACAGAAGAACATTTTGTATACAATTTACTTCTTAAAAGTACTGTGTCCAATTTTAATTTTGTAATTTCTGTAGTAGAGAAAACTGAAATTTGTGGTATGTTACCTAAGGTTCCTTCATCTGTAGCCAATCAACTAAGTCTCAAATCAATTTGTTTAACTGATACGACTGACTGTCCAGACACAATCGACTTACTAATAGGTGCTGACTTTTCAGGCTTTCTTCTGACCGACGAAGTAGTCCATTTAGAAAACAACCTTACTGCTATCAATACAAAATTGGGATGGACAATTCAGGGACCGGTGACAGGTATTTTCAGTTCGACTGTAAGTACAACATTACATTGTCTCACTAAAGTTGATATTGCTGATTTGTGGAATCTAGAATCGTTAGGAATTAGGGATCCTTCGGAACACATATCAAAGTTGGCTTACGAAAAACAAATTTTAGGTGATTTTAACAAAAATATTTCTGTCAATGATAAAAATAGGTATGAAGTTTCGTTACCTTGGCGAGATAAAAAAATAAAAAAAATTAGACCTGTCCAAAAACTTTTCCCTTTAGAAATACAGACAAAAGACGAACTATATGTGACTCAGACTGACCAACGACTAACTACACGATCTGGTAGAGTAGTAAAACCGCCAGTTCGGTTTGGCGACATTACCTCATAAAGGTCTACTTTAGACCTCCCGGTCCTTCCCTCCCCGGAGGATGTCATAGACTGATCATAGACATAGTTGCTTAGCGACAGTGAACGTGAAAAATAACAGAAGGAAAATAAATTTACGTCGTAAAATAAAAGCTGCGTTTCTTTAACTTCGGGATATCCGCAACACCTATAATAATATTTAAAGCCCATAGATATGCAAAGTGCTTATTAATAGAAATTAAATAAGTTTAAACACGAGCAATAAGCTATAAATGGTTAAGGAGTTCCCTCAATTATCTTTTGGCTCCATCAGACTAGTTCCGGACCTTCAGGTAGGAGTAGTGCTTGAAAATGCTTACTGAAAAAAGTAACAAACGCATTCGTCTCCATAATAATTTTGAAAGTTAGCCCCAGTTTCTCTGGGATCCCATCATCAGGTCCTGGTCTCCTTGACATGGTACCACACTTGGTATACCTCCTTCCCAATGAAAAAAAAATTTTGAAATCGGTTCACAAACCACGGAGTTATGCCCGAACACACATCAAAAATATATATTATATATATATACGGTCGAATTGAGAACCTCCACCTTTTTTGAAGTCGGTTAAAAAACTAGCTGAACCAGTTTCTTTTTTTTATAAAAATCTTTAGACATCATTACAAACATTGCTCTGATTTTGTGGTAAGTACTTCTGTTACTGGAATCAGAAACAACGACAGTACCACAACACCCAGACCCTTTCTGTTACTATCTGGTAGATTTCACATTTTTGGGTGACTGGTAATATCGCATTATTTTACACAATGTATCAGGTACACTTAAAAAAATATCTACATTGTTAAGTATGGCTAGTCCCATCTTATATTTGCGATGGAATGTCTCTGCCTATTATGGAATATCATGTTGGCGATAAAGTCTATTTAAAAAAATAAAATAAAAAAATTACGTAAAAAAAATAAAAATTAAAAAGTTTTGTAAGTTAGGCTTTAACCATAAAACACAATTTACGAAGTTATTATTCGTAATTTATTAATTCTCATTCGATGTTTTTTAAAGGCTTTTCAAAGAAAAACAACGTCGACAAAAACAAGTTAAAAAGGTGATCATCGGGAATAAAATAACGGTTTTTATAAAGTAGATACAGAACCCTAAAAGCCAAACCGCACTGATAATTGGCCGTCTGAGCCTGGTCGAGCCGTAAAACCTGCTAAATTAATGAAATTCACGGATTATGGAGTACTAGTTACAGTCTTTGGCTTTGTTCGATTTTTGTGATCTTTTTTCTTACTAACATAACCTTTTGACCGCAGCTCTACTATTTTGTGGCATGAAATTTATTCCAAATCTGCTTATAGGTCCATGTTTAGTAAAATTCGTGGTAAAATATGGACAGACGGACTATAAATTTAAACTTTAACGAGTCCCTTTTTTGTCAGACGTGGGGAACCCTACAAATCTAAAAAGTAGCTCTTTAAGTTCACAAAGAACAAAAATTTGAAAAAGTTAAAATAAACGGAAACATTTTATCTCATCTGGCGTGGGATTCGAACCCACGATCTTCACGTATCGCGCGTTCGATGTTCTTCCAAGTATTTCATTTCTCTTCCCCTAGTTAAAGTAAATGTTTCGCTGTGTTTAAAATATAGTACCAGGAGTGCATAGTCTACAGGGAGGTGTTCTACGAGAACACGACAGTTCCACGAAAGTGAAACGGGACGAGGACACGTGTCCGGGCCTCTGGAGTTCGTTACAACATTATAATTGGATCGTTAATACACCCGTCTATGTTTTAATACGAACTAATGTGGGTAACTCAATGTAATATTATATTACGAAAACATTGACTAGATTATTTTTATTGATATAGTTTTCCGTGTTACTTTGGTGATGAAAAGTTCTTTATGCGACACAAAGTACGTTGCTGATGAATAAAGAAAACAAATTAACAACATTTAGAGTTTTTATAGCACGGCGTTTCTATCTTTACTAATTTTGGAAATTTATATTTATTTAATTATTTAAGTGTTAAGATATTTAATTATTATTATTTATTTATTTTATTTATTCAGTATTTATTATCGTACAAATTTAATCGATTTTATTTATCATAACAGAACCGTTGGGGTATACGAGCTATGCCCGCCTAGGATGCACCGCGCGAGTAAATTTTATCGCATTCTTATCAAATGTCAAAATGGATGCTCTCCTGTCAATCAACAGTGTCCAAACTTCTGTCGTCTTATATGTACTAGAAATTGGACGTACAAGTATTATGCGACCCATGCATGTATGTGATTGTAAAACGTTCAAATATCGTCGGAAGTGAGCCTTCTGTTTCAATCGGGAAATCGGTCGAGTCAAATAACGTCTAATCTTACGTTCGAGAGAAAAAATATCGGCAAATTTAAAGCGAAACAAAAAAGAAAATACTATTTTGGTCCATTTTAATCAGATAAAACATAGTCTTGGTCTTTAAAAATGAAGTGAAGATGGTGTTTTATATCTGACACTCCGTGATCCGAACGAAAAAAAATAAGAAATTACTTAAACTCTCAGCAATATTATATATCGTAAATAAAAGCACGAATCATTTTTTTTCGTTATTACAATATCAGTCAAACGCGTTTACTTAAGAAAGAAAAAAACAACAACATTTTTAAAAATCTCACTTGAGGTTGGAGTAGGGAGAGGGTTGAATAAAATCTCACTGCATGCCACCAATGGGGAGGGAGGAAAATTAAAAAAATACACCTAACGTAATTTATGCCCCCTATGGGAAGATGCATACAATGCATAAACTGGTAGGTGCGTTGAAATACCGCGGTATCTCGTCGTCGCTCGACGCGCGTCGCGGCACTAAAATTTCATTCGCAGCAACTTTACGCGCGAGGTGGGTGCTGCAAATCGCTGTAGTTATCTCTGAATTACTGTCTTTGGAGTTTATTTCACTCGAGTATCTTTGTATGTTGTAGGTTGTTCATTACATAATGAATTTAAAGCAATTTGACATGCCGTTGGAACAATGGTTAGCGTATCTGGCTGTTAAGCTAAGGGTTATAAGTTTGATTCCCATTTAGGAAAAACATTATTGTGATTAACATTGGTGTTTGTTCTAGGTTTCTATAAATGTACATAAGTAAGTATTGTAGTACCACCTTTGAACAGCAAAATTTTTGTCTGTCTGCATGTTCGTTATAGACACAAAAACTACTTGACGGATTTTAACGAAACTTGGTTCAATTATTCTCCGGTTATGGTTTATCTTATTATCGCGCTGCAATCAATAGGAGCAGAGCAGTGAGGGTAAATGTTCGGAAAACGGGAGACCTAATACTCCATACTTTGACTCAATTTTTAAGCTTCCGTCAATTCTTTGAAAAACTGTGAAAAAACGGGGATAATTCGCGTGCGAGCCGCTACTATTTTAGGTTTATTGCTCAATAAAATGGTTTCAAAATATAATTCAACTTTAATTTGGGAACCCTTTTACACACAGGCACATCTTACTACACAGTGGTTTATAATAACACTCGAACAAAGCTTCTATGCAAAATACTTTTTTGTCGTCGCAATCCAACGCAACACGCGCGGTCCGCTCCACGCGCCACTCGACACCAAATGAGCCCGCCATTTGCATTTGTCGCGTTTTTCGCAGTTAATCCATCATTTGTATGCGAGGGCACGAGTGGGGCACGGGCGGGGCACGGGCGGGGCACGCTGGGCACGTGGGGTGCACTCGATTCACTCGCCGCAGTTTAATTAAATTCGAAGTAGAGCGGGCGTACTCGCGCGCTTCTAATAGTCTAGCGGAGCAGGCCGGCGCAGAAGGTGAGGTGGTTTTGTTTGACCTCTTTGTTATTGTTTATTCGTATAATCGTGTGTGACAGAAAAGCGTGTAAACTACATTCCTGCCTTAAATTAAAGCTGTGAATCGTAGTTGATACAATTTTATACGTAAAAGACAGTGCCTTATTATTTCTTTATCATTTATTTTCCATGCAGCTTCCACTCACGGGTCAATTTATTATTAGTTATATTGAATCTTAATTTTAATATTAATGTTCTATAATTCTATGTATTTTTAGTTATCTTTCTTCAATTTATTTATTTATTACTTGGTTATTTTAATTTAAAATCTATTTATCTGATTCATTTTCTGATTGGTCCATTACTTACTGAATATAAGGTCTTATAATGTATGCTTAGGTTTAAAAACCTACATCACTTATATGAGAATATGGTAATGAAATTAAATTTTACTTTATATACAATTACTAATAAATAATAGACAACGTCAACTTGACGTAATTCAAATCCAACCATGGAAATAATATGCAAATATAATATCACTATATGTATGTACTTAAATACATATTTACTTACACCCAGATACAAAACAAACATAGACGTTAATAGTAATGTTTGTGGTGGGTGTGGATGTGTTCTTTCTGTAAGTGTGGGTGATGATTTCAGTGACCTGAACTACTAAATAAAATGCACTTTTATTCCGGTAAAATAATGCCTTATGCATTTATTCTTGAACTTGTCTTACATTGAAATTTAATATTTTTGTTTTTGTATCTTCTTACTAAAGAAGTCTTAAACAGGGGGGGTACTCTCAAAAACGAAACGAACAAACGAAAGGTTTCGTTTTTGAAGATTATTCAAAAGTTTAGGAATGAAGACGTGGTTTTTGATTTGCATAAATAATATTTTGTTTTTTGAAAACGCTTAATTTGCATTCGAAGGGATTTCTTTATGATTATGAGGATTAAAAATTGCCATCCGTTGTCGGATCCGACATATTTCGTTTATGGGAGTAGGCCCCCTAGATTGACAAGAGTAAGGAGCACTAACCAACCACTGCTCCGCCGCGCTAGTGGTCGCCTTCTGTACTCGATGGTCGGCGCGGGGTGTTGTCGGACACGGTTTTATAGAAGCTGACGCGACACAATTAGCCGCCCTCGCCTCGCCCACCGGATAAGTGTTTTGTGGACTTCACGAGAATACACGACACTGGCGATCGAGCGACACGTGCTTTGGGAGTTTGATCAATTGTTAACTGGCTTCAAAGAATAATTGTTAGTCCTCTCGGATGTGTAAATGTTTGGTGGCGGGTTTAATACCTTTTTTTTGTCGTAGCAGAGATTCCTACCGCACTGGCACTCTCTGTGGGGAACAGAGAGTGGTGTCGGGCACGCACCGACTAAAACCGAAGGGGGTGGCCAACGCTGCGCAGTTGTGGGGGAGTCGAGATCTCTTGCGGGTTCTACTCCCCTACCATGCTTACCACCATACTTACCAAGCGGCCCACCTCACCGCGCATAACATGCGCGGCTGAAACGTGCCAGGCCAACATGCCCCTCGGGACCGAGGTAGCGGACGCTAAGCTTACCCCACGCCTGGCGTCTCCGGTCCCAGCAGCGGATCTGCTGTGCGTCTCGGCTGCCTACCACTACTGCGGACACCTGAGACTCTCACTCCAGTTCTCCTTTCGAGAGCTGATGATGTAGATGATGGAGTCTCGATACCCACCGGCTGCTAATTATGTGGCCAGTAGTTGAAACACTTGTGCTACAGAAATCAGAAACAACGACGGTACCAGACCACCCAGGGCCGAGACAATATATAAGTATTCGTGTCCCATATTGAACTGACCGGGAATTGAGCCCGGGACCTTAGAAGAGGCGCGACGCCAAAGTCCGGGCTACTCTCCTCTCGGCTACGGAAAGGGCTTAATCACTTTCATTGGGATTCAAATAATGATGATTATGATGAATGAACGATGTTGTCTCATATTTATTTATATTACGAATTTCAGACCTTATATAATGAACCAATCCGAAAATGTTTCAGCTCAATTATTGAAGAAACTAATGGTTTTGAATCCTTATTTTTTTTCCTTATATATTTGTTAAAATATAACCCAGGGCAAAGATTGTTGTGATGAAAAGTAGATTTTTTTCTTTATCTGGGTCTTTATAAATATATTTAAGTGGTAAGTATTGTGGTACCATCATTATAACAAAAATGAAATATAAATCTTCTTACTTTGGGATCTTGGTTTGTATAATTAATGTATAGATTTATTTATTGCCTTAATATGCAAATGCAACTATAAACTTCTAACAAAGTTACACATGCACACTCGTTGCTTAACAGCGACCGAAGTAATTAAAACTACTGCGTACAATTACTTTTAATACACAAGTCAGGTACAACAAAAAAAATCGCGGTGGAGTCGGATTCAATTTAAATTCAGAACATTCGTGCTTTTAATTAACTCTGCATAAAAATTGGTGAGAACAAAGTTGACCGTGGACAAATATAATTTTGTAACTAGGCGGGTGTGGGGCGAGATTTTATCGCGAAAGTCTAATATTGCTTGCTTCGGATACCATCCTATGCTGGGACTGGAATTAAAATTCGATGCTCCTTGCGTTTTTTGCAAGGTAAGTACCTATTTTTTAAAATCACAAAGTTAATGTAGTTCTGCTGAATATTTTAGAATTGCAAAACTAAAGTGCCAATGGGCAGGCCATAAAGCTCGTAGAACCAATGATTGATGGAGCAGAGGTCATAGAATAACAAAAAGAGCTAGATGGTAGCGTCGCGACGGATGTAAGTGGTACAGTGCCGTGAGTTCTCGAAGTCTTGAAGACAGGCCTAAATGCAGGCCAGCAGTGGGTACCCTCCAGCTGAAATGATATGATAACCCTTCTAAATATGAACTGAGACCAACCGCCGGTGATGCGTACGAATGGTCACTCATCTAATAAAGAACCGATCCGCTCCCGCTCCATGTTCACAGTAATAGAAAAATATTAAACAATTTCACAAACATTGACGTGGTCTGAAAGCAAGCGAACGCTTGTGTAACGGAAACAAGAGCCAACGGTGGCACCACAATACATACTAAAATACATTTATCAACACCCAGACACAAGTCTTCATCACATTAATGTTGGTCTTGATAGGGGATGGTAGACCACATGACCCTTGTATCAACTTGCTTTTTTATTTGAAACATGATTCACAATAGAAGTTGAATTGAAGAACAGTCTGTTCCAGTTTGTTTACAAAAATCAATGCCAATACGAGAGATCCCTAATAGTAGCAGCTGAACAGCATAATGGATCTAAACAGGAAACGGCCGGGCAGTGAGGTCGCCGGCAGAAATGGACCAGTGAATCATCGCGACGCAATAATTGTGATTTGTAGCTGATGTCCGAATTACGCGGCGCAGGACAGGTGGTGGGGCGAGGGGGGAGGCCATTTGCCGCCGGAAGGTTGGCGATGCTTCGATATTCCGCGGAGGTGCCAATATCGATTTGTTAAGAAAACGGACGTGACCACTGAGCAGCTGTCGTGGCCCGTGCTGGTGCGACGTTTCTATTAAGAACAGGTTTCTTTAGGTACATCATCAAATTCATAAATATCAGACAACATCTCACAGACTGGCAGGTCAATCTGAATACCTATTCAGTAACGTCAGGAGCGTATTCAAACTCGGAAACTATGTTTCATCATTTCATGATTAGACAGAGATCGGCACCTCATACTCGTAGATATTGCGACGCCAAAGTCTTGCCGCTCGTTTCTCAGCTATGGAGGTTGTCGGCTAAGGTGTATTTTGCATGGTATTGTGGATCTACAAAATATATTACGATCGAGAATAGTAGGTATGATTTTCCTAAAGTTACCCGTTGTCGACATTTAGAGTAGCCATGTGTCAACGCTAATCAAGTCCATCGCATCACAGCGGTGCAGCGTCGCAGTGAGCGCGCAGTGAGCGGCAGCGACGCAGTGAGCGCGGCGACGCGTGCGCTCGCTAACAAGCGGCACGTTTCATTACCATATTGACGTCGACGGCATTCCGGACGGAGCCGAATAATGAACTTGTTTCGGTGCCATTGATTAGATTTGCTGACCGGTAGAGTTTCGTTCTATAGGTCTGATACAAAGGATAGGTTGGTTCAGAAATATGCACTATTTGAACCCATTCTCTGCCCACCGCTTAGGATGGAATTTTGATAAATAGTCAATTATTTTAGTTCATGAATAATAAAATGCTCTAATAACTAAAACGAGTATATTTTGTAATTAATCTACTATTTTGTTCTCATTGTCAATATCAAAAAAGTACAAAACTGTCCTTTCGTTTTCTTGATAAAAAGTCGCGGGCAGTAAAATGGCAGCATCAGCAGAACAAATAATGGTTTGTTTAGCTCTCATTCGAAATTTGAATAAGTCAAAGTCAATCTTTTTTTTATTCATATAGGTAGATTAAATAAAAATAAATGCGCCAGACAATCACACCAATCACCTGGTCTCAAACTAAGGTTTTCCCTTGTAGTATGAGAACCAGACGACGGATACTAACTGGGGGCGTCATCCCAGCACACCCAGACTCAAGTCAATTTAGAAAAGTTCGTTTTTCAAATTGACCCGACCGGGAATCGAACCCGGGGCCTTTCGCGCTTTGGCCGCCTACCTTAACCACTGCGCCACCGAGGTCGTCAACTAATTACATTAGTAATACTTATGAATAGTCTCTATGTAAAGCAAATGAAGCTACCTCCGGTTTGGAACCTATAACTGCAGAGAATATTATACCGGCAAGAAACTCAGTAGTTTTTTTTACAAATGAAAGCTAAACTTACTATTTATTTTGCACTAAGACTAGGACACAGTTAGTTTAGAATAGAATAGAATAGAAAATGTCTTTATTGATATAAACTTTTACAAAAGCCTTTATGAATCGTCAAGTCAAATAAACTACCGCTGTGTTTGGAATGTTGATTCTATCGAGGAGAACCGGCAAGAAACTCAATAGTTACTCTTTTTTTTTTTTTATATTACACTTCAAGATTGACCTCATTCCACCTGATGTTAAGTGGTAATGAGGTCCTAGCTTAAGGGCGACAAGTACAGTATAATAAATCTGTTGCTGGACTTGTCGCCCTTGCCTTGAATGCTTGACCCCTGCTACTAATGTAGCACCCCCCAGGAGCTCTGGAAGAAACCATACTCACACGCAGGAACACAACAACACCGGAGTGATTGTTATTTGGCTGCGGTCTTCTGTAAGGTGGAGGTATTTCACCAGTCGGGCTGCTCCAGTTCAAGCGACAAATCGCTATGCCCTACCTCTCTTAAAACTTAACTCTTAACTCTAACTAACTTAACCCTTTAAAAAACTGACACATATGGTAGGTATAAATCATGCAAAAAAAAAAGTATTAACAATATAGCTTATGTCTAATGTAGGTACATATTTAATTTATTTAATGCTATCAAGTCCAAACATCTTTGTCGTTAATATAGTCCTGTATTTTATAATAGCCTTTTTTCATTAAACAATTTTTTATCAGAGACTTAATTCTATGCATAGGTAATGCAGTGATATTTTCTGGCAGCTTATTGAAAAGCTTCAGACTTAACTCTACAAAAGAATTACTAATTTTATGAAGTCTTAGATGTGGAACAGCAAGCTTATGTTTATTTCTTGTGTTGAAATTATGGCATTCTGATTTCTTAGTGAAAGAATCTAAGTTTTTGCGTATCTAAACAATACAGTCATAAATGTATTGTGAAGCTACAGTTAAAATATTGTTTTTATTTGAATAATTCTCTAAGCAAGTCTCTTGTTCTAAGACCGTATATAGCGCGTATGGCTCTCTTTTGCAATACAAAAATAGTCTGCACATCAGCTGCAGAACCCCATAGTAAAATACCATACGACATAACACTATGAAAGTAACTAAAATAAACTAATCTTGCCGTTTCAACATCAGTCAAGCTACGTATTTTTCAGAACGCTCATGACAGCGACGAGACAAAGTGTGTAATCGAAAATAGTGAGATAATTTGTGTGCTTTTTAGTTATAAATATATTTATGTCAGTTTAAAACTAGTACTTTTTTTATAACGACGACGAGACGCAACAGGCACTAATAAGGAATTATATTTTGTAATTGTTTATTATTAATTAATTTATTATTATTTAGTTTATTCGTTGTTGATATCCAAAATTACAAAAATACAAACCTATGCCCTTTAAACATCATTATTGATATGGGATCAAACTCCGACAATCTGAAATCTAGGAGGATGTAATAAAGGTCCGTGGTAAACTAAGTCCAACTGCTATGGGATATTATTGAGTTCCCAACATCGTACGTTAGGTGTAATGCCGGAAAAAGTAGAATTTTATTGACCTGCATTTTAAAGTAACTTTCGTATTGTCAATTTTGTATATCAATTATTCTGTAATGCGTTACTAATTAAGGCAAGCGGCACCGCTGTGAGGGTGCACAGTGAGCCCAACCGTTTATAAGCGAAACATTTAGAAAAAAAAGAACGAAATAAATTATTGGCCAACACAATTTATATTATTCATATACAATACAAAACAACGAATGTAAAATACAAAGTACCTTGTGAGGCAAATTGGGGTCTAAAGTAAATGCTGATATTCTAGTTTAAACAAATAGCTTACAAAATAGTGTTAGCCAGGGTGCTTGATTGTTTTCTACCCATACGAGTGGCGCTAAAAGTAATACATTTATTAAATAAAAAAATATATAAAAAAGCAGTAACAGTTAATATTTAAGTGGCTCACTTATTGAATTTGTGAGAGGCTCAAAGTTTCGTCTAAACAACTTTAGCTTGATACCGTGATCTTCAGAAAAAGGTTCTTGGCAAAAGGGTGGACTACAAAGTGATCGTTTAGGGCTTCATATGCTAACATATTCAATTATAGTATAGGTTGTGGACTAATAGTCTTAAGTGATAGGCTTGATAGCCGAAATAGCTGAAACAATAATATAACAATAATAAGGTATATTAGTGACATGAATATGGCAGAGGATAGTCGAAGAAAAATCATAATTATTTCGTTTCAATGGTTTTATAAATTCCTAGTAATAGTAGTTGATCAGTGAGATCTGTATGTAGATATAGTTTGTTGTATAATACCTACGAGGTATAATAAAATCTGAAGATGTAGCAATGATTGCGCGTGTACCGATGAGTCAGTGTGTGCCAATCAGCGAGCAGTATCTGCGTGCCGAGCGAGCGAATTAGCGAGCAAACACGAAATTACGTCGACAGCGAACAGCAATCAGCGAACCTGCTGAGAGGAGGGTTCTTTGGAGGCCGGGAGCACCCCTCTGGTGCTATTCCTAATTCGACATATTTTTATTTTTAGTCCAGGTATTTATTTCTTTACTCTCCTCAGTAGCATACAATTTCAAACGGAGGTAGATTGAACAGGTTCCCTGACCCATGAGGTAGATGTAGGTTTCGAACTAAAAGTATAGTCACTTTGCATTATTTATTTATTTATTTATTTAAAAACTTTATTGCACAAAAAAAAAAGTACAACAGGTGGACTTAATGCTGTAGGCATTCTCTACCAGTCAACCTTTGGGTCATGCGGAGAGTTAGTTTATGGGTGCGGTAATAGTGACAAAGTGCATAAGTAATCTAAAAAATAAAATAAAAACATAATACACGAGAATAGTAACTATCAAGCGTTACAAAATTCATTTCGGAAACAATTAAATATACATATAGACATATATGAATAAATATAATATATATATAAAATATGAAGCTATACTTAAATTTATATAATGAGCATATATATATACTTATATATACATAAGTAAAGAATACCACTTAAAAATATAAAATAAATAATAACTATATATAAATGGATTCAGCAATTGACAAATTCATGTCTACAATTTATGTATTAGCGAGAGAGAAGAAGTGTTCACGAACTTTCATTTTAAAAATTCCCTTAGTCAGGGATTGTCGAGTATCAGCGGGCAGAGCATTCCAAAGACGGGCGGCTTGCACAGTAAAAGACTTTGAAAAGAAGTCGCTATGATGACGAGGAATGTTTAAGCTTCATTGAATTCAATGAAGTTTCAAAACTGTTATACCTAGTACTTGAATCAAGTAATATTTGTTTTAATTGAAATCAGATTCCATAGCCATTGTTTAAACTTATTATTTGCTGTCTAGACTGCGAATCGGTTAAATTTGGTTTGCATTAATGAATTGAGTATTGTCTTTGAAACTATTAACATAAATGTTTGGTATAGATAAATATACTCTGTGATGTTGCTTTGTGAATGACAAACAGTAGATTTTTATTGTAGACCGCTTGCAAATGCGCAACGAGTGTAAAATGGCTTGTCACGTGAGCCACTTACTGTAGTCTAGATTATACCTCCGAATAAGTATTACTCGATGATAAACCTACCCGAAATAAGCCGGCAAGGGCCCGTGTCGCAAAATAGAGGGATCTTTCCGCGTTACCGGCACGTGCCGGGTCACTTTTCTTGCTAAATGTACGTTAGGTTACCAAGTCTCAGTAGCAGTCCCAGCGTGCCCGAGGTTCCAACCCCGTTCGGGGGCCAACTGTGGTTGTTGCTTGCATCACACAGGGGTTAGAGCCTGCGCTCCCCTGCAAGGTCGGTGAAGATGCTAAGGCTTTGCTGTCATTTATGATAATCAAGTAGGAAAATACATAATCTAATCAAGCTGAGCTGTAGAGCACATTCTGTCTATTATTGTCAAATTGTGTCAGAATTTATCACGATATTTGCAGAAAATATTGAATTGGACAACAACGTCACATACCTTGCTCTGATTTTGTGGTACGTAGTTTAAGCACTTGTGTTACAGAAATCATAAATTACGACGGTACACCCAGACTCGAGACAATATAGAAAAGTTCGTTTCCCATGCTGACCTGACCTGTATCAAACCCGGGGCCTATGAGATGGCGCGACCACAAAATCCGGCCCGCTCTTCTCTCGGCTACGAAGGTCCATTGAAGAAGCCATTTAACATAATTTTGCTTAACTTACCTACTTATTGATTTAGCAAGAAATGAACGTAAAAGAAATAATCACCAGTAATACTGTCTCAATAGAATTATGTTACCTCTATAAAAAGATGGCGCGCATTTATGCCCTTTGAGATACGATTTTCGTAGAAATTTGTTCTTTTTTTTTATCTAATCTTACATCAATAAGCTCACCAGCTAGAATCGGCTAATTGGATGTTGCTTGTATTGAGTACTGTGATTTTATATCAGACAAGTTCCTTTTAGGATATTTAGGATAGTACTCGTTTAATATTCGCTGAATATATTAATATATAAGGCAACTAAGGCTGCAGAATAAGATAAACCTCATTAGGTCGTATGTGTATTATAATGAATGCTAGTATGATAGATTTTTTAAGGAAAATCTAATGGAATAACGTGCATAATAAAGTTTTACTGTTAACCTCAAATATTCTCAAAATAATGACAAAAAGCCACAATTGTATTGACAAACGCCAAAAGTATCCTGCACATTTTTTATTTGAATTTTAAATAAAGATTGTGGAATTTGATGCAGTCTAATTCCATAGGACAATTATTTCATAACATTTTTTTCTAAAACTACCTATTTAAAACACAATAGTAAAATATACAGAACTTTCAATTAAAAAATTAAATTATTATTTAAATAGCCATACTGCGTAATATTTTAGGTTTATAGTAAAGAGAAATCTTCTTCGACTAGTAACAGAAATAAAAATAAATAATACCGTAACCAAAAATAATTTGAAAGATTAAACATTAAGCTTCAAAACCTGTGTTGAAATAGAACGACCGGAAATTACTCTATTCTTTGTAGAACATCCTCACACACCTTCTCCCGACAGAACCGACATACATAGAAGGCTTTCCCCCATTTTTAGGCTTCGATTTATTATTTTATACGTTTCGTGAAGTGCTGACAACAATACGAGGTTTTTAGAGAGCGTTTTGGTGCCGGTTCAAGAGGCATAAATAAGGAATATCGGGCGGCTCCGCGGCAGGTTAATGAGGACCTTCAGGACTCGAGCCTCTAAATACGTAAAGTACCTGCCCCAGTTAATAGAGAACGCAGTGAGACAAGCATGCGGCTCGAAAGTGGCGACTGGCTGCGATGGAAGTGCGATTACGACCCATTTGATGATACTATCTGCGGTCAACATATAGTCAGTTAGGAAATATAATCCATTTGCTGAACTTTAATGAGAAGCACAGAAAAAAAATTCAGTAGCATTCGAAGAATACAAGTTTTACGAATGCTTGATATGAAAACTTTGTAGATTAAAGACGCTTGCAACATTAGGGTAACGCTTTGCTAAATAATCACTCTTTCAAAAAAAAATTAACCCTGTAATTCTGCATTAATGAAAATTACACAATCATAAGCCTGGAACTTTGTCCACGTCATCTCAAAATAAAACGTAAACTAATTTGACTAGCTACCAAATTTCATCCATACTTTTCAAAAGTTTGTGTGTGAAGTAGTTATAAATTATGACATTTGTACTCAAAAAGTTTTACCTTTGTTATATAAGTTCGAAATAGAGCAGTTCTCTTCAATCACATATCATTATTGAGGCTGGGGAATGATCCAGCTCTAAATTTCTGTATGTTTATATAAAGCGATTAAGTAGTGTTAGAAAGCGTACTCGATACTCCTACTGACGAAAAAGTGTATGAATTTAAATAAAAAAATACAGCTTTTAAAATCAGTCAATCTATCGTCGTAGGGATATTTTAATCCAACGCGCACTATTGATATACACACTCCTACAAAAAAAAATCTAAAATGTTGTGTTTGATCATAATCAATTCATTTATTCATGTTGGTTACAAGTATCACTTATGCATCGTCAAAATGAATATAAAGCTACAGACGGTTCGTAACTTAATCCTTCGATCATATGGTTACTTTCATACTCATAGTGCCATGGGAAAGTAGCAGTAGCTTCTGGAGCTGTTTCACTGTTATTCAAGCGAAGTGTGGCTTCGTCGCAGGGATATCTTCAAAGTGAGACTCAAACATAAAAGTTCCCGCGCCAGGGCTGTCACTAACGAATTGCAAATTTGACTTGACAGACATTTTGGAGCTGAACTCGGAAATGAATGGGAAACAGGAATCGTAACGGGAAATGGAAACGGAATTTTAAAAGTCTTCCCTGGAACCTCTGGGATTTGTTTTGAGTCTGTAACAGGGCTTAAATCTGTTAATGGGCGGCGGGTTTAAAAGTATACTAGCGGTTCCCACGACTTCGTTCGCTTTATTTGGAGATAAAATGTTTAAACAAACATTTTATCTTTTTATATTTTATTTTTTTATATACTTTATATACTCTACTCCATAGAATTCATTTTTCTACCAGATTTTATCTCAATCTATTAAGAAATTTTTGGAGGAAAGAGTAATAAACCTACAAACAAAATATTGACAAACATTTTTTTTAAAACATAAGAAAGAGAAAGGGCTTCACGTTTTACCACAAATATATTTTTGAAAAAACATGTTTGTTAAGTATTTTGTTTGATGATAATATATTAATTTTGTATCGTGTTTGTGATAATCTTGGTTTTTTCTGTTTTTTCTTGCATAAGATTTTTTTTACTTGTGCTTCTTTGCCTCAATCCTTTTCTTTTTCTTTTCCTGTGCTTTTGCTACCTTGCTGCACGTCACATAGAAAGCTTATAAAAATAAAAATAAATGTTAAACAACCTTACATTCAGTGCTCTGATTCTGTAGCAAGCAGCTAAAGCACTTGTTTGAAAGAAATCAGAAACAACGATAGCGCTATATCACTCGGACTGGTTTAAAAAAGTTCGTTTTCTATTATTGATCTGACCGAGAATAAAACCCAGGACTCAGAGGTTGTGCGCTAGAGTCCGATCCACTTACCGGTACGGATGTCGTTAAAAAGGGTGATGTTTCATTCAGAGTATGTCGGATGGCTTTTATTGAACAATTAGATAAATTCAAAATGTATTGCTTTTTATTATTTATTTAATGAATTTAAGAACGCAATAATGGTGTAGAATTATTGAATGAAATAAGTTTTCCATAAAATGTCCGTCGTCGAATGTCGAACGACTTATTCCCGTGTTAAGTAAGTTAAGACCCTATTTCGTTGTTTAATTATTTATATCAATTTTCACACAATATTGGTAGCAATAGATTTTGTATAATAATTTTTAGTGGTCATTCAACATCAAACATAAATTGGCAAAAATAATAAAAGTTGCTAAGTGCATACGTATTTAGAAATCATTTTTAAGTTTCTTATGTCAAGTTTCCTGACTGATTCAATTAAATTGCTACTAATATTTCTTTCCGAGGCGCGCTGTCGGGCGAAGAATCTTTTGAAAGTGTATTTATTTATTACAAATAATTTCAATTACTTTGTAAATTTTCGGCTCTTCTTATAAGACGTTGAATATCTGGTGAAGCCTAAGAGCTATTCTATAATAATGCCAATCTGTTTTATAAGTGTTATCATATTTACAAGATTGTATTTACAAGACTATGAATAGGTTTTTGCAATAACGATAGGGACTCGGACAATGAAATACCATGTAAACGTTTTTTTGTTAGATATGCAACTTTTTTGCATAAACCATTTAATAAAAAATTGGTTCAAACGACAAATTATTTAACCCTAGGTCCGTGGAGTCCCGACGCATGGTCTTCTTTTAAAGATATTTCTAAAAGACTTGTCAACGTTACAGGATACCCAAAGGCTGGCTGCTACCTCGCCCAGCGTCTTTCGATCGCCATTCAGCGAGGTAATGAAGCCAGCATTTTGGGTACCTTACCACAGGGACCAGCTTTGTTTATTTAAAATATTTATTTTTATTAATTTCAGTTTGAATATTTTTTTAGTTACTTATAACGTACTTCAAATTTATTTGTTTCGTTTAATAAACTACAAAAGTTGATTTTACAATTAAGGTGGTCTTATCGCTAGAAGGCAATTCTTTCGAGATAGCCTTACAAATCTATCATTAAACATGGTTAAAGTTATTTAGATATTAGTAGCGGAATCTTTTTTCAAATGTGACATGCTCGCTGTTTACGTAGATACTTCACTGTTTATTATCGCCACCCCTGGAACGAAGAGATAATAATTTCATTGAGCTCAGAAAGTGTTCTTTCTCTTTATAAACAAAAGGAGATTGGTTCCCGGCTCGCGACTGCGGCAGACTGTTATTTTTACAATAGTTTCGGTATTGGAACTCTTTGCGAGGCGAATTTCTATTCATTGTTTATTATCTCAATAATAGTTTTCAGACGAAGATTCGTTTATTAGTATTCTTTTGTTCATCTGTGAGTTTGTGTTGTTTCATTCTATTTAGATCAGATAAGATTTTGTCTTTCAAGTTGATTGACGTTGAACAAAGGAATTAAGTCAATAATGGTATCAAAAATGGCTTAGCTGGCTGTTGAGGATATGGAGACATGGCCTGATGCAAAGGCTCCGTTCTTCAAAGTGCCCAACTGCTAATGTTCAGCCAAGTTGGGGTCGACAATATCTGCTCGGGAACTAAGGTCCAACTACCAATCTTGGTACATTACCTACAAGTCGACCCAGTTTATAAATATACAGTTTACAATAATAGTCTCATTTTAATTTGGAACATCTCTCTCTGTACACCAAATAAATACACGAATAAATAAAAATAAATTCAGTGATTTAAAATTAAAGCCGGTTACTTTGTAACACTCTTAAATCGTTATTGATCATAAAATTATTGGTTTCGAGCCGGGATATACCGGTAAGAAAATCAGTACCTAGATGGCTAGATGTGTTACAGTAGATAGTTTATTATGAATGTAGCTATGGATGTATAGATGTTTGGTTATATTTGCGTTTTCACAATGAATTTTGGTAGATAGATAAGATATTAATAATAGGACTTTGCATCATGAAATAACACGAGCTAAGCCATGGACAATAGATAGCTTAGTCATAAGCAATGTAAATGTTTTAAAAACCTGAAATGACTGAAACCTAAATTAAATAAATTATTTAATAAACATAAATATTTAACTAAATATTTACCTATATTATAAAAAAAAATGCATCTGAAAACATCTGAAAACATATAAATTAATCCAATCCCAAAACTTAAATAAATAATAGAATACGTCAATACCGAACTAGTGTGTTGTCAGTTCTAGTCGCGCCTCGGTCTATGCAACTGAGCGCGTCGTCCTTTGTTTGTCGCTGCTAATGTTAGTTTGTTTCTAAATTTGATATTGTTCTACCTTCGTTATAATTTTTTTTTGTTGTTTTTTTTGTATCGCTATTTTTGCATACTATCTGTGAGTGTTTTGCCTGTAGTTTGGTATAATTATTAATAAGTAACTTGCGTTATGTTTTATGTTTTGTACGTTTATTTATTTAAGCTAGACACTGTAATTATCTCACGTAAGTGAATACATTTGTAATTCTTGTGAGAATAAAGATCTTAAACCGGAATAAAAATATTTAACAACATCACATACATTGCTCAACAATGTTGGTGCCACTTCATCTTGACACGAGACAATCTAGAAAAACCTCGTTTTCCATACTGGAACGATTGGGAATCGAACTCGGGACCTCAAAGATGGCGCGCCGCCTAAATCCAGCCCGCTTGTCGCTTACTGAGGTCGTTACACACGAGCAAAGTGGCTAACGCTCGTTCATACTTTTATTAAAGTAATAGTACCTATAGGTTCTTTGTTCCCACAATTCTTAGTTCCTCCAGTTTTTAGTTCCTAAAGGTCTTAGCTCTTAATTTTATTACTTTCTAAAGGTTTAGGGTCTACCCTAAAGTTCTAGTTCCTAAAGTTATTTTCGCCGCTGTCTTAATTTTAGGCAAATTAGTGTCTCAAATATAGGACGTGATCAAATTACTTCATTATCCTGGCGGAGCGCAGAATTATCCTCTCCGTAATTCATTTATATTTGTTTCACGCTTTTATAATTTACCTCATTATCAGCATTCATTAACAATTTTCCTCTGTTTGTACAAAGTTCGAGGAAATGGTGAACATATTATTTTTTTAATGACTGTTGCACTAGTGCCATGAGCGGGCATGGAAGTGATTTTAATTAAGGTTACATTCCTCAATAGAAAAAGGATCACTTTGTTGTTCATGTGTCTATGCGTCTGTAAGAGCTATTTTTCAGGTATGCGTGAATGCACAACACATGAAACGGAACTTGTTTCCAGATGGGACAATGTTATAATGTAATATGGCGGCAACTTATAAATAGGGTTGAATAGAGTTGGTACTCAGTAAAAAAATATGTTTATGGGAACTACCCTGTCGGTTTTGATTTGCCCTTGCGATTAGTTAATGCTTGGAATTGCTGTATCTTTTGATTGCGTTGGCTTAGAACAGCACACTTAAGTATTTAATGTGAATACCAGCTTAATATATCCGCACATTCCTAAGAAAAAGGGTCTTGAAAACCAGAAGGGTTGCGTATTTTGCTTTTCGGATACGAAACCCTAAAAAGATGACTAAATAAATAAATATTTATAACACAAAGAAATCAAAAATATGGCAATAATAAATTGTTTTTGGATTCAGAAAAATAAAAAAATAATTTAACTTACGTTTTAGCCAGCGTAGGTACTCCTCTTTAAATCGTACATCGCGATGTCAGAATTATCGTCGCCACAAACTATATACAACAACCCAACACTGGTAAATAGGACCTTGGTCCCTGAATAGATAACACCTAGCTCGCCAGAAGTACTTCCATTTTGGTAAAGAACCTAGTTTCCTTACAAGTATATTCTAACCCCCAAAAAAAGTTAACGGGTCAAAACGCGACACCATTTTTATTTAGTAGTTAATACGAACTACTTACTGCCCGACGTTTCGGTTAGGTTGCACTAACCGTGGTCACGACTTGACTGGTCTCACTCATTTTGTCTGTTCGGGGGAGTTTGCAAATCTTCATCTACCCTCATATTCTCGCATTATGAATGTTTCAAATGGAACGCGTAAATCTAAAATTATATAACTCACAAAATAAAAGTGAAACAACTACCCACTTGTTAATAGTGTTTAATAAATTATTAGAAAGCACCCAGAACTATACACCCCTATAAAAGAAACAAATTTAAAAAGAAATAACCGCGGTGTTTTCGCCGCGGTTATTTGTTTAAGGTGCCGTTTTCCAAGTTAAAATTAATTACTCAATGGTGATAAAAATATATAATAAAATACCAAACTACATAAAAATTGAAAAATCAACCGACACTTTTTTAGAAACACTACGTAAATTCTTGATTACAAAAAGCTTCTACGATATAACTGATTTTTTTTAATGACAAAGGTTAGACACTACAATATTGAAGGTTTTCGTATAGGAAAACCCGATTTTTGGAAACTGACATTTAGATCCTTAAACTTAGATAAGAGTACAATACTTAAATACAAACTTATGTTATAAACCCTTTAACTATTGCGACGCCCTAACAGGGTACATGTATACTAATTTTTATTACTACTAAACATCATATGTAATTAATTTATTGTATATACATGAATGCAAATAAATAAATAAATAACACAGCAGTATATGGGTATGTGTTATTAAATGAGCAAATTTTGACGACCTCCTTAGCCGAGAGGCAAGCGTGCCGGACATTGGCGTCGCGTCATCTCTGAGGTTCCGGGTTTGATCCCCGGTCGGGTCAGTATGGGAAACGAACTTTTAGTAGTACCGTAAGTAGTAACCGTAGTTGTTTCTGATTTCTGAGAATTGAAGAACATAAGTGCTATAGCTATAGCTACTTACAACAGAATCAGAGCAATGTATGTGATGTTGTCCAATATTTATATTTAAATCATAAGTGAGAGCGCGGCGCGCGGCGGCTGGGCGGGCGCACCTAGCGCCATACATAATTGACTAAACAGCGGCCGCGCTGTAGTCGCGCTGCAGCCGCGGTACTTCGCTAACTACCCGCTGAATATTAGCGGAACTTCCTGCATTTAAATCTCCGCAGAGATTGCGTCCGACTATTTTGAATATATTACCGCTAGAAAAAGTTGCTTTTAATAAATGTGGCCACTGGAATGGTTTGAATTGGAAAATGATTTTTCTTCAGTTCAATCTTTGTTTCAACAATCTGAACACCTTTTTACCGTTTTGCACCACAAACGAAAAAGAATTGAACAAATGTTCAACTATTATTTTGGTAATTATTTAAAAACAAATATTATTATAATGTTCATTACGTCAATGATTATAAAATCTGAATGTTAAAATTGTATTTGTTCTATTCGTTTGCATGTTTATGATATAATTGTAAATTGTAATTAAGTAATGTAATAGTTATAAATAATTGTAATAAATAAGAGAGCATAAAATAATAACTTTATTGGTATTTGACTCCACTATCAAAATATATCTTTATCAAACTCCTTAATACCTACTTATTTTTTTATTTAAAAGAACTTCTTTGTAGTCTTCGGACCAAACCTAATCAAATAAAAACAAAATAAAAACTTTTAGTCTCAGGATGTCCTAAGGTAACATTTAAATCTAAGAGCATAAAGCTTATTATTTGTATCATAGTGAAATATTAAACACGGAGGTGCAGGTCGGAAGCATAAATAACTGTATCCATTAGAGGCCGGCCGGCGGATGAAGGCAAGTCTTTGGCGCGGAAACGACGAAATCATTCCCGATACCAATATTCGCAAAGAATAACGATCGTTGCAGAATATCTTCAAAAATTATTATCTTCTTCTTAGTCGTGCACTCTTGACAGAGTGGTCGTGATCATAATGCATCGCTTTTCAGTGTAGCTTTTGCCAGTTGCCTCCATCTACTCCTATTGTTCGCACTTCTGCAACACTCATTCAGAGAAATGTTTGTGGTACATTTGATGAAGTCCGTCCATCGAGTTGGCGATCTTCCGCGTGAGCGCCGGCCTTCGACATGCCCCTGTATAACCAGTCTCTCCATAGAGTCTTCATTGCGATAGATATGCCCAAACATTGTGAGTATTCGTAGTTGCACAGTCGACGATAACCTTCGTTTTATATGAAGCTCGCTTAGGATGGATATATTTGTGCGGTGTGCAGTCCAACTGATTCTCAGTAATCGCCTCCAGCACCACATCTCCAGTGCGTCAATTTTCCTACGGTCCTGTTGCCGGATGGTCCACGTTTCCGCTCCGTACAGAAAGATTGGAAAGACCAGGCAGTACATTAGTCGAACCTTGGTGTTTTTGGTTATCCGGCGGTCTTGCCAAATCTTTGTGAGTTTCTCAACAGCTGACCTCGTAACGGCGCACCTTCTCTTTATTTCTTCTTCGCAGCTCCCAGTGTAGTTGATAGTAGAGCCCAAGTAAATGTAGTTTTGGACAACCTCACAGTTAGCTATACTGGTGATGTCAGGTCTATTTCCAGTTTTCCTATCTACTATCATCATCTTGGTCTTATCACGATTGACCGTCAGTCCAAAATTGTCACTCGTTTCTTCTAGGAGTTGCAGAAGTTTAGTTTGAAGGCTTAATCGCTTAATAGCACAATGTATATAGATTAAATATAAATATTTCCAATATATAACTGACGAATCCTTGTTGGTTCAACTTTAAAACAAGAATACCTCGACACGCTACGTGACATTTAGCGTTTCAAACAAACTTTGCCCCGGTCCGCGTACTCGGCATATTTTTCAGAGCTCAAAAAACGTCTAAATGTCACAACCCAGTTCGTGGGCTGTTTGTACACTACTGTTTATATTGCACTTCATGATTGACCTCATCCCACCTGATGTTAAGTACAGCATAATAAATATGTTACTGGACTTGTTGCCCTTACCTTGAAGGCTTGACCCCTGCTACTAATGTAGCACCCCCCAGGAGCTCTGGAAACCTTACTCACTCGCAGGAACACAACAACACAGAAGTGATTGTTATTTAGCTGCGGTCTTCGTATATATATATATATATATATATATATATATATATTAATTATATATATATATATATATATATATATATATATATATATATATATATATAATTTACAAACATATTTTAAGAGAGGTAGGGCATAGCGATTTATCGCTCGAACTGGAGCAGCCCGACTAGTGAAATACCTCCACCTTACAGAAGACCGCAGCTAAATAACAATCACTTCTGTGTTGTTGTGTTCCTGCGAGTGAGTAAGGTTTCCAGAGCTCCTGGGGGGTGCTACATTAGTAGCAGGGGTCAAGCCTTCAAGGTAAGGGCAACAAGTCCAGTAACATATTTATTATGCTGTACTTAACATCAGGTGGGATGAGGTCAATCATGAAGTGCAATATAAACAGTAGTGTACAAACAGCCCACGAACTGGGTTGTGACATTTAGACGTTTTTTGAGCTCTGAAAAATATGCCGAGTACGCGGACCGGGGCAAAGTTTGTTTGAAACGCTAAATGTCACGTAGCGTGTCGAGGTATTCTTGTTTTAAAGTTGAACCAACAAGGATTCGTCAGTTATATATTGGAAATATTTATATTTAATCTATATACATTGTGCTATTAAGCGATTAAGCCTTCAAACTAAACTTCTGCAACTCCTAGAAGAAACGAGTGACAATTTTGGACTGACGGTCAATCGTGATAAGACCAAGATGATGATAGTAGATAGGAAAACTGGAAATAGACCTGACATCACCAGTATAGCTAACTGTGAGGTTGTCCAAAACTACATTTACTTGGGCTCTACTATCAACTACACTGGGAGCTGCGAAGAAGAAATAAAGAGAAGGTGCGCCGTTACGAGGTCAGCTGTTGAGAAACTCACAAAGATTTGGCAAGACCGCCGGATAACCAAAAACACCAAGGTTCGACTAATGTACTGCCTGGTCTTTCCAATCTTTCTGTACGGAGCGGAAACGTGGACCATCCGGCAACAGGACCGTAGGAAAATTGACGCACTGGAGATGTGGTGCTGGAGGCGATTACTGAGAATCAGTTGGACTGCACACCGCACAAATATATCCATCCTAAGCGAGCTTCATATAAAACGAAGGTTATCGTCGACTGTGCAACTACGAATACTCACAATGTTTGGGCATATCTATCGCAATGAAGACTCTATGGAGAGACTGGTTATACAGGGGCATGTCGAAGGCCGGCGCTCACGCGGAAGATCGCCAACTCGATGGACGGACTTCATCAAATGTACCACAAACATTTCTCTGAATGAGTGTTGCAGAAGTGCGAACAATAGGAGTAGATGGAGGCAACTGGCAAAAGCTACACTGAAAAGCGATGCATTATGATCACGACCACTCTGTCAAGAGTGCACGACTAAGAAGAAGATAATAATTTTTGAAGATATTCTGCAACGATCGTTATTCTTTGCGAATATTGGTATCGGGAATGATTTCGTCGTTTCCGCGCCAAAGACTTGCCTTCATCCGCCGGCCGGCCTCTAATGGATACAGTTATTTATGCTTCCGACCTGCACCTCCGTGTTTAATATTTCACTATGATACAAATAATAAGCTTTATGCTCTTAGATTTAAATGTTACCTTAGGACATCCTGAGACTAAAAGTTTTTATTTTGTTTTTATTTGATTAGGTTTGGTCCGAAGACTACAAAGAAGTTCTTTTAAATAAAAAAATAAGTAGGTATTAAGGAGTTTGATAAAGATATATTTTGATAGTGGAGTCAAATACCAATAAAGTTATTATTTTATGCTCTCTTATTTATTACAATTATTTATATGCAGAAGTTTAGTTTGAAGGCTTAATCGCTTAATAGCACAATGTATATAGATTAAATATAAATATTTCCAATATATAACTGACGAATCCTTGTTGGTTCAACTTTAAAACAAGAATACCTCGACACGCTACGTGACATTTAGCGTTTCAAACAAACTTTGCCCCGGTCCGCGTACTCGGCATATTTTTCAGAGCTCAAAAAACGTCTAAATGTCACAACCCAGTTCGTGGGCTGTTTGTACACTACTGTTTATATTGCACTTCATGATTGACCTCATCCCACCTGATGTTAAGTACAGCATAATAAATATGTTACTGGACTTGTTGCCCTTACCTTGAAGGCTTGACCCCTGCTACTAATGTAGCACCCCCCAGGAGCTCTGGAAACCTTACTCACTCGCAGGAACACAACAACACAGAAGTGATTGTTATTTAGCTGCGGTCTTCTGTAAGGTGGAGGTATTTCACTAGTCGGGCTGCTCCAGTTCGAGCGATAAATCGCTATGCCCTACCTCTCTTAAAATATGTTTGTAAATTATATATATATATATATATATATAATTACAATATATATATATATATATATATATATATATATATATATATATATATATATATATATATATATATATATATATATATATATATATATATATATATATATTATTTAATTACATATTGTAATTTGTATGTATTTCGTGTACTCATCACAGATCCATACTAATATTATAAATGCTCGAACGAAGAATCGAACCTGGGACCTAAAAGATTGCGCAACGCCAAAGTCCGGCACGCCTCTCGGCACGGAGGTCGACTGTAAAACCAGTTTCTGTAAATTTTGTATTATATAACTAGTTGCGGAGTGTACCTTCTGTATAGTTGTTTTTGTCGATTCCGCAAGTAATAATTCCGTCACAGACCAAACAACGGAATTCCATTTGTGACATAAAGGCGTCTGGGCGAGACCTGCTAGGGTCACTACATCCAACTCATAATAATAACCTCCAAAGTTGAAAAGGTACAATTTATATAATTTCTAATTTGGAAAGGACGTTGTATGATTTGAATTGAAGAATTGTTATGATAGAAGTAATTTTAATAAAAAATATATTTTCAAACATTTTGTAAATCCGTGCTCTGAGTCTGAAGTAGAATTTAAACATGGTTTAAATTATTTCGAGATCTAAGTACATATACAGGCTTTTTGTATTATAATAATATGTGAAATATAATTACTCAGACATGTAATACATAATTGTCGAACCCTATTGAAGCCTGATTGACAATTGAAATAAGTAGACAAGAGAATATTACCATGCTTAGACGGTTTTATCAAAGAAATTTGAAAATAAAGACAAATATTAACAAAATACAATGGTTTGTGCGGTGTTTAAATCTAGAATTGTTACCCTTTAGAAGTAATAAACGCGAATTTGATAACTTTTAATGGGTCGTTTATATTTTCACAATATTTGTGCATATATGTATATGTTACAGCCAAAGTAATAAATCTGGATATTATGTATAATGGCTAGCCATTATGCATAATATCTACTCAGTTTGGCTAAAGTGATAATGGATACAAAATTAATCACATTAACTAGCTATTATATTGGCCATTATATATAATGACCAGTCATTATGTATAATAGCTATTTAATCACTATGACTGTAACATATACATTAAGAATTAATAGACTATTGTCTTCAATTTTGAAACATCATCCAATTAGCACACAATACATTTGGGTGCAACGCATTAGCTCTGAGTAGGAATTGAACACCCAAACTTATTTTTAATGAAGCGCAGTATATTGGCTCCTCCCAGCCTGATGTTAAGCAAGAGAGGAACCCACATCGCGATGACAACGGATTTGATACCGAAATATCATATCCGTTAGCATCGCCATACTGGCCCGCAAGATGTTTCTTCACGCTCCTTTTGAAGGAATCCATGTCAGAGGAAGGAGGAAACACATGAGGCGGCAACGAGTTCCACTTCTTTATGGTCCAGCAAAGATAGAAGTTACCAAATTTTTTTGTTTGTGAAGGAATATTTTCCACGGTGAAGCGATGACATCGTTTGCCGGCTCTTGTGGTTCTGTGAAGGAAAGGAGAGGGTGGGATAAGGGAAAACAGTTCTTCGGAACGCTCACCATGATAAAGACGATAAAAGACACTCAATGACCTAACATCTCTTTGTAGTTGAAGAGGTTCAAGGTTCGCAGCAATTTTTTGTTCTCTCGTTGATAAATCGCACAGCCCGTCGCTGGAATCAAGGGCATCCATAAGGTATTTGGCGGAGTCGTCCCAGAGATGCGAGCAGCATTCCAGACAGGACCGGACTTGAGTCTTATATAAAAGACAAAGCCGGTCCGGCGTGATAAACCGGCGCACTCTCATTCTCACACTCTCGTTCAGGATCCCCAGTTTTTTGGATGCTAATGAGATGAGACTCTCGATGTACGGACCTTGATAAAGATTGCAGCAGATATCCATGCCGAGCATGCTTAGGCTGTTACGCAGGCAAAGGGAAGTACCCTGAAGAATGAATTTTGAGGCCAGCCCTGCCGTTAGGTGTCGCCAAAATCGCGCCACCGCAGCAAGCGACTTCGGCGCAATTTCTAGCTATATCGCCCGCATCTTAGCCAGCCGGCACCCTTATGGCCGACTTCGTTTTTTCCGCTATCATCTTCAACTACAAACAAGGAAAACAAGTTTTGGCATCTAATACGGATCCTATATGGAACCGATCACCATATTTATTCCTGTAGGTTTTATATGTTACAAGCGGCCGTTCGCGACTTCATCCGCGTGGACTTAATATTTTCTGGCAATTAATATAGATGACCGGTTTTATCCCTATCTCCCCTAATATTATTAAATTATTTAAGAGAGGTGGGGCATAGCGATTTATCGCTCGAACTGGAGCAGCCCGACTGGTGAAATACCTCCACCTTACAGAAGACTGCAGCCAAATAACAATCACTTCTGTGTTGTTGTGTTCCTGCGTGTGAGTAAGGTTTCCAGAGCTCCTGGGGGTTGCTACATTAGTACTACTACTACGGGTTAAGCCTTCAAGGTAAGGGCGACAAGTCCAGTAACAGCTTTATTATGCTCTACTTGTCGCCCTTAAGCTAGGACCTCATTTCCACTTAACATCAGGTGGGATGAGGTCAATCTTGAAGTGTAATATAAATTATATATATATATATTTGAAACAAAAAGTATTCCACATATCAATGCAGTTTCAAGCTATATTTCTGCTAAGTAACATATCTCTAACTTAAAAATAAACATTTTCCCATTTAAACTTTCAAAGGCAGTATAACCCCCATCCCCCCTTATTTTCAAAACAAAAAGTAGCATATGTACGTTTTAAAGTTTCAACGTATACCTATACCAAATTTAATCAAAATCAGTTCTTTGGTTTAGTGAAAGCCAGACAGAGAAACAGACACACAGGCATACAGCGTTACTTTCGCAATTATAATATTAGTATAGACTAGTGACCTGCCGCGGCTTTGCACGCGTTTTATCCATGTTCTTTCCACTGATTCTTCGTTCTTATTGGTTGCATCATGATTAAAGCCTTCCTTGATAAATGTACTATCCAACACAAAAATACTTTCTTAATTCGAACCGGTTGATTCTGAGATTAACGCGTCGAAACAAACAAGAAAATTCTTCAGCATTATAATATTAGTATAGATCTAAGTAAATATTTGAATATCACACATGAAGTCCTACAGTTATTTTAATTTAAATGTTTTTATTTTATTTATTTCAATAACTATATACTTTTTTTGTTTTTTTTTTCCAGACTGACAAACTAACTGTATGTCTTGGTGCAAAATTAGTAATAAGTTTAGCTTTTTATTTGTAAAAAAAACTACTGAGTTTCTTGATACCGGCAAGAAACTCAGTAGTTTTTTTTACAAATAATCTCGGTAGTTATAGGTTCCGAACCGGAGGTAGCTTCATTTGCATTGTATAGAGACGATTCATAAGTATCACAAATGTTATCTACATGAATAAAAAAATATTGACTTGACTTAACTTGACTATACGTAATTTTACGAATTAACATAATAACAACTGGACCCATTTCAAATATTTATCCGCCATTAGAAAACTACATTATATAACACTGTTTTAACCGCACTTGTCCCGTGTGGTGAACTATGGCTTGTTGCATTTATAATTGAGTTGTCTCATTGATCAGATTCTGCGATAAGTTGCTAATGCATTTTTGTAATCAGAAACAAAGACCGTTCCATTAAACCCACCTACCCACCCTAGACAATACAGAAAACTTAACTTTCCAAACCAGGGACCTGACCAGGGACCTCTAAGATGGCGCAACGGTAAAGCCCTGCCCGCAGGAAATTCCTACTAATATTATAAATGGGAAAGTAACTCTGTCTCTCTGTTAAATTTTATCGCTTAAACCTCTCAACCGATTTTGAGGAAATTTGGCACAGACAAGACCCTGAGAAAGGACCTAGGCTAGCTTTTATTAATTTTAAAGAAACCCTGTAGTCCACGCGAACAAAGTCGCGGACACAGCTAGTAAGTAATAAATACATTATTTCAAACATATTGAAACCAGTTTTCAGACAGAATTTTAATAAATTCACATCTTACACAACTACAACTGATCTGAGACATATTTCTATAAAGATGTCCGTGGAAAATATTATTGCTCTAGTTAATCATTTTATTAACGTTCTGCCTAGGCGGAACGTAATTAGGCGCGCGTCTTAAAACACTGAACGGTGAATATTTAACGGGCGCCGTCATAAAGAGAGTCGAGCACGTGCTAAGCGTAAATACTAATGGTTGTAGTCACAGTTGAAATTAACGCAGTCTGGTAGATAAAACTCGCTCTTCAATTTAGTAATCTTTTGATAATACACAATAAACAAATATAGGAAAACATAATTATTGCAGTGATTGCGGTATATTTGAAAACAAACTTATCTATAATTTCTCGAGTCTGGTTGTATTTGTAGTAATCGGTATAAAATTGATTTATAATATAACTATAATTAAGTGATAAACAATATTCTTTAGTTTCCCAAATTTATCCAAATCTATTCAACAGTATGTGCATATAAGAGTAACAGCCATATATCTATGATTTTTCAACGTTCGTGTATATGATGTTACTGTACAAATGTACAAATTATTGCTTAATTAGAAAATACTGCTGAGACAGACAGATTTTTTAAAATATTTTAAAGCACCTTGGCAGATTCGTTCTCAACTAATCAATTAACATTTTAATTAATGTGATTACATATTATACAGTTTTAAATCGCTATTAAATATAGTGAAAGTGGCTTTACTACCTTTCCCAATGTATTTATAATTGAAAGGGTAGTAGGGCAGGGTGTATAGACGGAAAAAAGTCAAGAACTCATTAGATAGTACGAGCTTCCGTACTTTAACCTTAATTATATTGTGGTTGTTACGGCCCGGGAGATGGTAGCAGAACATAACCAGCAGCGCCGTTTATAAGCAGCCGTAAACATTTTGGAATTGGATACAGAATGGATCCGCCGGTGGCAGAGATACGTTGCTATAAAACGGTAACCTGCCTGTTAACGAAATACGTACTGTACAGTCAGCGTCTTTAGTTTGTAAACAACTCAGTACCTTGTCACATTAACCTAACTGTCTATTTCACTTACTCAGTCACATGGACGCTTAGTATGACAAGGTACTGAGGTAATTTAATGGGTCAAAACGCGACACCATTTTTATTTAGTAGTTTATACGAACTACTTACTGCTCGTGACCACGGTTGGTGCAACCTAACCGAAACGTCGGGCAGTAAGTAGTTCGTATAAACTACTAAATAAAAATGGTGTCGCGTTTTGACCCGTTAAATTATTTTAAATGTTTAAAATGGAACGCGAAAGTCTTAAAATTTATAAGGTACTGAGGTGTATACGAACTAATGATGCTGACTGTACCTGCTTCATCATTTCATCATAGGCTTCTTCGCAAGACTTCCACAAATGTCGGTTTTGCGTTACTTCCATCCATCGCTTGCCCACCATGGAGACTAGATCATCTGCTTATCCTTGAGGAGGTCATCCTACGCTGTATTTTAAGGCAAATGGTCGCCATTTTAGACCTTTATCCCCTCATCGGTCATTGGTTCTACAGGCTATGTGGCCTTTTTTTTTTTTCTTTTTTCTTTTCGGAGGGAAATAATGCATTGACGCACCGTACCGTCACCCGAGGGAGGTGACGGCGTGTGTGGGACTCCCTGCCCTTATGCGGGCAGGAATACCCACTATAACACCCCGGTAGACCTCATCGCCTTGATGGTGATGCCATGGGAACAGAAGACCTACCACAGCATCACCGGCGAGGCTATGTGGCCTGCTCATTACCTCTTTGGTTTTGATTCGATCTCTGGTCGAGACCTGAGACCATATATACAACGTCTGGATAAAACTCAGAGTGTATATCGTCGTTGTATAACACAAGTGCTTAAATGTAAATAATAAATATTATAAATATTTTGTTCTGATCCTGTGGTAACTAGCTTAAGCATATTATAGAAATCAGAAACAACGACGGTACCACATCACCCCGACCCGAGCCAATATCGAAAACTTCGTTTCCCATATTACCTCGACCGGGTATCGAACCCGTGACCTCAGAGATAGCGCGACGCTCAAGTCCAGCCCGCAAGTCAAATGACTTACCAAAAGATTAGAGTAATGTGTGTGATGTTTTATAAAAGATATACATATGTAGCAATTCAGGAAGACTAAATCCTGAGCGATAGTTGAAGTCCAAACTAGACACTATAATTTCAAAAGGTGAACATTTCTCATTACATTATTAATGACTCTTAAATTTGCAAATACTGCAATGAGGGCATATAAGCACTTAAACACCTTTGTATCTATAAATCCTTGATAAACAAGCGAAGCACCCTCCGGGAGCCACATTACCTATGTATTGGACCAGATAAAATGAAACTTCTTAGAGCCTAGAAAATACTAGACTTTATGAAGACTAACCAGCTTGGGGAGTCATTTAGCATCTATTGCTTCGAGGCGAGTTACGTACGTTACGTTACATAAAATATAAATAAAAATGTACAGGATACGAACAGAAAGTGGTCCGTTCCAGCTTTCATGGTGGCCAAAATAACAGCTACAGTACATCATACAGTGATCAGAGAGAGTGAGAGTTGAGCGATGTAATTGCTAGCATTTTGGCACGTCTACAAACAAAGCGAGCGGAAAATTCTAATGATTATAAAGCGTTAAAGGTTCCAATATTTTACGATTCGTAATGTGTCAAAAATGACTATCCGTTTTGATACGAATCGTTAATTCTAATTTCAAAACATTCCATATCAGCTGTCATCAGTCGTCCGTCGGTCGTTTTAAGCTTACGCCTCGTATAATTTATTACTATCCGTAAGTAGAACGGATCGTTTTTTAAATATTGGAACCGGGCATAACAGAATCACGATGAAATTCAGTAATAGACAAAATAAATACTAGAAGAACTGATATAATATTTTTACCCCAAAATGACGTGAAAGAAGTTGCGGCTGCTATGTAAAAATGTAAAAAGCGGAATAAGTTAAGAGTTAGTGACAAGATGCGTACGAAAAATAAATGAGCAAAAAAATCAAACCACCTTCGCAACCTTAAGTGAGATTTAAAGCACAGCAAATTGGTAATACATAACGTCTGACGTCATAAATGTGATGTCATCGACACGAAACGCGGGGGGCGGCTAATGGCTGCAGTTACGGCCCCGTCGAGGAACCGCTACGCTGAGTCGGACATCTTGTGGAAATTTGTTCCGTACAAGTAGCCATAAATAAAGATTGTAAAGGAAAGAAGATATAAATCATCATCATCATTCATCAGCCTGTTACTGTCCACTGCTGAACATAGGCCTCTCCAACCGATTTCCAGCGCGACCGGTCCATTGCCACCTGCATCCAACGAGACCCAGCAATTTTTACTAGGTCGTCGGTCCATCTGGTAGGTGGCCGTCCCATACTGCGCTTGGTGGTACGTGGTCTTCACTCAAGAACCTTTTTGCCTCATCGACCGTCCGATCTTCGTGCTATGTGGCCAGCACATTGCCACTTCAGCTTACTAATCCTACGGGCTATGCCAGCAACTTTAGTTCGTCTACGGAATCCCTCATTCCTGATTCGGTCACGTAGAGAAATGCCAAGCATAGACCTCTCCATAGCTCGCTGAGCGACTTTGAGCCTTTTAGAAAGTTCTTTTGTGAAGTAAAGGAAAGAAGATATAAATACAACATATAAACGACGCTCAAACAAAATGTTAGTACAGCAGCCTTTCAGAGTGAACACTTGCAGCTCGATAATGGTTCTTATGCCAACGACATAAGAATGCGTTTCAAAGTCCGAACTGAACAACTTCGACATGTTATCTTTCTCACCCCGTTTTATTGGCTACTTTGTCTGATGACGATGGGTAAGTAGACGATTAGAGAGATAACTACGTCCTTATCGTAATTAATAATAAAGATGTTTAAAAAGTCGTTTCACACAACACAATTTGTCTTGACAGTTATAGTTTTGTCAACTAAATAAATGCATTTTATTATTTTTATAGTACTAAACGCCGTACTAGCGAACTTTAAATATTAGAAACAGAAAAATTTCATCTAATATTTAAATAAATGCATTTCAGAAATCACACTAATCGAACTAAGAATTTATCTTGTTCTATAAGTACCAGATGACGAATATTATCAGGAAGCGTCATCTCAGCACACCCAGACCAAGTCAATTTAGAAAAGTGCGTTTCCTAAATTAAACTGACCAGAAATTGAAATTTTCGGGTTTTTTTCGCCTAAGGTCGTCACACTAAAACTAAACTTAACTTCTTATTCCTCAACACTAAGAGGTTAATAATTGAAAAAAATGCAAGCTTCCATGAAGGAATGCGATCCCAAGCCGATATCGCTTAAGCAGTTAAACCCCTGCCCACAGAACCCTAAAACAAGCAGTTAGCGCAACACGCGCTCAAACGACTCCATCGCACTGCTCCCAGTCTTTATCCGCCGGGAAAATAAAGTTTCCCTCAATGAAATTCATTTTATGTCTTCCTAAGTAAATATATTTGAAATCGAAGTTATTTTATGGGACCCCACTCGCTCTTAATCCCTTAACAGTTCGAGTTACTCACCACACATTGCTGGGTTTGTATAACTGTCCATTTTTTCGCGTGTTACTAAAGCGGCTATGGAATTTGTGTGGAGCCGTTTCGTCGAGTGTAAGGGTGGAGAAAGAGTATATTCAGGTAAGCGCTCGGAGGTAACTCGTAATATATTTTTTCTTGTCGTTCATTTGTCTGGCACACGTGGGTTTTTGCAGACATTAAGCTCCTTAAAAAGGGCGTTTACCTTTGAGCCGGGCCGTGGAAAAACGCTCAATTGTTTCCGTTTAGGCGCCGTTTCCTTAACTGGGCTGGCGCCCCCTGGGGGCTGGGATTTACTTTAAGCCCCATTGCTGATAGTTTTCTTTTTCCTCTTTGCAATGATGGAGGTGGCAACGCATGAAAACTCTGGCCACGTAGGCGAATCGCAAGAATGTCATTCAGAGTGGTTGAAGTAGCCAATATGGCTGGTGTCTTACTCTGTCCAGCCACAAAGCTAGATCTTCTACCGTAGGATACTGGTACGATGGAACAGTAATAAGCGTATCTGGTTGTTGAACCAAGGGCGTGTTCGATCCAACCCAGGATAAAGATTCGTGTAATGCCTCCTCTAATGTAGACAGATTCGTCTGCAGATGGCAATGTCAATCAAGTCAACCACCCCCTCTACACGTCGGCGGACGCGTAGGTCATTTGCTCGTCTGCCGATATCAAATACTTACCACAGACGAGCAAATCACACCCTCTACAAGTCTGGGGACGCGTCCGCCGATGCCATCTGCAGACTAATCTGTTTTCGTGTAGAGGAGGCATAAAGTATTTTTGTATTTGTTTGTGAGTATGAAACACGCCCCATGCTCTAGGTTAATCTATTCCATATTAATTTTCTTAAATACTTTTCGAAGAACTCTATTATAGTTCACATTTTGGTGTTCCATTCATTTGATGTTATTTAAATTTTCGTGTTATATCATAATTTTTGCGGGTATTGTTCAGGTCGGTATTGATAATTATTCATCTATTTATAAGAAAAATATGTATTCAATTCTTGGCAGTTTTTTAATTTTTAGCAATTTTTATATTGCATTCGCAGCACGCGCCATACACGGAGATTGTGGGTTCAAATCCAACACTGCAGAGTTAAGGTTGTCTATTTCAACATCTGTTTGTTTAAAAATACTTTCATGTTATCTGGAAACGTCAAAGTTGGCAAGAGGCTAGCTTTTGTATTACAAGTAGGAATCAAACAAAAACCTGTTTTTAAGTTTTTTTAGGTTGATAATAAACACATTTATTTCGCGATTATAACTTGTATGTATCTCTTATAGAAGAAAAAATAATAATGGGATGATGTGTCAACCGTATCGACGAGCGCGAATATCTACATTTATTTCAACATTATTATTATGTGTTTTAAAGATTGGGAGCCAGTGTCTCTACATAAGAAAATATCTGTATGCAATAAAAACGGGCAAAGCCTCGAGCGCGGTCTGATACAGGCTAATGTTGTAATGGGCTGTAGGAGGAACCGCGAGGATAATATATATATATATTTAGTTTTATTATATGCATATGTAAATCGTATACAAAATCACATGTCTCTCCATCTCTGATTTTATGGTATGTTTTTTTTTATATATTGTACTTCAAGATTGACCTCATCCCACCTGATGTTAAGTGGTAATGAGGTCCTTGCTTAAGGGTGACAAGTACAGCAAAGTAATAGCTAAATAAATAAATAAATGCGCCACACAATCACACCAATCACCTGGTCTCAAACTAAGGTTTTCCCTTGTACTATGAGCACCAGACGACGGATACTAACTGGGGGCGTCGTCCCAGCACACCCAACCCAAATCAATTTAGAAAAGTTCGTTTTCCAAACCTGACCGGGAATCGAACCCGGAACCTTTCGCGCTTTGGTCGCCTACCTTAGCCACAGCGCCACCGAGGTCGTCATTGCTGTTACTGGACTTGTCACCCTTACCTTCAAGGCTTGACTCCTGCTACTAATGGAGTTTCCCAGGGCATCCAGGAGCTCTAGGAATCTTACTCATACGCAGGAATAATACAATACCGAAGTGGTTGTTATTTGGCTGCGGTCTTCTGTAGGTTGGAGGTATTTTACCAGTCGGGCTATTTAGGTTCAAGCGATAAATCGCTATGCCCTAGCTATCTTAAACTCTCTCTTCTCGGCTGTTAAGTATGTAGTTCTAAACATACTTGGCAGAGGCCATTTACAGGAGGTCTTAGCCTCCTCAAGGTCCTCCTTAGGTCAATACAACCAAAAAATTCATCGCCTACGATAACCTTCGGTTACTTTATTTGGAAGAGCAGCACGTGCAATACGTGAAGATCTTGAGTTTGAGCCCCACACCGGAAGGAAGGAAGGATTTTTTTTTGTTTCTTTAAAATGTTTCAAAAATCACAAATAGTTAGAATATTTCCGACCGAAAATCAAACCTGGACCTCAAATATGGCGTGAAGCCAAAGTACCACTCGTCCCTCGAACACAGAGGTCGTATAGAGATAATAAACCAAGCTTTTGTATTCACTTCAAAGAAACTCTCAATATTATTTAAGGTTTCTGATAGGTCTATTCACAAATTGTCTAAGAAAGAGTTATCTAAATGAATAAACGTTATTCTATTTTTAGGGTTCCGTAGCCAAATGGTGAAAAATGGATTACCCTTATGGATTCGCCATGTCTGTCTGCATGTCAGTCCGTATGTCACAGCCACTTTTTACGATACTATTAGACCTTTACTGTTGAAACTTGGTATGTATGGCAACTTAAATGGCTTCCGTTACGTCAACGTAGAAATACCAGGATACTCTGCCTGCTCTTCAATATTCTTCACAATCCATTGTCCCCATCCTATCTAACAAAACAATTTCAATATCTCTGTCAATCTCATGACCGATCTCTTCGCTCCTCAGACAACCTAAGCTTAAACATTCCTCGACATCAAAGTGACTTCTTCTCTAAGTCTTTCACTGTGCAAGCCGCTCGGCTTTGGAACGCTCTGCCCGCTGATATCCGACAATCCCTGACTAAGGGAATTTTTAAAAATAAAGTTCGTGAATACTTCTTCTCTCTCGCTAACAAGTAGGTAATGATAGTCATGAATTTGTCAATTGCTGAACCAATTTATTTATCTTCTGAATTTATAGTTATGTAGATATTTGTTTTTATCTATAAATTATTAATATTATGTAAATCTAAGTATACCTTCATATTTTATATATTATATTCTAATTAATTTATAAAGTATGTGTATTATTATCGTATATTTAAAAGATACCGTAATGTTATTTTTAATGCTTAATTTATTGTTGTTTAAAATGATTTCTTTTTTTTCTCCCATGTTACCGCACCCATATACAAACTATCTGCATGACCCAAGGGTTGACTGGTAGAGAATGCCCCTAGCATTAAGTCCACCTGTTGTACCTATTTGTGCAATAAAGTTTTTAAATAAAATAAAATGTATTCTGTAAACCGCATTAAGATTTTTGACAAAAATGGGAAAAGGACAATACATTTTAGGAGTTCATAATACTTAAAACTGAAGCAAAATTTTTTTTCGTCATACCAATACGTGTGGGGTTTCTAATATATTTATTTCTAAATATAATAGTTTGCGCGACGACTTCGAAAGTGGTAAAATGTGTCCCACTTTCCGGGAACTTTTAAAATAAGAAAATGATAAAAGTTAAAAAAATATATGGTTTATGAGTAATGTAAAATATATGATGCACATTACCACGCAAACTTTCATTGTTTTGAACGAGATCTAGGTAGTAGTTTTTTTTAAATACGTCATAGCGCAATTTACCTTTAATTCAATCAACTCTGACATAAACGTTTATATTATGTTACTTGCTGCTACGGAACCCTTCGTAAGCGAATCCGACTTGCAATTGGCCGGTTTTCTTGTTGTTGCATGTCACAGGCGGGTTGACATACCTACTCGTAATTATCAGATAGAACACGATAGTTTTATAGCTTAAAGATGTGGCCTTTGGCGACGCGCCATCTCTGAAATCCCGGGTTCGATCCCCGGTCGGGTCAATATGATAAACGAACTGATCTATATTGTCTCGGGTCTGGTTTTTGAAATACCGTTGTTTTTTCTAATTGCTGTAACACAAGTACTTACTTACCACGGAATCAGAGCAATGTATGTGATATTATTCAATTAATTTATAAATACAGCTAATTCGAGACTTAAGTAAGTGAATAACTAGCCCAATTAAAAATGCTACTCAAAATCGCACTGTTTTTCGCGGACGAAGACGCGGGCACTACTAGTATCCAATACAACGCAAATAATAAGACAATTGACGCTTCTAAGAATTCCAATCTCTATTCAGATTTCCAGAGAAGCCTTATTATTTTTACTAGATAAATAAAAACGCCTTTTAATCAGAACTAAAGAGTTGAATTTTATTATGACTAGTTTAAAAATTTTGCCTCTGCGAAATATAATTTATTTTTGTAAATCTTCAAAGACGTGTAAAAGTGCTAAATTCAAAGGTAGACTAGTTTTTGTCTGACTTCTGTTATCTGCCTGGCTTCGAGTCTGAGGTTGGGAGGGTTCTATTACACGAAGGGGCCACTGATTTTGACATACAAACTATATTTGTATTACAACAGAGAGCTATCCGATATATAGCTATAAGATCATAAATGTTATTATAATAAGATATTAAAATTATATAATTTAGGATCACGTCATTCGATTTATTAATTATTAATAGAAATTGTCATTTTAACCGCTGCTTTACAATTAATCAGTTATCCAATGCACATAGTTTTAACAGAAAAAGTAAACATAAGCTCGCTATTTTCATGGACTTTTTAAAGGTAGTAGAATTTCGTTGGATTTTAAGTATATAAATATTCATTAAACTTATGGCTGTAAGTAAATAATACATTGCGGTAAATGTATTATTGACTTACAGCCATAGGTTTAAGGTTATAATTAAATCATGTTTAATAAGAAAATACTAGTACAAATTTGATGAATATGTAAACGATAAACATATATAAAGAAACTATATTTCTTTAATAATACTCTTTGTAGTGCTCCATGGCCGGTTAAGAGTTAAATATGTTAAAATATAATGGCATGTGTCATGATCGTGCATTATTGTTGCTAAATAAATTAAAATGATAATAAAAGTAATTTTAATCAGGAATTCAGAGTAATAGACTTTAAATGTCGTTTCTTTGTTTTCAGGTGAGATTCCTATTTAAGTTGATAATGTTATTGTTCTATTTATTACTCATGTGTACGAACGTATGTTACAAAAATAATAAACTTTGTTTTCAGAGCAACGCCATTGTTTATTTAATCGACAATTCCTGATTTTAAAAGAAATAGTCTTATACATATATGAACCTGATTGCTCGCTCGCACACTATATTTTTAAGTTTTCTCTAGTTCTAAATTTAAAACTATTAGGATGGTTAATGAGTTTCTTCAATTTTGGTTTATATTCAGTTTGTAGATGCATGTGTGTTACTTGTAACCTATATGAATAAATGATTATCGAATGACTTTAATAATAAATAATAAATCAACATTGGACAACATCACATACATTATAAATTTTAAGACTTTCGCGTTCCATTTTAAACATTTGAAATAATTTAACGGGTCAAAACCAGTCAGCTCGTGACCACGGAGGGTGCAACCTAACCGAAACGTCGGGCAGTAAGTAGTTCGTATTAACTACTAAATAAAAATGGTGTCGCGTTTTGACCCGTTAAATTATTTTAAATCACATACATTGCTCTGATTCTGTGCTAACTTAAACACTTGTGTTACAGACATCATAAACAACGACGGTGGCACAACACCCAGACCCCAGACAATATAGAATAGTTCGTTTCCCATTTTGACCCGATCGGGGATCGAACCCGGAACCTCAGAGATGGCGCGACGCAATATAATAAATAGGTGACCCGGTTAACTTTGTTCCGCCTAAGAGGCAATAAATAACTTTAAAAAAGCAAAAAGAAATGAATAAAAAAGTATCTTATGTCCTTCTCCTGTGTTCTAAACTACCTTCCCACCAATTTTCAGCCAAATCTGTTCAGCCGTTCTTGAGTTATAAATAGTGTCACGAACACGACTTTCTTTTATATATATATAGATGACACGAAGCTCCTTGCAGGCGTCCTGGTGTGATGAGCAGTATCCTGCCAGGTCCCGGTCGACAGACTAATCTGATCCACTTTTAGCCCGACCGGCTTAGCGTAAGCGTTACTTACTCGTCTTGTTTTACTATTTACTTAGCTGAATACACTTACGTGTGTTATGTAAGTCCCTTGTGTAAATAGTCAAAATACAGAGTTGAAGATATTTTAAAGAAACTTTATATCTCATTGCGGTGCGGGAATTGAACCCACGACTTTCACGTATCGCGCGTGCTGCTCTTCCAACTGAGCTAACCGCAAGTTATTGAAGGCGATGAATTTTTCTGCTGTTACCCGTTGTTAGCCTCCGGCAGCCTTGTGGGTTCAAATTCCACACCGCAAAGGGATATGATTTTTTTCTGTTTCTTTGTAATATTTCAAGTTCGCTAGTGCGACGTAAAGTAGTAAAAAAATATATAAAAATCGAGTGTTGAAGTTTTTCATATCGTTTAAAATAAGTAAACATTCAGCGAGGTAATGCAGCCAGCATTTTGGGTACCTTACCACAGGGACCATCTTTGTTTATTTAAAATATTTATTTTTTATTTATTTTAGTTTAAATATTTTGTAAGTTAGTGTTATCTTATGTTTATTTGTTTTGTTTATGTATTAAAAAGTATTCTTTTTTATAAGGAAGTAAACACTATGGTGTTGGAAACTCCACGCCGCGGACGAAACCTATACCGGTACTGCACATATACCAGCCGTCTAAAAATTTGCCTAAATCCTTGAAGTTGCATCGAAAAAATCGAACATGACAATTGAATATTTTCATTGCTATTGATATATGACCATTTTAGTTATAGGAACGAGACCGTTACAAGCTTGTGTGTTGATCTATGGCATTACCTACAAGTCGACACAAACACAGCGTCAGCAGGGTTGGAGTAAACAACGCACCATACGTTATGCACGATTAGCCAATCAGTACATCGATCCTACCTCGCAATGTCAGAGTTTTCGTCGCTACAAAGTATATAGACAACAAACTAAGATAGGTAGTAGGACCGAGCAGATAACACCTTGTTCGGCGGAAGTTCTTCCATTTTTGAGTAAAGAACATACGTTCCTTACACTTGTTTTTATACGGTAGCGGCAAAGTCAAAGAAGAGTATGTTAGAATACAGTTAAGAATAACTATAAATTTATGCTAGTTTCACATTTATCTATCACATTTATTTATTAAAGAATGTTTGATTTTCAACAAGTAACTATTGTCAGAGAACCTAAGATACAAACGTTTTTGAATATTTATCGGAAATTTGGGTGTTAAAAAGTGGTTTTGGTTTTACTTTCTATTAATCCATGCTTTGTTTTTTATAATGCTTTATATGCATTCAAAGGACGACCTCCGTAGCCGAGAGGCGAGCGTGCCGGACTTTGGCGTCGCGTCATCTCTGAGGTCCCGGGTTCGATCCACGGTCGGGTCAATGTAAGAAACGAACTTTTCTACATTGTCTCGGGTCTGGGTGTTGTGGTACCGTAGTTGTTTCTGATTTCTGTAATACAAGTGCTTCAGCTACTTACCACAGAATCGGAGCAATGTATGTGATGTTGTCCAATATAATAATAATAATAATAAAAAGGAATTTAAAATTGCAATCTGACCATAAGACATATTTTGTTCTTGGTTGTATTCCCTACCTATGCTGCGACCCTCACTTTAAAAAGCATTATCGAGAAAAAGCATCGCGAACAGATACCTCAAATTACAAGGCATCAGCTTATATACCTACCTAGTATATTACAAGGCATCAGCTTATATACCTACCTAGTATATTACAAGGCATCAGCGTATATACCTACCTAGTATATTACAAGGCATCAGCTTATATACCTACCTAGTATATTACAAGGCATCAGCTTATATACCTACCTAGTATATTACAAGGCATCAGCGTATATACCTACCTAGTATATTACAAGGCATCAGCGTATATACCTACCTAGTATATTACAAGGCATCAGCTTATATACCTACCTAGTATATTACAAGGCATCAGCTTATATACCTACCTAGTATATTACAAGGCATCAGCTTATATACCTATCTAGTATATTGTGCTGCGTTTAGGCTTAGATTATGATTTAATAATGAGGTGATTAGAGGAGGGATCCACATTATAAGGGTCCTAATGTGTTTGGGCCGCATCGGAGCAACATCACCTAATTGATAACGTGTAATCATTACCACATAAAAGATTTTCATAATCACAGGAAATGGTGAGCTAATTTCTTTATTAACTTATTTTAATATAAGCAGTTACTCGCTTGGTTCAAGTTTTTTTGGGATGAAACTCAAACTCAAACTCAAATATTTCTTTATTCAAGTAGGTTACATATAACACTTTTGAATCGTCATTGAATACAATGCAAAGTGATTCTACTTCTTCTTCGATGAAATATATTATATGTAAATCTACAATCTCATGTATCTTTTTTTGAAATTTCAGTAATATATCTTCAATAGTCTTGAGTGAAAGAGTAACAAACAGACATCCAGATATCAAGCCCTTAGACCATTTATATAAAATCAGTGGTTAGTGTTTTTTTGGCATTTTTTCGCCTCCCCCTTGGTGATACATGATACATGGTAAGGTTCATGACTACCCCTCCCCCCCCCCCCAACGCTATAATGTTGGCGACAGATCTGGCAACCCCGTTGCTAGGTACCTGTTATCGTGAGATTTGGTCGGCTAGCTTCGGGGTTCGACTGTGGTTTTTTCGTATTTTTTGTACTTTATGTGATTTTGGGAATATAAGTTTAAATCGTAAAAACTTCTCATTTTTAGAATCATAAATTCTTTTCAATATTTGGTATACAATATCTACAGGTTTAAGTAGGTATAATCAAACTAATAAAAAATATTCGTGATATATTACTACACCTCTCTTCCCTGCTTTTTATGGATACCCCCCTTTCGAGACTCGCATGATTAATGTCCTACCCGTACTTTTTTTTTATTATAAAGTTCCCATGCACCATCATTCTCAGAACTCAAAAATAAACCCCTGAAGTCAAAGCAACCTAATTTTCTACTTCGCTTTTACCTACGGCAGAAAGAAGTTACCAAACTTTTTGTTCCGTAAAAGTAATATCAGGGTAAATCTCGTGAAACAGAACCAGAAGCACAAAGAGCACTTACATAGAACATCGCTTATTGAAACAAAATATAAGCGAAAGTTACCGCGCGGCACCTGATCGATCACGTGATTACCGTAAAATCGCGGCCGCCCATCCGTCATCGCGCGCGCCGACGTCGCTTAGCCGCAGGACGCGTTTTATTTAACCTAATGCTACTGCAGTGTTGCCAGGAAGTTGCTTTTCTTTTATTTAGAAATTAGAAAGTCTAGTAGCTTTCTGTTTATTTTTTTATTTGTATACTAGCTGTGCCCGCGACTTCGTTCGCGTGGACTACATCCTTTCATGGTCGGTTTTACCCCTTTCTCCCCTTATATTCGAAACAAAAAGTAGTCTATATTTTAATCTAAGTTTCGAGCTATATTTGTGCCAAATTTCATATCTCTAACTTCAAAAACATTTTTTTCCATATAAACTTTCAAAGGTGGTATTACCCCTTATTTTCTTATAAATAGTAGCCTATGTCCGTTCTTGAGATTTAACGTATACCTATACCAAATTTCATCAAAATCGGTTGAGAGGTTTAAGCAGGAAAGCGTAACAGACAGACAGACAGACAGAGTTACTTTCGCATTTATAATATTAGTAGATAGGGATATTGCACTTCAAGATTGACCTCATCCCACCTGATGTTAGTCATCCACCTCATCTTGTCACCATTAAGCTAGACCTCATTACCACTAGGTAATGAGGTCTAGCTTAAGGGTGACAAGTACAGCATAATATATTACTGGACTTGTCGCCCTTACCTTGAAGGCTTGACCCCTGCTACTAATGTAGCACTACCCAGGAGCTCTGGAAACCTTACTCACACGTAGGAACACAACAACACAGAAGTGATTGTTATTTGGCTGCGGTGTTCTGTAAGGTGGAGGTATTTCACCAGCCGGGCTGCTCCAGTTCGAGCGATAAATCGCTATGCCCTATCTCTCCCTCTCTCTCTTTTTTCTTTCTCTTCTTTTTTTCCTTCTTTCTGTGGCTTAGGAAGGAAAATAAATGCATTCCCAAAACCGTAACTAGGTGTGAGACTGGTCAATTGACTTTGATTATATACAAGGTTTTTATTTACTACTAGCTTTTGCCCGCGACTTCGTCCGCGTGGCGTGTTATTGTGTCATTTCAGTATTTTTCTCGGTGTGTGTCGAATGTAAATAATAATGAATGTTGCATTCAAAAATTTTAAAAAGTTTTTTTTTTTTTTTTGAGAAAATCCATTAAAAAACAACATAACAATTATTCTGAATCTGGCGCTAGTGCAGTATTTTTTCATGAAAAAGATGTTTCCCATTCCCATGAAGCTGTACATTTGCTAAGATACCCATATACTAAAAAATTTCAAGCCTCTAACTCGCGGTACAAAAGTTTTTCCCGCTATTCCCGTTCCCATGGGAATTTTGGAAAATCCAATCATGACTTAACTTTGCATTCACTAAGGTATATGCATGTCAAATTTCAATCATCTAACTTACGCGGTTTAGATTTTTTCATACAAAAGTTTTTTCCCGCTAACTCCCGTTCCCGTGGGAATTTCTCAAAATACAGCCATAACTAAACTTTATATTTACTAAGGTACCTGCATGCCAAATTTCAAGCGTCTAACTTAAGCGGTTTAGATTTTTCATACAAAAGGATTTTCCCGCTAATTCCCGTTCCCGTGGGAATTTCGGGAATTCCTTTCTTAGTGCACCCCTACGGTACCTAAGCTACGTCCCTTCCAAATTTCAAGTGCCTACGTTTAGCCGTTTGGGCTGTGCGTTGATATGTCAGTCAGTCAGTCAGTCAGTCAGTTTCTCCTTTTATATATATAGAAGATTCTCGTATTTACCACATTTTCCACTAATTTTTGGCTCGTATTGGTAGAAGCATAATATTACATAGGTAGCTTAAAACGCTCCTTGGTAAATTAACTGTCTCTAAAGAACGTATGACCTTTTACTAAAAGTGGAAGTACTTCCACCAACCTAGGTGTTATCTGCTCGGGGACAAATGTCCTTCTAACAATCTTGGTTTGTTGTATATAGCTAGTAGTGACGATAACTCTGACGTCGCGATGTAGGATCAATCTATTGATTAACTAATTGTGCATTAGAGTGTGATTTTTTACTATGCCAATTCTGCTGACGCTGTATTTGTGTCGACTTGTAGGTTATGTGGTAGGTCGGCACATATCCAACACAAAAATACTTTTTTAATTCGAACCAATAGTTTCTGAGGTTACCGCGTTCAAACAAACAAACTGTTCAGATTTATAATATTAGTTGGTACAAATAGAAGTATTTAAACGAGCTAAATGCTAGATGTCCAGTTTGCCCTTCTTTTTTACCCCTTAAGGGATAAAATTACGGAGAATCCCTATTTATTAACCTTCTATGTCATATAAAGAATCCACCCAGATTGAACAGATTTTTAGATCTCTATAATTTATAGTTAAGGGTATGCACTGATCTGCAACAGTCATTCATAAGAAATATATTTTTATGAACATATTTATTTTATAAATACATTTTAAACTACACCAAATAAACTGGTAAAATTCAATGGTAAGTAGCTAAAATATTTGTCATTCGTATTTGGAGTAGAATTGTATCTAAACATTTTAAATTTAATTGTATTTGAAACTAGCGGCCTGCCGTGGCTTTGCACGCGTACCATTCGAATACATTTTCAGTTTTTTGTGTAAAACTTGTTTTGACAATAACGCACACAACAAAAATTAAAAAGAATCATCCAATTTGGTTCAGTGTTTCCGAAGTTATGCATGTAGGTACAAACATTTCTGCGATCCATTTTTATTCATGTAGATTAATCTTATTGGCAGAATTGATTGCAGTGACTACAATGTTTGTTATGTTTCTTTTTTTTATTCCAGTAACAAGTATTGTGAATCACTGTTATTTTTGAAAGAGTCAGTGTCGATTGGTTCTTCTCGACATCATCAACATTCCAAACAAAGTAAAATACTGAACTTGTACTGACGATTCATAAGCGTTTTTGTAAAGCTTACATGAATAAATAAATTTTATTTTCTATATTATATTCTGTTAGTTTAGCTAATGTTGCTTATGTGATAGTAATTGAAGTGGCTGAATAAAATAAGCCACCGATTCCAATCACACCGAGAGGTCAGGCTGAGCCTCCGAAAGCCCTCAGCACTCCGAGGTCCCATTCCGTGAGCGAACCTTAAGCTGGTAACACGACCTCGGGCGGTTCCTCAAACGCTCTAAATGCAAATGACATCATAAATCTGGTGGATCCGCGAAACGCGTCTAATTTGAGCGGCCGTCGCCGGGCGCCGTGACCAGGCCCTAACACATTGGATTCCGTATGTCACTGAGATCTAGAAAAGAAAAAAAGTTGCAGTTCTAAACATATTCGGCAGAGGGCACTTACAGAAGTGTAACGGGTTGATACAGCAGATAAAATTCATCGCCTACGATAACTTGCGGTTAGCTCAATTGGAAGCGCAGCACGCGCGATACGTGAAGGTCGTGAGTTCGTCCCGCACCGCAAGGGGAGATAAATATTTTCTGTTTCTAATATGTAAAATAAATAGATAGATACACTTTATTGCGCAGAAAAAAATTACTTACGTAAAAGGTTTTACGGACATATTCAAGTACAATTTAGGCGGTTTTGTTGCTAGAAAGCAATCTCTTCCGGACAACTTTAATATATATATATGTATATTGATAAATATATAAAATTACATCTATTTTATTTACGATTTAAACAAATAAATAGAATCAGTGTACCTATAAAACAAATGAAATACCACCAGCCTAGCTTAAAAATCACTGAAAGTGTTAGACATGCACACTTGTATTGGAAACTGGAAAAGGACTGTCAGAGTAAGGAAGGGACGGCAATCAGTATACAAAGTGATAAATAACATAAATAACAAACTCCTTGGCAACGTGGCTATCAGACGTCTACGGTGTGGCTAGAAGAGATTAAAGAAAATGATAAATAATCTAAAACATGTATCTCCATTAACTGTATTGGCAAGAAAAGCATGTAGAAATACGAAAGTCCATGGAATCGGCATGTATGTAAGTCTAGTTGAAGGATGACCCATGATCAACATGGAGGGAAAGGCTACGAAGATCGTGAACTACACCTGTGTATTGCGGGATTCTGCAAGTCACAGGTATTTTCAGCATGTTCCTAATTTTTGGATAGTAATACATTAAAAACATCAGACAAAGATGACAAGACCTGATCCCGAAACAATGAGCTTAAGCACTCGTGATATGGTTACCATGGAGACTGTGGGAGCAGTGCCGACTGAGGAGCACTCACACTCATCATCTCTGAGGTTCCAGGTTCGATCCTCGGTCGGGTCAATATGGGAAACGAACTTTTCTGTATTGTCTCGGGTCTGGGTTTTGTGGTACCGTCGTTGTTTCTGATTTCTGTAACAAGTGCTTTGGCTACTTACCACAGAATCAGAGCAATATATGTGATGTTGTCCAATATTTATTTATTAATATACATTTTAATTTTTACATTAAAAAATAGAAGTAGGATAATCTAAATCACTTTCATTCTTCCCAAATAAACAAAAAATAAAACAACAATTGTGCCTCCGTGATGTGTTCATCCATTCCCTGGCCCCTAAACAGTCACATAAAATATGAGGCGAGTGGCCGCACGTCGCGCTCCAGTCGCGCGACAAAAACGTGTGTGGCGCGTCCCGGGCGTCGCCGTGACAAGTGACATTCTTCGCGAGTTGCGTTTCTTTCAACGTTTTTTGTGAACGTTTTTCCGGACCTCATGTTTTGGCGATAAGCCGGCTGTGTTTGTGCACCTTTTAAATAATTCAACCCTTGGTTGGTTGTTTTTTGCGAGATTTGTTTTTTATATGTTTTTTTTCCTTTTATTTATTTTTAAACATCTTAGCACAAAAAAGTACAAAGGGTGGACTTAACGCTAACAGCATTTTGCACCAGGTGCGGTAACAGAAAGAATGATCAAGTTTGTATGGATTACAAAACAATTAATAATAATAATAAGTACAATATACAAAAAAATCATAGAAATCTGTACATAGCTTTGTGTTATTCACTTACACAGGAGTATATAAAAAAGTACCATGTGTTTTATTTATAAATATTTGATAGCCTAAGAGGCGATTTCGAAAATGAAAATAAAAACTTTAGAAGTACATAGTTACATAACCACCTTTTTTCCCAAGCAATATATTAAAATATGAATAGGTACCATATTTTTTTACGCTTTTGGTCATAAGTGAAATGTCAGTCCCATCGAATCTTATCTACTTACCTATATGTTGTTATAGTGTACACATTATTGAAAAACAAATAATAATACATTTCGACTACAAATCAAGCATCTATGGTTGTTGGATCTTCTTACTGTATCTATACCTACGTAATGCTGTTCATTCAAAAATACCTGATTCAAATTTGAAGACACGTTCGCAAGCATTCAGCAACGGATTAATTTAAAAGAGCTTAATTAAGATTTATAATTCTTGCTGACGCATTTGATAGTGAAGATTAAGCACGAAAAAACTTTATCCCAAGAAGTGAAATATGTCGCAAAACTTAATCAATTCACCCGTTCCTGTTTTCCTTCTTCTATCTGTTTCCGCTATCAGGCAGCATATTATCGAAATGCAGCTCCACCGATGTTTATTGAATAAACTTTGCCGGGATCCAGTTGAAACATCGCTGAGCTCACAGTATAGCATTGTGGCAGTAAAGTAGCAGTATTCCATATTTTGTTATAGACAGCGACGTTTAACTTTATTTGCAAAACTGTAAATGTTTTCGACATGAAAGTTTTCTGTGAGCGTCACGAATAGATTGACATTAACATTTTCTTTTAAAATTTGTTGACAATCTGAAACGACCCCAAAAATGGTACCTACAATAGTACGTACAATGGTACCTACAATAGTACCTACAATAGAGGCCATTCGATTTAATAATGTTTATAGTGCTTTACGCCGCACAAGCAAACATTAAATATTTTTATTATTGTCCCGCACTGCAAGGGGAGATGAAAATTTTCTGTTTCTTTATTCTAGAATTTCAGGACCTGAAATTTGGTTATAGAATTGCATAAACGATATCTCATTTTCGGAAATTCTTTATATGCATTTTGCGGTTACGATTATGAGAATGAAAATTGCTATTCGTCACCTAATCTGATATATTTAACTTTTGGTTGTAACTTTCTTTAACAGAAGAGCTTTAGCAACTGACCGCAGAATTAAAGCAATGCATGTTTGTGTTTCTATTATTATTTTATTTTTGCCCCATCGGCCATCTGTTAAAAGCTTGTATTTTTTTATAATGCATTTCAAAATTGACCTCATCCCACCTGATGTTGAGTAGTAATGAATTCCTAGCTTAAGGGCGAAAAGTATAACATAGTAAAACTGTTACTAGACTTGTCACTCTTACCTTGAAGGCTTGCCCCTGCTACTAATGTAGCACCCCCAAAGAGCTCTGGAAACCTTACTCACACGCAGGAACACAACAACACCGGAGTGATTGTTATTTGGCCGCGCTCTTCTGTAAGATGGAAATATTTCGCCGGTCGGGCTGCTCCAGTTCGAGCGATAAATCGCTTTGTATTTGTATTTGAAAATGTCTCACTGCCCTTTATCCATGGTAAGTAAATGAAGTAGAAACTCCCAAATTGTCTGGGAGCAAACGGATTCAGGTTTCATGGGACCTCTGCACATTCGCATAACTTTATTACGATGGTGAGACTCTTTATTTTACGCTTTATCATCTTTGGAGTCAAATGTTATTTTTTATTCTTAGAGAGCCATGAAGGTATTTACAAAATTAACGCTAACTACCTGGCGTTACTAGTAGGTAGTTAGCTGGTAGGTAAGCTATACGTTCCGGCTAAAGATTAATATATTTAAATATTGTTTTTGAAATGTTGTTTATATTTTTGTTCACAGTGTTTTGAGAGAATCAGGGCATAGCGATTTATCGCTTGACTGGAGCAGCCCGACTGGTGAATTACCTCCACCTTACAGAAGACCGCAGCCAAATAACAATCACTTCGGTGTTGTTGTTGGTCCTGCGTGTGAGTTAAGTTTCCAGAGCTCCTGGGGAGTGCTACATTAGTAGCAGGGGTCAAGCCTTCAAGGTAAACTCAAAACTCAAATATTTCTTTATTCAAGTAGGTTACATGTAACACTTTTGAATCGTCAATGAATGCAATGCAAAGTGATTCTACTTCCGGTTCGGAACCTATATCTACCGAGAAGACACCGGTAAGAAACTCAGGTATGGGCGACAAGTCCAGTAACAGATATTATTATGCTGTACTCATTTTAAAATCAGGTGGGATGAGGTCAATCTTAAAGTGCAATATATTAAAAAAAGTTGCTGGTTGATAGAATTGAATAAATTATTTATATAATGCTGCTGAGCTGGACAATCCAAAATACTCTTAAAATCACTATACATACGAGATTTGAATATCTAAAATAAAGTACATTGTCCACTGTAAAGTTGAAAAGCTCACTAAAAATCAAGTCGCATGGAAAGCTTATATTATTCGTTAATTAAATGATGACTAACTTTTTCTTGCCTGAGTAGGTACAAGTTAATTATTCTACGCTACTATTTTAATTAGTCAGAAGCAGAATCACACGCTTTCCAACTTTAAATATATCTAATGGGAAGTAGCTTTCACAAAAAAATACTCACGTTTAAATTAATTCACAGTTCAAAAAACTAAAAACGTACGAAACGTAATCTAAATAATATCGCGACAGACTGAAAAGCATCTAAATTAAAGCTGAAATCTCTGTCAGAAAACGAGCACGAATTAAATCAACTCGAAGCACCTACTGAGAGCTAAGAGATTACCTTAAATGTTTCTCTGGAATCATCCATTTTTTAATTAGCAAGAGCCTTAATAATCTAAATGAATATTTTATCTCTCAATCCAGACTTATTTGTATAAAAGCGTGCAAACAATGGGATTCAATTAAATGACGTCGGAGTGCAGCTGCCGGGGAGGGGGGAATGGGGGTGAAAGAGGGGGTAAAAACGGTAAAAACTAACGAAATAAAGAGCGGCGACGCGTCGCGGACCTATCGGTGGAACGAGGATGAGGGAATATTTGGACGTTTCTTGTAATTACTTTGGTAATAAGTTTGCTCACAAGTATACATATATTTACTAGCCCGTTGAGACAATGGTTAGCTTTCCTGGCTGTTAATTATTTTAAGTATTGATTATTTTCTTTACGTTGCCGACGTTATAAAGGCGACAAGTATAAGATAATAAATCTGTTCTGGACTTGTCGCCCTTACCTTGAAGGCTTGAACCCTGCTCCGTTTTGACCCGTTTAATTATTTTAAACGTTTATTACATTCACTGATGATAAATTTCCCCGTTTAAATATTATGGCACCAAAACCTCTTCCGATTCCTTGCTTCGTTCGCTGCAAATAGCCCGGTGAATGCTGTCAGAAGGACGCCCGATGCAATGTTTACGTTCGGCCAGCTAATTGCGAAGGGAGTTTTAAATGCGTCGGGGGTCGAACCTGCTACATTCTTAATTTGGCACATGATGGAGAAACGGTCGGAGGATAAACTTGGGTACCTACCTGTAATGTCTCCTCTGACGACCTCCGTAGCCGAGAGGCAAGCGTGCCGGACTTTAACGTCGCGCCATCTCCGAGGTTCCGGGTTCGATCCCCGGTCGGGTCAATATGGGAAACGAACTTGTCTATATTGTCTCGGGTCTGGGTGTTGTGGTACCTTCGTTGTTTCTGATTTTTGTAACACAAGTACTTTAGCTACTTACCACAGAATCAGAGCAATGTATGTGATGTTGTCCAATATTTATTATTTATTTAGGCATCCATAATTTATAATGTAATAAATAAATACTTTAGGTACACATACCTACCATATTTCTTTTCACTGACAAACCAATTAGTGTGGCCACGATGGATTTATGCCCGGTATTTAACAATTCGTATTCATTTTCGTATATATCTGTCTTTCTCCAACCGACTACGTCGTAACCGAGTCGTCAATACCGTTCCATAATAAACTTTCTATGCCAGTTGTCATCAGTCGGTCGTTTTGAGCTTACGCCTCGTATATTTGACTATCCGTAAGTAGAACTGATCGTTTTTCAAATAAGGGAACCACAAATTCAGTAAAAGTTTATGTCCAGTGGGATTTGAATTATATTATGTAGTATGTAGGTTTTTTATGACCATTAAATGTTTTATGTGGTCACATTTTTTGCTTAAACTAAACACTTTGTGTACAGTCAGGTATGAAACGAATTTTTTGTAGAGGAATGGAGGTGATTTAGTAATAATGTTACCAGAAGTTTGATCATCGCAGGACAATTTTTTCTGTAAATCAAGTTCTAGCAAATTGTGTCACTACCATCATTCAAATTCCTACTAATATTCTTACTAATATTATAAATGCGAAAGTAACTCTGTCTGTCTGTCTGTTACGCTTTCCTGCTTAAACCTCTCAACCGATTTTGATGAAATTTGGCATAAGTATACGTTGAACCTCAAGAACGGACATAGGCTAGGGGGGGGTAATGCCACCTTTGAAAGTTTATATGGGAAAATGTTTGTTTTTTAAGTTAGAGATATGAAAGTTGGCACAAATATAGCTCTATTAAAATATAGACTACTTTTTGTTTCGAATATTAGGGGAGATAGGGGTAAAACCGACCATGAAAGGATGTAGTCCACGCGAACGAAGTCGCGGGCACAGCTAGTCCTTTGTAAATTAAAAAAATATATACTGGATTATTTTAAAAGGTAATTAACTTTGTTTGCTCAGTAACTGTCACCTATTTTATATTTAAACATTTAAAATAATTTAACGGGTCAAAACGCGACACCATTTTTATTTAGTAGTTAATACAAATTACTTACTGCCCGACGTTTCGGTTAGGTTGCACCAACCGTGGTCACGAGCTGACTTTTTACGAGTTGACCCGTTAAATTATTTTAAATGTTTAAAATGGAACGCGAAAGTCTTAAAATTTATATTTTATATTTAGTTCGTTAATTGATATCTTTACCTACCATTCTAAACACACGAATATACATACACACTTATAATATTATACCAAAATTAATTGACTCACATTTGCAAGCCATGGCAGCCTGTTAATGAATCTGCACTTAGACTGTATTTAAAGTTTGTACGTAATGTTATTTTTTAGTGTAGAAATTGTTGGTTGTCCTATATAAATAAGTATTTTTTTTAAATAATAAAACATTGTAATGAAACTGGCCATATGCGTGTCGGACTCTAGCACGAAGGGTTCCGTACCATTGATTGGGTAAACAACATTACGTACACGAATCATAAGTGTTCTGTTTAAATAAATATATTACAAAAAAAATGTTCTGTGAATAGTTTAAGCATCTACATGTACCTATTATTAGTATCAAGCAAGAAACGCAAAAAAATATGTTTGTTGTATGGGAGCCCCCCTTAAATATTTTTTCTTTTCAGTACCTATTTGTTGTTATACCTAGTGGCAACAAAAATATATAATCCGTGAGAATTTCATTTTTTTAGCTATATAGGTTCATGATATACTGCCTGGTGTCAGACAGACGGACGGCCAGACGAACAGACAAGTCTTAGTAATAGGGACCCGGTTTTTCCCCTTGGGGTTTTCCCCTAAAAATTATTGGATATTTTTGTTTAAAAATATTGTTTTAAGAACTGTCCTAAACATACAAGTGTCAGATTTTGAATGCAATTGAGTAATTTATTGCCGCTAAGGCAATTTAATTTAACAAAACCATACATGCTTTGCCATGGTAATTCTTATGTTGCCATATGTAATTTATGGGATTATTATATTTTGCGACCGACGGTACGCTTTACCGAACATTGTTTCGCCGAACAATACAAAGTTTTATAATTTGGAAAAGACTTAGTGAAATGATGTGAGCCCGTAATTTATATGCTCTAAATACATTGCCTCTTGTTACTAGTATTTCCAATGATACCGTTGTAACCTGATTCCATAAAATGTAAAGCCTGAATCCGACTAGATAGAATTTGGTAACGCTACCACCCCACGTACTTCAGAGTGAAATACACAGTAAAATATGGAATACCTGAATTGTTGCCTTTCAAGCCAAAATCCACTCGTAAGGGTTAGCCGGAGTATTCCACTAATACTGCCTTTGTGCGCAGTACAAATAAGCCTTTTATTCTAAAGAGCCCTTCAAACTTGTGTTTCAAAGGGACAGAGCACGTTAAAAAAAATACGCATAGTTTTGCGATTAATTCGAGTTTATCTCGAGTATCTGTTATCCTTAGACAAGTTCTAGAAGCATGTGACTAAGTAAATGTTTTAGATACACAATACCCGATGGATGAACTTAAACGAAATAGAATTCCACAGATAATAAAATAAGACTGCTTTATTTATTTATCATACCAAAGGTCGTATACAACTTTCAGCCTCAATACGTAATAGATATTACATTGCGGCTATAAAAATAATAATCTTAGTCTCTTGAATATAACTACAGAACTAAGCGAAATTGTATTTCATAAATTAGATAGACATACAGACAACACAGTCCAGTTCTATGGTCGAAACTATGGCAACTCTAGAAAGATTTCCAGGTGTTTTACGAAATTAAGGTGTGTCCTTTTCGATTTCAATTGCCTCATAAATGGCGTTGTTTTGCAGCTTTCAGCAAACAGAATAAAATGACAAAAAATACAAATGATGTTCTATTTTCGTATATTAAATAGTTTTGATGTTGTTACAACAACTGAAAAGTATTTTTAAATTTTCAATTAATTTTGGTTAAGCTAGCATTTTTTCTGCCAACCTACACACGATACATGTTGACGTAAAATATTCAATTTGATAAAAAATACATTTCATCCAATAAACATATTATGTGTGAAGGTAATCGGCTCTACGACTGTTCAAGAGGTATTATTCCATTAATCTCCACCATCAAATCCCCACCAGTGGGGATTGTTATTTTATTTTCTAGAAATCCCCACAAGTTAAATTAACTCAACTTAGTGGGGATTTTTGGAAAAATAATAAGCAACAACATCTTCACCAGACGTTGTAGAATCATTACATGCATACATACGTTTCTCGATATCTACTATTTCCTCCACCTAAAGATTATCTGGAAGAGATTGCTTAATAGCAATAAGACCGCCTAAATTGTACTTACCTAATTATGTCTGTAAAACCAATTTCTGTAAATGTTTCTGTGCAATAAAGTGTATATTTCTATCTATCTATACCTGCCATCGTTTCACTCAACCATATCTACGGGAATGTAATGTTCTATACTTGCATGCATGGGTTTATTAATAGATGTCGATTGTGAAGTCTCGCCATCATATTAAGATAAGAAATAATATCTACCCGTGTACCACACGAGCGTAATTCAAACAAACTTCTAACACAAGTTGCGAACTCGTGTACAGCTTAATTAGACTCGACTCCGAGTTGCTTCTTAAGCCGTCACAATCAGCGCTTGAATTAAATGTATGTTGTTGAATACCTTACAATTCATTGAAGTATTGCTTACAGTATTATTGATAGTTGGAAATTTCATAAACAGGGGGCCCACTCCCATAAACGAAATATATCGGATCCGACAACGGATGGCAATTTTTAATCCTCAAAACCATAAAGAAATCACTTCGAATGCAAATTAAGCGTTTTCAAAAAACAAAATATTATTTATGCAAATCAAAAACCACGTCTTCATTCCTAAACTTTTGAATAATCTTCAAAAACGAAACCTTTCGTTTGTTCGTTTTGTTTTTGAGAGTACCCCCCCCCCCCCCCAGTGCTTAAATTAAAGTTCAAAATCAATTCTTAAAGTAAAATACCATGATAATTAACTAACAGTTTTAATAATCAAATATGAAAGTGTTGAGTACATATTATTTATTTATTAAATTATGTAAAACCTAGATTTATAGATATTTTTTCAAAATTTTGTTTTTAAAAACTGTATCGTTGCTACTGGTCCATCGCTTGATGTAAGGTATATCGTTCCAAAAAATGGTGAAGATTTGTGAGGAATTCCTTAAACTGCGGTTAATTTTAAATCATTTGTTTTGGGAATTAGGAATTGCAGTATTATACTTGCAGAATTTATATCAGATGTAATATGTGGGGAATTCCAAACCCAGACATAAAACAATACTTAGAAATAATTGACGACCTCCGTAGCCAAGAGGAGAGCGTGTCGGCCTTAGTCCCTGGTTCGATTGCCGGTCGGGTCGATATGGAGTACGAACTTTTCTTTATTGTCTCGGGTCTGGGTGTTGTGGTACGGTCGTTGTTTCTGATTTATGTACACCAAGTGCTTTAGCTACTTACCAAAAGTCACATTAACGTATGCGATGAGGCCCAATATGAATTATTTTATAGAAACGTATGTTTTTCATGTTGATTTAACTAGATTCGAACCAGGTGCCTCAGAGATGGCGCGACGCTAAGTCCGGCCTCTTACCTCTCGGCTACGGAGGTCTTTATATGTGTAACGAGCCTTTATTCGTGTTTCCCAAGAGCGTGCAGAAAATCAAACAAACTTCAAACACAAGTCGCGACGCGGCTCGAGCGCGTCTTAATTAGGGAGCCGCGAACAGTGCCTCGAGATATTGAACTGAAGCGACTTACAGATATACATATATGTAATGACAACAGGCATGAAACATTTAAAATAACGCACCTTCGTGCAACAAAGCCACAACTAGTCAATTCGCAATTTTGTAAGCATCAGGATCCTTGGAACAAGTGCGATATTTATAAGCTTACTAGCTTTGCCCGCGACTTCGTTCGCGTGGACTACATCCTTTCATGGTCGATTTTACCTTTTAGATAGTGGTATCTCCACTAATATTCGAAACAAAAAGTAGTGTATATTTTAATAGAGCTATATTTGTGCCAACTTTCATATCTCTAACTTAAAAAATAAAAATTTTCCCATATAAACTTTCAAAGGTGGCATTACCCCCCCGCCCTCCTTACTTTCTAACAAACAGTAGCCTATGTCCGTTCTTGAGGTTCAACGTATACCTATGCCAAATATCATCAAAATCGGTTGAGAGGTTTAAGCGGGAAAGCGTAACAGACAGACAGAGTTACTTTTTCATTTATAATATTAGTAGGGAAGTAGGGATTTGATACCTAAGTTTTAGCACCTCAACGAGCAGTGAATAAACATGAAAATAAAGTGGTCAGACATTCGGACATCAGGTTGTCTGGACCACATTTATTTGGCTAAAGTAGGCACCCAAAGCGCGTTAGGTCCCGGGTTCGATTCCCGGTCAGGTCGATTTGGAAAACGAACTTTTCTCAATTGACTTGGGTCTGGGTGTGCTGGGATGACGCCCCCAGTTAGTATCCGGCGTCTGATACTCATAGTACAAGGGAAAACCTTAGTTTGAGACCAGGTGATTGGTGTGATTTTCTGGCGCATTTATTTATTTACATAATATCTCAATGATTTTTTTTATTAAGATACACAGAAAATACATTATGATATTTTGTCTCTAACTATGTGAAATATGTGGACTGGGTCCAGGGGTCCTGACGCTTACCGCAATTTTGCAGGAGAAGGCTTTTAAGTATTTTTTCTTTCTATTCTCGTCATGACTAGACTACGATAAGATATTGAAATACTTTCACCACTGTCTTTGTCCAAACGTAGGTACGACTTGTAGAATTCTGCATACTTAATTAATTTTTAAAATTTTGCCGAGTTGTACCTTTGTTGCATCGAAGAAGCGTTAACGTATGAAAACGGGACAACATTTAATAGTAGTTAATACGAACTACTTACTGCCCGATGTTTCGGTTAGGTTGCACCAACCGTGCTAACGAGCTGACTGGTCTCACTCGTCTTCGTCTGTTCGGGGGAGCTTGTAAATCTTCATCCACCCTCACATGATCGCATAATAAAATGTTATTGAAGTCACTTCGACACACTACACTGACTGAGTGTCCGGAATTGTTTTTGATCGTTCTAACCGCGGTAAACATTTGCTAATCACAGAATTACATGCTGATGATAACTTAACTCCTAAACGGATGAACTGATTTTAACATTGATTTTTTTTGTAGAAAGTTACATTAGTAAGAAGTGTTCTTAGCTTTATTTGATGGAAATTGATCCAAGATGACCGCTGCCACAAAATGGTGAATTATATATTTTGACACAACTCTCTCTATATAGGTATCAAATAGGATATAATACATTATGACAAATTTCAAATTCAAGATGCACATAAATTTTACTCAAGTTAAAGAGATGATATTTAATATGTCGTTTTATATTTTATTTATTCCATTATTATAACTTATAACAAAAACTGAAAAAAAAATTGAATAATGAGGCCTTAATTGACTTGAAAAGCTTTTTATGGGTGAGTCGTTATTAACATCAATCATGTCAATGATATTGAGTCATTTAGTGTGACAGAATCTAGCAACACTTCATCAGAATTCCGAGATCTGCAAAAATGAAGTCTAAAGTTAACACTGGAAGAAAACAAGCTTCTAAAACCCGGACAATGAATGCCACGAGAGGTGCTCAATCTCTAGCCACAAACCTGCTTCGGTGCAGGACAATTACTTGAGCAGAATCGCGCCGCAGTCGATCCACAAACGTCTAGGAATTTAAATCAGTTGGAGCTGCGACATCGCTCGTTTGCCGACGGAGTTGCGCCGACATTTTTGCGCATATTTTTGCTTACATTCCGCCCGTTGACGGTTGCCAACGCAAAGTTGCGAACCGACAGACGGTTTACATCTACATTTTAGAAATAGAAAATCGATTTATTAGCGTTGGCGTCGCGGGTCTATTTTCGTGTCGTAAGTGGAAGAAAGTTGGGAAAATGTTCGGATTGGTGTTATCTAAATTAGAATCGAACGGACTTCAAACGTAGGCGATATTATTAGCAGATTCAAAATCATTTCATATCTCTTTTATTTATATACGATTCACATTTATTGTGTATCATGTCACGCTTCAACATTTTTTAATATTTGCCGACCTTTCTAGCCAAGAGGCGAGTGGGCCGGGCTTTAGCGTGGCGCCATGCTTGAGGTCCCGGATTCGATTCTCGGTCGAGTTAATTTAGAAAACGAACTTTTCCTTTTGCTGGATGTTGTCTAACCGTTGTTGTATCTGATTCCTGTGGCAAACACGTGCGATGTCCAATATTCATCACACCGCGTCTCATTCTACACCCACTCCACTATTTAATTTGTGTTTAACAAACAGTAGCTGATTGATGTAACTGATGTTTAAATAAATAAGGTTAAACTTGTGTCTGTGGCATATACAATGTTATTACATATATTTTTTTAAATATTACACTTCAAGTTTGACCTCATCCCATCTGATGTTAAGTGGTAATGAGGTCCTAGCTTAAGGGCGACAAGTACAGCATAATAAACCTGTTACTGGTCTAACCTTAAAGGCCTAACCCCTATATCTAATGTAGCACCCCCCAGGAGCTCAGGAAACCTTACTCACTCGCAGGAACACAACAACACAAGTGATTGTTATTTGACTACGGTCTTCTGTAAGGCGGAGGTATTTCACCAGTCGGGCTGCTCCAGTTCGAGCGATAAATCGTTATGCCCTACCTCTCTTATTAAAACTGACCTCACGGTGTCGGACTTGAACCTACTACCTTAACATGACACGTGTGATGCTTTTACGATTAACCAACTACAAGTTGCCGTTGGTGATTAAAAAGTCGCGTGTTGCACTATAACATTAAAATCAGCCATTTGAAGATGTCTTATTATCCATACTATTAAAAGTCGGCTCATGTGTTTCCTCCTTCCTTTGACATGGATTCCTTCAAAAGGAGCGCGAAGAAACATCTTGCGGGCCAGTATGGCGATGCTAACGGATAGGATATTTCGATATCAAATCCGTTGTCATCGCGATGTGGGTTCCTCTCTTGCTTATTATCAGGCTGGGAGGAGCCAATATACTGCGCTACAATAAAAAAAAGAAAAAAAAAGTGTTAAGGCTACCAACTTTTAAATCTGCATACATTTTCATAAGACGCTGATATCGCATTAGATTTGGAAGTTATATTTTATCTTTTTCTTAACATAAATGACACAAAACATTGACTGTCTGAATTGAAATCATGTCTGAATTTTGTAAATCAGCCCTGAGTTCAATGTATTTGATATGTCAACTAGATTTTTTTTTTAAAAAACAATTGGTTGCCTGTAAAGTCGTTTTACGAACAGTAGTTTGACGTAACAGCGCTGAGCCGATCATGCCTCTTTCTCGTTCATGCCGCGCTCTCGCTTGCGGAATGCGACAATGAGCGTAACGAGACAATGACGTCATCTTTATCGTGATTGCAGCCTGTAGTATGTAGTTATTAGACGTCGTTACTTCAAAACAGATTCATTCCTATCTAAGTAAAATAAATAAAAGGCTGAACTTTTTAGAGAGGTAGGGCATAGCGATTTATCGCACGAAATACCTCCACCTTACAGAAGGCCGCAGTTAAATAACAATCATTTCTGTGTTGTTGTGTTCCTGCGTGTGAGTAAGCTTTCCAGAGCTCCTGGGGGGTGCTACAGTAGTAGCAGGGGTCAAGCCTTCAAGGTAAGGGGGACAAGTCCAGTAACGGCTTTATTATCCTGTACTTGTTGCCCTTAAGCTAGGACCTCATAACCACTTAACATCAGGTGGGATGAGATCTATCTCAAAGACGGCTATCTGCGCATCTTTACTCGTTGGCGCGTCTCAGCGAACTTTCGCAATAATATTTCTCCGTAATAAGCGGATGGTAATGAACTCTTCGTATTCAAATACACTTGCGCTCGCGTGGCAAGTGGCCTCAGTCATCTGTGTGGCCTCGCTCTGCTACTGGTTATTTTGTCTCAGAAAATGCCATGAAACAATGTATATACTAACTGGCTGTGTCCGCGACTTCGTTCGCGTAGACTACAGGGGTTTTCCAGTGTTTTTCCCGCTAACTCCCGTTCCCGTGGGAATTTCGCAATATCCTGTTGTAAGCTTTAAGTTCACTAAGGTACCTGCATGCTTAATTTCAAGCGTCTAACTTAAGCGGTTTAGATTTTTCATACAAAAGGATTTTCCCACTAATTCCCGTTCCAGTGGGAATTTCGGGAATTCCTTTCTTAGTGCGCCTTTACGGTACTTATGGAACATCTCATTTTCAAAAGAAAAATAGCCTATGGCCGTTCTAGAGGTTTAACGTATACCTACATAAATTTCATTAAAATCGGTTCAGTGGTTTAGGCGTAAAAGCCGGATAGACAAATAGACCGAGTTACTTTCGCATTTATAATACTAGTATGAATTATAAAGCTGAAAAATTTGTTGGTTTGTATGTGCTAAGCCCATGGACTACTGAAAAAGCAGGTTTAGTACGCGTGCGAAGACGCTAGAAATAAAAAAATTAATAAGTTAAGACAAATACTTCGTTAATCAAGTACGTTACTTAAAATCGTGAGTACAAATAAAGTATTCTACTGCTGTATTTGAGATGTTGATGATGTCAAGAAGAACCGGCATCAAATTCCACATTTACTTTTTTCAAATATGTCAATGTTTCCTTATACTAGGTACTTAAATTAAATAAAAAAAACTAGATTTTCCACTTTATTCTAGATCCATACATGTTTGTCATTAAAATAATAATTTTCTTTTTTATGAATCAACTAGCTGACCCGGTGAACTTTGTTCCGCCTTAGAGGCAATAAATTACTTAAAAAAAAGGCAAAAAAAAATTAATAAAAAAGTATCCTATGTCCTTCTCCTGGTTCTAAACTATCTCCCCACCAATTTTCAGCCAAATCTGTTCAGCCGTTCTTGAGTTATAAATAGTGTAACTAACACGACTTTCTTTTATATAGGAAATAGATATTTTATATGTAACTGATATCTATACATAGGCAACTAGATAAAATACACAGTTGTTTACATTTTAATAGAAGTTTATTCTTCTAGTTACATTGTGAATAAATGAACTTACATATCAATTGAAAATTTTCTAAAACGAATCGTTTGATTGGAAGAAACCTCTCAAGTAAACTTACATTGTCAGACGAGCTTGGTAATAAGTCTCAGATTTATTAATTTTCGCGTCGCGACTCCAAATTAATCCTGTCTGATTAAGTAGTTTGAAGTCTGTGAAACATTTTACTTAAATTGTTTATTGAAGTGAAGCGATTAAAGAATTGTGGAGGAAACTAAATTCAAGCTTTTTATTTTCTCTTATTCTGGCTTAAACTTAGATACGTACCTTTTTACCTTTTTACACAACAATGTTCAAAGAGCAAAAGCATACAAAAGCATTTGAATGATTCTGTGCCGTGAACCAGGAAGAACATTGCAAAGTAAAGTCAGGTCCAGAGCAACTTGTCTACGCGACAAGTTCCTGCCGTTGCATCAGTGGTCGAATTGAATGAAAACCTTTTCATATTACAGGGTCAGCTTCAACGCCTTGATTTTGACGTAGTTTCAGTCCCACATCTAATAATCTCGGGAGTCCTAGGTTCGGTTTTCGGGTCACACAAAGTATATTTATGATTATTCATAGATAGGTTTGAAATCGAATACTAATTTTAATTCTGATTTGTATTACTAAAGAATGATAGCGCTTTTCTCCAGTAAAGTTCTTTGATGCCCGGTTCTAATACTCGTATTTTACGATTCGTAATGTGTCAAAAATGTGTATCAATTTTTATACGAGTCGTTAATTTTAATTTCAAATTTACTTTCCATACCAGCAGTCATCAGTCGTCCGTCAGTCATTTTTAGCGTACGTTCGTATAATTGATTACTATATGTGACTAGAACGATACGTTTTTCAAATACTGGAATATATCATCATGATATTCTGAAGACAAGTATTAATTATTTATTGCAAGCTTATACTACCATTACAGATAGCTTAACCTAATGCGATAATATAGCCATCCTTATAATTATTACTTACTGTGAAACTGTTTCAAAATTTAACAAAAAAAAAGTAAATACTAAAATCATATTTATCTATTAGAAATAAAATACTTATAGTATAATATAAAATCTAACTTTAACATTAAATTATGTTTTTAAAATATGCTTAATTTAACCTATCTTGATTTGTACATAATAATATTTATACAGTCTTAGCGAATTCACTCAATGAACATGAAAATATGTCTACTGTATCATGAACAATGTTTATTTATGGTATAAGTACAGACATACATGGCAATGTATCAAAAACAAGTTTTCAGTTCCCCTCAAAATGAAAGTGTACCACATACGGTTGTGCTGCCAAACGCCAATAAATCAACGTCCATTTCTAATACAATTAGGGCAGTGTTCTGTCGGATTATGCCGCGCTATATTTCAGTTCTAGTGTGACACTTTTATGTCCGAGTGACCATGGCAATACAATTAAAATAATAGCGAGCGAACTGGAGGGCGTTGAGGTCGAGTAATAGTGCTGAGACGAGTCGATATATTTTATTACTTTTCAATATAAAAAACTAGCTGGGTCACTTCGTTTGCGTGGACTAGATACTTTCATATAAGCGTGGAATGTTGCAGGAAAGCGTGTAGCCCGATGCAGGAGGGGAGAGTGACGTGGTGTAGGGAATAGTGCGCCGTAGTGTAGGGGGAGCATGGCGTGGTACGAGAGAGGGGGGGGGGGAGGTCGTGGCGTAATCATATGATGAATAATTCGTTTTTCTAATTCAAAATGCTACTCAAATGTATTATTCGATGGACCAAGTCGCTGGCACAGTAAGTAAAAAATTAAATTAAATCGATAATATCAAAATTAATCGTTCAAATAAATCAAAACAGATTTTTGTTTTGAAACCTACAATAATTAGCAATTTAATAGCAAAAAGCTTTGTAGTATTAATTACAAAGAAAGCTAGACTTACTTCTAGTTTTGCAACAAGACAAACAGACAGATTTCTTTATTAAATAAAAAATAAACAAAAATTTATTTCAATTAAGGTTTCGCACAACATCAAAACTAACCAAATTTTATGCGTTTTTCAAATAATTTGCTCAAATCAAAATAGCCTGTAGTTCAAACGAAGTGCTGACGAACGTTGGAAAGAATAGCCAAACAGGTTTATACATTTCTTTTCTCAAAAGATCTAAGACCGATACGTTTACCTTATTTCCTTATTACTTAACAAAGAATATTTTTTACAAATGTTTTTATAAATTCTCAAAGTACTTTAGTATTATATAAAAAAAATTAAATAACTTAAAACAACATAATTGTAATGTAAAATTTATTAATTATTAGTCTATTAATTTATTAAATTCAGTAAACTGTTTGGCAAGATTAAGAAATGAGTCCTCATTCCTAATTCATAGCCTCTTCTCGCCCGCACTACCCAGAGGTAATAAAATAGTGATCCTCTACAGTTCGATTATCGCTGTCCGGTCACCCATCCAGGTCGTAGCTACGGAATCTCATGATCGAGCCTCGGTATCGACGGCTCCGCATCGACGCGGCCCCATCGATCATCGCGAGGCTCCGATGTGTAGGGGGGAGGGGGGGAGCAGACGCCACAAAACAGAAACATTAGGATGATATACGCGTGCGCTCGCGCGGCTAAACGGCTTATATTGAGAGTTAGGCGGGGTACACACAGCTGATTTGAAATAAATTTATTTCAGATGACATATTTTTCACGGTACAAAATTTAATTAGTTATTTGTTTTGCCCACAAATAAGTCCAAAGCGTAAAATCAGACATGGTGTTTTTACGATAAATATAAAATTTAAGACTGATTCCGGCTAGATTATCACTTGGCCATGTTTGTCCGTTCTGAAAATTATCAGAAGCGTTAAAACATTATTGCTCGAGTATTTACCTTTACCTTTTTACAAATTTTAATGTTTGAACTAATTTAAAACATTCACGAGCGAGTTAAACCTGTTTGGAATTTTCAGTTAGAAACTAGTTTTTGCCGCACTTCATTTGACTACTAAGGCAAACATTTTATCAAAATTAAATAGAACGTCATACTTTATTTTCTTTCAAAAGCATTAAAACATCCGAAATATCCCATTAAATGAAAACGTTTTTCCATCAACCAATCGGATTTAAAGGTTAAATCTAGAGTGCCGTTAGGGTCCTCCTGGCTTCCCGGAATCCTCTCGGGCAATAACAGTAACTGGGAGGTCTTGCTGGGAATTGGGCATTTCATAATTGCCCACAAAGATGGATGAGGACTTTCTTGGAAGTAAAAGGATGGTAAAATAAAGAGAAAATTTGACTCTTTGTTTCCTTATTTATCTGAGTTCTAGTTGAGGAAGTTGCTTTGAAAGAATGGAAAACATGCATAAAAATTATTTTAAAAAGTTAAAATACTAATTATACAATGAGATTGGTTTGCTTACTTCAGATTTATGAACATAAAATGCAAACCTAATGCTTTCACACATCACACTGATTTAATTGCTTTTTTCCCTGCAAATACCCCTATGTTTTAAAATAAAAGAATTAAGAACTCGACTTACGTAGATGTAATGGAAGAGTAGGGTAAGATCAGATTAATTAATTTGCATAAACATGATAACAATAGTACATAATTTGTTTGTACGGAAAGAGTTAGATATGAAACTAGGACCATTAGGGTATATTATGTGTTTAAAGTTTAAAAGGATATTGAACCTCTTTTAGGATGCATTGTTTATGTTATAAAAAAAAGGGTTCCGAATGTCAAAAATAGCATCTAATATTCAATTTGAAATATTAAAGATGTATCGCTAATTTTCTTTGAAATAAACACAATTTGTAAATATTCAGTAAAATACGTATTTTATTGTGTAAACATAAAATACGTATTTTGCACACAGTTAGGTTGTATTTTACAGTATGCACGTAATAAATGTTTCTTTCTTTCTTTCTTTCTTTCTTTCTTTCTTAATTAGAACCTATTACCATTAGTTACTATCTATAACTACATAATTAATTATAATCTATTAATCCAGGAAAATACAGTTCCTGAAAAATGAACAGATATTTAATTAAATGAAAACATAATATCCTACTTTCAAATATTCCATATCAATTATTATTAATGTACAGTTATCATATATAATAAAAAAAATGTATTAAGAATGTTTTTGTGGTTGGTTAAAAATAATAATTTTGTGCCTCAGATATCATAAGGCGAAGTTCAATAAATAACGCAGCTATCAAGTAGCGACTGAACATTTTATTATCTTGTTTTCGCGTTGTGCACCTCCCCTAACCGGCGGTGTTTGCGTCGACTGATACATATCTTCAACTTATAACATTAACATCACTCCCGCATGTGATGTTACAAATATTAAACGTCGGATACTCTGCCAGCTCTTTATTTCGACTTCCTCGATGGGTATCTTAATACGTCCAAGTTTTGACTTGTGTTTTCCTGTTTGGTGCTTTTCTGTTCTGTTTTATGGGCCCTGCTGGGAAATTGACAGTTAAATCTCCAGGTTTTCGACGAAGAGTTTGGTGCGGTATACCTAACAAAAAGCACAAAGTGCTCTGGTAAACATGTTAGGAAAATGTTTTCAGGCAAGGGCTCTCGAAATATTTAAGTTCAAATTCAAATTCAATATTCTTTTATTTATGTAAATTATACCAGTAATATTAATGAAACGTCTATATAATGCAAATGACGCTACCTCCGGTACCGAACCTATAACTTACAGAGAAGATCCCGGCAAGAAACTCCGTCGTTCATATTACAAATAAAGTTGAACTTGTAACAAGTTCAAACGAACTAAAGGGATTATTGTTTTGGTAGTGTCACTTGACGCGATATATTTAAAAATAAATTAGATACACTTTTCACTTATTTATGCACCACCTCTGTAATTTTCAACCAGATCTCGGGTTAACTTTTAAATAATTTTACTTGGCTATAAGCCAGGATTTTGTAGTTTTTTTTACGTGCATTAAAATAATATTTTTTTGTAGGTAGTTACTACGATGAATATTTTTTTTGTTGTAATTCCTTTAATTGACTAAAAACATCCACCTCCGCTCTTCAGCAGCCAGGTTGCTAACTACCTTATTTAGGCTTTCGCGGGACATTATTTAGGTGCTTCGACCTAAAGTCGTTTAATTGAGTAGGTAACTGTTACGTTTCAAAAAGCGGAATTTAGCAAATATCTGATTTGCTAACTTCAGCTAATGGATGACAGAGGGTGAAATACTTTTTCATCGCGCAACCTAAACTAAAACGAGTATACATTTTCTATTTTCTTTCAATACACACATGTATTAAACATACAATATTGTATTTTTCAGGGGAGAGGTACTTTTTCTCCTATTCAACACAGATCGGCCATTGAAATCGGTTAATAGATGATGAAGCGCTTACTTATACAACAAACACATAGAACAAATTGAGAAATCTCCTTTTTTTTGAGGTCAAAAATACATTTTACAATAAATTGCTATAATTGTTTGGTACGTAGCTAAAGTACATAGGTACTTGGGTTACAGAAATCAGAAAAAATGACTGTACAACAATACTCAGCCCCGACACGAACGGGAATCGAGCCCGCGACCTCAGAGTTGTGGCAACGCAAAACTAGCGCCCTTGCCTCTCAATTAACGGAGATATGCAAAATTTACATGGCTATTATGAATAAATCCTACGTAGCCATATGTGGGCATCATTATTATAGAAGTTGTAAATAAACATCATATTACACTAGATACGTTTATATTTTCTTTCAATATCAATCCATGTAGTCGCGCTTGCCTGCGGCTACGTATGTAGATGCCATAATCCTCCTTTCTTGTTATTTCGTATTCCACAATGGGTAGGTATATGGCATCGGAATGTAGTGCCTACGGCTAAATAAGCAGGAAATAATCTATTCTAGCACATTATTAGCGGATACAATGGAAGCAATATGCGGAGAGCCGGACAATGGTGCGATATTAACTCGCGCTCGATCGGTCGCGTCGCACGCCCGTGCCGCGATATTGAGCGCTCGCAGGGAGGAATGCTGGGCCCGGTTCTTTTCCGAATTACAGGACGTTAGTGTTTCTTATTTTTTGTATTATAAGATATGCCAAGTTTACACATTTTTTACAATCATTCATAATTTCTTTTTCGGTATTTTTAGGGTTCCGTACCTCAAAAAGAAAAAACGGAACCCTTATAGGATCACTTTGTTGTCCGTCTGTCCGTCCGCCTGTCAAGACCCTTTTTCTCAGGAACGCGTGGAGGTATGAAGCTGAAATTTATATCAATTACTCAGGTCTACTGTCCCTTGAAGCTGTGAAAATCAAACTTCTAAGCCAACGCAATCAAAAGATACAGCCGTTTATGCCGCAAATTTTCGACACTTGCAAGGGAATCAAAACCTACAGGGTGCTTCCCGTGAACTCAGAATCTTGAAATTTGGTACGAAGCAACGTCTTGTAGCATAGATAAAGGAAAAATTACGAAAACCATAAATTTTTAGTTACATCACATAATATATATTTTTTTAATTATTTTAAACTTACTACCCATTTCCTCATAAACGCGTAGAGGTATTAAATTGAAATTCATACCAAATACTCAGGTCTATAATACCTTTAAGCTGTAACAAAATCAAACTTCTATGTCAACGCAATCAAAAGAAACAGCAATTTAAGCTGCATATTTTGAAACTCGCAAGTACTCGCAAGGGAATCAAAACCTAAAGGGTACTTCCAGTCGACCTAGAATCTTGAAATTTGGCATGAAGCAACGTTTTGTAGCACACATAAAGGAAAAATTCCGAAAACCTTAAATTTTTAGTTACATTACAAAATATTTATGCTCCTCCATCTTTCCCCATTGTAATGTTATGAATTTCATTTTGCAATAAAAATACCATAGTTATGACTCGATTGTCGTAATGAACGAACTTTGTAAACCTTGCAGGTTTGTACGGAACCCTCGGTGCGCGAGTCCGACTCGCACTTGGCCGGTTTTTTTTTCTTTTAAACATTAATTCAATTAACGTAATAACGCCTGATCGTTAGGCCGTATATATTGCTTTTTCATTAATGGGAATTAAAAAAAACAATAAAACTGGCAGTAACTAGGTTAATTGCAATTTGAGTTGCTTTTTAAGCCTTAAAGAAATAATTATGTCAATATTTGTATCCTACAAATAAGTCTTAAAATTCTGAAACGATAATTGAATCATTAAAACGTCAATTTTAAAAATAGGATTGATTCAATTGAAAAACCGAAATAATTTGTTGAATCAAGTAAGTGAATGAAAACAAATCTGTTCGAGCAAAAGATAATCTAAGCGGGAACCTTTGTGGATTGATCGGTTCAGCGAAAGGGCAATGAAAGGGCGAGGGGAAGGCAAATCGCTCCATCAGGCTGCGAGCGACTCGCGGTCGCTTAAGGGACACACTTAGAAATACTATAACCAGTCTGGAACAAGTTAACTCGTCTAACCAAAACTGTATGTTTTGGTGTAATGGCCGCATATCAGTAAGCTGATAAATGATTCATTGAGTTTTAACAGCCATTTTCTTGGTATGAACTTGGGGCCACTTTTTATTATTTTGCATGAGATTTCAAAAATACCTAGTCAACATACACACTCGGTGGAACAGAGTTAGCTTTCCAGGGTGAACCAAGTTGAATCAAGCGTGTGTAGAATCCGCAAAGGATTCCGATTCCCCTACTACTGCACATAGTTGGTCATCGAGGAGATTTAGCCTGACACATCACTATTTGTCACTTGCGATGGGGTTGTAGGATCATTGGGCAAGAAGTTTGTGTGATGAATTTTGTTTTGTATAGGTTTGAGGGCTTGAAAATGTTTTTAATTGTGTACTTTCCGCCTACAATTGTTTACGGTTTTAGTAATACAATGATGTAATTCCGACCAATTTCGACCAGGTTAGCCAAAGCTCATTATGATCAACCAACTATACAAGACTTGGTTTATAGTGCTTGTACGTTTACGCAACATATAGATAGGTATCTATCTCAATATATTTTTAGTTTCTATTGTGATACCAAGTATCTGTTTTTTTTTCTGTGTCACAAGTACTTAAGCTACTTACTTTAGGATCAGGTCAATGGATGTGATACCCTTAGAAATGTTATATTTTTACGCTCTAAAATGAATGCATTATTTTTATGGTACCCATAAGATAATCAGTACCGCCGTTTATCTGACAAACTGTGGAAGTGTGGCCCATTCATCTTTTTTCTAGACTGCATTAATATTAAGATTGTACATACGGGGAGGTATATCTTGATGCTGTTATCAGGCACTTTCCTTTGGAGAAAGGAGATTGGGCAAATAGGGGCAAATCATTGCGTAATCTGAGACAACAAAAGTAATAGTACGAATAGTATTGAATTTGTAAAAATATTTATATTGTGACATTTTACAAGACACACACGATAACACATTAACAAAACTAAATTATAAAAACTTTATCTAGTGTCCAAAACTTATAATAGCAGGTACTCGAAAGTTGTCACTTAAAACCTTCATACATATTTTAGTTACTATTTATGATAATAGATGGCAGTGTACGTAATTACATCGCGCAAGCGTTGTGTTTCCCCGGAGCCTATATAGGCTAACCGGGTGTTTGGAAACGACTTCGCCTGTTTTATTTGCTCTCCTCCGTAGATTAAACCTTTGTTCATGGTCCTACGGAGCCGGAGTGGCTAGTGGAAATTTTTGGTAGTCTTCGGTGGTGGTAGATTATTACCACCTGCACGTTAGTACTGGGTAGCGGATTGCTATCCAGAGCAGCCCCGCAGCGACGTCAGCGGTGACGTCAAGTGGTGGAGGATCCAGTCGCCAGGAGCGGCAGGATAAGCTACGTGCGGGAGGACAGACCCGGCAGAGTTGCAGCCGCGGTGCGCCAGGTGGCGCTACTTGGAGCGCTATTCATCGGCGAGTGGATAAAGTGTTAAGTGTTGTGAAATTGTAAGTACATTTTGAACTTTATTACAGTAGGTAAACAATGATTGGAAGCAAGAAGATTTACATTGGAATTTAAGCTTTATTGCAATAGGAAAATTAACTTTAACATATTTGTAGTGATTAAAAACTTAGTCTAATTTTAAGCAAAAGTGGTTGTGACGGGGAACCTATGCCCGATTTTCTCTAGAATTTGGGTAAGAAAAAAAGACTTAGAAAAAATCTTCGAGTTTATGGACTTTAAAAAATTGTGATATTTATTGAGTGTTCAATTATTTCTGTTGTGCTGCGATAATAATTCCTAATTCTATGTACCTAATTGTTTTTGTTTAACTTGAATTTGGTTTATCATTTAGTAAGCAATAATTACAATGGAGTCTCTAGCTAATGTGCAAGAGTCCACAATTTCAACAATTATAAAGGCAAGATCAAACTTTAAAAAAGCACCGAAGGATAGATTAACTGTAGCTTACATGGAAGCACGGTTAGAAAACTTAGAACAGCAGTGGAAACTATTTTTCAAAACTCATGTGGATATAATTAGTCAAGTGTCTAAACAAGAACTGTTTGCGTCTAAGTACCATATCAATAATGTTTATGATGAGGCTGAAGAAATCTATATTGAATTTAAATCTGATATAAAAAGCAAAATTGCTATGTTAAAACCTACTGAGAAGTTTTTGAGTTCTGGAGGGTCAAGTTCATCAGCCTCATCGAACAATATTAAATTGCCAGAAATAAAAATACCTTTTTTTTTCGGGAAAGTACATTGAGTGGCAGACGTTTAGAGATTTATTTGTTGGCCTTGTACATAACAATGGATCGATAAATGATGCTCAAAAACTGTACTACCTAAAGAGTCATTTAACGGGTGACGCTGAACAATTGTTAAGAAATATTACGGTCACCTCTGATAATTATAACAGTAGCTGGGAAAAATTAGTGTCTATGTATAACAATAAAAGATTTTTGGCTAATAATATTTTAAAACGTTTATTAAATCAAAGAAATTTAAATGTTGAATCGGCAAATGAAATAAAAAAGTTGGTTGGTACTACCACAGATTGTTTGGAATCGATTAAAACTCTAGGTATTGATATTTCGTCTTGGGATATACTTATCATACATATTGTTAGTGCAAAATTGGACAAAGAAACCCGCAAAGCTTGGGAACTTAGTGTGTCATTGAATAAAACTGATGAATTACCTACGTACCAACAGTTCACAGAATTTTTAATAGGTCGCTTTAGAGGCTTAGAAAATTTAGATACGAGAGGTACACACTCAGAAAAGGGTCTAAAAAATTCACAATCGTTTCACGTACAAAAGTAGAGAAAAGAGGTAAGTTGTGCTTATTGTTCAGCTGATCATAAAATTACATTCTGTTCAAAGTTTTCCAAAGAATCTAATCAAACTCGCCGCGATTTTGCGCAAAATAATGGGTTATGTTTTGTTTGTCTATACAGCAATCATTCTGCCAGGGCTTGTAAAAGTAACTTCAAATGCCACATTTGTAAAAAACGCCACCACACGCTATTACACCCAAGTGGTGTGATCCAATCTATGGGTGAGAGCTCTGCCTTAAAGGCGGAAGGAAGTACCGCTACTAGTATAAGAGCGGAAGAAGGTACTACCTCTAAAGTGAATGGAGGTACTACCGTGGGGTCGGAGAGGTCTACTGATCAACACGTTGTCTCATGTGTGTCGACAAGGAAATGTAGGGAAACAGTTTTGTTGACCACTGCTTTGGTAAAGGCCAAGGATAAAAATGGTACTTACCGTTTTATGCGGGCTCTGTTAGATCAGGGTTCGCAAGGATCGTTCATAACAGAGTCAATGGTACAGTATTTAGGGTTAAACAAAAAACCATCTAGACACACTGTTACCGGGGTAGGTGGCTGTAATAGTATGATATCAAAATATATAGTCAACATACAGTTACAGTCAAGGGTGAATCCAGATTTTTGTATAAAAGTAGTGGCATATGTACTAGGGTCTATCACGTCGCTTCTTCCTGCGGTAAAAGCTGATGCAGTTGAGTGGGCAAGCTTGACCAACGAAGTTTTAGCAGATCCTGAATATATCACACCTAATAAAATTGATATTTTATTGGGTGCCGAAATCTATAGCCAGGTGGTTAAGGCAGGCCTCATACGCAGCGAGGATGGACGTCTGTTAGCGCAGGACACATACTTCGGATGGATTATCTCTGGTGTCGTGAATACAGATAACCCACATAGCGCCGAATCGTTCTCTTCCATTGCTGTTATGCACGCGAATGTACAGACAGATGAACTTCTGAAAAAATTCTGGGAGCTGGAAGACGAACCTGCTCATACAAAAATATTATTGAGTGCCGAGGAAGAAAAATGTGAAAAGTTGTTTGCTGCTACCACACGGCGCGATGAAACCGGCCGCTATGTGGTACGTCTTCCGTTCAAGGATGATGATCGTAGTTGCATTGATGGAGAGTCAAGAATGATAGCTGAAAAACGATTTAAAGGTCTAGAATCAAAATTAAACAAGAATTTGAAATTAAAAACAGAGTATCCTAATGTTATACAGGAATATAAAGAACTAAATCACATAGTAAAAGTTACAGAAAGTAAAACTAGAAAGGCTATGTACTTACCTCATCACACAGTTGTCCGCGAGGACAAAGAGACCACGAAAGTACGTGTTGTGTTCGATGCATCATGTAAGGGTTGCAACGGGGTCTCACTAAATGACAACTTGATGGTAGGTCCAAGGTTGCAAGCAGATCTTCGTCATATAGTTATGCGATGGAGAAGTCATCCTATATGTTTAGGGGCTGATATTATAAAAATGTATAGACAGGTTCTAGTAGACAGAGAAGATACACTTTTTCAACGTATACTCTGGAGAGATAACCCTGAAAAGGAAATCGAAGAATTGGAATTGATTACAGTCACCTTTGGTACAGCATCAGCACCATTTTTAGCCGTACGTGCTTTACATCAGGTAGCTTATGATGAAGCACAGGGATCACCCAATATAAAAGAAATAATCTTGAATGACTTTTATATGGATGATCTCATGACAGGCGCTGAAACTGTTGAAGAAGGATATACAATTTATAAGGAAATTTCATCCATATTAGCTAAAGGGGGGTTTCAGTTGCAAAAGTGGGTCAGTAATGCTGCCGACGTTTTGGACAAAATCAAGGAAGGAATTGCAGAAGATAAGAAAGAAGATATTAAGATAAAAACTAATAATATAACAAAAATTTTAGGACTTACTTGGGATCCAAACGCCGACGACTTCCGGTACTCCGTCGATCTGCCTGCTCTGGCAGAACCTATAACAAAAAGAAAAATGGTGTCGGATATTAGTAGATTGTTCGACCCGTTGGGTTGGCTGGCACCTAGTATAATTACAGCCAAGATTATGATTCAAAGGCTTTGGTTAGCTGGAATAAGTTGGGATGAGGCGGTACCAAGCGCTTTGTTGAATGAGTGGTAAGTACCGCAATGATTTGGTTGCTTTGACAAATATAAAAATTCCACGTTGGATGAACACGAGGTCTGATAACAAAAACGTTCAACTACACGGTTTTTCAGACGCTTCAAAAATGGCATATGCTGCGGTTATTTATATTAGAATAGAAGACTCTGAGGGAAATATTCGTGTGGCTTTGGTTACTTCGAAAACAAAGGTCTCGCCGGTAAAACAAGTATCCATACCCCGTCTGGAACTCTGCGGAGCTACACTTTTAACCAAACTGATGGTCGAGGTTGCAAATGTTTTGAATATAGGAAAGGAGAATCTGTACGCTTGGACAGATTCTGAAATAGTTCTGGCCTGGTTGAATAGTCATCCAAGCCGTTGGAAGACATTTGTCGCTAACAGGGTTTCGGAAATTTTGACGACTTTAGACAGTCATCATTGGTCTCATGTACCCTCCAAGCAAAATCCTGCAGATTGCGCCTCTCGAGGAGTTTCTCCGACGGAGCTGGCTAATACTTCTTTGATTTGGTTTGACGGTCCGGAATTCCTGAAAGAAAAAACAATCACATTAAAGAAACCTAAACATATTGTAACCAACTTAGAAGAAACCAAAACACTTACCGGTTTAGTAGACGTAGATACTTCGTTGTGGAAAAGATACTCTTCACTTAATAAATTGCTTCGTATTATAGCTTACTGTAGACGATTTTTGAACTTGAGAAGCACCGCATTAAAACAATGTCAATCTTATATAACAGCTGAAGAAATAGAAGAAGCCATGAATACAAGCATTAAAAAATCACAAGAAGAAAATTTCTCAGAAGTAATAAAAGACTTGAAAAAGAAAGGAAATATTAGCAATAACAGAAAAATATATAAAAGTTTGAATTTATTTTTGGACACAAAAGGAATAATAAGAGTAGGAGGAAGATTGGGGGAGTCTCAATTAAGTTACAACACGAAGCACCCTATAATTTTGTCCAAATGTTCATTTTTAACCAACCTTTTGGTAGCAGATTCACATTTCAAAACTATGCATGGTGGTCCACAAGCCATGCTATCATACTTGAGAACAAAATTTTGGATTTTTGGTGTGAAATCTGTAATCAGGGATTACTTTCGAAGATGCGTGACATGTATCAGGTACTCTAGTAAGACCCGAGCCCAGTTGATGGGCCAACTTCCGTCTCCACGTGTTACACCTACCAGGCCTTTCCATTCCTGCGGTGTAGATTATGCCGGCCCAATAAATATTCGTGTATCCAAAGGTCGGGGTAATAAATCATATAAGGGTTACATCGCCTTATTCGTCTGTATGTCTACTCGGGCTATCCATTTGGAGGTAGTCAGCGACATGACGTCTACAGGCTTTTTGGCCGCTTTTAAAAGACTTGTGTCTAGACGCGGCCACTGTGCTGAATTACACAGTGATAACGGGACCAATTTTGTTGGTGCAGCTCGGGAACTTTCTGAGTTATTCGACCAAGAGAAATCTAGTTTTGTACCTGAATTAGCGGAGTACCTGGCAAACAATGGAACCAAATGGAGATTTATTCCGCCTCATGCCCCAAACTTTGGAGGTATTTGGGAGGCGGGTATAAAGTCAACGAAACACCATCTTCGAAGGGTGATTGGTAACTCGACGCTAACGTTTGAGGAAATGGCGACTGTTTTAGCCCAAATCGAGGCTTGTTTAAATTCTAGGCCACTTTCGTATGTTGCAGATAATAATGAAATGTTAGTTTTGTCGCCAGGTCATTTTCTGGTAGGGGAACCACTTGTTATCTTACCCGATAAAAATTATGAAGATAGTAATGTTGGGACTCTGAAGCGGTGGCAGCTGACACAGCGTATGTTGCAAGACTTCTGGCGACGTTGGTCGCAGGAATATTTGCATCAATTCTTGCAACGTCACAAGTGGACTCAAAAGTCTCCAGAGCCAGATGTTGGCGATGTGGTATTGGTAAAGGAGGATGGCATGCCTCCAGGTAGATGGTTGCTAGGTAGAGTTGAAACTAAACACCCTGGTCCAGATGAAATTACACGAGTAATAACCATTCGCACCAAAACATCGAATATAAAAAGGCCAGTTTCTAAAATTTGTGTACTTCCAGTAACTAAATAAAAATATATAAAGTCACTTTAAGAATTTTATACGCACTAGTTTGTAATAATATTGATTTTTATGTTAAGAGTTTCATTGTAAAATGTGGAAAACGTCACACTGTTTGTTAATCGACTTCGAAAAGGGGAAGAGGTTCTCAATCCTTCTATATGTATAACATATGTATTTTTTTTGACAAAACGAGTACAATAATATTGTTAGTAGTTAATGTTTATTCTTTTAAGGGCATTTGCAATATGTCCTTGGCGGACGGTATGTCCAAAACTTATAATAGCAGGTACTCGAAAGTTGTCACTTAAAACCTTCATACATATTTTAGTTACTATTTATGATAATAGATGGCAGTGTACGTAATTACATCGCGCAAGCGTTGTGTTTCCCCGGAGTCTATATAGGCTAACCGGGTGTTTGTAAATTTTTGGCTATTATTTAAATACAAGTGTTGTTCTACGACTTCGCCTGTTTTATTTGCTCTCCTCCGTAGATTAAACCTTTGTTCATCTAGATTAGATTCCATTTATTATTCCTTAATTGAGAGTCAAAGGTCCCGGGTTCGATTCCCGGTCGGGTCAATTTGGAAAACGAACTTTTCTAAATTGACTTGAGTCTGGGTGTGCTGGGATGACGCCCCCAGTTAGTATCCGTCGTCTGGTACTCATAGTACAAGGGAAAACCTTAGTTTGAGACCAGGTGATTGGTGTGATTGTCTGGCGCATTTATTTATTTTATTTAATCAACAAGCCTCACAGGTGAGAGGGTGCTGTTCTAATACAAGTTACATAACTTAAAAGATCTAGAATATAATAGAATAGGACAAAAAATGAGATTATTATTATTTATACGGTTAAATAGTTAAATAAAACAGCCACGACAAGTACTAAACACTTAGAAGCATTGATATGAAAAAAAAACAGAACTAAAAATACGAGCAGGCTTACTATAGAGGGGTGATTCCTTAGAAAAAAACACAAAAGAAAAGAAAAGACAAAAATTTTGTCTAAGGTTTTTAAAATATAATGACAACGCATTTCCCTGTCTCAACAATCTAAACTTGATGATAATGCTGTACCATCACCCATGCCATGTCATCAACCATCATGGTTATCAAAGTACTAATACATATGTAATATGTTGTTTATTGAAACAACTGCATTAAGTTATTGCTCTGTAAAGAGAAATTTATTTGAAAATTTACAATATGTATTCTTTACAAGTTTTTATTATACAACTTATTTTACGTTAAAGTAGGTACACTGTCTAACTAATACAAACCTGTAAAGAGAAACAACATTAAAAGCTATTGCTCCAATTGATTTCTATTATTAAAGAAATAACTCGCACCAAAACTTTCACCTATTTTCCTATTAATCCCCAAAGATCATAGACAGAAGATAGTGCTGTCAACACAGATAACAAATGCAATCCAAGCTAATGCGCGGGAAATTTAAATGGAGAATAGAGAGCTTCATTTACAGTCTCCGTTTCAGAAAAAATATGCTTAATCATTAATCCTTGACTTGACAATTACGAAAAAAATAAAAAAATATCCCATTTGGTGCAGTATTTCTGAAAATATGCACGGACATATATTTCAGCCATTAAATAGATTTTATATATTGTTTATTTCATCGATATCTGAAATTGGAAGTAGATAAATTTTCCTAATTTATCAGGAGTATCATCCACTGTATCCTCCGTTTGAGCAAACAAAGCCACTAGCTGAACGATTTTAGTATTTTTATTTTAACGTTAGCATCCAAAGCAGAGGCGGGAGTCCCACAAATCCTTTGCGGGATAAAAAATTCTGTTTCTCGGACCACATTATGTTTCGATAAAAAGATAATCCACATGTTCCCAAAGTTACCTTTGCTAGTGCCTCGTATGGATTGAGTATCGATACTTAGTCGATATTGTGAAAATACGATACGGTAAATTTTTATTGGCTATTGTCCAGTTTCAATAGAAATAGAAAATGTCTTTATTCATGTAAACTTTTACAAAAGCATTTATGAATCGTCAGATTATACTACCACCGTGTTCGGAATGTTGCTTCTATCGAGAAGAACCGGCAAGAAACTCGATAGTTACTCTTTTCAAAAACTTACAAAAATGGTAACATGCAAAAAAAATAAAAATACATATAAACAACATAGCGTATGACTATCAATTCCAAACATTTTTGTCGTTAATATAATCTTCTATTTTATAATATCCTTTCTTCATTAGACAATTTTTGATCAGAGACTTAAATCTATGCATAGGTAATGCAGTGATCTTTTCTGTATCAATATCAATATTTTACGATACGTAATGTGTTATAAATGACAACCCGTCTTTCTTCAACTGACTGAGTCTGGAACGGTTTAGCTTACGCCTCGTATAATTTATTACTATCCGTATCTAAAACGGATCGTTTTTCGAATATTGGAACTGGGCAATTAGTCACTTATAATATTCGTTTGCTATTTCACAAGTTTCATTAAAAGGGAGGTTCTGTATTCGACTTTATTTATCTAATGGAGGCCTTCAAATCAAATCCAAACAATTTCTTCATTCAAGTACACTACATATTATAAACACTAATGATTTGTCATTGTATTCAATGACTCTACTATCTGGTTTGGTACCTTAAACTACCGATAAGATACCGGCAAGAAACTCAGAAACTTAACTTATTTTCTATATTTAGATTATTTTCGAATAAGATAATAATCAAATATTTACGAATACCATTGTACCTACATTATGGAAGCAATGCACAATTGAGTTTTGAATTTTGACTGTTCAATGTGAAATATTGCTTTGATTTACAATATGGTAAGAATGTTCTACTTGAAGGCAGTTTTGTTCGATACCATGCATCGCTATCACCACACTTTGAGTTTACTTTTTATACGCAAAAAGCTACCGGCATATTTTTTATCCGCTTAGCCGAAGGAAATCCGTAAACACAGTTACGTAAGCCGCGGAGAACATAAAAGAGCCTAAGCATATCGAGTCGAGCCTTAATCTGCCATAAACAATCGCTACGAACAAAACCTCGCAATAGTAAATTTTAGGAAAAGTCATCCAAGGAAGTAATGGCTGAATTTTCTGATCAGTACACCTCTGCACCGTAAACACGACCCTCAAATCGTCCACATAAAATCTATATTGCTTCAGCATCTAGACGCAATTTTTCTACGCAACGCGATTGATGGCCGATCAAATAGGAGTCGTATGGAGTGGCGTTAGGATTGAGAGTTGGGTGTGCAGGCTAAGCGAGTTTGGTCGCGGCGTTTAATCTCGGACTGTTATTTTTCCGGTGATACATCAAAGCGACGACTTTCTACGGCAAATTGTATCAAACTCGCTGATGTATGTAGGCGCGAGCGTGGCGGCGCACGGTGGGCCGGTGCTGTTGAGATTATGGATAGAAATTTGTCGAAAAAAGATTTTGCTGCCAAATCAACAAAATTTTAATTGAAAATAATTAATAATAATAAAATCATTTATTCGCAAAAACATGGTTACAAGATTGGTCTTAAAATGTAAATACATCCAACATATTCAACCGATTAGTCGATGTGCAAATATGAAATTATTTATTTATTCAAATAATGAAAACACAACCTGTCGTTACTATAGCGCAGGAGAGAAGACATAATTTTTGGAACACTTTTTGGAAAATTCGTAATTATTTCTTGTAAAACCAAATAAGTGGTATGTTTAAAATAGCGGTTGATGTACAAAAACAAATAAGTTCATCTTGATCTCATGTCAAAGATTCAAAAACTCGTTACTATCTTTTTGGAATTAAGTTTTATTTTGATTTAAAATATTTAGAATCCTTTCAGTTAAAATAAAAATACATAACTTCTATTATGGCGGTATGAAAATTGAGAAGAGACTTGCTTTTAACTCTGGGACGCAAACACTAACATTTTTTGTTGATTAACCCTCTATGCAAAGACAATAGGGTGTTTGGAGCGTCTGTTTGCCCTGTGTGTGTGTGAAGTTGAACCGCTTAAATTTTGTTTTTTTTTTCTTTGAAAGGTGGATTCGTGGGAAGTTTTTCTAGCTATGTTTGAAAGGCATCAGTTTAAGATAGTGGCCGACACAAAATGTCGTACTACATTTTGGCTCCTTCCAAAAAAGATATAAAATATGAGGACTTTAGTAGTACACTACGACAAATTTTAAATCTAAGATGGTCGCCAAAGCAAAATGGCGAAAGTATCTAATAAGTATAAGTAGTGAATGTGACAATTGGAACTTTGATCACTCTTATGTCGTAAATGTAAGCAACTATATCAAACTGACGGGTGCTTTTTTTAAATTTTTAGTTTTATTTTATGGCTAGTTTTTTCCGTGTTCCGGCCCACAGTACGGTCGCCGGAACCAGCGATTAGTCTGACAATCGTACATCATAGTGAACGTACTCGGATTGATATCGCGTCGATCCGTCGCCGACCGGATCAGCGCGTCATCGCCTGTTGTACAGTCTGCACTAACATGTATCAAACATCACATACATTGCTCTGATTCTGTAGTAAGTAGCTAAAACACTTGTGTTACAGAAATCAGAAACAACGACGGTACCACAACACCCAGACCCGGGACAATACAGAAAAGTTCGTTTCCCGTGTTGACCCGACCGGGAATCGAACTTGGCACCTCAGAGATGGCGCGACGCCATATTCCGGCACGCTCACCTCTCGGCTACGAAGGTCGTTAAACCTATAACGTATACATTGCCCTTAATATGGTTGAGTGACGCTATGGCTGGTACATATATCATGCTTGTTGCCAGGGGCCTGGGGACTAGTCCAGCGTACCTCTCAATAATAAATACCTTATTAATTTGATCCAAAATGAGCCACATAGCAATCAGATAGAAACTGCTACTGTTACTAATCTACTCAGTTTCTTACCGGTGTCTTCTCGGTAGAAATAGGTTCCGAACCGGAAGTAGAATCACTTTGCATTGTATTCAATGATTATTCGTAAGTGTTACATGTAACCTACTTGAGTATTTGACTTTGACTTTGACTAAGGACAACATTCTCCCATTACGTCATAATCTATTCTCTCGTGTAGCGTAGATTTATTTCGTACGCAATTTGTCGGCTTAAACAAACTATCCAGAAGTTCTAATTCAACGCATTTATCTGTTTCGTCGTAATCGTTCGTGGCGGCGGCCAATCATCTCGCTTTAAGGGATCCATTAGTTGCTTCTAGGAGGAAATAATTGCGTTTCCTTAATTAACGTTTAGCTTTTATTTATTTTGTGTCATAAGAACATAATCTAGAGGGTTTTATGATTTAAGTACTGTTTAATTGTAGTTACGGTGACTTAATTTTATAGTAATTACTGATTTGATTATGTCAAATTGGTAATAACTCAGCGGCGTAATGTAACCTATGTCGTCACTTTGACACTACTATTACCGTTTTGACATATGTCAAATTTGTAATCATTCAACGGATTGAGTATAATGATGAAGGCTGGACGAAGGCCATGGGCTGGTGGAATATTGGAAGGAAGATCGTGGGTTCAATGCTGAAAACAGCAAAATTATCTAGTTTGTTTTATGGGAGCCTCCCTTAAACTAATATTTTTCCTTTGTTTTAGGGTTCCGTACCTCAAAAGGAAAAAACGGAACCCTTATAGGATCACTCGCGTGTCTGTCTGTCCGTCCGTCTGTCACAGCCGATTACTCTGAAACCACTGGACCAATTGAGATGAAATTTGGTACACATATGTAAGTTAAAGACCCAAGGGTGCATGTGTAACGTAAATAAATAAATTATGAATTTGGGGGTCACTTTTGGAGGGTAAATCACAATATTAAAAAAAAATTCGCTAACCATATCGTGTGACATATCAAATGAAAGATCTTGCTGTAAGGATTGCAAATATATAATCACTAGCTTTTGCCCGCGACTTCGTCCGCGTGGCGTGTTATAAAAGAGAGATCTTTGTGGGTGTTGGAGAAAAGTTTAAAAAATGCTTAATTTTATTATTTTTAAATTAGGTTATAGTATAAGTAGCTCAGCTGAATAATGTATTGTTATTAATTTTTAGATTATTAGTTTAGGGAATGTAAATAATAATGAATGTTGCATTCAAAAATTTTAAAAAGTTTTTTTTTTTTTTTGAGAAAATACATTAAAAAACAACATAACAATTATTCTGAATCTGGCGCTAGTGCAGTATTTTTTCATGAAAAAGATGTTTCCCATTCCCATGAAGCTGTACATTTGCTAAGATACCCATATACTAAAAAATTTCAAGCCTCTAACTCGCGGTACAAAAGTTTTTCCCGCTATTCCCGTTCCCATGGGAATTTTGGAAAATCCAATCATGACTTAACTTTGCATTCACTAAGGTATATGCATGTCAAATTTCAATCATCTAACTTACGCGGTTTAGATTTTTTCATACAAAAGTTTTTTCCCGCTAACTCCCGTTCCCGTGGGAATTTCGGGAATTCCTTTCTTAGTGCACCTCTACGGTACCTAAGCTACGTCCCTTCCAAATTTCAAGTGCCTACGTTTAGCCGTTTGGGCTGTGCGTTGATATGTCAGTCAGTCAGTCAGTCAGTCAGTCAGTCAGTTTCTCCTTTTATATATATAGAAGATAGATTTATAATCTTGAAATAAATAGTTTTTAAGTTATTTAAGAAAATAGGCGAAAATTGACCATCCCCCCCCCCCCCTCATCTCCAAAACTACTAGGCTAAAAATTTTGAAATTAATGCGGAATATAGCTCTTTAAAAAAAAGGGTTGTTTTGTTAAATTTACGTTTATTTTATTGTTACCTGCCTGTGCCATGTGATTATTTTCAGCCATACATAGTTTTTTCATGCGAGTACTTACCAGGTTTCAGAAGTATTTAATTATCTAATAACCTTTTACCATGAACACGTTTCAAAGCAAAGTAAATTAGCTAAATAATAAGAAGAATTAATTACTTTAAAAATCGACGTCAACAACCGTAACTTATATACCTACATTTGATAAATAATTGTTTAGTTTATTGTGACCTATGAGCCTAACGTACGGAACCCTCTTCACGCGAGTCCTACTCGCACTTGACCGGTTTTTTAGTATTTGTTGTTATAGTGGCAACAAAAATACATAACCTGTAAAAATGTCAACGCTATCACGTTTCTTGAGATACAGCCTGGTGACAGAAAGATGGACAAAAGGACAGATAGCGAAGTCTTAGGGTTAGTTATTAGAGGGGGATATAATAGGCTTCCGTTTTTTAACGTAAAGGTAACCCTAAAGAGTAGTTTCGGCCTGCCTCACTGTTGTAGCTCGCACTGTACCGTCGGCTTCCCTTCGACGTCGGCCTGCTCTAGACAATCGCGCGACATTGTCTGTTAGTCGCGCGCCTGCCGGCATGGTGGCCAGGCTTTACGGCTTCAACGAGACTTTCCGAGTGAGATTGATTGACAAAAAAAGTTTACAAATAAATTAGTTTAATAACTTTGAGTGTGTAAACCACACTCAAAGTGTGGTTTACACACTCAAAGTTATTACACACAGGTGTTATCCTAATAAAAAAAACAAATTTATTTTGGAATTTTGGAAATATAATAACTTACAAAACATTACAATAATAAATTCTTTATAATATAGACTATTTTACTGTAATAAAATGGCACTAAGATGGATAACTATAATAAACCTATAACTGATAGTATACTAGCTTACATAACCATTCGTTTCCGCAGCCGCTGCTGGATCAAAAACCCGAAACAAGTTTAAAACAAACATAATACAATAAAAGCAATATTAACAAAGTAAAAGCGTGTTTTGGTATTTTGCAGTTGCCTCACCTTCAGGCTTATGTACTGCTAACTAAAAAAGTTTTAAAACAAGAAACTTTAAAATGTACTGTAATTTCATAAATTTTAATTATAAATAATTTAATATATTTCATTCTAAGTTACTTAACTGATTTTGAAGTTAGTTAATGGCGTACATAATAATGACTAGAAATTATAAAATTACGTAGTTCATTTTATTGTTGTGAAAGACATTGAGGAAATATTGTTACGTTCAGTGTATCTAACTAACTAAAGTAATATTTTTATTCGAAATTCAAATAAATTCGACTACTTAATTCTATTAATTTTAACCTTTGATGCCTACATAAGAAAGTAAGAACAATAAAATTAATATAGTCGGTTTCTGCCTTGGTAAATTAATTTAATACTAGTCATACCTTTACTCAGATCGTTGTACTAGATCCAAATCGGGACTCTCCTGCTCGTTTCATGGTCACCGCCGAGAGCTCCTAGTATTGTTTCACTGTCCCGGGACGTGCCGACGATGAACACACGACTCGTACAAAGGTCCTTCAACAGACAGACACATCGGCGATTCCTTTTCGATATTGCATTATTATCGCTAGGGTACACAGGCTAGAAAGCAATTGATTTTGTTGATATTTTTAGGTACTGTACTTTTATTTTTATACTAGCGAGCCGTCGTGGTTTTGCGCGCGTACCGTACTATTTTTTTACATTGATTCTTCGCCCCCATTAATTGCAGGATTATGTTCTATACACTAAAACTTGTCTTAATAAATTGTCTATCCAACACAATCATATTTTTTCAATTCGAGCTAATAGTTCATGCCATTCAAACAAACAAACAAACTCTTCAGATTTGTAAATAAGTATAGAAGTACTAGCTGTGCCCGCGACTTCGTTCGCGTGAACTACATCCTTTCATGGTTGGTTTTACCCCTTTCTCCCCTAATATTCGAAACAAAAAGAAGTCTATATTTTAATCCAAGTTTCGAGCTATATTTGTGCCAAAGGTGGTATTACCCCCATCCCCCCCTTATTTTCTAATAAAAAGTAGCCTATGACCGTTCTTAAGATTCAACGTATACCTGTACCAAATTTAATCAAAATCGGTTAAGAGGTTTAAGCAGGAAAGCGTAACAGACAGACAGACAGACACATTTATAATATTAGTAGGGATTAGTAGGGATAGATTGGACCACATCACAAACTTTTCTCGGATTATGTGGTAAGTAATTTGAACAATCGTGGAAACAAAATAAGAACTAGTAATGTCTTCATAACACATGGTCACACGTTTTTAAACACCCAGATTCGGAAACAACACAACTTTTCATCAAATAAATGTTTGTTTTGGGTGAAGATTCCTTAGGTAACAGAAAAGAACATTTATCATTGACCAGTCTCATCTAGTTCTTTAAGGCTTAATGTGTAATTACCCGCGCTCTGCGAAATACTGAGGACACTCTTCGCCACTACAAAATCGTTTTTTTGTAGATAGCTTAGGACATCTTTTTTTTATATCGTACTTCAGGATTGATCTCATCGCACCTGGTGTTAAGTGATAATGAGGTCCTAGCTTTAGGGCGACAAGTACAGCATAATAATAGTTATTACTGGACTTGTCGCCCTTACATTGAAGACTTGACCCCTGTTACTAATGTAGCACCTCCTAGGAGTTCTGGAAACCTTACTGACACGCAAGAACACGACAACACAGAAGTGATTATTATCTGGCTGCGGTCTTCTGTAAGGATGAGGTATTTCATCAGTCAGGTTTGCTTTAGTTCGAGCGATAAATCGCTAGGCCCTACCTCTCCTATTTTTAATAACTACCTCTCTATTTATAATAAATTTAGTTTTTTTTACAATTAGAGATATTTATTTATTGACTGTTTTTCTTATTAAAGTTCTCTGACTAATATTAAAAAGTTATGAAATGATTCCTATTGATATATGTATTGTAATGCTCCATATGTAATTTCATTTTAGACAGGCATTTTATTTTAATGACGGACATTGTACCTGAGTGGTTTTATGTGTGAATTATATAAAATAAATTCATATAATGTAGATTAATAATAATAAACGTGCCTTATAATCGCTTTGGAAATAATCTGTTAAGCTGTAAGATGTTTGAATAAATAAATTACTGCTACCTATAGTGTCCCACATGCGACTATATCTTCCTATTATCTAGGAAGCCCTCGTCTGAGATAAGTGGCCAGTTGCATTGATGCGGACGCACCAGCTGATGTGCGGCCACTGATAGGTTGGCCCGATACATCTGCTAATGAGCTCATTAACCTCGTTTATCGATGCAACCAGGCTACACCGATACACTGCACAATCAAATACACTTGTGAGCTAGTGTTGCCGTCGATTCGATTGTATATCGCTTATAATCGATTATTCCAAAAGAGGCCTAAATAATCTAATAATCGATATGACAATCGATAGTATCGATATAATCGATTATATCGATACCTATTTTTATTAGATATAATCGATTAATCGATTATAATCGTATTCAAATACAATATAATTGCTATAATCGATTATATCGATATCAAGTTGAAAGCGATACTATCGATATAATCGATTAATTTGCAATTATTTTTAGATAGTATCGCCATGATGGTATGTACAGTTCAGGTAGGTACCAATATTCGATTAATCAGAAACAACGACGGTACCACAACACCCAGACCCGAGACAATATGGAAAAGTTCATTTCCCATATTGACCCGACCGGGGATCGAACCCGGAACCTCAGAGATGGCGCTCGCCAAAGCCAGGCTATATACATTAAATATCTGTGGCCTGGTGCCAATATCAATAAATCAATATTTTCAGTAATGAGCGTTATAACAATGAATCAGCATATAAGGTTATTATTTTAGAAGTTAAATTGTAGTATTGTAGTATGTAACTTATGAAAGATTGTTAATACACGCCTATTAAGCACAAATAATAAATAAACTGACCTTACAATCTCATTTCATACAAAAACCTACTTTGGCTCTTTTAGCACCAGACCGCAGATATGTATCATAACAGTTTCGACAGTATTATATCTATTTGTAAGCTTAATACGAAAATAAATCCTACAAGGGCTTTTTATTATTTTAAGGCAACGCGAAAATCTTGAAACATTAATAATTTCCTGCAGCCGGCATTTTTCATGACGGATTGTTTGTTAGAGCTCAGATTACCATCAGAATTACATCGTCGGCACGCACAGATTCATCTCTCGCAGAATTTGTCTTAGACGCCACCATTACACAGACGAGCTGATGAATAATAAAACAGGGTGAATACGCCTAATTTGGACACTACACATTTTTTATCCGTATGGAGATTTAGCTTTTAGAGTTTATAGGAATAAAACTAATGAATTAAAGGAAACAGAGTATCCTATTTTGTCTTTCTGTTGCTTGAGTGTCGACGTCATTATAAAAAAGCAAAAATCACTTTTATTCTTTAACTAGAAAAACATTGTTTTGGGAAAAATAATATCACGTATTTTTTAAATATACCCTAGAGTTTATCCCGGTCTTGTTTACGTTACGCAGCCCTGGCTCCACTGTGCCTGTGATCCCAATCTGTCGAGTTGTTTTATTACTTTGGATCGATGCAGTCTAACCTTTTTTGTTTTCTCGTGGGGTAAATGGATACCACACCGCACTCTTTGCGGGAAACAGAGAGTGGTGTGTCGGGCTCACACCGACGGTGGCCAACGCTTTGAAATTATGGGGGAGCCGGGATTCCTTGCGTACTCTATGCAGACTCTTCTACCGCGCCACCCGTCTGCTCTCCGTGGCCCATCTCGGGATCCAGTATCCAAGCCCGAATGGCAAGGCCAGCCTTATCCCACCAGACAGATTATAGCGAAAAGTTCATGAAGTGAAAGTGTTCCCGTCATGATTTAAACCCACGACCTCCTAGCCTCAAGTAGCCTCCTAACATTAGAATTAGATATCATTTATGACCTTAAAACTATTTTTGTACTATGCACGAGTAACTTGTTAATATCCGGTATTACGCTAATTTATTTATCAATCTGTGGTTTTATTATAATATTCATTTTAAGTGGGTAGTCCCCACCGTCGCTGCCCTTCTCCAAGGCAGCGATCCAACGCCAAAGGATTCATTCCCTTTGAATTAAAGTTATATATGACGGAGGAGCATTATTCGGGTTCTCTAGTGCAGATTCTTCATCTTCGAGAATGAAGCCAGATTTCAAAAATAAAGACGGCAATAGATTCACAGTATTGACTTTAATCAGATGATATCAACTTCCAATCAAAAATAGGACGCATAGGACGTGATGAAGACTGATTATGTTCAGTTCGGAGATGCGTACTTGACGGCGGCTGGAGCGAAAGTGACCAGTGGCTTTTTTTTTTATCTATCGATGATGGCTGCGAAGCCTTATCATCTTCACCGAGCTTTTGGGGGAGCGCAGATGGCTCTCAGCGCGAACTCATCTCTCTTTTATTATGTGTCATTGACGTTTGCAACTGTCACTGTCATTAGATTTAATAGACGTCAAATTTACTGACAGACGTTTCATTAATGAAAAAGTTGTTGTTGACAATGCCTTGCCGACGTATATAACGCTGAATCAAACAATCTTGTTATTTAAATAGTGCGCCTAAAAGAGCTAGATAAATCTAGTCTAGATATACGACTTGTGCGGCTAAAACGCTTTTGCGAGAAAAACACTTTCGCATTACGGCGAGGCGGCGCATTTTATTAAATTTCATATGTGCATTTATTACTGCGCTTGCGGGACTGGGTTATTAAACGTCATGTTTTGTCTTATTTGCTTCAAAGGAGATGAGTACGCGTTGTTGTCTGTTGTCTAAGCTATTTGATGGAAGGTTTAAAATTAATTTTAAATAAGGAAAAGGGTATTTTTTTCCGTAGTTATTAGCGAACTGTTTATTACCGTTTCGGGTACGTTGTATCAAAGGTGGTGACAGGATTTCTTGTGAAACGCGAAAGTGTGCAAATCCATAATTAGTAAAATTTAATTTGTATTCTTTTCTTTATTTTATTTTATGCTTTTATGTTGTTTACATCTGTTTTATAGATTGTCAAAATTTGTGTGTTCTGTCTATATCCGAACCATTAATTGTTTTATAATGTGTTTTTCTTGTTTTGGTAATGAGATTTCTTTAGGGTAGTAAATTCGGGTGAGAATTGATTTCATTTTACGTTAGATTACGGGTAATTAGTATAACGAGTATATATATAGTGAGAGTATACATCATGTGAACTATTGCGTTTAGTAAATCCGCTAGATAGATATTCGTAGGCGTGAGGTCGAGTTGCAATGTGATTGGTTATTACTGATATGACATTGACGGATAATATGTTAAAAATAACTTATTATGTTGCATTAGGAATACACGCCAACGTATCAGCATTAAGTAGGTATTTCATAAGCGATAGTCCTCATTTACCTAAGCTCGTTTTAATGAAGAATAACTGGTAGAGAAGGCTCCTAGCCACTTAATGTTCACCTTTTGTGCTTTTTTTTGTGAAATAAAGTTTTTAAATAAAATAAATGAATGCACAATCGGGTCTATAGCAAGTTTTTCACAAAGAAAAGTCTTCTGACTCTCTATATCGCGTTTAAATGCACTTTTTAAATTTAAATAGAAATTATATTGCTTACAATATAAAATTTTACCCTTAAATAAAATCACTGTTCCAAACTAAGATAATTAATTAGAAATAATTCAGATTATATTAAGACTTTTACATGATTTTTCGGTTCCAATATTTGAAAAACAATCCGGTCCAGTTACATACAGTCATAAATTATACGAAGCGTAAGCTAAAAACGACTGACGAACGACTGATGACAGCTGATATGGAAAGTAAATTATGAAACGGTATTAACGACTCGTAGTCGGTTGGAGAGAAATAGATTTTCATTTTTGACAAATAACGAACCGTAAAATATTGGACCGGGGCTTAAAGCACAAAAAAAACATTAGTACAGTGATAAATGATTCCCAAGATTGTGAGACAAAGTAATGAACCCTATTTTTGTTTTCAGGTACGAGTTTCGAGAACATTCCACTCCGGCTAAGTATTCAAACCACATACATTACGGTTCCGTACAACGGAGCTCATAACATACTACCGGCGCTCGGCGGGTCAGTTTAAAGGCGCGAGCACACTGGGCTGCAGCGAGACGGGTAAAGTCGGGCGGATAGAAGTGCTTGGATTAAAAGGTAGAAATATTTAGCTGCATAAATTATTCGATTTTATTATTTTTACAGTACTTAACGCCGAACTAGCGAAGTTTATATCGCCTGCGATAACTTGCGGTTAGCTTAGTTGGTAAGAGCAGCATGCGCGATACGTTAAGGTCGTGGGTTCGATTCTCGCACCGCAAGGGAAGATAACATTTTTTTGTTTCTAATATGCATACATTATTTACAGAAATTCTGCACATAAAAATGATTATATTCACCGAACCCTGTTGGCAGTTTCGGTGAATTAGTAACTACTTAACCAGAAAAGAGAATAATCACGTCGTACCTAACGACCACTTTTGTTACATCATCACTAATTTCCCTCAACGATACGATATCATCAGCCTTTGCCAGTCCACAGCAGAGTATGGCTTCTCCAGTAGTTCGTTACTTTGATTTAGCCATCAGCGCATCCAGCCCCTGTCAGCCATATTGCACAGATAGTTCGTTACTTTGATTTAGCCATCAGCGCATCCAGCCCCTGTCAGCCATATTGCACAGATAGTTCGTTACTTTGATTTAGCCATCAGCGCATCCAGCCCCTGTCAGCCATATTGCACAGATAGTTCGTTACTTTGATTTAGCCATCAGCGCATCCAGCCCCTGTCAGCCATATTGCACAGATAGTTCGTTACTTTGATTTAGCCATCAGCGCATCCAGCCCCTGTCAGCCATATTGCACAGATAGTTCGTTACTTTGATTTAGCCATCAGCGCATCCAGCCCCTGTCAGCCATATTGCACAGATAGTTCGTTACTTTGATTTAGCCATCAGCGCATCCAGCCCCTGTCAGCCATATTGCACAGATAGTTCGTTACTTTGATTTAGCCATCAGCGCATCCAGCCCCTGTCACCCATATTGCACAGATAGTTCGTTACTTTGATTTAGCCATCAGCGCATCCAGCCCCTGTCACCCATATTGCACAGATAGTTCGTTACTTTGATTTAGCCATCAGCGCATCCAGCCCCTGTCACCCATATTGCACAGATAGTTCGTTACTTTGATTTAGCCATCAGCGCATCCAGCCCCTGTCAGCCATATTGCACAGATAGTTCGTTACTTTGATTTAGCCATCAGCGCATCCAGCCCCTGCCAGCCATATTGCACAGATAGTTTGCAAAGACACAATCTCCACTCCAGAACTCGTTTACCCAAAGGGCTATCGGTTCTGCGGCAAATATGAAATGAAATTGAAATGAAATTATTTATTTCTGCAAGTGGATTTACAATAAATTATTTTGCACGTCAATTCTTTTTTCCTACCAGCGCCTCTACGTTGGTTCTGTTGAGAAGAAGCGCCGCAACAAACTTAACAGATATCCTTTTTATGTCAAGCCCACTGCCATTTAAGTTATTAGCTTAGGACCAGTTAATTGGTGTGAATGGCTGACCCGTTTATTGTTCAATTATTATGATTTATTATTAGTCTTTTTAACAGTCTTCAAATGAGGAAAAAGTTATTTGTCAGTTGTAGATTGATTACAAAATCTTATTTATGGAGTTTTGCAAAAATGAAGATTAAATGACCCTTGGAAACTGTCAGATCTTATTATTTTTCATTGAAACTGCGTTTGGGCAATTCCCTCAATCTGAAGAAGTTTCATTTCATCATCTAAAATAGTATACACAATCTACTTGCGTTTAACGTATGTAGTATTTACGACACTTAGTTTTTTTCGACTTGCAGCGGCGTAACACAGTGTGCTCACGCCTTTAGGATGTTAGAAGCAATAAAAGTTTCGCGCGGCGAGTTTAATGTCTTTGAAGCATTTTTAAACTTCCCCAGTTCATAAATCTTGCGATAAGTTTCGAATATTGTTTCTACAGTTTAAATTTTTTCTACTTGCTAAAGTTAGCGGTATTTTCTAGTTGCGAACATGCTACTTTATCGTCGTTCGTTTGTGTGTATAAAAATAAATGTTTCTACAATTTGTATTACACAAGTTGAATGTCAGGTAAGGTAATACGTTATTTGGTTGGGTGGAAGATAATTACTGTCTTACATTACATACATTGTTTTGAAATCAGATAAATCGTTGTTGCCAAAACACCCACATCCGCATTGAAAAGTACGTTTGCCACCGTATCCAGACCAGACGTCAAACCTGCAACTTCAGTAATAGTATTACGCAAAAGCACGGCCCACTAATCATGGACACACTTCTTGTCCTCACCGTCATCCTCACATTTAAGGTTTGTATGTTCGATTAATGAATTATCCAATACAAAACATTATTTTGGTTCGGTTCCGTATTTCCTGAGATTAGCGTCTTCAAACAAAATAACAAACGAACTCTTTAGCTTTATGATATTATATGGTTATCTTATGTTGTTTTTTGCATGTTATCTTTATCCAAATGAATAAGTGCCTTGAAAACTAAAATTGAGATGTCCCAGATAACTATGTTGAAAGAAAACCTATGAAGGATGTTTTGACAGTTAACAAGTACCTCGATTGGCCAATCAGTTAAGTGCGCACTTATTATAACGCAAGCATAGCTCTGACTGGAAACTAACGAAAAAATGATAAAAGAATCAAGGGCCGGGCAACACAGTTCCAAAAGCATAGACTATGTTGGAGATAGTCGCCAAAATATGCGACTTTTTTATTGGCAGCAGTTAGCGCGACAAACGGGCGCGAGCTGCGCTGTTTATTGGATCATACAAGGGAGGTTTTTTGTTTTTGATGGCGGTTCGGGGTTAGCGGACATTGTCATACAAAAATTGTTGAGGGACAAACGTTCATGCCATTCAGTATTTGGGCTGTGTCGTTCATGTGAAGGGCATTAGGGAGTAAAAGGATTATAACGGATTTGGGCTATAATATGTAGACTATTCGGTATTGTTATTTGATTAAAAATTGTTTTGGAAATTAATTTAGTTCCGTGATAATCAACGTGGTTGTTGCAAATTAACTCAATTGCGATTCGGTCGGCACAAACTGAACTATAGTTTAGTTTAGTGTTGCACGGAAGTACATTAACAGGATTCAACTATGTATCATTCTGCGGTTCATTATTTAAGAAAATAAGGTTTCATCATCATAAAACAATTAAATCCCATTAAGTAATTAATAGTTATTATTTACTGATGTCGTCTTAATGACAGAAGAATAAAGATTGCGAGAATAACAGAGGTATTGAAATTGTATTTTCAGATCAATCAATTAATCAAATATGGATGCAAGTAGGTTACATATAACCTTGTAAAATAGTTATTGAATACAGTGTATAATGATTCTACTGCCTGTTTGGAACCTATATCTACAAAGAAAACACCGGTAAAAACTCCGTTGATTAGTTATCTAAGTTAATATTTTGTCTTTATCATTTTGTCCGAGTCATATCAAGAAACATTAAGTATTAATTTTGAAATCTAGACTGGAGCAGACCAGTCCCCAAAGGTGTTCACAAATATGATGTATGTGACAGCCATTGCTTCAACTGGCAATTGTTTCTTGTTTGAATTATTTATTTATTTATTTATATTTAATTATTTCATACTAACTCTGTACCGTTTTAAAATCAATTATTATTAATTAAACTAACAAAGTCTCGAAACACACTTTCAAAATACAAACTCATGCCCAATATTATTTTATTCGATTTTCATTGTTTGCTCGAACAATTTAAACATTTAATATGTAAATAATTGGTGAGTTTACCCTACGATAATATGAATACCAACATCCATAGATATATTTCGACTGTTCGGCCGGTCGCAGGCTTCAGCAATTTTACAGTTAAACGTTTCTGTGAACGTTAATCCATTGCATTACGGGTGCTGTTTAAATGAAAAATGCCAGCTCTTTAAAATGGGGCTCTTGATAAAATTTGTGAAAGTAAGAACGATATCTGGCCATTTTGTTTGGACTGTATTTGAAAATTTGTACAAACACAGGGATTATGACTGGGTATAAAATAAATAGTCCATAGTAACATCGTAAAAGTGAAAGTAGAGTTATTTACTTGAAAGTAGAGTCTGTTTGTTGGTCTATCTGGCTTTCACGTCTAAACTACGTAAGCGATTTTGATGAAATTTGGCATAGGTGTACGTTAAACATTTCAGTTAGAGTTTCATTTCGGAACCTATATCTACCGAGAAGACACCAGTAAGAAACTCAGCCGATTAGTTACAGTAGCGGTATCTAACTTATAGCTATGTATTTTACACTTTGGACCAAGTCATATAATTTTGTTTTGATGAGTGAATAAAACATTTAGCATTTATTTAAATCTAAATACAAAAATGCCTACATACATACTTATATTATGAAACGAATTATTAAACTTAATTACCTCACATTTGCAAGCCGTGGCAGCCTGTCAATGAATCTGCACTTAGACTTGATTTCAAGTTTGTATGTAATTTTATTTGATAGTGTAACATTTGTTGCTTGTCCTGTACAAAAAAAATAAGAAGTAAGCTGGAGCAAAAAATACCGTAATGTTATTTTTAATGCTTAATGTATTGTTGCTTATAAATATTTCTTTTTTTTCTCCACTATTACCATACCCATATACAAAACTATCTGCATGACCCAAGGGTTAACTGGTAGAGAGTGCCCATAGCATTAAGTCTACCTGTTGTACTTATTTGTGCAATAAAGTTTTAAAATAAATAATAAAAGATTACCGGAATCCAGTGTGCCGCATTGCTCGACTTTTTGCTTTAGGTAAATATAATCTGAAAAGTAAAGAGTTCTCGACTACCTGGGCACCACGTCGGTCAGGTGCGTGGACCCTCCCCTCTCTTGCCCCCCCCCCCCTCACCTCACAGCGATATAATAATACGGTATTTTATTACGCGCCGGCTTTTGTATCCCGTATCAGGATCCTGTATCGAAACGGGTTTATTGATTTAATAACTTTTCCGTGGAAATCTTTTCGCGCGGATAAATACGGTCCGCCATTTTTTTTCGACCGGAGGCGACGTCGAAAATTGGTGTCGTATTTTTTCACAATTTATTTGTGGAAACTAATGGAAATTGTGTCCAAGCGGACGGTTAAACTTTATACACTACTAGCAGTGCCTGCGAATTGGTTCGCATGGACTACAGATTTTTCCATACATATACTTTTATGCTCGGTTTTACCCCATTTCCCCCCAATATTCAGTTGTTTAATATTCAAAACAAAAAGTAATCCATAATTTAATCTAAGTTTCGAGTTACATTCGTGCCAAATTTCATATCTCTAACTTAAAAAAAAACACTTTCCTATTTAAAGGTTTAAGGGCGATTTCACCCCCATCCCCTCTTATTCTCAAAACAAAAAGTAGCATTTGTCCGTTCTTGAGGTTCAACGTATTTCTGTATCAAATTTCATCGAAATCGGTTTAAGCAAGACAGCGTAACAGACCGAGTTTCAGCCAGCTCGTGACCACGGTTGGTGCAACCTAACCAAAACGTCGGGCAGCAAGTAGTTCGTATTAACTACTAAATATAAATGGTGTCGCGTTTTGACCCGTTAAATTATTTTAAATGGAACGCAAAAGTCTTAAAATTTATATAGACAGAGTTACTTTCGCATTTATAATATTAGTAGGGATTTGATGTTCGCTAGTGCTAAAAATGAAAAAATCGTATTTCCCGAGATTAGCGCTTCCAAACAAAATCGTCAGATTTATAATATTATTATAAATAGATTGTAAGAGCACATAATTTATGCAGATGATGTAACTATCAAAATGTCTGTGTGTCGAGGCAGGCCGCGCCCGTCGCCCTCGCGTTAACTCACTTTGCGAACTGTCAAACACTCGGATTGATGTCATTAATCCATCGTGTTGCCAGCCGTGCACATTTTGGGAGTTAACGGGAACAAAATAATGTGTTGGGTATTCAACGTCAAATTTGACTGGAGAAGGTAAAACATTAAACTGTTTAAATGTCTAGGTAATGGGTCAAAACGTGGTTATTAAAATGAAAAGTTCTTGAATAAATCTTATCTCAGGCTAATACTCGTAAACAAATCTTAGTCATAAATTTGTCAAATGCTTATTCTATTTACCGAATACTTTTTTTATCTTGTTGATTTTGTGTGTACAAACAAATTTAAATATCGTTCATGTTTAAATATGTTTATTTAATAGATACAGTAATTAAATATTTTTATTAAGTTTATAAGTGTTTTTAGTATTATTGAAATTACTTACAGGGTTTATCACTGTTACCGCACTTATTAACAAATTCTCTGCATGACCGAGGGGTATCCCGTAGCCAAGAGATGTATGTTTCCAGACTTCAAGGTAAGGGCGACAAGTCCAGTAACAGCTTTATTATGCTGTATTTGTCGCCCTCAATAAAGGGCTTCATTACCACTTAACATCATTAGGTGAGATGACGTCAATCTTGAAGTGCAATCTAAAAATAAGCCACGGAATCTTGTCATCCAATAAGTCAACAGCCCGTTCTATTGATCCAAAAGTTCACCAACACTGGTAATCCCACAGGCCACCTCTTCTAATCCACCTGTTCCCTCTTGTGAAGGGATAAACCTGCTGCTTAACTAGCGACTAGTTGCAACATCCGCGGTTAAGCTGAGGTATTATTGATTTGTTAACAATTACAGAACTAACTTGTGTTGAATTTATCTCATATTTCGTCTTCAAGGTATTGTTATATCCTAAATCGCGGGACTTTGCAATAAAAATTAAATGCTGACTTTCCGATTGCATTGACGTCAATGCAACCGGAAACTCAATAGATCAATTAGCATAATTAATTAGATTGGATTCGACCTCCGTCACGGAAACTCATTTTTAAGTTGATGTAGTTTCTTTAAATTAATTAAACTCTTTATCTGGGATAAAACATTTTTTTTTTAAAAACAAACTCCTGCGCCACCTCGTAACAGTATAATATAACTTAGAAGTAAGAATGGCTTTGTGGTTAGAGGTAAGAGTGTTCGGCTATAACTCCTGGAGATTGTGGGTTCGAATACTGCGTATAACACTATAATTGTGCTAGATTCTAATAGTTTGGTTAACATATTCTGGCTTGTATTCCTTTTTTGAATCATTATTATTGATGGGTTTTGGCTGAAACTTAAAATTTTTATTTTATTCATGTTAATTACATCAGTAATATTTATGAAACATCTATTTAATACAAATGACGCTACCTTCGGTTCGGAACCTATTACTTACAGAGAAGATCCCGGTAAGAAACTCTTTCGTTCACATTACAAATAAAGCTGAACTTGTAAATAGTTTTCCACTGTGATATACAGTGTGGTGTGCAAATTCTAAGTTATAAATATCATAGATACTTCTTGCAATAACTCAGTTAGTCTAGTCACTGCTTTTCTCAAGTTATACGAAGGTCGTGAGTTCGAATCTTTCGTGAAGGAAGATAAAAAAAAATAGTTTTTTTATTATATTGCACTTTAAGATTGACCTCATCCCACCTGATTTTAAGTGGTAATGAGGTCCTAGATAAATCTGTTACTGGACTTACCTTGAAGGCTTGACCCCTGCTACTAACGTAGCACCCCCTAGGAGCTCTGGAAACCTTACTCACACGCAGGAACACAACAACAGAGAAGTGATTGTTATTTGGCTGCGGTCTTCTGTAAGGCGGAGGTATTTCACCAGTCGGGCTGCTCCAGTTCCAGCGATAAATCGCTATGCCCTACCTCTCTTAAAAAGTTTCTTTATATAACAAAACATTTTTCATTTTTAAATCTGAAAATGTCAATAATAAAAAAAAGTCAAAACACCTCAATGCGCGTCTTATAAATGACAGCATGCATTTATTTATTAAAATACGATACCCCATGCTATTTATAGAAATATAATAACAGATCCAATTGTAAGCAAATACAGCACGCATAATACCTTGCCCGGTAATCCACGAATGGTTCGATGCAAAAATAACAAACGGAGATGTAAAATTAATTGCATTTTATTCAAAATCCGGGCTTACGTTGTCGCCCCGCCGTCGATTCATTCCGGATCCCATTTCAATATTCGGCATAAATCCTCGAAGATTATCGTTTGTAACACAATATTCGCATTTTTGTGAGTGTGTACGCAATTAAAGAGGATAAAAGAAGACCAACTCTTTGAGCCGCTCTGTATGGTAAATAGTTAGCGCTAAGAGCATTAATTACCTCTCAAATTATCTTATAGTCAATAGTTTTCGCCCTTAAGCTAGGAACTCATTAGCACTTAACATCAGTTGGGATGAGGTTAATCTTAAAGTGCGTTATAAAAAAAATAGTCTAATATATTTAATGATAAATTTTACATATAATTAGTAACACTTATGAATAGTCTCGATATAATTAGTAACACTTATGAATAGTCTCGATATAATTAGTAACACTTATGAATAGTCTCGACATAATTAGTAACACTTATGAATAGTCTCGATATAATTAGTAACACTTATGAATAGTCTCGATATAATTAGTAACACTTATGAACAGTCTCGACATAATTAGTAACACTTATGAATAGTCTCGATATAATTAGTAGCATTTATTAATAGTCTCGATATAAATCAAATGAAGCTACCTATGGTGCGGATTCTATAACTACCGAATTGATACCGGCAAGAAACTATAACTGTAGTCGGCTACGGTCGTCGTCAATTTTTAATTTATATTTTGATTGATGACCTGTTTGTCTGTCTGTTTGTCCAGTCTGATTATTTAACCGGTTAACCCGAATTTGAGATACAGTGGTAGATAGCTGATTTAATAAGAAAGAAATTAAGCTTGTTTCATTTTAAAAGTTTTATTTTTTTTATTTTAATTCATATTAAAAAATCTCGATACATTCCCTTCAATATGGTTGAGTGAAGCGATGGCTGGCACATACGTCATGCTTGTGAACAGGTGCCACCTTTGGGAACTGGTCTGCTCCAGCTTGCCTCTTAAAATAAAATAATACTTCATGCTTTTTTCACTCATCAAAATAAAACTATATGACTTGGTCCAAAGTGTTCTACACATAGTTACAAGTTAGATACTGCTACTGTAACTTATCTGCTGAGTCTTACCGGTGTCTTCTCGGTAGATATAAGTTCCGAACCAGAAGTAGAATCACTCTGCATTGTATTCAATGACGATTTAAAAGTGTTACATGAGTAGGATGTTATTGGGAAGTCTGCCCCACCAGTCGTTCGGTCGAACAGCGCTGTTCGACCTCACTCCTGATGGAGCAGAACTTCCCAATAACATCCTCAAGAAATTCGGGTTACAAAAATGAAAACTGGAGGACTTACCAAAGTCTGCCATTTCACGTTCACGGTACACGCACGGACCTTTTGTTTTGTTACGACAAATGGCTTCGCGACCACGATGATCATGGCAAAACGATCGCGACGTTTTTTCAATCATGCCATGATACGGACTGAGCTCCCGTGGGAAATAATTAAATCATTGCGCAACTTTAAACCAAAACGCAAACGTAAGCGCGAACACACGAACGCAAGTCAGTTTCACTGAGCGCGCGTAAATTGCTTGCGAACTACTTTTTGAAACTGCAACTTTAGCAATTTAGCAAGCTATGATTATACTTCGATCTCTTCAAGAATGCATCACATTTAATATTTTATGGATATTTTGACAAATTTATTTTCCGTAGATATTTTAAAATTATTAATATTTGAAAGATTAGTTTCAATACTAAAAATAATTTTGAAATCCGTGTTATCAATTTTGTCAAAATCGTTTGGATTTTTCGGATTACTTGGTTACAGAGAATTGTAACTTTAACAGGCACGATATTGAATCGTGTTTAAATAATATCACGAAATCGATATTATAATAGTTAATATAATGGATCAATAGTAAAAAGTAACTTCAGATAAAATACATTAATCCGTTTCAAACGTGAAACTCTTTGAGTTAGAACATTCAGATATTATTGAGTAAATAAATTGGTGTATCTTGTGAGATCAAACCCGCTATTGCTTTGCAATCACGTGCGGTGTGACGCGAAATTGTATCTAATCAATCTAAATATCTTACGTGTGATTTCAAAGAAAGTATCGTTATCGTTTAGTAAATCTGACAAGCATCGCCGCTTCGCAAACCATGTATATTAAAAATATCATATTACAATTAGGTCACTTTGTGCGTCATAATTTTCAAACACACACTAATAAACCATGTATCGATAGAAAATTACAATATTGATGACTACGGATTTTTGGTGTATAAATTGAGACCTAATTTTGGAGCTAACCACAGTTCTTCAAGCAATCTAGTTTTGGTGATATCACTACCAGTTCGACGTTTCTACAGCTCCCAACATAAATCATGTAAGTGAGTATTTCGCTGATTTTTTTTTTTTTTTTTTTACATCAGATTGTTTTTGTGTTTTCTTTTGTGTGCTCTTTACTTGATGTTGGTTTCTGAACTTAGAATTTTGAGTTCAGAAACCTTCCAACGAACAAAAAGGTTACCGAATAGTAATTACGTAGTGATAAAAATGTATGGAATTATTAGGAGCACCGCAGTGGTAAGTAGCGGAAGTACTGATATTTCCATACAAAACTATCACTACTTAAAACTACTTAATTACCGTATTTATTCGTGCTAGAGGTACAGAGCATCTTAAACTCTATGTTAACTTAGCCTAGAGTTCGAGACATTCTCAGTGTTGGAAATGCTAAGTTCCGAAATCGAATGTAAGTATTGAGAGAAGTAATATATTTTTTAAATATTGCATTAATAACATCACCTGATTATTTCTAGTGTTGTTATTATATCTAAAATATTTCTTTGTGAAACATTGGTCGTTTATTATTGTACTTTGTTAAAGTTCTGTAACATTTTACAATAACAAAAGGACAAAGGAAAATATAATCAAATGTGGAAAATAGCAATAAACAATCAAATCAATCAGCTGGTTTTATACTATTGGACTTGTTTACACTTACACGGACTGTACTAAGCCAATGTAAGTGTAAAAAAGTGCGAATTGGTTTAAAATTTTTGATTAGGTAAATAATATATTTTGTTTTAGACCTCTGATTATATTTGACTCCGTTTCGTGATTTAAATGCTAACTTATGGGTTTGGTACGGTACTTATTGAAAGAGCTGTACTGAAATAGACTGCGGAACTTTAGAGTTTGTCTCTTGCTGGATTAATTTCAACTCTTTGTGTTAGCTAACTGTTTGCTAGTAAAGAGCAGAAACTGATGGCTTTACTAATTCTTTTGTTTATCTCTTAAGGTCGGATTCTGAATGCGGAACGTACATCGATGTCCCGAAGAAGTCGGCGAAAAGAGCGAAAACGCAAGGGGACACTGCAAGCAAAAAACGAAAATTGCAAGCGAAAGCAGGATCTTCCTTAAGGTGATTATAATTTTCTCAGGTTATTAAGAGTTATCAATTCGGTGTGGTTGTGTGATTGCGTGTGTGATGTGAGTTGCATCTAGGGACCTGTATGCGTCACTCGAAGCAGGGTAACACCCGCGCTTCTCTGAAACGACGCTTTAATGCAATACAGCGTTATAAAATTTTACGAACTGGTTACGGACCGAATCCGTCGCCGTGAAACGATGTTCTAGCTTTCACGTGTGTCTCCGTCCCTGGAATCCGTACGGCCAGTCCGCACGGATCTCCCGGAGACCTGTGAACCCCCTACATGCATTCAATATTTTCCGCTCGAATTATATATTGCTGTCGAGTTCCTAAAGTAACCAATTAATTTTTGTGCCGGTATCAAAACTGTTGTTATATCTATAAGATTGTCGGTAACGGTTGCTTTTAGTCAATACATACCTACTTATTATGACGCATACTTAAAAACATGTATAAACTTGTAAGAACATGTTTACACGAGCACAGACCTGTCTATCATACAAAGCCGGAAAAAGATATACGTAGTTGCAACTAAATTATAAGATCGAAAAATGTTCGTTTGTATTTCATAATTTAAGTGAGCTTGTTTTATCTAATTACAGCAAGACTTACGACGTGTTCGGCCTGGCAAGCCGTAAAGAAGAGGGAGAGACCTGCAAACCGGGAGCAAAAGTCTTGCCATCCTATTTTATCAATAGGGTGGCAAACGGCAACGAGCGGCGAACAGCAGCGACCGAGGGAGGCTTCTACGTCGACCTGAAGCTGTACGCCACCAGCGACGCGCTGGACACTGACTCCGTCGACTTGTGGAAGAAGGCGCAGGTTCGAATTAAGTTCCAAACGGACGAAAATAGCGATCAGTGGCGACACCTCCACAATTTCGTACGGAGTGTAGATTTAATATTTAAAGAAGACCCTAAATTTTATAGCGGCCGCGATTAATGTATAGTCAAAAGCACGCCAGACTAAGCACTCCGGCCTTTGGTATCGTCCTTATGTCCTGCGCATAAGAACTAATATCGAACTGCCAGTGCTTACCTTGACGCGCCGTCGACCATAGGTACCATAGGTGCACATGTAAAATTAGGTAACTGTTTAACACCCACGCTATTCTTTAACATCATTTAGAACGCTTAATATATAGGTACCTTCATAATTTGCTATATAGATATTTAATATTTAACAAGAAGACCCTAAATTTTATTGTGAGCGAGAAACATTTTCGTAATACGATTTTTTAAATTGGTTTCTATGTAATACTCTCACTATTATTTTACAAACTTAAGGAACCTCGGCCTTAGAGGAAGAGGTGTGTCGAATTAAATTAAAAACGGATGAAATAGCTATCAGTCGCGAGCACTCCATAATTTCGTACGGATTGTCGATCTGTCATTTAACGAAACGCTTTACTAAGTTTTATTTTAATTACTTTCTAAACTAGAAACATGCCGTATTGTACAGTATGTAATATTACAGTAGAGCGAAATCGGTGGATAGGACATTTGCGTAGTAATAATCATAAAAATAACAGTACCGTTCCACTGTACCAGAATGTTGAATTAATTAAATCTGCATTCAAAGGACGTATAGCAAGTTACAGAGTCATCGCTTCAAAAGAAGATACACATATATCCACAGATTTATTTTTAAAGAATATATCTGAACAAATTAAATTGTTAGTAAAGCAAGCATTACAAAGATATATATGTCTAAAAGTCAATTTCGAACTTTTTTGTTCATTTATTTCCTTTAGAAGCGATGAAGAGACAATGAAATCTTTTAGCACGAAAAATTTCACTCTTCATTTTAATTATGACTTTGACGTACTATTTACCGATGCACAAAATACACTTTTAGCTAAATTTGATGAGTTTCAACGCGCAGATAGCGGTTGGATGTTCTTGTCTAATTCACATTTAGAAATTAATATTAACAAATATCAACCTCTTAGTGGATCTAGTTTCATTGAGTTACCTCAATTTATAAAAAGTAAAAACGCATGTGTAAATATTCAAAATAAAGATGAATATTGTTTTTTGTGGTGTGTAAATGCAGCTTTGCATCCTACATCTAGACACCCCGAAAGAGTTTCATCCTATCCACATTTTCGAGGTAGTTTCAACGTAAAAAATTTAACATTTCCGGTTAGTTTTGCAGACATAGCTGTATTTGAAAAAAATAATCCTACATTAAGCATAAATGTCTATGGTCTAAAAAACGATAAACATATTATTGGACCCTTATATAAGTCTCAATCAACAGTACATAATTCCCGGCACATACATTTGTTGCTTCTTGAAAATGACACTTCATCACATTATTGTCTTATCAAAGACTTGCCTCGATTAGTGCGATCTCAAGTAACAAAACATCATGGGAAATTACATTTGTGTGAAAGTTGCTTGCTATTTTTTCGTAACCCTGATGAGCTCGCTAATCATTTATGTGGTGGAGTAGTAACTGTTTTACCGGACAAAGGCTCCGTCTTACAGTTTAAAAACTATGACAGAAAACAAGATGTACCTTTTGCTATTTATGCCGACTTTGAGGCAATGCTGATACCTGTTCAAAATAGTTCAGAAAAATCCGATAAAAATACTTTGAACTTGCAACAACATACACCTATTGCATTCGCGTATAATATCGTTTCATCGATCGATCAAAGTTACAATCGATTTGTTACTTATCGCGGGAAAGATTGCGTATCTAAATTCATTAATTTTCTTAGCAAAGATGTTATTGACATTCATAAAAGACTTATTAAAAATATGCCTATGACATTTACAGAACAAAATAAACTCGAATTTGAACAAGCGAACCGTTGTCACATATGCAATCATTTTTTATGGCGTGATAAAGTAAAAGATCATTGTCACATCACGGGACGTTACCGCGGAGCTGCTCATCGCTATTGTAATCTTCAGTACAAAATCCCAAAATTTATTCCGGTATTTTTTCACAATCTTTCTGGTTATGACTGTCACCTTTTTATCAAAGAGTTGGGTGAAACTCCTGGGAATATTAGAATATTGCCTAAAACAAAGGAAAAATATATTGCATTCACCAAATTCATTGCTATAAATGAAGATGCGTGCGTACAATTACGTTTTTTAGATTCCTTCAATTTTTTGGGAACTAGTTTAGACAAACTAGCTAAGACTATGAATGAAGAAGATTTCATTCGTTTGAGATATCATTTTCCCAAAGTTAGTCAGTTTAAATTGCTAACACGAAAAGGCATATACCCTTATGATTATATGACAAATTGGGCACGTTACAACGAAACAGTTCTGCCATCTAAGGAAAACTTTTTTAATTCAATCACCGATAGCGAGGTTTCCGAAAGTGATTATTTACATGCACAAACCGTTTGGTCAGAGTTTAATATAAAAGATTTGGGTGAATATACTGACTTGTATCTTAAAACAGATGTTCTTTTGCTGACTGACATTTTTCAAAGTTTTCGAAGAACATGCAAAAAACATTATAAACTAGATCCAGCTTTTTACATAACAGCTCCTAGTCTATCTTTTGATGCAATGTTACTAATAACCGGTATTCAACTTGAACTAATTAATGATTTAGCTATGATCCGAATGATTCAGGATGGGATCAGGGGCGGCGTGTGCATGTGTTCGCATAGATATGCTAAAGCGAACCATAAATATATGGAGGAATATGATAAAACGAAATCTGACTCATACATTGTTTATTTGGACTGTAATAATCTGTATGGATACAGCATGTGTCAACCTTTACCTTTTTCAAATTTTCGATTTTTAGATCAGAATGAAATTGCTCTGTTAGACATAGAAAGTGTCGATGAGGATGCTGAGTGGGGCTACATACTTGAAGTAGACCTTTTGTATCCTCATAGTTTACATGACAAACACAACGACTTACCATTTTGTCCCGAAAAATGTATTCCTCCCGGGGGTAATACCAAAAAGCTAATTCCTAATTTATATAATAAATACAACTATGTGATTCATTACGTTCATTTGAAAACATGTATGCAACATGGATTAATATTACGTAAAATTCATAGGGTTATTACATTTAGACAAAGTCGATATATGAAACGTTACATTGAACTTAACACACAATTACGACAAAAGGCAAAGAGTACTTTCGAGCAAGACTTTTTTAAGCTTTTAAACAACAGTGTATTCGGCAAAACATTGGAGAACACTGAAAAACGGGTAGATGTGCATTTAGTTAACCAATGGGAAGATGAAACTAATACAACAAAAAAATCAAAGCAAGCCTCGAAATTAATAGCTAGCCCTTACTTTCATAGTTCTGCAATTTTTACTAATAATCTAGTAGCAATACAAATGAGGCCTAGTCAAATAGTTTTGGATAAGCCAATTTACATAGGTTTTTCAGTTTTAGAGTTATCTAAGTGTCATATGTACGATTTCCACTATAACATCGTCAAACCTTTCTATAATGACAATGTACAGCTATGTTACACAGATACGGATTCGCTTGTTTATTTAATTAATACTAATGATTTCTATCACGACTTAAAAGAACAGTTTTTACAATATTTTGATAGCAGCAATTACGAAACAAATAATGAATATAGCATTCCTAAACTTAACAAAAAAATACCTGGATTATTTAAAGATGAGATGGGAGGAAAAATTATAACTGATTTTGTTGGATTGAGATCCAAAATGTATTGCATTAAATCAGAAAACAAAGTAACTAAAAAAGCTAAAGGAGTAAAGGCAAGCGTAGTTCGCAAATTTAAAATTAGGCACTATGAAAATGTTTTGTTCAATAAAGACATTATAACCAAAAAGAACATAGTCTTTAAATCAATCAAACATCAAATTTTTACACAAAGTGTAAACAAAGTCGCGCTCTCTAGTAATGATGACAAACGTCTTATTTGCTCTGATAATATAAGTACTAAAGCGTGGGGTAACTTCTCTATTTTTTAAATTAAAGAATTCTAAGTTGTTAAACAGTTACCTAGTTTCTAATTTAGTTTATTTTTGAATTTTTATGGAATATTCTACCTAAAAGTTGTCTAAAGACATTGCTTTCTAGCAATAAGACCGTTTAACTTGTACTATAATGTGTCTGTAAAACCAGTTTCTGTATTTTTCCTGTGCAACAGAGTGTATCTAACTATCCATCTATAATGTCAGACCCACTAACATAGTTTAAAATTTTTAAGTATTAACACAATGAATTGTGAATTAAAGTAAGTAGTAAAATAAATTTAATATAATTTTATGTATAAAATACAGGCTTTCATTTATTTCATCTTCAATAACTTACTTAATGTTCTTGATGTACCTACCTATTTTTAATTTCGCCTTAGAAACCAAAAGATGTTATTGTAATATTTCTCGAATATTTTACGCAAATAGACACCTAGGCAGATATCACCTTTCAAAAGGAAATAGCTATCTACACGTGTTCCCACGCTCGACGTTGTAGGTACCTATATAGGTCAGCCATGTGCACATTTATGTTTCGCAATCAATTGTTGATAACTTTAAATTGAGACTTCAGCGTTTTTATTACAAGGTGTGCCGACGGCTACTATTTCAGCTGACGAAGTAAAGTATGCAAAACAAGTCAAAACTAAACATTCCTTCATTTGCAATCGAGCTCTCACCACATTCGTTTGTCGCCGCACTTCTCACCAACGTAAACGCAGTAAGTGTCTATTATTATTTTTTTAAACTTAATTTCTACTCCACTTTATTTATCGCTTGCTGTAACTTTGTTTTATTTATAAATGATTGTTTAATTTTTAAAATTATTCTAGTCTTTCATCTGTCTATTACCAAATTTCATCTTATTTCATTTAGTAGTTTTTGATCTTATGTCTTATCCGTAAATCCTTACATTTTCTAAACTTAACGTTTAAAGTAGTACCTAGTAGGTGGTTTATAAAAATAATTTTAGTTATCATGTCATCTTTTTGCCTACAGATAATGAACTTCTACAACAATTCTCCGTCCGAGGTCGTGGTGCTGGAAGACACTCCTGACTTCCCGCTTTCGCAATATGCGCAGGATCCTCTGTATGGGTTCAGCGAGCGGTTTCCGGAGTTCAGCCGCACGCGCCAACCCCAAACGCCGCCGAACTCAGTCAACGAACAGAGGGAGCAGCGCACAAAGCGAAAGCGGGAGTCACGCCACTCCAGGAAGACTCTGGATCAGTCGTACGTTCAGACAAAAGATCGTCGGAAGGGCTATCGAGTGATCCAGATCAAAGTTCTGGACTTGGACGGAGATCAAGAGACAGAAGAAAATGTGGTGATAAGTGCGCAATACGTTGTTAAAGACACTTTAGATGAAATTATGGACCATACGGAAAGTTTAATTAGTAAAATATCAAAAAAATTGTGTAGTGATAGTTTGTAAATAATAATGATATTATTTTAAATTGTAGATTCTAATTAATTGTAGGTAATATTTAGTTTTTGTTTTAGTTTAAATTATTTTATAATTAATTTGTGTGTGTGTGTGTGTGTGTATATAGTAAGTATAGGAAAAATAAATATGTTTAAAATATTAGGCGTTTCATTTCACTAACATAGTAATTAAAACAAAAAGTTAAAAATATATATCTTTTATTAGTTAGGTAGTTAATTATTTTTCACATTTCAAATTTGTTGCTTACAGATTTTCCACATACCATTTCTTAATACAAATCACATTTTTTAAAGCACATTCTCTGGTATGGTGGATACAATTAAATTTATTTTCCGAACATTATTTTTTTTTTTTACAAAGTAACAACAAAGTAATAAAAACAAAAAGTTAATAATATATATCTTTTATTAGTTAGGTAGTTAGAGTTAATTATTTTTCACATTTCAAATTAGTTGCTTTCAGATTTTCCACATACCATTTCTTAATACAAATCACATTTTTTAAAGCACATTCTCTGGTATGGTGGATACAATTAAATTTATTTTCCGAACAATATTTTTTACAAAGTAACTTCAAATTACTACACCCCTTTTCTCCTACATCTATAGGATCACATAATTCACATAATTCTTTTATCCACTTCACTTTTTCATTTCCTTTAATTATAATTTTTCTATTAATTAAATACGGAATTATAATTCGCTTAAATTCACGATAATCAACATAACCTTCACTCCAATAAATTCCTCGATTTGATTCTAGCCATCTTACTCGTTTTTTTTCTTCGTTCGATAATTTGGCAAAGGAGTACGGAGGTTTGATTAGAAATGTTTGGGTATATCCTTCAGAAGCTATTGCTAGCTCTTTTATTATAAAATTATTCTTTATATCTTTAAACCCTTGAACGTCTACAACAATAGTGTCTGGATTCATGATATTTTTCTCACAATGTTCGACAAGGGCTTGTATTCCACAATACAATCGTTGAGTATTAAACAATAAGCCGACGTCAAATCGGGTATTTCCTGATCACATTCAAACTCGACACGAATGTTGACTACAGGTCCAGACTTCAAGTTATCACTTTGTCTAGAGCAATCAATAACAAAAAGCGGAGCTATTTCTTTAAACTCTTTCGCGCTAAGCAACGGCTCAGTCCGACGACCGTAATAAGACTGTTGAAATCTAGCATATTGTTCATATAATAATGCAAATTTGTTGTCAGCAAAATTTACATTTAAACTTTCATATGGATAGTAAGTTGAGTTCAAGTAAACTTTAACATCACGTAGCTGACAATGATCGAATCGACTCATATCATTGCTTGCAATATTTTTTCTGTTTGTTTGTAGACCTATAATAACAAATCTAGGTTTTTCGATTTGCGAAGATGCTTTGATAGACCACGTGTGCTTTGTTGTTTTGGGTAGCAAGGGATATTCGTATAAATCCCAATTCCGGAACACCATTTGAATCGAACGATCTCTTTCCAAGAGTTTAAGCAAGTTTACTTTTTCTCGATCAGATACTTTTACATGAGGAACACGCCAAATAATTTTCTGTATATCTATTCCATCGACTATTTCACCCGTGTTAAGTTTTAAAGCGTTTAAATTTGTATTACTCCGCAATAGTATAAGCTCATGTTTACAGTTCATTACAACTTTTTTATAGTCTTCAGCGAAACCAAGAATATTGTTTAAAGGAATAGAAACCGAAAAATTTCCGCTGTTCTCATTTTTTGTTCCATTAATATCCCAACCCCAAACTTTCGACATTCTTGATTCACTTTCGTTCATTGAAATCAGAGATTTCATAGTAGTCGTTATTCCTGCATTTTTTACTTTATCAATTTCAACTCCGTTTAATTCATAACGGATATCTTGAAACAGATAGAGCAATGGATTATTTGTAAAGTTAACACTAGATACTTTTTCTGTTGATTGGTTTTTCAAAACATTTACACTACCCTCAAGATATAAAGTGCTAGCTGATGGTAAAATGTATAGGTCTTGTTGGTTAATAGGTATGCGAATTTCATCATTCCTATTAAAACTTGTTACAAAAGGTTTGTAAGAATGAAACTCGATACCATCAATGGTGTTATCGAAGACGGGTGTGCTTGTTATATCTAGAATATTCATTTTAGTAATCCAATCAACTTCAAAAACTGTTTATTTTTCTTTGTCAACTGCCTCTTGGTTTTAGTTGTTACTTTGTTGATAGGTTTTTTACTACTGACTTTTTCAGCAGACGGTCTCTCAGTTTTATTGTAATCAATCATTTTCTTCTTAGGTGGAGATATAATTGAATTTCTTCACCACGTAAATTAATGAGATTATTATTTATATCCAATATTCTTATATTTATACAGCTAATGTTATGCTGATTTACAGGAAAGTAAATTATATTTTTTGGTACCTCTATGACTCTATAACCCGGCGGCACGTTTGGAGCAAATTCATGAATTATATGACTCAATTTCCCATTAATATATGATCCACTTACTATATCACATTCTACCCGTATCACTGTTGTTGATAAAATGTTGATCGGAAGTTGTGATTCATGCAATATATTGGCTTTGAGGGTTTGAGCACTAAATCCTAACAATCTCCCTATAGAATCTTCTTTTTCGAAGTTTATTTGCTTTGTACAAAATATAGAGGTCGTTAGTGTATTGTTATTGCACTTCAATTGAAGACTAGCATTTTGTATTCTTCTTTGTAAATAATCACTTATATCTTGAAGCTCATAAGTTCCTTCAGGTATTTCTATCACCTCATTATGTCCATAGTAAAATTTATTATTTTTTTTATCAATGTTTGGTATGGAATTAAACGTAGACAAACATAAAAGGGCACACTCATAATCACCCTCTAGTTGTAAGGTCGGTAAATAGTTCGTTGACAAGATGGATGTATTACCCGTTACTGACAGTGTGAATGACATTTTGGTAATGATTAGAATTAAAACAAAATTACTTATTTTATATATCTATTCCAAAAATGCATAAGGTATTTTAAACACAAATGACCACAATTGACTGTATTAAAATTTTGGTACCTATTATAATTATAAAAAATGTTTTTATTTTTTAAATATTTTACTAATTCCAAAGGTGGTTTTAAATCACCAAAACTATCAAAATATTCACAATATTTATTTAACTTAACATAGGCTACCCAATGGCTTCCCGATTTATCTGAATTATCTAAATTCACTATCCCACATTCCATACTTCTTGCTTTTTTAGGCATTTGATTTTTCATAAAAACACCTCGAAAGAATGGTATATTCGTTGAAAACTTTAAAATATCTATATTAGTAAGAGCCCGTTTGGGTAACCTTTTAATTAGTTTTTTGAAACTTTATTGATATATAATCCACTACCTTTTTTATACGGTTTGACGTACAATCCTTTTCCTAAAGCGATAGATTCCATAGTTTTGTTATGTCGCTCAGATTCCCGAAGGTTCTGTTGACTAGTTTTGTAGTCATTCACTGTTTTGGCTATACCAGCAGCTCCCCCAGCTAATGCTCCTAAAGCCGACAATCCCGCAAAAATTGGTAGTAATGGTAATATACCCCCTGATTTTGGTAGTGGTATAATTCGAGGTAAGCGTACGTTTTTCTTATTAGCAAATAATTTTTTTGCAACCGCATATGCTAATTTGATTGCATGACTGGTGTTTTTTGGTTTTAATTTATTGATGTGTGATCGTATTTTTGATATTGTAGATTTAAAATTTTTCACCCCTGCACCAGTACTTATTTTCGTTTTCATAGCTTTACTAACTAACCAAGCGGCAAGTTTTTCTCCTTTTCCTGCATCCTGTGATTTTAGTCTCTGTTTCGCCATATTTAATAATTCTAAATCGGCTTGATGTCTTTTTTCTAAATCAAGGTTTGTATAAGCTATATCGTGCTGCATGCAAGCTTCATCTAACTTGTTGACACCCTTGTCACCTCTTAATAGTCGCTTTTGTAACTTAGTTCCAGGACCACAATAATTATAGCCAGGTAAATGAAGTTCAAATGGCAGGCTATTAATACAGCTGTTAAGGAGTCCTTCTCCTTGCATGATCAAATATAAAATGAGTACTAATTTATAATTAAATCATTTTTATCGATCCAACTATTAGCTTCGTTTTGTAATCCCAACCATTTCACAAACAATTTATTCCCTTTTTTACGTAGAACTTTTTCAATTAAGTAAACATCTGGAAATTGGGTTTTCTGAAGTTCTTGTTCATAAAACGATCCTAGTATAGGTTGTTTTCTTAAGTCTTCAATGTTATACGTAATGGGCTTAGTGAAATGTATACTTTTAATCTTAAATAATTCAGTTGTCCAGTTAGGAGTGTAACCTTTTTCAAAAACAGTTTTATATTTACTTAAACGTACAAAATCACCGACATTGAATTTAGCTTTCCTAGTTGATGATAATTTTGGTTGTGATTTATTTATATTATATTTTACTTCAACTTCGTTAGACTTATTTACACTGACTGGTTTATATTTTGTAGTACTGTGAACACTATTATTATATGAAGTCACAACAAAATTTAGAGGTGAACCAATCCACTTGTAAGTGCCATTTAAATTAAAATATTTGTACAATTTTGTCTTTAAAGTCTTTATCAACCTTTCGACAATAGATGCTTTTTTAACTGAATACGTAGAATAATGATTGATTTTGAAAGTTTTCATTATTTTTGCAAACTGTTCATTATAAAATTCAGTTCCTTTATCTGTTTGTAAATTTTCTGGACAGCGAAGAGTTGTATTCAAAATATTCTGAAAAGCTTTTGATATTTCATTTTTACTCTTTGTTTTTGCAGGAATTGTCCAAGCATATTTTGAAAAACAGTCAATTATTACAAATATATACTTATATCCCTTATTATACTTTTGTAGGGATTTAAAGTCAATCAAATCAGCCTGCCATAAGTCATCAATACCTTTTAAAAATACACTCCTGCGGATAAACTTTTTACGCGCCTCTCTATGAATTTCATTTACCACTTGCTGTTTTATCATGCTGATTGGATTTATTTGACATGAGCTTATTTATCTCCAATTTTGTGTAGTAGTCTTTTTTAAAGTGATCAAGAAATTTTGTTATCTCGGTTTTTATATCTTTACATATATCTTGAACTTCTGTCTTAGTATAGTATTTTTTCGTTATTTTATCAACATATTCCTTATTGACTGCATCACTTGCTTCTTTAGGGAATTGAACACCTTTCAATCTATGTAATTGTAAATCAAAATCACCATCATCCGTTTTTTGAAGAGTTTTTTCAGTGAAATCAAATATTTCAGACAAACGAATACGTTTGTGAACGTGGTGTCCAAATTTATCTATATTCATTTCAGTAGTTCGGTGTGTAAGGTTAATGGAGTAATAAGAGAAGTAACATAAGTTATCCGTTTTTATTTGTTTATATATCCATCTTCACGAAGCTCTTCTACAATAGAAATAATTTCATTATCTAAACCAGTATTGCCAGCATCCTTTGAAGCCAGTAACAGCTTTAACCTTTCTACTAGTTCATTAGGATCATTCCAATAGACAAGGTCTACACCATTATTCAGCTTTTTCATAAATTCAAGTCCCTTTCCCCGTGGTAAACTAGTGTCAGAGTTTTTACGTAATTTAAATAGTGGTTTAATTACATTTAAATATTTTTGGCCCTTATTACTCTTTATTGGTTTTTTAGGATCATAATCTCGTCGATGTACGTTTGTATCCAAGAGTATCAATTTGTAGTTCCGCAAGTCATCATGATTGACTAGATTTAAATCAGGTGACTTTTTTGTTAGCAATTCATCAAGACCTTTCGTTCGTTCATATGTTTGTCTGCAAATCGTTATATGATTATCTTTAAGAATAACACGAGCTGACCCCATCATCAACTTTCCTCGTGAATTTCTTAGACCGTAAGGAACATCTTGTATGACGTTGGAAGATAATGACCAAGTGGATTCATTAGGGTTGCTTGGGGTTGAGTCTACGGATTTAAATGAGACAAAGCTAGAATTATTTTCCTTTGAACTTTCTGAGTCATCATCATCATCTCTATCATGATCATCTCTATCATCATCGTTGAAATCAGTTTCATATTCATTATTTTCAAAATCTTCCGAATCGTTATCATCATAAGATTTATCTACGTGTTCAATTTTGGACTTGTTTTTTACAAGTGTTTTATCCAAATTGATATTATTCATTGTTTCAAATCCGTTTTCTTTTTCTTTTTCTTTTAAACAGCAGTTAGGTGACATATTGACATGGTTATCATTAGCCTTAGTTTTATCCACTAACTCATACAGAGGGTCCGTTACTGGTTTGAAAACTGTTTTAAGAACTTTATCATTATGTATTTCTGTGTCACGCATTTTTCTTACTTTTCTTTTTACTGCTTCAGCAGCATTTACTATTTTGCGTTTTATTGTTGCTTCCATTTTTAGTAAAATTGATTAACGTATTTGGTCTTCAGTTCTCAAAATACAAATGATTTTCTAATAACAATTGCAGTATTTATATTGTTAATTAAACGTTACGAAAGTATCAAATTTTTTTCTATAGCCACCTTTATTCTTTTCGCAATCTTTATTTATTACCACATAACTATAAGGCTCACTCCAGATTGTTGCACACATATCTCGAAAATCTATCCAAGTCATATCTGTATTAACATGCTCATCATAAATACGACGCAAATTAATGTCATCCTGCTTAAAGAGTATCAATAAGTTAGCATTATCACGTACAAGCTGTTTGGGAATTTTACTGTATGTCTGATTTAAATAGAAACAGTCTATGTTTTTATGTCTTCCCATTGCAAAATAGTTACGTATATTGTTTTGGTTTTCACAAGCAACGTCATCAAAGATGATAATGGAATTCGGTTTAGCCTTTTGTGGACTCAATACTTGATCATTGTCCCGAAATTTTTTAAATATTATTTTAGGTACTAGTTTCAACACATTTTCCAGAAATACATATTTAGGTTGTTCCAATGTCTTTGAGTATAAATACACATTCCGATAGTTCAGTCCATTTTCATGTAAAAGAAGCCCAATTACTAAATTAGTTTTACCACAATTTGACGGACCACAAATTATGCAACGGATGGTGTTAGGAAGTAGTTTACCATGACGATGATTACTATTTTTAGTGGTAAAACAAACATTTTCCAACTTTAGTGAATTGGGTTGCTTAACAAATTTCATAATGCTACAAGTGAACGGTGATATGGGAATGAGGTTTTTTTGAGTAATCTCTGTATTTATGGTAAGCTTAAATTTAAGACCTTTTCTCTTGTATAAAAAGCTATATATTTTTGTCATCATTATCGCCCTCGCGTTGCCATTTGGTATAATGCATTTAACAAGGTCCGTGCGTGTACCGTGAACGTGAAATGGCAGACTTTGGTAAGTCCTCCAGTTTTTATTTTTGTAACCCGAATTTCTTGAGGATGTTATTGGGAAGTTCTGCTCCATCAGGAGTGAGGTCGAACAGCGCTGTTCGACCGAACGACTGGTGGGGCAGACTTCCCAATAACATCCTACTTACATGTAACCTACTTGAATAAAGAAATATTTGAGTTTGAGTTTGAGTTTGAATCTCATTTTGACAAAGTAGCAAGCATAGCTAGAAAAACCTAATACACTCTAGCTCTGAAGTATAAGCTAAATCGTTCAGGAAAAACCAGCAACCATCGCACTCGGCGCCTCCGCAGTTTACATAATAAAGGGATTCGAAAAACATTTCGGATATCTTCGGATGGATGGAATATCAAGCATCTGGGCCGCAGGTAAGTGTCCGTACACATTATGGTTTAAGATATTTAGTTATCTCAAAAGATTACATTAATCACTTTATTTTCTGTACAGAAAACAACATTTTTATATTATTACTAGCTGTGCCCGCGACTTCGTTCGCGTGGACTACATCCTTTCATGGCCGGTTTTACCCCTATCTCCCCTAATATTCGAAAAAAAAAGTAGTCTATATTTTAATAGAGCTATATTTGTGCCAACTTTCATACCTCTAACTTAATAAATAAAAATTTTCCCATATAAACTTTCAAAGGTGGCATATTACCCCCCCCCCCCCCCTCCTTACTTTCTAACAAAAAGTAGCCTATGTCCGTTCTTGAGGTTCAACGTATACCTATGCCAAATTTCATCAAAATCGGTTGAGAAATTTAAGCAGGAAAGCGTAACAGACACACAGACAGACAGACAGACAGACAGACAAACAGACAGACAGACAAAGTTACTTTCGCATTTATAATATTAGTATGGATATATAGTAGGGATGTGCCTATCCAAAAGGGCAGCTCGAAGGTCGCGGACACATTAGCTCATTCACTTGAATTTATAATTATAAACCAAAATTATTTTGTAAGTGATTGATCTTTTACATTTTTAACGAAACATATTTTTTTATCTCCCCTTGCGGTGCGGGAATCGAACCCACGACCTTCACGTATCGTTCGTGCTGTTCTTCCAACAGAGCTAGTGTAGCGTAAAGCACTATAAAAATCCTTTAAAATGTGATCTTCGAGTAACTTTTTGAATTATAGGTATGTTTTAGCGTCTTTTTACTTCTTAAAGAGTAAAAAACCGGCCAAGTGCGAGTCGGACCCGCCCATGAAGGGTTCCGTAGCAGCAAGTGACAAATATAAAAGTTTACATTGGAGTTAATTGAATTAAAGGTAAATTGCGGTTTACGATTTATGACGTATTAAAAAACTACTTACTAGATCCCGATCGAACCAATTTTCAATAGAAGCTTGCATGGTGATGTACATCATATATTTTTTTAGTTTTATCATTCTTTCATTTTAAAAATTGCAGAGGGGGGGGGGGGATGATACACATTTAACTACTTTGATAGTGTCTGTTGCGCAAACTTTTAAATTTCGAAAACAAACGACAAGAAACCTCAATATCATTTTTTAAGATCTATTCATAGATACCCCACACGTATTGGTTGAAGAAAAAAATGCTTTAAGTTTCAGTGTTACGTATTTATTTTTATTTTTGTGAAAAATCTTTATTCGGCTTACGGAATAACGGACAAACAGATAGACAGACATATGACGAATCTATAAGGATTTTTCGCCATTTGGCTGCGGAACTCTAACATCAGGAGGATAATTACTAAGACTTCGCTGTTTGTCACACACACAACAAGAATATAGATAGATAGACAGTTGTTATATTTATTTTGCCTTTATAACAGCAAAACTAAAACCAAAATAAAATAGTTTTAGGTATTCCTAATCGTGTGTTGTGTAAGCCCTCTTACCTTGTTTACCCTTACCGCGAGCTAGTGGGAAACATCTAGAGTCGGGTACGTGCTGCGTTTTAATTCTACTCACTTCTAATGGGGAGGGTAATGTTTCCATGTAATGCTCTTACAATATTACAAGTGTCTTAGATATTTGTGATAAAGAACGCGTGGTACAATAAGCTACATCTTTTCAAGAATATAATAGAATATAAAATGTCTTTATTCTTGTAAACATGTACAAAAACCAAAAAAGTTTGATAACTCTTATCTTTGCCGGACCATAAAGAAGTGGAACTCGTTGCCGGCTCATGTGTTTCCTCCTTCCTTTGACATGGATTCCTTCAAAAGGAGCGTGAAGAAACATCTTGCGGGCCAGTATGGCGATGCTAACGGATAGGATATTTCGGTATCAAATCCGTTGTCATCGCGATGTGGGTTCCTCTCTTGCTTACCATCAGGCTGGGAGGAGCCAATATACTGCGCTACTATAAAAAAAAAACATTAATCTTGATGCTATCGACAAGAAACGACAAAAACTGGACTGTCACTCTTTTCAAAAATAACAAATATAAATAAACATACCAAAAGAATTAAAAAAAATCAAACATAATAATGATTAAAATGGCATTATTATTTACAGCCTTTTCATGAGACAATTTTTGGTCCTTTAGTGTGTATAACCGGAAAAATGATTAAAATGAGAATAGACCTGTGGTCAAATCTGTGTAATTGGCCGGTAAAGAATGCCTTTTGTACTCTTTTAGGTGCAGTTAAGTTTAAATAAAACATTACTTTACTGCACATGAATTTAGATAATTTAAAGTACCACGCAGGCATCCTAGAGGCCAGATTGCCCCATTAGGTCCACCTTTACGCACTGCAGTGTTGGGCTCAAGTTCATTTGTTGCCAGAGCAAGTAGACTTCTGGTTTGTTATGGAGAGTCAACTGATAATCATGCTGTAATTAATTTATATAGTATGTGTATTATTATCGTATATTTAAAAGATACCGTAATGTTATTTTTAATGCTTAATTTATTGTTGTTTAAAATGATTTCTTTTTTTTCTCCCCTGTCACCGCACCCATACACAAACTATCTGCATGACCCAAGGGTTGACTGGTAGAGAATGCCCCTAGCATTAAGTCCACCTGTTGTACCTATTAGTGCAATAAAGTTTTTAAATAAAATTTTAAAAATATAAAAAGTCTTAACGCATCTCAAAAACACCTACACGATGCCATTGTAATGTAATATTTGTAGTTTATAATTTCGTTTAAAAATTACATTTTACTTTATTTAACTTTAATTAATTGTGCATTAAGCTTAAAATGATCTACTATAAACTATTTTATTATTTCCATGTATAATTGTGACAATTGTTGGTAAACCTATTAAATAAATAAATAGATAATGCCCTAAGTTTAGTTTAGATGACTTCTTTAATAGAAGATATCCTGATGTAACCGTTGCTTTTAGACAACTGCAAAATCCCAGGCAACATAATGTGTACTGATAATGCGTTGAAACCTAATTCCATCACTTCTCAAGGCACTATTAATACTACAGAGCCAATGGTATTGGAAACCTATAGCTGTGATATAACGTAAAATATCACGTTTTAGGCAGAATGGTACTAGTGTATGATTTTTCATATAAAGTTGCGTAGTGGAAATAGAGAAGCGGACTATTACTGCTTTATTAGCCCGTGTGTTAGATTCTTCAAAATATGGGACACTTTTGCAATTTCAATCTAATCAAGACTAACGGATTGATTCGACCCGTCGCATAGCGTCATTAGCGGTTACTATTTTTTACTCACCACTTACATAATGAGCAACTCTGCAACTCTGCATCGTTTTATCTAAGCACTTTTTTATTTATCAAGCAAAGGCCAAAAATGTGTACAATAATTTTTTAATGGCTATTTAACGAACTTACAATAATCTGGTAGATATTTTTAAGACAGCAGATAAAATTTTAAACGAAGAATTATATTTAGTGTTCTGTGTACATAGCATTTTATCTGCCGCATCGCGAGGCGTGTCGAGTGCCGTTGTTGGCACCGCCCGCGTCACGCGTCACGCCCGCTGCAAAAAGATTCAGGGCCGATCCTTGCAATCAGTTTATAGTTATATTAGCTATTGCCCTGCAACTTCGTTAGATTTGCGTGAAAGAGTAACAGTCATACATCCAAACATCCAAACATCCAGACATCCTAACATCGAGACACTTTAATTTTCAAATTTAAAAGTAGTATATCTTATTTCATCGGTTATTTGACTATTCACCTGCCAACGTAAAAAAAAAATCTGTCTCCTTCCCTAGACTTTATTTATATTTTCATGGTGTGGAATTTTTATTAAAGTTTTAAAAAACTCAATTTATGTTTATGCACCAATTTACTAATTAGGGTTCCGTAGTCAACTAGCAACCCTTATAGTTTCGCCATGTCTGTCTGTCCGTCCGCGGATAATCTCAGAAACGCAATAGAAAGCTGAAGTTTTGTTCAAATATCGCACCCCCCCTGGAATAAAGACGCAAGTCCACTTGCGTGATTTTTTTTTTATTGCACTATAAAATGAAGAAGAAGCTAATACGTCTTGTCAATTTTTTTCATAATTTTTATGTTCAAAACGAAGGAATTAAACACAAATATGTATAATATTACAACATAAAATTTTGGATATTTCCATCATAAAAAGGAAATTAATACATTTGCACTTTTTTATTTACTAAAGTTCCCAAGGACTAATAGCTTATTTATACTCACATAAATCTTCAACGAAGACTTTATTAAATATTTTTACATAACGATAGATACAGACTTGTTTTAGGATACAGTTTGGTGGATATCGTAGTGCAAGTCTAGATGCTTAATTTTTCCACGAATTTTTAATTCAGATGATATTATTATAACAATTGATACGTTATTTGTCTATGCAGATTTAGGAAGGTATCTTTGTGCAAGTGTAGTTGCCTAATTATTCCACGAAACTATTGTTGATTTTATGTTATGTAACAGTTGATACTTATTTTTACTCAACAGTGTTTGTAAATTATTTGGTCGTTATTACAAAAATAGTTTAGCATTTTGTTTTAAAAATGTCATAATTAATAGAAGCTATTTGTTCTTAGAGGATTTTTTATAAGCTTCATGGCGTAAAAACAATCCCACCAAAAACATTCTGTAAAAAAATAGCCAAGCCAATTTACTATTTCCTCTACCTTAAGGTTGTCTGGAAGAGATCGCTTTCTAGCGATAAGACCGCCTAAATTGTACTATAATCAATCTGTAAAACCTATTTCTGTAAAGTTTTGTGCAATAAAGTATATCTATCTATCTATCTATCTATCCAAGTCTCGATGGAGCAGCTTGTTTATCTCTAAAAAGTTATTAAATCTAGACAAAGTCCTGCCAAGTCTAAGGTTTCTTACTGCGATTTCTTTATTATTATAGTTAATGTTGTGTGACTTGGCCGTTGAACATTCTTGATAGGTTAGTAGGTACAAGTTCATTGGTAATTTGACGCTAGTGTCTCAATTTAAGTTGTTATTGATTGTGCAACACATGCCTTCAACATTAACAATACAACTTCTACTCTCTTCTTTTTTAGGGTTCCGTACCTCAAAAGGAAAAAACGGAACCCTTTTAGGATCATTCGCGTGTCTGTCTGTCCGTCCGTCTGTCACAGCCGATTACTCTGAAACCACAGGACCAATTGAGATAAAATTTGGTACACATATGTAAGTTAAAGACCCAAAGGTGTATGTGTAAATTATGAATTTGGAAGTCACTTTTGGAGGGTAAATCACAACATTAAAAAAAAGGAATGCAAATATGTATCATTTATAATCTTGAAATAAATAGTTTTTAAGTTATTTATGAAAATAGGCGAAAATTGACCATCCCCCCCCCCCTTATCTCCGAAACTACTAGGCTAAAAATTTTGAAATTAATGCGGAATATAGCTCTTTACCTATAGATTACAGGAAAACCTATGAGAAGTACATGGATTAAAAAAAGGGTTGTTTTGTTAAATTTACGTTTTTTTATTGTTACCTGCCTGTACCATGTGATGCTTAATTTCAAAAGGTCTGACACATCAGTTTATGAGCAGATTACACATTATTTCATCAACTACGGATTGCCCCACGAAGGGGGGTTTGCGGGGCGAAGAATTAGGGCCAGGAATTTAGTATTTTTTTAAAAGAGAAAGATGGAAGATAGAGAGAGACAATTAAGATATTTCTTTGTTTCTCACAATCAAGTGAAATCAGTTATTGTGACCTATGAGCCCAACGTACGGAACCCTCTCCACGCGAGATCTACTCGCACTTGACCGGTTTTTTAGAACTTCAAATCCACCACCAATCTTACATAAAATAGACGTACAGACGGACTTCTATCAATGATTAGAAGTCCATCTGTACTGGAAATATTTTTTTACTGTTTGTTTAAAGCTCCACTATACAAAGGTATTATTAATACAATAAGTCAATTATGAATTATTTATTGAATCAATGTTTTCCAAGTAGCAATTTTCCATCGTCAATGGGTAACGGTTCTGGCGACAGATTGGCACAATGGTGTCATGGATCACCTGGTTTTGTTTATCCTTCGACGGCCAAGTCACACAACATTAAATATAATAATAAAGCAATCGCAGTAAGAAACCTTAGACTTGGCAGGATTTTGTCTAGATTTCATTACTTTTAGAGATAAACAAGCTGCTCCATCGAGACTTGGCAATTTTTTTACAGAATGTTTTTGGTGGGATTTCACTTCTTTTTGTAGATACGGGGGTACATTGATTTATTTTATTAGATAATCTCATTTGACAATGAAATCAAACACAAATAAACTCAAAGACCATTAGAATATGAATGAATGAATGCGCCAGGCAACCACACCAATCACCTGGTCTCAAACTAAGGTTTCCCTTTTTGCTATGAGTACCAGATGCCGAATACAAACTGGGGGCGTCATCTTTACATAGCCAGACCAAAGTTATTTTAGAAAAGTTGGTTTTCCAAATTGATCTGACTGGAAATCGAACCCGGGACCTTTCGTTTTTGCACCGACAAATGCAATCCCGTTGTTGGGCAATATTTTTACAGGGTACCCTCGATGAGCTACAAACCTGATCAGAGACTATATGATTGCGCTATCTGCAGTCAAACTACGAACCAAATCCAAATTAACTGCTCTTGTATTGAGACAAGTGAAGAGAGCCAAATATCTCTTCTCTGTACCCGTGTTAAGTCCAAACATGGAAACTTTGGATAAGCAATTTGATAGTAAGATGCCGACGGTCCATAAAGAACGATTAGAGCGACTTTTAAAAGTACGGAACTCTCACGCAAGAATATAATACATTTGAGACGAAATATGTATGATTATATAATAAAAACCTCATACGGTGGTGTAAAAACTTTTTCATTATTCACAAACGAGATTTCTTTTTTATTATTGTCAATAATGACATGAGATGTCGATGGCAAATGAGCGATGGCAAATGAGTGATGGCATGCCAGCAGCATGACATTATTTACAATCAGACAAGATGAAAATTAGGGATTTTCTCCATGATGAAAATTTTTGTGATGCAATGCCTTGCAGTTTTCCAGGCCATACGGCTTTGCCTTTATTAAATGCAAATTATATATATATATATATATATATATATATATATATATATATATATATATTGTTTACCTTTGCGTTAACACCGCGTACATATTTTATTTTTGCGAACTTTGGAAAGCGATTGGAAACTTGAAGTGCTAGGAATTAGGCGCACGCTTTAATGTTATGATTTTTAACTGCACCATACTGACATGGCAAAGGCGTGTAGGTAACAGAAGATGAAGGGAAAACATCATTTAAATTCGCAGTATGAGATGCAGCAATGTGATGCGAATGAATGATGCGTGATGAATGCATGTTACTGCGATCAGGAAAGGTAGCCAACTGCGGTAACGGCTTGGGCTTGTCGCTCCGAAGTGGTATGTTAAAAATTTCACACGAGCCGAAGTTAGCTTGCTTTTCAGCCTCCACCTCAAGGAGAAATTAGAAAATGTATGGCAAGTTCAGGATCATGAGAACATAAAAAGGAAAGGACGGCTTCTTAAGCCTTTCCCGTTTTGGAGCCTAGCTAAATTCTCACCAGCTAGGAAATAAGTTTTAGTGTCATCAAAGATGCGCTTAAATAATTGCCAATCAGATATATTTCCGCTAAACTCAGGTAGTTCAACGTTATAATGAGTCTTGAAACTCGGATTTGCTAGTGACTTAATAGCATGAGTAAGTTTCTCGATGTCACTAACCTATAAAGTGGTAATATTACCATGTCTTGGGATTTGAGTATTTCTCTTCTCTTCATGCAGTGGGTGTGGTTAGAAAACCGTCGCCTCGTCAGTGACATCGTTCGGAAAATGCAGTATGGAGTCGCGCGCTGGTTCCACAATAAGGATCTGTTGCGCAGTAGTAGTAGCCTCACTCTGTTCACACGGAACACTCCGTTCTCTCTTCGAGAGCCATACCAGTTGCTTTCGATGTTGCTTCTGCGACATCACTTTTCTGTGGCTACGACCTCCCGTTTTGCAATTTAGACAAGATACTGTTTACGTACTGCTTCTGCCGCTTTGAATCGGGTGACTGTTGAGGCGCTGGGTGTGGAGGAATTCGAATGCAGATTAGACCGGGCTTGTCGTCTTGTGAACATTTTTAGCGGGAAAAATTAAGATTTTGAAATTGGGAAGAGTGCTGGATTTACCAATAAAAAAAGTATTTTAGTGTACTGTAATCAGGGGTTGTTGGGTCCGTAGATAAAACAGCTAGCTTGACTAATTCCCAGTTTCTATTCAGGCAATATTTATTCACGGTATAAGCGTAGGTATGTACTACATACAACTGAAAAAATGTAAAACGGAATGGGGTGAAACAATATCTTTCACATACACCTCGAGTTAGTGATGACTTTCAGGATCGAGGCCAGAAGTACCTATCTAGGGGTTGCAATTGTCTTCAAACGCAAATAGCAAAGATGCCGATGTAGGCTTTTTGCTATTGAGTAAGTAAAAGTGCCTAGTCAAGAGCTCTTTTTTTCTTTTTTGTTTCCTTTCTGACTATTGCTTTCTCAATGAAATAAAGTGGCCTACCTGGATGAATATTTTTTGTATAGGCAGTATGTCGATCGCTAATAGTTTGGTTGGGCTTTTGTGTTTTCTACTCAGGGTCACCAGGGACACCAGACCTCGATAATCCTAGTTTTTATAGTTTTCCCTTTATGTGGCCATTAAAACCTAACTCTGTACCAAATTTCAGCTCTCTGAGTTTATGGGAAGTAGGTACTAGTTCTATTTTGATGATCATGAGTGAGTGAGTGTGTGTCGAAAATGCGAAACTTTGCTGTCCCTTAACTTCGGAACTAAATGACCTACAGACTTGAAATTTTGGATTTCAAGTAAGTGCCTATAGGTTATTGAATAACGAAAATTTCAGCGTTCTGGTTTTATCCAGAGGTTCTCAAATAGGGGCCTGAAAATGCGGCGAAATGGTTCCAGTAAAAGATGGTACGGCAGTGTTTGCTTTGCTTCGCTCTCAACTTGCAAATCAAAGAGAAATCTCCCATTTTCATGTCCAAGGTAACCAAAAACAAAATTGACATGCAAATTTAAATTTATTTATTTTCAGTAAAGTTATTATTCCAAATTGTATGATAATGTTTCACAAGGTAAATGTACGTAACCCTTTTTACACAAACGGGTAGTTCGACGAAAACGTACGTAAGCCACACTTACACATTGAATGCATGACTAAATTAGAACGCAAATAAAAAGTTATCTGCAGTAATACCAAACAGTGAGACTTTCTTAACATGTCAACAATTCAGTATTCATAATTACTCCATCAAGTGTTTAATATGCACCGAGGAATAATTACGCATCGCTCATTTTCAGGTTTTTTTATAATACGCATTACATTATTTTAAAATATAATGACGTAGGACCCTTACAGGTACTTTTACTTATCGTTTCTTGTATATTACATATTTTTAATAATGTTAATAAATTCTTAGGACAGTTTTTTTACGCTCCTGAAAAGTTGTCATTTTTCACTTACATTCTTCTTCCACGAAGGGTGCGATATGTATATTAATGACGTCAACAAAGTGCAAAAATAAAAAATAAAAAAAAATGTTTTTTTAGGGTAAACATATGATATGTCGTTGGATAGGTATTTAAAAATGAACAGGGGTTTACTAAGATCATTTTTTGATCTTTTTAATATTTTGGGAAATAATGGCTACAAAAGAAAATAAAATTGTGTCCCTCCCCCTCTAACTTTTGAACCATAAATTCAAAAAGTATGAAAAAATCTAGAATATAGAACTGCATAAAGACTTTCTATGAAAAATATTTTGAACCTGATGGATTTAATAGTTCTTGAAATTTTTGAAAAAATATTTTTTTAGTGTATACCTACCTATGTCAAGTCAATGTTACACACAGATAGCCCATTTTTGTAACTTTAAGTGGGGATTCTTAAATATTATGATGCACTGAAAACTACGGAACCCTACACTGAGCGTGGCCCGACACGCTTTTGGCCGGTTTTTTTTCATGTGAAATTTGCCTGTAAGAGATCACGTTCCACCAGTAGACCGTCTAAATTTAAATATTTGTATATTTTCTTTCTAATGAACTATTTTCTCTTGTTAAAAATATATGTTTTATGTTTCAAATTCTTCCCTGTCATTCTGGAAACCCTGCATATTTGGCTTAAATTCTTTATTTATCTTTAACTTATCATTTTTTTTATTTTGTATCTAACTCTTACTTGAATCTCGGCTGCTCATGTTATAAATGCTCTTTTTCCTAATTTGCGTAAGTCAAGCTCTATATGTATTTAAAAAATCACTGCCGCATTGTTTAAATAAATTTCATACACCATGCCACTAGTAATCAAGTCTGCCTTTTCTACATTTTTATACGCTGTGTAATAATGAAATAAACATTTATAAAAAGTAAATTCACTAGAGTATAACATAGATAACGAGATAAAAAAAAATAGTTTAAAACGATGGCCGTAATTATTATAGCCCAACATACAAAAACTAACCTTCTTCTGGGATAGTCAAGTAAAAAATAAATACGACTAACAGTTCAAGAATTTTTCCAAGAACTCACTATAAATGGCATCATAGTGAGAATCGGCACTAAACGCGAATAGGCACATCTCCAACTGAGGCCGGCCCAACCCACACAATGGGATTAATATGATACATATCCGATAAATCATGAAAACATATATTTTTCCTTGAAATATAAGGGGTCATAAACTTTAGCGCTTCAGGGTAAGGTCATATAAGTCGTATTCATGGAGACGACAAGACTACAAGTTGATGAATTTAACAATAAGGCCCTTCGAGGGCCTTTGTTTATCATGCTAACGATGAGTGGGCAATGATAGTGACGTTAACCGGCACGTTAGGAGTAGTTTTTATGCAGACACGTGAGAGTATTTTAAAATAAGATATGCCGACGAATTATGAACTTTTGCCTTTTTATGATTCCATAGTCAAATGGCGAATAACGGAACTCGTGTTAAAATGATACTGAGGTTTTAATGAGTGAGGTTATAATGTTTTACTAAATTTAACTTTTATATTATGTTAGTTGCTGCTACGGAACCCTTCATGGGCGAGTCCGACTCGCATTTGGTTTATTTTTTAATGTTTTAAGTTTTATTTTAGCTATTATAGTTACTTCTCAGATAATCCTCTTTAGATTAAGTAATAAGACTAATTAATCAGTAATACGCTTTTACTTGTTCGAAAATTGAGTTCGAATGCGAAACTTCTCCAATAGAACAAAGCAAAATGATCGACGACTTAACAGAATGCGTACGAATTCTAAACCAACCAGGCATCCAATCCTTTCAATAACAAAAGTCAATATCGATTGATCCAATAAAGGCACCCAACCTGGCGGCCGGAGCCGCGGGGCGAGCTAGCGACTAATCTCATAAAAGAGTAAGACCGAATACAGAAGTATTTGCCAATTAAATCCGGCGGGAGCGGTTACAGAAAAAACAGCTGAAAGGGGGTCCCCTGATGGTGGTTGAGACGGGGCTTGATTGAGAGCGGGGCGGGGGGTTTGGAAAACAACCTTTGTCTGTGTCAGCTCTATGATTAGCGTTTTAGACTTCGTGCCGAAGGATTTTATCACTGTAATCGCTATCCTATACTAACCAAATGTGAATTGGTGACTTCAGACACTAGCCAGCTATCAGCCATCAATAATAATATTCCAGTCTTCCCCCCTAGGTTTGTGGCTAATTGGAAGCTGGCAACAATCTTTTATTCTGTTATTTATTACATATATTTAAGTAAAATATGTTATCACGTAAGTGACTATTTGTTTTCAGTGATAATAAAGATCTTTAAGCCTATTTTTTCAATGACGTCAATTTAATAAAAAAAACATATACCTAGTTGCATTTTTAATAACTAAAATTAATTGTACAAACCATAACCGAATGTAAATTTGACCAATTTTATTAATGTAACCTTTCGCTTATCCGTTGAATACTTCTTAAACTTTAATTTAAAATAAAGCTCGTCAAAAAAAGATTCCTGCCGAATTCTGCAATGGGATCTTAGGCTTATAGAATCATCACGATGTTACTTAATCCACCACTAGGTTACCATTTCAGAATACAACAAAAGATTGATAATGGTATGTACAAAGTTCAATGGAGTAATGTTTATGTCACTATTTTAAAAAACTGTGCATGGAAGTGACAAAATTACGGTATATTTTAACGCAATTTACCTCAGCTTTTTTTATGGAAAAAAATGCGTGTCTTACCTATATAGTTTAATAATTCAACTGTAGGACCAAACACAATTTATTAATTCATTTACCTTATTATGACAACACGCTCAAAATAGACGCATCAGGTGTTGAGTTGCGGAAAAAAAACCCTTATATACCCTAGTGCAATTCATTGATTTACGTACAAATCTGGCACCGAAAACACGAACAATAGGATGAGCTGTGCCGTATGTGGAACAAGCCTTCGCTATAGCTGATCTTCCCGCTGTCATTCGAGCCCCGGCCCAAGACGTTTAGGGATCAGTCCCTGAATGCCCGGGTTCCGCGGCCGCGCTCAATGGGCCGGCTTTGCAGATCCGCAGTATTGATGCGCGCACCCATCATCGTGAATAACGTTCTCAAACGCTGATGTATGCGGGCTTATCTTGTTTTCCAGACTGCGGGATTGTTTTTGCGACATTTTTGCGGAGTATCGGTTTTATCTTCGTTCCGTTTTACCGGTGTTTTTTAGTCAGCATTGAAGCTACAAAAAGGTAAAAGGTGTTAGTGCGGGATAGTTTAGACGCCAATCCCATACCATTTTAAACTTGGGATATAAAAGAAGATCATAATCACAATAAATTAATTTATTCATGTTGGTTACAAGTAACACTTATACATCATATCGTTGGGAACCTATCTTTCATTAAGGCTTTCATCAAGATTGAGTCTTTTCACCTCATAGAACATGAAAGAATTTAATAAAAATATTCAAAAAGCATAATTGGATGAAACAATCACGCGTGGTGTTACAATACTCACACGCTGATCAAACGTGTATTATTTACCGTTTCTTCAAAAGATACATTTTTGTATCGCAAATAACATTTCATAATAGATAAGAAGAAACTGAAGTTCATGCGCAATCTCATTAAGGCACTGCTTAAGACTCGGAAGAATGTTAAACAAATTTAATTAAGATTTGATTGTCCCTTAATAGAGTACATGACTAAATTATGTTTTTCCTTTTGTTTGGTACTAATATAGACTATCTGTAATGTTTGTTTGTTGTTAAGAGAGGCAGGGCATAGCGATTTGTCGCTTGAACTGGAGCAGCCCGACTGGTGAAATACCTCCACCTTACAGGAGACCGTAGCCAAATAACAAATCACTCCTGTGTTGTTGTTTTCTTGCGTGTGGGTAACGTTTCCAGAGCTCCTGGGAGGTGCTACATTAAAAGCAGGGGGCAAGCTTTCAAGGTAAGGGTGACAAGTCCAGTAACAATTTTAGTTGTGCTGTACTTGTCGCCCTTAAGCAACGACTTCATTACCACTTAAAATCAGGTGGGATGAGGTCAATCTTCAAGTGCAATATAATAAAAAATATTAGCGTATCCTAACTTCAGTACTCCTTCAGCCGTAACAAAGAGCTTCAAATATAACATACGGATTTGTTCTTGGCCGGTCTTATTCCGTGCACGGCGGGGTGCCGACGAAATGTGCAAATGTAAAAATAAACAGCTTTCCGGAGTTAAAAATGTTTTAAAGTAGCACTGAGCCGTTTCTTGACAGTTTTATGCGAAATTTGATATATAATGTGTGCAAGCACCCGAGGAATAATGCGAATCAAGTTTCATTTGATTTATAATTCTAGCAGAGTCGTTGAGGGTACGTAGTTCTTTAATCCATCTCTGAGGTCCTGGGTTCGATGTCCGGTCGGGTCAGTATGGGAAACGACGGTTATTGTGTTCTTGCATGTGAGTAAGGTTTCCAGAGCTACTGGTGGGGTGTGTCATTAGTAGCAGGGGTCAAGCCTTCAAGGAAACAGCCGTAAGTCCACTAACAGCTTTTATTATGTTGTATTTATCGCCCTTAAGCTAGGATTACCTCATTACCATTTAACATTAGGTGGGATGAGGTCAAACTTGAAGTGCAATAAAAAATAAATCACACTTGATTTATGTGTGGCTTAAATATATTATGTTACAGCAAATATGGCACTGCAAATAATGAATATATAGACGCAATAAATAAGACTTAAAAAGCGCACACATTTTAAAAGGTTAGGCACCTATAAAATATGCAAAACTAAATTAAGCTCAAAGAACGCTTACAAATTATTAACAAAACCAAAATGCGCATAAATAACTCCGAAAGCAACCAAAAGATGGTAATAAATTCTGGAACACGTCTTCAGTTAGTTTCGCTTCTAAATGATAAAGCACTGAAGTTGGGCGCGCGGTAGTGTCCCCGCTAAGTCGAGCCAATTAAGGCACTTTTAAGCCTCTTGTAATTGTGTTGCGGAAATAACAGAACCTGCGAATTTTCGTTATCGATTGTTCTCAAGATAGCCAATTCTCATTTCGATTAAGCGTACAGTTACCGTGATTTTGATTGCAGATCTAAAAAATCTAAATATTTAATGTAAAATATAATTTGATTTTAATTCTTAGCATTTTTTAAAGATAAAATTAGCAAAAAACTGATATAAACTATTTATATTTATCAAACATCGTATGAAATTGATTTCGTTTTTAATATTTACATATTTATATTCATTCCTTTAAACTATTTGGAGAGGAACTCTAAGAGATTTTACAAATATGTATCAAGTAAGTTAATGAAATATTTTTTTATTATCTAGCAGTGTGCTTCATCAAATTATTTTTTGTTGTCTATAAGTAATAACATTTTGAAATTAGACTACCTAACATTAACAAATAATTAGGACACATTATACACCAATAATATTACAGGCTAATGCCAGAATGGTGTTCTTTTAACGAAACTTGGCGTAATTTTTACCAGTGTTCCAATGGAATCTTTAATTTCGTAAGTGAATAAAAACTTTGTACTTGGCTATTCATTATTAAATTCTCAGACAACCTCGATTTTTTGTGTTTTCTGCAATGCAACAATATAAATTTTAACTCTTTTTAGAATAATAGCTTTAAAAGTGTGAGAGTACAGCGTTTTTACACAAACCACGGAATTCAGAATGTCGGATTCCATCGAGAAACATGAAACATTTACGTGAAATATGAAAAAATTATACCTACATTTGATGAAACTCATTCATAGGCTATCAAGGCCAAACATTTTGAAAAATAATAATTTATTCATAGAAACAGACAATAAAATAATCTCCCCGCTCAATTGCAAGAGCATCACGCGTGATACGTGAAGGTCGTGAGTTCGGATCCCATGAGACGAAGTGAAATTTTTCTGTTTCTTTAAAACATTTAAAATTCGCTAGTGCGTTATAAATCACTATAAAAAAATATCAAAACCCTCTATTTAACACCGTTTTTCATGAGACTTAATTTGTGATTTAAATCTTTGCATAGGTAATTCAATTATCCTTTTTGGCAAATCAATTAATACGACTACAGTTTGACTGTACCTCCATATCAGTCTATAAAAATGTTACTTCTTTTATAAACGCAATAAGTGAGATATTATATTAATGTCTGGATGTAGGTAAGTTTGATGAATACCTCTTAAAATAAAATAATACTTAATGCTTTTTATCACTCATCAAAATAAAACTATACGACTTGGTCCAAAGTGTTCTACACAAGTTCTACACAACGCTATAAGTTAGATACTGCTACTGTAACTTATCTGCTGAGTTTCTTACCGGTGTCTTCTCGGTAGATATAGGTTCCAAACCGGAAAGAGAATCACTTTGCATTATATACAATGACGATTCGAAAGTGTTATTATATGTAACCTACTTGAATAAACAAATATTGAATTTGAATTTGAATATACATTTGTATAACTATACATACATTAAACAGTAATATGATACTTGACCCGAAATAAATCGTGCGAAGTCGCAGGAAACTGCTAGTGCTGCCATATGTCTGCCCGAACGAAAACATTTTGATTAGATTTGAATGCACTTCGGGATCATGAAATATGCATCAGCCGCGGCGTGTAAACGGGCGGGCGCCTCTCGCATAGATGCATTTGGCGACCGAGTCCCGCCTGCAAAGATATATATGAGTACAGAAGGGTCAACATTTGCAAGATTTATTTTATGTGCCGGCCTGAGACATTACTTACAATAGTATCGTTTCACCCCATTTGGAGTGGAGACTTTGGGGCCGTGGGGTCCAGAGGCCCGAACTTTATACAAAGAATGTCCGCTCGCCTCGTAGAGGTTTCTGGTGACCAGAATGCTGGTAAATACCTCGGCCAACGTTTAAGTCTGGCCATTCAAAGAGGAAATGTTGCTAGCATTCTGGGCACCCTAAACACTGGAGCGGACTATCTTTTGTAAATATTTTGTATATAGGTAGGTATTCTCTTTTTTTTATATATTTTCATGTATAGGTTTGTTCTTGTTTGTAAGTATATTACGGCCTTATTAGAACTCTAAAATAAGTTTGTACTTAAGAAACTAGCCCATCGATGTTTCCTAGTTATTTATGACGAAATAACAATAAAAAGTACTTACAAGTCGACACGAATACAGCGTCAGCAGAATTGGCATAGGACACAACGCTCCATAAGTAATGCACGGTTAGCCAATCACTACATCGATCCTACATTGCGATGTTAGAGTTATCGTCGCCACAAACTATACATACAACAAACCAAGATTGGTAGTCGGGCCTTGGTCCCCGAGCAGATAACACCTAGCTCGGCGGAAGAACTTCCATTTTAGTGACGAATATACGCACCTTACATAATGTCTTTCAACTTTATTTTATTTGCAAGAGTTCTTTTGAGCCATTAAGTATCCATAATTGAAATATTTATATTTTTAATTGTTTTTATTTTGTCAATAATCCACAGCTGTCTGTCATCACAAATCCTAGCTTACGGCTAAGTATATATATGTATATGCCGATACATATTAAACTTTTACTTCATAGTAAAAATTTGGAATATATTTAGAAACAAATTTTGGAATTTCTTTGGGATTATTTTTATTTTATTTATTTAAAAACTTTATTGCACAAAAAAGTACAAACGGTGGACTTAATGCTAGGAGCATTCTCTACCAGTCAACCGTTGGGTCATGCAGATAGTACGTTTATGGGTGCGGTAACAGTAAAAATGTGAGTATGGATAACAACAAAATTAATAATCATAAATAGCAGAAAATTACACACGAGAATAGAATATTCATACATAAGTTCATGATAAATAAATATAATAATTAAACAATAGGGCTTGCTAGAATATAATGAAACGTTAATTATAGAGTATTATGTTTTTTTACAACATCAAATAAAATAAATAGTTTTAGGGTCTTACAGCTTTTAAACAAGCTTAATACAGAGTCAAGTCACGGGTCTTAAATAAAAGGGCCTCACTTAAAATTTGTCGCGGTTCAATTCGCCCACTATACGTAGTTTGCTTAATTTATGCCGTGAATATAAAAAGTAAGCTTTTTTAACGAAACTGGAGGGGTACTCTTAAAAACGAAACGAACAAACGAAAGGTTTCGTTTTTGAAGATTATATAAGAAAATAAGACACAGTTATTAATGATATTACTATATTTCCACAACTATAAGACCTAAGGATTTTACAATAGCTAATTTCAACAATTAATCACGTATAAAGCAAACACTGATTGAATTTAGTAATAACTTCTACGATAATCACTTTTGCCTATACACATTACATTATTAAAATACATATTTTTTTTACGTAAAATAACGAAAGCAATATACTCAATGCACTGCGTGTTCACTGGTCAGAAGCTCGAAGTAAAGTGTGCCGTTGCCGTCGTTTGCTTCATAGCTGGGCGACCCGCCACGATAGCGCCCGCCGGGGAGGGGGCAAACAGTGGCGGGGAGCAGACTCGTGCTTCACTCAGATGTGACGTCATTGTGGCACCACTTTTAATTACGTGCGATAACAATTACTCAAAAGTTTAAGAATGATGACTTGGTTTTTGATTTGCATAAATAATGTTTTGTTTTTTAAAACCGCTTAATTTGCATTCGAAGTGAATTGGTTATGATTATGAGGATTAAAAAGTGCCATCCGTTGTCGGATCTGACATATTTCGTTTATGGGAGTAGACCCCCTGATCTGTACAAGTTTACTCTTAGGTCGAGGACGCAGGCGGATTTTTGCAGGCCAAACTATTTTGCGCTTCGAACGATATTTTACGAGCCGATTAAAGCCTGTTTAATTGCAATACGATATTTTTTTGAGACCAAAAATATGGGTGTTTTTCGATGAACAAAAATATTTTTCCGATTCAAAAGCTTTGTTGTGGATAAATTGTTCAACATTATTGTTAGGCTAGTGCGTTTACTAAACTTGTTCAGTTCAGTTTCTCAGTGTCTTGTTTATGTTTAATTGGTTTGGTCGATATTTCAAGTTTCTAATCTTTATTGTTTAGATCCTAAGATGATAACTCAAACTCAAATATTTCTTTATTCAAGTAGGTTACATGTAACACTTTTGAATCGTCATTGAATACAATGCAAAGTGATTCTACTTCCGGTTCGGAACCTATATCTACCGAGAAGACACCGGTAAGAAACTCAGCAGATCATTTACAGTATCAGTATCTAACTTATTGCTATGTGTAGCTCACTTTGGGCCAAGTCATATAGTTTTGGTTTTGATGAGTGATGAAACAAATAAGTACTCAAGTAAGTTTTTACTTTCAAGAGGCAAGCAGACCAGTCCCCAAATAGTTCGGACAATTAGCATTCATTGATATCAAAATATCCTTTTCGAATCAGTAACGCCATCTATTATACTCAATTTACATAAAATAATTGTCTATTGTATTTGTCTATGCCAAAAAGGAAAATAAAAAGTCTATAGAATGATACTCTCTGTGTTTTAATACAGTCAGTCAGCTTTCTTTAATATGGATTGATAGATGGTGGAACTTTTGCGTGGTAATGTACTTGTACATACATCATATTTATTTTTATATTATCATTATCTTAGAAAGAAATGATACTTAAAACATCAATTTTATTTAAAGACCTATCCATTATATTGAAGAACTATCCATAAATACCCCATACGTGTTTGTTTAAAAAATGCAAAAGGGAGGTCACGACCCTCAGCAGTGAGGAGTACGACGCAAGGAGTAAAGAGTATTTGTTTAAAGGAAAATTTATTTGAGTTTCAGTTTTAAATATGGGGAGCCCCTAAAATTTACTGTTTTTTTTTTATTTTTGTTAAAAATCCTGATGAGTTTTACAGAATACATCTACATACCAAGTTTTTACAGTATTTATTTTATATATTCAAAAGAAATGGCTGTGACATACGACAGACAGACATGATGAATCCATAAGGGTTCCGTCTTTCGCTATTTGGCTACAGAACCTTGAAGAGGTGGACTTAACGCTAGGAGTACCTATTCACGACCTTAATTTTAGTTTCTATATATAGATATTAAGAATATCGACCAGTAGCTAATTACCTATATATTAATTTTCTCCGAAACACTTGTAGATGTTCGTGCTTATCAGCTTAATATTGGAATTCTGGAAATTATAAATCCTGTACTCAAGAAAACGTAATTAGTTCGTTTACTTAAGTAAGCTTTTAGATAAATTAAGGAGAACGCAAAAAAGTTGTTGTTGCCCTAAAATTTGTCTAAGAATTTTAAGCTAGCGCCGGTACGAATACCGTTGCCACGGACGCCGCGAGTCATAAACTCGGACCAATCACAACACGTGTACCATCCCATCTTATGAGATGAGGTAACTAACGACCCCTTTAACAAACGTCTTTTTGTCAACCTAACGCAATAAACTTTTTTTTTATATTGCACTTCAAGATTGACTTCAACCCACCTGATGTTAAGTGGTAATGAGGTCCTAGCTTAAGGGCGACAAGTACAGCATAGTAAAGCTGATACTGGACTTGTCGCTCTTACCTTGAAGGCTTGACCCTTGCTACTAATGTAGCACCCCCCAGGAGCTCTGAAAACCTTACTCACACGCAGGAACACAACAACACCGAAGTGATTGTTATTTGGCTGCGGTCTTCTGTAAGGTGGAGGTGTTTGACCAGTCAGGCTGCTCCAGTTCGAGCGATAAATCGCTATGCCCTACCTCTCTTAAAACTTACTTAAAGTATTTTTTCGATAATTAACTATTCTAATACTTTATAACTACATTGCATATCTATTGCTTAACATTTGCGTGTGTTTTGGTGCCAATATTAGATTGAAGTTAGTATGAGGGGAATTTTTCCATGGTTTTTTTCTTTTACCGAGTGAAGCAAGGTGTGGATGACGTCTGTCAGCATAACATGACTGGTACGTATGTTTAAGCGCAATTTGACGTCTCTAAACGCCACGGCCGCCATTAAGCATAAAAGTCGCGTTTTGGCGGCTTATTTGAATATTGCATTTTCTTTTTAAATTTTTTAACAAAATATTTATTGTTTAGCTGGAGAAGTGAACCAGTCCTCAAAGATGGCACCTGTTCACAAGCATGATGTAGGTATAAGCCATCGCTACTAACCGAAGACCGTTAATAAATTTTATTCTCTAAATATACCAATAAACCTTTTTACGCGTCTCCAGACGTCTCCAGATTGCCTATACGTTTTTGCAATCGGAAAAATTCCACTATCCAACGCGGGTACCTCAATAAGGGGAAAATAGGAATAGTGACAAAGGAAAGAAACGGACTGAAACCTGCTAGTTTCCGGTCGAGAGGGTCCGTGGAGCGGGCCTCATCCGCGCGGCGACACGTCGCTTGGCTGCGTTTGCGTTGCTACTCGGAATTTAATAGTCTACTGAGGCCCACTTGTAGGATTTATTTAAGTATTATTGCCTTATTCAATCCTTAATCACGTTAAAATTATTATTATTCCTGACAACATAACATAAAGTGTAAGTAGCTAAGCAATTGTGTTACGGAAATCAGAAACAACGACGATACCACAACGCCAAGAACCGAGATTGAATAGTGTCGCGTTTTGACCCGTTAAATTATTTTGAAATGGAACGCGAAAGTCTTAAAATTTATTAAACGTATGTGATGTTGTTCAATAACATGCCTAGACCAGAGATATTTAAAGCCTTGTTTTGTTTGTGCAATAATTGAGATCGCAACTCTCAATCCACAAATATATGATCGAAGGCTGTGAGCATCAGTTCCGACCCGATTCGTCACAACTGATTTGACACGCAACGAGTGGTGACGTGTTGACACACTGGACACGATCGCTGTGTCCAGTTGCTGATTGCACGCTCGCAGTAGTGCGTAATATCTGTCGTTTTTACATTATTCATTTCATTTTGCGGACTGGACTCCAGTTTACTTCAAAAGTACATAGGTACTTAAGTGTCACTTAATTTCGAGTTTCGGGTTCGATCACCGAAACGATATTTTCTATATTGACTCAGGGTTGGGTGTTGTGGTACCGTCATTGTTTCTGATTTCTGTGACACAATTGCTTAAGCTACTTACTGCAGAATGAGCAATGTGTGTGATGTTGGCCAATATTAATTTATTTAATTTGATAAACCGTAATTTGAATGAATTGGTTCAAAGTAATAATTTCCGCATAGGATAGACAGCTGATCTCGTTAATCTCGGATAGTACATTGCTCTGATGCTGTGGTAAGTAGCAAAAGCACTTTTGTTACAGATTTCAGGATCAACGATCCAGATACGAGACAGTAAAGGTTCTTTGTCTATATTGACTCAACCGGGAATCAAATCAGATAATAAGTTACTTTGTATTGTATTCAATCATAACTCACAAACGTATCGCCCTTTTTCTCAAAATTTATTGAATTGATAAAAAATATATATATATAGGAAGTTTTATTATCAACAAGATTTTATTACATTAGTAGCAGGGATCAAGCCTTCAAGGTAAGGGCGACAAGTCCAGTTACAGATTTATATGCTGTACTTGTCACTCTTAAGCTAGGACCTCATTACCACTTAACATCAGGTGGCATGAGGTCAATCTTGAAGTGCAATATAAAAAAATATAAAAAAAATATTACATCAAAATAGCATAAGAACCATAGCAAGCAGGATATTAACAATAATAAAAACATATTTTGTCACGTTTTACCCACGTGGACACGTGATTTTATGATAAATAACATTTCTTCTTTCATTCCGAGATCAAAACCTCAATTTGACTGGACTAATACACACATGGACGCACAAAGCTAAAACATTTCAAAACAACGGTTAGATTAAATTCCGCGTCACAGCTTCGCAGAGGGTACAACGAGTGACGGCGTCGACACAAATGCATCGGCCCGACACAGCAGACATTGGACACATTGGACACAAGTTGAAGTGTCGATATGTCGATGAGAGCTCGCACTGTTGTATAGCGCGTACAGTTATCGCAATTGCTTTGAATGTTGGTTAGTTACCTGAATCCATGATTCAATTTGATTCGACGAGTCCAAATGCAATGAACGTGGAATTGGTAGTGATAAAACAATTTATTTATTTTTATCGTGTTAATAGAGATGATGCTATGATAAAATAATTATTCTATTTAGTTTGTCTGATAGATTGCTGCAGTGTAAGCCCGAAGTAAATGCTTTAAAACTACAAAATTAGATACGGACACCTGGACAATAGTTTTCTTTCGTTTATTTTATAATATTTTTTTGATGGGGGGAATTGCTTCGTCGCACTGTACCCTCAACTGAGGGGGAGACGGCATATGTGGGACTATTGAAACCCCCTGGTTGGATCATATCGTCTGAGTGGTTCTGTGGGATGTCGGATCAACCTGACCATTCATGACACCATCAGCGGAACAGCCTTTTACGCGGCCCCGTCTCTAGCCCCCAGAGTAGCCGGAGGGGAGAGTGGGGACGGCTGATCTAACTAGATAAACATAAAAACTCTTGAGCGGTATAATATTATAAGTATAAAATAATTGATTTTACTTTTTGAACTGGAGCAGCCCGAGTGGTGAAATACCTCCACCTTAAGAAGACCGCAGCCAAATAACAATCACTTCTGTGTTGTTGTGTTCCTGCGTGTGAGTAAGGTTTCCAGAGCTTCTTGGGGGTGCTACATTAGTAGAAGAGGTCAAGCCTTCAAGGTAATGGTGACAAAAACAGTAACATTTAGATTCATTATGCTGTAATGTCGTAAAGCTAAGACTTCATTACCACTTAACAACAGGTGGGATGAGGTCAATCTTGAGGTATAATATAAGAAAAACCTTAAAATATATCAAAACAGTTCACTCATCTGCCATGTTCAGTTCAAAAGCGAATCTAGTTCATGCATGCCAACGTGAAACTGGGTAGGTTCGTCGTGTTCATAACTTCCGCTATTCTAGTCTTAATTACCGTCTAAACTTTCCATAACTGAAGCTGCTCCTCCTGTTGGATTTCAAAACACGAACTAGAAGATCTCAGAACTGAGCAATCGGGATTAAATAATGTTTGAGGTGTGAAAAAGTTACAGGCATCAAAAATAAATTATATCGTATTATTAGTATAAAGTTCAGCCAGAATGCGATTAGGTCGACAAATAGACAGGGTTCGATAGTTTCGTCATTTCATAGTATAATATGGAACAAGCGCTGTGATTGGTCCGCACCTTTTACTTGCTGCGTCCTTGGAAACGGTATGTTTAACGTCACTAGCTCACCTTTTTTAACCACGCCCACCGTGCCTTACTTTCCATGATGCCATTTTCAAACGTTAGAAATGCTTTTATGTTTTAAAAAAATAATTATACGAGGCGTAAGCTAAAAACGACTGACAGACAACCGATGACAGGTGATATGGAAAGTAAATGTGAAATTAAAATTAACGACTCGTAGAAAAACGGTAATTTTTACACATTACGAATCGTAAAATATCAGAACCGGGCATTACTATTTTGTCAATCCGCACTTGTTTAGTGAATATCTAAACTTTAGCTTGGTCAAATCGACATGAAATACACTGGTTTTAGCATCAGCTGTGCAATCAGAGCAGGCGGGCATGTGCAGTGCGCTTGTCGCTGTGTCTGTCAGGCGGCGGGACACGCGCTCGGCTGGTGGAGGCCGGTCGCTTATACAATTTGACGGCCAGCTACTGCGCGAATAGAAGTGCAGTTTTGTTTTACGTAGAAAGTAATATTGTGGTCTATCGTCATGTGTATGAATGTTCATGATATGTTCTGTATAGGCAGATACAGAATTTGTTAATGAAATAATTAAAAGAAACAAAAGTGTTCAATCCTCTCGTAGTGTATGATTCGAACCCATGACTTTAATGTATCGCGCGTGGTAATCTTCCGACTGTTATCCACAGCAAAAGGCGATGATTTTTTTTCTGTTGCTACTCGTTGTTAAAGAGCCAAATTAATAAGTAAATGTTTGCATTTTGAGACTGGTTTTTGTGTTCAAATACTTTTAATGCAGATACCAGTACCAGAATTTGGATCATCATCGATGTGTTCCCTCACCGGGAGCATTTGCGTGTAATGTACAGTTGGCGTCAGATATATCGGAGCAGACAAACTGGCCAAATACTTCTGAACACTCATCCACACAGGCAGCTAAATGAGACACATGACGTGCGTGACACATATTGACGTTAAGAGTGTTCAGATATTATTGGCATCTGCTCAGATATTACTGAAGTAATGAACGTTCAGATATTAACGGTAGCGTGTGGTGTATGGAACTTATTGACATTTTTAACTGTTCAGAAGTATTTGGTCACTTTGTCTGCTCCGATATATCTGACGGTGACTGTACAATGTGCACTTCGTAATGATACAAAATGTGTTTACATCAGTGAAGCCGGAGAACCAGGCATTACAATACGCACCGTGTAGTGATACAATGACGAAAGACGACCTCGGATAAGGTAGGCGGCCAAAGCGCGAAAGGTCCCGGGTTCGATTCCCGGTCAGGTGAATTTGGAAAACGAACTTTTCTAAATTGACTTGGGCCTGGGTGTGCTAGGATGACGCCCCCAGTTAGTATCCGTTGTCTGGTGCTCATAGTACAAGGGAAAACCTTAGTTTAAGACCAAGTGATTGGTGTGATTGTCTGGCGCATTTATTTATATTTTATTTAATGTTGCCGCACTTAGCACAATGACCGCTTCGTCTGACATTATGAACACAACTAGATTAGAATGCTCGCAAATATATGCAAACGCTCGTCGGTTAGGGGGGTAGTAGGTAAGTATTATAATGTAATGCTCAAAGTCGCATCTGTAATCTTACATTACTCGCCAATGTCCCCGGTAAGGTAGCAAATGAATTACACAGCTTACCTCATTATGCTTTAAAAGTCTAACACAAACGTTTATTCTTTGAAGTCAGTTCCAAAAACTCATCGTTATTAGAACAACCGCATTCGGAGCATGTGTCGCGCTGATGTCGACATGTCAATTGTGCGTGGAAACCGTCTGCAGCGGACATCGAATGGAGTTTCAAATTCCTATCAGAGTGTTGATGTTTTTGAACAAGCCGTTACTTTGAAATTTTGCCGCTTAAAAAAATATTTATACACTAATCCTACATCTTTGTTAAAATTTCAACTACTGTTTATAAATAGATGTTAACGTATGTATCTACTGTGGTTTATCATGGTAATGGTATCTTGTTGTTTTTCTGTTAATATTGTTTAAAAATGGTATTTAGTCTAAAAATATTTTACCAAATTATATTTCATACGGCAGTAACCGTTTCTCGATATCTACTATTTTCTATACCTCAAGGTTGCTTGGAAGAAATTGATTTTTAACAATAAGACCGCTAAATGTACTTTATATCTGTTAAACACATTTCAGTCAATTTTCAGTGCAATATAATGTATCTATCTAAATGTTCTTTGGAACGAGTTAAAGTATTTATTATAAATTACAGAATTGCTAGAACATAAACAAAACACGAAATACATAAACAAACCGAACAAAAACACACATGTGATCGACAATTACGCAATCACAGAGCGTGGCACATGCCGGCACGCACATGTTGGACCGGCAGTGTTGGTGAGTAGCCGCTTAACATAACGCTGACAATGGGGTCCGTGGCATAAATTACGCAGAGACGGAATGTAGGGGACGCCCTTTTGTCATCCTGAATGGGAAAAGTGCTTTAATATGGACAAGATTGGCCTCGTTAAAACTAGACCTGAATAAAATTAGGGGTGCTGAATATGTGTCGTCGAAAAATACCAAATTTTATGCTTTTTTTTTATATTGCACTTCAGGATCGACCACATCCCACCTGACGTTGAGTGTGACAAGAACAGTATAATAAGGCTGTTACTAGACTTGTCGCTCTTACCTTGAAGGTTTGACACCTGCTACTAATGTAGCACCCCCCAGGAGCTCTGGAAACCTTACTCACACGCAGGAACACAACAACACAGAAGTGATTGTTGTTCGGCTGTAGTCTTCTGTAAGGTTTCCAGAGCTGTTTAGTACAGTCGATAAATTGCTAAACCCTACCTCTCTTAAAACTTTAACTTAACGCTTTGAAATTCATTTATGTTTAGTAGCTACCCCTATTTTCATAATTAAATAGTCGTCGTTAAAACAGTTCTGCGTCTGTCGGGTCAGCCTGTCAACCAATAATTTCTTTATTTAAAAAACGTGTAACATTTTTAAACCTTCGTTAAATACAATGCAAAGTGATTCTACTGCCGGTTCGGAACTTATTTCTACTGAGAATACACTGGTTAAAATCTCAGCAAGTTAGTAACAGTTGCTGTATATAACTTTTGACTATGGGTAGCACACTTTGAACCAAGTCATATGGTTTTGTTTTGATAGGTAAAGAAACATCAAGTCTTTAATTTTAAAAGGTAAGCTGGTAAACGTCAATAATAATAGGGTACATGATTAACATATTCTGTTTGATTCATTAATTAAATTGAACTAAAATTATGAACGCAAAAGATTAAATGTAATAGATGCCTGGGTATCTGAAGATCTGGAAATATGTTTGTAACTCTTTCTCGCAAAAACTAAACTTAAATAACCTACAGGCCTAGCATGCGAAATACGGCAAAACAAAAGTTTATATACCGTTAACTGGGTGATAGCACACCGTACTCGTATTTTTAGCCAATCAGCAGTTGACGCATTGATTTTGACATTTCTTAAGAGCTCAATAAAATTTACTCGCGTGGCGCATGCTACGCCTGGTAAACGAAGTTGCGGGAAAAACTAGTCAAATTCAAATTAAATGTTCTTTTATTCATGTAAATTACACCAGTACTATTTATGAAACGTCCATATAATGCAAATGACGCTACCTCTGGTTTGGAGCCTATAACTTACAGGGAAGATCGTGGCAAGAAACTCTGTCGTTCATATTACAAATAAGTGTTTATATAATAAGCTAGTAAAAATTTCACACTCGCGCCTTCAACTCGCGACGTCTCCCTTCCGCCAGTGGAAAGTATGAATCTGGTATTCCAAGCGCCAAAACCTATTCCATATTCAGCTGCGTGCACACGTCCGGAATTTCGCGCTATCTGTGTGTGAGTACACTCTCACAAATGAGTGTTTACCTCTCTGATTGTCGTGTGCACTGGCCTTTATCATAATGAGCTGTTTATATGAACCTTCACTCTGCACTTTCAATTCAACGACGGTAACATTTTAGACGATATCCAATGCTTCTTTTTTAAGAAACATGCAGTGAGTAGTTGGTTGTCGAGAAGCAATGTATGTTACAAACGTTTTACCGTAAAACAGAATTGGTTGAAATCTGTGTGCGTTGGTAGGGGTTCAGAAATGAAACTTAGTTATGTCAGGGCACGTTTTCGATGTAAAAAATCCTGCCCTGTTTGCCAACCGCGCGGCTCCAAATCTATACGAATAATGTATTATAAACAAATAAAAATAGAGTGTTTTTCTGTTTGTCCAATATTTTAAGAGTCTGCGTTTTAGTTTGATGTGTGAGCTCTCGAGCCGTTTGGAATATTAATAATGAAATGTATTTATCGTTCGTTCACGTATTTTGGGGCTTTTCTTCATGAATATGTAAAGCGCCTAAGAAATGTGGTCGCAAATATTTGATATCTGAAGCAAAAACCTGCATAAAATAGTTGTCAGAAAGATTATGAAAAATACGAACATAACAAGGTAATAAAACTAATAAGAAATTAGATTTTTTTTTATTAAACGTGATTTGAATCTTCGTGGTTTATACTGATGTACAAATAATCTAATTAAATATTAAAATACATACTCGTAATATGCTTAAAAAAGTATAAAAACGAACAAAAATTAAAATACAACATATACTAATACATATATACATATATTAATACACATATACATTTATTAATATATGTATTTAAGTGAAATGTTGTCAATAAACATTGTCAATGGTGACACTGGCCATACCGATAAGGTCTTACAGTTAAATACCGGGTTAAGATCTTAAAGTCCTAGGTTCCATTCCCAGCTTGAGTATAGGCTATTGCGTATTTTCGTCATTTATAAATATTCTGATTGTTTCTAATCCTCTGGAAAGTACTTGTGTTACAGACATCAGAAACGACGGTACCACAACACCCAGACTCGAAACTTTCATTTCCCTTACTGAGCCGACCGGGTATCGAACCGACAGACTACAGAATCAGCAATGTATGTGATTGTGTCCAATATTTATTTATTTATATGAATAATATAAGAATGCGTAAGTAATGTTGCGGGGTTTAATAATTTGTTTATATTTTCCATGGAGTGATAGATCTTCGAATATTTGTGATCAAAACATTCGAACATGTTTTGTAAACAAGACCAACTACTGAGCTACGACTGCTACGACGAGTACTCTCGCTACTTCTACGGTGTTGCTACGGAGCCGTAGCAATGTTACTGATCGCGCGACAGGAGCGCGACTTGTGTTTATCGCTTCATGAAGGGGCGTTAGTTAATTTTTGACGTCAATGTCGGTCTGTCTGTCTGGTCTTGTATTAACATGTTTGTGGCGTCAATCTCAAGCGATTGGATCGTATTTACAGTGGTTCTTTTTTTCTTATAATGCACTCCAAGATTGACCTCATCCCACCTGATGTTAAGTGGTAATGAGTTCCTAGCTTAACGTCGAAAAGTATAGCATAGTAAAACTGTTACTAGACTTGTCGTCCTTGCCTTGAAGGCTTGACCCCTGCTACTAATGTAGCACCCCTAGGAGCTATAGAAACCTTACTCACACGCAGGAACACAACAACACCGGAGTGATTGTTATTTGGCTGCGGTCTTCTGTAAGGTGGAGGTTTTCACCAGTCGGGCTGCTCCAGTTCGAGCGATAAATCGCTTTGCCCTGCCTCTCTTACCTAAGTTTCGTTGATATTGGTCCAGCAGTGTAAAAATGTCAGCTCTTATTATGTACGGCATTCTTGGCGTGTTATTAAGTGTTGCACGCTAGACTGTTTTCCTTTGTAATGGGTTTTTATTAAATTACTAGTCATTTTAGCGAAGGTGGCTTTTAACACAAAACTAGTGGTTTATTTAGCTAGGTAAAAAGGTACTTGAATTTAAGTTTGTTTTTGTAAGAAAGAAAGAAACATTTATTACTTGAAGACATCACAACACAGCCATATGAGTAAACTTAACAATAACAATAAAGGAATGGCCACAAAACAAAAAAAAAAGAAGAAAATAACATAAAACATATTCAAAGGAAAATTAAAAATGAGCGTTCTCCTCGTCAACCAGGCGATGCAGACAATGGCAGGTCGTGATGTCCTCATTAAAAAGACCTCACTCAGCATAAGTCATGGCCCACGTCGCAGGCCATGACGCTGGTGCACAGTGGACCATGTCGAGTGATATACCACGGACGCCGGTGACGTTGCACAGTGACATAAACCTACTTAAATAAGTAATGAAAAATAAACAATTAATAAATAGTATATTCAAAGTCAAAGTCAATATTTTTATTCACATAGATTACATTAGTAATACTTATAAATAGTCTCTATATAAAGCAAACGAAGCTACCTCCGCTTCGGAACCTATAACTAAAGAGAAGATACCGGCAAGAAACTCAGTAGTTTTTTTTAACAAATGAAAGCTACACTTATTACTTTGTCAGTTTGTCAATTAAAATATATTACAATACATTCAGATAAACATAAGATGAACGTGGGTAGTCTCAATAGTGTTAAAAGCACAACAGTATGTGGGTAGGTGTGTTAAATTGCCGCGCGTGCCCGACAACCATTCATCCAGTCGCCGTCGTTAGTTCAATTTACGGTGAATCACATAAAAAGTTACAAATCAGTAAACTTCAATGTCGGTAAATACTATAAGTGTACAAATAAGATATTTTTGATTTCGATCAGTATCTTTTTCAAAACCAGAATTGTACTCCAGTGAGCGGCAACCTGGCAATTTTCTTTTAATAAAAAAAAAACGGTCGTTGCCCAGATTGATCTAACTGAGAGTCGAACACCAGACCTCTTACTCTTTCGCCTAATTTAGTTACTGCGCCATAGGGGTCGTTGGATCCTTGTAAGCGTCAATCTAGTGAACAGACCCAAGCCGAATCAATAACGTATGCTGCCTAGATTGACCTAACTGAGAGTCGAACACCAGACTTCTTACTCTTTCGCCTAATTTAGTTACTGCGCCATCAGGGTCGTCAGATTGTTGTAAGCGTCAATTTAGTGCACAGACTCAAGCTTAATAAAAGTCAATGTCATAATCAATCTTTTTTATTCATAAAGATTACATTGGTAATACTTATTAATAATTAATCTCTGTATAAAGCAAATTAAGTTACCTCCAGTTTGGAACCTATAACTACAGGAAAGTACGCTGCCCAGATTGACTTAACTGAGAGTCGAACACCAAACCTTTTACAATTCGCCTAATTTAGCTACTGCACCATAGGGGTCGTCGGCGTCGAATTAAACGAAGCGACAATGCGTTCCCTCGGACTACCCTCAGGCATCGTTAGCTGCTTCATAAGCGCGTATGCAGATGCGTTTACATACATTATGTTGCGGCGCCGCTGACAAAATTAAACAGCTAGGTGCGGGGAGAGTCGTGTGACCGCGCTTAGTGTTAAAGTGCGGACAGATTTTTTTTTTATATTACACTTCAAGATTGACCTTAGCCCATCTGAAGTTAAGTGGAAGAAATAAAGAATTTTGAATCAATTAAAAAAAAAGTTTTGTTGACATACTCTATACATTTATTTTTATTTTTTTGTAATTGTAAGTAGGTGTTACATTCAGATACAGAACATATAAATAATGGTTTTACAATTTGCAACGACAGGCAGATTTAATTTTTGACGACCTCCGTAGCCGAGAGGTTAGCGTGCCGGACTTAGGCGTCGCGCTATCTCTGAGGTCCCGGGTTCGATCCCCGGTCGGGTCAATATTGGAAACGAACTTTTCTATATTGTCTCGGGTCTGGGTGTTGTGGTACCGTCGTTGTTTCTGATTTCTGTAACACAAGTGCTTAAGCTACTTACCACAGAATCAGAGCAAAAAAAAAAACAAAAATATTTTTAGTACAAAATCATTTACCTACCTAAGGAAAACATGTACCTATCCTTTTTTTAACTTTCAATTTAATTTAAAAGAGTCTATTTCTGTTTATTTGAATTACGACTGCAGTTTTATAACTCAACTGGAAATACATCTCGGAGTGAAATTCTTCTCCGCGAGTTTCCAACGGGTATATAATTAAATGATGTATTTGAGTTTAGTTTTTGAACAACAGTTGATTTTGGTATAGATAAAAAAATGTTTGGTCTTCAATTCCGAGATATTTAATTTTATTGACCATTGTTTTCCGTTAGGAACTCTCATAACACATGTGCTATTTATTAAAGACTCCTGTTTTTTTGTTTAAATAAAAACGTCTCGCTTGTGTTCTTTTTCCTAAAGTCCCAAATTGTTTTATATTTTTATGACTGTTTTACATTGTATTTTAGTAATAAGCATTTATTTTTTGAACAACATAAGTAGGTACCTGAAGTATATATTGAGATATAAGAGTGACAGGGATGACAGCTTGTTATAAATGTTTCATAAATACTACAATCCTCTCCTCTAAATAGAAAGGCACTCCTTAATTAACACAAACTATATCAGTAATCAATTCGCTCTACATAAAGAGACCAGTTTCCAGTATTAACCTGGAATTCGTTAATTTTGCCGAAAGACATCGTTATTTAGTAATTTGTAATTATTTTATCCTCGTCGCCAATGAAGTATATATTTAGGTATAAGAGTGACAGGGATGACAGCTTGTCATAAATGTTTCATAAATACTACAGTACCCTTCGTAAAACCAGGACAGTCCAAATTCGCCCGTCAGCGTGGTGGCTCTACCGCCGTCAAATGTCATTTTATCCAACAGCAAGCAAACTTCATATCAGGTAATGTGTTTGTGAGCGGCTCACCAGCTGTTTACCCGCTGAGCGTGCCGTGGCTTATCACAAAGCCTACTGCCGAGTAATAACAGCCTGCTTTGAAGAATATTTGGAAATTGGAGCGCAAGCCGCGGAAGACTGGCTTCAAACTGTATATGGGTTATCTGCAGATAATTTAAAGAACCAAAAATCATATCTCCCCTTGCGGTGTTGGACTCGAACCCACGACCTTCACGTATCGCACGTGCTGCTGTTCCAACTGAACTAACCGCAAGTTACCGTAGGCGATGAATTTTTCTGATGCATGCCTCCGGTACGTGCCCTCTGTCGAATATGTTTAGAACTACATACTTATTAGTTTATCTTCTGGTTTGGACAGTATCAAATAAAAATATCTTGATGATGATAGTAACTGCCTCTGTTGTCAAGTAATTGGAGCGTTAGGTTTAAAAATCCAGAGATCGTTAATTCAAATCCCGCCGCAAAATCTCACAATATCAATAATTAAAAACAGGAATTTTATTTACAACGTAATATGACTACAATTAAAAACCTGTATAATTTTCTTGCACAACTGGCATCGAATAAACTTTAAAATTTTCACCTTATATTTTCAAACTCGTCTCCTATGTTCAAATCAATATGCAAAAATGTATCATTTAATAAATCTCAACCTATTTAGTATTAAAATATTTGTATTGATAAAACGCCTGTAGAAACTGTATTATTTTTAGGCGAGGTTTTTTAGAAACAAAGTTACTCGTTTGATCCTTAATCTCCATAAAGTTCGGTTGCACACTAAAATTAATTTTAAAGTTCATTACATGCATAATAATTATGACTGGCATGATAGTTCGATGGTTTGCGCTCCTGTCTGGTGAATGAAGGGTTTGTTGTTGTTATGTTCTTAAATAATCTTTTGTTTTTATATAAATTACGACAAATGTGTAAACTTTTTTTTTATAATTATATTTCATCATTATTAATTTTATTACATAAATTATAGTTTTGTAACATAACAATTACGTCAACGTACCATTTTGATTCAAATTAATCTGCTAATCAATCGTTTACTTTTAACTAGAGCTAGTATCACCGTATGAGTTTCGTAATGCTACGTAATAAACATAAAACAAAAGTTATTTATTATGACTTCATCTTGATGCAACATATGTATCAAGCTTTTGAAATCCCTCCGAAAAACAAAATCCTTATCGTTACATTCAAATCATGGCTTTAATTGAATCCTCAAAATAGCTTAAAAAAAAAGTAAAAAGATATTGAGAAAACTTTCTAAAAATCAATTTAAAACATAAAATTAAATTACAACTACATATTTTCATTCACAAACCGTCCTAACATTTGTGAACTATCCATAATAAAATCACTACTCCCAGTTTACAACCGCTACGCTGTCATCATGCCTAGAATTTAAAACAAACCTCATTACACACTTTCGTCATATACGCTCGTAGCACACAGCTCCGTACCGGGCCGTAGCTCAGTCGCGTTCTAGACGGCGCGCCGCGCGCACGATGTCCCTGCTACGACGCGCTACGGACGATCCCAGTGCTACGCGCGACGAATGCGTGTAACTTTACAAATATCTCAATTACTTGATAGTGATAGTTGCCAAATTGTATTAAGTGGTAGTGTCGTGTTGATGTCTATTCGGCTAGTTTGAGTGCAATGATCAAGATGAAAAGGATTTGTCATCTCATCTTCCGTCTGCTCTTCTTGCTTGACGGTAAGTTTATTATTATAAAAACTAGCCGTCGACCGTGACTTCGTTTGAATTTTGTAGAATAATAACTGTTGAATATAAATTAGAATTTTATTTGTCTTCCAAATTGTATTCATATCAAGTCGGTAGTTTTTGCGTGAAAGAGTAGCAAACATAAAAAAGTGTAAATTCTTACAAAATTACGCTCTTACAATAAGTAGGATGAAATTTTTAGTAACCGCTTTTATCAGAAAACATATTTTTTTTATTAAGATACGGAAATAGGACGGTCAATAAATATCAAAGCTAAAGCTAGGTGGACGACAATTTTGTGCTCAACAATTAAATTTGTTTTTTTTTTAATTCAAACTGATCTATAAACAATGTGCAAAAAGCCCATGGAAACATTTATAAATGACTATTTTCTATATAAATATATAATAAGAAAATACGGATTTCATTCAAAAGCAAAAAAAAATTAGTTTATCAGAAGTATACAGTTAGACTCCGGCTTATACATACCTGTGGTTTAATTTTCCAAAAGATATGAAACCAACATTTGAATTATTTTGAGGTTAAGAATTTAACTTGGGGTGGAAAAGCGTTTGAAAATAAAAACACAAAACAATCTTCATTCAAAAGATTATATTCACGGAAAAACTTAATTTTATTCATGAAAAATTAAAGACGTACAATTAAAACGAAAGAAACAGTGTTTCTTTTACTTTTTTGAGTAATTTTAGAGGCGAAGAAATAAAATGTCTCTTAATTTATGGCGTGAATTATGACAAATGGACAGAATGTTCGTTTTCCTGCAAGCTTCAAGTTAAGCGCAATTTTTCCTCTTCATGAAAGTTATGAAGATAAAATTGAATTTAAATATTTGTTCTTATTTGGTCATTCTGATGTCAGATTGATCATGCTTTACATAAAATAAAAAAGTCTATTGAATGTCCGTTTAGCCCAAATGAACAAATAGAAGATAAAAAAATAGCACTGGTATAACATACAATACTTGTCTTAAATGTTTTTATATTTTCCGTTACATCATAAAGTTCGTAATTCAAACGCGAATACTTTATTGGCTTAGCAAATTGATATCTAACGATTGAAATGTCAGTCTTAAGTAACTTAAAACATATGTTTTGAAAAAGATAAAGTACAATTATTGTTACACTTTAAAGTAACATTTTTTTCTAAATAGGCGGTAGAAACACTTCAGTTTCAATATTCATTTGTTGCTTAATGTCATTTGTAAAATACGTGGCAGACATAGAAAAAAACTATTTTGAAACATACAATATATTTTTAATATCAGTTGGAGGAGCACCACTCGCGATATGTGAAGGTCGTGGGTTCGATTCCCGCACTGCAAGGGGAGATAAAAAAATCAGTTTCTTTAAAATATATTTTTAATAGTTTAAGGACAAACAGTTTTTAATAAAATTATATTTAATTTTTGTTGTAGTAAAAAGTTAAGGTTTGTAAATAGAACTCTAATATTACATCAAAGTACATAAAACAAAAACAATTTAAAAAAATATATTCAAGTACCTAATATAATTATAATTTTATCGTAAATTTTAGAAAACTGTCATAGTCAATCGGACAAGCTCAATAGAAATGAAATGAAATTTATGCGTCTGCTCCAACTCTGTTCAGCGGTTAAACGTACAAATATTATATTAAGACGGAGTATTTGTGTTATCTTTGTTGATTTGGGTTGCCATATCGCAGAGGTACACTCTTGTCTCAAAACAGGACAATGTATTGTGCTATTGTCCCAACATTCACTATGAGGTTGCCATACATCTTAGTTAATATTCTCTCTGTTTTAAAAAACCCCTAATGTTCGTTATTAGCGCATCTTGGGTGAGAAACTTGTAACAATGTATAAGTACTTTTGTTAGCGTTTGAAAATAATGCAAAAATGTATAGAATTTAGTTAATTATTTACAAGGAATGAAAAGCTGGTAGAAAATAGTACAACATTGGTAAGATAAATTATGATGACAGATAAATTATAAAAAAAAAGTGTCAAAGATAATATAATATAAGAAAAATATTGAAACTTAACAGGTGCATCCTGCACAATTGCATTATTTGATATTGAGGGAGTAATGACAGAACATTTAATCCGATATTTAAAATAATGTAACGGGTCAAAACGCGATACCATTTTTATTTAGTAGTTAATACGAACTACTTACTAAAAATTAATAATTATTTTAAATGTTTAAAATGAACCGCGAAAGTCTTAAAATTTATGTAATCCGATATTTTGTGGCAACGGCCATTTTAGACCGATTTCCATTAAACAAACTCGTACATAAGAACACACGTGGATAATTCTTCTATTAATTAAAAAAATATATTGAAATCAGTTCACTTTTTCGGAGTTACGACACCACAGACAGGCACGTCATGTTTATAACAACCTGTCGTTTTTGCGTCCAGTCTCAAAAATATTCCGACTGCACCAATTGGGCTCAGTGGTTACAAGAATAATTATTATATTAAGACGGAGTGTGTTGATTTAGGTTGCCATACCGGGAAGGTAAACTTTTATAGGAAAATGTATACGTGTGTAATTGTTTCAAACCTTTCACTATTGATCCTGAGAACGTAAATTTGTTTTTCAATAACATAAACAATTCAAAGTCAAAGTCAAATATTATTTAATTCATATAGATTACATTAGTAATACTTACTAATAGTCTCTGTAAAGCTACCTCCGGTTCGGAGCCTATAACTACCGACTAGATACCGGCAAGAAAATTGAGAAATTAAAACATTGGTTTTATTTTGTTTTTGTCAATTTATGGTTGACCTTATACAGAAGTCAAATATATAACATATGTATATTGTAAATATCTTCGTGAGTTCGCCTAGAGAACAAGAAAATAAGTAAATCTGGGGCTATTTTTGGGGGATACATGGTGAGCGCCATCTTAGACCAAAAGAGGCAGATCGAACAAACTTTTTCTTTCACTACCCTTTAATAGAAATCCTAATAAAAGCACTTTATGAAACATGTACAAAATATAAATACATATTTAAACATTTACATATATATAAAGCACTCTATTGTCCGTTGGTCTTATTTACTAACATTATTATTAATTGACAGTGTTATTATACAGCACAGAATTTTGTGGGTAAGTGTTTTTAAAGCCCCGCGCGTGTCCAGCAACCGCTTATGAGTACAAATATTTGACGACCTCCGTAGCCGAGAGGCGAGTGGGCCGGACTTTGGCTTAGCCTCCGACGTCCCGGGTTCGATCCCCGTTCGTATCTATATTGTCTCGGTCGGTTGTGGTGCCGTCGTTGTTTCTGACTTCTGTATGGCAGGTGCTTAAGCTACCTACATAATATTACTAAATCAGAGTGTTCTCGAGTTGTTACATCACATACGTCGCTCATTCTTTTTTAGGATCGATCCATAGTAAAATAAAATTGATATTGATATATACAGCGCATCGTATTAGAATAAGAAACTATTATGTCAGACCTTCTAAATTGTAATACGATATTGTGAAAGATTTTTTTTTTATATTGCACTTCAAGACTGACCTCATTCGACCTGATGTTAAGTGGTAATGAGGTCCTAGCTTAAGGATGACAAGTACAGCATAATAAATATGTTACTGGACTTGTCCCCCTTACCTTGAAGGCTTGACCCCTGCTACTAATGTAGCACCATCCAGGAGCTCTGGAAACCTTACTCACACGCAGGAACACAACAACACAGAAGTGATTGTTATTTGGCTGCGGTCTTCTGTAAGGTGGAGGTATTTCACCAGTTGGGCTGCTCCAGTCCGAGCGATAAATCGCTATGCCCTACCTCTCTTAAAAATTATTAAATAACCATACATTTTTAGTCTACCCTTTTGCGTAAAACAACTTTCAAAATATTCATACCAAGTGTAAGCAAAAGCTTGTATCAAACATGAGGAGTTAAGCTATTCTGATTCAATAAGCACGATATAATATGTACATTCACAAGTCCATTTGTAGATCTTAACCGCGATTCGTCCCGAAATAATTAGAGGCCGATATCCGGGATAATTACGGGAAACAACGCAGCGGGATTACTCGGGGAACGACTTGTACGAGGATGTATGGAGGGGGAAATAACAACAAATGAAACTAAGCTACGGATTATTGCTTGGCAAGTTTATTCAAACCCAAAGTCGAAGTCAAAGTCAAAGTGGTGTCAAAGTCAAAGTAGTTTCAAGGTCAAAGTGGAAGTCAAAGTTATATTAATTTTATCTCGCAGTTATGATAGGTATGATAGTTATGATCAAATAAATTAGTTGAGATTGACTGCCCAGCCGATTTAAGCCAGGGCGATCAATCTCAAGCAATTTATTTGATGAAGTTGATATCAACCAATTACGCAGGATTGGTGTATAGGTAGTGTCCAAACGTTTGTGCAACTGCGAAAGTAACTCTGTCTATATTTTTGTTTGTCTGTCCTGCTTTCACGCCTAAACCACTAAACTGATTTTGATGAAATTTGGTACAAATTTACTTTGAACCTCTGGAAAGGAAAAAGGCTGCTTTTTGTTTTGAAAATAAGTGGGAAAGGGGCAATACCGTCCCTGAGTATTTGTGTAGCAAAATATTTATTTTTTAAGTTAGAGATATGAAATTTGGCATAAACTTTGTTTTGAATATTAGGGGAGATTGAGGTAAAACTGACCTTGAAAGTACGAACGAAGTAGCTGTGCGCTAGTAAATGAATATATTTTGAAATCAGTTTAGCAGTTTCTAAGTTGTTATATACAGGTACAAAATAAAAATAGTTTCTCTACAAGTTGAGTATAAACTCAAACTCTTTCATTTTATCGGTGTGACAATGGATGTAAACATATTACATCATGGTACCTATTTAGGCATAGTTATATTTGGGTTAGAGCAGTGATCGTAATATAATCATTCTTAAATTTTATTATAACAGTAAAAATTCATTTGTATGAAACAAATTTAGAAATGAAATTTCTTATTTATTAAACTTATCATCAAAATATTCACTTAAATTCAAATATCACTTTTAAATTAAAACTACTCTCAAGTTCTATCAGAAAATTATATAACAATGTATAATTGTCAAATCGTTTCAAAAATGGCCGAAGCGAAATCTATTTCAATGAAAAACCTAACTAACTCAAAAAAAATTATAAATTATCTCTTTTTACCAGTTTTATCAAACTGAAATATTCCTGTCCAATTTCAATTGGATCTGTCGCAAACCACCTCAGAACAACGTAGAAAAAGAACAAAGTGACATCTAAAGAGTGCACCGTAACTTAGCGAAGAAATATTAATATAATTCATTCAGCTCCGGCATCCGAAACTGCGCGATAAAGCGATCCAATTTTATTGCCGCTCCCTCGCCGGCTCTTTGATATTTTTTCAATATTCCCCTCAATAAACTTCTAGATTTTATTTCAATCCTGGCTGGCACTACTTTAGGGAGACGTTTACACTTGCCCGAGTTATGAATACCGTGTAACGTAACTCTGTCGCGCCCCTTCCAGTTAATGTCTTTATTCGGTCTGTTCATTTCGGTGGTGAATACGTTTTTGCTTATAACCGGGCTTTCTTATATAATATGCTTATAAATATTATTATTGTGAAAAATTCGTCTAGATATTGGCGACGTCGGTGGCGCAGTGGCTAAGGTAGGCGGCCAAAGCGCGTAAGGTCCCGGGTTCGATTCCCGGTTGGGTCCATTTGGAAAACGAACTTTTCTAAATTGACTTGAGTCTGGGTGTGCTGGGATGACGCCCCCAGTTGGTATCCGTTGTCTGGTACTCATAGTACAAGGGAAAACCTTAGTTTGAGACCAGGTGATTGGTGTGATTGTCTGGCGCATTTATTTATTTATTATATATTTATTATTTCTAGGAATCTTATCTATGTGTAAATAATTAACTCCACGCGAACGAAGTCGCGGGCGGCCACTGGTACTTTATATTATATTCATATTTTCTGTTAGTATTTTTCTCAATAAACATTTTGCTCGGCCGTACCCGTTTCTCGATATCTACTTTTTCCTCTACCTAAAGGTTGCCTGGAAGAGATTGCTCTCTAGCAATAAGACCGCCTATATTGTACTGGAATATGTCTGTCTGTCTGTAAAACCAATTTCTGTAAGTTTTCTGTGCAATAAAATGTATATATATCTATCTATCTATAACAAAAGCAACAAAATGTATAAAAATAAAGAATAATTGTACACAATAAACCACAATAATACCGGGTTCCAATATTTGAAAAACCATCCTTTCTACGGATAGTTATTAATTATACGAGGCGTAAGCTAAAAAGACCGTATGAATAACTCAAACTCAAACTCAAATATTTCTTTATTCAAGTAGGTTACATGTAACACTTTTGAATCGTCATTGAATACAATGCAAAGTGATTCTACTTCCGGTTCGGAACCTATATCTACCGAGAAGACACCGGTAAGAAACTCAGCAGATAAGTTACAGTAGCAGTATCTAACTTATAGCTATGTGTAGAACACTTTGGACCAAGTCATATAGTTTTATTTTGATGAGTGAAAAAAGCATGAAGTATTATTTTATTTTAAGAGGTAAGCTGGAGCAGACCAGTCCCCAAAGGTGGCACCTGTTCACAAGCATGACGTATGTGCCAGCCATCGCTTCACTCAACCATATTGAAGGGAATGTAACGACCCGCCACATAGCGCCACCACCCCAGTGACATTTTAGTGAGCATGACTAACTCCCAACTCCCTTTGGAAAGTAATTACAATTTAAGTCATCAAACCAACTATAGGACCCGGAGCACGAAGTAGTAACCTACCTACATCTTATTCTGTTAATTTGAGACTACTTAATAATTCGTGATAGCCATGTCTATCGTACAAAATTACCAATAACAATGTCATTTTGTCAAATGAAAATTAAAAATATCGACATGTCACATAATTAAAATAAAAGAAAATAATAATTTATGTCTACTTATAGTATAAAATTAAAATTAACAATGTCATTTTGTGAAATAATAAATTAAATTATCGAAACTGGCGCTTAATTAAAAAGACAAAAAAACGTTTCAAAACATGTGTTGTCACGTTAATTAATATCAGGCCAAATATCTTTATCATTGAGATAATCATTTACTGTATAATAGCCTTTTTTCATAAGTTCATTTTTAACATAGAACTTAAACTTGTGCGTAGGTAAGTTAACAATAGTTTGCGGTAATTTATTGAACATTTTTATGCTTAACCCAACGAATGAATTTCCAATTTTATGGAGTCTACGATTTGGAACAGCAAGTTTATGTTTATTTCGGGTGTTAAATCGATGAATGTCTGATTTTTTTGGAATTTTGTGCAGGTTTTTGTGAACGTGCAATAGACAGTCGAGTATATATTGCGATGCGACTGTTAGTATGTTAATCTCCTTAAATCGCATTCGCAGCGAGTCGCGGGGTCCAAGCCTGTAAATGGCTCTAATAGCCCTCTTCTGTAAGATGAAAATAGACTGAATATCGGCTGCAGACCCCCACAAGAGTAGACCATATGACATTATACTGTGAAAATAACTAAAATAAACTAATCTCGCTGTTTCCTCATCAGTCAGATGTCTAATTTTCCTAACTGCATATGCGGCTGAGCTTAGTCTTCCTGCTAGAGCAACAATGTGAGGAGACCATTGCAGTTTTGAGTCCAAGGTAATACCAAGGAATACTGTCGAGTTGATGACCTCAATAGGCTCATCACTCATTTTAATTACAGTGTTCACTTGTTTAACATTAGGCATTGTAAACTTTACACATTTAGTTTTTTTGGCATTAAGTAACAGATATAGCGATAAGACCGCCTAAATTGTACTATAATCAATCTGTAAAACCTATTTCTGTAAAGTTTTTGTGCAATAAAGTATATCTATCTATCTATCTATATTTGTCGTAAACCATTGCGTTACTTCAGAAAGAGCATAATTAATATCATCAAAAGTTTGTTGGTGCCTATTAATTTTGAAAATATGTAAAAATGGTATGAAAGTAAATTATGAAATGGTATAACCGACTCGTAGTCGGTTGGAAAAAAACGGATAGTCATTTTTGACACATTACGAATCGTAAAAAAATGGAAACGGGCATTCAAAATTAAAGATTAATGCTCGGTTCCAATATTTGAAAAACGATTCGTTCTAGTAACGGATCGTAATAAATTATACGAAGCGTGAACTAAAAACGACCTTATGAAAAGGTAATAATGGTATGAAAAGTAAATTATGGCATGGTATAAACGACTCGTAGTCGGTTAAAGAAAATCAGGTAGTGATTTTTGGTACAATTTAAATACTGACGACCTTGGTGGCGCAGTGGCTAAGGTAGGCGCCCAAAGCGCGTAAGGTCCCGGGTTCGATTCCCGGTCAGGTCAATTTGGAAAACGAACTTTTCTCAATTGACTTGGGTCTGGGTGTGCTGGGATGACGCTCCCAGTTAGTATCCGTCGTCTGGTACTCATAGTACAAGGGAAAACCTTAGTTTGAGACCAGGTGATTGGTGTGATTGTCTGGCGCATTTTTTTTTTTTATTTTATTTATTGACGATTTCAATTATTGCATAAGATTGTTTAAGTATTGTCAATATAGTCAAGTTTATATGTCACAAATGCGTGTATACGAGAAACATATGACATAGCATAACTACTTGCTCAAGTACGCCACACCTCTCCACTTCCTCGGCCAACTTTGAGTTGCATGCAACATCGTCTGTTGATTAGTTGTCGGAGTTGCGAACATTCTTCACGGTCCGTATGAAGTTGCTAGTTGGTACCCGCAACTTTAGTTGCTTAAGAGGATTGAAAAATTATACGCAAGTATGTTTCTCTGTGTCAGCGGGAAAAACTTTTGTGCACTTGTGAGTAAGAGACGAGTATGTTTGAGTTATGTGCCTTTAAAGGATAAAAGAAAGAAGAAAAAAACATTTTTAACACAGATATCACAATACAGCCATACGAGTATACAAAACAATATAGGATTGGAGATGGAAAATAATAATAATATGAAAAAATAAATGTAAAAAGCAGAATTAAAAAAATGCGTCCTAAAAATAAAAAATAAATACACGCGCCAGACAACCACACCAATCACCTGGTCTCAAACTAAGGTGTTCCCTTATACTATGAATACCAGACGACAGATACTAACTGGGGGCGTCATCCCAGCACACCCAGACACAAGTCAATTTAGAAAAGTTAGTTTTCCAAATTGACATGACCGGGAATTGAACACAGGACCTTTCGCGCTTTGGCCGCCTACCTAAGCCACTGCGCCTGGCAAAGATCATTTTGTTGTCTTTATGTCCGTGTGGAGGTAAAAAGTTCTATTTATTTGAACTTTTCATCAATCAATCATCAACTAATCATTATATTGTAAATTCAAGGATTTAGTTCCGCACCATAAAAATGTGGCCAATATTGTAAATTTTTCATGGTATCATTCTACAAAATATGGAGGTATTATGTATATTTACCAGAAATGAAGCTAAACTGACACTTTAAGTGAAAAATTAAATTAATGCAAAAATCTTCAATAACCTTATTTTACTTAGAATATTTTTTAATGTCATTCTCTTAGTGAGATTAAACCCAATCAAAAAGGTTATATTATTGAGTGGCTTTAAAGGTTTTCCAACATTTCTTCAAAGAATTATAGAATTTTTCAAATTAAATCACAAAGTTAAGTAATTTTGCAAACTACATACATTTATTATTTTTACAGTATACAGTACGCAAATTCAAAATATGGTACTATCCCTACTATACTATAATAAATGCGAAAGTAACTTTGTCTGTATTGATTAAATTTGGTATAAGTATACGTTTAACCTTAAGAACGAACATAGTACTACCATACTACCTTTGAAGGTTTATATGGGAAACTGTTTATTTTTTAATTTAGACATGAAATTTGGCACAAATATATCTCGAACCTAGAATTATTATAGACTACTTTTAAGGTTTAGAATAACTTTATTTCTTATAAAGAATTACAAATTCACTTTCTGAGAAACTAATGCTTAAAACTAAGGTGATTATTTATTTAGAGCGCACAAGGGTACGTGAATATACAGAGAATGAACAAATAATGTGGGTAAACAACAATATTTGTTTCCAATATCAGGGGAGATAGGGGTTAAACCGACCATGAAAGGATGTTGTCCACGCGAACGAAGTCGCGGGCACATCTAGTATACATTTTTCTTTAGTTCAGCAGTGCCAAGTGTGTAGTTTAGATCCCAGTAAATTCATTTTTTTTTATGTTTTCTCTACGTAAAACCACCTCCTTCAAGGAATATTCTAAAAAGAAGAATTAGCTGATCGGTTCGGCTGTTCTCGAGATTTGCGCTTAAAACACATTCAGCGATTAATTATAATATTTTAGTTAATACACTTGCCACAATAGGGCACAGGGCGGTGACGTAAACAGGCGAGGACTTTGTGGGCAATCGCTTTGCATTCAATCGTCATCCGCCCTTAAGGGCTGAAGGGAACGCGGAGGAGAAGAGTAAATAAAAATGAACAATTATAACAAAACACAATGGAAATTTTAGATCTTGTGTTCAAAGCTGCTTTAGATCTGTTAAAATTATGAATCTTAAATGAGTATCATTGGTTAGTTTCAGATTTTTAGGGGGTATAATTTTATTTTTCAGTTGAGGGATGATATGTGCCGCTTACGTTTAAGTCTGAATAAAAAATCTATTTTACTGTTTCTAATGGTAATAAAATAGTGTATATTGTGCTACAAATAAAACAAACGTTAATATATACATTTACAGGCTGACTTAATGCAAATTTTATCTTCGATCTTTCTAGACGTTTCGGTCTTTTGGTTTCAGTCTTTTCTAAAGAAGCGTCAACCATTGCGTGACATACGGGCCTAGCATACGCGACATGTCAAATTTATCGCATGAGACGACAAAAGTTTCGAAACTGTTGACTGGCTAATAGCACACCGCACTCGTATTTTCAGCCAATCAACAGCTGACGCACTGACTTCAATCGATTTTGACGTTTGATAAAAACGCGATAAAATTAAGTCGCGTTGCGTTTGCTAGGCCTGATTGACGGGTAACTGTTTGCTTGACAGCTGTCAAACAACCCAACCACAGTCAGAGAGCTTGCACTGTTATTAAAAACATTCAATTAAATAAAAAACCAAATACGCTTCTCGAGTCACTCAATCGTCTCCCTAAGGTCCGGCAGTAAGATTACATAGTCGTAAAGAGGCGGCCGATCCCCCCCCCTCCTCCTCCTCCCTCTCCCCGCTTACTGACGGTAAAAACCGCGTTAAAGCCAGAGCACATCACGCCGCCTTTAATCCCTAGTAAAGTCAGATTTTACAGCGTTCGGAAGTGGGTGCGCCGCTTCAAATAAGTGTAAAAGATGAGCGGGGCTGGCTTGTGGGGAGTTTTGTGCCTATGTGGAGCCTCTGTGGTTCGGGGGCTTAGGGATCTACTGAATTGTGGTCTCGTGGTCCTAGGTTTGATTGGCTTGAGCCAATTATTTTATTTTTAATGTTATCTATATATAATTTATCTCAAAAGAGTTAGGGTATAGCGATTTATCGCTTGATAACGAGCAGTCCGATTGATGGAAATAACTCCACCTTATAGAAGACCGCAGCCAAATAACAATCACTTTGGTGTTGTTGTGTTTCTGCGTGTGAGTAAAGTGTCCAGAGTGGGGGGTGCACCATTAGTAGCAGGGATCAAGCCTTCAAGGCAAGGGCGACAAGTCCAGTAACAGCTTTATTATGATGTACTTGTTAATGAAGTTAGTTAGCTAAAATAACTATGAGACAACCGGATGCTTAAAAAAGCATACATGTGCGTAGCATTATATTTTGAAATTAATATCCCTTAAAAACCCTAAGTTAATAGCTTGACGAAAAATTATGAGAAAAAAAATTGTCGTCGTGAGTGAAAATCAATTTGAGTTAAAAAGTCGTCGTTAAGACAGGACATTGTCTATAGGGTCAGCTAGTGAGATAAAAAATCATGTTCAAACGAAAAAACTCGGTAACTGCATTAGTTCACAAGCAGATTCCACCACCCTTTAAAAATAAATCTCTTAAAACAGTGTTTCACCCAAAGCATCCGAAGCTTAGTGACCTAAAAGAATGTTTCTCTTAAACACACAAAGAGAAATGCACTCCACTTTTATCTATAGAGTGCTATGCGTTTATCGAAGTAATACGGAATGTCTAATGCATTCTCGACCATGCACCGCGCCGATACCGTAATGCTTTAAAACGCAGCTGCTCTCATGCAAAACTAAAGCGTGTCCCTAAAGGAATAGCGAGGGGAATAGATTGTAGCTTCGTAGGAAGAGTTTCGCAAGTATTTGCAAGTGAAAGAGACTACAAGTGGACAAGTGGCCCGTGAAATGAGCGGTGGAGTAAAAATTTTGAAGATAACTTGGTCTTTGGACTTTGTATCGTCCTTATGTTACGGACATAAGATTTAAAATTGAACTGAATAGAAAACCTTCATGTGGTATTCATCGTATAGAGAAAAGTTGTCAAGCGATGAACTGGGATGTGACCGAGAGGTGCTTGAAAACCTATAATGCTAACCTACTAATACTTAACATGAGAAAGTTGGTGTGTCAGTCTGTAGCGCTTTCATGCCAAAACCACTGAACCGAAACTTGGAACATATATACATATAAATTATAGATAGTCTGAAGGCTGAGAAAAGATAGGTAAGCAAATTGTTAATGCAAAAAAGGGTTATTCATAAGTATTACTAATGTAATCTATGTGAATAAAAAATATTGACTTTGACATTGACTTTGGTTGAAAAAGGGGGATGACAGTGTGACTGAGAGGTGCTTGATGAACGATAATTCTTACTTACTACTTTACATGCGACATTTAGTCTGTCTGTCTATATACACAGATAGTCAGGAACCTTAGAAATAAATGATTAATGTGTATATAAGCAAAGGTATTTTGCGCAATCCTGTGTTTAAACTTCCGTTATGGGTTTCGAACCCATGATCTTCAGGTATCGCGCATGCTGCTCTTCCAACTGAGCTAAACACAAGTTAATGTAGGCAACGAATTTTTCTATTTATGTTTATTTAATTTATTTACAGTATATACTTTCTTCAATATAGGAAAATACGTAGATGTCAGGTTGCGAGATGGGCAGGCCTAGCATACGCAACGTGACTAAATTTTATCGCGTTCTTAACAAACGTCACAGTCGATTAAAGTCAGTCCGTCAGCTGTTGATTGGCTGAAAATACGAGTGCTGTGTGCTAATAGCCAATCAACAGTATCGAAACTTTTGTCGTCTCATGCGATTTTGTCATATTGCGCGTGCTAGGCCTAGGGGGCTCGTTACGTCACTTGTGGGCCATAAATGTACCCATTGATGACACCATGCGAGAATTAAAAAAAAGAAAATTTTTGTAGGTTCGTATCGCACGCTTCAAGGGGAGATGATACTTTTTTTGCTTTGAAATATATTTCAGGTTCGCTTGTGCAATGCGATGCACTATAACAAATTGTAAAAATATAATTTAGGTACAGACCTGTTTTATATATTGAGGTAGTTTTAGGCAATGTTTTTTATCCTAGTACAACGGAAAAGTTCATCTCGTACGTTGCGGTTAGATCAGTTGGAAGAGCAGCACGCGCGTTACGTGAAGGTCGTGGGTTCGATTCCCGCACCGCAAGCGGAAATGATTTTCTTCTGTTTCTATAAAATATTGGGTATTGGCTTACATACCAGTATTGCCAAATGCAGATTAGTGAACATAATGCTATGTTACGTTCGATTATCTAATCGTAGTAGTATTTTGTATACAGTACAATCCACTTACCCTTTTTTTCGACCAATAAATAGATAATAATGTTGTGTTTCTTGCTTTCTTCCTAAATATTCACTAAATAGGTGTAGACGGCACTTCAAAGTAACGTCTCGTGATATTTGACGTCACATCTCGCTTAATTCAAGCGAAGATAACCGCCTCGGGACGCGGCCATACTCCACAGTGCGTGACTGAACACGTCTACATATCAAATTTGGGTGAAAATTAGAATTTACTTGATTTAAACAGACTTCCTGACTAATTGATGCCAATTTAAAAGGAAAAGTTAACACTGAGTTTGTTAAACCGATTTCCATAGGTATATTTTTATATATATATTTTTTGCTCAATACTGTATTGGTGATTAAAATTTGGAAAAAAAATAAGTTCATTTACGAGTATGTTTTCTTGCGGCCTTACTAATTTCTTGCTATCTACTATTTACATTGTTGGCAGGGAGATATCGCCTTAAAGCAATCTGATAGCTTTTTTGTACTACATTAGTGTCAGTAAACCAATTTCTTTTTTGTCACCTGTTGTTGAGTGGTAATGATGTCCTAGTTTAACACGACAAGTACAGCATAATAATAGCTGTTATTGGACTTGTTACTCTGCTATTAATGTAGCACCCCCCAAGAGCTCTAGAAACCTTACTCACACGCAGGAACACAACAACACGGAAGTGATTGTTATTTAGCTGCGCTCTTCTGTAAGGGTATGGTATTTCACCAGTCGAACTGCTCCAGTTCGAGAGATAAATCGCTATGCCCTTTTAGTGACATAATATATTAATTTATAAGGTGCTATTTTATAAATGCTATGTCATGTGTGTGACTATATATAAACATGGCTTTTTTTCTTTGATCTAAAAAATAGCACCGACTAACCTCACAACAACACGGCCCGAGCCCCACTATGGGGCGCCCTCTGGTAGTCGTATATTTTTTTAGGGTTGTGACCACTCCGTATTGTCTCGGGTCTGGGTGATGTAGTATCCTCGTTGTTTATGGTTTCTATAACACAACTACTTTAGCTACTTACCTTAGAATCAGAGCAATGTATGATGTCGTCCAATACTTTGCTAATATTTATTTTGTTCATTCGACAAGATCTCATTTATAAATTGACGACCTTCATATGATATGCGAAAAATGATTTGAATTTTTTACTAATTCAAGGCTCCAAATCCGTGAGAAAATTCTGAATTCACTAAATATATTTGGAGTCACCGTCACATCAAAGAAGCAAGTCGTGTTATTCGGCGCAATATCTCGTTTAATTCAAGCAAACATGTGAGTGTTACGATACGTCGTGAATACGTCAAGTTAGTGACGTGAAAACGTCTTCATATCAAGTTCGAATTATTATTGGAATTGATGTTATTTGAGAAGACTCCCTAATGAAAGCGTAATAGATAATTTTGCAGGGGAAGATCCTCTACAGAATACGGTTCCAATATTTAAAATAATTCATTATATAACTAGTATCTAATCGTATAAATAAAATGAAAATACATATTTTAAGGGGTGCTCTCATACAACATGTATGAGGCCCTACAACAGAGGTGATTTTAGACGACAATTTTGATATGAATACATAATTGGATCGTTTAAAATAATTTAACGGGTCAAAACGCGACACCATTTTTATTTAGTAGTTAATACAAACTACTTACTGCCCGACGTTTCGGTAAGGTTACACCAACGAGTCAAAACGCGACACCATTAAATAAAAATGGTGTTTTGACCCGGTAAATTATTTTAAATGTTTAAAATGGAACCCGAAAGTTTTAAAGTTTATACGGTTTAATATGTTACGATTCGTAATGTGTCAAAAATAACTATCCGTTTTCGTCCTACCGACTACGAGTCGTTAATACCGTTCCACAATTTACTTTCCATATCAGCTGTCATCAGTCGTCCGTCAGTCTTTACCTTACGCCTTGTATAATTTACTAGCTTATGCCCGCGACTTCGTTCGCGTGGCGTGTTATAAAAGAGATATCTTTGTGTGTTTAGGAGAAACTTTATATTTACTAAGGTATGCATGCTCGATTGAAAACCTCTATCTTACGCGGTTTAGATTTTTCCATACAAAAGGATTTTCCCGCTAATTCCCGTTCCCGTGGGAATTCCGGGAATTCCTTTCTTAGTGCACCTCTAAGGTACCTAATGTGCGTATCTTTCAAATGTCAAGTGCCTACGTTTAGCCGTTTAGGCTGTGCGTCGATATGTCAGTCAATCAGTCAGTTTCTCCTTATATATATTTAGATTACTATCGGTAAATAGAATCGTTCTTTTTTTAATATTGTAACGTGCATAAGCGATTTTTTTTATAACTGCCTTTAATATCACTTTTCCTACTACTGTGACCTCGTGGTAACGATAATAATAAAGAGGTCGTGGGTACGATTTTCGCAGGGGAAACATCTTTTTCTTTCATTTTGAATATGACATTTGCAGATTGCTCAACAAAAATGTCTGACTACGAAAATTATCTCTATTGTCTCCCTATTGGTCTATTTATCATTAAAGAACTTAATTTTGCTTCGTTAGTCACCTTTCAGCCCGAATAATTGGTGAGTTTTCAATATTTCTCAAGAAAATTTACACATTTTAAAGTCTAAAGTTACTTACGTGATTTAAACCCGCAGGTTCCAATCCCACAACTACAAGAGGCGATAAACATTTTCTGTTTCTTTAAAATAACATTAGTGTTTGCTAGTGATACTTGGTAGACTATACAAAATTAAAACATCTGTTCGGATTCCACGGTCCTCGATTTTATAGTTTTCAATATTTCTGCAACGAATATAACACTGGCAGATTTGTATGTAGTTCAAAACTTACAAAAGTATTTATAACACATAAGTATGATATTTTTTTGTGCTAAAAAGGAGTTAGTGTATTAACAATCTTTCAAAAGTTACTACGTACTACAAAATAACACCTAAAATAATAACTATGTATATGATTCATTGTTATAACGCTCATTACTGAAAATATTGATTATTGATATTGGCCCTATTAGCACCAGGCACAGAGTTAGAGGTATTAATAAAAAAAAAAGTTTGTCACCTACAATACCTTGCAGTCTGTTCAGTTGGAAACGCATCACAAGAAAAACGTTGGTTCAAATCCCACACTTCAGGAAATAAAATTACATATTAGAAACAGAATTTTTTTATCTCTGAATTGAACCCACGACCTTCACGTATCGCGCGTGCTGCTCTTACCAACTGAGCTAACCGCAAGTTATCGTAGGCGATGAAATTTTTCTGCTGTATCAACCGTTTGCCTGCGGTAACCGCAAGGGGAGATAAAAATTTTCTGTTTCTAATATTTAAAAGTTTGCTAGTACGGCGTAAAGTACTATTAAAATAAAAAATCGAATGAAATTAAACTTTTAAATTTCTCAGAAATATTTAGATTAGTATCAGGGGTCAAGCCTTCAAGGTAAGGGCGACAAGTTCAGTAGCAACTGTTCTTGTTGCCTTAAGCTAGGACCTCATTACCACTTAACATAAGGTTAGATGGGGTCAATCTTGAAGTGCAATATAAAAAAAAATTGCCAATTCAAAAAGACTACATTACCAACTCACGTACAAGTCAAAATCGGTGAGAAAACACGAAATTATCACGGAATAAGTGCCGGAGATAGATCAAAGGAGTGTCTCGTGTTATTTGACGCAATATCTCGCGTAATTCGAGCGAGCCGGTGAGTGACTCGAGATGTCGCAAATACTACGTCGTACTCGTAATTGTATGACGTGACGACGTATTTAGTCTGATGCTGGGTTAAGAGACGTGTTAAGGTAATTTGAGGCGACAAACCGGATTATTAAATATGATGATGTAGGATAGCTTGAATTATTTTCGCATGTGTTTCTTAAAAAAAAAATAGTTTACAAAAACTGGTAGCTCAATAACACGAATTCAAACTGGTGGCGAAGCCCAGTGGTTCAGGATTTGTTATTTATTTAATGGCTGTGTAATTGAGAAAAAATATTGCAAATCGACTATGCATTTTTTACAATCAGCCTGCTTTTAGACTAGTATGGTAGGTACCTGAAAATGTTGCAAGAAAATTATAAGAAACATATTTTAAACGACAAAACTGACTTGATTATCACTCTAGTTAAAAAAACCTAGTCATAATTAGAAGCAAAAACAATAATTGGAATTCCTATTAACAAACAAATTAAGTAAAGCATCGGTCAAGAAAATGCATAACACCCCATTTTCAATCTAATGGTTTGCCGACATGCTGTATTGATGGATGTGTGTCTAAAAAAGAGTCTAGCCGTGAGTATGCCACATTGCCATAGTACCGGGTGACCCTAGAATAAGGATAACCTTTTTCCTTTTTGCCTCTATCGGGCGGACAATTCTTTTCTTCACTATTCGTGGAATCATCTTTTAAATTGTGCCAACCTACGACAGTAAAAGTCGACATTAATACGGCGTCAGCAGAATTGGCATAGTTAACAACGTTCCATACGTAATGCACGATTAGCCAATCAATACATCGATCCTACATCGCGATGTCAGAGTTATCGTCGCTACTAACTATATATACAACAAACCAAGATTGGTGGTTGGATCTTGGTTCCCAAGCAGATAACACCTAGCTCGGTGGAAGCACTTTTTAATAAAGAACATATTATTATGTTCCTTACAAAATGAATTCTTTAAAACAAGCAACAAATCAGAATGGTGGTGAGGTGTGTCGCAAACTGACACGTCATGTTTTCCGTTGGAGCCACAAAAGAAACGTACCTAATGTAAATCAACAACGACGCTTTTAATACGTAAGGGTGCAATCACACGGGATACGTCTTCGACTATTCGTAAAACACGTTACGCCTTGACAGAAAGATGTGCCAAATCAATTGAGAAAAGTTCGTTTTCCAAATTCCGACCGACCGGGAATCCAACCCGGGACCTTTCGCGCTTTGGTCGCCTTCCTTAGCCATTGTGCCACCGAGGTTGTCAAATGAGTGGCTGAGTAAAACTGAAATAAATATTGAAAAGCATGATTGATTGATTTTTGATCAAACTATCAGAAAGCCGGCTTTCAACCCGGGACCTTTCGCGCTTTGGTCGCCTACCCTAGCCATTGTGCCACCGAGGTCGTCAAATGAGTGGCTGAGTAAAACTGAAATAAATATTGAAAAGCATGATTGATTGATTTTTGATCAAACTATCAGAAAGCCGGCTTTCCTACGCAATTTTTTACCCATATCACATGCTTTCGCAGCATATTTAATAAAGCGGGACTATACTCGTTCCCTGCGGGATCCAGAGACGGCTATCAACCTAAGTGTATTGTGTACGTACGGAGATGTGGGGTAGGATGTAATTTCATCATGTGCATTTTTAATGCTATTGCAGACGACCACGAATTGCCGGGCTTCTTAATTCTTTATTACTCTTGTGGACGTACTCAAAGACTGTTTAATTTAACTTTTAATATCTTTCTTCTAGGGTTTTGTATTATTTTTATTTGTGTATTTTTTAAAACGGCACACCACCAGTAAATAACTAAAGGTTGTCTTGAAGAGACCGCCTAAATTGTACTTGAATGAATATGTCTGTTTAACTAATTTCTGTAAAATTTTCTGTGAATTAAAGTGTATCCATCTAATATTTAATGAATAGAGCGTTCTCTTTATAACGCACTATCTCTGAACTAAAACTTAAACACACAAGTTACCATATCGTTACTCCGAGTGTCGTTGTCACTTGTCCTACATAAACAAGACTCCACACCCCCTGGCCGAAGTCTATTATTTATTCCTAAATATTTTATGAGCTCGGGTCGGGATGGACCTAAAATTTTACACGAGTTTTTACAGCTTCAGTAATAAGATTGGTTCGGTTCCAATTCGCAAATGTGCGCAGATCTAATGCTTTTAGGGTTCGAGAGTCTGGCGAGGTTTTGCTTGTTTTGCGTTGATTAAGGAAATGAGGGAGATTTATTTAGAAAAAAGATTGCTTGTTGAGATTTGAGTCAATTTGAGTGAAACGATGTCTGGTACATACGCCATGCTTGTGAACAGATGCCACCTTTGGGGACTGGTCTGCTCCAGCTTACCTCTCGAAAGTATACTTAAGTACTTCATTGTTTCATCACTCATCAAAACAAAACTTTATGACTTGATCCAAAGTGAGCTACACATAGCTATAAGTTAGATACCGCTACTGTAACTGATCTGCTGAGTTTCTTACCGGTGTCTTCTCAGTAGATATAGGTTCCGAACTGGAAGTAAAATCACTTTGCATTGTATTCAATCACGATTCAAAAGCGTTATAAGTAACCTTTTTTTATATTACACTTCAAGATTGACCTCATCCCACCTAATGTTAAGTGGTGATAATGTCCTAGCTTCAGGTCAACAAGTACAGCATAATAAAGCTGTTACTGGACTTGTCGCCCTTACCTTGAAGGCCTGCTATTAATGTAACACCCCTCAAGAGCCCTGGAAACATTACTCACACACAGGAATACCACAACACAGAAGTGATTGTGATTTGGCTGCGGTCTTCTGTAAGGTGAAGGTATTTCACCAGTCGGGCTGCTCCAGTTCGAGCGACAAATCACTATGCCCTACCTCTCTTAAAACCTACCTAACCTACTTGAATAAAGAAATATTTGAGTTTGAGTTTCAGGTTGGTGTATTATATGAAGTTGAGTTGTCGGGGCCATAGCCGTAGCGTAGATGGTTGTTGCAGTGAAAACTGTGAACTAGTCAAAAGGAACTTTTATCGAAAAATTAAAAAACCCCGACACAAAAGTGTGTAAAAGTTACTAATAATGGCAGCCATATTTTGAAATCTTTCGTAGTGTGCAGTTATGCATTCTGCTACTCAAGCCCTTTTATTTGATACCTAGGTTCCTATATTGAGGGAGTTGTGACAAAAATATATATGACTAGCGGTCCCGGCGAACTTTGTTTCGCCTTAGAGGAATTTCCCGCTGTTCTGTTGAAATGTTTCCTGAATTTTCTTTGCTATAAACCTCACAGAGCCCGAGACCTTTCCAACGAATGCAAAACCGTGGAAATCGGTTCGTGCGTTCTGGAGTTATAGCGTCAGGGAGGAAAACCCGACTTATTTTTATATAGTAGATATCCGTCATTTTCTGGCGGCGGTCATCTTGAATTTGAAATTTGTAGTTACGAATATATTTTGCTAGTCAAGCCCTTTTATATGATATCCATATTGTAGGAGTTGTGTTAAAACATGCGATCCATAACTTTATGACGGCGGCCATCTTGATTATCGACTGGGTCGGTTTTTATCAAACATAGATGAATAAGTCGGGAGTGTTCTTTACACTCCCTACTTATTCATCTTTGAAATAAAAAAAAACAAAATCGGTTCATTTGTTCGAAAGCTGCCATAAACAGATACACACAAACAGACAGACACGTCAAACTTATAACACCCCGTCGTTTTTGCGTCGAGGGTTAAAAATAGGCAAAAGCAATTTTAACTAAGCATCTCGAATCTAGTCTAGCTTCTTAATACTGAAAGAATATTAAAATCGGTTAAATGTTTTCGGAGCTTTTTTAATGCAAAATAATAAATAAACAAACAAAATCTTTCCTATCGATGTAAAGACTAGCTGTGCCGGCGAGTTCGTTCCCGTGAACTACAGGATTCTTAAAATATGAATAGAAATCATTCTAAAATAAAAGAACCCTAAGTTATTCCTTATAACATCAGCTACCTACCAGTAAAAGTCCAGTTAAAATCGGCCCAGCCATTTCATAGATTAGCCGGAACAAACAGACAGATAGACAGACAGAAACAGACAGACAAAAATTGTAAAGAAAAATTGTTTGATACGTATACCGTTTATATATGTAAAGAAAATGTATTTCTTTCATTCTTGATTTTAACCTCTTTTATATTATGTTAAGCCTTATAGTTTTAATGTGGACATTTCAACTAGACATGTTGCTAAGGTAACCAAAGATTGTTGATGTCAAATGGAGATGTTACTCGTAAATTAAACTAAAAATATTAAAATGAATTGGCATATTGGAAAAAAGACTTTAAATGTCGTTCATCTGATTTTCAGGTAGATTATTGTGTTCAAAGTTGTAATGACAGTTTTGTGTTAATTTTATTTAACTAACGAAATTAAAATTTGATTTTCAGAACAACACAACATAGTTTGTTTTTATTTGCCAATTGATGATTGGATGAAATATCCTTCTTATATATATTTATATGCATGTGCTAAAAAGCGGTTCTTTTAATATTACAAACAGACACTCCAGTTTTATTTGTATGTATCAAAGATATTTAAAACCATAGATATGTTATACGTTCATAAAACTAACGAAAAATCTGAGCTGGTCGAGTGCGACTGCACACATGCGCAATTCTTATTAACCACATTCTTAGATGATGTGAAAGGGATGGCTTGATTTAAACCATAAGAGCAAAAGAGATAAGTAGTAACTCTCTGTTAGGCACATGAGTCAACTAAATGTCACTTGTTGATCAATCACTGCTCTGCACTGGACACTTGAACAAAGACTAATAAAAACAACGTAGCAGAAGGTACAAACGGCAACCACGCGACTTTTTTCTAATACTTCCATTTTTAAACTCGTCATACCTATCTTCCCAATGAAATGTCCGAATTGAATAATTCAAAAAGTTATATAAAGGTATTGAAGCCGTCTAGAATATAAAGTAATTTATTTTGATAAGGATGAATACCAAAGTACAAATAAAGCCTTTTCAAGCGGCGGCATATTAATTATTTTTTTAGAATTAAAAACCGATTACTGTGACATAACTATAATATAATTCTGTCATGACACTTTTAGATAAAAATGAGTTCTGTAGATAATAATGAGTTCTGCAAAGTCGTGTACATGATTTTGTTCTATCATTAATAGTATTCGCAGCGCACGCGATGTAAGGAATTTTTAATAACTTTTTTTAAATAAATACCAGAAGTAACAAATTTGCATTCGGTACACAATAATAAATAAACAATACAAAAAGGCTGTGATAATAAAAATAAACACAAGCATGCCGTAGGTATTAAACCAGACATCGCTTCTGTGTTTTCTATTCGTGTAATCTATGACCGAACACATTTTGTCACGTCACATTTGTCGTATCGCTTTTCGCAGACTGGGGGTAAGACGTCTCAATTAGGACGTTTTAGCGTCTTCATATTTCACCCATGGGTAACATATCTATTATTTTTAAATATCATTGGTATGTATAGATTAAAATGTCTTCCGACTAATTAATCTTTGGTATTTTTATGAATTCTCGGTTTATATAACTTTAACTTTTGAAATTATCAAAACTCCACATACAAATACGAAAACGATATGATCAACCATGACATATATTTCCCGTTACCAACATCAACAAAATATCCATTCCGTTGAAAAACATTTCCAAAAAAAAAACATAAGTTCACAGAATAACAAAACAAATCTATTCCACTATTTCCTCCGGAGTGAAATCCTCTTCAATTAAATTGGATTTCGAGCAAAGCAGGGAAATACAAAACACTGTTTATTTCCATTCTCGTTGCATTCGTGTCTTTTGCTGGAGAAAAATGAGATTGTTGCTTTTGCAGAATTGACTTAGGACGATATAGTAATAACATTCCAGCTATTAACTTTTTTATGAACTTTTTTACATTAAAAAAGCATAAATGATAGACTTGACGCTAAAAAAATTCTCCACCAGTTAACTTTGAGGACGTGCAGATAGTTTATGGTAGTACTTTCAGTAAACATTATGTCTATGTATTAGTGAAAATAATAATAATATATAGCAAAAAGCTAAGCACAGATATTTCATTTTTTATTTATTTATTGAAAAAGAATAACAACAGCCAACTTATAATTATGATTACAATAGTTGTTAAGGTCTAAACTTATTAGGCCAGTTCTGTTATTCATCCACGCACCCGCTGCGGTGGGCGGGGAGATGATACCCCGACGTGGCGCGTCCCCAGGTGGCGGATAGGGGAAGCTCACGGCTGCCGCACGGAAGGTACTCCCGCTTAAAGGGATGCCTTGCGGGTGGCAGCCGGGGGTCGGGGCGTAGCTCCCGCGGACCAAACACCCACCAGCACACCGGAAAGCCCGCTTGTGACCGGGTCCGGGGGCCTGCATTCGCAGGCTGCGAGGGAGAAAACCTCTATAAAAAGTCACCCCGAACTGTGATCGCGGCGCGTCACAGTAGAGGGTTAACTGACGAAGCGCTAGGAGGGGGGTTGGGGGGAGGGGGGAATATAGGGAATTGTCGGGGAGCTGACCCTAGTAACAACAGCCACAAAACCCAAAATGAATACAGGCCAGTTGAAATGCACTACCCACGCGGGCAACTCCAGCGACGAAGCTCCTGGTGCACAATCCCGCCGTCTTTCTCAAGACGCAAGCTCCCGTCGTATTGTGGGGGGAGCTAAAACTGCCTCGGAGGCCGGTGCGTTAGCACCGGTCGACGTTAACAACGACCTTTGCTTACAAAATATTGGACAAACTGATTCTGCACGTGTTTCGGATGCTGACGAATTGGAAGTGAAGGCGTGCTCCCAGATGGACCGCACCGACACAAACGACTTAGGCTGTGTTTCTGGACACAAGGCTGTTTCCCATCGGGAGGCCATTGTTTTGACTCGCTGCCCCTCAGCAGCGAGCGAGGGTAGATCCACATCATTGTCCCTTTTTAAGACGCCAGAGGGCGAGTCGGAGGTGGAATACGACACTGCAGGGGTGTCAGATGACAGTGCGATGTCGACGGAGTCAACGCGCACACTTTATTTAAGGACGCGGAAGCGTGTGTTGCCTGAGGGGGGCTTTGAGTCTGACCTCCCGGTGACATCAGGAAAGGCAAAAAGGACGCAACGTGGACGCGGACGGCCTATGACAACTGGGGAATACGTAGGCCGTTCCGCAGCGCAGAGGGAGCTTAATGCAGCTAAGCGGGCAGCGGACCTGCTGGAACTAGAGAAAGCTGCAGCCTCTAGGGAAAAGCTGGCCAGAGAGGCCCGAAATAAATCCGGGTATGGGGTTAGTATAAAACCCAGCCTGGAAGGCCTTACCGTGCCGGCGTTGAAAAATAGCGTCGACGAGGACATTGCGGAGATTAAACTCATCGCGGCAAAGTCCTCCAATATGAAAGGGACGCTTCAGAAGGCTATAAAAGACCGGGCGGACAGCATTACCATGTCGGTTGCTGAACTGGTCCAGCGGACGGTCTCAGAAGAGACCCAAAGACTGCAGGCCACTGTGGACCGCCTGCAGGCGGAAGTGGCCTCTCAGGCAAAAGAAATGGCGGAGCTGAAGGCGCAACTCGGGGAACGAAGGTCCCCTCCCCCAACGGAGTTGAGTGCAACCCATCCAGCACCTCGTCCGGCTCTTTCAAAGGACCACCGGTCTCCCCCTTCGGAGTTGGAGCAATTGCTCCGTAAAGTTATAGGCGAGGAAAGAGCGATCACAAACGCGGCTCTGGTCAACCTAGAAAAGAGGCTGCTACCATTAAAACCTTTGCGGCCTCCACTTGCTGGCGACAAGGCCATCGAGGATGCATTCAAAGCGCCGGCACCACCAAAGCCCAGGTCCTCACGGTCCAGGACAAAAAAGGCGGTGGGCCCACAAACGTCCGACCCAACGCCCACCACATCATCGCAGATGCCCTCCCGCACCCCGGCTGCCTCTCTTACCGAAACCCCCCCCGTGATAGCACAGGAGAATTCTGCCACCCCGGCCGAGACGTGGACCACGGTGGTGAAGAGGAAGAGGGGCAAGAAGGCAGCCCCAGTCCCATTACTGGTACCGGTGGATTCTCCAGCTCCTGGTCCTGGCCCCGGCCCTAGACCTAAGAGGGGACAACGGGGCAACGCAACTACGCCTGTCACCAACAAACCTCCTGGCGCTCCCACGCTGGCGCCCAAGAGTAAGAAGAAATTTAGGGGACGGAAGCGGAACCTGAAGAGAAGACTGGAGCCACCCAAATCAGCAGCGGTGGTGATTACTCTTACCCCGGAGGCGGTCGAAGAAGGCACGACCTACGAGGATGTCCTGAAGCGAGCGCGTGGCGGCATAGGAGATATTACTGGTCTGACACCCGCTTCTTTTCGGAGCAGGCCGACACAGGCGGGGGCCCGCATTTTCGAATTTGCTGGTGCGGAGGGTTCTGGGCAGGCAGATCAGTTCGCTGCCAAACTGAAGGAGGTCGTTGCAGATGTAGCCAGCATTACCAGGCCGCTGAGGCGCGTTGGCCTTATGGTGTCCGACCTTGATGACTCGATAGCCAAGGAAGAGGTTATTCAAAAGGTCGCGACGATGGGGGGATGCTCGGCCGACGATATTAAAGCTGGGGACATCTACCCGAGCAGGTGGGGCATGGGTGCATTGCGATTGAGGTGCCCAGTGGCTGCGGCCAAAACAGTTCTAGAAAGTGGGAGGTTCCTCATCGGATTCAGCTCGGCTTCCGTCCGACTCCTCGAGGACCTCCCGATGCGCTGTTTCCGGTGCTACGGCACCGGCCACACTCGTACACTTTGTCCGGCTGCAGCTGCCAGAGACGCTTTGTGCGTGAGGTGCGGTAAAGCAGGACACAAGGCCGCTTCCTGCGAAGAAAAGTTTCACTGCGCCGTGTGTGCCGACAGCGGACGTCCTGCAGGCCATAAGATGGGGGGGAAGAAATGCACCCCCCCCCCGAAGAAGGGAAAAGCAATGGTCCCCGTGAAACGGCCAACCACTGCAGCCTCTGAGGGCCAACGTCCTGCAGCGGCACAAGAGGAGTTGGGGGCGATGTCTGAATAATGTCAGTAGTCGGACATCGCCAAATACTACAAACTAACATTAACCACTGCCGGTCAGCCCAAGACCTGCTGTTCCAGGCAATGGCCGAGTGGTTGGTGGACGTGGCAGTCATAGCGGAGCCGTACGCTGTCACTGGGAACTGGCTCGGCGACCAAGAGGGCCTGGTGGCCATTGCGAGGCGCGTCACCTCAGACTCCCCTCCCCTCTCTCTCATTGAAAGGGGATCAGGATATGTGGCCGCTGCCTGGGGAGAGTTTGCTATTCTAGGCGTTTACTTTTCACCCAATCGACCGCTGGCTGAATTCGAGGACTTCCTCAGTGTCCTCACGGCGGCGATTGGGCGCTTAGTCCCCCGCCAGGTTCTGATCGCAGGCGATTTCAACGCGAAATCAGAGACCTGGGGAAACCCGGCCTCGAGGGTAAACAGAAGGGGCCAACTCGTTGAGCTGTGGGCCATATCGTCCGGCGTGAGCCTCTTAAACCGGGGCACCATTCACACGTGCGTGCGGCAGCAGGGAGGTTCGGTGGTGGACATTGCGTTCGCCACCCCTGCTCTTGCAGCACGTGTGAGCAATTGGAGGGTAGAGTTGGTGGAGACGCTCTCAGACCACCGCTACATACGGTGGGAGCTCTCCACTCCAGGCTCTGTCGGAGTGCCCAGATTGGGCGGTCACCGAAGTCGGGTCTTTCCCAGATGGGCACTTACACGCCTTGACCGGGAGATGGCGAGGGAGGCCGCTATGGTGCAAGATTGGCTCGCATCACCCACAGATGGCCCCGACGTTGATTTGTCCGCTTCTTTCTTACGGGAATCTCTGACCGAGGTGTGCGAGGCTAGCATGCCTCGGTCCCGCCGTCCACCACCTAGGCGCGCTGTTTTCTGGTGGTCCCAGGAGATAGCGGACCTCCGAGCAGCCTGCATCGCGGCGAGAAGGGCGTTCCAACGCAGCCGTCGTCGAAGACGCCGTGACCTGGCAAATGAAGACCGCCTATACGCCACTTATGTAGAGGCGAGGCGTGTCCTTAAAGCAGCGATTGGAGCGGCGAAGGACAGGGGTCGCTCGGCGATGCTCGAGGGACTGAATAATGATCCGTGGGGGAGACCATACAGAGCGGCGCGTAACCAACTGCGCCCCATTGGTGCCCCGTTGACGGAGTCCCTCGAGCCATCTCTAATAAGGAGAATAGTGCCGGCACTCTTCCCACCGAGGGCAGAAGCTTTCTCGCCGCCGGTAATGGGCCCTTATCAGGAGCAGCCACAGGAAGATATTCTGCCTATAACGGAGCAGGAGCTGATCACCGCTAGGCTCCACCTGCAGAACAAAAAAACGACGCCAGGCCCGGACGGCATCCCGGCTAAAATAGTAGCCTTAGGGGCCACAATGATGGAGGGACGTTTCCGGGGCCTTTTCAACAGCTGCCTGTCGGTGAGTAAGTTCCCGAAGCCGTGGAAAGAGGGCCAACTGTGCCTTCTGCGCAAGGATGGCCGACCGCCCGAGTCTCCTGCAGCTTACCGGCCAATAGTTCTCCTGGACGAGGTCGGTAAGCTCTTCGAAAGGATAGTAGCCGGGCGAATAAATGCGCACCTGCGCGAAATAGGGCCAGACTTGGCCGACGCGCAGTACGGTTTCAGGTCGGGACGCTCCACCATAGACGCCGTTATGCGCCTCAAGGGCATAGTGGCAGAAGCAGTGGAAAGGGGGGAAGTCGTGTTGGCGATATCCTTTGACATCGCCAACGCATTTAACACCATCCCCCACACCACCATACTGGAGGCTTTGCGCCACCATCAAGTGCCGGCATATCTACAGGCCCTGTTGGCGGACTATTTAGAAGATAGGCACGTAGTGTTCGCCAACAGGGATGGTCGTCTCTGTCGTCATAGAGTTGAGTCCGGTGTTCCACAGGGTTCCGTCCTGGGGCCCCTTTTGTGGAACATCGGCTTCGATTGGTTGCTGCGGGGTGCGCTTCTCCCGGGCATGAGTGTCATCTGCTATGCAGATGACACCTTAGTTACTGCTCGGGGGAAGAGTTTCAGGGAGGCGTCTTGTCTCGCTTCGGTAGGGGGAACTTTTATCTCCAGGCGCATCGGTATGCTGGGGCTACAAGTGGCGCTATCAAAAACGGAGGCAGTATTATTTCACGGCCCTCGACAGCGCCGCCCGCCCGACGCCCATATTATGGTGGATGGCGTCCGCGTAGAGGTGGGGGCTCAGATCAAGTACCTGGGCCTCACAATCGACAGCAGATGGCAATTCGGGGCCCACTTCCGTGGACTAGCTGCGCGCCTTATCAAAGCGGCCGACGCTTTTAGCTGGTTGCTGCCAAATCTTGGGGGGCCCAGGGCCAAATGCCGGCAACTCTATGCCGGCATTCTGCAGAGCATGGCGTTGTATGGCGCCCCCATCTGGGCAGACACCATTGTGCGGCGAGAAAACGCGGCCCTCCTTCGGCGGCCGCAGCGAGCCATCGCCCAACGGGTCGCGCGGGCATATAGGACGGTCAGTTGCGACGTGGCATGCGTCCTTGCCGGTACACCGCCCTGGGCCCAACAAGCCCAGGTGCTGGCCGAAGTTTACCGTTGGACGACAGAGAGAAGGGCCTTAGGGCAGCGCCCTGCGCTACGTGAGCGCGAAGCGGTGCGTACGGAGGCGCATGAAGAGCTGGTCCGGTCATGGACCCAGGACCTCGCCATTGCGCAGGCGGGTCGAAGAACGCTCGACGCGGTGGGGCCATTACTACGGCCATGGCTAGAAAGGCGGCACGGTTTCCTAACGTACCGCCTGGTGCAGGTGCTGACCGGACACGGTTGTTTCGGGTCGTACCTGCACCGCATCGGCCGCGAAGAGGCCCCGAGTTGTTGGGGATGCGGCGAACCTACCGACACGGCAGAGCATACTCTGGAGCAGTGCACGTCGTGGTCGGACGAAAGAGCTGCGCTAATAGCAGCGGTCGGAAATGACCTTGCGCTCCCAAAAGTGGTGGGGGAGATGGTTGAGCGCGAGGAGGCCTGGGTGGCCGTCGCCTCTTTCTGCGAGACTGTCATCTCGCAGAAGGAGGCCATGGAAAGGGAACGCGAAAGCGACCCTGCAGCTCCGGCGTGCAGAAGACGCAGGAGGCTGCGCGCAAGGCGGCACTTTGCCCGCCTAGTGCCTCCTGGCGGGGACCAGTCGGCCGCGGGTGTGGGGACACCCCGGACGGCCTTGCACGGTCCTTCGCACCAGGGCGGGAACGGCTTAGCACGCTCGGTCGTTCCCGCCGGCTCCCTCTATCCAGGGGGGCGAATTGGGGTCTAAAAGACCATTCCGTCTGGCGCCGTGGCTGTTGTGGTTTCCACCGTTTTTCCCATGGCGCCAACCAAAGGCGATGAGAGCGTGGGGGGGGTTTTTAGTTCGGGTAGTCCCTGCCCCTTCTGGGCGGGGGAGTCCCACACACGCCGCTGTCGTCCCCACGACAGCGGTACGGTGCGCAAATGCATTCTCCCCCCCTCAAAAAAAAAAAAAAAAAAAAGTTCTGTTATTCATAACAGCGCCAAGTAATAAAAATATGACGAAAAAACATATTACTAGCTACATACATGACATCACTTACATGAAATTAAGTAAAAAATGAATATTTATCATGCTTTCTAGTTCAAAAAACAATCCTTATACATATATATTAAATTAATATTAATCAATACTCTAAAATCAAGACTACATTATTTGTAGAATTTTTCTTTAACTTTATTTAAAAATGACTTCTTAGATTGTGCAAATGGATCAATTTCGTTAAAATATTATTGTAACTGTCTACAATTCTGGTCATTACGGCATTACGTGCATAATTAGAGCCATGAGACGATACGGCAAAAAGGGGTGTATGTCGGGTACGGCGCGCAGGGATTCTTAGCTTCACCTGTTCCACAAGCTCGGGACAGTCTAGGCGCCCACGTACTACGTCATACAATAGCCCCATATCCATAACCGTACGCCTCTGCTCCAAGGTTTGCAACTGGTATCGACGGCAAATGTCTTCATAAGGTACTATGCTCGATTTATTATTATTTGATTTAAAAATGAGATGTTTAACAATTTTTTTCTGTATCTTTTCAATACGATCTTTGTGAATAGAGTAAAATGGAGACCAGATTGGAGAAGCATATTCTAGTATGCTGCGAACATATGCGCTATATACGATTTTAAGACAAGTTAACGATTTAAATGGTTTACAAGTACGCATGGTGAATCCCAACCCACGGTATGAGCGATTCACAATATTTTCTACATGGCTGCAGAAAGACAACTTAGAGTCGAGCCAAACACCCAGATCACGTACGAGACCTACTCTTTCAATATCATCGTTTTCAAATTTGTAAGCAAACAATAGCGGTTGTTTTTTACGAGTAAAGCTTATACATTGACATTTAGGTACATTAACGGTAATATTATTCTTAGAATAATAATTCATAAGATTATTTAGATCCTGCTATATTAACCTGCAGTCAGCGATTGAGCTAATTTTCAAGTAAATCTTTTGATCATCTGCATATAAAAGATTTTTTGTTTTAACTAAGCAGGAAGCTATGTCGAAGATATATGCATTATATAATAAAGGGCCGAGGTGAGAACCTTGCGGGACGCCCGAAGGTACTGTGATAAAGTTTGATCTGTAACCACCAAGGACAACTGCTTGAGATCGTTCCCAGAGGTATGAGGTTATCCACCTTAAAAGATCACCATGTATCCCCAACAGTTCCAACTTTTTAATCAGGATTGTGTGCTCCACACGATCGAATGCCTTTTCGAAGTCAGTGTAGATCACATCTACCTGTCCCCCCTTGTCCATTTGTCGGAGAACATAATTTGTAAAAAGAGCTAGGTTGGACATTGTAGATCTACCCCTGATAAAACCGTGTTGTGTAGATGGTATGCCACGAATGATAGCCGGGCATATGTGGTCGTATACTATCTTTTCAAAAACTTTGGCGATGGTGTTTAGAATTGATATTGGACGGTAATTAGATATGACCAATTTTGAGCCTTTTTTATGTATTGGAATGATGTGTGCCTTTTTCCAGATATCTGGAAAGGTACCTTCTTTTAAAGAAGTGGAAAATAGAAGAAATAAGGGATACGCTAAGCTCTTAGCACAATTAGTTAGGAAGAAAGGTGAGATTCCATCACAGCCTGCGCCCTTTGATTTGTCCAAGCCAGTTAGTAATTTTTCAACTAAATCTGGAGTAATTCTAATCTGAGATACCACTTGGTTATTATTGGTAGAACAAACATTAGGTAAGGAAATATTGGATGCACTTTTAATGGACAAACGTCATCATTTTTATTAACGATAAACAGAATATGTATTTATTAAATATACAATGACGCATGACCCAAAGGTTGACTGGTAGAGAATGCCCCTAGCATTATTTAAATAAATAAATACAATTATAATAATTTATAAAAAGTAAAAAAATCCCCAATTTACTAATTCTTATCTAACATTTATGTAGAACAGAACACCAGAAGAATTTTAACTCTAATTAATAAAAAATCCCTAGTCAGGGATTGTCCAGTATCAGCACGCAGATCGTTCCAAAGCCGGACGGCTTGCACAGTGTAAGACTTGGAGAAGAAGTCACTGCGATGTCGAGGAATGCTTAAGCTGAGGTTGTCTGAGGAGCGAAGAGAACGGTCGTGAGAAAGACAGAGGTATTTAAATTGTTTCTTGAGATAGGACGGGGACAATGGATTGTTAAGATTTTAAAACAATTTTTATTACTGAATTAAGAAGAGCCACACAATAAATCTAAAACGAAATATATTCATTACCATAATTATATACATTACTAGCGACCCGCCCCTGTTTCACACGGGTGCAAAAGGTACTACCGCACGCGATATAAGGAATTTTTCAGGTAATTTTTTTACACCTTGGGCTACACTATTGGAGTTTTAGTAAGGTTCCATAATTTTTAAAAAAATATAATATAGCCTATGTCACCCGAGGATAGTGTAGCTTCCCAACGGTGAAAGACTTTTTGTAATCGGTCCAGTAGTTTCGGAGCCTATTCATTACAAACAAACAAACAAATCTTTCCTCTTTATAATTTTAGTATAGATATAATATACAAAAAACCATTAAAGGGCAAGCAGAGAATTCTAGGTCAAATGTTCCAATCTCTAAAAGGAATATAATCTCGAAAAGTATTCAGACTAAGTAAAGGAATCGGGTAACCTAGATAAATTGATGATCTGCTAATGCTTAGACGATAGAAAGAAATACGAGTATCTTTTCTTTTCATAAGTTGCTTTACAAATCGATCTAACGGAACAAGTTGGAATCAATTACTACTAAAATAATTGAATATTTGAAAGTGTTTTAAGTAAATTACTGTAGTTAAGAAATAATCAATTTAAGAGAGGTAGGGCATAGCGATTTATCGCTTGAACTGGAGCAGCCCGACTGGTGAAATACCTCCACCTTACAGAAGACCGCAGCCAAATAACAATCACTTCTGTGTTGTTGTGTTCCTGCGTGTGAGTAAGGTTTTCAGAGCTCCTGGGGGATGCCACATTAGTAGCAGGGGTTAAGCCTTCAAGGTAACGGCGACAAGTCCAGTAACAGATTTATTGTACAGTACTTGTCGCCCTTAAGTTAGGACCTCATTACCACTTAACATCAGGTGGGATGAGGTCAATCTTGAAGTGTAATTCTTTTCATCAAAACATAATGTTTTAAAAAGGTTAAAATCTCAAATAATCTTGCACAACGACGCCGAGGACATAATAATTATTTATGGTTATTTATTTATTTATTAAACAAACAATGGTTAACAAGAGTTGACAGTAGTCCCACAAAACTATTTACATAGTTTGTCTGTACCCCACATCTCTAACTTAAAAATTAAGAACTTAAATTGCTAAGCTAAGTAAGCTAAAAAATATTTTTTGAGTTTTATTTTAAATATATTTTTGTTTTGTTCCCGGCGTATATCCTCGGGCAAACAATTTAATAGGTATGGTCACCGTTTCTTTAACGTTCTATCACCAAAGTTTACTAGCTGTGCCCGCGACTTCGTTCGCGCCGACTGCATGTTTTCAAAACAGAAATCCTATATCCGTTTTAGTTTTAAAGTTTTATTGTCTCGGGTCTGGGTGTTGTGGTACCGTCGTTGTTTCTGATTTCCGTAACACAAGTGCTTAAGCTACTTACCGCAGAATCAGAGCAATGTATGTGATGTTGTCCAATATTTATTTATTTATTTATTTAGAGATTCAACGTATACCTATACCAAATTTTATCAAAATCGGTTGAGAGGCTTAAGCGGGAAATCGTAACAGATAGAGATACTTTCGCATTTATAAAATTAGTTGAGACTTCTTATAAATTTTGCTTTTCACGTCTGCTTTTCAAGGGAATATATACACTTAACGTACCTTTTAAATTCTTAATTATCATGAGTTGTTTATTCATTATATAACTAGTATCTAATCGTATAAATAAAATATAAATACATATTTTAAGGGGTGCTCTCACAGAACATGTATGAGGCCCTACAACAAAGGTGATTTTAGACGACAATTTTGATATGAATACATAATTGGATCGTTTAAAATAATTTAACGTGTCAAAACGCGACACCATTTTTATTTAGTAGTTAATACGAACTACTTACTGCCCGACGTTTCGGTTAGGTTGCACCAACCCTGGTCACGAGCTCACTGGTCTTGCTCGCCTTCGTCTGTTCGGGGGAGCTTGCAAATCTTCATCCACCCGCACATTGTCACATAACAAAATATTATTGAAGTTACTTCGACACACTACACTGACAGTATCCGGAATTGTTTTTGATCGTTCTAATCGCGGTTCTAAAATAAATGTTTACATTTATTAATCACTGGATTCCATGCTGATGATAACTTAAATCCGTCTTCTCTATTGAAATTTTTGTACTAAATAAAAATGGTGTCGCGTTTTGACCCGTTTAATTATTTTAAATGTTTAAAATGGAACGCGAAAGTCTTAAAATTTATAATTGGATCGGTTTATATTTATGTATCTATATAGTTTATAAGTTGTTTACCTAGTCAATGGTACATAATCTTTCTTGCACGAGTCCGAGTCACATTTTGGCGGTTTTGTTTTTCACACTTGAATTTTTTATTTTACAAATTATTTAGTATCTACTAGCGGACCCGACAGACTTCCTCCCGTCAAATAGATTTGCAATGTGACTCGACTCAGAATTATAGCTAGAAAGCGTTTGTACTGGAAAAGGAAAAAGGCTGTTTTTAAAGTTTTCCCGGTAATAGTTTGAATTTTGCTCGCCGTAAAAACCATTATTGGACTTTAACGAACATTTTAAAAATATAATATCAAAATTGATCCCAGCGTTTTCGAGTTATGCGCTTACCAACGCATTTTGCGATTCATTTTTATATAATAGATGTGCGGTAAATGGTGTTCTTATTTAAGCCGACACATGTTCAAACTGATAAAATGCCTTAATCTAATCAAGAAATGAAAAGTAATAGTCAACTAAACTATTCCTTAATGAGTAATTAATCACAAAGGGAGCCTAAATCGTCCTAGATCCAGTACTTTCAACTGTACATCTCAAGTTTCTCAAGAATCTGCAAAGGTTCCATCAATTAGCCCACTCCAGGCATGTAACGCGAGGAATCTTGCGAACACCCCCCACTAATGGTAACTGCCCAAACTCAATTATTGTCAGAACTTTAAACCCTTTAGTTCCAGTGACCCTCGACCCAGTAAGTACTCCCGGGGGGCAAACTTGTTCTAACTCGCCCAATTTATGTGGTTTGAGTACACTGAATCAAATATGTTGCCCTGAGTATTGGGAACAGTCTAGACGAGGATGTGGGGCATGGTGTCTGGGAAAATAACATGATATCGACTTTGAATAATATTAGAAACTAGCTGTACCCGCGACTAGGTATACGTTGAACCTCAAGAACTGACATAGGCTACTTTTTGTTAGAAAATAAGGGGGGATGGGGGTAATACCACCTTTGAAAATTATCATTTTTTAAATTAGAGATATGAAATTTAGCACAAATATACCTCGAAACTTGGATTAAAATATAGACTACTTTTTGTAGACGACCTCCGTAGCCGAGAGGCGAGCAGGCCCGACTTTGGTGAGTGCCATCTCTAAGGTCTGAGGGTTCGATCCCCAGTCGGGTCAATATAGGAAACGAACTTTTCTATATTGTCTCGGTTCTGGGTGTTGTGGTACCGTCGTTGTTTCTGATTTCTGTAACACAAGTGCTTTAGCTACTTACCACAGAATCAGAGCAATGTATGTGATGTTGTCCAATGTTTATTTATTTATTTATTTATTTTGTTTCGAATATTAGGGAAGGTAGGAATAAAACCGATCACGAAAGTATGTAGTCGAAAAATTGGTAGAGAGGTTTAAGCGGGAAAGTATAACAGACAGATAGAGTTACTTTTGCATTTATAATATTAGTAGGGATTATCATCACTGTCAACAGTTTAATTACCTATAACAGTAAGCACGTGCAAACTTGCCTCATCCATAAACTTTAACATTTAATTGCCACTGAGCCTGTTTTCTTATATTAACGAAGCCCTCTCTTGTAAATTGAACCGTTATTTTATTAATATTTAAGTACATTTAAATTCAGCACCAAGTCCTCTGAATACCAATATTGCTTCCATAATATTACAAAGATCATTAATATGAATGCCTGAAAAACTTTCCCATAGCCCGCGAAGTAGGGTTGTCGGGTTTACTCGAAGAATAATATTTTTGAAGTTGTTATAAGGGTAAGGCAAAGACGACTAAAATAAACTCTAAATACTTATAATTTTACTGCTTTTTTTTAAATATGGTCTCTATCCCGCGTTTAAAAACAACGCAGTGATTCCGCCAATGTCAAGTGTTTAGAGAGACACGTCACAAAAGGAGACTGCGTGGTGATTTGAGCTATTTGTTCCTGAGGTCTTCATTAAGAACCTAAAACAAACACGAACAACACGTTAAAGACGACACAACATTTATGGAAGGAGGTTAGAGGAAATCATAGTCTAATATCATACATACTAATATAGTTACATACATATTTAATATATTTAGAAGAAGAAAGAGTTAAGATAAAGTTAAGGTTAAGAGGGCGGGGAACTTCGGAGGGAATAATATCATAGAGAGATAGAGGATACTTTTGACAGCTAAAAAATATGTGGTCTGGCGTACCCTCATCTATGCCACATTCGCACACTGAGTTGTCTTTAACCCATAATTTTACTAAATAACTAAAAGTAAAGCTAGTCGTAAAATTTTACAGATAATTAAAACAAAAAGAAGAAATAAAAGTATGTGTAACTGTTGAAATAAAACCTCAAATCAATTTAATTTTATAAACTGGTGGTCACTGGTGGCGCTAGTGTGTTACTTCCTGTTCTTGTTATGAATCTCTTCTCTGTTGTACGACGCCATTACTTACCGGCGAATAGATCTGCTTAGACTTCAATATTCTGGAGTTCTTTATTTACAATTTAAATCAGTAACAAAAATAACTGATCAGAAGGCAAGCGTTTTAATTAAAATTAATATTATTATTAATACAAAAAATTATAAATATTGTCTGTGATATTTGTACGTTTTATTTTTGTTTTTTATTTAATTTATTTTCATTGTCTTCCTTTTATATATTTCTTATCAATGTTTTAGCTTTTATTACCAATATTGCACTATTTTGTACCGTCCTTTTTAATTCATCTCTCATCAGCATCTCTTTCGGTTGTTATCTATAACTTTATAAAGGCTTACTGAGTTCGTTATTTGTGGATATTTTACAAAAAAGGTAACGTAGCAGGAGATCTTTGAAGATAAGACGCAATTATTTTCTATCAAAGAGGAAGAAATAATTTTCTTCAATCAGCTTTTACTCATATGTGTACTATGTTACACGTGTAGTAAGTGTATTATTTTTTTAATTGGCTCGTTCCTCATCAAACAAAAAGCGTATATTTTGATCGAGAGTAATTTACTCATGGCCTAAATCTGTTTACCTCTGCATACATTTAATACTGTTACTCTCATATATCTGCCGGTATCTTATCGATAATAGCGGCCGCCCGCGACTTCGTCCGCGCGGATTTCGGTTTCCATACAAACTTTCACCTTTTTTTGGCTTTAGAAAGTAGCCTATGTCCTTTCTCAGGCTCTATAATATATTTTTGGTATCTTGAACCTTTTTCGCAGCGCACGCAACGGAAGCCCTCAAGATGAATAATTTTTCCCGTTTTTTCACATTTTCCATTATTTCTTCGCTCCTAATAGTTGCAGCATAATGCTATATAGCATAAAGCCTTCCTCGATAAATGGTCTATTCAACACAAAAATAATTTTTCAATTCGAACCAGTCGTTCCTGAGATTCGCGCGTTCAAACAAACAAACTTTTCAGCTTTAATATGAGTATAGATAATAGGTTCTAAACTCTAAAAAGTTTAATAAAATGCGTGTGGAAACTATATTATATACAGAGGCAGAGTTTATAGAGAGACACACGTTGACAGGAAGTAAACAAAGAAATATTGTAGATGTTAAACTTAAATATGGAATAAACAATTATCATGCCAGTTTGTGATTAATATTAAAACAGGTTTTATTTACATGAACCCGTTAAAATAATTTGTATTGGATTTAATACCGGTTCAAAAGTGTTATATTCCATTCATACTTTAATTAAGATGTTATAAGACAACATCACATACCTACCTTGCTCTGATTCTGTTGTAAGTATCTGAAGCACTTGTGTCCCAACAAAAAAAGCAACAAACCGTTGTGATTTCTTGTATTGTGACTCGAGGCTAGGTGTTGTGGTACCGACCACAACAATATAGAAAAGGTCGTTTTCCTTATTCACTCGACCATGTCAGAAGTCCCGTGTTTTATTCCCGATAAAACACGGCACTTCTGACATGGTGCGACGCCAAAGTCTTGGCTCTTGGAAGTCGTCAAAAACTGTAATGATTTGGTAGTATGAGTTGAGCTATTTTTGATGGCACTAAGGTACATTGCTGTTTATCAGAGTACTTTTTTCTTTATCACATCAACATCCATTACTTTAAGTTACATGTATAGAAAAACTCAATATCATATTTATGTATGATTCCGTAGAGAATGCTCCTAGCGTGATAGTCAATTTTCAAACTTTGAAAATAAATAAATTAAAGCCAAATTAACTTCATCGATTTTTTATTTTTATAGTACGCCGTACTAGCGAACTATAAATATTAGAAACAAAAATTTTTTATCTTCCCTTGTGGTGCGGGAATCAAACCCACGACCTTCACGTATAAGTATGTAGTTCTAAACATATTCGGCAGAGGGCACTTACCAAAGGCTAAGGGTTTGATACAGCAGAAAAATTTCATCGCCTACGATAACTTGCGGTTAGCTCAGTTGGTAAGAGCAGCACGCGCGATACGTGAAGGTCGTGGGTTCGACTCCCACACCGCAAGAGGAGATAAAAAAATTTGGTTTTTAATACAAATGAACTTATTTTTTCGCTAGCTTTTGCTTTTTAATTGTAACGGATGTCAAAACAATATGGTTAATGGTACTGGTAATACTTTATGTACATACAAATCAGGGTTTTTTACTCACAATTTTCATTATTTAATAACTCTACCCGCAACTTTTTACACGTGTAAGGGATGAAATACAATTTTTGTTGAGTCTAAATTTCTCTCGTATTTTTCCGTCTTTTCTCTAAAATACCCTTCCTCGTGCCATAACGAAAATAATCATTAACGAATTTGTCAGGACGTATTTAAGTTTTTCGCTTGGTAAGGATGTAAGTATAGAGTTACGTCACTTTCTATATGTCAGTTTGGGAGTATGTGGGGGGGGGGCTTGGGGAGGGGGTCATAGAAGCCTGGTCTTGTGGAGAGGGGATGTGCGTATTGCAGTGGGAGGTGTGGGGCAGCGTTAAGAGGTATTGCGGCGAAGTACAATGGGTAGGGGGCGTGGCGCGGTAGATGGGGGAGCATGAAGTGACGTGGCACTCTTTTTTACCTTATACTTTTCTACTCACAAACATTTCATCAATATTTTTAATTGTGTGTCTTAATCAGCAAATAATACCTCAATAAATATAAATCTACCTAAATACACTGCGAAGGCTCAGCCACGGCTATTTTTAATATATTTAAGAGGAAAAAACTGTAATCGTGTTAGTAACTTAGTTTCAAACGTGTGAAACACAGGGACCCAAGAGCACTATTTGTTCAGTGTTATTACAGTTTTATGTTACTGTTAGGAGCCCAGAAAGCCCTCCTTATGCTTTTTCTAACTTAATCGACCGATTAAGTAAGAAAAACCTTACCCTAAGGACCCTTCAGTGTGGGTCAGTGTTTTTGAAAGTCCATCGCTGATACGTTCAACTTCCCCATAACAGTTTTTTTCCTCGCTAACCAGTCGAACTGGAGCAGCCCGACTGGTGAAATGCCTCCACCTTACAGAAGACCGCAGCCAAATAACAATCACTTTTGTGTTGTTATGTTCCTGCGTGTGAGTAAAGTTTCCAGAGCTCCTGGGGCATTAGTAGTAGCAGGGGTGAAACAGCAATTATTATTGTGTCCTAAAAATGTAGCAATAGCTCATTGAATTCGAAATAACGTCAAAAAAAATATTGAAAGGATTTTACTGCACTTTAAACACATGCCCGGAGAAATCCGGGAAGCCTATATTAAACAATCTAGAAGAATCGTCGTCGCTACCCTACTCTAGTGCAGTTAAATTTTACACCCCTATCGGCGTTCAGGCTAATTCTTAAAGTTTGCAGCTTTGTCGCAAATAAAGCTGTTATTGCAGCGCGACTGTCGCAACCGCGTAATTGTACGCCGCTATTGGCAGCCCGATAGAGGTGAACTGTCCGCCATTAAATGGAACAAGTTAGTTAAAGTTGCGCAATTATAGTTATAATAAGAGTTAAATTTAATGAGCGGTTCATACCTATTCAAAGTTTTGATAAAAATAGCTCATTGTTTGTTAATGCGGATACAATATTTTACGATCCGTAATGTGTTACAAATATCCGTTTTACCTTTCCGTAATTTACTTTCCACTTGTCGTCTTTCGGTCGTTTTTAGATTACGCCTCGTATAATTTATTACTACCCGTAACTGGGGGGGTACTCTCGAAAACGAAACGAACAAACGAAAGGTTTTGTTTTTGAAGATTATTCAAAAGTTTGGGAATGAAGACGTGGTTTTTGATTTGCATAAATAATATTTTGTTTTTTGAAAACGCTTAATTTGCATTCGAAGTGATTTATTTATGGTTACGAGGATTATAAATTGCCATCCGTTGTCGGATCCCACATATTTCGTTTATGAGAGTAGACCCCCTGGAACGGGTCGTAATTCAAATATTGGAACCGGGCATAAGTGGATTTTATATGTTATCTGTAGTATTGAGGTTAGCTTGATCTTTTTTTATAAAATTAGCTGTTTTCCGCCACTTTACTGGCATTATATCGGGTAAAAAGATATTAAACATCAAGTCTAATACCTTATCTCTTTTTTTATTAAATTCCATCCAAATCCGATCACAACCTTTTTCTTGAAATAGTAATTAATACATCTAGACATACAGACGTTTATACATAATATCACTATAATAATTGGCTTACCTTTACCTCAATCTCCCTCGACAGAAGGCATAAATACCAAACATGATTGATGCACATTTCCCTGGAAGGTGTCTTATTAGTTTGACCTTATTGATTTTAAGAGAGACAGGGCATAGCAATTTATCGCTCGAACTGGTGCAGCCCGACTGGTGAAATACCTCCACCTTACAGAAGACCGCAGCCAAATAACAATCACTTCTGTGTTGTTGTGCTCCTGTGTGTGAGTAAGGTATCCAGAGCTCTTGGGGGATGGTATTTAAGTAGCAGGGGTCAAGCCTTCAAGGTAAAGACGACACGTCCAGTAACAGATTAATTATGCTGTACTTGTCGCCCTTAAGCTAGGACCTCATTACCACTTAAAATCAGGTGGGATGAGGACAATATTGAAGTGTAATATAAAAAAAAAAACCTCCAAGCAGAATAAACGTAAAATGTTCGTTCCCTGTCCTTTAGGCTACCTCTGTAAACAAACCTGAAGTGCCGTCGAGTACTTGAAGGAATCCTTCCAAACGGTGACACGCTCCTCGAGGGACACTCGGGGCCAGATCAAAACAACGGCTCGGATGTTCAAGTTTTGATTTGTCAAAGATTATTTCTAAAGTTACAATTCTTGCGTATGAACAATACAATCGAAACATCTCAATAAATTTTGTTAGCGGCTTCCTGCACACATTTGACTAATTCTTTGCTCATATATAATTGCAGCGTGATAATATGTAAATAGGTAATACGAGTGTCCTCTCTTCTCGTCCAGTTGCTGTGCCCTAACAGGGTCTGATGTATCTTTTACTTTGTAAATGAAACATTTATGTGCAATAAAGTATTGAGTACCTATTATACCTATAAGTTAATATGGATAACCATATATTTTTTTTTTCTTTTTTAGTATTTTGACTTAATTTTATATTTGACAAGCATGTTTTATTTGTATATATATATATAAATATATATTATGTTATATATCTATGAGTTTATGTATGTTTATCATGCTATACTATGAATATAAATCAAGAAATAAAACTTTATTAATGTTGCACGGCCGTACCCATTTCTCGCCATCTACTATTTCCTCTACTTTAAGGTTGTCTGGAAGAGATCGCTTTCTAGCGATAAGACCGCCTAAATTGTACTAAAATCAATGTGCAAAACCTATTTTTGTAAAGTTTTGTGCAATAAAGTATATGTATCTATCTATCTATTGAGTATAGCCTAAAGCCTTCCTTGATAAATAGATTATGCAAAATAAAAATATTTTTTTTATTGTAGAGTAGTAGTAACTAGTAATTCCTAAGATTAGCGCATCCAATTCAAACAAACAAACAAACAAACTCTTCACCTTTATAATATTAGTATAGATATACGTTATTAATTGTAGTTATGTAGGATAGTAGTATACTTAAATATCTTTTAAACTCATTTATTATGTAAATATGTACGTTATAACTGTAATCATTTAGGATATTATGTAACAAATACCTACTATAATAAAAAATATATATTGTATTGCTGCTATTTATCCATACTAATATTATAAATGCGAAAGTAACTCTGTCTGTCTGTCTGTCCGTCTGTTACTCTTTCACGCCTAAACGGCTGAACGTATTTTAATGAAATTTGGTATAGGTATACGTTGAATCTCAAGAACGGACATAGGCTACTTTTTATTAGAAAATAAGGGGGGATGGGGGTAATACCACCTTTGAAAGTTTATATGGAAAAATGTTTATTTTTGAAGTTAGAGATATGAAATTTGGCACAAATATAGCTCGAAACTTGTATTAAAATATAGACTACTATTTGTTTCGAATATTAGGGGAGAAAGGGGTAAAACCGACCATGAAAGGATGTAGTCCACGCGAACGAAGTCGCGGGCACAGCTAGTTAAATATATTATTTTGTGGGTGTGAAATTGAAGTATATTTTTTCTTCACTTTAAATGCATTTAAGGAATTGTTTAAAAAGCAGCACAATTACAAAACAAACCCTCATTATTGTACTGTAGAAGCTGCGAAGTGCGCCCGTCAAGGCCGCTGGCCCCTCGATTCGTTCCGCGGCGACCCGTCGACCGAGTGAAGAGCACTTTACAGAGGAATAAGCGCGGGGCCACGAGCCGTGCTGCTGCGTTAATTCTGTTTTACCACTAGGCTTGTCATTATGAGTTGTTCGTTGCTTTGGGAACGAAGCGACAGATAGAATTATGTTTTTTAATGGAACATTAAGATTTACCGGCGCTGTTTCACATGCTTAATTTTTCAAATAAAAAAAATCAAATCACATACAAGTTGGCAAAATTAAATGGGACTACCTTACCTTTTTTCTTACGGTAATTTTAACATATACTAAACAAAATATTACTAAGTAAGTAAATACAATATTTTAGAATGCCGACATACATAATTTTTTAACACAAGAAATAAACATAAGCTCGCTATTTCAAATCATTAGCTTCGAAAAACCAATAGAACATTCGTGAGATTAAGTATAAAAATATTCAACAAGTTACCGCAATGTATTATTGACTTACCTATGCATAGATTTAAGGTCTATGTTAAATCATGTTTAATGCGAAAAGGATACTATAAACTTGATGAATATTTAAACGATAAACATATATGGACATGATACGCACACCATAGTTTTAAGTTCTCTAGCTCTAAACATTGTAAAGATCAGGATAACTACTGAGTTTCTTGCCGGATTCTTCTCGGTAGGATTAGGTTCCGAACCGGCTGTAGCTTCTATTTTGGTTTGTGTACATTCTGACGATCCATAAGTGTTCTTGTAACCAACATGAATAAACGAATTGACTTTGACTTTGCCAAATACTAATAGGGAAAATATTTAGATATTAAATGTTCACAGGATAACTCAATATTAGTTTCTAAGCCTCGTTAGAGGCTGTTTGGAACCTTGAGAATACATTTACACTTTCGCTTGAGAAACGTTAAGGTGTCGAAATACTTACGCAGTGTTATCATGAAATGCGAAGTATATATTTTATTGTTTGTTTCAGGTATGTAAGAGAATAAATTATTAGGTAAGATGTAAAATTGGGGTAAGTTTTTATTTCTAGGAGGAAAAAATGTAAGTAGAATTAATTACGTTTGGAGGTACGATGGCATCGCTAACATATCGTTTTTCAAATATTGTAGCCGCTCATAGAAAATACGGATAGTAGATAATAAGGTTTACGAGGCATAAGCTAAAACCGTTTCAGACTCTTAGTCAGTTGGAGAAAAACGAATTGTCATTTTTAACACATTATTATTATATTCAGAGAGGTAGGGCATAGCGATTTACCGCTCAATCTGGAGCATCCCGACTGGTGAAATACCTCCACCTTACAGAAGACCGCAGCTAAATAACAATCACTTCTGTGTTGTTGTGTTCCTGCGTGTGAATAAGGTTTCCTGAGCTCCTGGGGGGTGTTACATTAGTAGCAGGGGTCAAGCCTTCAAGTCAAACTCAAACTCAAACTCAAATATTTCTTTATTCAAGTAGGTTACATATAACACTTTTGAATCGTCATTGAATACAATGCAAAGTGATTCTACTTCCGGTTCGGAACCTATATCTACCGAGAAGACACCGGTAAGAAACTCAGCAGATCATTTACAGTATCAGTATCTAACTTATTGCTATGTGTAGCTCACTTTGGACCAAGTCATATAGTTTTGGTTTTGATAGTGATAAGTGATGAAACAAATAAGTACTCAAGTAAGTTTTTACTTTCGAGAGGTAAGCTGGAGCAGACCAGTCCCCAAAGGTGGCACCTGTTCACAAGCATGACGTATGTGCCAGCCATCGCTTCACTCAACCATATTGTAGGGAATGTAACGACCCGCCACATAGCGCCACCACCCCAGTGACATTTTAGTGAGCATGACTACTCCATCTCCCCATAATTTTTAAGTATTTATTATCTAAATTAAATTCATCAAACAACTATAGGACCTGGTGCACGAAGTAGTAACCTACATTTTGATTTAGATTAAAAAAAAAGAAATAAATCTATTATACCTAGTTCATAATTATACATAATTCACAAATATACATTTTATGTCCATAATAGATATTTTTAACAATATCAATGTCATTATGTAGAATAAAAGATTGCATTATCATGATGTCAACGAAATTAAATTTTAAGAAAAGAAAAATAAATACATATTTAATAACATGTGCAGGCAAGTTAAATAGTGTTAGGCCATATATCTTTATCGTTAAGGAAATCATCTACTTTATAATAGCCTTTCTTTATAAGTAAATTTTTTATCTGTAACTTAAACTTGTGTATAGGTAAGTCAACAAGAATTTGCGGCAATTTATTAAACAATTTTATGCTTAATCCAATAAATGAATTACCAGTTTTGTGGAGTCTACGATTTGGAACAGCAAGCTTATGTTTATTCCTGGTATTAAAGCTATGTACATCAGATTTTTTAGGAAGGATGTTCAAATTTTGTGAACATGCATTACACAGTCGAGAATATATTGTGATGCGACTGTTAAGATGTTTATCTCCTTAAATCGCATTCGCAGCGAGTCACGTGGTCCAAGCCTGTAGATAGATCTTATAGCCCTCTTCTGTAGGACAAAAATAGTCTCAATATCGGCTGCAGACCCCCATAGGAGCAGACCATAAGACATTACGCTGTGAAAATAGCTAAAATAAACCAATCTAGCTGTTTCCACATCAGTCAAATCCCTTATTTTCCTCACTGCATACGCGGCTGAGCTAAGTCTTGCCGCCAGAGTAACTATGTGAGGATACCATTGTAGCTTAGAGTCCAAAGTGATGCCAAGGAATACTGTCGAGTTGATAACCTCTATAGGCTCATCACTCATTTTAATCACAGCATTAACTTGTCTCACATTGGGCATTGAGAACTTTACACATTTGGTTTTCTTGGCATTAAGTGATAGATTGTTTGTTCCAAACCATTGTGTAACTTTAGAGAGGGCATTATTAACATCATCAAAATTTTGTTGCTGTCGATTAATTTTAAAAATTAACGATGTATCATCCGCAAATAAAACTGTATCACACAAGTTTTTCGTAAAAAAAGGGAGATCATTTACGTATATCAAAAAAAGCAAAGGTCCTAATATGGAGCCTTGGGGAACTCCCATGCTTAAGGGGGTACCGGATGAATTGACTCCATTTACATTGACTTTCTGTGTTCTGTCCGATAGATATGACAGAATCAAACTTAATGAATTTTTCGAAACACCATAATGCTGTAGCTTCATTATCAGCGTTTGATGATCAACGCAATCAAACGCCTTTGATAAATCGCAGAAAACCCCAACCGCATCTCGTCTGCTCTCCCACGCATCAAACACATGCTTAATGAGTGCTACTCCTGCATCAGTTGTGGATTTTCCTTTTGAAAATCCATATTGATTTTTATGCATTAAGTTGTTAATTAAAAAATGGGACAACAGCTGCTGGAACATAATTTTTTCAAAATTTTTACTGAATGCAGGTAAAATTGATATTGGTCTAAAATTTGATGGATTACTTTTATCGCCCGATTTGAATAATGGTATAATTTTGCTAAATTTCATTAAGTTTGGAAAAATACCATCATCAATGCATTTATTAAATATTAAGACTAAGTGTGGGGCAGTACAGTTTATTATATGTTTTAGTATATCTGTCGAGAGTCCCCACAAATCTTCAGTCTTTTTCATATTTAACTCCTTAAAAGCCTTGATAACATCCTGAAAGTTAATATACTCAAAGCGAAATGGAATTTTACACTCATCCACATGAGTTTTAAGGAGGGTATTTGCAAGATATGGGTTTGAGGGTAATCCACATGTTGTCGCAATCGGTACATTCGAAAAGAATGTTTCAAATGCCATTGCCACTTCCGTATCAGAATTAAGAGTGACGTCATTGACTTTAAGAGAAAACTTGTGATCTTGTGTTTTATTATTACAAGTCTCTTTATTAATTATTTGCCATGTAGCTTTGCTTTTATTTGTGGCTCTCAGTATTTTTGTCTTCAAAAAGTTGGACTTTGCAATAGCGCATATCTTTTTGAATAACTTTGAATAATTTCTAACATAATCTATAATTAATGGGTTATTAGAATGCGCTTTTATTTCGTACAGTTCGAAAAGTCTGCGTCTACTTTTCAGTATGCCTAGTGTGGCCCAATCACTGAATTTAGTTTTGGATGTGTTGATTTTTATGTTTTTTTTAGTAAAAACATCGTTGAATTCATTATTAACTACATAAAACAACTTTTCATATAAACAATCAACACTACTTGCAGAATCAAATTTAATTAGAGGTACTTTATTGGAAATGTTCATTTTAAACTTTTCGACACGTCTCGTGGTAATAGGTCTACAAACAACAAGTGAAGGTTTTGATACATTATGGTGTTCGAATGCAGCTATCTGACCACTATGATCCGAGTTAATAAAATGTATGATGGATTTTTCCATTGCACTACAGTTACTAAAAATATTGTCAATGCATGAGGCCGATGTGGGGGTAACTCGTGTAGGTTCATTAAAAAGATTATATAAATTAAATGATTGAAAAAGATTCTGAAACCTACTAGAGATTTGGGAGGTGTCTAATATATTAATGTTAAAATCTCCACATACAACAACTTTTTTATTCGAATCGCAAATTTTTCTCAAGGCTTCTTCCATTATAGACTCAAATAAAACGTAATTACTAGATGGAGGCCTATAAACACTTAATATTATGTACTGTTCCAGCTCTGCACATGCAAGTTCAATAGTACGTTCCAATGAGAGTGACACAATGTCTTTGCGTTCTTTGAATTTAATTGATTTATTTATTAAGATCAGTGAGCCACCTCTAATAGCAAGCTTTCTTGAAAAGGAACTACTAACTTTAAAATTTTCAATATTCAAAATCATTTCATGGTGTTTCAACCAATGTTCAGTGATACATAGCACATGGATATTTTTTTCATTTAAAAATAACTCTAATTCTAGTTCTTTGCCGGAAAGACCCTGAATATTTTGATGTACAATGTTAAGATAATAGGGCTTATCCTTTGTTAATTTATTGCAAGAGTTGTCCTCTATTGTCTGAGATTGGAATTTAAATTATTTGGAATAAGTTCCAAAGTCTTTGTAAAAAAAATATTAGATAACATTATATGCTAACAATGTAGCTAGTTCCCTTTTTATTTTATAAGGCAAAGAAAAAGTTTTGCCAGTCAAAATTAACTTATTATTAATAAATTTATTTGTGTCAAAAAAGACACACTTGTCGCTATGACTATATGTTAAATTATAAATTAAAGTATTCAATAAATGAATACTATTATTTTGGTCAGTTGTATAGTATTCAGAATATGGTAATGCACATAAAATATTTTTTTTCATATCTAATCCTATCAGTATGGAAAAGTTTTTAAGAATGTCTTTTTTACAAATATTCAGCCCATTTCCTAACATTAGGATAACAACTGAATTCTCATTATGGTCACTATTAACAACTTTTTGACATATTTGATCAAGTGAACAATCTGGCATGCAGTGATTTAATAATTTACAATTTAATTTTTTGTTTAAAAGTGGCCCGTAACCAACTCCTATTTTATCTGAGTACAGCAGCACATTATTATTACAGTTAGGTAATAATGTGCATGGTTTTGTCATTTCTGGGATGGTGGCAACCAAGGACTGATCTGAAGAACCAGCAACTGAGTTACTGCTGCATTGGTGAACAAGACAGCTGGTAGCTACAATATGTTCACTGATTTGTACCTGGGCAGCCTTATATTTGCCTGTCATACTATCAAGTGACTTATGCAGTTGCGAAATGTCAGCCTGCAATGCTTTTATGTCTGTTTCGTACTTCAGCCTACTTTGATCAAGTTTTTTACTATACAATTCAATGCTATCAAATAAATCAAGACGTTGCTTTCTCAATTTAATATTTAGATATTGACATTTTTGACGCTTAATTAATTTTTGAGTTTTCTTAATATACTTATTAATTTTTATATATTTACGGATTTTCTTTCTACTATTTGTATTAATTACACTATTCTCACAATATGAATTTTGACTAGCAGTGATGCTATGCCCAGCAGGTGACCGAACCAACTCTTCGTAGAGGCTTTGAGTTTGTAAGAATTCTTCGCACCTTTTGCTATCTTCAAAATCTTGGATGGTCCTGTTGGCCTCACGCAAAGCCATCTCAAGCTCATGGATACGCTCCAGAGTCCGCTCGTAGGTTTCTGAGCACTGATCGAAGTTTCTGACTGTTTCAAGAAGTTGGTCTCGTTGATTTAGTGTGTTTCCCAAATGGGCATGAAGCTCCACCAGTTCACTTTTGAGTTGAGTGTTATGGGTTATAATTGCCAGAGATTCTTTTTCATTTTCTTCACGTTCGTAGAGGAGCTGGTCGTTATCCTTCTTCAATTCTTGTATTTCCTCTAGAGCCCGTCTTAGCTTAAGTTCCAAGTCACGTGCAGTTGCTTTTCTAGTCATGATTTTTGAGTATGAGGTAGTACTCATATCTGAAATGATTTACAAGAATTGTGTTTGAATAATGATAAGATAATTTCAGTAAAACTTGTGAGTAATTAATAGATTTAATCAATACAACTTTTTGAGATTTATTTTTGTAATTTACTTTTGTAAAAGGAAATTACTTCGAATTTCCAAAACAAATGAACAACCCAAAAATACAGATCATTATTTACTGTACTCCTTGAGAGTGAAAATAACAGGGCAGTTATTAGAAAAAGAAGGTAGGTAGGTGGTTCACAAAACGATTATGTGTTTTCAAATTTGTGTACCTTTATGCAACAATTCAGATTCTCAAATTAATCGCAACAGAACTGCAAGCAAGTTGTTTTTATTGTTATGATTTGTGGAGTTTAGTAGGTTTAATCAGAAACAGGTACAAGTTGTGACTAGCAAGTTAACGTCAAATAATGTTACTAACGAACTATAATCTCCAATCAACATTGATTTGGGTACAATTTAATAAAGTTATTTACAGTTTTAATGCATTAGTGGTTGAGTGCGAGAAATAATTAAGGAAACAATACTCCCCCGGTAAAATCCGTTGTTCTTTCGAATTTGTTGTTGTTCACTTTGACAGCCGGTCGGCTGAACATAACTTGCTCGAAATCCAAGTATTTCACCAGTTAACTTCTTGCAAACGATACCACTGCATATTTGTATAGGATGCAGTAAAATAAACACTGTTTTAATAGCTAAAACACTTTAGAACTAATTAATTAATGAAATTTTTAAATCAGCTGGCCATTAGACGTACGTCACTTAGTGTGGCCACATCAAAAAAAAAAAAAAAAAAGAAAAAAAAAAGGTAAGGGCAACAAGTCCAGTAACAGATTTATTATGCTGTACTTGTCACCCTTAAGCTAGGACCTCATTACCACTTAACATCAGGTGGGGTGAGGTCAATCTTGAAGTGCAATATAAAAAAAAAAATTACGAATCGTAAATAATTGGAACTGTGCATTATATACTCAATTTTACGAAAACACTCACAGTAGTCAGTTATTATTGTAGTTAGTTTAAGTTACTAAACAGTCAGGGTGGAAACTAAATCGTATTTGTTTCTTCTCGAAATAATATAGTGAAGTTCGTTTTCCAAATCGTCGCGACCGAGGATCGAACCTGGGATATCTGAGATGGTGCGACGCCAAAGTCCGGCCCGCTTACCTCTCGGCTACGAAGGTGAGTATGGATGTCTGGATTTTCACTACTCTTTCTCGCAAAAACTACTGAACGAATTTGGATAAAATTTAGTAGAAAGAGAGATGACATACTAGATAAAAAATAAAAATAAGGGCAGGGCAACTGCTAATACAAAATAATGCCGTAAACAAATTAACCTCAAAACAAAAGATGTAATTCCGTAGTTGAAAACCAATAACATTTCGTTACGCGAGAATGTGAGGGTGGATGAAAATTTGCAAGCTCCCCTAAACAGACGAAGACGAGCGAGACCAGTCAGCTCGTGAGCACGGTGTGCAACCTAACCAAAACATCAGGCAGTAAGTAGTTTGTATTAACTACTAAATAAAAACGGCGATGCAATTTGACCCGTTAATTAAATTTCCAATGAAATTTCATGAAAATCAAACTAAAACCATAAATTTGAAGTGGTAAGCTTATACGATTAAATACATACTCATAATGGCCAGACCACTAGATTACAAACTAAGTGGTGTCGAAAACACGCAAACATTAATTGGAAGCAACGAACTTGATTCAATAAATCAAAAGCGTGTGAAAACAAACGATTCCACAAAAGGCGTTGACGCCTGACGCTGAAGGTTGATTTGAATGAAAAATGGACGCGCGTCCGTTTGTGGGCTAATTCTGATGGGATTTTTTAAATGATCGCTGTTCGCGGTGGAGGTGACTCACGGGAACGTTCGGGTGTGGCGTAGTGTTGTCTAGCGGTAGTTTATCGATATTTTCAAGAGAAGTAGGGCAAAACGATTTATCGCTCGAACTGGAGCAGCCCGACTGGTGAAATACCTCCACCTTACAGAAGACCGCAGCCAAATAACAATAACTCCGGTGTTGTTGTGTTCCTGCGTGTGAGTAAGGTTTCCAGAGCTCTTGGGGGGTGCTACATTAGTAGCAGAGGTCAAGCCTTCAAGGTAAGGGCGACAAGTCTAGTAACAGTTTTACTATGCTATACTTTTAGCTTAAGGGCGACCTCATTACCACTTAACATCAGTTGGGATAGGTCAATCGTGGAGTGCATTATAAAAAAAAATATTGAAGTTATATCGATAGCATTGATAGCCTGTCCATCAGGCCTAGCATGCGCCACGCGACTAAATTTTATCGCGCTCTTATCAGACGTCAAAATCGATTAGGTCAGTGCGTCAGCTGCTGATTGACTGAAAATACGAGTGCGGTGTGCTATTAGCCAATCAACAGTATCGAAACTTTTGTCGTCTCATGCGATAAATTTGACATATTGCGTATGCTAGGCATGCATAGCTCAGAATAAGACAATACTATTGAAAAGCTTATAATAATACATAGAAATGAATCGCTGTTTGTTAGTCTCGCTAAAACTCGACAACGGCGCGACCGATTTGGCTAATGTTGGCTTTGAAATAATTGTGAAGGTCCAGGGAAGGTTTAAAAGATTAGAAAATTTTGAAAAAAATGGGCGTAACGATGTTCGCCGGGGCAGCTAGTAAGCAATATTATTAATTTGTTTGTTTTTTTAATGCAAAAAAGATACTATTAACTTGATGAATATTTAAGCGATAAACATATAAGGACATGATTGTCTGCTCACTCGCATACCATAGTTTTATGTTCTCTAAATAAATAAATATTGGAAAACATCACATATTCTGTGGTAAGTAGCTTAATTACTTGTGTTACAGAAATCAGAAACAACGACGGTACCACAACACCCAGACCCAAGACAATATAGAAAAGTTCATTTCCCATATTGACCCGACCGGGGAATGAACCTCAGACATGGCGCGACGCCAAAGTCTGGCCCGCTCGCCTCTCGGCTCGGCTACGGAGGTCGTCAGTTATGGAAAGAATTAATTAATACGAGGCGTAAGCTAAAAACGACTGACGAAAGACTGATGACAGTTTTATGGGACGGTATTATTTAAGAACTCATAGTCAATAGGAGAAAAACGTATTTTTTGACAGATTACGAATCGTAAAATATTGGGACCGGGCATAAGCACATCTCTTTCCATCACACGCTGAGTGACTTCAAGAACTCAACACATTTCCTTAATTTAAACGAAAATTATCATCGCACACAAAAGTACTGAAAAATAAAGTTCATTACGAAATGAAAACCCGTCCCCGTTCGAATTCCACCAAGATTAATATCACATATTTTATTTCCTCGGAATAACTTAATTCGTGTTTTTGCCGCGCAATAAATTACGAGCGTAAGGAGAAATAAATGCGCGTTGGCATTAAATAAATAACGCAATAACTCACGTATTTGAAGAAAGCAGATGTACGCATTAGCTGCTGAGTTTTCTCTTGGTCTTTTAAGATATTTAGCTTTGAAGTTTTCTGTAATTGCATCACATTTGGTAATAGCAATAAAAATTAAAACTCTTTACTAATGACTTTAGAGTCGGAACAAACAATATTTCATAAACAACGTTGATGGGTAGATACCGTTTTCTAGCAATAAAACCACCACATAATAGGTACAAATAAGAGAGGCAGGGCACAGCGATTTATCGCTCGAACTGGAGCAGCCCGACTGGTGAAATACCTCCACCTTACAGAAGACCGCAGCCAAATAACAATCACTTCGGTGTTGTTGTGTTTCTGCGTGTGAGTTAGGTTTCCATAGCTCCTGGGGGGTGCTACATTAGTAGCAGGGGTCAAGCCTTCAAGGTAAGGGCGACAAGTCCAGTAACATATTTATTATGCTGTACTTGTCACCCTTAAGCTAGGACCTCATTACCACTTGAACCGGGGCCACGGGTACCTGTCCTTCAGATTGGTGCAGGTCCTGACCGGGCATGGATGCTTCGGTCAGTACCTGCACCAAATTGGGCGAGAAGAATCGCCGCTGTGCCACTCTTGCGGCGCGGCGGCAGACACAGCGGACCACACACTGGCCGTGTGTCCAGCCTGGGCGACTGAGCGGGCCGATCTGGCCGCTATTGTTGGGACCGATCTCTCGCTCCCAAGCATTGTTACAGCCATGCTTGGGAGCGAGGAGGCCTGGACGGCAGTTGCCGCCTTCAGCGAGACAACAATCTCGCGCAAGGAGGCGTCGGAGAGGGAGCGAGAGGACGACCCCCTTGCCCCCCCACATCGGAGACGCCGAAGATTACGCGCGAGGCGTCATTTTGACGCCCTTGCGCTTGCTAGCGGGGACCAGCCGGCCGCGGGTGTGGGGACACCCCGGCCGGCCTTGCACGGTTTTCCGCAGATGGGCGGGAACGGTTTAGCACCTTCGGCCGTTCCCGCCAATCCCCCGACCATCCTGGGGGGAGCTGGTGACGCCGCCCCGTAGGGGCAGCAATTCCGCCGACGGCGCTGTGGTAGTCATGGATCGCCCGGTATCCCATGGCGCCGTCAATAGGCGATGAGAAGGTGGGGGGAGTTTTTAGTTCGGGTAGTCCCCGCCCCTAGTTCTATTTCTGGGCGGGGGAGTCCCACACACGTCGCTGCCGTCCCCACGGCAGTGGTATGGTGCGAAAAGATGGCATTCTCTCCCCCTTAAAAAAAAAAAAAAAAAAAAAGGACCTCATTACCACTTAACATTCGATGGGATGAGGTCAATCCTGAAGTGTAATATAAAAAATAAAAAAAAACAAATGTATGTTGTCATTATAAGTATGGTATATAGGTGTATAATTTAATAAGTTTCTGTTTTAAAACATAATTTCCTTTATATTTGTAGCTGTAGCTAGATTATTAATTTAATTAAAAATAAACAAAAGACGTATTATATAGTACTATGAAATTTGTCACTTTTCACGTCACCTTATCCAATAGTTCCCTTAGTATCTCATGCTAGTATTTATTAGAAAGTACTTAAATAATAATTTTATCACTGCATCAGGTGTATAACGGTTAAAGCTTAAGTGTAAAATCTTGAAGGTCGTGGGTTCAACAAGGTCGATTTTTACTTCTGAAGGTACATCAAGTCATCGGCCCAGGCTATCATCCAATAAGTTCTAATGATGAAAATCTTCTGAATGTTTAACTATGCATTGAAACCGACTAAACGTGTGTTTAAAACTTAAACGTTTCAAGTAGAAACAGATAACTTTCCGTTATTTCTACCAACCAACAATTTCATAGTTCTATTTTTCCGTGTAAAATGCATCCTGCATCTAAATTTAAACCGCAGGGAAACATCTGAAATATTGCCGTTTCTCGACGCCGCATTTTCACGCGGTCGAGTTTTAGAGGTGAAAGAAAATTGAACATATTGAACAAAGCAATGAATAGTATGGTTTGTGGCACTACTGTTGGTTATAGTCTTCATAATAAAGTGCTTAACTAACTTTAGAATTAGTTTGATATGTAGGTAAGGGTGAATGATTTTAATTATTTACTAACGGACCACCGCGGTTGCGCATGCTTTCCCGGTAAATTATCAACGACTTTTTGAACAAATATATATTAATTGAAGTTTTTTGTGCATTCGTTTGTGAGCGGTTTGATGAAATTCTCAAGTTTGCGTCAAGGGACGTTTATATATATTCTTCTACTATCTTTATAAATATAAAGTGTTCGCCACAAGGTGAAGGATGTATAAGCCCGAAGTAAGTTAGATCGAAACTATGAAATACCGAAAATTGAATTCCAATGTAAGTGGACAAGTACTCTTTCATTTCGTTGGTACACAAAAATAAGAATAAGTAGGATTGAGACACAATAGATGAACATGAATTGCACACAAAGTAGGTTACATATATATTTTTATTACAATACTAGCTAGCTGCCCCGGCGAACTTCGTAGCGCCTTTTTTTAATTACTAACTTTTTAAACCTTCCCTGGACCTCCACAATTATTTCAAAACCAAGAATAGCCAAATCGGTCTAGCCGTTCTCGCGTTTTAGCGAGTCTAACGAACAGCGATTCATTTTTATATATAAGACTGGCGGTACCGCGCGAACTTCGTTTCGCCTTAGAGGCAATAAATAAGCAGACTTCAAAAAAACGAAAAAAATTATAATAAAAAAAGTATCCTATGTCCTTCTCCTGGTTCTAAACAACCTCCCCACAAATTTTCAGCCAAACACACACACTATTTGTAACTAACACGACTTTCTTTTATATGTTATATAGAATAGAATATAATAGAAAACATCTTTATTCATGTAGGCTTTACAAAAGCACTTATGAATCGTCAGTACAAATTAAGAATTCTACTGCGGTGTTCGGAATGTTGATCATGTCGAGAAGAACCGGCAAGAAACTTGACACTTACTCTTTTCAATGTAACAATGTTCCCTTATACTAGGCACTTAAATAAAATATAATATGTAGCTACTATATATATAATTAACTATAATATTTAACTACTTAAATAAAATATAATAGATAAATAAATGATCGGAATGCATGTACGCACATAACTTCAGAAATACTGGACCAAACAGGTTGATTTCTTTTTTGTTACATTTGTCATTGTTGGGGCAAGCTTTATAAAAACTAGATAAAAATGTACCGAGATAGGAGCTTCGTTTCTCTGCCCTCTACCGAATTCCTCAAAGTCTATAATCTGAATCCATTACGTTCTAATTGGTGTCCGTCAAGACTGACCGCACTTGCTCGCTGGCTCCGGTAACAGCTATGGTCTAAGAGCCTTCAACTATCAGAGTTGGTGAGTTCCTAAAAGAAAAGAAGTTCAGCAAGTAGGTTATGCTCTTGCTAAGCCAGAAAAATGGGGGCTAATTTATAATCAGATATATATTGTCCGTCGGTCGGTTTTAGTTTACGCCTTGTAAAATTTATTTATATAGGTATATCCGTAACTAGAGCGGATTCTTTTTCAAATATTGGAACTGGGCTTAGTTGAATATCTAACTGCCGGAGATAAAAAAATAGTACGCTACACCCATCTTGAACTTTCACGTGAAGATCTGGCTGTGAGCGTTAGGATATTACAGCGGGTATTGTTCTAGCGGTCTCCATTGTGAGAGGGGGTGGTCCTGTTGGACCGGCCATTCTTGCTCCCTCCTGTTCACGATGTAGAGGCATGTCGGGGCCGCTTAAAGCAGCCATTCCGCCGGTGCTGCTGTGGAAGTCCAAGGTTGACCCCGGATTCCCATGACATCACCATCTAAGGCGATGAGGTCCACCTAGGGGTTTAGCGGGTAGCCCCCGTCCTTTTTAGGGCGGAGCCGGGGTACGATCTGCCCCTGGGAGTCCCACTCACGGCGTCGCCTTTCTTTCGGGCGGCGGTACAGTCCATCAACGTCAAAAAAGGGATTATGTTTAAAAATTAGAAACAGATTTTTTTTCTCCCCTTGCGGTGCGGGAATCGAAACCCACGACCTTCACGTATCGCGCGTGCTGCTCTTGCAACTGATAAGTATGTAGTTCTAAACATATTCGGCAGAGGGCACTTACCGAAGGCTAACGGTTGATACAGCATAAAAATTTCATCGCCTACGATAACTTGCGGTTAGCTCAGTTGGAAGAGCAGCAAGCGTGATACGTGAAGGTCGTGAGATAACAGTTCTCTGTTTCTAATATTTAAAGTTCGCTAGTACGGCGTAAAGTACTATAAAAATAAAAAATCGATTAAGGTATTATGTTTATCTGGCAGCTCCAGGCTCTTACTCTATCAGAGAGGTGACCGCTCGGTGGATAGGGTCTGATTGGAGGGCTCTAGTACTTTGATAAGCCTCGAAGAATGGCTTGACATCTGGGAACCTCACTTGAGGTGAGACCTCTCAGGCCATTACTTTGACTTATTCTAGTTCGGTAATAGCTTAGTTGGTGCTAGGAAAATATTTGAACTAGATGAGAACGTCCTTGTTATTTGGCGAATTTGTGATTGGTTGGTTCCTAGTTATTTGTCTAATTTTTAATACCTAGGTAAACAGTGGCCCCATTCATGAACATGGGACCACTTTTTCTATGTTGTTTTGATACTTTTTTATGATTGTTAACCTATGTCATTTGGCTTTTGTTATTGTCATTTAAACTGTCACAGAGCAAAATCGGGATTTATTTTTTAATTTTAGTAAAATACGTTTTAAGATACATAGGATACTTTTTACCGTAAATAACGCGAACGTAGTTGCGGTTAAAAGTTAGTAACTGAATAAAAACATCACGAACATTGCTCTAAATCTAGAGTAGGTAGCTAAACTTGTATCGCAGCAATTAAAAAGAATCCTATCCTTTAATCTAATATGAAATTGAATCTGTTCTATCTTTTTTGCGTGAAAGTTTAATAAATACCCGAATATTCTTACATACTTTCACGTTTACAATATAAATAAAGTACCATCAAACCCAGGCAAAGTCGGTCGCACCGCTAGACTTAAGCATAGACATAGATGCACTTTTATCTCTGATCTTGGATGTATAGCGTATTCCTGTAATAAATAATAACTGCTCGCTTTTCCCCGCTCCCTTATCGCAAGTCGAAAAGGCATCCGCCTTTATCTGAGATTGGACTCGAGACTCCGGCCAGCTGGCTGCGAGTGACCTGACTGCGTAATTACGAAGCACAAATACATTTCAACACTAGATTTATTATATTAACATATAAGTAAGCCCCTAATTAAACTATCTGCATGATTTAAGGTTTGAATGGTAGAGAAGCATTCTTCATTTTCCGTGCGTTTAGTCTCTCCCGAAGTGCCCGAAGTCGCAAGCAGTTTCTATTGTGATGGTCATTGAATGTTAACTTGTTCGTTGGAATAAGAGAGGTAGGGCATAGCAATTTATCGCACGAACTGGAGCAGCCTGACTGGTGAAATACCTCCACCTTACAGAAGACCGCAGCCAAATAACAATCACTTCTGTGTTGTTGTGTTCCTGCGTTGTGTAAGTAAGGTTTCCAGAGCTCTTAGGGGGTGCTACATTAGTAGCAGGGGTCAAGCCTTCAAAGTATGTAAGGGCGACAAGTCCAGTAACAGATTAATTATGCTGTACTTGTCACCCTTAAGCTAGGACCTCATTACCACTTAACATCAGGTGGGATGAGGTCAATCTTGAAGTGCAATATAAAAAAAAATGCTCAGTAATAGATAAAAGGCCCTATGTTCGATCTCCACCCATTTGGGTTATAAACCTCTGTGTTTGTTTTGTGTCTAGGTGATTAAATTGACTAATTTAAATATAATTGTGGATTAGTGTGGCCTAACAGCACTCACAAAAAATTACTGCTACATGTTCATACACACACTTGAATTCGTTATAATACAACTGTAACCTAGTGGCTTAAGGTGGTGTGATTTTAGCCTAAGTATTGCTAGCTCCATGGGTTCTCTGGGACGCTCACAGAAACCTAACTGAGCACTGAGGCAGGGCGCCACTTACTTTAACTAAAAGTAAGAAAGAGTAAAGAAAACAAATGTTTTGTTTAAGACTATGATCATAATGAATTTATTAAAATTGACATTCAAGCTTTGTTTCTTTCACAAATTAACCACACTTAAACTAGTTAACTTAACTGACAATGGAGACCATTGTGGTCTCAAATATCCGTAAGATGAATACACAATATTCTATCCAAGTACATAGGATACTAGGGTACAATAAAATTAGTATTACTTAAATTAACAATAAATGCTAAGGTATGCGCATACCTGTTAATCAGCAAACCTCCCTAAGGCTACAGGCATTCCGACCTCAACCAGTCCATCAACACCTCATTGCCGGTGAACTGCCAACGTGAACCGCCAGACAGAAGAGATCCGCAATGCTCCAGTCTGTAGAAGGCTAAATGTCATGGGTATCCCAACTCAAGGAGGGCTTGCCAAAAGCCCAAAAATAAGAAGAATTAAGCAAGGCAGAAGATCATCCTCCTCGGTGTATAATCACCTCCTTGTTTAAAATTAAAATTTCATTTATTCGTAGATCAGAGAAGTCTTAAACAAAAGAAAAAAATAGCTTTTTCTCGCATTTCACATGCGAGCCTCTTTATCGTCAGGAGATTGATGCATTTCTCCCAGACGACATTGCAAGAAAATAAATAATTAAAGAAAAGTACAATGTGAGAGAATTTGTTGGTATGTGCTCACGCACCAGAGAAAAAATGAAATCGTCCCTTCATTCCATAGACGAACGTCTATCAATTGAGGAACTGTCATTGAACTGTCAATGTCAGACTTGAGTGGCAAAAATCCAAGTTCAGAAACAAACAAGACCTGGAACAATGCCTTTTTAGCCATCAATGATGGATGTTTTTAGATACCTAAGTTAAAAAAAAAAATCACAAAAACATGTAACGACGTGTATTGTAACAACAATACCTCCTTAGTCGACACAAAAAAAAAAGAAGTGAGACTCGGGGCACACGAATCTTGAAACAAATAAAAAAAAATTGAATCAATCAGGTGGATGAGATTTTAAAATATCATTGACATGCCAAGTTCCTAGAGGTTTCCTTGAGTGAAAATCACAGAGCTGATAAACAACACTTGAGACACTTTTTGATTACTTTGCACTTGCAAAACTTGGGAGCAAACTTTTGAATGAAAACTTTATTTGCATCTGAAAGAGGATATTCCCTGTACCACACCGTTTGACCAACTTGATAATCAATCTGCCTACAAGACCTGTTGCAAACAATCTTGTCATGCTGACCAGACTTGTCCACATGTGACCGTTCTTTTTGACCTAAACAAATTTCACAAGTTCTAACATAATACTTTATGTCCCTAACCATTTTAGGCCAGTAATATGACTGTGAAACACGCTTAAGCGTTTTAAATAAACCCAAATGAGCGGTATTCGAACGACTATGACATTGTTGGAGTATAGAAGATCTTTCTTCCCATGGAATTACCCTTTTCCATTTAAACTCAGCCAACAAAGGATTAGAAGAATTTATATATCTAAATAAATTCCCGTCAATAAATTTCCAATTATGAAACTTCTCTGGTCTACTCTGAACCCTCCGAATCAAGTCCCAATACCAAACATCCTTGCTTTCAGAATTGGACAATGAGTCAGATAGAGCAGCTATTGCTTGCAAAGATTTCCCTTGCCTAGAGAACAGATCGCCAGAATCAGGCAGATGAACAGATTCATCCTTCAACAGGTTCACTGTGAACCCTCGACGCATACCATGAGCGTCAAAGATATCCTTACACAAATCGTAAGCACGCAAAAAATCAGACCCTAAAATGATGGGCATGTTGATGTCCTTACAGACATAAAAATTCACATTGTGAACCCTATTTGAAAAAGAAATAGGAAAAGAAACCCTACCGAGAACGTTAAGATGAGCATTGTTACCCACTAACAATTTACTTTGACAAGGTTCCCAGTCAACATTCACACCCATATTAGAGAGTGTAGATAAAGTCTTATCACAAATAACAGACACAGAAGCACCACTGTCTGCCAAAGCATTGCACTTAATGCCTAAAATATCAATTGTAACAAAAGGACGAATATTGTCCTTGCACTGGTCAAATAAAGGATTGACTGAATAAGTCGTAGAAAAAAATGAGTTAATAAACTTTAGATGAGATTTCCATTCACAGTCAGTAGTGAAACCCTTGTTAAATGAAACCCTAACATGAGCGTGATTCACTCCTGACTGCCTTTTACGTTTTTTGAGCAATGACAGTTGTTGGTCAAAGTGCCTGGTTTCTTACATTTAAAACAATGAATGCCCAAATAAACTTGACAATTCTTATAATGATGTGAGCCATCACATTTTAAACATTTCTCAACAACAGAGTTTAAAATTGGCCTCTTTTTAGAAGCAGCATTAGGTAATAAAAGATCTGATATGATAACATCAGAGCCAGGATTGAGATAACCTCTATTTTCACATCTATGTTTGGAAATTTCCAATTTTAAACAAAGTTGCTTAAGATGGGCTATTGAGCTAACATCAATTAAAGCTAAACGGGTAATATAGAAAGGACTCATATTAGTCATTATAATTTCCAATTGCTCATCTTCTGGCAAAGGTACAGTAAGTGTACTAAATAAATATCTCATAACATTAATGAAAGTTCTAATTTTTTCATTTGGTTGTTGAAGTCTTGCCTTAATTTGGTTCAATAATGAACGCTCGGCCTCAACAGATTGAAATTCAGCTTTTAATAATTCAATAAATTGAAAATATGAAGAAATAGAAGTGCGCACAGATTTGTACCATATTAAGGCTTCACCTGACAAAATGTAACTGATATTTTCCAAGAATTCCTTGTTAGGTATTTTGGTACAATGTATAAAATCTTGAGGTGTGTTGCAGGTTAGGTAGGTTGACGTGGTTAAGTGAAAGACGAAATGTTGGACATGGTGTATTGAACACACAAGTACAAGTTGAAGTATAAAATTAAAGAGAGTGCTTATACCTAATTACAGACTATTTATGTAAACATTATTGCTTACTCAACACCGTTCGCCAATGTAGCAGCGCGTAACGTTAAGTCGCGGTACAACTACAAATATAGTCATATGCTACACCTCCCCCGAAAAGGTTCTCTTTACCCCCGGAAGGCGAGAAAAAATATATGTGACGAACGCTGTTGATTACAATCAAATACAAATTAATAAAACACATTTTTTTTTAATCATACATGTAAATATTATGAAATACTAACATTTCTATATAAAAAAATTGGAAATTAAAAACACAATATTCTTATTTTGGATAAAATAATTTCGTATTATTCTTATGAGTTATGCATGTCTCATTATTTTTACTAATTTTTACATTTGGGGAATTATCCTCATTGACCTCATAAGGTCCATTCCACACTGGATCTAACTTATTTCCTACTTGGTTTTTTAATAGTACAAAATCACCTGATTTATACCTATGTCATTGATTTTACCTTCTTATCATAAGTCGATTTCCTAGTTATTTTACACAATAACAAATTATTTTTAGCATCTAATTGAGCTTTTTGTAATCTAAACTTAAATGCTTTTGGATAACTATCATAATTGTACAGAGGGTCGACAGAAGATTTTAGATTATTTGGCAAATTACACAGTTTACCGAAAACTAACTCATGTGGAGTATATTGTGTCAAACTCAAAACTCAAACTCAAATATTTCTTTATTCAAGTAGGGTACAAATAACACTTTTGAATCGTCATTGAATACAATGCAAAGTGATTCTACTTCCGGTTCGGAACCTATATCTACCGAGAAGACACCGGTAAGAAACTCAGCAGATCATTTACAGTATCAGTATCTAACTTATTGCTATGTGTAGCTCACTTTGGGCCAAGTCATATAGTTTTGGTTTAGATGAGTGATGAAACTAATAAGTACTCAAGTAAGTTTTTACTTTCGAGAGGTAAGCTGGAGCAGACCAGTCCCCAAAGGTGGCACCTGTTCACAAGCATGACGTATGTGCCAGCCATCGCTTCACTCAACCATATTGTAGGGAATGTAACGACCCGCCACATAGCGCCACCACCCCAGTGACATTTTAGTGAGCATGACTACTCCATCTCCCCATAATTTGTAAGTATTTATTATCTAAAATAAATTCATCAAACAACTATAGGACCTGGCGCACGAAGTAGTAACCTACATTTTGATTTAGATTAAAAAAAAAGAAATAAATCTATTATACCTAGTTCATAATTATACATAATTCACAAATATACATTTTATGTCCATAATAGATATTTTTAACAATATCAATGTCATTATGTAGAATAAAAGATTGCATTATCATGATGTCAACGAAATTAAATTTTAAGAAAAGAAAAATAAATATCTACATATTTAATAACATGTGCAGGCAAGTTAAATAGTGTTAGGCCATATATCTTTATCGTTAAGGAAATCATCTACTTTATAATAGCCTTTCTTTATAAGTAAATTTTTTATCTGTAACTTAAACTTGTGTATAGGTAAGTCAACAAGAATTTGCGGCAATTTATTAAACAATTTTATGCTTAATCCAATAAATGAATTACCAGTTTTGTGGAGTCTACGATTTGGAACAGCAAGCTTATGTTTATTCCTGGTATTAAAGCTATGTACATCAGATTTTTTAGGAATGTTGTTCAAATTTTTGTGAACATGCATTACACAGTCGAGAATATATTGTGATGCGACTGTTAAGATGTTTATCTCCTTAAATCGCATTCGCAGCGAGTCACGTGGTCCAAGCCTGTAGATAGATCTTATAGCCCTCTTCTGTAGGACAAAAATAGTCTCAATATCGGCTGCAGACCCCCATAAGAGCAGACCATAAGACATTACGCTGTGAAAATAGCTAAAATAAACCAATCTAGCTGTTTCCACATCAGTCAAATCCCTTATTTTCCTCACTGCATACGCGGCTGAGCTAAGTCTTGCCGCCAGAGTAACTATGTGAGGATACCATTGAAGCTTAGAGTCCAAAGTGATGCCAAGGAATACTGTCGAGTTGATAACCTCTATAGGCTCATCACTCATTTTAATCACAGCATTAACTTGTCTCACATTGGGCATTGAGAACTTTACACACTTGGTTTTCTTGGCATTAAGTGATAGATTGTTTGTTCCAAACCATTGTGTAACTTTAGAGAGGGCATTATTAACATCATCAAAATTTTGTTGCTGTCGATTAATTTTAAAAATTAACGATGTATCATCCGCAAATAAAACTGTATCACACAAGTTTTTCGTAAAAAAAGGGAGATCATTTACGTATATCAAAAAAAGCAAAGGTCCTAATATGGAGCCTTGGGGAACTCCCATGCTTAAGGGGGCACCGGATGAATTGACTCCATTTACATTGACTTTCTGTGTTCTGTCCGATAGATATGACAGAATCAAACTTAATGAATTTTTCGAAACACCATAATGCTGTAGCTTCATTATCAGCGTTTGATGATCAACGCAATCAAACGCCTTTGATAAATCGCAGAAAACCCCAACCGCATCTCGTCTGCTCTCCCACGCATCAAACACATGCTTAATGAGTGCTACTCCTGCATCAGTTGTGGATTTGCCTTTTGAAAATCCATATTGATTTTTATGCATTAAGTTGTTAATTGAAAAATGGGACAACAGCTGCTGGAACATAATTTTTTCAAAAATTTTACTGAATGCAGGTAAAATTGATATTGGTCTAAAATTTGATGGATTACTTTTATCGCCCGATTTGAATAATGGTATAATTTTGCTAAATTTCATTAAGTTTGGAAAAATACCATCATCAATGCATTTATTAAATATTAAGACTAAGTGTGGGGCAGTACAGTTTATTATATGTTTTAGTATATCTGTCGAGAGTCCCCACAAATCTTCAGTCTTTTTCATATTTAACTCCTTAAAAGCCTTGATAACATCCTGAAAGTTAATATACTCAAAGCGAAATGGAATTTTACACTCATCCACATGAGTTTTAAGGAGGGTATTTGCAAGATATGGGTTTGAGGGTAATCCACATGTTGTCGCAATCGGTACATTCGAAAAGAATGTTTCAAATGCCATTGCCACTTCCGTATCAGAATTAAGAGTGACGTCATTGACTTTAAGAGTAAACTTGTGATCTTGTGTTTTATTATTACAAGTCTCTTTATTAATTATTTGCCATGTAGCTTTGCTTTTATTTGTGGCTCTTAGTATTTTTGTCTTCAAAAAGTTGGACTTTGCAATAGCGCATATCTTTTTGAATAACTTTGAATAATTTCTAACATATTCTATAATTAATGGGTCATTAGAATGCGCTTTTATTTCGTACAGTTCGAAAAGTCTGCGTCTACTTTTCAGTATGCCTAGTGTGGCCTAATCACTGAATTTAGTTTTGGATGTGTTGATTTTTATGTTTTTTTTAGTAAAAACATCATTGAATTCATTATTAACTACATAAAATAACTTTTCATATAAACAATCAACACTACTTGCAGTATCAAATTTAATTAGAGGTACTTTATTGGAAATGTTCATTTTAAACTTTTCGACACGTCTCGTGGTAATAGGTCTACAAACAACAAGTGAAGGTTTTGATACATTATGGTGTTCGAATGCAGCTATCTGACCACTATGATCCGAGTTAATAAAATGTATGATGGATTTTTCCATTGCACTACAGTTACTAAAAATATTGTCAATGCATGAGGCCGAAGTGGGGGTAACTCGTGTAGGTTCATTAAAAAGATTATATAAATTAAATGATTGAAAAAGATTCTGAAACCTACTAGAGTTTTAGGAGGTGTCTAATATATTAATGTTAAAATCTCCACATACAACAACTTTTTTATTCGAATCGCAAATTTTTCTCAAGGCTTGTTCCATTATAGACTCAAATAAAACGTAATTACTAGATGGAGGCCTATAAACACTTAATATTATGTACTGTTCCAGCTCTGCACATGCAAGTTCAATAGTACGTTCCAATGAGAGTGACACAATGTCTTTGCGTTCTTTGAATTTAATTGACTTATTTATTAAGATCAGTGAGCCACCTCTAATAGCAAACTTTCTTGAAAAGGAACTACTAACTTTAAAATTTTCAATATTCAAAATCATTTCATGGTGTCTCAACCAATGTTCAGTGATACATAGTACATGGATATTTTTTTTATTTAAAAATAACTCTAATTCTAGTTCTTTGCCGGAAAGACCCTGAATATTTTGATGTACAATGTTAAGATAATAGGGCTTATCCTTTGTTAATTTATTGCAAGAGTTGTCCTCTTTTGTCTGAGATTGGAATTTAAATTATTTGGAATAAGTTCCAAAGTCTTTGTAAAAAAAAAATTAACCTTATATGCTAACAATGTAGCTAGTTCCCTTTTTATTTTATAAGGCAAAGAAAAAGTTTTGCCAGTCAAAAGTAACTTATTATTAATAAATTTATTTGTGTCAAAAAAGACACACTTGTCGCTATGACTATATGTTAAATTATAAATTAAAGTATTCAATAAATGAATACTATTATTTTGGTCAGTTGTATAGTATTCAGAATATGGTAATGCACATAAAATTATTTTTTTCACATCTAATCCTATCAGTATGGAAAAGTTTTTAAGAATGTCTTTTTTACAAATATTCAGCCCATTTCCTAACATTAGGATAACAACTGAATTCTCATTATGGTCACTATTTACAACTTTTTGACATATTTGATCAAGTGAACAATCTGGCATGCAGTGATTTAATAATTTACAATTTAATTTTTTGTTTAAAAGTGGCCCGTAACCAACTCCTATTTTATCTGAGTACAGCAGCACATTATTATTACAGTTAGGTAATAATGTGCATGGTTTTGTCATTTCTGGGATGGTGGAAACCAAGGACTGATCTGAAGAACCAGCAACTGAGTTACTGCTGCATTGGTGAACAAGACAGCTGGTAGCTACAATATGTTCACTGATTTGTACCTGGGCAGCCTTATATTTGCCTGTCATTCTATCAAGTGACTTATGCAGTTGCAAAATGTCAGCCTGCAATGCTTTTATGTCTGTTTCGTACTTCAGCCTACTTTGATCAAGTTTTTTACTATACAATTCAATGCTATCAAATAAATCAAGACGTTGCTTTCTCAATTTAATATTTATATATTGACATTTTTGACGCTTAATTAATTTTTGAGTTTTCTTAATATACTTATTAATTTTTATATATTTACGGATTTTCTTTCTACTATTTGTATTAATTACACTATTCTCACAATATGAATTTTGACTAGCAGTGATGATATGCCCAGCAGGTGACCGAACCAACTCTTCGTAGAGGCTTTGAGTTTGTAAGAATTCTTCGCACCTTTTGCTATCTTCAAAATCTTGGATGGTCCTGTTGGCCTCACGCAAAGCCACCTCAAGCTCATGGATACGCTCCAGAGTCCGCTCGTAGGTTTCTGAGCACTGATCGAAGTTTCTGACTGTTTCAAGAAGTTGGTCTCGTTGATTTAGTGTGTTTCCCAAATGGACATGAAGCTCCACCAGTTCACTTTTGAGTTGAGTGTTATGGGTTATAATTGCCAGAGATTCTTTTTCATTTTCTTCACGTTCATAGAGGAGCTGGTCGTTATCCTTCTTCAATTCTTGTATTTCCTCTAGAGCCCGTCTTAGCTTAAGTTCCAAGTCACGTGCAGTTGCTTTTCTAGTCATGATTTTTGAGTATGAGGTAGTACTGATATCTGAAATGATTTACAAGAATTGTGTTTGAATAATGATAAGATAATTTCAGTAAAACTTGTGGGTAATTAATAGATTTAATCAATACAACTTTTTGAGATTTATTTTTGTAATTTACTTTTGTAAAAGGAAATTACTTCTAATTTCCAAAACAAATGAACAACCCAAAAATACAGATCATTATTTACTGTACTCCTTGAGAGTGAAAATAACAGGGCAGTTATTAGAAAAAGAAGGTAGGTAGGTGGTTCACAAAACGATTATGTTTTCAAATTTGTGTACCTTTATGCAACAATTCAGATTCTCCAATTAATTGCAACAGAACTGCAAGCAAGTTGTTTTTCTTGTTATGATTTGTGGAGTTTAGTAGGTTTAATCAGAATCAGGTACAAGTTGTGACTAGCAAGTTAATGTCAAATAATGTTACTAACGAACTATAATCTCCAATCAACATTGATTTGGGTACAATTTAATAAAGTTCTTTACAGTTTTAATGCATTAGTGGTTGAGTGCGAGAAATAATTAAGGAAACAATACTCCCCCGGTAAAATCCGTTGTTCTTTCGAATTTGTTGTTGTTCACTTTGACAGCCGGTCGGCTGAACATAACTTGCTCGAAATCCAAGTATTTCACCAGTTAACTTCTTGCAAACGATACCACTGCATATTTGTATAGGATGCAGTAAAATAAACACTGTTTTAATAGCTAAAACACTTTAGAACTAATTAATTAATGAAATTTTAAAATCAGCTGGCCATTAGACGTACGTTACTTAGTGTGGCCACATCAAAAAAAAAAAAGTGTCTCCGTGTGTACAGTTGTGTTGAATGAGAAACACCAGTAACTCAACCAACTACTCCAGTCAGTTTTATTATTACTACACTGGATTCGTAAATACGCACCTAAATGTTTGTGTGTATTTTCTAATGCACCTAGCGTTTCGTGATGATACGCTGTCGAGTTCAGTTTTTCTAAATTTAATAAACTACAAACCTCTGTAAAGATATTACTCATGAACTCAGTTCCCTGATCTGTAATTATCTCCTTAGGGACTCCATATCTCAATATAAAATTATTTACAAATAATCGACTAATTGATTCAGCATCTTTCCTTTCTAAAGGATAGGCCTCTACGTACTTAGTTAAATTACACTGAATAGTTAAAATATACCTATAATTCAAATTATCTAAATCTAAGGGCCCAACTATATCTAAACTAATACGCTCGAATGATGTATTCGGAGTCGTAGTTATAACCATTGGTGCTCTTGTGTTCCTATTCGTATGCTTCTGTATTTGGCAATCTTTGCACTTTTTAACATAATCGTAAACATCTCGGCTCATACCTGGCCAGAAATAATATTTTTTAATGTTATTCAACATTCTGTTTATCCCCGCGTGACCGCTGCTGGTAGGCAACATATGAAAATCATTTACTATAACTCGTATATCATCTTTATCTGAGATTTTCTTTACATTTTTCGTCACTAGGATACGAGGAAAATCATTCTTAAATTTCTCGAGAAAACTTTTTATTTTTCCTTCATTTACCTTATCCTTTACTACGATTACTTCATATATTTTTAATTCTCTGCAAAAAATTTCTAATTCTCTTGCTAACACTCCTACGGTAGATAACGATCGAGATATCAGATAAATGCAAGATTCAGAAGGCACATATACAAAGTTACCTTCATTACTAATGATTTCCTCTTTCTCACTTTTATAATATTTCGAATCTAGAATTAATTCTATAGAATTATCTGGTCGTTTGAGAATTTCCACTAAATTAGGTTGATCAGGCCCAACGTTCATGGGATTCTCGGGTGTCAAGTCAGTTTATCCATCATCGGCAGAACAAGATTTTTTTTTTTAAAACAAAACTTTTGTTTAACTTCTGTTCCTTCAAAAATCAAAGTTAGATAAATGTATCCTTCAGATATCAAATTACCACTAACTCCTCTAATCGTTAATTCTGCCTGACATATCTGTCTAAGTAAATTACTTTTATTTTTTAACCACTCAAACTTTATGACGCAAAGACGCGCCACTATCGACTAATAAATTAATCGAGTTGTTATCAATACTACTCTTAACTATGCTGGTATTATTATAATTGAAAATACCATGGTTTAAGTTAGGAACGAAAAAACTGTTTCCCTTCTGTATTATTTTCGCTACCTATCGCAGTGTAATCTGTGTCATTGAGTGATGACACATTATGAACGCGCGGGCCGCGCGCTGGCTGGCGCGAGCCGCGTGCTGACCGTGCAAAATGCTGGTCAGGGCGTTTACCTCTTTGACCTGTATGCGTTTGCTGCGAAATATTTTTATTGCGATTATAATTGTTATAATTATTGCGAACAAATGTCTTAGCTTGCCTATAACGATTGTCAAAGTTATAAGCTCTACTTGGGAATTTAGAATCCCGATAATGACGTGTAGGTCGAGGTCCTCTCGAAAGATGTGCTACCTGATCATCGCTTGATGATGAGCTCTGTTCGTCAAGAGCTGTTCTTATGGCCTCTGGCAAAGATGTGAATTGCCTCGAAGCAATTACGGTGCTCAGCCTAGAGTTAGATAACCCGTCGGCAAAACGCTTGATAGCGGCCTTTTCGTTAATCGGTCGCAACACTTTATATGCGCTATCATCATCATCAGCCTGTGCTATGGTGAGATTGACAAAAAGATCCTCAATCTCTGAACCGAAGGATTCGATGGACCTGCGTCCCTGTTTGGCTCTATAAAGCTGTGACTGAATGGCTTCAGCGGATTTTTTCGGTAATAAAAATTTGCGCATGTCAGTAATAAGGTCACTGACACTCGCGTACGACGATCGAAGTCGTAATTTTGCGCTGGAGGAAAGCCTAGTTTTCATTACAAAATCGATCAGTAATTTCTGAGATTCGTCAGTGATGATGGAGCTGTACATCATGATACCATCAATCAACTGCTTAGTGTTATTATCTTGTCCTGTCATGTTCGGCAACAAGGCAATAGCCGTTTTAATATCAAAATTCGATTTAGCCATTTTATTATCTATCTGATAATCCGAATCAATAGAACCTAAAATCTTAATCCTGTCATAAACTAACTTAATTTCGTCTAGTAAAATTTGAATTAAATCAATCTCTTTAGAACTCAATTGACTTGTTTTCTCATTTAGTTTCGACACAATATAATGCACTTTTTCAAATAACTCTTTAGCGTCCTCTAATTTTCTAATTCCGAGTTCCTTCTGTCGTCTCTCTGGACCTAATTTTACTAAATATTCCTTAATATAAATTAAATTATCGAGTAACGCTTTCAACTCTTGAGACATACCACAATATTTAATTAATCAAATTACTATTTGTATAAAAATATTACATACATACATATTTAATAAAAATTAAAAAAAAATAAAGCCTCTATAAATAACATAATTATGTACCTTTGTACTGTCGATCGAGTCAGTACCGTATGTAGGTCATGCTGACGGCGATAGGAACGCTGGCGATGACGCGCGGCGGAAGTGACACGGTGGCGGCCTGGGGCACGACGGCTTCTAGGGCACGTAGGCTGCATGGGTCGCGAAGGCTGCATGGGGCACGAGGGCAGCATGGGGCGCGAGGGCTGCATGAGGCACGGCGCGCTCGACGATTGGGCCGGGTTTATTCCCTGGACTCCGTGGGCCGGGATATCCCTGGACACCGCTCCGACTGGGCCGGGCTATACCCTGGACACCATCCTTGACCCGTACGCTTCTTTCTTCACTTCCGTGTCTTCTATAATAAGCTTCATTCTTCTATAATGGTTCTTCTTTCTTCTATAATGAATCTTCTGTCTTCTATAATGAATCTTCTCTCTTCTGTAATGTATCTTGTTTCTTTAGTAAGGAATCTTCTTGGTTGTGCGATCTTTTCTTCATCATTGTCAGCTATGGGCAGGTCATCTTGTAGGTTCCAGTTGTTCGAAGTGGCAGGGTCGCCATGAGGTGTGTTGCAGGTTAGGTAGGTTGACGTGGTTAAGTGAAATACGAAATGTTGGACATGGTGTATTGAACACACAAGTACAAGTTGAAGTATAAAATTAAAGAGAGTGCTTATACCTAATTACAGACTATTTATGTAAACATTATTGCTTACTCAACACCGTTCGCCAATGTAGCAGCGCGTAACGTTAAGTCGCGGTACAACTACAAATATAGTCATATGCTACAATCTTCAAGTTGAGTTATGAAGTCATAGACAGGTGTTTCACCATTAAAGTTCAATTTTAGATTCAACATGAGTTTAAGATTTGATTTAGATGTGGAAATAATGTTAGAGCAACCTGTTTGCTGACTCTTGTCTGGCAAGGATTCAGATGAAGTTAAAGCGGCAACTAGTCCACACTCAAGGTTTTTGTTTAATAAATAAGCATCAGCTAACAAGTTAATCTTTGACAACTTTTGTTCATCATTTAAGAAAATTATGCGTTCAAGTCTTAAAACAAGATGTGCCAATATAGAATGACATTTCTTTAAACAAGTTGTATGATTTAAATTTAGCACTTCATAATATTTTTCTTGACAAAGCAATAATTCCTTGGCAGGATCAAGAGAGCAAATAAACTTCTTACTAATTTCATCATTTGAGATACCCTTCAAGGAACGATACAATTTCCTTAAGTCATCTACGGACTTATCGTCTGAAACTTCATGTCCTTTGACACGAATTTCATATAAAAGTTCGTTCTTATGCAAATAATCAATATCAAGTGAAAGACTCATCTTTCTAAATAAAAATAAGATATGAAAGAAACAAAGTAGCAAAAGAAAATAAGAAACCCAGTCTCAGTTAGACCCTGTATGTAAAACGAGGCCTGCCCGTTGAGGCGCCAATGTAACCCAGTGGCTTAAGGTGGTGTGATTTTAGCCTAAGTATTGCTAGCTCCGTGGGTTCTCTGGGACGCTCACAGAAACCTAACTGAGCACTGAGGCAGGGCGCCACTTACTTTAACTAAAAGTAAGAAAGAGTAAAGAAAACAAATGTTTTGTTTAAGACTATGATCATAATGAATTTATTAAAATTGACATTCAAGCTTTGTTTCTTTCACAAATTAACCACACTTAAACTAGTTAACTTAACTGACAATGGAGACCATTGTGGTCTCAAATATCCGTAAGATGAATACACAATATTCTATCCAAGTACATAGGATACTAGGGTACAATAAAATTAATATTACTTAAATTAACAATAAATGCTAAGGTATGAGCATACCTGTTAATCGGCAAACCTCCCTAAGGCTACAGGCATTCCGACCTCAACCAGTCCATCAACACCTCATTGCCGGTGAACTGCCAACGTGAACCGCCAGACAGAAGAGATCCGCAATGCTCCAGTCTGTAGAAGGCTAAATGTCATGGGTATCCCAACCCAAGGAGGGCTTGCCAAAAGCCCAAAAATAAGAAGAATTAAGCAAGGCAGAAGATCATCCTCCTCGGTGTATAATCACCTCCTTGTTTAAAATTAAAATTTCATTTATTCATAGATCAGAGAAGTCTTAAACAAAAGAAAAAAATAGCTTTTTCTCGCATTTCACATGCGAGCCTCTTTATCGTCAGGAGATTGATGCATTTCTCCCAGACGACATTGCAAGAAAATAAATAATTAAAGAAAAGTACAATGTGAGAGAATTTGGTGGTATGTGCTCACGCACCAGAGAAAAGATGAAATCGTCCCTTCATTCCATAGACAAACGTCTATCAATTGAGGAACTGTCAATGAACTGTCAATGTCAGACTTGAGTGGCAAAAATCCAAGTTCAGAAACAAACAAGACCTGGAACAATGCCTTTTTAGCCATCAATGATGGATGTTTTTAAGTAAGTTAAAAAAAATCACAAAAACATGTAACGACGTGTTACACAACACGATCATTTATTTTCACTGTGTCGCACACACACAAAAATGTTTTAAGTAAACTTAACCATAATGGTAAAATGATTTACAACTATTTGTACCTTTTGGTGGGATTTATAGTTAAAAGCTTAACACAATCAAATAGTCAGTCAGAATATGTGATATTTTAAACGATGACGTTATGACATTTACTATAGCTGTACATTTAATAAAATATATATTTTCCAGATTATAAAAACTCAGTTAATATTCTAAGTAAATCGTAAATACGCAGCCCCCGGGCTTTCCAAGACCCGTCTTGGAAAGCCAAGGGACCCTCAACCTTTTCTTGTTGTCCTTTAACTGACAGCCATCTTGTAATTAATATAAATGATTAAACTGTTTCCAATCAAGTTTGAAAAAAATAGATTTACTTAGATTCACAATTTTTTTTATATATACCTATATTACCATTCAAGATCGACCTCATCTCACCTGATGTTAAGTGGTAATGAGGTCCTTGCTTAAATGTGACAAGTACAACATAATAAATATTGTTATTTGACTGCGGTCTGCAAGGTGGAGGCATTTCACCGGTCGGGCTGTTCCAGTTCTAGCGATAAATCGCTATGCCCTACCTCTCTCATGATTAGGTAGGTGTCGCAACACGTGACTAATGTCATACTTGTGAACAGGCGCCACCTTTGGGAACTGGTCTGGTCAACACAACAAGGACAACGGATTTGATACCGAAATATCCTATCCGTTAGCATCGCCGTACTGGCCCGCGAGATGTTCCTTCACGCTCCTTTTGAAGGAATCCATGCCAAAGGAAGAAGGAAACACATGAGCCGGCAACGAGTTCCACTTTTTTTTGGTTCGGCAAAGATAGGAGTTACCAATTTTTTTTTCGCTTGCGCGCATAGTTCGCGATGGAATATTTTCATCCTTCTTTCTAGTTCCAGTTATACTTAGAAAAAAGAAAAACAAGAGAAATTAAACTTTATGTAATGAACACACAGCTTCCATTTTCTACTCATCGTTACCACTATGAGCAAAAAGCTACCAACTTGTGTCTGCAGTCTTAGGACCCGGGGTCCCCGGCTTAGTTTCAATCCCTTTATTGATGTGGTCCATAAATTCCCCACCTCCTTACGTACTAGAACGCTTTGGACCCATTTAATTCCACATTTTAGCTACCTATTTAAAATTCATTGGCTCTAAAAGGTAAAGCGGTATGTCGTACTTTGAAATCTCGAGCACTTAATTTTTTAGTTAAAAATGAGACTTCAGGTCTTTGTAATAAATTTTAATGAAACTCTGAAGTTGAGCTAGTTATCATAAAATTTTTAAGATTGCGTTGCGGATGTGAATTATGAATAATTCTGAACGTGGTTGCTCTGCAAAATGGTTAAGTATGAATCTAGCTGGTTACATTATATTATTAACTGTCTAACATAAACCGTTTTAACAACCCGTGTGATGGAACATGCTTTTAGTTGATATAAATTAATGATACCTAGATATATTTTATTTCACAGAATTTCCACAGAAATTTGTTAAGTAGACACATATTATACTACAATTTGGGCGGCCTTATCGCTAGAAAGCAGTCTCTTCCCGACTACCTTTAGGTAGAGGAAACAGAAGATACCGAGAAACGCGTGCAGCCGTGCAAAATTCGTAGATATATGCATCGTCAAAGTAAATGTAAGTCTTGAAAATCACCGGGTCTGGGTGTTGTGATGCCTTTGCAGTTTTTGATTCGCGTGGTACAAGTACTTAGCTTTATACAGTTTAACATAACTTTAGAAATAATCTAAGCAACGTATAAAACGTTGTACAATTTATTGGAATTAAATCAAATTTGCAGCTACTACCAGTTCGGAACCTTACCGTACGAGAAGAATCCGGCTAGTAACTTAGTAGTTAACTTAATCTGATGCTAAATGAATTTTTTGCAATTATAAATGCATGTGCTTAGCTTAGGTTTTACTTTGTGCCTACTATGAGAGTTGACATTCAGGCCAAATTTCGAAAAGATCGAGTTACAACAAGAAAACATTTTTTTTATAAATTCACTTCAAGATTGACCTGGTGTAAGTGGTTATGAGGTCCTAGCTTAAGGGCGACAGCATAATAAAGCTGTGCCTTAAAGCTTGACCCTTGCTACTAGTATACCCCCCAGAAGCTTACTCTTACAGGAGGAAACCTTACTCAAACACCAAAGTGATTGTTATTTGGTTGCGGTCTTCTGAGGTATTTTATCAGTTAGGCTGCTCCAGTTCGACCGATAAATCGCTATCCCCTACCTCTCTTCAACGCCTATCTTACTTCAATTGTCATTTAATCCGTTCTATAACAATATGACGTTTCAAGAAGCCCACAGCCGCCTTAAATTTTTCAGATCCTCGGAACAGTTCCAAGCAAACAATTGTAGAACAATTCGCGATAACAATACAACCGGCGTATATTTGCATAGGCCCGCTATCTCCACAGTTTTGTTGTTCCCCCGTTATCTGCTAACGCCACGCGGTATTAAATTGAATATTTGATCCCGCAATTAAACCTTTATCGGGTTAATGCGTAAATTTGTGCTCGTGGAACTAGCGGGACAAAGGAAAAACGGGTATTAGTCGATAAATATAGTTTGCGTTTTATGAAGGAGAGGTATAAAATACGGGTTTGCTGAAGGATAATAAGTTAGAGAGTAGGAAGGGTTACAACTAACCCTTCCTACTCCCTTCCTAATTATTGAGGACATTGTACACAATGTCCTCAATAATTTAGAAAAGCATGAAGAGTCAGTATTACTTAAAAAGGAATTCTATCCGTTTAAGTATAATAATATTCGTATACGGTAAGTAAGAGCTTATAGATATAAAAAAATGGTCTAAATCTTATTAAAAATAATTGTAAATTCGATCAATCTATTAGATACTGCTAGAATTAGGATTACTTTAAGAGGAATTCTATCAGTTCAAAGATGATACTATGGTGTCCGTATATTTATCTATGTAAATATTGTTCTATATCTTATAAACGATCCACTTTGTTCGATATTGTTACAAAGTAGAACTAATCACCTTTTTAAGCACTTATGTTACAGATATCAGTAATACCGGCTCGAAACTTAAGGGTCATAATTGTAGCTTTTATCATTATGAAATTGTTGTTAGTTGTATTGAATACAACAATAATTCTAAAAGCAGTATACAAGGCATACCTACGCATATTAAACCCATTAAAAATGCTTCCCTGATATAACAGTTAAGTAGTTGCAACGTTAGGTTCCAAAACCCGTCATGGATTTTAATGCCACGCAAAAATACTATAATTTATTATGACTTGATCTTGCTTGCTTCAGACTCAAATCATCTGATTTTCCGAATGAGTGATGAATCAGTATGTTTAATATTTATTGGACAATTAGGTATTCCATGTAATATTTTTTTTTAAAAAACACTTCAGGATTGACTTCATCCCACCTGATGTTAAGTGGTAATGAGTTTCTAGCTTAAGGGCGAAAAGTAGCATAGTAAAACGGTTACTAGGCTTGTCGCCCTTACCTTGAAGGCTTGACCCCTGCTACTAATGTAGCATCCCGCAAGAGCTCTGGAAACCTTACTCACACGCAGGAACACAACAACACCAAAGTGATTGTTATTTGGCTGCGGTCTCCTGTAAGGTAGAGGTATTTCACCAGTTGGGCTGCTCCAGTTCGAGCGATAAATCGCTTTGCCCTGCCCCTCTCTAAGTGGGGCAACATAACATAGTGAAATCCCACGGGATTTGAACCAACTACCTCCAAATTTCGGAGTCTAATGCTACTGCCAAAGAACCGTAGTTCACATTACTGCATTAAAAATCATAGAACACGTGTAAATCACACCTTTACGTCGAAACAAGTAAATACATGGAATTTCGCAGAATAGAGCAGGTAGTCTGTATTCCGTGCAGGCTTTGAGATATCGCATAAACGGTTTTGTGTGCATCACTTCTCAGAATGTCAGTGTCTACTGATTCAGTTATGCCAGTTCAGAGGAATAACGTGAGGGTAATAACACTCTCTGAGGGTTTAATGTTTGGGACTAGTATTGCGCTTTATACGGAGTTAATATAAATCCATATTAATATTATTAATACGAAAGTAACACTGTCTGTTGGTCTGTTTGTCTGTCTGTCCGGCTTTCAAGCCTAAACCGCTGAAACGATTTTGATTAAATGATATGGGTACGTTGAACCTTTATAACGGACATAGGTAGGCTACTTTCTAAACATTTAAAATAATTTAACGGGTAAAACGTATTATTACGTAACGTAGGGTCAACGTTTGACCCTTTAAATTATTTAAATGTTTAAAATGGAACGCGAACTTTAAAATGGAAAACCGAACATGATAGCAATAATCCACGAGAACGAAGTTAAGGCCCAAACTATTGGGATTTAAAGTAATTTAACGGGTCAAAAAGCGACACCATTTTTATTTAGCAGTTAATACGAACTACTTACAGCTAAATGTTAAATTATTTTAAATGTTTAAAATGGAACGCGAAAATCTCAAAGATTGTATTACAAAACAATAAGAGTTAGAAAATTGAAATTTGATTTTAATTATTATGACATTAATATAAATGCGTATTATCTACAGCACCAGCCCATGCGGTGGCTTTGAAATGAAAGGACTTGTTCATGTTGGCCTAACCGCCTTGTCTTCCGCCGGCGGTGTTGTGGGAGATAAGGCTGAGCCGATTTCCCTCAACACCGCCACTAAGGCGATGGAGGTCCAAAAGGGAGGTTTTAGTCCCACACACGCCGACACCCTCCCTCGGGTGACGGTACCGTGCATCAAGGCATTTCCCTCGTCAGCAAAAAAAAACGTTTTGTCTGCTATATATCCTGTAAAAACGGAACATCCTAGTGGTCGCTAAACGCTGCAAATTTTTTTAGTGTGTTCTTAATTTTTTCAAGTGGCGATGGCTGGGTTAGGGGATAGAAAGGTTACCACGTATTGCAAGATGTACGAGGCTCATTGTAATTTACATTCTAGAACTTGTTTTAAAAATATTATCTTATTAGTACACATAATTTACAACTTGCTTTGAAGCGCTTGCGGTGGGTTTAAAATCAAAGAGCTCGTTATTATTGGCCTTTTTATATTTAACATGCCTTCTAAATAATATTATTTAGAAGGCATGAATTATAAGTTCTATGTACATAGAACTTGCAATTTGCTTTGAAGTGCATGCCTAGGAAAAAATCAAAGGGTTCTTTTTTATTGGCCTTTTCATATTAAACATGCCTAATAAGCGTGAAAATGCTTGGAATGTCTGAACAGTCATTTGTATCCTGGTCACGCTACAACATATTCGCACAAACGGCTTTATGTGCATCACTTGTGCAATTCAGTTATGAGAGTTCAGTGCAGTTGCGCGAGTGCAATAACTCGCTCTGCCGGGTTTAGGGTAAGAGACGTCGTGTCGCATGCGAAGTCAGGCAAGTTATAAGTTTATATACGAGATAAATTCCTAAATAAACTATGTATATGTGATCTAGATTACCTACAAGTCGACACAAATAAAACGTCAGCAGAATTGGCATCGTAAACAACGCTCCACACGTAATGCACGATTAGCCAATCAATGACATCGATCCTACATCGCGATGTCAATGTTATCATCGCCACAATCTATTTATACGACAAATCAAGATTGGTGGTTGAACCTTGGTCCTCGAGCAGATAACACCTAGCTCGGCATAAATACTTCCATTTTTAGTAAAGGACATACGTTCCTTACAATGCACGTAGTTATTTAAAAGTACAGATCTCGGACTCAATGCTTATTGGAATGCTGTGTTTTTTTTTATATTACACTTCAAGATTGACCTCATCCCACCTGATGTTAAGTGAAAATGAGGTCCTTTTTTTTTTTTTTTTGACGGGGAGAAATGCATTGACGCACCGTACCGCCACCCTGAGGGGGGTGACGGCGTGTGTGGGACTCCCTGCCCTGAAAAGGGCAGGACTACCCTAACTAAAACTCCCCGGTGGACCTCATCGCCTTAGTGGCGGCGTTGTGGGAGATTAGCTTAGCCTTTCCATCCACAGCACCGCCGGCGGAATGGCCGCTTTCGCAGCCCCGACACTTCCCCCCTGGGTGGTAGGGGGAGTAAGCGGGGGTGGTCAATCCACTAAACCATCCCCGCCTCGCACTGGAGACCGTGAGTGCAATGCCGACTGGGGTGCCCTCACACCACCAGCCAACTGGTCTCCGTGCGGAAGAACGGCGCGGTCGTAGCGCCGCCGCGCCCTGGCTCTTCTGCGCCTTCTTAGCGCTGGGGAGGACGGGTCGTCCTCCCTTTGGCGCTCTGCCTCCTCCTTCTGCGAGATGACGTTCTCGCAGAAGGAGGCTACCGCCGCCCAGGCGTCCTCGCCCCCGAGCATGGCTTGGACGATGCTCGGGAGGGAGAGATTGGCCCCTATTACGGCCGTTAGGGCGGCTCTCTGTTCTGTCCACGACGGGCACGAAACCAAGGTGTGCTCCGCCGTGTCATCTTCTAGCCCGCAGTGGGCGCAGACGGGCGTCTCTTCCCGCCCTATTCGGTGCAGGTACCTCCGGAAACAACCGTGTCCGGACAGCACCTGCACCAACCGATATGAGAGGAAGCCGAACTTCCTCTCAAGCCAGCCCTCAAAAACAGGGCTGAGCGCCTCCAGAGTCCATTGGCCATACTGCGACTCTGCCAAACTCTGCGCCCATGCAATGCGGAGATTTTCCTCTGCCTCCCGCTTGACTCTGGCGAGGTCCTCAGGGTAAAATCGAACCCCTGCCCCTCTTCTTACTGCACGCCAGTGGTAGACGGTCGCCAAGGCATGGGCCTCCAGATCCCACGGAGGTGTCTCAGCCAGGGCGCACGCGGCCGCATGCCCGACTGTGCGGTACGCGCGGGACACCCTCTGTGCTATGGCCCTCTGGGGCCGTCTGAGGTTCCCTGCGTTCTCCCTTTTATTAAGGGAGTCAGCCCATATAGGGGCCCCGTAAAGGGCCATACTCTTTAGGATGCCGGCGTAAAGCCGCCTGCATTTAGCCCTTGGACCACCCAGGTTTGGGAGGAGCCATCCAAGGGCGCCCGCGGATTTCAGGAGGCGCGACGACAACTCGCTAAAATGAGGAACGAAGTTCCATCGCGCGTCAAGGATTAGACCCAGATATTTTATCTGGGTCTTGACCTGCACACGGACGCCGTCAACTACGATGTGAGCGTCCAGAGATGATGGTGGACGCTGACGGGGCGCAGGAAAATAAATTGCCTCCGTCTTCTCTAGGGCCACTTTGAGGCCTAGGCGACCTATCCTATTGGCGACTAGACTGCCCCCCGCAGAGGCCAAACAAGCGGCGGACCGAAAGTCCCTCCCCCGGCAGGTGACAAGGGTGTCGTCGGCATAACAAATGACACCCATGCCGTGGAGGAGGGAACCCCGCAACAGCCAGTCATACCCGATGTTCCACAGGAGGGGCCCCAAAACAGAACCCTGTGGAACACCGGATTCGACGCCCCGATGACAGACCATTCCTTGTTTATTAACAAAAAGGACCTCCCTTCCCTGTAAATAGTCTTTCAAAATTGCCCTAAGATAACTTGGCAGCCCGTGATGTTTAAGGGCCTCAAGGATAGTGGGATGGGGAATGGAGTTGAATGCGTTGGCTATATCGAATGATATGGCCAATACTCCACGCCCCTCCTCCCATGCTTGACGGACCGCGGTTTTGAGGCGAAACAGCGCGTCTATTGTGGACCGCCCTGCCCGAAAGCCGAACTGGTTGTCGGAGAGATCCGGCCCATTCTCCCGAAGGTGGTCGGTAATTCGTGCCGCGATTATTTTTTCAAATAATTTACCGACCTCGTCCAAGAGGACGATAGGTCGGTATGCCGAGGGTGAGTCAATTGGGCGTCCATACTTTCTAAGCAGGCAGAGTTGGCCCTGCTTCCAGGGCTTAGGGAACTTTTCGACGCTAAAACACGCGTCGAACAGTCCCCTAAGCCTTTCTCCCATTTGTATTGCAGCCAAGGCGACAATTTTTGCGGGCACCCCATCAGGGCCCGGTGCCGTTTTTTTCGCGCGTAGGCAGAGGGTCGCCACATCGAACTCCTCCTCGGAGATTTGTGGGGCGTGTACTTCGGGCAAAACAACTCCTCGCCGAACCATTGCCGGCGGAACGAACGCGGACGCGGCAGGAAACAACCCGCAAACAACCTCTCCCAACACAGCCGGCTCGAGAGTCTCTGTGAGTGGGGGACCAATAGGGCGCAGTTGGTTGCGCGCCGCCCTGTACGGTCTCCCCCACGGATCACTGTCCAAAGCCTCGAGCATTTCGGCGCGAGCCCGGTCTTTTGCTTCCCCGATGCTGGATTTGAGAACCCGCTTAGCCTCAACATAGGAGGCGTATAAGAGTGCCTCATTATTCGGGTCTCGACGAGCGCGGCGTCTGCTGCGGGTGTAGGCGCGCCGGGCTGCAGTGCAACTCGCTCTGAGGTCGGCGAGCTCCTCCGACCACCAATAGCACGCTCTGCGAGGAGGCGGACGGCGTGACCGCGGCATACATGCGTCGCACACCTCGGTCAGGGACTCCTTCAGCTGGGAGGCGCAACGATCGACATCCGGGCCCGTGAAGGGGGCAGTGAGCCAGTCCTGGACAAAGGCGGCTTCTTTTGCAACGTCCCGATCCAGGCGGGATAATGCCCACCTGGAGAAAGGCGAGGGAAGACTACGCCGAGCCGCCGGACTGCCTGTGGAGATCTCAAACCGAATGTATCGGTGATCTGATAGTGTCTCCATCAGGTCGACTCTCCAATTCCGTACACGTGTTGCGAGAGCAGGGGTGGCGAAGGAGATATCCACCACGGACCCTCCCTGCTGTCGCACACACGTGCACACCGAACCCCTATTTAAGAGGGATAGGCCCGAAGCAGCGGCCCAGAGCTCGACCAATGGCCCCCTTCTGTTGCAGGAGGCAACCGGATTGCCCCAGGCGAACGACTTTGCATTGAAGTCGCCCATTATCAGAAGACCACGACCCTGACTCTGCGACACGGATCTGCCTACAACCGCAGTGAGGACCCCGAGAAAGTCCTCGAAGTCCTGTAGTGGTCGATTCGGCGAGAAGTAAATCCCGATGACCACTAGATTGCCCCATGCAGCGGCCACGTATCCCGATCCTCTCTCTACCAGCGAGAGGGGAGGGGAGTCCGTGCTTACCCGCCGCACGATTGTGACCGTGCCATCGCAGTCACCCAGCCAGCCATTCTGTATGGAGTATGGCTCCGCAATCACCGCAATGTCAACCATGCAGTCGGCCATGGTCTGAGAGAACAGATCCTGGGCCGATCTGCAGTGGTTGATGTTGCCTTGCAGTATGTTGTAGTGGCCGACTCTAGACATTATTTTCGGTCACTACAACTTCCATCTCTGCCTGGGACTCGGCAGCCTTGGGATTTGGGTTCGGGGCCCTAAACCTTCCTTTCTTCGGAGGGGGTCTGCAGTTCTTACCGCACATAATGTGGTTCGCAGACCGGCCGCTGTCGGCGCAGACTGAGCAGCGAGGTGTCTTCTCGTTGCAGGAGGCGGCTTTATGGTCCGTCCCCCCACATCGATAGCACTGCCCCGACCTGACCACTACAGATGGACACAGAGCACTGAAAATGAGGTCCTAGCTTAAGGGTGACAAGTACAGCATAATTAATCTGTTACTGGACTTGTCGCCCTTACATACTTTGAAGACTTGACCCCTGCTACTAATGTAGCACCCCCCCAAGAACTTTGGAAACCTTACTCACACGCAGGAACACAACAACACAGAAGTGATTGTTATTTGGCTGCGGTCTTCTGTAAGGTGAAGGTATTTTACCAGTCGGGCCGCTCCAGTTCGAGCAATAAATCGCTATGCCCCACCTCTCTTAAAAACTCCACAGATTTGAGCCGAAAAAATCGTAGCGGTGCATGAAATTTTGTACAAAATACGTGTATTAAAATAAACATTACTTACGGTAAATATTGTCAAAGAAACAAAGATTCACATTAAACCTACCTACATCTATAATTATACCTACGAGAAGAATCTAACGAATCTAAATCTAAGAAGACTTGTTAGTCTTAAGTTAAGCTGTTGCTTTAAGACATTTTTTAAGCTCTAGGTTTAAAAAGAACGATATTCCATACAATTATTCATCCCCCGTTTAATCACAATATGATACCCTCTTTTCGCATTAAAAACTTTATCAGGTTCAAGAATATCTGTATAAAAATTTCATTTAAATCGAAGAAAGAAGTTTTTCGTGAAAGCTGAAGACAATAGACAAGAGTTACTTTTTATATTTTATACTAGCGACCCGTACGTATTATACATATAAACCTTGCACTTTATTTTATTACATTGACTCCCCCGTACCCCAATGACGCTTACATGGAGCCTACATCGCATGCTGGCTAGCTGAGCGCGGTGAGCGGCACCCACGCGACTTTTTCTAATACTTGCATTTTTAAACTCATGATATCTTCCGAATGAAATGTCTGAATTGAATAATTCAACAAGTTATTTAAAGGTATTGAAGCCGTCTTGAATATAGATAGATAGATAGATATACTTTATTGCACAAAATCTTTACAGAAATAGGTTTTACAGAAAAATTATAGTACAATTTAGGCGGTAGAATATAAAGTAATTTATTTTTATAAGGATTAATACCAAGGTACAAATAAAGAGGCTTTTCAAGCGGCGGCATAATAATTAAATTTTTAGATTAAAAAACCGCTTACTGTGACATATCTATAATATTTAGACATATGCTGTCCTGACACTTTTTGTAGATAATAATGAGTTCTGCAAAGTCGTAGTACATAATTTTGTTCTATCATCAATAGTTTTCGCAGCGCACGCGATGTAAGGTATTTTTCATGTCACCTTGGGATACATTATTGGAGTTTTAAAGGATCCCTATTTTTTTTGAAAATATAATGTAACCTATGTCTAATAATATAATATATATGTGACGACCTCCGTAGCCGAGAGGCGAGCGGGCCTGACTTTGGCGAGCGCCATCTCTGAGGTTCCGGGTTCGATCCCCGGTCGGGTCAATATGGGAAATTAACTTTTCCATATTGTCTTGGGTCTGGGTGTTGTGGTACCGTCGTTGTTTCTGATTTCCGTAACACAAGTGCTTAAGCTACTTACCACAGAATCAGAGCGATGTATGTGATGTTGTCCAATATTTATTTATTTATATATATATTTATGTCACCCAAGGATAGTGTAGCTTCCCAACGGTGAAATAATTTGAAATCGGTCCAGTAGTTTCGGAGCCTATTCATTACAAACAAACAAACAAATCTTTCCTCTTTATTAGTATAGATAGATTAGTTACAAAACGTCATCGTACCTTTCAAGCAGTGAATCACATTACGATCGTCGTCAAATAAACTGAAGGCACTCCGTTCGCGATGATAGTTAAAGTACCGCCCGAAGTACCAGTTATTACCTAAAGTGCTTTGTCCAAACAGTATCCGGGAAATGTGTGAATTTATTGCCGAATCGGAATCCCGATATTTCCTTATCTTGGCGGAGCAATCGAATAAGCGTCAGCCGGGAATTATGGCGTAGTTTCGTTAAAAAATGCCAGCGATAACAATTCGGTAGCGATAATAAATTTTTGGAATTCCACAGTCCGCTGTAGGTCGGCGATGCACTTGGCGTTGTAGGTCGGCGCTATCTGTTGCTCGGAGTGGATTCGACTGCGTTTTGTTGTGATGCTAGCATCCGTTGGCTTTGAATAGTGGATTTAGTTTCATATAGTTTGTTAAGCATTGCATTTCTAGTTAAAGAGACGACGGGAAGTGAAAGGTACAAACTGGTCTTAAGATGAATTATTTTTATCTGATAATTGAAAATGACGACCTGCGTAGCCGAGAGAGAGGCAAGCGGGCCGGACTTTGGCGTCGCGACATCTCTGAGATCCCGGGTTTGATCCCCGGTCGAGTCAATATGGGAAACGTACTTTTCTGGGTCTGAGTGTTGTGGTACCGTCATTGTTTCTGATTTCTGTAACACAAGTGATTTAGCAACTTACCACAGAATCAGAGGAATTCAGATTTTGATTTATATGAGATAAAATATAAAAACTATTAAGATATTAAGATCAAAACTTTTTAGCACTCTATTAGGGTAAGCAGAATTAGATGTAAGCCGTTACTTGTTTAGTTTAATTTGTAGCTCTAAAATAATTCCTTGTAACATTGTTTTTTTTCTGTTTTTATATCGTTTTTTGTGTGCTGCATAAATACTTTCACTTTCACTTTCACTTTCAAAACCTAAGCTTAATTTGTTGAGTAACCTAATTAAAAAGTACACCTCAGCTTATTATCACTGGATATCCACGAAAAAAGACGTCGCTAAAGTCTCTTGGCCATTTAACATAAAAAGATGGCGGCTGTTTACAAGACCTTATTATTTATTATATGCGAAATGATTAATAACATGATAGAATTAAAAAATAAAACATCAAACCCTTTTCTTCGCGATTAATTAATCATGGTGACTGTGAGTCGCCGGCCTAAGCACGACCTTTATAGCAAAGCCACTTGGAGTCGATATTTAATCGAACCTCATTCAAAGTATTCCTTAATTAACTGTTCATTAGGAAATCGGTGAAGTGCGAGCTGAGTTTGCGGTTGCGGTCTCTGACAGAGATTGGTTTACTTACTCAAGAATTTATATGAAATGTTTTTGTATTTCTAGTGATGGTTTACTCAAATGAATGAGCAGTGATGAAAATAGCTTCAGTTTTTTAACTATAGTAACTTATTGCTATATTCATACCCAGGAAACCAGAGACAATCAATTTGTGTCTTATTTTATTTTATTAGGACATTAGGCCCTACAAAGTTGTTTAATGTAGACCAAAATTTTTAGACATTACTAATTACTACATTTTTTAAGATTATCATTTCATTGATTGATCATTTAAGAAAGGTGGGCATAGCGATTTGTCGCTCGAACTGAAGCAGCCCGACTGGTGAAATACCTCCATCTTACAGAAGACCGCAGCCAAATAACAATCACTTCTGTGTTGTTGTGTTCCTGCGTGTAAGTAAGGTTTCCAGAGCTCCTGGGGGGTGCTACGTTAGGAGCAGGGGTCAATCAAGCCTTCAAGGTAAGGGCGACAAGTCCAGTAACAGATTTATTATGCTGTACTTGTCACCCTTAAGCTAACACCTCATTACCACTTAACATCAGGTGGGTTGAGGTCAATCTTGAAGTGCAATATACAAAAAAACAATTTACACACAAACACAAACGCTTTAGACTTACTTGCCACATTCAACTCAAGTATTTCTTCATTCGAATAGGTTAACATCTAACAGTTTTGAATGGTCATCAAATACAATGCAAAGTGATTCTACTGCCGGTTCAGAACCTATATCTACCGAGAAGTCACCGGTAATAAACTCAGCTGATTAGTTTTATCTCGGATCAAGTCATATTGTTTTGTTTTGAAGAGTGATAAAACGTTTCCGACGATGTCTAATAGATGAGTTTTATTTAATTTTAAATAAGTCGTAGTAAACTTTATTCAACTGTTATTCCCTAACAAACAATAGAAAAATCGAGCCTTAAATGAATTACTTTTTTTTCCTATGTATGCAACTTTTAAATTGATATTTCCAGAGCTAAATTTTACCTTTATTAGCTGAACCCTCCGCGCTAGGTATTCCATAACCCCTGCCTCCATAAGCGAAGCCTCTATAAGGAGCTTTGCCCCAAGGGTTAATTACTCAATAACGATTATTTCAACGCTCATTCCCTCCTAATTGACATTCGGCCCTACGATATTTACCTCTGAAGTTCTGATAGATTGAGAGGCACTGAAGATGCGGTGCGCTGAATAATACTTTGTTGCTCAAAACATTTATAGAAATGAGTTTTGAAGACAAAAGTCTGTTTGTCTCTCCAACTTTCACGCCTAAACTACTGAACCGATTTTTATGAAATTTGGTATGAGTACACGGTAAACATCTAGAACAGACACAGGCTACTTTTTGTTTTGTAACTATTTACAAAACAAAAAGTAGCCCAACCCTATGGTTGGGGGTAGGTAATACCGCCCATGAAAGTATATAAATGCAAAAAAATAGTCCATGCGAACGAAGTCGCGAGCACAGCTAGTATAGAATTTACAACAAAAAATGGTCGATAAAACGACATTCCTTCAAAAGGAGCGTTAAAAAACATCGTGCGGTATCAAATCCATTTTATCGCAATGAGGGTTCCTCTCTTGCTTACATCGGGTTAGGAGGAACCAATATATTGTGCTTAAAAAAATAATCATAATTGGTTCATATACGATGTTTAAATACAAACTTATACACATCTATCTGAAAGAAACGATATTGGCCTGATTCTAGATTAAGAAAGTTTTACACCAGAAAAAAGAACCAAAAGTCCATACCACAATACATACATAAATACAATTATGAACACCCAGACACAGCACAATCACAAATCTAACTTGTTAAGAACATCACAAGTAGCGCCAAAGCAGACGTCACATTCTCTACGTCATTAATTGATTGGTGGAAATAAAATAAATAAATAATACATTTCTATATATTTATTTTATTTCCATTTCTATTTCTATTTCAAACTAAGGTTTTCCCTTGTACTATGAGTACCAGACGACGAATACTAACTGGGGGCGTCATCCCACCTACAAATAAAAATAAAATGGCTACGCAAATACCAGACTGCACGGTGCCTTATTTTTGTACATTCTAAACACTGGTTGAGTGTCGGACCTCCGAACTTTTTAGTTAGACTTGGTCTAGCTAAGCTCTAACAATTTCCATCTGACCAGTCACTATTAACAAACAGCGTGCACCAGCTTCAGAAGCCCTTGTTCTATGATATTTGCTTCCCAAAGTTTTCTTACTTGAATTCACGATGCGTATTATAGATGTTTTCAAAGAGGTATTTAATATATATTTCGGGGAAATTGAAATCGGAGTATTTTGAAAATTTCAATTAATTTAAATCGACGATTCTAATATAAATTTTGTGTTTATTAAAGTTGTGATTGATGGACAGACAGGTAAAAAAAACTTCAAAAGCAAAATTATTTAAAAAATCTTAAGTATTATCACTTGTGTTTGTCAAGACGAAGTGTTGAATTTTAAATTGATAGTCCAATTAATTTGTGAAACAATCTAACTCAAGCGAATGTGGGGAAATCAGCTTTCTGCTATGATCTAACCAAGAGTCAAACCCATAACCTTTCACACTTCATCACTACGCTATCGAAGTGTTTACCTTTACAAAAAATATGCAAAAAAAAACGTTGGGTTTGATGTAGTTTCTAACGATATTAGAAAAAAAAATCACTTAAATTTAAAATATTCTTATGTTATTGATTGTAAAGTGTAATGTGGCCAATTTCGTTTTTTATACAAACTAGGTTTATTTAGATTTATTTATTTATTTATTTGACATTTGTCTATGTTAATGGGATTCCTACGCCTCCCTTCGAGGCTGTAGATGGTACCGTTTGCCTGGAAGATAGCTTCAGACTTAAAAATGTATATTATTTATTAAAAACTTTATTGCAGAAATAATTACAACATATGGACTTAATGCTAGGGGCATTCTCTATCAGTCAAACCCTTTTTTTGTCACGGGGGAAATGCCTACCGCACCGTCACTCTCAGCGGGGAACAGAGAGTGGTGTGGCGGGCTCGCCGACCGACTAAAACCCCCTCTATAGAGAGACCGGCAACGAAACACCGAGGTCCTCCTCTTCCTCCGCGATCCACCTCTGCCCTTGCGGGCTTGCCGCAGAGTGCTCTCCGCGGCCCAGCTCGGGATCCGGTTGGCTATGGCTATGGCTATGGCTTCACCCTGTGCGGTATTGGAGGCTGGATGACAAGGCCAACATTATTATGCATACACAAACGTGATTACATTAAATAAAATTATTTAGAATATGAAGGTATGCTTAGATTAGACATAATAAAGATAATTTATAAATAAAAAAACAATAACATAACTATAAAAAAGTAGATAAATAGAATAAATTGGTTCAGCAATTAACGAATTCATGATTATCATTACTTGTTAGCGAGAGAGAAGAAGTATTCACAAACTTTCATTTTGAAAATTCCCTTAGTCAAGGATTGCACTCCAGCCATTTATTTTATTTCAAACTAGCTATGCCCGTGACTTCGTTCGCGTGGACTACAAACTTTCATGGTCAGTTTTACCCCTTTCCTCCTTAATATTGGAAAAAAGTAGTCCATATTTTAACCCAAGTTTTGAGCTGTATTTGAGCCAAATTTCATTTCTCTGACTTATAAAATAAATATTATCCCATATAAACTTTTAAGGGCGGTATTATACGCATCCCGCTTATTTTAAAAACGAAAAGTAGCCTTTGTCCAGTCAAAAGGTTCAACGTATACGAAATTGCATCCAAATGGGTTCAATGGCTTAGACGTGAGATTAACAGACAGGCAGAGTTACTTTCGCATTTTTAATATTAGTATGGAACAGTTTTGATTTAAAAAACGGATTATCCTAACAAATTAGGAGTGAGAGCCTTACACTCTCCCAAAAGCGTGAAGATGATAAGGCTTAAAACACCTTAGCCAAAAATATTTACAAACCATGCCAACGACATAGGCTGAGACCCTTACAAAGGTGAGCTCTTATCAAGTTGTTTGTAGCAGGCGTTACACGGACGTCAACAAATTAATTGTGGCTCAAGTGTTGCGCCTGAGAGCAGCGCAAATGTTTGGGACGATTACGTATTGTCCCCAAATTGAGGGCTTGTTTACGAGCGCGCGCAAATACCGTCTTAGTATTATTTGTTGGGAAAATAATAATTACTAGATTGAAATGTGCTTCAACGCCAGTCTTATGTAAACCATGCAGTCAGCGTTAAATAGTTAGCGACCAAAAAAGTCAATAATTTCAGTGACACAAAGTTTCCATTTGAAGGGTCCACGGCAATATTGATGAATGTCCGAAATATTACAATCTATGTGATCAACGTCATTCGGTCACTTCATACATGCAGCTAGTAATTTCGTTCACTAACTAGGTTATATCGCTTCCAGTCCTGAGATAAAACCGTTTCTGATATTTGACTTCACGTCTAGAACGCTCAGTGTCCCAGGTATTAACGGTTCTCATGTAAGTGACAATGTCTTAATGAGAATAAATATCTTTGAACTGAATAAGGCTGAATTTTGGACAACGTTTTTAAACTTAACACCCAAATATATCGAAACAAAAAAAATGACGTTTAACATTATTGCAGTGGACCCTTCATTTGTTGTCAGCGTTAATATGTCGAAACATTTAAAATTACATTTATTTCACTCCGATGTTATTGACTTATTATATTAAATTCAACACTTTTTGCTACCATCTAAGATACAATGGTCTCAAACTACTACAACTACAACTAGATGAAGATATAACGTTGGGTTTGAAGTTTTGTACGTTTAAGAGAAAAATGGAATCAACATATTTTTGTTGTTTAAAAAATCAATCCTTTAAGAACCTTTTATCATTGAATCGCGACGTAAGAAGATATCAAATTTTAATTAAATTAAAAAAATAATTTTCATAATTAGGGCTTTTGCTATATTTGGTGAGTAAAATTAGACAAACATTTGCCGCACAAACGTATAAAAATATCTAGATAGATCTAGATAATAAAAAATACACACCTCTAAAGCTGATATATAAAAAGTAATAAAGTTATTTTTGGTGCAGTTTGACGTTTCTAAAAGTAAATTGAAGCCTATCAGATATTGTTCGATAAGTAAGAAATTCGAAACTTAACAAAAAGTAATTTTTTTAGCGCAAATAGAAAAATATTCAAGTGGTGTCAGTGACACCAAATAAAAAAAAATAAAAAAATTGTTTAGGCTAATCTTCTAAATAATAGCCTAAAGTCAGCAACTGTTTATATAATAAAGGTGACCTTAAGGCTTTCTTTGTGTAAACAATTAGACGGTCGTCAACATATTAATTGTGCGCTAGTGTTGTGCCCGAGAGCAGCGCAAATGTTTTCGCTGATTACGTACCTATTGTTCTCAAATTGAAGACTTGTTTACCGACCGTTGGAACTGACAGCGCGGAGAAATTGTTCTTGAAACGTTGCCTTTGGAAAAATAAGAATTATATCATTCTGTTACTAATAATAACATTATTATTGCTCTTAATCTGAATGTTTTTCGTTTCGAATTAGAACTACAATACATTAATGTGGTGGAATTGTAATGTTTTGGCAAAGAAAATGTCTTATCTAATTATTCTTATTTTAATATCGTTTGGCGTAAAGTTATTAAGAGCTAAGGTTTTCATTTTTACTGAGAAATTTCAACCCTCACACCAAAATGACGGTTTGACGTGTCTTTGTTTTTAGCTTTGTGATGTCGTAGATCCCAGATGTTTTTTTTGCTTTAACGTCAATTAGTAGGGAGTGTTTGATAGAAATTGTTCCAATATGACGTCGCTAAAAAATGATTAATGATTTGAGATTAATAATTATATTATATTTTATTATATACGACAAACTTGAAAAGACCGGGATATGACAAATTTCAAATCCAAGGTGCATTAATATTAAACTGAAGGGAGTTTTTAAGAATTGTATTAAATTAAAAGTTATAATTTTCCCATTTAACGATTAATTCTTCTACAAATTGACGAATGAAAATATTACCTTAAATAATTCGGTAAAGATTGGTTCAACACCCAGAAATGCTAATTATTATTCAACTGATCCTGTCATTATCATTCTTTAGTAATATAATTTTGGTAAGGCCTCATCTCAATAAATAAATATTGGACAACATCACATATATCTGATTCTGTGGTAGATAAATAGCTTAAGCACTTATGTACAGAAATCAGAAACAACGATACCACAACACCCACATCCGAGACAATTTGGAAAAGTTCGTTTTCCATATTGACCCGACCGGGAATCGAACCCTGAACCTCTCGGCTAGGGAGGTCGTATAGTATTCGCTTTTTGTTTTAGTAATTAGAGCGTTATTCGTGGCATCCTTGATCTAAGAACAATAGCGATTCGCAAATATTTGGCTTGTCCTTGAGTTAACTCCCGAAGAGCTCTATAAAGGCCTTCTTCACAAAGGACCTTCCTCAGACTTGGCCTAACGAATTAAATAAGCAATTAAAACATTTAATTATTTGTTTAAGCTAGGTTCCAATATTTGAAAAAGGAATAGTTCTATCGTAATCAATTATCCGAGGCGTAAGCTTACAATGACAACTGGTGAAAGCTGACATGGAAAGTTTTTTTTATTTTTATATTGCACTTCAAGATTTACTTCATCCCACCTGATGTTAAGTGGAAATGAGGTCCTAGCTTATGGGTGACAAGTACAGCATAATAAAGCTGATACTGGACTTGTCACCCAAACCTCGAAGGCTTGACCCCTGCTACTAATGTAGCACCCCCCAGGAGCTCTGAAAACCTTACTCACACGCAGGAACACAACAACACCGAAGTGATTGTTATTTGGCTGCAGTCTTTTGTAAGGTGGAGGTATTTCACCAGTCGGGCTGCTCCAGTTCGAGCGATAAATCGCTTTGCCCTACCTCTCTTAAAAAATAAAGTAAATTTGAAATTAGAATTAACGGTTCGTAGAAAAACGAAAATAGAAAATGAATCCAGACATTTTCAAACGGTATTGTGAGACCACCTTTAGTAATAAGAGGACTTCACGGCGTCCTTTACATATTCTTTGATCTTAGAACAATTTGCAAATATTTCTCGTACGCTCGTGTAGCTTCCGAAGACAACTGCTAGGATTCACTGAATACCTTCAGAACGGCAGATCCATTCAATCAGACAACAGTTGAAACGTTTCATTCTTAATTTATTCAACGCTTTTATTTATATGTATTTATTAATTTCTTGCATTAATTACATTGTAACAAAATCATAGAACAAACAAGTTTTAAGACTACAGTTATAAGAACCCTGTAAGGGTATACCAAGATACATTGTTACATCATGCAAATTACGTAGGCTACAGCCGAAGGATCTAAAAAAACTAATTTAATTTAAACTAATTTATTTAAAATAAAACAAATTACAATTAATTACCCTAAGCCTAATCTAAGATGTTGCAAGGGTTCGATGCTAGAACCAAGTGAACGAAAAACGTGTAGAAATTTGGAATCGGCAACGCTGCTTGACGTCACGGCGGGGGCACGTTGCGCTGACGCTGCGGCTCGTGTATTTCGTATCTAGGCCATCATGCTCAGTATCGATGATCGGCGAATTTGGCGGGGTTTTGGTATATGTAATTCCTCCTCCCTCAGAACAGCAATTATTTTCCAATTTTGAGAGAAAAAATTGCTGGTTGAGATGGTTTGGTGTAGATATGATTTTCAGGATCCTCGGAGGCTTCATCTCGATGGCTGCTGGTCATCTCAGTAGCATCTTGTTTCTCTCGGCTACATTTCCATAGTCCATATCGGCGGATAAGTATGGCTGCTACAAGTGCGGCTGCACCGAATAACACGATGTAAAATGGTATCGTCGTATGGTAAAGTGTTTCGGACATCGGTGTAAGTCGAAGCGGAGTTTGTACCATGATTCTATCTTGAATCTTATGAAGTTGTTTCAGATCAATGGTGTTCAGATGAAGTTGCGGTGATGCTGTCATCTTTGTAGTCTCTGGATAAGTGATCTTCATGATCTTCAATGGATGGCCTTGTATTATATCTTCGATGTTTGTGATAGTAAATTCCGTAGTACGCAGCGAACAATGGATAGGTACTGTCGCCAGAAAACTGCCATTCAGCAAATTGTAGTCGTCGGTGCCACAGTGCAGTTGAACTCGAGTAGGTCGGGGAAACGTTATAACGTAACTTAGGTCATCTAGTTGTTCCATTGCCTCTCTTGATAGTTGGATGCTGGATAAGTTGCATGATGAGCTTATAGTTTGCTTATTTACTATTAAATAAATAAATAAAATAAAAAATGCGCCAGAAAACTACACCAATTACCTGGTCTCAAACTAAGGTTTTCCGTTGTACTATAAGCGCCAGACGACGGATACTAACTGAGGGCATTATCCCAGCACACCCAGACCCAAGTTAATTGACCCGACCGGGAATCGAACCCGAGAACTTCCGCGCTTTGGCCGCCTACCTTACCTTTATACAAATTTAAGACATAATTTGTCAAACGTTGTCTTTTGAAAAAAGGTTACTACGAAGTGGAAGAGTATTTGAATGACAAGAACGTGTGGATCACTACCTAGTCTGCTCGCCTGTACTTGCGTGTTTTATATTATTTTAAAAATATAATATGACACATTTTCTCAATCAATGTCAGTATTGGGCCACGATGACGCATGTAAGTCCTACAGTTAATATAATTTATTTTACAAATACTTTTGTTTTATTTTTATTTTTTTCAATATTTGATTTTAAATTTTTATTTTACAATTGACTAACTGTGTGTCTTAGTGCAATATTAGTACTAAGTTTAGCTTCCATTTGTAAAAAAAAAACTACTGAGTTTCTTGCCGGTATCTTCTCTTTAGTTATAGGTTACGAACCGGAAGTATTACTAATGTAATCAATGTGAATAAAAAATATTGACTTCGACTTTGACTTTGACTGTGGAAGTCTTGGTGAAAATCCTTTGGTTAAAACGATGATGGTAATGAGTATAAAGCGAGCTATACTAGACTCCCAGGAGGCGAGGCCGCGGGCACTCCTCACTCCTCTGCAATATTGTTTGATCCAACTCACAAGTTCAATATTAGCTCCCAACTTCACAGAAACCAGTTTAATCTTGTGTACGGGTTGAAATCAATTGATGTAGAAGCTTTTGTGTACTTTGTACCTGCAACTCTGCAGCTGACTTTTACCTTAGCAGGCCTTTATTGCAATTTTGATAAGAAAATCACTTAGAACTGACTAGATTTTGATAAAATTTGGTAGTACGACCTTGAATAACATATAATACTTTTTAGCTCGAAATAAAGCGAGTAAAGTCACGAGCAATAACTAGTAATAAATATTAGTGAAGATATACACACTTTAATGTGTAAATAAATATCATGGTCTATGCAATAACCCTTTAAGTTAAGATTTTCCCTTGTATTATGAGTAACAGATGATACTAATTCAAGGCGACCCGGCAAACCCAAAACAAACTCAATTTAGAAAAATACGTTGTCCTAAATTGTCCTGACCGAGACTCGAACCCGGGACCCTCTCTGACCTCTCTCGGGACATTCGGCCACAGTTCCACAGCGCTACCTAGTTCATAAGTAAGTAGAATTTACCGGAAACGGAATAAATCCATTCCGGCCCATCCAATTACAATTCAAAATCAAAATTAACGCAATAAAAACCCCGAGAGGGCTTTTACTTAATACACGGACTATAATATCATCAAGTATAATTGTAAAGTTGCTATCACACTGGGGTACCTGTTAGGAAAGTTTCCAACTCAAATTTTATCCATAAGACAGTCTCTTTAAAAAGCTTCCTAAAAAGTATTGGTTATTAATTTAATTTAATGCCCAACTTATATATTCTATAGGTTTTGGAATGTTCATTTTTAGTGTATTTCTGCGTAAATAAAGTCTATCACAAAAACGCGTGTGTGTTAATGACTTCTTTTTTTTAAAACTAGCTGTGCCTGCGACATCGTTCGGGTGGACGACAGACTATAAATCTATTTTTTTCTAAAATAAAAGTAACCTAAGTTACTCTTTATTACATCAGTTACCTACCAGTGAAAGTCCCGTCAAAACAGTCCCAGCCATTTTGGAGATTAGCCGGAACAAACAGACAGACAAAAATTGTAAAAAAAATTGTTTGGTATATATTACCTTACATATAGGTATTATAAAATGCATGGTAATATGTGCATGTAGTTAAAAGCGGTTGTTTTAATATTACACTCTTATGTCATTTATATGTATACCTAGAAATATAGATAAAACACCCTCTATGCACAAGGTACTATAGTTTAAGGAATAACTCTTAAAAAGTAAAAAAAATATTGCGCTATCAGTCGTTAGAAGCCAAATATCCAATTCAACGATATTTGTTTCTCAACATTCATTTTTATAGTGTTTAAAATTTTCAATATTGCTGCTTGTTCACAGACTTGTAATTCAGAAAACCTCTGGTAGAAGAAAAAAGGCGAAATTTTTAAAAATATAAACATATGTAGATATCACTTAAAGCGAAAATAGAGCCTAAATTTGACATGTTTGTACAAGTTTTATGTATTATATACTTTGTTCTTCATAATATTTAAACAAAAGCACCCGAGAGAGGTCGGCCCTCTGACCCTCCACCTCCGGCCCTCCCGAATTAAATTAATCACGGTGAAAAGCCTAACTCCTGTTTAGTGCTGCGCAATCCGAAGATTTGCCTCGCAGATGCGATGAAAATAATTGATTGCAGACTCTAAAGCTTGCTTATGAAATTTTTAATCAAGACCTATCACTGATATATAAAATTAAAAATTGTCATGATTTAAAAAAAAAGTGCCTTTAAACAAAAAAAACATTTTTAAATATGTACACAAATGTTCACAAAATAAACATGTACATTGAATGACATAACCCTTAACTAAAAATGATTATCTTTTAACTATTTCAATGATGTTTCCATACGACCACTATAAACGCAGGTGCTCCTTTTGTTTTAATCCCAAATCAGTCCAGATATCTTCGCAAATGAATGAAATTTGTATCGTAAGAAGAAAATGTACAAAATCCATACTAATATTGTAAATGCGAAAGTAACTCTGTCTGTCTGTCTGTCTGTCTGTTACTCTTTCACGCCTAAACGGCTGAACGGATTTTGATGAAATTTGGTATAGGTATACGTTGAATCTCAAGAACGGACATAGGGTACTTTTTATTAGAAAATAAGGGGGGGATGGGGGTAATACCACCTTTGAAAGTTTATATGGAAAAATGTTTATTTTTGAAGTTAGAGATATGAAATTTGGCACAAATATAGCTCGAAACTTGGATTAAATTATAAACTACTTTTTGTTTCAAATATTAGGGGAGAAAGGGGTAAAACCGACCATGAGTTTAGTATTTAAATTTTTGTTTTGTAACTTAATTATGAGCTGTGGATTTTGTGAAAATAAAAAAATAAAATAAAATAAAATAAAATGAAAGGATGTAGTCCACGCGAACGAAGTCGCGGGCACAGCTAGTAATCCCATAAAGTGAAAAAACGACTGCCTACCAATTTTAATAATAATAATATCATGATTTCACACCGTGTCACGTTATGTGTCGAAATGTATTTATTCAAGAAAAAACATATCAAAATCACTTCAACTACGAAGTTATCGATCCACAAAGATACATTTAAAATAATATAACTGCTTACATACATACGTATACCTATAGATATATTTATGGGGTCGAATTGAAAAACCTCCTTTTTCAAGTAGTTTAAAAACATTGAGAATACACATTGAGAACGTTCTAAAAGTATTAATGACTAAGCAGGCTAGTTAGTTAATGAAAGCTTGTCATTTATTATTTTGTTTTAACAAAAATCCACAGCTCTTTGATACTACATATTAATCCCATCGGGACCGAAGTAACGGATGTCAGTCTTAGAGGGACCCCACACTAGCGTCTTTCGAGCGTCAGCGTCTTGCCGCGCCGACGTTGTTTGGGCGTTGCGTCGACGCGGCGCCCGCTCAGCGTCGACGCGGCGCCCGCCCAGCGTCGGCGCGGCGTTTGAGCGGCGCTTGCGCTGGGCGTCCTCTGCACATCGCGTTCGAGCGTCGCGCCGCGCTGACGTCATGTATAGTTATTTCGAAAATGGAAATGTAAGATTTGAATAACGCACAATATAATGTTTTATATTGCAGTGATAAATTAATGCTTTCAACTTGTAAAGGAAAAAATATATTTTACCTGTTTGACACATGGCACGAAAAGGCAACTTTAGCATTTATTTTCTCGAAAACTAAAAGTACTTAATTGAAAATGGGTTTCTTCGGCAATATGAGCTAGTATTTTAAGCTACATCCATATTTGCTATCAGCTAAAAAGTCTTCTACCTACTGATTCTAAAACACGGGCGGGCCGAAACAATTGAGTTGATCATTGTACTGTTGTCAAAATAAACGCTGCGGCACGCGTCGGGCCGGCGCGGCGCCTGTAGAGCGCAGTCCTGGCGTTCGTCATTTCGACAGCGCCGCTGCGCAAGCGTTGCGTCGGCGCCGCGTCGACGTTGCGTCGACGTCGCGTCGACGTTGCGTCGACGTCGACGCTCAAAGAACGCTAGTGTGGGGTTACGCTTATCCCACGCCTGGCGTCTCTGATCACTACCCTCCTTCGAGAAGTGGGAAGGGGGTATTGTGCCGAAAGTTCTGCTGTCGACTAAAAAGGACGTCGCTAGCCTCCGTTGCCCAGGGTGCACCAGGCCCGCTTGCCACCACTTCCCTCGGATTTGCGAGAATCCTCAGGAACCAAAACAAGCAGGCACACAAGGAGGTATTCCGACCTAAACGTCCCAAAATTTTGTATGACACACTTCATGATTGACCTCATCCCACCTGATTTTAAGTGATAATGATGTCCTAGCTTTAATATAACATAGTAAATCTGTAATTAGACTCGTCGCCCTTGCCTTACATTTTCTTTCACCTAAAATAACTTAATTGTATTCGTTTTCTAATTGAAATAGTATAGAAACAGTGTGTGCTTAAAGAGTTTGAATAAAAACGAGTTTAAGCTCGGTGAGTTCCGAGCCAATTTGGTAAAGATCGCTTTCTAAATTGATCTCACCGGAAATCGAAGCTGGAATCACGCCAACGGGGTCGACAACACATTTTAGTGCGTAATCACATTATTTAATTATTTCTTTGGTCTTTATTGGGTCGTAGTTAAAGGATTAATTACTTCTACACCGCAAGGGGAGATGACATTTTTTGTTTCTTAGCATTGAATATGTTCTGTTGTGATAATATATCCTTAAAAGTATTTTTTTCCGTTGATACCACAGAAAAACATTATCGCCTACGATAATTCGCGGTAAGCTCCGTTAGAAGAGCGGCACGCGCGATACGTTAGGGTCCTGGGTTCAAGCCCCGCATCGCAAGGGAAGATACAATTTTTCTATTTCTTTAAATATTTAAAGCTCGAGCGAGTGCGACGTAAAGCACTGTTAAAAATAATAAAAAACGTAAAAGTTGTTATTTTACTAAAATTGTAAAAGTTTGTACCTATCTGTGAACAAATAAGATGCTTGTATTTCTTTCACGCAAAAAGTAAAGTGTAAAGTGATACTTTGTATGCCGAAATAACGCTTACAAACTTGGAAGCATTAGATAGGGCCCATTCTATAAATAGTACATTCTAATTTCCATTAAATCAAGAGCCAAGTAATTTAATTCTTAGAAAAACAATTACTCCACTCCTTACCTAACAATTTCCTTAAGTAAGATAAGACAAAAGATAGCCCTCGAAGACGCCCAGACAAGTTCCTAGCAAAATGAATTAAAATCTACCTCAATACCAATTTGTCAAGTTTGCATTGTTTTAAAATCCGCGAGCGATTTTGAACTTTAAGCCGACAGTTGAAGGGTCTGATTAAGGAGACTCTGCGAGGTTATGACATTATTATGCTAATAAACTTCTATTATGGTAGATATCATTATCTTAGTGCCGTCGCGATTTTGGTCGGGTTAGTAATTGTTACTGCCAGGGTTCTGGGTAACGTATAATTTTCAATTTCGCCGTTAACTCGGGTTGTTGGGGTATTCAGAAAGCTTTCAGTTTAGTTTTGTTGTTGAATGTTTGGTTTGCTTAAAAGCTCTCGTTTAAAATTTGACTTAGAGATTCCATTGCAAAAAAATATTTATTTTTAAGGAAATCACTATAGAACATACTTATTTAATGCATATATAAAAATAAAAACATATTTTTTTATCTCCACTTGCGGTGTGGAAGTTGGAAGTAGGTACAGCACGCGCGATACCTGAAGGTCGTGGGTTCGAATCCGACATCGCAAGGGGACATGAAAATTGTCTGTTTCTTTAAAATATTTTAAGTTCGCTAGTGTAGTGAAAAGCACTATTTTTTATAAAATTTGAGACAGTGTTACTTTATTATATATAATATTAGATAGATAGGTACACTTTATTTATGAAAAATTTACAGAAATTGGTTTTACAGACATAATTAACTACAATTTAGGCGGTGTTACTGCTAGAAAGTAATCTCTTCCAGACAACCTTTAGGTAGAGGAAACAGTAGATATCGAGAATCATAATATTTATTAAGAAAATATTAAAAGGAAATTTAAATACCATAATATAATGAATACAAAAATATAGATAAAAAATAATAAGACAAATAAATAATCAAGTATATATATATATATATATATATATATATACAATACAATATAGTACAAAATATACAAAATCAACGATTTCAACGTATTATATATATATGTATTATGCTTTGCCGTTCCCTCCTCAGTTTCGCGAAGTTTTCATTTTCAAGAATAAATTACGAAGATACAAGACGAACTAGCGAAGTTACCAACTCTCTGTCTGAATATATTCATTAGGACCGAAAGTACGTCAAATATGTTTCTCCCCAGAGGCAGGGGATGAAAAGGGGTATATGTGGACGTGTACAGATGTACAGATGGGCCGACAGTTTTAGCCAATTAACAAGATATGAAGTCGCGAGAAAGGTCAGAATATCTTTGCAATGTGCCTCTATGTATTTGTTTATGAATGTAACGGATTTCTGTTGACTGTTTAGTTTTACTAAATTTAAATATATCAAAGATTCGCTTATTTGTTTTTTAAAGTTGTTTGGTGCAAAATAACTTTTTATAATTGTTAAAGCTGTGCCGAGACATAACTTACAAGTTGACAGAAATGCAGCGTCAGCAGGATTGGCATTGTAAACAATGTTCCATAGTAATACATGATTAGCTAATCAAAACATCGATCCTACATCGAGATGTCAGAGTTATCGTCGCCACAAACTATTTAAACAACAAACCAAGATTGATAGTTGAACCTTGTTCCCCGAGCAGATAACACCTAGCTAGGCGAAAGTAATTCCACTTTTAGTAATCAACATAAGTTTCTTACAAAGTTATCCAAGGTTTTTTATTCACACTAGCACCAATAATAGCTCACAAAGATTTGACAAACAGTTGAAGTTGCGTAACATTTTTCGGAAGACATGAATTCGAAAAAATAACAGGTATTTTATCAATGATTGTAGATTTCATATCACATTAAATACAGGAATTTTTCATTATTGTGCTGTCTCTGGATTAAAACAATTGGCATGCTGTAACTAACTGAATGTTTTTTATATTAACGAGTGGAAAGAATAATCTTTTTATTTTTTAACAAATAATTGTTAAACCATCAAAAATATGTAAACTGCTTGCGCATTGGTTAAAATGTAAACCACTTTGGCTCAGCTACTTATCGCCATTTTGTTGTATTTTTTTTCAAAATGACAGCTATGATTAAACTCTTCAAAAATTGAATTTTATTTTTTTTAAATATACTATAAAACCTTGTAATATACGTACGATTGATGATAATTTAGTTATTTATATATAAAATAAATAAATTATACAAAATAATGGCTATTATTCTAAAAATAAAATAACAAAATGGCGGTAAAAAGCCAGATTGTGGAAGTGAACTGGTTCAAAATACCAAATTGCTTTTAATTAGTAAAATAGTGATAAAAAAACGTTAGACGTGTTTTTAATTTTTGTCAAATTACTTGTAATAAAAAACTACTTAGATATAACTAGAGATAGATAGATGCTAAATTGCGGAGTTGGGCTCGTAGCATCACTAGCGGGTAAAAAATGTACCTACCCACTATTGACGTCATGCTTCAATTCAGTTGATGGCTGTAATATTGCGATTAGGAGAAAAAACAAACACATGTCCTATATTTTTGGAAAATGTAACAGACGGACTTAAAACCAATTTTTTATCCGCTTCTCTATTTAAGTCAAAAAACAAAAATGCATCCCAATCTTTCAAGTTTAAAAATGTATTACAATCATCAATCTTACTAACTCTTGATACAATGTAGTTTGACCTCTAGCTCAGCTATACATATAAGGGCAAGTTGTCCCAAGAATACATTTGATTTACTACACGACTAGCAAACAATTGCCTAGGCCCGAAACATCGCAAGTGAATTCCCCAACGGCCCAATGTAAATTAATTTAAACAATCAACCGAGACCGGTCGAGTGACGACGGTCGCGTCACATTGTCGCGCGTCACTCGCGCCACAATGTCGCGCGACAGAAACGTTGTTGCTGGATTAAAGCGACATCAGTCCTGTAATGAAAAAATACTCGTGTCAGATAACGACGATTCTCTTTGAATGCAATAAAATACAATAGGGGAGTTGACTGGCTCAAAAATAACAGATCGTTTAACAGTTTTACTTTATTTTATTATTTAATTGAGTTTATATTATTATGAATATAATTTAGGTACATCTCAGTGTTTTTATCGTCTACAGATTTAATATGTTGTACTTGTCGCCCTTAAACTAAAACCTCATTACCACTGAACAACAGGTGAAATGAGGTCAATCTTAAAGTGTAATATAAAAAAAACTATAAGATTTGTTAATTAAAAATACTTTCAATGCTTTGATGAAATGTATATTGGCTTCTTTTATTATTGTAGGTGTTTTATTTTATATTTTTGTATAAAAACACATTGTGTCAACAAAAAATGCGTCCCTCATTTTAATTTGTACATTTATAATTAGTAACATTATACAGCTAAAAAATATGTATGTATGAAGGCGTTAATCTCAAGAAATATTTGTCCAAATTTAATAATTATTTTTGTGTTATATAGTACATTTATTAAGAAAGGCTTTAGTCTGTAAAACATAACGCTGCAATTAATAGGAGCAAATAACCAGTGAAAAATGTGAACAAAACGGGGATAGGATAGATAGTATGGCTGCTAGCACACGATATAACACTGTTGTGTTCAATGTGAAGTCTCCATTGGCCAAATGTAAATTAATTTAAACCATCAACCGGGGCCGTCGGTGACGACGGTCGCGTCACATTGTCGCGCGTCACTCGCGCCACAATGTCGCGCGACACGTTGTTGCTGGATTAAAGAGACAGCTGCCCCTTAAATGAAAAAAATACCCGTCCCTTTAGAAAGGGAAAATAAGAGGCGAAATTGTATGCAAAGGATGTAATAAAATACATAAATAAAACATTGGACAGCATCACATGCTTTGCTTTGATTTTAAATAGCTTGACAACTTTTTAAGGCATCTTTATATCTCAGAATAAAAATGCGTTTCCGTCTTATAATTATTTATGTATAAACAATCCCAAAAATTAATGAATAGTCAGGTACTTGACGACCTCAGTAGTCGGACTTTGGCATTGCGCCAAATCTGAGGTCCCAGGTTCGATTCCCGGTCGGGCCAAAAGCGAAAACGATATTTTCTATATTGTCTCGGGTCTGGTTGTTGTGGTACCGTCGATTTTCCTGATTTTTGTAATACAAGTACTTTAGCTATTGATCAGTATCACGCATACTAAATATGTTAGATGACGATATGTTTCTGAGATCCAAATGTTACGAGAGCACATTACGGTAAACATCTACAGTGCAAATTAGATCTTATACCCACTCCATAAGAACGGTACAAAGTCCGAAGTATCTGATGCGCTTTCGACTGTATTCCAATAGTATTATTCTAGCTTAGATGCGTTTGATGCACTCAACTTCAATTTCAACTATCCTCCTTGCTCGTCACAGGTGAAAATAAATGAAAATGATATCCGTTCAAAACCCGCAGGGCAATGTGGAGTTGATTTCCCGGTAGCTGCTGTCAAACGGACGCAACGGCACGCTAGTAATTACTACCAGTAGTATAATATGTCTATGGAATCTGGTCGAAATTGTAGGCTCCGAAATTAATGGTATGTCTCAGTATACTTGACATTCATTGACACACCATACTGTCATGGATTACTCGGTTTTTTTATATACTACACTACAATATTGACTCATCCCACCTTATTTAAGTGGTAATGAGGTCCTAATTAAGGAATGGATGTATGTTTAACTCTTTCACGCAAAAATTATTTAATGAACTTTGATGGAATTGCGAAAAAGAGAGATGAGGCACTAGATTCATATTTTTATATCTTAAAATAACGCACGCGAAGTCGCGGGCAAACATCACGATGCAAAACATATGCGCTATGATTCCCAAAGTTATTTTTCAATGCGGACGAAGTCGCAAGCACATCTAGTTTCATTTATATATTTTTTTTATATTGCACTTCAAGATTGACCTCATCCCACCTGATGTTAAGTGGTAATGAGGTCCTAGCTTAAGGGTGACAAGTACACCATAATAAATCTGTTTCTGGACTTGTCGCCCTCACCTTGAAGGCTTGACCCCTACTAATGTAGCACCCCCCAGGAGCTTTGGAAACCTTACTCACACGCAGGAACACAACAACACAGAAGTTATTGTTATTTGGCTGCGGTCTTCTGTAAGGTGGAGGTATTTCACAAGTCGGGCTGCTCCAGTTCGAGCAATAAATCGCTAGCCCCTACCTCTCTTAAATTATATATATTTTATTAAACCCGTTTATCACTGTTTATTCAACATTTTCCTATATATATGTAGCTTAAAACTTTTCACAATAAATGGACTATTCAACACAAGCATTATTTTCAGTTTGAACCAGTAGTTTTTTGAGATTTTACATTCAAACAAAAGCAACCAAACTCTAGATTGTTTTATATATCGAAAAACCTCACATATATTGCTCTGTTTTTTAATAAACTTAAGCACTTGTGATGCAGAAATCAAAAAACAACGACGGTACCACAATACCCCGACCCGGGACAATCTAGAAAAGTTCGTTTTCCATATTGACCCGACCGGATCGAACCCGGGATCTCAGAGAGGGTGCGACGCTAAAGTCAGGCCCGCTCGCCTCTATGCTCCATAGCATCTCCATAGATCTTCTAAGAGTGGTAGGGCATAGCAATTTATCCCTAGAACTGGATCAGCCCGACTGGTGAAATACCTCCCTACATCTTACAGAAGACTGCAGCCATATAATAATACTTCTGTGTTGTTGTATTCCTGCGTGTGATTAAGGTTTCCAGAGCTCCTGGGGGGTGCTACATTATTAGCAGGGGTCAAGCCTTCAAGAAAAGGGTGACAAGTCCAGTAACCACTTAACATCAGGTGGGATAAGATCAATCTTGTGTAATAAAAATAAAGTTTATAATATTAGTAAAGGTTATGTTGCTGGAATGATTATTTCAGTAATTAAATAAACGGTTGAGAGACAGTGCCGACCGAGTTGAACTACTGTGTACCCAACATAAATGTGGCGTGTGGGCAGTTGATATGAGCTGGTGCCGACAGACAGACAGCCTGACGGATGTGAAAGGGGCATATTACGCATACACGGATGCTGACGGGACTCTCATTTGGCGAGTGACGTTTCGATGTTATGTTGTGTGGGAGTAGGTATCTGATACACTATATATAAAACAGTTGAACTTATCATGAACTGTGATATTGACTGGCTAGTAAACAAAGATACTTTTGAATATCTGTCGAAACACAATTCATAAGTGTAACTGATGTAGTCTGTATGAATAAAAATATTTGACTGTTGACAATAATGATCGAATTCATGTCAGGGTCTGAAGTAAGTTGTTCACGCGGTCAAGTCGCTTGGCAATCATTGCTCGTTTTAATTATGTCCACATATTTTCGGTTCCAATATTTGAAAAACGATCCGTTCTTGTTACGGATAGTTGTAAATTATACGAGGCGTAAGCTAAAAATAACCGACGGACGACTAAAATGACAGCTGATGTGGAAAGTAAATTTGAAATAAGAATTATCGACACGTAGTCGGATAGAGAAAAACGGATAGTCAACTTTGACACATTACGAATCGTAAAATATTGGAACAGGGCATTTATTTGTATCTCTAACTATTGTTACGTTTACAAATAAATAAATATTAGACAACATCACATATATTGCTCTGATTCTGTGGTAAGTAGCTAAAGCACTTGTGTTACAGAAATCAGAAGCACAGTAGCACTCATCAAGCATGTGTTTGATGCATGGGATAATAAGCAAGATATCGTGGGTGTTTTTTGCGATTTATCAAAAGCGTTTGATTGCGTAAATCACCAAACCTTGATTTTGAAATTGCGGCATTATGGTGTATCTAACAATTCACTTGATCTAATTAAGTCATATCTGTCTGACCGAACTCAAAAAGTCAGTGTGAATGGAGTTAATTCGTCCGGTACTCCATTAATAATGGGAGTGCCCCAGGGCTCAATATTGGGACCTTTGCTATTTTTAATATATATTAATGACCTGCCATTCTTTACCAATGATTTATGTGAGATAGTATTATTTGCCGATGATACTTCTCTAATGTTCAAAATTAATAGACAAAATGAAAATGTTGATGACATTAATTTAGCTCTCAGCCAGGTACTCAATTGGTTTAAAACTAACAACCTTTTACTTAATGCCAATAAAACAAAATGCGTAAAGTTTTCAATGCCGAATGTAAAGCAGGTCAACACTATAATAAAAATTAATGAGGAACAAATTGAACTCATTAACTCTACTATATTTCTTGGCATAAACTTAGATTCTAAATTACAATGGTCTCCTCACATAACTTCTCTGGCTGGAAGACTGAGTTCGGCGGCATATGCTGTTAGGAAGATAAGGCAACTGACTGATGTGGAGACGGCAAGATTGGTTTATTTTAGCTATTTTCACAGCGTCATGTCGTATGGTCTGCTCTTATGGGGATCTGCGGCCGACCTACAGACTATTTTCGTGTTACAAAAGAGGGCCATCCGAGCCATTTACAAGCTAACACCACGTGACTCGCTGCGAGAATTATTCAAGGAAATCAACATCCTAACAGTCGCATCTCAATACATTTTTGACTGTCTAATGTATGTTTACAAAAACTTGCATACTTTTCCTAAAAAATCTGACACTCATAGCATCAACACTAGAAATAAACACAAGCTTGCTGTCCCTAAACGTAGACTTCATAAGATTGGTAATTCATTTGTTGGTTTAAGTATAACTTTTTTTAATAAATTACCTCAAGTTATTGTTGATTTACCATTGAATAAATTTAAGCTAATTGTTAAAGGTTGTCTTTTGAAAAAAGGGTACTACAGAGTAGAAGACTATATTAATGACAAAGAAGTGTGGACCACTAACTAGTCTGTTCGCCCTCACATAAAAAATTTCACTAATTATATTTACTAATTGTATTTCTATTTATACAAACTCAGCAAGAGGTACCTATTTCTTTACGTATTTGTCAACTCGCAAGTTGGCAAAATTCTTATTAAGCACGAATGTGCATTAGGACCTACAGTTTGTTTAATTTAAATATATATATTTTTTAATTTTTCTTATTACTTTGAATCAATGAATTATTTTTTACAATTTACTACATTATTTTATCTAATTACTACACTGTATGTCTTTGTGCAAAACTAGTTATAAGTTCAGCTATATTTGTAATATGAACGACAGAGTTTCTTGCCGGGATCTTCTCTGTAAGTTATAGGTTCCGAATATTATATAGACGTTTCATAAATATTACTGGTGTAATTTACATGAATAAAAGAATATTGAATTTGAATTTGAATAGAAACAACGACGGTACCACAACACCCAGACCCGAGACAATATAGAAAAGTTCGTTTCCCATATTGACCCTATCGGGGGGCACGGCAGTGCCCCCGCCAAGTCGAGCGCGAAGCAAACACTGCCGTACCATCCTTTACTGGAACCATTTCACCGCATTTTCAGGCCCCTATTTAAGAACCTCTGGATAAAACCAGAACGCTGAAATTGCATTGAACACTTACTTGAAATCAAAAATTTCAAGTCTATAGGTCATTTAGTTCCCAAGTTAAGGGAAAGCAAAGTTTCGCATTTTCGACACACACTTACTCACTCATGATCATCGAAATAGAACTAGTACTTCCCATAAACTCAGAGAGCTGAAATTTGGTACAGAGTTAGATTTTAATGGCCACATATAGGGAAAACTATAAAAACTAGGATAATCGAGATCTGGTGTCCCTGGTGACCCTGATTAGAAAACACAAAAGCCCAACCAAACTATTAGCGATCGACACACTGCCTTTACAAAAAATATTCAACTTGGTTGGCCGCTTCATTTCATTTCAGTTTAAGGCTCGACTATACAAAGGTATCATTATTACAATAAGTCAATTATGAATTATTTATTGAATAATTTTTTTCCAACTAGCAATTTTCCATCATCAATGGGTAGCGGTTCTGGCGACAGATTGGTACAATGGTGTCATGCAGCACCTGGTTTTGTGTACCCTTCTACGGCCAAGTCACACAACATTAACTATAATAATAAAGAAATCGCAGTAAGAAACCTTAGACTTGGCAGGACTTTGTCTAGATTTCATTACTTTTTAGAGATAAACAAGCTGCTCCATGGAGACTTGGCTTTTTTTTTACAGAATGTTTTTGGTGGGATTAACTATTGATATTACTGAAAACATCAACACCAAATATACGATAAGAATCATCAACCAAGAATTACCATCCACTACTATATCGATTTCCTTCTCTTGCGCATGACATATGAAAATAACATCCGTCTAAAATGTATGAAGCAATATGAGGGTGGATTTCCCGGCAGTAACTGTCAAAGGGAAGCAAAGGACAGCTGATTTGATCTGCACTGGACTGACGCTTGTGTATACAGGGAGCAACGTGCATTTTGAAGGGAATATCATATTGCGAGCGATGTTTCAAATGTTACTTGGATTTATCGTATCGTAAATCTGTATACCTATTTAAAAGCAAAATTCTACACATTTAGTGACGACGTAGTGACGGTATGAGGTTACCTTCAATATGGTTGAGTAAAGCAATGGCTAGCATATACGTCATGCTTGTGAATAGGCACCACCTTTGGGGACTGGTCTGCTAAAATAAATATTTATTTGAGGACTTAATTTTTTCGGCACTCATAAAAACAAAGCTATATGACTTCTTTTAAAATGAGCTTCACATAGCAATAAGTTAGATACTGCTACTGTAACTAATTTATTGAGTTTCTTACCGGAGTCTTCTCGGTAGATATATGAGGTTCCGATCTGGCAGTAGATTTGATTTCAATTGTATTCAATGACGATTCAAAAGCTATACATGTTGCTTCCTTAAATTAAATATTTGACTTTGACTGACTGATGAATCACGAAATTGCAGAAAAACACTTGTTAACTTGAAATGTTTTAATTTGTAAGGTCATACGTTTCTTGTACGGATATTGGGTACAGATATCTGCTTAGAACAAATCTTTCGAAGGTTGGAAGAGTGTGTAAAAGCCTATGGGTTGAAAGTTAGAGATTTAAAATTTTAAACGTATGTGTATGCACTTTAGGTAGAGTGGAGGAGTACTAATAATATGTATTTACAAATCAGCCATCTTTTTGAGGTAAAAACCCGGAAATTAAAAATGATGTGTAATTAACTACTCACGTAAGAAGTCGTGATTGGAACTGATGGTAATATAAATTGCTAAAAACAATTTATCATAGATAGTAATTGTTTGCAAAAAAATACACATTCTTTTGATTTTTATGAGATACTTTCATTCGCGATTAGGGACACAACGGCCCATATTACACCTAATGAACGTGTTACAGCCCTTTCACAAACACTTGCCGCTTATGTAATTGGATACGTCTATTGCGTCTACAAGTGCACAGTGCACCTTTAACGCAGTAAGCTGGATTAAGAAATGTGGACACTGATGTAGTGTTACAAAAAATAGGCTAAGTTTGTTCGGCTATTGGTACGAACGGATTTCATTATGTATGAAAACTTGATTTTTTTTTGTTATATTAAAGCTCGTATAAAGTGATAAATAATAAATCCGTGTTAATAGAAATATTTGTTTTAAAGCAAATGAACAACTTATTATATATTAAATATTTGTAAACGTACCTGTTACCATTTTTGAGATCGATCAAAAACGAAAAAAAAAATGATTTAGAATTTATTTTGGATAAGAGGTTAAACTTATGACCTCAAACTTTGAAAAGAAAATTACGAATGACCTCCTCAAGAGATAGCATGGTATGTTACGTATTTTTCTTGCCAAAAAATATTTGGATACACCCAGGTGTAAGGTCCAAATGCTGCGGAAATACCGCGCTCTCAAAATTGAAACAATTGCAAACAACTTTTTAAATTCAACCCTCTTGTTTTTGTAAGTTTTTAAATTAAATATATTTGTGGCGAACCTACTAGCGTTTTTATTTAGTTTTGATACTAAAATTTATTTCTGATTGATATTATTTTTCTTTTCATTTCTATCTATCACACTCTCCATTTGTCTTTATAACTTCAACTAAGATCTCCTTAATACTGTTTTCCTTATTTTGTTATCATTGATTGCTTACTTACCACAATAATATTGTTGACAACCCTTGCTATTTTATTTCTTTATCACCAAACATACATGGCCTATTTCTACTCCATTAACAATATTAGTACAATCGAATAACCAAAATGGTTTCGAAGCCATCTTACTGATTGCAAAAGCTGTTATGTCTGATATTATGTATGAGCATCACATAGCAAGTCAATGAACCCTCGTTTGCCTAGAATTTTAGACAGACTGGCTACTGCAATAATATCTGTCCGTCTTTATATACAGTTATATTATTTGTTGATTGATTCGAAACGGTTCGGGCTAATTGGCCTTTGTGAAAGTTCTTTTCAATCGAGATATTTTAATTAAACCGCAGCTTTCAAACAAATCGTTGTGTTGGTTTGTGGTGTGGTGAATGAGAGGAACTTCAATGTTTTCGAATTTTCTTTTGTATTTTTGTGTTGGGGTTTTCGTTTAATCTCATTTAAACAAATAATATGGTCATTGTTACGGACAGAAATAACAAGATATTCCGATTAAAATTATATTCACAAAATCACTTATAAGTACAAAAAATAGGAAAAAAACCACAATCGAACCCCGTTGCTAGCCGAACAAATTACACAGACGATAACAACTAGGTACCTAGCAACGGGGTTGCCAGATCTGTCGCCAACAGTCATATATGTTAGAATACCAATCAAATAATACATGTTATCGCGTCCAAAAGCAATTAGGTACATATTTTTATTTAATTCATTATTTAGTGGTAGAACATTCAATTGCTGTGATCGGGGTAGGTAGATTAATTTGGGCTCACTAATCTCAAATGGATTTGTAGAGACAAATCGGGAAACTCAGAGGAGTTTCCAGAATTTCAAAGGTATTGTACTGAAAACAAAAAAATATATATCTGACGTTACTTTGTCGCAAATTAGTCATTTACTATTTCTCCTGCCTAAAAGTAGCCTGGAAGCGATCGCTTTCTTGCGATAAGACATTTTAATTTGTACTTTAATTTATCTGTTAACCATTGTTTTGTGCAACAAAATATACTATTAAATAATATCACATACAACTTAAAAAAATATGCTTCCGTCAAACTAAAATGAAAATATTTTAAGAATAACGACATATCCACATCTTTCCAATACTATAAAATCGTATATTGTGTATCAATCTTACTAGTAAGTAAAAGTACTTTGAACCTTCTCAACAAATTACCATTATCAACAGTCATTACAGGACAGTACCTAATTGCCTTGCTTGCCTCTTAGCCTCTTAGCGATGATCGTCGCCATAGCAAAATGTCTTTGTTCAAAACTGCAATTTTCTTTGTAACCCATTACCACTAAACAACATAACATACAACTACGAGACTTATCCCCTAACTCCTTTGTGCTAACTGACAGACTATAATATTGTTTCAGGTAATGACAATGCTCGTCCCACAATCGCCGTGTCCGGAGTCCACCCGGTCGTCCGGCCGTCCGGCTGTCCGGCTGTCCGGGCGTTCAGGTATCCGGGTGTCCGGAATGTCCGTAACTCGGAGATAAGGCACATTTGTTATTGTCTGAAATGGAACTTAAAGGATTTAGTGCGCTTTGTCTGAGACTGTATCGTTTTTGAGACCGTTGGTACGTTCGTGGACTTAAATGTAGTTGTTTTTGACAAAAGTAGTATAGGTAGTTAAGCCTTTATACTGTGGCGGGTTGTTACATTCCCAATATGGTTGAGTATGGCGAGGGCTGGCATATACGTCATGCATGCAAATAGGTGTCACCTTTGGGGGCTGGTCTGCTCCAGCTTACTTCTCAAAAATAAGTACAAGTATTAAGTTTAATGTTTTTTCATTCATTAAAACTGACTATATGAGTTGGTCCAAAATGGTCTACACATAGCAAGAAGTTAGTATTACTTTTCGTTTAATATAGGTACCGAACCGGAACTAAAACCACTCAAGTAGGTTACATTGAAATTGAAAACAATGGCTTTGATTTTTGTGCTTTTATGTCCTACTAATATTCACAGACCTCATCTTAACTATGAGATGTATTCAATCTCATTGGAACGGTGTATGTAAGGTAGTGCTATAACTTGTAGTCGGACTAACAACCATAATTATTTGTTTAATTTTTAATTTGTCCACTTTATTATTTTAATTTTACTAACGTCGAGAACAAAGTAAAGTTTCTTTGTCCATAAAATATTTTTAACACTACTGCAGCACCACGACGTGAAATAAAATAATATTATTCACTTTTTATATTTTCGAATCTTTTAGACAAAAAAATTGGTAAAAATCTAGACAGCAAGAGAACTTACGAATAATTCCTTTATCGGAAAGTTATCGGTCAATTAAGTTAATTTATCTTATTTTCTGTATTAGGTGTATTCCTTTTTAGAGTTTCCTTTTAAGGTACGGAACCTAGGTTATTTTTAAATTCGTATTTGCATACACATATACATAGTATTACATAGACTGGTGTTATGTTCTGCAATTCGTTCAAAGTCAGACAGCTCTAGTGTCCGGCGTTCGGTCGTAGATATACCACATTTGTTTTCTGCGAACAACTTAAAGGATATAGAGCGGAGCGCTTGAGTTACTTCGGATGGTTTAAATGTCATAAGCTAAAATGAATTACATGTTTAAGTTTGTAAGGTTTGTTTAAAAAATTCATATATTATTATGATCTAAATCTTATGTAAAAGAGTCTAAGTGTTAAACTACCTTAATACGTTTATTTTGTTAGGCTAATCTTTAAGCACGTGCTGTCGTTAGTATTTCAATAATTAAATTCGTGTTCACGCATTTTGGTATACTTGAAAACTATTTTAGTGGGTGTTTTAATGCATAGATACATACTTTGAATCTGTTTGTGACAGTTTTAGATTGTCATCTGATTTAGGTACTTAATACTTTATAGAAACGAATAAATTCAAGTGCGTTGGTAGTTGGTATTTCTTTACATTACAACTTATTTTTAAATTTGTATTCAAAACCGTAAATTGGTGTTATGTTCCGCTATTTGTCCGGAGCAGGACAGCTCTCCAGTGTCCGGCGTCCGGTCGTAGATACACCACATTTGTTATTGTCTGCGAACAACTTAAAGGATTTAAGGCCGGACGCTTCAGTTCCTCCAGTTGGTTCTACTATGAGCTTGTATGAATAAGGATCACATACATTAACCAGCCCTAGCTTTGAAACTATGCTTTGCCTCAACCTTAACGATGGGATAGACGACAAAGTGTAGGCTTTTGAAATTAGAATCGTTTCTGATGTTTGTGAATAAGGCACTCATAAAAACAAAACTATGTGTTTCGGCCCAAGAGTGATATTCATATTGCACTTAGATATTGCTACTGTAACTTATCTACAAAGTTTAACGAAATCTTTTTGGTATATAATAGGTGAAGAGCATCATTGTTTTTAATGTCGATTTAAAAGTTTTCATGTAACCTTCTTGAATAAAGAAATATTGAATAGAGGAATAACAGACTGGTGTAATGTCCCGTTATACGTCCGGAGCCGGACAGATGCCTAGTGTCCGGTGATTGGTTGACCACACAGGGATTCCCTAGTATGGACACCAGTCTCTCACATGGGTAGAATATTGTTACCTTTTTAGTGTTAAGAAATTTTTTTATCCTCTTGTTAAGAGATAATTTTCACAAGTACATCAATAATTTAAAATTATAAAATTGGTAGATATTTACTTTTTAAATCTAAAAATACTTCTATCGTCCGTTAATGAGGGACCTGACATCAATGAAAGTAGCTTAAGCACTCGTATTATTGAAACTAGAACCAACAATGGTACCATAATAAAATTATATTGAGAATTGATTTTTTCATATAAATGATAAAATATTTTTTAATAAGCAAAACATATTTCAATTTAAACAATCATCTATAAAGTTTAACACGGAGTAACTTTATCCAAAAACAAACAATTCTTTCCTGAATCATTACCAACGAACTGCCAATAACGAGGAAGACTAAATCACTCCATTTGATCCCAAAAATCCAATACATCAATAAGACAATTATTAAGTCGGCGAACAATAAAGGTTTAACCGTTAAAACACGGCTCGGGTCGTTCGGACCGATGACAACTTGGAGATAAAAACGTTATATATAGCGCTTTTTAAATAGAGGCAAAGGGTTGCCCGGGGCGGATTCCACTCGATACGGGTGTACGAAATTGGATTTTCGATAAAAATTGCGATTCTGGCGTTCGACCGCCGCGGACGGCTGAAATATTTGCTGCTAACATGCGCGCCGCAGCAGAGATAATAGCAGTGAGGAATGTGCACGTGAATGTAAACAAACAGTATTTATTTATAAAATATTTCTCACTAGCTGTTGCCTGCAACTTTGCTCGCGTTATTTCGAGATAAAAGTATTCTTTATGTTGATGTTGTATGTATGTCATCTCTCTTCCTACCAAATTTTATCTACATCCATTTAGTCTTTTTGCGTGAAAGAGTAACAAACATCCAAACAATCAAACTCACAAACCGTTTTTTTTAATATTAGTCGAATTTGAGAGAAATTTATAATCGGTCATATATTGAAACGAAAACTCCCTGCTTCCTTCACGTAGCGATAAAATTTGAAAGCTAGCAGACCCAAAGTGGGGAGACCAATATTTATTTATTTATTTATTTAAAAACTTTATTGCACATAATAAAAAGTACAAAAGGCGGACTTAATGCTAGAAGCATTCTCGAACATAATAGAATAAATAACGAAAGACAAAACCAAAAAGTAGAAGCAGAAACAATCAATCAACAGCCTCCGTCCACTGCTGAATGTGGGCCTCTTCATGCCACATTTTTTTTTTCTAGGCTTTATTTATCCAGTCCCTACCAGTAGTTCTTCCAAGATCATCAGCTTAACGGCTTCCAGGGCGTGCTATACTACGTTTACCTAAACGCGGTCTCCACTTCAAAAATCATCTTCTCTATCATTTGTCGGTTCTACGACAGACTTTACCAGCTCATTGCCACTTCAGCGTATTAATTCTGAGTTCGTGTGTGTCAAGGATTCTTTCTTCAAAGTTCTTAAGGAATATGTCTAGTTAAGATAGACAATTCAGCTAAGTGTGAACTTATTTATTTTATTTAAAAACTTTATTGCACAAAAAAGTACAACAGGTGGACTTAATGCTATGGGGATTCTCTACAAGTCAACCTTCAACTTCAAGAAATAAGCCGCTGACAGGAGGATTCGATTGGTTTGGCCAGCATTTGGTATGCTTCGTCACATCTTAACGTCATTCTTGCCACAATGCTTAAAAATGCCTTAAATCAATGAGACGCTGCCGAAACATGGAAACTCATAGATGTACTTGTCCATTAGTTTATGCTATTGGAAGAAGTATGCTTGGAATCTCGCTTAAATACAGGGTATGAAACGAGCATATATGAAGATGGAAGTTATCGACATAGCCCAAAAGATTAGCAAAAAAAAATCAAGTCCTATGTATCTTTAAATGTGTTTATTTCCTTGAATATCTATTATATTTATCATCTATCAAAGTATTTTCTCTTTTTTAATCAAATTAACGATAGTATTATATTTAAAACATTCTAAAATACAAAAAACATATCATATTTAAAGTTACTTCACTGCCTTTTTTCAGTTTGTACGTTGCGTTCGACGAATCTAAATTAAAAGTTGGGATGTACGGACGGACGTGGTTTTGCAATCATTAAGGTATCGGCCTATTAATCAGACCTGAGGAATAATTGGTTTAGCTATTGACATAGACGTAGGTTCGGCTGTTGAACAATCAGATAACGAGGTGTTCGTGCATGCTTTGTTTCTGAAATTATGTGTTTCAAAAATAGCATCATGTTCTAATGTTTCAGATCCATTTAAAATAACGGAAACCTAACCGAAACATTGGGCAGTGAGTAGTTCGCATTAATAACTAAAAATTATTTTCGCGTTGTGACACGCTAACTTATTTTAGCATAATCTATGTCAAATATTATTCTGATGGATAGAAGGTTACACCTTAACATAAGTATTTCATTGCAATCGTTTTTAAATTTAATGTCTTGTAAAGTTGGCATTATTATTATGATTTCGTTACACCTTTCATGTTATGCAAAATACATACAATTAATGTAGATGATAAAATATTACTTTTACTATTTTTTTTTAAATTAAATTTAAACATTTAAATTTTTAAATGTTTTATTGTTATCAAAAGCCCCACTTAATTTCACAATAATGCCGCGAGCACAGCAAGATCAAAATAATGGTTTGAGTTACGTAAAATAATACTATTTAAGACGTAAGTCTAATGGTAGTTTTTATATTTTTGTGTAAATCGTGGTCAATAATTTAGTAACTTTGAACGCTCGTTTAGGCGCGTTTTTTTTTGTTGCACTTCTAAATTAACCTCATCCCACCTGATGTTAAGTGAGAATGAGGTTTAGCTTAAGGGTGATAAGTACAACATAATAATAGCTGTTACTTGACTTGTCGCCCTTATCTTGAAGGCTTGACCCCTGCTAGTGATGTAGGAGAAGCTCACGAAACCTTACTCACACGCAGGAACACAACAATACAAAAGTTATTGTTATTTAGCTGCGGTCTTCTGTAATGTGTAGGTAATTTCACCAGCCAGGCTGCTGTTCCAGCCAGTTCGAGTGATAAATCACTATGCCCTACCTATCTTTAATGCTTTCAAATAATAGATCATACCACAACAAATAAAAACGATTGCATACGTTGACAAATATTTACGAGAACATCCAGCGCCCAATTAATTTCTAAATCGGATATGACCAAGTGTTGCAATATTCATAATCCAATTCAAGCTACAATTTGGCAAACGAACTCTGAATTGATACATGCAGTCTCGTAAACATTTTACGAGCCATTCATATTGCGAGTCAGTTTATGTTCCATAAACAACATACAGAGCCACTCTTGGTGACGTAACAAATTAACACACATTGTTATAAAGTTTCGCTTGAAACCGTTGTTATACGTATACCTACAATTGTACTGCGACCTATAAAATAAAATGAAATACATTAATTTCCAGTTAAGTACACGTTCACAAATATTACTAATCATCACATCATACTAGGCTAAGTCTGTCCCGTGGGGAGCATAGTGAGGTATTTAACAGTATGGATTATTCTAGCACAAGTGCGGCATGCATTTTTATTACGAAAAATTAAAGTTAAAACATTGTACATCACAACAATATGCTAAACCAATATTATATTATTATCCAGTGAATTGTTAGGACGGTCGCCGGGCTAGCCGCCTTGGCCGGCGGCCCCTTTGTGCGGCAAAGCCGGCGGCATTGTATGCCGCTGGGTGCATGCGCCGGGGTGTGCCGGCGGGTTACGCGGCTTGCCGGCGTTAGTTCTTTCCCGGCATTCGAGTGATAGTGTCACAACCGGAATGATGCGTGGCGGCTTTGTGCGGCTTGTGCCGGTGGCTTGTATTGCCGGTGGCATAGCCGCTCGGCATAAACCCAGCGGCATGTGTGTAGGAACCTTATGAGTAACAAACATTAACACATCCAAACTTTTACGTTTATGATGTCAGTGCAATGAAAAAACTATGTTATTCATACTCTCATACTAGCTGGGAAATAGTGTTGTCAAATTATAGGTATTAAAACTATGAATTATTATGTTTTTATAAATTCAATACAATATTGTTTTATTAATGTAAATTATATTGTAAAAACATAACATTATAAATTTTATATTGGACAACATACCATACATTTGTCGTGTTACTCAGACCCGAGTAAATATAGAAATGTTCGTTTCCCATATTGACCCGACCAGGGATCCAACCCGGGACCTCAGAGATGGAGCAACATCAGACAACGTCTGTATAATGCAAATGACGCTACGTTTAGTACGGTATCTGAAAAAGACTATCCTCTTGACGCTATTAATAATATCGATAGCTTTGAACTCGGCGAGACTAGTGCATGAAAGCAATACGATAGATGATAGATATGACGTCGACAGTCGATAGACTATCAACAATTTTGATATCACGTCAACTATCGATAGAGCATCAATGGTCTATGATATCAAAAGTCGATTTCCGATTGGCAACACCACTGAAAATATTAAAGTAGTGATGCTGCTGCTTTTTTTTATTCCTTGATATTTTAATGACACGATTTGCTGAATGGATTCTAGAAAAGCTGTTGATCGATAAAAAATAAAATTAGTTTGATCTCCGCTTGCAACGCGGACTTTTTAATCGAAATGACTAATCTAATAACATTTGTGATGATTTTAGTAAACAAAGACTTGAACATTGTTCCAAAACCTCTCCCTGGACATTAGACATCTCAATGGTAACTATTTGATAGCTCACGCCCGAACCGACTCTGAAAGCAAGTCATATTGTGCGACATTATGAGGACAAAGTGTGAGCGCTTGTGACGTAATAGGCGAGGCTTCGACACACTACACAGAAAGCAGTGAAGTATTGATTATTTTTTTACTTAATTTTGACATTGATATACTATGATACGGCAATGGTGATGTTGTAGGATTCTTCTTGTCCTGTTAAAAAAAATATTTTTTATTACATAATGGGTTTAAACTCAAACTAAAACATTGTAGGTCTTTAACCACTGTCTATCAATTGTTTTACAAAGTTCTTCAAACTTTAAAATAATCCATATTTTAGGCAGTTAGAATTTTGTTGCTGCGTGTTATATTTTTAAAACCAGCTTCCCACATTATTTGCGGTCCCCCTGGTCTTATACACCCGTACGCTCACCATGATAGGAAATTTTGTGGCACCATAATTTTTTTAGCCACATGACCAGCTATTTCCCACTTCAGTCTCTTAGTAGGGTTATATTGGCTTTATTATTTATTACACTCACTTTTGAAGATTACTATTTAAATCCACGCCAAATTTACACACCTACTAAATCCATACGAATGGTATTTCCATTCTTTCAAATCGGCCATGATTTTCCTTTTACTATCCTCCTTCAAACATTAATATTTAAAACCAGCATGAACTTTCTTTACTGTCACATAATTAAACTGTACCCATACCACGCGCTGATTTATGACCCGAGAAATGACCGCGCGTTTTAACGGGTTAACACGCTCACATTAACTTTCAACGCTACTGGCTCAAATATACGGTCTATTATTGAGTGACAATGAGAGTAAAATGCCATGTCAAAGATTTAAAACCTTATAAGTGAGATTTAAGGTGGATTTTAGAAGAGGATTCAGGGCAGTGTTGCCACAAGTAGTTTAAAATATGACAATGACAAGGGTCACTTTAGTTATTATAGTTTGGATGACAACTAGTAGTTATTTTTGTATGGAATTTTGTTCTGAAGTTAAAATTAACATAGATAACAAGGTTAAATCAATATTTTCAGGTAAGCCCTAAATTATTATCAAGTCAAATACAAATGTTTGTAACTAAAATAAAAACAACTACAACAACAACTTTCGCGTTCCATGTTAAACATTTAAAATAATTTAACGGGTCAAAACGCGACACCATTTTTATTTAGTAGTTAATACGAACTAATTACTGCCCGACGTTTCGGTTAGGTTACACCAACCGTGGTCATGAGCTGAATAATTTAGACCGTTCATTTATTTTAAATAAAAATAACTAGTTAAGTATTTATGATTATTTACCTAGTAGTTAATTACACTGAGTACTGAGTTTCTTGCCGGATACTTCTCGGTAGGTTTAGGTTTCGAACCTGCTGTAGTTTCAATTTTGGTTTGTATTCATTTTAACGATGCATAAATGTTACTTGTAACCAACATAAATAAATGAATTTATTACGATTGTGATTGATTATTGAGTTCAATTCTTAATTTTCGTAATTAAATGGCACTATTTCCCTTAATTCACTTGCAGTTAAAATTATATATTTTTTAACCTTGCGTCACCTTTTTTACTTGAATTATATATAACGATAATTTTATTGAACTGAAACAATAATTTATTTCAAGCGAAGTGCCGGTAAATAATGCAATTTACAAATCTTCGTCCATTAGGATATTTCAAAGGAGCGAAGTGAAAATTAAATCAGAATCAAATTATTCAAATCACTTGATAGGTACATTTTATTGGTCTAATAAAGTTGAGAGAACAGTAAAGAAACATTGGATAGATAGGTTTTATAGCCTTAATCAAGTACAATTTAGGCGGTCTTATTGCTACATTACATATTAACATTAATATTACTAACATTGTTTTTAATAACAGATTTACAAGTTCTTGAGTTATAAAAACCAAAAGTGGGGATCCCGCACAGATTCTAAGAGTCTCGCCACCACGCCTACCGCTAAGCTGCCTAAAGCATGCCCGATCACTCGACATTTTTTTTGTCGAGGGGAAATGCCTACCGCACCCTTATTCTTAGTGGGGAACAGAGAGTAGTGGTCAACGCTGCGCAGTTGTGGGGAGTCGGGATTCCATGCGCATTCTACACAGCACCTACCGCAAAGCGGCCCACCTCGCTGCGCAATACGCAGCTGGAAAATGTCACCTGACATGCCCTACCCCCTTGGGACCGAGGTAACGGACGCGAGGCTTACGCCACGCCTGGTGGCTCCGGTCTTAGCAGCGGATCTGCTGTGCGGCTCCGCTGCCTACCGCCTCTGCGGAAACTGGAGACTCTTAATCCAGCTCTTCCTCCGAGAGCCAGGTGGAGTTCCGAGACCCACCGGCCGCGTAGGATAGGGAGACCGGCAAACGTAATACCGTATCCTCCTCTTCCCTCCCGACCCCACCGCGACGCGTATCGCACCACTGCCGGGTCGCGGAGGACAGGAAAGCTAGCAACGAAACACCGAGGTCCTCCTCTTCCTCCGCGATCCACGTCAGCCCTTGCGGGTTTACCGCAGAGAGCCACCTGCTCTCCGCGGCCCAGCTCGGGATCCGTTTTGGCTTCACCCTGTGTGGTATCGGAAGTTGAGTGGCAGAGCCAGCTTCAACGCACAGGGTTACTGAGCCCTCCCATCGCTACTAGAAGCGGAGCCCAGCGGTGGGGAACTTAGGGCCTTTAAATTAACTGCCAGGAGCGCTAACCCAGTTACAACGGGCCAGTTATTTAGAACATCTACCTCTATTCTATATTTCTTGATATCCTTTTCAGTCCATAAATAAGTTTTCATTTTCTTCTATTATTGCTATGCCTAGTATTTTCGTCCATTTACTTAGAAATCCTAAAACATTTTAGTTGAAAATGTTCAAGCACCTTCGACCCTCAACCGCATTCCAGAGTCAAACCTCGCTCTTTTCTTATTGGTGATTCCGAGATCTCAATATTGTCTGAATAATTAAAATATTCCTTTGCCCTTCTATTGTTGAGAAATCAACGAGTAAAAGCCAATTTTAATAAATAAAATAAGTTCTGACTTAGGGCACAGTCTGATATAGTCACAGTAAGATAACAACCACGCGAATTCATGCAAATTCAAGCATATCACTCAAAGTTAAAAATTTAAGGAAGTCTCTACAAGAACTGTAAACTGTTAAATTAGTAGTATAACGAGTCTTTCCTTTTATGTAACGAGTCTTTCCTTTTAGGTCCTTTTAGGTACCAACTACGTTAGTTCCTGCACATTATATAAGTTAACTTTGTATAAACAGTGTGTACCTAATAAATATTTTTCTTTCTTTCTTTCTTTCTTTCTTGAGGTCGGAAGTAAAAAAGTAAAGTATCAACTGATTTACACACCAGGGCCACAGAACCTAATCTTATCTAACAGATTCAAATCTCTGTCGTCCGTCAATTATTTCACTTGTTACTCATTAACATACATCATCGTATCAAAAATGGTGACTTGCTCAATCTTTACGTTAGTCTTGCCTCGTTTGGCTTGTCTTCTGATGGTGTACCAGATCACAGCCAAATTGCCAATGATCAAGTACATGTGATCGATCCAAAAAACCAAACAAGTACCCCGAAATTTTGAAATTACTAGATCATTGAGATTAGATTTTTTTTCTGCAAAAAAAAAGTACTATTTGTACTGTTTTAGGTAAAAATGTCACTGATTCTTTATTTTTCATTTTGTTTATTACAAAAGTATTGATATTTATTAATTAGGTAGCCCATCATATTTACTGACATTTGTTTATACATTTTATTTAAATAACTTTTAAAATAATCTTTTACAATATCGCATTAGATATCATTTTTCACTTTTTAAATATCAAATATATCAAAAAGTACTTAATCCTGAAAAGATCTGAAACAATATTTAAAATTAATTATTCCTTTCGAGTATTCCCGTGTAATATTCATTTTTCAAGTAAACAGGAATCTCATCCTCTACATTTATTATAAAAACGGCGAAGAAATGTCTCTCTGTCAAGGTAATTATTTCCGGTTTTAAGGCCAAAGTGAAAATACCTTCTAGTAGGCAAACGTGACTTATTATAAGCCTCATTTGGGCTTTCCATCAAGCGAGATTAACTAACTAACTAATAACTATTGGACAACATCACATACATTGCTCTGATTCTGTGGTAAGTAGCTTAAGCGATTGTGTTCCAGAAATCAGAAACAACGACAGTACCACAACGCCGAGATCCGAGACAATATAGTTCGTTTCCGATATTGACCCGACCGGGAATCGAACCCGGAACCTAAAAGATGGCGCGCAGCCTAAGTCGGGCCTGCTTACCTCTCGGCCCCGGAGATTCACCGTAAACCCATTATATACACCAAAAACCACTATGCTTACAGATGCAGCGCTAAGAAGCTCAATTGACTCATCCTAACGATCAAGCTAATACATACTTCTCTGCATTTTTATTATACTGTGTCCCAAATTCTGAGGGCTATGCGAAATAGTTTGCTAATTATAAATTCAGACACTTGTGACCGCGGCCGTCTGGCGGATTAACGTTAAAGCATTCTTAATTACTGTTTTGTTGTGTGCAAACTGGATTAAAGTTTGTTTTCATTCTAATTACTTTGTTATCTCATGAGAGGAACATATTAGGAGTTACAACACTATTAAATATTCTACACTAGCAGCCTACCGCGGCGTTGCACGAGTGCTATCTCAGCTTTTTTTCAAATTTCCCTGGAATCTTCTCTGCTTATGTTCGCATGTTATTTAGCATACCTTCCTTGATAAAGGTATTATCTAACACAAACATAATTTTTGAATTTGAACCAGTAGCTCTTGAGATTAGCACGTTAAAACAAAAAAACTTTTTAGCTTTTAATTATTAGTCGTGCAGATCCATGATTTTTAAACCTCACCTCTAAAATGACAGGCTGTTATAAATTTGACGTGTATCCTGTATGTATGTGACCTGTATGTGCGTCTATTTTTGGCGTCGTATTTTCAAAACGGATGAACCGATTTTGGATTGCTTTTTTTGTTTGTAATCGAATCTGCACTGTGTTAATCAAACACGGGCTGCTGGAGTCTATGATAGGATGCTACGTGGACCGCAGAAGGTTTTTGTGAGTAGTCACCGCCCTTTGCAGAGTCCTTAACATGACCAAACAGCGCTATGGTGGCTATGGTGGCTATGGCGCGCCACGCATTTATCTGCCTAAAATAACAAAACGGCTGAACAGCTCGCGTCACAATACAAGACAACTCTTTTTTGCCCCCAAAGCGGAAGTCCCGCGTTTTTCCTTAGAAGTAGAGTCTTATTTTTTCTGAAGGCCTGTTTCCAGGACAGGACTATTAAATAAACGCCCCCGGTTGGCCGGTTCCCTCGCGGTAGCTAGGCTCGATAGAAATCAGATCCTGAGTACTGGGAGGGGAACGGGCCTAACTCATTATGTAATACTGTCCATCAGACCATAGTAGCCGAACAATTGATAATTTCTGAAATAAAAACATTCAATCAAAAGCTCAGAACCAAAAATGCTACTTAATTTATATTGGCGGAATCACTGCGTTGTTTTTAAACGCGGGATAGAAACAAAAAAATACATTTGTAACATAAACTTTCATAACAAAACGAACAATTCAATTTGTTACGAAAAGTTCAGCAAACGTTACGCAAAACGTTACTACTACCTTACTGTACTACATAAAGATGCCGACTGTACTCACTCTAATTTTATTGAGCTCATCCAAACTTCCTTATCGTTTCGAGTGAACATTTCAGGATCGATCCGCGGATACACCTTTGAAGTTCGTCAGAATGGGAGGCAAATAATTTGAGTTGTTTCACTGGTATGAACACTTTTGTTCGGTGTTTTGTTAAAATGGTGGACAGAATTCACAATTGAATTGTGTTTGATTGATTGAAATAATCATTGTTCGTTTTTGTTCATATTTTAATAAGTATTTTTTTTTCTTATTTATAATAATAGCGTCACCATTAATTAAATAAGTGGATTAAATGAAAATTTTAAATATAACAATAAATAGCAATAATCTTTTAAAGCGTCTCTTAAAAATTGGGAAATGGAGTTATAAGATTTATCAATGAGTCGTTTTGTTAACGAGTTATGGTTCAATTTACGCTACCTTCTTATAAAATAAGTCACAAAAAGTTACTACCTAATTCGGTCCGTAAAATAAAGTCAAATAAATAAATGCGCCAGACTATCACACGAATCACCTGGTCTCAAACTAAGGTTTTCCCTTGTACTATGAGCACCAGACGACGGATACTAACACACCACAAAACACCACGATATTTATTATATAGTATGATTCAAGAGGAAAGCTTTTAATTGAATTATTGTGTATAAAAGTCAATATTTCTAAGTATTTACATTGCATCCGTGCAAAGCCGGGGCGGGTCGCAAAGTAAAATTTGGTAAATTTAATCTACACTTATATTATAAAGAGGAAAGATTTATACCTATTTTTGTATCTTTGTAATGAATAGGCTCAAAAAGTACTGGGCTGATTTAAAGAATTCTTTCATTAATATAATGCTACATTCTTCCAATTTGACATAGGCTACAAAATTAGGGATCATTGGTAAAATTTGAACAATGTAACCGAAGGTGTAGAAAAATGAGTCTTAAAATGTCTTTCGTCGAATGCGCGGGAAAATCCTCTAAGGCGAAACGAAGTCGTCGGTACCGCTAGTGGTTAATAAACCAAAGTAGGTGTACCCTTATTTTCTTGTGATATCAGAAGGAATGACATCGCGCTTAATTTCATCTCAAGAGCTTAGTATACTTTTGTTCACAGGATAAAAATATATGTGGATTTTAATTTTTTGGTAATTTTACTATTGCACCAAAAGTCATATTCCATATTAACAGAAATATTGTAAAGCATATCCAAAATAAATCCAACTTAGTGTGTGCAACCAATAAAGTACTCTATTTATATTGAGAAACAAACCACATTCATTTGGTAATTTCATTCGCAAAAAGGCATATTAGGTTAAGGCGAAAACATTTGCTTATGAGAACTGTTTGCGTAAATATCCAAACATATTCAGGGAAAAATACTCCGGAACAAGTATGACACAATTCGGTTGAAAGTAGGGGAATAAAAGTATACTGGAGCTGGGACAGACAAACAACGTTAACTTACGTAACTATATATAGATATGTCTATACCTAGATGGCTTAGGATTTAGGACTAAGACTTAGCTCTATCTTGTAGGGCTGGTAATATTAGAAATAAATATCTGTGTCTGTCTATCTGTCGCAATTTTGCACCACAACTATTGGAACGATTTGAATTTAATTAGGCACACATGTAGTCTAAAGATTGAGCAAGGACGAAGCTTACTTGTAAATGCAAAAAAGGGTTGTAATGGGTCGAAAATTATGTACAAGTATCGTCATGTCAGTGGTTTTGTCGCTTGATTGAGTGCCTAAAATAAAAAACAGGAAACCACATGTTGTGTATATTTTTTTAGAACATCCGTAGCCGAGAAGCGAGGCTGGATTTTGGCATCGCGCCATCTCTGAGGTTCTAGGTTCGATTTCCGGTCGGTTCAGTATGGAATACGAACTTTTCTAAATATATTATGGTATTTTGACGACCTCGGTGGCGCAGTGGCTAAGGTAGGCGCCCAAAGTGCGAAAGATCCCGGGTTCGATTCCCGGTCGGGTCAATTTGGAAAACGAACTCTTCTCAATTGACTTGGGTCTGGGTGTGCTGGGATGACGCTCCCAGTTAGTATCCGTCGTCTGGTACTCATACTACAAGGGAAAACCTTAGTTTGAGACCAGGTGATTGGTGTGATTATTGGCGCATTTATATTTTATTTATTTTATTGTTGTAGCTTCGTGGTTTCTGTTTTCCTTAACACAAGTGCTTAAGGTATTTATCATACAACCAGAATTATTTATGCCATGATGTCCAATATTTATTAATTTCTTTTTAGGAAACTCGTCACAAATATGTGGTAATATATAGTAGGTTTTTATAGAAATGTGTCGGGTTTACATAAAAGTTATTAAAGTTGGAAACAGGTAACAAAATTTTCTTTTTCACAGCCCTCAGCTAAAGCCATTGGTTTATCTAGATCCGTTTTGTTTTTATGCGTCGCGTCTGTTACGGAATGTTTCCACCACACAGTCACTTGTGTACGGACAGACGGACACAGCTAAATTGGCAACACTTTATAATAAACTAGCTGTGCCCGCGACCTCGTTTGCGTGGATTACACGTTTTTATTCGGTCAGTTTTATCCCTATTTCCCCCTAAGTGAAACAAAAAGAAACCCAAGTTTCGGGCTATCTTTGTACCAAATTTCATATCTATAAACATTTTCCATATAAACTTTCAAAGGATAATACCCCCATCTCCCTTATTTTCAAAACAAAATGTAGCCTTTGTCCGTTCTAGGGTTCAACGTATACCTATACCAAATTTCATCAAAATTGGTTGAGTGGTTTAGGCGTGACAGACGGACAGGCAGACAAACAAACAGTCAGACAGGCAGACCGACAAAGTTACTTTTGCATTTTTTTTTTATATTACACTTCAAGATTGACCTCATCCCACCTGATGTTAAGTGGTAATGAGGTCCTAGCTTAAGGGTGACTAGTACAGGATAATATATCTATTACTGGACTTGTCACCCTTACCTTGAAGGCTTGACTCCTGCTACTATTGTAGCACCCCCCAAGAGCTCTGGAAACCTTACTCAGACGCAGGAACACAACAACACAGAAGTAATTGTTATTTTTGTAGCTGCGGTCTTCTGTAAGGTGAATGTATACCACCAGTTGGGCTGCTCCAAATTACAATGCCCTACCTCTTTGAAATCTATTTTTTCGTTTGTAAATAGAAGTGTCTTATTTATTTTAATAAATCTACTTTAAAAAAAATACAAGATTAACATGAATTAACTTATAAATACATATTATTTAAATAGACTATGATAGAGAAGAGGAGGATAAGAGGTATGATAAGATGATCACAGTTTAAGGAAATAAATATGGTGTTACTCTAATCTTCTAAAGTCCAAAACGGACTTTGACCTACTCTTATGTCAAGGGAATAAGAACCAATTTGCAAACTGCAAGTTTACCGTTATATGCTCTATACAATTTCTAGTTTCCTACAAAACTAATGAATTACCAACGAATCCGCTTACAGTCTCTGACTTTAGTTCACGCAAACACATTTGGTCTGATGCCAGTTCCTCTAAAACGAAACTTAATCAAACGCAATAACCATCAAAATGACATAAACTATTTAGCAAATGACGACGTTAACTTACGCCGTTGGACCAACTTAAATTACTTGCTTTGGTACTTGGGCTTTTGGGTCTTATCGGTATTTGCAGAAGAACTGTTTTTCTATTTAAAGGTCTGACTTTTTCTAAATTAAGTATTTAACACAAATATGCTTGTTATAACAAGATGACAAGCTTTTTTTATTTCTGGTGTCAAAACTATGCTTTCGGTTCTGGTTTCCATAACTTCAGTTTTAAGACTACTTATTTCCTACTTATATGTATATAATTTCCTATATATTTTATTATGTACCTATTATTGTTATCTCTGGTCTCCTTAGCAGCAAAAAAAAACTTAATTGAAATGGTTCGTATAGAATATAAATTGGATACATAAAAATACACTACAAGGCTTATTTCATATTTGTAAAAAATACCAAATTCTTTGCTCAGTATCTGTTTCACCTCAAGTATAGTATAGTGCAAATACTAATGCCCTATTCCAATATTTAACGATTCGTTACGTGTCAAATATGACAATCCTTTTTTCTCCAACTAACTGCGAGTCTTCAATACCGTTCCGTAATTTCTCAAACTCAAACTCAAACTCAAATATTTCTTTATTCAAGTAGGTTACATATAACACTTTTGAATCGTCATTGAATACAATGCAAAGTGATTCTACTTCCGGTTCGGAACCTATATCTACCGAGAAGACACCGGTAAGAAACTCAGCAGATCATTTACAGTATCAGTATCTAACTTATTGCTATGTGTAGCTCACTTTGGACCAAGTCATATAGTTTTGGTTTTGATGAGTGATGAAACAAGTAAATAATTTACTTTCCATATCACCTGTCATCAGTCGTCTGTCGTTTTAAGCTTACGCCTCGTATAATATATTTCTATCTGTTACTAAAACAGATCGTTTTTCAAATATTGGAACCCGGGCATTGATCAAATAAACTTGAGCGTCCCACTTTCCGCTCTCTTTCCCAACTTAAGTACAAATTGGTTTGTTGCCAACAATCGCGATACAACTTTGTCAGTTTAAAATGCATCGCTAATTCTAGCAAATCTAATAACGGCAAGTGGTTGAGTTAACTTTTCAATAGTTGCATCAGATTGCATGCTGTTTGTTGCATTTGCATTAAGTTGGTCTAAGGTTTTGGTAACAAGCCAACTAGTTCGTTTATTCGATTGTTCTAATGAGATTGCTTTGTCAATTTGGTAAGTGATTTTGAGGAGATATAGATTAGGTTTTGTGGATTTTCAACTGAAAACTTTTTAGATAGTTACGATATTTTTTCCACGCATTTATTTTTTACTTCTACCAGACTACTTTTTAGAAGGCTCAAAGTCGCTCAGCGGCTATGGAGAGGTCTATGCTTGGCATTTCTCCACGTGACCGAATCAGGAATGAGGAAATCCGTAGACGAACTAAAGTTGCTGACATAGCCCGTAGGATTAGTAAGGTGAAGTGGCAATGGGCTGGCCACATAGCACGAAGATCGGACGGTCGATGGGGCAAAAAGGTTCTTGAGTGGAGACCACGTACCACCAAGCGCAGTGTGGAACTACCACCTACCAGATGGACCGACGACCTAGTAAAAATTTCTGGGTCTCGTTGGATGCAGGTGGCAATGGACCGGTCGCGCTGGAAATCGGTTGGAGAGACCTATGTTCAGCAGTGGACAGTAACAGGCTGAAATGATGATGATGATGATGACCAGACAACCTTAGTCTCTTTATCTCAGTTTACCAAATGTTAACTAGTATATTCATACATGATTAATTCAATTAAACAAATATTGTACACAGATTCAACAATATTTGTTGCAATCATAAATATTCATAACAGTGAGCTAAATATAGCAAGAAGTTAGAAACTGCTACTGTCACTAATCTACTGAGTTTCTTACCAGTGTCTTCTCGATAGATATAAATTTTCATATTTTAAATATATAGTTTATTTTATTTAATCATATATGTTAATGCATAATTGTATATTAATGTAACGTTATGTTATTAATAATGCTTTATTTATTGTTGTTTATTATGATTTATTCATTTTTTCAAGTTATTTACGCACCTTTTTACTATTTCCGCACCCATATACCTACAAACTCTCTGCATTACCCAAGGGATGACTAGTAGAGAATTCCCCTAGCATTAAGTCCACCTGTTGTACTTTTTGTGCAATAGTTTTAAAATAAAGTTGGTTCCGAACCGGAAGTAGAATCACTTTGCATTGTATTCAATGACGATTCAAAAGTGTTATATGTAACCTACTTGAATAAAGAAATATTTGAGTTTTAGTTTGATTAATAGGTGCGTTCGCATTAGGGGTAATTGGTGAATTCTGGGGGGAAGAGTCGGGGCTGCTTGAACAGCAGCCGCTGTTGATGTTGTGGTGGTTTTAAAAAAGCTTCTCACAGCATTACCATTACGGCGATGAGGTCCTCCGGGGGCTTTTAGTGGGTAGGCCTGCCTTTCTTAGGGCAGGAGAGCCGTCACCTCCCTCTGATTACGGTACGGTGCGCCAAGCATTTCCCCGCCAAAAAAAAGACACAAATTAATAAAAGGGTAATAGGTGAAGCAAAGAAAACTTAACTTAAAACTCTCATGTCTTGTATTTAAATGAAATTAAAATTTAAAAAAAAAGAATAACAAATAAACTGGTTGCTAAGTAGCCACGCATGCACTAACAAAATGTAATTCATGTTACTTTATCACACTGTGTCTGGAATAGTTTAAAATCGTTCTAACCGCGGTAAACATTTGTTAATCACTAGGTTTCATGCTGATGTAACCTATCTTTTCTCTTCTCTTAATCCCTATCAATAGTATAAATGCGAAAGTAACTCTGTCTGTCTGTTACGCTTTCCCGCTTAAACCTCTCAATCGATTTTGATGAAATTTGGCACAGACAATCTTTAGACCCTGAGAAAGGACATAGGCTATCTTTTATTGCGAAAAAAAACCGTGTAGTGCACGCGAACGAAGTCGCGGGCACTACTAGTGTGTAATATTATTATATGATGACAAGCGGTCGAGTGGATTTAACGGCTGTATAACTGCATCCCATGATTTACTCCCATATCTTATAAGTGTTCTGCTTTTTGGGTTTATTAGTCTGGCGTTTAGACTATTAACTTTTTTAATTACCAATTGGATAATGTCTTAAGTTTAGTTACCAATAAATGGTACCAAACATACTTTGTACTTCCGTCTACGGAATTTTCTTAAACAATATTTCGCTGGTATCCCATGTCTTAGACCAGCCAGGATCGGCTTTGGTTGTGAGCCAACAGCACCACCCGACTTTGTCTTTATCGGCCGAAAAACTCGATTTGCGTCGCGCATAATGACCGGAGCGGATTGTTGTATTTCTTTTGGTTGGAACGCGACCAGGGCACAGAGGAGGAGATTAAGCAGTGAGGTTGTAGCCACGTGGCTTTGTAAATTTTTGATCCGGTGGAAGATAGAAAGATAGTTAAATTTATGACGTGAGGTCGTCTAATAACTCGATACAAAGGACTGCATGCACGAAAAAGATGACGTCATTGTCGCATTTCACAAGCGAGAGCGCGGGACAAACGAGAGAGGCATGATCGGCTCGTAAACCGACTTTACAGGCAAATATTTTTTTTAGTTTTTACTTGCACATTTTGAAAAAGGCGAACTTAGTGGTGCTCTCTACAGATTTGAGCCAAAAATATTGTGACGGCGTATTATATTTATACAAAATAAATAACAAAATCAATATTGTTGAAGAAATATATATACATGTTGAACATACATATATATTAACAATAAAATGTGAAAATGATTTTGGCGTGGATTTTCATTTACGAACTTTTGTGAAATGGACGATAGTGGAATAATACTTAAATAAACTACTTTTTAAATAAATATTAACTGACATGTCACATAAATAACTTTCTCTAGATCCTGATTATAAATTAAAATAAATTACTTAATATGTTGAATAATAAACTGTGCTATGACACTTACTTAGAACTTTGTTAGTTGACTAGCCAAACATCATCTTTATTAAATTTTGTAATAATTAACCCCAATAATATTTATTACTACTTACGCAGTTTCACAGTTAAGGCGAAGTTACCTCACTGACATTTACTCGGCATTACTTACCCTCGGATTTGTTATCGAGAACTTGTATTTTTGTCGCGTGCTTGATTTGATAAATGCTTACAACATGTCTTATGTAGTAATAGGTTCCGTCTGCGTGCTTCCCCAAATTGGAATACTTTGACAAATGTTTGATTTGATAGTTTTCCTTTTAAGAAGCGAACCCTTCCTTTGTAAGGTCGGTGAAGTAACTTTGGCTTCACTGGCGTTTAAAAAGTTGTAATCAACGGTGGTAAAATGCTACTAATTTATGAACGCGAAATTTTCTAAGAATGTTTGCATGTCTGACTGTTTGTTACTCTTTCACGCAAAAACTACTTCATGAATTTGATAGAACGTCAGATAAGATATTAGACTAACATATAGTATGTATCTTTTTATCTTCAGCTATCAGGATAAAGGAGACAGAATTTTAGTTAAAGAAAGAAACAGAGAACATATTTACTGCATCAACTTACAAATTAACAAAACACAAAACATAGATGGATTTAAAACTCTTAGAAAATACCTACAAAAACTTATTAACAAATAGAGAAAAAACTGACGACCGTGCAGGTGTATGTATTTATAGAGGGCTTGGATATTATTTATTTATTTCAGCTTGCATCCGATATTAAAACTACATACTTAAGTTAAATACTGCTACTGTCACATTTAAAAAACAAATTGTACATAGGAGTAACGCAGTTACCTTATTATTATACTAGCGGTCCCGGCGAACTTCGTTTCGCCTTAGACAATTTTTCCCGCTTTTCTGTTGAAATTTTTCAAATTTTACCAAGGATCCCTAATTTTGTAGCCTATGTCAAATTGGAAGAATGTAGCATTCTATTGGTGAAAGAATTTTTTAAATCGGCCCAGTACTTTTTGAGCCTATTCATTACAAACATACAAACATACAAAAATAGGTACAAATCTTTCCTTTTTATAATATTAGTATAGACTAGCGGCCTCCCCCGACTTTGTACGCTTGGACTTAGTATCTTCTAGCAATAAATATAGCCTACGTTACTCAGTGTGAATTTATTTCCAATGGCGAAAGAATTTTTAAATCAAAAATGTACGTGTGTCTTTAATAAACTCGAAAACGATCGTGTCAGTTTTCGAGTTTAACTAAAAATTGATACAGTAGTTTTTTAAACTACAAATCTTTCATAAAATGGAAAGATTTGTAGTGTTAAAACTACTGTATTACACTTCATATTACAATAGATAAATTGTTTATGTACGGGCAAGCTCGTACAGTATTGTCACGCAAGCATTTTTACTTTGCTTACTTGAGTAAGTCAGTTCGTGTTCGGCGATCAAATACGTTCCGCGGATACTCAATTATAATCACATCATTTTAGCAATATACCTTTATCAATATATGAGTGTATCAATCATATCAAAGACTTTCACTTTTATCAACTATCACTTCTTTTAACTATCACCAAAAGGCTGTACAAACCGAACATACTTTTATGGTCCTTCGAGCCGGATGGCTTCAAGTGAACCTTTTTTTTAATACGGAATTCAACTGAGTTTCTTGCCGGTATTTTCGCGGTAGATATTGGTAACGAACCGGTAGAATCACTTCGCGTGGTATTCAATTACGATCCAAAAGAGCTAACTGACTTGATTGATTGAAAAATATTTTTTTTATGGATTGACACATCCAATTATGTAAATAAACGCGCATCGTCCATATTATTAATCGGCGCTAAGTGTATTATTGAAGCAAATTAATTCAACTTCATGCTTATTCATAGTCTAGATAATGAATCCGTCATAATTGATTAAAACCAACCAATGAGCGCTCGCAATCCGGTCCTCACCCGTAATTTTATTAGTGGAAGTAATCGGAGTTCCGGAACGGTGACGGAATTCCGGTTTGAAAGGCTGAAGTGTTGTAATTTGGATAGGAAGAGATTTGAGTTAAACGGTGTTCTTAATACCGCTTTGTTACTTTAATTACTACCTGTAATCGCTTTGATGAGTGTTCACTCGTCTTAGTTTAGCTGAAGCAATCACAAGTATTTACAAACTCGAATAATAGATTAGATAGATAGATACACTTTATTAAACAGAAAAATTTACAGAAATGTGTTTTACAGACATAATCAAGTACAATTTAGGCGGTCTTATTGCTAGAAAGCAATCTCTTCCAGACAACCTTTAGGTAGAGGAAATAGTAGATATCGAGAAACGGGTGCGGCCGCGCAAAAGTTTTATTGAGAAAATATTAACAGGAAACATAAATACCATAACATGATTCATAAAAAAATACATAAAAAATAATAACATAATAAATAAATAAATAAATACATATCCACATATTAAAAAAATCTATGAAATCAGATTAAATACCAACAAATTAATAAGATTAACTACCAATAATAACACGCTGCGTCTATTAAAAACCAAGAATCAATGGACAATGTGGAAAAAGTGAGAGATGGGATCCTTTAGATGTAGATTTAAAGAATACCTTCTTGGTGTTCAAAAAATATTTGATAATTTATTTTTTTAATTCATTTTCGATAATTATAATACTTGTTACATTTTTGCTGGTCCTCACACTAGGCTAAGCCTGTCCTGTGAGGAACAGTAATAACAATAATAACATTATGTTTGTTAAATTGCAAAATTTATTTTTATTTATTAGTCAAACAGTTTGCTTTTTTGACTTGACGGTAAGCCTTCTCTCAGAAACGAAAATATCGGATACGATGGCGGATTTTAAGAGGGGTAGGGCATAGCTCGAACTGGAGCAGCCCGACTGGTGAAATACCTCCACCTTACAGAAGACCGCAGCCAAATAACAATCACTTCTGTGTTGTTGTGTTCCTGCGTGTGAGTAAGGTTTCCAGAGCTCCTGGGGGGTGCTACATTAGTAGCAGGGGTCAAGCCTTCAAGGTAAGGACGACAAGTCCAGAAACAGATTTTGCTTTTCGCCCTTAAGCTAGGACCACATTACCACTTAACATCAGGTGGGATGAGGTCAGTCTTGAAGAGCAATGTAAAAAAAACGGATAGCTATTTTTAATTATCATAATCGTAACCAACTTACTTCAAATGCGACTAAAGCGTTTTCAAATATTGCAATATTATTTATGAAATATAAATTTTAAGACTTTTGAGTGCCATTTTAAACATTTAAAAATAATTTAACGGGTCAAAACGCGACACCATTTGTATTTAGTAGTTAATACGAACTACTTACTGCCCGACGTTTTGATCCGTAAATAATTATTTTAAATGATTATGCAAATAAAAAAACACTTTTTATTTCCCGATGTTTTCATTTAATTTCGAAAATGAAACTTTTTGCCCGTTCGTTTTGTTTCAAGTAGACCTCCTATGAAAGGATTGCTGACTGATTTTCTATCAACCATCGGTGCGTAATAAATCAATTAATTTTCAAATGTGCATTTCTTCCATAAGCAGTTATTCGTTTACCTTATTTTTATGTTATATACTTTTGTGACTGCAGCACTGCTCACCACTTGAAAGGCATATACGGAAGACCAGCGTCGGGGTGTCACTCCCATACCTCGACAAATGCTGAGTATATGCCTTTTTATTGGTGTTTTTTTTTATATTGCACTTCAAGATTAACCTCATCCCACCTGATGTTAAGTGGTAATGAGGTCCTAGCTTAAGGGCGAAAAGTACAACATATTAAATCTGTTAAGTACTAGACTTGTCGCCCTTACCTTGGGCTTGACCTCGAAGGCTTGACCACTGCTACTAATGTAGCACCCCCCAGGAGCTCTAGAAACCTTACTCACGCAGGAAGACAACAACACCGAAGTGATTGTTATTTGGCCGCGGTTTTCTCTAAGTATTGTATAAGCTGTTCTATAAATGCTATGTTGTGTCACTAAATAAACGTTTCTTTCTTTCTAAAAACGGATACAAGTAGTACGTATGAATTTTTAATAAAATACTATTCATAATAAATGAACTAAACCAAGCATTTGATTCAGCTCCCGAGTGTGGACTCGGGAGCTGAATCAAATGCTTGGTTTATGGTGGCATGATACATATTATTAGGTGTGACGATTCTAACATGTCCTATTTCAGCTAATGATTACGATGTATCGATGCTGCGAGTTACCGGTAATCGAATCACTATTCGCGGACAGTGACGTCAGATGTAGTTAGCTAGTCGTTAGTGCGCGGTCGCGCGGTAATTACGTATACGGTGATTTCGTGTGAACTACGCAGGCTTTGTCAAACGACTAGTCAGCTCAAGTTTACCTCCCAAAACTGCATACTTACTTAGGTACTGACTGGCTTTTCGTGAGCTTAATAATACTATAGATACCAAGAACTACTAATAGTTACTGTGATTAGTAACAAAATTACTCCTACTAAATGTACGGTCGCCGTCAGATATATCGGAGCTGACAAAGTGACCAAATACTTCTGAACAGTTAAAATGTCAAAAAGTTCCATACACCACAAGTTACCATAAATATCTGAACATTCATTACTTCAATAATATCTGAGCAGATGCTAGTCAATTATTTCTATACACACAACTTACCAATAATATCTGAACACTCATCTATACAGGAAGCTAAATGAGACACATGACGTGCGTGACATATATTGAAGTAATGAATTAATGGTAACTTGTCGTGTATAGAACTTTTTGACATTTTAACTGTTCAGAAGTATTTGGTCACTTTGTCTGCCCTGATAAATCTTACGGTGACTGTACATCAGAGATGGTGCGAAGCTTAAGTCCGGCCTGCTCACTTCTCGGATACCTTTCCTGTACTGTGATACCGTCTTTATTTCTAGTTTCCGTAACACAAGTGCTTAATCTTTTTATCACATAATCTGAGCAATGTATGCTATGTTGTTTAATATTTATTTACTTAAATCAGTAAAATATTCGAAATCTGCGCTCTGTTCATTAGAGCGCAAGTTTGAACAGAAACCTTTCTAAAAGGAAAAACAATTCAACCGTTTTTTTATTTCAATACTCTAACTTTAATTTTTTTTTCAAATAAAGAATCTAAAAGGGAAATGAATAATATTATAATCTATCGCTAACAAATCTGCAGTAGAATCATTTAGCGTTGTATTCAATGACGATTCAAAAGTGTTTGTTCATAACTACATGATATACCTACTTAAATAAAGAAAGATTTGATATGATTTGATTTGAAAGGGGGAAAGAATTTTTAAATCGGCAATGTATTGTCTGAGTTTATTTATCACAAATATACACACACACAAAACACATTTTTTTCCTCTCTAAAATATTAATGTAAATTAGCTAAAATAAATTTACGACATGCTATAAGTCTACAAAAATACTCAAAACAATATTCGTACATAATTGAAACGAAATTCATTTTGTTCATATCATTTTCCGAATCGAGAATATCAGAGCTCGTTTTAATAAAGCGATGATAGAACAGTTTTCACTGAAAGCTGTTTAATCAACAGCGCATACGTCAGGCTGTCACTGCCTGTCTAATTAACTATTATTTAGGATAATTACGATGAAAACAGAGTATGTTTCATAGACAGTATAGGGCATTTATCAAAATATAGCGTTCATTTTACTTGTAGTAGCCATTTTTTAGGTTTCTTTACTATCACTTGGGATAATTACGCTGAAAACAGAGTATGTTTCATAGTCAGTATATGTCAGTAATTAATATATAGCGTTCAGTTTGATTGAACGCTTGTAACTGTTCTTAGGGGTCCGTAGACAAATGGAAAAAATGGAACCCTTATGGATTGAACCCTTTATGTCTGTCTGTCCGTATGTCACAGTCAGTTTTTTAGAAATTATGCGAACCGCATAAAGATTTTCAAACAAAAAAAAGAACTAAACCGATTTTTTTTCATCAATCCCATACTTTTTGAAGCCTTTCCATAGATAAAAATATTTCTAAAATTTATTTTTAATTAACTATTTGCGCGAGAAATACTTTCAAAGTGGTAAAATGGTTCAACATAACTTCTAAATGCGGAGAATTATTAAACTAATAAAATATAACCAATTTTTTTCTTGCCACCTTATGTTAAGTTAGAGATATGAAAGTTGGCACAAATATAGCTATATTAAAATATAGACTACTTTTTGTTTCAAATATTAGGGGAGATAGGGGTAAAACCGACCATCAAAGGATGTAGTCCACGCGAACGAAATCGTGGGCACAGCTAGTATATAATAAAATGTAAAAATAAATGTTTCCTCGTTAACCGGGCCATGCAGACAATGACAAGTCATGATGTCTTAAATAAAAGGGCCTCACCCAGCATAAGTCATGGTCCAAATCATACAGAATCTTGTACTAAAAATTAAACTACCATAACAGTATGATACTTCGTTTAACACGACATTTCTGTTCATCCCAGTTACCCAACAAATGTTTATCTTCAAATATCTGCTCGTACTAGTTTATCAAACTCAAGCCATTTATATTTCAGCGTCAAGTCTCGTGTGGGACGCTTGAGCTATGACCGTGTGTTCTCCAGGGCTTACGTTTGGTATGAGCTAAATTGCTTAAATAATAAAGAGCAGCTTGAAGCATGAGCGGGCTAAATGAGTGAGGCGGAGCGAGCTGGGGATGTGTAGGACAGACTGTCAAGTTGATTTAAATTATTCACTACGATGAGGTCTGAAATTAAATAAATTAAAAAGAGGTAGGGTATAGCAACTTATCGCTCGTACTGGAGCAGCCCGACTGGTGAAATACCTCCACCTTACAGAAGACCGCAGCCAAATAACAATCACTTCGGTGTTGTTGTGTTCCTGCGTGTGAACGCGACACCATTTTTATTTAGTAGTTAATACGAACTACTTACTGCCCGACGTTTCGAATAGGTTGCACCAACCGTGGTCACGAGCTGACTGTTTTGACCCGTTAATTTATTTTTAAATGTTTAAAATGGAACGCGAAAGTCTTAAAGTATTTTAAGTTCGCTAGTAAGACGTGAATCTGTATAAAAATTATAATTACCAGTTGAAGGTACGAAGAAAAAAATTATTGTTTTTTATCTCATTACAGGTATGTTTACCATGGTTTTGGAGAATGCTTAGCATCAGACGATGCACCTTCAAATTGCGTAAGTTAACAATCCATTATTAACCATTTACTTATATATACAATACTTAATTATGGGTCGTTACATTCCCTTCAATATGGTCGAGTGAAGCGATGGCTGGCACACGTCATGCTTGTGAACAGGTGCCACCTTTGGGGACTGGTCTGCTCCAGGTTACCTTTCGAAAGTGAATACTAACTTGAATACTTTTAAATAGAGATAATCACTTTGCATTGTATTCAATGACAATTCAAACGTGTTATATGTAACCTACTTGAATAAATAGTTCTTTGAGTTGAGTTTGAGTTTAATAAAGACGAACTTTTGTCGTCAGAATGTATGGATGTATGTTTGTTACTTTTTACGTAATAACTACTGAATGAATTTGAACGAAATCTGGTGATGATAGATGTAATACCGGATTAACATATCAGTACCTTTTGTTTTAAAAATAACACGAAAATAACTTTTTTTAATAATTAATCCATTATTATCTCATTTCAAGCCAAAGTTCTAACATTGAAACCAAGATTTAAGGGTAATGCTTAATGAACACGCTTGGCAAAACATATTGGTACTTATAAGCTCAAGTTATATTTCAAACTACGAAACAAACCTTGGAACTCAAGACTCCCGAAATTATAATCCTGTAGTTAAGCACAAGATATTCAAGGCTTTTTAGACTTTAGAGACATACTTTATAGGCGATTATTTTATAAGTTTATTTAAGCAAAAAAATATTAAATTCTCTATGATCCCTTACTGAAACCAATAAAAATAAATTTTTGAGACAAACGCAGTTTAAAAAAATTTTTGTCAACTTCAGACAATTAGATATATTTAATTGATAAAATATGTAATTGGAATTCGTCAGTAAGCAATCAACGAAATATTTTAGGATTTACAAAAATGCCGAAACTGCGAATAAATAAGTCCCGTTTACGTAACGAAATAATTAAATAAATTTTTTCATTGTTGCATTGTTTTAAAAAAACTAAATACACATATGATTTAGATAATAAAGTATATTCAGAAATTCAAAAATGGAAAAAATATATATTTACAATATCGTCAAAAAATATTATGTTCATTACATTTTTTACTTTGACCTGCTTATCTGTTAAATCTCCTCATGACCTTTTTTCCAAACAAAATTAGCCCTTTTTCATTCACCCCGAATTTCTCTCAAAATATAAAACGACGTGAGGAATAACATAAAATTCTTTTTCACACAAAAAATATAATGAAGTACACACAGCGAATATTTTTCCTCATCATAAAATTATATCTGGGGGCACATTCTCTAATATATAAAAATAACAAAGTTTATTTTATGAAGGCCTCTGGAACAAAAGGAATTCCGACGGTTAATGATGTAAGTCTTTTTGTTATTAATTTGATGATGTCTCGGAGGGATTTGCGGGAATTTCGCTCTTGAAACAAAACAACAATTGGGTTATGTATTTATTATCGCTTGCACGAGTTGGGTGTTTTAGTAATAATCGAAACAAAATATGTTTTTTTTAAGTTGGTGACATTGCATCACTTAAGAACTGACATTTTTAATAATAATAATAATAAATCTTTATTTTACTCCCTCGTACAGGATACACACTGTTACCTAAACTAGGTAAACCCTGTGTCTTAGGTCGCCAGGTCTCATCCCTGCCGCTACGGCACAAAAACAATTATATTATGATCAGAATTACAATAAAGTGTTACAATAATTTGAGTATCTATTTGTGATGTATTTTTTACGTTTGTATGTTTATGGCGGTGTGAGTTTTGTGTGTATGTGTATGCTATTTGTATGTTTGTAGTATATATTAAACTTAGTAAGAAAATAATTTCCCTGTATCATAGTAATCCATAGATTGTAGCCAGTTTGAAAGTTTTATTTTACAAATATGTTTTGTCTGCGAGTAAATTTTTAAAATTCATTAAACACAAAAAGAAGTAACTGTATAAAGCCGATCAATATGTTACAGAAGATATTTGTCTTTCGTTTTACTATGCGTAAATTTTTACTTAATCGTACAGCTTAGGATTCATGAGTGTAGTGACAGTGAAGTTACTATTTAGGACGAGCTGACAGTCAGTCAGCTCGTGACCACGGTTGGTGCAACCTAACCGAAACGTCGGGCAGTAAGTAGATCGTATTGACTACTAAATAAAAATGGTGGCGCGATTTGATCCGTTAAATTTATTTTCAACTAGCTGTGCCCGCGACTTCGTTCGCGTGGACTACATCCTTTCATGGTTTGTTTTACCCCTTTGTCCCCTAATATTCGAAACAAAAAGTAGTTTATATTTTAATCTAAGTTTCGAGCTATATTTGTGCCAAATTTCATATCTCTAACTTCAAAAGTAAACATTTTTCCATATAAACTTTCAAAGGTGGTATTACCCCTCTCCCCCCCTTATTTTCTAATAAAAAGTAGCCTATGTCCGTTCTTGAGATTCAACGTATACCTATACCAAATTTCATCAAAATCGGTTGAGAGGTTTAAGCAGTAAAGCGTAACAGACAGACAGACAGACAGACAGACACACAGAGTAACTTTCGCATTTATAATATTAGTAGGGATGTTTAAAATGAAACGCGAAAGTCTTAAAATTTATATTTAGGGATTAGTGATCACAAATATGAGTATTACAGAATTTTAGACAATATTTAAAGTAATTCGTATTAATAGTACTATCTGCATGACCCAACGGTTGACTGGTAGAGAATGCTCCTAGCATTAAGTCCACCTTTTGTACATTTTTTGTGCAATAAAGTTTTTAAATAAATAAATTAAAATAAATAATTCGTATTGTACTTTGTTACTTTTTTATTTATTTTTCATAGTGCACTAGCGAACTTTAAATACTTTAAAGAAACGCAAAATAAAATCATATCTCCTCGCAGGGTTTGAACCTACGACCTTCTGGATACGTATGTAGGTCTAAACTCATATGTCAATTACCGAAGGTTTAAAGTTTAAAACAGTAGTTAAATTAATCGCTTAAGGTAATTTTTGGTTAGCTCAGTTGGAAGAGCAGCACGTGCGATACGTGAAGGTCGCGGGTTCGAATCCAACACGGCAAGGAGCGATATTTTTTTTCTATTTGTTGAAAATAAGAGAGTTAAGAGAGGTAGGACATAGCTATTTGTCGCTCGAGCTGGAGCAGCCCGACTGGTGAAATAGCTCCAACTTACAGAAGACCGCAGCCAAATAACAATCACTTCTGTGTTGTTGTGTTCCTGCGTGTGAGTAAAGTTTACAGAGCTCCTGGGGGGTGCTACGTTAGTAGCAGGGCTCAAGTCTTCAAGGTGAGGATGACAAGTCCAGTAACAGATTTATTATGCTGTACTTGTCACCCTTAAGCTACGATCTCATTACCACTTAACATCAGGCGGGATGAGGTCAATCTTGAAGTGCAATATAAAAAAAATATGTATTTTACTACATTCAACTCTTATGCCTGGCATCTATTGAAAAATAGGGCGTCCTACAAATAAAATTAATAGCAGCCCATCGACGCGTCGCGTTATCCGGCGATTTACGAAGTATTTCAAAGCTCTCTTCGTTTCAACAGATTGCAATTCCGTTGAGTGTTCCACTCATAGTATCTACACGAGAGTCAGGTTCTGTTGGCGACTTCTCAATTTGTATTGCCTTTCGTAATAGTCTGTCAGTTATGCTGGTATACTGGCAAATATGCTGACAGATTTAGAAACTAATTAACAGGTAGCATAAGACCGCCTAAATTGTTCTATATTATGTTCGTTAAATCAATTTCTGTAATTCTTTCTTTAGTGTCTTTCTGTCACATACTCACACACACAATTAAATTTAAATAAGTATTGTTTAAAACTTTGTTTATATATTTTTAGTTCATTAATTGTAATGTTACTTTTTGTTTTTATTTTTCTTTCATATTAAGCTTTCGTCTCTAAACAATAATTCATAAATTATCATAATTATTAATTAAGCCTGTATTGAATATTAGGATTTATATCATTCAAAAAAATTATGCTTAATTTGGACACAATTTGTCTATATGTAACTAAGTTATGGAAGAGCAGAGTTGTCTAACACAAGTAATACTCTTCCTTAAAAGGCAGCTCCAACAACTTGTGATTAAGATAGACTAAGTTGCCGTAATAAACGTTTTTGTATTTTTGTATTTTGTATCTGTACTGTGGTGGCGCTATGTGGTTATCTTTACATTCCCTTCAATATGGTTAAGTGAAGCGATGGCTGGCACATACGTCATGCTTGTGAACAGGTGCCACCTTTGGGGACTGGTCTGCTCCAGCTTACCTCTTAAAATAAAATAATTCTTCATGTTGTTTTCACTCATCAAAATAAAACTATATGACTCGGTCCAAAGTCTTATACACAAAGCTATAACTTAGATACTGCTACTGTAACTTATCTGCTGAGTTTCTTACCGTTGTCTTCTCGGTAGATATAGGTTCCGCACCGGAAGTAGAATCACTTTGCATTGTATTCAATGACGATTCAAAAGTGTTATATGTAACCTACTTGAATAAAGAAATATTTGAGTTTGAGTTTGAGTTTGAATTCATATCTATCTATTTTTTGTATAGACTCCATCTCGCGTCTGTAGACAACGCGTTGATTCTGCCAATGTCAAGTGTTTAGAGAGACACGTTATTATAATGCTTAATGCTCGGTGATGAGATCTATCTATCCATCATATCATATTGATAGAGCGTTTGATCAATCAATGGAGTGACAAAATAAACCTCTTACATCACCTATTATGCTAAGCTACCAGACAAGCTGTTATACTGAGTGATAGACAAATCATGAGATTTAAATTAGGCCAACATATTGATAGAAAACAGCCTTATAGACTCACATAGTGTATGACAGACTAACAGAAAGATGTATGGACAAACCAATAGACTGATAGACAGGAACACCGTTCTGATAGACTGTAATATAAAAAAACATTCATAGAATTACTGCACTTATCTTGATTAGAATTCAATAATATGTGAGTTTAGTAAACTGTAAATGAGATTATAAGTCAAATAAGATTAAGTCTAATACAAAGTAACACTTTACAAAATAACATTGGCAACACTACAGATAATACAAAGAAATATCATCATAGACGTCATACAAAAAGTCTGTTACAAAATGTTTGCTCCTAACATTAGGTTTAACAAAGTATGCTGAACAAATTCGTTGAATCAACGGATTGTTGCAATCAGAATGAAAACTGCTCCGATCCGTGCAAAACAAACTCAGTCTGACAGCAATAAAAGCTACTTTATGTAGCCCAAGCGAAAATCACTAGACAGTTATCGGCGTGAAATTTAAAAACCAGATTCGTTCGGGCACCAGCCAAATTTTAACTTTAACCCATAAAAATATAGCTGGTTTTGCAACGCTAGTTTTACTGATATCAGAAGTGGTGTTTTGAATTAATTTGAACTCGGTTTGGCGTAGATAAGGGAACGGCGAATTTTACTAATCTATTATAATTGTATCCGAGATCGACCTTACTTTGCATTCGGAATTAAGTAGGCGATTCTATTTCAAACGCGGGTTCTACATATCAACATTTTAACAGTCGCCTTTCAATACATTCTTGTTTGTTTAATTATACTGTACAATGCAAGCTTTCATAGCATTAACACTAGAAATAAAAACAAGCTTACTGTTCCTAACCGTAGACTGTTTAAAATAGATAGATAGATACACTTTATTGCACAGAAAATTTACAGAAATTAGTTTTACAGACATGTTCAAGTACAATATAGGTGGTCTTATTGCTATAGATCAATCTCTTCCAGACAACCTTTAGGTTTTTTCGGAGGTAAATGCATTGACGCACCGTACCGTCACCCGAGGGAATGATACACCCACCTAGAGCTTTGTGTTGTATATTCTAATCTGGCGCTCGACCGGATAAATAATAAATAAGAAGCGGTCAATTGGATTGATCATGCTTTTCCTTCCTATGACTTACATAATACGAACCACCACTAAACTAAACGAGACATACCACGGTTATCTTACAAGTGCTTTAATAGATTCTTGAGACCAATATTTAAGGGTATTTCACGATTTCTCAAACAACAGACTTCAAAAGTCGGACCTTTTTATTAAACCTTTTCCCGGATAAAGTTTTCGTGACGTCACACGGTCAGACATACGCCCGAGCGTGATGTCCGCTGAACCGAGAGACCCGGCTGATAGCGGAAGTTCCCTGCCGAAGGTATCTTGTAGGACGGGGAGGGGAGAATCGGAGTATTCTTTATGAGAGAGAAATTGCGATTTTCTTTTGAATCGTCGTTACCTGATTCTAAATTCGAAAATTTTAGTAATGTTGATTACATTTTACTGTAACCGTAATTAAAATTACATTTTACTGTAACTCTTATATAAATTATATTTCACTGGAAGTGTAATAGAAATAACATGTACTGACCTTGTGCTGACAATTCAAAAGTGCTTTTTTAAAGCTTAGGTACTTTAAAAAATGTATTTTCTATTCTGTTATATTTAACAAATGAAACTTATACAAAGATTTAGTACGATAAATACTCAATCGTTTGCTGCCTTTTTAATGTACTGTATTGGAGACAATCTTAATTTTATATAGATGTAACCAAAAAATAAAAATGTTTTTTTGGTTTTAATTGAAGACCTTTGTCAAACTCATGTGGAGTCAAATGTGTGATATCGTATAGCAAGAAGTCTATACAACAGAGCATGTGTACATGATCTGTTGTATAGACTTCTTGCTTCTTGAAAAATGATTTTTTTTCTCAGTGTGGAGTCGAGTCGACTCATTTCTTATTCTATTTTCAAAGCTAAAAATAATATTATCTGTATGACGCAAAAATTCAAACAAAACCCAGTACATCAATATAATAATACCAAAACCCCCAGAAGCCCTTTTAACGTCTATTAATTCAAAGTAATTGAATTCGCCTCGACATTACGCGGTTATTGGTTGACAAACAGCTCCATCTACTGCCTTCTTTATGATATTATGATCAAAAATAACGTAAACAAATATGAACCTTGTTGTAACAAGAACAAAGTCTCGGAGAGTGGGTATGTCTATCGTGGTGTACCGATAAAATGTATTCCGGTAGGATTGCGATCCATTTGCGAAAGATTGATTTGATTTACCTTCAGTTTGTAGAGCTTAATAGACGTAGTACGTGTTATTTAGGTATTATGGAATACTTAATGTATAGAACATAAGTTAGTGTATGGTTTGTTGAAATTTATTAGAGGGAAACATTGAAGATAGTAACAGAACTACTGTATTTTGTTGAGCATGTTTACAAATAAACATAGATTTACATTTGAGAGGAGCTTAAACATAACAATGAGCGAATGGGCTCGTTTAAAACCTGTTTACACATAAAAGATCCGTTGAAACACACAATTACACTATTACACAAAATCTACAAACTACAAATGAACTCTCGTATTAATATAACTAGTGATCTTTACATATACCACACCATCTATTGGTGGAAATCTATACTTACTAACTTATATTATAAAACTAAAAAGTTTGTATGTTTGAACGCGTTAGTCAAAGAAACTACTGGTTCATATTAAAAAAATATGTTTATAGCACATTGATCGAGTAACGCTTAAGGGTGCAGTCGCCGTATAAGATATTTTTGGTTTTGACTAGCATCTGCTCAGTGTTATTGTAGGCGATGAAATTTTTTTATGATAAGTATGTAGTTCTAAACATATTCGGCAGAGGGCAATTACCGCTAGGCTAACGGTTGATACAGCAGAAAAATTTCATCGCCTACGATAACTTGCGGTTAGCTCAGTTGGTAAGAGCAGCACGCGCGATACGTGAAGGTCGTGGGTTCAATTCCCGCACCGCAGGGGGAGATAAAATTTTTCTGTTTCTAATATCTGAAGTAATTAATGTTCAGATATTAATGGTAGCTTGTTGTATGGAGCTTATTGACATTTTTAACTGTTCAGAAGTATTTGGTCATTTTGTCTGCTCCAATATATCTGACGGCGAATGTATAACATATTAATAGGAGTGAATAATTAGTGGAAAAGGTGGAAATCGGTAATAGTTTGCGTGTGAATCCACCGCGGGCTGCTAGTTAATAACACAACTTAGAATTAGATTTTACAATCTAGGAGAGAAGCGAACTAAAAATTGGTTTTGTTAACCGAACCCAAAAATCATGACGTCATATGTATTTAAACCACTAAATCACCGATGTATAGGTATTGTAATGCAAAAGGTTGTATAAAAAACCGGCCAAAAGCGTGTCGGGCCACGCTCAGTGTAGGGTTCCGTAGTTTTTAGTGCATCACAATACTTAAGTATCCCCACTTAAAGTTACAAAAATGGGCTATCTGTGTGTAACATTGACTTGACATAGGTAGGTATACACTAAAAAATATTTTTTCAAAAATTTCAATAACTATTAAACCCATCAGGTTCAAAATAATTTTCCTAGAAAGCCTTTATGCAGTTCAATATTCTAGATTTGTTTTCATAGTTTTTGAACTTACGGTTCAAAAGTTAGAGGGGGGGGGGGGGGGGGGACACAATTTTATTTTCTTTTGATTATTTCTCAAAATATTAATATTATCAAAAAATGATTTTGGTAAACCCTTGTTCATTTTTAAATACCTATCCAACGATATATCAAATGTTGCGATTGAAATAAAAAAAAATCACTCACACAACAAGATTGACCTCATCCCACCTAATGTTAAGTGGTAATGAGGTCCTGGCTTGATATTGACCCGACCGGGAATCAAAATACGAGACCTAGGAGATGGCGCGACGCCAAAGTCCGGTCGGCTCGCCTCTCGGCTACGGAGGTCGTCAATGACTGGAAATTTCGTAACAGTACCGACTACGTCTACGAAAAACGAAACGAAAATACGAAAAGATTCGTTTTGAATATTATTTGAAAGTTCGGAAATTAAACGTAGGTTTTGATTTGCATCAAAAATATATTTTATTTTTTATTTTTATTTCTTAAGTACACATGACAAATTACAATCAACAAAAAAATAACGTATCAAAGTATAAGACACTAGTTTTTGGTAATAGGCCCTCAGTATCTTCACAAAATTACGAAAAATACCACTGAGTGAGTATACGTTTACCTATTTATCTCCGTTTGTATCATTTTATAATTGAGATTAGTTTAACAATTGTTTTAGAGAAACGTATCATTATTTTTTTCTAGATGGTACTCATTCAACTCACACACACATTTCGTTTTTGTTTGTAGGCCCACAGTAGGTATCTTCACAAAATTACGATCTTAAAAGTAACAATAAACCTCCCGTCATTCGACGTCACAATAATTTTCCCTTTACATCTTCGACGCCATTTTTCATACGACCGGGACACGGAAATCGAACGTCAGTCCCGTGCCCCGCGACAGGCAGCGCCTTTGAGCGCAGGGGACTGACAGGGTAAAACAAACGCCATATCAGAATTTTTGTTTATTTCATTTATACATTAATAACAAACATATACATAAAATTGGAGTGTCTGTAATATTAAAATAACCGCTTTTTACTACATGCATATGCATGGAACATTTTTTAGAAAACAATCTGTCTGTCTGTCTGTTTATTCCGGCAATCGGAAACTCAAACATTTATTTATTCAAGTAGGTTACATATATAACACTTTTGAATCGTCATTGAATACAATGCAATACTTTAAACGGGACGGGACCGATTTAAACGGGACTTTTACTGGTAGGAAGCCCATATAATAAGGAGTAATAAGTTACTTAGTACTTAGTAAGTTAACTTAGCCTAAGAGGTTACTTTAATTTTAGAAAAATAATCTAAATTCTGTAGTCCACGCGCTATTTCCGAATAAAATGATGCCTATATAATAATCTGATATCTCGCCATATTTAATCTAGATCCATTTATTTATTTTGAGAGAAAGAATAACTAAAATCAATACACAAAAATAAATTGAATTTGATACACAAAGACGAAATTCGTAGAAACTAAATCTCGAGATGAAAGCCTAGTGGCTAAAAATATGAACATACATAAAAAAGTCCCAGTTTGAATCTAACACTAGAACTGGGGCTTTCATTAAAAAAATATGTGCTCTACGCGTTTCTAAGGAAAATTAAAATTATTTTTAATATTATTCTTATGATATCGCACTCCCGGTGCGACACTGTCACTTTTGCAACAACTTCAAAAATGAGTTAAGTATCTATCTAAGGCTTGACCCCTGCTACTAATGTAGCACCCCCCAGGAGCTCTGGAAACCTTACTCACACGCAGGAACACAACAACACAGAAGTGATTGTTATTTGGCTGCGGTCTTCTGTAAGGTGGAGGTATTTCACCAGTCGGGCTGCTCCAGTTCGAGCGATAAATCGCTATGCCCTACCTCTCTTATCGTTTTTTAAATATTAGAACCGGGCATTAGACGATTACAAAGGTAATTTACATGAATAAAAATATTTCTCACTCTCTCACAGTTTTAGAAGAATAGGCTTCAAAATGGCGTCGTCAGTCCCCAAATTTGAAAAAAAAGTAAAACTATGTTGGTTTGTTCTTTTTTCGTTTATAAAAAGTGAATTCCCAAAAAAAGTCCAAACACGTGTTTTAGCACGTAGCCGTTTGATGCATTTGCATGCGAACGGGCGAGCGTGACGAATCGGCGATCAACTGTGGGCTGCGATTTGCAGTTTAGAGCTAGCGCGACAGGTTTACACTGATATATAGCCTCACTTGTGATTTACATAAACTATATATATATATATATATATATATATATATGTTGGAGGAAGCTATGAGTCGAGTTGATTGTTGTTTTTATGTTATAGCGTTCAATAAGATTTGTTAAGACTTTAATTACTTTTAATAATCCTAATTTAATTAAATTTAATTTGTTACATTGATTTCATTGTTAAAAAACCTTAGTAATCTAATTAAAGTTGCTAATTTTGTAGTTAACGTAACGACCAATCAGAGCAGAGCATGTGCCTCGAGCGAGGTCGAGGCGCCGTATTTTTATTTTATCGAGGCGGACAGTATTTGGTGGGACAGTTGTGGAGTAGCGATTGATCGGGTTGGATCGTTGAGAGGATTTGTTCAATAAAGTAAAATCGGTGCCTTGAACTCGCTGCTCGGTCTTATTTGTTCATTTTAATTGTAAAATTGTTTGGTTTAATTAAAAATTAGTATGAAACGGTGATCATTGTGTTTTGTGCTCGCATTTTACCCTGATGACGCCCACTAAGCCCGCAACCACTGATGACGATGCCAATAGGAATCATGTTTCTCCGACATGTATATATATATATATATATATATATATATACATACATGTCTACTATATATATATATATATATATATATATATATAGTAGTCTGCATTCGATTTTCGTTTTAGTTATGAAAAGATATAATATTTTGTGGCTGAATTATTGTGATTTATTATGCAATTCTCTTATTAACTCCTTAATATCCATTTTCATTTGTGTGGTGAAGTCTGAACATATTAAATGAGTTGGCGGAAAAGATTACTTAATTACTTATGAATATTTTAAGAGTCAGATTAAAAATTGTGTCAAAAAAAAGTGCTTTCCAAAATAAAAATATGTTATAAGATAGCCTTCTTCATGTACACAAGACTAAAGTTTATTTTTAATTTCTTTTCCAGTGAAAATTAAATTAAAAATCGGTTAATAAACGACATAGCTATCCACGAATACTTTCTTATATATAAAAATGAATCGCTGTTCATTAGTCTCGCTAAAACTCGAGAACAGCTAGACCGATTTGGCTAATCTTGGTTCTGAAATAATTGTGGAGGTCCAGGGAAGGTTTAAAAGGTTAGAAACTAAAAAAATAGGCGTTACGAAGTTCGCCGGGACAGCTAGTACTTAAATAAATATACGGTCGAAAAGAGCAACCTCCTCCATTTTCGAAGTCGGGTACAAAACATCCCATAATTTCCAACGGTGTCAACTGTTTTAACGCGGCCGCATCCGCGGACCGGGCCCGGCTATCTCTCGTTCGCGTAAATTAAATTTTTATCTTGCACAGCTCATAAAGCAGAGTCGAGCGCTTTGTTTTAACACGACGAGTCCGCTAATGTCGCCGTTTTTGACAGTTACACTTGTTTAAATGTCGCAGTTTGTACAGAATTTACGCAAATACTCGATCACGGTTCAAAAGTTGAACAAACGGTTAGGAACGCACTGACCGTGTGAATTTAACAAGTTGACTAATGCCCAGTATTTGAAAAACGAATCGTTGTAGTTATGCATAGCAACAAATTATACACAGCGTAAGCTAAAACCGTCCTACGAACGACTGATGACATGGAAAGTAAATTTGAAATTAGAATTAACGATTCGTAGAGAAACGGCTAGTCATTTTCGATATATTACTAATCGTAAAATATTGGAACCGGGCGGTTAAATAGTAAGTAAATCAACACTTATTTTGGAAGGCGGCAACAAAACATCGAGGAAGGTGGATCGCGGAGGAAGAGGATTCCGCGATCTACGTCTGCCCTTGCGGGCTTACCGCAGAGAGCCACCTCGGGATCCGTCTTGGCTTCCCCCTGTGCGGTACCGGAGGCTGGGTGGCAAGGTCAGCCTCAACACACAGGACCATAGGGTTACTGAACCCCCCCATCGCTACAAGAACCCCTTGGAGAGGGGGAAGATTAGCACCCAGTCCTGCTTTCAACTCTCGTAATGTGTATATAATTAGACTTAGACTTATAATACTTTTTTCAGACTTTCTGTACGTATAAACCTTCCTCTTGAATCACTTTATATATTTTCTAGGTGACAACCTTTATCGCAAACAAAATCAATAAAAGTAAAAACGTATTTTCAAATTAAACATCCGTAGAAATACGAATGTCAGCAGCTAATTAAAGTTCCCGACATGCCTCGCGTTGAATTATGAAGCAAATTTCGTTCACAAGATTAAAATTAACATTCCGAATTCCGTCTCACGGCAGAGCTAAGATTACCCAGCCCATTATATCAGGATTCCCCAAAAGCAGCCAAAAGGTAGAATAACAATATTTGCGCTCAAACAAACGGAACGACGAATAAAATCTCGCAAAACAAATCAAGTGTAGCTTACAACGTATGCACTAACTCGAAATTGCGACATCCGATTCCGTACCTTACTGCGAAGAGGTTAAGAGTCATACCTGATATACCAAACTGGAATAATCCATCTCTGCATGCGATTCTGAACCGTAAGTCGTTGGAATAGGAGTGAGAGACGTATGTGTTTTGAAGGCATGTTTCTCCTTGCGGCTTTTAGATGGAAACGCGGTTTACAAGGATCGACTTTTCTGAAAGGTTTCATAGGGAAAGTCGGGGCTTTAGATAGTGCTACGTCACCAATAATACGGTTTAATCTCGTATTGAATGGGGATTAGTTATTAGTTCACGACCACCGTAGCCGAGAGGCGAGCGTACTTTGGCCTCGCGCCATCTCTGAGTTCGATCCCCGGTCGGGTCAATATGGGAAACGAACTTTTCTGTATCGTCTCTGGGTGTTGTGGTACCGTCGTTGTTTCTGATTTCTGTAACACAAGAACTTTAGCTACTTACAACTGAATCAGAGCAATGTATGTGAAGTTGTCCAATATATTTATAAAGAAACTACATATATTTCTTTAATAATACTTTTTGTAGTGCTCTATGACCGGTAAAGAGTGACTTATGTAAAAATATAATGGCATGTGTCATGATCGTGCATAATTGTTGCTAAAGAAATTAAAATGATAAGAAAAGTTATTTTAATCAGGAATTAAGAGTAAAATACTTTTTTTCTTTATATTGCACTTCAAGATTGACCTCATCCCACCTGATGTTATGTGATAATGAGGTCCTAGCTTAAGGGTGACAAGTACAGCATAATACATATGTTACTGGACTTGTCGCCCTTCCATTGAAGGCTTGACCCCTGCTACTAATGTAGCACCCCCCAGGAGCTCTGGAAACCTTACTCACACGCAGGAACACAACAACACTGAAGTGATTGTTATTTGGCTGCGGTGTTCTGTAAGGTGGAGGTATTTCACCAGTCGGGCTGCTCCAGTTCGAGCGATAAATCGCTATGCCCTACTTCTCTTACTGTTATTGTGTTACTTTTATTGACTTTAAATGTCGTTTCTTTGTTTTCAGAGCAACGCCATTATTTATTTAATCGACAATTCCTGATTTTAAAAGAAAGTCTTATATAATTAAAAATGTATATTATTAACAGTAATAGTTCGTTTCTTCTATTAATCTAACTAGCGGCTTGTCGCGGCGTCGCCCGCGTTCTATACCCGTTTTTTTACATTTTCAAACGATTCTTCTCTCCTATTGGTCGTACCATACTGTTATATAGCCTATAGCATTCCTGAATGAATCCAACACAAGACATAATTTGAAAATCCGACAACTTTCATACCTCAAGGGATGATTTCCAAAAAGTGTATAAAAATGTATAGATGTATATTCTCCTACATGCGTAGTATTCACATTTATTAGATGTTGTAAAATAATTAAATATTAAATAAATATACATTCGGGACTATTCATATCAAAATAAGGTAAACAAAGTGGGCTACTAAATAAATAATAAATATGACTTAATATAAACTATTAATTTCCAGTTGATAAAAAAAAAAAAACTATTATCTTTTTCACTTAAATTCTTTGCGCGACTAATTCTAATCCTTACTATTATTATAAATCGGAAACTGAGTTTGTTTGTTTATTTGTTCAGCTTTCACGCCGTAACTACTGAACCGATTGCTTTGAACTTTTGCAGTCGTGAAGTAAGAAGTCCGGATTAAATAATAGGGTACTTTTTATCCGGGAAAAATTATATTCCCGAGGGAAAATAATTTTTAAAACAAAAATATAGTTTGCTTGATGGGTGGATTAGAGATGGCGCTGTGTGTCGTTTAAAACAAGTTAAAATATTGCAAACGAATATAAAAATGTAAATTTAGAAGCTAAATGATACGATAATGAATCCCCAAAAATGAGGAATTCCCGAGGGATGACGTACAATTCGTTTTGTCGTCTAAATTGTTTTTTACATTAACTCTGCCAATATTTATATATCTGCATAAGATAATATGTATTAGGCATACAGTTTGGACGTTTTTTAATAATTTTTCCTCATCGTTCATTATTTATCAATGATCAATGTTCATTGCGTTATAAATAACCTTATCTCAAATAGTTAAATATTTTATTAACAAATGAAAGTCAAAAGAAAATAAGTAGCAAACGATTTTAAATCTGAAAAACAACGTTGACCACCGTGCCCGATTTTGGTGTTGCGTCATCTTTTAGGTCCCAAGTTCTATTTCCGGTCGGGTCTGTATGGAAAACAAACATTTCTATATCGTCTCGAAACAGAGTGATTTCTGTAACACATGTGCTTTAGATACCTACCAGAGAATCAGAGCAATAAATATGATGCTGTTTAACATATTTATATAATTCTCTTTTTTTATAATTGAACTGAAATCGGATTTTGTAAACCGCGCCAACCGTAACCTGAGACAAACAAACAATAGAGGTAGTAGAAAGTTTTTAACTACTGCGATAACACTACAGACCTGAGTCAATATGACATCGTTATTTGGCACTGTTTTACCTTTCTTGGCTTTTTTTCTTTGGGGCACTTACTAAATCGGCTTGTTGACGCCCTCCACAAGCCCTTTGAGGCACTATAAGAAAGAAAGAAAGAAAGAAAGAAATATTGGGCACAAAACATTTAACAGTAATTATATAGGTCATAGTTTTAAGTGTACAATGTGCTAAAAAGGTTTTCCACTCAGCATTATGCCGTACATTTGGATAGGAGGCCCAAATGTTACGACGCTGGTTTTCAGTGTCACCCTATAACATCAGCAATTTTTAAATATGTCGAAATGAGAGTGTTCACGTTTTATTTCGTTAAAGTGACGAAACTTGCAAACTAATGGATTATAGTAGAACGTATTATATTTATTTGTTTACAGATGATGATGATTTCCTTGCAATATGCTATAAGTATAAAATGTGTTACCAACGAGTTAATGATTTGAACTACATATGGATATTTATCTTTATTTAGAAACATATAATTTATTGCACAAAACTTTACAGAAAATTTTTATCAGTCAAATGATAGCACAATAAGCGGTCACGTCGCTAGGAAGCGATTTCTTACAGATAACCTTATTATTTAGTTGACTGAAGAACGATCAATTTTAAAGATGATGTAAGCCAATAATACCCGTTGCCAATATTTTACGATTCGTAATGTGTCACGTTTTTCTTAATCGACTACGAGTCGGTAATACTCCATAATTTACTTTCCATACCCGCTGTCATCAGTTGTCAGTCGGTTGTTTTTAGCTAACGCCTAGTTTAATTTATTACTATTCGTTAAATATGCGTCAGTCGCGCCACTGCTCTGGTTTGTAGGTTCCATTTTGTGTTTAAATTGTAGCTCCTTTGTACCTTCACTTACATATTTTCGCCATGAAAAGTTACGTTATGCGAACGGATCTTTTTTCAAATATTAGAACTGGTCATAAGTTATTTAAGACATTCTGGGAATTATACATAAGGCATGATCTTAGAATCCGTTTTCAAAAAAGGGCCTTTATAAGTCTTAATTCTAATATTAATCCTTGGAAAATTAGATTTCTGATCTTACATTGCTGCTAAAAGCAAATCTAGAATACTTCAAAAGTTTCTCAATGAATCACACGTAGCATTAACCCCATGAATCAAGGCATTCCTTAAATGGGTTGCTGACATAATCGCCTTATTAAACTAACCCCTAATAGCTCTTAAGTCGTTCGGGGATTAAGTTAACCGCTAACTAAGTAAGTTCTATTAAACAGTACCGAATTAATACGGCGTCTTTAGTATTCCTTTGATTCAAATATAACTGATTAATTGGCATGGTTAACACATCATATAATATATTTGCCGTTGTAAAGAAGGATGTCATAATATTAACAAAAAAACAATTGCAGAAACGTGACTCTTGATTGATTTGCTGAAAAAATATGAACATTGTGAATAAAATGTATCGAAACAATTGTCAATTCCATCCAGAATATTTCATTTTAAATACTACAACAACAAACAAATATATTAATAATCACATATGTAAAGTTGACAGCACGACAAGGTAAATACTTCCAGTTCGAAATTAGTTCTTTGGTTCTAAGGTTTAAGGGTGGTGCAAAGTCCAAAGTGTAGTCTTTTATGCTTTTGATTATACAAAATTATCGAAATTATCAATTTTTTTATACATGTAGGTTGCAAATAACACTAAGGCTATTGTATAATTGTACATATAAGTTATAACAAAAAGTATAATTGAAATACAGAGTTTCATAAAATGTAAGTAATATTAAACATATGCGGATATTCATCATCATTATCATTTCAGCCTGTTTCTGTCCACTGCTGAACATAGGCCTAAATATATATGAATATGCGGATATTCGTTACTTACGAATCAAAGAATAAATACCATTTCACATTCGTAATCACATTAATCCCGCTACAAATACGGGAATCTATCATCAACTTTCTATTAAAAGTGTTAGTTCCATCTCGAATACATTTGGTCCTTCGAGCCGGATCAGGACCGAGTTCGCGAAACTTAGTTGTGCTAAAGTGTTTTTTTCCACACAAACTAAACTAAGCCGAGGAAAGTTCTGTTACTTGAGCCAAATACCGTGACGGGCACGAGTTTGATAAATATGACGGTATTTGAGTGCATTCTCAGAATAAGAGCCGGCAAGCGTGACCGAACAATGAATTGGAGGTTCCAAATAAGAACTAGTAATCTTACTCTGAACGACAGTAAATATGCTTATAGATATCCTACCAGTGGAAACAATACGAAAGTTAGTGAGCAGGTGTCTGGTTATCTGTATGTTACTCTTAATGCAAACACTGCATACCGGATATCGATGAAATTTCCAAAGCAAAGAAACATTACTTTTACTGGACCATCAGAAATACAGGGAGTTATTTCCCTCAGCATCATCTACAGCCTTGAAGGAAAACGAGGTTCACTGGGGAGTTTTAGTGGGTAGAACTGCCCGTTTATTTCTTTTTTTTTGCGCCACTCAGCTTAAGGTTCTACCAGAATACCAGCGCTGCTGCAGCATTGGATCCAATGTCGTAGCAGCTCATGCTGAGGCTGGGACCTTGTTAGCTGCGCAATCAACATGTTATTTCTTTTTTTGTTTCTTAATTCATTTTACTGTTTATCTTTTGTTCGTGTCACTTTAATGTCTGTTTACCGTATATTTATTGTGCTTGCTAATAAATAACGTCTTATTCTTATATTTCGAGAGGATAGGGCAAGAGAGTCCCACACAAGCAATAAAAAATGGTTAACTTGGACATTTATTTTAACTGTTTCATGTGGCATGCCTGAAATCAGCAGATAGATTTGATGCTACTGCAATCTGGTGGTTTTTTTGTAAAACGATAAACGTCTTTATTTACTGCAAATGTAACCCCAAAAACTGTCATAGAATAAAACTAGCCTGGAGTTGCTTATAACTTTGTTCCTCCGACCGCCCTAGTTTATGAGGGTTCCGGGAGTGACGTCACAGTTTCGCTTAATAAGCCCGGGATAATGTCTGATGCGTCACATTTTGGTAAGCCCGATGTTTTGTTTGGTTAGACGAAAGGGTGTGAATGGTTCGGCTTGTTTGTTTTTTCCGGGATCGCACACTTGTCCATGGAACGTTTAAAGTACTATTTCATTTGATATTAAGACTATAGATATACACCGTGACTTTTTAGTGGTTGTTTTCCCGCAGTAAAATCATTATATCTGAGTAGTACAATAGATTTGTGCAGGTTTTTTTTATGCAGATCAAAAAATAGCAATTTTATGATAGTGATAAACTAAACTCGAAAGCAACCTCGAAACAATAGTAGGAGCCGCGCCGCAGCTGATCGCCGGCCGGCCGGGTCATTGCCTCTCGCGCTTATCAATTCGCTGAAAACTCACTATTTACTAACAAGTGATTTCCATTTTCCCTTCATACTTTAACGGGCTTAGGACCGTCGTAAATACTTCTATCCATACTTAATTAAACACGACATAATTTTTAATTCATAACAACGTGACATGTAACCAAGATTATTGTCTGAAAATAATAATTTATTACTGAATTAGGCAATAAAGTATTTAAGGCGTATTTAAAAAATAGAAATCAACCTATTTACCATGATTTTAATTACCTAACCTAATATCCCTTTTACAAATGTACAAACAAATACTTACATTTTCCGGTAACGGAGTAATTGTTCAAAGTGTAAACCACTGCGTTCTACAAACAATCGTGCACGTTTTAATTGATTTACTTTCAATTTCAATAATGTGTCTCTATTACGTCTAACCACATCAAAGCATCCACTATCGCACTTTTTAAGGCGCCCGGAGTGTGGTACTCTTCCCGATACACAATCCGCTTAACCTCAGACCACAAATAAAAGTCCAACGGAGTAAGATCCGGGCTTCGTGGTGGCCACGGCACTGGCCCGCCGCGACGGTTATGATGTATTCGTCAAGCTCCAAAGAATGAATGGCCGGGTGACCTCTGCCTTGAGCATGAGCTGGCGTCTGGAACTGCCCGTGATCGAGTAACCGCTGGGTTGCGGCTACGATCGTCCGAGCCTGTGGTACTTGCGGGTTCAGAACACCGCGAAGACTCCATGTGCTGCGGCTCTGCGTAAAGCCGACGAGCGGCATGCGAATCATAATTCGCTTTCGCGTACAATTGCACCATAGCGACGTAGGTACTCCACGACGTAGCGCACGGGCGCGTTGAGTAGTTGCGCGGGCGGCGTTCGCGGTGCACTGGAGTAGAAATGAGTGAGTGAGACAGTCGCACGAGCGCTGCGAGCGGTGCCTTTGTGTCTGTGTCGTTTGTCACGAGGCGGTTCGTTTCGCGGAGCGCGTGCGTTGCAGTTTATGCTGTATTGCCTAGGACTTAAGACTTTTTTTTGGTTTAAAGAAGGTTTTCGTGCAAAGAAGTACCTTCATACGTCAGAATCTCGGAATATAACTATTCGTTTCTCACGCTTTCGAGTTGATGATTATTTTTTTGATTAATTTAAAACTAAAATAGTATTATTTAAAAAAAAAACTCGCACTATTCGATAGTGCTACTAAAGGTTAATCGTTCTGCTGCGGGAAAACAACCACTAAAATTTCACGGTGTATAATGTGGAAGTGGCTCCTTTATTATGTTTTTGGAGAAAGGTTGTGTTATTATTACGACCTCCTTAACCAAGAGGCGGGCCGGACTCTGGCGAGGGCCCGGATTCGATCCCCAGTCGGGTCAATGTGGGAAACGAACTTTTCTGTATTGTTTCGGGTGTTGTGGTACCGTCGTTGTTCCTGATTTTTGTAACACAAGTGCTTAAGCAATTTACCATAGAATCAGAGCAATGCATGTTATGTTGTCTTATATTTATTTATTAGTAGTGTAAACTAGTTTTTGATCTAGTGGTAACGACCTAAGACCCGTTATCCAGTGGTTGTGGGTTCGATTCCCGTGGTATCAATATCTACATATGTGTGTTGTTTCTAGTTTCGGAAAGACATTTTCAGAATGTCCGGTACGAAACATCGTATCATGTTAGGCCATGTATCGATTTATAGGCCTTAGAATTCATCCAACCATTTGTCATTGTATAGGTTTTTAACACGCTTTTATTAGCTCGGGTTGTATGTATCTATGTATGTAACGGAATCTTTGAATCTTAATTTGACCCACTTCCCGGTCTTTGATTAAGATGAAATTTTGCACACGCTCTGAGTTCTGATGACAATACATGACTAGCTAAGAAACGTCATTACAAATCCAATATGGCGGCCTCCCCAAGATGGCGAACTGACTGTTTGAAATGCACTTCCATGATATGGGTATCAAAAGAAAGGGTTTGCTGTCAGGAATACGAAAAAAATAGTCACGTGATTCAAATCCAATATGGCGGACGTCCAAGATAACGGACAGGCTATTTGAAATGCACCCCTATGATATGGGTATTAAATGAAAGGGTTTGCTGAATGGGATACGAAAAAGAATTATATAATTATTGATACATGAGAAAACTAAAAAGTAGAAAATAAAAATAATAGTTTAAAAAACTAAAAAACACGCTTTTAGCTCGCACTAAAAATTACAAAATAATTCAGACATTTAAGAAAGAAAGCATGGAGCGTTTTGTCCAAAAAGAGTAAAGATAACATAAACGCTCCACGCTTTCTTTCTTAAATGTCTGAATTATTTTGTAATTTTTAGTGCGAGCTAAAAGCGTGTTTTTTAGTTTTTTAAACTATTATTTTTGTAATACGTTTTATTCATTAGACAAGACAAGACAAGTTCCAATCTCGAGACTTAAATCTACAGTAATATTTTCTTAGGATGTAGATGTTTCCATATTGAGATTTGCAAAGTTTTTTTCCCTAGAAAAAACATAAAAAGTTCGAACGCTCTTTTCATCCCATCAGCAGCATCGGGGACAAATGCCTCATCTTAACAGCCAATCAGCGGAATCGCAATCGGAACGTCAAACGAGATCGACGTCTCAGCCGCTCCTTTGAGCGGCTTTTTATCGAAGACGCTCTTTTAATTGTCCTTCTCTTTCCCCTGAGGGTGTATCTCACTGGGCTACAAATGCCATGAAGATAAAAAGCATTGTACCTCTTTATTATCTGAGTGAAGTGAGGTGCCACCTTTAGTGACCGGTCTGCTCCAGCTTACCTCTTAAAATAAGATAATACTTAATACTTTTTTCACTTATCAAAATAAAACTATATGACTTAGTTCAAAGTATTCTACACATAGCTATAAGTTAGATACTGCTACTGTAACTAATCTTCTCAGTTTCTTACCGGTGTCTTCGCGGTAGATATAGGTTCCGAACCGGAAGTAGAATCACTTTGCATTGTATTCAATGACAATTCAAAACTGTTACATGTAACCTACTTGAATACAGTAATATTTGAGTTTGAGTCTATAGTCTATTTTTATTATGCTTCTCGCAGCACTAGCAAATTTTTAACAGAAATATATCATCTCCCCTTATGAAGTGAGATTTGAAACCACGACCTTCACGTATAACGCGTGCTACTTCGATGCAAAGACGGATCCCGAGCTGGGCTGCAGAGAGCAGGTGGCTCAATGCAGCAAGCCCGAAAGGGCAGAGGTGGATCGCGAAGGAAGAGAAGGACCTCGAAGTTTTGTTGCCGGCCTTCCTATCCTCCGCGGCCGTTGGGTCTCGCAACTTCATCTGACTTTCAGAAGAAGAGCTAGAGTTAGTCTCGAGTGTACGCAGTGGCGGGGCAGGCATTTCTACCTCGAGAAACAAAAAGCTCACACATAACACTGTTCACTGATCATTGATCACAATGCAAAATGATTCTACTGCTAGTACGAAACTTATATTTATCGTGCAGACACCGGTAAGAAACTCAGCAGATTAGTAACAATAGCAGTGTCTAACTTTTTGCTGTGTGTAGACCACTTTAGACCAAGTCATGCAGTTTTGTTTTAATTGGTGAAAAATCATTAAGTAGTTATTTTTAAGAGGTAAACTGGACTCATTTCCCAAAAGTGGCAGTTCACAATTAATTGAATTGACCTGATCTTACATACATCGTGCGGGGAGCCGCTGGATGCAGATAGCGCAGGACCGCGCGTTGTGGCGTTCTGTAGGGGAGGCCTATGTCCAGCAGTGGACAAAAAGAGGCTGATGGATGGATGGATGGATGGATCTTACAAACATTGTGCTCTCAGTCTCCCAGTGCGAGAGCTCCTCAACCGTCTTTCGTAACTAATTGGATTGTTTACGAAACAAAAGCTCGTATTGTTTCTTTGTTCCAAAGGCTTTGTTGTTTTTTGGCAGATAGTTTCGTATCAGACCGAACTTGGAAGTGCGCTATTTCAGCTGATCGTTCTGTTCTGAAGTTCGGCGACTTTCCACTTTTATATCCCGATTTGATCTACTCACACAATGAGGATGGCGGTACCGTTTCTTCCGATTCCTTCGAGTCTTACAGCTGTTTTGTATTAATAAGTATTGTTATCGAATGTCGTTTTAGTTGGAGACAGTGGAATTAAGGGAAACAGTTTTTTAGAGGATATTTATAGTTAATTTAACACGACTAAATATTTTTTTTCTTGATTATAAATATAAATAAATATAAATATCGGACAACATCATATACATTGCTCTGATTTTGTGGTAAGCAGCTAAAGTACTTGTGTTACAGAAATCAGAAACAACGACGGTACCACAACACCCAGACCCGAGACAATACAGAAAAGTTCGTTTCCCATATTGACCCGACCGGGGATCGAACCCGGAACCTATGAGATGGCGCGACGCCAAAGTCCGGCACGCTCGCCTCTCGGCCACGGAGATGATTGGTGTAAAGATGGAATGATTGAGAGTATGTTTTGTGTTGATAAGCAACTTGAATTCTTTAGTGAAGCACGAGTATTTTAAAGCAATGTTGAAGGGGGTTGACATAATTTTGCGACAAATCACAGGTGTTCTTTTCAGTTTATATAGATAGATAGATACACTTTATTGCACAGAAAAATTTACAGAAATTGTTTTTACAGACATAATCAAGTACAATTTAGGTGGTCTTATTGCTAGAAAGCAATCTCTTCCAGACAACCTTTAGGTAGAGGAAATTGTAGATTTCGAGAAACGGGTGCGGGCGTGCAATAGTTTTATTGTGAAAATATTAACAGGAAACATAAATACCATAACATGATTAATATAAAAAAATAATAATATATATATAAATACATATATATGTACATATGGAAAAAAATATATGAAATCAGATTAAATACCAACAAATGCTTTATTTAAAATACCTTGATAAAGGATACAAGTTTACGTTTAGTTGAGAGAAAGAAAGAAAGATTTCACTCTTGATTTAGAAATGGGAGGGGACTCAGATTCCCTGATAGATAAAGGAAGGGAATTCCATAAGCGTATGGACTGTTTCAAGTAACGCGTGGTGCCTTAACCCTTGGGGTGCCTGGTGGGTCTGACAGACCCATCACTTCAAGGAATCGACAATATTTTAGAAAATTCATAACTACCGCCGCTGTGCGCCTGAGTAGCTTCGTGTTATAGACTGGCGGCTAGATTGCCGCCCCTCCCACAGTCCGCAACGCGCACGCATTCAAGTACCACATGTTTTATGTGCACTCGGGTCTGAGAAACCCGACCAGGCATGCGGCGTAACTTTTAACTGGTAAGTAATTATTTTTGCATATGCAAGTGCATTTTGCATATACCAATGTAACTAGAAGAGACTTTATAAAAAAATTGGGCATGGCATTGAGCGCTCCATATTAAGCTGAATGTCAAAAAAAACAATTTGCGTCTTCCGATTGACCTAAGGAAGAGAATTAGCTCTCATATAGGAGAACCCTTGGAGCCACCAGCTAAAAGACAAGATGCTGGTACAAAAAAGACGTTGCTATTTATGCCCTGCTAAGAAGGATCGTAAGTCTAAGTACACTTGTATTTCTTGCACGAGTCACATTTGCTTAGAACACGTAAATTTTATATGCGAAAATTGTCGCACAAATACTGAGTAGTTATTAATCAATATTCTTATTTTAGTTACCAAAGTTAATAACCTTTGAGTTGATTCATCTGTGTTTTATATAAATGTCTGAAGTCTGATTTTAATCTCTATTAAAAAGAGTTTAATATTGTAGATTTAAAGGTAAGTGTTACCTAAGTATGAGAGTTTTTTTAATTGCTCAATAAAACTTTATAAAAATAATTTATCTTATTTTTTTCCCCTTTTTCATTCTGAAACAATATTGAATATAAATCAAAACTTGTTATTTCGGTTTGTAACACATCAAAATAAATAAAAATATCCAATTATGTTTACGGGTCTGTCAGAGCCACCAGGCATGCCATGTGATTTTTACTTACCAGGCTCCCCAAGGGTTAAACCATCGGGTCTCGAGAAATTGCTCATGGCAATTTGCTCGACACTTGTTATGCATTTGAATAATGCCTACTTTAAAGATTATAAACTACGTTTTTATATTATCGAACAATTTCACTAATGCCCGGTTTCAATATTTTACGATTCATAATGTGTCAATAATTACTCCTAATCCGTTTTTCTAATTTACTTTCCATATCAGCTGTCATCAGTCGTCAGGCGGTCGTTTTTAGCTTACGCCTCGTATAATTTATTACTATTCGTAACTAAAACGGATCATTTTATAAATATTGGAACAAGTCATTAATGATAAATAAGATAATTGCCGACCTCCGTAGCTGAGGGGCGAGCGTGCTGGTCTTCAGCGCCGCGCCATCTCTGTGGTCTCGGGTTCAATCATTATGGGAAACGAACTTTTTAAATTGTTTCTGATTTCTGTAACACAAGTGCTTTAGCTACTTAACACAGAGCAATGCATGTGATGTTGTCCAATATTATTTATTATTTATTTATTTATTCATAAATATAATGACACACTTGTCCTTCCTCTAAAGTACTCTCCGCCGAATCTCCAGCCTTCCGTAAGAGTCATTCAAAGAGTAGTTTAGTCCACTCGGAAGTACTGTCCCAAATTCAATTTGGTCGCAAACAGCGATACGGCCCAGGGCGATGTATTAAAAATTCACTCGCCGATAGTAGCCGTTTTGGCGGGAAGTCGTTTGCCCAGACCTAAGGTTGGTTCTTGAAAAAAAGGTAAATTTTGCGAGCACCTACAAAGGCATTATAGGGATGGGAGTATCACAAATTTATCGATATGTATACAAGAACGAAGTTGCAAAAAAAGTTGCATAGGATGCGTCACGCGAGTAAATTTTATCGTGCTCGTAATAAATGTCAAAATCGATAAAATTATCTGTTTTGATTGCTGATTAGCTGAAAATAATAGTATTGTGCTATCATCCTATCAACAGTTTAAAAATCTGGCGTATGGCAATTTTAATTAAGTAAACGTTGATTAGCTAATTGTGTCACTACTCAATGAGACACAACATTAGGTGTTGACATTAGTCTTAACACTCAATTGCACTTAAGCGCATAATATTTTGTTACACATTACACATCTGTGTATTTTTTAGTATATTATTATGTTGTTAGTATGCTTATTTTCATTATTTAATAGATAAATATATTTTGAAGACGATTAAGTCAAAGTCAATCTTTTTTATTCACATAGATTACATTAGTAATACTTATGAATAATCTCTATATAAAGCAAATGAAGCTACCTCCGGTTCGGTTTAAGATATAAGCATACATCAATGTCTACTTATTAAATATTAGCTGTTGCGTCCACCTTTTTACGCGCTAATTCGACATAAAAGGTACACCATATGTTATTCCAGTATTTAAACTGTCTAGTTAACAAATTTAATCTAAAGTTAATCAGAAGTTAGCGCGTAAAACAGTAATTAACAATTACCCATCAAACAACCATTCACCTTCAAAATGTAAATAAAAAAATAAATGCGCCAGACAACCACACCAATAACTTGGTCTCAAACTAAGGTTTTCCCTTGTAAGTACTATGAGTACCAGACGACGGACACTAACTGGGGGCGTCATCACAGCACACCCAGACCCAAGTCAATTTAGTATTCCAAATTGACCCGACCGGGAATCGAACCCGGGACCTTTCGCGCTTTGGCCGCCTACCTTAGCCACTGCGCAACCGAGGTCGTCAAAAAATAAGATTTCTTTGTTGTTTTTTAAGCAATAATAAACCTTGATAGGTAAAAAAAAATTAATTTTTAATATCGATAAATACCGACACTGCCTCATCCCTATCAGCCCTTATAGCCAGTGTATATTGGATGAACATCACGTAAGCTTGCTATTATAACTCGTGAGTGGTCGAAGGGCTACAACGGTTCCCTAAGGTAATAACATAAATACCTGTGAAGGGTGCTCTAATCCTTTTTTAGGGTTTCTACTGGGAGTGGATTGGGCTTAAATGGTACCTTTAGTGGGTATAATCGTATGTTGGAATATATCAGATACTAAAACATACATTAACCTGATTTAAGAGAAACGTGAGTTCTTAAATACAAATACGTCAATCTTCTTATATATAAAAATGAATCGCTGTTCGTTAGTCTCGCTAAAACTCGAGAACAGCTAGACCGATTTGGCTAATCTTGGTTCTGAAATAATTGTGGAGGTCCAGGGAAGGTTTAAAAGGGTAGAAACTAAAAAAATAGGCGTTACGAAGTTCGCCGGGACAGCTAGTAATAAATAAAAATCATTTATTAGTTACCAAAGGGATGTTACCCTTTTAATCACTAGACAATGTAACATTTAGTACGTATTGGTACAAACATCTTTATAAAAATGTAAAGAAAAATAAATACAACGTCTTTTCATCAAAATATTCGATCTCTTTTAAGAAGTATCAGGTGTTCACGAAATATTCCTTTGGTTGTTATCAAAATTCAAATTAAGTACATGTGTCACTGTTTGAAATAATATGTGTGTTTTATATTTTGGTTTGTATTTTGTTACCGTTCCAAGAATATAATTTATTATACTATAATTTGTCTTGCGCGTCAATGTTTTTCTGACTAGCGCTTCGGTGTTGGCCCTGTTGCGTTGAAGTGCCGTAGAAACTCAACTCATGTTATCTTTTATAAAATTGATGTAACAATATAGTATATAATCTTTGCAGTAATTAACTAACTATTTTAACCCTTAAGGTATAAGGTTTTGGTACGGCCAGCTTACAAATATGGTACATAACTTACAAATATGGTACAAAACATGCAAAAAAATATATAAAAAATATAGCTTATGTCTAGCGTACATATTTTATGCTATCAAGTCCAAACATCTTTGCTATTAAATAGTTCTCTATTTTAGAATTTTCTCATTAAACATTTTTTTACCACAAATTTAGATCTTTGCATAGGTAAGAATATTTTCTAGCAGCTTGTAAAAAATCTTCAGGCTTAACCCAACAAAAGAATTACTAATTTCTTGAAGTCTTAGATGTGGAACAGCAAGTTTACGTTTATTTCTTGTGTTGATGTTATAACATTCTGACATCTTAGAGAAAGAATGTAAGTTTTTGCTTACGTTAACAATAAAATCAAAAATGTATTGTGGAGCCCAAAAACACACTCGAAATAAAAGATGAATGTTTCATGGTCTTAAAAAAATACCGTAAAAATGTCTCCTGTTCTGACAAGTGACTTATCGTCTCCATTTCTGAGAGGATGACGGGTCCCCGAGGAGTGGGGAGCCAGACTTTTTGACGACACTTTGAAAAATTAAAATCTCCCCGGGCAAAAATTTTGGGGAAAAAATTTCACTTTTCGCCTGTCGTTAATTTTCACAATTTCACGTAACTGATATTCATCGCGAGCTTAGACGTTTAAAAGGTGCCTCGGACGCCATTTTGCCTCAGCGGTAAAGTATCTGTCAATGTCATTATGACAGACTGTTGAAGTTAATCATGGGTTCGGAGGGCGGAGGGAAAATGTGGTCAATTTGTTTGCTTTGATTTTGGTATTTTGGGTCACAAAAACATGGCGGAAGTTTAGATTTATATTTCTTTCGATCCAAATAAAAATTATAAATGTTTCATCATTAATTAATCGTTTATTGTTTCTTCAGTGATAGAAGTGCACATGATATTTTTAAGGTAAGATCACTATATAACCCCCCTTGAATTAGAGCACTTCAATGTGTAAGAAAACGCTGGCGTTAGCAACTAATTTGTCGAAAAAAAGTACCAATTTGTATTGTTTTTTTCCTCCTAATACGAGGAGCATTTTCTATTAGATAACCCTTGGGTCATGCATTTAAAATAGTTGTATCTCCTTTTAGCACAGCTGTCGTATCCACAGAAGGTGGTTCAACATTGCACACAGTCTAAATATTACAACAGTACAGAAGGTTTAAATATCCGTCCATAATGACATTCACATAGTATAGTTATATAGTTTCACACTCAGTAGGTCTACATTAACAGGCATACAATTAAATGTTTACATAGTACTAACAGTTACTCGTTAAAGCGTTGATAATATGGATTTTTTATTTATTAATTTTATTTATTAATTAAATTATAAATGAAATAAAATTATATTAAAGGTTTTAATTATTTTGTTACTGTTATTGTGGTTAGTTATTCTATAAACAAGTAGATTAACTGAAACCTCTTTTATTATTGTTATTATTTCTTTGTAATTACGATATTTTATTTATATTTACACATCACAACCTAAAATACCAACCTAGTTATAGGAAGAGCGGGACCTCCTGGCACAAGTATCTGCGCATACTTAAAAGGCGGTCTCAATCACTAATGGCAAATTGTAACATTGTGATTGTAAATAAACATTTTTTTTTTTCATAGTTTTATAGTGGACTTAGAATAAGCAGATCTTTGGACTACCATAACACGGTAAAAAATTAGTTACAATATTGTCATATCTGTCTAATAAACTGAATTCCTCTTTTCATTATTTTCTCTCTATAACATAGCACTGCAAAGTTAACTAAAAAAATCTTTCTCTGTCAGAAAATTTATTATTAGTAAAGGATCTTTGTATTTTCATGTTCAAATTCATCAAGATTTAATCAGTAGTACTTGTAAATCACCTTTACAAAAGAAAAAAGAAACTCGACCGCCGATTTCTATGACTACCAAGAAGGAAATCGTAATTATTTTCATAAAAAACGCTAATTTCATGCTCTGACCAAACCGACTGCTATACATTTGTGATTTACCACTTCAAACAATTTCAGTTAATCCCTAATCTAATAATTATTGATACGAAAGTTGTAAAGAACATATCGGTTTGTTACTCTTTCACTCAAAAAATACTTAACAGAACAGAATTTATTTACGATACTTTTGTCCCAAAATAAAGCGAACGGAGTTGCGGGAAATATTTCTTGCAACTGGTTTAAAATTAATGAGCTTTCTTATGTTGATTCTTTATAACTAAGGACAGTGATCGTCGATGAATGTGGATGTTTAGCATTTAGCTGAAATCTACTGCATTGGTGTGTGTCCATCTCATATCTTACAAGTGAACAGGACTGATCAAGAGATGGCCTGACATTTTATTTCTGCATTTTCTTAATTCTTAAATACTTTTTTCACCAGGTACTTTTTACACCAAAAGCGTAGCTTTCAAACTGTGATTTTCTAGACTGTGGTCTGTCTGCTTCCAGGCGAGACGGGTTTGATCCCCCATCCTATTTGCAAACGGATTTGCATCTTGAATAAACGGATTTTAACCATGTGTGCAATCCAGGTTTCTGAATGTCGTTTACTGTTTACTGATTTAATTAACTAGGTGTAGTTATTGTTGAAGGAGAGTTTAATACTTTGAGTGTAATACTTGATAAAAGCCTTTTGTTTTTAGGGTTCCGTACCTCTAAAAGAAAAAACGGAACCCTTATAGGATCACTTTGTTGTCCGTCTGTCCGTCCGTCTGTCAAGACCCTTTTTCTCAGGAACGCGTGGAGGTATGAAGCTGAAATTTATATCAATTACTCAGGTCTACTGTCCCTTGAAGCTGTGAAAAAATCAAACTTCTAAGCCAACGCAATCAAAAGATACAGCCGTTTATGCCGCAAATTTTTGACACTTGCAAGGGAATCAAAACCTACAGGGTGCTTCCCGTGAACTCAGAATCTTGAAATTTGGTACGAAGCAACGTCTTATAGCATAGATAAAGGAAAAATTACGAAAACTATAAATTTTTAGTTACATCACATAATATATATTTTTTAAATAATTTTAAACTTACTACCCATTTCCTCATAAACGCGTAGAGGTATTAAATTGAAATTCATACCAAATACTCAGGTCTATAATACCTTTAAGTTGTAACAAAATTTTGATTTTCAACGCAATCAAAAGAAACAGCAATTTAAGCTGCATATTTTGAAACTCGCAAGTACTCGCAAGGGAATCAAAACCTAAAGGGTACTTCCAGTCGACCTAGAATCTTGAAATTTGGCATGAAGCAACGTTTTATAGCACACATAAAGGAAAAATTCCGAAAACCTTAAATTTTTAGTTACATTACAAAATATTTATGCTCCTCCATCTTTCCCCATTGTAATGTTATGAATTTCATTTTGCAATAAAAATACCATAGTTATGACTCGATTGTCGTAATGAACGAACTTTGTAAACCTTGCAGGTTTGTACGGAACCCTCGGTGCGCGAGTCCGACTCGCACTTAGCTGGTTTTTTTAGTTATAATATGCTCATGTTAAGCGTTAATTAATTTTTGTGTTATACTGTACTATGGCATGATGATTAAATTTTTATGGTCACATCTCCATCGATGAAGTATTTTTGACAGTTTACAGCGGGCAACTGTTCACAATCATGACGCATGTGCCAGCCATCGCTTCAATCAACGATGAACTATCTCAACCCAAAATTATCTAAGCCATTCCGATTCTCATCGCCTCAATTACAAAATCCTTATAAGGAACAGATCTGCTGGAATAATAGGTGTATTACCTCTGAAACTAGACACAGATACCAAGACTGACTCTTATCATTGTATCGAACTTCCTCAACCCCCAAGCAACGTGTCTCCGCCTTTGTCAATTCCCCTAATGGAACATTGCACAACGATCAATTTAGCGATTAATCGAGTCGAATCCAGTCTGGTATCCGCTTAGTGGGGATTATTCAAAGAATCCGAACACAAATTAAATTGCTCCGGGAGGTAACCGTAAATGTGCCGTAATCGCGTTACGGCTAGTCCGGGCGGCCGTCTCAAACAATTTGGGAAGCTTTTACACGAGATAAACACGAATTATCGTGCGGTCGCTTGTCAGCGCTCGTTTGTATAGAGGTAAACAATAACGTAACGTTGTTGTCAATTGATTCTGTCTGCAAAGTTGAAGAAGTGATTACTAGTTAATCTAAATTATATGAAGGCTCAACATGCGTGACACATTAATTTTCATCAGAAGACAAGACGATCGACACCATTAATTGGCTGATAGCACAGCGTATACCTATTTTAGCCAATCTGTTTGGATATTATACTTTAAAGTTTTTTTTAAAGTGCCTATTGTATGAATTTACTTGTATGTCTTGAGATCACGAATCGAAGTTTTAGGCTCTAGCTGGACTATTTGTATCCTTAATATCAAATATGTATTATCATCTCATTGGTTTTGACGTAAAAACATCAAGGGCAAACTTACTTTCGAATTTATAATTTTAGTAAAGGCGAGTATGTTTGACAGTATTGTTTGAATTAATAATAGTAAACACTAAAACAAACTTTTTATTTTATTTTTATATAGTTGCCTACTTGAAAAATAATATGACGGAAAAATAATCAATGGGGTTCAACTGAAATATTAAGTTATTGATAACGATACCAAAAAAAGGCTTCTTGTGTTTAATTGGTATCTGTAAAAGATAAGTTCTGGTAATGTTTATTTTGTTAAATAAATAACTCACAGAATAAATATTATGGTATTTTTTTTTATATTACACTTCAAGACTGACCTCATCCCACCTGATGTTAAGTAGTAATGAGGTCCTAACTTAAGAGCGACAAGTACCGTATAATAAATCTGTTACTGGATTTGTCGCCCTCACCTTGAAGGCTTGACCTCTCTTACTAATGTAGCACCCCCCAGGAGCTCTGGAAACCTTACTCACACGCAGGAACACAACAACACAGAAGTGATTGCTTTTTGGCTGCGGTCTTCTGTAAGGCGGAGGTATTTCACCAGTCGGGCTGCTCCAGTTCAAGCGATAAATCGCTATGCCCTACCTCTCTTAAAAAAGAGAGAGGTAGATTATTAATCGGAAATTCCTCAGTAGATACACTACTTTTTAATAATAATATCTTTTCATGTGTAACAAATACATATCACCATCTGTTTACTTTTGGGTAGTATTAAGACGCTGTAGACATATGACTGCATAGTTCTACATAATTCTGCTTAATATAGAGAGTGTGACAGTTCACGGTCCTTATATTGACGATAATGCAAAGTTTATTGATCCATAAATCCTTCAACAAATTAGATTGCTCCAAGAAGTGGGTGTATGTCATAATCTCATTTCCGCTAGTCCGGGCGGCCGTCTCAAACAATTTGGGAAGCTTTTAGGCTTCCATGCAATAGTTAAGCTGAATTTATCTTGCGGTTGCCTGTCTTCTGCTATTTGTATGCAACAATTAAGTTGGTTTGAAGCTATTACAAATTTAGTAATGGAGAAGATTGATGAAAGTGAAACTATTTTTCTAAAGGAATAAATAATGGTTTATTTTTTTCACTCACAAAGATAATAAAACAATACGAATATAAGTATACGATAATAATTGATGACCTTCGTAGTCGAGAGGCGAGCGGGCCGGACTTTGGCGTCGTGCTATCTCTGAGGTTACGGGTTCGATCTCCGGGCGGGTTAATATGGGAAACGAATTTTTTCATATTGTCTCGGTTCTGGGTGTTGTCGTACCATTTATTTATTATAAGGGACCCAAATTTTAGGCATAGCGTTTGAAATTATTTTTGCTAAAGACCTACCTATAATAGATATAAATACGTCGTAACGCCTATTTGTTTCAAAAAATTTTAACCTTTTAATTCTGGACCTCCATAATTATTACAAAATCAACTTTAAATATGAGAAACAGAAAATTTTTATCTCCCCTTGCGGTGCGGGAATCGAACCCATGAAAAACAACTAATCGGTTGATACAGCAGAAAAATTTCATCGCCCACGATAACTTGCGGTTAGCACAGATAGAAGAGCAGCACGCGCGATACGTGAAGGTCGTGGGTTCGATTCCCGCACCGCAAGGGAAGATAAAAAAATTCTGTTTCTAATATTTAAAGTTCGCTAGTACGGCGTAAAGTACTATAGGAATAAAAAATAAAAAATCATTATTAGCCAAATCGGTCTTGTCGAGTTTTAGCGAGACTAACAAACAGCGATTTATTTTTATATATATTATTACATACACTAACTCTTTTCAAAATAACAATAATTCACTATGCAAGGTACTTAAATAAAATATACACATTTAGATTCACATAAGAATTGATTGATTCATGTAACTTGTCTTCTGCATTTGTATTTACAGCAGCCATCTTTTTTGTTTCAGGTACCTACTTGCTACAATTATAAACGTACTTGAGAACGAGTCTTCCTTTGAAGTTGGACGACAAACAAAGCAATCACAGTTCTACGGCCAATTACGATGCAACTCAAGGCTGGCTGTTGCATTAATGCATCAAACTGCATCCACTTCAGATGTAATCGTTTTATGCTGCCCTGATTTTAATGTCTTGCGATCGGTCTCTTCGCTCCTTAAATAACGTCAACTTTTGTTACCAGTTTTGTAACGCTTTGGCCAATGAAACTCGCATTCCTCGAGGGATATAAAGTTTAAGATTTTTGCGTTCCTTTTCAAACATTTAAAATCAGTTCATCAAAAGTTAAAATAAGTTAGCTATTTCTGTTGGTGTAACCTAACCGAAATATCGGGCAGTAAGTTAGTTCGTATTAAGTACTAAAAATGGTTTCGCGTTTTGACTCGCTAACTTATTTTAATCCTTGAAGGAATTTTATGATTTAGTTTTTCTGTATCAAATAACATTTTTTTTCTTATACTATTAACTTTACTTATACTATATAATATAAATTATTATATTTTAGTAAAATTTAATTTAAATGTTATAGGTATTCTTTCCATTTGATCATGTGCATGAGAACGTGTATTTCATAAGAATATTAAATTGTTTTAGTTGTAAATGTATGTTATTTATATACTGATTTTAACATTTGATTCAATGATATTAATGTTTAAGTAAAGAAAAACTAAAACACAGTGCTCAAAGGCATATTATTATATCGAAATTAAAACTAAAATCTTTATAAGTATTGGCCTGCGCTATATTGCATGTTTTATTAAAGCTCGTTTCCAACATTTTACGATACGCAATGTGCCAAAAATGACGATCCGTTGTTCTCCAACCGACTACGTGTCTTAAACGGTTTCAGCTTACGCCTCGTATGATTTATTACTATCCGTTACTTAAACGGATCGTTTTTTAATATTGAAACCGGTCATAAAGCTAATTTATTGGAGCTTTATCCCTAATACAAACTCGTGCTTCTGCGTACAAAATCCCCTCTTATTTGACCCTAATTTCACCATCCTTAAACAGGGTGTTAAACAAAGTCGTTAATGTTTGAATGAAACTTTCAGCACTGGGACATAACGCAAAATGTCCGAATTCAAATCCAAACGCTTCCCTTGGAATCTCCAAAGTATGTATAAATGGTTCAAGTTTTAATCTGCCATAATAAACGCGGGGATAGGGTTGGCACTCTTCCCGGGTCGCTGAGACAGTTGTGGAAGTGCCATTTCTTTTTGCGAGTTCGTAATTAATTTACTAAGAATTTTAATTTTAAAAACCTGGACTGTTTGGCATTAGCGATTTTCTTTATGACTTAATAGCGAACAATGTCCAATATGTTACGTTGATAATATCCACACTCATATTATAAATGTGAAAGTAACTTGCATAATCTAAAAATAACAAAGTACTACTTAAGTCCTGTTTTTTATATTTTCATTGAGGGAGTAGTATCAAAAAATACAATCCAACATTTTGTGGTGGCCATCATTTTAATTGGTTTTCATTAAATGTAACTAAGCCACTCTCCATTAATTCACCTTTCGAACAAATAAAAATAAACTCCAAATCTGTTTTTTCCAATAGACAGACATGTCAAATTTATAACACTTCATCTACTATATTATATAAAACACTATGATACATTTCAAATCCAAGATGGCAACTATTAGGTAATGATAAAAGTATGTAATAGGCATAGTCAACGTTACAGTTTGGTTTTTAACAGCGCTTATGTTGTAAGTACATATAAGTACCAATATAAAATTGACGATAGGTTTTTTAATTAAAATAATTAAAGAGGTCTTATCTCCTGGTCAGGTCCAAAGTTCAAAGTATAGTGTGTTTTGATCTCTATGTAATCCAGTTTCAAAAAGTTCCAGGCTTTTCTTTTCATTTTAATATTTTAATGAAACGGGAAAATGTCCTCTCCCCTTGCGGTTGCGGAACTGAGTTCAGTTGGAAGAGCAGCACGCGCGATACGCGAAGGACGTGGGTTCGAATCCCACAAGGGCAGCTGAAATTTTTCAGTTTCTTTAAAACATTTTAAGTTCGCTAATGCAGTGTAAAAGACTATAAAAAATTTAAAAATGTATGTTTTTTTATTAAGTTGAAAACCCTATCAGAGAAGGATAACTCGTAGGCTCGCGTTAATGAAAACTTCAAATTTATTCCTTTGGGAACAATTTCGGGAAGATTATTATCACTTAGGAACAGTATTATAATCTCAAGTTATATGATGAGTTGCGTTCGAGACTTTTAATCATTTTAAGACACCGGTCCTGAGACAGCAATCTGACACCTAGTATTAAGATAAGATTTCTAAGCCCTCGGGAGAAGGGAGAAATTTAAAAAGGTGCAAGATGGGAGAATATTAACTTTTTGTGATTAGCTGCTTGAGATTAAACAAGACATCAACTTTAGTGACGTATTCAAATCTGGTCAAGTGCGAGTCGTATCCCCCCCACCAAGGATCTCATTGCTACTAATTTTCCTGTAAGAATAAACAAACGACTTGTTACTGGAAACTGGTAGTTTTTTATTCATGGCTTTTTTGTTAAACAAGATAGGCTCGTGAAGGGCTCACGTTTGATGGAAGGTCATAATAAGATCTAGGATGGTATATCCACATTAGCGTAGAAAGTATGTATATACAAAGGCATAACTTCCAACTGCCAATTAGTGATATTTAAAACGACGAAACATTTTGTTTGGATATTTTCGAACTTTTTCCTTGACTGTCAGCGTCAGTTGTTGTTGTTGCAAAATTTACTACAAAAAATTCGTCTTAAAACATTTCAATATCATTGTTCATGTAGGTTACATATAACATTTTGGAGTAGTCATTGGATTCAATGCAAAGTGATTCTACTTCCGGTTCGGAACCTATATCTACCGAGAAGACACCGGTAAGAAACTCAGCAGATAAGTTACAGTAGCAGTATCTAACTTATAGCTATGTGCAGCTCGCTTTAAACCAAGTCATATTATAGTTTTGTTTTGATGAATTATGAAACAATGATGTACTCAAGTAAGATTTACTTCCGAACAGGCCAGTCAGATAGTTATCTTTATATTTACTCTAAGCAGGCTTTTTAAGGAGTGCCAATGAATTATTAAGATATAATTTCAAAGTAAGCTTCTTATTTGATCGTTTGATCGACCAAAAAAGTAGAAAAAGAAATACCCGCAAAAATTTACACATCCCGAGTTGTATATCACCATTATACTTGTAATTCTGTCCCGAATTCGCTCCTAGCTTATATTTGCCATACACTTTTCCTGTTTCCCCTTAATTATGTAGCAAGTATTTGTCTCCCGAGGCGAGGCCGAACCCCTCCCCCCTACCTTCCGACCCTTGGGAGGAAATCGAAAATCCTATTCGGCTCTGTTTGATATGAAGTTTTAGCAGCATATCGGGTGAGGACAGAAATAGTTTGACTGCAGAGATGTGTTTCATTGGGTTGTTTGCTTTCGATAAAAATAAGGAAGGTGTTGGTGTTATTCGTTGGCCGGTTTTTTGACGAAGACGCTATGTGGCGGGTCATTACATCCCGTAAGATATGATTGAGTGAAGCGATGGCTGATACATACGTCATGCTTGTGAATAGGTGCCACTGCTGGGGTCTGTTCAATTCCATCTAACTTATGAACAGCACTATTTGATTTGGTCCGAAGTAATTTATCTTTTGAATTATAAGATACGGCTGTACTTTAACAAAGTATTTTATTCAATGACAATTGTTAAGTGTCGATAAATAAGAGTTATTAGGCTATGAATTGAATACATGTGTTTAAGTATAGGGCGCAAATACCACTATCAATTTTATAAATTAACGTAGCTTACAATTTGATGCCAACCTTATTTGTCCGTTTAACAACACTTTAAGGTATACATTTGAAGTTCAATATTGCTGTGTCGTAAAGTCTGCTGTGTTTTTGATCGTACAAATAATAGAAACGGTCACAAAGAGTAGGGTAGTTATATATAAAGGTACGGGTGGCACAAAATATAATTCTTTTTCAGAAATCCTGATTTGCTCACTTTTCATCTAACGTACTAAACAGAGCCATAAGAAGCTGTGTTACAAAAAATATAAATGGTGCCCGTCGTTTTTTTAATAGCCTAGAATTGAAAAATATAACTTGGTTCATGTAAGCTTTACAAAAGCACTGTTGAATCGTCAGATTAAACAAGGTATTTCCATCAACATTGATGTTGTCGAGACTAATCGTCCACTAAACGCAAGTTTTTTCAAAAATCAAAGCCCTAACCAAAAAAAGATTCAACACAAAAATATCTAAGATTTAAGAGAGGTAGGGCATAGCAATTTATCGCTCGAACTGGAGCAGCCCGACTGGTTAAATACCTCCGCCTTACAGAAGACCGCAGCCAAATAACAATCACTTCTGTGTTGTTGTGTTCCTGCGTGTGAGTAAGGTTTCCAGAGCTCTTGGGGGGTGCTACATTAGTAGCAGGGGTCAAGCCTTCAAGGTAAGGGCGACAAGTCCAGTAACAGCTTTATTATGCTGTACTTGTCACCCTTAAGCTAGGACCTCATTACTATTATTAGGGATGAGGTCAATCCTGAAGTGCAATATAAAAAAAAATCTATAGTTCCAGGCCTCAATTTTTTGTAGACTTTTATACTAACTCAAAGTCCTTACCGAACAAGAAACAACACATGAAGATAACGTTCTCCAAGAATTGAACAAAATAACACTAGATTACAAGCATGAACTAAATAAAGCTAAAGATGGATAAAAGTTCATGGTCTTAAAAGTATTTTTGGTATATACTAGATAAACTCAAAGTCAAACAAGAAACGACACACAGATACATTTATTTCCAAGATTTGAATCTAAGATTCTACAAAAAAAACGAAGACCTAAATTTAAGATACACCCTAAGAAATAGAAAAAAATTAACCATACCAACATCCGTTTAAATTTACACTTATAAGGCCCCCTAGTAATGTCCATTAAAATCTTTAATAAACTACTCGAATCAATAAGGAATATATCTCAAGAAAACTTATTTATTAAACATTTTAAAGAACTTTTAATTAAGAAACATTATAACACAATTCAAGACTACCTACAGGACAAGTTATAAATATCACATATGTACCAACCAAATTACAAATAATATTTTAAATTTATTTTTCACAAATTGCTTTCTAACATAAAACTTATGTAACATCATTACTTACTTATGGAGTGCAATAAATAATATGAATATGAATATGAATATCTCTAGATTAGAAGCATGTACTAAATGGAACAAAAGAAAAATGGAAGTAAAGACTAAAAATATTTCGGGATTTCAAAAATATTGTTTTCTACCATTTTCGCTAAATTCAAAATCCTTAGCAAAAAAGGAACGACAAACTAAGATGTTGTCCTCTAAGAACTGAACAAAAGATCACTAGATTACAAGCATGAACTAAATGGAGCCAAGGATGTAACAACGGTTCCGCAGCCGCCGAACGAGAATGAACAAGTCGGTGACAATGTGATTAAGCCTGTAATTCCCCAACGATCCAGAAACACTCGCGATTCTCGAATGTAAAACAAATTGAAACTGACAAATCGTCCTTTGGGGTACTTCTGGTTTAAAAGTACGAGCGAATGCGAATTTTTTGGGTCTGATGTTTTTGAATTCAGAGATTTGAGCATCTAGGTTTTTTTTTTTCAATTTTCATCATTCCTTTGGGTTACTCAATTTTACCAATTCCAAACTACATGGTCTGTTTTTTTACATAATTAGATTTTTTTTATTTTTTTATTACACTTCAAAATTGACCTCATCCCACCTGATGTTAAGTGGTAATGAGTTCCTAGCTTAAAGGCGACAAGTACAGCATAATATATCTGTTACTGGATTTCTTTGTATTGAAAAACGTGAAGTCGGTTTTTTTCTCAGTTTTCGTCATTTCTTTGGATTCATTCTTTTTTTTATAATTACAAGCTACATGATGTGTTTTAGTACACTAGTTAGAAGTTCAGATTTCTTTGCAAAGAAAACTGAAGAGTTAATTGCTGATATCTTTTCTGTCGGTTCCGAACCGGAAGTAGCTTTGTTTGGTATAGTTACACGGTTATTGATGCGATTTTGTATAAAATTTGGCAAATTGGGCGCATATGAGAGTTCGAATATTTTAATGTTTTCAATTTTGTTATTTTAGGTAATGTCAAGATTGTAGAAGGAACAAAGATCGTAATGCTTAACTTGTTTTGCGCTTGTTTTTTTGATTCATAAAGACATTTTTAATTTTTTGCAATGGTTTATTCATAATTTATTTTTTGTCCTAGGTTGTATTAAAATGTATTCGTTTTAGAGCAAGAATTGCCCCTACGAAAGTAAATATTGTTTTATATTAAAAACATCATATTATGGAAAACTTCTATTTCGCTTGAATTTAACGTTATCCTAAAATGAAAATGGTACAAAAATATGTTGTGCAGTAGATGATTTGTCCAAGTTTAACAAACCAACTGATAATTATTCATTAAAAGTGAGAAAAACCGGAAATTTGTCTCACGAGGCCGTCTTACTTAAAACCTCGATGCTCAGATCTCCAACGAAAACTCAGTAAAGAACAAATCCGGTGACACTATGATTAACCCGACAAGTTTCTCAATAAAACTCCAAATTGCGAAGTCTAAAGAGAATTGAAACCAACAAACGGGGCGCACGGCAGTACCGCCCGCCAAGTTCCAACTCGATAAATCAGCTATGCAAGTCTGTCTAATGAATGGGGCGTTTTATTTCCATCAAAGAAGAATTCCTTTTATTATTTTGTTCCAGTTTCTTTTTTTGGAGTTGGGGCTATGAAGGTGGCGAGCGTGAGATGTTTGTCTTGGGGTATTGTCTATGTTTATGATTTAGTTTAGCTTTTATTAGCATTTTATTTTCAGCGTTGAAAACTACTCTGTAACTACGACGACCTACTAAAATAATTTTGTGTTTTTTTTTAAGTTTACATCAGACCCAAATTTGGGCTGTAGACCGCGTAAATGCGAAAAAATTTATCTTGGTGAAAGAATTCTTGATGACGAATGATAATAAAATTACATAATAACGAAACATTACGGAAAACGAAATTATAAACTAAAATTTTTCAATTGTTTTAGTTTGAAAATCAAAAGGTAAGAAATTTCAGTGAGTTTTTTACAAGAATAGATTAGAAAACATCTTTATTCATGTTAGCTTTACAAAAGAACTTATCAATACAAATTAAATATTCTACCGCCGTTTTGAACCGGCAAGAAACTCTACACTTACTCTTTTCAAGACAAGACATTATATCTATAAATTTTCACTATTCGGAACAAGCTTTATTTTAATGATGGCAGATAAATTACACCTCACTCACAGTCAGCTAATAAAACGACTAGTTCATGGGGCATATCAGCTTCAATCGCTCCTCGGTTTTCGTGGCCACCCATCTTCCTTTTATTCCCCCCTCGTTAGCACGATCTCCATGCAACAATTACTGACGGTATTCGCGGTTCATTCGGTTCTACAATTTTTTTATTCTATCTCTTCGCTCATGCTTTTTTGCCCATTCTTCCGTGCCATTGGCTGATACGTTTTGTTATTGAATCGGATTAAAAATCTGTTCCTTTGAATTGATTGGTTTAGTTTGTTGCAACGAGTTTTGCTCTGTTCGTTACAAGTTCTTAGTAATTATTAGTTTTTGATTTTATAGGGCATGGGCCATCTAATTTTCCACGAAAAGACTTTTAAAAGTAATACATAATATCAATCGTTTTGGCACAAAAAAAGGATACATTTTTAACTGACTTAAAAAAAGGAGTTTTCTTAAATCGACCATACCTATCATGTTACACCCTGTATATACGAAGTTGACTCATATATATGTGGGTGTGTGTAATTGTATAGGATTTATTAAGGTGTAAGAAAATTATTTTCTGAAAACAATTTAAAAAATCATTTACATGAGAGTTAATATAAACTACATAAATATAATGTTTTTTCTGCGCGCTAACTTTATGTTCAAATTTAAAAAACGAACATAACCAAATACCCAATATAGAAATCAAAATAGTTTTCTGCCAATGAATCAAGAAAAACCTGAAGTGCCAACTTAACATCATTAAAAACGAAATGTTGTTTCTTTCGAAGGAATCTAGGAACATTATTCACGAAATAAATCGTCTCGAAATAACTTTCTTCGTATCATTGAGACCACGTTTTGAATAGAAGGAAAAGCGAGGATTTTTGGCGTATTCAGATACTTACCTGTAATTGCTTGCATAAGTCTCAAAATAACCAAATGGAGCAATGATATAATTTAATTGATTCGCTAATGGAGTTCTGAGAAACTGATAAAATACTCTGTTATTGAAAAGATAGAAAGCTTTATTGCATATAGATAACCTTTAAGTAGGGTAAATACTTTCTACAAATAAACAAACATTAGACAGAATCGTTTTTTCAATAATGCATAGAATAAAAAAAAATACTTTTATCGTTATTTCGAGATTTTTTGTTTTACATTTTATAAAAGTTAAAAAAAATAGTTCCTTTTGTTTTATATTCCTCCAAAAAGCATGAAGTTCACAATGACATTATTACGTTTTTTAACATTTTTTCATATTTTTTAATGATACTTCCCTAGTATTGGTCAAAGTGTGTTTATAATCTAGCTTAAAACATTCCTCGATAAACGGACTAACCAACAAACATTTTTTTCTAAATTCAAACCCTTTTTTTTAATTAAAGTTTAAAAAGTAAGATAGGTTACCATTATTACTAATGTAAATACGTTTTTATTATTTTAACAAAAAAATAATTCCCTAAAAATGTTTTTTTTTCATAAAAAATTGTTTCAAATAAAATTCTTAAACGAATTTCAATATCACTGCTTTTGTTTTATATATCTCCGAAAAAACATATATTATGTAGTGGACACACATTATTTTATGACCATGTTGAGCTCCATAGCTGAAAGTCGAGCAGGCCAAAATATAGCGTCACGCAGTCTTTTACATTTGTATATTTATTGATCTTATATCCTTAAAGTTGTGGGCAAACACTTAAGTCCACAAAAAAAATGGCTGCAATTAATAAAGCGTTAACTAGTTCCCTTCAAATTAACCAACAAAAGGCGACTGAATTAGAAGTTGATGACACTCCAACTTTGTCTTTAATCCGTAAGACAATAGAAAGTTTACACTCCCATTCAAACTTGAAGTGGGGGTGAGAATAAATCGCACTAATTAAAATGTTCATTGTTGCAAGGCTTGATAGATTTATTGTTAAAGAACAGCCGACTTTTGAGCTGTGGGAATGAATTAGAAACGATTCGAGTATTTTGGGCTTATGGCGTCTTAATAGAGCCTATTTGTATGACAGTGATTTCAGATGGGTGTCCTTTCCGGGTAAATTGAACTTTTATGTTCTGGAATGGAGACTCCTTTGTCTTCATAATTTAGTTGTTAGAATGTTGGGCTTAAAACCTGAAGGTCGTCGGTTCGAACACATGGTATTGTGTAATTTAACAGGCACATTTTTATTAATTTGGGCGACGAAATACTGATGGAGCCACAAGTCGCCCAAGCTTAATTAGCTCACTTATTAAATTTGTGGCTTACCTTTTATTAAGGTTAGTGTTTTAGTGATTCTCTGAGATTTGAAATATGGAAACTAACTAATATCTTTTTTTCCTTTCATATTCAATTTGTTTGAAAGAGAATTAACTGGTGGGAAGTGTTCTTAGTTATTTTTGATAGAAATCGGTACAAAATAACCGCGCCACAAAATAGATGATTTCATACATATTTTGATACTAGCTGTTGCCCGCGACTTCGCCCGCGTTATTTCGGGATAAAAAGTATCCTATATGTTAATCTAGTATGTCATCTGTCTTCCTACCAAATTGTATCCAAATCCGTTCTGTAGTTTTTGCGTGAAAGAGTAACAAACATCCATACTTACAAACTTTCGCCTTTATAATAGTAGTAGGATAACTCCCTTTCTATATAATTGTCAAATTTAAAGGCGTGAGTAGTAATTTATACTATGCCAAATTGTAATCCGAAATGCGCTCATATTAGCGACGCCTATATTGTAATATAATTTATCTATTAAACCAATTTCTGTAAAGTTTTTTTAAATTTTAGTTTTATATGAAGTAGGTATAAGGGGCCATTCAAGTATTACGTAAGCACTATGGGGGGGTGGTGGGGTCTTTGTTTTGCTTATTTTGGATGACATGGGGGGTAGGGGAGTCTAGATGATGATTACGTCATCGGTAGTTATTTACTTTTTTACACAAATTGCAACTCTCACATTGTCTAAGCTTGAAAACGAAACTCATTTTTTAAAATTCCCGCAAATAACTTTAGCCACTCGCTTTAGAACCGATTAGGGGAATTACCGCGCGCTATTCACTTGTCTGAAATTTCTTCGTTAGTGTATTGTTTTGTTTGGATACTATAGCGAGTAGACGTATTGTAAACATAAACATAGCAAAGCAAGTTAAAATTTGTGTTACCATTGATTCCATTAGCCAACGTTTAAATATGATGTCGTTTCAAATAGACAAATCCAAGTTATACCAAAAATTGTTTCAAAGTTTTAAAACTCATGCAAGTACGAAAGTACAAAATGTACAAAAGTTAGTTAACGAAGTGTGGCGAAATTATAAATTACAAGCAAAGTCCGACAAGGAACTAGATATATATAGATATAATTAAAAAAATACATTTATAATTGAAAAATGTTTACGTAAGCATGGGAGGAGGGGGTAAGAGCTTTGCTTACTTTTGCTGACAAGGGGGATGGGGGGGTAAATGATTGTAATAAATCTGCTTACGTAATATTTGAACGGCCCCTAAGGTATATTTTAGAACGTCGTATATGCAGAATAATGTAATTGGAGACTCAATCTCTTTTAGGCCAAGCCAAACCGCCGCGAGTCGAGACACATCAAATTTGTCCAAACCGCCAAGCAAAAAGAAACTGCCGAAAAACCCGATTTTATCTTAAGGTCTCGCAGGCCAAATAAACATCCCCAACATAATATTATGTTAATATATTTACCAAGCACGTTTAATCTAAAATAAAATGTTCGTACATTTTTTGAGCGCCTAAAATACGAGGTAGGCACAAAATAAACAATTTCTCGCACCGTCGAAATAATTGCTTCTAAAAAAATAATCGCCGGCTCTTTTTGACGTTTTGTAGCAATTGTTTTTGAGTGAAATAAGCGTTTTTAAGACTAGTAGTGATGTTAGTAGGTTTGCTCTAGGAAATAGAGTTCAAGTTCCAGTGAAATCGTACACTTTTAGAATTCTCTGTTTTTACCTAACAGGGAACCAATCCCCTTCCCATTTTCGAATTAAATAGTGTAATCCTTATTTCCTTCTCTTTATTGAACTTGTATCCTCTATCCAAGTTTTTTATTTAAGCTAGGCTTTTTAGTATTTTACTTAATCTCAAACACTGATTCTACGTGTTTAAGCTAGAAATACCGTGAGCGAATGAAGTAATTTACTTGTTCTTCTTAATAGAGTATAAAAAAAAACTTGCCTTATCTAACCTAAACAATAGATTGGCTACAAATTTAATTAGTGAGCCACTTGCTTACATGTGGCTCAGTCAGTATTTCTGTCGCCCAAATTATTGAAAAGAGTTATTATTATGTTCAGAAATAATTTTGATTCGTTTAAGATACAGCGAGGATTATTTTTCTTGGATTTTGTTTTAAACTCTTAATAGGGTAATACAATTATTTTACCCTATTAAGGTTGTTAATTTTTATAATAATTAACATACTACCTACGTCACCGTTCGTACGTTACAAACAGTAAAAAGTAAAGACATCAGCTCTTATGACCTGAAGATAAGGTTTATTTTAGAACGAAACTGTATACATATAACGGATATTACTGTACTCAGCCGCTACTACATTTCATTAGCGACAAATTCCTCGCTGAAACTTTGTTCGTTTCTCCACGCCACCGACGATTGGTAAGACTTCGGGAAACACCAATATGTTCACCACCGCATATATACAATATATATTATATGTTATATGTACAGTAAAGTATCAGACGAAACGCATTGGGAGAATTATGGAGAGATGATTTAGAGTTGCCAACTATGCTGTTGGTAAACAGTATGATACTGTTCACATTTTTTTATGTAAAGTGTACTGTGTTTGACGACCTCCGTAGCCGAGAGGCGGGTAATCCTATGTAGACTTTGGCGTCGCGCCATCTTTGAGGTCCCAGGTTCGATCCCTGGTCGGGTCTATATGGGAAACGAACTTTTATCCTATATTGTGGTGTTGTTGCACCTGTTTGCCGTTGTTTCTGATTTCTGTAACACAAGTGTTTAAGCTACTTACCACAGAATCAGAGCAATATATGTGATGTTGTCCAATATTTATTTATTTATTTACTGTTTTCTAATGGACTTAAGAGCTCAATTTTTATACCCACTACTATCAAGCTAAGGTTTACCCAATTATAATGAGTACTAGACTAGACTACAAACCTAGCACACCCAGATCTCAACCAATTTAGAAAAGTTCGTTTCCCAAATTAACTGTATCTAAACAGTATATTTTTTATTATTTCGGAAAAAAGTGGCTCTGACTAACGGACGGAATGACAGACAGAAAAACAAAAGACATGACGAATCTATAAGGGTTCCGTTTTAAGGAATTTAGCTACAGAACCATAAAAACCAAAATTGCTTCAACCGTGAGTTGCGATGCCAAAGACAGAAACAAAGATACAAACGCACAGACAGAGAGACAACACCCCGTCGTTCTTGTGTACAAATATATCATCAACAACAATATTAATATTCACCACAGTGCATTCCCCCTTCTCACCTTCAAACATATCAAACTGATTCGTAACTCCAAATCTCGCTTTGTAAACAAACTGAGTACGCAACAAAATATATCAAAACAAATCAACAGGCTCCGTTTATAACTTGCAGCTCATTAGTTTGTTTGTGTTCGCGGAACAAGCTTCTGTTTTCGTTATTATTTTAGTTCATTAGTTATGAAAATCGTCTTTTAATCAACAGTGAGTGTCATGTATTCGAACGTTACAGCTAAATACTGAATTACAGCCAAATCTATTCACAAGATTTTGCGTGAAAGAGTTACGTTTGCAACATGCAGATATCAATACATTCTCTGACATATCAAATTTAAGCACTTCAATGTTGTCCCTATTCCACCTTATGTTAAATGGTAATGAGGTCTTAGCTTAAAGCTTTATTACAGTATAATAAAGCTGTAACTAGACTTGTCGCGCTTACCTTGAAGGCGTTACCCCTGCTACTAATATAGCACCTCCCAGGAGCTCGAAAACCCTTTTTTTATTTTATATTACACTTCAAGATTGACCTCATCCCACCTGATGTTAAGTGGTAATGAGGTCCTAGCAAGGGCGACAAGTACAGGATAATAAATCTATTACTGAACTTGTCGCCCTTACCTTGAAGGCTTGACCCCTGCTTCTAATGTAGCACCCCGCAGGAGCTCTGGAAACCTTATTCACACGCAGGAACACAACAGCACAGAAGTAATTGTTATTTGGCTACGGTCTTCTGCTGTAAGGTGGAGGTATTTCACCAGTCGGGCTGCTCAAGTTCGAGCGATAAATCGCTATGCCCTACCTCTCTTACCTTGAAGGTTTGACCCCTGCTACTAATATAGCACCTCCCAGGAGCTCTGGAAACCTTACTCACACGCAGGAAAGCAAGAACACCGAAGTAATTGTTATTTGGCTGCGGTCTTCTGTAAGGTACGGGTTGTAACCGAATCGTCATAGCGAACGTCATGTCACCGTGATTTTTCCATATTTTCTTACTTTCCAAGCCTTCCCTGGATTTCAACAATTATTTCAATATCAACAATATCCTAATCGATCACGCCGTTATTGAGTTAATTAGCGATACTAATTTTTATAAATAAATAAAAGCAAGTTTCTCATCGAACTAACCGTTTAAACATTTCCTCGACTATGACAAAACTATAATGAAACCAAATTTATCTGCATTGGCTATTAGTCGGTTTCGGGGCCAAGTGATATAAACAAACAGTGTTTTTTTTATAAACCATCACTACAATGTATAAAACAAAATCGCTTTTCCTGTCCCTATATCTGTATCTGTATGTACGTACGCTTAAATCTTTAAAACTACGCAACGGATTTTGATGTATTTTTTTTAATAGAAAGTATGATTCAAGAGGAAGGTCTGCTACTTTTATTTATAAAGAAGACAACGTTTTAAAATCGCAGCCAGTAAACAAGATAGAAACCGCAATATTCACAATAATAGACAAAAAATATTCCTCAGTAACCAAAATTGTTAACTGTATTAATTCCTTTGATTTAATGAAAAATATTCTCCACATATCCGGTTTGAATAAAACCATAAGCTTAATATAATTTGCGAGGATAAATTAGGACTTATGCTCCCCCGAGGCATCCCATATTAAAGAAGGAAACGTAATTATATTACAGCGGACACATTTTCTTCTAAAATAAACATAAACATTTCATAAAAAATACAAATTTCATTGTTTTCCTTTATCTGGCTCGGTGGAACAATGCTTAATGCTGAATTAAGATAAACTAAAGTTCATGGGTTCGATCCTAGATTAGGACAAAGATTCGTGTAATAAACATTAGTATTTGTTAAAATAAATATATATTGAAAAACATTACATACAATGCCCTGATTCTGTGGTAAGTAGCTAAGGCGCTTGTGTTACAGATATCAGAAATGCAAACGGCACCACAAAACCTAGACCTGATGCAACCGGGACTTGACCCGACCGGGAATCGTACCCGGAACCTCAGAGATAGCGCGACGCCAAAGTCTGGCCAGCTCACCTCTTGGCTACGGAAGTAGTCAAAATAATATTGGACCACAACACATACCGTACCCTCCGGCGAATAAAGTCGTATTTGACGTAACGCGTTACGCCGCTTACGACTTTACACCGGGCTAATAAAGACGTAAGCGACGTAACGCGTTACGTCAAATACGACTTTATTCGCCGGAGGGTGCGATACGTCTTTGCCCTGATGCTATGATAAGTAGCTAACGCGCTCGTGTTACAGAAATCAGAAACAACAACGATACCACAACACCCAAACCCGAGGCAATATAGAAAAGTTCGTTTTCCACATTGACTCGACCGGAAATCGACTTCGGGACCTCAGAGATGGTGATGCCAAAGTCCGGTCCTCTCGCCTCTCATCTACGGAGGCTGTCATCTATGACTGTTGTTCATAAATATATTTAAGTATGTATTATTGAACCAAGGTTTGTTCTTGTGTCCGTAATACAAGTGCTTTGGGGTCACTACTTTGTTTTATACTATGTAGTGATGACAAATTATATTTATTTGTTACAATTATTGTTAATAAAAACAAAAACGGGCCTGTGGAGCAGTTGCGAGAAATACTTGGGAACAATACTAAAAGTAAGACCGTACCCATTTCTCGCCATCTATTGTTTCCTCTCTCTTAAGGTTGTCTGAAAGAGATCGCTTCCTAGCGATAAGACCGCCTAAATTGTACTATAATTAATCTGTTAAACCTATTTCTGTAAAGATTTTGTGCAATAAAGTTGAGCTACACACGCCGCGGTTAAGTATTGGTGAACATTCCAATACTGTCAAATGAGCATCTCCATACTTAAAGGCTAGAAGAGAGATATTACTACATGCAAAATGATATTATGCTTCTATCGAACATTTGCACAAGAACCAATTTGGTCTGTTTACTACCAATACATCATCTAATGTGTTTGAGCAGACAATAAAACAGACAATAAATGTACACCACACAACCGTTTGTAACTGAACAAAACACCTGTAACTACGAGTCTAAGGAATGGTTGATAAATGAACAGGAACCTGAGCTTTGCCCGGTAATTGCTACTGTGACTACCCTTCACGTTTAAATCGGGACAGTCTCTTACGCTCGGGCCTCACTCAGCAGGAAATACGCCGTGATATATCCATCAATCCATTATTTTGCTCATAAATTCCGTCCGTTTAACCCATCAGATATGAGACGAAAGGTCAAAAAAAAAAACAATGACAGCAGGGGCACCTCAGAGAGGATGATGTAGCAATTATAGCTGTTTACAAAAAATACAATTAGTCTAAAATAAAACGATATTTTATCATTGTGTACATGCAAATGTACTTATTAATATATTTTCTATTTATCTGGCATCAAAATATCTTGATAATCGAAAGGATATATTTATTTTACGCATTTAAAGTTTTGAACAATTGTATAAGCTGGATTACAAGAAATATTTTAATTATCAAAAAAATAAATAGCCACAGACTAAGAAATACACAGAATAAGAGAGGTAGGGCATAGCGATTTATCGCTCGAGCTGGATCAGCCCGACTGGTGAAATACCTCCACCTTACAGACGACCGCAGCCAAATAACAATCACTTCTGTGTTGTTGTGTTCCTGCGTGTGAGTGAGGTTTCCAGAGCTACGTTAGTAGCAGGGGTCAAGCCTTCAAGGTAAGCGCGACAAGTCCAGTAACAGATTTATTATGCTTTACTTGTCGCCCTTAAGTTAGGACCTCATTACCACTTAACATCAGGTGGGATGAGGTCAATCTTGAAGTGCAATATAAAAAAAAAAAATATCGCTCAGAGTGTAGCTAAGATATCAAAGAACATAAATCCTTTAGCTTGTTTATAAAAATGTATATTCTACCCACAAATACGTAAAATCAAGTGGGTCAGAGCGGTCGCCGGGTACCGTTTAGTGTTCAACGGAATGGCGCGATGACGTCACACGCAGTCCCCGGGGGCCGCATGGGTGTTTAGGGTTTACTATCGCATAGTGTACCTCATTATGGGGAGATAATATAAAACTAATAATAAATATTTGACAAGATCACATACATTGCTCTGATTCTGTGGTGAATAGCTTAGATTTATTACAGAAATAAACAACGACGGTACCACAACATTCAGACCCAAGACAATATAGCAAAGTTCCGTTTCCCGTATTGACCCGACCAGGGACCCGGGACCTATGAGACGCCATAATCCGGCCAGCTCGTATTTATATATATACGACTTAGTGTATTTGATGGATTATCTATGACTAATTTTTCACGTAGCATAGCTAAAGCCTTGCTGGTTATTTTGTATAGAAGAACTACTATGTTCCCTATCGGATTCTTCTTTGTAGTAACAGGTTCTGTACTGGGAATTTATTCATATTTTCTTAATTTATTAAAAAGGGTGAAAAATAGGCTCAGAGTATCATACATATTTGCTTTGAAATATGTTTTCATTTATTGTTTGTCAGAACGTAGATCTACGCGAAATACAATTTAAAAACTAACGGTTTAAAATCAAATATAATTTAGAGACTGGCAACAAAATCATCTACTTTTTTTTAATCGCTGGTTGTCAAAGCTGTGATCACTTAAAAACGTGTAAACAGACCATTAGTTCAACGTAACGATAAGTTGACAGTCACGTGGGGATTTTTATACAACATTTTGTTTATATTCAGGCTTTTCCTGAAAGCTTTACCCTTATTCCACCCTCCCGTTGCCTTCAACGAACCACAAGAGCCGGCCAACGATGTCATCGCATCACCGTGGATAATATTCCATCTCGAACAAAAAAACTTGGTAACTCCTATCTTTGCCGGACCATAAAGAAGTGGAACTCGTTGCCGGCTCATGTGTTTCCTCCTTCTTTGACATGGATTTTTTCAAAAGGAGCGTGAAGAAACATCTTGCAGGCCAGTATGGCGATGCTAACGGATAGGATATTTCAGTATCAAATCCGTTGACATCGCGATGTAGGTTCCTCTCTTGCTTACCATCAGGCTGGGAGGAGCCCAATATACTGCGCTACTATGAAAAAAAAAACGATTGATTTACTCAAGCCTCTAAATCTCATTTGCGGCCTCAACAGTTATTAATTTATGCAGTTTCTAGAGTAGGTACACAAATGATGTGTACCATTTTTAATAAAATCCCACTGTGCTGAGAAAAGTGGTCATCCTAAGCATACCCTACCACTGCCCTGCTTAATGAGTCAAGGGCTTTGTTTTAATGAATCGCTCTAATTGCAGTATCGATAACGGCATTCGTTTGCGATCACTAATTGGGTATCTATCTTTGGTGCGCATTTAATACGAGATGATTATTTAGTCGTAAATAACCTCTTCACGAAATTTTGTACGTAGACAAATATCGATTTCTTTTTGTTGCCCGGGAGGAATCTATTTTGGTCATTACACCGCGTACTGCTTTTTTGGACTCCTTTTGTTTACTACCCAAAATAACAAAGTAACTCTTCTTTTTAGGGTTCCGTAGCCAAATCTGTCTGTCCGGCCGTATGTCACAGCCACTTTTTTCCGTATAAGAGCTATACTGTAGAAACTTGGTAAAAAGATGTATTCGGAGAACCGCATTAAGATTTCCAAGTCAGGGCATCCTTTAAAATAAACAACGTAATTTTCTTTCTGTGTGTTCTCACTCGATGCGCGTCAACTGTGCGTGAAACGGAACGCGAGATGAAAGCGATCGTGTCACACAGGCGCCTTTTTGCGGCGACAAAACCGCGGTATAACAGGCGTGAAGCGACAGTACGCGTGTAGCTGCGAGGGAATACTTTGATTTGCAGTAGCTTTTGTTAACGGAAACGAATGTTCTGACACTGAGGACTGAAACAGCTGGGTGCTAATTAGAGTGCTTGTTTGTTTCTGGGGCGTACTGGATCACCCACCACGCTCCATTCTAGCACGGTCAAAAATCGTCAGACTAATAAATCCGCGGTAGCAGAACATCTGTTAGAAATGGAAGTTAATCATTGGATGGAGTTGCACGACCCTAAAATCCTCGAGACCGATCGCCACTACCATACTGGGATAGTACGTGAAGCTTTGATCAAAAAGCACAAAAATTTCAATAGAGAAGACGGATTTAAGTTATCATCAGCATGGAATCCAGTGATTGGCAAATGTTTACCGCGGTTAGAACGATCAAAAACAATTCCGGACACTGTCAGTGTATGTATGTATGTGAAAATGTGAGGGTGGATGAAGATTTGCAAGCTCCCCCGAACAGAGGAAAGCGAGCGAGACCAGTCAGCTCGTGACCACGGTTGGTGCAACCTAACCGAAACGTCGGGCAGGAAGTAGTTCGTATTAACTACTAAATAAAAATGGTGTCGCGTTTTGACCCGTTGAATTATTTTAAATGAATAAAAATATATCAGGATAATTAACCCACACACATACATTTTTATGGTTAATTGGATGTGGAATCCAATTAATCTAGCAAATTCTTAGCAAACATTACATACAGATACAGAAGCATCGACTACAAAAAGAAATAACAAAAATACCGCCCAATTGCGAGTTGGGCTCGCCTTTGAAGGGTTCCGTAGCAGCAGTGACATAATATAAAAGTTTATATTTGAGTTGATTGAATTAAAGGTAAATTTCGGTTTACGATTTATAAAAACTTTTAAGAAAAACTAGTTACTAGATCTCGTTCGAATCAATTTTCGCTGGTAGTTTGCATGGAAATGTACATCATATATATTTTTTTAGTTTTATCATTCTCTTATTTTAAAAGTAAGAGGGGGAGGGGGGGGGGGGCAACATTTTTCGTCATTGGAAACTATTAAGTATCATTTTTGAAGACCTATCCACAGATACACCACAAGTATGGGTTTTTGATAAAAAGAAATAATTGAGCTTCAGTTCCAAGTATGGGAACCCCAAAAAGTTATTGATTATTATTATTATATATTGTTTTAAATAGTAGCGCAGTATATTGGCTCCTCCCAGCCTGATGGTAAGCAAGAGAGGAATCCACATCGCGCTGACAAAGGATTTGATATCGAAATATCCTATTCGTTAGCATCGCCATACTGGCCCGCAAGATGATTCTTCACGCTCCTTTTGAAGGAATCCATGTCAACATTTTCTATTTTTGTATGAAAATCTTAATGCAATTCATCGAATACATACTTATCAAGTTTCCAAAGTACAGCTTTTATATTTACAGAAAAAAGTGACTGTGACATACGGATAATCCATAAGATTCGTCATGCATGTCCGTCCGTATTTTGCCATTCAGCTACGGATTCCTAAAAAAGGTATGCAACACACTGCAAGCTTGAAACATTAGTGGTTTACAAAAAACGCGTGCGGCCTCTCAGGGTCGACACGTCCCATACGTGAACGTGTACTATAAAGTGAAGCACTTTTATCCGACCACAATGGCGTCGACTGCGTTCCGTTTCATGCAAAATAAAAATGCTAGCTTTTTACAACGGTCGGTGCTGATGTTGATAAAATATTGTGCCACATTTTTTGGACTTTATTTTACGAAAAGGCTTGAACAAAAACATTAAATTAACCGTTAATGCCGCTGAAATAATTTTGAAGCTTTAACGTAATCTCCTGTTGAAATTTAAATAAAATTGTAGTGTCTATTTAGTGTATTGCAGAAAACACGACAAAATGAAAAATTAATTTGACCCAATGAAGTACTTGTATATTCGTATTTATTTATTTTTATTTAAAAACGTTATTGCATAAAAAAAGTACAAAAGATGGACTTAATGCTAGGAGCATTCTCTACCAGTCAACCGTTGGGTCATGCAGATAGTACGTTTATGGGTGCGGTAACAGTAAAAATGTGAATCAGCTATGTTTATTTTTGAACACAGTAATGTAGTTGTATTTTGGAGACATAGCTGACGCACTGTATGTATATTTTATTTTTTACCTAGTCATATTACCCTTTGTTACAACAACTTCGTCTGGAAGAGATCGCTTTCTAGCGATAAGACCACCTAAATTGTACTATAATTAATCTGTAAAACCTATATCTGTAAAGTGTTTGTGCAATAAAGTGTAGTGTGTGACGCACCTCTCCACACATGTATTCATTTAGTATATAAGTATTAGCCCTAAGTAATTAGAGAGACATTAAACTATACTCGAGTTGACAACACGTCTTTCGATCACTCCCGGTCCCAACATCACATGGCGACCCTTCCAGTGCTGCCTTTGGGCAGTACTGCGCATGGATATTTTTTTTTAACTAGTTAAATGTGAAAAGTAATAAGTGAAACCGGACTACAGAATTGAAATAAAAAGTGTTGCTTAAAAATAAGAAAGACAGTTCCTGATGGCGAAAAATAATTGTGTGATGTTCCTGGGCGTCTGGCAAATCGTGGCACCAGACGAATTTTATTAATGTGCTGTGTGCTGCAAGTGATGATGTTGAAAATGAGAGAATGCTGGCAGCCGGGAGAGTACGTGTCAGAGGTTGGAATGTTTTCCAACAAGAGTTGATGAACTCTCAACGCGCCGGGAGAGACATGTGACCATGATACCGACGCGGCATTTTTTTATAATAACATTAACTTTTATTTTCGTCATTTTTTTCATTTAAGGTAGTATCTGTAGTGTTTAATTGATGGGCTCTATTTAGATAACTAATATCTACTTATATTACCTATAATTATGTATTCTTGAACAATATTTTTTTTATTAATATTTTTTTTATAATTTAACTTAATCCAATGATAGATACTCTCAATTAATTAAATTCAAATTTGAAATAATAACTAACATATTTACCTCATTATTAAATTTGATTTTTAAGATTAATTTTAAATGAATCCTAGTTTTGTTTATATTTAAATATCCAGATTATTTCAAATTACAGCAAGTTTTTGTAGATGTTGATAATTTTGGTACAGAAAGTTAGTAATGTTTTAAATTTAAACTACAAGTTATTTGACAATTATGTGTACTTTAATAATCAGCTTGAACATTTGGTTCCTTAAATTTTAATTTAATTTTCAAATTTTTATAATCAGGTTTGATTAAACATTGATTTTCATTAAAACGTAACCGTTTTTTAAATTATTTTGTTATCTACTTTGTTAAAAATCACATAGCAATGTCCATAGTATCAAATTGTGAAATTGATGACTTTATTAGCGTACAAAGTTATGCGCGCCGGTAAATGACACCACCTCCGTATAAGGAGCGTGCTTCATAAACATTGAAGACTTGTGCACTGTTTATCGATTGTTTATATTTGATGTACTAACAATTTTAACTTGTTAATGTTCGAGATCAGGCTTTTGAGACTTTTCGTTGTTTAAAGAGTGTACAGGATATAATATAATAGAAGGAAACGTAAATTCTGGATTAAGAACTGAATTTATATATTTTTTTTGTTTTATGTGTATTTCATTGATTGATTAAGGTATGTTTTGGATAGTTTATTGAGTTGTTATGAGTTGGGAATGATGTATTTTAAATATTTTGTTTAACAATTGGACTGATCACCCAAAAGCAAACAAAGTATTTTTATACTGAAGGATTAGGTCTTTTTGGAGGTATACGGATGTCTCAAATAATGAGTTAATGTTATAATGAAGATGGGGAATAATATGAAATGAGTAAGAAGGTACAGACTAGGGCTCAGATCCTTCATTTGATCATTGGTGTCGACGAGTTTCGCTCCGTGAAAATAGTTGGAGATCGGTAAATATATTTATATATCTTTTCATCTAACAACGCTAGAAGTAGCGAAAGTATTAAACATTTGTTTCAGTCTGTCTGATAGATTTTCCAAAAAAATGGGACATGTATTTTTGCATTTTCCAATTAATCCAAAAATAACGATGATACACTGAATTTAATTTGTCGCAGGGCGTCATTAGTAGGTTATTTTTTTACACAACAGTGACGTCACGAGCTCCTAACTCGACATCGTTTTATCTGATATTATTTTATTAATTTGGCAAAAAAAATATAAGTTTAACATTTTTTTAGAACTATTTAACGAACTCAATCTATATGGTTATTTTGACCCATCCCGTTTTATTACTGTCCCAAAAGTTCCTCAGAAAAAGTAATCTATTCAACATCATTGTGGTTAACGAATCAAATAAATGCTGTTTCTGATACTTGTATAAATAAAATTAGTTTCACTTCTTACGGCTGCCCCAAACTTTCTTGAGAAAGGTATCTTGATATTTTATACTTCTTCCAAGTTCCAGCTACAGGTATTTCACTCCAATAAGTACCTACCTGAAAGTCGACAGTGCGTGAAACGTAACGTGGGATGAAAGGCGATCATTTGTAACACACTCTAAATATTTACCCAGTACGATAGAAACGGTTAAACTTTCGATGCTAATATTATAAGACTGAAGAGTTTGTTTTTGTTTGAATGTGCTTTTGGGTTAGATAGTTAGTTTTAAGAGGTAGGACTTACCGACTTATCGCTCGAACTGGAGCAGCCCGACTGGTGAAATACCTCCACCTTACCGAAGACCGCAGCCAAATAACAATCACTTCAGTGTTGTTGTGTTTCTGCGTGTGAGTAAGGTTTACAGAGCTCCTGGGGGGTGCTACATTAGTAGCAGGGGTCAAGCCTTCAAGGTAAGGGCGACAAGTCTAGTAACAGATTTATTATGCTGTACTTGTCACCCTTAAGCTAGAACCCCGTTACCACTTAACATCAGGTGGGATGAGGTCAATCTTGAAGTGCAATATAAAAAAAATTGTACATTTATTGGGAAACTTTCTAAAAATATGGAAAAAGCGAGTTAGTATGCGTGTTTTATGCATACTATTTCAACTACAAGCATGAAAGACCTCAGTGGCGCTAAGGTAGACGGCTAAAGCGCGAAAGGTCCTGGGTTCGATTCCCAGTCGGGTCAATTTGGAAAACGAACTTTTCTAAATTGACTTATGTCTGGGTGTGCTGGGATGACGCCCCCAGTTAGCATCCGTCGTCTGGTGCTCGTAGTACAAGGGAAAACCGTAGTTTGAGACCAGGCGATTGGTGTAGTTGTCTGGCGTATTTATTTATTTATTTTATTTTTTATTTAAGCCGCGGCGGGTCACTTAATATATAAGTTGAAGAGTTTGTTTCTTTGTTTAAATGCAGTTATATCAGTAACTACTGGTTCAAATAAATAAAATAGTTTAGTAGTAGATAGTCCATTTATTAAGAAAGCTCTATGATATGATCATCAAGACAGTCAAGATTATTTTTGTATTAATCATGTTATGGTATTTATGTTTCCTGTTAATAAAACTTTTGCAAGACCGCACCCGTTTCTCGATATCTACTATTTCCTCTACCTAAAGGTTGTCTGGAAGAGATTGCTTTCTAGCAATAAGACCTAAATTGTACTTGTTTATGTCTGTAAAACCAATTTCTGTAAAATTTTCTGTGCAATAAAGTGTATCTATCTATCTAAGATGTGACCAAAAGGGGAGCAGAATGACCATTGGAGCAAAGAATGAGTAGAAAAAGTAAAAGATTCACAAGTACTATGTGTGAGAAGTCACTGCGGGCCGCTAGAAAAAAATTAAAGACTCAATACTTTTTATCCCAAAAAAGACCCAGCAAGAAATCAGCAGTTATTTACAGAGAGGCTAAGATAATAGCGAGACTGTAACATTTAATATTACACTTAACCTTTCAATTGTTTGACTTGTTTTAGAAAGCCTTTTAGTTTTAAACCGATCCCCACTAAGGAATGTTGTTTTTATAACAATTTTCCATATCAATGCACTCATCAAAATTGGTAACGGAACACATATATAACACACAATTGAGCATACAAGGTATGTATATGCAAACCAATCATGGTTGTAATCTCCATTGAGCTCGAAGTATAGGCTAGTCTAGTGTGTTTCACCCTATACTATATTATAGGTAACTTTACATCTCTAAGGAAGGTTTCGTTAAATCAAATATATTTGACAACATCACATACCTTACTCTGATTATTTAAAAAGTAGCTTAAGTACTTGTGTTGCAAAAATCAGAAACAATGACATACTACAACACCCGGACTAGATGTAAGAAAGTGTTCCATATTGATCCGGCCGGGAATCGAACCTGGTACCCCAGAGATGACGTGACGGCTGGCCCGCTTGCTTTTCAGCAACCATTTTTAATAATAACATTTTATTAGTTAAGTATTAAGTTCCTCACACATGTTTAAGCTTCTTATAATAAATTCAGAGCTACGTTTATTGTGCTGTCCAATATTTATATAATATAGCATATTGTTCATTATTTATATTTGTTGAGGTATCGAAGTAACCCTCTTAGATTAACACATTCCTAAAATTACTTTTAAGATGTTAATCCTTAGAACCTTATGTTTAATGGTAGAGTTTTCGGTGGCTTAAAATTTGTTTCCTAAATTTTGGATAATAGATGTCACTGTGCACAGTTACAACGCGCTATCATTGTGTTTCGCTATCAATATAATGAAAACAGACCAACTTTTAACGTTAATTTTACTTGTTAATAGTTACCAATGCACTGTTAGAACTGACATCAATATTTTGAAAGGAAGATCTGAGAAAGGAGCACTGGAAGGTCCTGAGTCTGAAATATTTCTTTTAGAGGGATACATACCTAAGGCCTAAGTAGACTAAAATCCACATAATCTATCAATGGCACCATGTACACACACACATACACACACACACGCACACACACACACACGAACACAAACGCACGCGCACGCAGAAGTTACCACCTCGAGAGGAAGGCATGGCTGAAAATCAGCGCTTCGCAGGATCTCTATCCTGCGTCAGCACAAGCTGAGCCATTTCCTTTTGCTCAAATTTTCACTTTTTAAATAATTGTATTCTGTATTTGTTTTTTAATGTGTCTGAGCAATAAACTGATTATAATTTTTATATTGGAATTGCATTCCCATAAGATTTTGAAAGATCAAACTATAAATAGGACTTCTGCTGCATCTAATAGAGATTTACTCTAACTGTGAGATAGCATTCAATCGTAGAGGTATATTGAACAATATTGGACACTATCACCTACATTGCTCTGATCCCGTGGTAAGTAGCTTAAGCACTTGAGTTACAGGAATCAGAAACGACGATGGTACCACCACACCCAGACCTGAGACAATATAGAGAAGTCCATTTCCCACATTGACCCGACCGGGGATCGAACCCGGGACCTCAGATGGATCGACGCCAAAGTTCGGCCCACTCGCCTCACGGCTATGGAGGTCGTCATTGTACAATATATTTTTTTTATATTGCACTTCAAGATTGACCTCATCCCACCTGATGTAAAGTGGTAATGAGGTCCTACCTTAAGGGTGACAAGTACAGCAAAATAAATCTGTTGCTGGATTTGTCGCCCTTACCTTGAAGGCTTGACCCCTGCTACTAATGTAGCACCCCCCAGAAGCTCTGTAAATCTTACTCACACGCAGGAACACAACAACACAGAAGCGATTGTTATTTGGCTGCGGTCTTCTGTAAGGTGGAGGTATTTCACCAGTCGGGCTGCTCCAGCTCGAGCGATAAATCGCTATGCCGTATTTAAAAAAAATCTTCAATTAGCGGTGTACTGTACGTCTTCAAACATAATGAAAACAGACCTTACCAGTGCAGTATTAGAACTGACATCAATATATTGGAATTGCCTTCCCAAAGGATTGCGAAAGATCAAACTATAAATACTTCTGCTACATCTAATAGAGATTTACTCCGGCTGTGAGATTGCATTCGATTGCATCGGGTCGGCGGTGCACATTTGTCACTATTAGATGAGACAAGGAATTGTTTATTTGGTCATTTGTAACGAGTCTAGAGCGGACTAACTCTGAAAAGGTCTTGGTTACTTTTTATGGACGCCATTTTGTGGAATCAACCTGTACTATTTAATACTTAAACCTTAAATTAAATTCAATTGGAGTATCTGTAAAATTTAAATAACCGCTTTTTACTACATGCATACGAATATACATATATACGGCACACACACCAGAATATTATAGTCTTATTATTATAATATTATAGTCTGTCTGTTTGTTCCGGCTTTTCCCTAAAAGGACTGGATCGATGTTGACGCGACTTTTGTTAGCAGGTAGTTGATATTAAATGGAGTGACTTAGGCTACTTTTAAAATAGATTAGCACCAAAATAAGTTTGCCGGGTTCACCATAACGTCGGCATAAGAAAAAAATATCTAAATTCTGTAATCCACACAAACGCAATCGAAGGCAATATTACTGACTAGCTCTGCTCGCGGTTTCGTTCGCGTGGACAAGATACTTTCATGGTTAGTTTAACTCACATATCCCTTAGTATTCGAAACAAAAGTAGTACATATTTAAATCCAAGTTTCGCTACATTTTAGCTATATTTAGCCAAATTTTATAATCTATCTGTCTTACTTAAAAAACCTTATTTTCAAAACAAAAAGAAGCCTATGTTCGTTTTAGAGCTTCAACATATACTATACCAAATTTCAAATAAATAGGTTCAGTGGTTTATGCATGAAAGCCAGACAGAAAAACAGACAGACGGAGTTACTTTCGAATTTATAATATTAGTACGTACGTAATTTACACGAATACACAGATTTCTCTTTTCTCACATCACGGCCTGTAATCGAACCTGCTACTTTAAGTTCTTATCTGGAAACTGTAAAATCTATTTGCAAGTTTCCATATTAAATGTTCTAAGTAGAAACGTTTCTATTACCGAAACTGTACACTGATAGCAAACTTTAACTCGGTCTCTAAAAATGGGAGAAGAATAATTCCCAGTGATCGATCGTCGGCGTTAATCGATCATTAGGACGAGTGATAGTAGAAGATTTATTGCCTGCTTATCGAGATTTAGTGGGCATCACTATAGGAGGGCCGGTATCTACGTGTCGGAGTTTCTGTTTGTGTTACTGTAGTGGGAGCAGAGGAAATGTTGGGGTTTTTCTTTGTTATTTAAAGTTGTTGGAGAAATACAAAAGAAATACGAGCTTTCTTTTCTTAGGTATTATTTACTAGCCTAGATTTAATGAAGGATTTAATATTTTTCTTTTGTAAATAAAAATTATCTATCTGTAAACATAAAAATGAATTTATTTTTACGTATGTAACTCCAGAAACACTTTACCAATATGAATAATTATGTTTTCGTAATTGTCAGGAAAAGGTAAGGGCGACAAGCCCAGTAACAGATTTATTATGCTGTACTTGTCACCCTTAAACTAGGACCTCATTACCACTTAACATCAGGTGGGATGAGGTCAATCTAGAAGTGCAATATAAAACAAAAAAAAAGGAAAAAAGTAATCATATTTATTCATATTTAACGTGAAGCAACTTTTCTTCGTGAACAACTCGCTTCAGACCCAATTGTATCTTAAGCTTAAACTATAAATTGGCCTTTACAAAATCTTCGTAAAGCTATTCAATAAATCAATCAATCATTTATTTGCAAGAATACAATTTTACATTTTGATGTCATTATTTACAGTAGGTATGTAGTTAGTATTCTGCCTGCAAGTAGACGCGCAAATATAAATTAGTCTACTTATTTCGGTATCGTGATATTTGCAGAGGTAAACTTTGCAAAAGAAGATTGGTTGGCAATTAAAACAGAAAGAAGAAGCAGTGTAAACAATCATATGCAATGTCTTATGCAATTCTTATGCACTTCCCGAAACGATATCAAATTTCTATAACTTCGGTTTGCTTAGACCCTCTGAATATCCATATATTGATTAGCTTTAAAGTATTATTTATTTCAACTACAAAAAAGTAACTTCCTTGATAACATATAAAAACATAAAACCAACAAAAATTATTTCCATACTGTCGCTGATTTAAATTCATATCGTTTTCAACATAATTAGAATAGAGTGAGGCAGAATCACTTAAGACTTTAAACTCCCCATTAATTTATTTCCGTTATTAAAATTAAATAATTAATTATTTTAAGTTAAAACTTATTCTAATTGTAGGTATAATATTTATATGTACCTACTAGCTGTGCCCGCGACTTCGTTCGCGTGGACTACATCCTTTCTTGGTCGGTTTTACCCCTATCTCCCCTAATATTCGAAACAAAAAGTAGTCTATATTTTAATAGAGCTATATTTGTGCCAACTTTCATATCTCTAACTAAAAAAATAAAAATTTTCCCATATAAACTTTCAAAGGTGGCATTACCCAGCCCGCCCTTACTTTCTAACAAAAAATAGCCTATGTCCGTTCTTGAGGTTCAACATATACCTATACCAAATATCATCAAAATCGGTTGAGACGTTTAAGCGGGAAAGCGTAACAGACAGACAGACAGAGTTACTTTCGCATTTATAATATTAGTATGGATTTGTAACTATTGTTGTCTCTGTCTTGTTAATGTAATGCATGCGGTGTTCACTTGTAATTGACTGCGTAATTAAATTAGTTGCTTACTCATATTTCTTGCTGGAATGTACTAGTGCATAAGTTGTTAGGGAATCAATTAACAAAAAAAAAGAATAAATTTAGTGCATGACACTTCACAACAAAAAGGTTCTGAATACCGTCAATGTAATAAGGAAATCGGTGTCCGCCAACGTTTGACAGGTTTTCTTTTATAACTCGCAAATAAGTCCGAACGGTAAGCACACAAGACAAGCATTGTAAACAACATTACGACTACCCCGTCTCCACCGCCCCGCTCCGCCCTCACCGCCCCTCACCGCCCCGGGCGCCAATGTTCCGCTGGCCACCTCGGACCCTCCCATACGTTAAACATAGGGTTAGCCACGCTCCAAGTGCTTTTACTGAATATAATCACATGAGCTCAAATATATAGATATAGTCTGAAAACCAGCGCCGAGCACTGAGCCCAGCATATGCTGAGACTGGTACTAATTGCCTTTATTTAACAAAAATATGTATCATAATGTTTCATTTAAATGTTTTTATTTTCTCTTTTTGCGTTAAAAAATTTAAGTTAATGTTTCATTTTTTTAATGTATGTTTTAGTTATTTAGTTGGCAATAAAAAGATTTTATAGTCTTTTCCAGCAATAAATATAGCCTATGTTACTCAGAGTGAATGTAGGTTTCTAATGGTGATATAATTTTTGAAATCGGTCCAGTAGTTTCGGAGCCTATTCATCACAAACAAACAAACAAATTTTTCCTTTTTATAATATTATCATAGATTGCATTTAATGTTTCCAGGAATTGGTTTGACTGACAAATTATAGTACAACTAAGGCGGTATTCTCGCTAGGAAGCGACACTCTTCTCGACAACGATAACTCTCATGACAACCTAAGGTATAGAAAATAGTAGATGATGAGAAATGGTTACGGCCGTGCAACATTAGTTGAGTTTAGAACTTGGAAGACAGACATTTATTTTACCTCATTACCTCTTAACATCAAGTAAGATGAGTTCACTGGCAGTGTAGGTAGTACAAAAAAATTGGTAATGTTTTCAAAACATGTTTCCCAAAAATCTTGATTGAAGTGTTAGTTTATCACAGTACCGCCGCTGCCAACTCATAATTGGAAGGTGCTATAAATAAATATAAATATTGGACAACATCACATACATTGCTCTGCTTCTGTGGTAAGTTATTTAAGCACTTGTGTTACAGAAATGAGACACAACGACGGTAACACAACACCCAAATCCGAGACAATATGGAAAAGTTCGTTTCCCATTTTGACCCGACCGGGGATCGAACCTGGGATCTCAGTGATAGCGCTCGCCAAAGTCAGGCCCGCTCGCCTCTCGGCTACGGAGGTCGTCAAACAACAAGTAACATAGTAATAGCTTTATTTGCTCTACTAGTCGCCCTTAAGCTAGGACCTCATTACCACTTAACACCAGGTGGGATGAGGTCAATCTTGAAGTGCAATATAAAAAAAAATGACTTTATAGCATAGTATCACTTCAATGTCTAATGCCTACTAATATTATAAATGCGAAAGTAACTCTGTCTGTCTGTCTGTGTGTCTGTTACGCTTTCCTGCTTAAAACTCTCAACCGATTTTGATGAAATTTGGTATAGGTATACGTTGAATCTCAAGAACGGACAAAGGCTACTTTTTATTAGAAAATAAGGAGGGGGGAGGGGGTAATACCACCTTTGGAAGTTTATATGGAAAAATGTTTATTTTTGAAGTTAGAGATATGAAATTTGGCACAAATATAGCTCGCAACTTGGATTAAAATATAGACTACTTTTTGTTTCGAATATTAGGGGAGAAAGGGGTAAAACCGACCATAAAAGGATGTAGTCGACGCGCATGAAGTCGCGGGCACAGCTAGTAACTTATATTTGGCCAAAACGATGTCGCCAGCCCTACACCCCGCGACAATCTGGCCCATCTTTTCATAGCGTCAATGTTGACAGGTCGCGTGTTGACTGACAGCCGATTGTGTAGCTACAAGTGGCATTGTTGATTGTGACGTCACTAATGTCTGACTAGGATGACAAGACAAATAGTTAGGAAACTGTCTGCTAAATGCGATTTAAAGCGAAGTAAAAAAACGCGAGTAGAAGTTAAAATACCTACTTATTTTCACGACCTCCACAGCTGACGAGCTGGCTGGACTTTAGCGTTGCAATCTCTTGAGGTCCCGCGTTCGATTTTTGGTTAGGTCAATATGGAAAACGGGCTTTTCTTTGCAATTTATATATTGTCTATATTGTCTCCGATCTGGGTGTTGTGGTAGCGTCGTTGTATCTGGTTCCTGTAACACAAGCGCTATAGCTGCTCACTATAGTATCAGTTTAATTAATGTGATGTCCAATAAAGTGTGTCTTAGTACAAAATTAGTAATAAGTTTAGCTTGTGGTTGTAAAAAAAACTACTGAGTTTCTTGCCGGTATCTTCTCTTTAGTGGCTATAGCTTCAATTTTGGTTTGTATTCATTCTGACGATGCATAAGTGTTACTTGTAACCTACATGAATAAATGAATTTACTTTGACTTTGAGTTATCGGTTCCGAAGCGGAGGTAGCTTCATTTGCTTTATATAAAGACTATTCATAAGTATTACTAATGTAATATATGTGAATAAAACAGATTTGACTTTGACTTTGAATATTTATTTTCGTTTTTTTGCGTAGAGGCTATCATAATATTTTTATTTTTAAATTTTTGATTAGTTGATGTATTCATTAAAATAGTGTACAATGTAATGCTAGATGAAAATCCAATTGTTTCTGTTACAAAAGTTCCGGATCGAGTTATACGACAACTAGTGTAATTTACACGTGCATTTATAAATTAATGAGTGAAATTACAGTCAACACACTGAATACATTTATCAAAGCAACACACGTGCCGGCATACTGTTGTATAATAATTACAATAACATATTTCACGTCAACAAAAGCATTACAGTGTCATTTGCGGCATAATTTTGCTCTCGAGAATGCTTTTAATTTAATAATGAAATCTGTTTACTTTTCTTTTAACGCTTTTTAAGCTGGTTTGTTTGTACATTAAGTTCTTTTTGAGTTTTATTTTTAAGCTTAGAATGCCTTTTTTAACATATGGATGGATGGATGGATGGATGGACTATTTAATTTAACATGGCAACTTGACCTTAGTTAGGCCGAGCGTGCCGATAGTATTGTTAGAATTAAGAGAAGTAGGGCATAGCGATTTATCGCTCGAACTGGAGCAGCCCGACTGGTTAAATACCTCCACCTTACAGAAGACCGCAGCCAAATGACAATCACTTCTGTGTTGTTGTGCTCCTGTATATGAGTAAGGTTTCCAGAGCTCCTGGGGGGTGCTACATTAGTAGCAGGGGTAAAGCCTTCGGGGTGCGCCGGAAGACAGTGCAGCCCACACGCTGAGTGCGTGCACAGCGTGGTCGCAGCAGCGCGCTGCCCTTATAGCGGCCATAGGGCCGAATCTTTCGCTCCCGGTTGTGGTCGAGTCCATGCTCGGGAGCAATACCGCGTGGAGCGCGGTTGCTTACTTCTGCGAAGATGTAATGTCGCAGAAGGAAGCAGCCGAAAGAGAGCGTGAGGACGACCCGTCCGCCCCCGCTTACCGCAGAAGACGGCGACTACGGGCACGGCGGCAATACGACCGCGCCATGTTACCGCATGGAGACCAGCCGGCTGGTGGTGTGAGGGCACCCCAGTCGGTTTCGCACCTACGGTCTCAAATGCGACGTAGGGATAGCTCAGTGGATCGACTATCCCTGCTTGCCCCCCCAACCATCCAGGGGGGAGGAGACGGGGCCGCGTAAGTGGCCATTCCGCCGGGCGGCGCTGTGGTGGTAATGGTTTTACTGCTTCCCACAGCACCGCCGTTTAGGGCGATGAGGTCCATCGGGGAGTTTTAGTGGGTAGGCCTACCCAGGGCAGGAGAGTCCCACACACGCCGCCCCTCTCCCTCGAGTGGCGGTACGGTGCGTCACGCATTTCTCCCCGAAAAAAAAAATAAATAAATAAATAAAAAAAAAAAAAAAAAAAAAAGGGGTAAAGCCTTCAAGGTAAGGGCGACAAGTCCAGTAACAAATTTATTATGCTGTACTTGTCACCCTTATGCTAGGACCTCATTACCCCCCCCCGCTGGGTTCCGCATCTTGTCGCGATGGGGGGGCTCAGTAACCCTGTGGTCCGGGACGTTGAGGCTGGCCTTGTCACCCAGCCTCCAATACCGCACAGGGTGAAGCCAAGACGGATCCCGAGCTGGGCTGCGGAGAGAAGGTGGCTCTCTGCGGCAAGCCCGCAAGGGCAGAGGTGGATCGCGGAGGAAGAGGAGGACCTCGGTGTTTCGTTGCCGGCCTCCCTGTCCTCCGCGACCCGGCAGTGGCGCGCTGCCGCGCGAGGCGCGAATCGCGTCGTGGTGGGGTCGCGGAGGAAGAGGAGGATACGGTATTACGTTTGCCGGTCTCCCTATCCTCCGCGACCGGTGGGTCTCGGGACTTCATCTGGCTCTCGGAGGGAGAGCTGGATTCAGAGTCTCGGTGTCCACAGAGGCGGTAGGCAGCGGAGCCGCACAGCAGATCCGCTGCTGGGACCGGAGATGCCAGGCGTGGGGTAAGCCTGGCGTCCGTTACCTCGGTCCCGAGGGGGTGGGGCGTGTCAGGTGGCCTGACACGCTCCAGCTGCGTATTTGCGCGGCGAGATGGGCCGCTTGGCGGTAGGCGCTGTGGGGGAGCCTGTGTAGAATCGCAAGGAATCCCGACTCCCCCACAATTGCGCAGCGTTGGCCACCGAGGGGGTTTTAGTCGGTGCGAGCCCGACACACCACTCTCCGTTCCCCACTGAGAGTGACGGTGCGGTAGGCATTTCCCCCTCGACAAAAAAAAAAAAAAAAAAAAAAAAAAAAAAAAAAAAAAAAAAAAAAGGACCTCATTACCACTTAACATCAAGTGGGATGAGGTCAATCTTGAAGTGCAATATAAAAGAAATACTTTTATAGCATAGTATTACTTCAATGTCTTATGCCCGGTTCCAAAATTTGAAGAACGATTAGTCTTAGTTACGGATAGTATAAAAATATACGAGGCGTAAGCTTCACCCGTTGCAATAAAGAACGACTCTTCAGATAACTTATCGATGGCTGGCTGCTGATAGTTATTTCGACGCATTACGATTCTAATCATCAACTAATCTACTAATGCTAGAGTCTATGGTTAAATGTATTCTTCACGGAATCCCAGCCCGTCTGTGCTAGGTAATAAAACTGTTTTTACTTTGTCCCAACTCCTCGCATTTTAATGAGCAGCTGTTTTGCTTCTGAAAAATTAACGTGCGCCATTCCTTTGGTTTTGCATAATGTAGCTTAAGACGATTAGGTGGAATGAGGAATTAGAATTTCTTGAGCCCTGTAAGTGCAGGAATCTGGGTAACGAATAGGAAAACACCTTGTTTACTTAGTTCAAATGTTCTTTTATATTTCTTTCTTATATGTAACGAACTATAACATACGCGATTTAATAAAGCTATAAAGGTAAACAAAATTTAAGCTTTTTGCTGAATGACTGAATGTTTACTGTGAACATATTACCATTTTTTTCATGTAAGCCTGGTTGTTTGCCTGTCTGCCTGTTTATTTTGGATCATCTCTAAAATGGCTGAACCGATTTTGACAAAAACATCAGCAAGTTCCTTAGTAATATGGAGTCATCATCTAGACAGTCATCTATTAAAAAAAATCATATAAATCCGTTACGTAGTTTCAAATATTTAAGCGTACATAGGGATACAGGGACAGAAAAAGCGACTTTGTTTTATACTATGTAGTGAAGAGCTCTACAAATATTGAAAAAGGTTCCAAACGCAACGCACGAATAAGGGTGTAATTTTATTATCATCATTCGGACCTTTGAAAACCATAACTAGATGGTAAACATAACCCTTTATACCCTTAAACTGTTTGTAGGTATTGGGATACCATTACGGGATGGTATCATGTTTGTTTTACTGAGTTGTTTTTATTTGAGCCTGAACTATTTGCAAATTTAATTTTTACATTTTTTAATAGTGTACACAACGCGCTAGCGAACTATAAATATTTTTAATAGAAAAATCTGGACTGAAACTTGCCGATAACTTGTTGTTAGCTCAGTAAGAAGAGCAGCACGCGTGACACGTGTAGGTCGTGGGTTCGAGTCAGATACCTCTAGGAAATTGGAATAAAAGCCATAGTGGAAGCTTGAGTTAACTATAAAAGATATAATTCAGAGGTAGCACACAGAGTTGTTAGAAAGACATTGACAGAGTAAACAAAATATGTTATATAAAAATGAATCGCAAAATGTGTTGGTCAGCGCATAGCTTGACAACGCTTGGACCAATTTTGAATAATTCTATAGAAAAAAAGACAGCTCTTTTTTTTCTCCAGTACAAACGTTTTAGAGTCAAGCCGCAATCCAAATCTTCTTGACAGGACGAAGTCTGTCGGATCCGTTAATAGGCAATATAAAAGTTCAAACTTATACCTAGAACGAACAATTATCTCGCAGTGTTGTGATTGTTAAAAATAGGATTTATTTAAAATACCGCAAGAGGATATGAAGTATTTACGTTAAAAATGAACACGTGAAAAGATCTAAAAACCAGACTATCGCAGGCATAGCACAACTGCGTCTCATAATCAGCGCGTTATTGTAATCATAGCACCTGCGCCTGATAATTTCCCTCGGGCGGCCATTGTCCTAATAAGCCGCTGCGTATTCACTCGCGATAATATTTATTCCCCACTCAACCTTCTCAGAACCCACCTACTTCGGCAGATTATTTATTGATGAGGTACAGGCTGCGGCTCGAGGCTGGAGTTTTTGTTGCCATCTGAAGTGTGCTTAAATTCGTATCCAATGATTTAGTAGATGCCCGGGTACAGTCGCCGTCAGATATATCGGAGCAGACAAAGTGACCAAGTACTGTTTGTTGGTGTACTTATTATTATCAAGGTTTCTCTTAATGTTACTCACAATGTTTGGGCATATCACTCGCAATGAAGATTCTATGGAGAGACTGGTCATACAGGGGCATGTCGAAGGCCAGCGCTTACGTAGAAGATCACCAACTCGATGGATGGACCTCATCAAATTTACCACAAATATTTCTCTGAATGAGTGTTGCAGAAGTGCGAACAATAGGAGTAGATGGAGGCAACTGGCAAAATCTACACTGGAAAGCGATGCGTTATGATCACGACCACTCTGTCAAGAGTGCACGACTAAGAAGATTATTATTAAGGTACTTGGGGCTGTGCAGTTCTAGTAAACTGTGGTTACTGCGACCTATCAGATCTATTGTGACCCGCCACCAATTTAAAGTAACTTCTTTAGCCGGGTCGATTCTAGAAAGTCTAGTATTATTCCGGTTTTATTTCATCCGGTTGGGCTGTATGAGTTTGGTGTAACTGTATATTTTGTTGTACGTTTGCAGTGTACTTATGTTTATCCCATTGGCACAACATTTGTTCTATAGGACATGTATAGCCTGAAACATTGCTTTAACAGAATCGCACCAAGCACATTCCAGACCACACATAACTGCCTCGTAAATAATTTACACATTCACAACAACTCAATTCGTTAGAGAATCCGGCGAATGAGGACGTACGTACTTACCACGGTAATAACAGTCAGGAAGGAATGAAGAAACAGCTCTAACGTCGTATTTAGGCAGTCAATAGTTGCAACTCATTGCGTGCGATAGATTTTAATTCTTTTTTTCGAGGATAAATAAAAATAAAATGCTTATTGCGCCGTACTTTCTGTGGGGAACAGAGAGTGGTGTGTCACACCGACTTAAATCCTCTCGGTGGCCAACGCTGCACAGTTGGGATCCCTTGCAGACCCTACACTGACTCCCTCACAGCGTCTACCGCTAAGGGGCCCTCCTCGCCGTGCACAGCGTGCCAGGCCATCTGGCATGCCACACCCCCTCGGGACCGACGTAATAGACGCCAGACTTCCCCCTTAGCCTGGCGTCTCCGGTCCCTAAAGCGGCTCCATTGCCTACAGCCACTGCGGACACCCGAGATTCTCACTCCAAAAGCTTTTAATCATTAACAATATACACTTTATGGATGATAACTCCGTAAAGTATCAGCCAGTTAAAAGTGTATGCGATTGAAATTGTACTACTTGATGAAGTCACGTGATCTTGAAATATTTATCCCTTGCATCATAAACTCGTCCAAACGATACATAGCAAAGTTCCACCAGTGGAATTTGGTAAGGCACACTACGATACACAATAGGATTTTCTACGGTGTAACCTTAAGGAGTTTAAGATTCAAATTGCACCCTCATTTGGGGCTGTCTCTCTGTTAAATAGTAATAATGGCGATTTTTATTATATTATTTGGGGTTGAGTGCCAGAGAAGGCCACTAAGCATTACATCCGCTTTTTATACTTCTTATAAGCGTGCAATAAAGTTTAAACAAATAAATAAGTATTCGTATTTCTTCCATAATTCCAGACTGATAATTTTTATACTGCATACTCAAAACGTCACGTGCTTGGCGCCAAGCATGCCAAGCACAGGCGCCTGTAATTGCGAAATGCAATTATGGAATATTAAATGCGTCGCTACAATGTGCAATGGGTCGCTAGTTGCCAACTATTGTGTAAACTATGCATTGCTGTCATCACAAGGAACCAAATATTTTAATTGACTTCAAGAGGATCGATTTTTTATTTTGCCTTCCGAATTCGTAATTTGTAGTATTTGTGTCCATTATATTACGATTCGCAATGTGTCAAAAATGACTAGATCCGTTTTTCTCCAACCGACTACGAGTCGTTAATACCGTACTATAATTTACTTTCCATGCCAGCTGTCATCATTCGTCCGTCAGTCGTTTTTGGCTTCCGCCTCGTTATTTTTTTAGTATTCGTAACTTGAACAGATCGTTTTTCAAATATTGGAACCAAGCATAAGACGATTCATAAATATAACTGACTAGCTGTTGCCCGCGACTTCGCCCGCGTTGTTTCGGGATAAAAAGTATCCTATATGTTAATCTAGTATGTCATCTGTCTTCCTACCAAATTGTATCCAAATCCGTTCTGTAGTTTTTGCGTGAAAGAGTAACAAACATCCATGCATCCATACTTACAAACTTTCGCCTTTATAATAGTAGTAGGATGTAATTTACATGAACAAATGAATTTTGAACTTGAACTTGAACTCATGGTGAGGCCCATGGCCAGTGGTGGACTACTTTAGGCTGATCAAAAATAAAAAAAATCTGCATTTGACGAATAATATACCACTTTTGAAACACAGACTTTTTAAGAGAGGTAGGGCATAGCGATTTATCGCTGGAACTGGAGCAGCCCGACTGGTGAAATACCTCCACCTTACAGAATACTGCAGCCAAATAACAATCACTTCTGTGTTATTGTGTTCCTGCGGGTGAGTAAGGTTTCCAAAGCTCCTGGGGGGTACTGCATTAGTAGCAGGGGTCAAGCTTTCAAGGTAAGAGGGGACAAGTCCAGTAATAGATTTATTATGCTGTACTTGTCACCCTAAAGCTAGAACCTCATTACCACTTAACATCAGGTGGAACGAGGTCAATCTTGAAGAGCAATAAAAAAAACACACACACACAAATGTTCTCATGAAATTTTAAAAGTAATTTATTTTGTTTCAGGTAAGCAAGTTCCAATACTAAAGAAAATGTACATTGGGTGTTTTTCTGAGAAACACTTGCTGTTCAAAAGTATTTTCAAAGGACGAAAGGTGAGTCGTTGATATCAAATTTAATGCCTATAGTTTTTTATTTGCGTGTAGATGGGTATTTTAGTTATTCCCAATAAAATAAGTTTTTCTCTGAACACTAAAAAAGTGAAAAGAGTTTTATGTTTTATTGTCACGAATTGCTGATGATTTTGTGACTTTTTGTTTTAAACTCACTAATGTAATATTTTATGTATGTTGATTGGTTATAAGTGGCGTCGATTATTTTTTTTAACCTAAACGGCTCTGAATGTAGTCTATTCATGTCATTATTTTTTATTTAAGGACAGTTGTAGATTTCATCGTATTAATTTTACGACCTCCGTAGCTGAGAGGTGAGCGGGCCAGACTTTGGTTTCGCGCCATCTCTGAGGTCTCGATTCCCGGTCGAGTCTGGGCGTTGTCATGGGAAACTAACTTTTCTTTATTGTCTCGGCTCTGGGTGTTGTGGTATTAAGTGTTTTTGCTACATACCATAGAATTAAAACAATGTATGTAATGTGGTCCAATGTCCTTTGCTTATTATGACATAAAGTGATAACGTCGATCTTTGTCTTTTTGATTAAATTATTCGATTCCATTTTACTCTTCAAATGATATTGTAATTTCGTACCGCCGGGTCAAAGTAAAAGTAAAGATTGTGTTTAATAATTGCTTAAAGAGACCATTTTTCAAATACAGCGTCAAATAAAAGATGTCAGAGTTAAAAAACAAAAAACTCAAAAATTAAAAATCGCGGAAAAGATTCCAGAAAAACTACCTAGTTACTATACAATCAAAAAGGCCTGTCAGACTAACTTAAATTTAGAGTTTGGAGCTTAAAACCACTCTTAAGTCGTTCACAAAATAACTATTATTGAAATGCAAGTGTCCACCTTGGTAAGCGTTTCTTGATATAACTATTTCCTCTACCTAAAGGTTGTCTGGAATAGATTGCTTTCTAGCAATAAGGCTGCCTAAATTGTATTTAAATATTTAAAACAAATTAACGGGTCAAACGCGACACCATTTTTATTTAGTAGTTAATACGAACTACTTGCTGCCCGACGTTTCGGTTAGGTTGCACCAACCGTGCTCACGAGCTGACTGGTCTTGCTCGCCTTCGTCTGTTCGGGGGAGCTTGCAAATCTTCATGCTAACCGAAACGTTAGGCAGTGTATTTATCTATCTATCTACCTATATAAACTGTTGATCTCACAATATTATTAAATAATACAGCAGTTACTGTTCACATCTCCCCCTTAACGTTTGGTCGGCTCGCCAACACTCCTGTGCCAAATCACCGTTGATAGTTATTACTGTAATAAATACTAATTAGACCTTGTGCTTCAAATTAATATTTGTATGGAAACGTTGTGTAGGTTGGTAACAAATATTTGTACAGATTATTAATTGTGAAGACAAGAAATTAGCACTCTCTTAGACGGACATTCTCTTGCACATCATATGATTATATCATCGATAAAAGATTTCAGAAATGCTCGGTTGCAAACTAAAAATGGTACCAGTTAAAGAAAGGTTCAAACAGTATTTAAGCCTTTTTTCACTCCCATTAGCTTCATGACCGCGAGCGTAATATTAAGTCAAAACTGATTTATTTTCATAGTTTTCTTAGTCGCATAAAGCTTAAAGTAGATTAGAGATATACATACACACAGTGTTATATATATTTATGAGTATATGTACGTTTATCATATTATGATACTATGGAAATAATGTTAAAAAAATTAAATCTCTTGATAATACAGTCGTACCTATTTCTCATTTCTCTTGTCTCTACCTGAAAGTTGTCCAAAGAGATCGCTTTCTAGCGATAAAACCGCATTAATTGTACTATAATTTATCTGCAAAACTGATTTCTGTATTTTTTTACAGTATAGTGTATCTATCTATGTGATATCGGGTATTTATTTATTTATTGGTTAAGAGGTTTATTTTTTCTTCTTACTGAACATAGATGATTTTTTTTTTTTTTTATATTGCACTTCAAGATTGACCTCATCCCACCTGATGTTAAATGGTAATGAGGTCCTAGCTTAAGGGCGACAAGTACAGCATAATAAATCTGTTACTGGACTTGTCGCCCTTACCTTGAAGGCTTGACCCCTGCTACTAACGTAGCACCCCCCAGGAGCTCTGGAAACCTCACTCACACGCAGGAACACAACAACACAGAAGTGATTGTTATTTGGCTGCGGTCTTCTGTAAGGTAGAGGTATTTTACCAATCGGGCTGCTCCAGTTCGAGCGATAAATCGCTATGCCCTGCCTCTCTTTGTCTTTGTATTCCATCATCTTAAAGCTTAATTCTAAAGCCCTTAAAAGATACACGGTTATTACTATCAATATATATAATTCATACCTAAAAAGCTACTATATGTAGGTAATAAGTACAGTCAGTGACTTTAGTTTGTAAACAGTTCAGTACCTTGTCACATTAATCTAACTGACTATCTCACTTACTCAGTCACATGTATGTTTAGTGTGACAAGGTACTAAGATGTATACGAATTAATGATGCTGACTGTACAATGTCAGACTCAAATTAAATTCTCAAGACTCAAACAAAACAATACTTCGATAGGAATATTTTATAAGGCATAAAAACTAGTCAGAGAAGTTAATTACGAAAAACAGTCAATAGATAGACATCCCATGTATTTTTTTTTTCTAAATTGATAAAAACGAAATCCTAAGCTATCAGCAAAAAGATCTGCAAAGAGATGATGTCCGCAGATGACCTTTTCATCTTCACTGAGCTTGCGGGGGGAGGGCTTTCACCCATAATATTATTCAGGGGAGCGTAACTGAACATTCAAATTCCAAAGTGTACACAAACTATTTTCTCCACATCTCGTGTACGTGTTAACATCACGTCAGCTGCTAAGCTGGACGGTCACAATTGCCAGGGGCACTGAAAATACTCCGTTTTTACCCACCTCAACTTGACGGCTACATATTTTAGCCAGTAATGAGCACCGCTTAGGCACACAACGTGGCGCACGGTGGAGCAGGAGCCAAGTATCATAAACTATCCCTCTTTATTGCAATGTGTATACTTTTGCTGACGCTACTTGGTTAGTTATCGCAACCTGGGTAGTTACGACACGTAAAGTTGTATGTTAATAAATAAGAAATGTAGGTGAAACTATAAATATATCAGCAAATCCAAATGTTCGTCTGTCAAGCCACGCTCAGTCAATGAACAAAACTTTGAATTATAGGCAATTTCAACCAACTATGCAGATTGCAAATGTTTTCTTTAATAAAAATGTAAGTTAGTTTAAAGTTTAAAAATAATTTAGTCAAGCCTCAGAAAAAAAAAGTTTTAACATCAAATAAGTTATGTCAGTGCTGTTAAGAGTTTGTTCACGTAACTTTTTATGCTTAATCTATGGTAGTATTTAAATATAATAACAATAACTAAACTTATATGATAATTTTGAGCATATTTTCAAAATAGGTGAATATAACATTTTTGTTTTTATTGTACATCAGCACATAATTACAAACACATAATGGATATAAACATCTATATTATGTTTGTATCCATTATGTGTTTGTAATTATGTGCTTTATTTAATTATTAAAGCAATACAAATAAAAAATACTCCCAGAACTAAGTTAAGTAACCACCAAAAACCATTCACTTACTTATCAATAAAATCATTACATACATAGTATAAAACGAAGTCGCTTTTCCTGTCCCTATATCCCTTTGTACGCTTAAATGTATAAAACTAAGCAACGGATTTTGATGCAGTTTTTTTTAATAGATAAAGTCACTCAAGAGAAAGGTTTTAATTTGCATAAAATAATAAAAAAGCCAATATTTCTAAGTATTTACGTTACATCCGTGCGAAGCCAGGGCGGGTCACTAGTAAATAATAAACCATAAAATCCACTTATCATCCAGTATACCTTTGAATAAACCAAAATAATTAATGCCGCATCTGGGAACGGCACGTTTCTTTATGCATCCATGTTTTCGACGATACTACCGAATGCAGAAACAAATTGCTAATGGAAGACAGTACGTAAATTGCAAAGACAATGTTTATAAAAATACTGTTAATTCTTCTAATATTATCCGCTAGTTACGCTGATTATAAACTAGTTATAAGTTGTCAATACTGTTTCTCAGTAAGTGAACGCCTGGTAATTCTCATGAAAAATAAAGATATTTAACCATAGTATTCATATTTTCCACAATTGACTCACTTTTCAGGTTTAATATAAAAAAAAAACCTTTTTGAATTCTTAAAACACCTTCATGCAATAAACGTAGATGAAAAATAAAAAACTGCACTACAATTTACGATACCATTGCTTCGCACAGTTTTTTAATATGTTTTAATTCTGTTAAAAAAATAAACTAGCTGACTAAACGGAATCATTATTGTTTCACTAAGACAATAACAGTAATGATTATAATATTATTTTAAAATTTTGTACAAGACTTAGCTAACTTTATCTTATTGTGTTCAACGCAACAAGACAGAAGGTCGTACAAGGTCGACCTTTAAGTTCGTCGGCGCATTCCTGGGTGCTTCGTGCGAATAATTTATGAGCCAGTGTACACTCACCCTAAGTACTCGCTACGAAACGCTCTTGGCGTGACACGCTACTTACAACAAAGACCGCTGATTGATTAATGTTAGAGTAATTAAAAATGCAAGTACAATAGATAAAGATAGTAAGTAAGGTAGTAAGAGAGGTAGGGCATAGCGATTTATCGTTCAGCAGCCCGACTGGTGAAATACCTCCACCTTACAGAAGGCCGCAGCCAAATGACAATCACTTCTGTGTTGTTGTGTTACTGCGTGTGAGTAAGGTCCAGAGCTCCTGGGGGGTGCTACATTAGAAGCAGGGGTCAAGCCTTCAAGCTAAGGGCGACAAGTCCAGTAACAGATTTATTATGCTGTACTTGTCGCCCGTGTATTATAAAAAGGGTAACTCTGCAACCGTTTCGCAACTTATCACAGTTTTTCCACATTTTCTACTGATTCTTCGGTTCTATTGCTTATAGCGTGATGTTATATATCCTAAAATCTTCCTTGATTAATAAACTTTCCAACACAAAAATAATTATGAATTCGAACCAGTAGTTACTGAGATTTTCGATTTGCGAGTACTAATTCCTCTACCTTAAGGTTGTCTGGAAGAGATCTCTTTCTAGCGGTAAGACCGCCTAAATTGTACTTTAATATAATGTATATCTATTTATCTAACTCTTTATCGTCTGTTCTTAGTGATAGTATGTCACAATTGCATTAGGGCGTGACCCATTATTGCCGACGTCACTCATCAAGTCATTGCGCTAGTTGACGTCTAATTAGCGGCAAGATTAATATACTAACATACTCGTAAGTATATATGTTTAAACATATATACGACCTCAATGACACAGTGGTTCAAAACAGATCCCAATTTTCGGTTAACCAGTTTCGAAAAACGACTTTTTTATATTAGTTTGGGTCTGTGAGTACAGAACACACACGTACACGTCCTTTTACAAAATATATATCTATTTATTATTCTTATCTCTTTTGACGACCTTATCCGAGTTGCGAGCGGGGCGATTAAGCGCGACTTTTTGAGGTCCCGGGTTCGACCTCCAGTCGAGTCAATATGGTAACCGAACTATATTGTCTCGGGTCTAGGTGTTGTGGTACCGTCGCTATTTTTGACTTCTGTAACACAGGTGCTTAAGCTACTTACCACAGAACTATAGCAATGTATGTGATGTCATGTTCAGTTTAGTTTATCAATTGTAAAAAAAGCACCTCAATAAATATGATATTGAAACAGAATAATGCTTTATATCGAGTTCGTAGATTTTTTAGTTCTAAACGTATTGTCATTCACGAACAAAGCAAACCTTTGCAATGCAAAAATATTCCATTTGTCTAGACGAATTTGAAATAAAAATTTCAAGTGTCCCAATCACGATTATAAATACGAATTTCGTATGTTTCGCCGACATTATAATAATACTAGCTGTGCCAGCGACTTCGTTCACGTGGACTACATCCTTTTAAGTTCGGTTTTACCCCTACCTTCCCTAATGAAATAAAAAGTAGTCTATATTTTAATCCAAGTTTCGAGCTATATTCGTGCCAAATTTCATATCTCTAACTCAAAAAATAATAAACATTTTCTCATATAAACTGTCAAAGGTAGTACTACCCCCCCCCCCTTTTTCCAACAAAAAGTAGCCTTCGTCCGTGAGGTTTAACGTATACTTTTACCAAATTTCATCGAAATCAGTTGAGAGGTTTAAGCGGGAAAGCGTAATAGACAGAGTTACTTTTGCATTTATAATATTAGTAGGGATGTTGTTTGCACCAACGCTATGCTATTTTGCATATCCAATCTTGTCAGGTATGTCCGAAGCAGGATTAGTTCTGGCTATTGAATTCGCTGTCAAATACAATATCGTCCGACCGAAATGCTATTTGAAATCATTGGTTAACTGATACGAAAGTTAGATAACTAATATTGAAATTAGACTGATGGAATAATCGTTTGTGCTGGCTGCTGACACAAAAATATATTACAATAGAATTAAAAATGTATGTTAATTCTATTTAAATCTATTATAAAGATAGATAGATAGATATACTATATTGCACAATAACTTTACAGAAATTGGTTTTACAGATTGATTGTACAATTTAGGCGGTCTTATCGCTAGAAAGCGATCTCTTCCAGACAACCTTTAGGTACAGGAAATAGTATATGGCGAGAAATGGGTACGGCCGTGCAACATAAATACAGTTTTATTTTCTGTCGTGTTACCTAATTTGCACATAAACTAAGACACCCCAACATTTCATTAATATAATTAATTCTACTCTCTTTTAGAAATAAAAGTAGAAACCATCTCTATTCATGCAAACTTTTATGTTAAATACCGCCGTATTCGGAATGTTTATGCAACCGAGAAGACCTAGTTAAACTCGATAGTTACTCTTTTCAAAACAAAATGTTACAAATATGTTAACATGCAAAAAAAACATACGAACAATGTAGCTTATTTAAAATAATTTAACGGGTCAAAACGCGACACCATTTTTATTTACTTAATACGAACTACTTACTGCCCGACGTTTCGGTTAGGTTGCATACCGTGCTCACGAGCTGACTGGTCTTGCTCCGTTTTGACCCGTTAAATTATTTTAAATGTTTAAAATGGAAAGCGAAAGTCTTAAAATTTATAATAAAGCTTATGTTTAATGTACATAATAATGTACATATTTTGTGCTATCAACTCCAATGAATATAATTTTAATAATTATAATATATTATGCTGAACAAACACATTCAGATTTTGTGCTAATTTTGTGGGATACTGGGCAATGCACAATGCTTTCATAAACTCAAACTCAAATATTTCTTTATTCAAGTAGGTTACATATAACACTTTTGAATCGTCATTGAATACAATGCAAAGTGATTCTACTTCCGATTCGGAACCTATATCTACCGAGAAGACACCGGTAAGAAACTCAGCAGATCATTTACAGTATCAGTATCTAACTTATTGCTATGTGTAGCTCACTTAGGACCAAGTCATATAGTTTTGGTTTTGATGAGTGATGAAACAAATAAGTACTCAAGTAAGTTTTTACTTTCGAGAGGTAAGCTAGAGCAGACCAGTCCCCAAAGGTGGCACCGTGAACAGGCGTGAAGCATGACGTATGTGCCAGCCATCGCTTCACTCAACCATATTGTAGGAAATGTAACGACCCGCCACATAGCATATCTTTGTGGAGTGAGTTGGGGTTGTGTTTTACCGTCGCACATAATACCGTCACTGTAACAGTAAATTGATTAGCGCAGTCAGATGTTGAGAGTGACGTCGCCTCATCACGTTCGCTACATTAAGCATGGTCTATTAGCCATTACGCATTACAGTGAATTAAGAATAATGGTGTGATGAGATTAGAGTTCTTTTGATAATGTATTGTTTTTATTAAACGCAGGTCCGTCGCGTCTTAACACGTCTACAATCCCTATTTTATTTTACATTTTCCACTAATTCCAGAGAATTTAGTTAGAAAATGTTATTCATAGATGAATGAACTATCCAATACAAAAATATATTTCCAATTCGAACTAGTAGTTTTAGAGATAAGCGCGTTTTAACAAACATATTCTTTATCTCTATAATCATTAATCAATAATTATTATTCATATAGATAATAAATTTAAATTGAATGTTATTTCTTAAATTTAAATATTGGATTTGTTGATTATTATTTGTTGATTATTATTTATTGATTATTGTGTTACATTAATTGAAAATATATATTCATATAGGTTTTATTAATATTAGTAATACCTATGAATAGTCTCTACAAAAAATGAAGCTACCTCCGGTTCGGAACCTATAACTACCAATATACCGGCAAGAAACTCAGTAGTTTATTTAACGAAAAAAGCAAATCTTATCATCACTAATTTTGCACCAACACGTACAGTTAGTTTGTGAAAAGTAAATTATTTTACTTTAATATTTATATATTATAATCAATTAATTGAATAAATTATATCGAAAAGATGAAAATAATCGTTTTGTGTGTGTTGTGATGATAATGTTCAGCAGTAGGTATGTGATAAATAATATAATCTGAAAGCAATCAAACGTACAGCGATTGTTAAGCAGCCTGTCCACTTGGACAACAAGTCCCTTCGAATTACCTGATCTTTGGTCTCTACGGAATTCAGACTTCATCCATCGTTATATGTTATATAGGCTTCATAAAACCAGTAGAACATTCGTGGGATTAAGTATAAAAATATTCAACAAGTTACCGCAATGTATTATTGACTTACCTATGCATAGATTTAAGATCCATATTAAATCATGTTTAATGCGAAAAGGATACTATAAACTTGATGAATATTTAAACGATAAACATATATGGACATTATTGTCTGTTCGCTCGCACACCATAGTTTTAAGTTCTCTAGCTCTAAACATTGTAAAGATTAGGATAACTACTGAGTTTCATGCCGGATTCTTCTCGGTAGGATTAGGTACCGAACCGGCTATAGCTTCAATTTTGGTTTGTGTTCATTCTGACGATGCATTAGTGTTACTTGTAACCTACATGAATAAATGAATTGACTTTGACTTTGACTTTGCTATACATTTGAAAGAAACGGTCTTTGTTCATGAAGTTTACTTGCAATCTATACTAATATTATAAATGCGGAAGTAACTCTGTCTGTCTGTTTGTCTGTCCGCCTTTCACGCCTAAGCGTGAAACCTCTAAAACGCATATAGGGTACTTTTTGTTTTAAAAATAAGGGGGATGGGAGTAATACTGTAATTGAAAGTTTAAACGGAACATAAAATAGAGATATGAAATTTGGCACAAATATAGCTTAAAACTTGAATTAAAATATAAACTACTTATTTATTATTTTTAGCGGAGATAGAGGTAAACCCAACCATACCATACCATGATGATATGTAGTCCACGTGAACCAAGTCGCAGGCACTGCTAGTTAAACACAAAATATAGGTTTCGATCGCATTAGTAATTTTGCGAAGTGAGTACGTATGCAAGCTATACTATGCGATATTTAGCAATTTCCCAGCTACACTCCGCGATATTTGACATGCTTTTATGCGCTAAATACCATTAGTGGTAGTGTAAATTGATTGACGCAGACAGACGGACGTCATTCTCATTACAGTCAACACATAAACCATGCTCTAATACCCATTAGACGGTTAAGTGAAGTAGTAAGATATATGGATTACTAGATGAAAACCCGGCTTCGCTCGGGTGAAGTGTGACCTATAATACTCATCAGGTACAAAATTTACATATTTCTGTAGTTACAGGTTCTCAAGGAATATTAAAAGCAAGCAAGGAATAGATTTAAGCGTAACCCTTCATTCATTGCGCTTAATTAATAAGTATAGTAAAAAATGTTTAAACAAATCCCTACTAATATTATAAATGCGAAAGTAACTCTGTCTGTCTAACTGTCTGTCTGTTACGCTTTCCTGCTTAAACCATACAACCGATTTTAATGAAATTGGTATAGGTATACGTTGAATCTCAAGAACGGGCATAGGCTACTTTTTATTAGTAAATAAGGAGGGGAGGGGGGTAATACCACCTTTGAAAGTTTATATGGAAAAATGTTTATTTTTGAAGTTAGAGATATGAAATTTGGCACAAATATAGCTCGAAACTTGGAATAAAAAAGACTACTTTTTGTTTCGAATATTAGGGGAGGAAGGGGTAAAACCGACCATGAAAGGATGTAGTCCACGCGAACGAAGTCGCGGGCACAGCTAGTGTTTGTATAAAACAATATTCGAAACGTCAATCTCGGCTAGACGTACCTAAGATGGCGGTTGCGGTCTATTTGTCAGTGCTATTAGAATTTAACTAATACTCCCTAATCCGAATTTTACGGATATAGTAAGTTGTCGACTCGAAGTCAATTTTTTTTATGCTTTGTTATTCCTATAAGGTTTCAATCGAGTCTACCGTATCCCTTGAAGAAATTATTAATAAAGATTGTGGCATGTTGTAAAAAAACAGAAGGGATCCCTCAGTATCCGTTACGTGAGCAAAAATGTATGTAAATCTCAATTATATTTTTATAACAAACTTGTGAATCGCCTGCTACTCTAATTCATCTCAAAAACTGTTCCCTAGCTACGACGAAAATCCTTAAATAAGTTCCATTTTAACAAGACATAGCGAAATATGTGACCTCAATTTTGTAGCCTCCGTTTAAATTCAGGGCAAGTACCGGCTGTCTCTTTCGCTCCATATCCTTTTTGCATGAGTGCAACACGACAGTAGAACATTTTATCTAATGCAACAGCAACATGCATTTCCTTTTATTACTATACTCCCCCAATGAGGGAGTCTGAAAGATTACGCAATAGTTTCAAGTAGAAATGTCGCGACGAGAAACAATCATATATATGTTATTCGTTTATTTAAAAGCAGATTTTAGTGAAATTTGATTATTTCACGGTTAAGGTAACTCAAAAATAAATAAATATTTGACAAAATCACATAAATTGCTCTAATTCTGTGGTAAATAGCTTAAGCACAATACATGCAGTTAACGATTTACGTAATAAACATGTTACTGGACTTGTCACCCTCAGCTTGCAGGCTTGACCCCTGCTACTAATGTAGCACCCCCCAGGAGCTCTGGAAACCTTACTCACACGCAGGAACACAACAACACAGAAGTGAATGTCATTTGGCTGCGGTCTTATATGTTTCAAGAAAAATAATTTTGAGGTTGAGCTTTATGTATGTAGATCCCATTATTTATTTTTGTGAAAAATCTAAATGCGGTTCACAGAATACTTCTACAAAACAAGTTTAAACAGTATAGATCCTATTCTTTCGGAAACAAGTGTCTGTGACCATGTCTCACAGACAGACAGACCTGACGAATCCATAAGTGATCCCATCCCCAAAAAAGTTGTCCTCAAAAAAAACATTTGCTGACACCCTCTAGCCTACAAACATCCGGTAAAGGCCGTCAAAAGAGATAACCTGCGCGCTGACGTCACATCCTGCATAATTACTGGCCTGCACCTCGTGTAATGGGCTCTGCAGGAAGCCCGCATAATAATTGGGCGCCTGCGTCGGGGCGTTTTATGCATTATTAAAGTATTTTCCGTTATGACTAGCTGGCGACCATTGTTTTAAGTGATGCTGGTATGTTATGTGGACAAGCATATAAATAACATATATATAATAGCGATAAGACCGCCTAAATTGTACTATAATCATTCTGTAAAACCTATTTCTGTAAAGTATTTGTGCAATAAAGTATATCTATCTATCTACCTATAAATAACTACTTCCTACAAATACAATACCAGTGAAAGATGGGATGTACAGATGTCTTATGTGCATCTATACATTATTACCCATAACAAGTTGGTCTGCGTTAAATAGAGAAGTCAATTATGAATTGATTAGTGTTAATATTTTCAAAATAAAACACATGGTAGGTATTAACACATTCATGAACTAAAAAGTATATGTTTATGGCTCCGTACACATTAGGTAAAAACGGGACCCTATTACTAAGACTTTGCTGTTTGTCCGTCCGTCCGTCTGTCTGCCTGTCACCAGGCTGTGCCTCAAAAACCGTGCTAGCTAGAGAATTGAAATTTTCACAAATTATGTATTTCGGTTGCCGCTATTACAACAAGTAGATCTAACAACAAAATAAAATTATTATTGACCCTACAACAAACAAATTATCATTTGCCATTTTTTGTTTAATAATAACAACAAACTGAATATTTACATACATTACATACATTTGAAATGTTTATTTAACTTTTAAAATGAATACCTACCGACTTAATTAATACAGAATTGATAATGGTACGGAACCCTTCGTACGCGAATCCAACTCGCGCTTGTCTGGTTTTTTGATAAAAAGACACAAATTTCAGCTAAATCGAATCAATTTTGGTGTTTGACCGTCCGCAATGGGGGCCTAGTGCTTTTTTTGTACGGCGCAAGAGTTTCTCAACTGTGGCCTAAGGAGCCTTTCCGCTCCGGGCTCCGCCCTGCGCGGCGCAGCTCGGCCTGCGGCCTCGCGCCTAGGGTGACTTGTGTTGCACTTAAATAAAATAGCCAAAGTGTTCGACGGAAGCCGCTTCGAGCTTCGCTCTACGCGGGCGCTCGGCCTTTGGCCTCGCATTCGAAGCTCGGCCTTCGGCCTCGCGAAAGTTACACAGAATATAGCCGCTTCGGGCTTTGCCCTACGCGGCGCTCGACCTATAGTCTCGCATCGCAGCTCGGCCTACGGCCTCGCGTAGGTTACTTGATCTGATCAATTGTCTCGTCTATATTGGTCCAAAGTGTTTGATGGCAGCCGCTTCGAGCTTCGCTCTACGCGGGCGCTCGGCCTTTGGCCTCGCATTCGAAGCTCGGCCTTCGGCCTCGCGAAAGTTACACAGAATATAGCCGCTTCGGGCTTCGCCCTACGCGGCGCTCGACCTATGGTCTCGCATCGCAGCTCGGCCTACGGCCTCGCGTAGGTTACATGATCTATTGCCTCGTCTATATCGGTCCAAAGTGATTGATGGCAGCCGCTTCGAGCTTCGCTCTACGCGGGCGCTCGGCCTTTGGCCTCGCATTCGAAGCTCGGCCTTCGGCCTCGCGAAAGTTACACAGAATATAGCCGCTGCGGGCTTCGCCCTACGCGGCGCTCGACCTGCGGTCTCGCAACGCAGCTCGGCCTCCGGCCTCGCAAAGTTACCATTTACAAGTATTAACAGCATTACATTAATATTCAACAATTTCCCCATACATTTTCTTACTAAGGTCAATTTCAGTACAAAATGTATGGGGAACCAAGTACTCCATAGAAAATTGATTTTCAAATTTTTCCTAAAATTTCGTACTTACTCGCTTTTTTTTGGGTCAATCGACCACGGATAGACATTTTTGACAGGACCTCATACTTATTTTTTTTAAATTCGAGCATTTTCTGTCGGGCCCAAAATCTCCGAAACTACCCCAAAAATCGGGTAAATGAGGTTCGCTGTCAAATATAGTCTAGATTATGGGAAAACTATAGACTTTTTGATTAACAAGATGGCCGACGCGCTGGTGGTCATTTTGTGATTTTTTCGTGTTTTTGAAAACTTAAAATTCAAATTTCGGTTATTTTTTTTTATTTAAGCGACTCGCAATGTACTATGCGGTTATGTGTTTTGTCATCGTGTGTTGCCAGGTGAAAAAATATTGCTACCATTTTTGGTAGTTTTTGGCTCAGGTCCCGAAAAGGTCGAGAATAGAAATAATGACATTTCGCGCAAATCATTCCCATGTGCCTATAAGACGTCTTAATGGTAATGACATTTGACTATTTTTATTTCCTTAATTGGGCAACACCGAGAGCTGGTGAGGAAAAAGTGCAAAAAACATGGTCACCTACCGGAGGCTCTGTGGGCCACAGGATATAAAATATGAAAAAAGTAAAAATGAGGTTTGATGCCGTATATAACCTAGATTACAGGAAAACTATAGGCTTTTCGATAAACAAAATGGCGGATGTGCTTGCGGCCATTATGTAAAAATCTGCAGAATTCAAAATGTATTTACTAAATTTCGGGGTAGAAGGAGGGGACGTAGGGAAAATATGCTCGGAACTTTATTGGAGGTTTACATGATGCCCCCGTGATGGTTCAAAAATTTACCCGATTTTCGGGGTAATTTCGGAAATTTTGGGCCCGACAGAAAATGCTCGAATTAAAAAAAAAAAGTATGAGGTCCTGTCAAAAATGTCCATCCGTGGTCGATTGACCCAAAAAAAAAAAGCGAGTAAGTACGAAATTTTAGGAAAAATTTGAAAATCAAATTTCTATGGAAAGTACTCCATAGAAATTTGATTTTCAAATTGTTCCCCATACATTTTGTACTGAAATTGAGCTTAGTAAGAAAATGTATGGGGAAATTGATTCATATTAATGTAATGCTGTTAATACTTGGAAATGGTAACTTTGCGAGGCCGGAGGCCGAGCTGCGTTGCGAGACCACAGGTCGAGCGCCGCGTAGGGCGAAGCCCGCAGCGGCTATATTCTGTGTAACTTTCGCGAGGCCGAAGGCCGAGCTTCGAATGCGAGGCCAAAGGCCGAGCGCCCGCGTAGAGCGAAGCTCGAAGCGGCTGCCATCAAACACTTTGGACCAATATAGACGAGACAATTGATCAGATCAAGTAACCTACGCGAGGCCGTAGGCCGAGCTGCGATGCGAGACCACAGGTCGAGCGCCGCGTAGGGCGAAGCCCGAAGCGGCTATGTTCTGTGTAACTTTCGCGAGGCCGAAGGCCGAGCTTCGAATGCGAGGCCGTAGGCCGAGCGCCCGCGTAGAGCGAAGCTCGAAGCGGCTTCCGTCGAACACTTTGGCCATTTTATTTAAGTGCAACACAAGTCAGCCTAGGCGCGAGGCCGCAGGCCGAGCTGCGCCGCGCAGGGCGGAGCCCGGAGCGGAAAGGCTCCTTATGCCACAGTTGAGAAACTCTTGCGCCGTACAAAAAAAGCACTAGGCCCCCATTGCGGACGGTCAAACACCAAAAGTCACACCCGCGAGGCCGCAGGCCGAGCTGCGTATGCGAGGCCGAAGGCCGAGCGCCGCGGGAGGGCGAAGCCCGGAAGCGGCCAGCGCCGCAGGCCTAGCTTTTAGCAGACTCGCGCACACACAGTTACAAACATTCGGTTATCCGGACCTCAATAAGGAAGGCATCGAAAATAAAATCACCTTAAAACTGGATATCTTTTTGTTTTTCTCGTAAAGATATTTTTTATTTCAGTCAAGAACTTTAAAACTAAGCACAGGACTATAGCCAACTTCAAAATTGACTCGCAAAGTCGTTTTCCATACTGGACTGAATTCGCGCGGACCCGGTAACCGCAGTCGCCTACGTAATGAGCGGTATGCTGGCTGCGTCGCTAATTGCCTCAACAGACGCTTTGCCGTGGATTAAGTAACGATAATAGCTTCTAAATTACTTCTAGAATATTCTTTTAAGCATAGTAACAGCGCACTTTTAATGAACAATTGGTGTGTCGCAAGGGAACGATATAAGTACTTGTTAATGCATAAGTGTTACTTGTAACCTACATGAATAAATGAATTGACTTTGACTTTGACTTTGAATCTCGAATGGAGATCGCTAATACGAAATGTCACGAGATTAGAAATCACAATCTCGCTAGCTTTCGGTAAAATCCATATCCCTAGTATTCTACGTTGTTATTGTATAATTTACATTTTATATATTATATTTAAATGTACATAAAGCAACGTATAACTTATTAATATACTATATATATATATATATATATATATATATATATATATATATATATATATATATATATATATATATATATATATATATATATAAATATATATATATGTAGCCGAGAGGCGAGCGTGCCTGACTTTGGCGAGCGCCATCTCTGAGGTTCCGGGATCGATCCCCGGGAACGAACTTTTCTATATTGTCTCGGGTCTGGGTGTTGTGGTACCGTCGTTGTTTCTGATTTCTGTAACACAAGTACTTAAGCTATTTACTACAGAATCAGAGCAATGTATGTGATGTTGTCCAATTGTCCAATGTTGTCAAATATATATGACTAATACAAATATAATTCATTAAAACTATAAAATAGAGTATGTACAGATGATTTACAAAAAGGTTGTCCGCTCCGGTATGAAGGGTGCCTAGAATGCTGGCTACGTTACCTCTTTTGTATAATTCATGTAATTATTTAAATTATTTTCGAATGTTAAGTCACTGCTATCTATTCAAATAACTAACACGCGATTTTTACTAAACTTCTAACTAGAACCCCACCAAAAAGTGCTATATTACCATGCATGTATTTTTTGTAAGTATTGTAAGCATTCTAAAGTAACAATTAAATGAAAGCAATTTTGTTACCTACAATTTAAATTTCTCATAAAGGCTATGTCTTCTTATCTTTGGAAGAAATTAGTTATCAAGCGAAACCGCTACAGCAAAGATAAAAGACGAATAAAAACATTAACCTTTCAAGTAAAGTATTTCATAGTACACACTAACAGTCTTACGACTGATACCAACAGAGCTTACTTCCAAAATCCTGCCTCGAATGTTCAAATAGACATGCTATCTCCCGCCATAACCTACGTAATAAGCAACATGCAGGCTCGCTAAAAGCCTCTGTAGGACCCGCGGTATTGAGAGCCTGCGTTCATATCTCTTGCGCATCCTACTTCCAACAAATATTATAAACGCAAAAGTAATAATAATAATAATAAAATTAGAACCTAAGTAAGAATGTTTAGATGTCTGTAAGTATGCAACTTCTAAACGGATTTGGATAAAATTTGATAGGAAGAGAAATGACATACTAAATCGAAGTTTAGGAGGCTTCATCCGTATTGTTTTGGGAATAACTATTCAAGTATCTAATTTATCTAAATACCAAACATAGGTTAAAAAAGATCAATTAATTACCTCTATAAATTATCATTCCCCATTTAAATCAGATTACCCCAAACAATTATGGGCCTATTGGCAATTATGGACCAATTACCAATAGACCAATCCAATATATTTATATATTGGATTTTGATAATATTTGCTTTGCCATTGTTAATTGTAATACATTTTGTATTAATTTGTGGTGCTGACTGAAAAATAATTCTACTAAGCAGTCCGTCTTTTATACGTTTTAATACGACCAAAATCTTTAAATATTTACATGCTTATGTAATACTTTACATGATTTAGAACATTTCCTATTCTATTCAATTCTAATCTACAACTGAGATTCTTTGTATATAATGCCCTGACAAGTTTTCCGAATTCGTAGCTGTTTTAAAATGCTAGCAACGGCGTAAACTAAAGCGCAGAGTGGCGCCGCCCCGCGACACTACGTGGCTCGAGTAGGGGTGTACGGAGAAGTTACTTTAACTTGTTTGTGCTCAAAATCTAACTTAAAATTGTGTTTATAAAGTAACAAGAAAATTACATCACTGATGTGCAAAAAAAGCAGTTTGATATTTCTAGTAACATGTTTCTACCTAACGAATTTCTTACAAATTCGTTAAGAAGCTTTTGTGTGATATATTCGTGGCGGACCTCCCTCATTACATACTTTTGCACTTTTCATCAAAAATAAATATTTGACATAAACTGGCACTCATTTCATTTTTCATGTTTTACTATAATTACACCTACTACAAATATTAAATATTATCCTGTTTAACTCTGTGTATGGACCCCATAGTAACACGTTTTCCCACATAGGTTTTTATTTCCATGCGCTGGTCTCATAATTTAACAAGTAAATAATAAAACTTTTTTTTAATTTCTGCAAAATGCCATCCATAATCAGATCCTGGCTTCCTTATCATGATACTAATCTTGGGACATTTCGGTCGGATCAATATGGGAAACGAACTTTTCGGTTGAGTCTGGGTGTTTTGGTACCGTCATTGTTTCTGATTTCTGAAATACAAGTGTTTAAGATACTTACCACAGATTCTGAGCAATGTATGTGATGTTGTCCAATATTTATTTATATTTATATATTTCCTATCCTACAGAGATAATCATCAAAATGGTGCATAAATAACGAAATAAATAAAAATGTTATGGTTTATTTGAGAAGCCATAAAGTCAATCATAAAAGGTTTACGTTAAATTCTTACTAACAACTTTCTTGCGATTTTTTTTTTGGAATGTAACAAACTAGAAAAACTAATGTGTGCCACCCCTAGATACCCACTTGGTTATTTTAAATTTTCAACAAGCTACGTGAAGCCAGTTTTCACAGTTGTCTCCGTGTAAAGACTGCGAGTGCCATGGGAGAGTCACGTACCTACAGGTCGCAGTATACTGCGGCTTTGGTCTTGACAGCTGAGAGTACAGTCAACAGCATTAGTTCATATACACCTCAATAGCTAGTCGCATTAAACGTCCGCGTGTCTGAGGAAGGCAAATAGACAGTTAACTTTATGTGACAAGGTACTGAATTGTACAGTAATTAAAGATGCTGGCTATACAAGACAAGACAATAAAGATGCTGGTTAGGTTGGGCGACCTCGATGGCGCAGTGATAGGTCCCGGGTTCGATCCCGGTCAGGTCAATTTGGAAAACAAACTATTCTAAATTTACTTGGGTTTGGGTGTACTGGGATGACGCCCCCAGATAATATTCGTTGTCTGGTACCTACTCATAGTACAAGGGAAAACCTTAGTCTTCGAATACGACGAAATTTTGCACACGCTCCGAGTTCTGATGACAATGAGAAAGGTACATTACTAGCTAAAAAACGTCATTACAAATCTAATACGACAGCCTACCCAAGATGGCGGACTGGCTGTTCGAAATATGTGATGACATAAGTGTCCACTATAACTATCTGGTTTCGCGGGGTGGAACTGATAGAGTAGATATTTTGATGCTGGAACTTACTAGAACTGTCGACATCTGGACAGTCGAGACCAAACATTCTGGATGTTTTAACAATGGAAGGTTCTAGAACATGACATCGGGTATGCATATACAATCCCAATATGTTTTTTTATATCTGTGTCTTTATTTAAATGAATAAATAATGATAGCAGTATGTTATCATCCTAAGAAACAAACGAACGAAAACTATATCCAAAATTCAGAATACCTATTGCTGTCAAATATCATTGATACCCTAAAGCTCTTCTAACCATTTGGCATACCAGGCTTACCGCAGTAGGTTATTTTAAAATTCTAGTTTTCGTAGTTCCATAGGAATTCATACTAGAAAATTGTCACGTATTTCTGAACATACTTTGCCTCGCGGCTCGGATGCGGAAAAAAATCTTACAACTGCCAAGCTACGTGCTATGAAATGCGGTTACAGAATACAATTTTCATGTCACTGATTTCAGGCGGTTATTTATATAAGAGCTTATTAGCTTAGCTTCGGTATCGTCGCTTTAGTACCGTGGCTACGCTAATAACATATTTTCCAAATTTCATCTCCCATCATCGCCAGTAAGCCGCCATGAATGCCAAATGGCGTTTGTTCAAAGAGTTCTGGCTCTTTCCGCTTCACTAGGGATGTGGCTCGGAAAAAATCGATTACGTAACGTGGCAATCGATTAACTGTATTTAAAAATAAATCTAACAAATCAAATTAATCGAAAAGTAGTCTGTTTTTATTATCTTAAAATAAACTACATAATTAAACCATCAGTAGGTTTTTTACATTCCTTCAAAAAGAGCGTGAAGAAACATTTTGCGGACCAGTATGGCAATGCTAACGGATAGGTTATTACGACATCAGATCCGTTGTCATCGCGATGTGGGTTCCTCTCTTGCGTACCATCAGGCTGGGAGGATCCAATAATAATATACTGCGCTTCTATGTATAAAAAAATCTAATGAGTACATAGTGTATTAGGACATTAAGCGTTAAATGGATATATAAGTCAACCTATTTACAACAGAGTCAGGTGATATATGATATGATAATTAATAATCAATTTATGAAAATCGATGATACAATATCGATTTAAGTAAAAACACATGGTAAACTATAAAAAAATATTATTTTTTCACATCCCTTCACCATTTGGCGTGCCTCGCCGCAGCAGGTTATTTTAAAATTCTAGCTTCCGTTGTCGCCACACGACACGGCGGCAGAAGAAAATTGTCACGTATTCTGGACTTACTCGTACATTGTCTTGCGACTTGGGACCGGAAAAAATCTTGAAACTGCAAGCGACGTGCCTGTATTCTGATATAGAATTAAAGAAGATTCGCATTCATATTTTTGAAGATCGAAATCGAAATCGAAATTAACTAAGTAAACGTGTGCAGTCTTAAATCATCTTTGCCTTTCACCAGGCGAGATTGAGTTCAAATGTAAGCCTATTCTGATTAAAAAAAACAAAGTTAGAAATTAAATCAACAAATTCACACTTTTTTATCGTGAAGTCACGTCTGGACCTTATGGCTTCTGGGAAGATAAAACTACAATATATGTAATGAAATGAAATGATTTATTTATTTCTTCAATTGGATTTACAATAAATTATTTTGCAAGTGAGTGAAAACCTCCTCCATCTCCGTTGGCAAAATTGTTTTAATAAAAAAAAAGCTTTTTCGTCTTTAATCAAAAAGTACGAAATTATTAATTCAGGAAAGCGAATATTCACTTCCTATTTTTTCATTTACTTCATGAATAACTCATTCCGTTAGGCACGCAAAATAATACAAGCGATTTGATCCCTAAAAATCACAACTCGAACTTAATGTCCCCACAAAATAACATTGCAATCCCATTCCTTCCCCACGGATCCCCTCACTATCACCGCTTGCATTTCACTCACTTAGGAAAAACCAAGTAGGTAAGTATTATTTTATTCACCACCAAACGAAGCTACTCAGCTAAACTTCGCCACATTAGGAATCTATTCAAGGCACCGGGCCGGTGAATTTTTCAGTTTTCGCCCCTCTCTCGGGGTGAGCGGTGAACCGTGCCGAAAGGGGTGTAAGGCACCCTCTATATCTGTTTATCGGGACGAGTGCATTCCCGTCTTTATTTCCGCTGAAATTTTAGTGCTGAAAATACTGTAGTGTGGTACCAATGTTTGTGTGTTTAGAAATGTTATTACAGCGGAGTGTATTGGGTATTAGATTGAAATGCTTTTTATTTTTGTGGAATCGTCGTTAAGTTGAAATACGTGCGACTTTTTAGTTAAGGTTGTTCAAGTATAGTCTTTCACGCATCCACGTTAAGTTAAGTTAAGTTTCCAGTTATAGACACGAGGCCCTAATTGTATTTCTGGGTCAAGCCAAATACATAATTATTTCGTATTTTTTTAATATAGCTCAGAATTTTATTACTATTATTGCTCTGGTATTTGAAGTAAGTAGATAAAGTACTTATGTTGCGGAGAAGAGAAATAACGATGGTTTCACAACACCCAGACCCGAGAACAGATTAACAGTTTGATCTGCATATAAACTCGACCGGGAATCGAATCTTCTCCTCAAATTATTGTAATGATGACTTTATTTAATTAAAAAGGCCTGTCATGGACATTTATGCGTTTCTTATTTATCACAAAATTTAACAATCAATGATTTAAACTTCTGAAATGTATAATTTGTTTTAAATGAATCCAATACTGATGATAGATTTTTTATTTTTCCGAACCCATCCATGTACATATGCATAAGTCAGTAGGTTCATCTGGGTTGACAATGTAAGAAAAAAAAGTGTTCTTAATGTTTTAGTTATCTAATTGATGGAACAAACATATTTTTTGAGTCAAATATCCTAACGCCAAGATGTTTTCTCGTCTTGTGGACACACTTTACAAAGTGCTAGCTCGGACCGTAAATACTAAACTAACAGTTAACCCAATAACTGCTGCAGCAGTAACTCTGTGGCGACTCCCGGCGCGCCGGTGGGGACAGTTCCAATCGGACTCAGGCCAGTATTCTATAGAGGAACTGTGAGGCTACCTCTAAGTGTAAACTCGTAGGGGAGTTGCTTAACTAATATATAGTAGACTGGTATAAATTGCCTATAGTTAACAAAAATATGTTTCTTAATTTTTAATTTAAATGTATTTTTTATATTTGCCTTTATAAATGTAATTTATTCTTTCTTGTTTAAACGTACATGCGTTTGAGTTATTTAGTTTGCAATAAAAAAATATATTTTTTATTTATTTTTAAGGTATTATAATACTATAAATATTATTAAAAATCCTTTGTAGATATTACAATATGGCGATTGCCTAACCTTATGTTATTCCACCGAAAGTAATTCAAAACGTGTAACTTAAGTCAAATCAATAAATCGACTGAAATTTTGTAAGAATATAAATGTATAGATATAGAATTGGCAGCTTATGCGTTCCATCTTGAACATTAAAAATATCTATACGGTAAATTATATACGGTTGAATTGAGAATCTCCTTTTTTTTTAAGTCGGTTAGTAAGTTAACGTTTGAATATGTATGCGATAGTATTTTTAGAAGATTTTATTATTTTTATAGTACTATACGCCGTACTAGAAACAGAAAAATGTTATCTCCCCTTGCGGTGCGGGAATTGAACCCACGACCTTCACCGCAAGGGGAGATATTTTTTTTCTGTTTCTGATATTTAGTATTTTTAGTAGTTAATATGAAATACCTACTGTCCAACGTTTCGGTTAGGATTCACCAACAGTGGCTGTAAACTAACTCAAAATGTATGTATAACTGAGCTTTGGACGTACAAAAATGGATTTAGATGAAATCTTGTAGTTAAGTAAATGACATACTAGGCGAGCGGCCCGTACCTTGGCGTCGCGTCATCTCTGAGGTCCCGGGTTCGATCAACAAACTTTTACAAATTGTCTCGGGTCTGGGTGTTGTAGTACGGTCGTTGTTTCTGAATTCTATAAGACAAGTGCTTAAGCTACTGACCACAAAATTTAAGCAATGTATGTGATTTTTTATCCCATAATCTCGTGAGTCGCCAGTCATAAATAAGAGACAAAAATAATGTAGGTAGGTATATTACCGATTAATTTTATTCCTGGAATTTCTCTATTACTCGTTTTCCTTACGTTTACCTCGAAATCATTCTTAAACGGTTATATTTATAAAAAAGACTGTCACAACCACAAAAAGCAGCAAAGCAGAAAATAGATCTGTTTACAACGTACCTTCTTGTTTTTCCGAGAAATATAATTACAATGGTATTTTTAGCAAGGTATGTTTATTGGATTAAAAAGGAACAATAACATTATAATTTTTTCACTTTTTTTTTAACTTTTTTCACGTTGTAGTATATAAGTACGTTGTAGGTGTTGTTGTGTTCCTGCATGTGAGTAAGGTTTCCAGAGCTCCTGGGGCGTGCTACATTAGTAGCAGGGGTCAAGCCTTCAAGGTAAGGGTGTAATAGTTTTAAGTAAAAAAAACGGACTTTTCCTTTACTTGTCTGAAATCTCCAAATCCATCTTCAGGTCTTGGTCTCCGTATCATGGTACCACCGTAGAGATATCAATTTTCCAACAGGAAGTAAATCATCAAAATCTACACTAATATTATGAACTTATAGTCTGTTTGTTTGAACGCGCTTATTTTTTGACGACCTCGGTGGCGCAGTGGGTAAGGTAGGCGCCCAAAGCGCGTAAGGTCCCGGGTTCGATTCCCGGTCAGGTCAATTTGGAAAACGAACTTTTCTCAATTGACTTGGGTCTGGGTGTGCTGGGATGACGCCCCCAGTTAGTATCCGTCGTCTGGTACTCATAGTACAAGGGAAAACCTTAGTTTGAGACCAGGTGATTGGTGTGATTGGTGTGATTGTCTGGCATGTCCGCATTTATTTATTTATTTATCTATTGAAATTACTGGTTCGATTTGAAAATATTGTTTTGTCTTGAATATTTCATTTATTGAGAAATATTTTGGGCTATATGATACACATATATGGCGCAGGAATTTTGAGTAAACTCGCCATTTTCATACGGCGTCGTCAATTTAAAAACGCTCGCTGTTACGTAATATGCCGAATGCAAAGTCATGCAAAATGACAACTCGTTTAATTGTTAAATCTGACGTTTGGTTGTAGTTATGGGGTGACTATGAATAAAACAAATACTACTGCTCGCTAAAACGTCACTGGGGTGGCGGCGCTATGTGGCGGGTCGGTGCAGTCCCTTCAATATGGTTGAGTGAAGCGATGGCTGGCACATACGTCATGCTTGTGAACATGTGCCACCGCCGGGGACTGGTCTGCTCCAGCTTACCTCTCGAAAATAAAACTCAATGATTTTTCACTCATCAAAACAAATCTTAAATGACGTAGCCCAAGGTGATCTACACATGGCAATAAGTTAGATACTGCATATGTTAACAAACCTACTGAATTTCTTTCTGGTGCTTTCCCGGTAGATATAGGTTCCGACCCAACAGTAGAACTACTTTGCGTTGTATTCAATGACGATTCAAAAGTATTATAGAAATAAAAATTGATCTTTATTTGCCTGAATGTGGTACATAAATTAAAAGGTGTTTAATACAAGGGTTCGTGCAAGACACAGTCACCCTTCAGGGCAAGCAAATTTGATGTCAATGGTTGTAGGCAAAGTCACGAGTTACATAATTATTAAAATACATTAACATACAATCTTCATTAGAACTAATTAAAATTAATACAATAAACAATACATGTCAATTTGTGGTAAAATATTCACTTGATAGAACAGTAATTATAATTAATATGATATACAAATACAGGTCTCTTTTTATAATCGATTTTATTATTTTTATAGTACTATACGCCGTACTAGCGAACTTTAAATATTAGAAACAGAAAAAAATTATCTCCCCTTGCGGTGCGGGAATTGAACCCACGATACCGGAAGGCTAACGGTTGATACAGCAGAAAAACTTCATCGCCTACGATAACTTGCGGTTAGCTCAGTTGGTAAGAGCAGCACGCGCGATACGTGAAGGTCGTGGGTTCAATTCCCGTACCGCAAGGGGAGATAAAAAAATTATGTTTCTAATATTTAAAAGAATATTTGATTGATTGATTGCTTTAATGCGACTGTTACACCAAGCTATGTAAATATTATGTGCAAAAAAGTAAATCTACCTAAAATACATAATTTGTATGAGAAGTTGCCAACTACTAATTGAGGACATATGTTAAAAGTTGTCATTTGAAAAAAGGCTTTTACAAAGTAGAAGAGTATATTAATGATAAGAACGCGTCGATTGCTAACTAGTCTGCTCGCCTGTACTTGCGCGTTTTATATTATTTTAATATGTTTTGTTGAGTTTTCTCAATCAATGTCATTATTCTGACACAAACGCATGTCGGTCAAAATGTATAAAAATGATGTATTCGAATATTAATTTAAATGTTTTTATTTTATTTATTTCATTATATACGTTTTTACTAACTGTATGTCTTGTTGCAAAATTATTAATAAGTTTAGCTTTTTATTTGTAAAAAAAAACTACTGAGTTTCTTGCCAGTATCTTCTCGGTAGTTATAGGTTCCGAACCGGAGGTAGCTTCATTTGCATTGTATAGAGACGATTCTTAAGTATTACTCGTGTAATCTAAATGAATGAAATATTTAATTGCTTGATTTATTTATACAGAAAATATAAACGAAATATCTTTGAGCTTCAATTAATTGAATTGCTTCAAACTTCGAGGAAGTATCGAATTGCTGAAACAGAATAAGGACGTTAGAATATTCTAACGCGAGTAGGTCCAAGCAGATTTGTGGCGCCGCAAGCTTGCTTCCAACTTCTTGCATCCAAATCAACGATTTACTGGTGTTTCAATTTGGCAACTAAATTGCTTGGACTGTAAAATCAAATTCGAATTCCAGAATCATAATAAACTGTAGCTTTAAGAAAACGAAATATTTCGTTCACATTATTTCTGGAAATTATTGTTGTTTTGGTATTCAATTTGTTGTTACCAAAGTCAAAGTCAATATTTTTTATTCATATAGATTACATTAGTAATACCTATGAATAATCTCTTGGTAAAACAAATGAAGCTACCTCCAATTTCGAACCTATGACTACAGGGGAGATACCGGTAAAAAACTCGGTCATTTCAATTACAAATAAGCTGAACTTTAAACTAGTTTTGAATTAAGACATACGGTATTTGTTAATTTACATTTCTTCCAAACCTACTCAGTAGGTAGTTTGCGTGAAAGAGTAACAAGCATCCATACATTCATACGAACTGTTACGGTCACATAAAACATAAGTAGGATGCTTAATTTTTTAGGTAGTAAAATAGAAATTGCAAAAACGCACACCAAACTCTACGAGTATATTTATATATCCATAACTTTGTGGCAATTCGTTACATTCACCTTCATGCTTGTGAACAGGTCCCACCTTTGGGCACTGATCTGCTCCAGCTTACCTCTCGAAAGTAAATACTTACTTAAGTACTTAATTGCTTCATCAGCCATCAAAACAAACATTATATGACTTGGTCTAATGTGAGCTACTCGTAGCAATAAGTAAGATACTGCAATAGTGGTCAAATCTGCTGAGTTTTTTACCAGTATCCCCTCGGTAGACACAGGTTCTGAATTTGAAGTTGAGTCACTTGTTGTATTCAATGATGGTTCCAATTTTTTTATTCATATTCATATTCTTTATTGCACTCCATAAGTAAAGTAGGTATTACATATTATAGTTGAAGAACTTAACTTACTTAGAACTAAAAGTACAATTTATGGACCCTGTCGGGCACGGCAACGTAGGAGAGGGGAGGGGTTTAACATATTTAAAAATATTTATTTATTGATAAGCATTGGAATTATATTAATTGTATCTAATAATATTATGCTTGTTATAGTTTATTTTATATCCTGTAAATAATCTTGTATGGTGTAATATTGTTTATTGATTAGGAGTTCTTTTATATGTTTAATGTAAATATTTAGTTTGGTAATCTTTTTTATTGAGTCTGGTAAATTTTATGTAACTTACTTAACAAAAAACGTATTTGAGTGATTGTTTCATATAAAACTAGCGGTCCTGGCAAACTTTGTTTCGCCTTAGAGGATTTTCCCGCATTTCTGTTGAAAAATTTCCTGAATTTTCTTTGCTATTAACCTCATGGAGCCCGACACCTTTCCAAGGAATGCAAAACCATGGAAATCGGTTCATGCGTTCTGGAGTTATAGCGTCAGGAAGGATATATTTAAAACCCGATATATTTTTATATAGTAGATTATAATTTTCAAAACTCTCCAGGATTTCCAGGTATCAAATGGCTGGACTACAAATTAAGTTCTAGTACCGACCATTGCTGTATCTGTTTTTGACAACAAAAGTGCAATTAACTCCTTGCAACAGACTTTTAGATTGATGTGATATCAAGGTCTTGGTATGGTTTGTGGAGGTAAAATAATTAGAATCTTTTGAGGTTTACTACAAATTACATTCACTATAAATTGAATAGACTGTCTATCACAATAGTTATCGAGAGTGTCTTATAAAATCATTCGAGTTACGTTGATTAATTTAGGTCACTTACAAATAAGGATACGGTACAAAGTTCGCTATGAAATTATAATATAGGTATTGTGCAACATTACATGGAGGCACATACTTAAAGTAATGTTATCCAATACTTATTTAATTGTTTTAGTATCCAAATTAATTTTTGAGTCTAAACGCTCTCCAACTTCACAAAATCTTGATCAAATGGTTTTGAGGAAAATTAGTCAGTAAGCTTATTAAGAAGAAAAATCTTTTGTTTGAGAAAAAGTGAAATTTCAACGTTAATTTCGATAGCCCTTAATGATGGGTCGATCGCGAGATTTTTCGTCTTATTTTAAATCCTTTTACGCGAAGATTTTCTCTGAAGCGTAAAATTAGCTTTGCAGATAATTTCTGAATGCTGCTTTTACTAAGAATTTTTTGCGAGGGGTATAAAGGGTATTAATCCTATTTGCATTTGGAAATATCGTCGTGATTATCGTGATTTTAGGACAAAAAAAATTACCGGAAAAGTTTAAGTTTTATTTGTTAGGTGTCATATATATTTTTCAATATTGTTTATATTATTTTAATACCGCAGAATTTTACACCAACATTTACGTTACTGGCAGTATGAGGTGGGATATTTCCGAAACATTATTATTATAGTATAAAATCTTTTCATAAACTGCTTTCTGGCAATAAAACTAGATAAGGCGGTCTTATTGCTAATTGTATGTGCTTGAATATGGCTCTAACACCAATTGCTGATTTTTTTTGTGATATAAAGTGTATCTATCTATCTATCTTTTCCAATTATTTCATCTGAATGTATAATGTATTCAAAATGGTATGCCCTTTTCAATAATTAAAATCAATAATTTTTAAGAAGTCTATTTTCAATGATGCTAATTAGACCTTCTTTAGTTTAATAGAGATGAATGCTGACAACTTCAGTAGTGTAGTGGCTAATATAGGTGTCAGAAATGTAAAGGTACTAGGATTGATTCTCGGTCACGTCATTTTGAAAATGACAATTTCAAAATTTGCTTCTGACAAAATGTATTGGGCCGATGCCATCAGTTAGTATTTTCCTTTGAAAAGAGTGGACTACAGGATTTCAACTTTTTTTATATTTTTTTTTTTCTAAACTGAAAGTAGCCTAAAGTACTCCTTATTACATCAGCTACCTACCAGTAAGTCCAGTCATTTCAGAGATTAGCTGAAACAAACAGACAGATAGACAAAAATTAAAAAATATATTTTAGTATATATACCCTATACATGTATATGCATGTGGTAAATGCGGTTATTTTAATATTACAAACATACACACCAATTTTATTGATATGTTTAGATGTACTTATACATATATAAGCAGACAAAAAATACATATATTATTTATTCTGGTTCCCAAATCAGTTTGAAACAAAAGCATGTTTCAGTCCAAAACCTCTTACACAAATATGATTGTCGTCGAATTGTGTCCGAGCGGCGCACAAACGAATCTAGGGCGATGCGCCATTGGGCGATATGAACACTATTAAATTAATCCTTAAGTCCGGAAAGTACACCATATTCACGATGACCTACGACATGACCTACAAGTCGACACAAATACAGTATCATCAGAATTAGCATAGTAAACAACGCACCAATCTAATCGTGCATTACGTATGCGTAATGCACGATTAGCTGATCAATTCACCGATCCTACATCTCGATGTCAGAGTTATCGTCGCCACTGACTATTTAAACAACAGGCCAAGATTGATAATTAGACCTTGGTCCCCAAGCAGATAAAAACTAGCTAGGCGGAAGTACTTCCAATTTTAGTAAAGGAACATACGTTCCTTGAAAAACTAAACCATTTTTGTATAAACGACGTAAACATAAGCGCTATTTCATATTAAAGACTTCGTAAATAAAAAAAACTTCTGTTGGGATTAATTGTGAAATAACTAAACATGTATTTGATGACCTCAGTGGCGCATTAGTTAAGGTAGGCGGCCAAAGCGTGAAAGGTCCCGGGTTCGATTCCCAATCAATTTGGAAAACGAACTTTTCAAAATTGACTTGGGTCTGGGTGTGCTGGGATGACGTCCCCAGTTAGTATCCGTCGTCTGGTACTCATAGTACAAGGGAAAACCTTAGTTTGAGACCTGGTGATTGGTGTGATTGTCTGGCGCATTTATTTATTTATTTTGATTTTAAAATAAGAAAAGGTCAAAACGCGACACCATTTTTATTTAGTAGTTAATACGAACAGAGGTCACGAGCTGAGCAGAAAAATTTCATCTCTTAACAATAAAGCTATATTTTTATAAAGAAAAATATTAAAAAAACTTAATTTTGAAGACGGTCAAAAATATTTTTTGTGTCATGGGTCGCATATCTATTGTAATTACTTATGCGACTTTAAGACCGATTTATCTCTAACTTCCGGACTACAGTATGATTTTTATTGCAATATTGTGAGAAGAAAACGTCGATACAAGAGGGTATATCGGGTTTGTCTATAATCTTAAGGGTGTTTAGTGCAGAAAAGCGAAGGAAAACATCGATTAAGCGAGCTTGGAGTAACTACTGTAACACTTCCTTAGATAAATACCTATTGATGAAAGTCAGTATGAAAAAGTGCAGCTCGATAAATATACTTTGGTATACAAGAATAGGTACATTAAATGTAATAAGGTTTTAAGCTTTTGACGACCTCCGTATCCGAGAGGCGAGGGAACCGGAATTTGGCTTCGCGTCATCTCTGAGGTTCCAGGTTCGATCCCCGGTCGGGTCAATATGGAAAACGAACTTTTTTGTGTTGTCTCGGGTCTGGGTGTTGTGGTACCGTCGTTGTTTCTGATTTCTGTAACACAAGTGCTTTACCACAGAATCAAAACAATGTATGTGATGTTGTCCAATATTTATATTTATTTATTTATTTTGGTAGTAGAGTGGAAAATACCTTTTTGAGGAGAAAGTAACAAACCTTGACAGAATTACTGAAAAGTAGGTTACATGTAACACTTTTAAATCGTCATTGAATACAATGCAAAGTGATTCTTCTTCCGGTTCGGAACCTATGTCTACCGAGAAGACACCGGTAAGAAACTCAGCAGATCAGTTACAGTAGCAGTATCTAACTTATTGTTAAGTGTAGCTCACTTTGGACCAAATCCTAAAGTTTTGTTTTGATGTGATAAAAGTAGTAAGTAGATACTCAAGTAAGTATTAATATTGTCTTCTGTTTTGTAACAGCCTTTTTTTCATGAGATAATTTTTGATCTTTACGCTTAATCTATAGATAGATAATATAATGATCTTAGCTGGCAGCCTGTTAAACATTCTCGAATAAATAACGAATTCTATGAAGTCTTATTTATGGAACAACAAGTTTGTGCTTATTTCTCGTAGGTATTCACGTTATAACATTCTGACTTCATAGAGAAATAATGTAAGTTTTTGCGTGAATAAAGAATACAGTCCAAAATATATTGTGAAAATGATTATCTTATTGTAAGCGAATGCTTGTTTTATACAAATCATACCATACGACATAACGCCATGAGGGTTCCAAAATAAACTGTGCCGACCTACGACATTACCTACAAGTGGACACAAATACAGCGTCAGAATTGGTGTAGTAAACAACGCTCCTTACGTAATGCACGATTAGCCAATCAATACATCGATCCTACATCATGATGTCAGCGGTATCTTTGCCACTAACTATATACAACAAACCAAGATTATTACGCCAATTACTTTTTTGAGTGTTATTATTTCTTTTTTTATCCTCATCAATCTTATTTTGTTAAAAATCTACCTAATGTGTAGTACATTAGGTAGATTTTTAACAAAATAAGATTGATGAGGTTTATTTTATTAGTCATACATATTACGTAAGTACTAATGCTAAGACAATATTGTACGCATCAATTGGGAGAGGACACTGCATACCATACTACAGGCAATAGCCTATTTTGGAATTCAGGAGAATCTAATTAATCTGTAACAAATTTTCTGCCATTAAAGCATTATTATTAATTCTGCTGGCGCTGTATTTGTGTCGACTTGTGGGTAGTGTCGTATGTCGGCACATTTCTAACTGTATATGCAGCTGAACTCAATCTCCGTGCATCAATATAAGAATAAGATTTGGTAAATCTAACAGTTACACTAAGCAATATACACACCAGCTGTTCTTTTTTCCATATAGACGACAATTTTCTCACTCAACTTATATTAAGCCGATTCAATGGCCCCCATAACAATTGATTCCCCATTACCCCCAATGAAAGGCAGCAAAGCAGTGATCACGACCATAAACATCCCCACTCGATCCCGGGGCCGTTTCGCCCCATCCCGAGGTTTTTATAGCTGACGGTCGAGGCAGTAACAATGTTTGTGGATAAACTGAGGACTATATAAGAGTTGTTTCATATGGTGTTAAGGTTCTGAGTATATTATTTGGGTTCAATGGGAACTGAGGAATTGTTTAACAAAGTCCATGCTGGTTTCGTGTGAAATAAAGTTGTCCAGAATGTGAACAGATTATAGGTTAGTGACTGTCTCTTTGCACGATCCAAGAGTTTATTGTTAGGGAGGTAGTTTAGAACCAGGAGAAGGACATAGAATACTTTTTTTCATTGCCTATAAGACGGAACAAAGTTCGCCGGGTCACCTAGTGATTTATATTTTTGTGCAATTAAGCTTCTAAAAAAAACCTATAGTTTTTATTTTGACTACACTTCACGGGACATTTGATTCGGAAATAATAAAAAAACATTCATATTAATTACGCAAGTAATATTTATGAGTCGTTTATATAAAATAAATGCAGCTACCTCCATTTCGGAACCTATAACTACAGAGAAGGTACCGACGAGAAACTCTGCAGTTTTCATTACAAGAAATATCAACTTATAACTAATTCTGCACCAACATAATATACAGGTTTGTTTATCAATTGTAAAATAGATTTATTCTAAAGGAATGATGAAAGTTATAAGCAAATTTAGGATAACTATAAGTCCTTCTCACAATATGCTTAAAATATAATAATGTAAGTCTATGTTTATTTAAGAAATATAAATTAGAAATGTTAAGATAATAGTGTGCATTTTTTAAATAATTATGTTCAATCATTGAACAATTATTGTTCACTATATCTCAAGATTGGTTATTACTGTCTAATCTCATGGGCATTGCCAGTAATAGGCATTTATATTAACAAACTCTTCAGTGTAATAAAATTAATATAGTTTTTTTTTGCAATTGTGAAATGTATATCCTTGTATTTGCATCCTGTTGGTGTGCATCATAAAAACAGAAAGGAAACAGCAACCCACTTACTCTACCAATAAGAACACAGCCTTACTTCCCAATTAACAAAATATTCGCCCTCTATCAATTAACTCTGGAAACAAACACCCTAATACGAAATAAAACAATAAACAACTACTAAAGACCATTAAGAGCGAAACTGGAAACAACGACTCATCCCGTGTCAATTAATTGGTTTGTTAATTACATCTTCAAACCCCGTCCAAAACAACCCTAAACGGCGGGAATGCGACAAGGTTGCACAATAAAACCGAACCGGCCACTTTGGTACCCTGTGGCAGTTAACTCGCGTATTATTTCAGGTGATTTCGACAATTTAATTATAGTCGATTGCTGTAGGAAGGGCAAAGGTTTTCTAGCTAATTAGGGCGGTTTAGGGCTGTCGGATTGGCGTGTGTGAAAGTGGTTTGTAAGAGGCCTAGTTTAGTGGTTAATTAGTAACTTTAATTGCTATTTGTGGATGAAAGTTGTCCTATTTTCAAAATCACCAACGATACATGTTAATTACAATCATAATCAACTAAATGTTTAATTGGCACGGCCTTGCCCGTATCTCATTTATTTATTTTTAATTAACAACATCAGATACATTGCTCTGATTGTGTGGTAAGTAGCTTGAGCACTTGTGTCACAGAAATCAGAAACAACGACGTTACCACAACACCCAGACCCAGGAAAATATGGAAAAGTTCGTTTCCCATATTGACCCGACCGGGGATCGAACCCGGGAACTCAGAGATGGCGTGACGTCCATCCGGCATGCTCGCCTCTCGGTCGGATACGGAGGTCGTCATTTATCTACTATTTCCTCTGGATTTTCTTGCAATAATTCGCCTAAATTGTAGTACAATGTGTCTGTCTATGGAAATAACAGACACATTATAATTTATGTTTTGTTTTAATTTTTGTTATATCAGCAATAGGAATAGATAATTTGTGACATTTGTCAGAATTTAAACTATTTATCTTATCTCTGCAGACAGACGGAGAGAAAGACAGTGAACTTTCATAAATAGGACCCTGTCTTAACCTTTCGGTTAAGGAAACCATCAAATGTCATCTGTAATTTTTAGTTCGTTTTGGTAAATATAACTTTTCCTTCTTTCCTGCGTATTCTTGATCGAATTAATGTAAGTCTCCTTCTGGCTTCTTATTGCGTCACTATCCTCTAATTTTTCCTAGAAACTTTTCTGATGTATTCCTTCCATCTTCTTTGTCTATAGGATTTATTTAATTAACAAAGCCTGATAATTTCTACTGGTACTTTATACTCGTACTTGCTAAATGGATGGTTGCAACAGAGCTAAGCTTCTTTAAACTTTTGTTCTGAGAATAAATTGAGGCGCTACGAATTTGAACATTGGAAATTTTGACTTCAGTGAAAATTCATATTCTTCAGGACTACAGTATTTGCGTCGGTTCTGACCATGTTTAAAACATTACATGTCGACAAGCGTAGTGAAATGTATTTATTTATTTTTATTTATTGCAAGCTTAGGTATCTTTTATTACGGTTACGGTTTACATTTACCTTATGTATAGCTATCCTTGTAATTATTACTTACTTACTCAATTAAACTGTTTAAGGTATAAATATTTGGGTCACTAGAATTTTAATACACTAAGTATGTACAGTATAAATAATTTGTATAATTCGTATATAATAATGTAATCTATTCAGTTGCAATTTAAGTATCGAGTCTATTTAAAATTAACTTTACCATGACACGTAGGTACAGTCGTCGTCAGATGATATTAAATACAAAGTGAGCAAATATTTCTGAACAGTTTTAAAGTCTATTCTAATCTATTATATTTATTTATGTCCACAATTATAATACAGGGCAATAAATAAAAAGAATATAATTATAACTTTTAAATAATAGAAAAAATGTTTCCATTAACATCTGAACATTCATTACGTCATTAATATCTGAGCTAATGCTAGTTATTAGCTTCTAAACAATAAAATAAATGTTTAGATCACAAAAAAACGATTGTGCAAATAAAATTTACCAAACAATGCAATAACATCACTTCTTAGTAGTGTTTACGAAATAGTAACTAAACACACCCCTTTCACACTGAACTTTAATGCTCTGTATCATCATCAAGTGTTTTTTTTAAGGAAAAATATATCTATTCACGAAATTTTGAAAATACATCCGACGGAATAATCATGTTTTTTTATCATCACACCTAATTAAGCAGCCCAACTGGTGAAATACCTCCACCTTACAGAAGACCGCACCCAAATAACAATCACTTCTGTGTTGTTGTGTTCCTGCGTGTGAGTAAGTTTTCCAGAGCTGCTTGGGGGTGCTACATTAGTAGTAGGGGTCAAGCCTTCAAGGTAAGAGCTACAAGTCCAGTAACAGATTTATTATGCTGTACTTGTTGCCCTTAAGCTAGGACCTCATTACCACGTAACATTAGGTGGGATGTTACGTAGACTTTACGTCAATCTTGAAGTGTAATATAAAAAAAAATTGGCAACCTTATCATATCGATGTGAAACAGATAACAATCCAAATTTTAATGCTTGCGGATGTTCGTATCAGCAAACTGTCGGCGTAGTTACATTCCCGGTCTATTAAGGAATTGGGACCGGCCCCAAAGTCGTTAGAACGATTTCGGAGAATCGTCGGAACTCGTATGATTATGGAGACGCTTAGGACTGTTTGGGTCTGGTTTTGATTGCATTTTGTCCATACTTTATTTCTTTTAGCATAAGAAAAAATTAAATTTGGGGTTTTTTCTATACACACGTTAAGATATGGCAAGCAAAAATATGTGTATTTTATTAAATTAATTTCTAAAATAACAATCAAGAGGTGATAAGTGATCGATACAGATGCCATAAATGCAATCAGAATTTTTTTTTGTCTGAGTGTCCGAATGTTCGTTATAGAAACAAAAACTACTTGAAGGATTTTAACAAAATTTGATACAATTGTTTTTCATACACCTTGGCAGGTTATAGTTTACAGGTGCCACCTTTGGGGACTGGTCTGCTCCAGCTTACCTCTCAAAAGTAAAAACTTACTTGAGTACTTATTTGTTTCATCACTCATCAAAACCAAAACTATATGACTTGGTCCAAAGTGAGATACACATAGCAATAAGTTAGATACTGATACTGTAAATGATCTGCTGAGTTTCTTACCGGTGTCTTCTCGGTAGATATAGGTTCCGAACCAGAAGTAGAATCACTTTGCATTATATTCAATGACGATTCAAAAGTGTTACATGCAACCTACTTGAATAAATAAATATTTGAGTTTGAGTTCGAGTATACTTTTCATCACGCTATAATCAAAAGGGGCAGAGCAATAAACGGGAATGTTGGGAAAACGGGAGAAGTTACACCATTTTTAAGCTTCCTTTGCGTGTGCAGCTTCAATGGTTAAAGCGACATAGAAATGACAGAAATATTTTTTTCAAATTAAATAAAAAATATTCGACGACAGCATTTGTATATTTTTTATGGTTGACTCAAAATATCACGCCTAACTTCATATAGCTTAGTAGTTCGGAGCTTTCTGATTATATTTTTCTTCTCTAACGTTTAAAAAACTGTTTTTCATCCCAAATAAAAAAAACCATTATTACCTATTAAATAAAAAAATCATAGAAAATAGGTATAGAAACACCAAATGTATACATGCAATACGCTAATAAGCCATCGCGCGTAAATATCGAATCATGCTATAAGGATTTTTGTGTAACGGAATAAATTAAATAACATGTAGTCCACGCGAACAAAGTCGCAGGTACAGCTAGTATATAATTTAATAATTATGCTTGGCAAGAATCGAACCCACGAACCTTGGTTCAGCCAGGAGCACTAACCTTTGATCCAACGGGCCATTTAACAGTAAATCCACATACTTACTACGCCCTATGTCTACTGATGCACGTTCGTTATTATTTTCCTGCTTCCAACGCGAATTTTGATAGCAAAGAAACAACACGGACGCCCGTTGCAGCGCAACTAAAGATTTATGGAAAAACACACTAACTGCACACTGTTAAAAAAATCACAGTCCACGAGCTTTCCTATAAAGAATTAATATTTGACAACATCACCTACATTACTCTGATTTTAGGGTAGGTAGTTTAAGAATTTGAAATTTTGTATCGAGTAACTTCTTAGTTATGTTTCATGAATAAATAAATAAATAATAAATATTGGACAACATCACATACGTTACTCTGATTATGTGGTAAGCACTTGTGATACAGAAATCAGAAACAACGGCGGTACCACAACACCCAGCCTCGAGACAATACAGGAAAGTTCGTTTCCCATATTGACCCGACAGGGGATCGAACCCGGAACCAAAACGGAGATGACGTGACAGACATATTTTGACGACTACAGTAGCAAAATACTGATAAAAGTGCCTGAAGCGTCAGAACCTTTAGATTCAATAGTTAATCTGATAAATTTAGAAAATTCACTTTATAAAATTATTTTATCTTGGCTGACTTGATGTCCCTGGTTAGTATCTGTCGTGCTCATAGTAACTGTAATAATTATAATATTAAACCGAAATAAAATGGGAAACAAACCCGGGACTATTTCGGCATTATTTCGGCTACGGAGGTCGAGAGAAAAATAGCCTAATAATAAATTCTTTAATTTTCGACATCACCGCTTAACTTTAAATAGTACAAAATTAAACCTTAGTTCGAGAATTCAAATGACCTTAAACAAATATACTTTAGGTAGTCTCCCGAAGCGCTAAAGCTACCGAGTTCGATTGATTCAATTTGAGAAACGAACTTTTTTAAATTGACTTCGGTATTTATGTGCTGGGTGGACGCTTACATTCAGTGGCCGTCATCTGGTACTCATAACGAGGATAGATCAGTGGATTGGTACAATTATCTGGCGCATTATATATTTTGTACCATTAAAAATCATAACACTTCCTTTTTCTTCGTTGCGGTCAGGCAATATTTTTTTAGTTCAGCTTCCAGACTTGCCCTTAGTATATAGACTGTGGTGGTTGCTTGCGTGGAATGGAACAACAAAGAGCGGTGAAGGGTGATAAAATTTGCATCAGGGACGGTGACTCTTGAGGTGGAGGGTGATGCTGGTTTTAAAAGTTTGGTATCAAATTGCAGTTGTCTTTTGGCTTGGAAACTATATTAACTTACTCGTTTGGATTGAAAATGAAAATAATTCTAAAATTAACATCAGGCCATATTTCATTATGCAATTAATTTCAGTAGTAAAATATAGATACACAGATACACTTTATTGCACAAAAAAAATTACAAAAATTGGTTTTACAGACAAACTCCAGTAAAATTTAGGCGGTCTTATTGCTAGAAAGCAATCTCTTCCAGACAACCTTTAGGAAGAGGAAATAGTAGATATCGAGAACGGGTGTGGCCGTGCAAAAATTTATTGAGAAAATATTAACAGCAAACATTAATACCATGACATTATATGTATAAATATTGCCTTGGTCTGATCTTTTATATTATTAGATATTTAAAATTATCATTCATGAATTTATATCTATTCCCTTACGATCGAGTGGACATCAATGTAAACACTTGCTGTAGTATGTTAGTTCTTATGTGCAAAGTCCAAAGAAATGAGACTGTTAGTGATGAACAGTCACAATATTCCCTCGAATGTCATCTCACGAGCGTAGAGATAAGCTAATAATAAAATAATAAATAAGAGAGGTAGGGTTTAGCGATTTATCGCTCGAACTGGAGCAGCCCGACTGGCGAAATACCTCCACCTAACAGAAGACCGCAGCCAAATAACAATCACTCCTGTGTTGTGTTCCTGCGTGTGAGTAAGGTTTCCAGAGCTCCTGGGGGGTGCTACATTAGTAGCAGGGGTTAAAGCCTTCAAGTTAAGGGCGTCAAATCCAGTAAAATATGAATTATGCTGTATTTGTCGTATCACCCTTAATTTAGAACCTCATTAACACATAATATCAGGTGGGATGAGGTCAATCTTGAAGTGTAATACATAAAAAAAGTGAAAACCAGCGCTGCCATTCTCGAGATAGCATCAGCTAAGTTTTTTCCTTTTGTCTCATTCACCAATCCATTAATTTTTGTAACAGATTATGTTTTGTGATATGTTTGTTAGTTGAGACAATAAATGTTTTCTTTCTTTCTTTCAAAATGTGTGGGTCTGAGGTGTTTTTGATCATACATCATGGCATAATGGCGTCCTGCCGTTGGTTCTGGTTTTCACAAAATATTCAGTATCAGGTCAATTAATGTGATGTCGCATAGTATACATTTGTTCATTCACAAAACATAGCCAGTATTGTTAACAGACAACAATTGAACACCAAAACAAGTAATGTTACCGGAAACTGACATAACTCAACCAAAACAGAATATTGTCAACTTGCTTTACAAATCGTGACACACAGACATCCATTTATCAGCGGAACAATAATTGCCAGCGAAAGTAACACTTGCGACGACTCACAATAGGGTTTTGTTACGCTGATGTATTGATTATTGTCACAGAACAAATTAAAACAGTCCAGAAGTAAGGTAATTGGGTATTGAGTGACTTTGACGATCTCCGTAGCCGAGAGGCGAGCATGCCGTCCAACTTTGGCGTCCGGCCATCTCTGAGGTCCCAGGTTCGATCCCCGAATATAGGAAATTGACTTATCTGTATTTTTTCGGGTCCGGGTGTTGTAGTACCGTCGTTGTTTCTAATTTCTGTAACACAAGTCCTTTAGCTACTTACCGCAGTATAATAGTAATGTATGTAATGTTGTCCAATATTTATTTATTTGTCTTAACAGTGGTGAACTAAAATCAAGCCTATTAATAGTTATGTTTTAGCCTGTTATGTATTGATGGGAATAGCCTATTAATATTTATTTGGGCCCTTACATTACATGGGAAATTGAATTTCAACAATAACGCATGCTTGTACTCTCAAACGCTAAAGGCCGATAACTGGTCGGCTTCAGCTTATCTCTCAATAAATACGTAATGTATCTTTACTCATCAAAATAAAATTATATGACAAATTTTATAGCTATGTGTAGACAAAGCGGTCTACACATAGCAGTAAGTTAAATACTGCTATTGTTACAAATTTAAGTATGAAATGTATTAAATTACCATTTAAAGAGTTACATGAAACCTCCTTGAACAAAGAAATACCTGATCAGAAACTGTTTTAGGCTTGTTTAGGTATAAACTTTAAGACTTTTGAGTTCTATTTTGAACATTCAAATTATTTAACAGATCAAAACGCGACACAATTTAATTTAATAGTTAATACGAACTACTCCAATCAATAAAAATGGTGTCGCGTTTTAACCCGTTAAATTATTTTAAATGCTTGTTTAGGTATACGCAGGGCGTCAAGCGGTGCATTGGCGCGATGTGGGCTCCGCAAGCGACGAGTGGCGCCGCGTCGGTCGCGGCGATTGAAACTAAAAGACGCCGCAAAGGACGAGGCGGATGAACTAGCAAGTTTTCTATAAGGAAAAATTGTATATGAAGCTGCAACCGAGAAAAAAAAAATTTCCCCTTGCGATGTGGGGCTCAAACCCATATTCTTCACGTTTCGTGCTTGCGAGAGCAGCACTTAAGGAAAGGGAAATAAACAATCTGTTTTATTTGAAATATTTAAATTTCGCTGGTGCGGCGTAAAATACTATCAAAATTTAAGGACGCGCCGCGAAAAGTCACGTTGCACGCATCGCCTAACGCCCCGCGTCTCCTTAAATGAGCCCTTATATTCCATCCACGCTTACAAACTTGCGAGTAAAAACCAGTAATTAAAAACATTCTAACAAATCTGTATTACAGCTAATTAATTAAAACAGTAGCAAAGAAAAAACTTGAAGTACATAATTACTTACTGCCAAAGAGCATTTGGTTTATTAAAAACAAGTGCCCTCTCACAAAAGTTTGATAACATCTAAATTGAAAAAACTTTGAAAGCCGCGTGTTCGTTTTATCCTTTTATCTTAGCGAAGATGACTAAGGGAGTCTAAATAAAAATCTGTTAACTGAAAGATACATTTTTAAATTATATATTGCACTCGAATCCCTACTAATATTATAAATGCGAAAGTAACTCTGTCTGTCTGTCTGTCTGTTACGCTTTCTCGCTTAAACCTCTCAACCGATTTTGATGACATTTGGCATAGGTATACGTTGAACCTCAAGAACGGACATAGGCTACTTTTTGTTAGAAAGTAAGGGGGGGGGGGGTAATGCCACCTTTGAAAGTTTATATGGGAAAATGTTTATTTTTTAAGTTAGAGATATGAAAGTTGGCACAAATATAGCTCTATTAAAATATAGACTACTTTTTGTTTCGAATATTGGGAGAGATAGGGGTAAAACCGACCATGAAAGGATGTAGTTCAGCCAAACGAAGTCGCGGGCACAGCTAGTGTCTCATAATTGTGATAATATGTAAAGAAAAAAAAACTTAACCATTCAATTTCATTGTTCACAGGTAATTGCTGTTTTTACAACGATTTTCATCGCGGTACAGAAGAGGTTTAAGTAACTTTGTTTACAATTGCTATAAAGGTATTTTTCCAGATAACCTACAGATAGAGGAAATAGTCGACAACGAAAAATAGGCACGGCTAAAAAAACAATATTAGATAAAATGCTAAAATAGAGAAAATGTTTTTAATTAAAAGTTTGATTTTAATGCGTTAATTTAAAAATTAGTGGTGGTAATTCCACTCGTACAACGAGTGGAATTACTCGTAATATTTTTAGCAATAAATACCTATAGCCTATTTACTCAGGGTGAATAATTAGCTTTCCAGTGGTGAAACATTTTTCGAAATCGGCACAGCAGATTTTGATTTTATTCACAAACATATACGTAAAAATATAAATATCATCCTATTTATAATATTCGTGTAGATATAAAAGCGATCAGAATTCGAACTAGTACATTGCCTGTTTCTCTAACATGACGATTTGAAATTTGACATTAGGAATATTAGTTTAATTTGATAATTATATTGAGGAAGTCCAGTTGAAAACTCCAGTGACTGCAGGAAAAGTAATTCGAGTAATTGGCGTTTACAAATGCCTGTTTCGAATGGCTACACTTACAAAGCTAATTTAACAAGCTGAAAAATATCGAATGCCACTTTAGACTTTTAATATAAGTTGTTTATATTTTAGGAACAATTTTTCGTCATTTCAAAAACATTTTATTTGGAGTTCCTAGAGTTTTTATGGAGGTGAGATATGTAATCAGACATTTATTTATTTATTTAATAAAACAAATAAGTTTATAAAAAAGGCAGAATCCCACAAAAGTTTCTACCATATTGAACCGATTTCAATTCATACTAATAGAAAAAGCGAAAGTAAGTCTGTTTGTCTGTTTGTCTGTCCGGCTTTAACGCCTAAACCACAGAACCGATTTTGATGAAATTTGGCATAGGTATACGTTGAACCTCTAAAACGGACATAGGGTTTTTGTTTTGGAAAAAAGGGGGATGGGATTTTTTATCTTTCAGTTAGAGATATAAAATTTAGCAAAACTATAGATCGATAGATAGATAGATATAATTTATTGCACAAAAACTTTACAGAAATAGGTTTTACAGATTGATTATAGTACAATTTAGGCGGTCTTATCGCTAGAAAGCAATCTCTTCCAGACAACCTTAAGGTAGATGGCGAGAAATGGGATATAATTTGAATCTAGGATCAAAATACTTTCTGTTTTGTATATTATAGGAGATAGGGGTAAAGCAAACCATGAAAGTATGTCGCTAGTAGGTATGGTTTATACATAATCGCTAACTCATTGATACAGCAGAAAAAATTCATCGCCTACGATAACTTGCGGTTAGCTCAGTTGGTAAGAGCAGCACGCGCGATACGTGAAGGTCGTGGGTTCAATTCCCGTACCGCAAGGGGAGATAACAAAATTATGTTTCTAATATTTAAAAGAATATTTGATTGATTGATTGCTTTAATGCGATTGTTACACTAAGCTATGTAAATATTCTGTGCAAAAAAGTAAATCTACCTAAAATACATAATTTGTATGAGAAGTTGCCAACTACTAATTGAGGACATATGTTAAAAGTTGTCATTTGAAAAAAGGCTTTTACAAAGTAGAAGAGTATATTAATGATAAGAACGCGTCGATTGCTAACTAGTCTGCTCGCCTGTACTTGCGCGTTTTATATTATTTTAATATGTTTTGTTGAGTTTTCTCAATCAATGTCATTATTCTGACACAAACGCATGTCGGTCAAAATGTATAAAAATGATGTATTCGAATATTAATTTAAATGTTTTTATTTTATTTATTTCATTATATACGTTTTTACTAACTGTATGTCTTGTTGCAAAATTATTAATAAGTTTAGCTTTTTATTTGTAAAAAAAAACTACTGAGTTTCTTGCCAGTATCTTCTCGGTAGTTATAGGTTCCGAACCGGAGGTAGCTTCATTTGCATTGTATAGAGACGATTCTTAAGTATTACTCGTGTAATCTAAATGAATGAAATATTTGATTGCGTGATTTATTTATACAGAAAATATAAACGAAATATCTTTGAGCTTCAATTAATTGAATTGCTTCAAACTTCGAGGAAGTATCGAATTGCTGAAGCAGAATAAGGACGTTAGAATATTCTAACGCGAGTAGGTCCAAGCAGATTTGTGGCGCCGCAAGCTTGCTTCCAACTTCTTGCATCCAAATCAACGATTTACTGGTGTTTCAATTTGGCAACTAAATTGCTTGGACTGTAAAATCAAATTCGAATTCCAGAATCATAATAAACTGTAGCTTTAAGAAAACGAAATATTTCGTTCACATTATTTCTGGAAATTATTGTTGTTTTGGTATTCAATTTGTTGTTACCAAAGTCAAAGTCAATATTTTTTATTCATATAGATTACATTAGTAATACCTATGAATAATCTCTTGGTAAAACAAATGAAGCTACCTCTAATTTCGAACCTATGACTACAGGGGAGATACCGGTAAAAAACTCGGTCATTTCAATTACTAATAAGCTGAACTTTAAACTAGTTTTGAATTAAGACATACGGTATTTGTTAATTTACATTTCTTCCAAACCTACTCAGTAGGTAGTTTGCGTGAAAGAGTAACAAGCATCCATACATTCATACGAACTGTTACGGTCACATAAAACATAAGTAGGATGCTTAATTTTTTAGGTAGTAAAATAGAAATTGCAAAAACGCACACCAAACTCTACGAGTATATTTATATATCCATAACTTTGTGGCAATTCGTTACATTCACCTTCATGCTTGTGAACAGGTCCCACCTTTGGGCACTGATCTGCTCCAGCTTACCTCTCGAAAGTAAATACTTACTTAAGTACTTAATTGCTTCATCAGCCATCAAAACAAACATTATATGACTTGGTCTAATGTGAGCTACTCGTAGCAATAAGTAAGATACTGCAATAGTGGTCAAATCTGCTGAGTTTTTTACCAGTATCCCCTCGGTAGACACAGGTTCTGAATTTGAAGTTGAGTCACTTGTTGTATTCAATGATGGTTCCAATTTTTTTATTCATATTCATATTCTTTATTGCACTCCATAAGTAAAGTAGGTATTAAATATTATAGTTGAAGAACTTAACTTACTTAGAACTAAAAGTACAATTTATGGACCCTGTCGGGCACGGCAACGTAGGAGAGGGGAGGGGTTTAACATATTTAAAAATATTTATTTATTGATAAGCATTGGAATTATATTAATTGTATCTAATAATATTATGCTTGTTATAGTTTATTTTATATCCTGTAAATAATCTTGTATGGTGTAATATTGTTTATTGATTAGGAGTTCTTTTATATGTTTAATGTAAATATTTAGTTTGGTAATCTTTTTTATTGAGTCTGGTAAATTTTATGTAACTTACTTAACAAAAAACGTATTTGAGTGATTGGTTCATATAAAACTAGCGGTCCTGGCAAACTTTGTTTCGCCTTAGAGGATTTTCCCGCATTTCTGTTGAAAAATTTCCTGAATTTTCTTTGCTATTAACCTCATGGAGCCCGACACCTTTCCAAGGAATGCAAAACCATGGAAATCGGTTCATGCGTTCTGGAGTTATAGCGTCAGGAAGGATATATTTAAAACCCGATATATTTTTATATAGTAGATTATAATTTTCAAAACTCTCCAGGATTTCCAGGTATCAAATGGCTGGACTACAAATTAAGTTCTAGTACCGACCATTGCTGTATCTGTTTTTGACAACAAAAGTGCAATTAACTCCTTGCAACAGACTTTTAGATTGATGTGATATCAAGGTCTTGGTATGGTTTGTGGAGGTAAAATAATTAGAATCTTTTGAGGTTTACTACAAATTACATTCACTATAAATTGAATAGACTGTCTATCACAATAGTTATCGAGAGTGTCTTATAAAATCATTCGAGTTACGTTGATTAATTTAGGTCACTTACAAATAAGGATACGGTACAAAGTTCGCTATGAAATTATAATATAGGTATTGTGCAACATTACATGGAGGCACAGACTTAAAGTAATGTTATCCAATACTTATTTAATTGTTTTAGTATCCAAATTAATTTTTGAGTCTAAACGCTCTCCAACTTCACAAAATCTTGATCAAATGGTTTTGAGGAAAATTAGTCAGTAAGCTTATTAAGAAGAAAAATCTTTTGTTTGAGAAAAAGTGAAATTTCAACGTTAATTTCGATAGCTCTTAATGATGGGTCGGTCGCGAGATTTTTCGTCTTATTTTAAATCCTTTTACGTGAAGATTTTCTCTGAAGCGTAAAATTAGCTTTGCAGATAATTTCTGAATGCTGCTTTTACTAAGAATTTTTTGCGAGGGGTATAAAGGGTATTAATCCTATTTGCATTTGGAAATATCGTCGTGATTATCGTGATTTTAGGACAAAAAAAAATTACCGGAAAAGTTTAAGTTTTATTTGTTAGGTTTCATATATATTTTTTGATATTGTTTATATTATTTTAATACCGCAGAATTTTACACCAACATTTACGTTACTGGCAGTATGAGGTGGGATATTTCCGAAACATTATTATTATATTATAAAATCTTTTCATAAACTGCTTTCTGGCAATAAAACTAGATAAGGCGGTCTTATTGCTAATTGTATGTGCTTGAATATGGCTCTAACACCAATTGCTGATTTTTTTTGTGATATAAAGTGTATCTATCTATCTATCTTTTCCAATTATTTCATCTGAATGTATAATGTATTCAAAATGGTATGCCCTTTTCAATAATTAAAATCAATAATTTTTAAGAAGTCTATTTTCAATGATGCTAATTAGACCTTCTTTAGTTTAATAGAGATGAATGCTGACAACTTCAGTAGTGTAGTGGCTAATATAGGTGTCAGAAATGTAAAGGTACTAGGATTGATTCTCGGTCACGTCATTTTGAAAATGACAATTTCAAAATTTGCTTCTGACAAAATGTATTGGGCCGATGCCATCAGTTAGTATTTTCCTTTGAAAAGAGTGGACTACAGGATTTCAACTTTTTTTATATTTTTTTTTCTAAACTGAAAGTAGCCTAAAGTACTCCTTATTACATCAGCTACCTACCAGTAAGTCCAGTCATTTCAGAGATTAGCTGAAACAAACAGACAGATAGACAAAAATTAAAAAAAATATTTTAGTATATATACCCTATACATGGATATGCATGTGGTAAATGCGGTTATTTTAATATTACAAACATACACACCAATTTTATTGATATGTTTAGATGTACTTATACATATATAAGCAGACAAAAAATACATATATTATTTATTCTGGTTCCCAAATCAGTTTGAAACAAAAGCATGTTTCAGTCCAAAACCTCTTACACAAATATGATTGTCGTCGAATTGTGTCCGAGCGGCGCACAAACGAATCTAGGGCGATGCGCCATTGGGCGATATGAACACTATTAAATTAATCCTTAAGTCCGGAAAGTACACCATATTCACGATGACCTACGACATGACCTACAAGTCGACACAAATACAGTATCATCAGAATTAGCATAGTAAACAACGCACCAATCTAATCGTGCATTACGTATGCGTAATGCACGATTAGCTTATCAATTCACCGATCCTACATCTCGATGTCAGAGTTATCGTCGCCACTGACTATTTAAACAACAGGCCAAGATTGATAATTAGACCTTGGTCCCCAAGCAGATAAAAACTAGCTAGGCGGAAGTACTTCCAATTTTAGTAAAGGAACATACGTTCCTTGAAAAACTAAACCATTTTTGTATAAACGACGTAAACATAAGCGCTATTTCATATTAAAGACTTCGTAAATAAAAAAAACTTCTGTTGGGATTAATTGTGAAATAATTAAACATGTATTTGATGACCTCAGTGGCGCATTAGTTAAGGTAGGCGGCCAAAGCGCGAAAGGTCCCGGGTTCGATTCCCAATCAATTTGGAAAACGAACTTTTCAAAATTGACTTGGGTCTGGGTGTGCTGGGATGACGTCCCCAGTTAGTATCCGTCGTCTGGTACTCATAGTACAAGGGAAAACCTTAGTTTGAGACCTGGTGATTGGTGTGATTGTCTGGCGCATTTATTTATTTATTTTGATTTTAAAATAAGAAAAGGTCAAAACGCGACACCATTTTTATTTAGTAGTTAATACGAACAGAGTTCACGAGCTGAGCAGAAAAATTTCATCTCTTAACAATAAAGCTATATTTTTATAAAGAAAAATATTAAAAAAACTTAATTTTGAAGACGGTCAAAAATATTTTTTGTGTCATGGGTCGCATATCTATTGTAATTACTTATGCGACTTTAAGACCGATTTATCTCTAACTTCCGGACTACAGTATGATTTTTATTGCAATATTGTGAGAAGAAAACGTCGATACAAGGGGGTATATCGGGTTCGTCTATAATCTTAAGGGTGTTTAGTGCAGAAAAGCGAAGGAAAACATCGATTAAGCGAGCTTGGAGTAACTACTGTAACACTTCCTTAGATAAATACCTATTGATGAAAGTCAGTATGAAAAAGTGCAGCTCGATAAATATACTTTGGTATACAAGAATAGGAACATTAAATGTAATAAGGTTTTAAGCTTTTGACGACCTCCGTATCCGAGAGGCGAGGGAACCGGAATTTGGCTTCGCGTCATCTCTGAGGTTCCAGGTTCGATCCCCGGTCGGGTCAATATGGAAAACGAACTTTTTTGTGTTGTCTCGGGTCTGGGTGTTGTGGTACCGTCGTTGTTTCTGATTTCTGTAACACAAGTGCTTTACCACAGAATCAAAACAATGTATGTGATGTTGTCCAATATTTATATTTATTTATTTATTTTGGTAGTAGAGTGGAAAATACCTTTTTGAGGAGAAAGTAACAAACCTTGACAGAATTACTGAAAAGTAGGTTACATGTAACACTTTTAAATCGTCATTGAATACAATGCAAAGTGATTCTTCTTCCGGTTCGGAACCTATGTCTACCGAGAAGACACCGGTAAGAAACTCAGCAGATCAGTTACAGTAGCAGTATCTAACTTATTGTTAAGTGTAGCTCACTTTGGACCAAATCCTAAAGTTTTGTTTTGATGTGATAAAAGTAGTAAGTAGATAGATACTCAAGTAAGTATTAATATTGTCTTCTGTTTTGTAACAGCCTTTTTTTCATGAGATAATTTTTGATCTTTACGCTTAATCTATAGATAGATAATATAATGATCTTAGCTGGCAGCCTGTTAAACATTCTCGAATAAATAACGAATTCTATGAAGTCTTATTTATGGAACAACAAGTTTGTGCTTATTTCTCGTAGGTATTCACGTTATAACATTCTGACTTCATAGAGAAATAATGTAAGTTTTTGCGTGAATAAAGAATACAGTCCAAAATATATTGTGAAAATGATTATCTTATTGTAAGCGAATGCTTGTTTTATACAAATCATACCATACGACATAACGCCATGAGGGTTCCAAAATAAACTGTGCCGACCTACGACATTACCTACAAGTGGACACAAATACAGCGTCAGAATTGGCGTAGTAAACAACGCTCCATACGTAATGCACGATTAGCCAATCAATACATCGATCCTACATCATGATGTCAGCGGTATCTTTGCCACTAACTATATACAACAAACCAAGATTATTACGCCAATTACTTTTTTGAGTGTTATTATTTCTTTTTTTATCCTCATCAATCTTATTTTGTTAAAAATCTACCTAATGTGTAGTACATTAGGTAGATTTTTAACAAAATAAGATTGATGAGGTTTATTTTATTAGTCATACATATTACGTAAGTACTAATGCTAAGACAATATTGTACGCATCGATCGGGAGAGGACACTGCATACCATACTACAGGCAATAGCCTATTTTGGAATTCAGGAGAATCTAATTAATCTGTAACAAATTTTCTGTCATTAAAGCATTATTATTAATTCTGCTGGCGCTGTATTTGTGTCGACTTGTGGGTAGTGTCGTATGTCGGCACATTTCTAACTGTATATGCAGCTGAACTCAATCTCCGTGCATCAATATAAGAATAAGATTTGGTAAATCTAACAGTTACACTAAGCAATATACACACCAGCTGTTCTTTTTTCCATATAGACGACAATTTTCTCACTCAACTTACATTAAGCCGATTCAATGGCCCCCATAACAATTGATTCCCCATTACCCCCAATGAAAGGCAGCAAAGCAGTGATCACGACCATAAACATCCCCACTCGATCCCGGGGCCGTTTCGCCCCATCCCGAGGTTTTTATAGCTGACGGTCGAGGCAGTAACAATGTTTGTGGATAAACTGAGGACTATATAAGAGTTGTTTCATATGGTGTTAAGGTTCTGAGTATATTATTTGGGTTCAATGGGAACTGAGGAATTCTTTAACAAAGTCCATGCTGGTTTCGTGTGAAATAAAGTTGTCCAGAATTTGAACAGATTATAGGTTAGTGACTGTCTCTTTGCACAATCCAAGAGTTTATTGTTAGGGAGGTAGTTTAGAACCAGGAGAAGGACATAGAATACTTTTTTTATTACTTTCTTTTTGCTTTTTTTAAAGTTATTCATTGCCTATAAGACGGAACAAAGTTCGCCGGGTCACCTAGTGATTTATATTTTTGTGCAATTAAGCTTCTAAAAAAACCTATAGTTTTTTTTTGACTACACTTCACGGGACATTTGATTCGGAAATAATAAAAAAACATTCATATTAATTACGCAAGTAATATTTATGAGTCGTTTATATAAAATAAATGCAGCTACCTCCATTTCGGAACCTATAACTACAGAGAAGGTACCGACGAGAAACTCTGCAGTTTTCATTACAAGAAATATCAACTTATAACTAATTCTGCACCAACATAATATACAGGTTTGTTTATCAATTGTAAAATAGATTTATTCTAAAGGAATGATGAAAGTTATAAGCAAATTTAGGATAACTATAAGTCCTTCTCACAATATGCTTAAAATATAATAATGTAAGTCTATGTTTATTTAAGAAATATAAATTAGAAATGTTAAGATAATAGTGTGCATTTTTTAAATAATTATGTTCAATCATTGAACAATTATTGTTCACTATATCTCAAGATTGGTTATTACTGTCTAATCTCATGGGCATTGCCAGTAATAGGCATTTATATTAACAAACTCTTCAGTGTAATAATATTAATATAGTTTTTTTTTGCAATTGTGAAATGTATATCCTTGTATTTGCATCCTGTTGGTGTGCATCATAAAAACAGAAAGGAAACAGCAACCCACTTACTCTACCAATAAGAACACAGCCTTACTTCCCAATTAACAAAATATTCGCCCTCTATCAATTAACTCTGGAAACAAACACCCTAATACGAAATAAAACAATAAACAACTACTAAATACCATTAAGAGCGAAACTGGAAACAACGACTCATCCCGTGTCAATTAATTGGTTTGTTAATTACATCTTCAAACCCCGTCCAAAACAACCCTAAACGGCGGGAATGCGACAAGGTTGCACAATAAAACCGAACCGGCCACTTTGGTACCCTGTGGCAGTTAACTCGCGTATTATTTCAGGTGATTTCGACAATTTAATTAGAGTCGATTGCTGTAGGAAGGGCAAAGGTTTTCTAGCTAATTAGGGCGGTTTAGGGCTGTCGGATTGGCGTGTGTGAAAGTGGTTTGTAGGTGGCCTAGTTTGGTGGTTAATTAGTAACTTTAATTGCTATTTGTGGATGAAAGTTGTCCTATTTTCAAAATCACCAACGACACATATTAATTACAATCATAATCAACTAAATGTTTAATTGGCACGGCCTTGTCCGTATCTCATTTATTATTTTTTAATTAACAACATCAGATACATTGCTCTGATTGTGTGGTAAGTAGCTTAAGCACTTGTGTCACAGAAATCAGAAACAACGACGGTTCCACAACACCCAGACCCAGGAAAAAATGGAAAAGTTCGTTCCCCGTATTGACCCGACCGGGGATCGAACCCGGGAACTCAGAGATGGCGTGATGTCCATCCGGCACGCTCGCCTCTCGGTTGGATACGGAGGTCGTCATTTATCTACTATTTCCTCTGGATTTTATTGCAATAATCCGCCTAAATTGTAGTACAATGTGTCTGTCTATGGAAATAACAGACACATTATAATTTATGTTTTGTTTTAAGTTTTGTTATATCAGCAATAGGAATAGATAATTTGTGACATTTGTCAGAATTTAAACTATTTATCTTATCTTTACAGACAGACGGAGAGAAAGACAGTGAACTTTCATAAATAGGACCCTGTCTTAACCTTTCGGTTAAGGAAACCATCAAATGTCATCTGTAATTTTCTGTTCGTTTTGGAAAATACTCTTTTATAACTTTTCCTTCTTTGCTGCCTATTTTTGATCGAATTAATGTAAGTCTCCTTCTGGCTTCTTATTGCGTCACCATCCTCTAATTTTTCCTAGAAACTTTTCTGATGTATTCCTTCCATCTTCTTTGTCTATAGGACTTATTTAATTAACAAAGCCTTCTACTGGTACTTTATACTCGTACTTGCTAAATTGATGGTTGCAACAGAGCTAAGCTTCTTTAACTTCTGTTCTGAGAATAAATTGAGGCGCTACAAATTTGAACATTGGAAATTTTGACTTCAGTGAAAATTCATATTCTTCAGGACATGTTTAAAATATTACATGTCAAGTGTAGTAAAATTTATTTATTTATTTTTATTTATTGCAATCTTATGCTACCATTACGGTTACATTTACCTTATGTATAGCTATCTTTGTAATTATTACTTACTTACTCTATTAAACTGTTAAAGGTATAAATATTTGGTTCACTAGAATTTTAATACACTACGTATGTACAGTATAAATAATTTGTATAATTCGTATAAAATAATATAATAACTGAATAGCAGTTGCAATAATTTTAGTATCAAGTCTATTTAAAATTAAGTTTACCATGACACGTAGGTACAGTCGTCGTCAGATGTTATTAAATACAAAGTGAGCAAATATTTCTGAACAGTTTTAAAGTCTATTCTAATCTTTTATATTTATTTATATCCACAATTATAATACAGTGTAAATAAAAAGAATATAATTAAAACTTTTAAATAATAGAAAACATGTTTCCATTAACATCTGAACATTCATTACGTCATTAATATCTGAGCTAATGCTAGTTATTAGCTTCTAAACAATAAAATAAATGTTTAGATCACAAAAAACGACTGTACAAATAAAAAATTACTAAACAATGCAATAACATCACTTCTTAGTAGTGTTTACGAAATAGTGACTAAACACACCCCTTTCACACTGAACTTTAATGCTCTGTATCATCATCAAGTGTTTTTTTTTAAGGAAAAATATAACTATTCACGAAATTTTGAAAATACATCCGATGGAATAATCATGTTTTTTTATCATCACACCTAATTAAGCAGCCCAACTGGTGAAATACCTCCACCTTACAGAAGACCGCACCCAAATAACAATCACTTCTGTGTTGTTGTGTTCCTGCGTGTGAGTAAGTTTTCCAGAGCTGCTTGCGGGTGCTACATTAGTAGCAGGGGTCAAGCCTTCAAGGTAAGGGCTACAAGTCCAGTAACAGATTAATTATTATATTATTGCTGTACTTGTTGCCCTTAAGCTAGGACCTCATTACCACGTAACATCAGGTGGGATGTTACGTAGACTTTACGTCAATCTTGAAGTGTAATATAAAAAAAAATTGGCAACCTTATCATATCGATGTGAAACAGATAACAATCCAAATTTTAATGCTTGCGAATGTTCGTATCAGCAAACTGTCGGCGTAGTTACATTCCCGGTCTATTAAGGAATTGGGACCGGCCCCAAAGTCGTTAGAACGATTTCGGAGAATCGTCGGAACTCGTATGATTATGGAGTCTCTCGCTAAGGACTGTTTGGGTCTGGTTTTGATTGAATTTTGTAGTAAATTTGGGATATTTTCTATACACACGTTAAGATATGGCAAGCAAAAATATGTATATTTTATTACAGATTATTATGTAGAGAGGTCAATTTTAAACATTAAATTAATTTCTAAAATAACAATCTAATGGTGAAAAAAAGAGGTGATAAGTGATCGATACTGGTGCCAAAATGCAACCAGTAATTTTTTTTTATGTCTGTTTGTATGTTCGCTATAGAAACAAAAACTGCTTGAAGGATTTTAACAAAATTTGGTACAATTATTATTCATGCCCCTAGACAGATTAAAATATACTTTTCATCACGCTACATTAAAAAGGAGCAGACCAATAAAGGGAAATGTTGGGAAAATGATAGAAGTTACTCCATTTTAAGCTTCTTCTCCTACGTTCAAAAGACTGTTTTTAATCCCAAATAAAAAAATAACATTATTACCTATTAAATAAAAAAATCATAGAAAATAGGTATAGAAACACCAAATGTATACATGCAATACGCTAATAAGCCATCGCGCGTGAATATCGAATCATGCTATAAGGATTTTTGTGTACCGGAATAAATTAAATAACATGTAGTCCACGCGAACGAAGTCTCAGGCACAGCTAGTACATAATTTAATAATTAAGATTGGTAAGAATCAAACCCACGAACCTTGGTTCAGCCAGGAGCACCTTTGATCCAACGGGCCAGTCAACAGTAAATCCACATACTTACTACGCCCTATGTCTACTGATGCACGTTCGTTATTATTTTCCTGCTTCCAACGCGAATTTTGATAGCAAAGAAACAACACGGACGCCCGTTGCAGCGCAACTAAAGATTTATGGAACAACACACTAACTGCACACTGTAAAAAAATCACAGTCCACGAGCTTTCCTATAAAGAATTAATAAATAATAAATAAATAAATGCGCCATACAATCACACCAATCACCTGGTCTCCAACTAAGGTTTTCCCTTGTGTATGAGCACCAGATGACGGATACTAACTGGGGGCGTCATCCCAGCACACCCAGACCCAAGTCAATTTAGAAAAGTTTGTTTTCCAAATTGACCCGACCGGGAATCGAACCCGGGACCTTTCGCGCTTTGGTCGCCTACCTTAGCCACTGCGCCACCGAGGTCGAAATATTTGACAACATCACCTACATTACTCTGATTTTAGGGTAAGTAGTTTAAAAATTTGAAATTTTGTATCGAGTAACTTCTTAGTTATGTTTCATGAATAAATAAATAAATAATAAATATTGGACAGCATCACATACGTTACTCTGATTATGTGGTAAGTAGCTAAGCACTTGTGATACAGAAATCAGAAACAACGGCGGTACCACAACACCCAGCCTCGAGACAATACAGGAAAGTTCGTTTCCCATATTGACCCGACAGGGGATCGAACCCGGAACCGAAACGGAGATGACGTGACAGGCATATTTTGACGACTACAGTAGCAAAATGCTGATAAAAGTGCCTGAAGCGTCAGAACCTTTAGATTCAATAGTTAATCTGATAAATTTAGAAAATTCACTTTTTAAAATTATTCTATCTTGGCTGACTTGACGTCCCTGGTTAGTATCTGTCATGCTCATAGTAACTGTAATAATTATAATATTAAACCGAAATAAAATGGGAAACAAACCCGGGACCTCAATGATGGTGCGACCCCAATTTCTGGCATTATTTTGGCTACGGAGGTCGAGAGAAAAATAGCCTAATAATAAATTCTTTAATTTTCGACATCACCCCTTAACTTTAAATAGTACAAAATTAAACCTTAGTTCGAGAATTCAAATGACCTTAAATAAATATACTTAAGGTAGTCTCCCGACGCGCTAAAGCTACCGAGTTCGATTGATTCTATTTGAGAAACGAACTTTTTTAAATTGACTTCGGTATTTATGTGCTGGGTGGACGCTCACATTCAGTGGCCGTCATCTGGTACTCATAACGAGGATAGATCAGTGGATTGGTACAATTATCTGGCGCATTATATATTTTTTACCATTAAAAATCATAACACTTCCTTTTTCTTCGTTGTGGTCAGGTAACATTTTTTTAGTTCAGCTTCCAGACTTGCCCTTAGTATATATACTGTGGTGATTGCTTGCGTGGAATGGAACAACAAAGAGCGGTGAAGGGTGATAAAATTTGCATCAGGGACGGTGACTCTTGAGGTGGAGGGTGATGCTGGTTTTAGAAGTTTGGTATCAAATTGCAGTTGTCTTTTGGCTTGGAAACTATATTAACTTACTCGTTTGGATTGAAAATGAAAAAAATTCTAAAATTAACATCAGGCCATATTTCATTATGCAATTAATTTCAGTAGTAAAATATAGATACACAGATACACTTTATTGCACAAAAAAAAATACAAAAATTGGTTTTACAGACAAACTCAAGTAAAATTTAGGCGGTCTTATTGCTAGAAAGCAATCTCTTTAGGAACCTTTAGGAAGAAGAAATAGTAGATATCGAGAAATTTATTGAGAAAATATTAACAGCAAACATTAATACCATGACATTATATGTATAAATATTGCCTTGGTCTGATCTTTTATATTATTAGATATTTAAAATTATCATTCATGAATCTATATCTATTCCCTTACGATCGAGTGGACATCAATGTAAACACTTTTATTATTTTTATAGTACTATACGCCGTACTAGCGAACTTTAAATATTAGAAACAGAAAAAACCCGCACCGCAAGGGGAGATAAAATTTTTCTGTTTCTAATATTTAATGTAAACACTTGCTGTAGTATGTTAGTTCTTATGTGCAAAGCCCAAAGAAATGAGACTGTGAGTGATGAACAGTCACAATATTCCCTCGAATATCATCTCACGAGCGTAGAGATAAGCTAATAATAAAATAATAAATAAGAGAGGTAGGGTTTAGCGATTTATCGCTCGAACTGGAGCAGCCCGACTGGCGAAATACCTCCACCTAACAGAAGACCGCAGCCAAATAACAATCACTCCTGTGTTGTGTTCCTGCGTGTGAGTAAGCTTTCCAGAGCTTCTGGGGGGTGCTACATTAGTAGCAGGGGTTAAAGCCTTCAAGGTAAGGGCGACAAGTTCAGTAACAGATTTATTATGCTGTACTTGTCGCTCTTAAGCTAGGACCTCGTTACCACTTAACATCAGGTGGGATGAGGTCAATCTTGAAGTGTAATACATAAAAAAAAGCTGTAAGCCAGCGCTGCCCAGGATTAATTCTCGAGATCGCATCGGCTAAGTTTTTTCCGTTTTTCTCATTCACCAATCCATTCGTTTCTGTAACAGATTATGTTTTGTGTTTCGTTTGTTAGTTGAGACAGTAAATGTATTCTTTCTTTCTTTCAAAGTGCGTGGTCTGAGATGTTTTTGATCATACATCATGGCATAATGGCGTCCTGCCGTTGGTTCTGGTTTTCACAAAATATTCAGTATCAGGTCAATTAATGTGATGTCGCATAGTATACATTTGTTCATTCACAAAACATAGCCAGTATTGTTAACAGACAACAATTGAACACCAAAACAAGTAATGTTACCGGAAACTGACATAACTCAACCAAAACAGAATATTGTCAACTTGCTTTACAAATCGTGACACACAGACATCCATTTATCAGCGGAACAATAATTGCCAGCGAAAGTAACACTTGCGACGACTCACAATAGGGTTTTGTTACGCTGATGTATTGATTATTGTCACAGAACAAATTAAAACAGTCCAGAAGTAAGGTAATTGGGTATTGAGTGACTTTGACGATCTCCGTAGCCGAGAGGCGAGCATGCCGTCCAACTTTGGCGTCCGGCCATCTCTGAGGTCCCAGGTTCGATCCCCGAATACAGGAAATTGACTTATCTGTATTTTTTTGGGTCCGGGTGTTGTAGTACCATCGTTGTTTTTGATTTCTGTAACACAAGTGATTTAGCTACTTACCACAGTATAATAGCAATGTATGTAATGTTGTCCAATATTTATTTATTTGTCTTAACAGTGGTCAACTAAAATCAAGCCTATTAATAGTTATATTTTAGCCTGTTATGTATTCCGCCTGGCTTTAACAGTAAAAACGCCCGACGCGCCGCGAAAAGTCACGTTGCACGCATCGCCTAACGCCCCGCGTCTCCTTAAACGAGCCCTTATATTCCATCCACGCTTACAAACTTGCGAGTAAAAACCAGTAATTAAAAATATTCTAACAAAATCTGTATTACAGCTAATTAATTAAAACAGTAGCAAAGAAAAAACTTGAAGTACATAATTACTTACTGCCAAAGAGCATTTGGTTTATTAAAAACAAGTGCCCTCTCACAAAAGTTTGATAACATCTAAATTGAAAAAACTTTGAAAGCCGCGTGTTCGTTTTATCCTTTTATCTTAGCGAAGATGACTAAGGGAGTCTAAATAAAAATCTGTTAACTGAAAGATACATTTTTAAATTATATATTGCACTCGAATCCCTACTAATATTATAAATGCGAAAGTAACTCTGTCTGTCTGTCTGTCTGTTACGCTTTCTCGCTTAAACCTCTCAACCGATTTTGATGACATTTGGCATAGGTATACGTTGAACCTCAAGAACGGACATAGGCTACTTTTTGTTAGAAAGTAAGGGGGGGGGGGGTAATGCCACCTTTGAAAGTTTATATGGGAAAATGTTTATTTTTTAAGTTAGAGATATGAAAGTTGGCACAAATATAGCTCTATTAAAATATAGACTACTTTTTGTTTCGAATATTGGGAGAGATAGGGGTAAAACCGACCATGAAAGGATGTAGTTCAGCCAAACGAAGTCGCGGGCACAGCTAGTGTCTCATAATTGTGATAATATGTAAAGAAAAAAAAACTTAACCATTCAATTTCATTGTTCACAGGTAATTGCTGTTTTTACAACGATTTTCATCGCGGTACAGAAGAGGTTTAAGTAACTTTGTTTACAATTGCTATAAAGGTATTTTTCCAGATAACCTACAGATAGAGGAAATAGTCGACAACGAAAAATAGGCACGGCTAAAAAAACAATATTAGATAAAATGCTAAAATAGAGAAAATGTTTTTAATTAAAAGTTTGATTTTAATGCGTTAATTTAAAAATTAGTGGTGGTAATTCCACTCGTACAACGAGTGGAATTACTCGTAATATTTTTAGCAATAAATACCTATAGCCTATTTACTCAGGGTGAATAATTAGCTTTCCAGTGGTGAAACATTTTTCGAAATCGGCACAGCAGATTTTGATTTTATTCACAAACATATACGTAAAAATATAAATATCATCCTATTTATAATATTCGTGTAGATATAAAAGCGATCAGAATTCGAACTAGTACATTGCCTGTTTCTCTAACATGACGATTTGAAATTTGACATTAGGAATATTAGTTTAATTTGATAATTATATTGAGGAAGTCCAGTTGAAAACTCCAGTGACTGCAGGAAAAGTAATTCGAGTAATTGGCGTTTACAAATGCCTGTTTCGAATGGCTACACTTACAAAGCTAATTTAACAAGCTGAAAAATATCGAATGCCACTTTAGACTTTTAATATAAGTTGTTTATATTTTAGGAACAATTTTTCGTCATTTCAAAAACATTTTATTTGGAGTTCCTAGAGTTTTTATGGAGGTGAGATATGTAATCAGACATTTATTTATTTATTTAATAAAACAAATAAGTTTATAAAAAAGGCAGAATCCCACAAAAGTTTCTACCATATTGAACCGATTTCAATTCATACTAATAGAAAAAGCGAAAGTAAGTCTGTTTGTCTGTTTGTCTGTCCGGCTTTAACGCCTAAACCACAGAACCGATTTTGATGAAATTTGGCATAGGTATACGTTGAACCTCTAAAACGGACATAGGGTTTTTGTTTTGGAAAAAAGGGGGATGGGATTTTTTATCTTTCAGTTAGAGATATAAAATTTAGCAAAACTATAGATCGATAGATAGATAGATATAATTTATTGCACAAAAACTTTACAGAAATAGGTTTTACAGATTGATTATAGTACAATTTAGGCGGTCTTATCGCTAGAAAGCAATCTCTTCCAGACAACCTTAAGGTAGATGGCGAGAAATGGGATATAATTTGAATCTAGGATCAAAATACTTTCTGTTTTGTATATTATAGGAGATAGGGGTAAAGCAAACCATGAAAGTATGTCGCTAGTAGGTATGGTTTATACATAATCGCTAACTCAAATTCAAATTCAAATTTTTGTATATTATAGGAGATAGGGGTAAAGTAGACCATGAAAGTATGTAGCTAGTATGGTTTATACATAATCGCCAACTAAACCGATACCTCTTTAACAAATTCACAACCAAAGAAGTCCTAGCACAAACCTTAGTTTTCAAGGCTTCTTCAAGCCCCGCAATGTTCCGGCACCTTTAATTAAGCAAAACAGTAAGAAAATAATAAAGTAAGTACTCTAAGTTCAAAACTCTGAACTTGAGACGTGTGGGCGAAAGTTTCCACCTACTTCTTACTAAATTACCACCCCCCACCTCCCCCCATTGCTATAGTTTAATTATTTACTGAGGCATTCGGGAGGTATGCTGCTAAGTTTACACAAGCGGGCTCAGTATGTGTTTTAGTTAATTATTTATATGCAAAGGTGGGCTGCAAAGTTCCTTGTCCAGTGAAATTTGGTGCGTTTGGGGAATTTCGCGAATGTAGGGTTCCTTGGGCAAATAAAGTACCCTTGGGGATTGGCTTGTCAATCGCTGTGTTTGAGGAGTGTTCGGCGAAACTGTTGATGGTTGTGATGTTAGAATAGTGGAAGGTCAGCTGGAATATATAATACTTATCTGCCGGAAGGCATATAAGTACTTCTTACCTTATTTATTTACTTAGCTATTTCTATTTTTACAAATTCTGCAAGAGGTACCTATTTCTTTACGTTGACAAATACTCGCAAGTTGGAAAACATTGTTATTAAGCACAATGTGCATTAGGACCTACAGTCTGTTTAATTTAAATTTGTAAGTATAATGTTTTTAAAATATTCCTATTACTTTGAATCAATTAATTTATTTTTTAGTATTTACACACCACACTGTATGTCTTAGTGCAAAACTAGTTATAATTCAGCTATATTTGTAATATGAACGACAGAGTTTCTTGCCGGGATCTTCTCTGTAAGTTATAGGTTCAGAACCGGAGGTAGCGTCATTTACATTATATAGATGTTTCATAAATATTACTGGTGTAATTTACATGAATACAAGAATATTGAAGAGAATTTAATTGAATTACTAAGTAAATGCCCTCCACGCAGTGCCTAAGTTTGGCATTTATGGCGTGAAAGGTCTCGGGTTTGAGCCTAAGTCAGGAAACAGTATTAAGTATAATTAAATAACGTTCCAATAGTGTTGACAACACTTGCTACTCAAATAAAATTAAAACGACGAACCAAGACTAGCGAATTATAAATATATAAACATCACTACTTTTATGATTTTTTATAACTGCCTTCTCTCTAGTAATAGCCCTACTAAACCTAGTTATATACAAATTATAAATCCAGAGATTGATAAATTTGAAACATAGTTGTAAGGCCTAGGAAGTAAGACACAGCAAAGGCTAGTAATTAAATATATCAATTTCAGATCCATTTAATTTAATTTTGTTTATTACAAACGAACATCTATATGTACATTCTTTCAAACTATCGAGTTTATAATAAAAATAGGTTTAGTAACTAAACTGTTGTTTTTTGATCTATGGCAACACTTCGAATAACATCTGATTCAGCTTGTCCCGATTGTTAAATTTTATTTTTATTATCAAAACCTCAATAAGGCCAGATAAATCGTCACTAATCAAACAGTTACTTGAAATTTATTAAAAACTTTTTTTTTATATTGAACTTTAAGATTGACCTCATCCCACTTGATGTTAAGTGGTAATGAGGTCCTAGCTTAAGGGCGAAAAGTACAGCATAATAAATATGTTACTGGACTTGTCGCCCTTACCTTGAAGGCTTGACCCCTACTACTAATGTAGCACCCCCCAGGAGCTCTGGAAACCTTACTCACACGCAGGAACACAACAACACAGAAGTGATTGTTATTTGGCTGCGGTCTTCTGTAAGGGGGAGGTATTTCACCAGTCGGGCTGCTCCAGTTCGAGCGATAAATCGCTATGCCCTACCTCTCTTAAAACTCTGACTAGTAGAGAATGCCACAAGATCTGTATTTTGTCCTTTTTTCGTGCAAAAAAAAATTAATAAATAAATTAGGTCAGAGTGAAATTAATTTCTATTGTTCGCCAAGATTATAATCTAGATGCACTGTAATTGCCTCGTATCATGGTGGGCCGGGACAATGACGTCATAACGCGAACGTGACCTAACGAGCTTATTAACTGAGCATTAATTAGTTTCAGTCGACTAAAAGCCGGTATTGGCACGAGGCCGTGATCATCTTTTGATATTGTGCTATTGTTTTATTTGTGCAGCTTTTAGGCGTTAAATTAATTAGTTGTTAATATTTTTATAGCCTCAGTGGTGTAGTAATTAAATTCTCCGGGACGACTTTTACTTGAGTATGAGAGTGGTTAGCTCACGTTATGCTTGTGAAACTTTGGAGACTGAAGTACTCCAGCTTGCCTCACAAAAATAAATACTTAATGTTTCATTTTTTCACTTTCACACGTCAAAACAAAACTTTGTAAGAAAGAATAAAATAATACGTTATTTATTGGCGCACACAATCAATTCACAGTCATGGACATTAAAGTGACACAAATAAAAGATACAGTAAAAGTAAATTTATAAAAAAAAACATATTGATTGCGCAGCTAACAAGGTCCCAGCCTCAGCATGAGCTGCTACGACATTGGATCCAATGCTGCAGCAGCGCTGGTATTCTGACGAAACTAAGTGGCGCGGTGATAAAAAAGAAAGCGGAAAAGAGTAGAAGAATAAACACAAAAAAAGGGAGAGAAAAATAATAGTAGGTTCCGAATCGGTAGTATCACTTTGCATAGTAGTCAGTGACGATTCTAAAGCCTTACATTTAACCTACTATTTTTTCAAAATTGTCGTGGGCTTACCAGGGGTAGCCAACCGCTCGATCGCGATCGTCATTCCAGTCGATCGTGGCCAGGCAAAAAAATGTAAATTAGACTAGTATAGACTGCGCAACGTAATTATCAACCACTGCAGCATCATTTTGTATCATTTTTCAATCGCTGTTCCGTCATTGTATAAGAAACTACTAAGACTAGTTAATAAGATATACATGATTGTGTACTAAACTATTCTGCTTCATTTAAGATTCCAAGAAGCATGTACTTGGTAGATCGCACAGGGTTTCGTTAGTAAACTGTAGATCTTAGGTCTAATCAAGTTGCCCACCCCTGGTTTAGACTATCTAATCATCTTAATGTTAGCAGTTAGTTTACCAAAAAACGTATTCACACATGTTTTTCTTTTATCATGCAAACAACATTTTGCTAAGCTGAAACATTGCTTTGAAACTCACGACCGCCCGCGACTTCAAACGCGTGGACTATGGTATTTTCTAGCAATATATAAATGTTACGAACTCCTTAAGAGTCAAACGTAATATTTAATATAGTATTTAATTCGTTTTTGTTTAAGCATGATGTGACTGCCTTCAATAGATTATTGCATTTTGTACGTATATTGAGAAAGTTAATTCTTAAGTTTTTTAATGTGATTTTCTCTGGCATTCCAAATAAATAAATAAATAAATAAATAAATAAACGTTATGTTTTTACATTCTTTTTAATATGTCAATTTGACTTTCTTGTTATTCTTCTTCTTCTTTTATCTTTCAATCTAACTGTATTTTTCCTTTACTTTTATTTTCAATATATTTTTATTCACCCTATTCTGAGTTCCTTGTCCCTCTTTCCTTTCCCTCCGTAACAATAAATATGTTCGGTTTCACCCCCATCTCCCCTAATATTCGAAAAAGTAGCCTATCTCCGTTCTAGAGGTAAACATATACCTATACCTTTAATTCAAATCGGTTCAGTGGTTTAGGCGCGAAAGCCAGACAGGCAAACAGATCCATAGTAATATTAAAGATTCGAAAGTTAGAGTTAAAGTTTTTTAATATATATTACTATGGATAAATAAACCAAGTAGGTTCGGTTGTCCACAAATGCTATGCTAGAGCGATAATTGTAATCGAACCGTGTGAAGGCTGCTGTGCACCAGACTGCATCGCTGCACTTCATTTAACGACATAATGGCGTGTTATTAATAAGTCTAATGAGGTCATTCACCTCCTCTAATTGGAGTTACCGAGGAGGAAAGAAGTCTGGAATTAAATCCCGCTTTCGTAGAATATTTCCAATTGGAATTTCGTGAAAACTAATTTATTCGTGTGCGGGAAGACTTTTGAAAGATAGAACTTCTTTTTAACCGTCTTCTAAAAAGGAGGTATATTTTTATGTGACAACTTTATAGCTTGGCTGGCTTACACATCATGTTTGTGAATAGGTGCCACCTTTGGGGACTGGTCTGCTCCAGCTTGCCTCTCAAAAGAAAATACTGAATGTTTTTTCACTCATCAAAACATAACTTTATTATTTGATCCATAGAGGTCTAAGCGTAGCTAGGAGTATTTCTGCTGATACTAAACCCTTTGCACTTTGTAAAAAAACACCATTTAACAATGCACAGTAAACAGGTGTGTTTACGTAAACATGGGTTATGTTTTCAATTAACTTTATTGTGCTCTATCGTTTTATCAATATTTCTATCATTGTACTCAGCCAAATCCTGTTTATTTTATACATTAGTCAAGTAGACTGCTAAAAGCTTGTAAAGAAAGCAATTGAAAACGCGATAAAAATCTATCAGAATTTTTACGATACAAATTAAATTGTTCCCAAAGTCTAAAGCCCCCAAACTTATCTCCAACAATGTAATAACACCAAAACCGAAGAACAACAAACGGCCTGAATCAAAGCAGGCAGACTGCAAAACTTTAAGCGGCCATAATGAACTCAAGCGATTCCAGTAATTCAGTTAGCATGGAAGTATTTTTTCTGTTTTTTATTTCGTATTCTTCGAGAGCTTTGAGAAGTTGCTAACGATCGCATGAATATTTCATATCCAGAGTTGTATTGTGTTAGACCTTAGGGAACTCGCTCAAGTTTGGAACCCTTAGCAACTTTTTTTTTCGAATCATACTGAATTATTCATAAGTCTTATTAAGTGAGGCGGCAAGTGTCATCCCTGTATGAGACCTTGCGGTAAGGGTTTAGGATAGACTGCTTTATTTGGAAGATTCCCCTTACCTTGGTGAGCTAGATATTGTCATTATTTTTATTTTTATTTTTTTATATTGCACTTCAAGATTGACCTCATCCCACCTGATGTTAAGTGGTAATGAGGTCCTAGCTTAAGGGTGACAAGTACAGCATAATAAATCTGTTACTGGACTTGTCGCCCTTACCTTGAAGGCTTGGCCCCTGCTACTAATGTAGCACCCCCCAGGAGCTCTGGAAACCTTACTCATACGCAGGAACACAACAACACAGAAGTGAGTGTCATTGTTCATACTGAAAAATAGGAAAGCTACGCGTACATTTAGATATATATCTTTGTATTGAACCCAGTAACGGAGGGACCTATATTTATTTCAAAAACGTATTATTGTAAACTAGCGACCAGCCCGCAGCTTCGCATGGATGTAATGTCAATACTTACAAGTATTGACTTTTCTATTCTTTATTGCAAATAAAAACCTTCCTCTTGAATCACTCTATCCATTAAAAAAACCGCATCAAAATCCGTTGCGTAGTTTTAAAGATTTAAGCGTACATAGGAATATAGGGACAGGAAAAGCTACTTTGTTTTATACTATGTAGTGATGGTGGGACCAAAATATCTTTCATACTATTTTTTGTCTTCCTGTGTAGTAACGTAAGATAATTTAAGTAGAAATGTTGTAGTTTAAGGAAAAAGACAATAAACAATTTTTATTTATTTATTTATTTATTTTTACGTATTTACGTTCATAAATGTATTTAAAGTAATTTTTTAATTGATACTTTTATAAAATCTAGACACAGAACAAACCCTAATCTTCATGTCACAAAGTTTATTCTGGATAAAGAAACTGGTTCTGGAATACTTCCCTCCCCATCTACGTAAGTCGACCTTTAAATATGTATTAAATTAAATATTCTTTATTTCAGACTAGTTTCCATAAGGGTAGTAACGAATAACTTAGAGACTATGGTTAGTATTTATAACAATTGGTAAAAAGTAATTATAAATATTCCCAAATTAGTTATTCTATGTTCAGGGATCACTCTTTGGATCAAACACCTCCAAAGAGAGAAGAGAGGTAGGGCAAAGCGATTTATCGCTCGAACTGGTGCAGCCCAACTGGTGAAATACCTCCACCTTACAGAAGACCGCAGCCAAAAACCCAATCACTTCTGCGTGTGAGTAAGGTTTCCAGAGCTCCTGAGGGGTGCTACATTATTAGCAGGGGTCAAGCCTTCAAGGTAAGGGCGACAAGTCCAGTAACATATTTATTATGCTGTACTTTTCGCCCTTAAGCTAGGACCTCATTACCACTTAACATCATGTGGGATGAGGTCAATCTTAAAGTGCAAAATTAAAAAAAAAAAGTAAATTTTAGATTTGATGTGAGCCTGTTTGCAAGTATCTGCAGAATACTGTTGTGGCTGCCACGCACTCTTTTTATAAGGGATACCGTTTTTTGCGTATTACAGCATTGAAACCGTCTGTATGTTGCTCAGAAAACATTCCTGATACACTGCAATAACGCGGCAGTCCCAATAACACTCTGAAGATATTATTATATTGGATTCGAACAAACTACGGGATCATTTAAACAAGAACTAAACAGATCATTGAAGTCATTGACTTGATTGGGTTGTATGTTATTTTTAGTTGAAAATTAAAAAAGTATATATTAATTGTTTCTTCTCATTGGTAGATATTGTTACATCTAGGTGTATGTTTTAAAAAAAAAACATTCTTTTGAAAATTTTTAAGTACTGTAGCTTGGCTATTTTTTAGAAATTAACCACTACGGTATTTTGTGCTCATATTTTTTGTGAACTGGTAGAGAATGCCACTAGGCATTGAGTTTGCCTTTTTATTACGTAAAACAAAGTTTAAATATATCAATTTGGATCGAAACCATGACTGCGGGTTCAAGAGCTAGGATTGCTAACTATCTGTTACCTAGTAGTTAAAGGTTCCAAACCGGAGGTAGCTTCATTTCTTTTATACAACCTGTAACGGAAAGGGGGTAACAATGTAAAGTAGGTGGATACTATACCTTATATAGATTCTATATACGAAATCCCGAGTTAAAATAAACACTTTATTATTTTTATGAAATAAAAAATGATTAACTATAATGACTGACTAAAACGTAAACAAACTCATCACAACGCTGTAGGGGTTAGCGATCCCAAATCACGTTATCACTTCACTACAATCACTGCGATCCTGAATTTCTCCACCTCCTTCCTCGACATGCGCGCCTAGTATTACTAATGTAATCTATATGAATAAAAAATAATGACTTTGACTTATTATTTCGTTGAGCCAGTTAATATTGTCTTTATTTTATCTAGCATCGTATTCTTGCTAAATGGTTGTCAGTTCATAACATCTGGAATCATGAAGCACTTCCCTCAAACTCATGATCTCCTGGTACGTACTTGATGGGAATCATTTAGCGCAGCCTCAACTATGTCAGCTCAAGGCACGAGTTACGAGATGTTTATAACTGAATCACAGATATATTACTAAATAATAGAATTGAATAGAAAATAAGCTTTATTCAAGTAAACTTTTACAAAAGTATTGATAAATCGTCAAATTAAGTTAAAGTTGAAGAAAGATAGGGCATAGCTATTTATCGCTCGAACTGGAGCAGCCCGACTGGTGAAATACCTCCACCTTACAGAAGACCGCAGCCAAATAATAATCATTTATGTGTTGTTGTGTTCCTGCGTGTGAGTAAGGTTTCCAGAGCTCCTGGGGGTGCTACATAAGTAGCAGGGGTCAAGCCTTCAAGGTAAGGGCGACAAGTCCAGTAACAGATTTATTATGCTGTACTTTTTGCACTTAAGCTAGGACCTCATTACCACTTAACATCAGGTGGGATGAGGTCAATCTTGAAGTGTAATATAAAAAAATATAAAATAAACAGTTTTTTCCTCTCTAGAGTAAAAATCTTCCATATCTTGTACCTTGGTCCACAGTACATTACATTACCGTCCATAATAACTGTGTTTTGTTAACATTTTCCCTTTATGGGTTGTATTATAGCCATAATAACTTCCGAGAAACGGTTTTAGAGCAAAGAAAATTAATTTAAAACGAACTAGCTGCTTTATATTATTTTAAACGCTAAGTTGGTTTATATTAAAAGCAAGCATACATAAATTATTAGTCTAATGGCTTTGCATTAATATAGCGTAGTAGTTCTATTTTAACTATAGTTTATATTAAACGCGAAATTTTTTAAGATTGGATGTTTGTAACACTTTAAAGCAAAATCTACTGAAGGGATTTTAATGAAATTTCGTAGGAAGAAAGACAAGATACTAAATTAACATATACGACCTCCGTAGCCGAGAGGCAAGCGTGCCGGACTTTGGCGTCGCGCCATCTCTGAGGTTCCGGGTTCGATCCCCGGTCGGGTCAATATGGGAAACAAAATTTTCTATATTGTCTCGGGTCTGGGGGTTGTGGTACCGTCGTTGTTTCTGATTTCTGTAACACAAATGTTTTAGCTACTTACCACAGAATTAGAGCAATGTATGTGATGTTGTCCAATATTTATATATTTATTTGTTAAATAGGATTTTTAACCTGAAATACCATTAGATCTATTTGAATGTACGGTCTATGTAGACATTAGTGAATGGTGATTATTCACTCGAATAAAGAGACTGCGGGGGAGCTTATTGCGTAAATAATCCCTACTAATATTATAAATGCGAAAGTAACTCTGTCTTTCTATTACCTAAACCTCTAAACCGATTTTGATGAAATTTGGTAAAGGTATACGTTGGACCTCAAGAACGGATATAGGCTACTTTTTGTAAGAAAATAAGGGGATTAACCAACTTTAAAAGTTTATACGGGAAAATGTTTCGTTTTTAAGTTAGAGATATGAAATTTTGCACAAATATAGCTCAAACTTTGATTAAAATATACACTATTTTTTGTTCCGAATTATAAAGGAGATAGGGGTAAAACCGACTATAAAAGGATGTATTCCACGTGAACGAAGTCGCGGGCACAGCTAGTAATGAATAAACGAACATTGTTCACCAGAGCAATAAATTAAATAAAGTTTTATTTGTGTGGATTGGCAAACACTTTAAATCGCCATTAAACACGATGCAAAGTGACATTGCTGCCGTAAAGATTGCCTTGCTGTAAAGATGCTGGCAAGAAACTTAGTTTATATGTTACATAAGTAGTATTTAACTTATTGGCAAGTTTCAACTACTTTAGAGCAATTTTAAGACTTTCGCGTTCCGTTTTAAGCATTTAACAGGTCAACACGCGACACTATGAAATAGCGTTTCACATATAGACATTTTATGTATGTTCGGGGGCAGTATATTTAAGACCTTCTTAGTGGGGATATAGAAAATCAAAAGTGTAATGTTAGTACGGAAAATAAAAGCACAATTAAAAGTGTCAGCTAAATGAAACTTAAATAATATGTATTTTATTTATTAGTTCAACTCATAAAAACTACAACACACTGAGAAGCCACATAGTTTTAACATATTATGTTTATTATTTAATTCGCAAAAAAAACTTGAGGCACGCCTAATTTGGTGGACAGCGATGGTATAATATACACCACATTTTAAAACAATGCATTGTATGTATGTATGTATGCGTTATCAAACCATTAATAATCTGGTATATTAATCAAAATTTAAGCCAAATCTTTGATTTGAGCCAAGGATTTGGGAAAAAAAATTGAAGGAAAATAAATAATATACTTGATTAACATTTGGGATAATTTTTATCCGGAATATAGTTCCTTGATCAAAAATAAGAGTGACCAGCTAAACGATATAACGCTATGACGACCTCAGTGGCACAGTGGCTAAGGTAGGCGGCCAAAGCGCGAAAGGTCCCGGGTTCGATTCGCGGTCGGGTCTATTTGAAAAACGAACTTTTCTAAAATGACTTGGGTCTGGGTGTGCTGGGATGACGCCCCCAGTAAGTATCCGTCGTCTTGTACTCATAGTACAAGGGAAAACCTTAGTTTGAGACCAGATGATACGTGTGAATGTATGGTGCATTTAAAAAAAAAAATTACGCAAATAAAAAAATGCTTTTAAATTTAGAACGAATCAACTACCCACTCCAACGAGAGCCGTCAGTAGTTCTACCAAGGAAGCCATCACCAAGCTGTTCCTATTTAGATCGTTAATTAATGTAACTGCCAGATCTCGTTAACGAACACTTCTAAGGCTTGCGTTATCTGGAGGCAGTAATTTGTTTGTTTGCTGCTCGAATTTCGCGTTTTCAAAGACAATGTTTGCGAAGTAATTTAATTGCTTTCTCTTGAATCTAAATCTACGCCAGATGGGAGGGCGGAATCGGTTATTGACCCTGAGGTAAATGTGCCGTTCATTGAGTGTATCCGTGTATATGCTCAAATTAATCAGAATTTTATTTTAAGAGCAATAAAAAAAATCACTTAAATGTTTTGTACAAGTAGTTTAATTTTGTACAAAAGATAATCAATAAATTTAGATAAAATTCGTCTGCTTGAAATTAGTAATGTAGGAATTGATTCATAAAGTTACTATAAGATATAATTAATTTCATCGATAGTATTGCTTCGAAACATATAATCGATACTATCTATAACATCTTTAATATAGTATATGACTATGCATTAAAATTAATATATTATAACGAAAGGAATCGAACGATTAAATCGATGGTCCAATCGATTTTTAGATTAGTTAGGCCCTATTTTCACGATCAATAAAAATCTATTACACAGCAACACTTTCGCAGGAATCAAACCCACGACCATTTGATCACGTGCCTATGTTCATTAGCACTAATCCACAGGGGTCGTTAGTTAAGGTACAAAAAGGTAGTGATGGTCTCGTCAATGAGATTGGCAGGATCATTAATTAACAAACTAAATAGCAGTATTGTTCCGCTGAGGGCTTCCGCTCCGCTTCAGAACCACTTAGGGGTGATAGGAAACCGTCAGTTAGGCGGATTAGGGTCCCGCTGACGTCACGAGTGCAGCCACGGGAAAGGGCTTGTTTATTTTGCTATCGGTTGCGGGTTGATTTGGGGTAGGAGTATTTGGTCGTCGGCATTCGATGAGTTAGTTTTCTATTTCTTTGCAGAACCAGAAAATGCCTATACACAAAACGTGATAACTCTTTATAATCAACTAGCTTTCCACCCGCGGCTTCGCCCGCGTGGAATTCGTTTAAATTGTGGTATAAAGCACAACATACACAATTCAATGTAAATTGGTAGGAACCAAAAAAAGCGTAAGCTATCATTCCACTTCTTACGTATTTTAAAAAACACATCTTTACCACTATCTAGCGCCATCTATCGCATACCTCATCTCCAATCCAACCATCAAGCAAACTATATTTTTGTTTTCACTCGGGAATATCATTTTTTTCCGGGATAAAAAGTACCCTATTATTTAATCTGGACTTCTAACTTTTCGTCTGCAAAATTTCAAAGCAATCGGTTTAGTAGTTACGGCGTGAAAGCGGAACAAACAAACTCACTTTCCGTTTTATAATATTAGTAATCAATAACAATTGGACTTTTTTTGTAAAAATGTTGCACTACGTTTTGAAATCAAAATTGTCGTCAATAAGTTGACACCCAGTATGTATGTGCTCTTTTTACCCGAAATACATATCTCCACATATTATAAAAAAACAAATGCATAATTATTTTATAAGACAAGGGGGTGCTATCTATCCCTGATTCTCAAAGTCCTCAATATTGATTTTTGTTACTTTCGCTTCAACTGTTCAAAGTATGGAGTCACTTTGAAAAAATGCGCTTTGGCGCGCGCTCTTATAATTATGCTGCCTGAAGGCACAATGATAATTTAAGTAACACAGAAGCCAATATCTACCTCCATATTGAAAGCGAAACGTCAAGGATCGCTTATTTCATTCCGACTCCAAACGAAATGGAACCCATAACAATATCTAAGGCTGGAAGTTGGAACTCGAGTTGGAGCAACTTCGAGCGATAAAAGTTTGCTTAATATCTCAAGCGATTCGGTGAGTCCCGTATAGACAGATTATATTTCTGTGTACGTTTCTGTACAGGGGCGGTAAGGCAATGTGGAGCAATTGGCAATTTACATGAGTATTTTATGTCTAATGATTAGATCTTAGCGAAAAAGGATCACTTTACTCACATTTTAAATCAGAGACAAAAAAGATGTCAGCGCACGACTACGATGGTTATAAAAAATTAGTAATTTTACATTTGACCATAAAGATAACTTTATTAACTTTGTGACTAGGGTTGGTGGAATTTTGGTCTTATTATTTTTATCGATAAAATTTAGTTTTGGTGACCTGATCGTGATTAAGTATTTACAAAAATATTTTTACAGTATACGAATAATTTGTGGTACGTAATAAATTTAAAGTTTAAATGAAAAATATCAAAGTTTTTAGGGTAGTATCGTCTGTATTGATGATAGAAGCAAAAATATTTATTTTTAGGATAATAATAAAATGTTCAGAAAAATTATATACAAAAAATGCAAAGATGCATATTACAAATAGCTAACCAAGGTTTAGTTGTAGCATTTGTTCACTAACTAGCCTAAATTGTAAAAAATGATACACTCAAAGTTATTATTATATCCACTGACAAAGTCATTGACACTATATCGATTTTATTATTTTTATAGTACTATACGCCGTGCTAGCGAACTTTAAATATTAGAAACAGAAAAACTTTATCTCCCCCTGCGGTGCGGGTTCAATTCCCGTACCGCAGGGGGAGATAACATTTTTCTGTTTCTAATATTCATGGACACTATTATTAGATTTTAAAGGATTTTTTTTAAATCTTTTAGTTTACAATGTTTTTTAAAGTTTTCAGGCCCCCACTGTGTTCTGATGTCATTGAAAATAATAATTCACCTTTGCATAAACTTCAGAATATTATAATGAAAAGCATTTGTTTTAAATATATTTTTGTTTGAGCTTAGTTTGGATTTAAATGTTTTCATTAATTTAAAATTAAAACTACAAAGAGGCTTTGAAGAGCTTCAAGATTAAATGTACGAAGATTGCAGCGCCGTTATAATGGCTTAGAAAATATTTCTTAAGAAACTTTTAACACTAATTTCAAATTAAATATTCTATGTGCTAGTAAAAGTCTATGAGCCGAGCTAAGGTATTATGTTTATGATAATATATTTTTTATTTGTGTTCTTGTGCTCCTGCGTGCTACTAATGTTTCCAGAGCTCCTGGAGGATGCTACATTAGAAGCAGGAGTCATGCCTTCAAGGTAAGAGTGATAAGTCCGATAACAGATCTACTATGCTGTACTTGTCGCCCTTATTATACGACCTCATTACCACTTCACATCAGTTGAGATGGGATCAATCTTGAAGTGCAATATAAAAAATATTTGACCAATGTAGTAATACGTGTTTATAATCATAAGCAATCTGATATTTTTGACCCAATTCCCATCAAAAATGCAACTTATGCACGAAGGTTCCCGTTAACGCTTAAGTGACGTCGCTTACATCACCAATTTCCCAGGGCGAGCCTATTTCCCGTTAACCTGTAAACACAAACACTGGGAGTTGGTAAACAATCCCACCTTTATTACAACCACACTCCAATTATAATACCCAGTCTGCAATGTAAGAAAAAATGTTGGAAGTGATACACTAAGAAAGCATTGTGTCACTACTCATGATGTTAATAATATTTGAAAGGGCTTATAAGCCTATCAAACCCACGTAGAAATTTTGCGTGCATCACACAGGAACTTTTGTGAAGCTTTTTTTTATCGGAACTGCAAGAAAGGATAGATAGATAGATAGATACATACACCTTATTGCACAGAAACTTTACAGATTAATTATAGTACAATTTAGGCGGTTTTTTTCCTTATCCTTAAGAGACAACTTTAAGGTAGAAGAAATAGTAGATGGCGAGAAATGGGTTCGGCAAAAACGATACGTTCAAGCTAGCCAAAGCCTGTATAAAAATAAATCAATTTTAAAAATTCAAATTTTGTCATTGAAATTACTGCAAAGTATAATTATACTACTGGTTGAAAACCTAAATCTATGAAAAAGATATATAAAACTCAGTAGATTTGTTACAGTATCAGTATCTAACCTATAATTGCTGTATATAAATCACTATTTTCAGGCAGGGAATGCCCCTAGCATTAGGTACAACTGTCAATTGGTGCAATAAAGTTTTAAACCAAATAATAATAATAAAATGAATTTGTCATACAGTCAATGTCATGTTTTTTACTGGTATCTTACTATAACACGTCGAAACGATGACAAGTTTCAATGACTTTTTATTTGCCTAGGTTTTCAAGTCAAATGTTTATGATATTTAAGAAAGAATCACTCGTTATTGGCAGAAGTTAATTTTTCAAAAGAAGTTTGGCAATTTACTTCCAGACTGAAGTTTTATATAGATTGTGATTACAATCGAAGCTGCGTCCGGAGCTGGCTGGATTTTATTAAAAGTCCACGACGACATAAATTCAGTTGGCGTCGCACCGTCTTGCCCGGTTTTGTTTTTGGGGCGTTGTGATGTTCGTAATTCCCTTAGGTATGAGGTTAATTATCAGGGCTACAATAAATATTGAACAACGTCACATACTTGCTCTGATTCTGTGGTAAGTAGCTTAAGAACTTGTAAAACAGAAGTCATAAATAACGACGGTATTATAACACACAGATCCGAGACAATATTAGAAAAGTTCGTTTCCCATATTGACCTGACCGGGACCGAATTCGGGACCTCAGAGATAGTGCAACGCCAGAATTTCACCTTTCGGCTACGGAGGTCATCAAATAATTATTTTGATGCACGCAAACTATAATATTGCTGTGTTTCAACTGGAATTGTGCATTTTTAGGGTTCCGTACCTCAAAAAGAAAAAACGGAACCCTTATAGGATCACTTTGTTGTCCGTCTGTCCGTCCGTCCGTCTGTCAAGACCCTTTTTCTCAGGAACGCGTGGAGGTATGAAGCTGAAATTTATATCAATTACTCAGGTCTACTGTCCCTTGAAGCTGTGAAAAAATCAACGCAATCAAAAGATACAGCCGTTTATGCCGCAAATTTTCGACACTTGCAAGGGAATCAAAACCTACAGGGTGCTTCCCGTGAACTCAGAATCTTGAAATTTGGTACGAAGCAACGTCTTATAGCATAGATAAAGGAAAAATTACGAAAACCATAAATTTTTAGTTACATCACATAATATATATTTTTTTAATAATTTTAAACTTACTACCTATTTCCTCATAAACGCGTAGAGGTATTAAATTGAAATTCATACCAAATACTCAGGTCTATAATACCTTTAAGCTGTAACAAAATCAAACTTCTATGTCAACGCAATCAAAAGAAACAGCAATTTAAGCTGCATATTTTGAAACTCGCAAGTACTCGCAAGGGAATCAAAACCTAAAGGGTACTTCCAGTCGACCTAGAATCTTGAAATTTGGCATGAAGCAACGTTTTATAGCACATATAAAGGAAAAATTCCAAAAACCTTAAATTTTTAGTTACATTACAAAATATTCATGCTCCTCCATCTTTCCCCATTGTAATGTTATGAATTTCATTTTGCAATAAAAATACCATAGTTATGACTCGATTGTCGTAATGAACGAACTTTGTAAACCTTGCAGGTTTGTACGGAACCCTCGGTGCGCGAGTCCGACTCGCACTTGGCCGGTTTTTTCTTTAAGCCTGAGATTGGCCGATTGCGATAATAATAGAAGAAACAATAAACCTAGAAGTTTTAGTTCATATAATCATTTAGTTTTGCAAAGTGATTAACTTTGTTTCATGATATCATTCATGAGATCATTTTGTCAACGGCCGAATATTTACTGAATTTTAGTTCAATTCAATATTGAATGTAGGTCAATTTTCAGGGTACCATATCCAAAGGGTAAAAACGGGACCCTATTACTAAGATTTCGTCGGTTCTTCCGTTCGTACGTCCATCTGTCTGTCACCAGGCTGCATGTCAAGAATCGTGATAGCTAGACAGTTGAAATTTTCACAGATCATGTATTTCAGTTGCCACTGTAACAAAAATTACTAAAATAAAAATGATTTTTTTTTTTATTTTTGTTTTTATTTATTAAGGTTTGTCAACAGTTGGTACAATATTTCATGCGTAAGAGATGCAAGTTGGAAGTAAAACTAAATCTAAGAGTACAACCTTACAGATAAACACAGCATGCGTAAAATATTTGTGGCTTTATATTGTTAGAATCAAATTAAATTGACTTTATGCCAATCTTATGTTAGCGTAGCGTAACATAAGATTGGCATAAAGTTAAATTTTGCTCGATATTAATAAAAACTGGACTGGAGCTGGTTGTTGGACGCTAAAAATATTCATAGAATATTTAGTTATATTTTTACTTCAATAAAAATAATGGTACGGAACACATCGTGCGCGAATCTAACTCGCACTATGCCGGGTTTTCATCTAGTAAATTATATTTTCTTTCAAAAACATCATTGTTGCTAGAGGCTCATTTTTACCCTGTTGGTAAATATATATATTACTGCCTTATATAAATTAAAACATATGGTTATGCGATTGCTAACCGTACCTTCATTACTAGGGTTATCTTATTACGTTAAAAAAATACTTTTCTAGCATCTAACGCTAATGAGGATGTTGTAATTAACGCGTTAAGTTGCTGGCGTATATTTTAAAACGTTAATGAAGGGAATTCCGCTATAGTCTAGTAATTTACTACATTATTTTATCTAATTAATACACTGTATGTCTTAGTGCAAAAGTAGTTATAAGTTCAGCTATATTTGTAATATGAACGACGGAGTTTCTTGCCGAGATCTTCTCTGTAAGTTATAGGTTCCGAACCGGAGATGACCGGATGACGCTACCATTTGCATTATATAGACGTTTCATAAATATTACTGGTGTAATTTACATGAATAAAAGAATATTGAATTTGAATAGTTAGTTAAGATTTTTATCAAAAGTTTGAAATTATTCAAATGCTTAAAGATATATGCTCCTTTATTACAGTGACAATATTCTATAATACCCAATCAATTCCATATTAGTTTTAGAGATTGTTTATTTTCTAAATGTAATACTTCAAGCCTACGTATTATCAGCGTAGTAATAAGAAAGAAAGATAGAAAATACATTTATTATTGACCACATACAAGATACATACAAAAAAGTAAAAGAAAAACAAACATAAAAATAGTTAAAAAAAATAATGGGAAAGTGGTCAACTAGGCCACACCTCAGCTGTATGCTGCAGCGACGCGAGGCTGCTGCAGCGCTGGTATTATGATGCAGCCTATTTGAGTGACGCTTAATACAACACATAAACAAAACAACACAAAATATATATAACTAGCTGTCCCGGCGAACTTCGTTTCGCCTTAGAGAATTTTCCCGCTTTTCTGTTGAAATTTTTCAAATTTTACCAAGTATCCCTAATTTTGTAGCCTATGTTAAATTGGAAGAATGTAGCAATTTATTAATAAGAAGGAACAAAAAAATAATCAAATAATAAAATAAAAAGATACTAGAACCTCTTTAAATCCCATTTGTACCTTCAACTTACTTTTTAAACTTTTCATTGAAATATGATACAACATTGTGATTTTCATAAGCTTTCCAAAAACAATACGTTTTTAACTTGGAACTGAAGTGATATTTAAATACAAATAAAGAGCGATTAAAAATTAAATCGGTAAATGTATTTCATCTGTTTGGTTTTCCGAATGAATAATTAATATCCTGAGACGTGTACAATGTTCCCTTCCGTGTGAAAATTTGTTCGTTAGGCAATAAAACCATTTACAAACATTTTCGCGCGTGAATAAATTTGTGTCATTCTGAATTAGTGTAAATACTTCTTTATCACGACTCATTGTGTTGAATGTTGAGGAAATCATGAGGAAGTGTATGGTCTGCAGTGAATAAGCCTTTGGCCTCATTGATGATGCTAGAATAAAGATTTCATTTCTGATGATCATTACAAACATTCTGACGACCTCCGTAGACGAGGCGAGCATGCCGAAGTTTGCCATCGGGCCATCTCGGAGGTCCCGGGTTCGATCACCAGTCTAAAACAAACCTTTATACATTGTCTTAGGTCATCATTTATTTTACTACTTGATCCCAAAGTATCGGACTTGTGTTTCAAAAGTAGCAAACAATACATCTCAGATTACACCTATTTAACGAAAACAGAAGAGCTATTTTCACCAAAAGAAACGACTTCTCTTCATTTTTTCCAGAATTTCATCATCAGAACCTAATTTTCTTATCCTGGTAACCGTTAAATATCAGCATTCTATTACAAATATAAAATGGGTTCATAAATAACGAAGTACATTGAAGATGTGTAATTAGAACCCAAGACCTTCACTTATCGCGTGTGCTGCTCTTCCAACTGGGTTCGAATCCTATACCGCACGGGGTAATTTAATATTTATGTTTCTTTAAAGTCTTTTGACAGAGAAAACCACACATAATAGAAAATCAATTGTGTCTGATATTTAAAAGGAAATTCGAACTTAGAAGATTAACATATTTCAGTTTTGCTAAACACTTTTGTATCGTCATTGAATACAACGCAAAGTAATTCTACTGCCCGGTTCGGAACCTATATCTACCGAGGAGACACCGGTAAGAAACTCAGCAGATCAGTTACAGTAGCAGTATCTAATTTATAGCTATATGTAGAACACGTTGGACCAAGCCATATAGTTTTATTTTAATGAGTGAAAAAAGCATTAAGTATTATTTTATTTTAAGAGGTGAGCTGGCTCAGACCGGTTCCCAAAGGTGGCCTGTTCACAAGCATGACGTACGTGCCAGCCATCGCTTCACTAAACCATATTGAAGGGAATGTAACGACCCGCCATATAGCGCCACCACCCCAGTGACGTTTTAGTGAGTGACTAACTCCCTACTCCCTTTGGAAAGTAATTACAATTTAAGTCATTAAACCAACTATAGGACCCGGAGCACGAAGTAGTAACCTACCTACATCTTGTTTGTAGCGTAGAGGACTATTTATTTATAAAATAACGATGTTATGCTCAAACACACAGAAATACCTTTGCAGCATTGTTCCCATTTAGGCGGAACCTTAAATTGAGTAGTCAATTAAAGACATTACCCTCTCTTTATCGGCTGTTGGATAAAAAGTCATCATAGTCCCAAGGAGCGTTGACCTGACCATATACATTTCAGCTAATCTTTATTCTCTCATACCCCAAATATTTATTCGACGTCTGCTCTTTATTGCATTGGGAATACTGCAGTTGTAACTATAAATAAGTACGTATTCAGACCGGTGCATTCTCTTTTATTTCACATTTAAAATCACCTTGGGACTTTCTGCTGACATGTTTATTTATGACTGTCCATGTACGTGGGATGTGAGGTTAAAAAACCGGTCAAGTGCGAGTGGGACTTGCGTGCGAAGTGTTCCTTACCGTTTTCTACGAAGACGCCAATAAAAATGTGTATTTGAATGGGAAGGCCATTTAAATACATATAAGGTCTTTTATTTTGTTGTTTATTTTAGAATCGGAGCGACTTCACATGCGTATGATCTCCCTGAATTGAAACTTGACATCTAATGACTATACAATTAATCCTTATTCGGACTATGTGAAAATAATGACCACCTCTAATTGAACCTAATGACCTCCGTAGCTGAGAGGTGAGCGGGCCGGACTTTAGCGTCGCACTATCTCTAAGGTCCCGGATTCGATCCCCGGTCGTGTCACTATGGGCAACGAACTTTTCTGTATTGTCTCGGGTCTGGGTGTTGTGGTACCGTCATTGTTTCTGATTTCTGTAACACAAGTGCTTTAGCCACTTACCATAGAATCAGAACGATGTATGTGATGTTGTGTAGTATTTATGTTTATACGGAAGAAAACTACTGAATTGCGGTACTCCATGCCAAAGGTTAAATCACTTTTAACATAGTTAAAAAGTTACAAACAGACATACCAGTTGAACTCACAACCCTCTTTTCTTCTTAACTGTAGTCATGTAAAACATTCACACAGTCGAACATAGAACCTCCTTTTTAAGATTCGGTTAAAAATTTCAATCAAAATGGAGCGTGTGTATTTTCTACCCAACGTCTAAGAAACGGTAACCGTTGCCAGTCGCAGGAAGCTTGGAGTGTCGCTCCAGCAAATGTATATTTATGAAGAAGAAAGTGGGGGGGGGGGCATAAGCCGCAGGTTCCTGCTGGCACCCCTCCAGCAGTTTGTGGACAGCAGCGGTTATTGCCAGTTATTTGTGTCTAGTTAGTGCCAGAGCTTGCTTAGGAGACTCTAATTGGTTCCAAATTGTGCATGCGACCGATTTCCTTGTTAATTTATACTAGTTAACTGATAACATTGGTGTGTGTTTTTATTAACATAATATTTTGATTTTAAATCTTGCTTTTTCTTTACTTATTTTAGCGGAGTGCTGATGTATTTTGTTGAAAAGCCCATTGAAATAAATTTTTAAAACAAATATGACATGAAGATAATAATAAATAAGTTTTCAACGTATATGACAACTGTAGCTGAGAAGTACAATTTATTGACAACATTCACTAAAATTCGTAGGTATTAAATGTTGTTGTAAAAGTGTTTTTGTAAATTACTTTATGAGAGATCCGAAACTACCTATCGTTAAACGTACCCCACGCTTTTACTTTAAATTGAATTTTTCCGCTAGTTATTTAAAATTATTTTTTACTATTTACTTCAATTTGCTATCAAGCGTGTCCTTTTAATTATTATTAATTATTTAGTAAATATTTGTATGCCGATCGTTAATTAAATAATAGTCGTACAAAGACCGAAGCAGAGACCAAATTGCGCGCCTGCAAAGTTCCCATGCTGTCTTTGATAATCAAATGATCCGTTAAGAAAATAAAAAAAAAAAAAAAATGAGACGTATGCAAACTTTTAAATTCCCGGGCTTCCCCCCCGCTGGGTTCCGCATCTTGTCGCGATGGGGGGGCTCAGTAACCCTGTGGTCCGGGACGTTGAGGCTGGCCTTGTCACCCAGCCTCCAATACCGCACAGGGTGAAGCCAAGACGGATCCCGAGCTGGGCTGTGGAGAGAAGGTGGCTCTCTGCGGCAAGCCCGCAAGGGCAGAGGTGGATCGCGGAGGAAGAGGAGGACCTCGGTGTTTTGTTGCCGGCCTCCCTGTCCTCCGCGACCCGGCAGTGGCGCGCTGCCGTGCGAGGCGCGAATCGCGTCGTGGTGGGGTCGCGGAGGAAGAGGAGGATACGGTATTACGTTTGCCGGTCTCCCTATCCTCCGCGGCCGGTGGGTCTCGGGACTTCATCTGGCTCTCGGAGGGAGAGCTGGATTGAGAGTCTCGGTGTCCACAGAGGCGGTAGGCAGCGGAGCCGCACAGCAGATCCGCTGCTGGGACCGGAGATGCCAGGCGTGGGGTAAGCCTGGCGTCCGTTACCTCGGTCCCGAGGGGGTGGGGCGTGTCAGGTGGCCTGACACGCTCCAGCTGCGTATTTGCGCGGCGAGATGGGCCGCTTGGCGGTAGGCGCTGTGGGGGAGCCTGTGTAGAATCGCAAGGAATCCCGACTCCCCCACAATTGCGCAGCGTTGGCCACCGAGGGGGTTTTAGTCGGTGCGAGCCCGACACACCACTCTCTGTTCCCCACTGAGAGTGACGGTGCGATAGGCATTTCCCCCTCGACTAAAAAAAAAAAAAAAAAAAAAAAAAAAAAAAAAAAACAACCCGGGCTTATAATAGAAGCGTGTAAAATTGCTAGTATGAAAAGGCACTTCGCACCCTTCGTGGAAGAAGAATGTAAGTAAAAAATGACAACTTTTCAGGAGCGTAAAAAAACTGTCCTAAGAATTTATTAACATTATTAAAAATATGTAATATACAAGAAACGATAAGTAAAAGTACCTGTAAGGGTCCTACGTCATTATATTTTAAAATAATGTAATGCGTATTATAAAAAAACCTGAAAATGAGCGATGCGTAATTATTCCTCGGTGCATATTAAACACTTGATGGAGTAATTATGAATACTGAATTGTTGACATGTTAAGAAAGTCTCACTGTTTGGTATTACTGCAGATAACTTTTTATTTGCGTTCTAATTTAGTCATGCATTCAATGTGTAAGTGTGGCTTACGTACGTTTTCGTCGAACTACCCGTTTGTGTAAAAAGGGTTACGTACATTTACCTTGTGAAACATTATCATACAATGGTGGTTATTTGGAATAATAACTTTACTGAAAATAAATAAATTTAAATTTGCATGTCAATTTTGTTTTTGGTTACCTTGGACATGAAAATGGGAGATTTCTCTTTGATTTGCAAGTTGAGAGCGAAGCAAAGCAAACACTGCCGTACCATCTTTTACTGGAACCATTTCGCCGCATTTTCAGGCCCCTATTTGAGAACCTCTGGATAAAACCAGAACGCTGAAATTTTCGTTATCCAATAACCTATAGGCACTTACTTGAAATCCAAAATTTCAAGTCTGTAGGTCATTTAGTTCCGAAGTTAAGGGACAGCAAAGTTTCGCATTTTCGACACACACTCACTCACTCATGATCATCAAAATAGAACTAGTACCTACTTCCCACAAACTCAGAGAGCTGAAATTTGGTACAGAGTTAGGTTTTAATGGCCACATAAAGGGAAAACTATAAAAACTAGGATTATCGAGGTCTGGTGTCCCTGGTGACCCTGAGTAGAAAACACAAAAGCCCAACCAAACTATTAGCGATCGACATACTGCCTATACAAAAAATATTCATCCAGGTAGGCCACTTTATTTCATTGAGAAAGCAATAGTCAGAAAGGAAACAAAAAAGAAAAAAAGAGCTCTTGACTAGGCCCTTTTACTTACTCAATAGCAAAAAGCCTACATCGGCATCTTTGCTATTTGCGTTTGAAGACAATTGCAACCCCTAGATAGGTACTTCTGGCCTCGATCCTGAAAGTCATCACTAACTCGAGGTGTATGTGAAAGATATTGTTTCACCCCATTCCGTTTTACATTTTTTCAGTTGTATGTAGTACATACCTACGCTTATACCGTGAATAAATATTGCCTGAATAGAAACTGGAAATTAGTCAAGCTACCTGTGTTATCTACGGACCCAACAACCCCTGATTACAGTACACTAAAATACTTTTTTTATTGGTAAATCCAGCACTCTTCCCAATTTCAAAATCTTAATTTTTCCCGCTAAAAATGTTCACAAGACGACAAGCCCAGTCTAATCTGCATTCGAATTCCTCCACACCCAGCGCCTCAACAGTCACCCGATTCAAAGCGGCAGAAGCAGTACGTAAACAGTATCTTGTCTAAATTGCAAAACGGGAGGTCGTAGCCACAAAAAAGTGATTTCGCAGAAGCAACATCGAAAGCAACTGGTATGGCTCTCGAAGAGAGAACGGAGTGTTCCGTGTGAACAGAGTGAGGCTACTACTACTGCGCAACAGATCCTTATTGTGGAACCAGCGCGCGACTCCATACTGCATTTTCCGAACGATGTCACTGACGAGGCGACGGTTTTCTAACCACACCCACTGCATGAAGAGAAGAGTAATACTCAAATCCCAACACATGGTAATATTACCACTTTATAGGTTAGTGACATCGAGAAACTTACTCATGCTATTAAGTCACTAGCAAATCCGAGTTTCAAGACTCATTATAACGTTGAACTACCTGAGTTTAGCGGAAATATATCTGATTGGCAATTATTTAAGCGCATCTTTGATGACACTAAAACTTATTTCCTAGCTGGTGAGAATTTAGCTAGGCTCCAAAACGGGAAAGGCTTAAGAAGCCGTCCTTTCCTTTTTATGTTCTCATGATCCTGAACTTGCCATGCATTTTCTAATTTCTCCTTGAGGTGGAGGCTGAAAAGCAAGCTAACTTCGGCTCGTGTGAAATTTTTAACATACCACTTCGGAGCGACAAGCCCAAGCCGTTACCGCAGTTGGCTACCTTTCCTGATCGCAGTAACATGCATTCATCACGCATCATTCATTCGCATCACATTGCTGCATCTCATACTGCGAATTTAAATGATGTTTTCCCTTCATCTTCTGTTACCTACACGCCTTTGCCATGTCAGTATGGTGCAGTTAAAAATCATAACATTAAAGCGTGCGCCTAATTCCTAGCACTTCAAGTTTCCAATCGCTTTCCAAAGTTCGCAAAAATAAAATATGTACGCGGTGTTAACGCAAAGGTAAACAATATATATATATATATATATATAATTTGCATTTAATAAAGGCAAAGCCGTATGGCCTGGAAAACTGCAAGGCATTGCATCACAAAAATTTTCATCATGGAGAAAATCCCTAATTTTCATCTTGTCTGATTGTAAATAATGTCATGCTGCTGGCATGCCATCGCTCATTCGCCATCGACATCTCATGTCATTATTGACAATAATAAAAAAGAAATCTCGTTTGTGAATAATGAAAAAGTTTTTACACCACCGTATGAGGTTTTATTATATAATCATACATATTTCGTCTCAAATGTATTATATTCTTGCGTGAGAGTTCCGTGCTTTTAAAAGTCGCTCTAATCGTTCTTTATGGACCGTCGGCATCTTACTATCAAATTGCTTATCCAAAGTTTCCATGTTTGGACTTAACACGGGTACAGAGAAGAGATATTTGGCTCTCTTCACTTGTCTCAATACAAGAGCAGTTAATTTGGATTTGGTTCGTAGTTTGACTGCAGATAGCGCAATCATATAGTCTCTGATCAGGTTTGTAGCTCATCGAGGGTACCCTGTAAAAATATTGCCCAACAACGGGATTGCATTTGTCGGTGCAAAAACGAAAGGTCCCGGGTTCGATTTCCAGTCAGATCAATTTGGAAAACCAACTTTTCTAAAATAACTTTGGTCTGGCTATGTAAAGATGACGCCCCCAGTTTGTATTCGGCATCTGGTACTCATAGCAAAAAGGGAAACCTTAGTTTGAGATCAGGTGATTGGTGTGGTTGCCTGGCGCATTCATTCATTCATATGCTAATGGTCTCTGAGTTTATTTGTGTTTGATTTCATTGTCAAATGAGATTATCTAATAAAATAAATCAATGTACCCCCGTATCTACAAAAAGAAGTGAAATCCCACCAAAAACATTCTGTAAAAAAATTGCCAAGTCTCGATGGAGCAGCTTGTTTATCTCTAAAAAGTAATGAAATCTAGACAAAGTCCTGCCAAGTCTAAGGTTTCTTACTGCGATTGCTTTATTATTATATTTAATGTTGTGTGACTTGGCCGTCGAAGGATAAACAAAACCAGGTGATCCATGACACCATTGTGCCAATCTGTCGCCAGAACCGTTACCCATTGACGATGGAAAATTGCTACTTGGAAAACATTGATTCAATAAATAATTCATAATTGACTTATTGTATTAATAATACCTTTGTATAGTGGAGCTTTAAACAAACAGTAAAAAAATATTTCCAGTACAGATAGACTTCTAATCATTGATAGAAGTCCGTCTGTACGTCTATTTTATGTAAGATTGGTGGTGGATTTGAAGTTCTAAAAAACCGGTCAAGTGCGAGTCGGACTCGCGTGGAGAGGGTTCCGTACGTTGGGCTCATAGGTCACAATAACTGCTTTCACTTGATTGTGAGAAACAAAGAAATATCTTAATTGTCTCTCTCTATCTTCCATCTTTCTCTTTTAAAAAAATACCAAATTCCTGGCCCTAATTCTTCGCCTCGCAAACCCCCCTTCGTGGGGCAATCCGTAGTTGATGAAATAATGTGTAATCTGCTCATAAACTGATGTGTCAGACCTTTTGAAATTAAGCATCACATGGTACAGGCAGGTAACAATAAAAAAACGTAAATTTAACAAAACAACCCTTTTTTTAATCCATGTACTTCTCATAGGTTTTCCTGTAATCTATAGGTAAAGAGCTATATTCCGCATTAATTTCAAAATTTTTAGCCTAGTAGTTTCGGAGATAAGGGGGGGGGGGATGGTCAATTTTCGCCTATTTTCATAAATAACTTAAAAACTATTTATTTCAAGATTATAAATGATACATACATATTTGCATTCCTTTTTTTTAATGTTGTGATTTACCCTCCAAAAGTGACTCCCAAATTCATAATTTATTTATTTACGTTACACATACACCTTTGGGTCTTTAACTTACATATGTGTACCAAATTTTATCTCAATTGGTCCTGTGGTTTCAGAGTAATCGGCTGTGACAGACGGACGGACAGACAGACACGCGAATGATCCTAAAAGGGTTCCGTTTTTTCCTTTTGAGGTACGGAACCCTAAAAAAGAAGAGAGTAGAAGTTGTATTGTTAATGTTGAAGGCATGTGTTGCACAATCAATAACAACTTAAATTGAGACACTAGCGTCAAATTACCAATGAACTTGTACCTACTAACCTATCAAGAATGTTCAACGGCCAAGTCACACAACATTAACTATAATAATAAAGAAATCGCAGTAAGAAACCTTAGACTTGGCAGGACTTTGTCTAGATTTAATTACTTTTTAGAGATAAACAAGCTGCTCCATCGAGACTTGACTATTTTTTTACAGAATGTTTTTGGTGGGATTGTTTTTACGCCATGAAGCTTATAAAAAATCCTCTAAGAACAAATAGCTTCTATTAATTATGACATTTTTAAAACAAAATGCTAAACTATTTTTGTAATAACGACCAAATAATTTACAAACACTGTTGAGTAAAAATAAGTATCAACTGTTACATAACATAAAATCAACAATAGTTTCGTGGAATAATTAGGCAACTACACTTGCACAAAGATACCTTCCTAAATCTGCATAGACAAATAACGTATCAATTGTTATAATAATATCATCTGAATTAAAAATTCGTGGAAAAATTAAGCATCTAGACTTGCACTACGATATCCACCAAACTGTATCCTAAAACAAGTCTGTATCTATCGTTATGTAAAAATATTTAATAAAGTCTTCGTTGAAGATTTATGTGAGTATAAATAAGCTATTAGTCCTTGGGAACTTTAGTAAATAAAAAAGTGCAAATGTATTAATTTCCTTTTTATGATGGAAATATCCAAAATTTTATGTTGTAATATTATACATATTTGTGTTTAATTCCTTCGTTTTGAACATAAAAATTATGAAAAAAATTGACAAGACGTATTAGCTTCTTCTTCATTTTATAGTGCAATAAAAAAAAATCACGCAAGTGGACTTGCGTCTTTGTTCCAGGGGGGGTGCGACTTTACAGTTTTCATCAAAAACAAATTTAAAAGTAACTGTTCTTTAGCCGACGCAACATCAAAGTACTAGGGATACAGAAAGAGCTGAGAAGTCACATTAATAGCGATACACATGATTCGTAGCGTTTAAGACTACAATATCAGTTGCTGTAGTAGACAGTTGTAGTGTTCGTAGCACTCGACCGTAGCAATTTAAGGTTACTTGTAGCTCGTTGATGGTATATTTTTATGCGTTTGCGGATAACTTTGTCATTTATGAACTGATTTTAATAATATTTTGTTGAAACAAAGATATTGAAATATTGGTTATAATGGTGATAAGGAAATCAGGATACCATCCTAAATAATTGGTGCATGCACGAAAAATATGACGTCATTGTCCCGTTACGCTCAAACAGGCCTCGCATGCGCAATACGTCAAATTTCTCGCATGAGACGACAAAAGTTTCGATACTGTTGATTGGCTAATAGCACACCGCACTCGTATTTTTTTTTCTTTTATTTTTATGTTAGTTTACTTCTACTGTACCTATTATTGTTTGTGTCACTTTTATGTCTGTGTACTGTGTATTGATTGTTTGCTAATAAATAAATTCTTATTCTTATTATTATTTTCAGTCAATCAGCAGCTAAAGCACTGACTTCAACCGATTTTGACGTTTGTTAAGAGCGCGATAAAATTTTGTGTCGCGTTCCGCAAGCGAGATCACGGCTCGAACGAGAGAGAGGCATGATCGGCCCGAGCGATCGGCTTAGCGTTGTCACCTCAAATTTACGTCTGTTGGCTTTACAGACAACCAATATTTTTGCTAAAAATGAGTATCTACAAACGTAGCAAGAAATGTATTAATTAGTTATTATATTTTAAATCTTTCCGATCAGAAAATATTCTTTTCACTTTAAAAGTCAGCCATTGTTGTATGAAATCCTTTTCCTTTGTAGAAGCAGTATTTTTGAGTGTTCTTTGAAAGTATAATTGGTTTCAGCTGAGTAATTAATTTAATTGTTTAATCAACATTTGTGTTAAATTTATTGGTGTTGACTGAAAGGCGCTCAGATGTTTAATTAAACACGGGTAACAAAGTGATATTGTAATTGTTAATGGATTTTTAATACATCTGTAGATGGTTTAATACATCTTCGATTGCTGATAGCTCACAAAATAATTTAACAGCAATATAATTATTTTTTACTGAAAGTGACGTATTAAGTTTTGTCTGTCTGTGAGTGTGTTTATCTGTGATATCGTAGCTCTTTAAAATAAAAATTCGTATAGAGATTTTTAACTATTTTTGATGGAACTCAGTCCAAGATAGCTGCCATTAAAATATCGATGTACCATATTTGAAAAATCTCCTATAAATTAGGCATTAAGTAAAAGGGATTAAGTGTTACTACAATATTGAAAGATCATACTATGTATCTTATGTATGTACTATTTCCTCTACCTTAAGGTTGTCTGGAAGAGATCGCTTTCTAGCGATAAGACCGCCTAAATTGTACTATAATCAATCTGTAAAACCTATTTCTGTAAAGTTTTTGTGCAATAAAGTATATCTATCTATCTATCTTCTTATAAATAAAAATGAATCGCTGTTCATTAGTTTCGCTAAAACCCGACAGTGGCCATGCCTATTTTGCTTATGTTGATTTTGAAATGATTGTAGTTGTCCAAGGAAAGCTTAAAAGGTTAAAAATTAAAAAAATAGGTGTCATGACGTTCACATAGCCAGCTAGTAAAAGTATAGATTTGTTTATTATAGGTCAAAAATCCCCTCTTCCACAGCAAATTTATTCGGACTGACCAAGTGCCGCACGTAAATTACGCACACCGTTATTCTAGTCCGTGGAGCGCTGTGATCGTGGTCACCCGACACACGTCCCATAAATACTGAGGGATGTAAAGCTCTAACGGCGCGTCCACACTTGACGCCCATTACGCTCCGACTGAGCCCAGTAATTTGTCCATGTAAATTTTTAGCCTCGTAAATATGTTACGGAACACACATTTCAACTATAATGGCTGCTAGTGCCACGTAACACTAAACTGTGTTTCGAAAACATCTTTATTCATGTAAGTTTTACATAAGCACTTGAATCGTCAGTACAAATTAAGTATTATACCGCCGCGTTCGGAATGTCGATCATCTTGAGAAGGATCAGCAAGAAACTTGACACTAACTCTTTACAATGTAACAATGTTTCTTTAGACTAGGTACTTAAATAAAATATACAAAGCTAGATTTCCAAGAATAAAAGTTATTTTAGATGATATGTAGTAGCCCTTTTTTATTAAACATTTTAACACGAGACGTAAATCTATACATGGGCAACTGGATAACATTTTCAGGCAACTTGTTAAATGGCTTCGTGATTATATAACTGAGTGGTTATTCATTTGTATATCTATAATCCTATACTAATATTTTAAAACTGAAGAGTTTGTTTGCTTGTTATATTAGAAACAGAAAAATTGTATCTCCCCTTGCGGTGCGGGAATTGAACCCACGACCTTCACGTATCGCGCGTGCTGCTCTTGAATCTTGATAAAATTTTTCTGTTTCTAATATTTAAAGTTCGCTAGTACGGCGTATAGTACTATAAAAATAATAAAATCGATTGTTTGCTTGTTTGTTTGAAGGCGATTATCTCAGGAACCACTGGTTCAAATATAAAAAAAATAGTTTTGTGTTCCATAGTTTATTTACTAGGAATGAATTTAGGCATATAATGACCCGCTGTGACCGATAGGAGCAAAAACAATTTGGTAACTCCTATCTTTGCCGAACCATAAAGAAGTGCAATTAGAGGATCCCGAAGTGCATTCAAATCTATTAAAAAAATTTTTGTTCGGGCAGACATATAGCAGTTGTGTTGTGGTAGTTCTGGCTGAGCCGAGTTTCCCACAGCACCATCATTAAAAGGCGATGAAGTCCAACCGGGGCGTTTTAGTGGGTAGTCTCTGCCTTTCGCGAAGTAGAGGAGTCCCACATACGCCGTCATCTTCCCTCAGATGGCGGTACGGTTCGTCAAAGAATTTCCCCCCGAAAAAAATAAAAAAAAGACATATAGCAGCACTAGCAGTTTCCTGCGACTTCGCACGATTTATTTCGGGTCAAAAAGCATCATATTCGTAAATGTGGAACTCGTTGCCGGCTCATGTGTTTCCTCCTTCCTTTGACATGGATTCCTTTAAAATGGGGGTGAAGAAACATCTTGCGGGCCAGTATGGCGATGCTAACGGATAGGATATTTCGGTATCAAATCCGTTGTCATCGCTATGTGGGTTCCTCTCTTGCTTACCATCAGGCTGGGAGGAGCCAATATACTACTATCAGTGGGAAATGTGAAAAAACGGGACTAGTACAATTATTGCGAACTGGAAAGGCATTAGTTTAATTATAAACGGGTGTATAAACTATACTCATCACTATTGATGTATATAATGACGACCCTTAAAGCTGAGGGTGGGTCTGACTTTGGTTCGACCTCGGTCAATTTGAGAAAATAATTTTTCTGTACTGTCTCTAGTCTGGGTGTTACTAGTTTAAGCGATTGTATTACAAAAACCAAAACCAATGACACTATTAAACATTCGGGACAACATAGAACAGTTCGTTCCCTGTATTGACATGACGGGGAATAGAACCCGAGACATCAGAGATGGTGCAAATAGACCGCTCGTCTCTTAGCTAAGGAGGTCATTAAATTCTTTGAGGAAGTTTATTTTTTTGTGAAAATAACAACTTTTTAAATACTATGTGTTTTTATTTTCATGTTTTAATTTGTTTTGGTATTCAGGTTACAGATTTTAATAAATATTTTTACAATCTATATTCTTGCATAGCCGTATGCGTTTCTCGTTCTTATAATATCTTATTTTATATCTCCTCATTGCTTTTTAGAAATAAGACCGCCTAAGTTATATTTTCATGTATCTGTAAAACCAATTACAGTATTTTTTGAGCAATAAAGTACCTATATCCAACAGATTTAAAAACATTTACCTCTTCTCAGAATGAAAGCTAAGAGAAATTACGTAGATTTAGTGAAATAAATTGCGAAATAGATTACGTCTCGCCTTTATTAAAGCCCATGGAGGATCGATGTTTAATTATAATTAAAGCTTCGGTATGGGTTCGGAAATATTCCTCTCTTACATTCAAAGGAACGGCCATTAAAGACTTTTACCCTATTATATTGTAAAATGTTTGTTTATACGTACAAGCTGTGTTAATTAAATATTTAGGCTAGTTACTATATAAACACGTTAATTCTACTATAATTAATTTGTAAAACCTCTTTGTAAAGTTTTTGTCCAACAACGTTCATCTACCTATTTATCTCATTCGCCATAAATACACATAACGATATCACAGTATGTAACTTAAATATAATAGGTTATAAATAGTATGGCACTAAAAACAGTGTTTATTCCTACCTTACGAAGTCCTATACATGCTGTTACTTACAAAAATAGTGAGCCATTTGTAGAATTACCTATTTTTATAATTTTATTGTTTGTTACGTCATACTTCTGTAGGATAGTGCATGTTTCTGAATGAGTAACGAGTGAGAGAGAACGAGTGTTCCATATTTCTATAATTGAAAATGATGCCCAATTCCATGCAAAAAACTTGTGGGAACAAGCAGTTTTCTAATAATTTACTTTCGCAAATGTCATATCCTAGCCACGTCGTTCCGAGCCACATCGCTTCGAGCCGCGTCGCTCCAAGCCGCGTCGCTTCGAGCCGCGTCGCTCCGAGACACATCACTCCGAGCCGTATCGCTCTAAACCACTGGTGGATCAGTGTAAACCAACAAATAATTTAATTTGAACTGAACGCCAAAAAGATTCCCGCCAGACAGATTTTGTTCTAAATCGATTTTACCGGTTATTTTAGAAATATAGGACAAAATCACAATATAATTACTAAAAGTAGTATTTTAAAAAAAAAGCTACTACAGAGTAGAACATTATATCGACAACAATAATGTTTGGATCATTAGTTAGTCTGTTCGTTTACACGTTCATTGAGCCCTAATATGTTAGATTATCTTAAGTAAAAAAAAAGGTTTTTTTATTTACATAGATACATGCATGTAGACAAATAATAATAATAAAAATAAAATTAATTATATTTACGAGTATTAATATCCTGTGTATCTTATTTCAAAATAAGTTATACGTCCAGCATTAATTCTCGTTTGGTTTTTTGCTGGTATAAGTTCCAAACCAAAGCAGTCTTAATTTGGATTAAATATACAATAAACGTGAATATAATTAACGTGAATTCCGACTTTTTTCAATTCAGCAATAACAGAAATTTCGTAGAACTTTTTGGAAAGGTTTATTTTAATAAACGAAAAACTCTCAATTCGCATTCATTCCGAGCCAAGCTAACGCCACGCCGCCTCGCTCCGAGTTGCGTCATTCCGAGCCACAGTCGGCCAGTGTAAACAAACTGAAATCATTTCGATTAAACTGAAAGCCGGTGGAACACTTTTAACGAGTAAACTGTGTGCTACGGTTTTATCTGACGATTTGTTTTTTGTGTTTTCGTAGTTTTGTCAAATTGTTTTGACTATCGACTGTGGTTTTGCACGAGGTACTAATGATTTATTTTATTTTTCTGCACTTAAATATTGTACTTCTCTGGCATCACACTACTGTTGTGTACTTTCAAAGATCGAATCATACATGGAAATAGAGAGTGAAAAGCGTCTTTGTTTTATACTATGCAGTCACTATTTATACTTTTCTCTTCTCTTAGCTTCTGTCCGCATTTTTTCCTATAATTGCAAAGAGTTTGAATGCAGTTTTTAACATAGTTACAGTGATAGAGTTGTGTGCGTGAGTGGAGCGAGAGCTTAAGAATTAATTTCAATTGATGTTGACAACGATATTTGTATCAATAAAGTAATATTTTATTTTATCTATTTTACCTCATTTTAGAACTTATTCTGTAGTCATAAGCTTAGGGTCGTGGTCTCGAGGTTGTCAGTTTGATTACCATGGGAAAAACGTTTGCATGTGTTGTTCCAGTTTGGATAGGCCATATTTAGCGTGGTTACCTAAAATATCTGATAATAAAATAAGATATTTCATTTATTTCTTATTTTTTTTTCATATATTGCACTTCAAGATTGACCTCATCCCACCTGATGTTACGTGGTAATGAGGTCCTAGCTTAAGGGCAACAAGTACAGCATAATAAAGCTGTTACAGGACTTGTCACCCTTACCTTTAGGGCTTGACCCCTGCTTATATACCACCCCCCAAGAGCTCTGGAAACCTTACCCACACGCAGAAACACAACAACATGATTGTTATTTGGCTGCGGTCTTCTGTAAGGTGAAGGTTTTTCACTGGTCGGGCTGCTCTGGTTCGAGCGATAAATCGCTATGCCCTACCTCTCTTACTCTATTTATCAATTTATCAACTGCATTTTTATCAGTATACTTCACTTAATATAATTGAAAATCGAAGTAATAAAAAATAAACCAGAATGATGTCTGCAATGACATGTTGAAAGAAATTTTTAATTTGTTGGCCGCTCAAACGACGCAGACAGTTTTCAGCAGAACGAGTATAAACGTATTAATTATTTCCAGATTAAACTCGTTAAGGAATCTGAATTCTGAATGACTGATGTTTCGATAGGAATTATTAATGAGATAAATGATAAATAATGTGTTTATGAGACAGTGGACATTACAGTGAGAATGTCTTGGTAAAACAATGATTGTATGTATGTATGTGCGTGCCGGTTAGATTTTCTGTGTGTATGTAAAACGTATCTTTTGCTTCATCAGAGGAATATATAATTGATGATGAAACAGCGAATTTAATTGCAGTGCATATATTTGTGTTTCATATTAAAAAAGGCTACTACAAAACAAATGATAAAACTATAAAAATGTATGGATCTAGAATATCTAACTACAATTCTCATATAAATCTAACATTGTTAATTTTCATTAAATAACTTAATCTAGTGAAACATTGTAACGTTTGAAAAGAGTAAGTGTGGAATATTTCTCGGTTCTTTTCAACATTATAAAATTTTTCAACGACCTCCGTAGCCGAGAGGCGGGCGTCCCGGACTTGGGCGTCGCGCCATCTCTGAGGTTACGGGTTCGATCCCCGGTTGGGTCAATATGGGAAACGAACTTTTCTACATGGTCTCGGGTCTGGGTGTTCTGGTGCCGTCGCTTTTTCTGATATCTCTAACACGAGTGTTCAAAAGCTACATACCACAGAATCAGAGCAATGTGTAATGTTAGAAATGTATGTTCTTTACTAAAAGTAGAAATAATTCCGCCTAGCTAGGTGTTATCTGGTCGGGGACCAAGGTCCTACTACCAATCTTGGTTTGTTGTATATATAGTTAGTGGCGACGAAAACTCTGACATCGCGATGTAAACTTAGGTGCGTACTAGCATTCTGTGCCAGTAAACCCCACTGATTCAAGTGGAAATATAGAGATATGTAGGTAAATTTGAAAGTTAACAAACAATGATCTTCCCACGATGCATTTTGAAAGATTTATTTAAGATAAGATGCATGAAAGTGTTGGAGGTAGTCTATGTTCAGTAATGGAAGTACTTTAGCTAATGTTATGAGATTATACCAATAATACTGAGCACGGTTGCTCAAGTTTGATAGAAATGACTCGTTTCAAACTTCAAAAGTATCGATAGATGTATCAACAGTTTGGCAACACTAGCGTAGGATCTTTTCATAGTAGTTTAATTAAAAACTGCGCTTAACTGCTTTAACAGGTTAAAATGTGGTTGATAATCAAGACATGCCTGTTAATGACGCGTCGAAGCTGTCGATGAGTTGTTAATTTGCAAACGCCTCGCAATATTCCGACGGCTATTAACTTGAAAACGGGTTGTATTGTATAATAATAAATAAAATGTTTTAACAGAATATTAATTACTATTTTCCTTTGACTGTACATACTACACTAGGCTTACGGCACAGAATAATAGTACGCACTGTGCCAGTCGCCAGAGTCTACCGCAATATCGGAATGGTGACTATAGTTTACCAATTCTTAACTTATTACTGTAACTTCAGTTTGTTTTTACATGAAACTGTATAGGTTTTGATAAACAATATAAAACGAATAAAAATAAAAAGATTTTTAAACGTCCTGTACGTATCACGATTGATGTTCGATAACCTAGCGTCGTCTAATTTCAAATCTGTTACTAGACATGTCGTCCTTACCTTGAAGGCTTGACCCCTGCTACTAATGAAGCACCCCCCAGGAGCTCTGGAAACCTTACTCACATGCAAAAATACAACACCAAAGTGATTGTTATATAGCTGCGGTCTTCTATAAGGTGGAGGTATTTCACTAGTCGGGCTGGTTCAGTTCGAACGATAGATCGCTATGCCCTACCTCTCTTTAATGATTTATTTAAGATGCTGGAACCGGGCAAAAGCAAATGCTAGCATTTTAACCGACTTCCAAGAAAAGGAGGAGGTTCTCAATTCGTCCGTTTAAATATATTTTTTGTTATCGGCTAAGTTATTCCTATTGGCAGAGAATACACTTTCAAATAGTTTCAACTTAACATTCAAAACAATAGCAGAGTCGAATGTCCGCGCAAACGAACGACTCTGCTTTGAATCTAAATTGAAATCGTTACGTCGTTAAGTTCCTGCAAATGAAACATTTTACTGCCAATATTGATAGGAAACGAGCTACTGAAGTTGAGGTTTATCGGGCGACTTTTTCGTCGCGCCATCTCTGAAGTCTTGGGTTCGACGCTGGTAGGGTCAATATTATTTTTTTAAATATTGGACAACATCACATACATTGCTCTGATCCTGTGGTAAGTAGCTTAAGCACTTGTTTTACAGAAATCAGAAACAACGAAGGTACTACAACACCCAGACCCGAGACAATATAGAAAAGTTCGTTTCCCACATTGACCCGACCGGGGATCGAACCCGGAACCTCAGAGATAGCGCGACGCCAAAGTCCGGCACGCTCGCCTCTCGGCTACGGAGGTCGTCGAATCAACGAACGAAGGGTCAATATGGGAAACGGCCTTCTCTGTATTGTCTCGAGTCTGTGTTTTGATACCGTCGTTGCTTCTGATTTCTGTAAGCACAAGTTTATTCACAAACACTCACATACACTCACTCCCACAGGCACATACATACACGAGTGTACCTAAACACTTACATACAAACACACACCAATCACTACTAACATTATCTACTTAGTTTGCTATATGTTTTGGTTCTTTTTTTTACTGTTCCTATACTGTTCGCGTAACTAAAACTGGCTTACTCTGCTTATAGTTAGGGGCCTGGTGTCCAGTTATAACAGGTTCTCTATGAAACCTATCTCAGGCACCGGTCTCTCACAAATAAGATCACTGTATTCCACTAACCTAACTCTAGTTAAGAATATTTGTGTAGAGAAATAAATTTTTATTCTATTCTATTCTATTCAATTCGTTTTTTTTATTTCCTTTTTTTATTTCTTGGCACATCTTTTGTCCATGTATTATTTTCTGGTTAGTTTAAAATAAATACATAACATAAAAATACAAAGCCCAGAACAAATTTTAAATATAACAATGATCCACACGTAAAATCACATAGATGAACAAAATTTTTTTTAATTTTGATATCAATAGACTGATTTTCAAACTGCCAGCAAGTGCTGTAGGCGAGGTAGCGCTCCAACTTCAGAGTCGTTTAATCTATAGTCAATAGTGAAGCAAGATGGTGCATTTCCAACGACTCGAGACAATCTACAAGTAATGTTTGTAGAAGTAAAATCAAATAAACTTAGTTGGAAGTAAACGTTAATGTTTATTTTGATTAATCAATGTTTTTCAATCTCGGAAGATATAGGTTCCGAAGCGATAGTAGAGTCACATTGCGAAGACGACGACCTCCGTAGCCGAGAGGCGAGCGGGCCGGATTTTGGCGCCATCTCTGAAGTCTCGGGTTCGATCCCCTGTCGGGTCAGGATGGAAAATGAACTTTTCTATATTGTCTCAGGTCTAGATAGATAGATAGATAGATATACTTTATTGCACAAAACTTTACAGAAATAGGTTTTACAGATTGATTATAGTACAATTTAGGCGGTCTTATTGCTAGAAAGCGATCTCTTCCAGACAACCTTAAGGTAGAGGAAATAGTAGATGGCAAGAAATGGGTACGGCCGTGCAACATTAATAAAGTTTTATTTCTTGAATTATATTCATAGTATAGCATTATAAACATACATAAACTCATAGATATATAACATAATATATATATATATATATATATATATATATATATATATATATATATATATATATATACAAATAAACATGCTTATCAAATATAAAATTAAGTAAAGTATTTAATTCACATGTTTTATTTCCTTTCCACACAGCTAATGTATAGCGCTTTGCAAACAGAAACAAATTAATGTGTCTGTTTCTTAGAGTACAAAGGAGACTTCAACCCTCACCAGCTAAGAACGCAGCGGGGATGCAATTCCCCCCTCCCCCACCTTTCTCACCCCGCCTCTTTTGAGAATTTCACAGAAATGAGAACTGACCGAAGTGAGTGAAATAAACGCGGACAAATCAAGTGCTTCGCTCCAATGACCAAGGGTTGTCTGGGGGATTAAGTTGAGACCTAGATTTGTTGAAAAATGTAACGTGCCAACTACATACCGAACTAGCAAACTTAAATATTCAATAAGAGAAAATTCACAGGATTAGCAAGCTGAAGTGGCAGTGGGCTGGCCATATCAGCCGCAGAGCCGACAACCGTTGGGGTAAACGAGTTCTGGAGTGGAGACCACGCCTGGGTAAACGTAGTGTAGGACGCCCTCAGGCCAGGTGGAGTGACGATTTGTGCAGGACGGCTGGCAGGAGCTGGATGAGAGTAGCCGAAAATCGAGCGAAGTGGCGAACATTTGGAGAGGCCTACGTCCAGCAGTGATGCTAAAGAACAACAGGCTGATGATAAAGAAAAAATAAATATCCTAGTTAGTTCTAAGCTTATAATGCCAGAGAGCACTTAGTGAAGGCTAAGGAGTTGATATCGCGGGTTTCAAACCAGATGAGCATCGGCAAATCCCTACTTTTCAATAGACAAGAAGAGACAATAAGAGAGGTAGGGCATTGCGATTTATCGCTCGAACTGGAGCAGCCCGACTGGTGAAATACCTACACCTTACAGAAGACCGCAGCCAAATAACAATTACTTCTGTGTTGTTGTGTTGCATGTCAGTAAGGTTTCCAGAGCTCCTGGTGGGCGCTACATTAGTAGCAGCAAAATAAAAAAAAGACAAAAAAAAACTTAGTGACTTAATCCCTAGTGTATCTACATAATTATAAATTTGCAAGTATCTTTGAATCGGTTTTTATGTTTTTGTGAAATAGAGGTGGTTTATCGATAAAATTAGAAAAGATTGACTTAATAAAAATATATTATGCTTTTTTTATATACGCCTCTCTTGGCTTGAAGCCAGCGATATAATAAAAACAAATTGTTATAAGTTGATCACTAAAAAAAGTGGGTGAAGAAAAAAGCGGTTCAAAAATAGTTTTCTAAACGTTTATCTAAAAATGAAATGTCTGTAATATTGAAATAACCGTTTTTTACTACGTGCATTGCATAAGAATATTACGCGTACATACCACAAAATATTTTTTTTACAATTTTCGCCAGTCTGTCTGTTCCGGCTAATCTCTAGAATGTTTTGATGGAACTTTTAGTAGCAGGAAGTTCAAGTAAAAGAACTAATAAAGGGTAATTTAAAAAAATAATTTATTTTAGTATAAAATAATTTAAAGCCTTGTAGTCTACAAAGTCGCGGGCACACCTAGTCTAATACAAAAGTTTTCTTGTAATTTCGTTACTCAGCCAGTGAATGGTATTTTGCTACCATAAGATAACCTCTTTGTATTGTCTCGTCTTTGAAAAAAATTGTTCCATATAACAACAGTCATATTAAGGCCGACTTTACCCTCGCGCAAGAAACTTGTCAGCACGCCAGCCCTAACAGTCGTAGGCGACACAAAATTAGTGATTATTACATGAAAAGCGACCATTTGCATTTGAACTGGAATTTGCGTCTGAAACATTCAGTTTAGTCGCGTCCTGAGGGAAATTATGAGCGGGCTGAATTGCGACCGGGGCTGCGCTGCGGCGGACGTGTCGCAGCGCCGCGACACGCTTGCGACTCGCCTGCGATTAGTCGCAACACCTAATTTAGTTGGCCAATCGTTTTTTAATTTCATACTAATTCTAATTGTTCTGCTGGTACACGTGCTTCTTGCACTTATTTTTTTTTATTTTTATAATGCACTCCAAGATTGACCTCATCCCACATGAGTTCCTAGCGAAAAGTATAGCATAGTAAAACTGTTACTAGACTTGTCGCCCTTTCCTTGAAGGCTTGACTCCTGCTACTAATATAGCACTCCCCAAGAGCTCTGGAAACCTTACTCACACGCAGTAACACTATAGGTAACTGCGGTATTCTGTAAGGTGGAGGTAATTCACCAGTCGGGCTGCTCCAGTTCGAGCGATAAATCGCTTTGCCCTGCCTCTCTTAATAGAAGAGTTCAACCCATGAGCTATAACAAAAACTATTTTGAGATGATTTTTTTTTTCTTTTATTTTTTCTCAGTCTTTAAACTGGTTTTATAAAGTTCAGTTACGGGCGTTTACCATGCAACTGAACTAAGAGTTTGCGGTATGTGGGTTTAGAATGTCTGAGTGTGTGTTATATGGTTTATCCTGTAGAAAATATCTTACTATTCGACCGGTATTAAGTATTGCGGCTTTTTGCATAGTGATTTATGAGGTTTCAGGTAGGTCAAGTAACTTAAGCATGATGTAAATGATTAGGTATAACTCCTTATTATTATTATTTTCTACTGAGCATTTTCTTCATTTTTACTACCTGATAGTACAGACCATACTACCTCACGGGGGGCCCATTGTGATGACCAAATTTAATAAAGGGTTAAATTAAGGGTCGTGAGTTCGACCCCCACCCTGAATAAACATTATTGTGATGAACACTTATGGTTTTAACTGTGTCTGGCTGTTTCTGAAAGTATGTATATTTATGTATGTAATATGGTCTGATCTGCTTCTGTGGTCAAGTGAAGGAGAAACAAGCTTATGTTTGTAATCCAGAGGTCGTGGGTTCGATTCCAGCCAACGCAATATCTTGGTGTTCAGGTTATTTTTCAATTGATGTCCCAGAATATCAGTTGAAAAGAAACATGCTGTTTATTTTTGTCTAATGTTAATTTGTTTATGTATTATTGTATTTTACATAGTGCTATAGTTGGTTGGTCGTCACTCGGTGGCGCACTAGTTACTAGTTTGGCTGTAAATTGCTTTTGGACTAAATTGGCAAATGCATTTTGGCCTACATCAATTTTGTGCACTCTACTTCAGCAACGGTGAGGTGTTTCAAATATTTTCTGCTTCACTTCAACTTTATTTCTATTTTGTTCAGAAAGGTATTTTAGCTTGACCCTTTGGGATGCGCGGAAGGGTTCGTGTAACTTTGTGAATGTCCGTTTTTGTCCGTTTGCTCTAAACGGGTTGAAAATAGCAAGTTGTGATATTTTTAGAACCCATATTTAAAAATGTTTATGTTTGCGCACAGAAATATTTATACAAAAACGATAATTATAAAGGAAAAATATATCTTCTTGTTCCGATTTCGTAACAACGATAAAAAATAATTAAAATATTTCATAAGTCAAAGTCAAAGTCAATATTTTTTATTAATATAGATTACATTAGTAATACTTATGAATAGTCTCTATATAAAGCAAATGAAGCTACCTCCGGTTCGGAACCTATAACTAAAGAGAAGATACCGGCAAGAAACTCAGTAGTTTCTTTTTTACAAACGGTAGCTAAACTTATTACTAATTTTGCACTAAGACACACAGTTAGTTTGTCAATTGTAAAATAAAAATTAAAAATCAATTATTGATAAAAATAAAAATAAAACAAAAGTATAAATTTGTAAAATAAATTAAATTAACTGTAGGACTTACATGCGTCATAAAAACTAAACAAAAAGTGTACCAAAAAGAATTTTACAGAATAATTTATTTATTTATTGCAAGCTTATACTACCATTACAGATAACTTAATCTAATGCGGTAGTATAGCCATCCTTATAATTATTACTTACTTATTCTATTTATACTATGAAACTGTTTACAAAATTAACAAAAAAAGTCAATACTAAAATCTTACATATCTATTAGAAATAAAATACTTATAGAATATAAAATCTGGCTTTAACTTTAAATTATATTTTTTAATTATAACAATACATTTAAAAGGTTTGCGTCGGTAACATACTCTTGTGTACATGTATCTCTTGTGTACTAATATTTTTGTTAAAGGTAGTAGCGCTCTAGTTCACTGTAGATAAATGAAAAGGTTGTTAAAAAGGATAAAATAAATCTAATTTATTTTGATCAGAGTTTTTTAATTTGTGTAGTAAAAAGCATTTAGTCTTATGTACTAACAGATAATCCATTTATATTTATATGCAAAAATAACACGTTTTTTTGACTAGACAACTAGTCAATTAAGATATTCTTAAATGCCTGTCAAACCGCGATTCCTTTATACATTTTCTATTAAAATCGGACACTAACATCAAAATTGTACATACTGATACGAGTACAATGGCTTTTAATTTTTTTTAAGTATTTTAAAATGCTGATTTGGAGTTAATTTGTAAAAAAGCAATATAGCTGATATGCCAAAGGAACACATTTACGGTATTGATGCTTGATGAACTATTATTAAATGTTGTCAACACCCCAATAAAGTAAACAAGAATTTATTTCACAACAAAGATGGCGAAACCGAGAACTTAAACAAATTATTTGCTGTAACAGTAAAAAATCTTGTCTGAATAAAACTTCAAGCGGAATCAACACGCAAAGATTGCTCCCGCGGGAACCAAACCGACGACCGGGTCGCGGTTCTGAACTAGTTAACAAGAAAAAATTATTGAACTTTCCCCAATAGTAAAGTGAACTAGTTTAGCCCTTAATTAATAGCATGAAAAAAACAACACAAATACTCGCATGTGGTCTGAATTGACCCAAGAGACTCGGTCTAAAGTTTTTGATGTTTTCAGATACAATTTCCAGTTCTCGGTTCGATTCCCGGTCGGGTCAATATGGAATTGTCTCAAAGTTTAGAGTCATGGTTGGTGATAGAATAACACTTTAACAAAAATTTGGAAAACTACTGAAACCTCAAGATTAATTAATGTTACACAAGTATTTTTTAACTATTAAAGTCATGTTACCACCAATTGAGTTACGAGTATGAAGCGTTAACCCGGCGTCACCATAGTGCAAATATGGAACAACGATAGTGAGGTTGGGTCTAGGAGACTCGGCTAAAAAACATCACAATTTTGTATTTAAAGCTATTTTATGAACGTTTTGATTATCATCGGATAAAACAACCGTGATTCGAAACAAAATAAGTGACAGAACTTTTTTAAATAAAAATGTACTACAAAATATTACCAAATTGCCAACATTTATAATTAAAGTAATAAAAATCAAACAAACCTTTTTTTCTCATAAAATTATACAACAAATAGTAGGCATAGAATAAAATCTTCATTACTCGTAGTCCCACTCGTGATTTTTTTTATGGCTTAGCATCTAATATATTATTATGATATCAGTGTGAGTTCGAGGTAGACAATCAAATAGATTTCCCAGTAATAATTTTGATTATGCTCTTTAAATGCACCGTCGTCGTTCAAAACATCGTGTGACTAAACTAACGTTCCTAACATATAACGTTCCTAACCGAGTCAAATTCAAATCTCTGTCATACTCCATCTATCTCACTCGTCACTCGTTCAGAAACATTCACTAACCCACATCAGTTTAAGTCCCTTATTTGTTTCATTAAGGCAATCTACGAACATTACGCCGGTTTAAGCTTCCTGATTAGCTTCTGAAAAATAAGGCGACATTGAATAAATAAGATGGCCCGGGTCAAATAGACCCAACTATCCTAACGCCGGGTTAAAACAGGTTGTAACAAGAACTGCTCAAAGAAGTTCGTAGACATTGTAATATCAGGACCGCAGTTCACTAACGAATATTGCTCAACTTATATTGAATCGACAGAAACCGGATATTGAATTCGACTCTGTACAGGGTACTAATAAAGTTCAAAACTTAATTTGTTATCTATCGGAGCTAAACATGCGAAATAAATTAGAACATGTCTATAAGTAGTAAGGTAATTGATAAAGCCAGTTACAGACTAGTGTAATCTTTGCGTATCGTAAAGAACATCCGTTTATCTGGTAGGGGCCGTCATTTTATTTTTTTTATAAATAAATAAATAATAAATGCGCCAGACATCCACACCAATCACCTGGTCTCAAACTAAGGTTTTCCGTTGTACTATGAGCACCAGACGACGGATACTAACTGGGGGCGTCATCCCAGCACACCCAGACCCAAGTCAATTTAGAAAAGTTCGTTTTTTAAATTGAACTGACCGGGAATCGAACCCGGGACCTTTCGCGCTTTGGCCGCCTACCTTAGCCACTGCGCCACCGAGGTCGTCAAAGGTCGAAAACTCGTGTTTTATGGTACATTAATAAAATTGTAGTTATAGATAACTAGCTGTGCCCGCGACTTCGTTCGCGTGGCCAACATACTACTAACTATAGAATCAGACCAATGTATGAGATGTCTACAGGTTTGTTCTATATTCTACTTTCAAAGTTGGTTTTACCGCTATCTCCCCTTATATTCGAAGCAAAAAGTAGTCTTTATTTTAATCCAAGTTTTTGAGGTATATTTGTGCCAAATTTCATATTTGGGTTCCTCTCTTGCTTACCATCAGGCTAGAAGGAGCCAATATACTACGCTACTAAAAAAAAATAACATAAACAATTAACTTTTTCCCATATAAACTTTCAAGGGCGGTATTATCCCCGTCTCCTCCCATTTTAAAATCAAAAAGTAACTTACGTTCGTTTTAGTGGTTTAACGTACACTTTTACTGAATTTCATCAAAATAAATTTAGTGGTTTAGGCGTGAAAGCCATACCGACAAATAGACAGACAGACAAGAGTTACTTTGGCATTTATAATATTAGTATGGATTTTCGTTGAAGTACGAAGATCGTTTTTACTTAGAGAAAAAGTAAAAAAAAATATTAAAGTTACCAAGATCGTTTGCGTGAGAATCCACCGTAGGCCTTTAGTTTATTATAAAAAATGTAATAAATCAGTAATGATAATAATATTATGAACGAATATATACTAAAAATATGACGACGTCAGTAAATATGTACCAAGACAACAACAGAAGTAAATTAAATAACAGTGGAATCAGATCCTTTTTCAAATTAATTGAAAACGTAAGTTAAATTAGGATCTTGACACCATTTGTTCACTTAAAATATTTCTGTAAAGTTTTTGTGCAATAAAGTATATATTTTAAGAGAGGTAGGGCACAGCGATTTATCGCTCGAACTGGAGCAGCCCGACCGGTGAAATACAGAAGACCGCAGCCAAATAACAATCACTTCTGTGTTGTTGTGTTCCTGCGTGGGAGTAAGGTTTTCAGAGCTCCTGGGGGGTGCTACATTAGTAGCAGGGGTCAAGCCTTCAAGGTAAGGGCGACAAGTCGAGTAACATATTTATTATGCTGTACTTGTCACCCTTAAGCTAGGACCTCATTACCACTTAACATCAGGTGGGATGAGGTCAATCTTGAAGTTTTATATATAAAAAAAATATCTATTTATCTATCTATAAATATTCGACAGAGAACACTTACCGTAGGCTAACGGTTTAATACAACAGATTTCATCGCCTTCGATAACTTGCGGTAAGCTCAGTTGGAAGAGCAGCACGCGCGAAGCGTGAAGGTCGTGGGTTAGATTCCCGCACCGCAAGAGAAGATAAAAAATTTATGTTTCTTTAAAATACGTTAAATATTAGAATTGGGCATCAGTTGACATGCCAGTCAACGTCCCAATTTTTTTACATATAATTGCAATACATCAATTTTACTTACGTTTTTCTGAGAAAATTATTCTGGAGAGACACTAAAGAAATACTTCTGAGCATTTGAAAAAAAATTAAAGCTACAAAACGACCAATAGAATAGAATTTTTCACGTTTGTAACAGGATTTTGAACTCAAGCGGTATTTTATTCGCGGCACACAACGTAACCTGTTACGTCAGATTTTATTTACGCTCAGCGCGGCGAAAAAAATTTGAAAAATCGCTCGGATTATTCAATAAACTGTATTGGACGGTATGGACGGGGGATTTTTGAAATAACGGTTTAAATTTTTGTGTATTTTTTTGCTCAATTTAACTACGGTCAAAACTTTGAACAATTGCAATGGTAACACACCATTCATTCATTGTATAAAGATGACGTACGTATAATCTTTGAAAAGCAATTTAAGAACCTAAACAAACTATTTATAGTCAGTAAAAAATTTACAAACGAACTGTATGTCTTAGTGCAAAATTATTGATAAGTTTAGCTTTTTATTTGTAAAAAAACTACTCAGTTTAATGCCGGTATCTTCTCAGTAGTTATAGGTTCCGAACCGGAGGTAGCTTCATTTGCATTGTATAGAGACGATTCATAAGTATTACTCATGTTATCTATACGAATAAAAACTGACTGACTGATTTATTGATGTAAGGAACGTATGTTCTTTACTAAAAGTGGAAGTACTTCCGCCGAGCTAGGTGTTATCTGCTCGGGGACCAAGGCCCAACTACCAATCTTGGTTTGTTGTATATATACTTAGTGGCGACGAAAACTCTGATATCGCGATGTAGGATATCGATGTCACGCATTACGTATGGAGCGTTTGTTTACTACGCCAATTCTGCTGACGCTGTATTTGTGTCGACTTGTAGGTCATGTCGTAGGTCGGCACAGTACTCCCCCCCTTTGGAGTCCAAGCACGTGCCCGATGCGTGTAGTTGTAGGGAGGCAGCTGCTGCTACGCCGGTGTGGACCAATGACTCGGTCGTAGGGCTGCGATGGTCTGCTTCATTACACGGGCCCGGAACCAGGTGGCTTTGTCAGCTGAGGTGGTCCGGTGCTCTTGTCGTGGCTAAGCTGGCTGTTGAGGGTATGGAGACATGGCCTGATGCGAAGGCTCCGTTCTTCAAAGGCTGCTGATTTTCAGCTCAGTCGGGGTCACCAATGTAAGGAACGTATGTTCTTTACTAAAAGTGGAAGTACTTCCGCCGAGCTAGGTGTTATCTGCTCGGGGACCAAGGCCCAACTACCAATCTTGGTTTGTTGTATACTCGTATATACTTAGTGGCGACGAAAACTCTGATATCGCGAGGTAGGATATCGATGTCACGCATTACGTATGGAGCGTTTGTTTACTACGCCAATTCTGCTGACGCTGTATTTGTGTCGACTTGTAGGTCATGTCGTAGGTCGGCACATTGATTTATCAGTAAATTTCAGATCAGTTTAATAAAAAGCTTATGAAGAAATCGCTTTTTTTTATATTTAGAAAAAATTAAATAAGTATCTTAATTGACTAAGCCAATAATTTTATTATGCCTCTTAAGCCTTGTTTAGACTGTCTGAGTCTGTTCGTCTGAGGATTTAGATTAAAATGATGAAAGATTTATGTGCTGTAGCTCAAATATTATGTGATAATGGAAACAGGAAAACACTTGACATATCTTGGTCGATCTATATTCTTGATAGAGAGTGCACAAAAAAAATCGAAGTAAATTTTTAAAACAACCACAAATGTTTATCCCACTTAGGTATCGATCCAAAGACCATTTGCTCATCATATAAAAGCGCTAACCACTAAACCATTGGCTCATTGAGTAAATCACAAATCCAGCTATTAAACCGACTCACCAAGCAACAAAGGAACTGACCTAAATCAGGGCAGACCTCGCTAAATCTTACATTTCAATAAACTGTCTCCGCCAACTACCCTCGTTTTTACCACAGCCTTTATGTCCTTTTAGTTAAGGTTGAAGATTGGTCGATCGGTGTATATGTTGAATGTTGCCGGTCCGTGAGCACTCCCTAATGGACCGGTAAATCAAATGCTAGGTTAGATTGGACGCCTTATAATTAGGTATATCTGGTAAAGTAATTTATTTGGCTGAGGACAGTAAGGTCAGGGTAAGGAGGAGGAAAATTTGAGATCAGCCATGTTTTGTAGAAAGGAGGTATTTGGGTTCCGAAGTTGGGATGGAAAAACGGGACCTTGATACAGTTTTGAGTACAAACATGACTTCCTATCTGGGGGTATTATTATATAGTGCATCTGGTATATCTGTAGTATCATATCTGTATATAGAGATAAATACATGTTCACAACTTTTTACCTTACTTATCAGAAAATTGTATTAAAAGTAAATACAAAATCCAAAATTGTTGAAAAGTTAACTAGAAATAGCCGTTTACTGTAAAAATCTCCACACCGCTCACGGATACGGTATGGTGAACCCTACATTATAAGACAATGCCAATGCACTTTATACAGATATCATAAAGTGTAAGTTGTGCCAAAATTACTTATATCTACTTATTACTTTTATCATTAAGCAAATAATAAACACACGTTAACGTTTGATACGAGTAATTTGATTTAAGACGGGTAGAGCATAGCGATTTATCGCTCGAACTGGAGCAGCCCGACTGTGGAGGTGGAGGTATTTCACCACCTCCACCTTACAGAAGACCGCAGCTAAATAACATTCACTTCGGTGTTGTTATGTTCCTGCGTGTGAGTAAGGTTTCCAGAGCTCCTGAGGGGTGCTACATTAGTAGCAGGGGTCAAGCCTTCAAGGTAAGGGCTACAAGTCCAGTAATAGCTTTATTGTGCTGTACTTGTCGCCCTTAAGCTAGGACCTCATTACCACTTAACATCAGGTGGTATGAGGTCAATCTTGAAGTGCAATATTAAAAAAATTCTTTTCTTGATTTATCTAAGAGTATCCTGTTTCACATAATATTTATATGACATCTGAATTTAATATCTACTGACTCGGATACGCTAACACGCTAAGAAATTCTGCTTCCGTCTTTGTTCACGTACGCATTTGTTTTAACTTTTCAATAGGAAAGCTTCTTGTCTTGATCACAATACAGCGAAATCATGAGACAATAACGGTGTACTTAAGTATGATAAAATCTGTTTTCTTGTATCAAGAGGTCCATTTTTAACGTTATAAATGAAATATTATTGAATATTTTGAAGAAACAGAAAAAAATAATCTCCCCTTGCGGTGCAGGGATCGAACCCACAACCTTTACGTTTACTTCGCGCGTGCTGCTCTTTTAACTGAGATAACTACTACTAACCTATTATTATATTATCTTCTTTTCATAAAAATACTAGCACATACTACGCAACATCGCCAGCAAACAAACAAATTAATTTGGGCTTGAATTAGACTATAATAAGAATTAGAGTCCCGCATGTTCATTTTTAGTTTCATTTTACGTAAAATGTAGCCATCGGTGTTGAGTTCACAATTGTTAATTTTCTTGTAAAGAACTTATGTTCTTTACTAAAAGTGGAAGTACTTCCGCCGAGCTAGGTGTTATCTGCTCGGGGACCAAGGCCCAACTACCGTTCTTGGTTTGTTGTATATGTCGCAGTCATCTGGTTTAATCAGCTATTTGATTGGATCACTAGCGCTTTCATTGAATGACGACGTTTAATTGAATGACTAAAGGACAACTGGTCAAATTGTTTAATATAACGTTCAACTCCTTGACTGAACGTCATTTAGCATAGTCATTGAATGGGATATAGCTGACAGACATGACATAACACACCTTAATTAGATTTTTTAATATGTTTTAACAATTTTAAGTCTTAAGACAATTAGGGTAAAAAAATTTTTTTTTACGAATAAGTCACTTTATATCTCAATTTCACTCTAAAAATTATTAACACAGTGCTATTCGATTATATCTGTACCAGCTGTTTGACGCCATCTTTGTTTTGATGAGCACTAACGCCGCGGTGGAAAAAAAATGAACTAAATTACAATCACCTGACTGATTACGTCCGCTATGTTCAAAGGGCTATGTTACAATCCGCTAACTTGTTGGACGTTCAGTGAGTCTTATTCATTCAACGTTCGGCCTAGTCATTCAATTAAACGTCGTCATTTAATAAACACGCTAGTGATTCAATCAAATAGCTGTTTCAACCAGATGACTGCGACATATATATACTTAGTGGCGACGAAAACTCTGATCGCGATGTAGGATATCGATGTCATGCATTACGTATGGAGCATTGTTTTACTACGCCAATTCTGCTGACGCTGTTTTTGTGTCGACTTGTAGGTCATGTCGTAGGTCGGCACATTGTTTTTCCATATAAGTCTTAGTTTAAGCTTATTGTAAACTTGTCTGTGGTTCATTAAACAAATAAAAAATAAATAAAAAATAACCGTAAGTTATCGTAGGCGATGATGTTTTTCTGTTGTATCAACCTCTTAGCCTCGGTTAAGTGCCTTCTGCCGAATATTTAAGTACGGCGTAACGCAATAAGTATAAAAACTTTATTTAAGGTTTAGTACCTTGGCTTAGAAAAGTAATAAGGATGTTTTTAATATATAAGTCTTTGCTACTTACTGTCACTAATAATACAGTTTTCTAACGAGAAAATTTGTGTTTAAATCAGTACCTTGCTTATTCAATCGTTTTTTATAAAAAAAAATCCTGTATCAGTTATTAGTGTACATGTCTGTCTGTGTACATGTTGTTATATCGAGCGGTCCGTGTCCTCGATATATCAACACTCAAGAGGAGATTGCTTTTTATGGCGATAACTACAAAACAGAAACCTACTGGCAGGGCAATTAATAATCCCAAATTATTCGTCAGCTAAAAAATAGTTGTGACATATTTGATCAGGGTAGTCAGCAGAGTGACTGACTGCGCAAATGAAAGGGCTGTACTCCAATGGGAGTGCACCCAATTTAAAGGTGACTACTATCAAAATATCTGCTTATAGTCAATGGGGCTGATCGCATGATCAATAATCTTAAAAAAAAGTATGCATGTGTGTCTATAAGAGTAAGGGACTCATACCCGAGTTTGCTCACTGATCTTTCTCGAATTATGCGCTGGTAGCGGTAACAACAGGCATTCAAGTTTCCGTTTTAATATTCTCAAACTCGGTCGAACTTCAGAAGCGTAACAGAAAAACTTGTGCAATATGTATCCATGGGAACATGAATCATCATTTAATGGCGTATTTTGGTTCAGATTAAAGATCAGACGGCGAAGGGGAGCGTTCTATTGCAGTATTCACGTTTTGCAAAACTTGTTTCGTAGGAAATATTTAAACTGTATACTGCAAAATATTTGAGTGAGTTTGTAGGATCGTAAGGAATCATTAATGTCGGTTTACAAAGGTTTAATAAGATCACTAGCGTCACATCGTGGCTTCGCACACGTTTTCCTACATTTTCACTGTTTTTTTTATAAATAAACAAATAAAAAACATTTATTTGCAAGAACATTTAAGGGAGGTAGGGCATAGCGATTTATTGCTCGAACTGGAGCAGCCCGACTGGTGAAATACCTCCACCTTACAGAAGACCGCAGCCAAATAACAATCACTTCTGTGTTGTTATGTTTCTACGTGTGAGTAAGGTTTCCAGAGCTCCTGGGGGGTGCTGTGTTAGTAGCAGGGGTCAAGCCTTCAAGGTAAGGGCGATAAGTCCAGTAACAGAATAATTATGCTGTACTTATCACCCTTAAGCTAGGACCTCATTACCACTTAACATCAGGTGGGATGAGGTCTATCTTGAAGTGTAATATAAAAAAAAACATTTATAGTGGAAACTATTATACAGTCCAGTGCACTCAACCATACAATGGCTTGCAAATAATGTGTAAGCTTACATTAGATTAGTATGACATTGTTTATAATAATAATCCCTACTAATATTATAAATGTGAAAGTAACTCTGTCTGTCTGTCTGTCTGTGTGTCTGTTACGCTTTCCTGCTTAAACCTCTCTACCGATTTTGATGAATTTGGTATAGGTATACGTTGAATCTCAAGAACGGACATAGGCTACTTTGTAACCTGGTGGCTTAAGGTGGTGTGATTTTAGCCTAAGTATTGCTAGCTCCGTGGGTTCTCTGGGACGCTCACAGAAACCTAACTGAGCACTGAGGCAGGGCGCCACTTACTTTAACTAAAAGTAAGAAAGAGTAAAGAAAACAAATGTTTTGTTTATGACTTTGATCATAATGAATTTATTGAAATTGACATTTAAGCTTTGTTTCTTTCACAAATTAACCACACTTAAACTAGTTAACTTAACTTACAATGAAGACCATTGTGGTCTCAAATATCCATAAGATGAATACATAATATTCTATCTAAGTACATAGGATACTAGGGAACAATAAAATTAGTATTACTTAAATTAACAATAAATGCTAAGGTTTGAGCATACCTGTTACTCGGCAAACCTCCCTAAGGCTACAGGCATTCCGACCTCAACCAGTCCATCAACAGATTGTTGCCGGTGAACTGCCAACGTGAACCGCAAGACAGAAGAGATCCGCAATGCTCCAGTCTGTAGAAGGCTAAATGTCATGGGTATCCCAACCCAAGGAGGGCTTCCCAAAAGCCTGCAAAACACATACAAGCATAGTCAGCATAAGCAGCAAACAAAATCTCTTGTAGCAGAGAAGAGGGTAGGTGCGAAACATGTGCTGCGAAACATGTGCTGTGAAAAACTGCGTAAATCTCCAAAAGCACTTATTTAACCACAAGATCGAGTACAGCGTGACAAGAGATTGTAAGGATAAGAGTAATCCAAGCGTGCTTACCCAAAAATAAGAAGAATTAAGCAAGGCAGAAGATCATCCTCCTCGGTGTATAATCACCTCCTCATTAAAAATTAAAATTTCATTTAGTTATTGATCTAAAACAAACAATAAACACTATAATTAGAAAATGCAACCACATGTGGTGTTGCAGAAGACGACCAAGGTCAAGCCAAGCCAACTTACCAGAGAAATCTTGTAAAATAAGAAGAAATCATTTTTCTCGCATTTCACATGCGAGCCTGTTCGTCAGGAGAGAAACTTGCAGCTCCACGACGACATCGTCAAAATGAAAAAAAAAGCTTTCAGATAAGAAGATATAAAAAAAGGAACCTTGTTGCGTGCGTCCACGCACAAGAGAAAAATGAAAATCATCCTGTCATTCCATAGACGAACGTCTTTCAATTGAGGAACTGTCATTGAACTGTCAATGTCAGACTTGAGTGGCAAAAATCCAAGTTCAGAAACAAACAAGACCTGGAACAATGTCTTTTTAGCCATCAAAGATGGATGTTTTTAAGTAAATTAAAAAAAATCACAAAAACATGTAACGACGTGTTACAACTTTTTATTAAAAAATAAGGGGGGGTGGGGGTAATACCACCTTTGAAAGTTTATGTGGAAAAATGTTTATTTTTGAAGTTAGAGATATGAAATTTGGCACAAATATAGCTCGAAACTTGGATTAAAATATAGACTACTTTTGTTTCAAATATTATGGGAGAAAGGGGTAAAACCGACCATGAAAAGATGTAGTCCACGCGAACGAAGTCGCGGGCACAGCTAGTAATAATATAATTGAATTAACATAATAAATTAAATAAGTAATATTTTTAATTTTTTTTTTTATTTGCATTCCATAAATTTTGCTTCTATTGGTTAAAGTATGTGGTTAAAGAGCCTTAAATTTTCCGCGATAAAGAAACTATGTAACATGTGTTCAATTAGAATCAGTAGTTTATAAAATTAGTACGTATAGAAATATGTACCTTATGGGAGAGTGCATCTCGACCCTCTCGGTGCATACAAGTAGCTAGACTGCGGAGCGCGCGAGTTTCGCGCCGGTTATATTTATTACCTTGCATCGAGAGGTCCGAGCATACCACCTCGCTCTAATTCCGTGGCTCTCTGCCCGGTAACGCCTGACGTCACAGACGCCACCTGACTGGCTAAAATGTAGGCCCTGTGATTTGTTAATTTAATTGTAAATAATTATATCCAATAACGTAGTTTCAGTTTGTTGTAAATATTTTGTAATAGGTTTAAATGTAAGCATTTTCATTTGTCCACTGTAATTAGCCAATAAGAATGTGTGTTTATTTATTTTAAGATTTTGTATATATAGTCCTAAGTTTGCAAATAAAAGACATTCCAACATCCAAATCTGAACACGCAACTTTACTACGCAACCTTCTGACCCCTACAACCTATTTGTAGTGTAAATATATGTTTTTGTAAGATTGTAAGGAATATTCGACATGACACAAATTCCTCGCTTACTGCACTGATACCTCAATTATTCGTACAAGTAAATGGTTTTTTTTTTATATTGCACTTCAAGATTGACCTCATCCCACCTGATATGGACTCTAAGCTTCAATGGTATCCTCACATAGTTACTCTGGCGGCAAGACTTAGCTCAGCCGCCTATGCAGTGAGGAAAATAAGGGATTTGACTGATGTGGAAACAGCTAGATTGGTTTATTTTAGCTATTTTCACAGCGTAATGTCTTATGGTCTGCTCTTATGGGGGTTTGCAGCCGATGTTGAGACTATTTTTGTCCTACAGAAGAGGGCTATAAGATTTATCTACAGGCTTGGACCACGTGACTCGCTGCGAATGCGATTTAAGGAGATAAACATCTTAACAGTCGCATCACAATATATTCTCGACTGTGTAAAGCATGTTCACAAAAATTTGAACAACATTCCTAAAAAATCTGATGTACATAGCTTTAATACCAGGAATAAACATAAGCTTGCTGTTCCAAAACTGGTAATTCATTTATTGGATTAAGCATAAAATTGTTTTATAAATTGCCGCAAATTCTTGTTGAATTACCTATACACAAGTTTAAGTTACAGATAAAAAATTTACTTATAAAGAAGGGCTATTATACAGTAGATGATTTCCTTAACAATAAAGATATATGGCCTAACACTATTTAACTTGCCTGCACATGTTATTAAATATGTATTTATTTTTCTTTTCTTAAAATTTTATTTCGTTGACATCATGATAATGCAATCTTTTATTTTACATAATGACATTGATATTGTTAAAAATATATATTATGGACATAAAATATATATTTGTGAATTATGTATAATTATGAACTAGGTATAATAGATTTATTTCTTTTTTTTTTAATCTAAATCAAAATGTAGGTTACTACTTCGTGCACCGGGTCCTATAGTTGTTTGATAAATTTAATTTAGATAATAAATACTTACAATTTATGGGGCAATGGAGTAGTCATGCTCACTAAAATGTCACTGGGGTGGTGGCGCTATGTGGCGGGTCGTTACATTCCCTACAATATGGTTGAGTGAAGCGATGGCTGGCACATACGTCATGCTTGTGAACAGGTGCCACCTTTGGGGACTGGTCTGCTCCAGCTTACCTCTCGAAAGTAAAAACTTACTTGAGTACTTATTTGTTTCATCACTCATCAAAACCAAAACTATATGACTTGGTCCAAAGTGAGCTACACATAGCAATAAGTTAGATACTGATACTGTAAATGATCTGCCGAGTTTCTTACCGGTGTCTTCTCGGTAGATATAGGTTCCGAACCGGAAGTAGAATCACTTTGCATTGTATTCAATGACGATTCAAAAGTGTTATATGTAACCTACTTGAATAAAGAAATATTTGAGTTTGAGTTTGAGTTTGAGTTTGATATTAAGTGGTAATGAGGTCCTAGCTTAAGGGTGACAAGTACAGCACAATAAACCTGTTACTGGACTTGTCGCCCTTACCTTGAAGGCTTGACCCCTGCTACTGATGTAGCACCCCCAGGAGCTCTGGAAACCTTACTCGCACGCAGGAACACAACAACACAGAAGTGATTGTTATTTGGCTGCGATCTTCTGTAAGGCGTAGGTATTTCACCAGTCGGGCTGCTCCAGTTCGAGCGATAAATCGCTATGCCCTACCTCTCTTAAGCAATGGTGGTGGTCGATTTTATTATTTTTATAGTACTATACGCCGTACTAGCTAAAAATAAATAATAAATAAATAATAATAATAGGAGATAAAAAATGTCTGTTTCTAATATTTAATGGTGGTGGTGGTGACAATATCACAATCAGATTTTTTAATAAGCTGGACTAATTACATTTCTTTTGCAACATATTAAAAGTACATCATCGACATATTAAAAACCCTCACGCGCTTATGAATCTTGACCATTCTTTAATTATTTTTGGCTGGATCTAATTCCGACCACAACCGAAAGCAGCCCAGCCAATTATCCCCGAGCACGAACCGTTCACCATTTACTCGGCCGTTCACTCAGCCGCTCACTCGTTCGTTCATTCGCTGACCTGTCAAGCCCCCCATCTCGTTAAGCACTGATTGTTTTTAATCCAATCTTCGTTGAAAGGATTAGAACGTCTTTTTTTCGAATTTTAATCTGACTTCTTTGTTTGCAGTCGACTCGCAAATGTATGTAGATTGGAACGCGGGCATAGCGGTCGTTTTGGAAATTAGAGTATGCTTGTGAATGGCGATCAATAAATGCAGATAGTTCGTGCTATGTGGAGATACGTAGTCGTTTCTTTTTACGACAATATTCATTTTAATCATACATAGAAAACACATTTTAAGAGAGGGCATAGCGTTCATACTAGCTAGATATATTGATTGATATCTTTTTTTAAAGTAGGTTTTGCAGGCACATTATAATCAGATAGTAATATTATAAGAGAGGCAGGGCATAGCGATTTATTCGAACTCTCGAACTGGAACAGCCTGACTGGTGAAATACTACACCTTACAAAAGACCACAGCCAAATAACAATCACTTCGGTGTTGTTGTGTTCCTGTGCGTGAGTAAGGTTTCCAGAGCTCCTGGAGGGTGTTACGTTAGGACGTAGGGTCAAGCCTTCAAGGTAAGGGTGACAAGTCCTGTAACAGATTTATTATGTTGGTACTTGTCGCCCTTAAGCTAGGACCTCATTAACACTTAATATTATGTGTGATGAGGTCAATTTTGAAGTGTAATATAAAAACAATCTTAAATTTAGTTTCATACGCTGTCCGAAGCCAAGTGAAAATATTTAAGTTTATGTGAATTATATTCTACTAATATTATAAAGCAAAAGTTTATTAAAATATACATAATGTGTGTTACTACTTTACACAAAAAGTACTGATGGATTCAGATAAATTTAAAAAAAAGTAAGTATCTAATTTGTGCTGACGATTCACAAGTGCTTTAGCTTACATGAATAAAAATATTTTCTTTTTCTATTTTCTATTGCTATGACAATTCTCTTATTCAAGATAAGCTCATGTTTAACTGTCGGGCGCATCTCGTTGTAATTTTTTTTGACGTTGAATGACGTCAGCAAAAAACAAAATGCGGACATAGCTGTCTAAAATCTGCCGTTTTTTACTGTCCAAATTCATAAAAGGATCGTCATACGTGACCATGATAAATGTACAAACAGTATGTTAGCAAAATATGCTAAACAACACCTGTTTAAAAATGTCAGCGAACAAAACAGTGCTAATACGAAATAATTATGCAAATTGCATCGCGCCCACAACATAATGCATTTACAAGTGTACCACGGTCAACATACTATACTACGATTGAAAACAAAACGTTCATTTAGGCCTAGCATGCGTATTACGACAAAATTTATCGCATGAGACGACAAACGTTTCTATACTGTTGATTGGCTAATAGCACACCGTACTTGTGTTTTCAGTCAATCAGCAGCAGCTGACGCATTGATTTTGACATTTCTTAAGAGCGCGATAAAATATACTGGCGTGGCGTAATCATTCTTGCAAACTGGACTCGCAAAAACTTTTTTTAGTTTTGTCAGCTTTTTATAGGAAAAACTTTGGATGTCAAAGGCGTCAGACTAAAGCAATTTTTTAAAAGTTCGATCTCCAAATTGACTTGACCGAGAAGTGAACCTGGATCTTTTTGCAACTCGGATCTACTCGAGACCATTCCATTATTAAGATCGAGACTAATATACATTATAATTTAGTATTGTTGATATAGACCAACAAAACATAATACTAAAAAGCTACTCTTCTGTATCTTAATTAGTTGTTTTCAATAACCTACCCGGGAACCGAACCCTAGACCCCCAAAGGTCCACTTGCCTCACGGCTACTACCATTGGTACTAACATTCACAAACCGAATGAAATACCTACATACGGTTTGCGAATTCACCCAATAACGTCATCTCCTTTCATATTCCATTACTATCATTTCGGTACCACAGATAAAGCCACATCTGACCCTCGAACTAAGTGAGTCTAATCAATGGCGCTCGTTATTCGAAAATCGTAACCTTTCAGGGGGATGGAGGACCGCACCTGAGCTGGAATGACGCGTCTCTATTAGTCTCTCGTAGAGACGGGACATGACTTGTCGATAGTTTATGATTTTGAGTTGGAAATATTTTTATCTGTAAATTATTATCAGTAACTTTCTAGCAGCCTGGCACTGCTTCGCATGCATACTATTCCCAGATTGTGTAAATGTTTTTACAGGAATATATATTTATTAGGAAATGACGTATATTTGTACTTCCATATGGCAATAAAGACATAATGAAAATATTTCAAAATCCAGAAGAATATCAATATTAATAAAAAATATCATCAAATACTCAATTTTATCGATAATTTAAAGTTCAAATCAATGTTGATTAAATAAATAATATTTGTGAATCGTTTTTAGAATAACGTTAATCGAAGCCACCTAAGATTTTTATATATTTTTATTGTAGAACTGAAAATTGCACTTGAGCCAGAATGACGCGTCTCTATTATTCTCTCGTAGGGGAAGGACTCATACTTATCGATGTTTTATAAATTGTAAATTTTAACTGAATATGATACCTGGGATTTTTGGATACGGGATATGATGTTTATCGATAACATTTTTACATTTTTATTTCATAGCTTTTGAAGTGAGTGATTTCAAGCTTGAATCGAAGGAGTAGTTTTTCGATAATCATTACTAAGAACTCGATCTGAGTTTCGTGATGCATTTTATTATTTTCTACGGAAAGGAATATATATTTACCCATCATTTTTAGTATATAACAATTGCCCATTCTTTAATTTAGACGAAGGTCAAAAAATGCAATAAACTCTAAAACATTGGCGAGAAAAAGATAAATAAACAATAAAAAAAATTGATTTCATTGTTGAAGGCTCACAAAAATGGTTTTTAATTGATTACGGATAAATTCCAAAAGTTATTGTATAAACTGAGAATATTACAATCAGTCGGTTTGGTTACAGCGATCATTTCCAGAAGAAGGTATAGTTTTGCAATATTAAAAGGAACCATACCAAACTTGGCGTGACGACTAGCCTTTCTTAGTATTTTGCAAGGACAGACAGAAGGCTCTTTGAAACTTTGTCGATATTCAGACATATGGAACGTCTCGTTACACCTGAACTAGCATAGCTACGTATTTCTATTCGTATGCTCTAGGGAGGAGACAAGATGTTTATCGATACTTCATTTAAATAACCAGATGTATTGGATCTATATTACGTATGTTTAATATTATACAGTATTTCAGTTTGATTTAAGTCATCAAATTTTGTTTAAATTGTTATTTCCTTGGAGGCTGTACAGGCTTCCTCAGGGCTGGCCCGATAGCCGAGCAAGATACCACGGGTATTAATGCTCATAGTCCCTGGTACGGGTTTGCCCCGTACTATTTTATTTTGTTTTCTTTTAATTTTTTTTGCAAATAAATAATTGTACTGGGTGTTTTTATCGCTATAAAGCGGTCTTTTCTTTTAATATGATAACACTACCACTTCGATTAGCTACAAATAAAAGTGTTGTATTCCATAAACTATATGTGCACTTTATCAATAATTATTGATAGTGTGGTAAGTCTCAATAGCTAACAAACAGTTTTTTTTGTCAAATAAAAGTGTTGTATTCCATAAACTATATGTGCACTTTATCAATAATTATTGATAGTGTGGTAAGTCTCAATAGCTAACAAACAGTTTTTTTTGTTATTATGAATTCAAATGTATCGATATTGGTGATTGTATCCCTGTCTCTGCTCTACTCGTCGCCTCTTATCTGTTGGGTAATCGCTTTGTCCCCAATCACTAGGCAATCTGAAGACGGCCATTGTAGCTGATCCGAGTTGCCGTAGCGCTGGACTTGTATTTATTACTAGCGCTTGCCCTGCTGATTTGTCTGTGTGCATTGGAAAGAAATTAACAAATTATCTTTCAGGGATTTTTAATGTTTTTTATTAAACCTGTATTGTTGATTCTGTTTTATTAAAGAAAACTACTTCAGCTAGATCTGTGAACCGCATTAACATCTCTTATTACATTAACATGACGACCTCGGTGGCGCAGTGGCTAAGGTAAGCGGCCAAAGCGCGAAATGTCCCGGGTTCGATTACCGGTCAGGTCAATTTGGAAAACGAACTTTTCTAAATTGACTTGAACGATTGTACAATAAACATTTTTTGTTTTTTTTTCTTAACTATTTTTACATAGTTTTACTTACAATTTACGCCAAGAAACCATTTATAAAAACAAAACATAGTAAACTACTGTGGCATGTCGCGGCTACATCGCAGACATATAGGAGCCTCCCAGAGCACTCAGCGCGCATTTACATACAGACATCACTCACGACTCATGACGTGCATTAGTTGGATTGCGTATTGGAAATATATATGTACATATAAATAACATTGGAGTATCTGCTTTTGATATTGAAGTAACTGCTTTATACTGTGAAATAAATCGCGATTCAATAACACAAACAGACATCATGAATCGTTGATATGTTATTTTCTTATTTTAAAACTTTATTGAATAAAAAAGTACAACAGTTGGACTTAGTGCTATTGGTATTCTCTACTAGTCAACCTCTGGGTGTGTAGAGAAAGAAAATGTTTTAGCATGTGTATATGAATATATATGATACATACACCAAAATAACATTTTTTTACAATTTTTTTCTGTCTTTCTGTGCCGGCTAATCTCTGAAATGGGTGGACCGACTTAGACGGGACTTTTATTGGCAGGTAGTTGATGTAACAAGGAGTAACTTAGGCTACTTTTAAAGTAACTCCGCAATGAAATAGGTTTGTCAGGTTCACGATCACTTGACACGCAAGTGAGATCCTGGTCGGCCGCACGGCTTTAACTTGGTACAAGTACTTTTATTTTTGAAAATATAAATGTTAAATTCTGTAGTCGACGCGAATGAAGTCGCGGCACACTATTGTATTATAAAACGGACGAAGTCACAGGTACAGTCGCCGTCAGATATATCAGAGCAGACAAAGTGACCAAATACTTCTGAACAGTTTCAAATGTCAATAAATTCCATGCACTACAAGTTACCATTAATATCTGAACATTCACTACTTCAGTAATATCTGAGCAGATGCTAGTCAATAACTTCTATACACACAACTAACCAATAATATCTGACACCAATCTACACAGGTAACTAAATGAGACACATGACGTGCGTGACACATATTGACGTTATGAGTGTTCAGATATTACTAGCATCTGCTCAGATATTACTGAAGTAGTGAATGTTCAGATATTAATGGTAACTTGTTGTGTATGGAACTTATTGACATTTTTAACTGTTCAGAAGTATTTGGTCACTTTGTCTGCTCCGATATATCTGACAGCGACTGTACACTAGTATACACTCACAGGTTCAACGACCTCCGTAGCCAAGAGGCGAGCGTGCCGGACTTTGGCGTTGCGTTATATCTGAGGTCTCGGGTTCGATCCCCGGTCGGGTTAATATAGGAAACGAACTTTCCTACATTGTCTCGAGTCTAGGTGTTGTGGCACCGTCGTTGTTTCTGATATCTGTAACACAAGTGCTTAAGCTGCTTACCTCAGAATCGGAGCAATGTATGTGATGTTGTCCAATATTAATACTTATATAAATTATTCTTCTGTAAGGTGGAGGTATTTCACCAGTCTAGCTGCTCCAGTTTGAGCGATAAATCGCTATGCCCTACCTCTATTATATTATTACTATATCTGATTATGATGTACCTACCTGTAAACCTACTTGTTCATAAAAAAGATATCAATATTATGACAACCTCGGTGGCGCAGTGGCTAAGGTAGGCGGCCGAAGCGCGAGAGGTCCTGGGTTCGATTCCCGGTCAGATCAATTTGGAAAATGAACTTTTCTAAATTGACTTGGGTCTGGGTGTACTGGGATGACGCCCCCAGTAAGTATCCGTCGTCTGGTGCTCATAGTACGAGGGAAAACCTTAGTTTGAGACCAGGTGATTGGTGTGATTGTCTGGCGCATTTATTATTATTATTATTATATCTAGTTAGTATGAACTCGTGGACAGTATGTTTTAATTGAACCACCAAAATTGTACTATTTGTTGTACCTCTAATTAACGCTGGCCAAATTAATGTTTATTGGTGTACTTTCTGTCCGGTAAATACTCAAATTAACTGATTCGAGCGCATTAATCGCAACACGAGTGTGGTAACATTGTTTTAATACGCTGGTAATTATCGTGTTAACATTGAGTGGTAAATTTGTAGTTTGACTGATGCGTTATGTGACTTTTGCGACAAAAATGCTTGTTAAAATCAATTTCTTTGCTCAGTAATTAAATAAATAAATGCGCCAGATAATTACACCAGTCACCTGGTCTCAAACTAAGAATTTCCCTTGTACTATGAGCACCACACGACAGATACTAACTGGGGGCGTCGTCCCAGCACACCCAGACCCAAGTCAATTTAGAAAAATTCGTTTTCCAAATGGACCTGACTGGGAATCCAACCCGGGACCTTTCACGCTTTTACTTTAGCCACTGCGCCACCAAGGTCGTCATACACGTTATTCACAAACATATTTTCGAAACCTAACTTAGGTAACATTAAATGTACATTTGTACATACAACATAACTTGACCTATATAATTTGCATTCAATAAATTATACATAGAGATATACATAACTCTAGATTATATCTAAAACTAGCGACCTACTGCGGCTATTCTCTTCTATTCCACGTTCTCCATTATAAATAAAAATATAAATAAATAAATATTGGATAACATCACATACATTGCGTTGATACTGTAGTAAGTAGCTTAAGCACTTGTGTTACAGAAATCAGAAACAACGACGGTATCACAACACCCAGACCCGAGACAATATTGAAAAGTTCATTTCCCATAAAGACCCGACCGGGGATCGAACCCGGGACCTCAGAGATGGCGCTCGCCAAAGTCAGGCTCGCTCGCCTCTCGGCTATGGAGGTCGTCAATTATCGAGTATTTATATAGTTTAAAGTCTTTATCAGTATATAAACTAATCAACGCAAAAAAATATATTTTAATTCAAACTAGTTCCTGATATTATTCGCGTTCAAACATACAAACTTCATTTGTTTTATATTTAATGTCTCATAGATATTACTACTGTAATTTATTTAAATAAAACCATTTCTAATTCTCAACATACATAATATTTTTTTCCCCGAAATAATTCGGACATAGTCGGGTATCAACTTGTTTATTTTAAACATGAGATGCATACAAATTATTTCATTAAACCAAAAGAAAGTAAATCAAGCACTTTTGTTATGAAAACCAGAAAGCGATAGTACCACAAGATAAACGTAAATCTACTATATAAAAATAAATCGGGTTTTCCTCCCTGACGCTATAACTCCAGAATGCACGAACCGATTTCCACGGTTTTGCATTCGTTGGAAAGGTCTTGGGCTCCGTGAGGTTTATAGCAAAGAAAATTTAGGGAACATTTCAACAGAACAGCGGGAAATTCCTCTAAGGCGAAACGAAGTTCGCCGGGACCGCTAGTGAATTCATAAAAAAACTTACGCAGAAAAAAATACATTTCCATCACACAAATAAACGATAATAAAGTATAATATCGATATCGTTTACAAATAATTGACTTAATTGGACTTCGACAATTTACCGTGCAAAATAAATAGGCCACTTTGTCAGTAAAATAATGAAGCAACTCAATAGGTATTACTCGTATCCCATTTTCATTTGCCTTCATCAAACAAATAGTTTTAATTATTAAGCAGTTTTAATTTAATTATTGGTTTTTGAACAAGCATTTTGCTCCATGTTTTACTGTGGCTATTAATGCTTAATCATAACTAGGCTTATGCATGTTGTAGTTTCAATTAAAAAATTGTAATAATAGTTAGGATGAGTTCATATAATAAATTTTCATGCCTTCGTAGCGAAGAGGTATCGCGCCATCTCTGAGTTCCTGGATTCAATTCCCGTTAGACATGACGATTTACTGTAAGAAAAATTTCTAATCCCTACTAATATTATAAATGCGAAAGTAATTCTGTCTGTCTGTTACGCTTTCCCGCTTTAAACTCTCAACCGATATTGATGAAATTTGGTAAAGGTGCACGTTAAACCTCAAGAACAGACAAAGGCTACTTTTTGTTACAAAATAAGGGGAATTGAAAGTTTATACAGGAAAATGTTTATTTTAGAGTTAGAGATATGAAATTTAGCACAAATATAGCTTGAAACTTAGATTAAAATATAGACTACTGTTTGTTTCAAATATTAGGGGAAATAGGGGTAAACCCACCATGACAGGATGTAGTCCACGCGAGCGAAGTCGCAGGCACAGCTAATGCTTCATAAAGCTTTATTTACATTGAAACTTAGTATGTCACATGTCTCTTGACTTAAAGTAATACATTAACTTATGTTGAATTTTTTACTGTTAGATGTTTTCAGACTTTATCAAAATAGGCTAGCAATAAAACTCAGAGTGCTTCCCATAAAGATCATCGTCCCGAAAATAAGGGAGGTGGGAGGGAAATTAAAAAATGACTAAGAAAATAAGTATCTTTTTACAACTTAATTAAAAGTTGCCGAACAAAAAGGCGCTTCATTATGATACTGAGCATCGTAAAGTGAAATATATAACATAGTGAAGAGAGAACCGATGTGTGGGTTCTGGATTCCGCATATTAGAAGTGTAAGGACTGCTCGGGGACCAAGGCCCAACTACCATTCTTGGTTTGTTGTATATATACTTAGTGGCGACGAAAACTCTAATATCGCGATGTAGGATATCGATGTCACGCATTACGTATGGAGCGTTGTTTTACTACGCCATTTCTGCTGACGCTGTATTTGTGTCGACTTGTAGGTCATGTCGTAGGTCGGCACAGAAGTATTAGCATATTTTACAAAACGTAGCCTATGTCCGTTCTAGAGGTTCAACGTACCTATACCTATATCAAATATCATCAAAATCGGTTCAATAATTTAGCCGTGAAAGCAAATCAGACAAACAGACAGAGTTTCTTTCACATATATAATATTAGTATGGATTTGGCGCCAAAAAATAAATAAATTCGCCTGACAACCAATCCTCTGGTCTCAAAATAAGGCTTTTTCTTGTACTATGAGTACCAGACGACGGATACTAATTGGGAGTATCATCCCAGCACACCCAGACCCAAGTAAATTTATAAAAGTTCGTTTTCCAAATTGACCTGACCGGATATCGAACCCAGGACCTTTCGCGCTCAGGCCTACCTTATCTACTGCGCCACCAAGGTCGTCAAAATAAAGTTATTTTGTAAATTGTAAAAAAAATATAATCAATAAAGTGCAGTTTATACGACACCGGAAAAGTATATCGTCAAGGTTTTTTTTACTGTTATTGGAACCCTAATAACGATGATAGGCAGTGATGCTAGACGCTTGGCAACGAACCATGGTCTGCACTGCTCCGTCTTCGTAATCTTCAATGAAAGAATTACAGGGAATTAACAAATTGAACTCGTAATTAGTAGAGGAACAAAATTTTCTTATTTCATTAGAGGGGGATTGATGCCGTGATATTAATGTTTATTTTGGGATCAAGGATTTTTAGACAGATAAGATTAGATTGGATTTTATAGACGAGCTTTTGTACGTTGCTATATAGAGAATTCTTAAAGGTATTGAAAAGTTTTTCTCTGAAACGGGAATGTTTCGTACGTAAGTATTTGATTTTTTTTTTATAGTAGCGCAGTATATTGGCTCCTCCCAGCCTGATGGTAAGCAAGAGAGGAACCCACATCGCAATGACAACGAATTTGATATCAAAATATCCTATCCGTTAGCATCGCCATACTGGCCCGCAAGATGTTTTTTCACGCTCCTTTTGAAGGAATCCATGTCAAAGGAAGGAGGAAACACATGAGCCGGCAACGAGTTCCACTTCTTTATGGTCCGGCAAAGATAAGAGTTACCGAACTTTTTGGTTCGTGATGGAATATTTTCCACGGTGAAGCGATGACATCGTTGGCTGGCTCTTGTGGTTCTGTGTAGGAAAGGAGAGGGTGGGATAAGGGAAAATAGTTCCTCGGAACACTCCCCATGATAAAGCCGATAAAAGACACTTAATGAACCAATGTCTCTACGTAGTAGAAGAGATTCAAGGTTCCCAGTAATCTCTTCATCGTTAATTATGCGCACAGCCCGTCGCTGCAACCTATCAAGGGCATCCATGAGGTATTTAGCGATTCGAATGTTTCACTATTACCGCACCCATGTACAAACTTTCTGCATGACACAAGGGTTGACTGGTAGAGAATGCCCCTAGCATTAAGTCAACCTGCTGCACTTTTTTGTGCAATAAAGTTTTTAAATAAATAAATGTAACATGTTGGTAGGTATTTGTAACTTCTCTCGTTAGGATTCGACACGTAAATTATTTTGAGCAATGGCAGTATCCAAATTGATTATTCAAATTCAAATTCAATTTTCTTTTATTCATGTAAATTTCACCAGTAATATTTATGAAACGTCTATATAATGCAAATGACGCTACCTTTGGTTCGGAACCTATAACTTACAGAGAAGATCCCGGTAAGAAACTCTGTCGTTCACATTACAAATAAAGCTGAACTTATAACTAGTTTTGCACTAAGATATACAGTGTAGTAATTAGATAAGATCTTATAAAAATATTTATTGGGAATTAAAAAATACTTAAATCTTCTAGAACAGTAATAACTCATTCATCTGAGGTTGTAAAAAGGCTAAAAACTCAGTATTTTGTAAGGGCTAAATGCTAAATCATATAAACAGCTATGAAACATGTTTTTAAATAACTAGTTAGCCAACTAAAACCAGTCCTGTATTTTTACCTAGCTCGCTTCTTTTTTAGCAACTGCTCCATCAAAGTCGACAAATGAAATCATAAGTACCCCAAAACAACAAATAAAATGTTTTGTTTAAAATCACATGTATACTCACCAAATACAAAAACACATCTCTCTATTTTATTATTATTTATTATTTGCAGCACAAAATTAGTTCTTATTCCAAAGAAGTAAGAGTGGTAAAAGTTTATTGAGTATCTAACATGCCGTGTTTCAACTAATTTTGTAAAACAAAATATATGGTCAGCTGCACGTTGCAGCAGTTGTAACCACGGTTGTTGCATCCCGACCAAAATGTCGGGCCGTTATAAGTTTGTTATTTATAACCTTAAATTTTCACTCGTTTTAAATTTTTAAAATAATTGGTTTTTTAAAACGTGTTGCCAACAAAACAATACTAATCTTTTTGTCCAACAAATATCTCTGTGAAACAAATATCTCACGATCCAAACAAAATAGCACCCAGGAGACATTAAATTATTAATAGCTCTCCAAAATGAATTGAACGAACTAGTGCCTGGTGGAGTTGTGTCGATAAAACTTGTGCAGGCACAGTTAAGTCGTATCACAGTGAGGTAGTTACTTGAAGAAACAAAACAAAAACAATGTTCTCAATATCTTTGATGACCTCCGAAACCTAGAGGCGACTAGATGCGCATGTCTATGTCAGCCATTCAGTGGTTCAACATGAAAAAAGGATTCGTCGTGGTTTTTGAATTCATTTTATTTTATAATATATTTCAATGGAAAAAAATAATTAATTACTTTTCAAATAATTTTAAAAATATTTTGAATAGTAACTGGACTTGGGTAAAATAAATTTATGTTTATAATCTTATGCTCTCATTTCAATTTTAGGAGAGGAAAAAAAACATATTTTACAAATCTAGTTAAACTATTCAGATTTGAATACCTATTGAATAAAGAAATGAAATGAAAGTGTAGGTAGAAAGTCCATGTTTATGACTTGTGGAGTGATTCTAGTTCCATTATCAACAGTTTTTTCTTTATTTTTCTGTGTAAAATCAAAGCTCATCAAAATTTTAAAAGAAATCAGTAAATTACCAAAATATTTTTTTTATATTTTGTTCAGAGTGCAGGATTTCAGTTTGGATCTAATCAATTTGAACAAGCCCAAACATAATTGTTTCCGACATTGATTTTACTCGACTTTTTTTCTAGTGAGTTTTTGATGAACCTATTATAATAAGAGCAAAGGGCTTGTGTAAAAAGAGCAAACTGGAATAAATAAATATACAAAGCAGAAACGTAATCCCAACGAAAAGATTAACACATTATTAGTACTTAGTTTTATTTACTCTATCTAATTTTTACTGTGGCGATGTTCAAAAGTTGATGCTTCATTGAAATATTTATTACGGAAACTAACTTTATTCGTTTGCGCATAAAATAAACTTCAAGAGACACCGGCTAATAGGATGATTAAATTATTAAGAAACTTTTAATGACCATTGAGGAAATGAAACATGAAGATAAAATATTTCAAGTTGGTTGTGGCGTACCGTCACATAGTTATTAATATTTATTTATAATAATATCTTGTCATTTTAAGCAAAATAGCTTCAACAAACAAACAAACATTAGTATTCGCAAAGTAACCATTATTAGTAGTGATTCACTAGCCGCTACTCAGCTGAGCCTATTGTTCGTGCGGTGACCGGTTCTGATGCCTACCACCGCGCGCGGCGCTCGGCGCCCGGCGAACAGTCTGCTTCTAGCGATCACGGGCTAACTACATTCTCGCGCTTAACGCTTTTACATTCAGAACATTTTTGCTTGCTTGTTGTATGTGCTGTGCTGTGACTTTCTCTTCTCTGACTATCTGTGTTTAACTTTCTCGCCTTACTCCTTCTTTCTTTTGTGTGTACGTACTGTAACTGAGTGCTGTGAATAAACTGTTTTATGTTGTGTATCTCGAGACTTTTCCTCATCTCCACACACGTACCTACTTCACCGCATCATCACATCATACACCACACTGGTGACCCCTTGAGAACACAGAATGGCGAACAAGGACAGATACCAAGACTGTGCTGCGGACGGAAACACCGATTCGACCGTTGGAGTTTTTAAAGTCGGTGTGAGAATACCCCCATTTTGGCCAGAAAAACCACAAATTTGGTTTGCCCAAATTGAGGGCCAATTTATGATATCCGGCATCACCTGCGACACCACGAAGTTCTACTACGTGGTTGGCCAGCTAGACCAGCAGTATGCAGAGGAGGTGGAGGACATCATCACCAACCCACCACCCACCAACAAGTACCAGCGGCTGAAACAAGAACTCATCAAGAGGCTATCGGCATCCAGGGAGAAGAAGGTCAAGCAGCTCCTTGTTCATGAGGAGTTGGGCGACCGTAAGCCTTCCCAGTTCCTGAGGCACCTACAGCACCTGGCCGGTCCAGGAGTTCCAGAGGAGTTCTTGCGAACTGTTTGGACCACCCGTCTACCCAGCACCACCCAGACGATCGTCGCGTCCCAGGCCTCGTCTTCGCTCGAGGCCCTAGCGGATCTCGCCGACCGAGTCCACGACGTGGTGCCCTCTAGCCCGCAAGTAGCAGCAGTTGCTGGTAGCAGTGTACTCGACACCTTGGTGCAGCAGGTTGCAGCGCTGACCAAACAAGTGCAAGCTCTCACCGCCCGTGACAACCGCCATTCAAGATCTAGACACAGGTCTAGACCACAACACCATTCCCGGGAACGTTCCAGTTCTAGCAGATCGCAGACCAGCTACAAAAGGTACCCAATATGCTGGTACCACGCAAAGCACGGTGCACAAGCACAGAAATGCGTGCGGCCGTGCGATTTTACAACGGGAAACGCCCCGGGCGGTCGGTAATGGCGACGAACGACTGCCCAAGCACCGGTCGCTTATTTGTTACAGACCAACGGACAAAGATGCAGTTTCTAGTGGACACTGGTAGTGACCTCTGCGTCTTCCCCCGGACTGCATTGAAGGAGCGACGTCAACCGACGAATTACCAGCTGTGTGCGGCAAACGGTACTACAATCCATACCTACGGCTACGCACATCTGGTACTGAACCTGGGCCTGCGCCGCGACTTTACTTGGCGATTTATTGTCGCCGACGTCACGAAGCCAATAATAGGCGTTGATTTTTTATGTTTTTACAATTTGATTGTAGATTGTCGACATCAACGCCTAATCGACAGCAATACAACCCTCGTGACCCCGGCTTCACCTGCACACTCAGCGCACACAATCTCGTCGGTTAAGGTAATGTCCGGTGTCTCTGAATACCATGACATACTACGCGAATTTCCCGATGTCACTCGCCCATCTGGTATATATAGTGCACCGGCACACAACACGGTGCATCACATCCGCACCACACCCGGCCCGCCGATTGCCAGCACACCTCGTCGGCTAGCGCCCGACAAGTTGAAGATAGCCAAGGAGGAGTTTGACTCGATGCTGAAAAGTGGCACCGCCAGACCCTCCAAGTCACCATGGTCTTCTCCTCTGCACCTAGCTCCGAAGAAGGACAGCGGATGGCGTCCCTGTGGAGACTACAGGATGCTCAACGCCAGGACCATTCCGGACAGGTACCCCATTCGCCACATCCAAGATTTCTCGCACAGCCTTGCTGGGTGCACGGTTTTTTCTACAATAGACCTAGTCAAGGCCTACAATCAGATCCCAGTCCATGTCGACGATATAGCCAAGACCGCCATCACTACACCGTTCGGACTTTACGAATTCCCGTACATGACGTTCGGGCTTCGTAACGCCGGTCAAACCTTCCAGCGGTTCGTCGACGAGATGCTTCGGGGACTAGATTTCTGTTATCCATACTTGGATGATTTTCTAGTATTTAGTAAGGATCGCAGAGCACACCAGGACCACCTACGACAGCTGTTCACCAGACTGAGTCAGTATGGCATGGTGATAAACACTAGCAAGTGTGTCTTCGGTGAGACAGTCGTCAAGTTCCTCGGGTATCGGATTTCCGCCGCCGGCACAGAGCCCCTGCCTGAGAAAGTGGATGCGATCAAGTCCTACCCAGTACCGAAGACCGTAAAAGAGTTGCGAAGATTCTTGGGCATGATCAATTTTTACAGACGCTTCATACCTGACGCAGCAGAGCATCAGGCACCCCTCAACGCACTCCTCACTGGTTCGGTGAAGGGTTCACATCCAGTTCACTTCTCAGCTGTGGAACTTGACACATTCACAAAGTGCAAGGACAGCTTGTGCCAAGCTACTCTTCTAGCTCACCCTACAAGCGAAGCCAGACTAGCCATCGTGACTGATGCCTCCGATTCCGCCATTGGTGGTGCATTGCAGCAGCTGAAGAACGGTAATTGGGAACCACTTGCATTCTTCTCGCGAAAGCTGAGCTCCACACAGCAGAAGTATTCCCCGTACGACCGAGAACTGCTTGCCGTGTACGAATGCATCAAATATTTTAGGCATATGGTTGAAGCACGACACTTCACGGTTTACTGTGACCACAAGCCAATCTGCTACGCATTCCACAACCGCAAAGAAAATTGCTCACCAAGACAGTTCAGACACCTGGATTACATCTCGCAGTACACCACAGATATCAGGCATATCTCTGGCAAGGACAACGTCGTCGCTGATGCCCTCTCACGAGTCGAAGAGATAGTTCAACCTATTGACCTGGCTGAACTAGCCAAGTCCCAACTCTCCGACTCCGAACTCCAGCAACTCCTCAGCGACACGACATCGCTGCACCTGAACAAGGTAAAACTGCCAGGATCGAGTTCTGAACTGTACTGCGATGAGAGTAGCAAGATTGTGCGGCCTTACGTCACTAGTGAAATGCGTAGACAGGTTTTTAACAGCTTACATTCTCTAAGCCACCCAGGAGCAAACGCTACGGCAAAGATGATCGCAGAACGTTTTGTTTGGCCCGGCGTTAGGAAAGACTGTCGCGAGTGGACACGACAATGCGACGCCTGCCAACGCTCTAAAATTACGCGTCATGTGCATTCTCCTCTCGGCACTTTCAAGCTACCAAGAGTCCGTTTTTCAAAGATCCACATGGACCTCATCGGACCTCTGCCTCCATCACAGGGATTTCGGTATTGCCTCACCATAGTCGACCGCTTCACTCGGTGGCCTGAAGCAATTCCTATACAGGACATAACTGCGGAGACAGTGGCAAGAGCCCTACTATATGGCTGGATCGCGCGCTTCGGATGCCCTACCGACATCGTCACAGACCGCGGACGGCAGTTTGAATCCGTCCTCTTCCAGCGCTTGTCTAATTTGGTTGGATTTCGACACAGGCGCACCACCGCTTACCACCCGGCCTGCAACGGACTGGTCGAGAGATTCCATCGACAGTTGAAGGCCGCTATCACATGTCACGCCAACAATAACTGGGTTGAATCTCTCGCCCTAGTACTTTTGGGTATCAGAACTACCCACAAAGAGGACCTCCAAGCTTCGCCAGCTGAGTTGGTGTACGGCGAAACGCTACGGCTACCAGGAGAGTTCTTCGACCAGGATGCAACTGACGTTCCGGACTTGACTGACTTCACTGTTAGAATACGTCAGTTCGCACAGAAACTACTCCCATCTCCAGCTTCACGTCATGCAACCAAACGTCCAGTGTTTGTGTTCAAAGACTTGGCCACTTCCCAAGAAGTTTTCTTGAGGGATGACTCATCACATGCCACCTTCAAACCAGCATACACTGGACCGTACAAAGTGTTGCAACGAGGTGAAAAAACTTTTAAGATACTCATTAAAGGGAAAACCGTAGTTGTATCTATTGACCGTATCAAGCCGGCTTACACACTTCGAGAAGTCAACCCTACAGCAAATAGCGTACCACAACTCCCAGACCCAGAAATACAAATTACCACTCCTGACACTGTAAAACCGAGAACCACTCGATCAGGACGACAAGTTCACTTTCCAAAATATTATCGCCCGTAACCCGGTCTCTTGGGGGGAGTGATGTGGCGTACCGTCACATAGTTATTAATATTTATTTATAATAATATCTTGTCATTTTAAGCAAAATAGCTTCAACAAACAAACAAACATTAGTATTCGCAAAGTAACCATTATTAGTAGTGATTCACTAGCCGCTACTCAGCTGAGCCTATTGTTCGTGCGGTGACCGGTTCTGATGCCTACCACCGCGCGCGGCGCTCGGCGCCCGGCGAACAGTCTGCTTCTAGCGATCACGGGCTAACTACATTCTCGCGCTTAACGCTTTTACATTCAGAACATTTTTGCTTGCTTGTTGTATGTGCTGTGCTGTGACTTTCTCTTCTCTGACTATCTGTGTTTAACTTTCTCGCCTTACTCCTTCTTTCTTTTGTGTGTACGTACTGTAACTGAGTGCTGTGAATAAACTGTTTTATGTTGTGTATCTCGAGACTTTTCCTCATCTCCACACACGTACCTACTTCACCGCATCATCACATCATACACCACATTGGTGTTTAAGATCGCAGCCATTTGGCTCGCAGCTTTTTTAATCTTCTTTCATGTTTCAACGTCGGCATTCTATGACTATCAGAAGCATTGAATCACTACAAACAATTTTTTTTTATATTGCACTCCAAGATTGACCTCATCCCACCTGATGTTGAAGTAAAGCATAATAAATCTGTTACTGGACTTGTCGCCCTTACATTGAAGGCTTGACCCCTGCTACTAATGTAGCACCCCCCCAGGAGCTCTGGAAACCTTACTCACACGCAGGAACACAACAACACAGAAGTGATTTTTATTTGGCTGCGGTCTTCTGTAAGCCCTAAATAATCTCTGCGGGCCCGGGTTTGATTCGTAGTCCCGTCAATTTGGAAACGCACGCATTGTCTCGGGTCTAGGTGGTGTAGTACCGGCGTTATTTCTGATGTCTAAAACACAAGTTTTTTATCTACTTACTCTAGAATCTGAGAAATGTATGAGATGTGGTCCAATATTTAGGTCTTTATGGATTACTAGCTGTGCCCGCGACTTCGTTTGCGTGGACTACATCCTTTCATGGTCGGTTTTACCCCTTTCTCCCCTAATAATGGAAACAAAAAGTAGTCTTTATTTTAATCCAAGTTTCGAGCTACATTTGTGCCAAATTTCATATCTCTAACTTCAAAAACTTTCGAAGGTGGTATTACCCCCATCCCCCCTTATTTTCTAATAAAAAGTAGCCTATGTCCGTTCTTGAAGTTCAACGTATACCTATACCAAATTTCATCAAAATCGGTTGAGAGGTTTAAGCAGGAAAGCGTAACAGACAGACAGACAGACAGAGTTACTTTCGCATTTATAATATTAGTAGGGATAAGTGGCATTAAATCCGTACAACATTTTTATTACAGGCTTAAGGTATTCTGAGAAGGCGAGCCAATACAACTCGGAGAAGTCGAGTGTCCTCGGAAGATGTACTTTTAGCAGTCACTCCTTGAGAATCCTCCCACCCCTCTTCATATTTTTTGTCGAGTTGTTTGGTCACTTTTGAGCTTCGTTTCTGAGAGTTCTCGTAACTCTTTTAAGAAACAAATTTTGGTAGCAGTTGGATATGATTTACGAATGTTTATATTTATGCGTAATATTTGTATTGTTCCTAAAGTAAATAGTCCTAATCTAATTTATTATATATTTTTCTTTGGTATTTTTTTAACCCATGACGCGAAAACGACGGTATGTTATATAAGTTTGGCGTGTCTGTCCGTATGTGTGACTCGTCTATTGCATCGTAGCTATTAAACGAATACGCCGATTTTTTTTCTGAAAGATGAATTATTATCAGAAGTGTCTTTACTACGTTTAATGGGAATCGGTCTAAGATAGTAGCCACCACAAAATGTCTGAATACATATTTTGGCACAACTCCCTCAATTTAGGTATCAAATAAAATAACTTGATTAGTACAATCAATTTGACAAATTACAAATCCAAGATAGTGGCCATCACAAAATCGCGCTATTATATAATTTCAGAGTTACAGTTTGAACTTTAACCACTCTGCTGTCGTAAATACCAGAATTGATATCAAATTGTCTGAAGCTTTTAATTTTTTCATTACCTAATTGAATTTTACAAGTAAAGTTATTTTAGAGTTTAAACAAATAGTCAGCTAAACATGAGGTTTCAATCTTTTAAAATCAATTTACTAAACCGCTTATCTGCATAGGGCAACTGCCTGGGGAACACCCAGGGGTCAATTTTTAGCCCATTGTTATTTTTGTTGTGAAAAACAACTCGCCTTGTTTCAGTAAATAGATACGTAAGTTGACATTTTATTAATTTTAACTTTCTTACTAATACATTCTACTGCTATTTTAAAAATCCAGAATAATTGAACAAACGCGACTACCTGTTTAGGATGCATATTTATTGTTTAAGTCCGTACAAATAGCGTTTTCATTACAGGCCTGAGGGCGTTCTGAAGGCCTCTTGTAGGCGCCTGCCTACAAGTCGAGGCACGCCACGAGCCGGGGAAGCCAATGAAACTCGGACGAGTCAAGTGCCCTTCAAGGATGTACTTTTAGAGACCTTTCCTTGTTGGCCCTTCTCGTTTTTGTCTTGAATTGTTTGGCCATTTTAGAGCATCATGTTACTTTTTTTATCCTGGGTTCTGGAGTTCACTTTGAAGCACGTGTAGCATTGTTGCGCATTTTAGCTTGTAAATTAACAACATATGATTTATTTAAAAAAAAAATCCAAAAATAAAGTACTGTCGTTTCGACACTTTACATTAGTAATACTTATGAATAATCTTTATATTAAAACAAATGAAGCTACCTCCGGTTTGGAACCTATAACTACAGAGAAGATAGGTACCGGCAAGAAACTACGTAGTATTTTTTTTTAATGTAAAAAAAAAATAGTAAATCTAAAGTTATTACTAATTTTGCACTAAGACACACAGTTAGTTTGACAGTTGTAAAAAAATCAATTAAGTTAAACGTTAATAAATAATAAACTGTAAATTCAATTAACTGTAGGACTTACATGCGTAAGAGCGGCCAATGTACTTTCTACATAACTAAAAGAGGTAGGGCATAGCGATTTATCGTTTGAACTGGAACAGCCCGTCTGGTGAAATACCTCACAGAAGACCGCAGCTAAATAACAATCACTTCGGTGTTCTTGTGTTCCTTCTTCTTCTGGGGGGTGCTACATTAGTTGCAGGGGTCAAGCCTTCAAGGCAAGGGCGACAAGTCCAGTAACAGATTTATAATGAGGTCCTGGTTTAAGGGCGATAAAGCTAGGATCTAATTTCTAATCTTACAATCAGGTGGGATGAGGTCAATCTTGAAGTGTAACATAAAAAAAAACAATTCGAAGAATCCTAAACATTCTCCAATAACAATTATTCTTACAACTTTCCAATCTGCCACTTCTTTTGCATGTCTATTCTTAGACTTATCTGTTAATTTTCTTTTGTACGATCGAGAACGCCTCAAAATAAATAGTTGCAGTTCTATATTAGTAAAAATTGTGTAATCTGACAAGTTTTTGTCTGTATTTCTTTTCAAATGTACTTTTATTTTTATTCTAAGTTCCTTTTCTTTTTACATTAGTTCCTTTCCCTCTGTAACACATAACGTTTTCACTTTTTTCTTTTTTATGCATTACCCTCAGGTCACAGCTAGTTTGTAATGAATGTACATTTGCGAAAGGACGAGTTAAACCAGATGCTTTCGTTAAAATGTTCAATGAATCGGAATAAATACATTTTTCTCGACAATTTTCAGCGCTAAACTTTATTTTTCTATAAAAGGAAGATTGGCTTCCTTGTATCGTTCGTTTGAATGGGAGGAAATGTAAGAGAGACTAATAAATACAAGAGGACGTGCTTTTTATAGAAGGTTTCTTTGTGAATTTAAAATAGAATGGTTAAAGGGAATTCTGTTTCGTTGACATTTTTTATCTGCGCTCAGTTAACAAGTCTGGCTTTGACTGTTAATTCAATTACAGTATCGACTTAACCGAATCTGAAACAGGAGTTTTTTAATTCGTGTGGATATATATTTTTTTGGTTTATATCAAAATAAATTAATATACCGGAAGTTGTGAAACATTTTGCGTGAGGCCTATATTCAGCAGTAGACGGCTTTTTAACCCTGACATAAAAACAATGGGATTTTAATCAATTGAAGCTTATAGCTTCAATTGTCTGTCAGTGCGATTATCTGTAGCATCGTAGATCTTAAACAGATGATCCGATTTTGATCCCATTTTTTAAAGGTAAATTGGTTGCATGTGTCAAAATAGAATCCGCCAAGATAGTTAGGGAGACGAGGTATCTAAATGGCGTAATTCAACGGCGCCGTCGAGACCTATCAAAATCGAAAGATAAAATGATTTCGATAAGAAAAGCTGGTATGGTAATAACCATTTTAGCGGTGGGTTTGGCGTGTACGGTTTTTCAAAAATGTAAAAAAAAACAGTTACTTGGGCATTCTCGAGCGCATCAGATATTCATACTACGTATGCCCCAAGTGCCTCTGATGACAACGGCATACTAATCTGCCGGTTTGCGTGGTGGGGGTAGGCATATAAAGAAGTCAAAAATGCAGAAAAAAAAATTACTCGAGCGCGTCAGATTTTCGGAAGGGGTGTTAAGTAGGCCCCAAGGAAGCTCCCTTTAAAAAAACTGTCGATTTCGGCGTGACGATAAGTTACCATGAATTTTTGAAAATGCAAAAAAATAACGTTTTTTTTAAATACTCGGGTGCATCAGACTTTTATAGGGGAGGTTTATCTCGGTATCCTGAAATGCTTTCAGGATTTTCTTAATCTGACAAAAATGTTGGTGGGTTCTCCTAATCGGACCGAAAACGGTTTTTTTTTCTTTCTTTCTCCTTGATAAAACGGGGAATTTAAGAATGACAATAAAGCGATAGATACAACCAACGTAAATGAAGATGAAATATAGTACAAATTGTATAATTTATTGTATTAAATAATGAAATGAAATAAAAATCGTATTGTTATTATTCGTTTTGCTTACGGTACGTCCAAAAAACAATTTGAGGATCAACAGGCTATTGAATAATATACAGACATGAAACTGTACATATTAATAATACTTTTGTAAACAGATACGCGTAACTTTTTCCGAGTTCACGAAAATTGTCGAGAACTAATAGAAAAAAAAATTTAGGTATAATAAAAGTCACATAATTTAATCATTGTTATTTCATATCAACTTTTTTCAACACCCTCAGTTTTCGAGATATACTCAAAAAACCGGGTGTTTGAGTTTTTATGATGCTTCAAGTCAAAAAGTTTTAACTTTGGAAAAAAATTTAAAGAAACTTTTTTTTTTGTAAAATAAAATTACCTTTTTTGTTTATTAAATTTTTTTTTTGTAAAATGTATTGTTCGCGACTTATATGCCGCAACGCGTTTTTCGGAAGACGAAATGGCTCCTCCACCCTTCCGGTCATGCGGAAACCGGTAGATTTTGTATTTTAAGTAAGTTTTAGATTATATTCTTCAAAATAAAAAATAAAAAAATCGCGCTCGAGCATGCCGGATTAACGTTTTTTTTACAAGTTCGCGACCCTATAACTCGGCGGCGTCAAGGACTAATCGTCAAATTAGTTAAAACACTTAAATCAACCTCCAATATCTTAATCTGACGCGCTCGAGTATTTCAGACTATCGATTTTTTTTACTAATCTGATCATCTATCCTGGGCGCGCGTCACTAAATATAGAGCTAAATACTGTACAAGGTTGTTTTATTAGGTCTAAGGTATCTCTCATATCTTAAACTGCCACGCTCGAGTATTACCGAAAATTCCCCTATTCTCCTCCCTAACTAAGAGGATGCCATCTTGCCAGTTCTTTTAAACAGATTATTAAAAGAAATCGGTTCAAGATGGCCGCCGTTACAATGTCAGATTACATAATTTTAACAAAACTCCCTTAATTTATGTACCAAAATATTATAAATGTTATTTAATAAGTTTTATTGTGATAAGTCCCAAAAGGAAACGCCTTCAAATTTTAATTGCTTAATTATAGCTGTAAAGATGATAATTAAGGTAATGAAAGTTCTTGCGATTTTACGTGTGTATAAAAACGTGAATAAACATTTTCTTTAAAGATTTTATTTTTTTAAAACGTATCCAAGCATCAATGTTTTTTATTTCAAAAATTTGTAATAATTAAGATACTGCATTATAATATAGAGATTAGTAAAAGTAAAATAAGAGTCGTGTTAAAGACTTAAATTTGACTTAATATTTTCTTCTGTTTCAGGTAAAGTTTACTTCATTTAAGAAAACAGTCGAACATTACGTAAGTAGCTACGTAATTACTTCAAGACCGTATCTTCGTCGTGTTTCAAAGACACAAAAAATGTACACAAAATGGCTGCTTCTCGGTTTCCTTCTGATTATTTTATTCATTTAGTTTGCGAACTAAAAGACAAAGCTGAACTGGCTCATTACTGAGCATATTTTTCCAAAGGATATTTTCTTTGAGCTCAAAGTAAGTAGTTTTCAGGTACGACAAGCTTCTGTGTGATCTAAAATAAGTTAAAAGACCTGTTGACCCGAATGTCGCGGTAAATCAGGAACATTTTGATGTAAATATTCGCTGCTAGTAAAAATTGTTTTTGAGTACCTACCTATTATTCGTAAAAATTGGCTAGCTATGCTTCTGATTATTCAAGAGAGAGCATATCAATTTATCGCTCGAACTGAAGCAGCTCGACTGGTCAAATACCTTACAGAAGACCGCAGCTAAATAACAATCACTTCTGCGTTGTTGTATTCCTGCGTGTGAGTAAGGTTTCCAGAGCTCTCATGCTGTACTTGTCGCTCTTAGGCCTCATTACCACTTAACATAAGGTAGGATGAGGTCAATCTTGAAGTGTAATATAAAAAATATATGTTTTTAATCAACAAAAATAGAAATTAGAAGTAGTGTCATTCAATGCAGAAAGCTACTATTAACGAATCCGCAACATCTTCCAAATATTAAGGAGAGAAGAGAATTAATATAGAAGATATTATATTGTTTGAGGTTTCTTGCACATAATGTGTAGGTATTGGTTGTTTATTGTTTAAGGAAGTAGAAATAATGAAAAATAATAGCTAGGAATTGGATATTAAACACTGTTTAATATTATTCTGACGATATCCGTAGCCGAGAGGCGAGCGGGCCAGACTTTACCGTCACGACATCTCTGAGGTCCCGGATTCGATCCCCGGTCGGGTCAATATAGGAAGCAAACTTTTCTATATTGTCTCGGGTCTAAGTGTCGTGGTACCGTAGTGTTTTCTCATTTTGTAACACAAGTGCTTAAGCTACTTAACACAGGAACAGATCAATGTATGTGATGTTGTCCAATATTTATTTCACTATTTCTTGTGTCTATAACAAACATCCTTAAAACATAATTTTCCCTATTTTTTATATCATTTTTTATTTTCTGATTCCTCAACAAGTGCAACAACTACCCTTAATAATTATACATTTATTAAAAATGCTACTAAAATGTCAATTTCAAGCTTTAGATAAATAGAAAACTGCTATTCTATATTCACAATGACAATAAGCATCTCAACTCATCCCTCAATCTTGTCATTTCAACATAATCTATGTCTTAAGACAATAATTTATCAAATGCATTATCTAAATCTTTGTTAAACCTATCTTATTCCACTTAGTGGTCACACCAAGTTCCATGCATAAACTAGGCACTGAAACTTACAAATTCCCAGATAATAGTGGAACTAATTAAACCGCTAATTTCCCTCCACGTCTGGAATTTTAAACCTAATTACTCCAAAGAAGTTTTAGACGAGCTTGGTATGGAAACCGGGAGTCTTTATTTCAGCCTGGATTATCTTTGGAAATTAGAGATTAGAATTATCCACTTGTTATGGCATTCGGTTGGGCAAGTGTTTAGAGTATCATGCAGTCGTGTGGGAGAATGGGCTGTTGTATTACGACCTCCGAAGTCGAGCCCTAATAAATATTGCCTATGCTTCTCAAGGTGAATGTAGCTTTTGAATAGAGAAATATTTTTTTAAATCATCAAAATTGTTTTTTTTTTATAGTAGCGCAGTATATTGGCTCCTATTATGGGCTATTTTTTTAGTCGAGCCAATAGAGAATAGTCAAATATTTTTATGAATGAGGTAATAAGGGTGGTGGTTAGCTTAAGGGTGACAAGTACAGCATAGTAAATCTTTTACTGGACTTGTCGCACTTACCAGGAAGGCTTGACCCCTGCTAGTAATGCAGCACCCAACAGGAGCTTTAGAAACCTTACTCACACGCAGGAACCCAACAACACCGAAGTGATTGTTATTTGGCTGCGGTCTTCTGTAAGGTGGAGGTATTTCACCAGTCGGGCTGCTCCAGTTCGAGCAATAAATCGCTATGCCCTACCTCTCTTAAAAATATGGGATATGTGTTAATGTACATTAAGTATTGAAATAAATGTCTAACCGCATATTAATATTCAGTAATTAACTATACTACTACTTAATTAATATAGAATAGATACGGAAACCTTCGTTCGCAAGTCGACTCGCACTTGCTTACATTATTGGCGCAGCGGAACTTAATTTCATTACTAAATACAAAACAGTAATAAAACTATAACACCTTTCAAATTATATAACTTGTATGTTCAGGATTATTTGTTAAATAACCTTAACAGAAACTCATGAATGGAAAAGAATAGCTTTAAAAGGTTCTTCAAAAATAATCTTCCATTGTTAATACCTCTGCAATCCGGCATTGCCGACGTAAAACCAAATGTTCGCGGTTGACACAAATACTCTTAGCTACTTACGAAAACCCTAAAAAGTCGGATCTTTTTAGCAGAAAGAAATAAGATTATGAGAACACAGTGCAATGGACGAGTGCAGTAAACTGAGTTAATTTGATTAAAAACAAATCCTTGTAGTAGATTTAAAAACAAGTTATAGTGCTTCACGCAACACTAAAGAACTGTAAATATTTTAAGAAGATAGAAAAAACTGAATGCTGCTAGGCAGTCTGAAAGCCGGCGGCATGTGCATGCCGCAGGCTTTTCGACTACTCTCGAAGCCACATGCCTTTACGTTCGATCAGTTGGAAAAGCAGCACGCGCGATACGTGAAGGTCGTGGGTTAGAATACCACAACCGCAATGGGAGATGATCCTGTTTATCCTACTACTATTATAAAGGCGAAAGTTTGTAAGTATGGATGTATGGATGTTTGTTACTCTTTCACGTAAAAACTACTGAATGGATTTGAATGAAACTTTACCACAATATAGCTGATACATCAGAATAACACATAGGCTACAATTTTTGAGGTTTCTAATGTGAGGTCGTAAAAAAACACATTTTTTGCGCTTACATTGCAAACGCTGACTGAATCCTACAAGATAGATCAAAACAATGTACTACAGTATTGTACAACTTAAAAAGGTCTACAAAAAAGTCCGTGATGGTATATGTTTATCTCTTAGGAATAACCCACAATAACCATTTTTTATCCTTTACTTTGTACGAGAAATAATGGCTTATTTACGAAGCGATTTAAAGCAATACAGTATTAATCCTTATCCAATTAAGTATCTTAAATACATTGTGCATTTAATAAAGATCAATATGGCTTTTTACAGCATGTAAATTAAATAAATAGTGCTTAGTTACCATATTTCTTACTTATTACTAGACTAGACGGGACGAACCTGAAGTCCACGCGAACGAAGTCGCGGGCAAAAGCTAGTTTAAAATATATGAATCGTTCTAGTTATTTTAAGTTCGTTTCAGGCAAAATTACTGGGGAGATTTCTATGAAGATTGATTTTGTATGATACAGAATACTTCATCATCCATCCCGAAACAAGTCGTGGTCATTAGATAATAGTTATTTACCTTACTGATCCGTGATCCAGAGGTCGTGAGGTTCATTCCCGTGGGAGCAACATCTTTGTGTGTTGTTTCCAGTTTGCACAGGGCATCGACAGATTCATCAACTAAATTGTCTGATAAAAAAAATATACATGCTGTCGAAAAGGCATGTAAAGTCGGTCCTGCGGCTTATCTTAACACGGCGGTTGAACACTGAAATTGCACTGACGATTTATAAGTGCTTTCGTAAAACTTACATGAATAAAATAATTTCTATTTCTTTATCTCTAGTCGAGCAGACGAGATTCTAACATGCCCATATACTACCCAAACAGTGCAATCAATCCCCCCTTCTAAAAAGAACCATAGCATTGGCTGGCTTTTGACTTACTTTTTACAATGAAAAAATGTCACAGGAAGTAACAACTTCCTATGACATATTATTACTAGTAGTGATACATCACTGCCATTATTTGCACTGTGCGAAGGGGGCACTTGAGTGCTGTAAGGGGACGGATGAGGGCTCATTGGCTTGTTGTTGGAGGCTGCACTCCGGCCCTGGGGCTTGAGAACTCGTAATGGTTTAGATTTCAGAGTGGCCATTTATGATTTTGAGAATGAGGCGCTTTTTACCGGATTCCGGTGATGCTAAAAAAGAGGCTTACGATTTTGAGCGGTAAAGTTTCAAAAATATTTACAGTTTTCTTTCATAATAAAACAAAATTGAGAGAGGTAGGGCATAGCAGTTTATCGCTCGAACTGAAGTAGCCTGACTGGTGAAATACCTCCACCTTACAGAAGACCGCAGCCAAATAACAATCACTCCGGTGTTGTTGTGTTCCTGCGTGTGAGTAAGGTGTCCAGAGCTCCTGGGGGGTACTACATTAGTAGAAGGGGTAAAGTCTTCAAGGTAACGGTGACAAGCCCAGTAAAAGCTTTAATGTGCTGTACTTGTTGCACTTAATCTATGACCTCTTTACACTTAACTCAGGTGGGATGAGGTCAATCTTAAAGTGCAATAGAAAAAAATATTTACTCAGATCGGAGTAGGTAATAGAAAACAATACAATCAATATGTTTATATAAATCAATGACACTTTTTGTTGTAATTTTATAACTCAAGAACGGGCTTATCTACCCAAACCATGTGTATATCACCATCATGTGTGATCATAAAATGAAACGTCTGTCTAGTAAATATAAAAAATTAGGAATAAACAAGCATCTACATATTTTATAGAAACCATATTTGTTATTAATTGTTTGATTTAACACTAAATGTATGCATGGCTGAAAACACTTGGTGCTTTCACTGAAAAAAAATTTACTAAGTTTATTAAACGTAAATAAGGTGAACAGTTTTCATCTAAACATTTATTATTTGAAAAAACATTTCCAATTTCAGAAACCAGCCTCTCATTCATACAGTCTACAGGGAGTAAAATAAAAAATGAAATACCTATAAAAGCTTAATGAACAGATTTGTACTTATTCCAAAAACTCGACAACTAATCTAATAGAGACCCAAAGAATATACCCCATTTTCACTCCTTCTAAGAGACAATCTTAGTCTTACACAACCGCAATTGTTATTCCGCAAGCCTGCCCCGGAATCGAACCCGACGTCTCCGAAGAAACATTCTGAATTCACTAAAAGTGTTGTTGTTTTATTGTCATTCTGTGACCGCACCGCCGATACAGGGCAACATCTGTTAGAAAACTCGCGAGGTTCCTTACACTAATAATATCACTTTATATTCCTGAAAAATAAAAAAAATATTTAAGTCAATAGATAAAGTCAAAGTCAGATATTTTTATTCATATAGATTTCTTTAGTATTACTTATGAATAGTCTCTAAGTAAATCAAATGGTGCTACCTCCGGTTCGGAACCTATAACTACCGAGAAGATACCGGCAAGAAACTCAGTAGTTTTTTACAAAAAAAGCTAAACTTATTATTAATCTTGCACCAAGACATACAGTAAGTTTATCAAATGTAAACAAATATAAATAATCATTTAATTGAAAAATACATACTGTAAGGCTTAATGTGTTATTTAATCATTTTTTAAACCCTTTGAAGCTAGAACTTTATATTTTTAAAATATCAATTATTCAGTTTCAAGTTTTTTAACTTTATGTTTTTTTAAAACTAGCAACAAGCCCGTCAAAAAATCTAGAAATAAATGCAAACTTCAACAAAAAAAAATATAATTAAACTAAACAAACATTAAATTTTTTTGACGTGGAGCCATCTTGGACCGATTTCAAACAAACATAGTTCAAACTTCCCGACCATATACACCTTTAATTCATTCCAAACAGACAGACAGACACGTAAAACATATAACGTCAGTTTTACGCCGAGGCTTAATTATAATGACAAGTATTTCCCCCACGGAACCCCATACCCGAAGACGTCTCTATGAAATTTCTGCGAATATTTTTTGCTTAACCAGCGGATATCTTTTATTCGGCCTCCCTTTGTATTTTCGCCTGCTGTATATTTCTCAGTGCGGGAGCTTTATTTTTATCATGTTTTATTATCGTGCCTTAAACGTAATGTGCCGATAAATCGTTGCATTCCACTCTGTTCTCATTTTACGCATGATGGATTGCGTTATTTTAATGCGTTCCTGGACTTTTGATTTATACATTTGAATAGTTATAAAACCCTGAGTTGAGATTCGTCGGCCATCTTGCGTAAAATTTGCATTGGAAACAGCCGTTGAATTCAGAATATTATTTAACAACAGCTGTAGCTGAGAGGCGAGCGGGACGAACTTTGGCGCCGTGTCATTTATGAAGTCCAGGGTTTGATTCCCGGATTCCCTATGGGAAATGAACTTTTCTATATGGTTTCGTATCTGGGTGCTGTGATACAGTCGTTGTTTCTGATGTAACACAAGTGCTTAAGCTACTTACCGCAGAATCAGAGCAAAGTGTGCGATGTTGTCCAATATTAATGTATCGTATAGCCGATTACAAGCAACAACAATTTCCATTCGTAAATTGAAAAAAAAAAACGTCAAGACGTCCAGACGTCAAATAGTCAGCTGTAATTTTAATTATTTAATTTAAATGTTTATTGATGTTAATGTTAATAAAAAATCAATTAATTAGATAACGGACAATAAGATTTCCATGGAATAATGTTTGCAAAGCTCTAAGTGCAGTATTGATTGTGAAATTCGCGTTCGCCGGCCGGCTGTCAAAGTGTCACCATTACTAAGCAATTTTAAACAAACTACGGATTCTTACCGGGGAAGTACCAGTTTCCTTAATTTTGATTCACATTTTCAATTAAACATGATATACACATAACGACTCAAACGTTAATACAGTAAAATCAAGTGCATTATTTCTGTATTTGTAGGTTATTTTAAATGTAAACAACATCTATTCATTTAAACATTCCTGTAAATTAACACTATTGGATCAGACCTTTTATGAATTTTAAGTTTCTTATGCGTAAGATTTTATAAATTCAACATATAACGCCTTGTTCGGTCTCACTTTGTTTATGAAAAAAAAAAAGAAAACATTCATGATAAGTAACATCAGGTCACCCACACATTCTATGAACACTACCCAATTATACAACATTGAACTGGATAATTTTGTTTTTGTTTTGTTTTTGTATGTATTCTAATCTTTAACTTACTACATGAGAACTACAGTTTCATTATTTATTATAACTACCCTCTTGCAATCTAAATATACTTTTATTTTTAGTTCTCTTTAAGTTATATAATTAAAACACAATTAATTAATGAGTTTAAGTACATACTCACTATTAGATTAAAATATCAATAATTTTTAAATGCTGACCTGTTAGTTTACAAAAAAAATAGTAAAAATAAACCCTAAACACATTTTGAATCTGCATCTATTGTACACATTCCAAAATACTTCCAGGTATGAACCGCTATCAATCAAAAATGATGACACGTAAAGCCACTTCTCAGGACCTTGAAGTTAAACTGAAACAGGCACTGGAGGAAATAATAGGACTGAAGAATGACAATAGCCAACTCCTTACGGAACGAGACGAAAATGAAGAAGAGTCATTGAAGATTATTCAAAACAACACTCAACTGAAATGTGAACTGTCAGAGCTGCATGCTCAACTTGTGGATGTGCTTGGACAGCGGGATCAGCTTCTTATTATGGTTAAAAACTTTGATGAATGCAGCAGCACTTACGAGCGGGCCCTGGCACGCATTCAAGACCTTGAAGTGGAGCTGCGTGATGCCAACACCATCATACAACAGTATGAAGAAGACAAACGGTGTCAAGAGACCTTACATCTACACAGCCTGTATGAGGAGTTGATTGAGTCACCGGGTGGGCATGTGGAGTCTCAGTGTCACATTTCTGGTTTAAATAGAAATTTAAATGGGAGGAACAAAATTAAAAAATATGTCAAAATTAACAAATTTATAAAGAAAACAGAAAAAATTATTAAACGGCAAAAATGTTATCGCAAAAATCTTTTCTTAAGAAAACAACGTTTAGATCTATTTGATACTTTAGAATTATATAGTAAAAAACTAGAGAAAAGTAGGCTTCAGCACCAGAAAGATGTTGTTGAGTTGCAGGCTGACATCTCACGGCTCCACGAATGCCTGGAGAGCATGACCGGGAATTACAACTCTGCCCAGGCTCAAATTGATGAGTTTATCCGTACAATAGATTCCTGCAAATGCAATTCTGATGCATGCTCTCCAGACCAGCACCAGGCAGATGACAGCCAGCCGCTTATAGCATCTATAAATGATTGTTCTGGATCTAATAATAATAAAAATAATGTTTTATTATTCTCTGACAGTATTGGAGTTGGCTATGGTTCTCTTCTGAATCGAAAATTAGACTGTAAGTTTACTAATCATTGTTTACCTGAGGCACCATTTTTAGAAATTTGTAAATATGTAGAAAAATTTAACTATAATAAAAACACAATTTTAATAATAATGATTGGAAATGGATTAGATATTTCTAAGAAAGATATTTTAAAAGGAATTTCATTGTTAGTAACACTTGACATAAAGAAAATTATTTTGTGTGCCTTACCATTCTCCAAATGTTACAGTTTTGACCAAAATGATAGTATTCACAAGTTGAATACTTTATTTTACAACTTGACATGCAATAATTCAAATAATCTTGTGTTTTTTGACACAAATAAATTTATAAATAAAAATTTACTTTTGACTGGCAAAAGTTTTCATTTGCCTAATAAAATTAATAAACAATTAGCTAGTTTACTAGCTTATAATATTGAGACTATATTTAGTCAGACATTGGAACTCGTTCCAAATAATTTAAATGTAATTTTGAGACAATAGAGGATCACTCTAGCATGTTAAAGAAGGACGAACATAATTGCTTCAAGGTCATTCATCAAAACATTCAGGGACTTTCTGGCAAGGAATTAGAACTAGAATTATTTTTAGAAGAAAACCATGTTCAAGTTTTATGTATTACCGAACACTGGTTAAAACAGCATGAATTAATTATCAGCATTCCAAATTATAAACTTAGTAGTTCGTTTTCTAGAAGTTCCGCCATAAGAGGCGGATCCCTCATACTATTACACAATACCCTTAAGTTTAAAGAACGTAAAGATGTTGTCTCTATGTCAGTAGAAAGAACAGTGGAATTAGCATGTGTAGAATTAGAGCAATATATTATATTATCTGTGTACAGACCCCCCTCCTCGAATTACCTGAACTTTGAATCTGTCATGGAAGACGTTTTAAGAAAAGTTTGTTTATCAAATAAAAAAGTAATTGTATGTGGAGATTTCAATGTAAATATATTAGAGACTACACAACAATCTATTAGGTTTCTGAATCTTTTTAAGTCATTTAATTTACAACAGCTTTTTACTGAACCTACTAGAATTACTCCAACAACAGCTTCATGCTTAGATAATATTTTTTGTAATTGTGTTGCTATGGAAAAAATAATTCTAAATTTTATAACTTCAGATCATAGCGGGCAGATGGCTATGTTTGAGCACCGATTTGTTGCGGCTTTGTCAAGTTTTGTTTGTAGACCAATCACTGCATCCAGAGTAAATAAATTTAAGGACAATGTCGGTATCAAAGCATCCCATCTTAATTTAATTGGAAATGAAGTTGATCAACTTTATGGAAAATTATTCAATATAGTTGAAAATGAATTTAACAGTACATTTATAAAAAAAACTGTTAAAATTGATCATAACAAAAAATCTAAATTTAGTAACTGGGCTACTCCAGGTATTTATAAAAGTAGAAGAAGATTATTTGAATTATACGAAATTAAAGCTAACTCAAATAATCCTTTAATTATAGATTATGTTAGAAGATACTCTAAGTTATTTAAGCAGGTATGTGCATTAGCAAAATCAAAGTATTTAAAAGGAAAGATTGTATCTGCTTCTTACAAAAGTAAAGCCACGTGGAATATCATTAACAAAGAGACTTGCAAAAATCAATTACAAAATAACAAGATCTCTCTCAAAATAGATAATACCAAAATTGATAATGACTCTGACGTGGCAAATGCATTTGAGTCATATTTTTCTAAAATACCAGTCTCCACAACTAGTAGTTTAAACTCCAACCCTCATCTGGCTGAGGCGCTCCTGAAATCGCAAGTGGACGAGTGTCAGAACGTATTTAGTTTTAGTTATGTCTGTCCTGCTGAAATTGTAAAGAATTTTAAAACCATGAACATGAAAAAAACTGAGGATTTATGGGGAATTTCTGTAGATATTCTCAAAAATATAATTCACGAAATTGCACCCCATTTAGCTTACATATTTAACAAATGTATTGATGCTGGTCAGTTTCCTAATTTGATGAAATCAAGTAAAATCATTCCTTTATTTAAGTCAGGTGATAATAATGACCCCTCGAATTTTAGGCCAATTTCTATACTACCAGCACTTAGCAAAATTTACGAAAAAATTATATTCACTCAGTTATTAACACATTTTACTACTAATGGTCTCCTTCACAGTAAGCAATACGGTTTCACTAAAGGCAAGTCCACTACCGATGCGGGAGTTGCACTTGTCAAGCATATTTTTGACGCCTGGAAAAACAAACAGGATGCGATAGGTGTTTTTTGCGACTTGTCTAAAGCCTTTGATTGCGTTGATCATCAAACATTGCTGATGAAGTTGCGACATTATGGTGTTACGAACAATTCGCTTAATTTACTACAGTCATACTTGCATGACAGAATTCAAAAAGTAAGCGTAAACGGAACTACCTCTTCCGGTGCACCCCTATCTATGGGCGTGCCCCAGGGTTCAATATTGGGACCTTTACTTTTTCTAATTTATATAAATGATCTTCCGTACATTTCAGAAGATCTCTGTGAGATAGTATTATTTGCTGATGATACTTCACTTATTTTTAAAGTTGACAGACAAAAAAAATCATTTGACGATGTGAATAATAGTCTATCTCAAATACTTCAATGGTTCACAATAAATAACCTATTACTGAATACTAAGAAAACAAAATGTGTAAAATTTTCGATGCCAAACGTAAGACAAGTGAAAACAAATCTATATATAAGTGGTGAACCTCTAGAAATGATTAATTCTACAGTATTTCTTGGCATCACTATTGATTGTAAACTACAGTGGGGTTCTCATATTGCTACCCTGGCAGGGAGACTTAGTTCAGCTGCATATGCAGTAAGAAAAATACGTAGCTTGACTGATGTTGAAACGGCAAGATTAGTTTATTTTAGTTACTTTCATAGTGTTATGTCGTATGGGATTTTACTATGGGGTTCTGCAGCTGATGTGCAGACTATTTTTGTATTGCAAAAGAGAGCCATACGCGCTATATACGGTCTTAGAACAAGAGACTCGCTTAAAGAATTATTCAAAAAAATCAATATTTTAACAGTAGCTTCACAATACATTTTTGACTGTATTGTTTACGTACGCAAAAACTTACATTCTTTCACTAAGAAATCAGAATGCCATAATTTCAACACAAGAAATAAACATAAGCTTGCTGTTCCACATCTAAGACTTCATAAAATTAGTAATTCTTTTGTGGGGTTAAGTCTGAAGCTTTTCAATAAGCTGCCAGAAAATATCACTGCATTACCTATGCATAGATTTAAGTCTCTGATAAAAAAATGTTTAATGAAAAAAGGCTATTATAAAATAGAGGACTTTCTTAACGACAAAGATGTTTGGACTTGATAGCATTAAATATGTACATTAGACATAAGCTATATTGTTAATACATTTTTTTTTTGCATTATTTAAACCTACCATATGTATCAGTTTTTGAAAAGAGTAACTATCGAGTTTCTTGCCGGTTCTTCTCGATAGAATCAACATTCCGAACACGGTGGTAGTTTACTTGACTTGACGATTCATAAATGCTTTTGTAAAAGTTTACATGAATAAAGACAATTTCTATTCTATTCTATTCTATTCAGTTCATCCCTTTTCTATATAAAAAGCGAAATACCACTCACTGGCTGCTAATTAGAAAACTGTAACAGATTCTGATGTGAAAAGCTATCTAGAATGAGTGTTGGAAGTTTGTACGCAAGTCCTGTTTTTGAAGTAAGAGACTAGAAATTACAGACAGCGGCACGTGAGACTTCATACTTTGGTGCTCACCCCGCCCTGTTGTCGTGCGAATAAAAACGAATATTGAACAGCAAGTAGACGAGATCTATAAGAATTGCGCGTTTAATAGATTTTAAACGCTTAGAGGACAGGGAACATACCCTCTTACCACGCCTTGATATCCAAATGACCCAAATTAAAATGATTTAAGATTAATCACAAAGCTAACATTTGTCAAAGAGAAACTTACGAGCGTAACAAACAAGTTCACTCCACACTCAACCGTACCGAGTGCGTTACGGACAATTTGCCGCGAACTTCTAGCGAAGTGTCAAAGAAACAACTAGAGTTTGTAGTAAACGTATCCCGGGTCCCGGGACTTTTGAAAATTTAGGTGGTCTGTACATGCCCTTATTTTGTAACGGTCGTTGAACTTTTATTATCAAGAAATTGCGAGCAGTATTCTGAAATGTGTTTTCTATTTATCTATCGATGATGGCTGCGAAGCCTTATCATCTTTACTGAACTTTAGGGGCACGTAAAAAGCTCACACCTGTGTAATTGAAGCAACGGAGCGCCGGGCTCAAACCTAGGCTCGGGCTGCTACAATCCCAGGATTTGGTAACTTAACGTGTGTACGTTTGGAAAGAAAAGTGGCAGGTGCCGGTAACGCAAAAAGGACCATAATGCTAAGAATCCTTTCTTTGCATTATGGTCCTTTTTGCGTTACCGTGGTGGACAAGAAACTAAGCCGTTTATTTTTATCTGAGACAGCTGAACTTTACATAGAAAACTAGCAAATTTTTTTATAAATATGTTATTAAGTAAAAAAATATTCAAAATGGATTCATAAATTCACGTTCAAGATGTATGTTTGTTATTTTAAAATCTTGATAGAATGTATCATAGAAGAGCTCTTTTAAATCTGAATTCATATGCTGCTGTTTATTGTGTAACAAATATTCATGATAGTTTTTATGAAAACTTAAATTCGTAAGAGCTTGGGTGTTTAAAGTATTATAGTTTTGTGTTTTAACATGTAAGTCACTTTGTAAACTAGTTGTTTCACAAAATTCCCAATGTTAGTGAAGATGTTTATCAATTATTTTAGGGACAAAATATTAAACTAGAAAAATATTTTACCACGGAAAGTTTTGAGCATACGTGAAGTAACATATTTCAATTTACCTTCAACTACAGGTTGGTTGATGCTGACTTCATGCAACCGAACCGAAATAAACTCATTGAACTTCCCCATATCCTCTTACTAATTTCAGTAATAAGGAAAACTGCAAAATAATTCCGCGTGATGCCTTCCAAAAATCTCTGCCCTAATAGTTTGCGGCGGGAACATTTCATAATCCTGTCCCGCGAATCCCGGGATTCCGGGACGCCGGGATCCGTGGCGAAGCAATGGGGATTCCCAGAGATGGAGGTATTAGGCCAAATCCCGCAAAAGTCGATGGAACTTTGTCGAGGCAGGGACCATAAAAGCTGCAGAATGTTTATCAGTTGTAAAAGAATTGTTGAGGCGTTTTATGAACGGCCGTATATTTTAAATTAGGTAAGAGTTTATTTAGAGCTATTTGTGGAAATATACTTTATTTTCTTGAATGAAATTCTTAAATTGACGACCTCCGTACCTAAGAGGCAAACGGGCCTTTTGTGTCATGGTTCAAATTTTATTTAGATCTATAAGAAAATCAAAATTTTCTATATTGTCTCAAATCTGGGTGTTATGGTTTATTCGTTGTATCTTATTTCTGTGGGTCTAAGAGAGGTAGGTCATAGCGATTTACCGCTCGAACTGAAGCAGCCTGACTGGTACTTACAGAAGACCACAGCCAAATAACAATCAGTTCTGCGTTGTTGTGTTTCTACGTGTGTGTAACGTTTCAAGAGCCCTTGGGGGGTGCTTCATTAGTAGCAGGGGTCAAGCCTTCAAGGTAAGGACGACACGTCCAGTAGCAGATTTATTATGCTGTATTTGTCGCCCTTAAGACAGGACCTCATTACCACTTAACATCAGGTGGGATGGGGTCAATCTTGAAGTATAATTTAAAAAAAGACCTAAGCTCTTTGACTACTTTCTTAAAATTAGAGCAAGTATATGTACAAAGTAAAAAATATTGAAATTAATTTTTTTTGGAATGAAATCTTTCTTTGTAATGAAAACTGCAGAGTTTATCGCCAGTACTTTATCTGTGGTTATAGGTTCCGCACCGGACGTATCTTCATTTGTTTTATATAGACCTTTTATAAATATAACTCATGCAATTTATACGAATAAAAATATTTTTCGTTCTCATTAAAGAAATCAGAAACAATAGATTCACGACTTCCAGATCCGAGACAAATAAAAGAGTTATTTTTCCATATCGAACCTACTGGCAGTCGAACTTGCAACCTCTCGGTTGAGATGCGAGCGCCATTTTTGAGGTCTTCAAAATTTTATATTTCACTTCATTAGCAAAGTTTACTGTTTTTGTTACGACTTTTAAAATCTTGCGGCAAACAGTACCTTCTATCAGCATCTGAATACGTAATAACTATTTTTCTTGCAAACTTCACGTTGACCTGGTAAGCAAGTTTGAAAGAATTTGCAATTTAAATTCAATCCGTTGGAGTTGAACCAAAAATAACGGAATCGATAAGGCCCACCTGCAAGTTTGAGCTGTCTGAACCATGTATTTATCGGAATAAACAGTTTTGATCGAAAATTGTTGGCCACTTTAAAATCACTAGATTAGTTTAAAGAGAGGTAGGGATAGCGATTTATAGCTCGAACTGGAGCAGCTCGGTTGGTGAAATACCTCCACCTTCCAGAAGATCGCAGCCAAATAACAAACACTTCTGTGTTGTTGTGGTCCTGGGTTCCCAGAGCTCTTGGGAGGTGCTACATTAGTAGCAGGGGACAAGCCTTCAAGGTAAGGGCGACATGTTTAGTAACAGATGTATTATGTATATATGTACTTGTCGCTCTTAAGCTAAGACCTCATTATTACTTAACATCAGGTGGGATGAGGTCAATCTTGAGGTGTAATATAAAAAAAAAGAAGTTAACTGTCAAAACGCGACACCGTTTTATTGGAGTTAATAGTTTTGACCCGTTAACTTTTGTAACTTGTTTAAAATGGAACGCAAAAATCTTAATCTATGATAGATTAGTTATTTGCATATTGCAACTAGTAGCTAATTGACAAGATCAGTTTCCAAAAAACAATATATATATTGTTTTTTTGAAATTGTACTTGATTAATTGACGACCTCCGTAGCCGAGAGGCGAGCGGGCCTGACTTTGGCGAGCGCCATCTCTGAGGTTCCGGGTTCGATCCCCGGTCGGGTCAATGTGGGAAACGAATTTATTCATATTGTCTCGGGTCTGGGTGTTGTGGTACCGTCGTTGTTTCTGATTTCTGTAACACAAGTGCTTAAGCTACTTACCACAGAATCAGAGCAATGTATGTGATGTTGTCCAATATTTATTTAATTGTTAATAACTAACGGCCGCCAAATAAACCAATTTCAGTGAATGTTTTGTACAATAAACGACATGTATATATGTATCCATCTATGTTCGATATTCTACTTACCACACCCACAAATATGTATCAATTATGATACACACATTTGTCACGTGCATGTTTGCGTATAAGATGACAAGTTACGACAGGCATTAGCGCATCCTATTAGCGGTTGCGGTTAATTACCGCGTGTTCGCTGGTGTTGACTGATCGCGCTGTGTGATCGATGACGTCACTAAGCTATACTGAGCTGTACTGTCAACATTTGTAGCAAGATAATGTTTATTAACAATTACAATCCCATACATTATTTATCTAAAAACTTAATAGCACAAAATGTATTTGCTATTTTTAATATGTGATATAGAAAGATTGAAAGAATTCAAATCTCAAAGTTCTTATAACCGCAATTAAAGATGCGGGAATCGAACCCACGACGTTCACATATCGCGCGTGCTGCTCTTCCACCTGAGCTAACCTAAATAATAAAATAAATATTTTTTCTGTTTCTAATATTCAAAGTTAGCGAACTTGCTACTATAAAAATAAAAAATCGCAATTAAAGGGTTATATTCAGGTTAATTCAAAGCTTTTACTTAGGAAGCACTTAAACCTGGAGCGTACCTAATTAACATTTTTTAAATGTAACGTGTATTTGAAGTAACATTTTATTTCCACGACAGTTTAAGAACTTTGTCACAAAATAAATTTTGAACTATGAGCTAAAATTACAAGTAATTACATCTAATCAAATAGGTAAATTTAATTTGTAACTAACTTCTAAGCACGCGAACTTGAGAAATTCACCATATTCGGTAATTCAATAAAGCAAATCGTATTTGTTCCATTAACGTTTATAATCTATTCATATTTTGATGAACCATACAGTAATATAATAACTAACACGATGGTAACTAGGTTTGAACTGAATTAAGGTGTTTTGATCAAAATATGGACAGTATATTTGTAAGACAGTGTAGAATAAAAATTATAATATATAAAACGTAGACATGAATTTGTCAGTAGCTGAACCCATTTACATCATTAATAAAATTAGGCTATTTACCTATGCAATATGGTAAACGCGAAGTGTAATAGTTGCAATGTAGTAATAAGTGAGGTGTTGTCCTTTATTCAAAATAAGTTGGATGTGATGGATCAAATTACTTTGATACAAATATGCGCGAGTTCATTTTCGCCAGCGGAGATATTGGAAGCAAAAAATCTTCTGTATGACTGTGTTACAACAAAAAAGAAGTCACAGCGTAAGAGGGATGGGAAGGTACAGAAAGACCTAGAAGACATTGTGGGAGTGTTTCGAGACCTGGACCCTAAGGAATTTCCCGTTTTTGTTGTCCAGAATATCAACAAACTACCCCCCATTTATTTTGATCATCTCGATGCAAGTAAGCTTCTAAAAGACTTATTACTGTTAAGGAGTGATGTAGCCAGTATTAAACATAACTATGCAAAGGCTGAAGAGTTTCTTGCACTGAGAAATGATGTGGAAAATCTGAAAAAAACATCTATAGTCAACAACTTTGAAGCGTCTAACGTAAATACGTTACGTCGGGGTGGTTTGAATTTATCGGGTGTCATAGATCATTTTGACAGTGGGCCTATAGGATTGCTTGACATCCCAGGATCCCTAAAATATGCTCACTACCCGGACGACTCAAAATCCGTTGCCAGTCATCAAGGTACTCCTCACGCTAAAACGGATGTCAGTGAGACTGTTTTGCCCACTTCCGTAAACAAGTCCGTGGGCGATAAAGCATCCAAGAGGACTACAAAAGCATCAGCGGAGACACGTCCAAAAGAACCTGAGAATGCTGTCACCTTCACTGGGAATCCTCTTAAAGCGATACAAAACCGAAATGCGGCCTCGGTAGCTTCTTCGAATGAAGATAAAGTTGCTCATAACCGAGATGTGCCCACACCTCTCAGAAAATCATTTGCCCAACTTGTTAGTGAAGATGGCGAATGGAAGGACAGAGAGACCAGTGAGGAGTGGAAATTGGTGCAGAAAAGGAGGCTAAGGAATAGATTACGAACGGCAGAGGGAGAAGCAATAGTGGATCCTGAAATTAAGTTTAAAGCGGCGGACGTCAAGATACCTCTGTTTATAAATAACGTCGATAAGGGTACCGCGGAAGATGACATAGCCAAATATATTCTACGGAAAACGAATGTGAATGTATGTCTCGAGAAGATAGTTCCGAAAATAGCACGAGAGTATGACGCGTATAAACTTATAATACCTAGGAGCAAGCTTTCGGTGTTTTTGGATGTACAGCTATGGCCAAAAGGTATTACATTTAGACGTTTTATTGGCCCATTTAGGAAATACAATACTAGCAAATTATCAGAGCAGAATGGATAAGTGCAAATTAATAACTTTTAACTGTAAAAGTGTAAAGCGATCAGCTTTATGTATAAAACAATTGTGTGATACTGCCTCTATAGTATGCCTTCAGGAGACGTGGCTTCTTCCGTATGATATACCCTTCCTTGGAAGTATACATCCAGCCTTTGAGTACACGGGGAAGTCGGCAGTGGATATCTCAACCGGTTTGGTTCGCGGTCGGCCGTACGGGGGTTCGGCCATACTGTGGCGCCGGGATGCATTTACGTCAGTGACAGTGATTGACTGCGTGAGTGACCGCCTCACAGCTGTGCGCTTTGGAACACCGAACGGGTTTTTTATTGTGTTTAGCGTGTACATGCCTACACAATCTACTGATAACTTACCGGAGTTTACGGAATGTTTGAGTGAAATGTGTGCCATAAGTGATAGCAATGAAGTTGAGGTAGTGTTTCAAGTAGGAGACTTTAATTCACACCCAACGGAACTGTTTGAGTCCGAATTGTCACGTTTTTGTGCCGATCAGGCATGGGTATGTGCGGATATTCTGAAGTTTGGGTTGAGTTCTAGTGAGTATACTTTTGTTAGTGAAGCGCACGGATCGAGACGGTGGCTAGACCATTGTGTTGTGACGCAATCGGCTTTGGACCTTGTTAAGGACATTAAGGTACGTTATGATGTTATGTGGTCTGATCATCATCCATTAGAAGTTTCTTGTGATTTAAAGCTCATCCGTAATAAGATATTATCAGATAATGTAGCTTCAAATAGTCCTGTTATATGGGGCGAACGGCAAAAGTCTCAAATATATGAATACTCAGTACTATGTAATGATAGTTTAAGGTTGATTGATTTTCCTGAGGTGTTTACTTTATGTGCAGATAAACGGTGTACCGATTTCAACCATAAATTAGAGCTTGATAAACTGTATTCGCGTATCATCAATGTTTTATCGGAATGTGCTAAGTTGACTTTTGTTTCCAATAATTCTAAAAAACGTAAATATGTAACTGGTTGGAATAAGCATGTATATGAGGCGCATAGGTACGCCAGAATGAAATATCGGGATTGGGTTTGCGGCGATAGACCAAATTGTGGTAGGTTATTTGAGGAAATGAACAATAGTAGAAAAACATTCAAATCTAAACTAAAGTGGTGTCAAAATAATCAGGAGCAAATTAAAATGGATATTATTGCCAGTAAAAGATCCGAAAAAAACTTTTCACAATTTTGGAAAGGCGTTCGTGGGCTCAACCCTAGGTCTGGTCTGCCGGCTAGTGTGAGCGGAGTTTCGGATTCAAAGGAAATAGCGAACTTGTTTAAATCACACTTTTGTGTGGAACCGTCTGGTGCGAACCGTTCTGCTGGGGTGTTCGATGGTGGGGGCTGTCATGGTGCGGAATGCAGTGTGACGATTTCGGCTAGGGAGGTGAGGGAGGTTATTCGGAGTATGAGTAGGGGTAAATCTCCAGGCCATGATTGCCTCAGTATTGAGCACCTGCAGCACGCGGGCCCGCATCTGCCTAGGGTTTTGGCTATGTTGTTTTCGCTCCTCGTTAGCCATTCTCACTTGCCTCAGGACTTTATGAAGACCATTGTCGTCCCGATACTCAAAAACAGAACAGGAGATGTTGCCGATAAGAGCAATTACAGACCAATCTCGTTGGCCACCATAATATCCAAGGTCCTGGACCGGATTCTTGACAAACACCTTACACGACACCTACATTTTCAAGACGGGCAGTTTGGGTTCCGTCCGGGGTTATCTACAGAGAGTGCAATATTGAGCTTAAAGCAAACAGTCCGATATTATGTAGATAGACAAACACCGGTGTATGCTTGCTTTTTGGATCTGTCGCGAGCCTTTGACACAATCTCTTATGATATATTGTGGCAAAAGCTTCGCGAAACTACCCTGCCCATGGAAATTGTGTCTGTTTTTCAGTATTGGTACGCGAACCAGATCAATTATGTTAAATGGGCCGGAAAGCTCTCCAACGCGTATGGTTTGGGGTGTGGTGTGAGACAGGGGGGAGCCTCTTCTCCCCACCTTTTTAACTATTACGTGGATGAGCTGATAGAGGATCTCAGCAGCAAACCCATTGGTTGCTATATCGATGGGACATCCATCAATAACATCAGCTACGCTGATGATATGGTGCTCCTGGCACCCTCTGTCAGGGCATTGAGGGAGCTTACGGAAATTTGTGAGAAGTTTGCCGCAGGCCATGGCTTGCAATACAATGTCAAAAAAAGTGAAGTAATGGTCTTTTCACCAAAGGGCAAAAAAATCGAATTATTGCCGCCAATTGTACTGAACGGAACGCAACTGAAGCGTGTTAAGCACTTTAAATACTTGGGTCACATTATTACTGACACTCTGAGTGATGAGTTAGACTTGGAGAGGGAGCGTAGAGCGTTGACGGTGAGAGCTAATATGGCACCGACGGATTTCATGCATGCATGCGCAAGAAGGCTGCGTCGCTATTAAGAAGACTTAGAGCGAGCACCAATGGCATCCTGGAAACGCTGGCTGACAAACTTGATAGCCCCTTTTTGAAGCACTGCGTGCGGGTGATGATGGCATAGTAATAACTGTGCCCTCATCCCCCGAGCGCATGTAAATGTATGTATGTCTACCAATTTTAATGTAATTATCTACTAACATAGAATAAGTTTGTACTAATACTTTATGGATCTTAGCTGTCCGAAATAAAGAATTATTATTATTATTATTATTATTATTATAAAAGTATATCTTCGTATTTTAAATATATATTTTATTATATGGGAAACGAACTTTTCCATATTGTCTCGGGTCTGGGTGTTGTGTACCGTCGTTGTTTCTGATTTCTGTGACACAAGTGCTTAAACTACTTACCACAGAATCAGAGCAATGTATGCGATGTTGTCCAATATTTATTTATTTATTGATTTTATTTAATAATGTATGTTTATGTTACATAGAAACCAAGCTATGTTATTTATAATGTTTAGTTTATTGTTGTTTTGTATGATTTTTTTAGATTAGTTCCGTACTTTTTCATTGTTACCACATCCATATAAAAACTCTCTTCACGACCCGCAGATTGTCTGGCAGAGGGGACACCTCGACTGGCCTTGCACGGTCTATTGCAGGTGAACGGGAAGGGTTTAGCACCTTTGGCCGTTCCCGCCAGTCCCCCAACAAGCCTGGGGGACTAGATGGAGCCGCCCCATAGGGCCAGCTATTCCGCCGACGGCGTTGTGGCTGCTATAGATAATCTATAGTCCCATGGCGCCGTCATTCGGCGATGAGAGGTGCGGGGGGGGGTTTAGTGGGTAGTCTCACAGGTAGGAGGTAGGTAGGAGTCCCACACACGCCGCTATCTCCCCCAAGGCAGCGGTACGGTACGCCAATGCATTTCCCCCCCTAAAAAAAAAGGTTGTCTGGCAGAGAATGCCCCTAGCGTTAAGCCCACCTGCTGTACTTTTTAGAGCCTTAAAGTTTTTATTTAAATAGTTTAGTGTGAATGTAATTACTTATTGTATAATTCCATTATTAAAAAACTTATCTCCAAAATAATTTTACATGATAAAATGTACGGGGATATTTGTATTTATAACTTTTGTTTTTATATTACACTTCAAGATTGGCCTCACCCCACCTGATGTTAAGTGGTAATGAGGTCCTAGCTTAAGGGTGACAAGTACAGCATAATAAAGCCGTTACTGGACTTGTCGCCATTACCTTGAAGGCTTGACACCTGCTACTAATGTAGCACCCCCCAGGAGCTCTGGAAACCTTACTCACACGCAGGAACACAACAACACCTATCTAATTTAATTTAACGTATTAATGTTTCAAGCAAACTGTTTTATTTATCGAGCCGTCTTCAAAATGTAAGAAATTTTACGAAGTTAATCGTAATATGAATGTAATACTCCAAATATTTTTTCTTAAATTTTACTTTCGTTCGTCTACAATTTTTTTTTATTAAGTCACAAAAAAATATGGTGAAATACGTTGTAACTATAAACCAGGGTAATTTTTTAATGGCTTACATGATGCCGTAAATTTTGCATTTAACAGACAGATGGTTTCATCGTCTCAACAAAATAATTCTTGCATTCTCACTGTTTGTACTTACACTGTGCATAAGTTTTCCTTTCAGCATTGAGTTCAAATTATGCAGATTTATGAATGTATGCATTTCACGATCGTTGCTCAACAAATTTTATAGAATTAGATACTAATATTAATGAAATACTAAGAAAACAGCACACGCATACAGAGTGTTTTAACATTTTGAACTTAAGTTAGTAAATGCTCAGTTGCATTAACTCAAAACTGTCATTATGTCACATGCAGTGTTGTAAATTTGACAACCGTCAACTCGTCAGTTACAGATACAACTAAATTGGTGTAATTGAGCCAAAGTGAGTAACTTCGGCTATGCTATAAATAATCAAAAATACAGGGTTCGATTCCCGGTCGGGTACATATGGAAAACAAACTTTTTCAATTTGTTTCAAGTTTGTAATACCGTCGTTGCTTTTGAATTCTGTAACACAAGTGCTTTAGCTACTTACCACAGAATCAGAGCAATGTATGCGATGTTGTCCAATATTTATTTATTTATTGATTTTATTTAATAATGTATGTTTATGTTACATAGAAACCAAGCTATGTTATTTATAATGTTTAGTTTATTGATGTTTTGTATGATTTTTTTAGATTAGTTCCGTACTTTTTCATATATAATCAGAGCAATGTATATGATGCTGTTCACTATAGTACATAAGCAACATTCCGAATACGGCAGTATAGTTTACTTTATTTGACAATTCATAAATGCTTTTGTAAAAGTTTTTATACATAAAGTAATTTTTTTATATATCAAATATACTTTGTACTATTATTTTTGAGTCTTACAAGCCGTCACAGAACTGACTGAGGTAATCGCAAAAGTTCACGTAAGATTGATTAATTAGTAAAATGTTTTAGAAATGAACTTTCTTATTGTCCTACGCCTTAGATACTTACCTATTTAAGTCTACTTCATTACTTCTTTAATGCCGACAGACATCGTTCACACCAGCATCGAGTACAATAAAACCGAACAAACTTCAGGTGCCATAAACAAAACTTCACGGAATTAAGGAATTGCGCAAACAATTTTGATAAAGACGAATTCGTTGGATGTTTGCAGGAAAACGTAAGCTGCACCCTCACTGGGAGCGTTCGTGTGTAATGTAACATTTCAGATTAAATTTTGAGAGTGACAAATAAGTAAATAAATAAATATTGGAACTGTTGTGTTCCTGTGTGTGAGTAAGGTTTCTAGAGCTCCTGGGTGTGCTACATTAAAAGCAGGGATCAAGCCTTCTGGGTAAGTACGACAAGCCCAGTAACAGCTTTATTTGCTGTACTTGTCGCCCTTAAGCTAGGACCTCATTACCACTTAACATCAGGTGGGATGAGGTCAATCTTGAAGTGTAATATTATAAAAACAATGCTCTCAGTGAGGGAGCACCCTAAATCATTGTTTGAGTTCTGTTGAATAACTGAACTTTCGTACCTATCGCAAGGTAAATTAATAGATTTAATGAACTGTCACTTGCATTTATTATTTTGTTTTGTGTGATTCTTATAAATTAATTTCTAAAACGATTTTATTTAGTTCTTCCTTTCCGTTAATGATTTTTCTTCTCATCAGTGAGGGAATTTGATTTTGATATAAAAATAGTCGATCTTAAAGGTTAAAGTGAACGCTTCTAGACAAACGTGTAATATTGAACTTAAACTTATTTGTATATAAAAAAGATAAGTCCAGTCAAGTCAAATCATTTTTTATTATATAGATGCATCAGTAACACTTATGAATAATCTCTAATAAATCAAATGAAGCTTCCTCCAGTTCAGAACCTTTTACTATCGAAATGATACCGGCAAGAAGCATAGTTTTTTTTTTACCAAAAGCTAAACTTATTACTACTTTTGTAGTTTTTGATAAAAATATTTTTAATATTTCTGGACTTCTTAACATAAATGTTTTATTTTATTTTAATAACCTTACTTGTACAAATATTATATTGCAGTTATAAATTCTTATATAAAAATAAAGTGATTTTCATAGCTGGGAGTGGTTATAAAAAAGGGATTTTTCTTCCGACTCAACCGAAGATCGAACCCAAGACCTCAGAGAGACATGCGTCAAAGTTCAGCCTACTTAGTCTACGGCTACGGAGGTCGTCAATTTATGTCTGTCAAACGGCTCACAGTAAATCAGTTCACACTCATCAAAGGCATTTAAGTATTATCGTTTTCTTTCTGGAGAACACCGTGACTTCTACCAAGCAATTGCCAAGTGAGCTCGAAGTCGTGCCCACGTTTTGTTCAAGTTGGAACCAGCCTTGGGGCATATTTGATACAAGCTACATGTTAACGCAGTAAGAAAACTTGAAATATACGGACAAACTAGCACAGATAACAATGCCCGATCCAAACAGTTACAGTATTGTCAAAATAACACATTGTAATTTCTGAATACGGTAACAGTAAAAATATGCAATAACTTATAAAAACAAAATAAATTAATACAGGAGTATAAGAAAATGTAGTAAAAATGCATATATGCATGCATGTTAAGTACAAAAATAAATAAAATTCTTAAAGAGATGTAGTACCTTATTTATTACGCATCAATACGAATATATTCGAATTAAATATTTTTGCGTTTGATGTGAAACATTTAAAATAACTTTATTTATTCAAGTATCACAGGTGGACTTAATGATAGGAACACATTCTCTTCCTATAAGTTAATGGGTCAAAAAGCGATAATATTTACCTAGTTCGGATTCAATATTTTAAAATATTACGCGTTCTGACCTGTTAACTTATTTCAAGTGTTTAATGTTAATTTGGACTGGACCTTTAGTAGTGTATTGTCAGCATAGACATCAATAACATTTGTGGGGGAGCCTGTGTGGAATCCGCAAGAAATCCCGAGTCCCCACAACTGCGCAGCGTTTCCACCGAAGGGATTTTAGTCATTGCGAGCCCGACACACCACTCTCTGTTCCCCGCAGAGAGTGGTGTGTCGGCATTTTTTTTGTTGAGGGGACAAAAAAAAGACATCAATAACATAGATAAAATAAATATCTCTTTTGTTATTTATTGGCTACACTGGCTGTTTGATTTGAGATCTCCCAATGTAATGTTTGAACGTCCGTATCTTCCAGACTACCATACTATCTCCACTGTGTCACCACCGCTCGGCAGCAACCCTCTGAGGAGCATTAAAACAAGTTCACGAGACTCGCGGACAGTCGGAAATGAAACCGCGACCGATTCTCCGGTGCGGGAACAACAGGAAAAATAATTGGTTTGTCTGTTCATGAGTTTGTATTCTTTTTTTTATTGCACTTCAGAATGACCTCATCCCACCTGATGTTAAGTGGTAATGAGGCCCTAGCGTAAGGGCGAAAATACAGCATAATAACAGCTGTTACTGGACTTGTCGTTCTTACCTTGAAGGTTTGACCCCTGCTACTTATGTAGCACGCCCCTGGAGCTTTGGAAACCTTACTTAACTCACACGCAGGAACACAACCATACTGAAGTGATTGTTGTTTGGTTAGTCAGGATATGTGAGCCGTTAGAAACAATTGTAGAAACCCTGTATGACAGACACCCACTTTGGAGTAATGGTTAGCACTCCTAGCTGTTAAAGCAAGTATGGTACGAGCAGGTTTGATCGTCATCCCAGACAAATATTCATGTGAATAAAAATTTAAAAATGTTTAAAGCCCCAATATGCAGTTCTATAATATTTAGAACCTTTTGCATTTGAAGTTAGCCCAAATAGGAACTGGTTTTGAGCTATGTTTAATAAACATCGATCTAAGATGGCCGCCGCTACAAGATGGCGGATTAAGATATTATGACACAATTCCCGTCATAGATGTATCAAATAAAAAAGCTCGAGTAGTACATTATGTAACAACATCTGTAGTATATATTACATAATTTTTACTAATTGAAAACTGTCGGAGTTTTTTATATATTTAACTTTTATTGTTTTTCGACGTTCAAATGCTACCGTCTGATGGACATTAAAATGAGTTAAAGAGAGTAGCGAACATACGGAAATGAAACGGCGTCTGATTCGCTGGTGCGGAACCAACATGCAAAATTATAGACCCGTTTTTACACAGGGTGGTTAAAAGGATGTTTTAGCGTTAGAAGTTGAGTTAGGAATCCTGTTAAATAAGCGCAAATTAATAACAGTTGATAAAACCGTCATAATAGTAGAAGTTTATTTTTAATTTTAACCCGACGAGGAATCGAACCCGAGACCTCTGACATGGCGCGAAGTCATATTTTAACACGTTCGCTCTCGGTTACGGAGGTCATCTTTATATTAAAATCATTACTTTAATAAATATGTAAATATTGGAAAACATCACATATGTACATTCCTTATGCAAGCTACTTACTGTGGTAAGTAGCTTAAGCCCTTATGTTACAGAAATCAGAAACAAAGACGGTACCTCTACACGCAGAACCGAGACGATAAAGAGAAGTACATTTCCCCTATTGACCCGACCGGGAATCGAACCCGGGACCACAGAGATGGCGTGCCGTCAAAATCCGGCCACTCGCCTCCCTGCTACGGTGTTGTGAACTAAAGCGTTTCTTATTATATATTTTTTAACTAAATATATACAAATGCAGAACATTTACTGTAACTTATCTTTACAATGATTGTGCAATCATAGGTGTTCATAAATAATGATTTATGCCTATATTATTTAAATGATTGTACACACGTATGATTTTGATTACCTAGCAACATATAGGCATAATTTGCACAATACCTACGTCAAATTTATCGCATGAGACGACAAAAGTTTCCATACTGTTGATTGGCTAATAGCACACCGCACTCATATTTTAAGCTAATGACGTCAATCGATTTTGACGTTTGTTAAGAGTGCGATAAATTAATGTTATCGTGTGGCGCATGCTAGGCCCGATAGAGCTTGTATTTGAATGTTGATAGTTATGCACCTATTAACACTCAAATTTCAAACTTTATGCGGCAAAATCGTTCGACAAAACAAATGTTATTCGGCTCCAGTGGTTACAAGGTCCTTGATTGTACCCGGAGTGATGTGGGTCGCTGTTGTGTTCCTTTCATGGTGTACGCGTGACATTTTCGTTGTCCTAACTTGTTTTTTGCATATTTAAGGCCCGTTATAACAATAAATTGCAAACGCTGTCTAAAGTAAGGGTCGAATTTTCAATCCACAGATAAATGCAAGATAACTATTCGAGATATAAAATATATAAATTGAATAAATAACACAGATTTTACTTGTAAAATTACTTAAAAAACTCATTTAGATTGTTAAATTTTTCTTTCTAAGTTTTTTTAGTAATTTTACAACTTAATTCCGTACATAAGTTTCCAGAAAACTGTATTTGTAAGTTACTAGCGGTCCCGGCGAACTTCGTTTGGCCTTAGAGGATTTTCCCATTTTCTGTTAAATTTTTTCTTGATTTTTCTTATAAACTTTACGGAGTCCGAGACCTTTCCAACGAATGGAAAACCGTGGAAATCGGTTCGTGCGTTTTTGAGTTATAGCGTCAGGAAGGAAAACCCGACTTATTTTTATATAGTAGATTTAATTAAATAAAAGAAAATAGACTAGTTAGTAAGTACCACAAAATATATTTTTTTCTGGTCTTCGAAACTGGTATCACAGAAATTATAGTACAATTTTGACGGTCTTATTGCTAGATAGCGATCTCTAACAGAGAACATTTAAGTTTTATTTTAGGTAAATCATTATATCTATATTTTTTGACATAAAGTAGTTTTGACTGAAACAAACATAATAAAAGATAAGTGTATGAAATTTACTGATAACATGTAGGTTATCTGGCTGAGGTTTAGTTCTTAAATAGAGGACACTAGTTAACATTTAATTAAGTGAGAGGATGTAATTTTGTAGGACAACCAACAAATTTTACAGTAAAAAGGACATTACATCCAAAATTTTAATAAAGTCTAAGTGCAAAATTCATTGACAGGCGGCCACGGCTTGCAAATGTGAGGTAATTAAGTTTGTTATAATATAAGTATGTATGTAGGCTTTATTGTATTTCGGAAGGGATGTAAAGATATCAATTCAAGAATTAAATATTAAAAAGGGTTAAAGTTACTGAGCAAAAATAATCCAGCATATATTTTTGTAAACTAATGTTTTAAAATCTGAATTTGAAAATGGGAAGGGTCTGAGATAGTCTGATAGGTAAGATAATTTCACAAGCGTTTAGATTGGATAGTGAAGAATTGGGAGTTGAAGAATGAGTAGGAAAAGTGTTATACCTCCTATAACACCACACACCTCGTTCCTTGATTGCTCATATCAGGTACCACCTTTGGGGACTGGTCTACTCCAGCTTACCTCTCGAAAGTAAATACTAACTTTAGTACTTAATTGTTTCAACACTCATCAAAACAAAACCACATGACTTAGTCCAAAGTCAGCACATAGCAATAAGTTAGATACTGCTACTGTAACTATTCTGCTGAGTCTTACCGGTGTCTTCTCGGTAGATATAGGTTCCGAACCGGAAGTAGAATCACTTTGCATTGTGTTCAATGACGATTCAAAAGTGTTATATGTAACCTACTTGAATAAAGAAATATTTGAGTTTGAATATCTAGAAAATTTAAGAATAGATAGTAGTTTTTAATCTATTACCTGGAACTCGTTTCCACGGTTACGCAGTGGATGTCAAAAAAAATATCATGTAGGTATTCTCAACCTTTTATTGATCGTACGCAAGAAACTTTACTTAGTCATTAAGTAGGTAACATTTTTTGCGCAGAAAAAGTTAGGTCTAGCCAAAAGGTGCCTAAAATTAATGGATCCATCTGGAATCACGTGTGAAGGAAACGGCCCCATTTGTAAAGATTCAGATAAACTCATGAATGAACGTAATGAGCTTCTTTCATGTTTAATATTTGCTTTTTTTTGTGTATTAGATTTGGTTTTGCGGGCCATTAACATAATTCAATTGTATACTATAATAGATGACTTAATAATTATATTTCGTCCATCGATTAAATAACTAATAAAAAGCCTGTTTTCATAAAACAAAATTTAAAAGGCAAATTAAAAACCATGTTTTAATTATATGTCATAAAGAGAGGTAGGGCATAGCGATTTGTCACTGGAGCAGCCCGACTGGTGAAACACCTACACCTTACAGAAGACCGCAGCCAAATAACAATCACTTCTGTGTTGTTGTGTTCCTGCGTGCGAGTAAGGTTTCCAGAGCTCCTGGGAGGTGCTACATTAGTAGCAAGGGTCAAGTCTTTAAGGTAAGGGCGATAAGTCCAGTAATAGCTTTATTTTGCTGTATTTGTCGACCTTAAGCTATTACCACTTAACATCAGGTGGGATGAGGTCAATCTTGAAGTACACTATAAAAAAAAAACGCATGAACTTTTGACTAATCTTTGAAAACGAAACCGTTTGTTATTCGTTTCGTTTTAAATTTAAATTCTAATATTCAAAGGTTTAAAGGATAATAACTCGAAAATCGAATACCTCGAGCAAATTATCACAAACTCGTACGAGTAGCTCATAAAATATCGAGCCATAAAAATATCCTTAGAATAATATCGGCGATGTGGAGCTGACATCCTCTGTTACTCCAGCAGGAGTCGTAAAAATGTTCTTAAGAGGACCCTGACGCCACTCGTAAGCTGCAGATTTGAGCTTGGACTTTTTATTCAATTCGTTTTTTATGCTAGGCAAATGTCCAAGTGCCTAAAACACTTGTTTCTTCAATTTACAAATGAAATATTATATTTTATTGACATGCATTTCCTTTTTTATATCACAATGTCGCAATGTCTATTACGTTCCAAAATGAGGTTAATTAACTTTTTCGTCTTGAACCTTGTAAGCTCTGTGTTTTAATTTCCAATAAAAATAAAACAAATATCCTTATGATAATTATATATATATAGGTATACGTCTCGATTTATTGAAATATATTAAACGAATACAAAGAGGAACAAATAAACTTAAGAGAACGTAATATAGTAAACTTTAACTAACTTACAAAATATTATAGTACATAGTACTATGTTGAATTCACCCGATTATGACCGCATACTTCAGCAGCGAATGTATAAAACTCCAGTCCCTTTTGTTCACGCTACCTTTGCAAAAAGGCAAGCCTTTTCTCGTCTTCCACGCCTCTATAACACAATCAGTAGTAAAGTAGATTTAAAAAATGTATGCTCTCGAATGGCCAAATTGAACACGGAATCGTACCTGTTGAAACTTAATTACGAAGAGACCGAAAATTTAATATCTTAATAAGAGAAAGAGACAGAAACCGTAGATACAGATATAGAAACACACACACACCAAACACACACACACACACACACAAACAAGCACGTTAATCACGGGCTTTACTTTTGCTGTAGTTTTATATAAGTTTTAATCTAAGTGTAATTTTAATTTTTTTTTTCTCAGTTTCCTCATTTAATATATATACATATATATAATCTTATTAATATATTTTTAATCTTAGGTCTTGGATGAAAATTGTGTTTTTTTATGAAAAAATCCAGTCCACCTCCATTTAAACTATCTTTTTTATTCGGAAGCACTGACCTACTTAAATATTAAATTTATTTAGATGGTCTAGGTGCTCTTAATGTATCGCCGTACATGAATATAAAAATGCCATAAATTTTTCAGCAGATATCTACGCGTCTCCAACGAAGACATTTTACAAGCATTGGATTTACATTTATTGATGGATGAAGGAAATTGCTTTGACTGAAAGTCTCGACTCTACATACTTCTATATCAATATTTATTTATTTATTTATTTATTTAGACTAACCAACATCTGTTTACATTAATAAATAGTATTAATACACAGTTATTTTACTTAAACTAAATGTAACAGATACTTAAAGGTTAGTTCCGCATGCACAAAATCAGGTTTCAGTACCTTACTTAAAAATTAATAGTTAAGCTTATAAGTTATTCAAATCTTAATTCAATATGCTAATACAGTTTTTAGTTACCTAGTTAACGGCTAGGGACTTGTTGACGCAGAAGCTCGGTGACGATCTTGTAAAACATACCCTTTGAGTCAAAATTAAAATCAATGGAATGACTAAGCTGATTTACCAATTTAGAGATTCTTGCTAAAGGACAGTTAGCACCTAAGAGTGTTCTGCGCAAGGGTGGACAGAGAGGCGTTATACTCTTGCGTGGGATTCTTGACGGAGCGCGAAATTTAAGGAGTTGAAGAAGCGTAGGGCTATCTATGTTACCTCTAATGAGTTTGAACATAAAAACCAAGTTGCTGCGATCCATGCGCATTCCCAGAGTCTCTATGTTAAAGTAACGCAGCCTGGAGTTGTAAGACTGCAGTTCCTTGGTTTTCCTCAGTGAGAATGTGAGATGCCAAAGAAAGCGTTTCTGCACTCGCTCAAGACGTAGCTTGTGAGTGGCGTAATGAGGTCTCCAAACCACGCAACAGTATTCTAATATACTACGTACCAGACTGTTGTAAATTAAAATTTTTGTTCCAATACATTTAAATTCCTTTGTATTTCTTATAACAAAGCCCAGGGCCTTAGATGCTTTACATGTAATAGCTTCGATATGGGGTATAAACGTAACCTTATTGTCAAATAGAACACCCAAATCTTTTACTGTATGAACTTCTTGTATTTTATGGCCCCCTATTTTATAATATGCATTTACTAATTCTTTTTTTCTGGAGAATTTGACATGTAAACACTTCCTAGGATTCAGAAGCATTTTATTTTTTTTACACCACATTGTTAATGCGTTAAGGTCATCCTGTAAGCGTTCTGTGTCTACCGGCCCGTCAATAATGCGTGCAAACTTGAAGTCATCCGCATACATAAAGAACTCAGAGTGTTGGAGACAGTCTGGGGCATCATTTATAAAAAGATTAAACAACGTGGGTCCTAAGTGCGATCCTTGAGGAACGCCAGATGATATTTTACGGCTAGAGGATTGGGAACCATTAATTACAACATAAAAAGAGCGGTCCCTAATGTAGGAGTCAAACCAAGATAGCATAGGTCCATGAATGCCATAAATACTAAGTTTACCCATAAGTATTCTGTGTGAGACTCTATCAAATGCCTTAGTAAAATCGGTATATATGACGTCATACTGCTTGCCAGCATCCACTGCCTGTATTAGGGATTCAGTAAAAGCCAAAAGGTTTGTAGTTGTAGATCTCGAACTAACAAAACCGTGCTGCTGGTCTTTTAAAAATAATTTCAGGTGATTCTGGAGGTAGGGACAAAGCAAGGATTCGAAAATTTTAGCAAAAGACGCGAGAATTGAGATGGGTCTGTAATTGGAAATTACATCGTCTTTTCCTGACTTAAACACCGGTACCATTCTAGCATATTTCCACGATCTAGGAAATATCCCAGAGGACAAAGATTTATTATAAATAATCAATAAAGGTCTTACGAGAGCAGTCGCACAAGATGCGATAAATACAGGAGGTATACCGTCTGGTCCTGTGCCTTTTCTATGGTCAATACTTTTTAAGGTTTTAATAAGAGTTTCGGAATCGATCACAGGTATTGTGAGTGAATAACTGTTGTTTACTAGTGAGCTCAAAAGATCATTGAGTTCAAGGTTCTTATCATCACTGGTATACACGAAGGAGAAATAGTCTGCAAATAGGTTAGATATTTCTGAGCTATTTGATGTAATTGTATGTCCGTCAGTTATAGTCAATGGGTATGAACTGGTACCACCACGCTTATTTTTTACATGTTTCCAAAATGATTTCGGGTTGTCTCTAATATTACTTTCAGTTTTATTTATATAGCTTTTGTATAACGTGTTAGCAAGTTTATTGCAGCGTTTACTTAATAATTTGATTTGTAGTTCATCCATAGGGTTTTTATATATTTTAAAACGACGTCTTATTGTATTTTTTTCTCGAAGTATCTTTATTATTTCCTTATTGAACCATGGTGGGTACCGTTTAGACTTAGGAGGGCAAATAGGTACATAGTTTTGGATGACAAATTGCAGGGTCTCGTATAACACTTCTACCATCTCGTCTACATGAGACATTTTACCAATTAGTGAATCCCAGTCCTGGGCATTAAGATAATTCCGTATTTTATCATAATTTGCTTTGAAAAAATTAGGCCTAAGATTGTTAGCTACATACGGTAACCTTGCTTGTTTTGGCAGTTTTATATCAACATCTAAGGGTGGATGATGTCTATCAATATTGACCAAAGAACTGCAAGATGCACTCACATCACATGACAAAAATGAGGATAGTACTAAGTCAAGTATTCTACCAGAACTGTTTTTTATATGATTCAATTGACTAAGTCTACAAACATTTAGAAAATCCAGGAAATGTTTACAAGTCACTGATAAATTAGAATTACGAATATATTCATCGGTCGTTCCCCAGTCTATTTTACTTAGGTTAAAGTCCCCTACAATTAAAAAGTCCATACTATCAGTACAACTTTCAAAAACAATATTACAACAATATAGGAAGTGATCAAGAGTGGATAGCTGTACTGGTGGGGTGAGATAAGTAGCAAGTAGTGAGATAATATACAATACTTCTACGCCAATGTTATAGTTATTTATTTATTCATTAAATTTTCTTATAAGCTAATAGATTGTATCCAAAACGCTTACAAGATTAATGAAAATAATGTAAAACACACAATTAATGAACTACAATTGACAAATTAATAGATTGATTCTAAAAGCATTAAATTACAATGATGCACAAAGAGGGAAAAACAGGAAATGTCAGTCACCCAGAGTGAGTCATGATAACAAAAATTAGAAAAAAAAAATGTCAAATATTTTTCCAAAAAAACAATTTAAATATAGTACCTATATAAAATTGATGTTATTATACGGAATTGGTTAACCTAATATTTTTTTTATAATGCACTTCAAGATTGACCTCATCCCACCAGATGTTAAGTGGTAATGAGGTCCTAGCTTAAGGGTGACAAGTACAGCATAATAAATATATTACTGGACTTGTCGCTCTTACCTTGAAGGCTTGACCCCTGCTACTAATGTAGCACCACCCAGGAGCTCTGGAAACCTTACACACACGCAGGAACACAATAACACAGAAGTGATTGTTATTTGGCTGCGGTCTTCTGTAAGGTGGAGGTATTTCACCAGTCAGGCTGCTCCAGTTCGAGCGATAAATCGCTATGCCCTACCTAACTTATCTATCGACAAATTTCTAGCTTACACCTCGTATAATTTAATACTATCCGTAACTGTAACGGATCGATTTTCAATTATTGGAACCGGGTATAAAAGCATCATGTGAAATAAACTTACCTATAAATTTTAAGACTTTCGCGTTCCATTTTAAACATTTAAAATAATTTAACGGGTCAAAACGCGACACCATTTTTATTTAGTAGTTAATACGAACTACTTACTGCCCGACGTTTCGGTTAGGTTGCACCAACCGTGGTCACGTGGTCAGTCAGCTCGTAAATAAAAATGGTGTCGCGTTTTGACCCGTTAAATTATTTTAAACTTACCTATTTTTTACTAAAACAAAATGAAGAAAAAGATTAAGTTTTGTGCCTAAGTTTTTAAACAATTAGATTAAACATATAAAAATGCAATCAAGGTAAAACAAACCTTATTAATTCAATCTTCGAAGATTCACCAGCCCTTAGCAGGAGGATACATCACCGTCAGAATTACTTCAGCTAGATTACGCGAGCAAATCATCTAGAACAAGAGCTTCTGAAGTTGGGGCATGGCGATTGGTCCATATTTAACGTTAATTAAGTTAACTTTTAATAGGACAAAATTCTTTACGCGCATTTTAAACGGGACAAATAATGAAACTTCGAATGATTTCAAGAATATGCTGGTTACTGCATCAAGTCAAAGACAAGGTGCAATGGTGGTAATTACGGCCATTAGTGGACTATTATACGCTGATGATGAGATTAGGATGATAAGAGGCGCCTTTAAAAGAATCAACTTACAAAAAACTTGACATAGCAATAACCTACTAATATCATTTTTAATCTTAGGTTTTAGGCAACAAAGGTACATTTAAGTACAATTATTTAAAAAGAACGGAAATAGGGATGACAATTCGGTAAAAAATAAGGATTTTACCTATTTAGACTATCAGTTCCTTGATTTTTTTTAATTTTTAGTTAATACACTTCAAAAATACACTGTTAATACGGAAGTTTACTAAAAAAATCAGTTCAATCCTTCTTTTAGATTACTGAAAAATGTTAAAGACACTAATTCTTCGATATTCTTAAATCATAAAATCAAAAAATGTTTAAACCTCTATAGTAAGCACTTATATCATATTGCGGATGACATTCCTAAGAATATAAGATACGTTGTGTTGAAAAAAATTTAACGCAACATCAGTTTTTAATACAGTTTTAAAAGACATTAAGTACTCAAGTAAATGTGCAGTTTTGAGACGTAAGCTAAAGCAGACAAGCGCCCAAAAGTGGCAAGTGTGTTTAAAATCACAGGCCAAACCTTAGTATTTTTATCCCAGGATATGATTAGTGCACCTAAGCTTCAGTAGTCCTCAATCCGTTCTAATTGCGAGTCCGTCGAAGCTAATGTTGGTTATGTATTCGTCGGTGCTCTCAGGCGAGCGGCAATGGATGGCGTCGTAATGGTAACATGTGAATTAGGGAATGGCTTGATAATAGACACTATTTGTTTAACGTCTGGAGCTTTGGTTATATATTTTTTTTTTGTTTCTGGATCTATATTTTGGCGTGCTTTGAATCTATTCTAATATTTTAAAGCTGAGAGATTTGTTGTTTGATTAATTGAACGCGCTATGAATGGCTGCTTCAAAACAAAAAAAAACACCTTATTTACAGGACCGCTATCCCTACTTATTATCGAACGTACCTGGGTTTCGTCGTATTTAAATAATTATTAAATAAAACCCGGTTGTTTTATATGACGTATATAATGACATATCCAAACCGACAAAAGCAAAACGTATCAAAAAACAGTATGTATAAAACAGTATAATAATAACATTAAAAAAGAGGTCCCATTCAGGGACACTACTAATATTATAAATGCGAAAGTTACTCTGTCTGTTACGCTTTCCCGCTTAAACCTCTCAACCGATTTTGATGAGATTTGGTATAGGTATACGTTGAACCTCAAGAATAGACATAGGCTACTTTTTGTTAGAAAATAAGCGGGGATGGGGGTACCTAATACCACCTTTGAAAGTTATATGGGAAAATGTTTATTTTGTTTAATATGAGATATGGGTCATTCTACTTTTTAGTGCAGGTTTTTGCGCTGCTAAAAATAGGTTTAATTTTTTTTTTCATTAGAGATAAATTAAGTAAATTAACTGTTTTTATGCGTAATTATATCCATATAATTGAAATTAACTGCCAGCAGCGAATTTTGTACATATTTCTTTCTGAAAATGAAGGTTTTGCAGACCAAGGTAGAAAAATCAAACCACTTTGTTACCAATCTAAATATTTTTATTGAGCAGCTTCAGCCACTCAATACAAACAAACAATTAACAAAACGTATTTTAGGAACATAAATCTTTCTCTTCCATAAATATAATAAGAAATTATCATTAATTAAGTCTTTTAAATCACATTAAATGACAACTATGTTACCATTGTGCACTTTTGTTTGCAAAGATTTGACATAAAATGTATATATGTAAAAATATATTAACAACGTATTTAACATTGATATTAAAAAATATTATCTTGCATCCGATAAATCTGTAATGTAGCTTATTATGCCAATTGTACAACTTAAATTGAAAAACCTATACTTAGAAATAAGGACATAATGGTAACACAGTTGTGCAACAGTAACAAACTTGTTTCAATAGACAATTCTCTTCTCTACAAAAATAGCTAATCAGTCTCTTAGTTGCCACAAAGGTTGAAGATTATAATTTAATCCTATTATCATATCCGTTTTACCAAAATCACAGCACTTATGCAGGTTGGATTACTTAAAAATTAATCAATAATTGCAGTCATAGTTCAAACACTGATGTTGCAATCGTCTGTTCTTCAAATATTTTCGCGAAAATTCTTTTTTCTTTTCGATTCTTAATTTTCTTGTACCGTTCTTTTATCGCATTCGTCAAAATTTTGTACTTTCCAGCTGTTTTGTCACTATTCTTAGCTTCATTTTTTTTACTTCGGTTCGGTTTCGGTTTAAATCTATGACACTTCTTCTTTTGGTATTTTCTCTCAGCTGCTTCTAGCTTTTCTTTCAGATTTACGATTTCTCTATAGAGTTTAGTTCTGTCCCTTCTCTCCTGTTTTCGTCCACGATTCTTCGCAGAAATAGAAGCTGATGCATATGAAGTCACCGTTGGTGTTGATCGTTCCTTAGCAGAACGAGATAGAAATACTGACTGTCTAAATGTATATATGTGATGTGTCTGTCTTCTGTAAAAGTTAAAACATTTCATTATAGTACTTATTTTACCGTCAGCAATTAAAGTGAGTCTGCAAACAAATGTGAAATTGTTAAAATATAAACCTGTGGGTCGATACGAACAAATCAACTTAAATAAAATTAGAAAGAATCAGTGACAGAGCATACTTATAAATGCGTTACCACAGCGGAGTAACAAAATAGGCCGGTAACACAGTTGTAAAATAACATGATGCTACCTGATAATTACAAAATGACCACATAATTTGCAAATCCAGCAATAGAATACAATTCAGTGACATAAATGCCACGTATCAATAATTAAAACATAACGTAATAGTTCTGAAACTTACCTTTTCGCCGGGTAACAAAGTGCACACCAAATAAACACACGCGTCTTGATTCACAACATGGTGGGGACTGAGTGGCGGCACGTGGCTTACTGCCATTTCCCTTCACCCCCCTCTTTTAATGCCCAACCTACCCAATCGAGCCGACCAGTAACGGTACAGTGACATCTAACGATTTTTTGAGAAAATACCAGTAACATAGTAGTACCGTATTGCGCTTCTTCCTTAGGGACAAAACTAAAGTAATTATTTTGAAAAAAATAAAGCTTATAAAAATATATGAGCCCTACATAAAAAACGCAAACATATTAAATAAACATAATATTTTTTTTAAACATAGGACTACACTGTAAGAAGAATACTTTTTTTGGTTAAGTTAGTCCGCGTATTGGGTTGGGGACACTTTGCAATACTATGGAAAACAACTATGTTACCATAAAGTTCCACTATGTTACCCTTAATCATCTTAAAATAGGCAAAATTTCAAATTTAAATGTTATTAGTAGTTAAGGAAATATTACGGAAGTTTCATGTGTTGCGCAATTTTTTTTTATTTCATTAATAAAATGGCAGATCGACATTGTTTTGTCTGGGGGACACAAAAACCTGCACTAAAAAGTAGAATGACCCATATGAAATTTGGCACAAATATAGTTCGAAACTTGGATGAATATATTAGGGGAGATAGGGGTAAAACCGACCATGAAAGGATGTAGTCCACGCGAACGACGTCGCAGAGACAGGTAGTACTAGGCTTGAAACATCATGCTGTGACCAATAGGATAGTACGCGGGCGAAGCCGTGACAGGTCACTAGTGTTAAATAAAATTCTTTATTCAAGAGAGCATTACTAAATACAAAATAGCTTATTGCTAAAACTGTGTTTACATATTTGGTTTTACAGTCGATATCGGGTTTAATTCCAAATAATTAATAGTGATTTTTATACTTAACTAGCGGTCCCGGCGAACTTCGTTTCGCCTTAGAGGATTTTTCCGCTTTTCTGTTGAAATTTTTCCTAAATTTTCTTTTCTATAAACCTCACGGAGCCCGAGACCTTTCCAACGAATGCACCGTGGAAATCGGTTCGTGCGTTCTGGAGTTATAGCGTCAGGGAGGAAAACCCGACTTATTTCTATATAGTTGATTAACCGTAGTTTGTACCAAAATGTTCTTTAAATTATGAGAAACGTTATCTGTAAACCATCATTTCATAAATTTAAACTTAGGTTAATTTTAATGCTTTAATGTAAGAAGGCAAGTAATTAAATACTATGGTTCCATTATCAAATGTACATTTTCAAAAATTATACAAAAGTATTTATGAATTGTCAAATTATAGTAAAACTACCAAAATATTCAGAATGCTATAAACATCTAAAGGAACCGGCAAGAAACTGAATAATTACTCTTCTGATGACTCCCGTAGCCGAGAAGCGAGCAGACCCGACTTTGGTGTCGCATCTGTAAGGTTCTGGGTTCGATTTCCAGTCAGGTTAATATGGAAAACGATATTTTTTATCTTTTCCTCGGGCCTGGGTGCTTAGCTACTTGCTATGAAATCAGATCAATGTATGTAATGTTGTCTAATGTTTTATATTTTGTCATTATAAGTATACTGTAAGTTTGTCTAATAAAATAAAAGTTCCCCATATCTAACTTGTATAGATTTGGGTAGTCAGTTTTCTCACTTCATCACTTTCTTGTAAGAAAGGTCAGATCGTCCTCTGTCCTCGCATTCCAGCTATTCACAACACACAGACAAGGGTATTACAGGGTACGTCTGCCGCAAGCTTGGCGGCGTATTTACATTATACTGGAATCAACTAAATTCATTACAATATTTGATAGTGCGTGATGCACTGAACTTGCGAATTTTAAATATTTTGAAAAAACAGATTCGTTAAGTGTATAGTCATACGGCAGAGGGCACTTTCGAGAAGTTTAGAGGTTAATAAAGAAAATATCATCGCCTACGAAAACTTCTTAGCTTAATTGGAAGAGTAGAACGCGCGGTACGCAAGCAGGGATGATTTTTTCTTTAAAATATCTTCTAAAATCATATTTTATGTAAGCTTTGCACTTTTTGACGACCTCCGTAGCCGATAGGCGAGCGTGCTGGACTTTGGCGTCGCGCCATCTCTGAGGTCCCGGGTTCGATCCCCGGTCGGGTCTATATGGGAAACGAACTTTTCTATATTGTTTAGGGTCTGGGTGTTGTGGTATCGTCGTTGTTTCTGATTTCTGTAATATAAGTGCTTTAGCTACTTACCACAGAATCAGAGCAATGTATGTGATGTTGGCCAATATTTGTTTATTTATTTATTTGCAAAAGCATTTAGGAATAGTCAGTACAAGTTTAGTATTCTAGCGCTGTGGTCGGAATGGTGATGATGTGGAAAAAACTGGCAAGAAACTCGATACTTAGATACTATTTTAAAAATTTGCAAATATGTAAACATGCATAAAAACAGTAACAATCTTACATCGAATTACTAATTCAATCTACACAATAATAAATGACGGCTATTTACAAGTTTTCACTTGTAGATATATGTATCTTTAGCAAATCTGCAACCAGGGACCACAGAACCTCACCACCCCCATGTAATTGATTGTCGTGTGTCTAATCTGTTTGAACTGGGACAAGTTCGTCCCTTAACTTGCTGTATAATTTTTGATAAAACTCGCCGAGGGTTAAATGAGGAAGTGCGGCGCTAATGGAGTGAGAGGAGTTCGGGAGTGTAGGGTTAACTTCGACGTGAAAAAGTTAAGGGAAAGGTGCTCAAGTTTGAATATTTTTTGGGTTCAGTGACGAAATATAAAATTAATATTATTCTATCATTAAAAAATAAACTCTCAATTATTATATTCATTTTTTAACTCTGCGGTAAGAAGCTAAAGCACTTATGTTATTTAAAAAACTGAAACAACAACGGTATCACAACACCTAGGCTTGAAAAAGTTTAGTAGATATGTCACCGTAAGATTATAAACATCGTTAGATTACAATCTATCTCGTGAGATTTTAAACTGACGACAGATTGTGAACCGTAACATATGATTGCAATTTAACGTATCATTTTTCGCTATATTATAATCTATCGACGGGAATCGCTTAAATTTTAAACCAGCGTAGAACAGAGTGCATCTCGCGCGCTGATTGGTTGAACGTTATGTGCCCCACCGCTCCAGCATTCGCCATATTTGTACATATCAAACGATATCACATACCTTTCTTTTGTTCTGTGTTAAGGACTTGAAGCACTTGTGTTATAGAAATAAAAAACAATGACGGTACAACAACACCCAGACCCGAGACATAACAGAAAAGTTCGTTTCCATATCAGGTCTGTACCCATAACTTTGACACTAAGCGATCTCTTCCAGACATTTATCGAGTAGAAAAAATAATTAACAACAAGTAAATTGAAATATGAATCAAATTAAACCATAGCAATGCACAGAAAATTGTAATAATAATTATGATATAAAAATAGAAACAAATTAACAAATATACATTGATAAACGGAAATATGCACTGTTATATTTATTTAAGACAAAATTAGATTCTAAAAAAACTTCCATATTGGAAATAATCCCAAAGAAATACAAACAAATCCACGGTCAAAAGTAAGCAGATTTTTAGCCAGAAAATATCTGTACCTGATTCTTTGATGGGAGCTTTAGATATTTTTTACTTTTGAATTTTTTGTCACTTTGACTTCCTTTATCTTGTCTATTATTATCACCCTACTTTTTTCCTTTATATTTCTATCTTTACTCCGATAGATATAAATAAACTTGGAGTGTCTGTTTGTAATATAAAAAACCGCTTTTACTACATACATATGAATATTTATACTAAAATATATATTTTTTTAATTTTTGTCGGTATGTCTGTTTAGCCCGGCTAATCTCTGAAATGGCTGAACTGATTTTGACAGGGCTTTTACTGGTAGGTAGCTGATGTAATAAGGAGTAAATTGGGCTACTTTTATTTTAGAAAAAGAATTAAATTTTATTAAAAAAATCGAAGTTCCGTAGTCCACGCGAACGAAGTTGCGGGCACAGCTATATTAAACATAATTATCTCTTCCTAATCCTTCCTGTTCCTGTTCCTTCCGTAACAATTTCAATAAGCTAGAAAAACGTTTCTATTTCAAAATGCAGGGTCTGCTTTTTTCGTACCGAAAAAATCCTTTTCCCCAGTAAGTAAATGCAGATTAAAAAGCTATCCTTTTTGCTCGGCATTGTCAGACCGGGGTCTAAAAACCCCACTATCAAAGCAGCTGTTTTTGCTGCGACCAGTCTCCCCCACCCCGTTCCACCCTTTCTGCCTCTTGTCCCATCGCACCTTCGTCACTCGTAATGAAACCATTATTTCATCATTATCACGTAGTCAAGGATGTCACTCTGTATACTTTATGATTGTTTTACAAGCTGTTGGTCAATGTTTACCTAGTGCTTTATCTTTCGTTTTACCGTAATTAACATACTTAGTTTAGCGTAGCATCTTAATTTTGATTGTATTGTTCATGTAAGCAAAAACTGTAATCTACTTTATAAAAATCAGGTACGGAAATTGTAAAAAAAATTTAAAAATGATTTAGAAATAAATAGAAATAAATCATTTTTAAATTGGGTACGGAGGAATGAATTCTGATTAAATTGTCATAGCCATTACATTACGGTACCAGGGTCTCAGAAAGCGGATGGAGGCGGCATGTCTCGACAGTGTGCACGTCTGAGCGCGAGCGGCGGATATGACGCAGGTGACGGATGGGGACAATCCGCAGTGGAACTGACGGGAGATTTACGCGCTGACACTTGAGCCTGCACAGATCAGGCGTACAGAGGGTGCAACTATCATAGTTACAGAGTAAAAATCACGATAGTATTTAACAAGTTTTCTCTTTTCCCCGATCCAATATTTTAAGATTCGTAATTTGTCAAAAATTACTATCTGTTTTTCTATGAGTCGTTAATTTTAATTTCAAATTTACTTACCTTTATCAGCTGTCATCAGTCGTTTTAAGCATAGTTTTAAGCTTACGCCTCAAATAATTTAAAACTATCCGGAACTAGAACTATTCGTTTTTCAAATATTGAAACTAGGTGTTAAAGATGGTGGCCGTATATTTTTTAACGGTCTGTTAAAATAGTGGTTCAGAGTCATGACCATAACAAACATTCGTGTGATGAACATTTGCGTTCGATCATGGCGAGCACCTGACACTGAAGGTAGGGGACGCCAGGCTTATCCTTCACCTGGCATCTCCGATCCCATGTGCTGTGTGACTCTGCTTCCTACAGCCACTGCAAACACCTGAGATTCTCACTCTGGTTCTCTCTCCACAAGATGGTTGGTGAACTGTAACCTACTGGTCGCGAGGGGTCACGACATCACGACACAATTTTTCGACGACGAAATTTAGCTTGCATTCAGCGCACTACTGCCGGATGGCGCAAGACGATACACCGATGCCCACCTCGGGGTCTTTCTTGGGATTTAAAACAAATAAATAAATGCGTCAGACAATCCCACCAATCACCTGGTCTCAAACTAAGGTTTTTTCTTGTACTATAAGCACCAGACGACTAATAACTAAATACTAACTTGGGGCGTCAACCAAGTACACCCAGACCCAAGTCAATTTAGAAAAGTTCGTTTTCCAAATTGACCCGACCGGGACTCGAACCCGGGACCATTCGCGCTTCGGCCGCCTACCTTAGCCACTGCGCCACCGAGATCGTCAATCGATTTCCCTGTGTTTTATCTAAGGCTCGGTAGCCAGGCCAACCTCAACGGATCGGTCTACAGTGTTTGTAAGTCCTCCTTTTCCGACAAGATGTGGTCCAGCGGGGAAACGAATATCATGTCTTTAGTCAGGACAACATTCTAAAAGTGGTTCCGACAGGTCAGTCAAAACTTAAAAGTCATTTTCATATTTTATCATCAACTCGCTTTGTTTTAGAAAGTTCAAACGAATTAAAGCGTTGTTCACTGGAGCTCGCAATCGATTTATAGTTTTAGCTCGAATCTAAAGACTAACCCAATACATTTTCGTTTTTACATGAATATTCAACGCTTTATCTGCTATCAATAATTTATTCAAAACAAATTAAAATATTTCACATTTTACAAGGTATTGTTTTGAATTTGTATTTATATTTCAACAATAGCTTGTTCGTTACGAGTAGAATAGCTGAACTGTTTTTGTTTCAGTTGAATACAAGGTTCACTACAAATTTCAACACAGTTTAAACAAATTCATGAAGTTGTATGCAATTTAAAATCTTTTACATTTGTTTTTTATAATCAAAAACCTTCAAAAGCAAGTCAAAAATATTACTTGAGGAAATTCAGAACGTTTAGTTAATTTATTTGTTAATTTACCTTCGTTAACATAAATATTAAGAGAATAATTTTATTTTAATTATGAATGAATCCACTTATCTCTTTTCTTACCCATAGATCTACTACAAATCTCTTAAAAGTACTTTTACTGGTTAAAAATTGTTGTAAAACAAAAATTTTCACTTTTTAGTTCTTATACTTCTAAGAAGTTCAGTGTCTAGTGAACGTGTTAAAAGCGAACTTAAATTTGTCTGTCTGCATATCCGTCGCGCACTTACGCTAAAACAACGGAATCAATTTAAAAGAAAAATTTAGGTTAGAACCTGGGTCGTAGGTTCTAGTTAAATGATAGTTAAGTGATAGTTCTCTTAAATTATAATAGTCATATTAGTCGTATTCTCTTGCACTATACATCTTACTCCAATCATACACCGCACTAACGCACTCACGCACCTACATGCGCATGCGTTTGTGCTAATACACATACAGAGACACACATCAAATGCACGCAGTATTGTATTTAATACAAACATAATTAATTAATATATATGACTCTCACGTGACAGGCTTCGCCTAGTGTGAGTGTGATTGTTTCGATATATTCGTAAAGTTTAAGTTTAAAGGCTAATAAACACATTGTTTTTTTTATGGGTGGAAATGCTTTGACGCACTGTTCCGCAACCAGAGGGAGGTGGCGGCATATGTGGGACTCCCTGCCTTGCAAAGACAGGAGGAAACGGTGTGTGCGACCTGCAACGGGCAGGACTACCCCCTTAAAACCCTCTTTGGACCTCATTGCCTAAGTGGTGGTGCTGAGGGAAATTGGTTCAACTTGACCAACCAAAACACCACCGGTGGAAAGGCCGCTAACACGGCCATCCATAGTGATTGGGGGGAAAGAGGAATAGCCCATCCAACTGAGACCGGTACAATGCGGGCTGAGGTACCCTCACAGCCTCACATCATCAGCTGACCAGCCTCCGCGTAGTAGCTAGGTGCAGACTTTTGCAAAAGTCGCCTTCTTTTGCCAATCCTACAACCCTAGATTCAACAGCTAAAACCACTAACCATCGAATAACTAACGGGAATTTAACTAAGTTTCAATAGTCTTTCCCATCTCCCACTCGGCTTCTTATCTTTGGCAGCCACTAATCATCCCCACCTGCCCGGGGCACACAATAACTGTTTGTTTGTCCGGGACAGATTGCCGACTTGTTATTCTACTGGGGACCCGGGAAAAACTTTGCGGGATGTCAGCACTTTCCATAATTGGTGTTTATTGATTCGGGACGATGGACACTTTGGGGGGTAAGTGGGTTCGATTTGGAAACTAATTGGGACGTTAAAGTGGTATGGCTGTATCATTTTGGCGATGGGTGTTATAAGTTTGACGTGTCTGTCTGCCTGTTTGTGTGTTTAACTGTCTTTGAAATCGTGGATTGAAAATTAAAGAATCAATTGTGATTTGTTTCGTTTTTGTTTAAGGTAAATTAGACGGGTCGGTACAAAAGTGCCAGTTTGCTATCAGTATCGAAATTGTAGTAAAGTTTTAAAATTTAACAAAAATACTTCGAAATGTAACAATTATAGTGTCGTTGTTATTATGGTAGAGGTTGGGTAGAGGCGATGGTACATATGGCAAAAAGCGAAGAATCGCAATTTTTTTTTTGTCTTTGGTTTAAAGTGATGACAATTATGATCAAGCAATGAAATCAATCAAATATTCAAGTACTGTAGGTCTCGTGTAGTAGTTTTGATTTAAATGAATGCAATGAAAAGAGTTTTTGCTATATGTCACTCACGTTGGGCCAAGTCACAAGCAAATAGTTTCGTTTTGATAAGGGTTGAAACATAAAATACCTATTTATTTTTGAGAAGTAAGACGGAGCGGTCCAGTCCCCAAAAGTGGTATCTGTTCACAAGCATGACGTATGTCATGTGCCAGCCATCGATTCCCTCCATCAATGATAGTATTTTAAATACATAAGCAAAGTCTCAAATTGCTCCGACGAAAACATCAGTCAAAGCAAACATTTCTCAATTATTCTCTTACAAGCCAAGCTAATTAATGCGGTTAACTTAATCCAAACATACGATATCTTTATTAAAATATAGAGACTAATAATTTCCAGTACTTAAATCTCTTAATTAATTTAATAACCTGTGATGTTTGAAATTTAACCTTACTGGTATTAAAATCTTTAGAGAATATTGTATGAAGGTTGAATCATTATTTTTAAGTAGAAAATCCAGTGTGGAATGTATCCTGCTTCACAGACGTTAATTAAAATCCACAGGGAGAGCTGTTTTATAAAGTATTTTAATTGCAACTTTGCGCCTGATAGTAAGGCTTACTCTTTTGTTGTAAATAGAAGGTGAAACCGAATATGTTTGGTTTGTTATTCCGTGTAATATTTAATTCTTTGATTTTAATGATGAGTATTTAACGACCTCCGTAGCCGAGAGGCGAGCGGGCCAAAATTTGGCGTTGTGCCATCTCAGAGATCCCGGGTTCCGGATCTCCGGTCGGATTATGGTAACGAACTTTTCTATACTGTCTCGGGTCTAAATGTGGTGATACCGTCGTTGTTTCTGATTTTTGAAACACAATAACAAAGTGCTTAGGCTACTTAGCACAGTATTAAAGCAATGTATGTGTTTTTGTCTGATATTAATATTCATTTATTTAGTATCGACTGTTTTCCAAAATGATATACAACATTTTTGAAATGTGATTAAATGCTGAACAAGTCTTTTTTAAGAGTTTTTTTTTAGTTTTTATTTTTAATATTGGAAATATAAGTCCGAATAACTTCACGATGACATTTCCATGATATCAGAGTCATTTCAAATATTAGGTTAAGTGTGCCCGGAATAAATCAAATCTTAGTATACTCATCGAAAGTGAATATCAATAACGGCAACATCGTTCCCCTAAACGTTTCATACTGGAAGCAAATGCTCCCTGGAATTAATATTCATCTCCATCAAACTCAATGGATTATCGACTTTGTTACATAGAAGATGGACGGCCGAGAGGAATCGGTCAAGTGTGAGTCGGGCTTAGATATTGGAGACTAGCATGCGGAATGCGTAAAATGTATCGTATGAGACGACACAAGTTTCGATCCTGTTGATTGGCCATTTATGTGGCACATGTGCAAATCGTGTTCTTCGCAAATAGTCATAAATTATTAACATAGGATAAGGCATTGTTACTAACCCAAATAGACCTAAGTTGTCTGAATAAATAAATAAATAAATAAATAATAGCACACCGCACTCTTATTTTCAACCAATCAGCAGCTGACGCACTGACTTCAATCGATTTGGCGTCTGTTAAGAGCGCGATAAAATTCAACCGCATGGCGCATGCTAGGCCTATTTGAGAACCTGAGGTGGTGCTGTGGTAGTCATGGCTGAGCCGAGTTTCCCGTAGCATCACCATTAACGGCGATGAGGTCCAATCGGGGGCTTTTAGTGGGTAGTCCTGCCCTTCTCAGGGCGGGGAGTCCCACACAAGCCGGTACTTCCCTCGGGTACATCAATGTATTTCCCCTCGCTACAAAAAAGGCCTATATGAGAAAAACAGGAAACTGTACCTACATTAAAAAAAATTTTTTTCGCTTTTAAGGGGTAAGAAATAATAGTCGTGAAAAGTAAGTTCAACCTTGCACTATGGTGATTTTCAAGTATAGCTAGTAGGCAAATATCTCAAACTTCACTTCAAATATCTGTTCATTGATATGTCTATAAAATCAATCTATAAAATTAAGTCTATAAAATCAAGACAATTTATTGATATTTGAGCTAGCATTTGGCAATTAACTCCATTGTCAATCGACAACAAGACTACGAACCAAAACCAACGTGTTTTTGGTGAGTAAAATTTTCTGCCTACCCTGACTTAAAACTGTGTCGACAGTGGCGACTATTTTCTAGTTTTCAAGGTGAACTATCGACAACGCATTAGTTGATGTTTCTTTTATTTTTCCCTAGAACCCTAAACAGGGGACGTTCGAACCACCGGCGTGGCTGAGCCGACAATATCGCGGTGACACAGGGCGGGCCGCGACCTAAGCAACGCATTATTCTCTCAAGAGGCTTTTAAGGACGGCAATTGTTGAACCTTTGAATTCGCCCAAACTTCTGGAAGAGATTTAATTTCTTGCTCGGAATGTTTACGTGGAGTTTCCGGGCACTTTTTTACTTTTGATATGTTTACTTCTATTTCTTTAAAATATTTATAACTAGCTTCTGCTCGTGACTTTTCTCACATTATTCTGGGATAGAAAAAATTAAACTTGTAAATCTGGTTAAACCTTTAAGTTTGCCCAAACTTTTGGAAGAAAATTAATTTCTTGCTCGCCGAATTTTTACATCGAATTTTGCGGGCACATCTTTACTTTTAATTTAAACATGTTTACTCCTACTTCTTAAAAATATTTTTACCCAGCTATCACCTGCAAGATTGCTCATATTTTTTCGGGAATAAAATATTTTTATGTGTAAATCTCGATGAACACGAAAGCTCCGCGAATATTTACGAGAAATTACGCAGGCACATTTTTACTATTTGATACGTTCACTCCCATTCCTTAAAAATATTAATAACTAACCATTGCTCATGACTGTATTTGCGTCATTTCGGAATAAAAATAATCATGCCCCACCGTTGAATTCGCTGAAACTTTTGAAAGATATTTCATTTCTTGGTCGGTAAATGTTTACATGGAATTGGCGGGCAATGTCAGCTATATTTCCTGGAACACTAACTTTTATAATGGGATAGAAGCCTCTGAAATTGAGCAAGGCATTATTTTCGCATGAAAATATAAAACATACATAAAATTGATTCGTTAAAAAGATGTCAGGTTAAGTGAAAAAAAACGTGAATGTAAAAAATAATCCCTACTAATATTATAAATGCGAAAGTAACTCCGTCTGTCTGTTACGCTTTCCTGCTTAAGCCTCTCAACCGATTTTGATGAAATTTCGTATAGGTATACGTTGAACCTCAAAAATGGACATAGGCTACTTTTGTTAGAAAATAAGAAGATGGGGGCAATACCACCTTTGAAAGTTTATATTTTTTATTTATGAAATTTTTCTTTTTTAAGGTAGAGATATTAAATTTGACACAAATATAGCTCGAAACTTGGATTAAAATAAAGACTACTTTTTGTTTCGAATATTAGGGGAGATAGCGGTAAAACCGGATGTAGTCCACACGAACGAAGTCGCGGGCGCAGGTAGTTTTCTATGTTTTAAACGCAAAACCTGAGGTCATCAGAAAATATCAGCCTATTTATTAGCTCATTCCAGAACTAAGGCCATAAACATATTTTCATAGTTATTTCAGGGGAAAAATATTCCAGGTCTTAATTTAGTATTTTGTCTATCTTTTTACTAAACTCTGTAGATTTTCCGTGAAACAGAAACAAAGATACATACATACATCTATTTTTACATCCATACATTCTGTCAGAATTTAAGTGGCGTGATGATTTCTAAAAATAACAATGTGTCTATTTCATTGTTACAGGAGGAGTGTGGTCACTCAGAAACCTCTCAATATCGGTACCTCGCGCTGTCCTCTCGGGAGAGGGCCAGTCAGCGATCCTACAGTGTTCCTATGACTTGGAGGGAGCTGCATTATATTCCATAAGGTAAAGCTTTTGTATACCTCGATGGCGCAGTTGCTAAGTTAGACTCCCAAAGCACGAAAGGACCTAGGTTCGATTCCCGATCAGATGACCAATCTTTTTTGTTTAGTTCATCAGTTAGACTACCAAAAAACATAACACACATGTTTTTTCTATTATGTAACAATGTTACCAAGATATATTGCCTTAAAATTCTTTGCAACGTCATTTCTTTGTAAAGTTTTTTTACGAAATAGTGAAGTAAATACACCACTCCATTGAACTAGATGCGCTGTATGATTATAATTTATTATGCATTTCAAATTTTTTTATGAAAAATATTGTTTTCAATATTTTGGGTACCACTTGATATCAATTGGGGAATAATCCCCATAAGTGTTTTTGATTTAAACTAACCCCCTATGCAAGCCCGTGTTTGTATATCTGTCTGATTGTCTGTCTGTGTGTATGTTTGTCTCAATACGACAAACAGATGACGATTATTACATTAGCTACGATACCAACATCGATGCTCCCGAACGAAAAAACCGATTTAATTTGTTTATTTTTAAATTTTGTCACGTTGTATGGAAATTCAAGATGGCCGCCGCCCCAAAATGTCGGTTTGCAAATTTTGATAGTACCTACAACCATAATATTGGTGCCAAATATAAAAAATTGAGCACTAATATACATTATAATAATTACCAAATACAAGATGATGATGAGATTATCTTGGGGTGTTTTTATTAATTTTGATTATATTTGACTAAGCAGTTTTTGTTATTTCAGATGGTATAGAGCCGAGAACGAGTTCTACCGTTTCGTGCCAAGAGAAATGCCACCGACTATGGTGTTTCCGCTTCCTGGGGCTTCAGTGGACGTAAGTATCAAGAAAAAAGCCTAAAAGCTCAAAAACTAAAAGCACACCGCTAAATCGCACAAAAAGGGTCCTTATTGTCTTACAAATTTGTGGTGCCGTCGTTGTTTCGAATTTCTGGACCACAAGTATTCAAGCTGTTTCTAACAGAATCAGAGCAATATGTCTGATGTTGTTCAATGTTTATTAATTTAAATAATTAATTTGCGACATTGCCTACTAGTCAACAAAAATACAGCGTCAGCAGAACTGGCATAAATAAATAAATAAATAAATAATAAATATTGGACAACATCACATACATTGCTCTGATTCTGTGGTAAGTAGCTTAAGCACTTGTGTTACAGAAATCAGAAACAACGACGATACCACAACACCATATACAACATAGTAAACAATGCTCCACACGCCATGCACGATTATCCAATCAATACATCGATCCTACATCGCGATGTCAGAGTTATCGTCGCCACAAAGTATAAAAACAACAAACCAAGATTGGCAGTTGGATTACCCTCTCCCAACCACAGCCCGAGCCGAGGTTCGAGCCCCGCTATGGGGCGCCCTCCGGCAGTTGTTCAAATTTTTAGGGGTGAGAGGCTTCCACTCCCCCACAAGCACTGTGAAGATGAAAAGGCTATCTGAAGCCATCATCTATAGTCAGTTAGGAAAAAAAATGGTAGTTGGACCTTGATCCCCGAGCAGAAAACACCTAGCTCGGCGGAAGTACTTCCACTTTAAGTAAAGAACATACGTTCCTTACCAATTAATTAATTATTTGTAACAGTTGGCGCAGTCCGACCACCAGCAAGTGAGGATAGTGAACATGAACCGGAGGCTCAGCGGCGATTACCAGTGCGAGGTCTCAGCGGACGCGCCGCTGTTCCATACTGACATACGCTCAGCGCCACTCACTGTTGTGGGTGAGTATCTTGAACAATAAGCCTTCTAACTGGCAGGTCAACTTTCTCCTTTTAAGTACTTGTCAAAATATGATTTCTTCATAATAAGAGAGGTAAGGCATAGTGATTTATCGCTTGAGCTGGAGCTGCCAGACAGGTGAAATACCTTACAGAAGACCGCAGCCAAATAACAATCACTTCAGTGTTGTTTCGTTCCTAAGTGTGCGTAAGGTTTCCAGAGCTCCTGGCGGATGCTACATTAGTAGCAGGGGTCAAGCCTTTAAGGTCACATCTATAAATAAATTTTATTATATTGATACTAGATATCAAATCTGTCTAAACTATACATGAATATATATAAAAAAATATATATAATATACAAAATATTTACAAAACACATTCCGCTCCAGTGTTGAGACTGAGTTAGTTGAGCTAGCATTCTGGGCACAGAATGCTAGCTACATTGCCTCTTTGAATGGCCCGACTTATCCGTTGGCCGAAGTATTTGCCAGCATTCTGTTCACCAGAAACCTCTACGAGGCGAGCAGACAATTCTTTGCACAAAAGCCTTCAAGGTAACGGTGACAAGTCAAGTCCAGTTACAGCTTTTATTATGCTGCATGTCCTTTTCGCGCTTAAGCTAGGACCACTTATGAAAACCACCAGTTATTTTCTAGTAAAGACTTATTAAAACCGCCAGTTACTTTTAATTGGAGACTTATATCAAATTGGTATTCCTCAACAGACCCACCGTTCCGTATGCCGCAAATCACCATCTCCCAAAGGAGTTTCTCGAGAGGAGACGCTCTAAGGGCGAACTGTTCTGTCGACGAAGCTTACCCGGCTCCGAACATCACATGGTTCTTGGATGAACACAAGGTAAAGTTAAATAAGATATACCTAAACATAAGCAAGGCATATAAAAGGCATCCGTGTGTCCGGTAGGGGGCATGGGGTATGGTGCATTAAGACTGACCTTGCCACTCAGCCGCAGATACCGCATAGGATGAAGCGAAGACGGATCCCGAGCTGGGCCGCAGAGAGCAGGTGGCTCTCTACGACTTGTGTTTTATTGCCGGCCTCCCTGTCCTCCGCTTTTTCGGTTCCAAAGGGGTGTCAGGCGTGGGACGCTCCAGTCGCGCGCGTTTCCCTCGGAAAAAAAAAGACTTCGGCCTGGTTTCACTAAAGCAGAGAGAAAAGGAGACGGGAGGAGATGTATTTGAATAAACCAATCAGAATCTTTCCATCGAAGCTAAGCAGAGAAGAGGTGTGAAAATAACGATTTGAAATTGATTGGTTTATTCAATTTCATCTCCTCTCGTCTCCTCTTCTCTCTGCTTTGATGAAACCGGGCGTTAGAGAAAAGTTTAGGCTTTCGCGTTCCATTTAAAATATTTAAAATATGTTAACAGGTCAAAACGCCACTACATTTTTGAGTAGTTAATACGAATTTCAGCTTCATAATCTAAAAATATAAAAGGAGAAACTGACTGACTGACTGACATATCAACGCACAGCCTAAACGGCTAAACGTAAGCACTTGAAATTTGGAAGAAACGTAGCTTAGGTACTGTAGAGATGCATTTAGAAAAAAAATCCCCAAATTCCCACGGGAGCGGGAATAAGCGGCAAAATCCTTTTGTATGACAATTCTAACCCGCTTGAGTTAGACGCTTGAAATTTGGCCTAGGTAAACTTATAGCTTAGTTGCAACAGGATATTGCAAAATTCCCACGGGAAAGAGAGTTGGCGGGAAAAAACTGGAAAAACCCTGTAGTCCACGCGAACGAAGACACGGGTACAGCTAATATTAGTATTGATTGTTAAAAGGTCAAGAAATATATCTGTTTCTTTTTTTACTTTTAAATAATAATAAAAAATAAGTGGAAGATATTCTCTATCCGGAAACAACGTAAACAAACTTTCGTTCAATATCTAGTTCCCATTTTCAATAGTAGAATTTGTTGCTCTGCCCGGTCCGGTTTCAAGATTCGAAAGCCGAAAACGCGCGACCCAAATGCTTGGGCAAACAAAAGTTTTTCATCCGAAGGAATATCCCGTTTTTACGCCGGGAGTTGAAAACAATATGCCATTACTCATGGATTTTTGTTCATTAGCGTGAAGGAATATTTTTGTTTCGCCCCGGTTCTGGGTTCCGCGTTTCGTTGAACACGTTGTGTAATTCAAGCTCGAACATGTTAGCTGTTTTTTGTTTTCTTATGTATTGCTGTTATTAGTTAGATGCTCTCATGGTGCTTTTGGCTCCTGAGCAGGGAGACGATAAATGAAACAGCCAGTAGGTAGTTTAGTGATCAAGTGCGGTGTTTATCTACTATATAAAAATAAGTCGGGTTTTCCTTCCTGACGCTATAACTCTAGAACGCACGAACCGATTTCCACGGTTTTGCATTTGTTAGAAAGGTCTTGGGCTCCGTGAGGTTTATAGCAAAGAAAATTCAGGAAAAATTTCAACAGAGTAGCGGGAAAATATTCTAAGGCGAAACGAAGTTCGCCGGGAACGCTAGTTAATTATTTTATTGCTTATACTAATATGAATGTGTGTGAAACTCCCGTTCCCATGGAAATTTTGCAACATATCCTGGTGCAACTAAGCTTTGAGTTTACTAAGGTGCCTACATGCCAAATTTTAAGCGTCGAACTTAAGCGATTTAGATTTTTCATACAAAAGGATTTTCCTGCTAATTCCCGATCCCGTGAGAATTTCGGGAATTCCTTTTTTAGTGCACCTCTACGGTATCTAAGCTACATGCTTTTTAAATTTCAAACGCCTACGTTTAGCCGTTTAGGCTGTGCGTTGATATGTCAGTCAGTCAGTCAGTTTCTCTTTTTATAATTAAGATTAGTTGTTTAGTTTTAATTTTAATTATATTTGTTTGTAAATACAAAGTATTTAATTTATGTAAAAAGTACTTTGAAACCAATGCGGAAGACTGGTTTTTAATGAAAAGTCTTGCTTCTCAAACGTCTCGAACTCCCACGATATTCAGTTACAGTTTCCCAATAGTATAAACAAAGATGGCCACGGAACCTCATGAATACCAACTCTTAGTTATTTTATCTCGGACGGGCGAAGCCCACTGTGCCTCCGCTAACTTGTTATTGATTTGAAAGGGTATTGAATGAGAATAGTTTTTCCATCCCACCCGATTTGTTTTAATAAAAATGTCGGTTTCCGCGGACATTTAGTTGTTCCACGGGACGGGACGGGCTGACCCAATTCCGTGAAATGGTCTATTGTGCCTTTAATTCTGTGAAATTACTCGGAATAATAACAGTCGTTATAAGTTGACGGATAGAGAGCGGACGAGATATGGAGTTGTTACAAACGGGCACTTGTGTGAAACGAAACGTGGAATTAGACACATTCATGCAAGTTGGCAAAATGTTTTAAATAATCTTAAGGAAATTGCGCTCCTTACACGTACAAATCGTTTAACAATTCTAGTGTTTTAATAGCGGTAGGGTGTTTAAAATAAAAGTCATAAATATTTACATGGAAAGTTTTTATACATACAAACACACAATTGACTATATATTTACATTTATATATTATAGTGTTTGCAATTTAAACAAAAGTATAGAATCAGTGTATTAAATTGAAAAAAAAAACCCGACACAAAAATGTTTAAAAAAAAACAATAATGGCGGCCATATCAGATTTGAAATTTATCGTAGTAGTGTGCAGCATTTTTTTACTCAAGCCCTTTGATTTCATAGGTACCTTTATTAAGGGGGTTGTTACAAACATTTTTAAGAAATCAGTAATTTTCTGACGTCCGCTTGAAATTTGTCATTATGCATGATCACAAAATCGTCACAGGAATACATCCCTTCAGAGGCCACCTGCGGTTGTGGCAGGGAATACTTCCGCATTTATCGTGTTCTGGTAATCTTGCTGACGGACTGAATATAATCATTGATTTTTTTTTACGAGGCGTCCTTCCTCATAGGTGTAACTATATTTAATTTTTATCTATGTTTAAATCATATTTCATAACAATGCTTCCTGGTGCTTGCTGTGGCAGTTTGTAACTAAGAACACACTATATTTTATTGTTGAACCATTGTGAATGTATATGTGTTTTTGTGTGTGACTTGTAAACTGTCCGTAAATACTCAATACTCAATACATTTATTGTCAATCATATGGTGTAAGTAGGTGTTACATTCAGATACAGTACATATGAACCCTGATGGGTTTAACAATTTGAAACGACAGGCAGATTTTATTATATAATGAAGTAGGTATGCAAATGTTATGTCATCAGTATAAAGTCCTTTACCCAGTAAAAATATGTAACTATTTTTTTTTTCTTTAAATTTTATTTCAATTTTTTAATCATGGTAATAAGTATGTATTGTCAAATTAGTATTATTCGTGTTATAATTTGTGTTATTCTTTGGTAAATTTTAATTTTTTTTTTAATGTCAAAGTTATATTCATATTCATGTCAAAAATTTATTCTTACAACGTAAAATATTAGTAGTTTGTTAAGCCTACGTAAATAAATAAATAAATTATGAATTTATTCTGCTAGTCAAGCCCTTTTATATGTTATCCATATTGGGAGAGTCATGTTAACACATGCAATCCATAATTTTGTAACCGCGGCCCTATTGGATCCATTTTTGTTAATCATAGCTTAAAACACTCCTGACTTATTAATCTTTCATAAAAAATAAATAAAACCAAAATCGGTTATTTTGTTCAGGAGCTGCGATGCCATAGAGAGATACACACACACACATACAGACACGTCAAACTTATAACAGCCCGTCGTTTTTGCGTCGGGGGTTACAATCTTAATGAAATACCAACAAGCCTACCTTTTGATAGATATTAGGTTAGAAATTGAATTGAAATTCCAAAAGGATACAAGTCCTAATGATTGAATGACCTCCCAATGAAAGGCATGTACAAATTGTACTATTAGTTGATATCAAATAATTACTATCAACATTCTTCCGTCACAGATAGCAGAGACGGTATCCTGGAAGTCATCAGACTTGGACTTCAAAGAGCGAGCTGCCTTCAGCCAGATCGAGATATCGATCCTAGAGGCGGAGCATTACAAGATGGGCATCACGTACACCAGCTCGAGCCTCAATAGGGTCTACCATGACCACTACGTCTTTGATAATGCTGCTGAGAATGAGGACAGAGAGCTGCTGAGGTGAGGATATTTGAGTATTGTAAAGCAACATAAAAAAAATTGCACCCTGTCTTGACAAATTTAGGGCGCTAAGTTGGGAAAACAGCACGCGCGATATGTGCAGGTCGTATTAAATCAAACTTTTCAGATTTCAGCTCCCTTTTAATATTTAATTCAAATACCTAAGTAAGTTACTTTTAAGCATCAATTACTCAATTACAATAATCTATGGTGAGGTCAACCAGCTGGCGATCCCATCGATTAGGTTAAGTTAATGACCAAAAAAAAAAGCGGCTAGATTGACCCACCTTAGTGGCAGGCTCGGTGGGGGAGCCTGCGTAGAGTCTACAAGGGATCCCGACTCCCCCACAACTGCGAAACGTTGGCCACTGGGGAGGTTTCAGTTTCAGTCGGTGCGAGCCCGACACATCACTCTCTGCTCCCCACAGAGACGGATACGGTAGGCATTTCCCCTCAAAAAGTGACCAAATAAAAGCAACTAAAGCTCTTTAACAATAGTATATTTAGAAAAAAAAACAATAGGAGAGTCATCCATTAGATTTTACTCACATATTTGAAACGTTAAACATAATAAATCATCATTAGATTGATAGTTCTTTACTGTTATACTTTTTAATAAATCTTTGCAGTGGTTCTTAAAAAATCCGATTCTATGAACACCTTACACCTTTTAATACTTTTAATAGCAATACTTTAATTTACCGTCGCAATTTATACTTGGCGTGGGAATCGCCCATCAAATGTTTAGGCTTAATATGTAACATACGAATATACATTGTGCCTTCGCCATTTTACAATCCAGCATTCGTTTCTAAACTGACGACGCCGCACGTAAACGGCTGAATCACACAAAATGCCTGCAATACATTTCTCTTTTCATGGCAGGTACACCCTGATCCCGCCGCCAAGTGGCCAGTTCCACCTGAGATGTGTTGCGACCATCTTCGACATCTACGAGAGGAAGAGTGAACCAATTTACGTGAAAGAGGACTCGCCTCAACCCGCCTCCGTCACTGGAGAAGATTCTGCAGGTCTGTATCAAGAAGCCTTTGAGAGAGTACTGGTTCTTGGTTGTGACTTTTATCTTTATTTCGGGATAAAAAAAATTTCGTACATGCGAATTAAAAAAATCTAAAAAAGATATACTCAATACTAAATTATTTATTGCTCTATAATGTAGTACAAAGGTGTTATATATAAATGTTTTGATCATTATAGACCCTGTTAGGGCACTGCAATCGAAGAGAGGCGATTTGATGTACATAGTATCAATGCCCGGATATAAATATGCTTACAAGCTAAAAACCAAATATTATTCTAAAAACATTTTATAATCTATCTTCTAAATATCATTTTAAGTTAAAGTAGCATAATCATAATCATAATCAATTCATTTATTCATGTTGGTTACAAGTAACACTTATGCATCGTCAAAATGAATACAAACCAAAGTTAAAGCTACAGCCGGTTCGGAACCTAATCCTACCGAGAAGAACCCGGCAAGAAACTCAGTAGTTATCCTAATCTTTACAATATATTGGGCTAGAGAACTTAAAAATATGGTGTGCTAGCGAGCAAATAATCATGTCCATATATGTTTATCATTAAAATATTCATCAAGTTTGTAGTACCCTTTTTTCATTAAACATGATTTAACATAGACCTTAAATTTATGCATGGGTAAGTCAATAATACCTTGCGGTAACTTGTTGAATATTTTTATACTTAATCCAACGAATGTTTTACTGGTTTTGCGGAGCCTATGGTTTGAAATAGCGAGCTTATGTTTATTTCTTGTGTTAAAACTAGCATTTATTAATTAATAATTTTTTTATTTATTTTATATACATAAAGTCTTTAGTTATTGCTTTAATTTTTTCCGGTAGTTTATTATTTATTTTTATTGACATAACGTGTGTATCTTTGCAATTGAGAGAAAATTCAGGCTTCATACATTTTGACCTTATCTCATGTGTCAACGTTTAAATTAATCATTCGATTCTAGTCATTTGCAGCAATAATATGAACGAAACTATTAAAATGGTAGGACCTGAGCCTTCATCAGAGCCAGAAACACCGAATTGATTCTGTCAATTATATTAATTAACGATTTAGCGCTCGAACTGGAGCAGCCTGACTGGTGAAATACCTCCACCTTACAGAAGACCGTAACCAAATAAAAATCACTTTTGATAACACGAACGTGAGTCGCCACGTAGACAATTCCCCGTGTTGAAATCGCAGAGTTCGATAAAATCACTCTAGAAATGTAATATGCATGAGTTGAATAACGCATTGAATACACTTAGTATTCATGTATTCACGTCAACATTATTTTTGTAATAGATGTTTTTAGCAATTTTGCTCGCGTTATTTGTTAAAAAAGATTGAGTAAGATTTCCAGAGCTCCTGGGGGATGCTACATTAGTAGCAGGCGTCAAGTCCAGTAACAGCTTTATTATGTACTTGTCGCCCTTAAGCTAAGACCTCATAACTACTTCACATCAGTTGGGATGAGGTCAATTTTGAAGTGCAGAAAAATAATAAAAAAAATCATTTTATTTCAATAATTCAATTTCGTTTCACTTAATGCTAGGAGCAAAGAATGCTCTTCCAGTCAACTCTTGAATCATGCAGATAGTTAGTTTATGAGTCCGGTAACAGTAAAAATGTGTGTATGGATAACAACCAAATGTATAATAAATAGCAAAAATTTAAATACCATTCAAGAATATTCTTGCGTACCTGTTGTACTTTAAATATTAGAAACAGAAAATTTTTATCTCCCCTTGCGGTGCGGGAATTGAACCCACGACCTTCACGTATCGCGCGTGCTGCTCTTACCAACTGAGCTAACCGCAAGTTATTGTAGGCGATGAAATTTTTCTGCTGTATCAACCGTTAGCCTTTCGGTAAGTGCCCTCTGCCGAATATGTTTAAACAACATACTTATCGGCCCGTGGTACATTCGTTGCAGAAATGTTTGAAAACCACGGAATCGAAGACACCCGGCATCTTAATCGATTTTATTATTTTTATAGTACTATACGCCGTACTAGCGAACTTTAAATATTAGAAACAGAAAATTTTTATCTCCCCTTGCGGTGCGGGAATTGAACCCACGACCTTCACGTATCGCGCGTGCTGCTCCCGCACCGCAAGGGGAGATAAAAAATGTTTCTGTTTCTAATATTTAAAGTTCGCTAGTACGGCGTATAGTACTATAAAAATAATAAAACCTGTTGTACTTTTTTGTGTAATAAAGATTTTATTAAATATAAATAAATGTTCGTGATGACTCACATTGATATTTGTTCCCAGGTGCTGCCCCCCTCTGCAGCCTCACGCTGACCCTCACCAGCATCTGGCTGACTCTCCAGGGCCCAGGTGAGGGTCAGTTATGATCAGCGGGGCTCCAAATAAGCAGCTGTACGGAAACTGAATGTTGTGATAGGCACTTAATGAATTAGTCGATTTGTATTAGTGTAAGATATACTTATTTGAATGTTGCCGATTACTATATGTGAATATGTAAATATAATTCATTAGTTACAAATTTGGTGTTTTATTTCGTAGTTTTGTAAGCCTTTTGAACTGAATTTATTGTGGAATTGAGTCGATGACACCATTTTGTTTTAATTTAACCACCTTCATAGCCGAGAGGCGAGAGTTAGACTTTGATGTCACACCTCCGAGGACCTGGGTTCGATTCCAAGTCGGGTCAATTCGAAAATATATTTTTTTATTTTGACGACGATACCACAACACCAGTTTTGTTTTCTCTGTATTCATAAATTTCTAGTTTTTGGTAAATACACATTATAATTATTGCGTTTAAACTTAGTGATAACTTAGAACAAATTGGTTAAAATAGAATTAAGTAGGAAGCAGTAAAGAAAACAATACAGATTGAACCAAGTTGAACTAGAAAGCTTTACGTTTAAAAGGGGGAAATAAAACAAGAGCTTTATACATAAAATATGTCCCACAAACATCTACAAATCTAGATTTAGAGTCAACTGGACCGCATCCAACGACTTCCCCGAAACCACTTATGAAGATATAACGGAGACTGAAATAAAATTTTCATTTCAGATGTGTGTAAGCTTTACTCTATGTGGGATCAAATACGAAAGATCAAATTGGATCATAAAATACAATTTTCAAGATTTTCTAGTGCAAAAATGTAATCGATCTACATTTGAAGGAAATTGTAGTGAACATACATAAAAAAAATATTATGTTTACAGACGAATTTAGAACCTCCTTCTTTTTTGGAGTCGTTTCAAAAGCACGTCTGATTACACCACACTGTTTTGATTTTAGGTCACGCGCATGAGAACTATTATTGAACAGTAAGTGGGTACATAATTAAATAATTAAATAAATATTAGAAAACATACATTGCTCTGAATCTATGGTAGATAGCTAAAAGACTTGTGATTCAGATATCAGCAACAACGAAAGTACTAGAACATCTAGACAGGAGAATATAGAAAAGTTTGTGCCTCTCGGAGGTCGTCAAATTTTGGTAAGGATTAATGCTAATATATTTAAAAAGGTACCGTTAATATTTCCATTTCTGTAACACTAGTGCTTCAGCCACATACCTACTACAAAATCGGGCCAATGTATGTGATTTTGTCCAATATGCACTCGTATTATTATTTTTTTAAATACACTTTATATCCAAAACTCCTTTTATGCATTGGAATTATCAAATTCATTTTTGGCCAAATATATCACGAGTTACAAAATGAAAGTGTATATTAGAAAATAGTTGCGTGTTTGTTAATCACAAAAGTAAATTGTTTTAAGCCCTTACAATTCGGACAAAGCCGCGGCCGACTACTAATATTATAAACGCATTCGTTTCGTTTGAAATGTATGGATGTTTGGGGGTAAAGATCTCTGGATGTAAGTAAGTTTGAAAATCGTTCACGCAAAATGGTACTTGGTAAAAAAAAGGTGAGATTATATTAAATTAAACCCCAAAACAAAGCGGACATTAAATATGTGTGTTTACTTAGATTATTTAAAAACAATATTTGATTTAGTGAAAATATTATATGAATGTATTTTAGGCGGTAAAGTTCACAGTGCACAGAGGAGTATACAGTGGTGCCAATCTAACCTGTTTTTACTGCTACCAACTTAACACAACAAAATGAAGCTTTCACAATTTAACAGGGCAGCAGCTAATTGACTATTGCCGGTTCCAATATTTGAAAAACTATCCATATAATAACGTATAGTAATAAAATATACGACGCGTAAGCAAAAACGACCGACGGACGACTGATGACAGCTGATATGCAAAGCAAGTTTGAAATTGGACTTAACGATTCGTAGTCAATCGTGGTGACTCATTACGAATAGTAATATATTGGGACCGGGCACATATAAAGAAATGTATTTTCTTAAACGTTTCCCAACTTACCAACCGGACTCTAAAATGCCCACCCAACTTGACCCTATAAATCTCAGAATCCCAACTTTTATTTTACGGCGAGCGACAAAATCGCCTTCCACACAATTTGCTGCCAAATGTAGACTACACGAAACTAAAAAATCCCCTGTACCTTAATACAATCCGCGCTAACTCAAGTAAACTCCAATTCAGTTATTCAATTTTAAACAGTGCAGTATCTCCAGAAGCCTGCAAAGCGGACTCTAACACAGGAGTGTTAAGGCTGAAATTGAATTTGTCACTTCAACTCTTGCACGATTCTGATACTGTCCGCTTGTCAAGCTTCGTGATACTAACTGGAAGTAATGCGATTCTTGTGCCCTCGAAAATAAGGTTTACTTTAGCGGCGATGTGCTGGTGGCCGTCGACAGGTCTTGGAGATCGTTATTTCTAGACTGTGAGCTCACAAGAGTCCTACAATAAACCATCTAGTTTGGCACATGGCCAGAAGGTATGCGATACTCTTGGGTACGTGGTCTTTCATTTTGAGAGCTCAGTTGAGTTTTACAGTTTTCAATTTGCGGTAAAATTATGTCAGACTTTCCAGCTTAATATGAGTACTCTCCGTGGAGCTTCAGTCTTCATTACAGTACATGGATTTGATTCTAATACAGAAAATATTCATATGAAGGACGTGTGTGTTTTTGTACTATGCTTCGAATATTTATAAATCCTTCCTTTATCTATCAGGGAATCTGAGTCCCTTCCCATTTTCAAATCAAGAGTAAAATCTTTATTTCTTTCTCTTAACTAAACGCAAACTTCTTTATCAAAGTGTTAAAATAAAGCTAAGCTTTTGTTGGTATTTAATCTGATTTCATATGTTTATTCTATATGTTTGTTTAAACCGTAAATACTTTATGGATTTGTATATATTTATTGATATTTATTTATGAATGTATTTTTTATTTATTTGTGTTTTATTTTTTATGTATTTATCATATTATGTTATTTATATTTCCGGTTATTTATTTATTTTTGTTTTCCTCAATAAATATTTTGCACGGGCGCACCCGTTTCTCGATATCTACTTTTTCCTCTACCTAAAGGTTGTCTGGAAGAGATTGCTTTCTAGCAATAAGACCGCCTAAATTGTACTTAATTATGCCTGTAAAGCCAATTTCTGTAAATTTTTCTGTGCAATAAAGTGTATCTATCTATCTATTTATAAAGAAATCCGTTCTAGTTATGGCGTAAGTTAAAAACGACCGACAGACAAGTGATCACAGCTCTATGGTACGTTATTATTTAACGAGGTTGGAGAAAAACGTAGTCATTGGCACATAATGAATCGTTAAATATTGGAACCGTGCATTAGGCGTCGTAGTATTTTTTATAAACTTTCAAGATCGGTATTACCTCCATCCCCCCCTTATTTTCAAAACAAAAAGTAAACTTTTTTTTTATTATATTGCACTTCAAGATTGACCTCATCCCACCTGATGTTAAGTGGTAATGAGGTCCTAGCTTAAGGGCGACATGTACAGCATAATACATCTGTTACTGGACTTGTCGCCCTTACCTTGAAGGCTACCCCTGCTACTAATGTAGCACCCCCCAGGAGCTCTGGAAACCTTACTCACACGCAGGAACACAACAACACAGAAGTGATTGTTATTTGGCTGCGGTCTTCTGTAAGGTGGAGGTATTTCACCAGTCGGGCTGCTCCAGTTCGAGCGATAAATCGCTATGCCCTACCTCTCTAGCCTATGTCCGTTCTCGAGGTTTGACGTATACCTATACCCATTTTGATCAAAATCGTTTCAGTGGTTTAGGCGTGAAAGCCGGACAGACAGAGTTACTTTCACATTTATAATATTAGTATGGATTTTTGATGCCATTACACATTTAAAATGCAGGCAAAGGGATTGCAGCTGTACCAATATTAAGTATCAGCAATGCATCCGTTTGAAGCTGGAGCGGTTCCCGAGTAATCTCCAACAAGATTGTGAAATAAACTCATTTCCTAGTACCCGCGATACGACCGATAAAAGTATGTGGTATGTTTTATTAGCGAACTTAGTTCGAACTTCGCCGTTTTCAATTTGCCGAGAAATTAGGGCATGTAACGAGTTCGCCAAGTTCGGTACGGACTCGCTCTTAGTTCGCTTCGTAATCAAAAGAGTTGTTGAGTTTGGAACTTTGACTATCGTTTTACAGTTTTAGTGGTTTTACCTGACTGCCGAAGAAAGAAGGGTAATGTATTTAAGAGAGGCGGGGCATAGCGATTTACCGCTCGAACTGGAGCAGCCCGTCTGGTGAGGCACCTCCAACTTACAGAAGTTTGCAGCCAAATAACAATCGCTTCTGTGTTGTTATGTTCCTGCGTGTGAGTTAGGTTTCCAGAGCTCCTGGGGGGTGCTACATTAGTAGCAGGGGTCAAGCCTTCAAGGTAAAGGTGACAAGTCCAGTAACAGATTTATTATGCTGTACTTGTCACCCTTAAGTTAGGACCTCATTACCACTTAACATCAGGTGGAATGAGGCCAATCTTGAAGTGTAATATAAAAAAATTCAAGAGTATGGATGTCTGTGAGTATGTACGAATTACTCTGGTACGCGTATTTCAACTAAACAGACCGAAGGATAAGAATATGCGAAGTGTCATTTAATTCGTAATCGTATGAATGACATTAGTTTAATTAAAATGTGTAGGAAATAAAAATTTGCGGGTTTTTAGTGCCAAATATGTGCCTTAAAAAATTTCTTTAGCACGATCTACATCCAAACGGCTTGGCTGATTTTGATAATAGATGTGCTAGTTTTGTCCAGATTTTGTGAGTAAAATTAGATGAAAACTTGACCGACATCTTAATATCAAAAAAGTATTAAATATTGCAAGACATACACATTGCTCTTATTCTGTGGTAAGTTGCAAAAGCACTTTTATTACAGAAATTAGAAACGACAACGCTACCACAATACCCGAACCTGAGACAATATAGAGAAGTCCGTTTATATATTGATCCGATCGGGGATCGAACCCACGATCTGGCTCGCTCGCTTCTTGGCTACGGAGGTTGTGAGTCGCCTGCGAAGGTCGTATAACCCAGTAGATAAAATCGATCGAAGCTTTTTCATCTTCATTATACTATAAGATATTAGGTGGATTAGCCATCAGAATTCCGGATCCGAAAAATTTATTAAAGCTTGAGCTACAGTACCATAAATATTTAGCGCGCTGATTAAGAAAATTTGATTTAATAAAGCATTCTAAATAAAAAAACTTTCAAATATTGGACAAAACTCAGAATAAGTAGCTACCGTCACGTGCCGTGTATGTATACAAACTCATTCTAAAACGAACCTTATGGAAACGTCTTAAGAGCTCAAATGTTAACATTGCTCGTGACTAAACCACAACATTTACTTGTCGGAAATAGCAACACTAGCGCCACCAAGGAGCCACTGTGAGCAACGGGACGCCAGCGCCACCTACACGGCGTTTGACAGAGTCTACGTAGCGGCGAGCAGAGCATCACTTTACTTACGATCGCCGAGCAGTAAACACGTCGACAGAAACTGTCGCGGACCGTTGTATATCCTACCTACAGTCAGATATTGTGATTTGTGTATCATGCAGTAAAATTTGTTATAGTGCAAAAGGGTAAGAAAATGAACGACGCTAGCCTGAAAATGACCATAATGCCTACATACTTAAAATACCTGTATAAGTATAACCTGGACAAAGCATAAACCCAACTGTTCATAACACGATTGTCTGTCCTGGTCGAGAATCAAACCCACGATCTTTGGCTAAACAGCAAGGAATGCCCATCAAACCCTACAAACCACCACTATTAGGGTTCCGTACCTCAAAAAGAAAAAACGGAACCCTTATAGGATCACTTTGTTGTCCGTCTGTCCGTCCGTCTGTCAAGACCCTTTTTCTCAGGAACGCGTGGAGGTATGAAGCTGAAATTTATATCAATTACTCAAGTCTACTGTCCCTTGAAGCTGTGAAAAAATCAAACTTCTAAGCCAACGCAATCAAAAGATACAGCCGTTTATGCCGCAAATTTTCGACACTTGCAAGGGAATCAAAACCTACAGGGTGCTTCCCGTGAACTCAGAATCTTGAAATTTGGTACGAAGCAACGTCTTATAGCATAGATAAAGGAAAAATTACGAAAACCATAAATTTTTAGTTACATCACATAATATATATTTTTTTAATAATTTTAAACTTACTACCCATTTCCTCATAAACGCGTAAAGATATCAAATTGAAATTCATACCAAATACTCAGGTCTATAATACCTTTAAGCTGTAACAAAATCAAACTTCTATGTCAACGCAATCAAAAGAAACAGCAATTTAAGCTGCATATTTTGAAACTCGCAAGTACTCGCAAGGGAATCAAAACCTAAAGGGTACTTCCAGTCGACCTAGAATCTTGAAATTTGGCATGAAGCAACGTTTTATAGCACACATAAAGGAAAAATTCCGAAAACCTTAAATTTTTAGTTACATTACAAAATATTTATGCTCCTCCATCTTTCCCCATTGTAATGTTATGAATTTCATTTTGCAATAAAAATACCATAGTTATGACTCGATTGTCGTAATGAACGAACTTTGTAAACCTTGCAGGTTTGTACGGAACCCTTGGTGCGCGAGTCCGACTCGCACTTGGCTGGTTTTTTCACCACCAGACCAGTCAAATCCTACGGAACATTTACAGAAGTCAACGTTTTGAATTTATTTAAGTCTAATAAGCTGAAAATAATGGAATTTCGACCTTAAGCGCTTTGTTACAACTCAAACCAAGTCATCGAACGCATCACTTGAGTGCATTTCCTGCGCGTCGCTTTATGACCCTGTAAACATACCGTCAAGCTATATCTTGGCTATGAGCTCGTAAAATAAAACAAGCTAGAGATGTGACTCGAAGAAACAAAATTATTAATAAATAATCTATTATTTTTCTTTTAAGCAAATCGATTTTTTAACATTAAAGAAACGATTGATATCTTTCTATGTCTTCGAAAAGTTGCATTCTTCATTATCATGAAATTTCCACATTAATATAAACTGAAATAACTATTATGTTTTATCCAAACTGAAAAACAAGCTTAAGTTTTTTTTCTATATTTAGCTTTTGTAATAAGAACACTCGATATTATGTCAAATAGGTATCAATCTGATAAGCAAAACTGTCTATTTCAAGATGAAAATTAAATTAAAATTACTAAACTGCTAATCACTACTAGGATAGTGACTCAAAAAGGTTGTGAAAAACATTCGAATGAAATATATTTATAATTATTTTATTGTTATATTTTTTTACTAAAGTCAAACTAAATCCGTTTTATCTTAGTCTGCTTGCCATCTAGTTTGAGACGATTTAGTAAAAATATACAATCGATTTATGAAAAAGTTTTTTCAAGCTTCAGAATGTTGAAAAATAAACGAAAAAGTATTTTGTTTAATTGATTTCATAAAATGTTCCATCACAAACAAACAAAAATGTATATTGATAAAAACAATCGATAATATTAAAAAATATCAATGAATTTAAAAATCCATTCACGTTTCACATCCCTAAAACAAGCATGTACTAGATGAAGCTCAGGGTATAAAAATTACTTCGGGGAACAAGGAGTATTATTAAGTTTATATCTATATTGGTTGTTGTTGACGTTCAACGAATAGGTTTATGGATGAAGATGAACTATAAAAGTTTAGGATTTGGAGGTCGATCAGATTAATTGGTATGTTCACAAATAACTGATTAATAAATAAATAATTAATAAATATTGGACAACATCACATACATTGCTCTGATTCTGTCCAGACCAGAGACCGGCAGACCGACAGGCTACGTTCGTAGCTAAAGCACTTGTTTTACAGAAATCAGTAACAACAACTGTACCACAACACCCAGACCGGAGACAATACAGAAAAGTTTGTTTCACATATTGACCCGACCGGGGATCGAACCCGGATCCTCAGAGATGGCGCGACACCAAAGTACTCGGCTACGAAGGTCGTCAAATCGATGCCGTAATAGAGGACTTTATGTTGCAACAGGTAAGTTCTATATTAAAATAGAATTTTGTCTGAAACTACGAGTATTTAATAATAAATCAGTGTACTAATGTAGCACCCCCCAGGAGCTCTGGAAACCTTACTCACACGCTGGAACACAACATCACAAAAGTGATTGTTATTTAGCTGCGGTCTTCTGTAAGGTGGAGGTATTTCACCAGTCGGGCTGCTCCAGTTCGAGCGATAAATCGCTATGCCCTACCTCTCTTATTATTATAGTTATTTCCATAGAAGAATTAAGAAGGAATCTTGTGCATCGTGTTATACCTGGATAAGTTGTAGGCAAGAGTGAACGTGACCAAGGGATTCATTTTTACACAAACAGATGATAAAAATTTTTGATTACTTCATGGAAGTCAAAGTCAATCTCACATTGAGACGCTGAGGTATTTTAAACAGAAAGAGAGAGCATGTGTAAAGGTTTAGAATAAAATACCATGATACGAAAATCTCCACGTAATCCTTACCAGAATAACTCAATCCCTAATTCAATCAGAAAAACTATCTTCCCTTACCAAATATCGTTGGTTGATCCCCCGCCGATGATATATGAATGGTGCGGTCTCATTTCTATTTCATTTCAGCGGATTCCAATGTAGTTCAATGAATATTCTTTAGTCATTGCTGCCGTTGACCGAGGCATTTGAATATTTCTCCGTCTTGTAAGGGGCTTTTAAGAAATTGGGATGTTGATCTTGCAAATCATCTTTAGAATTATATTTTAAATAGCTTCGAAAACAGTTAAAGAAAAAAATAGAAGCATTTCTTAGACGAAAGTAAGGCACGGTGGGCGTGGCTTCAAAACTGAGCTAGCGACGGTACACATACCGTTACCACACAGACGCAGCGAGATATAGGCGTGGACCAATCACAGCGCATGTTCCATCCCTTTCTATGAAGTTACGTAACTAACGAACCCTGTCTATTTGTGGACCTAAACGCATTAGCCTTAAAATTATTTTTCAAGTGTTGATACTTTATTATCAGTTGAGATTGCTTGTGTGCTGTACATTTGTGTGTGTTTTGGTGCCAATATCCGATTGAAGTTAGTTTTTATTCGATCACTGTACGAAACTATTAAAACAGTAAATGTGTTTGAGAAAATCATTATAGGTATCCAGTTGGCTAGATTGTTAAGATCCCTATTTGATGAGGATTCATCGCAACTGTCATGGGTTTTTTTTGTCAAAAGTCGAAGATAGTATGAGTCTTATAAAATAACAAAATAAATAATAAATAAATATTGGACAACATCACATAAATTGCTCTGACTCTGTGGTAAGTAGCTTAAGCACTTATGTTACAGAAATCAGAAACAACAACGGTACCGCTACCTTTCTTCTTTCTTTCTAGTTTTCCATATAGACCCGCCCAAGAATTGAACCCAGAACCTCAAAGATGGCTCGAGACCAAGTTCTGGCTCGCTTGCCTGTCAGTCTGACGTCCAAGTCCGGCTCATTTGCCTCTGGGCTACGGAAGTCAAATTCAAATCTTTATTGCATGACATGGGGTGAAAGTTGACATTCTTAAGGCTAGGTTAATAACAAACCAGAGCTTTGTTCATAAGTCCATAGACAACATAAATTGTTCGGCCCCGGAATCAAACTCCGGACTCCAAACCCAAACCCCTTCGAACTACCATCATATACTAGTTTAAAACAAGCTTAGATAGATGAAAATATAACGGTCTAGATTTTTATATTCTTTCCACATGCAACGACTTTATTCGAACATTTTAATGACTTAAACGACGAGATACTACCATTTAAATTTCACAAAACGAAGAAAGCAGAACCAATACCAAAAGGAGACGAGCCATTAGTTCTGAATTGTGCCGCCGATGGCTGGCGGGGCGCCAGTAGCCAACATAGCTGAGACAGGACACTTGATACTTAGGATTTGGCTGAGAGGTTCCTGTATATTTTACTAGTTAAAACATAGTTCGACCGATTTTTGTAGTTCTAATTGATTGAGCATCAAAAATATACTAACATAACTTAACTGAAATAATAGGTTGCCCACAAATTTAATAAGTGAGCCACTTGGCCTTGTGGCTTTGTCAGTATTTCTGTCGCACAAATTAATAAAAAGGAATAAAAAGATGCCTGTGAAATTATTTCTCATTGAATTGTATATCTGGTGAATTAATCTTGCTTTCCAAAATAAATCGCGTATGGTAAGTTAAATACTACATACAAATTTTCAAATAAATTTATTTGGTTTTCTGTCTGTCTGTGTTAGCTCACCTATTTATGCATTTTCCACCTAATCATAAAATAACGACGAAAGAGTAAATTGAAAATCACTTAACGTCAAAAATGGGAACGTTTTCTACCCACGGTAACGTAACGAGACCCCAACCCGCAACTTGTTATCGTTTTATCTAAGTACTAGCTGTGCCCGCGACTTCGTTCGCGTAGACTATATCCTTTTATGGTCGGTTTTACCCCTTTCTCCCCTAATATTCGAAACAAAAAGTAGTCTATATTTTAATCCAAGATTCGAGCTATATTTGTGCCAAATTTCATATCTCTAACTTCAAAAATAAAAATTTTTCCATATAAACTTTCAAAGGTGGTATTACCCCCCTCCCCCCTTATTTTCTAATAAAAAGTAGCCAATGTCCGTTCTTGAGATTCAACGTATACCTATACCAAATTTCATCAAAATCGGTCGAGAGGTTTAAGCAGTAAAGCGTAACAGACGGACAGACAGACAGACAGAGTTACTTTCGCATTTATAATATTAGTAGGGAGTAGGGATTTTTTTGATTAATTTGGCAAATGAAAAAATACGCTTTTAATATTATTTTAATAACTATTTAACGTAATAAAACGGGCCTAGTCCACTTCCTTATTATTTGAAAATCAATTTAAAATTCGTAATACTAAAGTTTATTTTATATTGCGTAACCTGTGGGACAGGGTGGGTAGAAATCGATCGTTTGAGATTAAAATAAATTACGCGCCAATCTTCTTACACTGAAATTAAATCTCTAATCCTATTCTTAAAATATTAATTTCGGCCAAACCGAACCAAAGCACCAGGAATCATGAATAAAAAATGAACTGTGCTTTTAGGGACCCGACATTTTACCTACTCATAAAAGTATCGAATCAAAAGTATCGATGTTCACTGTATCGAGACATTTTTTTTTGCTTTGATAAAATTTTTCAAGAGTAGAATCTTTATACTGAGCCCTTTTTACTTAATAAATAATTTACGTGAATACGTGATTATTCTAGTTCATAATCTTTTATTTACCTTTATTTATCTACAAATTGGTGTACAAATTCTATTACAATACTTTTTACGTAAAAGCGTAACGAATGAATAAATCTACACATTTCCATCCATACACACATTTAAACTTTCATGTTTGTAACATAATAAGATATAAATGACTTAAGGTCTATCTAATATTTGGTTATTATTTTTCATTGTTTATTTCTTACGAACCTAATCCTGCCAATTACATAACAATTATTTTGATCCGATTTAGCCGTTCCGGAGTTAAGCGTTAATAACTATTTTGGTCATGAATGAATGAATGCATTGTTTGTAGGAAAATATGAAAAACAATCGTGGTGTGTTTGTTTCACTAAAATTTAAGAACTTCTAGACTTTTTTTTTTGCTGACTGTGGTTTCGTAATATTAGTCAGGAAAGGTTTAAAAGGTGAGGTGGCATACCTAACTCTAAGTATCTGTAAATCTTAATTTATTGCTAATTTAAACTTAACCTTAAAAAGACATCAAAATTTCAGTTTTATTTTTATTATTATCTTGTTAAACATTGTCTTATCGATGTTAAAAAAATACATCTTAAGCTAACTGACTTCATCCTCAAGACTTAAATCAATATCTGAAACAAGCTTCTAATCTAATAAATATCGATACTGATCTCGATTCATAATCGAGAAAAGTATCGATTTATAATACGTTTCGACTGTTTTTCCACCCCTACGCGCATTAGGAGCATCGCCTAATAATTCGGAATGGTACTGAACCCTCTATGAATACTTTAGCGTTCAGTAATCGTTTTCAAAGCAATCCCTGGCAAAAGGATTGTTTTGGAGGGGAAGTTGTGTTAACTTTTTTACCATTTTACCGTTTACCCTAAAATTGTGTTCATTACGCTGAAGGTGGTAATGGTTTCAAACGTTAAAAAATTATGCTGCGCCTAGAAGAATAATATTGGATGGGTGACCGTTCTGATTAAACTTAGCGGCATTGATATAGCCCTGGTAGGGTAACCACTCGCTTTGCTTTGCCTTGGATAATGTACCGGGTTCAATTCTGGGTTAGATCAATTTAGGGTAAGAACATTATATATAGGCTCGGTTCTGAGCGTATTCTAGTTTCCATATTACAAGGTAAAACCTTAGCCGGAAGGTGAGAAGTATTTTTATTAATATAAGTAACATCATTTATTTTTATGAATAATATATTAAAACTAAGTTAATCTATCTTTATTTCGGAACATACAACAACAGAGTTGAATATTTGCCTACTGCTTGCAATTAGACAGTGACCAATCTCGAGATATCGTAAACAATAAATAAATATAAATATTGAACAACATCATTGCTCCGATTTTGTAGTAAGTAGCTTAAACACTTGTGTTATAGGAATCAGAACAACGATGAAACCACAATAACCAGACCCGAGATAATGTAGAAAAGTTCATTTCCTATATTGATCCGAACGCTAACGATAGCGCGACGTCAAAGTCTGTCCCATATAGGCTACGGAGGTCATCTGAACAATAATTGTTCAATTATTGAAAATTATAAATAAAATATAATTAAACTTTTAGTTCCGTGCGCACTATAAGTAGTGTCTTTAAGTCTACACTGTGGGGAACACGTTACCGTCGTTATTTTAACCGCTCACAAATGGACAAGCCTGGTGTGTAACCAAGAGACGTGGGTGCGTTCTCCAGTCACTAACAAACATTTGTGTGCTAAACTTTCTTCTGTGCCTGGGTGTTCATTAATTCATTTAAGTTAAATGTGTTTTAATACCAAAACATAACTCCGCGAATTTTAATCACTACTAAAATGACGGTTTATTCGGAATGTTGAAAACTAAATTTAAATTTTAATTACTACTAAAAATTTCAGTTTATGCGGAACGTTGAAAAACGTAATAATACAATTTAGTTTTTGTAAACTTAATTTCCTTAAACTTCATGTCTTTTTTGCCACCGGATTTTTATGTCTTCTAAATTAGTAATCTTCATTTTAAGAATCATTACAGTTACCTACTAAGTTTTGGTTGCCAACAATAATGTTTCAAATATAATTGTATCTTTTTTTTGCTCAAATAATGCGCTTCATCCCTTACCTTGAGCTTTACCGGAAGCTTTAAAAGCTCTCATAATAATCGCTCCGTTATTAACCGGTGATATTTTAATATCGCACCGGCCGGTAATCCGCGCGATCCGGCTAACGGCCCCGTGGACACCTTTATGTTTTAAATCGTGTGTACTCCGCTTTGTATAATGTTAACGCGAGAGGAAATACATTTAGTTAATTAATGAATATACATAAATAAACATTGGATAATATAGCATTACTTTGGTTATGTACGTAGCTACACTTACTAAAGCGCTTGTGTTACAAAACTCATAATCGGCGGTACCATTACACCCAGACCCGAGAAAATGTTTTTGAGAATTATGCTGTTAGCTTTTACCAAGGAGTCCTCTCATATTTAAACTCTTTGATCGCCCTGACTTGTCATTATTTTTAGTGTAATAATTCAATGATATTTTCATTCATTCGAAGATTCATTCTTTTGGATTGACATGACGCGGTTGATTGAAGAGCTCTTTTTCATTATTTAGTTTTTTTGATAATAAGAAAGACTAGCTGCAAATTTTAATGTAAGTTTTGGCTACTTATAGATACTCGTAGTTGTAAGCATGTTTTGTCGAAGGAGATTGATTTTGAGACATTTTAACAGAAAAACATGCATGGAAAAAGTGTTCAGATAGTTTTTCTTTGTCAAACTTCCATTACTTAATCAAGTAACTAAAAATATATACACACACACAACAAATGCACGCAATATTTTATATTATAAATAAATACATACATATTTAACAAAGTCACATACTGATACTGTGCTAAGTAGTTCAAGCACTTTTGTTACAGAAATCAGAAACAACAACGGTACCATAACACTCAGACCCGAGACAATATGAAAAATTTCGTTTCCCATACTGATCCGACCGGGAATCGATCCCTGGACCTCAGAGATGGCGCCGAGAGAAACAGCCGATCCAGCTAGTCGTGAAATATTACACATAATTTAATTTGCTTTTAGAGGGTCACTGTTTCGTTGTAATTGTAAAGTTTATGTTTTTGCAAATATATGCATTATTATCAAAATGAACTGCGTCATTCTAATTTAAAAAAGTCGCGCGGCTACCGCGCTACTGCCGCACTGCTTGTAACTTAGTGTGAAGGCACACTAATAGTCACGCTATATAAAAACAGTCTTTAAATATATTTGCTTTAGTGTATGTAATAATTCATTGAATACTTAAACATTATTTGCTCACTCGTGATTTTTATCGGTCGGGTCAATACGGGAAACGAACTTTTCTGTATTGTCAGGGGTCTGGGTGTTGTGGTACCGTCGTTGTTTCTGATTTCTTTAACACAAGTGCTTTAGCTACTTACCACAGAATCAGAGCAATGTATGTGATGTTGTCCAATATTTATTTATTATTATCCTTATAAAGATACATATTTTTATACAAAAATTAAATTCGTCAAGGGAGATGAAAAAAAGAAAACACTACACAGTTTTTCAAATAAAATACTTTCAAACGAAAGCTTTAGAACCTAGAAAGTCCATAAGTTAAAAGCTTAGACTTCAAGCAACGTGTTTCAAAAGGCTGAAGTGGCGGCACTAAGAGGCTTAATGTCATCTTGTAAGTTAAGCGTCTGTTTACGGTTTATCTTTTAGTAAAAACTACAGTTAATACTTTATATATTCATGACTTATACTTTCATGAACTTTTTCTATGTGCTCAAAGAAAATGTTAATATTATTTTTAATCACGGCCCCTTTCTTGAGGGCGGAAAACATTTGCGTGCCATACTGCTGCTGTGAATACAGCATTGGCGTGTGTGGGACTCCTCCACGCCAATGTGTGGGCCTGCCCTTAATAAAAACTAGAGATGCATCGGATAGTTGTTTGGCCGGATACCCGATATCCGGCCAGTGATCAGGCTGAATATTTGGTATCTGGCTGCCGAATATTCGGCCGGCCAAACGATACTTAAATGTTAGTTTGTCAGCGGGCGCGTCGTCCAGGTTTCAACCTGTTACGTATTGTAGGTTCGCGCGGACCGTTTTCTAGCAAAGAAACGAGTTTTATAAAGTCATTGTGTGGAACTATTTCGTATGCAGTACACGTGCGCCCGCCTATTTTACTGAATAGATAAGTATTTTTTGTGTTTAATGTGTATAGTAGTGTATATTGATAATTTGTTGTTGTTTTCTTGTAAACAAACCATTTTTTAAAGTTAATTACAAAACAGAATCACTATCCAATATCCAGCAGGATAGTGCGCACCTATCCGATATTCGGCCGGATAGTAAAATAATGGCCGGATACCGGATATCCGTTGCATCTCTACTATAAACCCCTCGTGCCCTCACATCATCTATGTATGGCGTAGGAAATTAGATGGTTAAATAGCAACCACGCTAGGAGCCCTAGGGGGCAGAAAAAGGGCTGCTATTGGCCATTCCACCAGTGGTATTGTAATGGTTCTTTCTAAGTCGAGTTTACCATAGGACTATAACTAAAAGGCAATTAGATCTAACTAGAGAGTAAGTAGTGTCTTTCCGTTTGGGGTAAAGGAATCCCACATACACCGTCGTCTTCCCTCAGGATACGATACGGTACATCAAAAATTATTCCCCCTTTGGAGAAAAACAGCCTGTTAGCAGTAGGCGAACATTGAGTCCATTTTGACAAGTGTATCCAAATTTATTATTTAATATCAATACTACGTAATTAGTTAAAACTGATGTCAATAGATGGCGCTGTTCCTTTTTTAGATCGCGCAAGCATTGTGTTACTACCAGGACGTGTAAGTATTTTATACATAACTCAGGTAATCGGATATTGAACAATTAGGTTTTTTTATAGATTTATATTTATATCCTAACATTTACAAAATGTAAAATATAGTTATAGTATTGATATATTAATTACCTCTCTCAAAAATAGCCCGAGCCGAGGTTCAAATTCCACGATGGGACGCCCTCTGGCAGTTGTTTTAAGTTTAGGGGTCGGTAAAAATGAATAGGCCATCACCATATGTCATTTAGGAAAAAATAACATATAAAAAGTCACGTAATCGTGAAATGTCAAAACCATAGTTTTTTAAATTGTTGAATCGATATCAATGATCGACAACTGCTAGTTGGCTTGACTTAAGCACAGAGTTCCTTGAAATAATAACATTATATTCCTTTTGTTTTGGAAGAACTTAGATCACAGCAGTTGCTCATAGAAGTAAAAATACGTCCTCTGCGAACATTTCAACTTTATAACTATGACAGTTCACGAGATCGACAAGCATACGGGCTGACTAGACTCTTCTTCTTAGTAATAAGGTTTAACCCTTTGTATACGGAACCCTATAAACGTTTAACTTCAACCGTTACCGCTGTCCTAACACAAAATCCAGGCCTTGTTTTACAAAGCTATAGACACTTCAGATTACGCAGCTTTTAATGTCGTCGTTTCGCCGAGTCGTGTCATACCCGATTAACTCTAAGAGTGCTGTATTTTTGACTGCAATTACTTTGCGGAATAGATTTAATGAACACATTCAGTTAATGGCAGAAATTACTTTGCATAATTTAAGTTGGGACGTATTTTAAGAGAGTGGAGAGGGTGGTGCAGTGGACGAGCGGGAAGAAGTGGGTTTTTTTTTGTCTACATCATTACGGGATAAAAAGTATTGTTAATTATATTTCACACAAATTTATTTATTTAAGAGAGGTAGAGCATAGCGATTTATCGCTCGAACTGGAGCAGCCCGCAGCCAAACAACAATCACTTCTGTGTTGTTGTATTTCTGCTTGTAAGTAAGGTTTCCAGAGCTCTTGGGGGGTGCTTCATTAGTAGCAGGGGTCAAGCCTTCAAGGTAAGGGTGACACGTCCAGTAACAGCTATTGTTATGTTGTACTTGTCGCCCGTAAGCAAGGACCTCATTACCACTTATCAGGTGGGATGAGGTCAATGATAAAGTATAATATTTAAAAAAAATATCCGGTTCCAATATTTTACGATTCGTAATTTGTCAAAAATTACTATACATTTTTCTCCGACCAACTACGAGTCGTTAATACCGTTCCATAATTTACTTTCTATACCAGCTATCATCAGTCGTCTGTCGGTCGTTTTTAGCCTACGCCTCGAATAATTTGTTACTATAACGAATAATCCGTAACTATAACGGGTCGTTTTTCAAATATTGGAACCGGGCATTAGTGAATCACGGAAATCGGTTGAAGATGGCAGCCATCACCAAAATGAGAGATATCTTAATTTGGACAGAGTTACCTCATGGTAATTATTTGATACATTTAAATACATATTAAATATTAGAAACAGAAAAATTTTATCTCCCCTTGCGCTGCGGGAATCGAACCCACGACCTTCACGTATCGCGCGTGCTGCTCTTACCAACTGAGCTAACCGCAAGTTATCGTAGGCGATGAAATTTTTCTGCTGTATCAACCGTTAGCCTCCGGTAAGTGCCCTCTGCCGAATATGTTTAGAACTACATACTTATCGGCCCGTGGTACATTCGTTGCAGAAATGTTTGAAAACCACGGAATCGAAGACACCTGGCATCTTAATCGATTTTATTATTTATGTGTATTTATATATTCGGCAGAGGGCACTTACTGGAGGCTAACGGTTGATACAGCAGAAAAATTTCATCGCCTAAAATAACTTGCGGTTAGCTCAGTTGGTAAGAGCAGCACGCGCGATACGTGAAGGTCGTGGGTTCGATTCCCGCATCGCAAGGGGAGATAAAGATTTTCTGTTTCTAATATTTAAAGTTAGCTAGTACGGCGTTTAGTACTATAAAATAAAATAATAATATCGATTAAATACATATTAGTGCTTGACTAAAAGATTTTTTTTAATTTTTTCTATTTATTAACACGCTTTTATTAGCTTGGGTTGTATGTATGTAACGGAATCTTTGAATCTTAATTTGACAAACTTCCCGGTCTTTGATTAAGGAGAAATTTTGCACACGCTCTGAGTTCTGATGACAATACATGACTAGCTAAGAAACGTCATTACAAATCCAATATGGCGGCCTCCCCAAGATGGCGAACTGACTGTTTGAAATGCACTTCCATGATATGGGTATCAAAAGAAAGGGTTTGCTGTCAGGAATACGAAAAAAATAGTCACGTGATTCAAATCCAATATGGCGGGCGTCCAAGATAACGGACAGGCTATTTGAAATGCACCCCTATGATATGGGTATTAAATGAAAGGGTTTGCTGAATGGGATACGAAAAAGAATTATATAATTATTGATACATGAGAAAACTAAAAAGTAGAAAATAAAAATAATAGTTTAAAAAACTAAAAAACACGCTTTTAGCTCGCACTAAAAATTACAAAATAATTCAGACATTTAAGAAAGAAAGCGTGGAGTTTTTTGTCCAAAAAGAGTAAAGATAACATAAACGCTCCACGCTTTCTTTCTTAAATGTCTGAATTATTTTGTAATTTTTAGTGCGAGCTAAAAGCGTGTTTTTTAGTTTTTTAAACTATTATTTTTTTACACCTGATTCCTTTCTAGGCTCTTATGCCCGATTCCAATGTTGTAAAACGACCCGTTTTAGTTACGGATAGTAATAAATTATACGAGGCGTAACTAAAAACGACCGATGACGGCTGATATGGAAAGTAAACTTGAAATTAGAATTAACGTCTTGTAGAAAAACGAATAGTCATTTTTGACACTTTACGGGTCGTAAAATATTGGGAATGCGCATAAAAACACTTCCATCTTCATTTTTCAAACAAAAAACAAATTTAATTGGATCATCCTTTCAGGAGCTACGATGCGTTGCCACAGACAGACACACACAGACTTATAACGTCCCCTTTGTTTCGCTTGAGGGTTCAAAAGAGCCTACAAGCCCAAGAATTCCAGCTCTCCTAAATGAAAGCACGTAAAGGTTGGCGCTAAACCAGCGGGGCGCACCTGGCGCCGGCGTAATGATCATCATTAGTATGGACCCCCTCCGCTGAGGCAGTAAATAAAAATTTGCAATCATTCCCAGATGCCGCGATCCATTAAGAGGCGCGTGACGCGGAGAGACTCGATTTATTAGCTCTGGTGGAAACACACGGGAGGAGGATGGAGCAAGCATAGAACGGACCGCTTTTTAATAAAGAAAGAAAGAAAGAAAGAAATTGACCAAACCAAAAAAGTACAAATTAAAAAACTAAATCTAAGGAGAAAAGTCATAAAAACAAAAACCAAAAGAAGGAAAAAAAAGAAAAAGAAAGAGAAAAGATTATATGACAAACAAGAAAAGAAAGTTGTTAATGACAAATTAAACAAAAAAGAAAAAAAAAACATAATAGTGTCTTTAAGGTTTTTCTTGACATGATCAATATTCCGAACACGGCGGTAGAATACTTAATTTGTACTGACAATTCATAAGTGCTTTTGTGAAGCTTACATGAATAAAGATGTTTTCTTTTCTATTCTATTCTAATATAAATGTACAGTCATCAGCATGGCCAAGGCAAACAGTTGCATCAATATTAGTTCTTATGCGCACAACATAAGATCAGTGGAAAATCCAAAGTGTAAAATCTGAAGTGCTTTTGATCATTTTTAATCATAAACAACATCACATACATTGCTCTGATTCTGTTGCTAGTAGCCTGAGCACTTGTGTTATAGAAATCCGGAAAAGACAGTGTAGAATAGTTCGTTTCCCATATCTACCCGACCGGGGATTGAACTTGGGACCTCAAAGATGGCGCGACGCCAAAGTTTGGCCCGCTCGCCTCTCGGCTTCGAAAGTCTGGCAACCTCCTACAATAGGTAGTCATACCACGTACCTAATCTATTTTTAGTCAGCTCAAATCGATTTGAGTATTAGTGTACTAAAATAACAAAAAAATCCCTAATAGCTAAAATTCGCGCCTCTGGGATGAAATTTAAAAGTAGTACTCAAGCTCATTATTTGATATTTAAATAAAGGGAGTAGTTTACAAATATGTTATCCGACATGTTGTATCGGCCGCCATCTTGGCCACATTTCCATCAAACAAAGCTAAGAATACTTTACCCTTAAAAACAAAATAAATTCAAAATGGTTTCATCCATTCGGGAGCTACGGTAGATCCGTCGAAACCCGTCGTTTTTGCATCGGAGTTTTAAAAAAGGCAACGTTGGATTAAAATTATATGTAACTTGTGTAGTTTTTAAACAATTAATAAACCCGAACATTATTCCCAAAATGTTTTTTAGTTATATAAACTTTAAATAACTTTACTATAACATCCATACTTACCATCGTCGTTTTCACCTTTCATACAAAAAGTTTAAGGTTTTTAAAAAATTTCGTGTAATAGTTATACGGAAATTTATGCAGATGGTGCTATTTTGTATTTTGCCCCCTTAAACTTCACATGGAAGTAGTTTTAAATATAATAATAACCGTAGTAAATTTAACTATCGGGTACTACACGATCCAGTTTTATATATTTTCTCAATATGCTTTAAATAAACGAAAAGCAATGTTTTAAGCGAAAATTATACTAATCTACCAAAATTTTTAAATCTAAATTCTGGAAGATCCAGTTCGGCGTGACACCTTCCCGTATATTCCGTTCAAAGGTTCACGACTCATTTGCGCTTTCCGGATTGATCTAGTCCACTGCGAGTCGCGTTGCGGAATTCCTAATTTCATCAACACTGTAGCAGTAATGTATTACACTTACAAGAGATCTATGTTAATCTGAAATACACTTGTTTTTATTTGAGCTTTTTAAATTTAGACTAGCCCATTGGACTAATGGTTAGTGCTTTAAATATTAGAAACAGAAAAATTTTATCTCCCCCTGCGGTGCGGGAATTGAACCCACGACCTTCACTTCAACTGAGCTAACCGCTAGCTCAGTTGGTAAGAGCAGCACGCGCGATACGTGAAGGTCGTGGGTTCAATTCCCGCACCGCAGGGGGAGATAAAATTTTTCTGTTTCTAATATTTAAAGTTCGCTGGTACGGCGTATAGTACTATAAAAATAATAAAATCGATTAATGGTTAGTGCTCCTGGCTGTTGAACTAAGGGTCGTTGGTTTATTTCCGGGATTAACATATGTGTGTTAAGAGTTTGTGAGTTTACTACAAATGTTAGTTTTTTTTATCTTTATTTTTGGTAAAGAGCTTTTATCCTATAAGGACAGGTCAGCCCTATCGTACCCAATTTACATTGTGGTTAACTAATTTAGCAAATGTAACTTATATAAAACATAGACAGGCTTGAGGAAAACGATTCAGTCCTGAGAATTTTTATTAATTGGCATATCTTTTTGGCGACTTTTGACTTAGGGTCGGATAAAATTGTTTGTTTTAATCCTATATATATTTTAAGAGAGGTAGGGCTGACTGGTGAAATACCTTCACCTTACAGAAGACCTCAGCCAAATAACAATCACTTCTGTGTTGTTGTGTTCCTGCGTGTGAGTAAGGTTTCCAGAGCTCCTGGGGGGTGCTAAATTAGTAGCAGGGGTCAAGCCTTCAAGGTAAGGGTGAAGTGTTACTGCTTCCCACAGCATCGCCTTTTAGGGCGATGAGGTCCACCGGGGAGTTTGTTTAAAATTTTAGATATTTTCGCACAAATTTGCAGATTTCTTGGATGTATATACAAGTTAACGTAAGAAATTTGGTATTTTTTGAAAAAAGGCTTACAACTATCAGTCTGTTCTATATTTACTATTATTCTAATAAGTTTTTTTTCGTATTATGAAGAGGGTACATGATCGTATCTATTGAAAAAGGATTTTTTATTTTATGTTATCTCAACTTAGAATTGTTTTATTTATACATACTATGTGGCAAGTTTTTGATCTATTACAAACATAATTATATGTAAGTATCAAGTTTCTTCACATAATGATCAACATTTCTAACACGGCGATAGAACACCGAACTTTCACTGATGATTCATAAGTGCTTTTAAAGCTTTTAAAGGGTACGTGTAAAGCTTACATGAAGAAAGATAGTTTCTATTCTATTCTATTGATAAATTTAAAACGATTGACTTACACATCGAAAAAAAAAATTAATGATGTAATACAAATTGTTGAATACAAAAAGGGTACTACAAACTTGATGAATGTTTAAACGATAAACATATATGGGCATGATTGTCTGCTCGCTCGCACACCATAGTTTTAAGATCTCAGCCCTAAATTGTAAAGTTTAGGATAACTACTGATTTTCTTTGCCGGATTCTTCTCGTTAGGATTAGGCTCTGAACCGGCTGTAGCTTCCATATTTGTTTGTATCCATTTTGATGATGCGTAAGTGTTACTTGTAAACTACATTAAAATATGAATTATAAATTTGGAGGGTCTTTTTATTCAGACATTTTTTTTAATTAGCCTAGTTTGTGTTAGATCTTATTACGTTGTATATAATTTATTATGAACGTTAATCAAATCTAGTCTGTTTCCAGTTGAGTTTGATGGCTGAGCTATAAATCAGTCTAAATGCTAACTAGTTTAATCTGTCTTAAGCTATATCTGACCTATTTGTTGGAGACCAGAAGGAAATTTAAATTCAAGCAATAAATTTAAATTATAACTGAATAGTCCATAGTTAACTAAAATGAATAAAATGGTGGTTTCATTTTTGTTTTGTTATTTTTATGATTGAGATTTTTTTTTATTTTTCGATATGTTTAATTATATTTGATCGTTTTTTTTAAATGTAGCTTTTAACCTATTAAATTCCTTTTTAACTGACTTCAAAAAAAGAAGAGATTCTTAATTCGAATGTATATATTTTTTATTCTCTTTTTATTTCGAGGTGAAAGCGAGTGACAAGTCCACAATAATGAATGAAGAATATGGGTTCTGTTTAATCAAACATTAGAAAAATATTAACCTAACTTAAATAATAGGTTGGGCAAAAATTTAATAAGTGAGCCACTTGACGACTTGTGGCTCAGTCAGAATTTCTGTCGCACAAATTAATAAAAAGATGGCTATAACATTATTTTTCCAAGAATATTTTTATATACCTTTGACGACTTCTTTGGCCGTGCCTTTGTCATCACGCTACCTCTATTAGTACATTTGTCCCAGGCTTGATTTCCAGTCGGATCAATTGCGTTTATGTTTTCTGAAATCCGGGTGATATGATTACGTCATTATTTCTGATTGCGGTAACACAAGTGCGAGAGGTAAGATTTTAAGAGAGGCAAGGAAAAGCGATTTATCGCTCGAACTAAAACAGCCTGACTGGTGAAATACCTCCACCTTACAGAAGACCTCAGCCAAATAACAATCACTCCGGTGTTGTTGTGTTCCTGCATGTGAGCAGGGTTTCCAGAGCTCTTGGAGGGTGCTACATTAGTAGTATTCAAGGTAAGGGTGACAAGTCTAGTAACAGTTTTACTATGCTTTACTTTTCGCCTTTAAGCTAGAAACTTATTACCACTTAACATCAGGTGGGATGAGGTCAATCTTGAAGTGCGTTATAAAAAAAATAAAAAAAGAAGATTTACCACGGAATCAGAACAATGAATGTGATATACTCCAATATTAACTATGCTTAATTATGTCTTAGTATGTATCGTTTAGGTACGCACCAGCCTTTTCTAGATCATTAATTAGCAGATACAGAGCCCCTTAATAAAACCAAGTTAAAAATGCAAAGGCTTTCAAACGATTAGCTCTTGAAACTTTGTCAAATGCCAAAGTGAAGTAAATAATTCATTTCAGCTATTTAAACTATGCAAGGCTGACGATTTCAGTTCAATTACCAAACGTGTTCTTCAAATATAGGTCAGAACTTTCAGACAAATCATTTTAAATATTTACGGAAATATATTGAAACGGAGGTCAGGCTTACCGCACGCCTGGCGTCTCCGGTCTAAGCAGCGGATCAGCTGTGCGGCTTCGCTGCTTTCCGCCTTTGCAGGCACCTGAGACTCTTACTCCAGCTCTCCCTCCGAGAGCCAGATGGAGTCCCGAGAGACACTGGACGCGGAGGATTGGGTGAATTAGCTACTTCAATTTGGAAACAGACTGTTTTAGGTTTATAGATGTGATGCATTGCATAAACTTTTAGAAAAACATTGGGCTGTAAAGTCAGATTATGAACGGTTACGATAGTTTGACGTGACAACGCTGATCCGATCATGCCTCTCTCTCGTTCGTGCCACGCTCTCGCTTGCAGAACGCGACAATAAGTTCATCTTTTTTGACGACCTCGGGGGCGCAGTGGCTAAGGTAAGCGGCGCGATAGGAATCGAACCCGATCGGGTCAATTTGGAAAACGAACTTTTCTAAATTGACTTGGGTCTGGGTGTGCTGGGATGACACCCCCAGTTAGTATCCGTCTTCTGGTGCTCATAGAACTAGGGAAAACCTTAGTTTGAGACCAGGTGATTGGTGTTATTGTCCGGCGCATTTAATTTAATTTAATCATTTATTTTAATTTTTCGTGCATGCAGTCCGTAGTATCGAGTTATTAGACGTTGTCACGTCAATGTTGGTTTGATTATATAAAAAGTATAATTTTAGGTAGAGGACAAAAAAGATGACGAGATATTAGTACGGCAAACACGTAAGTAAATGTTTGCAACTTTTGTTAACAGAAGATTTGGCTTCGCATATCATCCCTTCACACCATCGTTCCATTCTTCTCATAACGCGAAACACTTAACAAGCCCAAATCTTAATCCTAAAGTTGGGATTATGATAATCCCATTAGATGTCTTATCTCCAGCTCGTAAGATCCAATGTCTATCAATTACAGGGCCGTGACTGTAGCAAATGACTCAATTAGAATTCATAATGAGCCGTCACGCTCATATTGTCGTCCCTACGCATCACCCGGCGAGTTTGTAGGGCTGCCAAGGGTGCCAAGTCGCTAAAGTTAATTATTTAGTATCAGCATTATAAAAAGTTAAAACATAATCTTTTTTTAAAAACCCTTTACAAATTGATATTCGCACATTTGGGATTAGAAAATTCGTTTTTTTATAGTGCTTTTCGCCACACTAGCAAACTTTAAATATTTTAAAGAAACAGATTATTTTTATCTCCCCTTGCGGTGCGGGAATCGAACCCACCGCCTTCACTTATCGCGCGTGCTGCTCTTCCAACTGAGCTAACCGCAAGTTATCGTAGGCGATGAAATTTTTTTGCTGTATCAACCGTTAGCCTACGGAGGGGTTAATTGTCATAAAATATTGAAACTGAAGTCCTTTTGTATAAAACCTATATTAAAGGAGTAGTGTAGTCAGATATCTTGTACCGGCGGCCATCTTGGGCCGATTCCTATCAATCATAGCTAGCAGGAACACTTAACTAATTCACGTTTTCAACAAAACTAAATCTAATATTTTTTACAATTTTTATACCTAGTGATTCATGCCTCACTAGTGAACTTAGAATATTTTAAAGAAACAGAAAAAAATCACGTTCCAGTTCTATTGTGCATTTAGTGATCTTTATTTGGGAGAGCAGCACCCGCAATACGCCAACGTCGTGGGTTTGAATCTCGCACCGCAAGGAGAGATACAATTTTATGTATCTTGAAAATAAAAAGAAATGACAACTTAACAACACGCCATTTTAGTACCCATTCTTTTTATATTATACTTGAAGGTTGACCTCATCCCACCTGATTTTAAGTGGTAATGAGGTCCTAGCTTAAGAGCAAAGTACAGCATAATACTCGTAAATCTGTTCCTGGACGTCACCCCTACCTTGAGAGCTTGACCCCTGCTACTAATGTAGCACCTCTTAGGAGCTCTGGACGTAACTAGAATGGAAACAGAAAAAGAAAACAACAAAAAAGAAATATATAATAAAATGTAAAAATCAGCGTTCTCCTCGTCAACTGAACGATGCAGACGATGACAAGTCATAATGTCTTCAATAAAAGCGCCTTCCTCAGCCTGAGTTATGGTCCACGTCGCAGGCCATAATGCTGGTGGACAGTGGGCCCTGTCGAGTGATTTTCCAAAATATAAGAGAGGCAAATCGATTTATCGCTCTAACTAGAGCAGCCCGACTGGTTAAATACCTCCACCTTACAGAATACCGCAGCCAAATAGCAATCACTTCGGTATAGTTGTGTTCCTGCGTATGAGTAAGGTTTCCAGAGCTCTTAGGGGGGTGCTACATTAATAGCAGGGATCAAGTCTTCAAGGCAAGGGTCAAGTCGACAAGTCCAGTATCAGCTTTATTATGCTGTATTTGGCGCTCTTAAACTAGGACCTCATTACCACTTAACATCAGGTGGGTTGAGGTTAATCTTGAAGTGAAATGTAAAAAAAAATATGTCAGTTTCTCCTGAATACGCCAACCCTGCCTGTAGGAAAACTGGTAGATGTGTAATTTCCACTGCCATAGCCTGGGAGCTAACGAGTGCCCATAACCGGCGGATATTAAACTATGCCATGGACGTGATACATCGCTTGCTCACCACGTACCCGGGGTTGACATCCTTCATAAAAGCCGCAGTGAACTGCTCGCTAGGGTCTGTGTAAATGAATCGGCTATTGTAGATTATAACGGGTTGGTGGCATCATGCATCATTTTGTTCAAGGCGCTGAAATGGTAATTTTGTCTGACAAAGAGTAGTGAGTTTGCATTGGATAATTTTTTTTCTAGGTATAAAAGAAAAAAACATTAAATGGTCCCATTTACAATTGGCGTCCTCGGCGGCGCAGTGGCTATGGTAGGCGGCCAAAGTGCGAAAGGTGCCGGGTTCGATTCCAGGTCGGGTCAATTTGGAAAACGAACTTTTCTAAATTTACTTGGGTCTGGGTGTGCTAGGATGTCGTCTGTGTGCTCATAGTACAAGGGAAACCCTTAGTTTGAGACCAGGTGATTGGTGTGATTGTCTGGCGCATTTATTTTATTTATTTATTGAATATATATCTTTAATGGCTTTAAACATTTTACTTTTAATTGAATTATCAGCTTTCATTTTATTGTTTAAACTGGTTTTTGCTGCGGTCTTCTATAAGGTCAAGGTATTTCACTAGTTGGGCTGCTCCAGTTCGAGCGATATATGGCTATGCCCTACCTGTCTTAAACGCTACGCTCAACCTATCAAGTAAAACCGGTGATTCATTCAAATCTACGGAGTATCCAAGCTTTGCTATCACTTCTACTCGCCTCCGCAGCGCCAAAAACAGACAAAAACAAGAAACTTTTGTATTTTTATGCCGCCGCCATAAAAATACAAATCCAGCCTTATTATCCCAGAGGTCAAATGAATTGAAAAGCAACGGTCCACTTAGTAAAGAGGTTTTCCCCATATTTCGCGAGGTTATGTCCTAGACCAAATGTCCTAGTTCCACGCATTATTTATGACGCAGAATGGCCTGCCCGCAGATTGGCCAATTACATTAGGGCAATGTTACTCAAACTGTGGGCATCACTGAATCTTGTTTTACACTTCAAGGTTGACCTTATCCCACGTGATGTTAAGTGGTAATGAGGTCCTAGCTTAAGGATGACAAGTACAGCTAATAAATTTGTTACTGGACTTGTCGCCCTTACGTTGTAGGCTTGACCCCTGCTACTAATGTAGCACCCACCAGGAACTCTGGAAACCTTACTCACACGCAGGAACACAACACAAAAGTGATTGTTATTTGGCTGCGGTCTTCTGTAAGGTGGAGGTATTTCACCAGTCAGGCTGATCCAGTTTGAGTGATAAATCGCCATGCCTTACCTCTCTTTAGAGTTTTAAGCCGACTGCGGTGAAGCTAAAAAAGGCGGGTTGTGATTTTTGTTGATGTATATGAATATCTATTACGTCACCTGTGTGAAATTTGTATTGTTAATTCAGAAAAGTTATGTTATAAAAGTAGATCTTGTTAGCATTTGTTACATCGCTCATCAGCTTAGTGAAAGTCCTGTCAAAGATTCAGCCATTTCGAAAATAAGCCGAAGCAAACAGACAAGCAGTCATAATCAGATATGAATCTGATTGGGATAACGAAGTCTTGCTCGGGATGATGTTTTAGTTTTCTCGTGTTCTTATGATATTTTAAAGATCTTATGGCCTGAAAATACAAATAAAACTGCGTTATCTAAAAAAGAAACTAATCTAGACCAATTAATTGAATAAGAATTAAGAATTTATTTATTATTAGCACACAATCAATACACAGTACACAGACATAAAAGTGACACAAACAATGTATAGGTACAGTAGAAGTAAACTAACATAAAAATTAAAGAAATAACATGTTGATTGCGCTGCTAACAAGGTCCCAGCCTCAGCATGAGCTGCTACGACATTGGATGCCGCAGTAGCGCTGGTATTGTGGCGGAACCAAAAATTGCTGCCAATGCCAATCGAAAATCCATACATTTTATGAAAATCTTCAAACAAGTTTTGAGATTTATTATATCAAACTCAAACTCAAACTCAAATATTTCTTTATTCAAGTAGGTTACATATAACACTTTTGAATCTTCATTGAATACAATGCAAAGTGAGTCTACTTCCGGTTCGGAACCTATATCTACCGAGAAGACACCGTAAGCAACTCAGCAGATCATTTACAGTATCAGTATCTAACTTATTGCTATGTGTAGCTCACTTTGGACCATATACTTATATTTTATACATCCCTACTATATATAATATTATAAATGTGAAAGTAACTCTGTCTGTCTGTCTGTCTGTCTGTCTGTTACGCTTTCCTGCTTAAACCTCTCAACCAATTTTGATGAAATTTGGTAAAGGTATATGTTGAATCTCAAGAACGGACATAGGCTACTTTTTATTAGAAAATAAAGGAGGGAAGAGGGTAATACCGCCTTTGAAAGTTTATATGGAAAAATATTTATTTTTTTAGTTAGAGATATAAAATTTGGCACAAATATAGCTCGAAACTTAGATTAAAATAAAGACTACTTTTTGTTTCGAATATTAGGGGAGAAAGGGGTAAAACCGACCATGAAAGGATGTAGTCCACGCGAACGAAGTCGCGGGCACAGCTAGTACCATATAAATATACAAACGTCGTCAAATCGTTTCAAGGCGTTGAGTATTTACATGGTTCTCAAAATCATTGTAAAAATTCATTTCAAGATTCCACAGTTCTACGGATCTTATTTTGTTGAGATGAGTTTGCTCATAGTTTGAGAGCCACTGCATTAGTGGATCACTTACCTAGGTTATGCCTCCACAGGGATAGACGCTAAATATTTTAGCAAGCTAAAAAATGAAACGTTTATTTCTTTGTTTGCGCGTCGAAAATTATGTTCTGTATTTGCTTTTGTGCCGTTAACAATAAAACAATGTACCTTTTGTGTGTTTACTGAAGTGGAATTGGTAAATGTGTTTATTTCCAATTTTCAGTAACCAAAGAATGAATTCAAAATTGTTCTTATATTTGATTTGATGAATGATAGAATAAAATATTAGACAGCTCAGGTTATGTGCAACCTGACCTTTAATAAAGTTACTTTTCGATGCAATATACGTGTAAAACAAGTACTATGTACAACCAGTACATATATAAGTATTATGGAAAGCAAAATTAACGGTGGCATCATAATGACGGTTGACGACCTCCGTAGCCGAGAGGCGAGCGTGCCGGACTTGGCGTCGCGTCATCTCTGAGGTTCCGGATGCAATCCCCGGTCGGGTCAATATGGGAAACGAACTTTTCTGTATTGTCTCGGGTCTGGGTGTTTTGGTACCGTCGTTGTTTCTGATTTCTGTAACACAAGTGCTTTAGCTACTTACCTCAGAATCAGAGCAATGTATGTGATGTTGTCCAATATACATTTTATTTATAATTTATACCTACTTAAATACACACATACTACTCACTAATACTTATGATCAAAAACGGAAAAATGACCCTGCATCCGGTTCAAAACCTGAGGTCTAAAAGACTGTATTTATTTTCAAAAATGTTCATACTTTACTTTACAGTAAAATTCATTTAAACAAACTCAAATATTTCTTTATTCAAGTAGGTTACATGTAACACTTTTGAATCGTCATTGAATACAATGCAAAGTGATTCTACTTACGGTTCGGAACCTATATCTACCGAGAAGACACCGGTAAGAAACTCAGCAGATAAGTTACAGTAGCAGTATCTAACTTATAGCTATGTGTAGAACACTTTGGACCAAGTCATATAGTTTTATTTTCATGAGTGAAAAAAACATGAAGTATTATTTTATTTTAAGAGGTAAGCTGGAGCAGACCAGTCCCCAAAGGTGGCACCTGTTCACAAGCATGACGTATGTGCCAGCCATCGCTTCACTCAACCACATTGAAGGGAATGTAACGACCCGCCACATAGCGCCATCACAAAAGGAAGACGATTGTTAGTAGTGTTCGAATGAATAAATCTACTGTAAAGATAGTTGGTGTGATTCTCATCCAGGATGAAGATTCGTGTGATGGAAATTTTGGGCCGGACTTTGGCGTTGCGCTATCTCTGAGGTCCCGGGTCGGATCCCCGGTCGGGTCAATATGGGAAGCAAACTTTTTCATATTTTCTCGGGACTGGGTGCAGAATTACCGTCGTTGTTTCTGATTTCTGTAATAGTGTCTATATTTTATTACTATTACATATCTATTGCCTGTGTGTTTTATATTTGTGTGTGCTTTGGTGCCAATATTCGATTGAGGTTAGTATGACACAAATTCTTCCATGTTTTTTTAGTTCACTGATCCGGTGCGACTCCCGAAATCCGGTCCGTATGCTGGAAGATGGATAGGACTATGGGAAGGTGACGGTATTTGAATTCAAATAAATACCAACTTAATCAAGAGTATTATAACCAGTATCTTATAGATATGATACGTGCTTTTTTTATAGTAGCGCAGTATATTGGCTCCTTCCAGCCTAATGGTAAGCAAGAGAGGAACCTACATTGCGGTGACAACGGATTTGTTACCGAAATCTCCTATCCGTTAGCATCGCCATACTGGCTCGCAAGATGTTTCTTCACGCTCCTTTTGAAGGAATCCATATCAAAGGCAAAAGCTTACGTGAATAAAGATATATTCTTATCTAAGTATTCTTATCTATTCTGAAGCTACAAATATCTCCAACTGGAAAGCCGCCGTTACAAGGTTATCGGCACATCGGAACCAAAGCCGGTACTAAGGGTGCCGTAGATTATGTGCGAGGTGCCGCGCTGTCTGGGGAGGGTTCGTTGTTTTGTGCCCTTAGCAAATTAGCAGAAGGGTGCATTTATTGGATATCATAGGCGTGGAGGATGGGGATGATATATCAGCAATAATTCTTTTGATACTAAGATAGTGGCGATCAATTATAACTCTGCTGTTAGGAATGCAGCAGTAAGATTTATTTAGCTGGTCTGTCCGCTGTTACATTCAAATTTTACAATAGGTAGATACCTATTTATTTTTATTGATACATTCTCGTTTGGCATTTTATTTATTTATCATTCTTAGATTATATACTAACATAATTTTATAACAACATAATAACATTTCTATGTTGTAAATGGACTCTGGTCTGAAACAAACTTAAAGTTTTTCATTATATAGCTCAAATAAAAACAACTTTGCACTATTCCATTCATGCAGGAATAGTTTTCTTCGGAAGATGAAAACCTGTTCATTCCATTTCATAAAGAACTTCATTCCTCCAAGTTTGAAAACCAAACTCAACAGTTAGTTATCTTACTTTAACGTCTGAATAGCAACTTAAATATGTAAATAATTTATAGGGAAGGATTCTATTCGATTGCAGGCTGGTGTTGTGATATTCAGACGGAAGCGCCATATTTGTGTTGCGAACAATCGACTGAGTCGATAATAGTGTCGTCAATCATTGTTATCGATGAGATCGAAATAAATTGTCTTGGTCCGTTAAAAGGTTGTGCCGAAAATGTTACATTAAGGTAAACTAGCTGTGCCCGCGACTTCTTTCGTGTGGACTACAGATATTTTCCATAATAATAAACTTTCATGGTCGGCTTTGCTCTTATCTCCCTATATCTAATATTCGAAACAAAAAGTAATAAAAAATATATTTAAATTTAAGTTTTGAGCTATATTTGTGCCAAATTTCATATTTCTAACTTAAAAAAACATTTTTTATTTCAACTTAAAAATAGTTTAATGGGTCAAAATGCGACACCATTTTTATTAAGTAGTTAATACGAACTACTTACTGCCCGACGTTTCGGTAAGGTTGCATCAACCGTGGTCACGAGCTGACTGCTGACAGTCAGTTAAATACAAATATGTATCATAGACGTCATCTATAAAAGATTTTTTACGAGATAATTTCTTCTTCTTCAGAAAGATATCGACAATCGATACATCGAATATCAATATCGTATCATTACTCTCGTAGCACAATGGAACTCTATAATTTGATTATGATCAAGCGAGCACAAGTTACGAGTCGAACTTGTAGCGCTATGCATTTTACAATGAGGAGTGCTTCTCTTGGAGGTTCAGGGTTGTTATGGGGAATTTGGAGTTAGTCTGGTAAGAGACACGTTCGTTAGGGACGGGAAAGTTAAGACATTCGTACAAACAGTTACTTAACTAAACATTTTACAAAAAGGAAATACCTTCGTAGCTGAGAGTAGTGATGAAGGAAATTTAGTTCTTTAAGGCCTATGAAAAAGACTAGACTAGTTTTTGAAGCCTTGCGACTAGATTTGTCTTGTAACTCTTTAGTCTTTAGTCATAAGACTGCAAACTGATGAATAATTTCAGTTGTAACCCTTAACCTTATAACGTAAAAGACTTAAGAGTCTAAAAAGACTAAAAAGACTAAAAAGACTAAAAACGCCTTGGGCTGGCGTGTCTTATGGAAAATCGAACGTTATGATAATTTATGAATAAATAAAAATCGGGAAACAAAACAAATTACGTTTTTTTTTTAATTTAAAGAAACATTCAATGTAGGGAATGAGTCATGTTCATATATAAAACTCAGGTGTGAGTCCTTTTAAAACAACTTTAGTCGTTTTAGTTGCTTAGTCTTTAATACAACGACTAAGTCTTATTAATAAAAATTCGAACCTTTAGTAAAGACTAATAAAAATATAAATATATTAGAGAAGAGTCCTGTAAGATGAAGGCTAGTCATTTAATAGGCCTTAAAAGACTAAGTCTCTTTCATTGTTAGCTGAGAGGCAAGCGGGCTGGTTTTTGGCGTCACGCCATCTCTGAGGTCCCGGGTTCGATCCCCAGTATGATCAATATGGGAAATTAACTTTTCAATATTTTCTGGGTATTGTCCGTTCCATATTTTACGATTCGTTACGTGTCATAAACGACAATTCGTTTTCTCTAACTGACTATGAGTCTGGAACGGTTTTAGCTTACGCCTCGTATGATTTATAACTATCTGTAACTTTAACGGATCGTTTAAATATTGGAACCGGGAAATAATCAGCTTCCCATTTCTTTGTATGGTTTGTATAGTTTATAACAATATTGCCTTATTAAATGTTAATTAAAATACTACAGAATGAAAATCTGAATTATGTGTGTTATGTGTATGAGTGATTCAATTAATTAGCTAATTATAAATATTTATTAAGTCTCTTTCCATTTAGTCGCATATTTACAAATAGGAAATACTTAAGAAAGAAAGATTCTACGTTTGGTGTGTATAAGTGAGTCTACAAATTTAGTCTCTTTTCATTTGAGTTTATATTTAAAGATACTTAAATAAAATATTAATAACATTATGTTATTTCAACAATGAACAATATTATCAACTTTTTTTATATATAACTTATCAAGATTGACCTCATCCCACCTGATGTTAAGTGGTAATAAGGTTCTAGCTTAAGGGTGACAAGTACATCATCTATCTCTAGTTGAAATTTATCTGAGAAAGACACTCAATTTAGTGTAGTAAATTTGTCGTGATACCGAGATAAATACACAGACAGAAAAACAAACAATTAATGTGTGACCTTTTAATTAGACTTGCTCAGATCCTTAAAGTTTATTTTGAGGCAATATTGTAAGTTCAGACCAATTAATATAATAATAACGATAAATAAAGTAAATAAGTTAGTCAAGTTAGCTCCCAAATTAACGCTCTCATGTTGCATAAAGTTAAACAAAGGGCTTATCACAATCAAATCAAGTTGGCAAGTTCTGATTGGCTGAAACTCAAACATAACGCGGTTGTAGGCGTTATAATTTAGCGACCGATATTACGGGAGAATGAGTTGGTAGTTCTTTAGTATAAGGTGTATAATTAAAAATAGTTTTAATGGCGTCCGAACCACAACAGTGTTCCATTGTGTGTCAAGCATTGCCAGATATTCAAACCTATATATTACTAGCTGTGCCCGCGACTTCGTTCGCGTGGACTACATCCTTGCATGGTCGGTTTTACCCCTATCTCCCCTCATATTCGAAACAAAAAGGAGTCTATATTTTAAATTTAATAGAGCTATATTTGTGCCAACTTTCATATCTCTAACTTAAAAATAAACATTTTCCCATATAAACTTTCAAAGGTGGCATTACGCTCCCCCCCCCCCTTACTTTCTATCAAAAAGTAGCTTATGTCCGTTCTTGAGGTTCAACGTATATTTATGCCAAATTTTATCAAAATCGGTTGAGAGGTTTAAGCGGGAAAGCGTAACAGACAGACATTCAGACAGACAGAGTTACTTTCGCATTTATAATATTAGTAGGGATTAGTAGGGATGTGGAGTATCTGTGGAGACTGGAGAGGTCTTTAAAAATGATATTGAATATATTTATATATTTTTTTTCTTAATTTATAGTTTGCTCGAAAAACACTTCTAAAGTGTTAAAATGCGTGCTCTCCCTCCCCCCATCTGTAATTTTTAAAATAAATGAATGATAAAACTCAAAAATTATATTATGTTACACTACCGTGCAATCTTCCACCGAAAATTGGTTTGAACGAGAGAGTTTATGTATGTTTATAATGCTATACTATGAATATAATTCAAGAAATAAAACGTTATTAATGTTGCACGGCCGTACCCATTTCTTGCCATCTACTATTTCCTCTACCTTAAGGTTGTCTGGAAGAGATCGCTTTCTAGCGATAAGACCACCTAAATTGTACTATAATCAATCTGTAAAAACTATTTCTGTAAAGTTTTTGTGCAATAAAGTATATCTATCTATCTATCTTGTTGGTTTCTTTTAATACGTCATAAATTGTAAACCGCAATTTACCTTTCATTTAATCAACTCAAATATTATTATTATTTTATATTATGTATCTTTATGCTACGGAGCCCTTCATGGGCGCGTCCGACTCGTACTAAGACGGTTTTTATTATAATGTTTTAGTTTTCTTTTTCTTATTAAATCCATTTTATGGAACTTCGATCCCGACGTGTAAAGGTCTCCTGATTAAGACTACATGACAGAGTAAAGTCAAGATTAGCACCACATTAATATAACAGTGGACTAAATGAAACTGTTATTACACATCCAATTATTACGATGGATGTAATTTTATTGGAATAGCTTTAAATTTAAATAACTTTCATACAAACTTCCAATCCCTATTTTATTACCTTAAGGAATTAAATCCAAAAATATAATTCAATGTGTTTCATGAATTTTCAAAAAGAATTTGCATACCGATTTTCATTCGAATAACTTCAAATATAGGAAGTTTCATACCAACTTTGTACCCCCATTTTAACCCCTAACGGGGTGAATTTACAAAAAAAAATCTTTATACTTCCCTATAGGTATTATAAAAGGAACTCCTATGCATAATTTCAAGTTTCTAACGCTTATAGTTTAGGCCGTGTATTGATAGAATAGTCAGTTAGCTTTCGCTTATATAGATTAAGATTTGTTCCAGAATATTGAGGTAGTATCCTGTATTCCCCTCACGCACGCACACTCACCGCGGGAGAGCGCTGTGTGCCGTAACACAGACCTTGATAAGAACATTTCTACGTCTTATTGACTTGCTTTGGGAGTTTTAAATGACTGTATCATGTTTATTTAAGATTTTCTTATGAATAACAAATGACGAATTAACTAGGAGCGTCAACAGTCAGACAGAAGCAATTTAAAAAATAATCGTGATTGACGGAAACTGGGATTTTTAATTAGCTACAACACTTCACCAAAGTTGTTAGTAGCGCAGTTAAAAGAACCGTATAACAATTATAAAAAAATCTTTCAATATTTGTAGGATACAAAAAAAACAGATTTTCTTGCTGTGTGGGATTCAAACCCAAGACCTTTGCGTATAGTGCGTGCTGCTCTTCCTAGTGTGTAAGCAAGCAGTTCGAAGCGCATACAGAAAAGAGCATTAACTAAGGTTAAAAGTTTAATACAAGTGAAAAATAGCATCGACTACGATAAAAAAGAGATAGGCAGTAGCCTATGTCACTCTCCATCCCTTCAACCATCTATTTCATAATGACTATTATTTATCACTACGTTTTGCGGTGAAAGACGGACAAACCAATAAACACACATGTACACTTTCCCATATAAAATAGTATGTATTTCTATGGCCACCTCCAAGCTCCAGTATTAAATGAGCTCTATGTCATCATAATAATTTATTTTCACGCGAAATTTCACCTCAATCAAAAAATCGGTAAAGGGGTCAAATTTAATTTGCAAACTTTGATGAGATATCTTAAACAACAAATATCTCTGATGACAAGTGAAAATGACAAAGTCAAAGTCAATCTTTTTTATTCACATAGACTACATTAGTAGATAATACTTATGAATAGTCATCTCCTCTTGCGGTGCAGGAATCGAACCCACGACCTTCACGTATCGCCCGTGCTGCTCTTCCAACTGAGCTAACCGCAAAGAGCAGCACGCCTGATACGTGAAATTTTTCTGTTTTTTTAACACCAAGATTGGTTGTTGGGCCGTGGTCTCCGAGCAGGTTACACTAGCTCGGTGGAAGAATTTCCACTTTTAGTAAAGAACATACATTTCTTACTATAATATATAATTCTAGCTGTGCCCGCGACTTCGTTCGCGTGGACTACATCCTTTCATGGTCGGTTTTACCCCTTTCTCCCCTAATATTCGAAACAAAAAGTAGTCTATATGTCGAAACAAAAAGTGGTATTACCCCCATCCCCCCCCTTATTTTATAATAAAAAGTAACCTATGTCCGTTCTTGAGATTCAACGTATACCTATACCAAATTTCATCAAAATCCGTTCAGCCGTTTAGGCGTGAAAGAGTAACAGACGGACAGACAGACAGACAGACAGAGTTACTTTCGCATTTATAATATTAGTATGGAGTATGGATTAGAATAGATTTAATCGTTCTCTTTTGGGATGTGCAACGTTAAACGATTTGCATGTATTTTTCTTGTAGATGTGGTTGTACAAAAACTTCGGTCTAAGGTAATTGTGTTCCATTTTCTATTTATTGTGGAATCTTGAAAACTATATAAATATTATTTTTTTTATCTCCTCTTGCGGTGCGATAAAGCAATAAGATTCGGCAGAGAGCACTTACCGGAGGATAACGGTTGATACAGCAGAAAAATTTCATCGCCTACGATAACTTGCGGCTAGCTCAGTTGGTAAGAGCAGCACGCGTGATACGTGAAGGTCATGGGTTCGATTTACCCACCGCAAGGAGAGACAAAACATTTCTGTTTCTAATATTTAAAGTTCGATAGTACAGCGTAAAGTACTATAAAAATAAAAAATCGACTATAAAAACAAACTTAGTTATAGCCAACAGCACGTCAAGTAAATGCAGTTCGAAAATTGATCTTATGCGTACGACATAAGAATGGCACCAATTCCAAAGTGTGTAATCTAGCTTTTGTTTGTACACATTGCTTATCCCACACGAGTTACTTGTCCACGTTTCTACCCGACTTCCTCGAACTACAGACATACAACTAATACATATCATTTACAATAATCACATAAAAACAAACAGCATAATGTTTTCTCATTTATAGGAAACATACGTGAACGAAAAAGTCTGGCTCTTATCTCAAGACAATACGGTGTATAATTGTGTAGACCTACAGTGTGGACCAATAATAGTACATTTGGGAAGGAAAGTGTTCAAACAAATATTTTAGTGAAATTTTCTATCAACAATTATTTGCAGTACAGTTGTGACTTTAATATGACACAACAAGGCTTAAAACAGTATTGAGCCTTCTTTGACTCGCATTACTTTCAATTTATTTCAATGCTTATACCCGTCATATAAGGCTTAAATTTAATTTGACTATGTAATATTTAGGCCTTTTTGCAATGCTTGTAAATTTAATATTGGACAACATCACATACATTGCTCGGACTCTGTGATAAGTAGCTTAAGCACTTGTGTGACCCGATTCGAAACAATGACTGCACCACAACAATGTAAAATGGTTCGATTCCCATATTGACTAGACCAGGGATCGAACCCGGGACCTCAGAGATGGCGCGATCCAAAGTCCGGCCCGCTCGCCTCTAAGCTACGGAGGTCGTCTAAGTTCAAATAAAGTTTCAATAGAGAAACGCCCAGACCCGAGACAATATAGGAAAGTTCGTTTCCCATATTGACTCGACCGGGGATCGACCCCGGGACCTCAGTCCGGCCCGCTCTCGGCTTTAGAGATTGTCCATGTTCAAATAAACTTTCTATAGAGAAACGCAATCGACATCCATTGTATTTTATGTCCGTCTGTACGTACAAAAAGCTCAGAGCCAATATATTCCTCATAAAGGGAAACACAATGAAACGACTCCACATTTCCGACCAATTTGCGTAATGTGATATGACCGATGCTGACTGTAGCCTCTTCCGGAGCGAGCGAGCAACTCGGATATTCATATCATTGCGTTGTAGAAGAAAAACTTGGTACGCTTTGTTCTTATTTACGTCACAATACTGAACATACGATATTTTCAATAGCTAAAACAAGCCTTCATCTTTATCAATATTATACAGAGGAAAGATTTTTTTCTGTGTTTGAATTGAATTAGCTCCGAAACTACCCCCCCCCCCACCGCGGGGTTCCACATCTAGTCGCGATGGGGGGGCTCAGTAACCCTGTGGTCCGGGACGTTGAAGCTGGCCTTGTCACCTAGCCTTCGATACCGCACAGGGTGAAGCCAAGACGGATCTCGAGCTGGGCCGCGGAGAGCAGGTGGCTCTCTGCGGCAAGCCCGCAAGGGCAGAGGTGGATCGCGGAGGAAGAGGAGGACCTTGGTGTTTCGTTGCCTTGTCTTTCTTTATTGTCCTCTGCGACCCGGCAGTGGCGCACTGCCGCGCGCGGCTCGAATCGCGTCGCGGTGGGGTCGCGGAGGAAGAGGAGGATGCGGTATTGCGTTTGCCGGCCTCCCTATCCTCCACGGCAAGTGAATCTTGGCACTCCATCTCGCTCTCGAAGGGAGAGCCGGCGTGAAAGTCGCGGGCGTCCGCAGTGAGAAAGGGGAACACAATGAAACGACTCCGAATTTCCGAATTTGCATAATGTGATATGACCGATGCTGACTGTAGCCTCTTCCGGAGCGAGCGAGCAACTCGGGTGTTCATATCATTGCGTTGTACTTGGTTCGCATTGTTCTTATTCACGTAACAATACTAAAGATACTGTAAATAAACTTTCATCAATATGACGACCTCCGTAGCCGAGAGGCGAGCGGGCCTGACTTTGGCGACCGCCATCTCTGAGGTTCCGGGTTCGATCCCCGGTCGGGTCAATATGGGAAACGAACTTTTCCATATTGTCTCGGGTCTGGGTGTTGTGGTACCGTCGTTGTTTCTGATTTCTGTAACACAAGTGCTTAAACTTAATACAGAATCAGAGCAATGTATGTGATGTTGTCCAATATTTATTTATTTATATTTATTTAATATTATTATCATAAAGAGGTAAGGTTTGAGTTTTTGTTTCAATTGAACTAGCTCCTAAACTACTGGACGGATTTTAATAATGATTTTATCGTTGAAAGGTATCTCTATAACATAACCTTATTTGTTCAAAAGAAATATATCTACATACCAAGTTATTGTAATACTTATGAATAGTCTCTATGCAAAACAAATGTTTGGAGCCTATAACTAATACAGAAGATACCGACAAGTAACTAGTTTTTTTTTTTACAAAAAAAAGCTATACTAATTACTAATTTGCACCAAGACATGCATGTTAGTTTGTCAATTCTAATACAAAAATTAAAAATTAATTAAGATATAATGCTGAAAATCCGTAATGAATACTTCGGTAACTATCGGTATTTATTTCAATAACTAACTGTTATATAATAAAATGTTCAAAAGTGAAATCAAAGCTCCCGCTAAAAGCTCACACAAGGACCGCGCCTTCTTCAAGTCATTAGTCGAAGATTTCCTCAAAAGCGATACGGCATGAATTTATGGGTCACACTACATATATTTCGTCACGTTTTGGTATTTTATGGTCCTATTGAATTTTGATGCGCATTTACTCGTTCGGTTTACGACCTCCCCCTTGACTCCCTCCTCCAAATATAATAAAGCACGGAGCGTCATAAATGAAGTCGTCAGTTTATAATGTGACTGCTAAAGACCATCTTTGTAATTTTTAATTGTTTAAAACATTTAGTTGTTGATGCTCTTGGCGATAGCTTAGTTACGAAGATTTTTCGTTCAATAACCAATGAGCACCCAATGATTATGAGAGAGGTAGGGCATAGCGATTTATCGCACGAACTGGCGTAGCCCGACTGGTGAAATACCTGCACCTTACAGAAGACCGCAGCCAAATAACAATCACTTCCGTGTTGTTGTGTTCCTGCGTGTGAGTAAGGTTTCCAGAGCTCCTGGGGGGTGCTACATTTGTAGCAGGGGTCAAGCCTTCAAGGTAAGCTCTGAAAACTTTGACCCTTGAATGCTTGACCCCTGCTACAAATGTTACAAACGACAGCTGGTGTGACAAGTAAATTATGGAACGTTATTAACGACTCGTAATCGATTGAAGAAAAACGGTTAGTATTTTTTGACACATAACGAATCGTAAAATATTGTACACGGGCATTAATCAGTGTTCAATAAACCAAAAATATGTTTGTGATAATTAATTTAGAACACCATTCTCCTTAAGAAATTTATTTTTGACACACAAGTTTTTCTTTGACATTTTATATTATCCGGCTCGAAGGACCATGTTTACGCGTCTGCTGACTCTGGACCGGATTCCCGGTCTGTGTAGTTGGTTGTTGGTGATTTTAGGAATAAAAAAACGATTGCGCGAAAAACACTTCTATATTTTTTCACGCCTTGACCACAACTAGGTACTAATCCCTACTAATATTATAAATGCGAAAGTAACTCTGTCTGTCTGTCTATCTGTTACGCTTTCCCGCTTAAACCTCTCGACCGATTTTGATGAAATTTGGCATAAGTTTATGTTGAACCTCAAGAACGGACATAGGCTACTTTTTGTTAGAAAGTAAGGGGGGGGGGGGTAATGCCACCTTTAAAAGTTTATATCCGAAAATGTTTATTTTTTAAGTTAGAGATATGAAAGTTGGCACAGATATAGCTCTATTAAAATATAGACTACTTTTTGTTTCGAATATTAGGGGAGAAAGGGGTAAAACCGACCATGAAAGGATGTAGTCCCTACCTTATTATTAAAAAAACTTGGCAACCCTGGATATATTAAGCAGGTGTGACAAGGGTCTTGTCAGCCGAACAGTCGGGTAACAAGTCTTTGTTCAGCTAGACGGTACGAAATGTGTTTATGGACGTTATTGAAATGTATATATAAAATAAATAATAAATAAATAAATGCGCCAGACAATCACACCAATCACCTGGTCTCAAACTAAGGTTTTCCCTTGTACTATGAGTACCAGACGACGTATACTAACTGGGGGCGTCATCCCACCACACCCAGACCCAAGTCAATTTAGAAAAGTTCGTTTGCCAAATTGACCCGACCGGGAATCGAACCCGGGGCCTTTCGCGCTTCGGCCGATTACCTTAGCCACTACGCCACCGAGGTCGTCAACATACACATATGAAAACCGCTTGTAAACAGTAAAGTTTGTAATTCAAAAAGTAGTATAGCATAACTAATAATCATTGGCGTAAAAATTATCTCTGATCAGCATAAGTAAAGCTATCGATTCGCATAATATAAATTTATTGTAACAAAAAAGTCTTATGACCGTAAATTCAAAATCTACTCCAGCTTACCTCTCAAAAATAAATACTAAAGGTTTTTTCACTCATCAAAATAAAACTATATGACCAAAATGGTCTATGCATAGCTATAAGTTAGATACTGCTACTGTAACTAATCAACTAAGTTTCTTACTGGTGTCTTAAATATTGGTTCCAATCCGGCAGTGGAATCACTTTGTACTCAATGACGATTCAAAAGTACGACTCAAAAGTAATATAGGTATATAATTCATTTGAATCATATCTTTACAAAAAATGCAGACTTAGTTATTTTGCCAAATCCATACTAATATTATAAATGCGAAAGTAACTCTGTCTGTCTGTCTGTCTGTCTGTTACTGTTTCACGCCTAAACGGCTGAACGGATTTTGATGAAATTTGGTATAGGTAAACGTTGAATCTCAAGAACGGACATAGGCTACTTTTTATTAGAAAATAAGGGGGGGGGGGGGTAATACCACCTTTGAAAGTTTATATGGAAAAATGTTTATTTTTGAAGTTAGAGATATGAAATTTGGCACAAATATAGCTCGAAACTTGGATTAAAATATAGACTACTTTTTTTTTGTGTTTCGAATATTAGGGGAGAAAGGGGTAAAACCGACCATGAAAGGATGTAGTCCACGCGAACGAAGTCGCGGGCACAGCTAGTGTCAAATAAATTAGTTAAGTAGTTTTGATGTAAAAATTCAAAATGCAGACAGTTACTTTTGTATATATTAAGGTACCTACTAGTGACCCGCCGTGACTTAGCACGGGTGAAATTCTAATGAATTATTACTACTTTAAGGTTTTTCTATATAATAAATGCATGTATTACAGATATATATTTATTTAAAGAACGGGTTTGAAATACGATGCGCAGTTTCAAACAGAGACAGACGGACAGACAGCAGGAGACGAATTTTATTATAAAACTAGCTGTCCCGGCGAACTTCGTAACGCCTATTTTTTTATTTCTAACATTTTAAACCTTCCCTGGACCTCCACAATTATTTCAAAACCAAGATTAGCCAAATCGGTCTAGCTGTTCTCGAGTTTTATCGAGACTAACGAACAGCGATTCATTTTTATATATAAGAAGATTATATAATGATAGATTGAGTAAAGTTAGGATTATAGCGAACAATCTAGATTATACTTCATAATAAGATTAAATATCAATTTCGGCCATTTAAAACGCATAAAACAACGATGAGAACATAAAATATTAGGAACAAGCTTTTAATTAATAAGTGTTCAAGAAAATCCATAAAAATCTAACGAACGTATGTCCTTTACTGAAAGTGGAAGTACTTCCGCCGAGCCAGGTGTTATCTACTCGGGGACCAAGGCCAAACTACCAATCTTGGTGTGTTAACTATATAATATATGTTATTAGTGGCGACTGTAGTGTAGTACTGACGCTTGCTTTACTTTTTTTTTTTTATAATGCACTTCAAGATTGACCTCATCCCACCTGATGTTAAGTGGTAATGAGGTCCTAGCTTAAGGGTGACAAGTACAGCATAATAAATCTATTACTGGACTTGTCGCTCTTACCTTGAAGGCTTGACCCCTGCTACTAATGTAGCACCTCCTCCTCCCAGGAGCTCTGGAAACCTTACTCACACGCAGGAACACAACAACACCGAAGTGATTGTTATTTGGCTGCGGTCTTCTGTAAGGTGGAGGTATTTCACCAGTCGGGCTGCTCCAGTTCGAGCGATAGATCGCTATGCCCTACCTCTCTTAAAAGGTAATGTCTAAGGTCGGCACAAAAATAACAGCAGAAACGCCATAATATACTAAATAACATATTTTCTACCGACTGAAATAATTCCACGACCCGTTCCCCTTGAAAGCGCCGCTATACACTCCATTCGACGAAAAGATGAAATTAATACAATCCCCACACAAAAGGTTACCGAAAACCTGGCTAAGGAAACTGTGGGGCAAACCAAAGTCGCCCTTATGGAAAACGAGTTACAGTCGTCATAAGTCGGGAGTTAGTTCGCTAGAGGCGAATAAATCGAGGGTAGATTTGAATGATAAAAGTAGCCGGTGGGCGCGGCTCACAATAACGTTAGTTCCATAATGTTCTTTTACTGTTATTGTAATTTTCTTCTGGTGCTGTTTCAGTGCCATTCATTCTTTTGCCGAGAATAAGGAAAACTATGTTTCTGTGTCTTTCTTTTCCAGTATTAATATCCATTCATAGTCTATACTAATATTCAAGAAGAAATATTTGTTTGTTTGTTTGTAATGAATAGGCCCCGTAACTACTGGACCGATTTCAAAAAATTTTTCACCATTGGGAAGCTACGCTATCCTCGGGTGACATAGGTTATATTATATTTTCAAAAAAATTAGGGATCCTTACTTTATAGTAAGGATTTTTTTTCAAAAAAATGACCTGAAAACATACATATTTTAGGGCGGGTCGTCATTTATAAATGCGAAAATAACTCTGTCTCTGTTTGTCTGTCCGACTTTCACGCTTAACCACTGATTCGATTTGAATCAAATTTATAATTTATAATGCATCTACATAATTATAAATTTTCAAATGTCTTTGAAGCGGTTTTTATGTTAATGTGAAACAGAGGTGGTTTATCGATAAAATTAAAAAAGGTTGACTTTTTATCTCCCCTTGCGGTGCGGGAATTGAACCCACGACCTGCACGTTTTGCGCGTGCTGCTCTACGTGAAGAGTAGCAAATAATAATATTTAAAGTTCGCTAGTACGGCGTATAGTACTATAAAAATAATAAAATCGATTAAAAAATATATTTTTCGCCTCGCCTCTTTGGTTTGAAGCACGCGATATGACGAGAAACATATTAGGTAAGTCTCACTTCATATTACTACGGAAGTTTCGAACATAGCCACATACTTAGCAACGTTATAGTTCCGTGTCTTCGAAAAATGACATACTACTAATATCGCACCCTATACGGTTGAACAGAGAAGTAGGTCAAAGTTAGGGTGACTATCAGAAACAAAATTTATAGGAAATCATATTTTCATTATTATCAATAAATAATAATAATAATAATAAGCGTGTTTATTTCCATAAAAGCACATAACAAACAACTGTTTATGGTGGTCACTGCACTAGGCTGATTAATTTTAATACCATTTAAAAGATATCAAATTAGCCTTATTATTAAAGCTTAGGTACAAATCATATCAATATGAGTGGCTGATCCACAAAATCTTTGCTTGTTTATTTAATAATAATTGTAGAATGAATTTTGACAATTGAATGGTAAAACCGGACGCACGCTAATGAGTGAAAGAGATGGATGCATTGAAAGCTAGCAAAACTCAGTGGTTATTTGAACACTTGGGATTAAATTTACGCAAACCCAAATCCCACATAGATTATTTATTTTATAATGCTTCGGGTTAGGCAGTTAGTGTGGTCGTCTGGTAATTATAGTGAGAATGAGATGAATAAGAAATGAGAAATCAGTAATAGTTGTGACGGTATTATGCTGAGTTGCAAATATTAACCATAATTTAACTGCAAATGTAATGCTGTGGTGGTTATATTATAAGTTATAATTATTATTGCTGTGAGGTTTTTATAAATGAATTTGAGTCTTTACGTCCCTAGGTGTAGTGTTAAGTGTTCAATTATCCCACAACAAATAAATTGAATTGAAAAAAGGTGTACATTCAACCTACACAACTTTACTAAATAAGAAAAAAAAGTCAATCAACTAGGTTTCATACCCTAAATTTTCTATTATTGGTTAATTTTCTAAATAAATACCTTGTATTCAATTCCTAATATTCCTCACAAAATCATGGGAACCCTACAAAAGCAGAGTTCTCTGGAGACTTATTACTTGACTTAGCAAGTTGCTTGTATTGTGTTGTGATGCGTCCCAAGCCTTTCATGTACGTCTCGAATATTGCCGATGGAGCTAAGCAGTACGTGAGTTTAGCAATGGATGGGTGGGCAACACTTATTACCGCCTGTGGCGTTTGATTAAAGATGGTTATTCTGCTTAAACGTGCGTAGTGGATCCGTATCAAAGTCTAAGTTTTTTTTTTAATGTATATATCAGTAATAAATACGAAGTATCATTTTCACTGTATATATTGGGATCCTCTATAATGATTGATTCTCCTTGATAGTTAGTTTGGTAACACCTGCTCGTCTCTTGGCTACGGAGGTCGTCACAACTCCCTCTGACCCTTCTCTTTGCTGGCAGCAACTTCCTGTTTCGTTAATTTTTCTTCCCAAATTTTCAGCACCAATGTTGGTTTCTCATACATTTTTCCCTCATCTAGTTATTAAAACTTCAAAGTATTTTAAAGGAAATATTAAAGCATTATATTATCTTCTTAACCTTCCCGCTAGTAATTCGTCAAGTCATAATAACTTATAAACTTAAGCCTAAGGTTTTCATTTGGAGGTTCTACTTCCAGCCTCTTACGCTTAAACATATGCGTTGATGACACATGGTTGACGCGGATGGAGAAAATATTCGTAGTCAAAATTGTGGTGATCGAAAATTTTTTGCCTATTAACTTTAATAGTTGAGAGTTGTAACAAAAATAAAAAACAAGCAAATAAACTGTTCAGATAAGTCCCAATTTGCATTATTTTAAGAGGAGGTTTCTTAGAAAGTTCTCTGACATCATTAAAATGTTCAAATTCAACTTCATTTATTCTAAAAATTCGTCTAGATATTGGTTACGTCTTTTAACGGAAGGTAATGTTTTGGCGCAGGACTGGAGAGGACGTGTGTGGGACTCTCTCTCTCTTCTCAGAGCGGAGGAGTCCAGGGGGAGCTTGAAACCCCCCCCCCCCCCCCCCGCAGCTATAGAATCTATAGCAACCACAGCACAGTCAGCGAAATAGCTGCCCCTATCTATTCCCCCCAGGCTTGTTGGGGGTCTGGCAGATATTGGTTACCAGCGGTGTTAAAAATATCGTAGCAGTATTTGCGTTAAGGTTTATAATTATTGTCTTTGCTTGTATTATTTATAGCCAGTAATTGTGATGAGCAATAAATGATAAATAAAATAAATGAATACACCAGACAACCACTCTCAAACGAGGGTTTCCCCTTGTACGAGACGACGAATACTAACTAGGGCTTCATATCAGCACACCCAGACCCAAGTCATTGTAAATGTATCTCTTTTATTTTTTTATTTATTAATTTCTAATTCATTCTTGCTCACCAGGCTTGCTGTCTGTGTGTCAGCTTAGCTCATATTAACAGATACAGAATAATGTATTCTTGTTTGTGTCGTCTCGCGAGTTTAAGGCGGTAGGTAGGTATCGTGTTCTCATGTGAAGGAGTGTTGCGAGTGCTACGTCTAGGAGTGAATGTTTTAATTGGTATGAAGCACTTAGTCTGCTCACTCAAGTTACTTAGATGTGTTTATTTAGGTCTTTAAAGGTTGTCTCACAGGTATGTGAAAGCTGTTTTACATGCTGCTACTTTTTTTAGACAACTAAAGTTTCAGTGTTAAGTACATTGCCAATGGTTTAAACCGTTGGACCAGGAGTCCTGGGTTCGATCCCCAGCCAAAACAAACTTATGTGTGTTTATTACTATTATGTGTATTAAGAGTTTTTATTCCTAAAATCGTAACTACCACATTTCAAACGCGAATACCTTTTTTCAAAAAAACAAATATTACAAGTAGTTAATAGTTTCCGGCTTTTCCAAATTAGCCCCCTGGTCAATTTATGTGATACTGACTTACTAAACAATGCTATACATAGGTATATACAAAAAATTTGTGAATAACGTCGTTTAAAAATTAAACATTTAATGTGCCCATATCCATATTACGTTCTCAAACTCAAATATTTCTTTATTGAAGTAGGTTACATGTAACACTTTTGAATCGTCATTGAATACAATTAAAAGTGACTCTACTGCCGGTTCGGAACCTATATCTACCGAGAAGAGACCGGTAAGGAACTTAGCAGATTAGTTACAGTAGTCGTATCTAACGTATAGCTATGTGTGGTACACTTTGGACCAAGTGATATACCTAGTTTTATTTAAAAAAAAGCATTAAGTATTACTTTATTTTAAGAGGTAAGCTGGAGCAGACCAGTCCACAAAGTTCTTTGGCTATGCCCAAACGATGTACTAGATTTTTTTTAATAACTAAACTACATTCATGAAAGCAATAAACTTACCTTGACTTTAAATATATTTATTCCCTTTATCCCGCACCAGTCTCTAAAACTCAGATTACGCAACAATGGCGGGCGGAAGTATTGTTGCATCGGCCGGCGGAAGTCGACTCGCGCACAAGTTTGCTCAGTTATAATTCAAGCGACGCCGGGCGGCGCGCTAGTAGCGTGCGGTTCAGTCCTGAGCGACTTGTTCAGGACTTCTTTTGTCTGAATATTTATTATTCATCGTTCTACGATTTTGATGGGGCGATCATTTTACCATTAGGGAATTAAGTTCATTTTTTAAAATAAATAAGACTAGCGGTTTTCTCAGACTTTGTTCGTTGTTTTGGGATAAAAAGTATCGTATATGTTACTCTGAAATTTCACCGAAATCCGTTCGTTAGTTTGTGCGTGCATCTATAGATAAAAACATCCATGTATTATTGCATACTCCCGTGTGTATTAGTAGGATAAAAATATAGATTTTTATTTCATTAATAAAAAATGAAAATGAGGAATACATCCGTTTTCAGATTTAAGACCATCTTTTTTTTTATATTACACTTCAAGATTGACCTCATCCCACCTGATGTTAAGTGGTAATGAGGTCCTAGCTTAAGGGTGACAAGAACAGCATAATAAATCTATTACTGGACTTGTCGCCCTTACCTTGAAGGCTTGACCCCTGCTGCTAATGTAGCACCCCCCAGGAGCTATGGAAACCAAACTCACACGCAGAAACACAACAACACCGAAATGATTGTTATTTGGCTGCGGTCTTCTGTAAGGTGGAGGTATTTCACCAGTCGGGCTGCTCCAGTTCGAGCGATAAATCGCTATGCCTACCTCTCTTAAAATAATCTGTGTACTAAATTAATTAAAGTTGTTCGGGCAGACCGACAGATAGACAGATTTACTTTTGCGTTTGTAATATCAGCAAGAATTTCACACAGCCCATATAAATTTGCTTTCACTTCTAACGCTTCAAAAGGTAACTTGCTGATTCAACTCGGCGTGCAAATGTCACTTCAATAGTTTTCCATTCGCCAGAAAATAAACTACGTTTTCCTTTCATCGTATAAGATTAGTCCGCCCGCCTCTTTCAAAAGTCCGTATTTCATTTTTAAGCCCCTCTGAATGGATCGTGAAACATATTCCTTTAAAAGGAAACTCGAACTGCGTTTGTGACGCAAACAGCTTGTAGATGCACATGTTCGCCTGATTGTAACACCGTGTATCTCAAGAAATAGCTTAATTGAGAATTTGAGGTATCATTGCCTTGAAACAGTATTCTATGTTACATAAGGCATATTTTGCGCACAATAGTTGAAATGCGATTTTAAACCTATTAACTATTTAACCTCCTGACTGCACTCGTACTATGTATAGGACACTAGCGATCCACCCCGGCTTTGCTCTGGTGCAATGCTGATACTAAATACACTACAGAAAAACTGTATCGGCTGAATCACTCTATCTTATAAAAAAACCCCATCAAAATTCGTTGCGTAGTTTTAAAGATTTATGCGTAGGGATAGAAAAAGCGACTTTGTTTTATACTATGTAGTGATGAGCTCAAAAATTGCGCCTCGTCTTTCTCGCGGAAATAAAAACATTTTGTGACATATATCGCTTGTCTGCGGAACGAACTAAAATTACCTTGAGTCATTTTTACTATTTGACTTTAGTCAACATTAAAAACATATCAAAGTTTCATTGTGAAATTAAAAAAGATAACATAAATAATCAGGAGGTTAATAAAGTGCCAATAAGTGCAACTTGTAACGTCCATTATTTGATTAACACATTTGCCGCCCCTCCTGGTATCTAAAATTAGATACATTGTTCACATAATAATTGAAACGTTTTAATATCCTACATACTAATTATCTTGTTCCATCTCCTTTATGAATTGATCTGGAAATATTTTTGGTACAACATTTATCTGGTAAATACATTATTTGTACTTACTCGGCTCTGAATCGCTACCGGCAACCTTATTTTGTTGAATTTATTAGCTTTTGAATGGGCCCCTGATGGAGCCTGCTCAATCGCAACGCATTTAATATTTCCTAACCTTACCGATGGTGATAAAATATTGCATTTTAAAAATGCAACTGTATTTGCTTCACTTCATTGGATAGAAATAAAAGTTGTGTTGAGGAGAAAGAAATATGTACCGGTGCAGTTTATTATGTTAGAATGCTTTGCTTTTTGTCGGTAATCCGTTTTTTCAGTTTGTGCATTAAAAGATGGATTTAGTGAGTGGATTTATACAGGGTGTCAAAACAAAAATGGATAATCCTGGAACAGGTGAAAAGCACCTAGGTCTCTCCAATATCAAATCGTTACTTTAATTGTATATTTTTTTTTAATATTTGGTTAAATACTGCTACCACTAATTTTTTTCATGGCAATGACGATTTTTTCCTGCATATATTTTTAGTTTTACAATAGACAGTTTCGCTATCAAAAAGGAATATTCAAATTCAGCAATATAGTTTAAATTAATAAAAATATGAAAATTCAACAACAAAAGTCAATTAGGCTGGCATTTTCAAAAAGCTAAAAACATTTAAGACTCCTATCATGTACACCATCTTAAAACGTGCATAGGAAAGTAAGATATTAGTTTCACAAAGAACAAGTAGTCTACGCTTGGCTTACAATGTAGAAATAACAAAAAAACACGGACATTCCTAACCTCCAGAGAACAAAAGCTATTTTCCCTTCACGTCCATCGCCGCGCTCCGTCGACAAAAGTGGAACGCTATCGGTGACAAATTCACTCCCAACTTTTTTCATTTAGCAATTTTTGCTAACAACCCGTCTTTATTGGCTTTCATTAATACACCGGCTTCGATAGGTCTGAGCTGTTGCAATTGGTTGGTAAAGTTCGGGACGCCTCTCACACCGAATGTTGGGGTTATTTATTGACGCACTCCGTAACCAAAAGGCGAGCGGGCCGGACTTTGCGGGCGCGCCATCTCTGAGGTCCCGGTCAATTCGGATCAATATGGGAAATTAACTTTTCTATTCCGCCGAGCTAGGTGAATCTGTCTCGGGTCTGGGTGTAGTGGTACCGTCGTTGTTTCTGATTTTCATAACACAAGTATTTAAGCTGCTTACCACAGAATCAGAGCAATGTATGCGATGTTGCCCAATATTTATTTACTTATTTTGTTAAATGACACTACAAAAGTTTTGACTAGGTAAATAGATTCCAGTTTATCAAATATTTAGCCTTTAGTACCAATGAAAATTAGCAACTGGTTTGCATAAAAATAGATTTTCAAAGATTACAGAATCAGTATTTTTAGTATTAGTAAATTTAAGTACATAAGTAAGGAGTGCTTATCAGACGGAAGTTTATTAATTTTTAATCAAGTTAAGTTATTTTTTTAAACAAGTAGACTCCCAATCTGTTTGTGCAAAATATATGTGAATCACACTTGTTTGGGATATATAATTACCAAGGAAAATGAAAAAACTGAGTTGAGCTGCCTCGGCGAAAATCGCGCCGCAATTTTTTTTTTTAAATGTTCATACCTTTTAAACCGTTCTTCGCCTTCACAATTATATCAAAACCAAAGTTAACTTAATTGCTCCAACCATACTTTTTGGATTACCTTGGATCTTGTTGTCATATTATTATTTTTTTTGGTTGGCCCCGTTGTTACGCTTCGGTGTAATATCTGGTCAGTTAATACAGTCGCCGCAAACTTCCAGGATTAGCGACACAATCGGCTGTCCCCTTGACCCGGGGACCCCTCACAAAAAGATATATTCCCTCCCTCCCCTACCCCCCAGTTCCCAACTACTCCTGTAACAATCTTAGTGTTGAAATCAAGTTACGAAGTGTAACTTCGCCCTTTCTTACAAATTGAGTTCAAATGCAGATACAGGGTTTGAAAAGAAGTTTTGCTGATATTATTTACTGAGGCTTAAAATGTTAGAGATAAATACATGGCTCCAATATTTTTTCTAGATGTTTCTAGAAGTTTTTTAGTGTTCGTGTGACAAGTTTGTTGAAATGTAAAAATTAACCAAATAACAATCACTTCTGTGTTGTTGTGTTCCTGCGTGTGAGTAAGGTTTCCAGAGCTTCTGGGGGGTGCTACATTAGTAGCAGGGCTTAAGCCATCAAGGTAAGGGCGACAAGTCCAGTAACAGTTTTATTATCTTGTACTTGTCGCCGTTAAGCTAGGATTTCATTACCACTTAACATCAGGTGAGACGAGGTCAATCTTGAAGTGTACTATAAAAAAAAATAGTTTCAGGTCCGGCTTTTATAAACTAGCGGTCGCCCGCCACTTCGTACGAGCGGAGTTAGTTATTAGAACTAAAGATTATTCACCTTTGATAGAATACACGTTATTGCACAGATAAATTTACAGAAATTAGTTTTACAGACATAATCAAGCACAATATTGCGGTCTTATCGCTAGAAAGAAATCTCTTCCAGACAACCTTTAGGTAGAGGAAATAGTAGATACCGAGAAACGGGTGCGGCCGAGCAAAAGTTTTTCTAAATACCATAACATGATTAACATAAATATTAAAAAAAACTAGCGGTCCCGGCGAACTTCGTTTCGCCTTAGAGGATATTCCCGCTTTTCTGTTTAAATTTTTCCTGAATTTTCTTTGCTATAAACCTCGTGGAGCCCGAGACCTTTCCAACGAATGCAAAACCGTGGAAATCGGTTCGTGCGTTCTGGAGTTATAGCGTCAGGAAGGAAAACTCGGCTTATTTTTATATAGTAGATAAATACCAACATATAAATACATTTGAGTTAGGTTTTCGATAATGAGAAACGATGTTGATGAACTTAATGTTGCTCTTATGTACGAGTATTAAAATTAACCAAAGAATAACTAAAATACCTAAAGGTTGTCTGGAAGAGATTGCTTTCTAGCAATAAGACCGCCTAAATTGTACTTGATTATGTCTGTAAAACCAATTTCTGTAAAATTTTCTGTACAATACAGTGTTTCTATGTATATTGATATTGCCCAGTATCTATATATAAAAAATTATATAATATAGAAAAAATAATCCCTATTTCTGTTGGTCATTCCATCACGCGTGAACGGCTGAAGACGGTTCTTATGAAAGAAAAAAATAATAGAAAATTGAGGAATACTATTTGTCGTCATCGGTGAAAACCAATTCGAATTAAAAAGTCATCGTCGTGTCGAGTCAGACATTTAATAATAACGTCGATATTTATATAAACAAATCCTATAGTTTCATTTACTTAAAATAGATCATAAAACATGGATATGCTAGATAGTCCACTTCTCTTCGTCTGGAGTCTAAAATACGGTAAAATGCAACTCGAGTATCGCAGATGCAATGTTATAAATCTCAAATTAGATCTAGGATGGATCGCAGCGCATTCGTATGAATATCATGCCGGCTAGATATGTTTCTAAGCAAGCGTATATCCTCTCAAATATGGAAGTTATGTACTCGTATCATAAGATACCAATTTATCATTGATTATTTAGTATTATAAACCTTCGTGGTTTTAGGACTAGACTAGTTGCATCATGAAAGCAGGCAGGTATTAAAACGAATAAATATTTTTTTTTTTTTTTTAAACTTTATTGCACAAAAAAAGTACAACAGGTGGACCTAATGCTATGGGCATTCTCTACAAGTCAACCTTTGGGTCATGCGGAGAGTTAGTTTATGGGTGCGGTAATAGTGACAAAGTGCATAAGAAATCTAAAAAATAAAAACATAATACACGAGAATAGTAACTACCAAGCGTTTCAAAAGTCATTTTGGAAACAATTAAATATACATAGCCATACATGAATATATATATATATATAAATAATACGAAGCTATACTTATATTTACATAATGAACATATAAATATTGGACACCATCACAGGCTTATATCATTTTACCGAATCTTTTTTTAAACGACGTTACGTTTCACCGAAAATCGTTTTGACGAATTATACAAAGTCCTATTATTGGTTAGTTGTGTGTATAGACATTATTGAGTAGCATCTGCTCAGATATTACTGAAGTAATCATTGTTCAGATATTAATGGTAACTTGTAGTGTATGGAACTTATTGACATTTTTAACTGTTCAGAAGTGTTTGGTCACTTTGTCTGCTCCGATATATCTGACGGCGACTGTACATTCATGTGAATACGTGTTACAATTACCGCAAATCCAAAATGGCCGCCAAGGAACACCGCATTCCGGCATTGGTCACCAGGCTATGTGTAATTAGTAGTAGTATCTATCCGATTAATAACTCATGTACCTATAAATGTCTGAAATTAAGTTGTATGGTAGACTACATATATATTTTTTTTTTTATAGTACTTTACGCCGTACTAGCGAACTTTAAATATTAGCAACATAAATTTTTTATCTCCCCTTGCGGTGCGGGAATCGAACCCACGACTATAATAAAAAATCGATTAAGATGCCAAGGTGTCTTCGATTCCGTGGTTCTCAAAAATTTCTGCAACAAATGTACCACGGGCCGATAAGTATGTAGTTCTAAACATATTCGGCAGAGGGCACTTACCGGAGGCTAACGGTTGATACAGCAGAAAAATTTCATCGCCAACGATAAATTGCGGTTAGCTCAGTTGGTAAGCAGCACGCGCGATACGTGAAGGTCGTGGGTTCGATTCCCGCACCGCAGGGGGATATACAAAATGTATGTATCTAATATGCATATATTAGTTCTTATTTGCACGACATAAGGGGTAAAGTCCAACGTGTGTAATCTGAAGTTATTTTGAAATTATCTAATGCTTGGTTCCAATTTTTGAAAAACGATCCGTGTCAGTAACGCATAGTAATAAATTATACAAGGCGTAAGCTAAAAACGAACGACAGACGACTGACAGATGGCATGCAAAGTAAATTAAGGAAAGCTATTAACAACTCGCAGTCGGTTGGAGAAAAACGAATAGACACATTACGAATAGTAAAATATTGGAACGTGGCATTAAAGTTGTGTCGCTAACTTTGGTACATTCTAAACATTCGCTTTAAGATATCTAAGTGATTAGAAACGAAACCAAAAATAAAAACCCTTTTTTTATCACTTTTGTGACTTACAATGACGTTTTATTCGTTCACTCAACTAATTTTAGTAAGCTTACTAGCTTCTTGCGAATTTCTTAGCGTAATGGTAATCTGGTTTCCCATCTCTCTTTCTGTCAAATTTCGTCTGAGTTACTTTTCATCAGAATTTAGTTTTTTTTTGCGTGAAAGTCTAACAAACATACAGACAAAATCAAAATCTATACAAACTTTCGTGTTCATAATTTAAGTAAGTATTTAAGACCGAATACTTAAAGGCATTTTTCAGAAACATAAAACTATACTGAATTCAAAAAGTCCTCTTTCGTTCGCCACGAAATCACTGAGCGCAGATTTGTGAAATCAAAAATGTCTTGTGTTGTCCCCGCGCGCCGCCAGATGTCGCCAGGAAATTGAGGGCTCGAGGTGTGCAGAGCGTTTTGTGTGGCACAGGGTTGACAACTATCGCCGTTGATCTATTAATATTAGAAACACAAACGTTTGACTTATCGCCCTTACCTTGAAGGCTTGACCTCTGCTACTAATGTAACACTCCCTAGGAGCTTTGAAAACCTTACACACACGCAGGAACACAACATCACCGTAGTGATTGTTATTCGGCTGCGGTCTTCTGTAAGGTGGAGGTAATTCACCAGTCGGGCTGCTTCAGTTTGAGCGTCCAGTAATAGCTTTATCATGCTGGGCGTGTCGCCCTTAAGCTGATTACCACTTAACATTAGGAGGGATTAAAGTGCAATTTAAAAAAAGACGATCACGGCAAGGCTGGAGGCAGTCAGTGCTATAATGGATAGCACTGGACTCGCTTGCAGTTAGCCAAAGACACTTCAATATATTATCGTTGTTATTCTTAAAATGTACATATTAAAAAAGCTATTTAAGGTTATTTTTACTAATAAGATATGGAATTAATTCCTAAATAAATATTTATTTTTTCAATTATAATACTTTTTAGCTGGGTTTGATTTTTTTTTTATAGTGTGATTTGACGCACTTTGACAGAATTTTTAATATTTTAAACAGAAAAAAATAACCTCACCTTTGTGGTGGATTCAAACACATCACCTTCACGTATCGCACATGCTTCTTTTCCAACTTAGCTAACCGCAAGTTATCGTAGAGGATTATTTTTTCTATTATTAACCTCCATAGTCTTTAGTAAGTGCCCTTTGCTTTATGCGTTTAGAACTACATACTCATCGGAAATGAAATATTTTTGTCTTTGGATAGAGTCCAAAAACATTGTTGTTTCTTTTGAACATTTGTTTTTTTTTTGACAGAAGTCTCAACTGTGGCACCGTGATACGGAGACCAAGATCAGATGATGGCTTCCCAGAAAAATTCGGACATCACGACTTGCCATTTAAATGACAAAAATGTATGGGTTTACAATAATTTTAATTCTTGGATATCTAGCTTTGTATACTTTATTTAAGAACCTAGTTTATGGAAACATTGCTACATTGAAAATAGTATAAGTGTCAAGTTTCTTGCCGGTTCTTCCCGACATGATCAACATTCCGAATACGGCGGTAGAATATTTAATTTGTTAACTGACGATTCATAAGTGTTTTTGTAAAGCTTACATGAATAAACATGTTTTTTATTCTATTCTATTAATTGTCAGCATCACCCGGTTGGTGAAGAAAACGCTGACTTTTACCCGAATGCGCGTCGCAAAGGAGTGGTAATGTGTTTGTAACATTTTTTTGGGTTTCAGTTTCCTGTCTCTGTGTTGTGATGTCTTCAAGGAACTTTTTTTTTATTATTTTTTCTCTTTTTTCAAATTTTAGTAAAGCGGCAACCCTAGAGCTTGAGTGTCGGGCTGTGTACCGCACAATAGACTTTGTCGACTTGTTGAGTTGCAACTGGCACTGTTTTCGTTTCGTCAGCGAGACGCAATTTTAGGAGATTTATCTCGCTGCAGTACCCAATAAGGCTGCTTTTAGATTTAGCGATTTGATGCGAATTAACTTTGCGAACTTTGCTATGATGTAAATAGTCAATTTTTGTATTCGTATAAAATCCATCAGTAACACTAATGAAAAGTCTCTACATAAATCAAATGAAACTACCTCCAGTATCCGTACCGGTATTGACTATCGAGAAAATACCGGCAAGAAATCCAGTAGTTTTTTACAAAAAAAAAGGTTAACTTACAACTAGTTTAAGTGACCTAGTGGAATAAAGATTCTTCAGCCTTAAAGGTTGTGTGGTCAACCAAAACTATAATTATGTTATTTTTATTTATTTTATTCTATTTCAGTTACGGTTTCAGATTCGACGTATGTTCTTGATGTTATTATGGTTCATTTTTCTGCCCTTCCTTTCTCTATCACTAACGTCCTTAAAAAACAATTTTTCCTTACTTATATAAATAATAAATAATTTCACAGACACCTTTTCATTAATTACTTTGCTCGGAATATGTCGGGATAAAAAGTGACTACTTTCACGGGCAAAAGCTAGTGAGCATTATTTTATATGTTAATGATCGTGGTTTTCACTTATTATAGCTTTCAATAACACCTATGATTTTACTTTAAACTAATAAATACCTTAATTTAGCATATCTTAGACGAAAAAACTATGCCATTTTCTCGTGAACATACTTCAAACACCAAAACAAAGGTTAAATATCATTAAATCCAAATTTCGTTACCAGAAATTATCTTCGCGCCACTTCATACAAATAAAAGTCTTATTGCTCAGAAATTAGCGCACAAACGCAATTTTCTATGCAGCCAATAGCTGAGGTCTGAGGGTACTATTGAGGTCGAATATTAGATAGAATCGCTGCAAAGACATTACAAAATCATTAGCGTTACATTTTCAGAGCACTACACAAAGGCATAATGGAGTCTTTGAAGTCAAAGTTTGGTGTAGTGATGTTCGGAATTTGTAATACAATCGATATTTTTTACAACACTAGACATGAAAGGGTTTTAGAGTTAGAATTCGTATATTTAATTTTAGTGTTTGGGTATCTTATCTTACTAATATTATAAAGAGGAAAGATTTGTACCTATTTTTGTATGTTTGTAATGAATAGGCTCAAAAAGTTCTGGGCCGATTCAGAAAATTTCTTTCACCAATAGAATGCTACATTCTTCCAATTTGACATAGGCTACAAAATTAGGGATTTGTCTACCCCGTGCGAAGCCGGGACGGGCTGCTAGTTTAATATATAAATAGCTGTGCCCACGATTTTTATATTTTAATCTACAGCTTAAAAGTACTTTCAAGCTTTTACTTTCTAGTTAGGTTTAAAAATGACAAAACATAGGAAATTTAACACACTAGTTTTAGGGGTTGAAAACTTTTTCAATTTAAAAAGTAGTTCTTTTTTATAAAATACAAACCTTGCTTAAAACCATTATTATATCAAAATGCAATGAGAACGTTTTGTCCCCTTTGTCTTAAGATAAATTAAAATGAATTATGATACAGCGCATCAAAGTTCAATGGAGGGTATATTCACGTCAATATTTTTTAAAACATGCCTCACTTTCATGCAATGTATCTTTGTATTTTTTATTCAGGGAATAAAATTATTGTGTTTATAGTTTCTAGTCTAGAATAAACTGATTTTTAAGTCATCTTACCCCATTAAATTTAATTATCGATAAAAATTTGAAATAATTGAACGGGTCAAAACGTGACTCCATTTTTATTTAGTAGTTAATGCGAACTACTTACTTAACCAAACCGAAACGTCGGGCAGTAAGTAGTTCGTATTTACTTCTAAATTTAAAATGGTGTCGCGTTTTGACCCATTAAATTATTTTAAATGTTTAAAATGGAACGCGAAAGTCTCAAAGTTTTTAACGATAAAAGTTACTCGACTACCGAACATCCCTACCGTCTCACAGGTACCGTGCCTACGACACTTGCCGCCAAGTCTCCGCAACCCGACTTGATGAATAAATTGAGATTCTTTTCAAAATCCCGGCTCGTAACCTTCTCGGAACTGAAAGGATAAAATTAATATTTATTTACGACACAATCCAGTTTTTATAAGGTCAACTTTGCTAAGAAATCTTTTATGTAAAAATAAAACACTTATAAGCGAAATTAAATGCTATTGTAGCTTCCTGCCGTTGAATAAAAGATTATATTTTGTGCTGTAAAATCTAGTTCCTTATTTATGTGAATAGCTTATATTCATTGCAAAAAAATACTTTGATTTCATTCCTTTTTTAATTTATCGTCAAAAGTTTTTGAATACTTATAAAAATTAGAACACCCACTGGGTTACAATATTAACGAAATATTTGCGGTGTAAAGCTTGCAAGGGGAAAATAAATTATATCTTACTAATTATAATGAGGACAATTTTAAAATAATAACGATTCCACATTCTAGGTAAATTGGTTGTGTTTGTTAAGTATGTAGTAGACTGGATATAACTATTGTTAGTTTTAAGACGCTTTCTATGCTCGTAAACTTTATATTCAGAAACTACAGAATATTAACTAAATAAGAGAGGTAAGGCAAAGCGATTTATCGCTCGAACTGGAGCAGCCCGACTGGTGAAATACCTCCACCTTACAGAAGACCGCAGCCAAATAACAATCACTTCTGTGTTGTTGTGTTCCTGCGTGTGAGTAAGGTTTCCAGAGCTTCTGGGGGGTGCCACATTAGTAGCAGGGTTCAAGCCTTCAAGGTAAGGGCGACAAGTCCAGTAACAGATTTATTATGCTGTACTTGTCACCCTTAAGCTAGGACCTCATTACCACTTAACATCAGGTGGAATGAGGTCAATCTTGAAGTGCAATATAAAAAAAACTATATACATTTGGCTAAGTTGCGTCAATATGAACGGTAGTTGACGGCTGTCAATTTGCAAAAAAAACTGTATTATATGATAATTATGACAGCTGTCAAGTCTTTAGTTACAGTTCACGTCAAGTTTTATGGTTAAGTTCGTGCAACTTACAAGTAGATGTTACAAGTTGATGTGTACTACGAAAGCTTTCCTTTGACTCTTGTTCGCTCAAAACATACGTAAACTATTTATTTGCTGTTAGTGTAGCCCAAACAGAAGGTAAGTTCAGTCTGAATATCGACAAACAACAATGTTCCGAGTAACAAGATAGTTCGCGCATCCGCGAGGCACGCGCGGGCTCATTTGCAAGATATACGCAACTAATTGCGAGCGAGCAAGCGAGCTGAGCGATGGAAGCGGAGCGGGAACGGAAATCCGTATAAAAAGTATGGAGAAAAAACTATCAGAGTAACAGAAATTGGGAGATTAATGAAATTCAAATACAGACTCACACAAACAATACACGCAATATTTAATGCATAATTTAGTTGTTTTTGTTTTTTTCTGGTATTTAGTTCTAGTTTCGTGCTTCTTGCTTCGGGTCCTATAGTTAGTTTTCCTTGCTAAGGGTAGTTGGGAGTTAGTTATGCTCACTAAAACGTCACTGGAGTGGGAGTGCTATGTGGCGGGTCGTTACATTTTACATTCCACTCAATATGGTTGAGTAAAGCGATGGCTGGTACATACGTCATGCTTGTAAGCAGGTTCCACCTTTTTGGACTGGTCTGCTCAGTTACCTTTACCGTTAGCTTACCTTTCGAACCGATAATAGAATCACTTTGCATTGTTTTCAATGACAATTGAAAAGTGTAACATTTAACCTACTTGAATAAAGAAATACATAACGCTCACTTGACAGGCTTCGCTGTGTGAGAGTCACTGTTTATTCGTAAAGCTCAAGTTTTAGGTAAATAGACTAATTATTATTGGCCATTCGATTCTATTTATTTTTTTTATTCATGTTAATTTCATCAATAACATTTATGAAACGTCTATACATATAATTCAAATGACGCTATCTCCGTGGTTCGGAACCTATAGCAAGAATGGTAAAACTTGTAGAAATACACATACATTTAGGATTAATAAACAAACTGTTGGTCCTAATACACTAGTCATTGTCATTTTAAAGAAATACGTAACTTGTTCCAAAGTGTTTAAATATAATTAAACAAACTAGAGTATTTATATACGTCATAAATCGTATACCGCAATTTACCTTAAATTCAATCAACTCCAATATAAACTTTTATATTATGATACTTGCAACTATGGAACCCTTCATGGGCAAATTTGACTCGCACTTGGCCTGCTTTTTTACGTTTCAGCACAGTTATCATTGGTGTTCGCTCTCTTCTATCAATAAGGTCTAACCCGAATGCTTATTATAGGGAGTTAATGAAGTCACAGCTCTCGCGCCGCGCAGAACTGATCGCTATTGTCTTACGTGGAGAACGTACCAAGTTGTTTTAATGTAAACCTGTCTACTTTATAAATTAATGTACTGTTTCAAACGTATGTTCTTTACTAAAAATGGAAGTACTTACATTCGATTGGTAGTACGAGGAAGGACTAACAATCTTGGTTTGTGGTAGAATAGAATAGAATAGAAAATGTATTTATCCATGTAAACTTTTACAAAACCATTTATGAATCGTCAAATTAAGTAAACTACCACTGTGTTCGGAATGTTGATTCTATCGAGAAGAACCGGCTAGAAACTCGATAGTTACTATTTACAAAACTGACACATATTGTATGAGTCATGCAAAAAAAAATGTATTAACAAGACAGTTTATGACTAGTGTATGTACATTTTCAATGCTATCAAGTCCAAAAATCTTTGTCATTAATATAGTCCTCCATTTTATAATAGTCTTTTCTCATTAAACAATTTTTATCAGAGACTTAAATCTATGCATAATGCAGTGATATTTTCTGGCAGCTAATTGAAAAGCTTCAGACCTAACCCCACAAAAGAATTAATAATTTTATGAAGTCTTAGATGTGGAACAGCAAGCTTATGTTTATTTCTTGTGTTGAAATTATTACATTCTGACTACTTGTGTATGTAATGTATATAGAGTTAGTGGCGACGATAACTCTGACATCGCGATCTAGGATCGATGTATTGATTGGCTAATCGTGCATTACGTACAGAGCGTTGTCTACTACGCCAATTCTGCTGACGCTATATTTATTTCGACTTGTAGGTAATGTCGTAGATCGGCACAGTGCATTACAAGGTAAAGGTCATTATCAATGTAATCAGTGCCATTGTAAAAACAATGTGTAATGATTCAATAACCACGCCTCCATCGATTGGTGATCGTTAATCATTTATGATTTGATTTTAAGAATGGAAGCCAATGGGACTATTAGGGTTATAATGGATTAATGAACTATATTTACAATCAAACACGTTCTATACTCTTCACTACATAGTATAAAACAAAGTCGCTTTTTCTGTCCCTATATCCATTTAAACGCTTAAATTTTTAAAACTACGCAATGGGTTTTGATGCGGTTTTTTTTATAGATACAGTGATTCCAGAAGAAGGTTTTTATGTGTAATAAAGAATAGAAAAGCCAATATTTCTGAGTATTTACATTACATCCGTGCGAAGCCGGGGCGGGTCGCTAGTAATATATATTAGGAAGCAACCACAGCGACAAACTCACCCAATCTATCACTTAATAACTAAAGGTAGTATCAAAATTAGAAGAGTAAAAACAGATTGTCATGTCAAAAGCATAGCCAAGGGCTGCATTAAATTGTTCTCCTGTTTTAATGCTACGAATGCCCTCCGATATATCCCTCCTACCCACTCCCACAAGTCTAGACAAGCCAATTAATATTTCAATGAGTACGTTCTAATTGGGTTCAGAAATATGAGTTTCGATTGTTTGGTGTGTTGAACGATTCGTTTTATAATCTCATTATATTTTAAATTCAATAGAAATGTTAGGATTGTTGGAGAAAATAAAAAAATAGTATAAATTGGTATTGGAGAACATCACACACATTGATCTGATTCTGAGGTAAGTAGCTTACTGTTCTATAAATGCAGTATCAGATTACTAAATAAACATTTATTTCTTTCTTTCTAGAGTATTTATGTTACAAAACATCAGAAACGACAATAACACATCACTCAGATCGGAGAAGATCATAGAAAGTCTCGTTTTCCATATTGATCCGACTGGGAATCAAACCCGTGACCTTAGAGATAAATGCAACGCCAAAGTACCGGTAATTATTAGTTGATAGCTTCTTAGCCACAGAACATTATTTATTTGTCGCCTGCTTTTTTAGGGTTCCGTAGTCAACTAGGAACCCTTATAGTTTCGCCATGTCTGTCTGTCTGTCCGTCCGAGGATAATCTCAGAAACAGTTTGCACTAGAAAGCTGAAATTTGGTACAAATATTTATATTAGTCACGTCAACAAAGTGCAAAAAAAAAATGTTTTTAGGGTAAAATATTTTTTCATTCAAGTAGGTTACATGTATCACATTACATGGGAGCGATTGCCGCCTGACCTCCGCAATCCTTACAAGGAGAATTAGACCTATATGAATCAGAGGATATAACGGTTTAATAAGTCTTCCTAAGCACAAAATCGTCATTGTTATAGGACAATTAGGTGACTCAAAGCCGGCATGCCCTTAACCTTTTTTTGGCGGGGAAAATGGTGAAATACCTCCACCTTACAGAAGACCCCAGCCAAATAACAATCACTTCTGTGTTGTTGTGTTCCTGCGTGTGAGTAAGGTTTCCAGAGCTCCTGGGGTGTGCTACATAAGTAGCAGGGGTCAAGCCTTCAAGGTAAGGGCGACAAGTCCAGCATATTTATTATGCTGTACTTGTCACCCTTAAGCTAGGACCTCATTACCACTTAACATCAAGTGGGATGAGGTCAATCTTCAAGTGAAATATAAAAAAAAATGCCTTACTCACCGTACCATCACCCGAGAAACGTGAAGGCGTGTATGGGATTCTCTTACCAGTGCCGGCCTACCCTGGGACCTCATCACCTTAATAGCGAGGCTACGTGAAACTCAAAACCACCACAACACCTGCAAGCATGCCCAAACCAAACTGGGAAAATCTCACAAAACTAAAGTATTTTCCGTAGAATTTGAACCCATAACCTTCGGATGTTTAAGTTGTACGTTCTTATTACACAGACAGTTAGTTCATAAAGTCAAATAGATAAACATATTTAATAATTTTAAAACAAAAGCATTTTATCCCCACATTCATAAAGGCAATAACAATTTAATCCCGTCGTCCTATAAATACGACACAGCGTAACGCGGGCTTAATCTACAGGCTGTGTCCAACGCAATATACAAGATGGGCAGCTGCACTGCGCTGTTTTTCAAAATTGCACTTAATTCACAAGGGGGTAAAGTGCATTTTACAATATTTCATGAGCGTTTACTTTACTTTTCAGTTTGAAATAACAATATTTCTTCGTTTCTCTCTGTTCAGCGTAGCGGACTGTCCCGTTCTTGATAGTATACAGCTGTCCTGTTAAAATGATTGCTAATAATTTAAAGCTCATAACAATAGGATTCGCTACTAATTTATTATACTTAGTGCAGTATATCAGTAAATCTTTTAGTTACGTTTTTAATTACCGGTTCTGATTACTATTTTAGATCTTATAAGAATAGTGTTAGGAATTAGAACGTTAAAATTATGACCTCGGTGGCGAAGTGGCTAAGGTAGGTGCCCAAAACGCGGAAGGTCCCGGGTTCGATTCCCGGTCAAGTCAGTTTGGAAAACTAACTTTTCTAAACTTACTTGGGTCTAGGTGTGCTGGGATGATAACCCCCAGTTAGTATCTATTGTCTGGTGCCCATAGTACGAGAGAAACCCTTAGTTTAAGACCAGGTGATTGGTCTGACTGTCTGGCGCATTTATTTATTTATTATAAAATCTTTCACAGCATTGGTAAATGAATATTTTTTATTATTAGAAAGAAATAAGACGTAAAACATATCGTCAACCTATTTGAACGCCATCAAATTTCCATAAAAAATCAAATTTAGTCTGGGAGATGGATATTATGTGCTTGTAACCAAACCCTTAACTATATGGCAAATTCAGACTTTGTTATAATCAGTGGCCAAAATGTGTCCTTTTTTGCTGTTAGTATCTATTTAAAATATCATTTGTCGTGAATTGATTGCAGTTATTTGTTTAACATTTACAAATGCATAATTCTTCGAAGGTTTTTAATTCCTAAATCTTCAAAAACTCTTTATAGTGCACTGAATGATGGGTAACAGATCGTTCATCCGTTCTGGCGATCATAATCAGGATAACTATGTAAATAACCGATATTTAAACGCGTCTTGAACCCAATTACTGATCAAAAACCACCATGTGATAATGAGTTATTTACAACACGTAAACCGTAAACAAAATCTTTTTGAACATAGCAAATCAGTGTTAAAGCTGAATATAAAAAACTATATCTGTGTTATTTTAAAGTAAACAGCGATGAGTGCGATTTTTACAAAACAAAAAAAATCTTTTGCAGACTGTAGTGAACATCAATACGGTAAAAAGGCTGAATACAAAAACCAATCCTCATTACTTCGATACTAAAGTAATGACTGCAAAAAACGCGCCAGAAAAACCCGCCTTGTACTGAGGTATTGCTTTACTACTTCCAACACAGGCTGCATTCCTTGTAGGGTTGAAATTTTAGACAAGAAAAAATACGTTTAAATTTCTGTTTCAATCTCATTATTGAAAACATAAAGAAAAAAGCAACCAATCAAATCAAAATAAAAAATAAGTAAATATTAAATATTGGACAACATCACATACATTGCTTTGATTCTGTAGTAAGTAGCTAAAGCAGTTATGTTACAGAAATCAGAAACAACGACGGTACCACAACACCGAGACCCGAGACAATACAGAAAAGTTCGTTTCCTATATTGACCCGACCGGGGATTGAACCCGGAACCTCAGAGATGATCCGACGCCAAATTCCGGCACACTCGCCTCTCGGCTACGGAGAACGTCGTGTAGTTTTAATTTTTTCCTTGTTTTATATTTGTAAAATATATAATAATATATAATAGTAGTTTGGAGTTGATTGAAACATAAAATATGGAATAAATACTGCACCAAAAAAATCTTTATAGTTTTTTTAATCGCAGTACAGGTTGAATAATATACTTTTTTTGTTTATTTCCATAAAACTAGTGTATTTTGTATATTTATTCAAATATAAAATTTGTATATTTGTCTAAACTTTAATGTTACTCACATTGAACTGCTGTCTTTTTTATTTTCTTATATTTAGTCCCAATATGTATCTTAGTGTATACTTTTAAGTTGCGTTGAATTTTTTATGAAAAGATTTTTATTTTTGCCAACTCTGCGCAGTTGTAGGGGAGTCGGGATCCCTTGCGAACTCTACACAAGCTCCCCCACAGCGCCTACAGCTAAACGGTCCTCCTCAACGCGCGCGGCTGGAGCGTGCCAGGCCATCTGACTTGCCCCACCCCCTCGGGACCGAAGTAAATGACGCCAGGCTTACCCGACGCCTGGCAAATCTGGCCCCCTCTGTAGGAAGGCCCTTCTCGCTGGAACTTCAGCCGTCTAAAGAGATCCTAAAAAGGACGTAACTAGCCTCTGTTGTCCAGGGTGCACCAGGCCCTCTTACTACCACTTCCCTCGGATTCGCGAGAATCTTCGGGAACCAATTACAAGCAGGCACACAAGGAGGTATTTCAATCCAGACCATGCTAACCTGACCAGGCTCCGTAATAAATGTATAACCTGGAAATACCCTAGGAAAACGAAAGGAGCTACAACATGAACGAAAAAAATGTACCAAATAAACTATCCCAAGCATTTGACAACCCTACCCTCGCGCATTGGCGCCAGAGTGAATGGGATCATTTCTCGAAGCACTTCATGAATTAAAACCGATCGACGCCCTCTGACGCCCTCTGTGGACGTCTGCAGGCTTCTATAGACTTCTGTTTGCGTTCATAGACGTCAGAGTTGAATAGTTGTATAAAAAGGTTTTTTTGTGGATCATTGGCCGCTGATCAGTTTTTTTATGAGGTAGACTGGGAAAAGATTGTCGTACCTAGGAATTCCGATTGTAGGAGATAACTTTGACCGAGGTATAACAGCTTTCATGACCAGGTGTTTAAAGCGTTTAGTGTCCAGACTGGTGAAATACCTCCACCTAACAGAAGACCGCAGCGAAATAGCAACTTTGGTGTTGTTGTGTTCCTGCATGTGAGTAAGATTTCCAGAGCTGCTGGGAGAGTGCTACATTAGTAGCAAGGCTCAAACCTTCAAGGCAAAGGTGACAAGTACAGCATAATGAACCTGTTACTGGTCTTGTCACCCTTAGGCTAGGACCTCATTAGAGACCTCTCGGTAGCCCAGTATCCCATGGCGCCGTCAATAGGCGATGAGAAGGGGGGGGGGGGGGGGGGGAAAGTTCGGGTAATCCTACGGCAGTGGTATGGTGCGCGAATGCAATTTTGAAATAATTGATTGATGATGATTTCAAATCGTGCGGGGCACATTTTTAGGGTTCCGTACCTCAAAAACGGAACCCTTATAGGATCACTTTGTTGTCCGTCTGTCCGTCCGTCCGTCTGTCAAGACCCTTTTTCTCAGGAACGCGTGGAGGTATGAAGCTGAAATTTATATCAATTACTCAGGTCTACAGGTCAGGATCTACTATCCCTTGAAGCTGTGAAAAAATCAAACTTCTAAACCAACGCAATCAAAAGATACAGCCGTTTATGCCGCAAATTTTTGACACTTGCAAGGGAATCAAAACCTACAGGGTGCTTCCCGTGAACTCAGAATCTTGAAATTTGGCATGAAGCAACGTTTTATAGCACATATAAAGGAAAAATTCCGAAAACCTTAAATTTTTAGTTACATTACAAAATATATATTTTTTAATAAATATAAACTTATTACTTTTTTCCTCATGAACGCGTAGAGCTATCAAGTTGAAATTCATATCAAATACTTAGATCTAATTGCCTTTAACCCGTGAAAAAAAAAAAAAATCTAAGTCAACGCAAAAACGCAAAACGCAAAAGTACAACCATTGATACCGCATATTTTAAAACTCGCAACTACACGCAAGGGAATTAAAACCTAAAGACCACTTCCCGTTGACATAGAATCTCGAAATTTGGTAAGAAGCAATAGCTTACAGCACAGGTAACAGAAAAATTCCGTTTGTACGGAACCCTCGGTGCGCGAGTCCGACTCGCACTTGGCCGGTTTTTTAATTTAAAAAGCATTTCTATATAATCCAAGATCGAATGACCATGACCCGGTACTTCAATGTCGACCACCGTAGCCGAGAGGTAAGCGGATTGGATTTTGCCTGTGTTATAATGGTAACAGAAGACCTACCACAGCAGAATATCATGCCAGGTTCCTTGATCACCCAATTCCTGGCGTCCTATTGACACAGTTAAGGACCATCCTTGGCCGGTTTCCATTACGTTTATTAATGTTACTATTGGACCAAACCTCGGGTTGTATCATTTGCAGATAGAACATTACACTTTATGGTAATACGATGCAACGCAAAGCTAGTACAGGAGGTCGTTGTTGGTACTACGAGTATAAACTGGCGCTAACTACTGTATATTGGAGTGGATTAAATATACCAGATTGTTTTTTGTTCGTCAAATAACTATTAAAAACATAAGACGTGTTTATTTCTGTTTATTCATAAGTATTACACATTAATCTATATAAATAAAAAGATTTTGATTGAATGTATGTGATGTTGTCCAATATTCATATGAATATTAAATATGCCTATTAAACCAATTTCTAATTTTTTTGTACAATAGCACATCTATCTATCTATTTTTTCGGAAACAGACATGAAGTGAAGATGTTAGAATGTGTGCAGTCATAATTTTCGAAACAACCGTATTTTTGCTTACAACTCTCGTACTAGTTCTGAAGTGTAGCGTGCCGGTGTAGTACCGACTAATAGCATACTAGCATTGTGCTCACGACCTCACGTGAACTATGTTGGTACCTACTTCGAATACTAATCAGTATCTAGCCACGTGTGTCTGGCAGACCTTAGAGTAAGTTTGTTTTACACTATATTTTTATATTGCTCTTCAAGATTGATCACCTGATGTTAAGTGGTAATGAGGTCCTAGCTTAAGGGCGACCAGTATAGCATAAAAAATCTGTTATTGGGCTTGTCACCCTTACCTTGAAGGCTTGACGCCTGTTACTACTGTAGAACCCCCAGGAGCTCTAGAAACCTTACTCACACGCAGGAATACAACAACACAGAAGTGATTGGTATTTGGCTGCGATAGTAAGTAGTTTTTTTTTTTATATTGCACTTCAAGATTGACCTCATCCCATCTGATGTTAAGTGGTAATGAGGTCCTAGCTTAAGGGCGACCAGTATAGCATAAAAAATCTGTTACTGGACTTGTCGCCCTTACCTTGAAGGCTTGACCCCTGTTACTAATGTAGAACCCCCAGGAGCTCTAGAAACTTTACTCACACGCAGGAACACAACAACACAGAAGTGATTGTTATTTGGCTGCGGTAGTAAGTAGTTTACATAAAGTACTTTATTCCTCTAGTTATATAATAGTTTCGCATAAATTTGTATACCTACTTTCAAAAACCGAACTTTATACAATCTATCTTATCTCTTGGCGGGTGACAAATACTGTACATAATTTCTTAACTTATTTCTTTTTGGTTTGAGTTCAAGACTAATGCTGCCTGCGTGCAGTAGTGCTCACTCTCTGGGCACATACGGAAGACCAGCGTCGGGGAGTCCTCGGCCCCCCGACACATGCTGAGTATGTTCCTTTTCAGTGTTTTGTACCTATTGTTCTTTTTTCGTTTTCTCATGTAACTAATTTTAAACTTACACTGAATAAATATTTTTCTATTTCTATTTCTATTTAATTTAATACTGGATGACATTACATACATTGCTCTGAATCTCTCGTGAGAAGTTAATGCACTTATATTATTACAAACATTACATCCAGATCTAAGACAATAATATAGAAAAGTTGATTTTCCATTTTGCCCCAACTGGGAATTGAACCCAGGTCTTCACAGATAGCATTTTGCCAAAATTCGGCTTGCTCGCGTCCCTGCTATAGAAGTCCATCACATGAATGGTTTTTATATGGAGTGAATATGTAGATACTCATTTCTTTTCACGACTAATTTGTCTCACGGCGAACATTTTTCGTAAATTTACTCAACAAAACAGCCATTATCACTAAGCGGTAAACATGCCCAAAAAATGGCAACACACCGACTGTTGGCTAATGACGGCAAAAACAGGACAGACCGACGTCTGTTGTAACACACGTGTGTTATCGCACGGAGGCAAGCCGGTAAATACTTGAGATTTATTTTTTAGTCGGTTAAAGAAGGTCTATGTGAGCAAGAGAATGTAAGACTGGATAAGGCTGCACCATAATACCAGCGCTGCAGCAGCCTTGCGTCGCTGCAGCATATAGCTGAGGTGTGGCCTAGTTGACCACTTACCCATTTAGTCTTTTGTTGTTTTTTTAACTATTTAATGTTTGTTTTTGTTTTTACTTTTTCCTGTACTTCTTTTTATTTTTATTTTATTTTATTTGTGTAAACATGTATCTTCTGTGTAGTTGTCAATAAATGTATTTTCTTTCTTTCTAAGACGGTTTATTATAATACTAGCTACCCGCCCCAGCTTCGCACGGATGCAAGTAAATACATATAAGATATTTTATTGAGGATTTTCAAAATAAACCACAAATTGTTTCTCTGAAAAAACAAAGTTTTGTTTTTTTTAATACGCCATTAGAAGGTATTACTACAATCACCGTTTAACTATGACAATATCACTATCATCTTACCAGAAAATACCACAGATTTATTAATATTATTATATCTGTGTGAAAATACAAACGACATTTTTGAAGTTCACTCATATCACCTCCTCAATTATATCCCTTCATTAATCTCTCTTCAGGTTATTTTAACAATAAAATTCACCAAACAATTTAAACATCATCCATCATTGAATCACACCTCACATTACCAACTTTCATTGACAATTTAGAAAAGTGCGAAGCTCGGGACATTTGAATCAATGAAATATCTTTTTGAAACACACAAATGAAGTTTTCAGCTGTTCTGTACATTAATAAGTATAGATTATACATATAAACCTGCCTCATACATCACTCTATCTATCAAAAAAAAATCGCATAAAATCCTTTGTGTAGTTGTAAAGATACATAGTGTCATATAGAAATAAATGAAGTCAATACATTCTTAAATGATAAACACACGTAAGGACTTACACTCATATTCATAAATATAGAATTAATGTCCACTAATAAATAACTAATCGTCTTTCAATAGCAACAAAACATCTCATCTCACAGCTTGCATCTGTTACCGAAAACCCGCTCAGCAAATTTCCATTCTAACGCTTAAATATTAAACTCCATTTCTCTACTCCCAGTGTCATAATAAAACTGTGGATCGCTTGCAGAGAGGCTGCATCTCAAGATTGAACAATACGGCATAAATTTTAAGAGGCGCCTGCGCGGGCTTCGCATCAACTAGTTTATGACAGATACTCTTGTTTCTCGCAAATCACTACTCGGGCGTTATAGGAGGAAGGGTTGGGCTGTAGTGCCGGCGGGGATATCCGACAAATTAATTTAAAAAAAAATGCATTTTTGTTCAAGTACAAAATCATTAGGCCGACGTAGAAAGAATATGTACGTTGCCGACCGCTTAAAAATATATATTATTTTCCAATATTCTCATTCTATAGATTTTTAGGGGAAATTTCAGCAGTAAGTTCTATAAATAACTCAAGCAAATAATAATTTATACAATTATAATTCTATTACCAATATGTTGTTTAACAGAGTGCCGTTGTAATTATTTAGTAACGCAAACTTATGTCAAAAGTTTAAATAAAAATAACAAGTAAATTAACAATGCTCGCCTTAGATCTGGGCAAATAGACGCGGGCATTTGGCATCGCAATACGCCGAGTGGACCGTGAGGAGTCTAGTTTTTTTATTTTTTTACATTGTAGGGCATACTGATTTATCTCTCGAGCTCCATCAACGTGACTGGTAAAATACCTACCTCCATCATACAGAAGAGCGCCGCTTAATAACATTCACTTCAGTGTTGTTGTGCTCCTGCGTGCGAGTAAGGTTTCCATATCTCCTGGAGGGTGTTACATTAGTAGCAGGGGTCAAGCCTTCATGGTAAGTGTGATCAATCCAGTAACAGCTTTATTATGCGGTACTTGTTGCCCTTAAGCTAGGACCTAATTTCCACTTAACATCAGGTGGGATGAGGTCAATCTTAAAGTGCAATAAGAAAACAAAATTAAATGATGTTGTTTGCCGTAAAATTTGTTATTGTCAAAAAACATTTGTATATCTTTTGTGGGATGCTGTGATGTCAAATGGATACTTTTGAATTTCTCGTGTTCATTTCAATTAGCAGTTTTGGGATTTTTTTTAATAGAATAGAATATAATATAATAATTGTTTATTTAGCCAAAAAAATTAAAAGAAAATAAAAAAAACAAACAAAATATGTGCTAAAAACTACTCATTTGTATGATAGTTCCAAGTGACCCGCTGTCACTGTGGCCGCTCGCCAACTCGCCTCGGAGCCAACTCGCTACTGTCATACCATATTCATGGGATTCAGAGATATTGCATTATGTGCCCGTATGGGGGCTTCTGCTGGCGTTATTGTGTTTTTGACACATCCAGTAATTCCGCCGGTTGCCAAGACTTTGCGTTTTTTTCTTGGCGTTCGCGCAACTGAGAGCTTATTTTTTGTTCTACATAAAGGTCGTAGGTCGTACTCTGTGAAGTAGATTTTTGCGTTTTGCGTATGAATCAGATTGGTAATACAAGAAACTTGTGTTAAGACGACCTCTAATATATGAAAAAACGACCCGTTTTGATTACGGATGGTATTCAATTGTAAGAGGCGTAAGCCAAACCCTTTCAGACTCGTAGGCAGTCGGAGTAAAACAGATTGTCACTATCGATACATTAGGAATCGTAAAATATTGAAACGGGGCATTACTCGAGACACAAGCGGGCCGTACTTTGACGTCGCACTAACTCTGGCGTCCCGGATTCGATTTTCGGTCGGACCAATATGGAAATAGGGCTTTTCTAAATTATATTGAGTTTGGGTGTTGTGGTACCGTCGTTGTTTCTGATTTCTGTAACACAAGCGCTTAAGCTACTTACCACAGAATCAAAGCAATGTTTGTGATGTTGTCCAATTTTTATATTTGTATTATAAATTTTAAGAGAGGTAGGGCATAGCGATTTATCGCTCGAACTGGAGCAGCCCGACTGGTGAAATACCTCCGCCTTACAGAAGATTGCAGCCAAATAACAATCACTTCTGTGTTGTTGTGTTCCTGCGTGTGAGTAAGGTTTCCAGAGCTCCTGGGGGGTGCTACATCAGTAGCAGGGGTCAAGCCTTCAAGGTAAGGGCGACAATTCCAGTAACAGATTTATTATGCTGTACTTGTCACCCTTAAGCTAGGACCTCATTACCACTTAATATTAGGTGGGATGAGGTCAATCTTGAAGTGCAATATAAAAAAAACCACATATTATTACATATTTGCACGCGTTCAAATTGAAAAACCTCCTTTTGAAGTCGGTTAAAACATGCTTGCTGCATCGAGAGTTCTGGTATTGTCTAGCAAATCGTTTTATGCCCGATTCCAATATTTTATGATTCGTAATGTGTCAAAAATAAGTATCCGTTAATCTCCAACCGACTACGAGTCGTTAAATAATACCGTTCCATACAGATGTCATCAGTCGTTAGATAGATAGATAGATAGATATACTTTATTGCACAAAATCTTTACAGAAATAGGTTTAACAGAATAATTATAGTACAATTTAGGCGGTCTTATCGCTAGAAAGCGATCTCTTCCAGACAACCTTAAGGTAGAGGAAAAAGTAGATGGCGAGAAATGGGTACGACCGTGCAACATAAATACAGTTTTTATTTTAGAATTATATTCGTAGTATAACATGATAAACATACATAAACTCATAAATATATGTCGTTTTTAGTTTATGTCTCGTATAATTTTTTTCTATGAGTAACTAGAAAGGATAGTTTTTCAAATATTGTAACAGGCATTAATGGCTGAAATAATAAATTTAGTATGATGGTAGAAAGGTTACCGAACACATGTGGTTCATATCAGTCATACTGAACATATAACAATAAGTCTGAACTGATATGTAGGTTATTAGATAAATGTTACGCATTTTCAAGATAAAGATAAAATTATCTACGTATCTTTGAAATAACTGCCGTATTTACACAACCTCAAAATCCATATTTCAAGTTCAGTGATATGGAGTAATCAATAAAGATTAAATTGTATTCAATTTGTAGACATTTTTGTAACAAAACACATTGTTTAGACGTGTAAATGGCTCCCAAATATTATTTTCTACTTTTTTTTATTTTCTTTTTCGTCAGTTTCTTCACGATAGCCAAGTTGCTTACAGTCAAACGTATTTCTGTGTTTTTGGCAGCAGTTACCGTGTCTGGGAAGACTGAAGTTCCAGAGTCCAGGAATTCGAGCGAATATGATGAAACACACGCAAAATTGATACAGAGGGATGGTATGTACCATTGTGTAAACATTAAAAAACCCTCTTTTTGGCAACTTATTAAATGTGCACCGTATAGTCTTGAGTGTTTTAAGAGAGGTAGGGCATAGCGATTTATTGCTCGAACTGGAGCAGCCCGACTGGTGAAATACCTCCACCTTACAGAAGACCGCAGCCAAATAACAATCACTTCTGTGTTGTTGTGTTCCTACGTGTGAGTAAGGTTTCCAGAGCTCCTGGGTAGTGCTACAATAGTAGCAGGGGTCAAGCCTTCAAGGTAAGGGCGACAAGTCTAGTAAATTTATTACGCTGTACTTTTCGCCCTTAAGCTAGGACCTCATTACCACTTAACATCAGGTGGGATGAGGTCAGTCTTGAAGTGCAATATAAAAAAAAATCTATGGTCGTGAGAATGAGAATAAGATTTTTTTATTCATGATATCAGTAACATTTGTGAATCTGTACTAATAATTATAAAGCTGAAGAGTTTGTTTGTTTCAAAAGTGCTAATCTCAGGAATAACTGGTTCTAAATTATGTTTGAGTTGGATAGTCCATATATCGAGGAATGCTTTAAGCTATATAACATTACGCTGCAACCAACATGGTCGAAGAATCAAGGGGGAATGTAAAAAAAGGGGGAAGTACGCGGGCGAAGCCGCGGTGGGTCGCTAGTTCTATATATAAAACAAATGATGCTACCTCCATTTGGGAACTCGTAACCATACAGAAAACACCGGCAAGAAACTCTGAAAGCTGACCTTTGCACCAAGTAGTTCGTTACTGTAATTCAACTGAACAGAATAATCGTGCATAGTTCAATTGTTGAAGCAAAAATACGTTTTCATTTTGATATTTCATTGAAGGACTAAATATAATTATTGCTTTTTTTACCAAGACATCATTAATTTTATCACCCATAAAGACTATATCAGTATGCTGATTCTTTAAATTTTATAGCACAAAAAAGTACAAAAGGTAGGCTTTGCTAGGAGTATCATTTATCAGACAACTCTTGGAGCATGCAGATAGTTTGTTTATTGGTACGGCAACAAAACGATTACAAAAAAAAAGACAAAAAACATAGATATATTCAAAATAAAGATAAATATAAATAGATGTCCAATATATGTATATAAAAGAAAATAAGAGGATAAATAAAGTAAATTAATTCAGCACTTTACTAATTTGTGTTTAATATCAATGAAAGGGAACGATCAGACCACTCTTGGCTTCCGTTAAACATGACGTGACGATTTGAATAAATATTTAAACCCAATTTACCTCTCTTTTCAGACGCATTAGCAGCCGACGTGAGGTTACCAGATGAAAATGTCAACTACGTCAGCCACCCCATAGTCGGTGTGACCATCAGCGTTCCTCACAATATTCTCCCCGATGGAAACGACGAACTAGTACGGTGTAATATCTACTTTCCCGACGGCACCAAGTACGAAGTGTACCCTGAGAGGAACTTGCCGGATTCAGTGAGCACTGTTAACTCATTGTTTCCTACATGCGCGGTTAAATTTGTGGGAGTGAGAGGAAATATGAGTGGGGCCTACGAGATGGCCGGTTTGACGAAACATTTCGATGGTAAAACAACTCGGCAGTGGAAGAAGTTTCTTCTGAACGTTATAGACTTGGAATGATTAATACTTTCGCTTAGTTTAGTTTAAAAAAATAGGAAAATTTAAATGAAATAATGAAATATGTACCAGATTGTTCGTTAAATAGTTAATAAAAAATATTAGACACTTATTTTTCCATTAGCCAAATCAATTAAAAAATTGTTAGACAAAATAATGCCAATGTAGGCCAGAGAATAGAGATGTGTAGGTGATGAAAGATATATCACATATAATGTACAAGAGTATTACACATCACTTTTACACCTAACAACAATAGAAAGATTATTTACAAAAGAAGGAGAGAAAGAGCAAAATCGGAAATATATAGCTGTACAGTAATCAGTAAAATAAACATAAACGTAAAATCGGGAATAGAATAATTTTCACCCAAGTGACGTATTACACTGTATTGACAGGCAATATTTTTCTTTCAACAGTTTGAAGAATAGATATTTATACAAGAAGGTTGGTATCCAAAAAATATTTACATTTGTTTAGGTGGTGAGACGCCACACCAAGTTGCGGGGTGGGAGCTTAGAAGATGTGATGGGATGTTTAGAAGACATTACATTATAATTTTGTTGTGTTCGCGACAAGTCGTTTGAGACTAGAGTTGCCTAACTATCGATATTTTAGGGCTACAAAGGAAACTACCTGTAGCCCTAGTTACGGTTTAAAAAAAATAGGACAATTTAAATGAAATAATGAAATATGTACCAGATTGTTCGTTAAATAGTTAATAAAAAATATTAGACACTTATTTTTCCATTAGCCAAATAAATTAAAAAATTGTTAGACAAAATAATGCCAATGTAGGCCAGAGAAGAGAGATGTGTAGATGATGAAAGATATATCACATATAATGTACAAGAGTATTACACATCACTTTTACACCTAACAACAATAGAAATATTATTTACAAAAGAAGGAGAGAAAGAGCAAAATCGGAAATATATAGCTGTACAGTAATCAGTAAAATAAACATAAACGTAAAATCGGGAATAGAATAATTTTCACCCAAGTGACGTATTACACTGTACTGACAGGCAATATTTTTCTTTCAACAGTTTGAAGAATAGATATTTATACAAGAAGGTTGGTATCCAAAAAATATTTACATTTGTTTAGGTGGTGAGACGCCACACCAAGTTGCGGGGTGGGAGCTTAGAAGATGTGATGGGATGTTTAGAAGACATTACATTATAATTTTGTTGTGTTCGCGATAAGTTGTTTGAGACTAGAGTTGCCTAACTATCGATATTTTAGGGCTACAAATGAAAACTACCTGTAGCCCTACAAAATTTGCAAATAAATGAATAATTAACAATGTCGGTAGCATCGATATACCATTGGTACCTACTATTGATAATATCATTGGTGATACAACTTTTTGATACTCAATACGTATTTGGATACGATCTAATTTAATATTAATGTCATAGATATAATATTCTTTTAACGTGAAATAACTTCACAGATAAAATTATTTAAAATATTTCTGCATGTCTTGTGTTAAGGGGGATATCGGATTTTTAAAAATGTTATTTGTTTGTTTAAGTTCCTGCCACTTTTTGTAGCGTTTTATAATTGTTGTTTCGTATTATTAACAAGGTATAGCAAATGTATCATACTATTTATTGTAGGTAGTAAAAGAAGAAGAAGAAGAATAACAAGCAAGTCAAATTGACAGATTTATAAGAATAAAAAAACATAACCTATGACTCATAAGGAGTTCGTAACAAACTTTATGCTAGCTACGTGTGCAGTGTATGTTAATGGAAGCTGAAATAATACAATTCTTACTGAATAAATATTTTGGTTTTTTTTTCTGTTTTTCATATTGAAAAGGACATTGCTAAGTTGGTATAATTACTTATAAAATATTATTTTACATTGAATCATTGGGGATCCCGTTAGTTTATTTATTAATTTATTCCTCAAATACATAAAATTTGGCATAATAATAAAAATGAATACAATAGTTTTAGGCATAATTTAAATCTAAAATGATATTATTAAAAAGATCAGGTTAGAGTAGTAACCAAGATAGGAGGTATTTTAATAGAGAAATGTTTATATAGTATTATCAAAAGTGAATAATGAATGTCTAATATGTCAGGAGATAGATAGATAGATAGATAGATATACTTTATTGCACAAAAACTTTACAGAAATAGGTTTTACAGATTGATTTTAGTACAATTTAGGCGGTCTTATCGCTAGAAAGCGATCTCTTCCAGACAACCTTAAGGTAGAGGAAATAGTAGATGGCAAGAAATGGGTACGGCCGTGCAACATTAATAAAGTTTTATTTCTTGAATTATATTCATAGTATAGCATTATAAACATACATAAACTCATATATATATATATATATATATATAAACATGCTTATCAATTATAAAATTAAGTAAAGTATTTTGACTCAAAAAATAATAATAATAAGTTAATATGGATAAGTGTATGAAACTTACTAATAACCAACATGCCCAGCTAAAATTATAGATAGAGGACATAAATTAACATTAATCAAGTGAGAGGAAGTACGATTTAACCCTGGCTTTGAAAATAGGAAGAGTCTCAGATAATCTGATAGATAAAGGTAAAGAATTCCATAAGCGTATAGATTGGACAGTGAAGGATTGGGAATAGAATTCAGAAGAATGAGTAGGAAAAGTAAGGAGAAGTTTACGTGAGGACCGCATATCACGATCCTGGTTGGGCTGCAAGAAACGGAAACGTTCTTTAAGATAGGGTGGAGCAAGAGGATTAAATAGAACATTAAATAGGAGAGATAAAACGTGGAGGTCACGGCGTCGACGTATAGGAAGCCATTTAAGCTGAGCTCGAAATTCAGAGACATGGTCATACTTGCGTAGGCCGAAGATGATGCGGATACAAAAGTTTTGAAGACGCTCAAGCTTGTCAAGAAATAGTTCATTAAGATTAGAGTAGCAACAGTCTGCATAATCAAGAATAGGCAACAGTAAAGCCTGCACCAGTGCAATTTTGGTGGGTATGGGTAAGAAATTGCGTAATCTATTAATAGACCCAGCAGATACAAACATTTTTCTGCTAACCTCTTTAATTTGACTATCCCAATTCAAACAATTGTCAATATAAATACTTAAATTCTTCACAACTTGGCAGGAGTTAATTATTCTAAGTAAATGATAACATAATGCCTTTTAAATTTGTGGATGTGAATGTTTTTCTTAAATGTTTTGTGCTGATTGTGCTGACGGTAGCCGGCCTTGCGCGCGCGTGTCTGCTGTCTCTCGTAAGCTCGCGACGTTAGGGCCCCGTAAAACTATATCTATTACGATACATACACGCTGTGCGTTATAACCTGTCGGAACTTTTTTTTTTTATATTACACTTCAAGATTGACCTCATCCCACCTGATGTTAAATGGTAATGAGGTCCTAACTTAAGGGCGACAAGTACAGTATAATAAATCTGTTACTGGACTTTTCGCCCTTACCTTGATGGCTTGACCCCTCCTACTAATGTAGCACCCCCCAGGAGCTCTGGAAACCTTACTCACACGCAGGAACACAACAACACAGAAGTGATTGCTATTTGGCTGCGGTCTTCTGTAAGGCGGAGGTATTTCATCAGTCGGGCTGCTCCAGTTCAAGCGTTAAATCGCTATGCCCTACCTCTCTTTACTTTATCATAGTTCAAGTATCGTTCGTTGACTAGGCCTGCTGATTTTCTATTACAACTGAATGGTCAAAACACATTTCCTTAATTGAAAGTAGCATATAACATGTTGATGTATCATAGTTGGGGAATCCACTGCAGCCTGTAACACAGTTCTTACTATTGCAGGCTGCAGGGATCCATATATCATGTATATCTATGTTATTTGCGAAATAAACAAATTATTATTATTATTATTTGATCAGTTAAGTCAATTAAAAATATCTACTTAATAATGAAATTGTAAATTTTCTAGTAGGTAAACTGACAAATGAAGTCAACAGTTCTCGGAATCACTAAGTGATAGGTACATTACGAGGCCCGGCCGCAACAATATACCGGCATGCATTATGCAGGCGCAAGAGGGTTAACGTGGCACCCGCTCACACCGTAAAGTAACAATCAGATTTGGTCATCTACACAGGATTTGTTTGATTGGTAAGGATTCGCAGTGTTAACTCTATAATATTCTTAACTAAGTAACATAATCATTTTCCCATACAACTTTCAAGGGTGGCATTAGTATTCCTCCTTATTTTCAAAACAAAAATATACCAATTCAAAATGTTATCAAATTAAGTTAAGAGTAGGCGTAAAAGCCGGACAGAGAAATAGACAGACAGAGTTACTTTTGCATTTAAAGCATTAGTATGGATAAAGCAATATTAAAACAGTAAAATAATACAAATTCAATAATTAAACTAGCAATAAAATCAAGAGTACCGTTACTTTTAATACTGCAAAGAGCAAGTGGCTCTCTGCGGCAAGCCCGCAAGGAGAGAGGTGGATTGCGGCGGAAGAGGAGCTCGATCTCGCTGTGTCGTTGCCGGCCTCCCCGTCCTTTAGAATCGCGTCGTGGTGGGGCCGCGGACTCTCGAAGTCTCGGGTGCCCGCTGCGGCAGTGGGCAACGAAGCCGCACAGCTGATCCGCTGCCTGGACCAAGGACGCGGGGCCAAGGGGACCCGAGGGTGTGGGGCGTGTCAGGAGGCCTGGCACGCTCCAGCCGCGTACGTTGCGAATGTGTCGAGGAGGGCCGCTAAGCGGTATGTGCTGTGGGGGAGCCTGTGTAGAATCTGCAATGGATCCCGACTCCCCCACAACAGCGCACATTGGCTGCTGAGGGGTTTTAGTTGGTGCGAGCTCGACTCACCATTCTCTGTTCCCCGCGAAAAGTGACAGTTCGTTTGTAAATAAAGAGCCTTCAATAAGATGTGATATATTTGTGTGTGAGCTTTGGTGTGAGCATCAACCAGCCCAGCAGTCACTTTCATAAATCAGTGATATTGTGCCGGCTTGTTACCGCCACGGACATTCCTGCAAACTAGCTCTGATGATATTGTCCTACTTATTTTGGTAACAAGGGGTAAAGTAGCAGTGTAAATTGATGGTCTGAAAACCAGCGTAAATGTAAGTACAAACTTATTCTTCCATATATTCAAGTATATGATAGCTGTCATATCCTATATTTAATTGATATTTAACAACCGCCAACTTGTCAGTTACTAATAAAGTTACGTTGATAAAACTGAACCAAAAAAGGTGGTATTTTGTTAAATTTATTTAAAGTGAAATAATTAGAATGTGAACATGATATCCTGATGTGCCTTCGTGAAATTACCACTGCGTACAAAGATCAACATATTAACAGATTACAGACTATAGGGTGAGCTGGCCAAAACGGTTAGCTCATGACCACAGTTTGTGCCCAACAGTAAGTAGTTTGCAATTTACTACTGAAACTGACATCTGGTTTTTGACCCCTTAATTAATGTTCAACATTTGAAAAACTTCAAAGGTTTTTAACCGAGAGTCAAGCGGGTCAGACTTTGGCGTCGCGCCATATCTGAGGTCTGAGGTTTGATTCCAGGTCAAGCCAATATGGAAACTGACATTTCTATCGTCTTATTTCTGTACCACGAATGCCTTAGCTGCTTAACTTTTTTTTTTCTCAACAAGAACTCAAAATATCTAACTTACCCCCTAACCTTTTTTTCTTAGCACGAAATGCTTGGTGTACCTTACCGTCACCCAAAGGAGTTGACAGCGTAATAAAATCTCCTTCCATAAGAACCCCACAAGGGGCCTCATCTTGTTAATGGTGATACTGTGGGAAACTCAAAACCACCACCTCCTAACCTAAACAAGGTTTTATTTGATCACGACTGTAAAGTCTAAATAAGAATTTATAAACTCGTGTGCGCTGTGTAATTAATTAACAAACGCCGTGAGCTCGGAGATAAATCGTCCAACGTCTTCAGTAACTACTCTATGATCATAGTATAGGTAGGTATAGGTACCTACCTACACGATTAAACTAGGCAATGAAACTAAATATATCTTGTAGGTCTAGAAATTTAGACACGTATTTTGAAAAATAATTTGCTGGTGATTTAAGCATGAAATGTCGATATTAAGGATATTACAACACAACTTAATCATAAATTTTAAGACTTTCGCGTTCCATTTTAAATATTTAAAATTTAACGGGTCAAAACGCGACACCATTTTTATTTAGTAGTTAATACAAATTACTTACTGCCCGACGTTTCGGTTAGGTTGCACCAACCGTGCCCACGAGCTGTCATATCGGGCAGTAAGTAGTTTGTATTAACTACTTAATAAAAATGGTGTCGCGTTTTGACCCGTTAAATTATTTTGAATGTTTACAACTTAATTAGTTAACGTTATGATAAGCCGAGTATTGTTTTTTTCATAAGGGACAATATTTGCCTCGAACTATGTTGTAGTGACACTCATAAGAAGAACCTAAATCACAGATCATACTGTCAAATAAAACGTTTACACGCCCATCGAGTGAGAACCTACTTTGACTCGATTGTGCTTTGAACTCTGTATATCGATTGTGCCGGATTATCATTTCGATGCATAAGTAAATAAATATATAAATATATTGGACAACATCACATACATTGCTCTGATACTGAGTAAATAGCTACAGCACTTGTGTTACAGAAATCAGAAACAACGACGGTACCACGACACCCAGACCCGAGACAATATAGAAAATATCGTTTCCCGTATTGACCCAACCGGGGATCGAACCCGGTACCTCAGAGATGGCGCGACGCCAAAGTCAGGCCCGTTTGCCTCTCGGCTATGGAGTTTTCCACACCAATTAACTTAATTTTTACAAGAATCGAATAACCTATTGTTACGCGCACGATCGATGGTGTTCTAGTAAACAGCGCCATCTAGTTTAGAATGGCGGAACTGCATAGAGTCGAGACGTCGATGCCGGAACTTACTAGAACTATGGCCGTACGGTCGGTCAAGGCCAGACTGCGCGCGAATATTCTGGATGTTTCTGCGTTGGAAGATTCGAGAACAACCTGCGGCACTATAAAAGTCCGCAGGCTTCATTGCCTAATCAATAAACGAAGTAAAGTGTCCCTTAGAAATAAGGTGAGACTTTACGTCACTTGTGTTCGCCCGATTATGACTTACGCCAGTGTTGTGTTCGCACACGCTGCCCGCTCCACAGTTCAAAGGCTTCAAACCCTTCAAAATAAGTTCATGCGTAAGGCTACAGGCGCCCCCTGGTATCTCCGTAATGAAAACCTCCACATTGACTTAGGACTGCCGACTATCGCGCAGTACCTTAAGCAATGCTCTTTTTTTTTCCTAGCTTAAGGGCGAAAAGTATAGCATAGTAAAACTGTTACTAGACTTGTCGCCCTTACCTTGAAGGCTTGACCCCTGCTACTAATGTAGCACCCACAAGAGCTCTGGAAACCTTACTCACATGCAGGAACACAACAACACCGGAGTGATTGTTATTTGGCTGCGGTCTTCTGTAAGGTGGAGTTATTTCACCAGTCGGGCTGCTCCAGTTCGAGCGATAAATCGCTTTGCCCTACCTCTCTAATCTGCTCTTCCCGCTACTTTGACTTTGCCCCCCATCATCCAAATAGTCTAGTGGTCTCGGCCGCTGACTACGTCCCTTCCGTAGTCCGCCCACGTAAACGTAGGCCTAGGAATGTGCTTTTAGATCCCGACGACGCCATAACGATCGCCATGGCCGACGCAAAACAGATCGCGACACGATTTTCTCCCCAAACATTCGTTCGATTACCATCTCCCAACAACGGCCCGAGCCGAGGTCCGAGCCCCGCTATGGGGCGCCCTCCGGCAGTTGTTTAAATTTTTTAGGTGCGAGCCTTCCTCTTCCCCGCAAGCCCGGTGAAGATGAAAAGGCCATCTGCGGCCATCATCTATAGTCAGTTAGGAAAAAAAAAAGACCGGGGCAGTATTGAATCAGCGATACAAGTGATTACTTCGAAAGCGATCTTGAAGTGCGACTTGGGAGCGATTGTGGTTTTAATTAGTGCGTTTTAAGGTTGTAATTAGTGGCGTTTAAATAAAGTGTGACCTTTGGTAATTTTTATCGGCAGTTTTCATTGTCACGAACCCGAAGCTCGTAACACTATCTACCTGCAAAATAAGTATTACCGGTCACCTATCTGTATATCTCAAATACTATCTCCCGCTCGCCACGAACTAAGTTATATCACCACTCGTCGCATCTCGTGTGAAGGAACCATTCATCTCGGACGTACAGACGGACCGGCAACTAAACTGATAGTCGTAATATCTTGGGAATAGGAAATGGTGACCTCGAGGGATTTCAAAGCTCGTTGAAAGATGAGACAGGAAACGTAACCTGTAATGTCTGTTATGTAACAGACTTTATCCAATTGTGTTGAAGTTTATGTTATGTATTTAACTAGCTTTATATTTAAGTTTAGATAAGGAAATTTTAAAAATAAACTTGCACAATATATTGTGGAAGTCGTTGAATGAGCCGCACTAATTTAATTAAGCTACTTATATATATATTTTTATTTTTATAGTACTTTACGCCGTACTAGCGAACTTTAAATATTAGAAACAAAAAACCGGTGGCTAACGGTTGATACAACAGAAAAAATTTATCGCCTACGATAACTTGCGGTTAAATATTAGAAACAGAAAAATTTTATCTCCCCTTGCGGTGCGGAAATTGAACCCACGACCTTCACATATCGCGCGTGCTGCTCTTACCAACTGATATTTAAAGTTCGCTAGTACGGCGTATAGTACTATAAAAATAATAAAATCGATTAAGATGCCAAGGTGTCTTCGATTCCGTGGTTTTCAAACATTTCTGCAACGAATGTACCACGGGCCGATAAGTATGTAGTTCTAAACATATTCGGCAGAGGGCATTTACCGGAAGGCTAACGGTTGATACAACAGAAAAATTTCATCGCCTGCGATAACTTGCGGTTAGCTCAGTTGGTAAGAGCAGCACGCGCAATACGTGAAGGTCGTGGGTTCAATTCCCGCACCGCAAGGGGAGATAAAAAAGTCTGTTTCTAATACTTTTAAATACTTTAATTCATTAAGTTGTTGAAACGCGAGCGTCCTCTCACATTGCAGTGCCCTAACGGGGTCTATAATGATCTAATTATAAGAATACCATCTGTACTGTATCTACATTATAACAGCAATAAATGGTTGAGTATTGAGTATTAATTATACCTAATGAATATCCAAGCTAGCACTTAATTAAAAACTTAACACCACTGTATTTTTATATCTAAACCATTATTTTGTTATTATTTAAATGAATGTTTACGTACCTATCTTTGTCCATCGGACAATATTCAAAATAATGCTTTTTATAAATCTGGTTACTTTAAGCCTACTCCCAGAAACGAAGATTGACCGAAAATTCGGGAATTGAAGCGAGTTTTTTGACTTACTTTAGTAATACTTTAAAAAAAATCAGTTTTACTATGATAATGGTTTTTGACTTACTATTGTAACGACCACTGGATGTCCAAATAAATAAAAAAATATATTGTTTTTTGAAAATGTTTAAGTATGTACGAGAAATATAAATTATTATTAATGGGATCTGACATATTAAGTTTTTCATTACAGGCCTTCGGGTCTCAAACTAAGGTTTTAAGGTAGCAGACGAAAAATGCTAAAGTAGAAGAGTCAAATCAGTACACCCAGACCCTAACCAATTTAGGGAACTTCGTTTGCAAAATTGGCTTAACTGAAAATTAATACTGAAACATAACACTTTTAGGGCACTTACCTTAGTTACTTAGCGATATAAAACGTGTCAAACAATTAATAAAAAAAATAATGGTCCTTCGAACCGTATAAATATTAGGACTCTTGCTGTCTTCAGGGCAATAGGTAGTCTATTAGTAAAAGAAAGCGTTTTATTTTAAACTAAGAAAATACAAAAGGGCTGTAATCATAACCGAGGGTATTCATAAATTAAAGTCTAGTATGTGAACATTTTTTTTTATCTCTATATGCTATGAATGCTAGTATGGATGTCTATCTGTCTCTTATTGTTTATTGCGTCACTACATCGTGTCTCAGAGTTTTATACAGAGTTGAACTAGACCTTTGATCCTTAATCTACACTTCTATGTTAAGTTCCGAAGGATAATGTGGTATAGTACAAAAAAAAAGTGCATCAATGCGACGGGATGCTACTTAATTATTTACTTTATTACATATTCTACACTGTCATAATAAAAAGAGACTTCTACTTTAGAAACAGTTGCCAACGACAATCGGCCCACATTAGGTGCAAGGGAGTCATAAAAGTTTAGCCGCGACGTTAAACCTCGCGTCTCAATCGGCACTCATGCATTATGCAGCTCCCCTCCCCTCCCCCCAGACTGTTTATTGTCTGGTGCGGTGAATTGATACGGCCAAGATTGAGGACGATCCTGCTTCCGATAAAATTAAAATGAGGGTTTCGGCTCTGATGACAGTGTTAGGTTATGTGACCGAGAGGTGGTGAGCGGCCCGGGTTTCTGAAGTCCCAGGTTCGATTTTCAGTCCAGTTTCAGAAGAAGTACTTTTCTTAATTATCTCTGGTCTGGGTGTAATATCTTAATTTGTTCAGACCACACAATCAGAATGTTTGTGATGTTGCCCAATATAATATTAATTTTTAATTTCACCACAGAATATCGGATTACATGTCTAAATCTATATAAGTCAAAGCTGTCTGATTGACTGACTGTCTGATCTATCAACACAGGACCTAAACTATAAGGGCTACAAACATATTTTTTTATAGCGCAAGGGAGCACTAAATAATATTTTTTTGTAAATTCACCCCGGCTTAAAACGAGGGTTTAAAGTTAGTACGAAAATTTTCCGTTTTAAAAGTTGTTCAAATGAAATTCTGTATGAAAGTTCTTCATTGCTTTCTAAGTCATGAAACATACTAACTCCGCGCAAACAAAGTCGCGGGCAGCCGTTCGTTTTAAAATAACTCACTTTATAGTTGACTACCTGTCAACGTCATTCGCGTGCACTAATTTAAGAAAGGCAGGGCAAAGCGATTTATCGCTCGAACTGGAGCAGCCCGACTGGTGAAATACCTCCACCTTACAGAAGACCGCAGCGAAATAACAATCACTCCGGTGTTGTTCTGTTCCTGCGTGTGAGTAAGGTTTCCAGAGCTCTTGGGGGGTGCTACATAAGTAGCAGGGGTCAAGCCTTCAAGGTAAGGGCGACAAGTCTAGTAACAGTTTTACTATGCTATACTTTTCCCTCTTAAGCTAGGAACTCATTACCACTTAACATCAGGTGGGATGAGGTCAATCTTGGAGTGCATTATAAAAAAAAAATTTCGAGTACAATCAATACAATCAAACACATATGTGTTATGTTAATTCGAAAGATCCGAGTATCGAATAAGATACAAGCTAATACAATATTAATCACGATTCGTTATTAATCAGACATGCGGTCTCGTGTGTGGGCGAGGCTTCGGTCAGAGTGTATGGTAAGAGATGGGAGTACAGTGGAATCGATTTCAGTAAGACATCTTTTACGAAAGTTAGGGTAAAGTTGGTTGGTAGTAGTAAAATAAGTGAAATGTACAAAATAATACTCGAGCACTAGGGGTGTGGAAGCCATAGTCAACAATAGTATCATTGATATAATCATTTTAAGACCTTCGATATTCAGTTTGATATTATAAATTCTTCTTTTTACTACATGAGAGTGGTTAGTGTACAATTTTTCACGTCTACTATTATCTTTCATAATACTACTAATATGGTACACCTGTAAGTTTAGATTGAGATGTTTTAAGATGTTTCTTACTCCTTCACACAACAACTTCTCAAAGAATGTCGTTAAAATTTTATAACTAGTTTGATTTTTTTCTTCGGAACGTTAATACATTTTCCGTATGGATTGTCGGTAACCTTTTTTAACTGAATGTTAGTATAATTTAATGTAAAGAAGGAATTTCGACAACCTCGGTGGCGCAGTGGCTAAGGTAGGCGGCCAAAGCGCGTTCGATTCCCGGTCAGGTCAATATGGAAAACGAACTTTTCTAAATTGACTTGGGTCTGGGTGTGATGGGATGAAGCCCCCAGTTAGTATCCGTCGTCTGGTGCTCATAGTACAAGGGGAAACCTTAGTTTGAGACCGGATGATTGGTGTGATTGTCTGGCGCATTTATTAATTTATTTAATTAATTTACATAGTTCTCTATTTTGCAGCTAGTTTTGAGGGCTTGGCATGCATAGTTGCCACCAGGGTACCTACATGAGGAATTGATGTTACAGATCTACACTAAAAATTCTATAATGGTTACATTCAAGGTATAAAAATAATTAACAAACACATTCGTACATTGCGTGCGCTACAAAATATTGTCATACGATGCCGACGCCTATGCAGAACATAAATGTAATTATCTAGTATAAAATATATCATTCACTCTAATGACGTATGTGTGTATGTGCTTGAGTGTATACACACTTTGACACTCAAGCACCAAATTATAGTATTAGTTATACTGTTTGTCTGCTACACTGTGCTGCGGATCTCGCACAAAGCGCACGGAAGTGCAGCGGAAGCTTCCGATGCCGAGAATGCATTAATATCAGCTGCACCGCGTTTGTTTCTTTGAGAATATTACATTTTCCTGCGTCCCGAACGCTGCTAGCATTGCATTTGTGCGCATTATGCAGTCTTATGATAATATCCTATTAAACATTCCTAGTATCATACTCAAATGCTGGGTTCATATCATTAGTAGACTGTGCTTCTAAGGTCTGGTGGTAACGAGGACGTTACATTTCCTATAATATAGTTCAATGAACCTATGGCTGGCTAATACGTCATGCTTGTGAACAAGTGCTATCTTGAATTTGAAATTTGTCATAGTGTATGTATATAGTAAAACTCAACTCAACCCTTTTTTTTAACCTGTCATAAAATTTTTGATTACATATTCAAAGTTCTTTCATATAAATATAATGCAAATGACGCTACCTCCAGTTCGGAACCTATAGCTGACAGAAAAGATCCCGGCAAGAAGCTTTGTAGTTTACACTAATATTATAAAGATGAAAGATTTGTACCTATTTTTGTATGTTTGTATGTTTGTAATAAATAGGCTCAAAAAGTACTGGGCCGATTTAAAAAAATCTTTCACAAATAGAATGCTACATTCTTCCAATTTGATATAGGCTACAAAATTAGGGATCCTTCGTAAAATTTGAAAAAATTCAAAAGAAAAGCGGGAAAAACTCTCTAAGGCGAAACGAAGTTCGCCGGGACCGCTAGTTAAAAATAAAGCTGAACTTATATTTAATTTTGCACTGAAACATACAGTGTGTAAATAAATAAATAAATTGAAAGTTTGAGTAGTATTAATCATTATGAAACAAATTTTAAATTCAAAATGGCTGACATCACACCATGGCGAAATGCCACCTACCTACTACTAAGTGTAGCCATTTAGAATTTTGACCACTCATAAGTTAATCTACGCCCTTTTATATACCAAATTGAAGGTATAAGTCTTATATTTATAAAAACACGGCAGGGCCCAATTTTAAACTATAAAGTAGGTACAGCCATTTCAGCTTTATCTAGTTTACAATCTGTTGTTGTATACCTATTGAAGTGGATTGATCGATGGACCTAAACCACGCGGCTGGGAACAGCTACCTCGGTTATTCTAATATCTTGAGCCTTGAGCCTGACTTTAGAATTTGGGTCGATGCCAAAATAGATTGTTCCGTACTTTTTACGGGTGAGAATTACCACGGGAATCATTGAGTAAACTGATCAACAATTGAACTGACTGAAAAACTAAAGAGCCATCTGCCATCATTTGACGACCTCCTTAGCCAAGAGGCGAGCGGACCGGACTTGAGCGTCGCACTATCTCTGAGGTCCCGGGTTCGATCCCCGGTCGGGTCAATATGGGAAACGAACTTTTCTATATTGTCTCTGGTCTGGGTGCTGTCGTTGTAACTGATTTCTGTAACACAAGTGCTTAAGCTACTTACCACAGAATCAGAGCAATGTATGTGATGTTGTCCAATATTATTAATAATTATTATTTTTATTTAATTATTATTATTATTATCTGCACTCCCCCAAACGCTTGGTAAAGATGATAAGGCTTCGAAGTCATCATCGATAGTCAGGTGTGAAAACGAAAAATTACGTCCTACCTATAATATTTAAAAAAAAATCAGCACCTGATTGATCTGATACTATAGTAAGTAGCTTAAGCACTTATGTTACAGAAATCAGAAACAATGACTGTAACGCAACACCCAGACCCGATACTATATACAAAAAATTGTTTCCATGTTGACCTAACAAGGAATCGAACCCGGAACCTCGGAGATGGTGCGCCAAATCCCGACACATTTAGCGACAAGTACAGCATAATACATATGTTACTGGGCTTGTCGCCCCTACCTTGAAAGCTTGACCCCTGCTACTAATGTAGCACCCCCCAGGAGCTCTGGAGACTTCACACGCAGGAACACAACAACACAGAAGTGATTGTTATTTGGCTGCGGTCTTCTGTAAGGTGGAGGTATTTCACCAGTCGGGCTGCTCCAGTTCGAGCGATAAATTGCTATGCCCTACCTCTCTTAAAATATATGTATTTGACATACAAGGATTATGTTTTAAACTATAAACTACATTCACTTTAACTTTATCTAGTTGGCAATCTGTAGTATATTGTATACCTATTGACCACCAAACCACTGGGCTGGGAAGATCTATCCCAGTTATAGGTATAGCAGCCAAATAACTATCACTTCTGTGTTGTTGTGTTCCTGCGTGTGAGTAAGGTTTCCAGAGCTCTTGGGGGTGCTACATTAGAAGCAGGGGCCAAGCCTTCAAGCTAAGGGCGACAAGTCCAGTAACAGCTTTATTTTCATGTCTTTGTCGCCCTTAAGCTAGGACCTCATTACCACTTAACATCAGGTGGGATGAGGTCAATCTTGAAGAATAATATAAAAAAAAAGATATTTTTATACTTATGTACCTAACATAACAGTTTAATGGTTTTTGTTCGAGTTCCTACAGTACAGGTGGTGAGGGGGGTATTTGTCTAATCTCCAGTCGACAGTGACGCGGGCGGCCGAACGTCCGAGGCGGACTTTTATTGTTTCTCGTTTTAAACTAAATTGCCGTGACCGACCTTTATTTTTTGTTGGCGTCCATTGAAAGGCCGTTATTAAATTCTTTATGAAGTGGAGATATTTCATAACTTTGATGTATTTTTCATTACACTGAACATCTCATAAATATGACGACTTATATAGCCGAGAGGTGTGCGGGCTGGACTTTAACGTCGCGCTCTCTTTGAGGTCCCGGGTTCGATCCCCGATCGGGTTAATATGAGAAACAAATTTTTCCATACTTTTTGGGTCTGGATTTTGTGGTACCGTCGCTGTTTCTGATTTCTGTAATACAAGTTTAAGAGAGGCAGGGCAAAGCGATTTATCGCTCGAACTGGAGCAGCCCGACTGGTGAAATACCTCCACCATACAGAAGACCGCAGCCAAATAACAATCACTCCGGTGTTGTTGTGTTCCTGCGTGTGAGTAAGGGTTTCAGAGCTCTTGGGGGGTGCTACATTAGTAGCAGGGGTCAAGCCTTCAAGGTAAGGGCGACAAGTCTAGTAACAGTTTTACTATGCTATACTTTTGCCCTTAAGTTAGGAACTCATTACCACTTAACATCAGGTGGGATGAGGTCAATCTTGGAGTGCATTATAAAAAAAAAAGTGCTTAAGCTACTTACCACAGAGCCATGTATGTGATAATGTCTAACATTTATTTATTTACTAGGTGTGCCGCGACTCCGTTCGCGTGACTACATACTTTCATTGTTGGTTTTATCCCTTTCTCTCCTAATATTGAAACCAAAAGTAGTCCATAGTTTCAAAACAAACTACTGAGTTTCTTCGCGGTATCTTCTTTGTAGTTATAATCTCCGAACCAGAGTGAGCTACATTTGTTTTAAATAGAGACTGACTTGACTATTCATAAGTATTACTAATGTAATCTATATAAATAAAAAATATTGACTTTGCCTTATTTTTGTGCCAAATTTCATATCTCTATCTGAAAAAAAAAAACATTTTTCCACATAAACTTTCAATGGCAATATTACCCCCATCCTTCCTTATTTTCAAAACTAAAGTAACCTATATAATCTTCAATCTGGCACAGGGGGCCTACTCCCATAAACGAAATATGTCGGATCCGACAACGGATGGCAATTATTAATCCTCATAATCATAACCAAAACCCCTCCTGACTTCGGTGTAGTTCGAACAGCATCCTGAAGGTCATTAAAGATAGGCCTGGATGTCCTATTCATAAGCATTGGACTTACATGCATGGGACTGTCAAATTTTTAAATTAAATTTTGTTTCAAGTGATTTTATTCGTGTATTATTAATATAGTTTTAAGGACTAACAACTTTTTGTACCTATGGATTGTAATGTTATGATACGAAATAAATGAATTATTATTATTATAGTCCGTTCTAGAGGTTCAACGTATACCTATACCAAATTTCATCAAAATCGGATCAGTGGTTTAGGCATGAAAGCCGGACAGACAAATAGACAAACAAAGTTACTTTCGCATTTATAATAATTAATATGTATTAGAGCATTTTATTTGACCCATCTCTTTATCTCGCCCCCTGTTAACGGTCCGTGTGAAATACGTCACCGGTAAGTGACAGTTGGTCTCTTTGGAGCGTGGGAGGGGTCTGATGCCCAATACAGTGTGGCTGCCACGAGGAACCACTAGCGCTGAATAGAAAATAATAGAGAATGACTTCATTAATGTAAACATTTACAAAAAGCTTTTATGAATTGTAAGATTATGTTAAACTACTGCCGTATTTGAAATGTTGATGCTATCGAGAAGAACCGGCAAGAAACTCGATGGTTACTCTTTTCAACATAAAAATAATTGACGTGCAAAATAATTTATTGTAAATCCACTTGCAGAAATAAATCATTTCATTTCATTTCAACACTTACAAAAAAAAACATTTGAACAATATGGCTTATGTGTAGTGTACAAAATTAATAGTGTGAAGTCCAAAAAGGGGATGATTCGCACGTTCGGGCGAATTAATTTCGTGCCAATCGACTAACAACCCAAACATTATTGATAGCAAATATTAATGATTTATTAGCAAAACCCGGCTTCGCACGAGTACAATATATTTTAATTGTATGTGCTAGCTGTTGCCCGTGACTTCGATTTTTTTTATAGTAGCGCAGTATATTGTCTCCTCCCAGCCTGATGGTAAGCAAGAGAGGAACCCACATCGCGATGACAACGGATTTGATACCGAAATATCCTACCAGTTAGCATCGCCATACTGGCCCGCAAGATGTTTCTTCACGCTCCTTTTGAAGGAATCCATGTCAAAGGAAGGAGGAAACACATGAACCGACAACGAGTTCCACTTCTTTATGGTCCGGCAAAGATAAGAGTTACCGAACTTTTTGGTTCGTGATGGAAATGGATTAAATAATGATTAGGCAACTGGTGAAGGGAAATTAAAAAGACATTAACTAAGCAACATATTTATTCAAGCAAGAAAATACTATTTAGCTTATAATCAAGTAAATAACAAGGCTAATCTAACAGAAATGTACCTTACATTTCTTAATTTCCCTATATATATATATATATATATATATATATATATATAAAATCATTACACAATACACATGTGCTGGCCAATATAAATATGTCACTACATACAAAAATATATATATGCTCAAAATAAGTCTGTATATATGTATACACATATATCTACAGAGACATGAATCTACATATGTGTACCATTACTAATAAGGATTTCCTATTTATATACACATATACCTAAGTACACAAGAAGTAAATAAGTTAAGGGTTGTTGCCACACATTTTAATAATTACCATAATATCTCTAAACATATAATTTGTAAAAACAGTACACAATGTATATACAAATATATAAAGGGTACCTAGGTCATGGATACCCCCCTACGATCAAGTAAAACTATAAGATCGTACCTTGTATATCTCCGATGCTAACGCTTCGCTTGCTCAAAAGCAACTGACTGACGCTGCGTAACGTACCCCTTTTATACCAGTGAACAAACAACTATGCAGGTGGCTTCAAAATGACGTTTTGCAGCCACGTGCGGATGAAAAACAACTTTTTATCATGAAAGTTATTCTAAATACAAAATAAATGCTTTAATGTTCTCCATTAATAATGTTAAATAATAACATAATATACGATTCTTAAAATATTACACATACGTTTCTTAAAATATCTATCACGCGCAAGAACTAAAATCGAACTGCTAGTCTAGCTGGTGGTCGTACGTACCTATGAGTGTAAACCACAAATCAGACTGATAGCACGATGTAAACCACTGGCAACGCCATCTATTGATTTTCTTACAAACTAATAACATCCACAAACTAGTAACTTGAACATTTAGAAATAACATAACATTTTGACGGATTGGCATTTTCAAGGCTAGCAAGCTCTAGATTTCAGCCTTTTAACTAATAAACTATTTAGGTACTCGTATTTCCAAGCCGAGCCAGTTTGTCAGGGATCATTTGAAGGGACAGATTACGCCAATAAAATATAACAACTCGAAATTTTCTGCTAATTTTGGCGAGAAACTTTAAATTCATCCAACTTTTTGGATTTAATTCTAGATACGAGACAAAGTTTTTAATGAACTGTTTTATTTAAAGTCCACATAATTAGTCACTTTCTCCAAATTACCTACTTAATTTGAATAGTAGACAATAGATTTTGTATTATTCATTTAACATCTTTTTCAACTTCCGACTCAAAACTGTATTTTTTGTAGTTTTTTTTTGATGTCTATGGTAACGATTTAATTGCTGATTCTATTAAAATTATTGATTGGTTTTTAGACATGCTGTATCGAAATCAGTGCAGCAGTTTCTGTGTAACATTTGTATCGGTGGTGGTTGTGATTTTAGGCGTATACCTAGTGTGTTCTTAATTAAAATAAAAATTGACTTAAGCGAGCGGGCTAGTCTTTGGCAACACGTTATCTTCAATGACTATTTGGCAAACGAACTCGAGTGTGGATGTTGTGATACAGTCGTTTATCTAATTGCTGTAATACAAGTGCTTAAGCTTCTTCACAGCTTATAAAAATACATCGAATAGAAATCGTAAACAGGCAATTATCAATGGATCTAATTTTTGATTTTTGACGACCTCGGTGGCGCAGTGGCTAAGGTAGGCGGCCAAAGCGCGAAAGGTCCCGGGTTCGAGTCCCGGTCGGGTCAATTTGGAAAACGAACTTTTCTAAATTGACTTGAGTCTGGATGTGCTGGGATGACGCCCCCAGTTAGTATCCGTCGTCTGGTACTCATAATACAAGGGAAAACTTTAGTTTGAGACCAGGTGATAGGTGTGATTGTCTGGCGCATTTATTTTATTTTATTTAATTATAATAAAGCCATCAAAAAACATAAGCCATCTACTTATATAAGGGCTGCTTTATCGATACTTGCCATTTCTATTCGATATAGTATATCGAACATATTATGTTTTATAAGCTGTGAAGTAACTAAAGCACTAGTCTTACTTACCTACTACAGAATTAAAGAAAACTGTTGGATAGAAATTGCAAGTATCAATAAGGCAGCAACTACTAACACCATACCATAGTAGAACGAGAGAAGTATGTAATCCTCCAACAAACGCACGGCCGTGGCTACTATATGTGCGCGCCCCGCCCCGCCCTTTACCGACGCATAGAGAGTCAATTTACCATATTATAATTTATAATATTTATTTAACAGAAAAACGAAAGATATATGTATGAAATCTTAACATGCGCCCAGAGCTACTATTGTGGCAAAAAATTAAATTTTATACTATTCTTTGATTTTAAAGTGTTCATTTAAAAATCATTTAACATCAGCGTCAGACTGCAGCGGACTTCTCCGATCATAAAGGATGTTGCCCATTGCTGGAAACACCCTCTCCGACTTCACAGAAGTTGCTGGCATAGAAAGATATGTATTGGCAATATCATTCAGTGGTTTTATATGCTTGTTTATTAATATCCCAAAATGACATAACATTATGCCAATAATGCCTACTTATTCTTAGAATAAGAATGAGTAGGTACACTTCTTTTCACTGGTTCAACTTAAGCAGGATTCACTGACAGCCTTAGGGGTATAGGCAGTTATCGTTCGGTCGGGGCGTTAGTTTACCTACTTGTTCTCTTTCTACTATGACCATACCAAACCATACTACATACATATATAGTTTATATCTATCTCTTTATATTTGGCTTCAACCAGATTCGTAAATTTTGTCATAGAAATATATACATCTCATCATCTGAAAACAAGTAAAAAAACTAACTACTAAATACACAAGGAATCGTTATTTTGATAATCCATGAGTATTTATTTTATGCGCATTTTGTATTATCCGATGCGCAAAATAAAATGGCCTCGAAAATGATCCGGCTTTTAACAAACTCATCATTCATAACGAATTATCATTGTCTCTGTTTAAAAGGCAATCAGTCAACAATACAAATGGCGGAGTATCATCCGCAGCCGCTGCACCGTCCGTCACGCGTGACGTCACGCCGTCATGTCGTAGTGACGTCACTCGTGCGCCGGTCACCTGCCGCCGACAGAGGGCGCTGTTAAAAATACAGCGTATACACTATTAATAACAGGGATGGGCCAGGGGAGTAGCGATATTTCTGTTATCTTTTTTCATATTCAACACACAAGTGGTTTATTTCTGAGTCAGCGGCTGGCCCGGTAAATTTAAAAATATTTATTTTATTTGTATACAGTTCTTTTCTATTATTTTTTAATTGGGCCCGTACCGAAGTGACGCCTACATAGTGACCTAGCAACCTGAGCGGACAGAGCGGCCATGCAACTTTTATCTAATACAAGTAGTGCCATTTTAATTAATCATGATATATATGGAATGGAATGTACGAATTAATTAATTTTATATGGATTAATATCATAATATAAATAAAGACTCTTTTCTAACTGTAGTACCGTTGGTTTTGGTTTCGGCAAAACAAGTGCTGAAACAACTTTTTTTTCAGATCAGAAAAATTTTATAGTGCTTCAGGCCGCTCTTGCAAACTTTTAACATTTAAAAGAAGCAGAAAATAATCATCCCCCCCTTTTGGTGCAGGACCCACGAACCCATGACCTTAACGTATCGCGCGCTGTTCTTCCAACTGAGCTAACCGCAACAGGGATTTAATCCGTTGTATTTACCTCTTAGCCTTCACGCGCTATACTGGAAGGTCGTGGGTTCGAATCCCGCTCTGCTAAGGGATATGCCATTTTTATTTCTTCAAAAAAAAATTGTGATGTTCTTGTCGGATATTTACAATTATTATTATTTCCACAGGTGCTTAAACTCACCGATCTCCTGACCCCACACAGCGGTTATTAATTGAGCCGTCGGGCAAGTGTGACGTCACATGACAGTCGTCACTGCCGGCCAGTGTGCCTGCTGGATGTGACGTCACCGACACAAAAGTGAAGACAGTGACAAAAGGGTTTAACAGTTAATTTTGCTTAATGGAGCAAAGCTGGCAATCTCCTGTAAGCATTTTTTTTATATTGCACTTCAAGATTGACCTCATCCCACCTGATGTTAAGTGGTAATGAGCTCCTAGCTTAAGGGTAACAAGTACAGCATAATAAGTCTTTTACTGGACTTGTCGCCCTTACCTTGAAGGCTTGACCCCTGCTACTAATGTAGCACCCCCAGGAGCTATGTAAAACTTACTCACATGCAGGAATACAACAACACAGAAGTGATTGTTATTTGGCTGCGGTCCTCTGTAAGGTGGAGGTATTTCACCAGTCGGGCTGCTCCAGTTCGAGCGATAAGTCGCTATGCCCTACCTCTCTTAAATGTTGCCAGGATTATTTATTAAGCACATTACGCATTAGGATCTACAGTTTGTTTGCTTTTGATATTAAAGGTTTTAAATTTTTATCCTTCCTTATTATTACAATTACAATTGATACACCACAGCGTAGTCAGTCGAAGACATAGAATTTATTTATTTATTTTAAAAATTTATTAGATAGATAGATAGATATACTTTATTGCACAAAAATCTTTACAGAAATAGGTTTTACAGAAAAATTATAGTACAATTTAGGCGGTCTTATCGCTAGAAAGCGATCTCTTCCAGACAACCTTAAGGTAGAGGAAATAGTAGATGGCGAGAAATGGGTACGGCCGTGCAACATAAATACAGTTTTTATTTTAGAATTATTTCGTAGTATAACATGATAAAAATACATAAACTCATAAATATATAACATTATAAATATATATATATATATATACAAATAAACATATTTAACATATATCAAATCAAGTAAAGAGTTTTGACTCAAAAAAATAATAATAATGTTAATAAGTAGGATAAGTGTATGAAAATTGATGACAACCAACATGCCCAGCTGGAATTATAGATAGAGGACATAAATTTTTGTACAAATAGGTACAACAGGTGGACTTAATGCTAGGGGAATTCTCTACCAGTCAACCCTTGGGTCATGCAGATAGTTTGTATATGGGTGCGGTAACAGGAATGAAATTTTCTATTAGTTAAATTACTTAGGTATATTTGCAAATTAAAAAATACCATGGATTTTCAAACACTTGCTCATCTATATTTACTGTCAATAATAAAAAACAAGTAAAAACGCTAGCAAATAAACGTCACATTCTAAATATAAAAATAGTTGAAAACTTGAAACCCTACTTAAAGGCCACCTTGTAAGAAGGTTTAATACAAGGCCTTTAAGTAAGGTTTTTAACGTCGGCAACACCATCAATTTGTAGACATCAACGAATAATTTTAATCATTTAATTTCTCAGAAAGGAGCAACTTAGAAATAAGTATAGAAGGACTTCGAGTTAATCTCCAGCTAAACAGTGGCAGGTTTGAAATTAGTTTTTAATCTAAGCGGCGACCACTCGCCAACTCAAACTGAAGCGCTACGCTTGAGATAGTTTTAAACTTATCACTTTCGCCTCTCTTAAGAAGAGTCCTCACTAAGATTAAGGCTGAGTTCCTATTGTAAAGGAAATGAGGAAAGCTTTTTAATATTTTAATCAAATTTTTGGGATTCACGTTCAAGTTATTGCTTTGGTTTAGTGGCTAGCAGAAATGACTAAAAAAACATATCCATACACAATTTTCGACCATTTTGACGACCTCCATAACCGAGAGGCGAGCGAAACGAACTTAGACGCTTCCTAACTGAGGTCCCGGGATCGATTCCCGGTCGGGTCCATAATGAAAACGAACTTTTCTATATTGTTTCGGGTCTGCGTTTTGTGGTGCCGTGGTTTTTTTCTGAAATCTGTAACACTACTTACTTTAGTTACTTACCACAGAGTCAGAGCAATATATATGATGTTGTCCAATAATAAAAAAATAAACAACAAAAAATGAGTGCAGTTTCTAGTTAAGTTCAGTAAAATATAAAAAAAAATATTCTTATTCACGTAAGCTTTACAAAACCACTTACGAAGTGCCAGTATAAGTTCATTATTCTACCACCGTGTTCGGAATAAAGATATTGAGAAGAACCGCCATGAAGCTTATAATCCAACAGGACAACCTGCTAGAGACTTAAAATTTCCAGTCCTTTAAAAAAAACAAATAACCTAAAATACTACTTACACATTTCTCTGATTGGAAAACAAAATCTTATTGAAGCCTGCCGTCATCAAATCAACTCAATACCCATTAATCGAATGAGTTGATACCACTCATTCTCTACCAGACGGCATTATATTCTGTTTTATTCATTTATTTTATTAATTACGCTAAGTGCACTCGGCTGCGAGCAATTCCGTTGATTTATCGTTGGGAGTGTGTTTAAAAAAGTAGAGCCGTTAGAAGTTTAGCGTGATGTATGGGTCGAGAAGGCTTGGACTCACAGAGATTACGAGTTCGACTTTACTGTAGGGGCAAAGTCGAAAATGTATTTAAAAGATAGGCTAGACTTATTTTAAAGAAACATAAAAAATTAATCTCCCCTTGCGGAGCGGAAATCGGAACGGTCTCAATACTCAATATTTTTATTCCATCTTTAGTGTTTACAACGAACTTTTCTATATTAACTCGGGTCTGGGTGTTGTGGTACCATCGTTGTTTCTAAAATCTGTAACATTACTTACCTTACCTACTTACTTACCACACAATCAGAGTAATGTATGTGATGTTATCCAATAAAAAAAAATACACAATAAATAAATAAATATTGGACAACATCACATACATTGCTCTGATACTGTGGTAAGTAGCTAAAGCACTTGTGTTACAGAAATCAGAAACAACACACACACAGAATAAAAACACAGTGCAGATTCTTGGGAATGATGATAACTTAGTCTCTATAACTATAGTTAATTAAATTGTAGTTAAGTAAAATATAAAAGAAAACCTTCACGTATTGCGCGTGCTGCTCTTCCAACTGAGGTAACCGCAAGCTATCGTAGATGACGAAATTCTTGTGCTGTATCAACCCGTTAGCCTACGGTATCGTGGGTTTGATTCCCGCACCGCAAGGGGAGACAAAAAAAAATCTGTTTCTTTAAAATATTTAAAATTCGATAATGCGGCGTAAAGCACTATTTATAGTCTAGTCTAGTCAATATCATAAAAATCGATTAGGCTAGATTTCATGCTGTAGTGGTTAGAACGTTAGGCTCAAAAACTGAGGGCGGAAGTTCAAATCCCGCGGGTACACTTTCACTTTTTCATGTATTTTTGTGACTGTCTGCTTGCAGCATTGCTTACCACTCGAAAATCACTGAAGACTAGCCTTTTTAACAGTACCTTATGCCCGTTCTAGAGGTTCAACATATACCAATACCAAATTTCATCAAAACCGGTTCAGTGGTTTAGGCGTGAAAGCCGGACAGACGAACCGATACACAGACTGAAAGACAGACAGACAGAAGACAGAGTAACTTCCGCATTTATATATATATTTTTTAAATTGCACTTCAAGATTGACCTCATCCCACCTAATGTTAAGTGGTAATGAGATCCTAGCTTAAGGGTGACAAGTACAGCATAATAAATATGTTACTGGACTTGTCGCCTTTACCTTGAAGGCTTGACCCCTGCTACTAATGAAGCGTCCTCCAGAAGCTCTTGAAACCTTACTCACACGCAGGAATACAACAACACAGAAGTGATTGTTATTTGGCTGCGGTCTTCTGTAAAGTGGAGGTATTTCACCAGTCGAGCTGCTCCAGTTCGAGCGATAAATCGCTATGCCCTACCTCTCTTAAAATTAATATGGATATTAAATTAGTTACCTACACCTGTTGAGTTTCTCCGGTATGTAACGCAAAACTTGTATTGGAGACTTACTCTTTCCTATGACATTTTCTTCAACTAACATTTCTAGAAAAAGAAAAATATTCCCCAAGTTAATCTATGGATGGAAATTGCACTTTCGAGTCAATTAAGGAGAAGTATTATCTTTTTTTTTTGAGTAAACAGCAAAATGTCCAGCGAAAGAGCGTAAATAAAATCTCCCTTAAATGAGTCCCGACTTATGAAAGCAATAAGGGGATATTAATGAAAAAGGAGCGTTGTCCCCGATGAGGTGATCGTTATTTTTAGTGTTGTACAATGTATCGATGATGTAGAAATCGAGTTGGGCTAGCATTAGAAAAGATTTAAGAGAGGTATGGCATAGCGATTTATCGCTCGAACTGGAACAGCCCGACTGGTGAAATACCTCCACTTTACAGAAGACCGCAGCCAAATAACAATCACTTCTGTGTTGTTGTGCTCCTGCGTGTGAGTAAGGTTTCCAGAGCTCTTGGGGGGTGCTACATTGGTAACAGGGCCCAAGCTTTTAAGGTAAGGGCGACAAGTCCAGTAACAGATTTACTATGCTGTACTTGTCGCGCTTAAGCTAAGACCTCATTACTACTTAACATCAGTTGGAATGAGGGCAATCTTGAAGAGTAATATAAAAAAAACGTACATTGTTACAAGCTTTCGCATTTAAGTATTTGTAGGATTTTTAAAAGCCACCGATTCAGTTCATTTTGAGAAAAGTGTGGTTCAAAAGTGTTTTATTTTTATTTTATTTTATTTATTTAGGCTAACCAAACTCTGTTTACAATAATACTTAAATATAGGTAACACATCAGCATACTATACCTAAATGTAACAGACAATTACAGGTTAGCTCCACATGCAATATTAATTAATCTAAAAAAAATAAAAATAAACAAACGGCGCTCTCCCAATTGCAGAGTAAGAAAAAAAAATCAATCCGGTTAAATTTTTTTGGTTTTTAGAAATTGTACAGCTACCTTCTAGAACTTGCCATATGAGTCATTATGCAAAAAAAAGTTTTAATAGCTTAGTCAACATTTTAAATATTTTTGTTAGTATACCTATTCACCTAGTTGTGAGCAACGTTTATCAAGTGCGTCTCATCGCTCTGACTACATTAGCTGCACGCTAACATAATATTCTGCTACTAACTAATGTTGTTACGAAAGAGGAACTCTCTACGTCCATGAAGTTTTGTTTCGACGCTTGTTACGGAGGAAACTGTATGCATCCATCACTTCGCCGTAATAAGCGTTGATCAGTTAGGTGAAAGGGATAAGGATGAAGGGAAATGTCGATGACTTATCGAACAGTTGGTTTTTTATTGTTATAGTTTACCTGAAATATAAAACCGGTCAAGTGCGAGTAGGACTCGCGTGGAGAGGGTTCCGTACGTTGGGCTCATAGGTCACAATAACTGCCTTCACTTGATTGTGAGAAACAAAGAAATATCTTAATTGTCTCTCTCTATCTTCCATCTCTCTCTTTTAAAAAAATACCAAATTCCTGGCCCTAATTCTTCGCCCCACAAACCCCCCTTCGTGGGGAAATCCGTAGTTGATGAAATAATGTGTAATCTGCTCATAATAATAATATAATAATAATTTCTTTAATTCAGACCATAGTCCATTTTGTTAGTGACAATATTTCCTTAACCTATGTTATTACAAATGACATTACAAAAATTACATAGAATATAATTAAATAAAATTGAATTGAATATCTCATTTTTATATTTTAACAGTTTAATAAAAAAATTAAATTAATAAATTAAATTAAATTAAGTATGTCAAAAGACAGTCACTGCCATGCAATCCCGTTAGAAATTGCACAACAGTGAGTGACATACGGGCAGTCCAGCCTATTGGCGATCATACTGAGGATGCTATTGGTGCTGCCCCGGACTCTGCGCACCAGGGATGCGCATCTCTTGCGCATTATGGCATAAAAGCCATCTACCCGAAATTCTGCGAACATCTCTGAAGCACTACAAAATCGCGGCAACCCCATCAGCACTCTAAAAGCGTTATTGACTGATGTGTCAGACCTTTTGAAATTAAGCATCACATGGCACAGGCAGGTAACAATAAAAAAAACCTAAATTTAACAAAACAACCCTTTACTTTTAATCCATGTACTTCTCATAGGTTTTCCTGTAATCTATAGGTAAAGAGCTATATTCCGCATTAATTTCAAAATTTTTAGCCCAGTAGTTTCGGAGATAGGTGGGGGGGGGGGGGTCAATTTTCGCCTATTTTCTTAAATAACTTAAAAACGACTTATTTCAAGATTATAAATGATACATATTTGCAATCCTTACAGCAAGATCTTTCATTTGATATGTCACACGATATGGTTAGCGAATCTTTTTTTTTTAATGTTGTGATTTACCCTCCAAAAGTGACCCCCCAATTCATAATTTATTTATTTACGTTACACATGCACCTTTGGGTCTTTAACTTACATATATGTACCAAATTTCATCTCAATTGGTCCAGTGGTTTCAGAGTAATCGGCTGTGACAGACGGACGGACAGACAGACACGCGAGTGATCCTATAAGGGTTCCGTTTTTTCCTTTTGAGGTACGGAACCCTAAAACAACATCACACTATGGGTTTCGAATCAGAGGCAAATGCTCGAACGTACTGTGAGTAGCTTAAGTTCGTGATCAACTCTGTACCTTGTCACATTAAGTAACTGTCTATCTGACTTGCTTAGTTACGCGGAGATTTGGTATGACAAGGTATTGAAGTGTATACGAACTAATGATGCAGGTTGTCCATTCTTAAGTAAGCACATTCTCTTATTTCTTCTAACTATAGATTGTTTGGAAGAAGTCGCTTTCTATGTAAATAAGCACCTTAATTGTGATATTGACATATATAACAGACACAATATTTCTGTAAAACCAATGTCTGTGAATGCTTTTATGAAATAAAGTAATATATGACTTTTTTATTGCACTTCAAGATTGACCTCATCCCACCTGATGTTAAGTCGTTATGATGTCCTTTTTTTTTTTTTTTTTCGGGGGGAAATGCGTTGATGCACCGTACCGTCACCCCAAGGGAGGGTGACGGCGTGTGTGGGACTCCCTGCCCTTTAAAAGGGCAGGACTACCCACTAAAACCCCCCGGTTGGACCTCCATCGCCTTAGTGGCGATGCTGTGGGAGATCGGCTAAGCCTTGACTTCCACAACACCGCCGGCGGAATAGCCGCTTACGCGGCTCCGTCTACTCGCCCGCAGTATTCGGGGGGAGACTGGGGATGGCCGGTCCAACGGAACCATCCCCACTTCGCAGTGGGGGCCGGTGCAATGCCAGCTGAGGTGCCCTCACACCGTCAGCCGGCCGGTCCTAGCTGAAGGGCGACAAGTACAGCATAATAAAGCTGTTACTAGACTTATCGCCCTAACCTTGAAGGCTTAAACCCTGCTACCTATTTAGCGCTTCCCCAGGAGCTCTGGAAACCACACTTACATACAGAAACCTAACATTGCTGATGTGATTGGTATTTGGCTGCGATCTTCTGTAAGGTAAAGGTATTTCACCAGTCAGGCTGCTCCAGTTCGAGCGATAAATTGCTATGCCCTACCTCTCTCTCCTGGGTTTGAAGCCTAACTATCTAATCAACATCTTGGCAGTAACTACAACACTTTTTTCCATTTTCAAAGAGCCTTAAACTGTTTCTGCCATATCACCTACTGTGTTATCCTTTACACTCAATGGATTGACATATTGTTTTAATATTATGAGTTGAGTTCTTAAATAATAATGCTTGATAATAGATTTTGACGACCTCCGTAGCCGAGAGGCGAGTGTGCCGGACTTTGTCGTCACACCAACTCTGAGGTTCCGGGTTCGATCCCCGGTCGGGTCAATATGGGAAACGAACTTTTCTATATTGTCTCGGGTCTGGGTATTGTGGTACCGTCGTTGTTTCTGATTTCTGTAATACAAGTGCTTTAGCTACTTACCACAGAATCAGAGCAATGTATGTGATGTTGTCCTAAAAATAAAAATAAAATAAATAATAATAAATAAATAGTTACAACTATTATCCAAAACGAATAGAAAAAAATTATCTCTAGTAGAACCTGTATCATTCTTCTGTCAGTCAGTCATAAGTAACCAAACTTCAGTATCCTTTCCGATTCTAATTGTACACTCGATAAATCGGATGTGCTTATACATCCGATTTTATCGATCAATCAATCGATTCGCTTACATCACTATTATTATGGAGAAGTTTTAATTTAGCCACGTTCCCGAGGGAAATACTCGCCATCGAAACAATATCTGTTTTAATGCATACTTTCGAGGCAAATTCCAATAGAGATTTTTTCGGAGTGGAATTAAATTGGTCGAGAGGATCTTTGGTAATGGATTCGTCATTTACGGGATCTCTTTGGATGGTGGAGATTTGAGGGATGGATTTGTGATCGTAAACAAAAATTCGATTGATTAGGAATGGAATACAAACACTGTTTTGGGAGAACGATAAAAAACATTTATATTTTGGTTAAAAGGTGCCTTCTTTATGAACTAACTTACATTGAATTAATTTGGTTTTTCCCTCTGCAACTTCGTTAAAATTAAAAAAAGTAATTAGTTTATCTGATAAGGCATATGTTGTGTTGGCAATTTCTAAACCAATAGTACATACACCAAAATTTTGTCTCTATGTCTGTATGTTTGTTACGGCTTTCAAAAATGCTTTTATTGGTACGTAGCTGATATGATTGGCAGGTAGCTTATGTATATTTTTATTTAAGAAAAAATATTTTCAAACTCATGTATTCCACGCGAACGGAAGTCGCCGCCACAGCTAGTGTATGAATATAAGGTATACAAATTCAAAGCCCAAAGACTGTAGTGACTTGTTTTTAATCTCACATGCCCTATGATATTGCCTTCCAAAAAAAGCCGTAGGGCACTAGCCATGAACAAACACACACGCAATTTGGAGCTATTTTTTGTTGAATATCAAATATTTACCAACGCGAGTCAAAGTAATTCCTATTCGTGGTGTTAACCAAACAGCGATCAGAAGTTGATTTTTCTTATTACATATCAGCCATTCAGATATTCTGGTCTTCTCGCGTCCTTGCCTCACATACGGGAATAGTGGAGGAAAAATACGGGAAGATTTTTATGTTAGGGACGTCGCGTAGCTAGCGAACTTTAAATATTTTAAACATATAGAAAAAAACCATTATAATCATTCATAATCATAATCAATTCATTTATTCATGTTGGTTACAAGTAACACTTATGCATCGTCATAATGAATATAAACCAAAATTGAAGCTACATCCGGTTCGGAACCTAATCCTACCGAGAAGAATCCGGCAAGAAACTCAGTAGTTATCCTAATCTTTACAATATTTGGAACTAGAGAACTTTAAAATATGGTGTGCGAGCGAGCAGACAATCATGTCCATATATATTTTTATCATTGAAATATTCATCAAGTTTGTAGTACCCTTTTTTCATTTAACATGATTTAACATAGACCTTAAATTTATGCATGGGTAAGTCAATAATATCTTGCGGTAACTTGTTGAATATTTTTATACTTAATCCAACGAATGTTTTACTGGTCTTGCGGAGCCTATGGTTTGAAATAACGAGCTTATGTTTATTTTTTGTGTTAAAACTATGAACATCTGATTTCTTAAAGAATAAATTAAGATTTTTTCGAATATACATAATACAGTCAAGGATGAATTGTGACGCTACAGTTAAAATATCAATTTCTTTAAATAATTCTTTGAGTGAATCACGCGATCTAAGGCCGTATATAGATCGAATAGCTCTCTTCTGCAATACAAAAATGGTTTGTATGTCAGAAGCTAAGCCCCACAGCAGTAGACCGTATGACATTTAACTATGAAAATAGCTGAAATAAACTAGTCTCGCCTTTTCAACATCAGTAAGATTCCTAATTTTTCTGACTGCATATGCAGCCAAACTAAGTCTTTCTGCCAGAGCACCTATATGAAGACCCCATTGAAGTTTAGAATCTACAGAGATTCCTAAAAAAGTTGTTGAATTAACTAGTTCAATGTGTTCACTATTCATTACAATATCAGCATTAACCAGTCAAACCATTTCTGCAACGAATGTACTCTCGGCCAATAAGTAGGTGGTTCGAAACATGCTTGATGCTTGGCAGAGGGCACTTGCCGGAGGCTGAAAGCCAATACAACAGAAAAATTCATCGCCTACGATATTTTACGATTTACAATTAGGTCAGTCAAAATAACAAAGACGTGATCGTCGTTCGAGCCCCAGATCACAAGGGTAGATGATTTTTTAGTATTTTATTTAAAGAAAAACTTTTTTTAACGCATTAAATTATTGCTTTTTAATTAATGGGCATACCCAGGGAGGCATCCTAAAGCTGAGAAGCTGCGCCAATGAATAATTGTATGCAAGAATCATGCATTTGAATCCAATAGTACTAGCCCAAAAATTATGCTGATTGTGAACTAAGCTTGTGGACTACCTCTTTCTTATATAATGGCGATAGCAATAAATACAATTGGCAAAACTTTCCAGTTTCCTGTACAAGACTGGATTCAGGGGAGAACAACCGGTCCCTACTAGAGTGACTTCGGAATAAAATTCAGATTTAGAGTAGGAAACCATCCTTTGTATTTAGGAAATAATCTGATGACGGGGCCGCTTTAGCTGCCCCAAGCCCTCCAGACCTTTAAATCCGGCATTGCTCCTGAATTAACGACCAAATGACTGGACTGCAAGTGTAATTCCCCGCATTCTTGTTTTCTTAACTGACTGTAGATGATGACCGCAGATCATTTTCACCGAACTTGCGGGGGAGCGGAAGGCTCTCACCCCATAATAAATAAATAAATATAAATAAATAAATATTGGACAACATCACATACATTGCTCTGATTCTGTGGTAAGTAGCTTAAGTACTTGTGTTACAGAAATCAGAAACAACGACGGTACCACAACACCCAGACCCGAGACAATATGGAAAAGTTCGTTTCCCATATTGACCCGACCGGGGATCGAACCCGGAACCTCAGAGATGGCGCTCGCCAAAGTCAGGCCCACTCGCCTCTCGGCTGCGGAGGTCGTCAAATAATCAGGCGTTCTTCCGCGGTTCTTCCCGCAATACACCCCCGTATGTCACGCACCACTCGTTGTAGATTCCGCGCGAGTGTATCGGAGTGTTTTCCGAGCGTTTTCGGCGCGCTTCGTATGCGCGCCGCCGCCGCCATGATTTATTTACAGCGCGACGCTCTTATTTATGTTGCGTATCTGTTGCGTTTGACAATGTCGGGCATCGTTCGCGGAGACGGATGGTATCGCTTTGTCGGTTGATGTGGGACGGTTTACAAGCTTGTAATGTTTTTATCTCGGGTAGGGTGGGTTGATTTTGGCGTTTGTCTCCGGGCTGTAAAACGTTTTATGAGGATTGGGGACTTGGGTGGGTAGTGGTTTAAATGGAATAGGAACGCCTCGGTGGTCGAGTGGATTATGCCAGTTTATGGTCTCGAGGTCGTGGGTTTGAGCAATGTGTGATTTTTATAAGCATGTGATTAGTAATCATCATTTGATAAGCGTTGCTAGTCTGTTTCCATTTGGTTACAATGGTTTAATTTGAACGATTAAGCCCTTTGCCTTAAATTGATTAGGCTAATATTTACATAGAAAGTTGGTACCACTTTGCTTTTAAAGGCCATTTTTACTAATATTTTTTTTTATTAAAGCTCAGAAAATGTAATCATACCGTTAAGCCTACCTCCTAACAAAACGAAATTATATTTATCTCTTTCCTGATGTAAATATTAGACGGAGACGTAACATAGTCATTCCGAATCAGAATAGGTTCTGAAGTTAGCAAATCAGCCCCTTGACCTTTTTCCAGAACGTTCTCTATTTGATTGTGACACGTTTTCATTTAAATTCAGTCATTCATCCGATTTTCCACTTTCATCTCATTTACTTTCATGTTCAGACCAGCTCATCATCTCTGTTTTCGTCTTTCAAGCCAAGTGGCTTGGAAATATCTTAAGAGTTTAAGCCACACGTTTTCGAACCCTACCCTAAGGTTTTTGGACAAACTATCGTTTCCAGTGCATTTTTTTTCTAAATAAGCTTCTTCCTCTATGCGTATGCTTGAATACGACAAAACAAATGATAGAAATGAAAACAGCTCTGTGAGAGATCAATTTATTACAAAGGCAGCGCAGTGACACTCCGGATCCAGTCCCTCACGTAGGGTATGTTGCTGTACACTCCCGGTTGGTTCTTGGACGCGCACCCTACGCCAAAAGACACAAGACCAACCAATCTCCCGTTCACCACCACTGGACCACCGGAGTCACCCTGAAAACCAAGCAATAGTTCCTTGTATTGTTTCTTCTATTCAGATCAGCATAGCCAAAACTTCTTCAGCATTCCCAACATGACTACTTAACGAGATATGGAAAGGGCTTAAAGTCATCTGAATGAACGAAATGCGGTGATTCAGTTAAAACGGTTTAAATCAATTTTTATGGTGCTTTACGCCGCATTAGCATTTAATATAGCATTTAAACAGGTGAAACTAAATAAAAGCTTGTAAAAAAAGATAAGTATGTAGTGCTAAACATATTCGGAGATACATAGGTACATACCGTAGGCTACGGGTTGATACAGCAAAAAAATTTCATCGCCTACGATAACTTGCGGTTAGCTCAGTTGGAAAGCAGCATGCGCGATACGTAGGTTCGATTCCCGCACCGCAAGAAAAAGAAAAATTTCTGTTTCTTTAAAACATTTAAAACGGTTTTAGACCCGTTTCCATTAGTTTTCTTTGTGACAATAGTATGATTTTTTTAAAAGGATGCTTACGCACAAGCGTTTCTCCTGATGCTACGGGTGTCATAAAATAATTTTCATACAAATACTCCCAGAGTACTTCACAGCTGGACCGACGACCTAGTGAAAATTGCTGTCTGTCGTTGGATGCAGGTGGCAATGGGCCGGTCGCGCTGGAAATCGGTTGGAGAGGCCTATGTTCAGCAGTGGACAGAAACGGGCTGAAATGACTTCAATCTAACCTGGCAAGAGTCTTTGCTGCCGTTCAGGTAGCCAGCGCAGAACATCCGATCCGTGATGTTCCGGTAGTTTTTGTTCGGCAAATTCCTGCAGATCTCCTTAGGAATTATGGGTACGGATACACGCCTCAAGTTGTCTTGCATATGGCGTTCCTAAAATAAACATACAATTGCGTATTTATTCGATTTCGAGGATTTGAAAGTGGAGTATATACATATATCTATCCGAAGGGCGGTGGAAGAAAAATTATCACTAGCAGTTGTTCGCGACTACGTTTGCATTTCTTTTAAATAAAAAGTAACCTACATAGGTACCTATGTCATTTTAATATCTCATTCGAATTCTTAAAAAAAAATCATTTAAAACTATTTAGTAGTTTTTGCGTAAAAGATTGCGATTTCTAAGTGAAAAATAATCTTGTTATCTTTTGGGAATTTTAATCTTTTATCCTATTCTTACACTAAACTCTGTTACTAAACTAGCTTATAAGTTCAAAAAGGAAAACCGTGAGTGAAATACACACACCGGCACAATTAGGGGAACGCAAAAAAAAGATCGATTTTTTTAAATATTGTCGGGTATTTTGTCAAGTGGTTTTTGTTTAAGTGTTAATACCCTCATAACTGATTGTTTCAAGTACACCCTACATTTTATTTTAAGTGATTTGACAAGAAATATGGTTGTTAAAGAAATATGGTTGTTTGCTGAATTAACGTTTTTTTGTTGATTCTGATAAGAACTTTAGTGGAAGCTGTATAAGGGAACTGTGGGTCATTTTACTGTTTACATTTGAATAGTGCACATTGTTCTGATACAAAATGAGTGATTTACCAGCAACTTCTGTGGCTAGGGCTGTAACAATGATCGAGGAAGGGCACACTTATCGCTCAGTCAGTCGTGCATTGGGTGTATCAACATCGGTGATTCATCGCATCGTCCGACGTTATAGGGAGACTGGATCGTACATGCGGAGACGAGGACAGGGCAGAAATCGGGCAACTAGCGCCTTAGATGACCGTTTCATGGTCATGCAAACTTTACGAAATCGTCGTCAAACAGCTGTTCAGACCCGAAATCGCTTAGACCAAGTCCGTAACGTCAACGCAATTGAAAGGACAGTTAGAAGACGGTTGAATGAAGTTGGATTAAAATCTTACGTGCCAGCAAAGGCCCCAAAACTGGAGGTAGCTCATCGTGTAGCAAGACTAGCGTTCGCTCGGGAGCATCAAGATTGGACAAATGAGTGGAGTCATGTTTTGTTCAGTGATGAAAGCCGGTTTTGCGTAAATTTCGTGGATGGGAGGGAAAGAATGTGGAGACATCGAGGAGAACGTTATCACCAAGCAAATTTCACCGGAACTGTATCGTATGGTGGAGGGGCAGTGATGGTATGGGGTGGCATATGTTTAGGAGCTCGCACGGAGCTAGTGATCATCGCTAATTGATCGCTCACTGCACAACGGTATGTGATGGAAATCTTAGAACTCCATGTCATGCCTTTTGCCCCTTTCATAGGCGAAAATTTTATTTTTATGCATGATAATGCACGCCCCCACACTGCGCGCATAGTGAGTGGCTACCTTGATGAGGTAGGTATCACTCAAATGAACTGGCCAGCGCGATCACCGGATATGAATCCTATAGAACGTGTCTGGGACTTCCTGGGAAGAAGGGTTCGACAAAGAAATCCAGCCCCTAATAATGTCGAAGAGTTGAAATTGGCGTTGGTGGAAGAGTGGGACAACTTACCCCAAGAACTTATCGACAATGTAATCCAAGGCATGGGAAATCGTTTTCAAACGTTAATTAGAGCCCGCGGCGGCAATACGCGTTATTAATTGTTTTTATTTTGTGTTTTTTTGAAAAATTAAACAAAGTTAAGTTTTAAGGGAAAAAAGTTCATTATTTAATTTTGATGGTTTTAATTGATTTCTCTTAAAATAAATATTGTATAAGTTACTTTAGCATTTATTTTATTTACTTTGAGTGCAACTGATTATTGTAAAATTAATAAAAATAGTCACAACATACATTTGTTAAAAAAATCGACCTTTTTTTTGCGTTCCCCTAATTGTGCCGGTGTGTGTATCTTAATGTATGTTATGTATCTTTAATGATAATATATCATGAAAGACAGTAACTAAAAATCTTTATAATGACTAATTACATATAAAAAAAAGGCTATATTAAGAACATTTCCAATATAAATTCTCTATTAGTCTAAGCCCTAGGGCGTTGCTTGCATTTTTAATACTTTTAGATAAAAACATTAAAGGTAAACAAGTCCTACGCGTAATTTGGCAATCAAAACAACTGTTGACCGTATGACTATTGCGAGGGGCTTCTCTCGATGGCTGTGTTGGGGGCAATTTCGGCCTTAGACCAGAGACTCTGCGGAGACCAAAGACGCCAGGCGTGGGGCCGTTGGACAACGTTAGCCAGGGGTCCGTTACCTCGGCCCCGAGGAGATGGGGCGTGTCAGGTGGCCTGGCACTCCAACTACACGCGTTATGCGTGGCGAGGAGCGCCACTTAGAGCTGTGGGGGAGCCTGTGTAGAGTCCGCAAGGGATCCTGGCTCCCCCACCGAGGAGGTTTTAGTCGGTGCGAGCCCAACACACCACTCTCTGTTCCCCGGGGTAGGCATTCCCCTTCGAAAAAAAAAATTTTTCTTAAAATACTTACCTTGTACCTAGTATACCCCCAGCCACTGATCATTGTCATGGCCCCCCCACGGATATCTTCCACATCACCAATCGCAATAGGTCTGGAATACATTGTAACAGGTACTGGCGTCTCCAGGAGTACTAGCTGGTAATCGAAGTCCTGGGAGTGGCGGTTCCTGTCGTTCCCCCAAAGGGGGTGAGTGAAGTGGGCACAGATCTTGTACTTGTGCGTCTGACTCCTCCTGGTGGAACCGGCGTAGATGTAGTCTTCTTTTTGTCTGAAATTTTAATATAATTATGTCTGTTTCATTCTTCTTAGCACGTACGTCATACTTGTGAAGAGGTGTCACCTTCAGGTCTGGCTTCAGCTTACTTCCGAAAATAAGTTCTGAATGTTTCTTCACTTATTAAAACATTTTTTTATGACTTGGTCTAAAGTGAGCATAAATAATAAGTTAGATACTGCAACAAGCAATAATCTCCGGAGTTTTTAACGGTGTTCACTTCGTATTGTATTGAATGACGATTCAAAAGTATTACATGTAACATGCTTTGATTAACAAATGTTTAACAAAATTTGAAAAATCAAACGGATCAGATGGGCGGTTATAGCCCTTTAAAGGAATTATTGACAAGAATTATTAATAAAAAATAAAATTATATGTATTGACAAAATGAGTCTTTGCCTGTTTAGTGAAACAATTTTATTAAGAAGTTGCTGTTCTAAAAATACCATGAAGAAAATTTCACTAAATAAACATGTATAAACGTAGACGCTCAAAGTGATAAAAGTGTCAAGTCTGATTCTTGTTGAATTGGTCAGCGCAGTATACGACTTGATAAAGAATGGGCTATTGTCAGGATATTTTTTATTTATTTAATAGAAACTAACCTGCAATGAGCAGCGGTGATAACCCAATTAGGTGCAATTAGAGTCCCCCCACAGAACAGACCGTACAGTACTTGGTATGGGGCGCTTGTGATAGACACTTCATTACCCCCTACAATACGAAATTGTACCTGGAATGAAAAACAGACATTTTTATAAGTGGTAATGACTACACAGCTCGTTAACACCGATAGTTTATGAAACAGAAATAATCTACAATGGCATCCATGTACCAACTGGAAAATTAAGGGGTTGGACTATCTCATGATGTTGACAGATGACCTTCACACGGTGGTTTATGATAAAGAAGCTATAGATATAACTGTGCTACGGTCCTCCAACTGATCAAACCGTAGAAGACAGTAGTTACAACCAATTTGCATCAGTCAATCAAAAATAACTTACCGGAACTGCTTCACCCTCCCCCGTATCCATCATCCGGTCCACTTCATGGAAGTACTGGTAGTTCCTGGGGGGCACGCGCCTGGTGACGAAGATCCGGTAGTAGTTGGACACACATTCTGGGCTCAGATTACCGAGGTAACTCGAGACCAGGCCGGACTCCAAGGTCTTGTTTCCTGCAATGAGAAAAATAACCGAGTCTTAACAGTCCTAAAAGATTTTTAGGGGTGTGAGCTCTTTGCGTTCCCTCCCGAAAGTCCGGTGAAGACAAAAATACCATCTAAGGCCATCAGTTAGTAAGTTAGGAAACAAATCCTCTCAGTTTTAACAGGGTAATCATTGTCACATTTTAGTACAAGAACGTGTCCAGAACCAAACTGGATGCGTTAAGTTCCTGGAACACTCTTCGGTAAACAATCCACTGGGATTGTTTTTTAAATGATTGGCAAGGCTTGCAACATGATCATAATCAATTCATTTATTAATGTTGGTAACAAGTAACACTTATGCATCGTCAAAATGAATATAAACCAAAATTGAAGCTACAGCCGGTTCGGAATCTAATCCTTCCGAGAAGAGCCCAGCAAGAAACTCAGTCGTTATCCTAATCTTTACTATATTTGAAACTAGAAAACTTAAAAATATGTTGTGCCAGCGAGCAGACTATCATGTCCATATTTGTTTATGTATATATACATACATGTATGATATTGTAGCTGTCTTTAAGCTTCAATGTATACATGTTAAATCGTATTCATTGGTTATCGTTCTGATATGAAATCATACGAAGTAAAGCTTTGATGCCACGAATTTGATGCGTACACCTTCGTAAATAAAAAACTATCATTTTAACCATTATCATCTGTTATAAGTTTACCTTAACCAACTTATTTATGACCTCCACTCAAGAATTCACCTACCCCAAGCCCCATGGTTTTGCTGCTTTCAATTCAGCTTCTTAGTTAGGTATAGTCTGCGCAGTATGAGTTGAGGCGATCAATACACGCAAACATATGTTAGTGCTCATGTATTTGTAAACGTTGTACCGTTTGTATATGTTCGTAAATCTTAATCACGAGAGAGATATGGGCAGTAACTTCATTGATCGCAAAATTGTAAGACAGTATTATGAGCATTCTACGGACGTCAAGACATACTTTGTACATCACTGAGCCATGGTGGTAAGAAAGTATTAGGGAGCAGTAGTTCAAGTCTGGTATCTTGATACACCGAAATGACACATCGTGTTCATAAAATGTACTTATGTGTCTGTTCTGTTTTAGCCTCAACTCTTGCTGCGCATCCTATACCAAATCAATGTGAACATTTACCGTAATTTCGTGAAGTATTAATGGTACCAGTTCTATCTTCGTCTGGGAAGTCTCGCCACCCTAAGTCCTTGTAGGCACAGCCGCGTTTGACTGTTTGGCAGTAATGATGAGTATCAGGTAGTTATCAACAAAATACTCATTGATTATGAGGAGGATAGTGGATAGACATGTCAAATCCCACACGCATTCGCAAAAATAGACTACATAAAAGGAATCATTTAACATAAAAACATTACTTTTATTTATGGTAGTAAATGCATAAAAACGCGTCAATTTCCTGCTATGGCTAATCCTATATAATAAAAAAAATTGAAAAATCAATTTGTTTTCACTCCACAAATGACATGTATTAATAAACAGAGTTTATTATATATGTTATGTACTATATCAAATTTCAGGACAATTTTTTTTTTATTCTTCCAATAAATGTTTTTATGTTTTTACTTTGTTTAATTATGTTTTTCTGTGAAAACGATTATTTTACATGTCAGAAAGTTGTCAAAGTACAGTCTATTTTTACGTGGTTATTATTGTATTAGATTGAGGTTTTTATTTTTAAATATATGCAGATGAGAAATAGTGGTGGAAGTCACATCTTCTCTATATGATTATTTAAAAGCATGAGCAAGTGCACCACGTGGCTTAAAAATGTTTACAAAAAGAAATAAAGAAGAGATTTAATTTTTTTTTTATATTACACTTCAAGATTGACCTCATCCCACCTGATGTTAAGTGGTAATGAGGTCCTAACTTAAGGACGACAAGTACAAGTTTTTTAAAAATAAATAAATAAATGGGTCTTCCATAAAATAAACGCGATTGTTTAAAATAATATTAATAAAAAGTGGTTGAAAAGGATTCTCGTGCAACAAACATGATTTAATTTTCTACTCTTTGTCCTATATTAAAATCAGTACATTACCAGGTAAACGCTTGACATGTTGACTGAAAATATTTATTACATGTAAAAAACATCCAAGTCAATGGTACGGAAAGCATCGTGCACGAGTCTGGCTCGCACTTGGCCAATTTTTGCAATTCATAAACTATCGTATTTTTTTGTATTCATACCAACTTTTTTGCACGTTATTACAGGTCGTAAACAGAAAACATTACTTTGAAACCGTGACATTGATTAGATTTAAGAAACGCTTATCATAACTACAATGTCTTTGATTACTTTAAGAAGTTTTTTATTACCATGCAATATTTCGTTTCAAAATGAATGCTTACATGCGAAAATGATAGATACCTATACTTATTTTAGTAATCCTCCATTATCTACATCCCTACTAATATTATAAATGCGAAAGTAACTCTGTCTGTCTGTCTGTTACGCTTTCCTGCTTAAACCTCTCAACCGATTTTGATAAAATTTGGTATAGGTATACTTTGAATCTCAAGAACGGACATAGGCTACTTTTTCTTAGAAAATAAGGGGGGGAGGGGGGTAATACCACCTTTGAAAGTTAAAATGGAAAAATGTTTATTTTTGAAGTTAGAGATATGAAATTTGGCACAAATATAGCTCGAAACTTGGATTAAAATATAGACTACTTTTTGTTTCGAATATTAGGGGAGAAAGGGGTAAAACCGACCATGAAAGGATGTAGTTCACGCGAACGAAGTCGCGGGCACAGCTAGTTCTCTATATAATTATAAACGCAAAACTTTGTAAGAATCTATGGATGTAAGTATGTTTGCTATTCTTTCACGCAAAATTACTGAATGTATTAAATAATTGTATATTTTAGGAAATCTACTTTTTACCTTTTTTTTATACGAAACGCTTGGAAACCACTGTTTTTTTATAAATAAATAAATATTGGACAACATCACATACATTGCTCTGATTCTGTGGTAAGTAGCTAAAGCACTTGTGTTACAGAAATCAGAAACAACGACGGTACCACAACACCCAGACCCGAGACAATATAGAAAAGTTCGTTTCCCATATTGACCCGACCGGGGATCGAACCCGGAACCTCAGAAATGGTGCGGTGCCAAAGTCCGGCACGCTTGCCTCTCGGCTACGGAGGTCGTCAAAATTTTATGATTGTTATAATCGTTTTATGAGTAGGCGTACACACACAATTCACTTTAATGGCGAACATTATCCAATTGGAATACTTTCAATTGGAATACTGTATTGTTTACGTATATTTTGACTGATATTTGTTATTTTTTCTTGTGTTCTGTTTTCAAAGAAACTTTTCGTTACTTTTATATTGGGCCACTCGCCACATGGTCTCGCCTGAAAACCAGCGCTGATGCGGTATTGCGCTGCAGCAGCTCATGCTGAGGCTGGGACCTTTTGGCACATAAATGTACCTTATCTTCATAAGTACCTACTATATGTACAAAAGTATTGTGTCTATGTGTGCCAATAAACGTTGTTTCTTTCTTTTATTCAATTTCAAGAATAATAAACAATTATACAAGTAGTAAAAAAAATAAGCAAGGTGGTCTCATACCATAATAACTCTCAATATAGAAAGTATAATTTTATATAAGTCAGCATGGCTGTCAATAATTAAATTCTTAATTTAAAACTAGATAATGCTCAAATCTTTTAAGTGTACTTTACTTTATACATATTTCATTGATGCACGGTTCGTGCTTACTGACTTTGTCACTTTATGTTGTACTAGCTTTCCGCCCGCGGCTTCGCCCGCGTGAAATTCGGTTATATTGTACGTCATCCCTCGGGAATCCCTCATTTTTAGGGATTCATTATCGAATAATTTGGCTTCTAAATTTACATGTTTACCTTGTTTTAAACGACACACAGCGCCATCTCCAATCCATCCATCAAGCAAACTGTTTTTTTGTTTTCCCTCGGGAATATCATTTTTCCGGGATAAAAAGTACCCTATTATTTAATCCGGACTTTTAACTTTACGTCTGAAAAATTTTAAAGCAATAGGTTCAGTAGTTATGGCGGGAAAGCGAAACAAACAAACAAACTCACTTTCAGATTTATAATATTAGTAAGGATAAGAATAAGGGTTTTTTCAAACCACTTTTGAATTTAGCTATTGCATTCACAATGTATAAAATTAAGATTTAGAATTCTTGAGGGAGACCTCTGTTCAGTAGTGGAAGTTTTTTAGTGGAAATGATCATTAATGATAATCGATCGGGTTTTAATAGTGGCCCTTTAAAACCTGTATCTGACCGTCAGAAAATCATTAAATTGGGTCTCAATGATTCACATTCAAAATGAGATCGTGGTGACAAATAGATTTATGAACTTAAATAAGATGTCAGATGTTTTTCTATAGAAAATATAAGAAAAAGTTATCACAATCAACATACAGTACACATACATAAAAGTGTCACGAACAAAAAATAAACAGTAAAATGAATTAACAAAAAATAACATAATGATTGCGCAGCTAAGAAGGTCTCAGCCTCAGCATGAGCTGATACGACATTGAGTCCTGTACAATGCGTACAATTTCAGTTATGAACTAATGGTAGATGATCAACAAACAACAAAAATAAAAGGCCGTTCCAATTTTTACTCCAAGATGCCATGGAATTATTTTTCAACAACCATTCGAGCACTGCCGTCAAAAAACAAAAGCCGGCCATTTTGTTTCTGTATTTTGAAAACAAAAGAGATCGGACTATGAAGGTGTAATAATCCTTAAACAGATCCAATGCTGCAGGAGCGCTGGTAGAGTTACGTCAATATCGAGTAATTTGACTACTTGACAGACTATATAAGTAATAATTATACATTTTTATTTTTTAATAAAAGCATAGTTAGTATTTTAATTTGGAAAAATAAAATTTTCTTTTTTTATCTATGTATCAGAGAACCGAAACGGAAATCACCATTACAATTCGCAAATGACAGCTATCAGCTAAACTTATTTATTTAAAATGGCAAAACTACTTAATACTCAATATTTTTATTGCATCTTTAGTGTTTACAAGGTGGTAACTTAAAATTAGATTACTAAATACCCTGTAAGGGCACTGCAATTGGCTACTTGACAGTGTTAACAATAAAATATGAAAAGTGCTAGATATGTTAGCTTATTAGTTAAGTAATCATTTTACATTTTTACTTTTTAAATAAAAGCATAGGTAGTATTTTATTTTTGCAAAATAAATTTTAGTTTTTTTATCTGTGGAACAAAAGAACCGAAACGGAAACCACCATTGCAATACGGAAATGACAGCTGTCGGCGAAAATTATTTATTTTAATGAGGCGAAACAATGATTATTTTACCGATTAAATTGAATTATTGTGTCTCTAATCGTATAAAGAATTTATTGAAACATTTTCCGTTTATCTTAATTAAGTCGTTCCTATGCGTATCGGTTCGTTGTCAACGACGTTGACGTCATAATTGCAACAGCGACGCGACTAGGCGTTTTCGCGCGCTTTTTAAATGTGTTACACAAAATCTTATTTTTCTCTGGTTATTTAGATTATTTCCAGATAAATCGAATTGCTTGGGATATAAAATGAACGGGCGCACATTTTACAATACTTTTTCAAAAACTGTCAAGTAGCCAATTAGAGAGAGGACGCTCACTCTTTAACAAAGCTAACACGATCCTTGATAGAAACATAATTAACAGAAAGAAAACGAAAATAATTTATACATTGGAAGTTATTATAACTATGATTATTTTACCGATTAAATTGAATTATTGTGTCGCCAACTGTATTAGGGATTTATTTAAACCTTTTCCATTTATTTCAAAAATTGATATTTTCATAAACTGAAGTCGATCCGACCCGTATTGGTTTGATGTCTAGAACGTTGACGTCACAATTTCAACAGTCACGTGACTTGGCGTTTTCGCGCGCTTTTTAAATGTGTTACACAAAACTTAGTTTTTCTCTGATAATTCACATTTTTTCCAGATAAATCTAATTGCTTGCACATTTAACAAAACTTTTTTCAAAATTTGTCAAATAGCCAATTGTGTGGTGTGTCGCTGCTTTCATTTTCTAATGAGCGGCTAAATTGCCAATTGCCGATATTAACAGTAGCTTGCTTGATAGCTATTAAAGTATTGTTAGCGACTGCTATGATCCGACCTCCACAGCCCTTTTGGCTATGCCTTTTTATATGCCAATAAGTTTAAGTTTTTATTATGATACTACCTTTTGTTTTATAAGTGATAGATTGTTAGTCTGAGTGTGTGTACATAGCTTCTGGTTGCTGTCCAATATAGAGCATAGAACGAGTTTAATTGTAGTAACAGTTTCATTAATCCATTATAAGTATAAACGCGCGCTTTCAGGACAAGTAGCCCATTGTATTAAAAATAAATAAAAATAAATATTGGACAACGCCACATACAATGCTCTGATTTTATGGTAAGTAGCTAAATCACTTGTGTTACAGAAATCAGAAACAATGACGGTACCACAACACCCAGACCCGAGACAATATAGAAAAGTTCGTTTCCCATATTGACCCGACCGGGGATCGAACCCGGGACCTCAGAGATGGTGCTCGCCAAAGTAAGACCCGCTCGCCTCTCGGCTACGGAGGTCGTCATTACTAACTTCCTAGTTACAAGTATTTACCTGCTTCTGTATCAGCAGACCTCTGTAGAGACAGTTGGCCTGGTGCCGTGTGTAAGACGGCTAGAAGGAGCCAGGCTGCCGCTAGCAGCATTGTACTGCTGCCTGCCATCGAACAGATGCACGATCGTACTGGCAAATCGTGTCAAGCAAGTAGACCCTTTACAGGGGCGGACTGAGGGCAGTGATCTACCGATTGGCAATCGACGGCTGAGTGATTTGCGTCGGTGCCTGTAGTCTTAGTTCATAATAAAATCTATGGAAACTAAAAACCTTCGTCGTGAGTTTTGAGAAAAAATATTATATATTGTTCTTTTACGTCACTGTTAAAAGAAAATTACTTTAAACCTGCAAATAAAATTATCCTTCTATTTTGAATAAACCACATTAATAATATGTTTTGATAATGTCCACTAAAACTTTGATTTCAGACAGCCATAATTAATTTTAATCAAACTAATTGGCGCGCTGACCTATTGTTTGATACCGTGGATTCGCAGAAGTCGTGGATTTTATATCAGCTCAGGACAAACATTCGTTTGTATTAAAATTATATCTAAATATTTATATGTGAGTTCATCAAATAAAAAGGCTAGTACATATTGGTTTATGAACGAAACGCTCTTATGTCAATGTCACCCTTATGTCAGTGTCAACTTTCACTTACAGGTGACGTTTTGATTTTTTTTTATTGCTATCTCTCTCACTCACTCGCTGTGGCTAGGCAGACAGACCTAATAAATTATCTTCATTTAATTAGTGAATCCTAATAACCATCAGGTTATGGGCCCAGGACGCTTAGGCGCTGTGCTAAAAGTACATTTTCGTGAAATAGTCAAAATTACCAAAAATTAGAATTCCGTCATCATGATGTCCGGCGGCGTGGTTTCGAATTAATTCGGCGTGGAGAAGCTGCAAGGAATCGATAACAACAACTGGAAATTTTATATGAAAAACCTGTTAATTCATGAAGATTTATATGATAGTGTGCAGAACAAGGAAGGGTGCGGCGATGCCAAGAAAGATGCAAAGGCGCTGGCGTAAATTTTTTTTATGATCTAAACAGGACTTTATAAACTTTAATAAATTAACCCTGAAAGCGCACTGCAAAATCATAATCCCAATCTTCCTACATATTTACTTTTAATTTCAATTTATAAATATTAGTCTTACACAAGTATATTTTTAGGAAGTAATCTTAAATGTGTTAATATTCTCTTCACTTTCATAAGTTTCCGGAATCTTTTCGGTTACTCTATATTTTGACACACATTGGATTTGACATAGTTTTTAAGTTTTCACGAGTGTTTTAAATATTTTACTGAGTGCGTCCCTGTGCGCCCGTAACTGATTGTATTGCACGCCTGTCTAGTCCTGATGTGATTAACTCTTTAATATTAATTCACGGTATTTACTGACGCATTTACGAAAAGAGTGTACTTTTGTTTTAAAAAAACAAGTTTCACTGTTTATTTCGAAGGTTCCACCATTCTATACTTATATTATCAACTAAAGAGTTTTTCTGTTTGTTTGTTTGTACGCGCTAATTTCTAGAACTACTGGTTTGAATTGAAAACATAGGTATGTTTTGGATAGCTCATTTATCGAGAAATGCTATATATAGGAGCGACGAATTAGTGTCGAATCGCTTATTGTCAATATAATTACATTAATAACATATGTAAATGTAAAGTTAGGACTTTGAAAATAATATTCATCATTGCTTAGTATTTACTGGTAAGTAACTAAAGCACTTGTGTTACGCAAATCAGAAACTACGATGGTACCAGAACACCCAGACTCGAAACAAAATAGAAAATTTAGTTTTCCATGTTTACTCCACCGGTAATCGAACCCCGGTCCCCAGAGGTAGCGTGACGCGTGTCGGACGTCACACCATCTCTAAGGTCCCGGATCCGATTCCCGGTCAGGACAACATAGAATACGAACTTTTCCATATTGTCTCTGGTCTGGGTGTTGTGGTACCGTCATTGTTTCTGATTTATTTATCTATTTATTAAAAGATGTACTAAACAGGTTACAGCCAAAAATGAAGCACAAAATAAATATGTATGACTTAGGAGCTAGGTTGAAACCCTTACATATGTACACACTATGTAGATAAACTATAAGCAGACAAAATTTTACCTAAACAATAATTAGAAAATATCCTAAAAAAAAACTTAATAAAAAGAGGAATACAAATAATAATAATAATTGATGCTATCAAGTGAGTGAGACAATGTGAAAACTTGTGGAAACAGTGTTTAATTAACAAACACTACTTCTTATTTCTCTCTTGAATTGAGACTGAGAGAAGCTAAAAATGTCTATGCTATCTGCGCAGCCGTCGACTAGCTCATTATATTGACGACACATCCGTGTTACGGGATTGAAATAAGATATATTATTCTTATAAATATTGAGATAAAATAGCTTATTTCTCTTATTTAATATTTTATTTCTGTAATACGAGTTAGTTAGCTACTTAAAACAAAATACAAGTCATGTATGTGATGTTATCCAATATTTATTTATTACCAATTAGTGGTCTCAAACGAAGGTTTTCTTTTGAACTATAATAGACATACGACGGCAACTAAATATATAATATGAAACCTCTTCAAGCCAGAACACAAATAAATAAATAAATATTGTACATCACATACATTGCTCTCATTCTATGGTAAATAGATTAAGAAACTGTGTTACAGAAACCGTAAACGACGACGGGACCACACACCCAGACCCGAGACAATATGGAAAAGTTCGTTTCCCATATTGACCCGACCGGGGATCGAACCCAGGTTCAAAGAAGGCGCGACGCCAAAGTCCGGCCCGCTCACCTTTAGGCTACGGAGGTCGTCTTTTTTCAAACACAGATTCTTTTCTTATATATTGGATTTATAAGTTTGTCTGTCTGTCTATTTGTTTCTATGTGTATTGTCTGTAACATCGTAGCTCTGTAACATCGCAGCTCCCAAACAAATGAACCATATTTGATTTTGTTTGAAAGGTGAATAATTCGGAAGTTATTTAGCTATGTTTGACGTGCCGACCAACGACATGACCTACAAGTCGACACAAATACGGCGTCAGCAGAGTTGGCATAGTAGACAACGCTCCATACGTAATGCACGATTAGCCAATCAATAACATCGATCCTACATCGCGAAGTCAGAGTTTTCGTCGCCACTAAGACGTATATATACAACAAACCAAGATTGGCAGTTGGGCCTTGGTCCCCGACCAGATAACACCTAGCTCGGCGGAAGTACTTCCACTTTTAGTAAAAAGAACATACGTTCCTTACAGATCTATCCCAGATTCGAAGATAAATTAAAAGTTTAGGAATTAAAACATGGTTTTTAATTTGCACAACTAATATTTTTTAAAACGCTGTATTCGCATTGGAAGTGAATTGGTTACTATTGAAAATAAAAAATTGCTATCGGTTATTGGATCTGTCGTTATATTACGTTGTTCGGAGTAAGCCTTTTGGTTGGAAATAATCAGCAAATGCAGTGCCCAAAATTTACGGCCAACAAAGGGCGAGCAGAGTAGGGGGGCGGCATTAGCATATCATAGTTTTTCGTCCCTCTCAATGGCGTTTATGGGGGTCGGATCTGCGCGCCAGAGATACTGGACCGCCCTAGCGGTTATGGATTAGGGAGGGGCACGCCGTCACGCGATATCTTTATGTGATATCTGATTTTTTTAATAATAAATAAACATCACACCATCATTATAGTACGCTGTATAAATAATAATGAAAACTGGTAATTTAAAATCATTGTAATAAATAAAGCAACTTAACACGTAAATATACAAAAGAGCTTAAAGACGTGTGTATTGACATAACAATAAAAAGAAAATATAAGATATGTCTGTATGATACACAATGTCTTAATAGACATAGGTTAACACCTATCCCCTAACAAGTAGCTAAAGCACTTGTAACTTAAACCAACAAAACAACAGTACCACAACTTTTAGCACCAAGGCAATTTATAAAGATTCGATTTATTTACTGACATAATCAGGATTTGCAATCCGGACCGCGGTGATGGCGTGACGCTAAATAAATACATAATAAATAAATATTGGACAACATCACATACATTGCTCTTATTTTGTGGTAAGTAGCTAAAGCACTTCTGTTACAGAGATCAGAAACAATGACGGTAACACAACATCCAGACCCGAGACAATATAGAAAAGTTCGTTTCCCATATTGACCCGACCGGGGTTCGCCTCAGAGATGGCGCGGCGCCAAAGTCCGGCACGCTTGCCTTTCGGCTACGGAGGCCGTCAATACAAACAATAATTATTTGTCATCACACGAATGTTTGTCTAAGGTGGGGATCGAATCTACTAACCTTGGTTCAGCTTATTTCAGCTAGAAGCACTTATCGTTGTTTTAATGGGCCAATCGATACTAATGTTTGTTCGTACCTTCGCGTAGAGTAATGTAACATTGTAATAATAAAAAAGTTTTGAAATCGATAAATTCTCCAACATTTTCCAAAATGTCATGTTTATAACATCAGTAGGATGTCCAAAATACAAATTAATAAAATAAAAGTATTATATGAGGTAATATTTCTTAAGTTACGTAGTTATCAAAAACAGTAATATTAAGAATATTTTAACTAAAATAATACTTCCAGTCACAGACTATTCCAGCTATTCCTTCACTACGCAAGGACGGCAAATTTACTGCCACTCCATGAGTCGTTGGGAGAGGGAAATTGATTTTTTGACGTCCACACTCGGGAGATACGACGCATTGTAGGATTGACTGTTTTACATACTGCCGGAGACTCGGACACGAGCCTATGAGAGCACTTGACACTATCACTTCTGTTTTACTGGGCTATGTGAATCATATGCAAGGGTTAGTGTGTTTTTCAGGTTCATTAAACAATGAGTGAAGCGATGGCTGGCATACGTCATACTTGTGAACAAGTGCCACAGACTTGTCTGCTCCATCTTATCTCTCAAAATAAATACTTAATGTTTCTACACTCATCAAAAAACCACTTTATTCACAGCTGATGGCTGTGGATATAGTGTTGATGGCAATAAGTTAAATATTGCTACTAACTTATCTACTGAATCTAATCTACTGATTTCCTTACCTGCGTCTTCTCCGTAGACCGGCATGTGTAGAATCACTTTGCATTGTAATCCAAAAGTATTATATGTAACCAAATTGAATGAAGAAATTTTTTAGTGATGGGTGTGTAAAATTAGCTAAATTTGTTTGACTGTTCTTAAGTTTTAGCGAGAATAATGAACTAAAATCGATTTTTATTGATAGATGACAAGCTTAAAAGAAGCTCAGCTCAGCTCAGCAGAAGCTAATCTTAAGAATGGATCCTGGGCAGTGCTGGTCTTCAGCATAACCCTGCCCTCATGCGATGTTATTTAAGAGAATATTGTAGTTTGTTCACAGAGCCTTTCAGACATGGAAAAACACGCTTCCTAGCAAAAAAATCATCTTAATTGTCTGTAAAACCGAATTCTGTAAATTTTTTGTGCAACAATGTATAGCTATTTATCTAATTGAATAAATACTCCAGACAATTACTCCAATTAACCAAAACCAGACAACAGACCATAACCGACTCAAGCAGATCAAATCAGAAAAGTTCGTTTCTCATATTGACCTGATTGAGAATCGAACCCGGTACCTTTTTTTCCGGGCGACTACTTTAAGTACTGCGACATCGAGATTTACGTCACGTAGGACTATGGATTTTCTTGGATTAATTTAAAAACATTCCTGACTAAATTACTTCTACAACGCATCATACTAAGAATGGGCCCCCTAAATAAAATAACTTTATTTTAATACTAAACTTTAATTATGAAACTGCTGCTTAGTTGCTTATTAATGTCAGGGCCGGATTCGGGGTAGGATACTTTTAAAACCAAACTTAATCAGAACGACAATAGGTAGTTACTCATTTATTATTAATAGTGCCATTAAAGTAGTAAATAAAAAAAGTAATAAGCAAATTAAAGTAGGTAGAGTTATTTTATATTAAACTAACAGTTCAAGTTACAGAAGGGAATGTGCTGTAAATAAGTAAACATGTAGCTACTTACTTTGTAATATACGTAGGCCTGACACGGGCCTTCGGTAGGCTTGCTTAAAGGTTTAAAAGGTATGAAATCTTGGAAAAAAATAAGCGACAGACGATAGGCGAGACAGCTAGTAAAAGGTATATGAAAAGAACCGCACTTAAAAATAAAAACAAAACATTGTTGTTCTCACATAACTTTTTATTTGAGAGAATCAATTTCCATAAACTTAAATGCGTAAAATGTCCGGATTTCATTGCGATTTAAGAACCGTGGACGCTTCTCTGATGTTACACAATCAAACATGAATCATTGGAAACCTGGAGCTACCCTAGACTAAGGTTAGGGGTTGAAACTTGGTCCTAAATTTTACTCGTACGAAGTCGCGGGTATCTCACCTTCAAAATAAAGTTTTTATTTACATTATAAAAAATGTAAATCAACCATTGTGTTAACTTTTATTCCCATCCCTCAGAAAGAAAGAAACACAACATGATATTGACTCAACTTCAAAAATAATATAAAAGATAAAAGCTCAGTTAATGCTCTTTCGAGAATAGATCCCGAGCAGCGTTGGTTTCCAGCATATCCCTACCCTTGTGAAACGTAATTTGAGGTAGTATTGTGCTTATTCACAGGGCCTCCAGACCTCTCTAAGCCCGGCCCTGTATTCACCTCTGCGGCTTCACCCGTATACTATTAAACTTCGATACCAAACGCGACACGTGCAAAACTCTAACTGTAGTAAAATCTAATTACACAACAAAACAAATAAAATAGGTCGGATAAACATCTAGAACTATAGTTTGGTTAAATGTTTATGAAACGTGCGGCATTAATCGGGTTTACTCGCACTTGTATAGTTCTTTTAGGTAAAGTCAGTTCTAAAATTCCTTCAAAAGGAGCGTGAAGAAACATCTTGCGGGCTAGTATGGCGATGCTAACGGATAGGATATTACGGTATGAAATCCTTTGTCATCGCGATGTGGGGTCCTCTCTTACTTATTATCAGGCTGGGAGGAGCTAAAAAAAAGTCAAGAGAATATAAAACTATATACTTTGGACTTTTCACCGTTCTTATATCGAGGGTATAAGAAATTATATCGAGCTGCAAGAGTTTACCTTGATATGATGTCGCCTACAAGCGTTAGTATTAGGCATTGTATTAGTTCCATAATATCACTAGATGGAGTTGTCATCATGGCGCACGTTATGTCTTAATCGCGATGACATGATTTTTGTACGCTGGTTTAAAAAACATTAGGCGTGTCCACCCTCCACTCCCTCGCAAGCTTGGTAAAGATGAAAAGCCTTCGACGGCCTTCGTCTGTAATCAGTTAGGGAAAAAAGAGGGGTTAAGCTCTTTGCTCCCTGTAAGCTAGGTAATGATAAAAATGCCATCTGTGGCTATCATCTTTATTCCGTTAGGAAAAATCAATAAACAATTTACTAGATTTGATACAGGATGCTCGTTAGAATGCAGTCCACTTTATTTATCACTAGCTGTTACCCGCGACTTACCCTGCGTTCTGTCGGGATAAAAAGTATCCCTTATCTTGTGTCTTTTTACCTATTGTTGTATCAAATTTCATTCAAATCTATTGAGTCGTTTTAGCGTGATAGAGTAACAAATATCGATACATTCTTACAAACTTTCGCGTTTTTCAGGTCTAGCTTGCGCTACTCGAGTAATTTTTCAAATTCTTGCGTCAAAATCTATGCGTCAACTGCTGATTGGCCGAAAATACGAGTGCGGCGTACTATCACCCAATCAACGGTATAGTCTAACGGTAATTTAATAACGGACACTTGCGAGAATTTAACAACACCTACCCACATACTGCATTATTATTTGTATATTTTACACTATTGACACTACCCACTTTCATATTTATTTTTTGTGTATATATATTAAAGTATCATCATTTATGTATGTACAAATACTATTATTTCTTCTTTTTCTTTTTTGTTTATGAAAACCCAAAATGAATGGGTATGTTACTGTGCAACCTCGCTGGCGTCCCTGCGTAATCACTCGGCAGGACTCACTGAAAACCAGCGTCATTGCCTGCGCCGTGGGCCATGACTTATGCTGAGTGAGGCCCTTTTATTTGGGACATTACACCTTCTCATGGTCTGCACCGCCCGGCTGCCGAGGAGATCGCGAGGAGATCGATTTCTCGTTTTATTGTATATATATATATTTTTGTTGTTATCTTTTTGTCTCCTCTCTGTATTTGTGTACTTATAGGACAATGTTGTGATGTCTTTAAGTAATAAATTTTTCTTTCTTTCTTTCTTTCTAATTTTTGTCGTCTCATGCGTGAAATATGACGTACCTACTGCACATGCTAGGCCTGTTTATCTCAGAAACTATATACTTCTTTGAATTGCTAAATTCTCTTTGTGTATTCTTTTGTGTATAGTCCATTTATCGAGCTATAACTACAACAATATTCTACAACCGATATGTGGAAAAACAGGCTAGTCATAAAGAAAAACCAATAAATTGGCCTGACCATCATGCTTTTCCTTCTATTACCCCCACAGATTCAAAACAAACTTTTGTAGAAAAAAGTGAACAACCCTCATTTCTAGGTAACACAAATGAACTCCAACTTAGTGTTTCGCAGTAGACGAGTACAAGCTCCTTGTAAATAAACGAGCCAATTTGCTCCGGCAAAAGAAAAATGTCGCTAAATGTTGTTTTTTTTTTATTTTATGGAGCAAGTCCTCTTTGGTGGAACACGGTCTGTGTAATAGTTCTACTTTTGTGTCTAAAATAAAATTCATCCTCAATTACATAGGTATATTTTTTGTTAAATCCGATTGCTGTTAAATGCAAGCAAATCTATGTGCAAATACTAAAAATGTAGACACATACATTTTAAATTTACTATTTAATGTAATAGAATGTTTGGAAAAGAAGGTTTGTAAGTAATCACATTAGTCACATATATAGGGCATGCAAAGTTAAGTACAGATAAGCCGAAATAATCATGGCGGGTCGCTAGTTTACTTATAATACAATGCCTCGTCAGACTTTGTAATTAAATAATAAAACACTCACCAAAACAATGTTATCACAGTGTTTATCATCCCTGCACCGGAATTGTATACAGGATTTGGTGCAGTATAACGTTAAGCAGTGAAGACATTACATTTTATTTCTTTCAGTTACAATACAAACATTAAATACACAAAAGTTAAAGTTACACTTAAAAACTGTTTTAGTTTACATATTAATAAAAGCGTCCAAAAGGCAGGTTAAAGATGTAAGAATACAAAAGAAAATGTCGTTTTTTTTTTATTTTTTTAGTGAAAAACATTTGGTCCCCCTGTGCGGTATGGGGCTTAAACCTACGAATGTTTATACATGTAAATTTTTACCAAAGCATTAATGAATCGTCAGATTGGCGTATAACTACTACCGTGTTCAAAATGTACATTTTATATATATTTCGCCTTGATAGTATATGGATATAAATATAATGTCGATAATATAATATATGAATATTATCGACTTTTGCCCGGTTCCAATATTGGACATTATTGAACCATTCTAGTTACAGATAGTAGTATATTATTCGAGGCGTAGGCTAAAAACCACCAACAGACGACTGATGCCAGCTGGTATGGGAAGTAAATTATGGATCGGTATTTATTTATTAATTATATTATTTAGGTATTTAAAAACTTTATTGCACTAAATAAAAAGTACAAAAGGCGGACTTTATGCTAGAAGCATTCTCTACTAGTCAACTGTTGGGTCATGTAGATAGTTCGTTCATGGGTGCGGCAACAGTGAAAATGTGAGTATGGATTACAACAAAATTAATAATAATAAATAGCAATAAATTAAACACCAGCATAGAATATTTATACAAAGGTACATGGTAAATTAATATGATAATAAACAAAAAAAATATATATACATATATCTAATAATAACAATATATATATAGATATAAGCAAACATGTGAATACATAAAGAAAATCAAGTTAAACAAACGAAATTCTATATAGAGGGGGAAGAACAGAAGAATTCACGGACTCTCATTTTAAAAACACCCTTAGTCAGGGATTGTCGAGTTACGGTAGGCAGAGCGTTCCAAAGCGGAATGGCTTGGTATTAACGACTCGTAGTCAGTTGGAGAAAAACACATAGTCATTTATGACACAATACGAATCGTAAAATATTGCCTACCGATAGAATCAATATTATTTATATCTCATTTCCTAAAATTAACTAAACCTTTGTATATGTTAGTAAATTAAAACTACATCACTGCATTTTACTATACTGGTCGGTTTGTCCAGTTGGAGGGCTTGTTGGGAAAAATGACTTTCGCTACATGAATAGAATCCGTTGACGAGAGCCGTAAAAAGAGTATAAAGCTGGTATTAAACCATTGTTACGCTAATACAAAAACTTTGATGAATACTTATTCTGAGGGTTTGATGCGGAATGAGATACGAATAGTAATTTTGGAGTTGAAGGGCGGAATGTTTAAATTTGGTTTAATATTCGTGACACAGACATAGTTGTGAATATGGTATGGATAAGCAAATTATCTATAAAGAGAGGTTACGCGTAAAAGCTTCAACTTCCAATTGTGACTTCGAATGTTCAAACAAAATGCTTATTTCAGCTTAGAATCACTTTGTTCCAATATTTTTGAGTTTTACACTTGTCGATTAATGCAAAATTAACCGTTCAAAAGAAAACGTTCAGAAACTCAACTTAGCATGTAACAGTGAACACGTTCTGAAATCATACTCGGTTATAACATTGTAAGGAACGTATGTTCTTTACTAAAAGTGGAAAAACTTCCGCCGAGTTAGGTGTTATCTGCTCGGGGACCAAGGCCCAACTACCATTCTTGGTTTGTTGTATATATGTCGCAGTCATCTGGAAACAGCTATTTGATTGAATCACTAGCGTGTTTATTAAATGACGACATTTAATTGAATGACTAGGCCGAACGTTGAATGAATAAGACTCACTGAATGTCCAACAAGTTAGCGGATTGTAACATAGCCCTTTGAACATAGCGGACGTAATCAGTCAGGTGATTGTAATTTAGTTCATTTTTTTTCCACTGCGGCGTTAGTGCTCATCAAAACAAAGATGGCGTCAAACAGCTGGTACAGATATAATTGAATAGCACTGTGTTGATAATTTTTATAGTGAAATTGAGATATAAAGTGACTTATTCGTAAAAAAATATTTTTTTAGCCTAATTGTCTTAAGACTTAAAATTGTTAAAACATATTAAAAAATCTTATTAAGGTGTATTATGTCATGTCTGTCAGCTATATCCCATTCAACGACTATGCTAAATGACGTTCAGTCAAGAAGTTGAACGTTATATTAAACAATTTGACGAGTTGTCCTTTAGTCTTTCAATTAAAAGTCGTCATTCAATGAACGCGCTAGTGATCCAATCAAATAGCTGATTAAACTAGATGACCGCGACATATATACTTAGTGGCAACGAAAACTCTGATATCGCGATGTAGGATATCGATGTCACGCATTACGTATGGAGCGTTGTTTACTATGCCAATTCTGCTGACGCTGTATTTGTGTCGACTAGTAGGTAATGTCGTAGGTCGGCACAACATCAACATAAATCGATTATATACTGCTAGTGAATAAATATGAAAATTTTACGACTATTAATTTAGACATGAATAAATGTAAATATACGTTCATGTTTACGCATATGTTATAATATGTTTTATACCTTGTTATTATAATGAGTTATACTGACTAAACGATTTAGATGTATTATTAGGTCATTGTAGTTCTAGCATCGGTACTTATATAAATAAGTAGCAAAAATGATTATTAACAGTTAAGAAGTGTGTTGCCAAAGTAAAAAATGAGAAAATCTTACACGGTGATATTGATAGATTGATATTCAATCAGATTGGCAGATTGATATTCATTCTTATTGCTTCGATTTAAGAGAGGTATAAAGTCCAAAGTCTTTTGTGTGGTTGACTACAGACAGCCTTTAAACAAACAAATTATCATCATCACTTTGATTTTCATCAATATGCGCCAGACAATCACACCAATCCCCTGGTCTCAATTAAGGTTTTTTCCATGTACTATGAGTACCAGACGATGGATACCAACTGGGGTGTCATCCCAGCACACCCAGACCCAAGTCAATTTAGAAAAGTTCGTTTTCCAAATTGACCTGACCGGGGATCGAACCCGGGGCCTTACGCGCTTTGGCCGCCTACCTTAGCTGCGCCACCGAGGTCGTCAAAAAAAGATAAATGGTGTTTGCATTAATCTATGTATCTTCATTGATTACAAAACTTATAATCTGCTTTGATAGTTACATTGAATGAACCTGGTACCTTATAAAGGGAATCATACCTATTTGAATTTTTAAGTAATAATTTCCAGATCATTAGTTTATTGTCAAAATCTATTTTAATATGATTTCAATTAGATAGGCAATTTTTGTTGCACAAATGCTTAAAACAGGATGTAAGATATAACGAAATAGCTTTTGTAGATGATCGTAATAAGATTATAAAATTTTTACATCCGACTTTCCAGTCCGTAATGCCTGCTGTCCATAATATAATTTTACAAGCTCTTGTGAAATACGATACCGAGACACAATAGCGACTAATATTATTTTTCAATTTAAAAACCACCCCTATCGAAGAGCCCCTAATTATACATTAAAATATTGATGAATTTAAAAAAATCCAATTATTTTCAACATATTTTTTGCAAAAATGAAAGCACAATATCGGAAAGTTGACTGGCTAGTCAACTGAAATACTTTCTAATACCAGACAGGCAGCATTCTCTACCAGTCAACCACTGGAGAAGGCAGAGCTGTTTTGTTACTTTGGTGTCTATGTGCACTTATTATAATATATTCAGAAGGTGGATGCTGAAGTTTTAAATCTTAGCTGAATTGCTATTTACCAATATTGGCATTAAATTAAATCAGGCTTACTTAAAACACACACATTTATTTTTATATCTACTTACGTCTACCTTTTTAACATACATACTTAACTACTGTCCTTTTCTACTAACCAAAGCAAAATTAACTTGATAGTGAAGTTACCTGTCATACGCAGCTATTTTCATATGTATCGAGTTTTAAATGATATATGGAATGTTAAATTGTATTCACAATTTTTTGCGATTAATCGCAGTCTCCCGTGCGCGCTTCAATCCGGACAAGAGTGTTCCACTCGGCAGCGGAGTATTTGCCTCGCAAATTGCAAGGGTTATTTGAGTTGGGAATTATGTATTTGGCCACGGGTCGAGTTTGCCCGCTCTCCCCTTTTTGTGGGAGAACGAGCCACAGTAAAATGAGAAACCGCGAAGAATGCCCTTTCAAAGATTTGGTATTAAGAACGCAGTTTAAGATGTAACTGAACAGGTGGCTACTCAAACAGCAGAAATTAATGTAACGTCAATATAGTTTCATAAATTATAGTATGATTATTAAGGATAACCCACATACGCCTACCGTGTCTTTAACGACACACCAAATTTAAAAAAAAAATGTATCTTATTCTTTATGAGAGCTGTTTACATTTTTTTTGATTGTTTATATTTCCTGTCGAGTCTTTAGTCAGTCATTGCGAAGTTATAATAGTGAGCTAAAGTCAATTGTCGTTGTGGTAATTGATAATAAAGTTCGGTATAATTTTAATAAGTAATTTAAGGTTAGATTACGAATTGTTTTGTGCTTTTTCTAATTTGTGTTTTATGAAATTTACAATATTTGGTTCCTACTTTCTTCAAAAGAATAAAGATATAAGTAGTTATAAAATAAATTCATGGAATATTTTCTACTTGATTTATCCGTACCGTAAAAGACACAGTAGGAAAATGCACTACTATCTGTAACGTTAACTTATTTTATGTACGAATTCTAGAAATTGGACATTTGTATTGCTAGAGCATTACGGTATGTTTCCTTGGGTAATTAGTAAAATTTAGGGAGATATGATTGCGCTGTGGCGTCTGTCACAAAAGTGCTTATTTATATTGTATTAAAAAGTAAAACTATGAATTTTACTATCTCTTTCTTGACCCAAAACGAGGCATTCCCCAAACAACGTTGTAAATATTTAAGGTAGTGTATTTTCCTACTGTGTCGTTTACGACACGGCATTTTCCAGCTTTTCTGAAAACTCAATATCTTTTTTATAATTTTTATTCGTTTTATATTACTGTAGTAGTTGAGAAGTCCTGGGGTTGGAAAGGCTCTGGATGCAGGAATAAATAACACACGCAGCACGTACCGGATCAAACGTATATTGACTGACAAATATCTACAAGCGTAACTAGTCAGTTTAGGTAGTCACCTACATTACTTAATAATTAGTTAATTCTATGTACCCACAATAACTTATACCTAACATAAAATATTACTTACTAATACATTACAGTAGTAGATAAGTATACGAAATTTCAGATAGATTGCGCAAAAAAAGTTAATGCCGGAGTATGTGGGATAATCTCATTATTAATAATAATCTCACTGTAAACGATATGCGCACGTATTTTTCCTATACTATTTTTTTTTAAGTTTAATTTAATTTAGGGCGACCTGCTAAAATGACTGTTTTATTTTAACAATCTCAAAATAAACTTTAAAATTGCCCAAAGCTATATTTTTAGTCAGCTTTTGAATACACTTCCTTATTGCAAACGTGTCATATTTTTTTTGGTTTATACCATAATATTAAAACTCCAATATCTGACTGTAAAAATATGAAAGCCCATTCTAACTGAAATAGAAAATAAGTCTGCAATGAGAAGACATGGAAAATTGTAAGGACAATCCTATGATCGTTCGTTGATCGTGAATAATCACGAAATGGTTAAATATCGAAGATCCATTATTACATCGCCTTTCAAAAAATATTTCAAGTTAAATTTTGACTTTACTGTCGCCACATTTTTACTGTGGGACGAGCCGAGCGTGATTATTGAATTAAAACAATGGGAACTTTTTTGGGCGGTTCGACAGCAGTTCGCTAATTATATTCTAATAGGAGCTGGGTGTGCGCGTAAATGGGATGTTTTTCTGTTCGGGGCATTATGTAGGGTTTTCAAGTCTGTGTGGAAAGGGGTACGGTTGAAAACAGAAGTTGATTTTGTATTTTCCATCCTTAGGACTTATGGGAATACGTCTGCTTGCTGTTTTGGGAACATTAAATTGTAGTTCTGTCATAACTGTGATGGACACCATGTTTCTTTTCAAGAATTATGCTTTTAGTTGTCTTGTTTTTTTTTCATTATTTTCGTATCTTTTCGATTTTATTTGTACTCATATTTTTATCCACTACTTTATTTTATTGTGTATGTAAATGTACACTTATTTAATTATCATGTACTTACTATTATTTTTCTATGTGTTCTTATTACTTGGCATTGTTATATAACAAATCAAGCCTAATTAATTAATACTTAAACTATTTATAGAAAATAGTTAGCTATTGTGTTTGTTCATTTGCAATTAAATGAAATAAATAAGTGGTAGGTATAGTGTAAATTTAAAACTTTCGCATTCCAGTATAAACATTTCAAAAATTTTACGGGTGAAAACGCGATAACATTTTCAGCTCGTGGTGGTTGGTGCATTCTAACCGAAACGTCGGGCAGAAGTACTTACCTTCTTCGTTCGTATTAACTACTAAAAAATGTCGTCGCGTATTGAATCGTTTACTTATTTCATACATAAGTTGTTCTTCTAGAACATAACGTTCCATTGTTATACCGTTACTAAGATCATTATAGCTTAGGTAAGAAGCATCAGATACACTGATATTTGCCTGATACCCACTCAGGCGTAACATCTAATATTTACTTAAATAGTTACGTAATTGTGCATCGCTCAATCAAACAAGCGAACGGTACTTAATAGCAATTAACACTTGCGTTTGATCTAATTATTTAACCGAGATTGCACAATCACATTTGTGTTAGCTAATTTGGTATCCGGCTCGAAGGACTGTACTGCGCGGTTCTAATTCTCTGTACCCTCTCTTTGATATATATTTGAGTTATATTGAGACACGGTGTAAAATTAACATATTGCCTGTGGAAATACGGATGATGAGTTAGTCAATTATTGAGATATATTTAAATACCTGTCAAAATTTTATTTGTACGTCGATTGTTTAAGATATATCAAAACAATGACAATGTAAATATTAGAAACAGAACTACATACTTATCGGTTATCCTAAACATGCTCGGCAGAGGGCACTTACCGAAAGGCTAACGGTTAATACAGCAGAAAAATTTCATCGCCTACGATAACTTCCGGTTAGCTCAGTTGGTAAGAGCAGCACGCGCGATACGTGAAGATCGTGGGTTCAATTCCCGCACCGCAAGGGGAGATAAAAAATTTCTGTTTCTAATATTTAAAGTTCGCTAGTACGGCGTATAGAATATAAAAATAATAAAATCGATCAATGACAATGTCATAGTTACGATAGATTTTAAAACGTATGAAAAAAAATTGCACCAAACAATATGTCAAATAATTCGTAAAGTCTTTATACTGTCACGCACGTATGCGTAGTCGCTCAGCAATGGGTATTTTCGTCATTCGTCATTGTCTTTTTATTTGGATTTCTACGTAAGTAGCACATGTTTTTTTTTATACCAGACATAAAAAAGTTTACGAGTTTTTATCAATCGTCATTCAGCCTTTCTGCAAGCGCACTGAACTGATACAAATATTTATAAAAAGTGTCGTTATCCTTTATAATCATGTGGTGTCCGTTGAGGAAGACGCGTGCACTAAGCGCACAAGATGGCCGCCATTACAAAATGGCGGAAGCATAACCGTCAACATAACTGTTTACGTTTGGCCGCTCTTTGCGAAGGGCTATTGTCAATATATTGGGGTTATTTTAAAATTTAGATAAGAGAAATATTATAACATACGTTAATTATTGCAGTATATTCAACGTACTTCTCACCCGCACTATGGGCCTAGAAAAAGGGGGACTAGCCAAGTGGCAGCCATCGACCTTCAATATAGTTTCGCCATATTTAACCGTCCTACCGGTCGTAGCGTGATATCATATAGCCTAAAGTCTTCCTCGATTAAATTTAACCTACTATCCAAAACTACACTACTTCTACACTACATACGCTGGTAGTTTCTGATATTAGCGCGTTTTACCAACAACTCAACTCAACAGCCTAGTTCACAGCCTAGTTACAACTCAAAATTAGTATACATGCATGAATTGATACTTCAAAATAACATAACTTTTCTAAATGAAATGTCAAGCCGTTCATTCAAAACTTAACGAATCTTTATCGAAGTTTCACAACTACGTCCACGAGAGTCTAATGATTTCCACGCAATATATCTTCCGTCCCCGACTAGTTACTATACACGCCTCTTACAGAGCAAAAATGAAAACACTTGAGCTCTTATGAAGTTACAATAAGGTTCGCTTTTGAATGAGATTGTGTACATTAGTTCACATGACTGTAGGCACAAGTTATCCGCCTACAAAGCAATAACACGAATACTCTCGTGTAAGCAAATTTCAACACTCGACGTCAAACTAAACACATTAGCGACCGAGGCGTTGCGTCAACGCAATTAGCACCGTTTGATCAATTAATTAAAGCGCGTATTCCACAATAGCGTGTTTGCGCTGGGTATCCGGCGCGAAGGACCAAACGCTGGAGATATGGTACTGTGTTACGCTGTGTACGGATAAATGAGTGAGACAATACAACTGTCTAGTGATCTTATATACTTGCTGTTTCTACTAAACAACAGTCAGATTAAAGTTATACGATAGTAGTTTGTTTTTAATAAAACAACAGTTGTTGCAGATAGTGTGCATTTATCGCTTACTATGCTACCATACTATGATAGTCCGTGAAGCTATTGAAATCAAAAAGTAAATAGAAAATGGAAATAGAAAGAAAGAAAGAAAGAAAATAAATTTATTGACATCATAAAATATACATACAAACACAACGCAAAACAATTCAACAGATAATAATTATTAAAAAATATCTTGTGAGGCCAATTTGGGTTCCACCTCAGCAAATGCCGCTACGACATTTTTAACGCCGCAGCAGCGCTGGTATTCTGGTGGAACTCCTTGCTTGGGAAATTAGCAAATGCCCCGGCTCTTGCTAGTTCCCCACGCAATCGAGTGGCGCGAATGATTTTAAAATCTATAGATGACATTATAAACTACATACACATACACTGGTAAAAACAGGCAAAAACAATATACAATTAGATAATCACGAAGACAAAATAAAAAAAAAATACCTAAAATAAAATTAAATCGAGCTCACACACATACATACCTACCCACACATAAAAGTACAATTATCTTTATTCTATATCTTTATATCTTTATTCATGTAAGCTTTACAAAAGCACTTATGAATAGTCAGTACAAATAAAGTATTCTACCGCCATGTTCGGAATGTTGATCATGTCGAGAAGAACCGGCAAGAAACTCGACACTTACTCTTTTCAAATATAACAATGTGTCCTTAAACTAGGTACTTTACCTTAAAAAAATATCGGTAGAGAAAACGGAATTAAGTTTTCATTAGCATTGAATCCAGTGAATAAAGGTTTCCGCGGTTAAAATGATAAAAAACAATTTCGGTCATTTTATTATGCGAAAATGTGAGGATGAATTGCAAAGGCATAGTTTTTTTAATGTGCACTCATTGAGTGCCCATTGTGGGCAGTTGCGTTGGCTGGGGAACATGTTGTCGAAGCCATGGGGGTTGCTGAGGAGCATGACGTCATTTATCACTTACTTAAACAAAACTATATGACTTATAGCTATAAGTTAGATACTGCTATTGTAACTAATCTGCTGAGTTTCTTACCGGTGTCTTCTCGGTAGATATAGGTTTCGAACCGGAAGTAGAATCACTTTGCATTATATACAATGACGATTATTGTTATTATATGTAACCTACTTGAATAAACAAATATTGAATTTGAATTTGCAAGCTGCGAACAGACGAATAAGTCGGCTCGTGTCCACGGTTTGTGCAACCTAACCAAAACGTCGGGCAGTAAAAGTAAGTAGTTCGTATTAAATACTAAAAAATAGTATCGCGTTATGACCCGTTAACTTATTTTAATTCTTAAAATGGAACGCGAAAGTCTTAAAGTCTATAAGGATCGCTTTTAGTTATATTTTTGCCTAGAAATACGAATAAAGTTAACAAGCCTAATTTGCCATACCGCATAAGTGAAATTTTACCCTGCGGCGATATGTTAGTGAGTATGAGTATTAGTGGTCTGATGGACAAAAATACGAACCTTAATAATACCGCAAACCCACGCCCCAGTATACCAGTATCAAAACCTACAGCCTTTGTAACGAGTAATTTATTCCAACGACAGAAAAGTTCAAACAAACCCAGGTGCTAAGTAACTGCCGAGTTCGCAAACGGTATAACGAGCGGACACTCTCAGGTATTTGCGAACGCCCCGTAATCAGTCGCTCGCGGCAAAGACGGCGATTAATCCCTTTGATCTCTGCCGCCGGCGCGTGATTGGCTGCCGGCGACACGTGCCTGTTCACATGCATCCGTTGATTAGCTGCGACATACGGCTCGGAGTAATGGCAAGCAATGGAAAATAAACATGGATTCCTTCAAAGGAAGCGTGAGGAAATATCTTGCGGGCCAGTATAGCGATGCTAACGGATAAGATATTACAGTATCAAATCCGTTATCATCGCGATGTGCGTTATTCTCTTGCTTACCATCAGGCTGAGAAGAGCCAATATACTGTGCTTTTATTAAAAAAAATCATAAAAACCAAGAGCACTATGTGGACAAACAAACTTGCTGTCCCTAAGCGTAGACTTCGTAAGATTGGTAATTCTAATTAATTATCTCAGGTTATTGTTGATTTACCTTTGAACAAATTTAAGCTACTTGTTAAAGGTTGTCTTTTAAAAAAAGCAATATCCTGTTACAGCTAAGCTTTGAGTACCTAAGTACTAAGATACCTGCATGCCAAATTTCAAGCGTCTAACTTAAGCGGCTTAGATTTTTCAAACAAAAGGATTTTCCCGCTAATTCCCGTTCCCATGGGAATTTCGGGAATTCCTTTCTTAGTGCACCTCTACGGTACCTAAGCTACGTTCCTTCCAAATTTAAAGTGCCTACGTTTAGCCGTTTATGCTGCGCGTTGATATGTCAGTCAGTCAGTCTGTTTCTCCTTTAATATACTCGTATTTAGATTCCTGTCTCGCTTGACTTTCTTTCCAACCGTGTGTACCTACAATGCGAGCCTAGGTGTGTAGATGAGTGATATGTGATCATCTCCCAGTTTCGTAACTCATAATTGGTTGAAATCAAATACACCGCCTTGGGTTATGTCCCTTTTTATAAGGTCTATGTTCCCTTTCCTCTTCCCATCTAATATTGTTCGGATACGGGTTTTTTATGGGATACTACGTTTGGCCCGCGGCTTCGTTCGCGTTGCATTAGTATCAGTCGCATTTTTGGCAACCTTTGAATGTACCTACTTATTTTTCTTTTTGAGACTGCGTTACGAAACAGTAGTCGGCATTTGGGTGTTAAAAGCGTTTTATTTGTATGCGAAGTGAGTTGGGAACGAGAATTAAAAATTGCTATCCCTCATAGTTTCTTGCCGGATTCTTCTCAGTTGGATTAGATTCCGGGCTGTAGCTTCAATTTTGGTTTGTGTTCATTTTGACGATGCTTAAGTGTTACTTGTAAACAACAGGAATAAATGAATTTATTATGATTATGATTATCTGATCAGATATATTTCGCTTTTGGTAGTTGACCCCCAGTCACTCTTATGTGATGTCGTGTTCATCCTCCTAATAACATTTAAACATGAACATTTAATAGGATGTAATGGTTATCTAGATGTATCTTTGTTACTCTATCAGAGTGGATTTGAATAAAAATTTGTAGAATTATAGCTAACTAGCTGTGCCCGCGACTTCGTTCGCGTGGACTACATCCTTTCATGGTCGGTTTTACCCCTTTCTCCCCTAATATTCGAAACAAAAAGTAGTCTATATTTTAATCCAAGTTTCGAGCTATATTTGTGTCAAATTTCATATCTCTAACTTCAAAAATAATTTTTTTTTCATATAAACTTTCAAAGGAGGTATTACCCCCATCCCCCCCTTATTTTCTAATAAAAAGTAGCCTATGTCCGTTCTTGAGATTCAACGTATACCTATACCAAAATTCATCAAAATCCGTTCAGCCGTTTAGGCGTGAAAGAGTAACAGACGGACAGACAGACAGACAGACAGAGTTACTTTCGCATTTATAATATTATAGTATGGATAATATTTAAAAAATGCGTTTAATTGCCGAAACAGTGACTCTCGCACTAGAAGCCTGTCACACGAGAGCTACATTCCGAGATAAATTCAGAACTACATACTAGTAAAATAAATTTGACTTTAAATATTTTAAACATATACCTCTGATGACCTCCGTAGCCGAGAGAGGCGAGCATGCCGGACTTTGGCGTCGCGCCATCTCTGAGGTTCCGGGTTCGATCCCCGGTCGGGTCAGTATGGGAAACGAACTTTTCTATATTGTCTCGGGTCTGGGTATTGTGGTACCTTCGTTGTTTCTGATTTCTGTAACACAAGTGCTTTAGCTACTTACCACAGAAAAAAAAAATTGTGTATATTTAATATATCGTGCTTTATGGTGTACCCGTGTATGTGTGCTTGCGTAAACGCATGTGCGTATGTGTGAGCGCGTTAGTGTTAAGTGAGAGGTTTGGTGCATGAGAGTACGATTAATATGTCTAACATGATTTCTAAATCTTATCCTATATGTTAATATAGGATACTTTTTATCCCGGAATAACGCATACGAAGTCGCAAGCAGTTATTTTAAAATCCCTGATGCCCGGTTCCAATATTATACGATTCGTAATATATCAAAAATGACTACGCATTTTTCTCCAAACGACTACGAGTCGTTAATACCTTTCCATAACTTACTTTCCATATCAGCTGTCATCAGTCGTTTTGAGCTTACGCCTCGTATAATTTATTACTAGCCGTAACAAGAACGGATCGTTTTTCAAATATCAGAACCGGATTTGCCAACACACGGTCCATCATCAAATTCGTTTACGTTCTCACAACACAACACAATACAACACTCTGTTGGGGCTTGTTTACGCAACTCTTGATTTCGCGCGGACGTGTTTCCTGTCCAAATCAGTCAGCCCTTCTGTTTTTATTTGGAATTTGGCGATGGATCCTCGGCTAGAGGAAATGATGAGTTTTAGGAAGCAATAATTTGTCTTTTGAAGTACGTTCTTTAGTGCAAACAAATACCCTTACCTTGATAAAAAATACGTTTTTATTGTCTTAGTTTAAACGAAAACCTAAGCTAAATCTAAACAGAGAATCTATTTAAGAGAGGTAGGGCATACCGACTTATTGCTCGAACTGGAGCAGCCCGACTGGTGAAATACCTCCACCTTACAGAAGACCGCAGCCAAATAACAATCACTTCTGTGTTGTTGTGTTCCTGCGTGTGAGTAAGGTTTCCAGAGCTCCTGGGGGATGCTACATTAGTAACAGGGGTCAAGCCTTCAAGGCAAGGACGACAAGTCCAGTAACAGCTTTATTATGCTGTACTTGTCACCCTTAAGCTAGGACCTCATTACCACTTAACATCAGGTGGGATGAGATCAATCTTGAAGTGCAATATAAAAAAAATATAGTATAATTTACTTTAAGTTAATTAATATCAATACATTTTTTTTGTTTCATGAACAACTTTGATATTTTCGGCTCAAATCTGTGTGATTGACTAGATGAGAATTACACTAGGCAATAAGTTCACCTTTTTTACTTTTGAATATAGTATTATTTAAGGTAAATGTAGATACGACGGGGTCCCTGTAGTAAAACGTAGCTTTCACTTATTAGTCGACAAACGGCACTGGGTAAGTCGACAAATAAGAACACGTTATATGGCGGCCATTATGCTAATATAATTACTACGAGATGACCGTGCGAAGGTAGCGTTAGGGTGAGCTCTCATATTTTAATGAAACAGGAAATTTGGCATCTCCCCTAGCGTGGAAATCGAACCCACGACCTTCACGTATCGCGCGGGCTGTTCTTTCAACTGAGCTAACCAGGAGTTATTCAAGAAACTCCAGTCAGGGGGTAAATTTGGGTTGTAAGTTTTTATGATAGTATTGTATCTTTGAAGTAAGCGACTAGATATTTAAAATGTTATTTATATTATAATGTATTGTTACATAGAAGTTTTTGTTTATAATAAGCAATATGTAGAAATAACTACCTCCATAAGTACAAAGCCGCGGGCGAGCACTAGTCTATTCCTAATATTCGTTATTGAACTCAACAGTAGATGTCGTGATAATTTCTGTAAACTGAATTTAGCTTTTGACAAGCATAAAAACTTAACCGGTTTTCAATTAGGATGAAACTATTTGCTCCAACCTACACCAGCCCTTACCCTGTTCAAATATGAGGAACAAAGGGCCAAATGTCCTCTAACGTCGTGTTTTTGCGGCCCTGTCCCTTAGAGATATATTTAAGCCCTTCCTTGATGAAACATCAGTCCATTCTGAACCTTATCTCCAAGCAGCCAAGCCTAATATAGCACCACCATGTCCCATGACACATTTTAAAGTTAATATTTCAACTTGTCATTTAAGTTTCAACTATACGAGATACGAGTAGGGTAGTAAATCAAATGACGAGATTTCCAGCAATACCACATAATAAACTTATCCTTGGGTTTATCAGTTTAAATTGTTTTAACGTTGCATACATTTTGAAGTGAATATTGTGTTTTGTTTAATTTGGAGCTGGACGCGTTAAACAGATAGTATGTAAGATATAGGTACAGGTAGTAGGTAGGTTTTGTACAGAAAAATGCACGTCAAACTACACCAGTTTGTGCCCACCCTGGGTTTGAGCCCACCCTGGGAGTGTGCCCGCTCTGTGTGTGTTCCCGCCCAGCCCGGGTGTTCAAACTCAAATATTTTTTTATTCAAGTAGATTACATGTAACACTTTTGAATCGTTATTGAATACAATGCAAAGTAATTCTACTTCTGGTTCGGAACCTATATCTACTGTAAAAAAAAAACTCAGCAGATTAGTTACAGTGGCAGTATCTAACTTATAGCTATGTGTAGAACACTTTGGACCAAGTCATATAGTTTTATTTTGATGAGTGAAAAAAGCATGAAGTATTATTTTATTGTAAGAGGTAAGCTGGAGCAGTCCAGTCCCCAAAGGTGGCACCTTTTCACAAGCATGACGTATGTGCCAGCCATCGCTTCACTCAATCATATTGAAATGAATGTAACGACCCGCCACATAGCGCCACCACCCCAGTGACGTTTTAGTGAGCATGACTAACTCCCAACTCCCTTTGGAAAGTAAAAAAAAGGTGTGACCTCGGCTTGGGTGTGTTTGCCCACCCTGGTGTGTGTCTAACTCTAAGTAGCTAATGTTAAATAGCATTGCTTTTGTGTGTAAAAAGAAATAAAAGAGTATATATTTCAAAAAGCTGTATTCTCTGTTTACAAAATATAACATTAAAACTGTCTGTGCATTCACATATTTAATACATACTATATAACAAGATGTTTTTGACTCTATAACCAAACGAAATCATTATATTCGATTTTATTATTTTTATAGTACTATACGCCGTACTAGCGAACTTTAAATATTAGAAACAGAAACATTTTATCTCCCCTTGCGGTGCGGGAATCGAACCATACCATATTATTACCATAAGCCATCATATATATCATGTTCCGATAAGTATGTAGTTCTAAACATATTCGGCAGAGGGCACTTACCGGAGGCTAACGGGTTGATACAGCAGAAAAATTTCATCGCCTACGATAACTTGCGGTTAGCTCAGTTGGTAAGAGCAGCACGCGCGATACGTGAATGTCGTGGGTTCGATTCCAGAACCGCAAGGGGAGATAAAAAAAAATCTGTTTCTAATATTTGAAATCATTATATTGTTTTATTTCGAACACAAATAAATGATTTTCGTTTTTTTTACTCGATAGTGAAAACATACGCATATAGTAAGTTCTTTACTTTACAAACGGACTCATAATGATTCACAACATTACAAGTGTTTTTTTAATTAATGACATATATATTTTAAAAAGTTTTCTGTTCAACAAATTTTCTGCAAAAATAAACTTACGTACTATTTAAAATAAGTATAGATATTTAAAGTATAAATACTGATCACATGAATTTTGACTACGAATTAGCTCAATACATAAAACTATGTTTTAAACATTTTGCATCACAGATCAATGAAAATTAAATTCGAAAAGTATGAAAAATCACTTGTGCTCGGTTCCATTATTTAGATTCGCTCAATACGGATAGTCATAAATTATACGAGGCGTTAGCTATAAACGACCGACAGACGACTGATGACGGCTGGTATGGAAATTAATTGATTACTCGTATAGGCCTACCATGCGCAATATATGAAATTTCTCGCATGACACGACAAATTTTCTCACCATTAATTGGGTGATAATACACTGTACTCGTATTTTCAGCCAATCAGCAGTTGACGTATTGTCTTTGACATTTCTTAAGAACGCGATAAAATTTACTCGCGTAGCACATGTTAGACCTGATAGAAAAATTGGAGAAAAACGAATAATCATTTTTGACACATTACGAATCGTCAAATATTGGAACTGGGCATAAGTTGAAATCGAGTTTGACACGGCAAGTCTGACGTAAGATCTTAATAAAGGAAACAAACCGCCCTCATCTTGGTTCTATTCAGTAGGCTTACAGTCTCCGTCAGATATATCGGAGCAGACAAAGTGACCAAATCCTACTTCTGAACAGTTAAAAATGTCCAAAAGTTCCATACACCTCAAGTTACCATTAATATCTGAACATTCACTACTTCAGTAATATCTGAGCAGATGCTAGTAATATCTGAACACTCATAACGTCAACATGTGTCACGCACGTCATGTGTCTCATTTAGCTGCCTGTATAGATGAGTGTTCAGATATTATTTGGTAAGTTGTGTGTATAGAAGTTATTGACTAGCATCTGCTCAGATATTATTGAAGTAATGAATGTTCAGATATTAATGGTAACTTGTGGTGTATGGAACTTATTGACATTTTAACTGCTCAGAAGTATTTGATCACTTTGTCTTCTCCGATATATCTGACGGCGACTAAACATGATGTTGTCCAATATTTATTTATTTATTTTATTCTCTTTCTTCGCCAATGACACTTTCTCGTCAAACTACATTACAAGTAATGATCAGTTCGCCTCTCTCACTGATGTAATGCTCGATTTTGTAACATTACATAACAGAAAAATGTTCTAAGCGAAGATCTATATGACATACTCATGTTTCTAGAAATCTTTCTCTTCTTCCAACCTTATACACAGTTAAAATTCATTGTACACAGTATATTTTACAGTTCATACAAAATCTACCAACAAAATACATTCAAGTAGTCTTAACCTCAAAAATAGTTCAAAGGAATTTAAAACTTATTACTATTAACACAGTGCTTTTTATCAATTTATCAGACAGACTACAGCTTACGCCGATACCATCTGCATGACTTTATAATGATTTAATTCAATAATCATTTTACAGAACTCATGCAAAATAAACGAATTTATCGTTTCGTTTTGTTCGTTTAAAATATACAATGTTTGATCAAATGTTATCAGATGTTTTGTTCGAAAGATAATTTTATTCAGGTAACAATTGGCTACTTGACACTTTTTGAAAAAGTATCGTAAAATGTGCGCCTATAAATTTTATATCCCAAGCAATTCGAGCAATTCGATTTATCTGGAATAAATGTAAATTGCCAGCGAATAATAAGATTTTGTTTAACACATTTGAAAAGCGCGCGAAAACTCCAAGTCACGTGACTATAGAAGTTGTAGCGTCAACGTTTTAGACATCGAACCGATACGGGACGGAACTACTTAATTTTATGAAAATATCGAATTTTTAAATAAATTGAAAATGTTTTAATAAATCCTAAATATGGTTAGCGACACAATAATTTAATTTAATTGGTAAAATCATCATCGTTTCGCCACATTAAAATATCTAAAATTCACCGACAGCTGTTATTTGTGAGGAGGAAATGGTGGATTCCGTTTCGGTTCTTTTGTTCCACAAATACAAATAGCCAATTTTATTTTGCAAAAATATGTATGCTAAGTATGCTTTTAATTTAATAAATAAAAATGTAAAAATATTACATAAGATATTATATTTAACACTTTTCATATTTTATTTTTAACACTGTCAAGTAGCCAGTTACTTATAATGACAGTGATAGAAGGATCCATGGCAATAATAATAAATGTCCAAAATATTTTTAATCTAAGTTAATAACATCATTCGGTCACTTCGTATATGTAGCTAGGAATCTTGTTCACAAACTAGGCAATATGTGTTTAACTTAAAAATTTAAGTACACACACACGTATTCCGTAAAGCGACAAAAATTTGTTTGACAATCAAAAAGTCTACAAATCACCGGCATTTCATACAAATACCCTTTGCACCGTTTTTATGTTGTAGGCATAAACATATATCGAGCTGCAATTATGAAGTTTACCATAAAATGCTGTTGATAGCTTAAACGATATAGTATGCTATTTCATTTTACACAAAAATTACTTTAGTACAGCATGTGCCCACAGAGGCGCCACAATTTTACACGTGATTTTCATCAAAAATTTATAAAGGGGCCATCCATAAAGTACGTCACACTAATTTCATGAGTTTTTGAGCCCCCCCCCCCCCCCCGACCTTGTCACAGGTGGTCACATTTCTGAGACCCCCTCTTTAGTGTGACGTCACATGTTTTGCAATTTAACATCGAAAAATTATTAAATTAAAATAGCAGTTACTTAGTACAGTTAGTTAGTACCTCTAGATTTTGAAATGTGATGTCACGAAACTTAGGACCCCTCCCACCCCTTGTCACACCATGTCACACTTTTTCGACCCCCCCCCCCCCCCTTTACGTGTGACGTATTTTATGGATGGCCCCAAAGCGGGGCGGGTAATTTTTACAGTCGAAGAGCAAGCATTGGTTTCGATTAAAAAAAATCTTTTAAACCTCACCTGTTTCCGAGTTTACGAGCAGATACGAACGGTGATATTTTTAACTGACTTCAAAAAAATAATAGTTTAAAAAACTAAAAAACACGCTTTTAGCTCGCACTAAAAATTACAAAATAATTCAGACATTTAAGAAAGAAAGCGTGGAGTGTTTATGTTGTCTTTACTCTTTTAGTTTTTTAAACTATTATTTTTATTTTCTACTTTTTGTTTTCTCATGTATCAATAATTATATAATTCTTTTTCGTATCCCATTCAGCAAACCCTTTCATTTAATACCCATATCATAGGGGTGCATTTCAAATAGCCTGTCCGTTATCTTGAACGCCCGCCATATTGGATTTGAATCACGTGACTATTTTTTTCGTATTCCTGACAGCAAACCCTTTCTTTTGATACCCATATCATGGAAGTGCATTTCAAACAGTCAGTTCGCCATCTTGGGGAGGCCGCCATATTGGATTTGTAATGACGTTTCTTAGCTAGTCATGTATTGTCATCAGAACTCAGAGCGTGTGCAAAATTTCATCTTAATCAAAGACCGGGAAGTGGATCAAATTAAGATTCAAAGATTCCGTTACATACATAGATACATACAACCCGAGCTAATAAAAGCGTGTTAAAAAGGAGGAGGTTCTCAATTCGACCGTTTATATATTTTTTTTTATTAATCGAGATTTTTTCAGTTATTAATGTACTAGCGAGCAAGAAATTTGAATTAACCTTATGTTTGAGATTATAACTATTTCAAATGGCATATCTTTAACTTTGAATTAGCACCATATGCATTTTAATAGCATTATACTTCAGGAGATACTCTGGTTTATGTGAAGCAGGTTATTTATTTTTTGCACACAAATATATCTTTAATATTTGCTATCAAAGGCACATTGATAATTTATTTGTTTATTATTTCGGCTTTAAACCCGAAATTAGTGGTACGCATCCTAGACTAGAGTTCAAACCATGTTCAAAAGCGACATTGGTAGAAATTATTTAACGATAAAATAGACGATGGTAGAAATTATCAACCATAAAATGACGTTGGTAGAAATCTTTCAACCAAAAATTAGATATTGGTAGAAATGATTCAACCATGAATGGATATAAGTAGAAATTATCGAACAATAAAATCGCAATTGGTAGCAATTATTCAACCATAACATCGACAATGTTACACATTATTCATCCAAAAAATCGGCATTGGTTGAAATTATACACCCATAACATCGATATTGGTACACTACACATTATTCAACCATAAAATCGGCATTGGTAGAAATGAATCAACCATAAAATTGACAGTAGTAGAAATTACTCATTCACAAAGACATTGCTTAAAAAATGTAGCTTCAATAACAGTTGACTTTGAAATACAAACATCCCAATTAGTCGACCGCTTGTTTCCACATATTTCATCATTATATGCTATTCGGGTGTCTGAAGAGACGCAAATTCATCGTCCGACAAGGTATTATGGTCCCAATCGCGTTCGACACAAGGTCTAATATCGTATCCACTCCGGAGGGAGTCTTTATATATCCTCTCGAGTTTGGGCTGTATGTCGCCGAGGTGGGCCCTCTGGGCTGGATCTGAGGCCCAGCACGACTCCATGATCTCCCAGCACTCGTCTGAGAAGTGGTGGAACCTCTCTGGGCGGAGGCCTGAATGAAGACGAGGAAATAAGTGGTTTTAAGTTTCGGGTCAGGGTGTTTATGGACTTTATTGAGTCTAATTATTTAAACCTCGAGAGTCATTAACTATACAATAAAATACTATGACTTTACCTTTCTTCACCTTGTTCCAAAGTTGTTCCTTATTTTGGAGTGACTCAAATGCAGAGGGTAGTACAGTAGTGCCTGCACACACATACCTGTAGAACATACAAATAGTGTAAAATATAATAACACCTTTATGCATCACTACATATAGTATAAAACCCCAGTTTTATATTTAGTTTATTATGTGTAATTGATAGTAGGAGGTTTTATACTATATGTAGTAATGCTGTATAGATCCTGAAAAATAGCCAATGGATTTAGACGAAGGTATTAAATAGATAGAAAAATTAAAGATGAAAGTTAGATGTATGTGTTTTTGACGACCTCCGTAGCCGAGAGGCAAGCGTGCCGGACTTTGGCGTCGCGCCATCTCTGAGGTTCCGGGTTCGATCCCCGGTCGGGTCAATATGGGAAACGAACTTTTCTATATTGTCTCGGGTCTGGGTGTTGTGGTACCGTCGTTGTTTCTGATTTCTGTAACACAAGTGCTTTAGCTTCTTACCACAGAATCAGAGCAATGTATGTGATGTTGTCCAATATATTTATTTATTATTTATATATTTATTATGTATTGTAATACAAATTAAAATGTAAAAATTAAAATTAAAAAAAAAAGTTCAACAATTGTATTTGCCTTATATTATAGTACATTTCACCCAAACGAAGCTGGGGGTGGTAATAAAAAATAATAAATTAAATAAATTGTCAAAAAAGATCACTACAATAAATAGATCAAAACTTTTCCAATAAATAAAGAGTACCTATAGGTATATTATTTTGGACTTCGTAGCCCATTTTTTATGTACTACATTTAAGCGAATTCTTCAAAACGCAAATATATCAAAAAATATAGATGGATTAAAAAAAAACATAACTTAATTCACACTTACCATCAATACAAATCGAAAGTAGAAAAAAATATATAATAAATTCAAAAATGTTTCCGCCCGGGATCGCACCGGGGGCCTTCTGCGTGTTAGGCAGATGTGATAACCGCTACACCACGGAAACTATATCAGGCCTAGCCAAAATATCAGTCCGTACCTACCTGAGATAAGTGAAAGTAATCGACATACGTATATGTTGCACGACTTGCAAGTGTGGTATGATACGAGAATGACATGGAGTCACAAATAGATATAGCTGATATCTCAATTTTTATAGTAATCACTTTTTTTTTATAAAACAACTGAGTTTCATGCCTACATCTTCTCGGTAGTAATACTTTCCGAACCGGAGGTAGCATAAATTGATTTATATAGAGACGATTCATAAATATTATTGATGTAATCTATATAAAAAAGGATTAGATTATATTAAAACATTAAAGACACATAGTTTCCCCCTGCAGTTTGGGATTTGGTCGATAAAAGATTATTTTTCGGGACACGGCCGCGCCTCCGCCAAGTCGAATAAAAAAGCGGCACGCCTGTACCAAACTTTTCTCAAAGCGATTTAGGCCCTTTTGACCCCCCTATAACTTCGATTTAAATAAAATAGAAGCCCGAGTATTAAGTAACCAAGAAGGCATAATATAAAAAAGTACTTTTCAAATTTTATTAAATTTGATCCAGTAGTTTAAGAATTGTATCGAGTAAAAATTTCATAGTTTTGTCATTCACTCACTTACTCACTGACCGATCATCAAAAATCTAAGGCACTATGAGCAGACCTAGTAGCGGCTATTTCAAAAATGCTTTTATAGGGTCAACGAATTTCTCAATTGTTAAATTTAAATATGTATTAAATATGTATCTAAAATGACACTATTGTTTGCACGCCTGCAGGTCAAGTACAACTTAAGATACCACTTTGTAACATCTTCATGCATCACACTGTATTTTATGCAAATAAATAAATGTTATTTTGTTATTCAAATATAGAACCCTATGTATATAGGCTTTAGTGTATTAATCAAGGATTAACTAAAATATTTTTCAATCTCGATCCGGTTTCCTAGATTCATGTGAAATGCAGTTAGCATAAATAACTAACATCAAATTATGGCGGTCACGTCGCACCTTTAGATGAAAACTCCAGTAATTCAAAAATTATGCATTAAGAGTAAGTGGCATTTAAGAAATCCTGTCTCGAACTTAAATTAACTCTCAAAAAGGCTAATATAATAAGCTAAAGAACGCATTACCCTCGGGAATGCCTCTTTAGACATTTAAAACCAGTGCTATTATTATCTCGTATATACTTGAAACAATTTTCCGTCATATCCAAAAAAATATTTTGAGTTCCTTGACTTTTCATCTAGGGGTGCGACATAATCGACAGAGCCTTAATAAGGGGTTAACAAGTGCCTCACCAGAACAGTATCCCGAAAGCGTAAACGTCCACACTAGCGTCGTACTCGCGGCCCAGCAGCTCAGGGGCCATGTGCACCGGCGTGCCGACTATGGACCCCGTGATGAGGGCCTCGGCCGCGCAGAAGCCGAGGTCGGAGAGCGAGGCGCGGTCCTGCGCGTCCAAGAGGACGTTCTTCATCTTGATGTCGCGGTGGACCAGGCCGAAGGAGTGCAGGTACCGGATGCCTGAAATAGGAGTGGTCATGTACACATGGTACACTTCGACGGGGATAATGACTGGGTAATCAAATAAAATGTTTAATAAGTCGCCTCAAGTTTTGTTGTTACAAGACTGAATTAAATGTTGGAAAAAATTGCAACTACATTTTTTTATAATGCTTTAACTTTAAATATTTCAAGAAACAGAAAAGTTGTTACCTTGTGGTGTGATCAGTGAAGTAATCTAGCGCAATAATGCGTTATTACGCCAGATTAGTTACTGATTGTTTACTGGGCTGCGGCCCAGTCAAGTGGCGCAGTAGCGGCCTGGTGCTGAAGCAGAGGCCCTGCCTCACGGCGCAGTGCAGTGACCTCAAGTGGCGCAGTGACGCAGCCGCGTGTCACAGTGGCTCACCTTCGACGATGTCGCAGCTGATCCTCAGCCTGGTACTGAAGCAGAGGCCCTGCCTCACGGCGCAGTGCAGTGACCTCAAGTGGCGCTGTGACGCAGCCACGTGTCACAGTGGCTCACCTTCGACGATGTCGCAGCTGATCCTCAGCCTGGTGCTGAAGCAGAGGCCCTGCCTCACGGCGCAGTGCAGTGACCTCAAGTGGCGCAGTGACGCAGCCGCGTGTCACAGTGGCTCACCTTCGACGATGTCGCAGCTGATCCTCAGCCTGGTACTGAAGCAGAGGCCCTGCCTCACGGCGCAGTGCAGTGACCTCAAGTGGCGCTGTGACGCAGCCACGTGTCACAGTGGCTCACCTTCGACGATGTCGCAGCTGATCCTCAGCCTGGTGCTGAAGCAGAGGCCCTGCCTCACGGCGCAGTGCAGTGACCTCAAGTGGCGCAGTGACGCAGCCGCGTGTCACAGTGGCTCACCTTCGACGATGTCGCAGCTGATCCTCAGCCTGGTACTAAAGCAGAGGCCCTGCCTCACGGCGCAGTGCAGTGACCTCAAGTGGCGCTGTGACGCAGCCGCGTGTCACAGTGGCTCACCTTCGACGATGTCGCAGCTGATCCTCAGCCTGGTGCTGAAGCAAAGGCCCTGCCTCACGGCGCAGTACAGTGACCTCAAGTGGCGCAGTGACGCAGCCGCGTGTCACAGTGGCTCACCTTCGACGATGTCGCAGCTGATCCTCAGCCTGGTGCTGAAGCAGAGGCCCTGCCTCACGGCGCAGTGCAGTGACCTCAAGTGGCGCAGTGACGCAGCCGCGTGTCACAGTGGCTCACCTTCGACGATGTCGCAGCTGATCCTCAGCCTGGTGCTGAAGCAGAGGCCCTGCCTCACGGCGCAGTGCAGTGACCTCAAGTGGCGCAGTGACGCAGCCGCGTGTCACAGTGGCTCACCTTCGACGATGTCGCAGCTGATCCTCAGCCTGGTGCTGAAGCAGAGGCCCTGCCTCACGGCGCAGTGCAGTGACCTCAAGTGGCGCAGTGACGCAGCCGCGTGTCACAGTGGCTCACCTTCGACGATGTCGCAGCTGATCCTCAGCCTGGAGCTGAAGCAGAGGCCCTGCCTCACGGCGCAGTGCAGTGACCTCAAGTGGCGCAGTGACGCAGCCGCGTGTCACAGTGGCTCACCTTCGACGATGTCGCAGCTGATCCTCAGCCTGGTGCTGAAGCAGAGGCCCTGCCTCACGGCGCAGTGCAGTGACCTCAAGTGGCGCAGTGACGCAGCCGCGTGTCACAGTGGCTCACCTTCGACGATGTCGCAGCTGATCCTCAGCCTGGAGCTGAAGCAGAGGCCCAGCCTCACGGCGCAGTGCAGTGACCTCAAGTGGCGCAGTGACGCAGCCGCGTGTCACAGTGGCTCACCTTCGACGATGTCGCAGCTGATCCTCAGCCTGGTGCTGAAGCAGAGGCCCTGCCTCACGGCGCAGTGCAGTGACCTCAAGTGGCGCAGTGACGCAGCCGCGTGTCACAGTGGCTCACCTTCGACGATGTCGCAGCTGATCCTCAGCCTGGTGCTGAAGCAGAGGCCCTGCTTCACGGCGCAGTGCAGTGACCTCAAGTGGCGCAGTGACGCAGCCGCGTGTCACAGTGGCTCACCTTCGACGATGTCGCAGCTGATCCTCAGCCTGGTGCTGAAGCAGAGGCCCTGCCTCACGGCGCAGTGCAGGTCGCGCGTCCTCCGCTCCGTGAGCAGCAGCACGCTGGGCCCGGCGCCGCTGTGTCGCTGCACGATGGACCCGTACAGGCGGACTATGCGCGGGTGAGCGGGGATACTCCTGGTGACAGTAAAAACAAAAAGCTTGTAAAGTAAAAGAAAAAAACCGTCCAAGTGCGAGTCAGACTCATGCGATCGACGGTCCGGTCCGTACCATTGATTAGTTTAACACGTCGTTTGAAAGCCACCCTTACGTATAATTATTTTACAATGGCAATAGAATTCCGCCTAGTGACAAGTTATCACCAAATCTGAAATATTTTGAAGTTTCTGTTTTTTTAATGTAGGGGTGCGAGATATCGTACCGTGTGTAAAAGAACTCCATAGCCAGTTCATGGTAGTGCCTCTTGTCTGCCGGTAGGACGGACTTGACCGCGACGTTGGAGTGCCCGCCCCACCCCCCCTTTACGGCGTACACGACACCGTACTGGCCGCGACCTGAAATATTAAACATATAGACAATATGGAAATTGATATTTAATATTAATTTATATCAAAGTTATAAGAAACTTTTTGGTTGTCTGTAAAGCCGGTTTACGGGCGGTAGTTTGGCGTGACAACGCTGCGCGGATCATGCTTCTCTCTCGTTCGTGCCGCGCTCTCGCTTGCGGAACGCGACAATCAGCGTAACGGGACAATGATGTCATCTTTTTCGTGCATGCAGCCCGTAGTATCGAGTTATTAGACGTTGTCACATCAAACGGTACCACAACACCCAGACACGAGATTTATATTCACCCATATTAAACCGACCGGGAATCGAACACGTTTCAAAATATGGAGTAACGGCAAGTCCTGCCTGCTCGCCTTACGGCTACGGAAGCCGTGAATTTTAAGGACGCTTTACCGTTTTGTATTTTTAGCGATTTTTATACTTAGTACAGTAAAATATAGTAGTAGTAAAATATATATTTATTTCATTTAAAACGTCATTAAAACTACCTACTAGAAAACTAACTACTAGGTAGGAAAACGAACTTCACCATAATGTAGCGGGTGCTGTGGCACAGGTACCATCGTTTTTACTGATTTTTTTTCTGTAACAAGTGCTTTAACATCTTACTATCAAATAAAAGCTAAGGGTGACAAGTCCAGTAATAGATTTATTATGCTGTACTTGTCGCCCTTAAGCTAGGACCTCATTACCTCTTAACATCAGGTGGGATGAGGTCAATCTTGAAGTGTAATATATAAAAAAAAGATTTTATTCTACACATAAATGATCTTGTTCAAATAATTATAGTGTAGGTATTTTAGACGAGGTTACATACCAATTTCCCTTCCTAATTCCGGCGTTCCGTGCATTAGCAAGTCACATAAAGATGTACTTTCTAGGCATAATCTGGCGAAAGATGGAGCATATCTATGACATAAAGAAAGAACAACTTTAATAGTCTAAAATTTCGTTAGAAAATGTGAAAAAAAATTTAAATCAATTTATTTTAGAGATGAAATGGATAGTTGTTTTGCCGGATACCGGATACCGAATATCCGGCCAACCTTAAGGCTGGATAGCCGAATATCCGGCCGAACATAGTCGCGTGGCGACTCGTTTCGTTACACGAGTGAATCAGTAACTAAGCGATCGGGTGGACTCGGCTGACTTCGGGCTCTTTCGTTTATGAGTGACATTAGTTGAATGAATGAATTTTTGTTGTTAGAAGACAAGCGAAACCGTCTGATACCTCTAAACGCAGATAAATTGGTATTTATTCATCATAATTTGCCCTTAGTGCAGTTTGAGTATTGATAATTTGTTTAGTTATTAAAAGTTCATGATTATTTACGTTAAATAAGGTCCCTTCTTTTTTCTTTATGTCGTATTTATTTGAAATTCGGTATCCGGCCGGATATCCGGTAACTATCCGGTATCCGGCCGGATACTGAAAATAGGCCGGATACCGGATAGTTACCGGATATCCGTTTCATCTCTAATTAATTTATGTTATTACTTGTATCTAATGTTTCTACTGACTTTATGACGTTTATTAATAAAAGCTATACCTATAAGCTATTTTCTAATAAAGTCGAAATCAATTTTTTTTTAATAATAGGTATAGATTACATAAGTAATATTTAAGAATAGTCTCTATTTAAAATGAAGCTATAATAAAAAGGTAAAATGCACAATTAGTAATAAGTTAAGTTCTTAAACAAAAGCTACCGAGTTTCTTGGCGGTATCTTCTCGATAGTTATAGGTTCCGAACTAGAGATAGCGTATAGAAAGAAAGAAAGAAACATTTATTGCTTAAAAATAAATAAATAAATGTAGAAAAGATTCACAAGTTTTACAAATAGCAAATTTAAGTTATAATTTGTTATTTCGACTCTTTATTATAATTTTTACCTTACATTAGTAATACATACTCACGTTTTCCTAATAGCTAATTTGTTGTCTTGTGCGTGGTGCAGTCTGTTTGTCAAAGCGGACTCCAGTGACGCCAGAGCTGATTGATACTTCTCGTGGGCTTCTCTCAGTCTTTCTAATATCTGTAAAAAATATATTGTACAAAAAATAGGTAATAACCTTTAACAGTCTCATTTAAGGGTCTTGATCTATGAAAACAAGTCATTATGAAAAATAAATTCATTGACGATCGCACAATTATCGGCGACCCCCCCCCCCCCCCTTTCCCTGGAAATATTTAGGAACTCGACAATCAATAACCAAAGTGAAAAAAAATAATAGTCAAATTTTTTTATTCATCATCTGTTTTTTGTTATGTCATTAATTCACTGATGTTCATCATCATCAGTGTACAGGTAAATTCTCCTCCCCCCTTTAGACTAGAAGCTGGGTACAGAGCGAGTGTCCCCCTGACCTGTGCAGAGATGACCCTGGCCAGCCGCTGCGGGCTCAGCGAGGCGGCGGCGGTGAGCGCCACCTGGCGGCGCCACACCGGGCTCAGCACGCAGCACGCGTCCTCCGCAGCACCCGCGAACTTCAGCCTACGGACAGACACACAAACATACAGTCACCGTGACGTTTGTTAAGAGCACGATCAAATTTAATCGCGTTGCGTATGCTAGACCTGCATGTCAACTGTGAAACAAAATTTTGATGACAAGAACGTACAACTTAGCATAGATGCTTTCACATTTATAGATTTTTATCTAAGATCTCCGAGGTCCCGGGTTCGATTCCCGGTTATATTTGTGTACTGGAAATTTTCATTCCCATTAGTCACCGGTGGCAATCCAACGGTTGACTGGTAGAGAATGCTTCTAGCATTAAGTCCGCCTTTTGTCCTTTTTATTTTGTGCAATAAAGTTTTTAAATAATAAATAATCCTTGTAATGGCAAGTGGGTATAAGCGCTACGCCGCTACTGAATAAACTAAAAGCTTATATTTGTGAACTGGGAATTTTCATTCCCATTTACCACCTGTGGCAATCCTTGTGGTGGAAAGTGGGAATAAACACTACGCCGCTACTAGCTAAACAAAAAGGTTATATGTGTATACTGGAAACTACATTCCCATTTGCCACCTGTGGCAATCCTTGTGGTGGAAAGTGGGAATAAACACTACGCCGCTACTAGCTAAACAAAAAGGTTATATGTGTATACTGGAAACTACATTCCCATTTGCCACCTGTGGCAATCCTTGTGGTGGAAAGTGGGAATAAACACTACGCCGCTACTAGCTAAACAAAAAGGTTATATGTGTATACTGGAAACTACATTCCCATTTGCCACCTGTGGCAATCCTTGTGGTGGAAAGTGGGAATAAACACTACGCCGCTACTAGCTAAACAAAAAGGTTATATGTGTATACTGGAAACTACATTCCCATTTGCCACCTGTGGCAATCCTTGTGGTGGAAAGTGGGAATAAACACTACGCCGCTACTAGCTAAACAAAAAGGTTATATGTGTATACTGGAAACTACATTCCCATTTGCCACCTGTGGCAATCCTTGTGGTGGAAAGTGGGAATAAACACTACGCCGCTACTAGCTAAACAAAAAGGTTATATGTGTATACTGGAAACTACATTCCCATTTGCCACCTGTGGCAATCCTTGTGGTGGAAAGTGGGAATAAACACTACGCCGCTACTAGCTAAACAAAAAGGTTATATGTGTATACTGGAAACTACATTCCCATTTGCCACCTGTGGCAATCCTTGTGGTGGAAAGTGGGAATAAACACTACGCCGCTACTAGCTAAACAAAAAGGTTATATGTGTATACTGGAAACTACATTCCCATTTGCCACCTGTGGCAATCCTTGTGGTGGAAAGTGGGAATAAACACTACGCCGCTACTAGCTAAACAAAAAGGTTATATGTGTATACTGGAAACTACATTCCCATTTGCCACCTGTGGCAATCCTTGTGGTGGAAAGTGGGAATAAACACTACGCCGCTACTAGCTAAACAAAAAGGTTATATGTGTATACTGGAAACTACATTCCCATTTGCCACCTGTGGCAATCCTTGTGGTGGAAAGTGGGAATAAACGCTTCGCCGCTACTGAGTAGGCTAAAAGGTAATATTTGGGTTATATTTTTGTACTAGGGATTTTCATTGCCATTTACCCCCGGTAGCAATCCTTGTGGCGGCAAGTGTGAATAATCGTTTCGCTGCTACTGAGTAAACCAAAAGGTTATCTGTCTTCTTACTTGTGGAACAGCATCCTTAGCGACTCCATCATGGACCTGAAGACTGAGAAGGAGGCGCAGGGCTGCAGGTCGACTTGCTTGGCCACAGATAGTAGCTGCCGCATGGCTTCGCTCGCCGGCCGCCCTCCGAGCTCCCTTTTGCAGGAGGACTCCAGGGAATCTAAACACCTGGAAGCACAGTTTAGATCTATATGGAACTATTGTGTGGAGGGTAATGGAGACATAAGCATGGTACTCAATCTTTTATTGCATCTATAGTGTTGACATGGTGTTATCTTAAAATAAGATCACTAAAGACCCTGTCGGTTGATTTATTAGTTTTTAGTTAAAAACGGGACTCTATTTCTAAGACTTCGTTGTCTGTCCGTCTGTTTGTCGCCAGGCTGTATCTTAAGAACAGTCATAGCTAGAGTTTAAATTTTCGCAGATTATGTTTTTCTATTGCCACTATAACAAAAAATACTATTGAACTGTTTTTATTTGTGATTCCTTGCAAGTTTAAGTGTATAAATTTGGTGTCAATTTGTAAGGTAAATCTCAATAGTGAATGGTATATAATATAACATATAAAATGAGCCGCATACATATATGAGCACTTACCTCTGCAATGTTCCAAAGTACGTGTCTTTAAGACAATCCACGAATTTGACTAGCTTCACACTTATCATTTGACTCAGCTTTGAGAGAACTGTGAAGAAAACACAAAAAATGTAAAGTCTAAGATTTTAAACATTAGTGGCAATGTACAATAATTGTCGCTGAGAAATGAGGAGTTACCGCTTTCACACGAAAACGATTGAATATATTTTTATGAAGTTTGATAGCTAGACAAAACAGCGACTATTTACACTTTTTCAAGAGAGGTAGGGCATAGCGATTTATCGCTCGAACTGGAGCAGCCCGACTGGTGAAATACCTCCACCTTACAGAAGACCGCAGCCAAATAACAATCACTTCTGTGTTGTTGTGTTCCTGCGTGTGAGTAAGGTTTCCAGAGCTCCTGGGGGGTGCTACATTAGCAGCAGGGGTCAAGCCTTCAAGGTAAGGGCAACAAGTCCAGTAAAGATTTATTATGCTGTACTTGTCACCCTTAAGCTAGGACCTCATTACCACTTAACATCAGGTGGGATGAGGTCAATCTTGAAGTGCAATATAAAAAAGAAACTATTGACCTGGCCTCAAGGTAAGTAGCTTAAGCACGTATGTTATAGAAACCAGAAACAACGGTAATACCACAATCGTACGTAAATGCATTTCTAAACACCCAGACACACGAAAAAATGTTATGGATGGTGATCAAATCCCTTGTTTCAGTAGCCGCAAGCGCTAACCATTGTCCTATAGAGTCAGACCTAATTTTGTTGTTTACACTTATTACCTAATTGTTTTTACCGAACTAGTCTCAAGTTTACCCGTCTGCTGCACATCAAGAACGCTTGCTTCAAGTATATGTCGCAGCGCTTACTATTTTCCCATCGGACCACTCCATATTTGACCTATCTTTTGTTGTTTGAACTAATTACCTAATTGTTTTAATGAAGTAGTTTAGAGAATTTACCCGTCTGCTGCACATCAAGGGACGCCTGCTTCAATGATATGTTCCGCGAGTTGGTGCACATGTCAGTCGCGGTGCCGCCCCACGTGCTCTGGTAGAGAGTGCCCCACATGCTGGGCGCGTCGGACTCGTTCTCGATCCGGATCGATCCGATCTGGGAGGGCACGTCCGGACACACCTCCGGTTCCGGCTACAACAATAACCCAGCAAGCTTATTCACAAAAAAATTGGTTGCCTGTAAAGTTGGTTTACAGACGGTAGTTTCAATCTCAAACTCAAATATTTCTTTATTCAAGTAGGTTACATATAACACTTTTGAATCGTCATTGAATACAATGCAAAGTGATTCTACTTCCGGTTCGGAACCTATATCTACCGAGAAGACACCGGTAAGAAACTCAGCAGATCATTTACAGTATCAGTATCTAATAGTATCTAATTACATTTAACTTATTGCTATGTGTAGCTCACTTTGGACCAAGTCATATAGTTATTGGTTTTGATGAGTGATGAAACAAATAAGTACTCAAGTAAGTTTTTACTTTCGAGAGGTAAGCTGGAGCAGACCAGTCCCCAAAGGTGGCACCTGTTCACAAGCATGACGTATGTGCCAGCCATCGTTTGACGTGACAACGCTGAGCCGATCATGCCTCGCTCTCGTTCGTGCCGCGCTCTCACTTGCGGAACGCGACAATGAGCATAACGGGACAATGACGTCATCGTTTTCGTAGATGCAGCCCGTAGTATCGAGTTATTAGTCGTAGTCACGTCCACAGTTTGGATTCGGAAACTATGTTTTGTTTCGTTCTTCATATACGCGATTAGACAGAGACAAAACATACATTTTGAAAATTCGAAAGGCTTTATCGGGAAAGTCAATTTTAAACTACCGGCAGGAAACGATGAGTGTTAAGTAGGTATATACATTTTGTTTGTCTTAGTCAAAAAGAGCTTAGGATTGACACATAATTTAAATCAAAAGCCTAAGATTATGACGCCACTTGCTTGCGTAGAGATAATATAGTATAATATAATAATTAGAATAGAATAGAAATCATCTTTATTCATGTAAACTTTACAAAAGCACTTATGAATAGTCAGTACAAATTAAGTATTCTACCGCCGTGTTCGGAATGTCGAGCCCTGGATTTAGTTATTTTTTCAAGCAGGTGAGTTTCACCATAGTACCAGAGCTACTGCGGTGTTAGAAATAATGCCGAAGCCACATTTGCTGAGGCGATACCAGCTCGAGTCAAAAGCACGTCAGACCCTCTGGTCTGACCTGCTCATATCGGTACTCTCACCGATCTTATGTCAAGGGCATAAGAACTAAAATCGAACTGCAAGTGTTCACCTTAATGTGGTGTTCACCACACTGTGTGTGAATTAATTATCCTGTATTTACTTGTTAGAGTCTATAAATATATGTAGCAGGTCGGGATGTAATGAGTGCAAATATATGGTTATATCAAAATATATTTACTAAATCACTTAATTAAACCAATTATAAAACACACACAGCGTCTTCTTTGTCATCGTCTAGCAAAATGCACCGTCTTCTGTTTATCTTCTTATTCTGTCATTCATCATTCTCTACCACTCACACCGTTCAGATATTCGTACATACATTCAACACGCTCGCTTACGTCCATATCCCACATATATGTATAGGTATATAATTATATTATACCTAATAGCACAGTAAGTTGGCTCCTCCCAGCCTGATGGTGAACAAGAAGGCACCTTGGTCCTCGAGCAGATGACACCTAGCTCGGCGGAAGTACTTCAATCAGGATCTCACCTTAGTTTTCAAAGACTCGCTCCCACTTCTAAAGTCATTCAGTATAATATCGTATTCATCGAAGTTGTAGCTCTCGCAGGTGACTGCCTCCTCGCCGTCCGACAGCGCGGACGAATCGTCCGACACGCACGAAATGTCCGACAGGTGCAGGGAGCCGGACATGTCCGAACGTCCGGACACAGAGAACAGGCGGGAGACGTGGGGCCAGGAGACGGAGGAGTCGTGGAAGCGACGGTCGCGATGCCATGGTAGATCTGTATAGAGGAAAAAATGCTGAAATAGTGATTGCTTCTAAACATTTTGGGTGAAACCTATAAACATAAGAGAGGTAGCTAGGGCATAGCGATTTATCGCTCGAACTGGAGCAGCCTGACTGGTGAAATACCTCCACCTTACAGAAGACCGCAGCCAAATAACAATCACTTCTGTGTTGTTGTGTTCCTGCGTGTGAGTAAGGTTTCCAGAGCTCCTGGGGTGTGCTACATTAGTAGCAGGGGTCAAGCCTTCAAGGTAAGGGCAACAAGTCGAATAACAGATTTATTATGCTGTACTTGTCACCCTTAAGATAGGACCTCATTACCACTTAACATCAGGTGGGATGAGGTCAATCTTGAAGTGTAATATAAAAAAAAAACATGTCTTTAACTCCTGACACAAACATGATAGGCTGTTTTAAGTTTTACGTGGCTTGTCTGCTTGTGTGTGTGTCTGTTATGTCATTGAAGCTTCCAAACGAATCATGTCCGGTTCCAATATATGAAAAACAATCCCGTTCTAGTCACGTTCTAGACAGTAATAAATTATACGACCCGTATGCTATAAACGACCGACAGACGACTGATGACAGCTGATATGGAAAGTATAAGAATAAGAGAGGTAGGGCATAGCGATTTGTCGCTCGAACTGGAGCAGCCCGACTGGTGAAATACCTTCACTTTACAGAAGACCAACCAAACCAGCCAAATAACAATCACTTCTGTGTTGTTGTGTTCCTGCGTGTGAGTAAGGTTTCCAGAGCTCCTGGGGGGTGCTACATTAGTAGCAGGGGTCAAGCATTCAAGGTAAGGGCGACAAGTCCAGTAACAGATGTATTATGCTGTACTTGTCACCCTTAAGATAGGACCTCATTATCACTTAACATCAGATGGGATGAGGTCAATCTTGAAGTGTAATATAAAAAAAAAGTCAATTTTGAAAATGGAAAGCGACAGGAATTTGAAATAAATATTAACGACTCGTAGAAAACGGACAGTAATTGGTTTAACATTACGAATCGTAAAATATTGGAACCGGGAATAAGTAAATGAAAAAAATAGTGTCCAATATTTTTCGAATACCTAGCCAGTCAACGAACTAAAAACAGCCTGTGGGCCTACCTTCAAAAACGAAATATGGCGGATCAATACGAATGCAAAATAAGCGTCATAAAAAAATATGAATGAAAATCAAAAACCACGTTTTAATTCCCAAACTTTTGATTAATCTTCAAAAACGAAACCTCTAGTTTCGTTTTCGGGAGTAGACATGGTACTTTTGATCCAATCTCTTTTGATCCAATCCGGTACTTTTAATCCAATCCGAAATTTTTTTGCAATGTATACCCCGTTCCAATATTTAAATATTTCACGAATCAAAATGTGTCAAAAATTACTATTAAGTCTGGAACGGTTTTAGCTTACGCCTCGTATAATTTATAACTATCCGTACATAAAACGGATAGTATTTTCAAATATTGGAACCTTCGTTAGCAGTGTGTCTATGTGACTGCACTTACCATCGACGCTCCAATCCATATTGTGCACCTCGGCCTTCATCTCTTTGAGAACATCTTGCATTATCTGCAACAGTTCTTGCTTCTTCTCGCCTTCGGAGAACTTCGCATTGATAGCCTATAGCAAACAAACATTGTTGTATATACAGCCAGCATCATTAATTCGTATACACCTCAGTACCTTGTCATACCAAATCTCCGCATAGCTAAAGCAAGTCAGATAGACAGTGACTTAATGTGACAAGGTACAAAGTTGTTCATGAAGTAAAGCTACTGTACCATCCAAACCATTACAAATGCTTAGAGCTGACTATTGATCTATAAGTACTAATATATAAAAATGATTAATAAACTCCCTCAAGGTATTAAATAAATAAATATTGGCAACATCACATACATTGCTCTGATTCTATGGTAAGTAGCTAAAGCACTTGTGTTACAGAAATCAGAAACAACGACGGTACCACAACACCCAGACCCGAAACAATATAGAAAAGTTCGTTTTCCATATTGACCCGACCGGGGATTGAACCCGGAACCTCAGAGATGGCGCGACGCCAAAGTCCGGCACGCTAGCCTCTCGGCTACGGAGGTCGTCAAATTATTAAGCTGAGTTACCTTTGTACAAATTTAAGACATTTGTCAAACGTTCATCATCATCATCATCAGCCTGTTGCAGTCCACTGCTGGACATAGGCCTCTCCAAATGTTCGCCACTTCGCTCGATTTTCGGCGACTCTCATCCAGCTCCCGCCAGCCGTCCTGCGCAAATCGTCACTCCATCTGGCCTGAGGGCGTCCTACACTACGTTTACCGAGGCGTGGTCTCCACTCCAGAACTCGTTTACCCCAACGGTTGTCGGCTCTGCAGCTCATATGGCCAGCCCACTGCCACTTCAGCTTGCTTATCCTGTGAGCTATGTCGATGACTTTAGTTCTCTGCCGGATCACCTCATTATGGATTCGATCCCTTAGAGAAACACCGAGCATAGCTCTTTCCATAGCCCGCTGAGTGACTTTAAGTCTGTGAACCAGTCGTGCCGTCAGTGTCCACGTCTCGGCTCCATATGTCATAACAGGTAGAACGCACTGATTGAAGACTTTTGTCTTTAGGCACTGTGGGATGGACGATGAGAAGACTCGACGTAGTTTCCCAAACGCTGCCCAGCCCAGCTGAACCCTTCTATTCACCTCGTCCTCTAGGTTGTTTCGACCCAACTGCAATTTTTGCCCGAGGTACACATATTTTTGAACAACTTCGAGGACGGCGCCTTGGACTGCAAACGTTGTCTTTTGAAAAAAGGCTACTACAAAGTAGAAGAGTATATGATGACAAGAACGTGTGGATCACTAACTAGTCTGCTCGCCTGTACTTACGTGTTTTCTATTATTTTAAAAATATATGACGCATTTTCTCAATCAATGTCAGAATTGGGCCTCGATGACGCATGTTAGTCCTACACTTCATTTAATTTAATTTAATTTACAAAAAGGTACCTGTTATTTTTTTTTTCTTCAATAATTGATTTTAAATTTTTATTTTACAATTGACAAACTAACTGTGTGTCTTAGTGCAAAATTAGTAATAAGTTTAGCTTTCATTTGTAAAAAAAAACTACTGAGTTTCTTGCCGGTATCTTCTCTTTAGTTATAGGATCCGAACCGGAGGTAGCTTAATTTGCTTTATATAGAAGTTTCATAAATATTACTGGTGTAATTAACATGAATAAAAGAATATCTTTCTTTTTAACTTCGTTTTAAGTCCTGTTTCCCGACTCGGATTCTTGCAATCGATGTCATTGTAATATTGAAGACCTCGGTGGCGCAGTGGCTAAGGTACGCGGCCAAAGCGCGAAAGGTCCCGGGTTCGATACCCGGTCGGGTCAATTTAGAAAACGAACTTTTCTAAATTGACTTGAGTCTGGGTGTGCTGGGATGACGCCCCCAGTTAGTATCCGTCGTCTGGTACTCATAGTACAAGGGAAAACCTTAGTTTGAGACCAGGTGATTGGTGTGATTGTCTGGCGCATTTATTTTATTAATATGGACTGTAGTATTCTCTGATAACTGTTTTTGCATGCGGTGTTTACCTCTGCATTTAGCCTATAACTTTATTTTTTATTTTTTCTTTATGTGCTTGTATGTAATGTAACAGTTGTTGGTGAACCTAATAAATAAATAAATATTGAATTTGAATTTTTTACATTCTCTCTGCAATAAAGGTACTCTGGGCCAATATTTAGGTAGTTTAAATAAAACATGCTCAGCTGAGCACACTTACCGGAGGCTGAGAGGTAATAGAACAGAAAAATTAACCCACTCCTTGGCTGCCCCGAACCCTCAAGGACTTTAAATCCAGCATTGTTTCTTTATTAACGACCAAATAAAAAGACTACAAGGCTTACTCTAAATAACACCAGTAACGTTTCATAAATATTACTGGTGTAATTTACAATAAAATATATTGAATTTGAATTTGGTGATAAGGGGTTCTCACCTCATAAAGTTGTTTCTCCTGAGTGGCCACATACTGTATCTTCCTGGGCACAACCTGGAGTTCACGAGCCATGTCGAACGACGCCAGGATGAAGTGCTGCAGCAACTTTAGATGCACCTGGAGACACATATATGTATGACGTATAATAAAATAGATAAATATGACAATAAATCATAAAAATCAATTATAGTTTAAAACTAAACGGTCTTCTTTTAAATTACACTTCAAGATTGACCTCACACTCATCAGGTCCTAGCTAAAGTGCGATACGTACAGCATAAAAGTATATTTTATTTGAAAACTTGATTGCACAAATAAGTACAACAGGTGCAAGGGAAATTCTCTACCAGTCAACTCTTGGGTCATACCGATGGTTTGTAAATGGGTGCGGTAATATTGAAGAAGTGTTACTGCACTTGTCGCCCTTACCTTGAAGGCTTGACCCCTGCTACTAATGTAACACCCCCCAGGAGCTTTGGAAACCTTACTCACACGCAGGAACAGAACAACACTTAAGTGATTGTTTTGGCTGCGATCTTCTGTAAGGTGGAGGTATTTTACCAGTCGGGCTGCTCCAGTTCAAGCGATAAATCGCTATGCCCTGCCTCTTACTATGTATCATTAATGTCTGATCAATTTACCTAATTTTGGCACAAACACTTTTGTTACACAAATCAGAAACAAAGACGGTACCACAACACCCAGACCCGAGAAGGTTTTTCCTTTTGTTTTGGAGATGGTATCAGTCATGCGATGATGATTATGGGGTTACGTCACTAATTCGTAACTGCGCGAATAGCAATGTTTGAGCAGTGGACTACGCATCTGTTTTTGGTCCGCATTTTAAATTATCAAAACATATGGCGTACGTTCTTTTGCATTTTCCTCCTAAAATAAAATAACGGAGGTACATTGAACTGAATTGCCGCTTGAAGTCATTAGTGGGTACATTTATTAATCACTAGTGACGTATCAAGCTCCCGCCTCGTAACTAGGCATCGTTTTATCTAAATATCGTATTAATAAAGGGTCATCTATAAAGTACGTCACATATAGAGAGGGGGGGGTCGACAAAGTGTGACATGACAAGGAGTTGGAGGGATCCTTAGATTTATGACATCACATTTAAAAAAAATCATGAGATTCGTGTGACGTACTTTATAGATGGACTCTTGTATATAGCAAATGAAAAAATATGCGTCTCATGTTTTTTTAAATTGCTTTTAAAAAATGTAAAAACGATCTACTTTTTTTATCCAGTCAGCTCCCCTAATGGTGATGTTACGCTAAATTTAACGAAATACCCCGAAACGGAACCGACAATGAAAATATGTAGTCCACGCGAAGTCGCGGGCACAGTTAGTATACTATTTATACTAATAACCAGACGCTAATTTGTTCTAACTGAGAATCGAACTCTTACATTGTTTTATTTTCTACTAGCACGCCGCAGCTTCGCTCGCGTAAGATTTTGGTAAATTTTCAACTTATTTTCCTTTCATGACAATTATACTAAAAGTAATGTAGCTTGACACCAAAAATGCATATCTTTAAACAATGTTAGAACAATTAATTTTGTTTAGCTAATCAATATTGCCGAAGAATATTTATCGCGTAACTCAGAATGAGCGATAAAAATTTAATTTGTATCACATCCCTAGCAAAAAATACCTACGTTAAAAAGATAAAATGAAACTATTTATAAACATAACAGAAGCGGATAGCTAATTTCGCAACCTCATTCATATGTCAGGATGGCCGAGCGGTCTAAGGCGCCAGACTCAAGGTTTACCTTGCTCACTGAACGTGAGTGCGAGCGTTCTGGTCCTCTCTGAGGGCGTGGGTTCGAATCCCACTTCTGACAAACCTTTTTGTGCATTTTTTTTTTGTTTTTTAACCAAACTAATTTGGTTGATTACAAGATTACATAATAATATATAAATATTTTGAAATGGAACTGGAAAACATATTTTTGATTTCTCAATATAATTTTAGTCCATCATTGCACAGTAAATTTTAAAAGACTAATTGTAGAGTGTTTAATTAATATGTCTATTTTAAATTGTATTTAATTTAACATCTAATAAGAAACAAAATTGCATGGATCAAACGAATTAATAAATATTATATTGTATTATTTAAATTTTGTTGAAACTATTATAAGCAAACATTAACTTTCTTCCTACGGAAATTTTGAATACCCTTAGTTCGTAAGCGTGAACTGAATTAATGTCAAATTAAAATTATTAAATCAAGTGGTTCCTAATCTCTTGCCAAAATTTTAACAAAAATCAAATTTTCAAAAACTTCAAAATCGAGTGTAGTTTTGTTGATTAAATTAAAATAAATAAGGAATCCACAATTCTGAAGTTAAATTAATTTAAAAACGACCATTTAAAAAAAAATAAGCATCATCATTTAGTCTGGATTTAAATGTAGGTTTGACATTTATAATTTTAGCCGTTTTTTTGACATTAAATTTGTACATACGGTAAACTCTTGCAGTCCGATTTTAGTTCTTAGGCCAAAGTCAAAGTCAATTCATTTATTCATGTAGGTTACAAGTAACACTTATGCATCGTCAGAATGAACACAAACCAAAATTGAAGCTACAGCCGGTTCGGAACCTAATCCTACCGAGAAGAACCCAGCAAGAAACTCTGTAGTTATCCTAATCATTACAATTAAACATTGTAATGCCCGCGACATAAGTGCTGTATAATGTCCAAAGTATACTCTGTGGTGTTTTCGACCGTACCACAGAATAACGATAACCTGAACTGCATGACCAGATCACTTTTAGTGTATTTTGAGTTAAATTTCGTTTACTACTGTCACTTTAGAGAATAGGAGTGGAGCATTTTGACAGGACTAAAACTTACTAAGCCAGTTAAGTCACACAGGTTTTTTCCATATATAATATACTTTCATGATCGGTTTACCCCTTTCCCCCTAAATATTCAAAACAGAAGTAGTCCATATATTATAATCCTGCTGAATTTGATTATTCTAACTTAAAAGATTAATATTTTCCCATATAAACTTTCAAATGCGATTTTACTCCCATCCCCCCTTATTTTCAAAACAAAAAGTAGCCAATATCCGTTTTAGAGATCAACGTATACTTATACTAAGTTTCATTAAAATCGGTTCAGTGGTTTAGGCGTGAAAGCCGGACAGACAAACAGACACACAGAGTTAATTTCGCATTTATAATATTAGTATGGATAATACTTACTTCGCTCAATTTGTTGCAATACTGCAGCAAATAACTCTGCCTGCACTCCGAAGAAAACTTAATGACACTTGATATCGCTGTCCTACTCTTCCCTGGGCAGTCACTGTCGCCTGCTCGCTTGCTCTTCGGGTGCTCGGTCGCGTTGCCGATGTTCACCGCTAGATGGCGCTGTTCCATGTTTTGGAGTATTTCGTTATCGTCCACTATAAGGGACTGGCTTTTGACGTGATGCTTAGGTGATGGGGGTGCTGAAACATTGAAGATTAAGATTCCATGAAGGGTAGTCAAACAAAAATACCCCTAAAACCCACAGAAAAAAATCAAGGAAACGAATCAAGAGGACAGTACCATATGTTTAAAGCTTCTTTATGAATTAGTGAACTAATAAATAAACATTGGGAAACTCATAAGTGTAGTATTATCGAATTATTAGTAAAAATTAGTAAACTTCTTAGTTTATAAAACTAATACAAATTTTCAATATCTCAATGTATCATTCAAAATTACGACCTTATTAGCATTATTGTAACTCAAACATTTTATTTTCGAAATGTACAAAGTTGTTTACTTATCGATAAAATATCAAGATTGTAGCTTGCAAATCTTCATCTACCCTCACATTCGCGCATAACACTAAACGGACAGTATCCAGTATTTAACAGGATGATAGTAATAATAAGTTAGCAGTAGCAATAATAGTAAGTAGGTCGCATTAGCAAGTAAAAAATATTGTCACGTTTTGACCGGTTCAATTAATTGAAATATTGTTACGAGCTTCGGGTTCGTGACAATAAAAACTGCCGATAAAAATTACCAAAAGTTACGCTTTAATTAAACGCCTCTAATAACAACTTTAAAACACACTAATTAAAACCACAATCGCTCCCAAGTCGCACTTCAAGATCGGTTTCGAAGTAATCACTTGTATCGCTAATTCAATACTACCCCGGTCGCAGCGAATCCCGGCGTTTTATAGTGCCGCAGGTTGTTCCCGAACCTTCCAACGTAGAAACATCCCGAATATTCCCGCGCAGTTCGGCCCCGACCGACCATAGTTCTATCATCAACTCTATGAAGTTTTGCCATTCGAAACTAGATGGCGCTGTTTGGTAAAAACATCAATCGTGGCGCGTTGAAATATGTACAATCATAACTTACACATAAGCTCCCATTGGTCGAGCAGTTCATTCATAAATGAAATTTGTTTTTCTTTCAGTCTTCTAGAGCTTATCGTAATCTTCTTTGGCTCCGGAGTTTCTTTCGTGTGTCTGGAAATAGGAATTAAAATAATAAATATCAGAAATCACACATATCTATATCACAGTAAATAGCTACTACTGTTGCATTGGCTGCGCATTAATATGGATTCAGAAACTATTTATTACTAAACCGGCTAAGTGCGAGTCGGACTCGCATACGAAGGATTTCGTACCATTGGTAAACATTAAGTAGACAAATTTCATTAAACATTACAAGTTACTTATTTACCTGTTACTTATTTATTATTAATTTATTGATATGCTTATTTAGTAACGAGCAAAATAAGCTCAGAATCAAATCTCTAAAACGAACAAAGGCTACTTTTTCATTCGAAAATAAGAATTGATGGGGTAATACCGAATACAAAAGACCGCAGCCAAATAACAATCACTTCGCTGGTAATGTGTTCCTGCGTGTGAGTAAGGTTTCCAGAGCTCCTGGGGGTTGCTATATTATAATCAAGGGTCAAGCCTTCAAGGTAAGGCCGAAAAGTCCAGTAACAGCTATTATTATGCTGCCCTTAAGCTAAGACCTCGTTACCACTTAACATCAGGTGGGATGATGTCGATCTTGAAGTGTAATATAAAAAACGATGGCACACCTTGTTCTATTCTATTCTAGAAAACATGTCACTCACCCTCTAACTCCATCTTTTAACAACTCTTGGTCACTCTCGGGCAGGTCCTCTGCGGAGTACCAGTTGTCTTCCGTGGATTCCGTGGCCTCCTCAGAAACGCTCACCTTCCTTCTCTTCTCTTCTAGAACAGGCCTGCTGTCCGAGAAGAGAACGAACATTATCTGGGCGTGGGGGTTGATGTCTTTCACTTGGTGGAGGTCGAGGCAGCTCTGGAAGATGATATTACGGAGATTTATATATTTGTCAAATTAAATATTCAAATATCTTTACGGAGTATATAGTATACTAAAGTGCCCCTACTATTTGCATTTGGATTTAATACAATAACAATGTTACTACAAGAAAACATAGTAAGTAGTTAAACACAAAGAAGCAGATCTATGATATAATTACTATGATCGCAATTAACTACCTCTTTAAAATCAAAATCACTTTTTCGATTTTATTATTTTTATAGTACTATACGCCGTACTAGCGAACTTTAAATATTACAAACAGAAAAATTTTATTTCCCCTTGCGATGCGGGAATCGAACCCACGACCTTCACGTATCGCGCGTGCTGCTCTTACCAACTGAGCTAACCGCAAGTTATCGTAGGCGATGAAATTTTTCTGCTGTATCAACCGTTAGCCTCCGGTAAGTGCCCTCTGGCGAATATGTTTAGAACTACATACTTACATCATCATACATCTTTGATTCCGTGGTTTTCAAACATTTCTGCAACGAATGTACCATGGGCCGATAAGTATGTAGTTCTAAACATATTCGGCAGAGGGCACTTACCGGAGGCTAACGGTTGATACAGCAGAAAAATTTCATCGCCTACGATAACTTGCGGTTAGCTCAGTTGGTAAGAGCAGCACGCGCGATACGTGAAGGTCGTAGGTTCGATTCCCGCATCGCAAGGGGAGATAAAATTTTTCTGTTTCTAATATTTAAAATTACTTTTGTATGAACTTGTGTATGCTTAGATCTTTGAGATACGAAACAAATTTTAATGCTGTTTAATATTGAAGCAAGTGGAAATTTTTATGTAAAATTATTATTTTATTAAGATACACATATCATAGTAAAAGTGTGATAAACAGTCTTCATGTATATATAATTGTTTTACAATAAAACTTCGTTTTAAAGTTACAAAACACGGTACCAATAGTTATTACAATAGTAAGATACTCGATAGTAAGGGTTTTTTTATAGAGTTCGTAAATTATTCTATACTTCCCCTTTCACATAGAATTTAATTTTTATAATGAATTTAATTTATTTATATTATATTTATCATGAACGTATGTATGGCTATAATTTTTATACTCTCTTAAAATATTAATTGTGTTTAATTCATTGATATTTATTATTGTTTACTTTCTTGTAATCCACAAACACACACATTCTTACTGTTACCGCACCCATAAACTACCTTCATGATCCAACCCTTGGACTGGTAAAGAATGCTTCTAGCATTAAGTTCACCTTTTGTACTTTTTTGTGCAATAAAGATTTTTTATATTGCATTTTAAGATTAACTGCTGTCTGATCCGCCGACGAGCGATCATCGGACGCACTCGCGCGCCCCCTCTCGCGACGCCGCAGTTACTAGTAAGAGAGCTGAGAGTTAGCTACGTTAAAAACTGTGTGTAAAAACTTTACCACCTAAGAAACTTTTGTTAATTGTTAATGTTTAAATTAAAGCAATTAAAAACGTTTATCAAGAAACTGTGTTTGCTTTAATCGAACGTCATAACACATAATAAAAAACGAAACAAACTCACCTCACTATTAAACACAGCCGGCCCTCCTCTCGCCTTCCACGACAGCCGCCCCACCTCACCACCAACATTAACACACTTATCACCACCATCACACTGTTCACCGTCTACCTCATCACCATCACCCTCAACATCACCACTCGACTGGTTCGCGTGGTAAAAGTTGAACAAATTCCAAAAATCCTCCACACTCCGAGTTTTACCAAAAGAATTCGGCATAAAGTTATCACTAAAAATATTCACTCCTATCTTATCGACAGCACAAATGTAAACAGGATTGTAATTCTTTAAGATAAGGTCCCGTTTTGCGTAAAGTTCGGAATGTTTCTGTTTTAGAGTCTGGAGGTTCGAGCAGGGCGGCGCGGAGTCGATGTCTGGCGGAATGATGATGGGTATCCCGTGCTTGAGGAAGAACGGGCTGTTCAGTTCCACTTCCAGCATTGTGGCTAAGTCTATGTGGTCTTGGCGAATGAGATCCTGGAAAAAATAATTTGGAAAACTTAAAATGGGTTTCATAATCCATATGAATCTAAGAGGTCCAGTTTTTATTTCTTGTTGCCAACTCTTCGTTAAGCAATAGAGATTCCGTCAGTAAAAAGATACATATATTTTTGTATATTGCACTTCAAGATTGACCTCACCCCACCTCATGTTAAGTGGTAATGAGTTCCTAGCTTAAGGGTGACAAGTACAGCATAATAAATCTGTTACTCGACTTGTTGCCCTTACCTTGAAGGCTTGACCCCTGCTACTAATGTAGCACCCCCCAGGAGCTCAGGAACCCTTACTTACACGCAGAAACACAACAACACAGAAGTGATTGTTATTTGGCTGCGGTCTTCTGTAAGGTGGAGGTATTTTACCGGTCGGGCTGCTCCAGTTCGAGCTAGAAGTTAGAGTTTAGAAGATACAAAATTTCAACTAAGGCGGTCTAGAATAAATGAAATATATTAGAATAAAATGAAACTTTATTAAATATAATGTTAGTTCAATCAATTTGCGATCGGTATTCATTTAATTACAAATAACATACAAATAAACTACTTTAGTTTTGTTACAGATATATAAGCATTAAAATACTTTTAACATTTAATTTATTTTGGAGCATGATCTTGTTATCCATATAATACTCGTATTATGACAAACATACGTTAAAACAACTGATATATGCTCCGACAATACGGGACAAGTATTTTTGCAATTTTACCTAATGAAAAAATAACATTGCAATGAAATTTCACATCACGTTGTTACAAGCCCACATACCGCAGCTTGACATAATTTTTTTTCGTATTTTTTTAATAATTCGGTAAATGGGAAAATACGTGTGTAATATTTTTAACTTTTAAACGAAAAAAAATCTGGTATTTTTAACCAATACCGCTTTCCTATTTAAAGGAAACAAGTGACAAACATACGTCCAAGAAATACATATATATAACAAAAGATTATCTGATACGAAAGATAGAAATGGCTATAAATCGAAGTTCCTAGACATGTTTATAAACAAAGTTTAATGAAATCGTGTTAATTACCGTTAAGACACGTGATTACACACTATCTCGTCTTTAGTGAACCCTAAGCTAGGTTTAACCAGTTTAATCTTGATTACAACTGATTTTAGACATAACTAGCGGCCGCCCGCGACTTCGTCCGCGTGGATTTCGGTTTCCATACAAACTTTCACCCCCCATTTCAACCCCTAACAACCCTTTTTTGGCATTAAAAAGTAGCCTATGTCCTTTCTCTCAGGCTCTATAATATGTTTTTGGTATCTTGAACCGTTTTCGCAGCGCACGCAACGGAAGCCCTCAAGGATGAATAATTTTCCCCGTTTTTTTCACATTTCCCATTATTTCTTCGTTCCTAATAGTTGTAGCGTGATGTTATATAGTCTAAAGCCTTCCTCGATAAATGGTCTATTCAACACAAAAATATTTTTTCTATTCGAACCAGTCGTTCCTGAGATTAGCGCGTTCAAACAAACCAACAAACAAACTCTTCAGCTTTATAATATTAGTATAGATATACATACCTGTTAAAGCTATCAACTGCACAAGTAAGACAATGGGAAGAATAATGACGACATCCTTAGCCGAGAGGCGAGCGTGCCGGACTTTGCCGTCGCGCCATCTCTGAGGTCCCGGGTTCGATCCCCGGGCGGGTTAATAATATGGGAAACGAACTTTTCTATATTGTCTACAATCTGGGTGTTATAGTAACGTCGTTGTTTCTGATTACTGTAACACAAGTGCTTTAGCTGCTTACCACAGAATCAGAGCAATGTCAAATTTGATGATTTGTCAAATAATATTTATAAAAAATATATCGATATCTATTTATTTATAATATTTACTATTCATAAAAAATTAAAAGGCGATAACGGTTTCAGTTCACATACGTCGAACTGTGCACAGGATAAGTAACTTAAAACATTTGTGCTATGAAAACCAAAATCACCAACCAACGGAGGTAGCACATTATACCTATAACTTAGATACATGCAAATAAAAAGCCAAGCTAAAAACAAACACAAAAAATTCATCTCCCCTTACCGTTTGGAATTCGAACCCACGACCTTCACGTATCTACCTCAAATATGAACCAGCAAGCTAGAAACTCAGCTACTTGCTTTACTCACATCGCTAAAGATCGATAAGTATGTAGTTCTAAACATATTCGGCAGAGGGTGCTTACCGGAGGCTAACGGTTGATACAACAGAAAAAAATCATCGCCTACGACAACTTGCGGTTAGCTCAGTCAAGAGCAGCACGCGCGATACCTGAAGGTCGTGGGTTCGAGCGCTGCACCGCAAGGGGAGAAGAAATTATTCTGTTTCCTCAAAATATTTAAAGTTCACTAGTGATATCGATCAAGTATACTAAAACATATTTACCTCAACAGGCAAAGTCTCCCACGGTCTTTTATTCGACTCCAATTCCTCGACCAGCTCGAACTCCGAGTTGCCCAGGGTCAGCCGCACTTGTGTAGTGGACCCATACTGGACACGGAGCTGAAATACGAAATTCAGACAATCAAATCAGTATACTATGCTCAATCGTATGTACGTCATGCTATATATTTTCTTTTGACCTATTTATTTTATTTATTTTAAAACTTTATTGCACAAATAGGTACAACAGGTGGACTTAATGCTAGGGGCATTCTCTACCAGTCAACCCTTGGGTCATGCAGATAGTTTGTATATGGGTGCGGTAACAGGGAAGAAAAAAAAAGAAATCATTTTAAACAACAATAAATTAAGCATTAAAAATAACATTACGGTATCTTTTAAATATACGATAATAAGACACATACTATATAAATTAATTAGAATATAATATATAAAATTTTAAGGTATACTTAGATTTACATAATATTGATAATTTATATATAAAAACAAATATCTACATAACTATAAATTCAGAAGATAAATAAATTGGTTCAGCAATTGACAAATTAATGACTATCAATACTTGTTAGCGAGAGAGAAGAAGTATTCACGAACTTTATTTTTAAAAATTCCCTTAGTCAGGGATTGTCGGATATCAGCGGGCAGAGCGTTCCAAAGCCGAGCGGCTTGCACAGTGAAAGACTTAGAGAAGAAGTGACTTTGATGTCGAGGAATAAAATTATAACAAGAATTGTGACTGACTTCAAACTTACTTAAACTTAAATATTTCTTTATTCAAGTAGGTAACATATAACACTTTTGAATCTTCATTAAATACAATGCATAGTGTATCTACTGCCGGTTCGGAACCTGTATCTACTGAGAAGACACCGGTAAGAAACTCAGCAGATTAGTTACAGTAGTGTAACTTATTGCTATGTGTAGCACTTTGGACCAAGTCATTTAGTTTTGTTTTGATGAGTGATGAAACAATTAAGTTGTCAAGAAAGTATTTACTTTCGAAAGGTAAGCTGGAGCAGACCAGTCCCCAAAGGTGGCTACTGTTCACAAGCATGACGTATGTGCCAGCCATCGCTTCGCTCAACCATATTGAAGGGAATGTAACCACCCGCCACATACGTTATATATGGATTAATAAATAGCCTTACCCATTTGCAACCCCTCGGAAGGTTATCAGGCAACAGCCTCCTGCCGAGGAGGCAGTGCAGCAGCCGCGCCCTGGCTGCAGCACTAGTGCCCAGCACGACCAGCGCCGCCGGCCGCGCCACAAACGCGCTGATGTCCTGCATAGATGCCATTATCTCCGGCTCTGGAAAACAAATCATGGAAAGATTGCAAAGTAACAGCAAGTTCATCTCCCATTGCAGTGTGAGATTTGAACTCACGACCATCACGTATCGCGCGTGCTGCTTTTCTAACTCAAGTTATTTTCTGAAGCACCGAAATACATAACCAATTTCAATAAATAACCGTTAGGTGGAGATTTACTATTAAAACACCACCAACTTGCGATTTGGAGTTAAGAGCATCGTGGCCGATATATGTATACTAGCTGTGCCCGCGATTTTGTTCGCGTAGACTGCATGTTTTCAAAACAAAAAGTAACCTATGTCCGTTCTAGAGGTTCGACGTATACCTATACCAAATTTTATTAAAATCGGTTGAGAGGTTTAACCTGGGAAGCGTTACGACAGATAGAGTTACTTTCGCATTATAATATTAGTAGGTAGGGATTGCCAGGGATGCCAGCATTTTGGAGTGCCAGGATGAGAAATGCGCAGTGTTTTCTGTTCATTTCAGAGCGGAGGGGTACCACAAACATGGATCATGGAATCCAGACACTATCAAAGAGGGTCAAGGTTAGAAAACGAAAAAACACGGAAGAATACCCGTCATACTAACATCATTCGAATATCGTCACCAAAACACACACAAATGTAAAGCACACAAGCAATAGATACGCAGTATAGTAATAAAGTATCGACACTTGAAAAAAATCTTTAAGGCTAATGCGTTTAGGTCGATAAATAGACAGGGTTCGTTAGTTACCTCATTTCGTAGAAAGGGATGGAACACGCGCTGTGATTGGTCCGCGCATCCTTGGAAACGGTATGAGCAACGTGGCTAGCCCACTTTTTAACACGCTTTTATTAGCTCGGGTTGTATGTATCTATGTATGTAACGGAATCTTTGAATCTTAATTTGACCCACTTCCCGGTCTTTGATTAAGATGAAATTTTGCAAACGCTCTGAGTTCTGATGACAATACATGACTAGCTAAGAAACGTCATTACAAATCCAATATGGCGGCCTCCCCAAGATGGCGAACTGACTGTTTGAAATGCACTTCCATGATATGGGTATCAAAAGAAAGGGTTTGCTCTAAGGAATACGAAAAAAATAGTCACGTGATTCAAATCCAATATGGCGGGCGTCCAAGATAACGGACAGGCTATTTGAAATGCACCCCTATGATATGGGTATTAAATGAAAGGGTTTGCTGAATGGGATACGAAAAAGAATTATATAATTATTGATACATGAGAAAACTAAAAAGTAGAAAATAAAAATAAAAGTTTAAAAAACTAAAAAACACGCTTTTAGCTCGCACTAAAAATTACAAAATAATTCAGACATTTAAGAAAGAAAGCGTGGAGCGTTTTGTCCAAAAAGAGTAAAGATAACATAAACGCTCCACGCTTTCTTTCTTAAATGTCTGAATTATTTTGTAATTTTTAGTGCGAGCTAAAAGCGTGTTTTTTAGTTTTTTAAACTATTATTTTTTTAAACCACGCCCAGCGTGCCTAAATTTTTGTGGTGCTATTTTCAAGCGTTAGGAATGCTTCTGTTTTTTTCGTTCACTGGTCAAAGTATGTATCCCCTTGAGCTTGTATTTCTCGGCAACTTACCCAAATGCACTATATCATGGACCTCATTGAGCGCGCGCAAGGTGTCGCGGAACAGGCCGCGAAGCGCACGCGCAGAATGAGCGCGCTCGCCGCCCGCCATAGTGAACACGTCTTACGCCAACTCATGCGATACCTGAAACAACATATAGTATTAGGTAGTACCTAGAGTTTGCAAAGGTTGCCCTTTTAGACATCCACCGGGCATTTTCTACAAGTTTTCGTATCCGGTCACCTGGCCCGTTATGAATAGGCCCGGTGGATGTATTAAAAGACACCAGTTGGCAAACCGGGCCCGGCCAGCAGTACCACATCACTGTACCACCGAGGGTACTTTGGTTTACCCCAGTTAATCACAGCATCACTCTATATGAGGTCAAGAGAAGGTAGTCTCTGCGACGAAAATTCCCTACTTCAAACAAGAAACAAGAAATCTTTTGACTGTCTTAAAGTAAGTATTCATCATCGATGCTGAAAGTGCAGTTATAACCCGAATGGTTGGTCATTGACAATAGGTACCACACCAAATACAATACATTGTAAGTTGTGTCCATTTATTTACGAGCACCAAAATATGAAACGCCATAAAAGGTTACTTACTATTTACCGAATTGCCACACTTTACCGAACAACGAACGTTTCATTCAGCAAATCGTCGTTCGGTGATAAATAAATATTGGACAACATCACATACATTGCTCTGATTCTGTGGTAAGTAGCTAAAGCACTTGTATTACAGAAATCAGAAACAATGACGGTACCACAACACCCAGACCCGAGACAATACAGAAAAGTTCGTTTCCCATATTGACCCGACCGGGGATCGAACCCGGGACCTCAGAGATGGCGCGACGCCAAAGTCCAGCACGCTCGCCTCTGGGCTACGGAGGTCGTCAAAAAAGATTCGGTAAACTGACAGGTAACCGTCATAATGACAGCTCTTTTATTAAATTCAATTCAATATTATTTTATTCGTGTAAATTACATCAGTAATATTCATGAAACGTCTATATAATGCAATTGACGCTACCTATTATTATGTTGACGTAAAATCTCAATTATCTCGTCATTAGACCAGCTCGCCCTAACTATGGCTTTATTTAGCTTCAATAATTTATACTATTTCTGTCGATGACATCATAGCGCTAGATTATCTGCTTGACAATAGGCGGATTTAAGTTTTGCGCACACGCAGATTTCTGCGGAAAAGAATTGCTGTTGAATCAAATCAAATCAATCTAAACGTAAGTAAGTAAAAATCATAATAAAAAACAATAAACTAAACATTTTAAATAACATAACGGTATCTACGTCACGTTTTATTGCAATGTTTATAGCCCAGTTCCAATATGTTACGATTCGTAATGTGTCTAAAATGACTACCGTTCCATTATTTACTTTCCTGTCATCTGTCGTCCTTCGGTCCTTTTTAGCTTACACCTCGTATAATTTGATTACTATCCATAGATAGATTAACTTTATTGCACAGAAAATTTACAGAAATTGGTTTTACAGACATAATTAAGTAGGTACAATTCAGAACTAATCTTTTATTCAATATTGAAATCTGCATAAGCGGTTTCAAATTTGAAGTTCGCTTCCAATTTAGGTCTTTCTTAAGAGTATTCCATTCCGGATATCCCATAGCTTCCGCAACAATTTCATATTATGTTCAAAACACTGACCTTTGAAATTAATATACAATTCTCGCATAGTGATCAAACATGCATATGGTAACAAATAGTATAAGATGACGTTATTGCACTTGACTCACCGTAACGTCATCTGCATACATGTTGCAATGGTTACACTTGGAGACGCAATAACAAATGTATCACAGGCCTAGTGGAAAACTTATTAACGTTTTAAGCCGTGGGTTTGAGTCCCACTTAGGGTAAGCCAGCTTGTAATTTTCGTAATTCCATTCAAAGTCAAACTCAAATATTACTTTATTCAAGTAGGTTACATGTAACAATTTAGAATCTTTTAATATAATTTTACGGGTCAAAACGCGACACCATATTTATGAGTAAGCTCGTGAGCACGGTTTGTGCAACCTGACCGAAACGTCGGGCAGTAAGTAGTTCATTTTAACTATTGAATAAAAATTCTGTCGCATTTTGACCCGTTAAATTATTTTATATGTTTAAAATGGAACGCGATAGTCTTAACAGTTTAGAATCGTCATTGAATATAATGCAAAGTGATTCTACCGGTTCAGAACCTAAATCTACCGTGAAAACGCCGGTCATTGGATTAATAACAGTCTTAAAATAGACAAACTACTCTCCATGTATTGGTGGAAAGTTAGTAATTAGTTTCAAGTATACCTTTTATTCTTTTGTTTATTTTTTATTGATGGCCCTTGGAGGAGGCCTTTTGCACTGCAGTCTTTATCACATAATATCAAGTGTATAAGGTCGGGTCAATGCACACGGATACAGTGGAACAATCTTGACATTAAACCGTTATCAGTGCAACCTTAAACTAATGCACCCACCATCGGCAACTCTTCAGCAAAAATGAACGTTAACTGATGCAGATAAGTGTACTAATTGTTTGCGCTATTGGTTTTTATTTCTCATCCTTGCAAGCGTAGCATGCGCCACGCGACTAAATTTTATCGCGCTCTTATCAAACGTCAAAATCGATTTAAATCAGTGCGTCACCTACTGATTGGCTGAAAATACGAGTGCGGTGTGCTATTACCCAATCAACGGTATAGAAACTTTTGCCGTCTCATGCGACGAATTTGATGTATTGCGCATGCTAGGCCCGCTGGAAAGCTATAGAGCGCTAAATAGACCCATGTTCTGTCGTGAATGTAGGTAGCTTGCTATTTAGTAGGTACACATGGAATGGATTTCTTAAGATAAATTATTAGTACACCTCCACACCATTTATAGATAAAACAATAAAATCAAAACAAAAAGTAGTCTATGTCCTTTCTTGAGGTTTAACGCTAGTTAATTCTAAAAATCTTAGTTTCTTTTTTTTTATATTGCACTTCAAGATTGACCTCATCCCACCTGATGTTAAGTGGTAATAAGGTCCTAGCTTAAGGGTGACACGTACAGCATAATAAATAGCACCTCCCAGGAGCTCTGGAAACTTTTTTACTTTACTCACACGCAGGAACACAACAACACAGAAGTGTTTGTTATTTGGCTGCGGTCTTCTGTAAGGTGGAGGTATTTCACCAGTCGAGCTGCTCCAATTCGAGCGATAAATCGCTATGCCCTACCTCTCTTAAAACAATTCTTTTTCTTCTTATTTATTTCTGAACAACATTGGAGAGAATTCAAAACAACACAACAAACACCAACTAGTTAGTCATTCCGTCCGTCCGTTATCTAGCTTCCTCGATAACTTACCAGAGGAAAGGTTAATGCATCGTTGCTCGATAACTTAATTGTATTAGACGGTTAATTAGCAAACAGAAAGCGAAACGAAACAGCTCCTATTGAGCTGGGATAGACGCTATTTTCGGGGATCACGTAGCATTTCTGCTTTGATGTGTTTTAGCAAATTAGGAAGAAACCTGCTACCTACGTTCATTATTAGTGGAAGCTACACGTGACTAGGATTCTTAGTTAGTCATCCATGCTAGAAATTTAATTACTTTATTATTATTGACGCACAGCCGATTTCGGCTATTCCAATATTTGAAAAACGATCCGTTCTTTTTACGGATAGTGATAAATTATACGAGACGTAAGCTAAAAAAGATTGACGGACGACTGATGACAGCTGATATGGAAACTAAAGTTGGATCCGACGTCTACATATCGCCATCCAGTGTATTTTTCATGCGCAAACACACACTTTTAAGGGAGGCAGGGCAAACCGAGTTATCACTCGAACTAGAGCAGCCCGGCAGGTGAAATACCTCCTTACAGAAGACCGCACCCAAATAACAATCACTTCTGTGTTGTTGTGTTCCTGCGTGTGAGCAAGGTTTCCAGAGCTCTTGGAGAGTGCTACATTAGTAGCAGGGGTCAAGCCTTAAAGGTAAGGGCGACAAGTCCAGTAACAGATTTATTATCCTGTACTTGCAGCCCTTAAGCTAGAACCTCATTACCACTTAACATCAGGTGGGATGAGGTCAATCTTGAAGTATGATACAAAAAAAAAACGTGAAATGTGAACGTGAACGTGCGTACCGCTCGCAACGCACATGACCTTGATGACCAATCTCGAGATATCGTGAACAATAATTGTTTTATCATTGAAAACAATAAATAAAAAACAATTCAACATTTAAAAAGAGAAGTAGGGCATAACGATTTATCGTTCGAATTGGAGCAGCCCAACTGGTGAAATATCTTACAGAAACCCGCAGCCAAACGTCGAAATAATTGTGTTCCTGCGCGTGAGTAAGGTTTCCGGAGCTCCGCGGGGGGGGTGCTACATTAGTAGCAGAGGTCAAGCCTTCAAGTAAAGGGCGACAAGTCCAATAACAGATTTAATATGCTGTACTTGTCACCCTTAAGGTCCTAAACCATTACATGTCAATCTTTAAGTGTGAATTATAATTAAAACCTTGACGTCCTGCGGACTAAGCAAATTATCAGTAACTCAAAAACAAGATAATCGTGTCGACAGTAATTTACCTCTGCGAGGTACTACACTTTCCAAAATTTTGAAATGATCTAAAAATAATTATAAATTCATTGACGCGTGTGTTGGAATGTAACACAATGTTAACATTATGTTATCTGTGTCGGAGCAATATTGCTCCGATGATGGTAAGTAGCTAAAGCACTTGTGCAACAGTAATCAGAAACAGTTATAGTTCGTTTTCCATATTGAACCGACCGGGAATCGAAACCTAATGAATACATTGTTACTTTACATAAAAACTAGTTAATGAATATCGATGATATTTGGCAGCAAGACAGATCCGATACTAGAATAGTAAATATACCTTTTATACCGAAATTATGCGAACAAAGTCGAAGGTAAAAAGTAGTTTGCTATACAGCTCACTTTATTATGACTTGCCTACTGCTCGCAGCGCTCATGATCTTACAGGCCTAGCATGCGCAATATATGTCAAATTTATCACATGAGACGACAAAAGTTTCGTTACTGTTGATTGGCTAATAGCACACTGCACTCGTATTTTCAGCCAATCAGCAGCTAACGCACTTACTTCAATCGCTTTTGACGTTTGTTATGAGCGCGTTAAAATTTAGTCACGTGGCGCATGCTAGGCCTGTTAGACAGAGATGACCCATCTCGAGATATCGTGAACAATAATTGTTAAATTATGTGATAATGAAAATGATACATGAAAAACAATTTAACTTTTAGAATTTTATATTGCGCGGATAACTACCATCAGTATAAACGGAATTGTTTTTGAGGTTTGTAAATCAGCTGTCGTTTGTCAATCCCCCCCCCCCTTCCCCTCTTCCTTTAAATTTATCTTTAAAAGAAACACCTGTCAAGCTTAAACCTTCACCATCAACAACTAAATGAATAATCGTGATTATTAATAAACACTGACTACTGATGTTTACGTCGACCAAGGTAATCGCCCTTAGGGTTATCTAAGAAGGCCCAGGAGTACTTGCAAGACTCTACCTCTTGCTAGGAACTTGGAAAAATATTGAGTGCATGTGCACCTAGAATTTGCGACAGCCTTCAGCGTAAGTCTGCGATTGGCGATGCTAAAGAGCAAGGATATATAATACTAGCGGAGTGTCACGGCGTTACCCGGGTACTATCCCCGATTAAGGGTTCTTTACCCAAATGGCGAAAAACGGAACCCTCATAAACTCATCATGTCTGTCTGTCTGTCCATCCTACTTTTCGAAACTATAAGATCTTTACTGTTGAAACTTTGTATGTTGTGTGTAGATGTATGCTGTGAACCGGGTTAAGATTTTTTTACAGAAATAGAAAAAAAAAACAATCAATTTTAGGGGCTCATCATACTTAAGACTGAAACTCAACATTTTTTATTCTTCAAACAAATGATAAAAAAAATGAGTGGGTTATCTATTGGGTAGGTCTCCAAAAATGATATTGAGGTTTCGAATATATTTATTTTCTTAATTTAATAGTTTGCACCAGAGACACTTTCAAAGTGGTAATTTATAAAATAATAAAATGATGAAACTAACAAAAAAATAAAACCATGCAAATTTCCACCGAAAATTGGTTTGAACGAGATCTAGTAAGTAGTTTTTAAGGTTCCGTCCGAAAGGGTAAAAACGAAACCCTATTACTAAGACTTTGCTGTCTGTCTATCCATTCATCTGTATGTTTGCCACCAGGCTGTATCTGAATAACCGTTCCGGTATGGAACCATAATGATGATGCTAAGCCATGATCAATAGAACGTAACCACTTGAGTCTTTATTATGTTACCGTAAGATTCACTTTAGAGATAAGTTGCATACAAATAAGTGCATGTGAATACATAGGTTACTCTATTTTTCTTTAATTGCTATATTTTTTATTATATGCCTTCTAATTTTATAAAATGCTAGTTTTAGTCAGTACTCTGTAAATATTATTAGTCTAATCAAACATCCTTTATGATATAATATTAATAACTACACATTGTCTATTGTTTTATAGAACAAGGGTTTTCCCTGTAGTGACAAGTGTCTAATATACGCAATACCTACACAACAAAACCATTAAATGTATGATTGTGCAATTGTTGGCAAACCAATAAATAAATAAATAAATAAATAAAATAAATAAACAAATAAACGGCAGATTTTCAAAGTATTACTGCAAGTCTGTCTGTGTGTACATACTGTACGTGCAAGTGTTTCCAGATGTGCTTTAACATAAAAGAAAAACTATTAAGTTTATTACTGGTTCTTTTCGATAGCATCAACATTCCAAACATGACAGTTTAACTTGACCTAATTTATAAATGCTATTGTAAAAGTTTATGTAAATAAAGACATTTAATATTTATAATTCTTTTTGTAATGTATCTTATATTCAGTAACTTATGTAAAGCAACACCAAACTAAGTTATCCCTACTAATATTATAAATGCGAAAGTAACTCTGTCTGTCTGTCTGTTACACTTTCCTGCTTAAACCTCTCAACTGATTTTGATGAAATTTGGTATAGGTATACGTTGAATCTCAAGAACGGGGGAGGGGGTAATACCACCTTTGAAAGTTTATATGGAAAAATGTTTATTTTTGAAGTTAGAGATATGAAATTTGGCACAAATATAGCTGGAAACTTGGATTAAAATATAGACTTTTATTTGTTTCGAATATTAGGGGAGAAAGGGGTAAAACCGACCATGAAAGGATGTAGTCCACGCGAACGAAGTCGCGGGCACAGCTAGTGTTTTATAAGGCATAAAAACCAAACAAAGAGGAAATACATAGTCCAGTACAAATGGACGGAATGGGTAGATAGATATAGATCCAATATTTAAAATATGTTAACAGGGTAAAATGTGACAACATTTTTTATTAAAACAAAGTCCTTAATGCCCAACAATTCGGCTAGGTTGCACCAAAGTTTTAAATTCTATAGACATATTTGTACCTATACAGTTAATAGCCTCTCCCCACAATCTTCAAATCGAAAAGACTGGATGCTGAAAGCTCATAGTCTTAAAATGGGTTACATTTGATGAGAAAGGATCCCTTGAACATTAAGAACATTCAAATACACAACAGACATATTCAGTCAGCAGCAACGTATATATAAATAAATGATAAAATATATGTAAGTAATTTATTTTTCTCCGATGCACTTTGTCCCACATTTTAATTTGTCAACTTTAATGCTCACATTATTAACAGGTTAATTAAAGGTTTCTAATTCTACTGTGTAACATATCAATACTATTGCCACTGCATACACTTTCCTGAAATCTAACATAATATTACCAAACATTTTGCACACACAACAAATTATCGAGTAAATAAATATATACAATTGCCTAACTAACATAAATAAATTGTAATCTGCTCCTCTGAAGCTAACAAAAAGAAACAAATACTGTGGGAATACAACTGTCGGAACCAGTCTTGCAACTACGCGCATTTTGTACACAAAAGCATGTCAAACTACCTACTTTCGACTTTATACCGCCCCTATTACCAGGGCATAAGGACTATTATGGAACAGCAAGTGTGTCCCTCGACGTCCTGTCGTGTGTACCTACAGAATAAACACAACAACTACCCAAGTACCGGTTGCGTGAGACGATTATTGTGTTGCGAAATTCGAAGGTACACTAAAAAAGTTACCATAGTACTTAAAAACCAGACATTTTAATGTTGTCTGCAACAACCATTTCCTAATACAACACGCTGGCAGTAAATTAGGTCGAAATGCACTCACCCAGAAATGAAATCGGAAAGTTTGTTGGTAATCTAATTAATATAAACACTTGGAAAGTTATACTTGTTTAGCACAATTCACTTAAATAACGGTGGAAATAAGGCACCAGGTTCGCCTGTCGGTATTTTAATGTCTTCTTGATTAAACAAAACACATTGTTATTGGTAAATAAAATTAGCACAAGGAGAGAAAAACAATAAAAAACATAAAGCCTTGGAGACGAGCGAGTCGAAGCCAAAATACGCGATTGCTCTGACAGCCGACAGCAAATGTCAAGTCAAGTCCACTGACAGTGGCAGCTGTCAGCTGATTAGGGATACCATTTTAACATTAAAATTTCTCTTTTCTTGTTCCTTCCTGTTTTCAATAAATTCTCCTTAAAAAGTCGGTTAAAACGAGTATTGTTTGCTTTATTACCTACATGCTACAATTTTGTTATAACCCGTTATATTGAGAAGGATGAATTTCTTTGAAATTTATATTCTTTGTTAAACCCAAAGTCTTACATAATTTTAACGTAAAATATTTTTAAGAATAAAAAAACCTTCTTTATCTTTTAATCTAACAGAATAGCTTGTAAAAGATTGAAGTAATTCCTTTGTACTCATATATTCCGGCTTAATTCCTGTGTTTTTTCTTAATTGGATTACTGCACGCATTTATCTAAAGTCTATGATTTCAACATTTCTGAATTCTAAACCATCCAAATAATAATCTGCTGAACTTTTAATTTCATAGTCACTTAGGTACTAAAAACGAAATCTTTAGTAGTTTAGCTCAATTATGGCAATACTGTAATCCTGCAAATGTCAAATGAAGTTTTAATGTTTTATTGGTTTAAGAAATACAATTATAAATCATAGACGTCTTAAGATTTACGATTTAATATTTAAACAGTAAACGTTGCTTTGAATACTTCAGCATTGATGAAGGAAAGGCAAAAGATATATTTTTTAAAATATTATAGAGAAACTTATGAAAGACCCGCACATGTAGATATAAATCTTCGTTGTAGAGTTATATTTATTTATAGCAATCTATTTAAAAAGCAATTGGACCTATTAAAAGTAATAAAATGTTACGAAATGTCCCGGCGAACTTCGTTTAGCCTTAGAGAATTTTTCCCGCTTTGAAATTTTTCAAATTTTACCAAGGATCCCTAATTTTGTAGCCTATATCAAATTGGAAGAATGTAGCATTCAATTGGTGAAAGAATTTTTTAAATCGGCCCATTAGTTTTTGAGCCTATTCATTGCAAACATACAAAAATAGGTACAAATCTTTTTTCTTTATAATATTAGTGTAGCGTAGATAATAATCTTAGTAGAAATCCAATGCTTATATCGACTTAATTATAAATGTGTCCTATTCAAAGGGAATTGGTCCAAAAAACAGAAAATAAACTTTTAAAATTGAAGTTTTAACTAATAAAATATGCTTCGACTTCGACTAATCTTAGCCTGGATTGGTTGCAGAGCATTTTGCTAAATTTGGGAATAAGTAGGTACTTAGCAAAGGCAGATCCAGGGGGAGGGTCATGGGGGTCATGACCCCCCCTGAAAGGTGCAGTGCAAGAATTTACATGTGTTAGAGTAATCAGAAACAATCACGAAAATACCATAACACCAAGACCCGAAACAGTAAAAAAAATCGTACTTCATTTCTCTTAGTAATCCGATTGCAAATGGAAACCGTTCGTTTTTAAGTATTTTGAAGGAACAGAAAAAAATCCTCTCCTCTTGCGGTGTGGGGCTCGAACCTGGTTTACTGAACTTTATCGTTGTGAATTTGGTAGATAACGATAATATGACGTCAAAGATTGCCAGAGTAATCATCCTTCATACACCTTTCTAAAGATAACAGATCTTTTATTATGTAGTCATTATGTGAAGTATATAACTGGAAAGTATTTTATTAAAATAGCGATATAGTTTCTAAAAGTTAAGTCCGTTTTAAAGCTTATAATTGGATGTTCGCAGAGTACATTGAGCGTTACATCAACTCACCCTTATTCGCGTTTTATATGCATTCGACATTACGATACACACATTAATGTGATCGCTGAAGGTACACGATACGCTACATAAGGCATCACAGGTTGAAATTGTTGGGAAAAATTGTAGAGAGATTTACAGACAATTGATATTACCTGCAGATATTCATAACCCACCAAATTTCACGCTGACGACTATTTTATCAGCTAGGTTGTTCAGCCAGAATTAAAAACTTAACGTTTCCAACCATAAAGTTTGTTAAAACTTAACAATTCATTTCCTTGTTAACTAAATAATTTAAACTTTCCTAAATGTTTTGTAACGACGTTGTTCTAGGCAAACTGTTTATACTGCTTATATTATGCAGGTAGGTAAAAATGTACTGCTGTAGCTATGCAAGTAAATACTGCTTAAAGTATACAATACACTAGTAAGAAAAATAAAAGTTTAGTGCAAGAAACGGCATCAAATGTAGGTAGGTAGGTAGGTACCTACATTTGTTGAAAGATTCTAGCGAACTGTCATTTTCGTGTCTTGAATACTTCGGTCTTAATTTATGATCAAAGATTAAACATCATCGTTACAAAGATGCCAATTTCCGGAACCACGAAACTCAAAAGTTTTATCAAAAAGAACCCACAGTTTCACGGAGAGAACCTGAAAACAGCGCCACCTACAGCCGCAATCCGGAACCAAACTAAACTCGAACCAAACAGAATGGCCAAGCGATGTCAACCGATGACCTAATTCCCTAGCCCAGTAAAAATAGCAGTCGACAATAGCTCAAACACTATTTATAGTGCGTATCTCAAAAATCTCCAACACAATCTTATCTCGCCACTTGTTTTCCAAAGCAGTGTCAACTCTGAACACACTTGCGTAGTCAGTGAGTCGCGCAACCCGCAAAATCGATACACGCCATTCAGCGCTCGGTTGTTTTCCACAAAGCTCGCTTCCCACAGTTTTAGTTTAATAAACAAAAGAACATGGTAAATTAAAATGGAAACTACCGGCAAGAGGTACATTAGGAGTGAATCTGCAAGCTGTGCCCACATGGTGGAAGAGAGTGCTGCTCATTGCAGAAAGAGTGCGGACCCACATGAAAAGTTGAAGGCTTTGTTAAATTCCCCTGAGGAGGACACTGATGACTCCCTCCCGCCTACGGACGCTCCTAAGTTCGGGACTGTGATACACAATAGGATCTTTGTGGGGGGTTTCTCTTTGACTACGACTGATGAGGATCTTTGGAAGTTCTTTTCCACTTTCGCGACGGTGACGGCGGCGCGAGTGATTTATGATAGGGCTGGTGTTTCAAAGTGTTATGGATTCGTGACGTTCGCAAGTCCAAGAGTGGCCAGGCTGATGGTGAAGCAGGTATGTCTTTGTGTCTGCTTGTCTTACTATAAGCTCGACATCTGCGAGGAAAGCTAAGAGAAAGCTTGCTTATAACGTTGCCGTTGGGGCGTGATTCTACCAAAAATACCATTGTCTGTTTTCGGGAGTTTTATTGGCACCTTTTCGTATTTTAATAAAACAACTTTACCATTATTTTAATACATGAATCAGTCGTGAAAGTATTTAAGCACATCGATTTGAATAGGTTTAAAACAAAAATAATTACAGGTCTATTTTTATCCCGGAAATAGTTCTAATTAGTGCCTGGGTAACGTGTTACGATTTGAAGTCTTGATTGATTTTCTTATAGGAATAGATTTTGCGTGTTCTTAGTAATGTAATAAATATGATCTAGTGATAAATTGCATCGTAGCGTTATCGTTGATAATCATGTCGAAAAGATCATGTTAAATGTATCATTTGTTAAATGAAATGTTTATAGAAAGGCAGTTTTACATGTACAGTTTTACCATTATAAAGGAAGTGGCTAATAGTGACCTCTTGCCAAGAAAATAACGTCGGTTTGAAGCGAGATAGCGTGTTTAAGCATAAAATTACATCTCTAGAACATATTACTTACTCTGGCAGTTGGCAGGTAGATAACATAAAATCTCATAGTTGACGGAGTAAAAGATAAACTACATTTTAATATCTGGCCTCGAATGCTCGATGGTACAATCATTGCAAGTTTGCTGTTGTTGAAGCAACGATCGGAGGTTTAACAAATTTCGTGTGATTAACATTATTATGGTAGACTAGCTGCCTGCCGCGGCTCCGCACGCGTGCTATTTCCATTTTTTCAACCGATTCATCGCTCCGATTATTTACAGCGTAATGGTATATACCTAGACTACTAACTGTGCCCGCGACTTCGTTCGCGTGGACTACACCCTTTCATGGTCGGTTTCACCTCTATCTCCCCTAATATTCGAAACAAGAAGTAGTCTATATTTTAATCCAAGTTTCGAGCTATATTTGTGCCAAATTTCACATTTCTAACTTAAAAAATAAACATTTTCCCATATAAACTTTCAAAGGTGGTATTATCCCCATCCCCCCTTATTTTTTAGCCTCTGTCTTTCGTTGAGGTTCAACGTATTCCTGTACCAAATTTCATCAAAACGGTTGAGAGGTTTAAGCGAGAAAGTGGAGCAGGCAGACAGACAGAGTTACTTTCGCATTTATAGTATTAGTACGGACTGGTTGGGATAGCCTTCCTCGATAAATGGACTATCAAACACATACATATTTTTTCAATTCAAACCAGTAATTTTTGAGATTAACACGTTCAAACATACAAACATTTCACATTTGTAATATTAGTATAGATAACTAAAATTTTGTGTTTGGTGCAACATCTAAATTACCAAAAAATATCAGACACATTATAAAACAAAAATGTTCTAAGATCCATTGCGTTAAAGCGTGACGTCACTGTACAGTTTTTACGAAATAGTGACGTAGACATAACTCCACTGAACTTTGTTGCCCTGTAATATTTTTTGTTTACATGTTGAAGCAAAAAATAAATTGTTATTGTGTTTTGAAAACCGAACTAACAAACTAAATAAATCTTTATTTTGTCCCAGTCATTATTCCCATTATTTGGGGAGTATCCTCATTATTTGGATGTATAAGTATGTATCTACTAATGCATTTAAGTACAGGGATTGGCTTTCGTCGAGAGATGGAGGGAAAAGCATGATCAATCCGATTTATTTGTATATGACTGGCTGGCTGGCGAACGTGGTTCAGCCAAATTTTTGCCGATTATCTTTTTTAAACCTTCCTTGGACCTCCACGATTACGTCTGCCCGTTCTGTAGTTTCAGCAAGACTCAAAGTCAAATTATTTATTGCATATCATGAATGAGACAAATGAGCTCAAACTGGATATAAGTGTCCAGGGAATCCTTGGAAAGCTGTAGAGCCGGGTGTTTTATCATGAAGTAGTATCAGTTATCACGTGACTTCGGCAAGCTTAATGGCTATTATCCCTATCGCTTAATAAATGCGAATAAATGCGAAAGTAACTCTGTCTGTCTGTAACGCTTTCCCGCTTAAACCTCTCAACCGATTTTGACAAAATTTGGTATAGGTATACGTTGAACCTCAAGAACGCATATAGGCTACTTTTTGTTAGAAAATAAGGGGGGGGGGGAATGGGAACACCAACAAAATATTAAACATTCCACAGATCAGAGAGACAGATACATGTAGGCATGTGGTATTGTAACGAAGCTTTTACAAAAAATCTTACATCTGTAATATGATAAAAAGTATAGAATATTTTACTCTTAAATGTTTTCTATCTTTGTACGATATTTCACTGAAATACATATTTACTTGTTTTTACGTAAAAGAGTAACAAAAATAAAGTCAATACGTGCCAAAGGGGAATGGAGCGCAGCATGCTGAACATAAGAAAAATACAAATAATTATATACACTGACATAAGATCCAAAACAAAAACAATAGATGCACTAAACCACGCACAAAAATTAAAATGGAAGTGGGCTGGGCATATTGCGAGGCTCAAAGATGACAGATGGATATGTCGCAGTCATCTGGTTTAATCAGCTATTTGATTGGATCACTAGCGCGTTCATTGAATGACGACGTTTAATTGAATGACTAAAGGACAACTCGTCAAATTGTTTAATATAACCTTCAACTTCTTGACTGAACGTCATTTAGCATAGTAGTTGAATGGGATATAGCTGACAGACATGACATAACACACCTTAATAAGATTTTTTAATATGTTTTAACAATTTTAAGTCTTAAGACAATTAGGCTGAAAAAATATTTTTTTACGAATAAGTCACTTTATATCTCAATTTCACTCTAAAAATTATCAACACAGTGCTATTCGATTATATCTGTACCAGCTGTTTGACGCCATCTTTGTTTTGATGAGCACTAACGCCGCAGTGGAAAAAAAATGAACTAAATTACAATCACCTGACTGATTACGTCCGCTATGTTCAAAGGGCTATGTTACAATCCGCTAACTTATTGGACGTTCAGTGAGTCTTATTCATTCAACGTTCGGCCTAGTCATTCAATTAAACGTCGTCATTTAATAAACACGCTAGTGATTCAATCAAATAGCTGTTTCAACCAGATGACTGCGACAGATATACAATATTACCTCCTGGAAAGGACCTAAAGGAAAACGCTGCATAGGGCGACCTTTCGCACGCTGGGAAGATGATATTAAAAAAATAGCTGGCCCCAAGTGGCAGCATATAGCTCAAAATAGAGAAAACTGGCAAAAGTTGGAAGAGGCCTTCGCCTGAAGAGGGGTTCCTATACAATAAGTAAAATAATTATAATACATATTAAAAACTGTTAAGTATAATACTTAGCATGATAGCAATACAGTCATAATAATTTATTTAGTTATTAAAAGATTTTGTAAGCTTTTGCAAAAGTTCAAAAAACCACATAAAGAAATGTTACCTTATTGTTGGGAAATAAAAGGCTTTTTATTTTATTTTTATTTATTTATTATGTCTATACATCGAGACATACATTATTACGAATCACGTTTAAAATGTGGTTTTCGTTCTAAGTCCCGAATTTTAGATTATATCATATTAATATCAGTTATATCATATTTTTCTTAAGTGAACACCATTCCCCCTCCCTACCCTACCGATTAAAAAACGTATCCACTACTTTTACCTATCTTCTCTTATAGAAAAACAGAAAAGAATAAGATTTACTTGGTACCATATCTAAAAAAAATATATGGAGATATCAAAAAGTCCCATTATGACCGGGTAGTTTACTCAGTCAACCTTGATCTCAGCTCGTGAGCACGGTTGGTGCAACCTAACCGAAATAGTTCGTATTAACTACTAAATAAAAATGGTGTCGCGTTTTAACCCGTTAAATTATTTTAAATGGAACGCGAAAGTCTTAAAGTTTTTTTTTTATATTACTCTACAAGATTGACCTCATCCTACCTGATGATAAGTGGTAATGAGGTCCTAGCTTAAGGGCGACAAGTACAGCTTAGTGAATCCGTTATTGGACTTGTCGGCCTCGCCTTGAAGGCTTAGCCCCTGCTATTAATGTAGCACCTCCCAAGAGCTGTGGAAACCTTACTCACACGCAGGAACACAACAACATAGGAAGTGATTGTTATTTGGCTGCGTTCTTCTGTAAGGTGGAGGTATTTTACCAGTCGCGCTGCTCCAGTTCGTGCGATAAATCACTATGCCCTACCTCTCTTAAAAGTCTATAGGTACACTGAAACTATGTACTAAAAATGTTATCACGTTTCGATCCGTTAACTTATTTCAAAAATACTTTAAATGGTAAGGCATAAAATTCAGTATTTTTCATTCTAATTTGTATGTTTACCTACTTTATGAATCATTCCACGAATCGTTAACTAAGTGTGGAGATAACCTTAAATGTAAGATAAACGAAGTTTGTCTAGGTTAAACTGTTTTTAACGTCTCTTCCGTATCACGCAGATGCTTGTTAAGAATGTCACCAAATTTTGTCACAATTTGTCACATTACCAATCCCTACTATATAATATTATAAATGCGAAAGTAACTCTGTCTGTCTGTCTGTGTGTCTGTTACGCTTTCCTGCTTAAACCTCTCAACCGATTTTAATGAAATTTGGAATAGGTACCTATACGTTGAATCTCAAAAACGGACATAGGCTACTTTTTATTAAAAAATAAGGGGGGGAGAGGGGTAATACCACCTTTGGAAGTTTATATGGGAAAATGTTTATTTTTTAAGTTAAAGATATGAAAGTTGGCAAAAATATATCTCTATTAAAATATAGACTACTTTTTGTTTCGAATATTAGGGGAGATAGGGGTAAAGCCGACCATGAAAGGATGTAATCCACGCGAACGAAGTCGCGGGCACAGCTAGTGTCTAAATATGCCATGCGTCTTGAAGGGGACTGGTTCAAACATACCAGATTGTTTTAGTATGTTATATAGCTGTTAAATAAAAATTAAACCCGTTAAGTTGACCGCATTGAATCACTAATCCGAGGAATTATTGGTTCGAGTGGAAACAATATTTCTGTGTTGAATAGTTTGTTTATCGAGGAAGGTTTTAGGCTATAGAACATCAGTCTCCGATGAATATTAGTGAAGAAGAAGAAAAACAGGAATGGTACGTGTCAGTAGTTGTCAAATATGGTGAAAACTGGTCGAATTAAATAATTTAATACTCAATGCATTTGGGTTTTTAGATTATGCACGGTACAAGGAACGCATCGACATAATGTAAAATGTTAAGGTACTAAGCTGAATTTTAGCAGAATAAGGCAAGAAACTTAGATTTTTTTTTATATTGCACTCCAAGATTGACCTCATCCCACCTGATGTTAAGTGGTAATGAGATCCTAGCTTAAGGGCGAAAAGTATAGCCTAGTAAAACTGTTACTAGACTCGTCGCCCTTACCTTGAAGGCTTGACCCCTGTTAGCAATATAGCACCCCTCAGAAGCTCTGAAAACCTTACTCACATGCAGGAACAAAACAACACCGGAGTGATTGTTATTTGGCTGCGGTCTTCTGTTAGGTGGAGGTATATCCCCAGTGGGGCTGCTCCAGTTCGAGCGATAAATCTCTTTGCCCTGCCTCTCTTAACACAATAATAAGACTTAAATACCGTTTGTGTTGGTACAGCAAGAAATCAAATGTGAACCTGAGTATGTTGATAAAATATTTGCTAAATCTTATCTACTTCAAGATAAATACAGATAAATCATGGTAGGCAGTGCAGTGGCGTTGTAGCTTGTTATCGACTTGTTGATGCTTACGAGTTTTATGAGGTGAGCTGATCTTTAAATAGGGAAACGGACTTTCAAAAATGGCTTTTAGTGTCTTATCCCTAATATTATAAATGCGAAAGTAACTCTGTCTGTCTGTTACGCTTTCCCGCTTAAACCTCTATAAGGATTTTTATGAAATTTGGTATAGGTATACGTTGAACCTCAAGAACGGACATAGGCTACTTTTTAAAACAAAAAGGGGGATAAGGGTTCAACCACTAATACAATGTTTATTTTTTAAGTTAGAGATATGAAATTTGGCACAAATATAGCTTGAAACTTGGACTAAAATATATACTACTTTTTTTGTCGAATATTAGGGGAGATAGGGGTAAAACCGACAATGAAAGGATGTAGTCCACGCGAACGAAATCGCGGGCACAGCTAGTCTATTATAAAAACCGGCCAAGTGGGAGTCGGACTTGCCCATGAAGGGTTTCGTAACAGCAAGATACATAATACAAAAGTTTATAATTGAGTTGATTTAATTAAAGGTAAATTGCGGTATTAAAAAAACCTGTTTACTAAATCTCGTTCGAACCAATTTTTGCTGGTAGTTTGCATGGTAATGTTCATCATATATTTTTTTAGTTTTACCTTTTTTTTACAAAAAAGTTTTTGAAAGTAACAGTAGGGGGAGACTCATTTTAACACTTTGGAAGTGTATCTCACGCAAACAATTCAATTTAGAAAAAGTATATATAAGAAATCTAAATATCATTTGTAAGACATGTCTATAGGTACCTCACACGTATTGTTTTTTACTACTACTGACCCTTAAAAGTTTTATTTTACGTGTTTTTTTAATTGTTGCAAAAAATGTTAATGCTGTTTACAAACATACGTACCAAGTTTCAACAGTATATGTTTTGAAGTTTCAAAAAATCTTGTGAGGCCCCGATTGAGATCTTGCGAGGCCCTTTGTCTTTCGATTAAAGTAGATCTGATTGTTTGATTTTTGTCATATTATTTATTTACGCAATTCCCATTTGGTCAGGAAATGTTAATGTTAAAAAAACGAATATAAAAAAAAAAAAATTGAAAAAGATTTTTGTAATATTAATATAAATAGTGATGTACAATTTAGTTTTGAAATAGTTATTTGCTACTTTTCCTAAGCGTAAACTCTCGCAAAAACGCGAGGCCCATATAAGAGGAAGGCCCCGGGCGATTGCCTTGTTCGCCACCCCCTAAGGCCACTGCCTTTAAGGTTCACTTTAGAACGAGATTGTGTACGTATTATTGCATGTGACTGTACCCAAATGTTTGCGCACTTAAGTGCACTCTTCCTTCACGCTCAAAATGCGATGGGACGGTAATATGACACGATCAGAGAGGCCAAGCGTTAGAACGACTATTTACACATGTCTGTCGGAGAGTATGCACCGTTTTCCTGGTCCCATGATCAAAAAAAATAATATAAAACTGATTTTTTTTTATAGAACACTTCAAGATTGACCTCATCCCACCTGATGTTAAGTGGTAATGAGATCCTATCTTAAGGGAAACAAGTACAGGATAAAAAATCTGATTGACCCCTGCTACTAATGTAGCACTCCCCTAGAGTTCTGGAAACCTTGCTCACACGCAGGAACACAACAACACAGAAGTGATTGTTATTTGGCTGCGGTTTTCTGTAAGGTGGAGGTATTTCTCCAGTGGGGCTGCTCCAGTTCGAGCGACAAATCGCTATGCCCTATCTCTCTTAAATAAATTAAGCTCCTGCGTGTGAGTAAGGTTTCAAGAGCTCATAGGGGGTGCATGTATTGGATAATTGGAGTCGCAACTTAGCGAGAGTAGCAAACTAATATTTTGTAAATCTATCCTGAAACCAATATGGACTTACGGCATCCAATTATGGGGAACAGCAAGCAATAGCAATATTGACATACTCGAAATATTCTAAACCAAAACTCTGAGGGCAATACTAAATATCTCACAATATATTGCAAACAAATTTAAACAATGATATAAAGATTAACACAGTCAGACAAGAAATTACCGAGTATCAAATACCAGAAGAGACTAATTATAAGTCATAGAAATGAGCTGGCCCTGGAACTTAGTGGTGACGGCAGCATTAAGTATATTAGACTTAAGAGACAAGGTGTTGCTAATCTCCTTGAGCGATTTATCTGCCTATAGTAACCAGCTAGAGCTGGACTCTTCATCTACCCAATAAAAACAGATACAGGGGGGGTACTCTCAAAAACGAAACGAACAAACGAAAGGTTTCGTTTTTGAAGATTATTCAAAAGTTTGGGAATGAAGATGTGGTTTTTGATTTGCATAAATCATATTTTGTTTTTTTAAAACGCTTAATTTGCATTCGAAGTGATTTCTTTATGATTATGAGGATTAAAAATTGCCATCCGTTGTCGGATCCGACATATTTCGTTTATGGGAGTAGGCCCCCAGAGTATTAGACAAAGGGATGGCTTATTGTGGAATAAACAATTGCCATAGAAGCAATATAACATACAAAAAAAATCTATGATATCCATCTCATTATCAAGTCCCAGGTTTTAGCTCGTTAAAGTATGGACGTTTAAAAAAGAATAAAAAATCAAAAACAAAATCAATAAACTTTAATTTCCCCTAAACTTAACAATATTGTCTAATGCCCGGTTCCAATATTTTACGATTCGTAATGTGTCAAAAATGACTATCCGTTTCTCTCCAACCGACTACGAGTCGTTAAAACCGTTCCTAAAATTGCTTTCCATATCAGCTGTCATCAGTCGTACGTCGGTCGTTTTTAGCTTACGTATCGTATAATTATTATTTTTATTAATTTAAAAACTTTATTGCACAAAAAAAGTACAAAAGGTGGACTTAATGCTAGGAGCATTCTCTACCAGTCAACCGTTGGGTCATGCAGATAGTACGTTTATGGGTGCGGTAACAGTAAAAATGTGAGTATGGATAACAACAAAATTAATAATCATAAATAGCAGAAAATTACACACGAGAATAGAATATTCATACATAGGTTTATGATAAATATAATAATTAAGCCATATATATAACAAAATAATATATATAAATATATGCAAACAAGTGAATAATTAAAGCAAACAATTGAGCAAACGAAATTTTATGTAGAGGGGGAGGAATAAAAGAATTCACGAACTTTTAATTTAAAAATTCCCTTAGTGAGGGATTGTCGAGTTTCGGTGGAATTTATTACTTTCAAGTACACACACATACAACATGTTTAGTAAGTTACTAGTGATATTCTAGGTTTTTTAAACATACTGTCAATTCATATTTTTCAATATATTTATATTATGCTTTTTTTTATAAATTTTAAATTTTAATTGTATGTGTTATAAAAATACTGTTTTAGTATCACGCTTTTAAAAAGATTTCTTGGCTATTGAAGAGAGAATCTCCTTACACAAGCAAATTGTTTCCTTAAAAGGAGACTCCAAACCTTGTAACTTATATTATGTAACTTATATACATAAATTGTACTATAATTATTCTGTACAACCTGTTTCTGTAAAGATTTTGTGCAATAAAGTATATCTATCTATCTATATTATATTATTACTAACCGTAACCAAAATGGATCGATTTCAAATAATATTGGACTCAGGGATTAGAAAAAGAGTAATATTCAACAGTGGCGTGCGTTCCATAAAGACTGAAAGACACTGCCTACCCTAGGTCTGATAATAGATCCAATATTATTTTATCAATAAACAAAATAACATAAAAATTTAAATCATAAATTAGCTCCACCTATCGTTTGCCGGTGGTATCATTAAGATAAGATCGACATATAATTTGATAATTTAGCATCAATCGGCGCTGCACTAGCGCCGCCTCGCCCTTGCGTGCCCTTTTGCCACGGCAAAGACACAAACTACGAATCTCTAAAATTTTGTATGTGTGCTCTCGTGGTAAGTCGCGGTCATGCGGATTTAATGAGTGCGCGTTCCTGTAGCTACGTGGGCTTTGCTGACACACAATGACAAAAATCACGCACACAACTGCATGAGAAGCCAGTGTCTTTTTGTGGTAACACGAAAAATTACGACTCGTACCGAACATTTCCGAAAGAAAGTTTGTTAAGCAATGCAAATATTTTAGGAAGTAACATTGTTTCATTAAATTTTATACATTTTGATGGCCATAATTTTTTTGTCGTATTATATTTCTCTTTTTTTACTACTAAGTAATTTCAATAGTCATATTGTTTGATGTGTGTTGTGTTTGTGACTACGCTATCAGATGTTTATGATTTATCGTTGTTAATAGAGTAAAACAAATTGATAATATTGTCTGTAAAGGTGGTTAGATGGTTTGTGTATTGAGAAAATAAAAAATGATACTCATACCACCATCTTTTAACTGCTTTCATTGAAATTTTGCAAATCACACAATCATTACAAAACATCAAACAAACGCACCGAAAGGCCACTTCGAATATCCGTAAATTGATATGTCTATAAAACCAGTCAATCTATGGATATTGAGCTAGCATTTGGCAATTACCTACATTATCAATCGACAAGACGACGAACCAAAACCAAAGTGTTTTGGTTTTTTCTGCCTACCCTGTCTTAAAACTGTGTGCACGCCACTGATATTCAATCCCCGACAGAATAACAAAAAAGAAAAACTTCCGTATGCGCCATCGTGGGTTCCATTCAATTATTTCACACTACGGAACCCCAGAAATGGTTATATTCAGGAAATAAGTGTAGTCACCTTGACCTGGATTGCTTTCGGGGCGCTTTTAAACGTGGAAAATTCTTTGGTAACTCATTCCTACTTTAGGAGACCACATTTTGAAAGCTCACGGGGAAAGCTGGTACAAAATAGAACGAAACAAACACTATAAGACTGAGAAGCTTAAAGCTAATATTTTAAAGAGGAAAGATTTGTATATTTGTATGTTTACAATTATTAAACTCGAAAATAATATTGTTATTTCAATGTCGGTCGGGTTAATATGGGAAACAAACTTTTCTGTATTGTCTCGGGTCTGGGTGTTGTGGTACAGTCTTTGTTTTTGATTTCTGTAACACAAGTGCTTTAGCTACTTAACACAGAATCAGAGCAATGTATGTGATGTTGTCCAATATTTATTAATTTATTATTTATTTTAATGTCCAATTCCAGCGTGTATTTCAATTTTGCGTGCGCCTGTACTAGGCATATATGTAAGAATTTTACAACCATATTCAATTTGTGTAATCACTACTTAGTATAAAACAAAGTCACTTTTTCTGGCCCTATATCCCTATGTACGCTTAAATCTTTAAAACTACGCAACTGATTTTGCTGCGGTTTTTTTCATAGATAGAGTGATTTTTATTTGCAATAAAGAATAGAAAAGTCAATATTTCTAAGTATTTACATTACATCAGTGCGAAGCCAGGGTGGGCCGCTAGTGTTATATATATTATGCTGTTGGTGTACCTATTTAGAGAAATAAATAAATAAAACGACTGTGCAGATTTCGAAAATTATTTCACCGTTGGAAAGCGACTGACACTTATAGTAGCATACTTAGGTTATATTTATTTCTAGAAAAGACTAAACCCGACCCACGCATACGAGCTGGCTGGCTATTTTTAAATTTAATTGCACAAAAAAGTAAAACAAGCGGACTTAATGCTAGGGGCCTTCTTTACCAGTCACCCCTTGGGTCATGCAGAGAGCTTGTATGTGGGTGCAGTAATAATGAAAAAGTGAGTAGGTAAATACCTTAAAAAAAAAGAAAAAAGCAACAATAAATTAAACATTATAAAAAACATTACGGTATCTATTAAATGTACAATTTAAATTCGTGGGTTCAATTCCCGCACCGCAGGGGGAGATAAAATTTTTCTGTTTCTAATATTTAAAGTTCGCTAGTACGGCGTATAGTACTATAAAAATAATAAAATCGAAATGTACAATTGTACATAAACACACTTGATTCAATTAATTTAAATATATAATATTGAAAATATGAAGGTACACTTATATTTACATTATTTAGATCATAAGGTATATTAAACATTTATTATAAAAAACAAATAATAAAATAAGTAAATAAATAAAGTAAATTGGTTTAGCTTTAGACAAATTCATGAGTACGATTTATGTATTCGCGAGAGAGAAATACATATTCACGAACCTTCTTAAAAATTCATAAAATGATTGAGATTTAAAACAACTATACGCCTATGGTACATGTATTCTAATTCAAAAGATATTAAATAATAATATACAAACAAATATACAACTAACTAGGAAAACAACAACATATCACTTTAGAAACAAAAATAAACTTCATTTAATTAAACCGCGCACTAACTACGGCAGGAGTACGATACTGTTCGAGGGAGCACTACTTTACAACGCACTACCAAACGACCTAAAAGAATGTGATAGTGTCCAAACGTTTAAGAATAGACTTAAAAGCCATGTTATGCAACTATAAATTCCTTGTTAAGGCCTTAGAGGTTAAATATTTAAATACTATGTAATTATATATCTCATTGTAAATGAACTTATGTAAGTTTTTATGAGAAATAAATTTCTTTAAACCGATTTCGAAAACTTTGCTCCCGTTCTGTCGGCCATTTTGATATTTTCACACACTAAAATCGTTCTCAATGAGCACCTTTTTGGTTCGTTAGCGATATTGATTTACTACCTGTAACTACCATTTAAAGGGTGCTTAGAAACGTATATTATAGAGGCATATTACCAACTGTTACTAACCGAATAGTTTAACGTGGCATCGGGTACTCGTAAGCACAAAGCGAAATATTATATAATATAAATAAATAATAAATAAATATTGGACAACATCACATACATTGCTCTGATTCTGCGGTAAGTAGCTAAAGCACTTGTGTTACAGAAATCAGAAACAACGACTGTACCACAATACCCAGACCCGAGACAATCCAGAAAAGTTCGTTTCCTATATTGACCCGACCAGGGATCGAACCCGGGACCTCAGAGATAACGCGACGCCAAAGTCCGGCCCGCTCGCCTCTCGGCTACGGAGGTCGTCTATATAATATATATTTCCATGAAAATCATTCTTAATCAGCACCTGTTTCTTTTATTAGCCATTTTGATTTTCTACCATTAAAATGGTAGTGTGCACAACGCACCTATTTTATAAATCTATGGATTATTATCTTATTTTCTTTTCGTGGTTTGTCATCTACTATATAAAAATAAGTCGGGTTTTCCTTCCTCACGCTATAACTCCAGAACGAACGAACCGATTTCCACGGTTTTGCATTAGTTGGAAAGGTCTCGGGCTCCGTGAGGTTTGTAGCAAAGAAAATTCAGGAAAATGTTCAACAGAAAAGCGGGAAAATCCTCTAAGGCGAAACGAAGTTCGCCGGGGCCGCTAGTTATTTTTAAATTTGTCCTACCTTTTTTTTTTATATTGCCCTTCAAGATTGACCTCATCCCACCTGATGTTAAGTGGTAAAGAGGTCCTAGCTTAAGGGTGACAAGTACAGCATTATAAATCTATTACTGGACTTGTCGCTCTTACCTTGAAGGCTTGACCCCTGCTACTAATGTAGCACCCCCCAGGAGCTCTGGAAACCTTTCTCACACGCAGGAACACAACAACACCGAAGTGATTGTTATTTGGCTGCGGTCTTCTGTAAGGTGGAGGTATTTCACCCGTCGGGCTGCTCCAGTTCGAGCGATAAATCGCTATACCCTACCTGTCTTAACCTACCTAGGTTCTTTTGTATATTTTGCTTCTTTTATTATAGTTATTATAAATAACATGTTTCCATTATTTTTACCAGCATGTAATCCTTCATTTAAAGGTTGAAACGTAGGAACGTATTATCGATATAGCAACAGTTACTAACCGAATAGCTTACCGTGGTATCGGCTCCTCGTGTGCACAAAGTTGTCTACGCTATGATACTCGGAACTAGAACTTTGCTATGCTCTCACAATCAGAACTTACTTACCTTTGACACATGTTTAACAAGAGATAGTGAAGCTCGAGGGTGGTGATTTAATTTGTTATTTTTTAATTATATATATATGTAATAAGCATACATAAATCAAACTCAAACTCAAATATTTCTTTATTCAAGTAGGTTATATGTAACACTTTTGAATCGTCATTGAATACAATGCAAAGTGATTCTACTTACGGTTCGGAACCTATATCTACCGAGAAGACACCGGTTAGAAACTCAGCAGATAAGTTACAGTAGCAGTACCTATCTAAGTTATAGCTATGTGTAAGCTGGATCAGACCAGTCCCCGAATAAGTTATACAACAAGACAATTTATATGATTATAGGTACATGAACCGTTTTAGGGTAAGGCATAGTTACCTAATATGTACTTAATAAATTACATGAAAATAAAACATACATAAATGACTATTATTTTAAAACCTCAAAATAATGTTGTCTGTGTAATACGAAATACATGCCATGAATGAAAATTTTGAACTAAATTTTCGAGACTTTTAATTATTGTTTCTAGAGAAAGATATTGGCAAATAATAATTATAAAGAGAAAATACTTGTTTGTTTGTTCATATGAAATAGGTACGAGGATATTTAACGATTGAATTGACTTTAATTGTTTTTTTAACTATTTGAAAGCGACATTGTGTCGTTTTATATACCTAACTATTTCCATTTATTTTTATTTAAAAAAACAAGGATTCTTACTAAAATGCCAATAATGTAACTAAAGGTGTAAAAAAGTATAATAATTTACCCGAGCGAAGCCGAAGCGGACCACAAGTCACTACGTATTAAAAAACAAAGTCGCTTTTAAATCAGTTTGAGTATATTTCGTTATCTTTCTGTTTCTATTTTTATTTTTTTTTATATTACGCTTCAAGATTGACCTCATCTCACCAGATGTTAAGTGGTAATGAGGTCCTAGTTTAAGGTCCACAAGTACAGCATAAATCTGTTACTGGAATTGTCGCCCTTACCTTGAAGGCTTGACCCCTGCTACTAATGTAGCACCCCAGGAGCTCTGGAAACCTAACTCACACGCAGGAACACAACAACACAGAAGTGACTGTCATTTGACTGCGGTCTTCTGTAAGATGGAGGTATTTCACCAGTCGGGCTGCTCCAGTTCGAGCGATAAACCGCTATGCCCTACCTCTCTTAAAATCTTATCTTACCTTTATGCTTAGTTCGTTAAAACTATGCAACAGATTTTGATTTAATTTTTTTTACTACATACAGTGATTCAAAGAATTATTCATAAGCATAATACATGCATAGTCCAATACAGAAAAAATATAACACGCACACCCACGCAATGCCAGGCCGGTTCGTTAGTGCTCTAATAAATCAGACAATATTCAATTCATTTTATACCCAGGTGGCGACCATCACACCAACTTCAGTAGCCCCCAATAAATCATAGAAATGAACTAAATCGCGAGTTACTGTTAATTAATGAACACCATTCAGGGGTGCCAGGGCACGCCCAATTGTTGACCTAGTTATACGCCCTTAGCACTTTTGTAACTTCGAAGGCAATTAATTAAGTTAAAAATTTTAGGTCAATAAGAGATTAATTCCCGGTTGCAATATTTGAAAAACGATCCGTTACGGATAGTAATCAATTCGAGGCGTAAGCTTAAAACGACCGACTTACGACTGACGACAGCTGATGTGGAAAGTAAATCTGAAGTTAGAATTAACGACTCGTAGAAAAACGGATAATCATATTCGCCACATTACGATTCTTAAAATATTGGACACAGGCATAAATAAATACCAGCGACAACTACTTTCTTCAAGTAGAACTGTTTATATTCGAAAATGATAAATATATACTAATATTAGCAAATACTGGTTCAAAATGAAAACTAATTATTGTGTTGGGTAGTCCATTTATCGAGGAAGGCTATATAATAGTGTTGCCGTCGATTTAATTGTATATCCATTTATTAATCGATTATGCAAAAGGGGCCCAAATAATCTAACAATCGATATGACAATCAATAGTATCGATAGAATCGATTATATTGATAAATCGATAATCGATTATCCGGCAACAAGAGCGACCAATAAGAGCGGAGAATCAGTGAAAAATCCCTACTAATATTATAAATGCGAAAGTAACTCTGTCTGTCTGTCTGTCTGTCTGTGTGTCTGTTACGCTTTCCTGCTTAAACCTCTTTACCGATTTTGATGAAATTTGGTATAGGTTTACGTTAAATCTCAAGAACGGACATAGGCTACTTTTTATTAGAAAATAAGGAGGGGAAGGGGGTAATACCACCTTTGGAAGTTTATATAGAAAAATGATTATTTTTGAAGTTAGAGATATGAAATTTGGCACAAATATAGCTCGAAACTTACAATTAAAATATAGACAACTTTTTGTTTCGAATATTAGGGGATAAAGGGGTAAAACCGACCATAAAAGGATGTAGTCCACGCGAACGAAGTCGCGGGCACAGCTAGTGTGATATATACGGGGAAAGTACAATAAAGAGGAAAAATTTGTTTGTTTGTTTGTTTGTAATGAATAGGCTCCGAAACTACTGGACCGATTTTAAAAATTCTTTCACCGTTGGTTAGCTACATGCTACATTATCCCCGCGTGACATAGGCTATATTATAATTATTTAAAAAAAATAGGGATCCTTACTAAAAACTCCAATAATATAACCCAAGGTGTAAAAAAATTACCTGAAAAAGTCCTTACATCGCGTGCGCTGCGAAAACTATTGATGATAGAATGAAATCATGTACTACGACTTTACGGAACTCATCATTATCTACAAAATGTATTGCGACAGCATATGGCTAAATATTATAGTTAATTCACAGTAAGCGGTTTTTTAATCTAAAAATTTAATTAATATGCCGCCGTTAGAAAAGGCTCTTTATTTGTACCTTGGTATTAATCCTTATCAAAATGAATTACTTTATATTCAAGACAGCTTTAAAACGTTTATATATCTTTTTGAATTATTCAATTCGGAAATTTCATTCGGAAGATATCATGAGTTAAAAATGCAAGTATTAGAAAAAAGTCGCGTGGTTGCCGCTCACCGCGCTCAGCTAGCCAGCATGCGATCTAGGCTCCATGTAAGCGTCACTGGGGTACGGGAGGAGTCAATGTAACATAATAAAGTGCAAGGTTTATATGTATAATACGTACATATTTTATTACCTATTGCACCCGTGCGAAGCCGGGGTGGGTAGCTAGTATTTAATAAAAGTAAAAAATAAAGTATCCGGTCTGGGTGTTGTGGTACCGTCTTTGTTTTTAACTTCTGTAACACAAGTGCGTTAGTTACCTACCATAAAATCACAGCAATCGACGACTTCCGTAGCCGTGGTGGGCGTGCCGGACTTTGGCGTAGTGCCATCTCTGAGGTCCCCGGTTCGATCCCCGGTCGGGTCAATATGGAAAACGAACTTTTCTATATTGTCTCGGGCCTGTTGTGGTACCGTCGTTGTTTCTGATTCCTGTAACACAAGTGCTTAAGCTACTCTACGTAGAATGAGAGCAATATATGTGATGTTGTCCAATATTATACCTAATACCATTGACTGCGGTTTCGTCCAAGGAGTAAAGAATACCTACAGCATTCGGCAATCTCGAAAGACCCTTGACAAGAGTGTCGCGGCATTCCTTGGCCCTTCAGGTCCAGGGTTGGCAAAACTTACAATATGTACAGCAATTATGTCAAAGTTAAACTCTTAACATTAATTTATTCAAGTCACTTACATATTACACTTTTGAATCGTCATTAGTGTAGAATATAATGCAAAGTGATTTTACTGCAGGTTGAGAAACTGTATCTACGGAGAAGACACAGGTAAAAAACTAAGGAGACTAGTTACAATAAATAATTATAAATAAATAAATGCGCCAGACAATCACGCCAATCACCTAGACTCAAACTAAGGTTTTCCCTTGTACTGTGAGCACCAGACGACGGATACTAACTGGGGGCGTCATCCCAGCACACCCAGACCCAAGTAAAATTTAGAAAAGTTACAATGGCAGTATCTCTAACTTGTTATGTGTAGACCACTTTGGATCAAGTCATATAGTTTGGATTTGTGAATAAAGAAACACTTTGGTGCCTGTTCACAAGCATGACGTATTTGCCAGCCATTGCTTCACTCAACCATATTGAAGGGAATGTAACAACCCGCCACATAGCGCCACCACCCCAGTGACGTTTTAGTGAGCATGACTAACTCCCAACTCCCCTTCAAGTTTACCATCATCAAAAATAAAATAAATATTGGACAACATCACATATATGCTCTGATAAAAATAGCTTAAGCACTTGTCTTACAAAAATCAGAAACTACGACGGTACCAAAACACCCAGACCCTGGATTTGTACTAAAACACTTACAGTGTAGTTTATGAATTTATTCCACTTTATTTAGAGCCTGTGATCTGTTTGTGGGATGGTCTCCTATCTCTAAATATACACTAATATATAAAAGATGAAAGATTTGTATTTTAACCGAATTCAAAAAAAGGAGAAAGTTCTCAATTCGACCGTATATATTTTTTTTGTGCATGTTTGTAATAAAAACTCAAAAACTACCGGATCGAAATAATAGAAAATTCAAAAATTCTTTCACCATTGGAAAGCTACATTTACCCTGAGGTATATAGACTATATTATGTATAGCTAAAAAAGATTACGTCGATACGCACGAAGTTGCGGGCGGCAGTTAGTCAAAAAATAATAGTTTAAAAAACTAAAAAACACGCTTTTAGCTCGCACTAAAAATTACAAAATAATTCAGACATTTAAGAAAGAAAGCGTGGAGCGTTTATGTTATCTTTACTCTTTTTGGACAAAACGCTCCACGCTTTCTTTCTTAAATGTCTGAATTATTTTGTAATTTTTAGTGCGAGCTAAAAGCGTGTTTTTTAGTTTTTTAAACTATTATTTTTATTTTCTACTTTTTAGTTTTCTCATGTATCAATAATTATATAATTCTTTTTCGTATCCCATTCAGCAAACCCTTTCATTTAATACCCATATCATAGGGGTGCATTTCAAATAGCCTGTCCGTTATCTTGGACGCCCGCCATATTGGATTTGAATCACGTGACTATTTTTTTCGTATTCCTGACAGCAAACCCTTTCTTTTGATACCCATATCATGGAAGTGCATTTCAAACAGTCAGTTCGCCATCTTGGGGAGGCCGCCATATTGGATTTGTAATGACGTTTCTTAGCTAGTCATGTATTGTCATCAGAACTCAGAGCGTCTGCAAAATTTCATCTTAATCAAAGACCGGGAAGTGGGTCAAATTAAGATTCAAAGATTCCGTTACATAGATACATACAACCCAAGCTAATAAAAGCGTGTTAAAAAGAGGAAGGAGGAGGGAGGAAAACAGCTTCTAAATAAGTTTTCAAACCGATTCGTTTTTCTAAGACAAGAAGAGTAAGAGAACCTTTCACTCTTGACCAGCATTTTGTTTGCCCCAGCCCTATTATCAGGGGATGACTCAACAACCCTCGCTTTGAGAGGCACTCGTGTTTCTTTCAGCATTTTCCCAGTCTTCAAGCGTCCTCGGCTTTGCAATAAAATTTTTCGGAAGTAAAGATGTCTCACTTCCCTTTGAAGTTCCATCTCTATTTAGAACCTTATTATGTTGGATATAATGCAGAACTTTTAAAAACACACCGTAAAGAATAGGAGGGAAACAGTAAGTCGAGTGGTTATAGTCTTGTTTCGGAACCGAAGGTCCTAGATTCAAATCCTGTTAGGGGAAAATAGTTGTGTGATGATTAAAGGCGTTTGTATTTAAGTTTTGAATCATAATCTTCACCCAAACCGAAATATGTAGAATTCGATGATGAATACCGAATTTCAAGTATCATAAACGTATCTAAACCGTTAAAAGTAAAGTACTAATTATGTAATTAAAAAACTACGTCTTTACTCCCGAAGTTGTTTGTTTTTGGTAGTAGACCTAGTATTTTTTTATCACTGTGAATAATAGGCTTACTAGTATATATAAATATATATATATATTTTAATATGACACTTAAAGATTGACCTCATTTCATCTGATGTTAAGTGGTAATGAGGCTCTCGTTTAAGGGCGGCAAGTCCAGCATAATAAATCTGTTACTGGACCTGTCGACCTTATCTTGAAGGCCTAACCCCTGCTACTAATGTAGCACTCCCCAGGAGCTCTAGACACCTAACTCACACGCAGGAACACAACAACACCAAAGTGATTGTTATTTGGCTGCGGTCTTCTGTAAGGTGGAGATATTTCACCAGACGGGCTGCTCCAGTTCGAGCGTAAAATCGCTATGCTCTACCTCTCTTTTTTAAATTCCGTTTTTCCATTGTTTTTTTCAAATAAACAATTTATCGATAACCTAAAAACTCCTGTTCCATGTTTTAAGAACAAGTTGACATGAAAATTTACATGGAACCACCATTTCTCAGCTGCACGCGACCCCATAACAAATGGTGTTCATTTCGTCTGCGTATCGCTGATCACATGGCCTGATGTCGCTTTAGATTACACGAGGCGTCAAGGAAAAATAACAAAACGCTTTTTTCATTTTATATTATAGACGTGCCCGGAATGACTGATTTGTTCACGGATAAAATAAATAAATATAAAGAACTAACTGTGCCCGCGACTTCGTTCTGCCATGGTCTGTTTTACCCCTATCTCCCCTAATATTTTAAACAAAAAGTATTAAATATTTTAATCCAAGTTTCGAGCTACATTTCTGCCAAATTTCATAGCTCTTTTTATCCCCCCCCCCCCACTTATTTTCTAACAAAGAGTAGCCTATGTCCGTTCTTGAGGTTCAACGTATACGTATACCAAATTTCATCAAAATCGGTTGAGAGGTTTGAGCGGGAAAGCGTAACAGACAGACAGAGTTACTTCTGCATTTATGATATTAGTAGGGATATAAATAAAATTATTGGAAAACATTACATACGTTGCTTTGAGTGTGTGGTAAGTAGCTTAAGTACTTGTGTTACAGAAATTAGAGACAACAGCGGTACCACAATACCCAGACCCAGTCTGTTTTCGATTCCCTAAAACAAACTCAGCTTTAAAATATTAGTATAAATGTTTCGGTATAGATCACAAAGCTATCTTTCTTGCGACATGGGCACTTCTGGACGAGATCCTCGAAGTTTTAGTGGGTGGTTCCGCCCCTTCAAGGCAGGGAGTCAACACGCCATCACCTCTTTCAGATGATGGTACGGCCACAGTTTTTGTGTTTCCCCCATCGAAAAAAAGGGCGAGTCTGGACTAAAATCACACAAATATATTTTCACGCAAACCAAAGCTGTATAACCTCAATACTTTAACGTCATACCTATGTGCAGTCACGTGTATACAAATTTATTCTAAAATGAACCTTATACAAATGTCACACGAGCACTAGTGTTTACGTTCTACCGTGACTGTACCTACCCTAGCTCAGTACCTAAGGTGATATTAGCCAAAAAGTACGAACGTGATTGGAAATCGTAATGTCTTAAAACGCAAACCTTGTAACAGCCCTTTAGGGTATAACTTACGTGGCAACTTTTTTGGACCCTGAGGCTCGGACAAACGAGTTCTTGATGAATAGCTCTTACTTTAAAAAGCGGGAATATTCTCTGAGATGGTCTAGTGCAGTAACTAACTGGAGGAACTGAACAAAAATGTTATGGTACATCAACTTTTTCTATAAATAAATGCTAGCTTATGTCTATGGCTTCGTTGCCGATAAATTTAGGGTTGGTTCCAGATCTTGTCACGTTGGGTGGGGGGGGGGGGGGGGGAGGAAGGGGGTTGGGCTTAGTAACTCTGTAGTCCGATGTATAACCTCACAGGGGGAAGCGAAGGTCTGGTCAAAACTGGTCTGAGTAACGAGAGGTTTGAAACTATTTCACTATGTGTAAAACAAATTATGTTAATATAATTTTAACAATACATTATTTTTAATTTGAATTTCTCGAATTCTATACGATAAACGTGATTTATATTTTATCCCCAAATCATCCTAAAACTTTTCTAAACCGAAACAAGCCGGCAACACCCCAAAAATACCATTGAAACTCGCGAAAAACCCCTAAAATTTATCACAAAAAGACCCCGAGCGCCAATCACAATCCGTCACCGAGGTGGCGTCACAAAAGCTGTCGAAATGACGTCACAAAAGCTGCCGAAATTCCCGGCATTCATCAATTCGGTCGCAGACGAAACATTTTTAATAATGTACAATAACGCTGATCCTTCGTGTATAATTAGAGGCCCTTTCCCTGAGTATCTGGGTCGTCAGGGGGAAGTGGGGGAAATGAGATAAATACGCTTCAGACTGAGGTACAGTCGGTACCGAATATGCATCACCCTCAAATCTTTCTCTATATTTTTCTGTACAAGCCTAATAATAATAATTTAATTTTCCTTCAATTTTTTGCGCTACTTACTTACTAATAACGTAATAAGACAAGTGTGTATCGAGCGATGTGTCTACAAGAATTTTATCAAAATGCAAATTTTTTCCTATTTTTTTCAAAGTGTTCATCTTAAAGTTACTAGTAATGTTTAGAGATTATTTTTTATTTTTGAACTCGAAATGAATACCTAGCTATTTTTTGTTGAAGCAAGGAACACTTAGATCTTATTGTTATTATACAATAATTAATGTTAATCGTTGTTGGCTTAGTAATTAAAGAAATCTTAGGGAAAGTAATAAGTCGCCACATATCGCCAACACCCCAGTGATATTAAAAGACTAGACCATATTTCTACGACACAAAACAAAAATGTTAATATAATTAACTAAATGAAATTAATACTAGTTATGCAAATACATTACCTTTACATTAAAAGCAAAACTCAAAACATACCAGTTTTAAAGAGGAAACATCATTAATGTTATTTAAATAAACAAAAACATGTTATTTTAGATATGTCAACGCAATTAAATTGAAATATTCGGCATCTTGTATGTTAGTGTTCATTTGTAATAAAAATGTTAATAAATAAGTTAAAACCATCAAATTTTCTATAAATAATATGTTAATATATTTTCTTGAATAAAAAACGACTTTCTAATCATGTTCTTTAATATGTAGATATATTATAAGAATTTGCATGTTATGAAAGATTTAAATGAACATCGTAGTAGTATTTGTGGGCTGATTGTACCTCCGTTGAGTCGAAACATTGCGCATTCTGAGATTCATTTTCTTAGCAGATGTGTCACGGTAATACAAATGATTTCATTTCGTAGCACAATAATAATGCTTAATACTCGTACTAGCGATTACATGCGACTTTCCTCTCGTTTTAAACCGATTCTAAAAGAAAGTGGAGTTTTTTCAATACAACCGTACAGTTTTTATGTGTGTACGCCGATAAATTCTCGATGATTTTTTCACTATAAATAATTAATAAAATAAAAATAAAAAGAGTTTATTTCATACAAGTTACGTCCATATAATCACTGACTGATTACTGACTGATATTTTGATGGTAATACAGTGATACTGTAAAAATCAGTATATGATGATGGATTCATAGAGAAATCAAAGCGAAGATTATAATTAGTCATTAATGATCAACTTCAAGAAAAGAACCACAGACATCTAATAATGTAGCAGACGAAACATTAGGTTTTTTTTTTATATTACACTTCAAGATTGACCTCCCACCTGATGTTAAGTGGAAATGATCTCCTAGCAGTACAGCATAATAAAGCTGTTACTGGACTTGTCGCCCTTATCTTGAAGGCTTAACCCCTGCTACTAATGTAGCACCCCCCAGGAGCTCTGGAAACCTTACTCACACGCAAGAACACAACAACACGGAAGTGATTGTTATTTGGCTGCGTTCTTCTGTAAGGTGGAGGTATTTCACCAGTCGAGCTGCTCCAGTTCGAGCGATAAATTGCTATGCCCTACCTCTCTTAAGATTATATAGATAAGGTACCAATCAGCGTGGCATATCACACACATATTGAAACCCACCAAAGCATAGGCTGCATTTAGGAAACATTGACGTTGTGTAATGTGTATTTTCAATATGGGAAACGAACTTTTCCATATTGTCTCGGGTCTGGGTGTTGTGGTTGTTTCTGATTTCTGTAACACAAGTGCTTTAGCTACTTACCACAGAATCAGAGCAATGTATGTGAAATTGTCCAATATTTATTTATTTATTTATTTATTTTTTGTCATATCTATTTGGAAATGTCCATGCTATTAACATGACAAATTTTAAATTTTTGGCGAATATTATGAAACCTGAAAATTTAAAAAGGATGTAGGTAGGCTGTAGTTGAGACCTAAGACCTGAATGAAGACAGGCTTTACTTTTAATTTTGGGCCACCGTGTATGAGGGGTAAGAAGGAAAGGGAGAGTTTTTGCTCAGTTGGAAGAGCAGCACACGCGATACGTGAAAGTCGTGGGTTCGAGTCCGATTGCGCAAGGGAAGATGAATTTCTTCAGTTTCATTAATATATTTGAAGTTCGCTAGTACGGCATAAAGGATTGTAAAATTATAAAAATCTATACTCTTCATGTTAATACGTCGGTCATTGTTAAATCACATAAATTTTTCACCTTCTGTAGTCACGTTTAAACTAATCCTTCGTTTAATTTCATTCGTTTCATAATATCTACTGTCGCCCCAAAATGATTCCATTTAAGCCCGCCCTACCCTTCGAATCCGCTGGCTACCCCAAATGGAGGGTACTTGGCTGACCGCGCGATATCAGTTCACTCTAATATGGCCGCTAGAGTCTGTCTGTGTCAGCGCTGCTCAAACTTTTATAACCAGTCATCCCTTTGGAGAGATTTAAAGAATAAACATTATAATTTGGAAAGGATTTGATGAAAGAGCTGGAAGCTGATTATAGGACACTCCAATTTTATCATTTTGAGTGTAGTGAAATAAAAGATGATTATTGGTTCAAAACACTTTTCACTTTTTAATCGACTTAAAAAAATGAAGTTTCTTCGAGCAAATATATTTTATGTAATTGGTGAACATATAATATATAATAGTGTTTATTTCCATAACAAACAACTATGGTGGTCATTTCACTAGGCTTGCAGACCAAAGTCGCAGTAACCGCAAGTGAGCTTACAAAACATACAGCTAAAAGCTTTTACTGATCCGAATCCATACAATGAGAATTTGGTAAATAAAAAAATTACCACTCATTTACATAATTCATTTGGACTAAATATAAAAAACGTAATATGTCAATAGTGTTAAGAAGATACAAAAAAATAAATATTTAATATATATTCAGTAGATATATATTTATGTGTGCTTAGCGATCATTTTGTCGTTTACTAATCAATTTTTTTTTCGAAATAAGATATTTAGATGCTATTAATGTACCTAATACGGAAATCAGGATCTGAAGGATCCCAGGCATTCATGGAAATCGAAGGTCGGTAGCTTCTTGTAAAAAATGATTATATATATATATATATTTGACAACATCACATACATTGCTCTTATTCTGTGGTAAGTAACTAAAGCACTTGTGTTATAGAAATCAGAAACAACGACTGTACCACAACACCCAGACCCGAGACAATATAAAAAAGTTCGTTACTTTATTAAACCGACCGATGATTGTTTATTTTATTTTCATTTCACAGGAAGTCACAATATCCAATTTAACCCTTTAGTGGTACCAGTCACAGTTTGAGCACCGCTGTCCGTCGTGGACTCTATGATAGAGCGCTATTTGTCAAATACCTTTTATTCGACGGTAGAGGCTATTCCATTGAGTGGGTGGAGATAATAGTTTCGCTCGAATAGTGGCGATGTAGGCAAAGATGTGAACTTTATTCAAAACTAGATATAGCTCTACCTGCGGCTTTGGTTGCGTTTTTTTTGTTATAAAAAAGCTTGATAGTAAATAGATAGATACACAACCATCGTTGAAGTCGGATAATTATGTTTTTTAATTATTATTATTAAAGCCATATTTTAAACTTAAACAAACATATTTAACAGCAAACATTTTCGAGTAACCATTAAATGCACATACATAATATATGCCATTTTTTTACTTGCAAAGTATATTGGCTCCTCCCAACCTGATGGCAAGCAAGAGAGGAACCCACATCGCGATGACAACGGATTTGATATCGGAATATCCTATCCGTTAGCATCGCCATACTGGCCCGCGAGATGTTTCTTCACGCTCTCTTGAAGGAATCCATGGCAAATATTTTTATGTCAAAATATATGTTATACAAAACTACTAAATCGAAAAATAATTTATAAAAGCACTAAACTAATTTTGATATAATTTTCATTTAACCATTAGGTACCATAATAATGACCTTTAAAATAAAGCATGTAGATCAAAATCGGTCTAGACATATTTAATTAATCGGTGAACATAAAAAAAAAATTCTCCGACGATATCATAATCAATTCACTTATTCATGTTGGTTACTAGTAACACTTGTACAGTCGCCGTCAGATATATCGGAGCAGACAAAGTGACCAAATACTTCTGAACAGTTGAAAATATCAATAAGTTCCATACACTACAAGTTACCATTAATATCTATATGGGTGTGCTGGGATGACGTCCCCAGTTAGTATCCGTCGTCTGGTACTTATAGTACAAGGGAAAACCTTAGTTTGAGACCAGGTGATTGGTGTGATTGTCTGGCGCATTTATTTATTTATTTATCTGAACATTCATTACTTCAGTAATATCTGAGCAGAAGCCAATAATATCTGAACACTCATAACGTCAATATGTGTCACGCACGTCATGTGTCTCATTTAGTTACCTGTGTAGATGGGTGTTCAGATATTAATGGTAACTTATAGTGTATGGAACTTATTGACATGTTTTACCGGTCAGAAGTATTTGGTCACTTTGTCTACTCCAATATATCTGACGGCGACTGTACATCCTCAAAATAAAAAGAAACCAAAATTGGAGCTACAACTGGTTCGAGAACCTTCCTTTTTGAAGTCGGTTAAAAGTAATTTCTTCAGTGTCAGCTAAGAACAGCTGACAATATTGGGAGTTATTGGAACTTCTGTGCCTTTGTGCGGCCTATTCACCGTTGAGTACTGACACAAACGGGTGAATCACTTCTTGAATCTTATATTAAAAACTAGCTTTTGTCCGCGGCTTTAATCAAGTTTAGAATCCAAGACTTTCCCGTTCTATTTCAAATAAGATAACGGATTTAAACGCGACAGCATTTTAGTAGTTAATACGAAATACTTACTGCCCGTTTCAGTTAGGTTGCACCAACCATGGTCATGAGCTGACTGTCATATCTTTTTTTTCTTTAAATAAGGTATCTATCCCGCGTTTACAAGCAACACAGTGATTCCGCCAATGTCAAGTGCTTAGAGATCATGTTTGATCAAGTTGATCTATCAAGTATCCAATATCTTTTATTTTCAATATATTATTTTTGTATCTATTATTATAATTTATTTATTTATTTATTCACAAATATTTGTTATAATGTTAATTACTCTTAATTTAACAGCTTTTTGAGTGCAGCGCGGAACTTGTTGGGTGAATCCGCGTGAATATTTACATGGGCACTGTACTCGTTTACTAATCTACACAATCTAGCAATTGGGGAGTTTGAACCGTACATTGATCTGCGTGTAGGAGGCCTGAGAGGAGCTATAATATTAATATAATTGGACATTATACTAATGGTACATTGCTCTAATTCTGTGGTTAATGGCTAAAGCTTGTTACAGAAATCAGAAACAACGACGGTATTACAACGCGCAGACCCGTAGTGCTGGATTCTTATCCTTTTATTTCGATTATTTAAATACTTCTCAAATTGAGTAACGTTATTGAAAAATTAAGTCCATACGAAAACATTTAACAATTTCCCAATTTTCAAATCTTGTTTGCCTAAAACGCTCATTACACACCTGCCTCATTGCTGTTAATTTTGTGAAGTCAATTATGTTAATGTATTAAGATTTATTATCGAGTACATAGGCAACAATATTTAAGTATAGCTTTCCAAATATTAAAGACTTTAAGTGTTAGATTTTTTTAATAATAAATTTAAATCGATATCATCCCTATCCAAGATTGCGTATGTAAACTGTCAACAGTTTTTAGCAACGTTTTAGTCCTTAGTTTTGAAATAAACAACTAATTATTTACCTCATAAGTGCTTACAAAACTATAAATGACATTACTGTATATTGAAAAAGGGCTACTACAAAATAGATGATTCCTTTAAAGACAAAAATGTATGGATGTTAAATAAATAATTTCATTTAAAAAACATTGTATATTAAGTGAATTATTGTTATTTTTAAAACAGTCAATGTCGAGTTTCTAGCCGGTTCTTCTCGACATGATCAACATTCTGAACACGCCGGTGAAATATTGAACTTGTACTGACGATTTAAAATAGCTTATATAAATGGTTAAAGATAATTTCTATTCTATTCACGTTTTCGGCATTTGAGCTAATGACTGAGCTCTATATATGTATAGTTCAAATGCCGATACATAGCAGCGAGTCCAAATCGCAAACAATACATTTCGTGTGGTATCATCAATCTGGTATAAATGGCAGCGGGAGCGTGTGTACGACAGCAATAAATACAGCCGAGTGTACCCGGCCGGCCTACATACCGGTATGGAGTGGCCTGAGTTACATTGCCGATTGTACACCCGTTAATTATCATTACATGAGAAAGTATTCCTATGCCGATGAAGATAATTCATGTATTTTAGAAGTAAATTTTGGTTTGTAAATATTTCTAAATCAGTTTGTCGACAAGAAACAATATCTACTCTAAACTGGCGGTACAAAAAAATCTAGGTACAATTGTAATTAGCGGCCCTTAAAGCGTACTCTATCAGTCAACCCTTGAGTCATGCAGATAATTTGTTACTGGATAAATTAATATTACCAAAAAATAAAAAAATAATAATGGTCGTCCTGGAACCTACTTAAACTTTAAATTAAATATCGAACCAATCAAATCAAAATCTTTATTCAAGTAGGTTACATGTAACACTTTCGAATCGTCATTGAATACGATGCAAAGTGATTCTACTGCCGGTTCGGAACCTATATCTACCGAGAAGACACCGGTAAGAAACTCAGCAGATTAGTTACAGTAGCAGTATCTAACTTATAGCTGTGTGTAGAACACTTTAGACTAAGTCATATAGTTTTGTTTTGATTAGTGAATAAAACATTAAGTATTTACTTTTGATAGGAAAGCTGGAGCAGACCAGTCCCCAAAGGTGTCACCTGTTCATAAGCGTGGCGTATGTGCCAGCCATCGCTTCATAATGGTTTCAGTTCCGACCGTAAAATCCACATCCCATTAAATATACCTACTTAAACCACCCCTTTATAAATAAAACGAGAGCCAAACAACCCCATGCCCTATTAACAAACACACCAACACACGACCTCGCTTATAATTCGATTTCAGCACCTGAACGGTGCACAAACCAATGCGACAAAGGCCTAAAGTGCTCTACCCCGTACGTGATTTGGAACCTCGCCGTATTAATAGCCTTGACCGGAGGTATACACCATTTGGGAGGGTTTAGCGCAGTGTTATTTTAATGTTTAGGGACCAATTTTGGTTGTTGCTTATGAGTGATATTTTGTGCATTAGGTATATTATTTTTTATACGGAACAATTGAAAAACTATATTATACATCAGCACAATTTGAGTAAAATATACTTAACGTGATTTCATGTTAAATTAAGTTAGGTATAGGTATTTATGATGATTATAATACTTTGAACATAATTAAAAAAAATACAAAACTCAATTAACTTAGCTTCAAATTTTCATTCAGATCTGTGCTGTACTTTTTTCGTGAATTTGTAGCAAACATATATCTACCCACCATTCCAAGCATTCACGTTTTTAAAATTAGTAGAATTTGCTCTTTTTTTTCGTCGGGAGGAAATTCTTTGACGAACCTTACCGCCATCTGAGGGAAGATGACGGCGTGTGTGGACTCCTCTGCCTTGCAAAAGACTGAGACTACCCACTAACTCCCCCTCCCCCCTTTGAGTTCATCGCCTTTAAATGATGGTGCTGTGGAAAACTCGCCTCGGTCATAACCACCACAACACCACCAGCGAAATGACCGCTAATACACAGTCCCGTCTCTTCCCCACCGGGATGGTAGAATTCTTACTACAAGCATTAATTGTTTACTTCTTGCTATCAAAATAGGCTCCAATCAAGAGATCGCTCGATAAATGAAGACTTCCCGAACAGAATCTTCGCTCGTTTATTATTTAGGCCTCCCAACTTATCTGGGAAAAAATAAGCTTCAATAATAAATCGCGAACGGCGGGCGGAAATGGCGTTCACTAAGGCAGCGGGTAGGCGAGGCGTTTTATACGCGATAACGGCCATTTTGGAATTAAATCCAAAATGGCTGCATGAATGAGTATTTAAGCTTATGGTTTTTATTTTAAGTTGACGAATGTAACAAACATATAATTAAACTACCATTTCCTACTATTTTTATTTATCTATTCGATTTGAAAAGTTAATTACTATAAATAGTAAGTAATATGGCAAATTTATAGGTATCTTTTGAGTTATGCTGAAAGTTTGATTTAAGTGACGGTGATCAGTGCGTTCTACCTGTTATGACATATGGAGCCGAGACGTGGACACTGACGGCACGACTGGTTCACAGACTTAAAGTCACTCAGCGGGCTATGGAAAGAGCTATGCTCGGTGTTTCTCTAAGGGATCGAATCCATAATGAGGTGATCCGGCAGAGAACTAAAGTCATCGACATAGCTCACAGGATTAGCAAGCTGAAGTGGCAGTGGGCTGGCCATATCAGCCGCAGAGCCGACAACCGTTGGGGTAAACGAGTTCTGGAGTGGAGACCACGCCTCGGTAAACGTAGTGTAGGACGCCCTCAGGCCAGGTGGAGTGACGATTTGCGCAGGACGGCTGGCGGGAGCTGGATGAGAGTCACCGAAAATCGAGCGAAGTGGCGAACATTTGGAGAGGCCTATGTCCAGCAGTGGACTGCAACAGGCTGATGATGATGGTGATGATGATGACGGGACAGTGAAAATGTGCTTTGGCGATTATTGTTAAGCTACGAAACAATTCTTCATCTATTGAAATTAATGTAGTTTTGGGTCTAGGGATTAAAACTCCTTTGTATTTACTTATTTATTGAATGAGAAAAAAGAAAGATAATTATTAGAAAATAAAAAAAAATCTAAATGTTTTTTTTCCATCATCTTACCACAAATAAGTTTGAACAATTTCCTCAGAAGTAATTACTATCCACGAGGTTACTTTAATGCATTTTCGGTATAAATATTATTGACATTTTTATATTCTCCTACCTTACTATCGATGATCGCTGCGAAGCAATTACATCTTTTCCCCATTCGATTAGCTAATTTTGATTATTTATGTTTATAACGCCCGTCCAGTCTACTGAGAAAATTGTGATTTAGGTAAAAGCTAATAGTCAATGAATTCCACTAAGAATGTTCAGGTTTAATTGGTAATGAATGACGTGTAGATTTTTATTATTTATTGCTTTTAAGGGAGTGAAAGACTCGCAGTCCTAAGGGCACGTGTAGAACGCCTCATACGACCAGGCCTTTTCGATGCCGTTAATAATAAATTATCTTGTCTATTTTCAGAGTGGTGGAGTCATGTTCTCTCCGCTCGGTCGTCTGCGAGTGGCGCAAGCGGTCAGGAAACAGGTAACCATAAATGACAAATAACATTACAAAAAGTAAAGAATGAAAATTAAGTTTGAAAATATTCTGATAACATTAAAAAACTTAAAAAAACAAAATGGCGGATTTTGGACTTCATAGTGCATTTCCTTCCTTACAATAAAAAAAATAGTAATAACATTCAAAAGTAAAACAAAATGGCGGATTTTGGACCACATAATAGTCTAATTTCTAAATCTGGTTATCAACTGCAATTTCAAATGTGTATTTTCTTGCAGGTCAATTGAAAGTCAAATATAAATTTTAGTTATTCAAACTATTTAGACAAATACCTTTTATTTTGTGACGGGGGGAAATTCTTTGACGCACCGTACTGTTATCCGAGAGAGGTAGCGGCGCGTGTGATTCAGACACATATTATCTCGTCTTTAGCTCGAAGGAAAATACATTTGTTTTTAAATGAAAAACAGCTAATAAATGTACTGAAGCTTTTTTAATACTTTCTATTTCTGCAGCTCTATTATTTGTAACTTGTTTACTTATTTTAAATATTTGAAATGGAAGGTGAAAGTTTAATATTCGAGAATTTATAATTATAGTTTCTAAAACATATTTTTTTGTCTAATAGCAATTATTAATCAAGTCAAATCGAATTTTGTTTTTAATTTAATTAACACCAGGAGGTCTACCGTCAAAAACGAAATATGTCGGATCCGACAACGGATAGCAATTTTTAATTCTCATAGTCGCAGCCAATTCACTTCGAATGCCACTAAAGCGTTTAATAAAAACAAAATATTATTTATGCAAATCATTAACCACGCTTTAACTTCCGAACTTTTGATAAATCTTCAAAAATGAATCCTTTCGTATGTTCGTTTCGTTTTTGAGAGTAGACCCCCAGTAACAATTATAAATCATCAGTCGTCCGTCGACAGTCGTCGGTCGTTTTTAGCCTACGCCTCGTATAATTTATTACTAACCGTAACTAGAACTATTTGTTTTCAAATATTGGAACTGGGCATTAGTGCGCAATTTTGAAGTACTTCCCTACATGTGTCCAAGTTCTTAAATTAATTAATAAAACGAACGTTACTTTGCAATGTCATACATGTGCATATATTTAGGTTACTTATTCCATGTATAAGCGATAGTTGATCATGTTGATAAGACATGATTGATCAATGCTAACTGTATGTACACGAGATGAACCAAGCACCTACTCGAACTGATTAATGAGATGAGATTCGAGCCAACATCATTAACGTGAACGTGTCTAATAATATCAGATTGGACCGTAAATTAATATAAAAGGCTTCCAATCTGTCGCTATGGAATCTTGGAGTTTTCTTAACACATTCTCCGGTAAACTTTGCCTCTCTCTCCTACGTTGGCTTGGCCGACAGGGTCCATAAATTGTACGAGTACTTTTGGTTCTAAGCAACTATTTTTATGTAATATCTTTTTTAAATTAAGCTAAAATTTCATTTTACAAGTTTTATGTAGGAGTATCCGTGATATAGAATGTACAGTCTTGTAATAAGTTTACTAACTAAAGGTGACCGCATCAGAGCTCAATTGTTCTCTCATTATTTCTTGCATTTTATAACTTAACCACAACAAGAGTCGTCAAACCATCTCAAAGTAAGATATGAAATCGTTATTTTTTTAAATTAAAGATTTTAGTAATATTGAGAAATTATATCACGATACGTTATCAGTGTTTTGATTAATTTTTAGCAAATCACAGATACAACAGACTTTCCCTTGAACTCTGGGAAGCCATAGCAGATCCTGGTTTCTTAATACCACTGTTAGGATATCTTTTTTCTATAAAAAGAACATCACAATCGGTTAAAACGACAAAATCATCCGCAAATACGCATTAAAACATAAAAAAAATATATGATTGCGAAATAATTTTCCTCCGAATGCAAGAAAGTGTATAAAAAATGTATATATGTACTTGGTTTTCAAAATCACGCTTTAACTTCCTAATTTTGATTTATCTCCAAAAACGAAACCTTTCGTTTGCTCGTTTCATTTTCGGTTGTAGGACGGGACAGGAGAACGATAATGATTTACTTAATTAACCTCCTTTTACTTATTCTTCCAGATGAGCCAGCTGCCAGTCCTGAGCACAGAAGCAGCTCCGCTCCAGGCCCCACTTTGCTACCAGCTCCTCTGCGCTCCCCCCCTCGCACCACTGCCAGCCTGCGCCCCTTGCGAGCTGCCTCCACCACCGTATGCTGTGTACCCTCTACCATTTGAAAGTAAGTACATATAGCCAAATAGGCTTTAGGGGTGAAAGCCTGCCGCTCCCCCAAATATTCGGTGCACATAAATCAAAATTTAAAATTTAAACTTCTAAATTTTTAAATATTTAAAAAAAGTTAACGGGTCAAAACGCGACACCATTTTTCTTTAGTAGTTAATACGAACTACTTACTGCCCGACGTTTCGGTTTGGTTGCACCAACCGTGCTCACGAGCTGACTGGTCTTGCTCGCCTTCGTCTGTTCGTGGAATATTGTAAATCTTCATCCAACCGCACATTGTCACATAACAAAATGTTATTAAAGTCACTTCGACACACTACACTGACAGTATTCGGAATGGTTTTTGATCGTTCTAACCGCGGTAAACATTTGTCAATCACTGGATTCCATACTGAAGATAACTAAATCCGCCTTCTCTATTGAAATGTTTGTACATTTTGATTTCAATAGCTATGTTAATGTCTGTCCTAGTATGGCAGTGGCGTTCGGTCGAGAGGATTTTAGAGTCGTGCAACTCCATCCAATGATGGACTCCCATTTCTAACAGATGTTCTGCTGCCACGGATTTATTAGTCTGTCGATTTTTGACCGCCGTGATAATATGTTCTTTCACTCTTTCAGCTATTGTCCGCTTTGTTTGTCCAATGTAATTTTATTAATAACTTTATTAATCACTATAATTTATAATAATAAAAGTTCATACATTCGAAAACATATACATACAACCTATGAACACATTGTATGTTCTTTCACAGCAACACCAGCCATCTACGGCCCCCCAGCCCAGTACACGCTGGTGCCTGCTCCGTACTCCGCCCCCTGCTGCGAGCCGGCCTGCTGCGCCCCTCTAGACAAGCAGCCCCGCATCCCCCCTCCGCCGCTGCACCCCGCCTTCATATACTAGACCTGGAGACGGTTTGTACTTACCACAGAATATCAGAAGACCGCGTCACAAGAAAAAGTTAAATATAATGGCGATAAAGAATAAGAAATCATTCATACCATGACTCCATATTAAGTTGGTAACAATGACCTTTAATAGTTTAAAGGTTACAAAGTTTAGTGGTTTGCTCTGCAAAACTGGAGTAGGGCATTTCATCGCTTGGAATGCTTATTACATGCAAATGTATGAAGTGATTCAGAACTGCTAGGTCCATCTTATCAGCTATCTTCATCAGGATACCATTGGCGCTCAAAGAGTGAAACGGACCCAGTTCCAATATTTTACGTTTCGTAATTTGTCAAGAATGACTATCTGTTTTTCAGCGAGTCGTTAATTCTAATTTCAAATTTACTTTCCATATTAGCTGTCATCAGTTTTAAGTCGGTCGTTTTTAGCCTCGTGTAATTTATTAAAATCCTTTTTAGAACGGATCCATTTTCAAATATTGGAACTGGGCGTAAGTGGTACGGCTTCCAATGCAATCCTACTTCGATTCTTTTCACTCTGACTATACTTGAGAAATCTGTATATTGCTACCGTAAAGACACCAGGAGGCTTACCAAAAGCGAAATGTATTGGATCCGATCGGATATCAATTCTTAATTCTCATAATCGTGACCAACTCACTTCGAATGCGAATAAAGCCTTTCAAAAAACAAAACATTATTCATGCAAATAAAATCAACGTTTTAACTCTCGAATTCTTTACAATCCGTTCGTTTGTTCTTTTCGTTTTTGGTAAGCATACATATTTTATGGTTGCAATGAAATTAAAAACGATTACTATTTTTGTCAACATTTAAACTGGATTACCCAAGTTGAGGAAGTTTTTAAATATGTTTTACATGCACTATTTATCGCAAATTGTTAAGAAATGTTACGAAACGTTTCGTTTTATAAGGGTGGTTTCAGAATAGCGGGGGAGTTGTCACTCGCCACTCGCGCATATACGAGCTTAGAAGCGCGTAAACGCTCGTACGAGCTAAGCGTGTAACAAAAGGCGCACCTGCATGCGCTTCCGAAAACGAACTTATACGCGCGTATTAAACGTTAGTTTGAAATGACTATTAAGGAGGCTCGCGCGTACTCTCTTCACCAACTTATTGTACCCATTGGGCGTTAGACAATTGAACTTATTCAATATGATCCATATTCTACTACAAGGTAATCGTTTAAGGAATGTCATTTGTAGGCGAGAACCTGTGAGCGCTCTTTATTACGCCAGGCTTTTGATATTATGCGGAAAGAGATATCGGATATTTAAATCATAGTACCAAAAATGTAAGCAGTACTTTATGTCACATTTATTTGGTGAAGATTTGTTGCCTCATTTTATATAATTGATATTGCAATAATATTAATTTGTTTTTAACGTGATTTTATCAGTCTCCCATTACTGTGTTAAATTGGTCCAGAAAGTCAAAAGCTTCAATGAGTTCCAACAAAATACATTTTAGATCTTTTTTGCATTTTACGATCATTTCTTTATATTTTTGGTACTAAATAAAACTCTCCATAAAGTCTCATCATATATTCTTAAGGTCATTAATCGTTATTGTTATTATCTCTTACAACTGCCAGATATACATAATTTCTTGTTATTTACCTAAGTAAGTATATTCGTTTGTTTATCTCTACGTTTTATTGGAAGTACGTAAGTTAGTCCAAGGAAGATCATTGTTTATTTCTAAATGAAAATAAGATGCTATCTTTCATTTGGTTTTGTTGTAATTTAGCGAAATTTGTTAAATTAATTTGTAATGGAGATTGGCACACAACTCTACGATGTACAAAAAATCAAAGTATTTTCAATGACTATCGCACTCTGGCGATAGTTGAACATCATAGCATATTATGTTAACTCTCGTAATTAGATGCTTTATTGTTTTCTCACGCATAATTATGAAAATCCTTCCTTTTGCTCAAGTCTTCCAAATATCTCATGCTCAAACGCGAACTCACTTCGAAAAAATACATCTCCATTAAAATATTAATTTCATTCTTGAGAAAGTTTTGGATCAATATTTGACTGTTGGTATGTTTAAAGTGTTGATTTGTGCTATAGATGAGTCTATGTTTAATTGTAATGACTCAAATTCATCAATATTTGCAAAAGAAAGGACTTATTTCTCTGAAATTTTGGAGACTCTGCCGTTAGCCTGTTAGCCTACCTATTTTATTGGTCTAGAATATTAACTCAAACTGAAGAAGATGAAAAATATTTTGCTAAGTAATATTTACAATAAAATCATTGAATTGGAAAGCATAATAGATAGTCTTAAAAACTATGAAAATTTCAAACAGATATCAAACACATAAAGGTTTAAAAATGAGGTCATAATTAATATGCTGCTTATCCAATTGGTCGAAGAAAAGAAATCTTTTTGCATTTCATCCGATAATTGTTAAAGTTATGAAGATTACATATTGATACTATTCCAGTTAAAGCAAACATTTTTAGGTATAAAAAAAGAAAATTCGCCCAAATATTGGGCGAATTTTCCAGGACCAGAAACTTCTCAGAATTTCTTGGAAAAATATAGTTTCTGTTGGAATATGTTTGTCTTCTATACTAAGCATTCTAAACAACGCCTTTTCTCTTATGTTTGTTGTTAAGTATTTATTTCGAATAACAAATCGATTGATTCTCTTTATTTTCGCTTTGCTTTCCATCGACATGCTTTCATATTTATAACAAAAACAACATAGAAATGAAAAATTCACGGGTATGAAAAAATACAGCCCGGGATAGGTCATGAAGTCCTGTTAAAATTCACCCATTTAGAGAAAGTTTTAGCTTTGTAAGCCAAACATTGAAAACTAAATACTGAAAACAAAGTTGAGTTACTTTAACCATAAGATCTATGAAGTGAGATATTAATTGATAAAGAAGATAATGAAGTGGACACACCTATAGCATAAATAGATGAAAAAAGTGTAAGATCAGGTGATGCACGTGTTCAAGGTATTTAGTCGTGTCTATTCGGAAATGTTTTTGAAGACTTTGTCTTATATTGAGTGGAAAATTAATTTGATTAGAGTTTAAGATTCGCTTAGACAGGTCATTGTGCTATCAGTACTTACTATTAGTGTATTCTAACTGAATTTGGGTATGTAAAACTATTTGGCTATAAACATTCATAGATTTCATCTAATTAGAGAAAATCTATTATCACAATCCTTTAGTGTTTTTATGATATTTATAAAGATATAAACAGTTAGTTTATTTTTACTTCTAAACCAAACATTTGATTAAATAAATTTAGTTCAATATTTTGAAACATAATTTTGAGTAAAATCAAAACTAGTGGGTAATATGTTAGAATTCTTGATTGTTATGAAGGAACGTTGGAAGATACTATAAGTTCTAGTTTTTATGTTAAATTAGAGACCTTCTGATAAGATAGTTTTATGTACCCATATGAATATCAAATCTAGGTATTAAAATTTGTGCAAAGCTAGCACAACGAATAAAGCACAAAACGGATTAGTTGCTAGAACATAGAAACCGTTACCTCTTTGAGAAAAGACAAATTTGTTAATATCGCTTGTTATCCTTTAAAAGGAGTTTTGTTTATCCTAAGTATAAGGTTGTTTTTGGATGCAGTATGACCTAGGACAGAGAAACCTATTTTTTAATGAATTTAGTTTTAACATGTTGTTGTTTAATCCTGGGGTCCAAAATGTAGTGATGTGTAAACCTCAAAAGAATATCAATGAAGACAATTTATAAGACACTTTGGGAAAACATTTTGACGTTTACATTTCAGCACATAATGATTGTTGAAAAGACGACGATTAATATTTAGTTTCTAATATTTACAATAGTTACAATTTAGAAGCATCCCTTCACCGTATGTGTATATTTAAAAATTTAACAATTCTAATTTTTATTTTGGTTAGGTGTGGTTTTGAATATATTAATAAGTTTAATCTGAATCAGTAATATTTTAAAGAATCGAACAAATTGAAATCGTCAACAATGTGATAATGGGATATTCAGTAGAGTTAGTTTTATTTCTTAGAAGACTTATAGGATTTAGATTCTTACACTCGTTTCTGGATCGTATCGTCGTTTTATCGTATCTTTCGAAATAATAAAATAGGACCAAAGAAAAACTCAACGCAAAGTCATGCAATAATGGTCAAGTTTGTAGTATTAAATAAAATCACAAATCTCTTATACGTAAATTTGTTGTAAGTGGATGTTAAAGATTTTGATATCTAACACTTTTAGCGCCCTATCTGAGAGAGCTGGCTTGCTCAAAAGTAGCTTCTATTATCTGAGATAGTATTTCCAAGTTTCCTTGTTATAGTGAGATATTCATCGTGGAACGTAGCTTGCTCAGTGTCTGAGCCTATTTCGTGTTCTGCCTTTAGCGTTAAGGCTTTATCTCAATTATTATATATTACATCATATACGATTAGTATTACTGGAAATGCTGTCAATTTGTCGTCTTGAATTTCATGACTATTTATTGTTAGTTCTATAAGTATAGTACTTAAATGTAATCATGCAATGCTTCTGTCAACGTATGTTTGTTTTGTCTTTCTAAATTTAATTGATCGTTAACTCGTTAAGGTGATCTTTATTATTTTATTTATATTAAATAAGGTTATTATAAGTCCGTCGACGTATCTTGATACAATGGATGTTTTTGGCATGTTGTGTTAATGCAAGGTGTTGTGAATTTGTAGTTTTCTGTGTTGTATGACTTAAGTACAAGGAACATTTTATATGCAAGCTATTTCTAGGTGTATCTAAGCATGGAAATCTATCTTTATCACTTGTCGCTGCTTCTTCGGACGCTATCATAAATGTGTATACGTTTGCTACCTTATCTATTTTTAACAAATCTACCTATCTTTTTTGTATTTTGTGTACCATTATAATACTCAATATTTGTCCTAAAGTTAATACCAACATTTTCTTTGAGCATTATTTAGTTAATATCATTGTTTCTGGCCCTATTATTTACATTATTTTCTATCAGGCCAAGTACATATTTATGATATCGGATTCGTCTGCCAATATTGCGTGGCCTAGAGACTACTGCCTGACATATCGGATAATTAATCATTATGCTATAGTATATTTATTTTTTGTATAACTTGTCTTGTATATAATCTCTCGCTAGATGGATTAGATTTGTGAAATTTAAACGATGTAATTTAGACAATATTAATCTAATAATGTACTTAGGTGAATATTGTAGGATAAGTATTAATAGTTCTTTGTCTGTACTCTATTTAAGAAATCACTCCTATATCTTTTTAGTAATGGCTTAGAAAATATTGTGATTCTGATATGTTTCAGAAGTTTTTAATATCTTGTTGTTGCGGAATCGTAAAAATTCACAGATCGACTTAATCTAGGGAAGCCTCTCCTTTTAAATATATGTATAGCTTTAGCAGCTCCTGTATTTAAAAAAATATTTAGGTTGTCGGAACTGCGTTAAGTTCTGAGATATTAAAATAAAGAAAACGGTTTTGTTCATATTTTATTCCAAATCTTACTTACATGGTCAAACGCTAAAGCATCTTAACCAATTTTAGTTGTATTTTGAAATAGTTGTAATGTATCGAAACCGTCTCGTTATCCGTTTAATCATGTATGTATATTTACAGGGACGATGACAATATAACAAAGTTGTTAAGAAAGTTAAACTTTTTGAGTAGTTGGTAATCCTCTGAGAGAAGTACGTCCATGTATGTTTGCTTCAGTGATAGTATAAAGTATTCTACTACTCTTTCCAGATATCAGGATCGATCTTAATATAAGATCAAATTCATTAACATAATTTTTATTATGAAAACAATTCTTAATGGCAGCATGAAACATTGAAATAATTTTGGATTTTACTACCTTTCCATAAAACAAAAAAATCGTAAATAATTTGGTTTTGCTTTTTTAAAATGGTAATCAATGGTTACAACTATGATTTATTCATTTGTTGAAAAGAAATCCATGTGTAATAAATCTTAAAAGCTTGAATGCTCTCATTAAATTAATCATTAATTGCATGTTAAATATGATTATTCACTAAACAACAGTAACAGTTTTAGATAAATTATCTTTTTAAATGTTTTAATTATTGCTATTTATTCAAGCACATACTATAATCAAAAACATGTTTTAGTATTTTTTCTAACAAATCTTAAAACAGGAATATAGACACTTACAAAAAAGGCAAAGCAAATGAATAACAACTTATTATACGTCAATATCTTAAAGAAGTTTATAGCTATAGTTTAAACCGAAAGTGACAACAGCTGTTTCCTTTTTGAAATGGTATTAAGAACGAATGTTATGCTCGCTTAAAAGATATCCCTGTATTTAAAATCCTAATTATATATTTTTTAGCAAAATGCTAGATAGAGCGTGATTGGCCATGTGGATAACTTCATCCTGCGAAATGTGAAATGCTACGTTTTCGTGTTATGATTATTATTATTTCCAATTTTCGAATAACATATACCTTGCGGTTGATTTTCTTTGAAGTGACTATTGTTTTTTGATGTTAAAAATAAAAATGTGAAAATCTTTAAATATTACTACTTAAAAATGTATATTGAAAATGAATGACTGTAGAATTTTTGAAGATTGTGAGGAATTGTGAAGTTTGCTTTCTAAAAATAATTTGCAAGAGATCGTTATTTTGCAACTAAAAACATTAAATTATATGAGTGATTTTTTTTTTCATGTATTAACATACGAACAGTCAACCTTTTTTCCCGAAAGGGTAGGTACAACCTTTCGTTTGCCACAATAGTCAGCTTACTTTTGGCTCCTGCGAGAAACTTGACATAACGGTTTGATAGACACATTTTGATTTTTTTTATAACCCTCTATAAGCATTTTTTTTTAATTTATAACTTTAGTTGAAAGCTTTACCAAAAAATTTAATATTAATATTACTTATAACAACATAATATATCGACTGATGTAACAGAGACATCAATTACGAGAGTCACTTTGACGAAAATAACCCATTTTTGATAAACCTTTACAAGTTTATAGGGAAACATCTTTGTTATAATTTTACCCTTTTAGATACATATAATGAGGCGAAAATATATTATTTGTTGGGCATAGGTATATTTCATAGCAATATTTTTTATTGTTAACTACTTGTAAGACCCTTTAGATTGCCATGCCTCTTAACACGGCTTTTTGTAATCGACCAGTAGTAATTAATTACATATTTAAATTAAAATATTAAAACAAAATGTCGGTGGTTTAGAATATATTGATGACTGCAAAAAAAATGGAGTCATTCTATCATATAATTGAATATATCAACAATAATAAATGAGTATGTGTAATTTCGATCTTACTAAACTCCACTAATTGTTATATTTTATCTAATAGATTGAAAAATGTCTAGATAATTAGGTAACTAAATTTTGCTTTATCGTCTAATAAAAATGTCCACAAAACATACCTATATAGATACAAACGCATATTATTGTTGTGTGAAATAAAAAATCTAAAGAAAATATGACAAATCTACAAAAAAAATAGTGACTTAAATTATATATATCTTCTAATTGTAAGAGTATTTATATATTTCTAGGAAGTGCTACCGTGATCATAATAATAATCATTACGCACATACAAATAATAATAACATACGAATTAATTATAAATAGATATACTTTAATAATTACACCATTGTATCATCGAATGTAATTGTTGATTGTTATTATTAATTATTATAATAATTATTATTGTCTAGTTATTACTATATGTGATATTGTTATTGGAATAATAGATATTTTAAATGCTAATAGTAATAATTCTATATTCTTCTTGTTGACTTGTGTGTGTACTAGGGTAATTCTTCCTAAGACATTAAATATTAAGGAAATTTTAATATACTTTCATAAATGCAATCTACTTAATTGTGTAATCTCATTCTGAGATGCTTCTCGTAATTATTTCAGCATTTCAAGTGCATATATTTTCCATTTAATTAGTCAAAAGATTGATCATTTACATTTAAAAAGTTGTAACAGAAAAAATATCTAAAATAATAAAATTTCTAAATAATTATCAGATAATGCTTTCTGTCCAATATTAATATTTATTTATTGTTTAATAAAATTAACGTATATCCTCAATCTGATTGGATAAAATATTCCTACTTGTAGATTGGGCCTAATAAGACGAGTTACTTTTGAATACAAAATCGATATTTCTTTATCGTGAACAATCTTTTGACCAATATGTCAATGTGATCAACATAGTATGCCTACTATCATATCACTGGAAACTAAAATCAGATCCACTATTATAAAACTAAGTACAATAAATTAATGAAGCAATAACGAATAAACTACTATTAAGGCACGTATAATATATTAATTAATGGATATTATTGTGTTGATTTATTTCGAATCCCAATTCCAATTTTTTCCAACAGCAAGATAAAGCTTAACAGCTAGATATCTGTCTAAGAACATCGTGATAACGGGTTCGATTCCGGTTAAAACAAATGATTCGTGTAAATGTGTAAAATAATTATTATATTGGTCTGGGGTTTGATGAGTCGATTAAATATATTGCTATCAGACAAATCACAATCTTTTTAAAATCTGTATTCATACTAAAAAAATATTTTACCTATAGAAAGCTACTAATTGCCACTATTATTACCGCAAAAGTTTGTCAGAATGTAGAGATTTACGTTCGTTACTTATAGAAACAAAAACTAAAAATTTCATTTTGTTGGAATTTGGATTTTTTTTATAGTAGCGCAGTATATTATCTCCTCCCAGTCTGATGGTAAGCAAGAGAGGAACCCACATCGTCATAACAACTTTGATATCGAAATATCTTACCCGTTATTATCGCCATACTGGCCCGCAAGATGTTTCTTCACGCTCCTTTTGAAGGAATCCATGTCAAAGGAAGGAGGAAACACATGAGCCGGCAACGAGTTCCACTTTTTTATGGTCCGGCAAAGATAGGAGTTCCCAATTTATTTTGTTCGTGGTGGAATATTATCCACGGTGAAGCGATGACATCGTTGGCCGGCTCTTGTGGTAGAAACAAGTTTGATACGTACTAAATTATTTATCATTATAGGATGCTTACTATCAGTAACACGATCGCAGTTGCGGGACACAGCTGGCAAATAATAAATGCGACATTGTATTTACGATCAAAAGCACGTCAGACACACTTCAGACTTTAGACCACCCTTATTTGGAGCACATAAGAACTAAAATGAAACTGTAAGCAAACACCTAGATGTGCTGTTAACATTTCCTAATTCCGACCGATAATTTTGAGAATATATCGTACAGAAATACCTTTTACGTAAATATGTAAGTCTGCCACGAGTCACTGTGTCCCGATAATAATGTTTTAATATCTTTATTAAATTTTATTTTTATTGCCCGCGTTTTTTGTCAAATATAGACATCGATGGCATACGGGACCCGCGTTTTTTGTCAAATATAGACGTCAATGGCATACGTGGCCTGCGTTTTTTGTCAAATATAGACGTCAATGGCATACGGGGCCCGCGTTTTTTGTCAAATATAGACGTCAATGGCGTATGGGGCCTGCGTTTTTTGTCACATATAGACGTCAATGGTATACGGGGCCTACGTTTTTTGTCAAATATAGACGTCGTAGGCATACAGGGCCCTCGTTTTATTTAAAATATATACGTCGATGGCATACGGGGCCTGCGTTTTTTGTCAAATATATACGTCGATGGCATACGGGACCCACGTTTTTTGTTGGCATACAGGGCTTGCAATTGTTTGTCAAGTATAAGTGACTTTGGCGTGCCATACAGTATGAATACCTAATAAGTTGTTTTCTTGACCATTTCTTTTTATTTTTTATTTTTGGTGTCACTTTTGACCTTTAAATTACCTTTTAATAAACCGTTCTGATATACCTACTTAATCTATACAAACTTTTAAAATATAATAGACATTTCTGGAATCCGATACAATAATAGGATTATCTAGAGCACCGTTTCTCAATCTGTTTGGTTGGACCAATATAAACGTATGTTACGATGTTTTCAATCGTGACTTAATAATAAATAATAATAAAATCTTTATTTCTCCAATATCTTCGTTACAATGTTTTGCAGAGTCTTCCCGGTAAGTAGTCTTAATGACACTTGTATTGGGAATGGCTCGCAACTTCCCTTACAGATAGCCACAGATATTGTAGGTAATCTAATTATGAAGTTAGTTACATTATGGTTACCAGCACTAAGAGGCTGGTCCTCGGAAGAAGTATAAATAACTATAGCTAAGTGTAGAACAGATACAATCCTGTTTTTATTAAATAATTTGATATGAGAAAGACAGACGTGCCATTTGCTATTCAAGTTGAGAGCGTGTTAACGGTATGCTCATATACTGTGTGTGTGTGTGTGTGTGCGAATGTGTGACTTTACTACTGGTTTTGAACTTTTATTGCCTTATTTTATACTACTAAAGATATATTTTACTCTACTTATATTGCATTCAATCCTACTAATATTAAAATGTGAAAATTGTTTTGGATGTATTTTTGTTTTTTTTCCCTATAGACTCAATCTCGCGTCATAAAACCACGTGATAATTCTGCCAATGTCGAGTGTTCAGAGAGACGTTATTTTAAAAAAAATTACCGGTGATGAGAGTTAATTCGTTTCTGAAATGAGATGTTCATTTTGTCATGTATGTTTGTTATTCTTTCACGGAAATGTCACTTAATGGATTTGTGTTATATAAGGAACTTGGTAATTTTATCTTATATTTTATGAGATTTTTTTTTTATATTGCACTTCAAGATTGACTTCATCCCACCTGATGTTAAGTGGTAATGAGGTCCTAGCTTAAGGGCGACCTGTACAGCATAATAAACCTGATACTGGACTTGTCGCCCTTACCTTGAAGGCTTGACCCCTGCTACTAATGTAGCACCCCCCAGGAGCTCTGAAAACCTTACTCACACGCAGGAACACAACACCGAATTGATTGTTATTTGGCTGCGATCTTCTGTAAGGTTCGAGGTATTTCACCAGTCGGGGTGCTCCAGTTCGAGCGATAAATCGCTACGCCCTACCTCTCTTCTACTACTAGAATACCATACATATTTTATAAAAACAGCAAGTCAGGGACCAGTCAGAACCCCAAGGGATCGTGGTCCGCAGTTTGAAAAACACTGACCAAGAAGTAAACTTGTACATCCGCATAGCAACCCGATGGCGTTGGGGGTGGTGGGAGTGGACCGCAAGTGCCAAATGGGGTGTCGCTCAGACTGGGTCAGGGAACTTACGAGACGCAGGGTGATTAAACGATGTTATCGGGCGAGCTTAGGATTCTCACACGGCTTTGTCTGCCATGATATATGATGAACTGAAGACATATTAAACAACATATACTTTGACGACTTCCGTAGCTGAGAGGCGAGCGTGCCTGATTCTGGCGTCGCACCATTAGGTCCCGGGTTCGATCCCCGGTCGGGTCAATATGGGAAACGAACTTTTCGATATTTTCCGGGTCGGGGTGTTGTGGTACCGTCGTTGTTTCTAATTTTTTTATCACAAGTGCTTAAGCTACTTATCACAGAATTGGAGCAATGTATGTGATGCTGTCCAATACTTATATATTTATACATACTTTGACGACAAGTCTGTATAAGTCACCAGGCTGTATCTCAAGAGGTATAGTAACACAAAGATTCGTCAACCGAATAGCCAGAAACTACCATTTGATTCCAATACTGGCTGCTCAACGTGGACTTGTATAATTACCTTTTATAAAAATAAATTCTAAACATAAAATGCAAATTAACAACACAGATTACATACATGCAGATGAACAATTAAATTTTTCCACACATTTTTATTGATGTCAAGAAAGAAAAATCTCTTTCTCAAGACGTATTTTCATTTTATTTTTATTTTGTGACATCTATTCCATTGAATTGTTATTCTAGTATCAAACCTGTCTTTTAACTAAATTCCATCAAAACCAGTTCAGTAGATTTTGTGTGAAGGAGTAACAGATTTTTAAACATGCGAAATTCGCTTCACTCAACCATATTGAAGGGAATATAACGACCCGCCACATAGCGCCACCACCCCAGTGACATTTTAGTGAGCATGACTAACTCCCAACTCCCTTTGGAAAGTAATTACAATTTAAGTCATCAAACCAACTATAGGACCCGGAGCACGAAGTAGTAACCTACCTACATCTTATTCTGTTAATTTTAGACTACTAAATTCACGTTTGTAATAGTAAGTAGTATGTATGTTTGACTTTAAACCTGAAATGTGCAGATAACAAGATAAACTATCTCTTCATGAACACAAAAAAAGCTTATCGCCCCTCAGTTTGCTCCGCGTTTCGTGCCGCTTGACGCTCCGCATTTCGTGCCGCCTAACTCTTCGCACGCCGCGCCGCTTGTCGCCCCGCATGTATCTCTGTTTAGGTGGCTTAATTTAACTATGTGTATATAAATTAAGCAGAATCCAGTGTAGGACATGGTACAAGCCCTTCTGGCCATTCATTGGCTACCGTCCAGCCGCATGGAGCCATGCGCTCAGTTTGGATGTTCCAATTACACTCTACGAACTATAATAAAGTAGTATAAACTAAAATATAGTGTATCAGGGTTAAATTAAGAAAATGATTTGTGGTGATAGATAAAAATCAGTGTACTAATATGTATATCCCCATGTTTGGATATATACACAATGTATACTAAGTCTCTAGCAGGTTAGTAGCTACAATATAAGAGAGCGACTGTCGACAATTGTCTTGCAGTGTGGCAGATAGTTTAATAAAATACTTTAATTGTTTTTGAAAAAAAACGAAAAAAAAACATTATCTAGGACAATATGACTTGACCCCGTCAGCGCTTGGATTCATCTAATATTTAACATATGCCTGATCTTAGAGTCAGTTTTTTACGTGTTACGCGCTGGTAGAGCCCTGGCTCTTTTTTGTTCCCCACGCAAGTGAGTGGGTTATAACATTTAATCTTTATTAAATTAAAAAGCCAAAATAAAGCAAAAATTTACAAACTTTGGCGTTGCGTCATCTCTTAGCTACCGGGCTTAATTCCGGGTTGCATCAATATGGAAATCAACCCTTGACTTGAATAGGCCACTATACATAAACTAAGGCAGCGTACCATTATGAAGATCTTATCTTATCTTAAAAACACTCTCTCTCGGATTTCTGTCATATTTATAAATAAAAACCGGGCAAAAGCATGTCGGGCCACGCTCAGTGTAGGGTTCCGTAGTTTTCAGAGCATCACAATACTTAAGTATCCCCCCTTAAAGTTACAAAAAGTAAGAAAAAAAATGCTAGCATATACGCTTAAATTACAACTTTAGTGTTTTAATTTCATGAGTGAAAAAAGCAATAAGTATTATTTATTTTAAAAGATTAGTAGGAGCAGACCTGTCCCCGAAAGCAGCACCTGTTCACAAGCATGATGTTTGTGCCAGCCATCGCTTCACTTAACCATATTGAAGGGAATGTAACGACCCGCCACATAGCGCCATCATCAGTTAGTCAGTATTAAAAAAAACACCTCGTCCATTTGCCATATCTTTAGCACATCTTCCTAACACTGTCCCAGAAAATATTAGAGGATCCAGCCCGAATGTAACGTTGGGCGAAATAATGCGATAATTTTACAGCGGCCGAGCTTCCGCGCATCCGGGTTACAACTTTGTCTTTTGAGTTCACGATCGTTAAGAAATATGGACACGGCAGTGTGTCAGCCAAGATCGGGAAAGGACGATTTAATTGTTTAATGGGTTTTGACTGCGGCTTTGCTTTTCTACATTTTGAAAGTGAATTACATATAGCTCTTTTAATTTGCCTTAAAATCGTGACCTTAAAACAATACAATATCTGATAAAAGAATTCTGATGATATGATAATATATCAATAAGTAAATAAGCATTTGAAGAACTTATGTTATACAAATTAGAAACAAAGACGGTACCACAACATCTAGACCAAACGTTCGTTCATATTGACCCGACAGGGAATCGACCCCGGGACCTCAGAGATGGCGCGACGCTAAGGTCCGGCCCGCTTGCCTCTCGGCTACGGAGGCCTAATTCTGAATGATTAATCACGTAAAGTTAGGTTACGTCTAAATCAATTATTTCTTTATTCATCCAGGATATATAACACTTTTAAATCGTCATTGAATACAATGCAAAGAGATTCAATTATTCACTTGAACTGGCAGTTTGGAATCTATATCGATAGCTACAAATTTAATAAGTAAACCACTTTGAATACTTCTGGCTCAGTCAATATTTCTGTCGCCTAAATGAAAAAAAAAGTGCTTCTGAAATTATTTCTCATTAACTTGTAGTTGTATACATTTTATTGAACATACCATAATTTTCATACAAGTTTCCAGGCTTGTTTGTATACTCCCCTTTTTATACTACATACATAATATGAATGGACAATCACATAGTGTTTAGTGAGAACTCGTAATAGAAGGAGCGCGACAAACCGACACAAGTAAACTCGACTAAATGATCCGACGCTGCGTACTGCTCTTGCACCCAGATAGGGATGTGACGATAAACATCGATTGTTTATTCATTTATCGATTCCGGAATTGAGATGTTGACACCATTTTGATGTGGACGACCTCCTTAGCTGAGAGGCCGGCCGTACTTTGGCGTCGCGCTATCTCTGAGGTCCGGGTTCGATCCCCGGTCAAGTCAATATGGGAAGTGAACTTTTTATTGTCTCGGGTCTGGGTGTTGTGGTACCGGGTGGTGTCGTTGTTTCGAATTTCTGTAATACAAGAGCTTACCACAGAATCAAAGCAATGTATATTCATTCATAATAATTAGGGAAGCGGACTAAAAGTTGGTTATGTCCGTCTGTCAGATTACCAAAAAATATAGAACACGTATTTTTCACCAAATCAAAAAATAACGTCGATACATTGAATTGAATTGTCGCATGACGTCATTAGTGGGTACATTTCTAGGTAAGCAGTGATGTAGCAAGGCCCCACCGCGCAACTTGGAATAGTTTTATCTCAGTACATTTTTATTTATTTGGCAAATGTAAATATTATACTCTTTCATTTTTTATAACTATTTACTAACCAAAACCAATCTTTTATTTTTTACCCCGACCGCTTCTTTATTCCAAGTTGTTAACTCCGTGATATAGAAGTTTTGTTACATGGGACATGTTAGTTGTTTATAAAAAGTCTTTCCAACATACGTAATATGTCAAGTGACATAATTTTATATTTAATTTGTTGTTCTATTAATGTCACGTCATGTCACTAAATAAACATTTCTTTCTTTCTATTATAATTCGTTTGTAAAACTGATTTCTGTAATGTTTTGTACAATAAAGTATTTCAATTATTATCGATTCTACCAATATTCGATTAAATGCCCTCTCGAGTATTCCGAACATCGTACGCCCATCCCTACCCACCCGCGCTCTATCAATCAGTGGTGTTGTGCAAATGTGAAAAATCGAGAAAAAAACTCCGTGAATTTTTCCTCCAGACGGGTTTAGAAAAGGACGGAAGATGCGAGGAGCGTAGGCCAGACAAAGACGGGTAGCGGATAGTCTAAATTATTTATATACATAATAATATTTGGGAGGTCATTGTATATGCTAAATTTTCAGATGCGAAGATTTTATTACATTTTTCTAATTCCTTATATATGAGCCACTTCATACTAACGAACTTTTAAAAATTATAGAAAAAAACAGAAATATTTATTTCTGTTTTTTTGTATAAATTTAATGTTATTTTAGTCCGTCAGTTAGATTTTCAAATAATAATAGAATAGAATAGAATATAAATATGCTTATTGACACACAATACGATTAAAAAAAACAGAAATACTTACACACAGAAACATAATGTAGTCAATTAGGTTCCACCTCAGCAAATGCTGCTACGGCATTATTTCTAACACAGCAACAGCGCTGGTATAATGAAAACTTATTTTTACTTTAAACGAATTTAAACTATTGATTTGCATTTTTTCTGCATTTGTTGTTTTATAATGAACATAAATATCTATAACGGCACTGGAATTACGAAAATCGGAACCAACAATGGTGATTCTGATTTTCATAATACAAATGCTTATGCTATTTACTTTGAAATCAGTGCAATACATTTTCTTGTTTTCGTTATTCTTTTTTTCTTTCATATTATCTGATAATTAATAATTTAATAATAATTTATTTATTTACTTAAACATACAGTTATCTTAAACTATGAGCGACCGATGTCCCCTTTTAAGCTTAAATTAGCCTGTGTCAGGAGACACCGCTCTTCCTTAGAATAGGTAGTTTACAGATAGTAAGTACATATTTACACAAAATTTGATAATAAGACATAAAACTAATAATTAGTTATTATTCAGGGCAAAAAACTTAGGAAAACCTTCACTAATCCAACAATAAATGAAACCAAATATATCTTAATTTAAGTAGGCTACATATAACATATTTGAATAGTCATTAAAAACTGTGCAAAGTTACTTTTCGGAACGATTTGGAACCTATTTCTACCGAGAAGATACCTATCAGATAGTCAATAGATTTGTAACAATTGCACTAATTACTATATGTGAGCCACCTTAGATATATTTTTTTGTTGAGTGAAGAAACGTATATATATTAATTTCCTAGTATATAAGTATTTTTTGAGAGGTAAGCTGGAGCAAACCAGTCCCCAAAGGTGGTTTAGCCAATCATTATGGCACTAAGGCAATTAAATCCAACTCAAAATCCGACCTAAAAAATTAAGCCTTGCATCTGCTGTCTCTGCATATACTACAATACTATAATCGTATTGTCTCCATTTTGTTAAAGGACCCGCCGTTCGAGCCCACCACACGCCCCTGTCCCACCCCAACCCCCTCTTAAAAGCCATCTTAACCCCTGCACTTACAACCGAAAGTTGCTCAGCAAAATTTGGTTTTTATCCTCTTTTTCACTTAGGGTATGGTTAGACCCGCCGGCGCGGAGAGTCAAAGAAAATCTTACTACTTAATTTGGGGTTAAAAATATACTTTGGCCGATTTAGTCGGTTCGTTCAAGGTCGGAGAGGTGACAAGTTATGTCATATGCAATTATGTCTTCAGGAAGGTGTATTTTTATGGTTTCTGTGGAATATCTATGAGGAAACATGGTCCATTAAATTGATCATTTAGTGTATATAGTTCTCCCTATTTTTTTCTTTAATGCCAATTAGGCTTCTTTATCGACCAAGAAGCGAGCGTGCTCGACTGCTGCGTCGCGCCATCTCTGAAGGCCAGGGTTAGATCCACGGTCGGGTCAATATGGGGTGCGAACTTTTCTATGTTGTCTCGGGTCTGGGTGTTGCGGTACCATCGTTTATTACAGATCCTGAGCAATGTTTGTGATGTTATCCAATATGTAATTAGTTATTATTATTATTTATTACTGTTACGTCACTGCTGAGTAAAAAATGTATCCCTTTGTGACAATTTAATTCAATGTATCGCTGTAAATAATTCAATTTCTGTTATTTTATTGTTTGCTGATATCTAAAATATAAAAGGAGAAACTGACTGATTGACTGACATATCAACGCACAGCCTAAACGGTTAAGCGTAGGTACTGAAATTTGGAAGAGACGTAACTTAGGTAGCGTAGAGGTGCACTAAGAAAGGAATTCCCGAAATTCCCGCGGGAACGGGAATTAGCTGGAAAATCCTTTTGTATGAAAAATCTAAACCGCTATAGTTAGTTGCTTGAAATTTAGCATGCAGGTACCTTAGTAAACTTAAAGCTTAGTTGCAACAGGATATTGCAAAATTCCCACGCGAACAGGAGTTAGCGGGAAAAAACTTTTGTCTGAAAAAATCTAAGCCGCGTAAGATAGATGTTTTCAATATATGCATGCACACCTTAGTAAATATAAAAGTTTCTCCCACACACACAAAGACCTCTCTTTTATAGCTCGCCACGCGGACGAAGTCGCAGGCAAAAGCTAGTTATAAATAAAATTTTAAAACTTGGACATAGTAGAAAGAAAACAGTAGGTAAACTAACGCCCCGACCGAACGATAACTGCCTATACCCCTAAGGCTGTCAGTGAATCCTGCTTAAGTTGAACCAGTGAAAAGAAGTGTACTCATTCATAATCTAAGAACAAGTAGGCATGATTGGCATAATATTATGTCATTTTGGGATATTAATATACAAGCATATAAAATCACTGAATGATATTGCAAATACATATCTTTCTATGCCAGCAACTTCTGTAAAATCGGAGAGGGTGTTTTCAGCAATGGGCAACATCCTTTATGATCGGAGAAGTCCACTGCAGTCTGAAGCTGATGTTATGCTTTTTAAATGAAAACTTTAAAATCAACGAATAGTAAAAAAAAAATTTTTTTGTCACAATTGTAGCCCTGGGCGCATGTTAAGACTTTATACATATATTTTTCGTTTTTCTGTTAAATAAATATTAAAATTATAATTTTGTATCTTTTTGTAATGTTTTGCAGTATCCATTAAATATTATAATATGGTAAATTTTTGATTAAGAAGATAATTTAAAAAAAAAGAACAAAATTATGCACAATCTTCGGTGATTCACCGGTTCTCAGTCAGTTATGTCAAATTCACCGGTGATTTTCTCCGGTGTTATAATTTTGCTCCGGTGCAAAGCCCTAACTGAGGTGACTCTGAAAGATTGTGAATATTTGTCAGTGTGTGCGTGCGACGCGCGTCGGTGAAGGGCGGGGCGGGCCGCGCACACATAGTAGCCACGCTCCGTGCATTTGTTGGAGGATTACATACTTCTCTTTTTCTACTATGACTTGGATTTACTTCTTAAATTAATAAATTTACAAAACATTCGTCCTATAGATTCTTTTTTTATAAGGCGGTTAGTTGCCAGCATTGGGAAAGAGGTTTAACATCATATTAAAAGGGTGCTTAACTAGCGTGACAAACCGTTTTTTGAAAACGTGGAAAATGAAAAAGTACATCTCCAATTTTTTGGAAAATCTAACAGATGAACTAAAATCCCTATTTAGTCCACTAACAAATCACGCTTTATACAAATCTTGGAGCTCAACATTCGCCACGGAGTGACTCCCCATCACCTCGTAAGACCAATTAATTCAACCGGAGCAAAGTGCCCGTTACAAATGACGTAATACAAATAAATTTTGCACTTGGCTACGCTGCTATAAAGCACTGCAGTATATTTTATTATGTGGCATCTACGTAACAGCATCAGTCTTTTTGCATTCATTCTAGCGAGATAAAGTTGTTAGCCGGGGTAATGCTTGTATTTTGTGGAGTAAGAAGATGCAAGCTCTGTTTAATAGAAAACTAAAACCCGCTTTTCCCGTTTTTTTCACATTTCCACTGATTTTTCTCCTATTGGTCGCAGTCTTATGTCATGTAGCCTTAAGCCTTTCTCTTTAAATTTACTATTCAACACACACAACATTTTTAAATTCGAACTATACAAGTTGTTTCTGAGATTTAAATAAACCAACACACTATTCAGCTTTATAAAATTTGTATAGGAATATAAATACATAAATAATTACAATAATATTGTACAGTATCGCCTCTGGTTGCATGATTATAGAAAATAATTAACCCCCGACGCAAAAACGACGGGGTGTTATAAGTTTGACGTGTCTCTGGGTGTGTGTGTGTATGTGTGTGTGTGTGTGTCTGTCTGTGGCATCGTAGCTCCCGAACAAATGAACCGATTTTGATTTAGTTTTTATGTTATGATATGTACACATACACTATGAGTATATAGTATAAAACAGTGTAGCTTTTTCTTATGTATGGAACATAGGGGCTTAGATTTTTTAAAACAACGCAACGGATTTTTATACGGTTTTGTTAATGATCAAGTGCGATTCAAGAGGAAGGTTGTAATTTGTAATGAAGAATGGAACAGCCAACATTTTTAAGTATTTACATTGCATCCTAGCGAAGTAAATGCGGGGCGCCATTCACTTTTAAAACAAGAAAATACCTTTTTATTTTTTTATTTAAACTTTATTGCACAAAAAAAGTACAAAAGGTGGACTTAATGCTAGGAGCATTCTCTACCAGTCAACCGTTGGGTCATGCAGATAGTACGTTTATGGGTGCGGTAACAGTAAAAATGTGAGTATGGATAACAACAAAATTAATAATCATAAATAGCAGAAAATTACACACGAGAAGAGAATATTCATACATAAGTTCATGATAAATAAATTCTCTATAAAGAAAACTAAAACATATTGAAGTATCAATAGCATAGTGAAAAAGGCTGTGGAGGTCGGATCACAGCAGTCGTAATAAAACCTGACATATAAAATGAACTACGACACGCGTCGAACACTATGAGACTATCCCAGGGTCGCTTTACAGGATTTACAGACCGGCCAAGAACGCATAACTTGTTTTAGATGTTACTTGCTAAATGACGATTTATAAATTCCATTTAACTTTGTTTTTTAAACTTCGTTTTGCATCTTCTTTTTCACTACACTAATTGTATTTTTTTGTAAACTAACCGAAAAGTTTTTTTTTATTTGCACTTCAAGATTGGCCTCATCCCACCTGTTGTTAAGTGGTAATGAGGTCCTAGCTTAAGGGCGACAAGTACAGCATAATAATAGCTGTTACTGGACTGGTCGCCCTTACCTTGAATGCTTGACCCCGCTTCTAATGAAGCATCCCCCAGGAGCTTTGGGAACCTTACTCACACGCAGGAATACAACAACACAGAAGTGATTGTTATTTGGCTGCGGTCTTCTGTAAGGTGGAGGTATTTCACCAGACAGCTGCCCTACCGTTTTTAGAAAGTTAAATTTGTTCACGTGGAGAAGTAGCTTAACACTCGATGTTATTGGCGGATTATAGTATTACTTTAAATATCCCTGGCGGCGCACTGGCTAAGCAAACCGCTCGAAGAGTGAGACTTCGGATTTGTTTCTCATTCAGGTCAGATAAGAACAATAACTTTTAAGATTGACCTTGGATCCTGATGTGTTCAATTGCCGGTTAGTATCCGTCTAGAATCCATTGTACTAGGAGGAGATATCCCTCTGTTTGCCACGTAGCAAACCCACGATATGCAGACCCAGGCAAACCTAAGCCTGAGCCTGAGCCTGAGTCCATTTTTGGCTCCCACGAAAAACTTTTTATCATATTTTTTTGGTAAAAGCAATTTGGCCAATTGGCTCCTCTTAGCCTAATGGACAAGATCAATCAATATTTAAATCAAATATTTATTTATTCAAGTGGGTTATATATTATTTGACGACCTCGGTGGTGCAGTGGCTAAGGTAGGCGGCCAAAGCGCGAAAGGTCCCTGGTTCGATTGCCGGTCGGGTCAATTTGGAAAACGAACTTTTCTAAATTGACTTGAGTCTGGGTGTGCTGGGATGACGCCCCCAGTTAGTATCCGTTGTCTGGTACTCATAGTACAGGGGAAAACCTTAGTTTGAGACTAGGTGATTGGTGTGATTGTCTGGCGCATTTATTTATTTATAATCACACTTTCGAATCGTCATTGAATACAATGCAAAGTCCTTCTACTTCCAGTTTGGAACTTGTACTCGTATCTACCAAGAAGACACCGGTAAGAAACTCAGAAGATTTGTCAACGTAGCAATATCTAACTTATAACTTTGTGTAGATCATTTTGGGCCAAGTCAAATAGTTTTGTTTTAATGAGTGAGTAAAAAATTAATTCTTTTCTTTTAAGAGGCAAGCTGGAGCAGACCAGTCTCTTTCTATTCACTTATTAGCTGTTTTTTTACGACTTTATTTGCACTAATTTAATATAAAAATGTCCTTTATTTAAAAATAGTGTCACATCCATATTCCAACCAAATTTCATCTAAATATATACTGTACTTTTTGCATGAAAGAGTAACAAACATACGTCCTGACATCTATACATGCATACCTTATTGAAATCATTCACATATATAATTTTAGAATGCTTTAAAGATACTTATGTGTGTTAGTAACACGGACAAAATCGACTTTCTTTAGACTAAACCTATATGTTTGATGTTTCAGAAGTTTATACGTTACAAAGTTAGCCCTTAACCGTAAACCAACCCAGTAAATAGTTAATCTCAGCTTCAGAACTCCTTGCAACGTTGTTGCAGTGAATAAACGATTCTAATACTGTTTTTTACATATTAGCACAAGATTTGTTAGTGATATTTAGTGCAAAAAGCTTTTGTGAGAGGAAAGGACATTAATAAATCTGTATTTCACTAGAGTTAAAAGAAAAAGTGAAATTGGGATTTATTTTTGTATGTTAAGGTTAATATATAATTATAGAGAGGTAGGGTATAGCGATTTATCGCTCGAACTGGAGCAGCCCTTACAGAAGACCGCAGCCAAATGACAATCACTTCTGTGTTGTTGTGTTCCTGCGTGTGAGTAAGATTTCCAGAGCTCCTGGGGGGTGCTACATTAGTAGCAGGGGTCAAGCCTTCAAGGTAAGGGCGACAATTATGCTGAACTTGTCACCCTTAAGCTAGGACCTCATTACCACTTAACATCAGGTGGGATGAGGTCAATCCTGAAGTGAAATATAAAAAAAAAAAGTGAAATTGGTCCAACTGTTCTCAAATGATGACTGACCAAGTGAAATAGGGATTTATTTTTGTATGTTAAGGTAAATATAACAACCATTGTATAGACTTGAGAACAGAGCAATCCACAACAATTTGTCAAATTAGCCGATATTAAATACAGACCATTACGAGCACAATATTGTCAATTATTGAAAACTGCTGGATACAAAACGGCTCTTTTAAATAAAAGTGTGTTTGGAATGGGTCCCATCATTTACAATAAAATACCAGATAACATAAAGACGTTGAACCTGCATCTATTTAAAAGGAAACTAAAACGACTACTCATTGATAAATGTTATTACTCCATTTCCCAATTTTTAAGTGACGATTTATAAGTTTATAATTATTACTATTTATTGTTATATTTAAAAATTTTATTTAATCCAGTTATTTAACACCGATACGTGCACGGAGAAATACTAGAATTCTTGGCCTGTTATTCAATATTCATAACAATCCATTGTCCCCGTCCTATCTTAAGAAACAATTTCAATACCTCTGTCTTTCTCACGACCGTTCTCTTCGCTCTTCAGACAACCTCAGCTTAAGCATTCCTCGACAACATACCGAGTTCTTCTCCAAGTCTTTCACTGTGCAAGCCATCCGGCTTTGGAACGCTCTGCCCACCGAAACTCGACAATCCCTCACTAAGGGAATTTTTAAATTAAAAGTTCGTGAATTCTTCTATTCCTCCCTCTCTACATAGAATTTCGTTTGCTCAATTGTTTGCTTTATTTACTCACTTGCTTGCTCATATTTATATATAATACTTTGTTATGTATATATATATATATATATATATATATATATATATATATAGATTCTATTATTTTGTTTAATTATTATATTATAATTATTTATCATTAACCTATGTATGAATATTCTATTCTCGTGTTTAATTTTCTGCTATTTATTATCATTAATTTTGTTGTAATCCATACTCACATTTTTACTGTTACCGCACATATAAACGAACTATCTGCATGACCCAACGGTTGACTGGTAGAGAATGCTTCTAGCATTAAGTCCACCTTTTGTACTTTTTTTTGTGTTTATAAATAAATAAAAATAAATTTTATTTATTATGACGCTATTATTATAACTTAGTGACTTAGGTAAAGATTAATTTAATTTAAATGAATTAATAAACTAATATATGACATTTCTACGCCCTTTAGGGTAAAATATGCTGAACTCTTTTCTCTGTAACACCTGTTTCTATGGTACACAGAAACAGGTGTTACAGAGAAAAGAATTATTTATAAGAAATAAACGATATTCTATTCTATTCTATTATCTATTCTATTCAGAGGTAAAGTACTGTCTCACCTTTAAGACGACACCAAGTTGAAATATGTCTAATGTATATAATCTTGAAAATCAATCAATCAAAAAATAAAGAAACACTTGTAGACTCAACAGGGGGCCTTAAATCTGGCAACAACTCTTAATTGCTATTAGGATGTTGCAGCCAGCATTTTGGGTACCTTATTACTAGGACCATTTTTATCTATTTAACTAGCGGTCCCGGCGAACTTCGTTTCGCCTTAGAGGATTTTCCCGCTTTGCTGTTGAGTTTTTTCCTAAATTTTCTTTGCTATAAACCTTACGGAGCCCGAGACTTTTCCAACAAATGCAAAACCGTGGAAATCGGTTCGTGCGTTCTGGAGTTATAGCGTCAGGAAGGAAAACCCGACTTATTTTTATTTAATAGGCTATCGACTGCTGCTTTGTGTGCGTATTGTCCCCGTTTTTTACACATTGTCCACTAGTTCTTTACTTCAATTGGTCGCAGCAGTATGTTATATAGCCTAAAACCTTCCTTGAAGAATGGACTAGCCAACACAAGAATGGTTTTTCAATTCAAACAAGAAGTTTATGAGTTGGGCAGGTTCAAACAAACTCTCCAGTTAAATATTAGTAAGAAAAGACTTAGGCCCGATTTTTCAATAAGGAATTTCCAAAAAATATAAATATATATTTTTTTTATAATATTTTTTTTTTATATTGCATTTCAAGATTGACCTCATCCCACCTGATGTTAAGTGGTAATGAGGTCCTAGCTTAAGGGTGACAAGTACAGCATAATAAATCTTTACTGGACTTGTCGCCGTTACCTTGAAGGCTTGACCCCTGCTACTAATGTAGCACCCCCCAAGAGCTCTGGAAACCTTACTCACACGCAGGAACACAACAACACAGAAGTGATTATTTAGCTGCGGTCTTCTGTAAGGTGGAGGTATTTCACCAATCGGGCTGCTCCAGTTCGAGCGATAAATCGCTATGCCCTACCTCTCTTAAATTAATTAATTAACTATAATATACTTAAATAAATTGCGTTAATATATATATATTAGTCTTTTAAGCGTTTAATGTGCGGTGATGAGACCTTATTCATTTTTAGAATTGTTTTAAAATTGCCCACACACTAAAATACAAAATTACGAATCATTTCCCTCTATAATTGTTACGTAGCTCATTTTGAACGTTGAACTTTTAATACACAAATCTGACCAAATGTTCTGATTGGTGTTTCCAAACCCGAGTTTTAAGAAAAAAATCTGAAAATGATAAACTCGACACGGCAAAAGACTCCAAATTTTTTAACCGACTTCCGAAAGAGAAGGAACTTTCGTCTAAATTTATAATATTCTTTTTGCATGAAGGCAGATGTACAAAGTCGCGGGCGGTCAGCCAGGTAAGTAATTAGGTAGGTAGCTTCATTTGCTTTATATAGAGACTATTCATAAGTATTAGTAACTAGCGGACCCAACAAACTTCGTCCTGTCAAAAAGATTTGGAATGTGGCTTGACTGCACTGGAAAAAGAATAGGGCAGTCTTTCGAACTTTCCCGGCAATTATTCGATTTTTTCACGCCGTAAAAGCCATCCTTAGACTTCAACGAACATTTTAAAAATATAATGGTAAAAATTGGTCCAAGCGTTGTCGAGTTATGCGCTTACCAACACATTTTGCGATTTATTTTTATATAATAGATGTAATCTATGTGAATAAAAAAGATTGACTTTGACATTGAATTACTTCGTGTTACCAAAATTTTTTTTTAAGTTTTTTAGTTTCCCAACAAGTCGAGTTCTTTTTGTTAAAAACTATTTTATTGTTGAATAATGTATGAATTTCCTCCTATAAAGGTCGGAACCCTCATTACAGTGGTTGCCCTATTCAAACAAAATTTGGATCTACGCCTAGTCCAAGTTTAAGCATCCCGACACCAGGGTGCGCTTTCGTCCAAGCAATAATTCTATCCAGTACACTACATAGCAAAGCATTAAAAACGGAGATTTATTCCGTTCCCAGCTAAAGTTATTGCCGTAACTGAATTTTCGTGGCCTGCAGCATTTTGTACGGAATTTCGATCAATTTTGAGGCTTTTTTTTGCTAAAATACTGATGATTACCATGGAAAACAAATCTGTTGATTATCTTAGTTTATATATAACTAGCTGTGCCCGCGACTTCATTCGCGTGGACTACATCCTTTTATGGTTGGTTTTACCCCTTTCTCCCCTAATATTCGAAACAAAAAGTAGTCTATATTTTAATCCAAGTTTCGAGCTATATTTGTGCCAAATTTCATATCTCTAACTTCAAAAATAAATATTTTTCCATATAAACTTCTAAAGGTGGTATTACCCCCCCCCCCTCCCTTATTTTCTAATAAAAAGTAGCTTATGTCCGTTCTTGAGATTCAACGTATACCTATACCAAATTTTATCAAAATCGGTTGAGAGGTTTAAGCAGGAAAGCGTAACAGACACACAGACAGACAGACAGAGTTACTTTCACATTAATAATATTAGTAGGGACTAGTTAACCCGATGAACTTTGTTCCGCCTTAGAGGCAATTAACGACTTAAAAAAAGCAAAAATAAATTAATAAAAAAGTATCGTATTTTCAGTTAAATATGTTAAGCCGTACTTTTCCTTTCTTTTAAATATACAGATTTATTGATTAAGATATTAAAACAATTACTTACTTTGGCCTTAAGTAAATGGTTTATACAAATTGAGTAGTACAAATGAACTACATGAATATTAGAGACCATCATATACGTCGACCTGATACCAAAGTAAGCTTAAGCACATAAGTTCTGGAAACCAGAACCAATGGTAGTAACACAATATGTACCTAAATAAATTTATGAACACACGGACAGAATACTAACACAAATGTTCATTGAGCAAAATTATGTCCTGGACAGGTGTTGAACTCAAAACCCTTTGCTCAACAGCTAGCTGCTAGGTAAGCGCTGTTCCAACGATACAGTCCATAAAAAAAACTTCCATTAACAGACAATATGTTACCGACGTTTGGATAAACTTCACGATTAGGCCTAGCATACGCAATACGTATGTAATGAAAATGATGTTGTGATGTGATGTTGTCCAATAGTATAAAATAATAAATAATAAAAAAGCCTGTTTATTTGTTATAGGTATCTGACAAAACATTGTTTTATAGTTTCTTATTTCTAGATTATTATTAATAATAATTTTATAATTAATTCTATGTTAGTTTACTTATAATATGTGTCTATAGGAACCCGTTTTAGGGTATAGGCCTCCTCCAAGTCCTTCCATTTCTCTCTGTTCTGTGCTAGTTTTATCCAGTTTTGTCCAATATTAATACGTCAAATTTATCGCATGAGACGACAAAAGTTTCGATACTGTTTATTGGCTAATAGCACACCGCACTCGTAATTCCAGCCAATCAGTAGCTGATGCATTGACTTCAATCGATTTTGACGTTTGTTAAGAGCGCGATAAATTTTAGTCACGTGCCGTATGCTAGGCCTGCATAACACAGAGTTTATGCTACGAGATCTTATGAAATGTTACGAAATGCCACAAAATGTTACGGAGTGCTACAAAAGCGACGAATGCTACAAAATGCTACGAGATGCTACGAAGCACACGTTACTGTGCTTTTACTTGAATAGGATTCACTCTGTGACATTGCGAATTCAAAAATTATTAATTTCAGGTCAGGTTGAGTGTTTTTACTCATGGCGTAACATTTTTAACCCCGACTCAAAAACAACAGCCTGTTGTATCTGTCTCTGTGTGTGTGTGTGTATCTGTTTGTGGTACTGTAGCTCTCCAACGGATTAGCCGATTTTAATTTCGTTTTCTTTGTTTGAAAGGCAAGTTAGTCAGCAATGCTGTTTGCTATACTTGATGGAAGTCAGTCTAAGATAGTGACCGCCACAAAATGTCGAATAACATATTTTGAAACCACTCGCTCAATACATACATACATTATTAAATAAAGGACTCACAGGACAGACTTAGCCTAGTGTGAGGACCAGCAAAAATGTAACATATATTTTAATAACTTGTATTATAATTATATGTTGAGATATCATACATAACTTTTCCTATAAATAAAAGTGTTAGTAGTAACTTATGTTCTGTTGAATTACAAATCCATTGCGGATTTTTTAATAAATAAATAAATAATGAATATTGGACAACATCACATACATTGCTCTGATTCTGTGGTAAGTAGCTAAAGCACTTGTTTTACAGAAATCAGAAACAACGACGGTATCACAGCACCCATACCCGAGACAATACAGAAAAGTTCGTTTCCCATATTGACCCGACCGGGGATCGAACCCGGAACCTCAGAGATGACGCAACGCCAAAGTCCGGCACGCTCGCCTCTTGGCTACGGAGGTCGTTAATAGTTCGAACATTGTCCACCTTTTCTCGTAAGTAGAAGCGCTAAAGTTTAGGTGGTTTTTTTTTACTTAGAATCTTACTATTTAGGTTAACATCAAGTCACTCATGCAGCTCTTCCAGGAATATAAAAATTTAATAGAAAAAAAACTATTTAAAGGCTTAAACATATTACAAAGTAGTTTTCAACACTAATATGATACAAACGGTCCCCTAATTTCGTCTATTTCCTCCCTTTCATTGAAACCCTTTTAGCAACAACACGTTTCTAAAAAGAGGAAAAATATAGGCCGTGCTTACTCGACAAAGCATAAACTTAATGTGTTTTGTTTATAATGCTAACGCACCCCAAAAATATTTCTTGTTAGCTGAGTACTTGGGGAAAGAAATTATTGTGGGTCGGATACAAGTTTTGTTTTTTGTGTTTTGTGAATATTAAGAATTTTTCAAGAGAATTTCTGAATGGTCACTGATATTCTTGACATATCAACCCTTTAGGTTTCCGGTCAAAAACATATGGATTTGAGCAAAGAATATAGAGGCGGTGTATGACGTTTATGAATGTCAATAAAAATATAATTGTTGAGTTATATCATATCAGAATCATTCATCATCTATTTTATTCATAAGAACGTAAAATTAAGTAAATAAAATTGATCTTAAAAAATTGTAAATATAAACCAAATGCTTTCAAAGCAAAAAAAACATCAGTTATAAGTAAATTACTTTAGTTTTATATTCTAGAATGCAATGAAATATTTTTCTTAGTTAAATAGACAGATGCTAAAATCTCCTACTAAAGGGTTTTTATAAATACTAAATAACATAGAAAAATAAAAATTCTCGTGCATCAAAATTTCTTATTCGCAGAACTAATACGAAAACGTCAAATGTCGAGACCATGAATCGCACCAATATAATTCAGAACAAATATTACTCAGAACACTACAAGAAAGTCTAGAAAATATCAAAAACAACAGTAAAGCCAGACGAAGCAAAAAAATGACATCACGAAGCACCGTCTGACAAATTTATTTTGCTTTTATCAAAGGCTAGATAGGTCTAAATTACGACCCGAGGAAACCAAGACTGACAACAGAGGACGAAAAGAACATTTTTTCTCGTCCCGACTCAATCCACGACGTGACTATCTTACATAGTGACGTTTACATTCTAAAATACGACACCAAAAAGCACAAAAACTGATTAAACCCGACCCTTTTGAGCGGAAAACTTCCCGAGGACAAAATCGCATTCGAAATAGTCCTCGCGACGAGTTCAAAGAACCAGCCAATGACAGCAGATGCAATTACCGCCTGACTCATGGCCAAAAAAGAATACTATGCGGCGTTCCAATTGCAGCTATGTGTAGTATTTTCTCCCGATTATCAGGGAGCGTTTGAAGGATGCAGCGCGGGTGGCGGGCGCGGGGAGGGGGGGAGCCGCCCGGCGCCTCAGTCGAACTGAAAGCGCCGCGCTGAACGCACCACCGATGGCGCGATAGTCTACCAAATGAAGACTCCGCGAGGTCGAAACACGCGTTCCACGTACCCTAGTACAAAAGGACCTTATTACTGTTGACTGTGATTACGATTACTTTATCATCTAGCTATAAGACCCTCTCGGATTGTCTACGTTTGTGGCTAATGTGAGTTAAGATCTTGCGGCCGCGGATGTCTGCAGATCATATGCCCTAGATTCAGGGTGTCGACGTTGGAACGCCCGAATGCTACATTTTTGCGTTTATTTACAACCAGGCAATGCTTCTGTAGTATTAGATTAGTTAATAGTTGTAGTGCTTAGTAAGTAGACGGCGGACATATAGATCTGTCATTAAATTTTGTATTATCTCGTAAAATTTTATGTTATCCTTATTGACCGCATGCGGTTCTGCTATGCGTTTGCGACTTCCATCATATCATTTAGCGTAATTCGCTTGCGACTTAAGCAGTGAATCACCAGAGTAAAATGCATCACAATTGTCAAGTTTTAGTAATCACCATGAAACCCCATAACGTTAAGTTGCCTAAACCACAGTTACTGTCGTGTCGCAGATATATTATATTTGTAGTAGCGGCGACAAGAGAGTAATTTAGACTTTATCATTCACAGTTAGGGTTGAGTTTCAATCCGGCCGTTTTCCGTAGAAACATTAAACCGGAATGTCTGTAAATTCACCATCTTATTTCTTCATTTTTAGTTAGCTCCTCCGCAATGCTTCGCCAATAGTTTTATACTGTATTTTAGTGTGTGAGATTGGGCTTTTAGAGTAAAAGGAATTTTGTAGCGGGAAATGGGTTGTAGCAATGTTTTAGTAGCATGTGCACCTTGACGTAGCAGTCGTGAAGGGCGTCAAGCACGTGCTCACCTGAAGGTAAATAATTGTTGCCACGTGGTCGGGATCAATTAACCTCCCTCGGGGGTCGGACGCACGCTTCCACTAATGGATAACCTGTACAACGTGCTGTTGTCATAAATAATAATTGGGAACGCGCGCCGTATGGTGCCACTTTTAGTTTCCGTTTAAATGTTACACGCTCTATATCCAATGTTTTTGGAATGACATTGTTGATATCAATTCCAATTCAGTACTGAATTTTATTTTAAGAAATACTACTAAGAAATAAAAACAAAATTAAAATTTCTAAAATTAAGTTTAATCTGAAATCTATTTGAAGGGTTTTAGCAAATACTAATTTCGCAATCAATTAACATTTTTATTGGTTTTAGAAGGCTATGGTGTTTTCATTTGATATGCACCTATAAATTTCGAGCTGATACATCTATTTATCACTAATATAAGGGTAGAGGCTCACACAATTTCTCGTTCGAATGACTGTCCGTTTTTTGATCTACATAGACGACTTATTATTCGAGGCGGGTCATTTGGCAGAACACATTTGATCAAGCGGTGTGTGCGTGTCTGTGCGTTGGGTGTCTATGTCTGGCGGGGCTCGGGGGGTTCTAGGGGGGTTGGGGGGGTCGGAGAGGGAAGGGGGGGTTGCGGGTCGGCACCGCGCACATGGCGATCGATGCGGCGCGCGTCGCTCGTCGCTCGCGTATCATTTGCGTTCCCCCTCCGTTGACCTCCCTCAGCCTGCCTATAAAGTCAGTCAGATTTGGTGGACGTCTAGAGGGTTGATTTGAACTGATTGGCGGACACTGTTGGCACATGATCGGTCACATGTTTGCTTGGCTCACCGTATTGCAAATTGAAATGCGCTTTCCTTGTATTACGAGAGAGGAATACTAATAAAGTGGAATACCATTAATAACCAATTTTTCAAAGTCTCGAGTAGAACGATGCATTTCGCTCGATGAATAGTCACTGCATTTTAGTGCGAGTGCTTCGGATATTCAGATTCGAGTTTCTAGAGTCTTATGAATATTCTTTGCGGTTTTTAGGTTCGTGGAATATATATCCGAATATATGTACTCAAATTTGACGTCGATAATGTTAATATGGCGCATTTAAAACATTTAAATATTTAAATATTGTTAATTGACTTTCAAAATGTTGATTTGAACCGTTTGAATTTCTTTTTGTATTTAAAAAATTAAATATTATTAAAATTTTAAAAATAAATATTCTTTTTGACACATTTTCTGTGTGTGTGACACTTTGTTAGCATTGAAAATGCTTTATCTTTTAATTGATATATTTTTAAAATAAATATTTTAATACATCACATGTGTTGCTCTGATTCTACTGTTATTAGATAAACTACTGGTGTTGTGGAACCGTAACACTAGACTCGAAACAATTTGGGAAAGATGTTATTTCATTTTTAACAGTATATGTTATTCATTACAGAAAAATATGTTATATATAATATGTTATAAAGCAGAGGTTTCAGGAACAAAAGTATTTGATTTCAGCTGAATTTACATTTTTCTGAGCCCTCTAATTTTTGATTGGCGTTTAAAACAAATCATTATGTTTTTTTAACACGCTCTGATAAGCTTGTTCATTATGAACTTAAGGCCAGGCTTATTTTAGCGTGTATTGGTGATATTATAATAAAGGTCCCATACAGAAAATTGTAACATTATTTATTTTTAAGAGACTCGTAATAATACAAGTCGTAATACTATTATGTAATACGACTATGTATTACGATTATGGAAACTTTTCTGATACTTTGAAAGTTATAAAGTTTATTAGTATAGAAGAAAGAAATTATAATGTTTAATATATAGTATATACGACAAAATTAAACTACAATGAACTTAAACCATGAAAAATTTATTTTAACAAACCGTAGATGAAAACTAACAAAACAAATAAGGATACACGTTTTAATACTTAAGAGTTATTAAAAATAACCTTATTAACTAAATATTAAACTGGAACTTGACTTAAACCTCATGTCTAGATAGGTGCTTAACAGATAAATACTTTATTGCAGCTCAGTAAAATCCAGTATTGCATGTCTTCATCGATATTTTCTTCACAAACGTTCAGGCAAATTGCGAGTACCAATAAATTGGGAGTCTAATGAATCCGCGCCAAGTTTACACCTCATTCGCTCCTCTGTTTACGACCGATATACATAAGCCTTGAGGATACGGGGTCCTCTTTTAGTGAACTATTCACAATAGTACCATATAATCCATTGCAATGGGAAACATGTATGATAAGCATCTTGGAGACTTGACATGTATATCTAAAATTATTTTGAGATATATATTTGCCTTAAAGATTAATTTTGCCTGTTATTTCATATTATTTCAAGGCAAAAACGAACTTACGGAATAATCTACTTACGCGGTATTGCACTATCCCTGACAAATTTATATATATATATATATATATTTTATATTGCACTTCAAGATTGACCTCATCCCACCTGATGTTAAATGGTTCTAGCTTAAGGGTGACTTGTCGCCCTTACCTTGAAGGCTTGACCCCTGCTACTAACGTAGCACCTCCCAGGAGCTCTGGAAACCTTACTCACACGCAGGAACACAACAACACAGAAGTGATTGTTATTTAGCTGCGGTCTTCTGTAAGGTGGAGGTATTTCACCAGTCGGGTTGCCCCAGTTCGAGTTGTCGATTGTGTAATCTTTAATATGTTCTCAATTTTATTCATATTATGCAATATTTTTTTATTCTAGTAGGTTACATATAGCACTTTTGAATCGTCATTGAAGATATTGCAAAGTGATTTTATTTTGTTGTTGGACGACCTCCGTAGCCGAGAGGCGAGCGTGCCGGACTTTGGCGTCGCGCCATCTCTAAGGTCCCGTGTTCGATCGCCGGTCTGGTCAATATGGGAAACGAACTTTTCCATATTGTCTCGGGTGTGGGTATTGTGGTACCGTCGTTGTTTCTGATTTCTGTCACAAAAGTACTGTACTTACCACAGAGCAATGTACGTGATGTTTTCCAATATTTATTTATTATTGTCGGTTTTTTGGTCTTAAGCCCGAAAACTAGACCACAATAGAAAATCAATTGTGTCTGGCATTGATAAGGACATTCGGTCTTAGGAGGTTAAATCTATCGAGAAAAAATACCTGTAAGGAAATCAGTAGATTCATTGTAAGTCAAAAACCTGAAATTACCCTTCAATGGCAATAAACTCCCTCTAACGAACTCAAACTGTATTTACACCTCATTTGGAGCTTTTTCCTCCTCTCCCCTCGTCACCTCGCTTCGAAGGGTTGGGGTCCGTAATTGCCTTAATAGCCTTTAATTGTTCAAGGTATTTTGGTTGACTTGCGTGGTTTTTAACCTCAAATGCGAATGAGGTCCGAAGTTTTGAGCTATCAAACTTTAAAACACATTAAACCCCTGTTTCACATGAAAGAAGCGCAGGCTACTAGAGACGTTCTTTTTATATTTCATTTCGAGATTGACCTCATCCCATCTGATGTTAAATGGTTAAGAGGTCCTAGCGTAGCGTAAGGGTGACAAGTACAGCATAATAAAGCTATTACTGGACTTGTCGCTTACCTTGAAAGTTTTACTCCTCTTACTAATGTAGCACCCTCCTAGGAGCTCTGGTTTACTTTTTAACTACTCACACGCAGGAACACAACAACACATATGTGATTGTTATTTGGCTGCGGTCTTCCATTTTAAATATATACAACAACTAGCTGTGCCCGCGACTTCGTTCGCGTGGGCTACATCCTTTCATGGTCGGTTTTACCCCTTTCTCCCCTTATATTCGAAACAAAAAGTAGTCTATATTTTAATCAAAGTTTCAAACTATATTTGTGCCAAATGTCATATCTCTACCTTCAAAAATAAAAAATTTTCCATATAAACTTTCATTGGTGGTATTACCCCCATCCCCCCCCTATTTTCTAAAAAAAAGTAGCCTGTTTGTTCTTGAGATTCAATGTATACCTGTATCTAATTTCATCAAAATCGGTTGAGAGGTTTCAGCAGGAAAGCGTAACAGACAGACAGACAGACAGAGTAACTTTCGCATTTATAATATTAGTATGGATGTAACAGGTCAAAAGCTGACAACAATTGGTATAACTCTACGAAACGTTGGGCAAAAAGTAAATCGTATTTACTCCCAAAATATTATCGGGTTTTGACCCGTTTACTTATTTAAAAAAATCGATGTGCGTTACTAAATATGGTTTCTTTTATGATTGGCTTATTATATGATGGCTTATTATACTGGACAAGACTATTTTATACTAGAAGTGGCGTCGGATTTACGCTAAAGCGATTTCTTGGCCTAATTCCAGAGGCCCGCAATCCAATTGCGTTATTGAAAACTCTTGTAAACCATTGAAGTGTTGACTTTTGCTTGCGGTTTGCCTGCTTTAGACTTGAGGGTAGTTCACGAAAAATAAAAGTCGATCTAAACCAGGGTGTCATCTTCTTGGAGTTCTTGAGTAGTCATGCTCACTAAAACGTCACTGGGGTGGTGGCGCTATGTGGCGGGTTGTTACATTCCCTTCAATATGGTTGAGTGAAGCGATGGCTGGCACATACGTCATGCTTGTGAACAGGTGCCACCTTTGGGGACTGGTCTGCTCCAGTTTACCTCTTAAAATAACATAATACTTAATGTTTTTTTTACTCATCAAAATAAAACTATATGACTTGGTCCAAAGTGTTCTACACATAGCTATAAGTTAGATACTGCCACTGTAACTAATCTGCTGAGTTTCTTACCGGTGTCTTCTCGGTAGATATAGGTTCCGAACCGGAAGTAGAATCACTTTGCTTTATATACAATGACGATTCGAAAGTGTTATTATATGTAACCTACTTGAATAAACAAATATTGAATTTGAATTTGAAAAACTTGTTTTTTTATTGAATGGCAATTGAGTTTTTTTTGAAAGTGCATGTGCATCAACTTTTAAATAAAATGATGTCACTAAAAAGGCATACTCAGCATTTGTCGAGCATTTTTAATTTTGCCATACTCACTAAAACGTCACTGGGGTGGTGGCGCTACATAGCTATTATATGTTCTACTGCTACTGAAACTTTTCTACTGAGTTTCTTACCGGTGTCTCCTCGGTAGATAAAGGTTCCAAACTGGCCGTAGAATTACTTTAAATTGTATTCAATAACGATTCAAAAGTTTTACTTGTTACTTGCTTAAATAAAGAAATATTTAATTGATTGATTGATTTGCGAAGTGTCACGTGAGGGGAGAGTTGATACAACTTCACGATAGAATACGCATATTAGTGCTCATAGCTTTCCGTTTATTGGAGGTCAATATACAGTATTAGCTCGTTTCAAGGCACAATTGGGTCTGAAGTGGCAAGACACTCGGTGCGCGTTTGATTGAAGTTTACTTTATAAATCATTTTACCTATTTATTGAAAAACTTTATTGGACAAATAAGTACAACAGGTGGACTTAATGCTAGGGGCATTCTTTATCAGCCAACCCTTGGGTCATGCAGATAGTTTGTATATGTACCTATCACTCACAACCTTACTGCTGTACAAATCAACACCTAATTTACACATTAAAACTTACAAGATCGCAAACAAAAAGTAAAAGCTAAAAAAAAACCTAGAAAAATACGCTTTCATTAATGCATGTAAATTATAATAAACTTTAAGACTTTCGCGTTCCATTTTAAACATTTAAAGTTATTTAACGGGTCAAAACGCGACACCATTTTTATTTAGTAGTTAATATGAACCACTAACTGCCCGACGTTTCGGTTAGGTTGCACCAACCGTTGGTCACGAGCTGACTGGTCTCTAACTTAGTTAACTTTTTTACACGTAAATTATTATAAAATTTTATTATTCAACAGACAATACGTTTTTTTGCAAACCACTCTTAAGTGGTTGTCTGCGAGCACGAATCTCGCGATGTTATACAATACAAAAACATATTTTTTCTGAATTTTTAAAAATCTTCAAACAGCACTAAGTGATATATCTATTGTTTAATACATACTTACCTATGTTATTTAAATTATGGATCGTTCAAGTGTTCTCTGTTTTTGGACTGAAGTGTAATCTATGTGCTTTTAATCCATACTAATATTATAAATGCGAAAGTAACTCTGTCTGTCTGTCTGTCTGTCTGTCTGTCCGTCTGTTACTCTTTCACGCCTAAACGGCTGAACGGATTTTGATGAAATTTGGTATAGGTATACGTTAAAAAATAAGGGCGGGATGGGGGTAATACCACCTTTGAAAGTTTATATGGAAAAATGTTTATTTTTGAAGTTAGGGATATGAAATTTGGCACAAATATAGCTCGAAACTTGGATTAAAATATGGACTACTTTTTGTTTCGAATATTAGAGGAGAAAGGGGTAAAACCGACCATGAAAGGATGTAGTCCACGCGAACGAAGTCGCGGGCACAGCTAGTTACCTATACCTAATAATTTATTGTAAAAGTGCAGGGCGCTGGAACAGGAAAAACATTTGCATAATTTACGAGTACTCAAATCAAGATCAGTAAAGCGATGCTCATCATTTTCATGAACAATCAGCCCGTCGCAGAAATGAAATGAAATGATTTATTTCTGCAAGTGGATTTACAATAAATTCTTTGATTGCAGATTGAAATGATTCGTCTCATTGGTTTCCATTTCATTTATAACTCGTCACCTTAATGATTTACTTAATCCCAGTTTCTTTGAGATCCTGTCACCAAATCCTGGTTGCCTTAACATCTTATTACACTTAACTCCTTTTCAATTAAAAAAAAAATGAGTCAATTTTAAGGCAGCTTTTCAATAATTCAATGAACATTACTTCAACTTTCATTTAGACTTAAGTTCGTCAGAAAATAAAGACCTACACAGCATAGCGATCTTAGGCTATAATTTACTTGTTACAAAAGAGACAAAACTGCTTCTAAGTATAAGTGGTCTCTGGACACACTATCAGTCTATACTCGATAGCCAAATGTCACTGGGGTGACCTTCTTGACATTGTTTTTATTGGAGACGGCTGTGATTGACCGAAGAGGGAGCGAATTAAATTGTGCTACTGAAAGTGAGTCTTCGTTACCACTATTTTTTTTAAGTTTAACTGCGATTCCATTTTTTATCATACGATCGGTAAAATACACCTGCGAGATAAAATACCGAATCATCTTCGTATGTTTGATTTCAAGCAATTTTAGTTAAAAGAACTGAGAAATTTCAACGTCATTGCGGTTATTTTACTTATACTGAATGAATTAACCAGGCTTGAGACACTCAAAACTACTTGTGGCTGGTTACTCGCAATGAACTGACGTACTTACAATTCGGCAGGCCCAGGGCCAATGTGTTAATAAGTGCCTTGACCGGACACTGAAAACTCAAAAGACACCAATTTCACTGAAAACTGAGTGACTCTGACGTATGCAGATACTGCGATGAGGAAAAGGAAACACGCCTTCACCTCCAAAGGAACTGTGGATCTTTGATTCACAAATGAAGCACACACGACACATAGCCTAACCGGAGGAAATAAAAACTCTGTACGCTAGAAATATACTAAACTTTCTAGAATCGACCCGGCTAAAGCTACTTTAAATTGGTGGCGAGTCACAATAGATCTAATAGGTCGCAGTGACCACAGTTCACTAGAACTGCACAGCTCCAAGTTTCTAAACATAATTTTTAAGTCATTTTTTCTATTATGTACCTACGCAAATGAAATGTCGTTCAGCCCTAAGTTCAAAATATTGGGCAACATTGAAAAACATCACATACATTGATTTAATTCCGAGGTAAATAATTAAGCTCTTGTGTTAAGAAATCAGAAACAGACAGCACATAAAAAAGTTCGTTTTCCATATTGACCGGACCGGGATTCGAACCAGTACTGGATTTACACATTTGCCGCCACAAACCTTTAACGTTTTGCCACCCTTACTTACCACTAAAATTAAATATACTAATTGCAAAACTTTTTAAATTGAAACTTCTATGTTAGAGACCTCAGAGGTCGTGAATGTACGATACTTATTAATTTACAAGCGACTCGCCGTGGCTACCCCTTTTTCTAGTAGCGCAGTATATTGGCTCCTCCCAGCCTGGTAGTAAGCAAGAGAGGAACCCACATCGCGATGACAACGGATTTGATATCGAAATATCCTACCCGTTAGCATCGCCATACTGGCCCGCAAGATGTTTCTTCACGCTCCTTTTGAAGGAATCCATGTCAAAGGAAGGAGGAAACACGTGAGCCGTCAACGAGTTCTACTTTTTTATGGTCCGGCAAAGATAGGAGTTACCGAACTTTTTGGTTCGTGATGGAATATTTTCCACGGTGAAACGATGACATCGTTGGCCGTCTCTTGTGGTTCTGTGAAGGAAAGGAGAGGGTGGGATAAGGGAAAACAGTTCCTCGGAACACTCACCATGATAAAGCCGACTAAATTGTGTCTCTTTTTTGTCGCAGTGTGATGTTATATATCTTAAAGCCTTCCTCGATGCCACATTTGGGGAGTGGTCTGCTCCAGCTTACCTCTTAAAATAAAATAATAAAAATGCATTAAATACTTAATGCATTTTTCACTCATCAAAATAAAACTATACGACTTAGTCCAAAATGTTCTACACATAGCTATAAGTTAAATACTGCTACTGTAACTTATCTGCTGAGTTTATTACCGGTGTCTTCTCGGTCGATATAGGTTCCGAACCCGAAGTAGAATCACTTTGCATTGTAATCAATGTCGATTCAAGAGTGTTACATGTACCCTACTTGAATAAAGTAATATTTGAGAATCTGAGTTGAGTTGACTATCTAACACAAATATTTTTTTTCGATTCAAACAAGTAGTTTCTAAGATGAGCGTATTAAAACAAACTATTGAGATTGATAATATTAGTAAATTTAATTTTTAATTACGACTGTAACATTAGCCATTAAAACCCTTAAGCTAGGACCTCATTACCACTTAACATCAGGTGGGATGAGGTCAATCTTAAAGTGCAATATAAAAAAAAATGAAGTATAAAAAAGTCAAAGACCTCCATCATTAAAACCATGTCATACTTACAACAATATTAGATAACAACAACAATATCACATATATTGCCCTGGTTCTGTGGTATAGTAAATAGGTAAAACACTTGTATTACATATTTCAAAAACAACGACAGTACCAAAACACCCAGACCCGAGACAATATAGAAAAGTTCGTTTTCTATATCCCGACCGGGAATCCAACCCGGGTCCTCAGAGATGGCGCGACGCCAAAGTCCGGCCCGGTCGCCTCTCGGCGACGAGGTCGGCAAATATGTAAAAAGTGTATGTAATTATATATTATGTATATTTAATATAATGGGTACTGGCATTAGGTACTTTCTCAATAAATGGATTATCTAACACAAATATTTTTTGGATTTGAACCTGTACTCCCTGAGATTAGTGCAAACGAGTTTATACAAAGAAACTCTTCAGGTTTATAAAATCAGTATAGATTATAGTGAAGAAAATTTTGATACCTCAACAGCACCCAGATAATACAATATCGTCTTATCTCGAGGCGCTACTATTTGCCTTTGCCTTGCCCTACATTTGGCTCAGGGCTTCATCCCCCATTACATCGGTCTAGACAGCCCAACCCCCCATTTAGGCGTCATCAATAAACGGCCTGGATGTCTGTCTCCAAAGTTCATTACTGAATTGTGGCAGTTTCCTTAAACATATCTGGGTGTTACTTCGGGTTGCCAATCTTCATAGAAATATAGTATTTAAACTAATAGATGAGCGGAATGAATCAAAACATATATTTTTTTGTATTTCGTTAAATATTTACTAAAAAAAATATATTCAAACTTTATTTGTCATTTGCTAAATAAGTAAAACAATACATGGGTGGGGGTTCCCCAATGGTTGGTAATAAATGTGCCAACATATGACGTCATGAGAAAATTAATTTAAATGTATCGCCGTTATTATTTGATTAGACGAAAAATGCAAATATACGCGTTTTTGAATCTCAAACTCAAACTCAAATATTTCTTTATTCAAGTAGGTTACATGTAACATTTTTGAATCGTCATTGAATACAATGCAAAAGTAGAATCTAACATGAATAAAAAAAAACAAATAAATATTTAGTTAGTGTACTCTAATAAAGCATAGTGTTTTGTGAGGAAAAACATGGCTAAAATATTTTCTTTCTATATAAGTACCTACGTCATATTTATTAGCAATTCATAGGTTTCAAATTGTAATTTAACTAAAAGAAAAAAAGTCAGCCTTTATTTCAAATTAGATTTTTAAATAAAAGAAAATCAGACCAGCTTTTATTTATTACTGAACTCATGGACACCAAACATAGTACTTTTGCGTACATTTCTTGTACAGTATAAAGTACCCAGACTCAAATATGGTACAATTGGCTGCTTGACAGTGATAACAATAAAAAAAATAAATAAATAAATAAATAAATGCGCCAGACAATCACACCAATCACCTGGTCTCAAACTAAGGTTTTCCCTTGTACTATGAGCACCAGACGACGGATACTAACTGGGAGCGTCATCCCAGTACACCCAGACCCAAGTCAATTTAGAAAAGTTAGTTTTCCAAATTGACCCGACCGGGAATCGAACCCGGGACCTTTCGCGCTTTGGTCGCCTACCTTAGCCACTATGATTATGAAAAGAGTTAGATATTTTAGGTTATTAGTTAAGTAATAATTTTACTTTTACATTTTTTAATGAAAAGCATGGTAAGTATTTTATTTTTGCAAAATAAATTTTACATTTTTTATCTGTGGAACAAAAGAACCGAAACGGAAACCACCATTGCAATTCGGAAATGACAGCTGTCAGCGAAATTTTTTTTTTTTAATGTGGCAAAACAATGAATATTTTCCCGATTAAATTGAATTATTGTCTCTCTAACCGTATTAAGAGCTTAGTTAAACATTTTCCGTTTATCTAAATTAAGTCATTCCTGTGCGTATCGGTTCGATGTCTAGAACGTTGACGTCATAATTACAACAGTGACGTGACTTGGCATTTTCGCGCGTTTTTTAAATGTGTTACACAAAATCTTATTTTTCTCTGGTTATTTACTTTTTTTCAGATAAATCGAACTGATTGGGACATAATATGAACGGGCGCACATTTTACAATACTTTTTCAAAAATTGTCAAGTAGCCATTTGTATATATTATATAGTACAGGTGGCAACCCTAGTGTTCCTTGAGCTTTGGTATCTTTAGGGTAAGTCTGACGATTTGCACCTTTAAGTAACTACGATGTTGACACCATACACAAATAAGTTTAAGGTAACAATGGCATAAAATTCTTTTCGGCCTTATAGAGTTCTTGAAAACTATTAACCTAAATATTTACTTGCATTCTTTACCATACTATTCCGACTTTCGAAAATATACGGCGGTACATGAAACGTTAGATAAATCAATTGTATTTTTCTGAGCGAATGAAAATTACAAAACCAGCGTTTTTTATTGAAACGTCATCGAAAAACAATGACAAGGCTATAAAACATGGCTGACGAATATAAAAACGGAATTCCTACTATTTCATACTGTTTTGTCTGCTGTGTTTTATAATAAGGGGCAAGGAAGCTGGGGCGCACTGGTAGAAAACTGCCACGATTTCCACAAATCAGATTCAAATTCTAAAACTATACTTTGTCTGTCTTAATAGAAACTGGTTCGAGACAAAACATTTCCGTATCGTAATTATCTTTAAAGTTTGGAAAGAGAAGGGATAGTTCTAAATTGATACTGAACATAAACTGTTAATAGCATGGGCATCAGTATCAATTATATCAGTATATGTAATATTTTTATTTTAGTTTTTATGCTTCATCTCATTTTAAGTGTTCTTATGAGAAATAAATATCTTTAAACCGATCAATCATTAACGTTATATCGATAGGTTAAAACTAGGTAATAGTATTTTTTATTTATATTATTTATATATGATAGCACAATACAGAAATAAAATATATTAATTTAGGTCTCATAAATAATTATGTATGGTCTATCTAAATTGGAATAAAAAAAACTTTCGTTTTAATTGTAGAGTAGACATGAAGAACGTCCTGTCTTTTTTTTTATAGTACACTTCAAGGTTGACCTCATCCCACCTGATGTTAAGTGGCAATAAGGTCCTAACTTAAGAGCGATAAGTACAGCATAATAAAGCTGTTACTGGACTTGTCACCCTTACCTTGAAGGTTTGACTCCTACTACTATATGTAGCACCCCCAGGAGCTCTGGAAACCTTTCTCACACGCAGGAACACAACAACACAAAAGTGTTGAGATTGTTATTTGGCTGCGGTTTTCTGTAAGGTCCACCAGTCGGGCTGCTCCAGTTCGAGCGACAATTCGCCTTGCCCTACTTCTCTTAAAGCCCTACTTATCTGAATTGAAATAAGGAAACTATGCAGTCTAGTGATTATAACTACCCAGTTATAGTTTAGTCGCGCACCAACATCGCTGATTCCCAATCTATTTGGTTTAAGTTAACGTTCGGAAGTTACGATCGGACCAATCACGGCATTTGTTGTTTATTTGTTTCTAATACGATACAGTTTTATGATGTCTGGGCAAGTTAGATGGTTTAAGGTTGTTTTGGTGCTTGTTTTGAATCAAAATATTTTTATTCAAGAAGGTTATATTATAACACCTGTAACTCATTGAATTCTCATTGAATACATACATATTGTCTTTATCAACGTTTCGGAATGTTTTCCAGAAGATACCGGAATGAAACCCAACAGATATGTTACAATAGTAGTTCAGATATCTGACAAGATACTGTGGCGTATACAAGCAAGTGATTACTTAATACACTACTATCATACTAATATATAAATGCGAAAGTAACTTTGTCTGTTTGTCTGTCCGGCTTTTATGTTTAAACCGATTTAAATAACACTGCACGATGGGCATCAAAAGGCTGATCCACGGGTGAGACCAGGAGTCCTGAAATACAGGGTCGCCCTGTAATATGATCACTCAGTACCGTAAACAGTATGTTAAGGTAAAAACTATTTTAGTTCTTATGCCCACGTGATAATGACGGTACAAAGTTCAAAGTGTGTAGTCTTTTGCTTTCATCCTTACAGACAAAAGCACCGCCCTTATGTCGTACGCATAAGGTATAATATCGAATTGCAAGCGTTTGCCTTACAGTCAGTACCTTACAATCAGTACCTTTAGTTCATGAACAACTCTGTCTATTCTTCTTTTTAGTCGGTACACTCTTACAAGAGTGGTCGTGGCCCTCATTATGAATTACGGTGAGTAACTATGTTAATGATACGGCGCCATTTATTACGCACTGCACCCTTCCGGGTACATTCATAAACCAAGCACTTAGTTGCAGCCCTGATCTGGTCTGCCCATCTCATTGGTGAGCTGCCATGTGCTCTGGTCATCATCATCATCATCATTTCAGCCTGTTACTGTCCACTGCTGAACATAGGCCTCTCCAACCGATTTCCAGCGCGACCGGTCCATTGCCACCTGCATCCAACGAGACCCAGCAATTTTCACTGGGTCGTCGGTCCATCTGGTAGGTGGCCGTCCCACACTGCGCTTGGTGGTACGTGGTCTCCACTCAAGAACCTTTTTGCCCCATCGACCGTCCAATCTTCGTGCTATGTGGCGAGCCCAATGCCACTTCAGCTTACTAATCCTACGGGCTATGTCAGCAACTTTAGTTCGTCTACGGATTTCCTCATTCCTGATTCGGTCACGTAGTGAAATGCCATTTGTTTAGTTGCGCGGAGATTTGGTACGACAACACCCACATCTGTCTGGCTGTTAAATAGGCTAAATCGCTATTTAATCCAAAAAACGTTTTAAAGTAAAAAATAAAAACTAGATTTTACTCCGAAAAGCTACTTTAAAATAGCAATACTGCGAAATCGTCAACCCTACCACAGTCCAAGCAAATAATGTGCAACAAAAAAAACCCGGTTTGTTTATGGGCTAAACATATTTTATCTGTGACGACAGCCCGGTTATTTATTATGCAATTTTGTGCCTTTATTGCTTTTAGCTTTTTTTCTTTGATCTTTTCTAGACTGCACTTTACAGAGACAACTCCTTGAAATTTCTTAACGTTGTGCCTTAGAGGAAATAAGACGAGGAATTTGAAATGCGCGGATAAAATATTGTTTATGGCGCACCGAGTAAGTTGGACGTAAAGTGGGGTAGGTCTGCTTCGTACTATCATACTTTTATTCCATTAGCTATGACATAGGGAGCATCATTTGATGCATATAGACTAAATATAAAAATTACTTACGTAATTTCACAAGAATAAAATGATGTCTCATTTTTATACTTTTCTAGTAATATTTTTAATTAGTCGATGTGTTCAGATGTTCAACACTTATATATACTTGGTTAAAAACGTGAATACACCTAATAAACTGTTTAAATATATTATAATATGATTTCCGTAATTAACGTGCTCTATTAATGATTTAGTACGGCCGTAGATATTTGTTTTAGTAACATATATGTATCTCCTATATGTACCTGCAGTTTGTCCGGAAGGTAGAACTATGTTTTAAGCATATATTTTTCAACTTATTAACTAGGAACTTTGAATCTGTTTTAAAACAATATATTAACCCATAGATATTGTATTTTTAAACATAAATGCAGTGAAACAATTTAAATTTAGCCAAAATTAAATAATGTCAAAATTTATTAATTTATTTCCTGATTTCTTAATTTCAACATTCAGTAAAACGTTTTTTTTAATGAAAAGTGGTTAAATAATAAATAAATATTGGACAACATCACATACATTGCTCTGATTCTATGGTAAGTAGCTTAAGCACTTGTGTTACAGAAATCAGAAACAACGACGGTACCACAACACCCAGACCCGAGACTATATAGAAAAGTTCGTTTCCTATATTGACCCGACCGGGGATCGAACCCGGGACCTCAGAAATGGCGCGACGCCTAAGTCCGGCACGCTCACCTCTCGGCTACGGAGGTCGTCAAATAATGATGGTTAATTATAATACAAGATTTTGTCTAAGAAAAACACAATTAGCAAACTAACACACTGTTAAGAAATGTAGGAACAAACCTAGCAGAGTGACCATTAGTAAATACAAGCCCAAACCGAAATCCGACGAAGCTTTATTCTAGACTTCAGCCATTTACGAAGAGATGTATAAATCTCCGATACACTTACAAAATTTTTATGTAAGTATTCTGCCCCGAGCCACAAGTCACCCCCTTGGCAAACATACATTATGTCTACATAAAGTATGGTTGTATTTTAACCAATGTTTTGACCGATTTGGCCGAAAACTAGCTTTTAGATTTACAGTGGTAGTTCCGAGGTTAGAATACAATGCCAAGTAACGATAGGGTCCATTTGCTTTACACTACTTTTGTTATGTATACAGCCTATTATTTCAATTAATTAACGATGGTAATAAATTATTTTGAACAAAATATTGCTTCTTGTTATTGTTATTTGCCATCAAATAGATTTTTGTTATTTGAAGGCACATAACAAAAATTAAAGTATCACCTATTTTGACGACCTCCGTAGCCGAGAGGCGAGCAGGCCTGACTTTGGCGAGCGCCATCCCTGAGGTTCCGGGTTCGATAGCCGGTCGGGTCAATATGGGATACGAACTTTTCCATATTGTCTCGGGTCTGGGTGTTGTGGTACCGTCGTTGTTTCTGATTTCTGTAACACAAGTGCTTAAGCTACTTACCACAGAATCAGAGCAATGTATGTGATGTTGTCCAATATTTATTTATTTATATTTATCTATGCGACTTTGTCACGGAAGTGGCTTTGAGTATAATGTTTAATTAATTATGCTATTGTTTCATATTCGCCTTCAATTCAGTTTCACATTTAATGCCTTTGAAACGAAACACCACCATACACACATAGGTATGATAATTAATGTCTGTTCATACATTTTAATGCGAGGAGAGTTGTGAGAGGTACAAAAGAAAGCTTTATTTTGTCTACAATATATAATCAACATTTTTGATTAATCTCCAAAAAATAATCCTTTCGTCTGTACGTCTTGTTTAAGCATCATTTCGAAGCTAGAAGTTTGAAACTGTTGATGAAATATAAATAAATGTAAATATAAATAAACTGCCTAGTTTGGGGGCCCTTGTAAATAGCATAATAATTTCGCATTCTACCTTTGCACATTTGTAATTTTAATTAAATTAATTTAATATGAAACTACATTTCTCTTAATTGTAACTGTAATTGATTTGTACTGTATGTTTTTATTTGTGTGCCAAATAAACCTTATTATTATTATATTTATATGCGTATATATTCTTTCATTTCTGGGGCCTATTCACATTCGCAGGCTTTTGGCCAAAACGAAAATGAAGATTTATTAACCTAAAGAAAGGAACTTTCGCACAATTCGGCAAGTATTTAAAATTGCAGCTTTTTGCAATTATTATTAACTAAATTTTGTAAAGTAATTATCCAAGGGGTATAATAAAATAGGGGATTCAAATTTTTGAATGATTGTCATGTTTTTAAATGTAAATTGTTGAAACTTCTTTCGCTTTTAATTAAAGATATATAATAAAATAAATAAATAAATAAAATAAAAAAATAAAAATAAAAATTATTTATTTTCAGGTAACACAACCCATAGGATATTTTTACATTTTAATATTTAAATCAAGATAAGACATTAAGTACTAACAATATTATATTGACTACCACCACTCAGCCAGTTTACCAAACATGTAGTTTGAGAAACCGGCCGAGTAAAGTGGAGTCCACTCTCTCTCCTATCATATTCAGGACTCCGTTCGGGCTTCCCCGCACTCTATGCACTAGTGATGCTACGTTTTTGCGTATTATTGCATAAAAATCATCTGTGCTCGCGTCAGCAAACATTCCAGATGCACTACAGTAGCGTGGCAATCCGAACAGAGTCCTAAATATGTTATTATACAGGATTCTCAGGGCATTGTAGGCACTTTGGGTGAAGTTAGACCATAGGCTGCATGTATAAAAATTTTGGCAGTATGCTCTGAACAGTGTAAGTTTAACTGGTGCAGTACACCGTGCAAACCTATGTACCAGCATATTTCCCCTCACCGCCAATGCCCTGCGCTCTCTTTCTATGTCAAAGTCATCATTAAGATTTTCCCTCACAATGTGACCCAAATACTTAAATTTTGAAACTTGGCTCAGAGGAACCCCATTCAACACAATAGTTGGTATTATTCTAGGCCCCTTCATCCTACTATATAAGATTTGCATTTGTAGTTAATCAACATTATCTCAAGGGCGTTAATTTAGCCATAGGAACTAGGGTATCTAAATATGTATACAAAACCGCCATTCTTAAAACTAGAATGCTGAAATATTTTTTGGCTTTTGGTTAGGTACGAAGATTTTGTTTGAAGTTTGTAAACGTTTTTCTTTCAACGTAACAACATAATTGCCATATTTGTATGGCAACCTTACCGATTGCCATACAAATATGGCAATCGGTAAGTATACGTATGTTCGTCTAAATCTGATTAAATATTTATCTTATATTAGAAATCGAACCAAATTAACAAAGAGGTTTATAAAAAACATGAAAATCCATAAAGACTACGTATCGTGTACTTGTAATCCAATAAAGCAACAAATATATAAAACAAAAAACTAAATACTTTTGTAAATAAATCATTTTCAGTGCAAGTTTATTTACAAAGGAATGTATTGAATTCAAAATTACGCTAACGACCTGTGTTAATTCCCATTCAATTCCTTGCTACACAAAATACCAAGGCTCAGTGCCTTGGTATTTTGTGTAGCAAGGAATTGAATGGGAAGCTACTACATCATATCATACAGTCAATAGCTACAAAAATACCTGAGGAACATGAAAACCTTGAGTATGATAGGGACATAATAATATATCTTCTGTCGATATGAGGCATAAATCGAGCATATAGCTGTTATGCAGATTAAATAGGACGAGGCATGGCCGCCAGACTGTCAGTGGACGAGTTGCGTTTAGATTTAGACATATGTATTCACGTATCAGTGTAATAGTCTGTTCTATTGTAACTTTTTATCGTTATTGTACTAGTAATGGGCTGGAGAAATTATAGGTACTTTCGGTTATGTACAGTGGCCATTTTAGTTGCGTATTTTATTCTGTCGTATATACTAATAGTATAAAGGTAAAGAGTTTGGTATTCGCAAATCTCAGTACAAGTTAGAATAAAAAAAGAATTATGTTGGACAGTGCGTTTATCGATGAAGGCTTTGGGCTATGTAACATCATGCTGTGATTAATAAGAAGCGACAGAATCACTGGGATTAGTTGCAAAAAGAGGGGTGGTAGTTAGATTTACCAAATCAAATGAATGGAAGAAAGAAAACATTTATTGACTCGACTTAATCTGTTCCAAACATATATATTTTGACGACCTCGGTGGCGCAGGGGCTAAGGTAGGCGGTCAAAGTGCGATAGGTCCCGGGTTCGATGCCCGGTCAGGTCAATTTAAAAATCGAACTTTTTTAAATTGACTTGGGTCTGGGTGTACTGGGATGACGCTCCCAGTTAGTATTCGTCGTCTGGTACTCATAGTACAAGTGATTGGTTTGGTTGCCTGGCGCATTTATTTATTTATTACTAGCTGTCCCGGCGAACTTCGTTTCGCCTTAGAAGATTTCCCGCTTTTCTGTTGAATTTTTTCCTGAATTTTCTTTGCTACAAACCTCACGGAGCCCGAGACCTTTCCAACGAATGCAAAACCGTGGAAATCGGTTCGTGCATTCTGGAGTTATAGCGTCAGGAAGAAAAACCCGACTTATTTTTATAAAGTAGATTATTTATAAATGGATTGTTTATGAGACAAAAGGTAAAAAGCTCAGCTAATGCTGTCTCGAGAATTGATCCCGGGCAGCGCTGGTCTTCAGCTTATCCCTATCCTCGTGAGATGTTATTCGAGAGATGTTGTGGCTGTTGAAGGCTGACAGCTGTATCAAGTTAATAAATGTCTACTATTACAATAATAATTAAAAAGGAAATTAAGATAATATTTAAGAGAGGCAGGGCAAAGCGATTAATCGCTCGAACTGGAGCAGCCCGACTGGTGAAATACCTCCACCTTACAGAAGACCGCAGCCAAATAACAATCACTCCGGTGTTGTTGTGTTCCTGCGTGTGAGTAAGGTTTCCAGAGCTCTTGGGGGGTGCTACATTAGTAGCAGGGGTCAAGCCTTCGAGGTAAGGGCGACAAGTCTAGTAACAGTTTTACTATGCTATACTTTTCGCCCTTATGCTAGGAACTCATTACCACTTAACATCAGGTGGGATGAGGTCAATCTTGGAGTGCATTATAAAAAAAAAATAGTCCCGTGTGGATGAATGTGATTCTATGCGTGCGTGAGCATGTGTGTGTGAGTGTGTGTGTGTAAATGTGTGCGGGTACATGTTTATCAGTTATTAAGTGAAAAAAAACTATATTACTATATTTCTCGTATGGGTATGCTTCTAGTTTTCAGTAGCATGCTATCTTTTAATCAAAGAGGTTTTATATTTTGACCTCGCAAAGCTGAGATGCGCAATTTTCAATATTGACCCGACCGGAAATCGAATCACGAACCACAGCGATGATGTGACGCGAAATCTCGACTCCGGACATTGTCTTATATGTAACAAATATTATTAGAATCGTATACTCACTGCAACAACGTTGCAAGGAGTTATGTGGCTGAGATTAACTATTTACTGGGTAAGTTCACGGTTGAAGGCTAACATTGTAACGTATAAACTTCAGTCAGTCAGGATTACTCGCGCAAATGGACCGCGAGTTGATACTGATAGAACTGTTAAAGCTTAGCCTAGGGGTAGTGTCATCGTTACCGTGCTATATAAAGTTAATTTAAATCTATTTAATACTAGCTGTGCCCGCGACTTCGTTCGCGTATACTACAGGGTTTTCCCAATTTTTTCCCGCTAACTCCCGTTCCCGTGAGAATTTGAAATATTCTGTTGCAATTAAGCTTTAAGTTTACCAAGGTTAATGTAGGTAATGCCAAATTCAGGCGTCTAACCCTTGCGTTTTAGATTTTTCATTCAAAAGGATTTTCCCGCTCATTCCCGTTTCCGTGGGAATTTCGTTAATTCCTTTCTTAGTGCACCTCTACGATACCTAAGCTACATCCCTGCCAAATTTCAAGTGCCTACGTTTAGCCGTTTAGGCTGTGCGTTGATATGTCAGTCAGTCAGTCAGTTTCTCCTTTTATATATTTAGATTGTCTTAGAATACCAAACTAGTTTAATAAGTGGTAACTACTAATACATTTTATAAATACATTATATAGAATCATTGCAACGCCCTCTACAGGGCATCACATGTACTTAATCTTAAGCGAAATGTCAACTTACTCTATGTGAATTGCAATAAAGATATTGAATTGAATAGAATTCTGACCGGATACTACAAACTAAAAAGATATCTACCAATTTAATATAAAACTAATTGACTCTGACGTATGCTCCTAAAAACAGGAAGAAGAAACACTTACGGACTTTGGGGTTGCGCGATTTCTGAGGTCCCGGGTCCCAACTTTTCTATAAGGTGTTTTGGTACCGTCGTTGTTTCTGATTTATGTAACACAAGTGCTTAAGCTACTTACCACAGAATCAGAGCAATGTATGTATGTGTTGTTGTTGTTGTTTTGTCTAATATATATCTACCTAATAGGGCATTGTAGAATCCAAATTGGCTACTTGACAGTGCTAACAATAAAATATGAAAATTGTTGGATATGATAGCATATTAGTTTAGTAATAATAATTTAACCATTAAGGTGCCACATTTGGGGGCTGGTCTGCTCCAGTTTACCTCTTAAAAATAACATAATACTTAATTCTTTTTTTCACTCATCAAAATAAAACTATATGACTTGGTCCAAAGTGTTCTACACATCGCTATAAGTTAGATACTGCCACTGTAACTAATTTGCTGAGTTTCTTACCGGTGTCTTCTCGGTAGATATAGGTTCCGAACCAGAAGTAGAATCACTTTGCCTTATATACAATGACGATTCGAAAGTGTTATTATATGTAACCTACTTGAATAAACAAATATTGAATTTGAATTTAAATAACATTTTTATTTTTTAATTAAAAGCATAGTTCGTATTTTATTTTTGCAAAATAAATTTTACTGTTTTTATCTGTTGAACGAAAGAACCAAATCGGAAACCACCATTGCAATTCGGAAACTACAGTTATCGGTGAAAAATATTTATTTTAATGTGGCGAAACGATGATTATTTTGCCGATTAATTCGAATTTATGTGTCGCTTACCGTATTAAGAATTTATTTACACATTTTCCGTTCATTTTAATTAAGTCATTCCTAAGCGTATCGGTTCGATGTCTAGAACGTTGACGTCATAATTTCAACAGTCACGTGACTTGTCGTTTTCGCGCGCAAACGTGTTAAACAAATTTTTATTTTTCTTTGGTTATTTATATTTTTTCCGGATAAATCGAATGGTTTGGGATGTAAAGTTAACATTTTACAATACTTTTTCAAAAACTGTCAAGTAGCTAATTATTATGAAGTATGTTTTTAAACAACAATATGTAGTATGGATTTTGTACTGCCCTTATTTCCTTATTATATTGAATCTTGCCCCCTTGAATTGAAGATTAAATATCGAGCCGCTAGTGTTTACCTCATCGTGCTGTTATTACCATATTAGGGTGTATACCTATACTTTCCTTACTGTTATCAACATTTATATTGTGGTATATGTTACGCAAGATTGGAATTAACCTAGATACAAATAAAAAATAACTGCCTCGGTTTGCATGCAGAATACAGAGATAGCTTGCGGCCAAGTATCGTAGCAGCAGTCCAGCCAAAGTCGCGGCAGTTAGCTTGTATTAATATTTTGTTTTATTGCCTAAAGGCGGGAGAGGTTGGGCTTTTAAAAATTAGGTTAAGAGTAAGAGATTAGAGTCAAAAATAGTGTTTTGGTAGAAAAAGTCAATGAATTAATTAGAAATACTGGCATTGCATTTCTAGTAGGTTAGGTCTAGGTTTGTTGTCTGGACGAGATTGCTTTTTAGCAATAAGACCGCCTAAATTGTCTGTAAAACCAATTTCTGTAAATTTTCTGTGCAATAAACTGTATCTATTTATTTCTATTCATGGTGAAATTAGTAAACGTAATTCAAATCAGTGATAACTCAGCGGCATAACTAGCTTTCGGATTACGATTTGACATATGTCAAATTGATAATTACTCAACGGCTTGACTTCAATATGATAAACGCCAAAGGTTAATGCATGTACTTAAGTTTGCTACTCTTTCATGCACAAACTAGTAAACAAATATGAATTCAATTGGTTACGAAAGAGATAACTATTATATTTATCATTTATTGTCGATAATTGAACGATTATAGTTAACGATATCTCGAGATTGGTCATCACTGTCTAATATCATGTACCTACATTTCGAGCAGTAGGCAGCCCGCCCCTTCACCCCTATTTCCCTAAGGCGCGGCCAAAGAATTTCGCCCGCACTATAAATTAGCAAAGACACATCTTATCCTGAAAAAAACGCGGATGAAGTCGCGTGCAAGAGCTAGTCTCCAATAAGGACGCGAATGTATTAAGAACTATTTTCACAGTTCCAAAAACCGCTTCAACGAAATCTAGGAGCGTTGACCAAAAACCAAGTGAGAAATCACACCCGAAACAAGTCCCGTACAATAACTTCAACTCACCCAATCTAGTGTTGCTGAACTATCGATTTCAGTTCAGCTATCGACAATTGACTTCGGTTAGAATATCAAATTCAAAGTCAAAGTCAATCTTTTTTATTCATGTAGATTACATTAGTAATACTTATGAATCGTCTCTATACAATGCAAATGAAGCTACCTCCGGTTCGGAACCTATAACTACCGAGAAGATACCGGCAAGAAACATAACGCATCTAGAGTCTGGTGCTCATAGTCCATGGGAAAACCTTAGTTTGGGACTAGGTGATTGGTGTGATTGTCTGACGCATTGATTTATTTATTGCCTGAGGGCCCACTCCCATAAACGAAAAATGTCGGATCCGACAACGGATGGCAATTTTTAATCCTCATAATCATAAAGAAATCACTTCGAATGCAAATTAAGCGTTTTCAAAAAACAAAATATTATTTATGCAAATCAAAAACCACGTCTTCATTCCTAAACTTTTGAATAATCTTCAAAAACGAAACCTTTCGTTTGTTCGTTTCGTTTTTGAGAGTACCCCCCCCTGGATCTAAGCTATCGATAATTATCTTCAATATCGATAGACCATCGATAGGCAGCACTAGCCCAATCCCCTTTTCATAACAACACCATCTCCACACCGACCAGTAAACACTCACTAAGGAAATGCGAAACTCTAGCTGAATCCTAATTTCAAGTTATTATTCATCCGACCGCTTCTGACTTTCAAATGCATTTGCGAGTGACCTGTTTTTGAAAGGGATTCAAGTTGCGCGATTTGGTTAGCATTCGGATTCGGTTATTTATTTCAATACCCGTTTTGCACGCGTACAGTCAGCATCATTAGTTTGCATACACCTCAGTACCTTGTCATACTAAACGTCCATGTGACAGAGTAAGTGAAATAGACGGTTAGATTAATGTGACAAGGACCGTTTTTTGGAGTAGACCCTCAGTAGCGTTACTTCGTGAACAACTCTGTACCTTGTCACATTAAGTCACTGTCTATCTGACTTGCTTAGTTACGCGGAGATTTGGTATGACAAGGTACTGAGGTATATACGAACTAATGCTGTCGGCTATATTAACCTACAATAATAGGTAATACAAGATAATACAAACTTGACGAATTTATATTGCACTTCAAGATTGACCTCATTCCACCTGATGTTAAGTGGTAATGAGGTCCTAGTTTAAGGGCGACAAGTACAGCATAATAAAGCTGTTACTGGACCTGTCGCCCTTACCTTGAAGGCTTGACCCCGGCTACTAATGTAGCACCCCCCAAGGAAACTTTACTCACACAGGAACACCACAACACAGAAGTGATTGTGATTTGGCTGCGGTCTTCTGTAAGGTGGAGGTATTTCACCAGTCTGGCTGCTCCAGTTTGAGCGACAAATCACTATGCCCTACCTCTCTTAAAGACAAATTATCTTATTAGACAAAGTGTAATGATAGCCTAAAGCCTTCCTTGATCAATGGACTTGCCTATCCCAACCAAATGCAAAGTCTTTGTTCGGACTATTTAGTAGACGGTTTGTGTGAAACTTGCACAAAAACGGTCGAGAGGTTCTTCGTTTATCACATTTTTTGAGAATGAATATAGGTACGTGCGAAGCCTGCTACTGCTAGTAACTTATAAAGTTAAGTTTCTACATTTTAAGTTAACTGCAGGGTAAACGGTGAAAATTGACGGCTCTTGACGTTCATTACTATCCACAAAGCCTTGTGATTACTCCATTTGCCAGACCTATAATTTGCACCCTATCATGATATAATTGAGCGTTGTAAATTACTTTTATTCTGAGAATACCTTTTCTTACTTTATTTATTTATTTGTTGTTCCGGTGAACATTGTGCAAACAGTTTTTTTTTTCAATATTTTTTACTTACTTTATCAAAATAAGCGAAATCTGTCTAACCGTTTTCGAGTTTAAGCGAGACTGACGAACCAGGATTGATATGTATATAAATACTAGCTAAGCCCGCGACTTCGTTTACTAAGGTACCTGCATGCCAAATTTCAAGCGTCTAACTGCGTAAAAACTCAAACTTTTTACAAAATGAAAAAACCTTGCATAAGATTTCCTCTGTAGCCGAGAGGGTTTTAACGTTGTGCCATCTCTGAAGTTTTGGGTTCGATTCGCGGTCGGGTCAATATGGAAAACGAATGTTCAATATTGTCTCAGGTCTGGGCGTTGTGGTAACGTCATTGTTTCTGTTTTTTGATACAAATGCTTTAGCTACGTACCACAAAATGAAAGCAAAATGTAGTTATGTTGTCAAAATGGTCTCATATTTATGTTTATTCATACTTTAGATTTTCTAAGGTTTAATAAAACTAGGTACGTTGCCGTTATTAAAAAATAAATCTATGCTAAAGTACAAGTTTAAAGTACACTTTCTGCACCAAACTCCTGATAGACAGACAAACAGAACCAGTTCCTGGTTTTCAACCCTCTTAAAAAGCCTCTTAAGCCCTTTAAAAATCTTAGACCAGATAGATAGATAAACTTTATTGCACAAAAATTTTACAGCCATTGATCTTACACATAAATCATAGTAGAATTTAAGCACTCTTGTCGCTAGAAAGCAATCTGTTCCAGAAAAGCTTTAGGTAGAGGCCGGGCCGGATTTAAATTTGTGCCGTCCTGGGGTACTAAAGAAAACGCCGCCCTGTAACTTAAATTTTATTTCGATATCTTACTTTTCAGGAAATTTATTTCATATTATTAATTATACATTTTGTTTTATTTTCATTTATTCTTATTTTACTCATATATTATTTATTGTATACTATAGAAATATATAAAAAACAATATTTATATTTTGCTAAGTATTAAAATTTTTGCACTAAGAATGAATTTAGTTTTTATTTTAAATTATATTCAAAGTATCATAACATGATTAACATATATGAAAACTCATAAATATATGAATTGCCATTTCCAGGCTTTTCCAACTTAAAATAGGAGAGCATTAAATTTTCAATCTCAGCCACAAATAAGGCTAGTTGTAACGTATTCAACGATTTATTATAATGGCGGTACTGGCAAGTGCCCGTGTAATGATGATATACTGCAAGTATTATTGCCAGATTGACCTTCATTGCAATAGTCATTTCTGGCTTAAGATTTAATGGAATTTGCGTGTCTCGCCTCCTACATTATAGATCAGTGGTTCTTAACCAGTGGTCCGCGGACTACTGGTGGTCCCTGGAATCATTCCAAGTGGTCCCTCAAGCCATCGAAATGATATGTGACGTGAAGTAATGAGTCGAATAGAAACTACTTTCTACTACCTACTTACACCATATGATTGACAGTAAATGTATTGAGTATTGAAACAAAGTGAAGTCGCGCGCGGCACGAGTTCGAAGGAAGGAATAATAAACAAATGATAATAAATTATAAAATTGTGCTTGTTTTTTTATCAAACAACCCTTAATTTAGGACCTAAATTAAGGGGCCTTTTCTTGCCAGGGACCAACTTGGTTTACCTAAATTTTAGATTTGTAGTTACTAGGTGGTCCCCGGCAAGACAAATTTTTGGTAAAATGGTCCCTTATGGCCGATCCGATCAGTGGTTTGGGCTGTGCGTTGATAGATTACTATGTCAGTCAGATACCTTTGAATATTAGAAACAGAAAAATTTTATCTCCCCTTGCGGTGCGGGAATTTAAAATCGATTAAGAAGCCAGGTGTCTTCGATTCCGTGGTTTTCAAACATTTCTGCAACGAATGTACCATGGGCCGATAAGTATGTAGTTCTAAACATATTCGGCAGAGGGCACTTACCGAAAGGCTAACGGTTGATACAGCAGAAAAATTTCATCACCTACGATAACTTGCGGTTAGCTCAGTTGGTAAGAGCAGCACGCGCGATACGTGAAGGTCGTGGGTTCAATTCCCGCACAGAAGAGTTTGGATCAAACTCTTCTGGCGCTCCTCTGTTCATGGGAGTGCCCCAGGGCTCGATATTGGGACCATTACTATTTTTAATTTATATCAATGACCTGCCCTTTTATACAAAATACTTATGTGAGATAGTATTATTTGCTGATGATACATCTCTTATTTTTAAAACTAATAGACAGAGTGACAATGCTGATAAGATTAATGATGCCCTGAATCAAATACTTCATTGGTTTACATCCAATAATCTTTTACTAAATGCCAAGAAAAAAAAATGTGTTAAGTTTTCAATGCCTAACGTAAAGCAGGTCAATACTATAATAAAAATGAATGATGAACATATCGAAGTTATTAACTCGACAGTATTTCTTGGCATAACTTTAGACTCAAAATTACAGTGGTCTCCCCACATATCTAACCTGGCTGGAAGACTGAGTTCGGCTGCTTATGCGGTCAGAAAGATAAGGTACCTAACAGATATGGAAACAGCAAGATTGGTTTATTTTAGCTATTTTCACAGCGTCATGTCTTACGGTCTGCTATTATGGGGATCTGCGGCCGATATTCAAACTATATTTGTTTTACAAAAGAGGGCCATCCGAGCCATGTACAAGCTAGGACCACGTGACTCGCTGAGAGAATTGTTTAAGGAAATTAACATCTTAACAGTCGCATCTCAATACATTCTCGACTGTTTAATGCATGTATACAAAAACTTGCATACATTTCCTAAAAAATCAGACAATCATAGCATTAACACCAGAAATAAAAATAAGCTTGCTGTTCCTAAGCGTAGACTACATAAAATAGGTAATTCATTTGTTGCTTTAAGCATAAAAATGTTTAATAAACTCCCTCAAGTTATTGTTGAGTTACCTTTGTACAAATTTAAGACATTTGTCAAACGTTGTCTTTTGAAAAAAGGCTACTACAAAGTGGAAGAGTATTTGAATGACAGGAACGTGTGGATCAGTGACTAGTGTGCTCGCCTGTACCTACGTGTTTTATATTATTTTACAAATATATATGTAACGCATTTTCTCAATCAATGTCAGAATTGGGCCTCGATGACGCATGTGAGTCATACAGTTAATTTAATTTACAAATACCTTTGCTTTATTATTATTATTTATTTATTTTTACGTTTCTCTCATCTCTGAGGAATTTACATTAACACGCGGGTTTTAACCAAGCGCGTAATGGCAGTAAATGAAATAAATAGGCAGAAATAGAATAGATATTAAATATATATATATATATTAGATATGAGTGTTTATGCTAAATCGAATTATTATAAACGGGAGGTTGATAAAAATTTACGTGTTAATCGGCATGTATTTAAAATAACAGCTTTTTGCAAAATGTTTAGTGTATTTTCGTGAATTTGGAGCGTTTCTAAGCTTTTATTTAATGCTTTAGGCACGACTCCAGTAGCCGAAATTACAATTGGTATAATTTGCACGGTCTCTACTTTCCACTGTATTTTTATTTGTATTGCTAAGTCGGTGTATTTTGAGAGTTTTTCATTAATGGTGCTCTGTATATTGTGAGTGTTAGGGACAGCAATGTCGATAAGGTATACTATATTTTGTTGTTTGTCGTGTACTGTAATATCGGGTCTATTAAAGTGAGTTGTTCGATCTGTAATTATTGTGCGATCCCAGTATATTTTATACTTGAAATTGTCAAGGACAGGACTGGGTTTATATTTGTAGTACGCAATCTTTTTCTCTATGAAGTTGTATTTATGAGCTAGATATTGGTGGATTACTGAAGCAACTTGATCATGGCGGTGCTTGTAATCCGTGTTTGCAATCGCTTTACAGGCACCGGTGATATGCTGTATTGTTTCACTGGCGCTTCTGCATTGGCGGCAAATATCATTGGAAGAGTTGGGTTCTTTCATTATATATTTCCTATAATTACGAGTGGCAATTACTTCGTCTTGAATCGCAAGCATAAAGGCTTCTGTCTCAGGGAAAAGTTCTCCTTTTAAAAGCCACTTATTTGATGCGCCTTTATCGATGTGGTCCTGATTTAAGGCAATTTTGTGCCTGCCATGTAGTGATTTTTGTTCCCATGTATTTATTTTATCTTTTATGCTTGATATTTCCTCATTTTTTTGTGGACCTCGGTCATTCAGATTGAGTGGTGTAAATTTTTGGTCTAAATTAACTGTGTAGTGGTGAAGCGGTGAGTGTTCAGCTTTACTGTGGAAGAATTTTCTAAGTGTAGCTATCTGTTTGTTGTGCAAATTGTGGATATCTATGATGCCTCTTCCTCCTTCTTCCCGAGGTAGGTGTAATCTTTGCGTGCATGACTTTGGATGATGTTTACGGAATTTAGTAAACCTTGTGTTGATAGTGCGTTGCAGTTTTTTCAGATTTGATGAGGACCACTTGACTATACCAAAAGAGTAGGTTAGTACGGGAATCGCATATGTATTGATAGCTTTGATAGTATTTCTCGAATTTAAGTGCGATTTTAGGATAAGGTCTATTCTACGTTGAAATTTTCGGGTCAGTTCTAACTTGGTATTTGTATGAAAGATTTGCTTAAGTTGTTGGAATCCCAGATATTTATATGAGTTGTTCTCATTTAATGATTCGACAACATCTCCGTTTTGAAGTATGTAGCTATTGTCTTGTATTTTACCCCTACTAATTGATATTATTTTGCATTTATCAACCCCAAAAGCCATACCAATGTCATTAGAAAAATCTTCTGTCACTTGAGCTAGCTTATGCAGTTCACTTTTGCTAGATCCAAACAATTTAATATCGTCCATGTAAAGTAAATGCGATAAAACAAACTGTGAGTTAACTGGTTTAAATCCACAATGAGTGTCAGAAAGAAGTTTGGAGAGCGGGTTCAATGCTAGGCAGAACCACAGGGGGCTTAAAGCGTCGCCTTGGAAGATGCCTCTTTGGATTTTAATCGGTTCAGTAGTTATTGAGGCACTTTTAATATTTAGGACTGTTTGCCACTTAGTCATAATATTTTGTAGAAAATTTACTATTGATGGGTGTATTTTATACATTTCTAGAACTGCAACAAGCCAGCTATGAGGGACAGAGTCAAAAGCTTTACGGTAATCAATAAACATTGTGTGGATACTTTTCTTTTTTAACTGTGCATATTTCATAGTAACTGAATCAATGAGTAATTGCTCCTTACAACCCTGGCTGAACTTTCGCGACCCTTTTTGTTCTTCGGCTAAGATCTTGTGTTTTTCTAAATGATCGTATATTGTTTCGCTTAGGCAGGCTGTTAGTATTTTGTAAAAAGTTTGCAGGCATGTGATTGGTCTGTATTTTGCTGGGTTTATGGTGTCTGTTTCTTTCGGGAGCATGTATGTAATGCCTTGGGTTAAATAATCCGGCAAGCTTTCTGGTGACTGTATAAAATTGTTTATATGATTATGAATGTATGGGTAAATGCAAGTGAGCTTCTTGTACCAAAAGTTATGTATTTTGTCCGTACCAGGTGCCTTCCAGTTATGCGTGCGTCTAATTACTTTAATGAATGTGTCTACTGGTACGTGATCAAAATGCATTTGAGGTATTTGAGTTTCCTCGGTTATATTATGTATCCATTCAGCGTTTTTATTGTGTGTAATTGGATTTTGCCATATGTTAGCCCAAAATTGATGTAGTTCAGCTGAGGTTGGGGAGTTAGTTGGATTGTTTGGTATAGGTTGTGATTGCTCTATTTTGCGATAAAATACCTTTTCATTCGATGCAAATAGTCCGTTTTGTTTTTTTCTGTTTGTACAAGTAACGTATCTTTTCAGTCTGCTAGCAGTGGCACTTAGTTTTTGCTTGAGGGTATCTAAAAATTCTGAGAGGCCATTATTTAGATTTTCATATTGGGTATGTAGTTTGTAAGTTTGTTTAATTTCTTCAACAGTTGAAACTACTCGCGGGTTTCTGTTGCCTTTCATATATTGTGTGAGACGTCCTATATAACTTCTAAGTTTATTAAGTTTGTATTCAAGTCTTCTTTGCCAGTGTGGTTTGTTTTGCTTATTGTTGTTAGAATCTGTAGATGTTTCTTTTATGGTACCACTACACACTGCTGCAGTGTATGCTGCACAATATATGACTGTTTGCAATGAAGCAAAATCTTGGTCTATAGATATGTGTTTCGGTAATACCTTTGAATTTAAATAAGTTACTATAAAGTTAAAAGTTTTAGTTGTTTTTTGTTTAGGTATATACGGTCTAATAGTGGGGTGAATGTTTCTGAATAATGTTAAAGCTATGTCAAATTGGCGATCAATTTTATCTGATAAATTAAGAGATTGTGCTTGTGGTTGTGTAGTACTGTATGAGTGTGGGGCGACTTCCTCTTCATTATCTTCATTAACAATATTACTAGTATGCGGAGCTGGAGGTGTATTTTTAATACTATATGAACTATTATTCTCATTTGTTGATTGAGTATTATTAACAAGATCATCATAGTCTCTGCAATCCTGACTTTCTTGCTGTGTATTTATCATTTTTAATTTATCCTCTACTTCTTGTCTTATTGTATTTAATCTTTCAAGTGTAATCCATCTGTGTTTTATGATTAGTCTTCTCTGGTCTGCAACTCTTTGTTCTGTTACATGGTTCATATCTGGGAAAGCACTAACAAATTCTTCATGTATTTTTTGCCTGTAAGCAGTAAAGTCTGTTTCTAGTTTCGTTACTGTGAGGTATGATTTTATTATGTGTTCGTTATGAATAATTGACCATTTTAAGCGCTGAGACGTAGCTGTTGCTTGGGAATTGCAAAACCGTGCAGGAGGACTAGTACTGTTTAATTCTGTTTGCACTTCGATGTATATAGCGTCTATAATGTCTTGCGGTAAAAGTTTGTTTCGGATTATAGCCCTTCTTTGATCACCTATCCTTTGCTTCGTGACTTCCATCTCTGGGAATTGTTCTGTAAATTGTGCGTAAAGTATATCCAAATAGTTTTTCCTATCAGTGTCTAAGTTTGTAAGCCGTAAATAGGTGCGCAAAATAAATTTGTTCATATTTGCTGACCATCTTTTGCGCTTAGAGACTTTTGTTGTGATGGGTACGGGTCCTGCAGTATCAACTGCTTCCTGTACAACATCATCAGTCTGTTCACTTATGTCGGAAGAAGGAGTCGGTACATAATCTGATCTACTAAGGGATGAGAATAGAGATTGGTTATCGGAACTATCAGAGAGGTTTAAGTGTTGTTCGGCTGACGCATATTTATCGAGGGGAGCCCGCCTGCTCAGCCCCCCGTCGCCGTCGGATCGCATGCTGCAGCACCCAGCGCCGGCTCCAGGTGTGCCCCGGCGACCCCCGGGCAGCGGCCGTAAATTATACTTGTTAACTGACATCTCCATAAGGGTTGGGTTGAGAATCGTTAGTTGAGGAAGGGTAGCTTTGGTGGTGTTAGCTGTTTGTAGTCTCTCCCATAACGGGGTAAATAAAGTGTCAAGTTTTTCTGACTAAAAATATGTTGTGCCAGCTTCCCGTAAGCCCCCCCACCACGTCAAGGTGATCCTCCGGGGGGGTTATTATTATTATTATTATTATTTTAATAATTGATTTAAAATTTTTATTTTACAATTGACAAACTAACTGTGTGTCTTAGTGCAAAATTAGTAATAAGTGTAGCTTTCATTTGTAAAAAAAACTACTGAGTTTCTTGCCGGTATCTTCTCTTTAGTTATAGGTTCCGAACCGGAGGTAGCTTCATTTGCTTTATATAGAGACTATTCATAAGTATTACTAATGTAATCTATGTGAATAAAAAAATATTGACTTTGACTTTGACTTTGACTTTGACTTTAATATTTAAAGTTCGCTAGTACGGCGTTTAGTACTATAAAAATAATAAAATAGATACCTTTGAGTTACAAATATTTAATTCAATCATATTGACATTTAAAATAAGTTAACGGATCAAAACGCCACACCATTTTTTAGTAGTTAATACAAACTACTTACTGCCCGACGTTTCGGTTAGGTTGCATTTACCGTGGTCACGAGCTTACTAGTTTTGCCTATTATTAATTTCCTTTTGAATATAACATGAGTTTATGTTGAAATATTTTAATATTATAATAAAATAAATTATTTCTTCATTCAAGTGCATAATAGAAGAGTGTTATAGAAGAGGTCAACCCATGAACTATTACAAAAACTGTTTTTAGATTAAATAAATGGTTTATTTATTATTAGAAATAAGTTACATGTAACCTTTGATTCGCGCTTGAAAACAGTGCAAACTGATTCTACTGCCTATATATACTGAGAAGACTCCGGTTAGAAACTTAGCAAAATAATTACATTAGCGTTATCTATGTTATCGCTATGTGTAGACCACTTTGAGCCAGGTTGTATAATTTTGTTTTGATAAATAATGAAATAAAATGAGTTATTTCTTCAAGTGGATTTACAATTTATTCTTTGGCACGTCAATTATTTTTTCGTCAATTGTTTTGTTGAGAAGAAGCGCTGCAACAAACTCCAACCAAATACAGCAATTAAATTAACAATGAAGATTACCCAGATGAAGATGGACATTTTAACAATTCCACATAATTTTATCATTAAAAAAATATTGTACAGTGTAATAAACCAGGGGGCCTACTCGCATAAACGAAATATGTCGGATCCGAAAACGGATGGCATTTTTTAATCCTCATAATCATAAAGAAATCACTTCGAATGCAAATTAAGCGTTTTCAAAAAACAAAATATTATGTATGCAAATCAAAAACCACGTCTTCATTCCTAAACTTTTGAATAATCTTCAAAAACGAAACCTTTCGTTTGTTCGTTTCGTTTTTGAGAGTACCCACCCAGTGTTATATTCCATCCCTCTGTTACCGATAGTAATTAAAATTTAATTCGACACCTTCTTAGTGCAGTACCAAACAATGTTCTTAACCCGTTTACTGCCAATTAACGAGCGATTGGCCCATTTTGAACCGGAAGGGTCCCGCTAGCCCAGCAGACAGCCTTGGGTGGCGCCAGCCGGTCTGGTGGGGGGAGGGGGGGCGCAGACGGGCGTAGGCCACGCTGTTTGGGTGTGCGTCTATGATGGATAGATCTTACTAGATTTGGTTAGACCATGTGTTGGGTGGAGGCATTCGTTGTGCCCTAGAGTTTATTTGGATTAGGATTACTGCATTAAGTACAGTTTGTCATTTTAAATATATAAAATATGATGTAAAAAAACACGATTGTTTATTATTATTTTTATATTATTTTATAATAATAATTTTTCTTGCTTTTCTGTTGAAATGTTTCCTAAATTTTCTTTGCTATAGACCTCACGGAGCCCGAGACCTGTGTAACGAATGCAAGACCGTGGAAAACGGTTTGTGTGCTCTGGAGTTATAGCGTCACGAAGGAAAACCCGACTTGTTTTTATATAGTAGATATATAAGATGTTAAACTTGTATATAAAACGAATCTTATATAAATAATATAAGGTGTAAATAATAAGATTATTTGATAACAATCAATCGTGGTTCATTCCCGGTAAAACTCGAGAACTGTCAAACCTATTTAGCTAGATAATGTTGTTGCAACAAATCCAACTTCACTTCTTAACCTTATAATTTACTCAAACTCAAGCTCAAATATTTCTTTATTCAAGTAGGTTACATATAACACTTTTGAATCGTCATTGAATACATTGAATACTTTCGGTACAAAACCTATATCTACCGAGAAGACACCGGTAAGAAACTCAGCAGATCAGTTACAGTAGCAGTATCTAACTTATAGCTGTGTGTAGAACACTTTCGACCAAGTCATATAGTTTTAAAATAACGCAAAAATGATACGAATTGATGATTGTTTGTTACTTTTTCAAGTAAATGGATTTCGATAAAATTTAGAAGATAGATAGATGAGACACTATATGTATATATTTTTCTATACGATACTTTTTATCTCGAAATAACGTTAACGAATATGTGGTCAAAATCAAGTTAGACAACTATTTTAATCTACTAACTGTACCATCAATTGCACGTTCAACTATACATTATGACCCCGGCACCGCCCTTAAGCTGTAGTAGGCATAATAACTAATATTTAACTGCAAATTTTTACCGTGACTTGCTGCCGACTGTACTAATGTACGTACCGAGCAATAAATAAAAATAATGAAATGAAATGATTCGTTTCAATAAATTATTTAGCACGTCAATTTACGACCTCGGTAGCTGAGAGGCGAGCGAGCGTGACTTTGGAGATGCGCCATCTCGTAAATTTCGGGTTCGATTCTCTGTCGGGTAAATATGGGAAACGAACTTTTCTATATAGTCTCAGGTTTGGGTGTTGTGGTACCGTCGTTGTTTCTGATTTCTGTAACACAAGTGCTTAAGCTACAAACCACAGAATCAGAGCAATGTATGTGATGTTGTCCAATATATATAGATATTAATAAAAATAATTCAACCAGCGCCTCGACGTTCGTCCTGTTGAAAAGAAGCGCCGCAACAATCTCAACAGATATCCTCATTTAAAACAAATTGGCTATATGACAATATAGCATGTAAATTAACAATAATGATAACATTGGTGCAGATGGAAATATTAACTTTTCCACATAATTTTTATCATTAAAAAGTCTTGTACGGTGTAAAGCCTTTTTCATAAGCTATGTTTTGATTTGAGTTTTAAATCTAGGTAATTAAAGGACCTATTGACCTGTCCATGAAGGCAATCTACTAGTTTATATTAACTATTCAAGGAATTCCCCCGTTTATACCTAAGCCACAGTTATACAAAAAAACAATAACACTCATAAAACTGATAATGATGACGATGCTTACACGTGCTAGCAATCAGGGATATAAATCTGATCGAGACGAGGCCTTGGAGCCATTTCCGACTTCATTACAATGTAGCTATGATCTCTTTTTGCGTAAACGAAATGTGAATAGGTAATAGACTGAAGCTGGGGCTTCATTTTGAGCGGTTAGGTGCTATGGCAGGGATGTTGGACCATCATGATGGTCCTGAGATTCAAATGTCAGAAAGCTGAAGAACAATATTCAGCGATTTGTAAAGACAAAAGCACTTCACTCTTTGGAATTTGCATAGCTCTTACGTCGAGCACATAAGGACTAATGTTGAACTTAAAGTGTTCGAAGTATTTATTTTACGTATACAGTTAAGTCTTGGTTAAAAGCCAAATATAACTGTGGTATTTTTGAAGAAACAAGAAAAATCTCTTCTCGTAGTGTTTTCAGTACGCTAGTGTAACTTGGTGCGCTGTGAATATTTAAAATGAACTTAAGTAATATGTTATTTCATTTCAACATAAATAATTTTCTCCAAGTTCTGAAACGGTTCGATAAAATTTGTGCCGGTAGATAATTTTTGCGTAAGTTCATTCTTAATCAGGTTTGCAGTATGCAACACGTAATGATGAGATGCTGTGATCTATGCCATATAGTATAAATATCCATTGTCATATGATGACGACCTCTGTAGCCAAGAGGAGAGTGGACCGGACTTTAGCGTCGCGTCATCTCTGAGGTTCTGTTTTCGATCTCCGCTCTGGTTAATATAAATAGGAAACGAACTTTTCTATATTGTCACGGGTCTGAGTGTTGTGGTACCGTCGTTATTTCTTATTTCTGTAACAAAAGTGCTTCAGCTACTTACCACAGAATCAGAGCAATGAATGTGATGAATAAATATTTTAATTAAAATTAATATTTTTAATGGATCAAATCAATTACAACCTTTGTCTATTTTTTTTGTTCTCATAACATCGGCACACATTTAATAAAAGAATTGGTAGTTGACAAAAATAGTAAGCCCTTTATAGTTTTTTCCAAATGACCTACATTACAAGTGAGTGAACCATTTATATGTTGTTTTGTTTTGAGATACTCAATAATTCGTCCCGCAGAACCATACTCAGTTTTTCCATCTTGTGTTTACGTCATTACATCGTGCCCTTCCGCCATCGCCCTTTCTTTTTTTATCATATTTCTGTATTTCATCTTTTTTTCGTTATCTAATCTAGTCATGAGTGTACTATGATCATGACGTAATATTGGCTGCGATTTACAAAATATATAAATGCATTGAAAACTCGGAAATGAGTTTATCCGTAGCAAAACTAAAGTCATTGATCAAATTTAAGAGATTTACTGCTCATTATGAAAGAGGGCTATCCGCGCTATCTATGGTCTTAAGTCACGGGATTCTCTCAGAGACTTATTTAAAGAAATAAACATACTTACCGTAGCATCTCAATACATTTTTGATTGTATTATTTGTATTATGTGTGTACGCAAACATTATAATTTACTTTTAAAAAATCTGACTACCACAACTTTAACACTAGAAATAAACACAAGCTTGCTGTTTCATATCTAATACTACATAAGATAAGTAATTCCTTTGTCGGTTTAAGCGTTAAATTATTTAACAAGTTGCCTGAAAATGTAATCCAGTTGCCTGTGAATAGATTTAAGTCTCATGTTAAAAATAGTTTAATAAAAAAGGGCTACTACAAAATTGATGATTATTTAAATGACAAAAATGTATGGGTCTAGAATAACTTAATTCTTTGAAATTTAGCTTTGTATACTTTATTTAAGTACCTAGTTTAAGGGTACATTGTTATATTTGAAAAGAGTAAGTGTCGAGTTTCTTGCCGGTTCTTCTCGACATAATCAACATTCCGAACACGGCGGTAGAATACTTTATTTGTACTGACGATTCATTAGTGCTTTTGTAGAGCTTACATGAATAAAGATATTTTCTATTCTATTCTATGAGGCAAAGCTCTAAAATGGTGTCCACATACCGGAAAACGCGGCGTAGGGTTCATCCAGTCAGATTAAAAACTGTTTCACATTTACAGCTCTATTTCTAACACCCTAAAGACCAATAACACTGCTGTTATCATGAGCTATCAAGCGAGAACCGCCAATGACATCGGTCCCCTTTTACACAAATGTCAAATTCATTTCTGTTTCGGAAACTATAATGCGTTGCAGTGTCAACTTGACAAAATATTGTTTGTCTTTCCTATCTTTTTAAGTAAAAAGACAAATAATATTTTCCGAACATGAATCCGTTTCCGATGTTTTGTAAATAAACGGGCAGGCTTGTCTGTTTTCAAATAAGATTTGAGGCGCTATGTTAGTTAAAAAACTGGGTGTGGCGTTATAACAACTGAAAGTGACAACTTTTTGCTAATTTGTTGCTTAGATTTGTTACACCTCAGGTTTTAACTTGCAGTTGATTTGGTTGCCCGTAACATTTTCTTTCCTTAACCAAACTGATACCAGTGATTATATTCAGAAGTGTCTCGAAAAATGCAATCGACTTAAATTTGATAGGTAAATTAACGAAGATCCAAAAACTGTTGAGATAGTTTGCTAAACCTTACGAGAGCTTTGAAGTTGATGAAAACGTGTATAAATGAGATCCAAAGACTTAAACAAGTAGTTTTTAATTTATTGCAATCATTAATTATTTATCTGAGAGTATATTGTACGTCATAAGACGTGACAGTAAAATATTTTTTTTAAATATTTTTCTTTCTTTCTTTCAAAAATAAAAATGAAATCCTACTTTGTCTTTCGGAAAGAAACAAGTGAATTTTGTAAGTGAGATACTTTTCAAAGAAATGTGCTTACATATTAGTTGGTACTACGATAAGTAGCATCACCACTGTAGAGTCTTAATAAACACGAGTTAATCAATCGCTTTAAGCCGAACCCCAGCTTTACAACCCATTGTGTCTAGATAAGGCCTAAAATCAGGAAATGAGGGGAAACTATTATTTGAATGAGAATCCTTAGAGAACAAACATTACGCCGACCGAAGCCTTTTGTGGTACTAGTTAGTCTGTATTTTAGTAATAAATCAGTCTGGATATTTAGCATTGTGTGGGCGTAGATATTCAATTGTGTACCTACTTTTATTTTACTCATATAAAATCCGATGGCTCTACATAGAATAAAACAAAGTAGCTTGTTCTGTTTGAAAAGACATACATAAAAAGCGACTTTGTTTTATAGGGATGCATGCTTAGAAGTTTAAAACTATACATCGAATTTTAATGCTGTTTTTTTATATTATCTTCATGATTGACCTCATCCTACCTGATGTTAAGTGGTAATGAGGTCCTAGCTTAAGAGCGACATGTACAGGATAATAGACTTGTCGCCCTTACCTTGAAGGCTTGACCCCGGCTACTAATGTAGTACCCCAAACAAAAGAGCACAGATCGAAAATGTGATCGAGTGTAGTACAACTACTGTAGATATTAGAAACAGAAATATTGTATCTCCCCTTGCGGTGCGGGAATTGAACCCACGACCTTCACGTATCGCGCGTGCTGCTCTTACCGACTGAGCTAACCGCAAGTTATTGTAGGCGATGAAATTTTTCTGCTATATCAACCGCACTTACCGAAAGGCTAACGGTTTTACAATTTTTCTGTTTCTAATATTTAAAGTTCGCTAGTACGGCGTATAGTACTATAAAAATAATAGCTACTGTAGAGTACAACTTTTGATATTTCAAAAATTAATTTCATCGATATCGATAAATGTTGCACATCCCTATATCAAGCGACTTAAGACCTTCACCTAGCAAGGTGAAGGTGATTGATGTATTACAGCGCGACTGTAGGCTGACCTAGTTCGGTTTATGTTGACTCAGTTAGCCAAACATATATATCAGCACTAACGGCCGCTCGCGACTTCGTCCGCTTGGATTTCGGTTTCCATACAAACTTTCACCCCCCTTTTCAACCCCTAACAACCCTTTTCTGGCATAATAAAAGTAGCCTATGTCCTTTCTCAGGCTCTATTATATATGTGTACCTAATTTCATTTAAATCGGTTCAGTAGTTTCGGCGTGAAAGCCGGACAGACAGTATTTATTATATAGCCTAAAGCCTTCCTCGATAAATGGTCTATTCAACACAAAAAGAATTTTTCAATTCGAACCAGTCGTTCCTGAGATTAGCGCGTTCAAACAAACAAACAATCTCTTCAGCTTTATAATATTAGTATAGATAGAACTAATAATATTAACCTGAAAAGTTTGTTTGAACGCTCTAATCTCAAAAACTACTTGTTCAAATTAAAAAAATATTTTTGAGTTGGTAAACAAACTACATAAGGCCTTGAACTCTATGTGAAAGCTGATTGAAGTACACAGTGAGCTTGTAGCTGATGTCAGTCAATAATATCGTTCTGTAAACATTTCGGTCAGTTGAGTTTTACATAATAACAAGGCTTTACGAGAACTGAACTTTAAACATTTCCATGAAACTTGATTTAAATATACAAAAAAGTTAAGATATTTAGAGATATACTGGTTTGTCATCAATATCGTTAATGCTTTCTTCATTACATGTATTGTATAACTAGCGGTCCCGGCGAACTTCGTTTCGCCTTAGAGAATTTTTCCCGCTTTTCTGTTGATTTTTTTCAAATTTTACCAAGGATTCCTAATTTTGTAGCCTATGTCAAATTGGAAGAATGTAGCATTCTATTGGTGAAAGATTTTTTTAAATCGGCCCAGTACTTTTTGAGCCTATCCATTACAAACATACAAAAATACAAATCTTTCCTCTTTATAATATTAGTATAGATATATATTTTTATTTTTATACATGACCACTTCTAGCTATATCTAATATAGCGACCCGCCCCGGCTTCGCACGGGTGCAATAGCTACTAAAATATGTACGTATTATACATATAAATATTGCAATTTATTTTATTACATTGACTCCTCCCTTACCCCAGTGACGCTTGGAGCCTACATCGCATGCTGGCTAGCTGAGCGCGGTGAGCGGCAACCAAGCGACTTTTTTCTAATACTTGCATTATTAAACTCATGATATCTCTCGAATTAAATGTCCGAATTGAATAATTCACAAAGTTATATAAAGGTATTGAAGCTATCTTGAATATAAAGTAATTTTCTTGATAAGGATTAATACCAAGGTACAAATAATGAGCCTTTAAAAGAGGCGGCATATTAATAATTTTTTTAGATTAAAAAACCGCTTATTGTGACATAACTATAATATTTAGTCATATGCTATCCCGACACTTTTTGTAGATAATGATGAGTTCTGCAAAGTCGTAGTGCATGACTTTGTTCTATCATCAACAGTTTTCGCAGCGCACGCGATGTAAGGAATTTTTCAGGTCACCTTTAATTACACTATTGAAGTTTTAGTAAGGATCCCTAATTTTTTTGAAAATATAATATAGCCTATGTCACCCGTAGATAGTGTAGCTTCCCACCGGTGAAAGAATTTTTCAAATCTGCCAAGTAGTTTCGGAGCCTATTCAATTCATACAAACAAACAAACAAACAAAAAATCAAACCTTTCCTCTTTATAATATTAGTATAGATAAATGTTAACATTCTAACGCCACTCTTATGCGTGGGGAACTAGCAGGAGTCAGGGCTCTTGCTATTTTCCCAGGCGGTTGGTTTCCACCAGAATACCAGCGCTGCTGCGGTGTTATACATGCCGTAGCAGCTTTTACTGAGGTGGAACCCAAGTTGGCCTCACACGATACCTTATGTTTTGTGTAGACTTTCTAATATTGTGTGTGTTCGGTAATTGTGTGATCGTCAATAAATGAATTTTCTTTCTTTCTTTCTTTAAATGTTACATAAAGTACAAACCTTATAAAATACTGTAAAAATACTTTTTCAAACAAGCTTTTATTGAGGTGACCTTTAAAGATGTAAATAATAATTTAATTTAATGAAACTGGTGGTACCGTGGTTTATGATTTCTCTAACACTAGCTACTTACCACAGTATTTACTTACCATAGATTGCTCATATAAATGACTTTGTTCAATATTTATTACATTATTAATATAACGGATGGAACCTATAACTACCGAGAAGATTCCAGCAAGAAAATAGGTACTAAAAAGTAAAAAGACACAGTTTCATTGTACATTTATTCAAAATAACTCACAGACAAATTCAAAACTCAAACTCATATTTCGCACAATGTCACATTACGTTAATAAGGTCTTACATAATACAGGTTTACATGTGACGCCCTGCTAGGGCATCGCAATTTGTTACAGCTAATAAAACTCAAAGAAAACTGGTGAAATACCTCCACCTTACAGAAGACCATAGCCAAATAACAATCACTTCTGTGTTGTTGTGTTCCTGCGTGTGAGTAAGGTTTCCAGAGCTCTTGGGGGGTGCAACATTAGTAGCAGGAGTCAAGCCGTCAAGGTAAGGGCGACAAGTCCAGTAACAGATTTATTATCCTGTACTTGTCACCCTTAAGCTAGGACCTCATTACCGCTTAAAATCAGGTGGGATGAGGTCAATCTTGAAGTGTAATAAATATATAAAAAAAAACTCTCATAAAAACTATTATATTTAGGTAAACCACTTTTTAAGTCTATTGTATTCGTATTTAATCCATTGTTTCATTAATTCATCTACTGTCACATTACAACGTAATCATTTTGTAACAATAAAAGGCAAATTATGAGTAAATAACTAGCAAAGATAAAGAAGTCATTTCCACCACGTGGTATTTACTGGAATCTGGTTTCCTATATTATTTCAATAAGTGCCAATATTTATTTACGAATATCAATAACGTTTCTAATAGGTACCAAAAAGTATTTCTTTTGACAATAAATAATATAGAGATAGCCTAATATATAATACAGACTAAATAGGATCATTGTTTTATTACCAAATCATCATACCTAATTAACATCACTGAATTAATTGATAACAAATATTGCAACACAAATTTTAACAAAATGATAAATAAAACTAATAAATCACGTAGACAATGCTTTTCTCTCCATTAGCATCTAAAGAATTCTAAAAAGCTTTTAGCCATTGTAGTTCTTTCTTTTGACTTTGAAATAGTTGAAGGTGTTGAAATAATTGCGTATAAAATGAATAAATAAAACATGGAATATTTCTAGATAAGCTATGTTGCATAGAATATTGTTATTGACGACCTCCTTAGCCGAGTGGCGAGCGGTCCTGACTTTGGCGTCGCGCCATCACTGAGGTCCCGGGTACGCTCCCCGGTCGGGTCAAATGGAAAACGATATTTTCTCTATTGTCTCGGGTCTGGGTGTTGTGGTACCGTCGCTGTTTCTGATTTCTGTAACACAAGTGCTTAAGCTACTTACCACAGAATCACAGCGATGTATGTGATGTTGTGCAATGTATTGACAAACGTATTTACGGTTATCCTTTATAAACATACTAGCGGTACCGGCGAACTTCGTTTCGCCTTAGAGAATTTTTCCCGCTTTTCTGTTGAAATTTTTCAAATTTTACCAAGGATCCCTGATTTTGTAGACTTTGTCAAATTGGAAGAATGTAACATTCTATTGGTGAAAGAATTTTTTAAATCGGCCTATTACTTTTTGAGCCTATTCATTACAAACATACAAACATACAAAAATAGGTACAAATCTTTGTTTTCCATCGCGTATCGGTGCCAAATATTTAATATTGAAACAGAAAAGTAGGTTATATAAAAACATAAAGTTCTCGCCAAAACTGAAACACGAGTCGACTTTCCGACGGGATCGGACAGAAATCCGTCGGAACGATCTCGTCTGACCTTGACCCAATAAACCATCCACTAATTGTGCTCACAGACTTGTTAATTAGAGTGATTGAGCGTGCCCACTAGTGATGTCACCAAAGGTTACGCAAATATCGAACAGTTTCGGTTTAATCTTCATCGAAAATAGTTTCTACTAAATTTTCGCCGAAAACTTTTTGATTAATCGATTTTATTATTTTTATAGTACTATACGCCGTACTAGCGAACTTAAAATATTAGAAACAGATTTTTTTTTATCTCCCCTTGCGGTGCAGCACGCGCGATACGTGAAGGTCGTGGGTTCAATTCCCGCACCGCAAGGGGAGATAAAATTTTTCTGTTTCTAATATCTAAACTTTTTGATTATTTTATTAGGTGGAAACTTAATTCGTTTAAGATATTGTTTATCTGTATTACCTATACTTTTCTGAAATACAATTAAATGAAAAACAAACGAATACTTATATCCCCCTTCTGATGCGCCTTAGTTGAATTCTAAATTTGTTTCACAATAATCGCTGTGAGATCATTTTAGAATAACTTCCTGTCATTTTATACGTTTACTTTTCGACTGCCATAGACAAAGTAAGTGTGTCCTTATTTTTTCTTTATAAACTACCCTTAAAACTATTTTTCATTTTTTAATGTTCTCACTGAGATGCACAAAACTGAAAAATGTAAATTGTCTTAAAAACTTTTTTGATTTTAATGAGAATGAAACATCGTTATATTTATGAAAATTATATCAGTGATATATATGAATGATTTTTAAACCAGATAAAGCAAAAGGAGTACTTTTCAATAACACATGTGCACAAGAATTATTTTAAAACAGCAACACTTGTCAAACTACAACACTTTGCTACACAACAGAGTTAAAGATCGCACTAGTTGACAGCTATAAATATCACTTCTCATCAAGAGATTCGCAATAATTAATCCTCTTCTGCCTCCGAGCTTAATTACAAAAATAAAAGTATTCGCTAATTTCGAGGCAAAGCCGAACAAGTACGAAAGCTCGTAGGTATCCCATCACTAACTTTCTCACGTGAAGTAGGTACCTAATTTCCCCCTCTTACGAGATTGGGCGATAATCGACTTTACGGCCAGAGCAGTAAGGCACATTGCGGTATGGGAAAACGGTAAACTTTATTTATTGGAAAGTTTTCCGGATATGCGACTTAAGATGGTCACTATCGATGTAGTGTAAGCGACTTTTAGAGTCAAGTAAGTTAGAGTGGTGGAAGTAATTACAGTGATGGGGGTAGGTTGATGTTCAAGGGTGCTATGAAAGTTCTTTATGACTTGTACTTATTTAAATAATATATGTATATGATTTTATCTAAAAGAAACAGAAAAAAAACACGTATCGCGCGTGTTGCTAATTTAAAAAATAAAAACTGAAAATAACCGATAAAAAAAATGAGTTCTCTTAATTGGACCGTGTATATATTATATGTGTTCGAAAAAATAAGATAGCAAGATAGAAAGCTAAGATTTGCGAATTTATTAGGATACATATTGTATTTTTTTTTTATATTACCGGTTTAAAATCAATCACTTGTCTGGTCACTTATTTTTTGCAAAAGATTTGCGACACGAGCAATGATCTGTCAAGCGTTGATCAGATAATTGAAAACACATATGCAAGCCCTCCTTCTCGCAAGTTCTGTGAAGATGAAAAGGTCATATGCGGCCATTTGATGACCAATTAAATAGCCAGCTAGGAAAAATAACTGCTACGAAGCATTCACATTCGTAGCAGTAACGTGTAAACATTCGTAGCATGGCTTAATTTTCGTAGATAGTAAGAACTGTTCACATGCTACGACGCCATTATTAGGTGCCACAAACATTACACACGCATACACTTACGTTGTAACGTTAAGACGGCGCGTAGCAAGTGAACAAAGAAGACAATAAAATGTCTAGCCAAGCAGGTTAAACATATGAAAGCTGCTCTCTCATATAATGAAGAGTTTTTACCTTGTGTTTTATATAAAAAAACCCGGCCAAGTGCGAGGACTCGCGTATAAAGGGTACTAGCAAGTGGCATACTCGTAATATATAATAAAGGGTAGCAGCAAGTAGCATAATATAATATAAGTTTATATTGGAGTAGAAGTAAGGTGAATTGCGGTTTACGATTTGTGACGTATTAAAAAAAACACTAACTAGATCTCGTTCAAACCAATTGTCGGTTCACTGGTAGTGTACGTAAAATATTTTTTTTAGTTTTATCATTCTCTTATTTGAAAATTTACCACATTTTATCACTTTGAAAGTGTCTCTCGCAAAAACTATTTAATTAAGAAAAAAATTTATTAGAAACATGAATACAATTTTTAAAGACCTATTCACTACCTATCTACGTATTGGTTGGAAGAAAATAAAATTATTGAGTTTCAGTTTTCAGTTTTAAGTACATACCCCTAAAATTTATCGCTTTTTTTCTATTTTTGTAAAACCTTGATGCAGTTCACAGAATACATCTACATACCAAGTTTTAACAGTATAGGTCTTATAGCTACCGAAATAAGTGTCTATGGACGGACAGACAGATAGACAGACGTGACGAATACATAAGGGTTCCGTTTTTCACCATTTAGCTACATAACCCTAAAAAGGTACCCGATTAATTGCAAATATAAATACCCTTATACCTATAAGGAGACAACCTCAATATTTTACACCATTGACACTACCCACTTTCATATTTATTTTTGTGTAGGTATATTAAAGTATCATCAGATATGTATGAAGAGATACTACAATTTATTTTTATTTATTTATTTTAGTTTATCATACCCAAAGTGAATAGGTATGTCACTGTGCAACCTTGCTGGCGTCCGTGTATAATCACTCGGCAGGGCCCACTGAAAACCAACGTCATGGCCTGCGACGTGGGTCATGACTTATGCTGAGTGAGGACCTTTTATTTAGAACATTACGACATGTCATGGTCTACGCCGCCCGGTTGACGAGGAGATTACGAGGAGATCTATTTTACGCTTTGTTTTTTGTATGTATATAATTTTTTTTTTGTTGTTTTCTTGTTTGTCTCCTGTCTATAGTGGTGTACTTATATATGTGACAATGTTGTGATGTTTTTAAATAATAAATGTTTCTTTCTTTCTTTCAATAGTAAGGGAACAAGGGGGTCACCTCCTATACCTTAAAACATTATTAATTGTCTCTTGAAGAAATCTTTATGTGATTTATATTTTTTAATATGACTTTGCAAAGCCGGACTAGCGGCTAGTAATTCACTGATACCCGGGCCCAATATCATACAATTCGTAATGTGAAAAATGACAATTCGTTTTTCTCCAACTGACTGCGAGTCTGGAACGGTTATAGCTTACGCCTCATATTATTGATTACTAAAACGGATCGTTTTTCAAATACTGCAACCGAACATAAAGGAACTGGCTCTTTCCAAGCCTACTCTACAGTCAAAAACTCATCTGACTCAATTAACATGAAACTTGATATGACAAACAGACATCCATTAGGACTGAAATCGAAGTCCGAACTCGAAGCTGATAACTTTCGTTCAAAGTGTTGAACTGAAAGTTTCGCGAGTTTTTTACGAACAAGTTGCTTATATTGATATAAATTGGGTGAAATCGAGTAGTGCGTTATGGTATTTTTTTCCTATGTATAAAATGAGCTGAATAATTCGAATATCGTGTTATGTAAAGGTTAAAGAGAATAGTATTCGGTATTCGGTTATTCGGTGAAACTATTATTCTCTAGATCTAACCAATCATATTTTTAAATGCTTGAAAACTATTTTTTGCCATGTAGCATAGCTCATTACGACGATTGACGACCTCTGTAGCGGACGGGGTTCGATCCCCGGTCGGTTCAATATGGCAAACGAACTTTTCTATATTGTGTCGGGTCTGGGTGTTGTGGTACCGTTGTTTCGGATTTCTGAAATGCAAGCGCTTAAGGTACTTACCACATAGTCAGAACAATGTGTGTTGTTCAATATTTATTTATGTATTACCGTAATACAATATATAAGATAGACTGATAACCATGCAGAATAAACGCCAATAATTCTAACGTAACCACAAAAATCGTGCTGAAAAAGTTTTCCGACCCAAGCGTTTCGTAATAAGTTGTACGGACAGACACAAAAACGTTGTTTAATTTATAAGAGTTGGAGTGGTCTCTCGTAGTTGGGAACACGCATTATGTCAAGTAGAATGTTTGGGGATGGGGATAATGTTATGGTCTGTGTGTGTGTGTGTGTGTGTGTGTGTGTTAGTAAGTACCTGACTTACTGATATTTGGATTTGAAAAGCGCAGGAAAGTAGCGAAAGAACTTTTGTTGTAACCAGAAATCAGAAATCTCTTTATTCGTGTTATTTAAGTTTACCATCACGGTGCGACCAACGCATCTAAATTAAGTGGAGGGTGTATTTACGTCACAAATTCTTAAAGAAAAAATTGTTTTCCAAAATCGCTTTTATGAGTTAAAAACGCACGGAATTGAAACGAGGACGTCGCAAATATTATATAAAGAAATGTCTTTTTTCGTTAAATAATTAGCTTAAACTATGCACACAAGTCAGTTTACCGCGCCGTCCCTTCCGTAGTCCGCCCACATAAACGTAGGCCTAGGAATGTGCTTTTATATCCCGACGACGCCATAATGATCGCCATGGCCGACGCAAAACAGCTTGCGACACAGCACACATCAAACCGACCGCTATTCCGTCCTCGCCGGCGAGGACGCACGCCGCGTTCCCCACTGATAGGCTCCTTTTCAAGATACCGGCACGTGCCGGGGCGATTTTCTCCCCAAACATATGTTCGATTACCCTCTCTCAACAACGGCCCGGGCCGAGGTCCGAGCCCCGCTATGGGGCGCCCTCCGGCAGTTGTTTAAATTTTTAGGGGTGAGAGCCTTCCGCTCCCCCGCAAGACCGGTGAAGATGAAAAGGCCATCTGCGGCCATCATCTATAGTCAGTTAGGAAAAAAAAATTACCGCGCGGATGAAGTCGCGGGCACAGCTAGCTGTACATACTTTCCTTTCATCGTTCATTTCCACATAAATAGAAAACATTATTTACTTCAAACGGATATTGAGTTCTCTAAACAATATTACTTATTCCAGATCTAATAACAGCTCTATGTAAATACACTCTATATTATTATACACACATAATATAAAATATACATGTGTTTAGATAAAACATTTACGGTTAGTCTGTCTGTATGGGCAAACGTACATCATGGAAACACTTGTATTTTGATATTAGCTCTTAAACCAACTTCATAAGTGAATTGTCTAACGTGCTTTGGACTGTACATTAAAATATGGTCAATAGCAGAATCGCCTGTATTTACATATGCATTTATGACCGGTTCCAATACTTTACGATTCGTAACGTATCAAATATGATCAGTCGTTAATTATTATTTAAAAAAATTGTAAAGAAGATTTTTTCCAGTTAGATATTATATATATATTTTTTTATTTTCTTTCAAAAGAACCTTCTCCTGACAAGGTATCACACAAAAAAAGTGAAATTGATAAAGCCAGTCACGCATCATGGCCTGACCGAGAGATATAGGGATTCATTGTTATATATTACTAGCTGTGCCCGCGACTTCGTTCGCGTGGACTACATCCTTTCATGGTCGGTTTTACCTCTTTCTCCCCTAATATTCGAAACAAAAAGTAGTCTATATTTTAATCCAAGTTTTGAGCTATATTCGTGCCAAATTTCATATCACTAACTTCAAAATTAAATATTTTTCCATATAAACTTTCAAAGGCGGTATTACCCCCATCCCCCCCTTATTTTCTAAAAAAAGTAGCCGATGTCCGTTCTTGGGATTCAACGTATACCTATACCAAATTTCATCAAAATCGGTTGAGAGGTTTAAGCAGGAAAGCGTAACAGACAGACAGACAGAGTTACTTTCGCATTTATAATATTAGTAGGGATAACAAAAAGGTAACTAGGACGGTCTGTGGTTAATAAGAAATTGGTCACGTGAAAATAAGTTGTCAAATCCAAAATTTGGTCAGTTTGTTCACAGCGTACAAAGTCTAAAGCTTTAAGCAGAACCATTTAGAACGACAGTCCACACCATTCGTCTAGTCCCGAAGGGGGACACTCTGCACCATGGAAAATGTAAAAGTATTAGTTACTGTGTAATGGTCTAGTGGTGTCTGATGAATTTGGGGTGCGGGGTTCGATTTGCAGTGCACACAATATAACTCAATTAAATAAGTAAATCCATAGAAAAACGTTAGCTTGTACAAAATAAGTGGGTTTATGCCCTCTTCGAATTCAGATTAGCTAAAGTTTAATATCCGCTGATGTCATCTTAATATTCGATATGTTTGATCAGATTCAAATAAATATTGGCAGTTAGTTTGCCTCTGGCTTTGCTTTGTACTTAATATGAAATAATATATATTAGTGATAGTTGATTGCTTCAAATATTAAATGCTAGATGGTGAGGCTAAAAATAAAATTTCCCATGTTTGTAACTAGCAAAAAAAAGTTTATATGTAGTTAAAATCGTGTAATGATGTGAATGTAATTTATTAACATATTGTTTATTAATAATACTAAAGTTTGTTATTCATAAACAAGTACAGTAATAATGACTGAGATACTTAATAATTTATATTAATATGCTGCTTTTAATGTAATTAGCTTTGATATATTTTTGGCGCCCAACGTGGTGTACACTAAGCTCTAACCTTTTATTGATGAAATTATGACATATGTATATCAGAAAACAAAGCTAGAATAAAATATACTTTACACTTAATTTTCTACATATTATTTTTAAAATATACCTACTATAGGAAAATTTACAGATTTGGTTCAAAAGTTTTCATGTATTACAATTATAGTGATTGGTACCTGACTATTGCAATGGAAGGTACCTTATTATATGGTTTCATTAATTATCAACTAAAGTAGACTGTTCCCGAATTAACCTTTAAAGGTCAGCAAAGGTCTTCTAGAGGTCTTATTAAGCCATTACCCTAAGGATTAAACTCACCTGCATATTAATGGTACAAAGGGATTTCCTTATAACCACCCACGCCTTTCTTAAGGGACAAATGTTTGCAAGGTTCTGGTTTAAGCTAACTGATACGGGAACTAGTATTTGTAGTATTTACTAAATGTCTGCGCAAAAACTAATAACTGTAGGACATCACATCTTGTGACAAACACAACTCTTTCTCTACTATATTATGAATAAATTAATGAATATATGTAGTGGAATGGGAAATTAAAGAAGCAAATAAGAATAATCGAAATATATTTAGCCAAATAAATTAAATTTACACCATACACGTCTTGCACATCGTCGTCGTTCGTCGTTCAAATCTAACTCACATTCTCACCATTCGGATATTCAAACGTACAGGCATCGCAACGCTCGGATACATCCGCTATCCCACATATATATGTGGCACATGTATATAAAGGCGTATTTGTGTGTATATATATATATATACATATACGCCTTTCTATTGAATATTAATATATATATTTTTGAATTATCACACCACTCAGTGTCTCAGCTTAATTTGTCTTAATAAGCAGAACAGTACCCGCTTTATCTTCATTTTTTAACATTTCTCAATGATTCTTTGGTAGTCTTGGTTGCAGCGTGATGTTAAACGGCATAAAAACTGTCTCGATAAAATATATATCCAGCAGAATTTTTTTTTTTAGTAATTCCTGAGATTGGTTTCGTTATAGAGATAGTATAGATGTAATTTACATGTAAATCCTATTTGTAACTTTGAACTAATTAAATTATATATTAGAAACAGAAAAATTATATCTCCCCTTGCGATGCGGGAATTGAACCCACGACCTTCACGTATCGCGCGTTCTGCTCTTTCTAATATTTAAAGTTCGCTAGTACGGCGTATAGTACTATAAAAATAATAAAATCGGTTAATTAAATTATGTTGTCTATTTGAAAAAACTGTAACAAGATCAGTTGTGTAGCTTTACTTAATAATATCAGTATAAATGTAATTTACATAAATGAAAAAAATGTGACTTTGAACTTATTGAATTACGCTATCTATTTTTTAAAAATGTATCAAAATATATAAAGCTCTACACTTACAAATGGACAGACAGCGCCTTTGTTTTATACTATATAGTGAAACCAATCATGTAGCAGATGAAAGTAAAATATGTATTCTGCTTAAACAAAGATATATTTGAGTTGATTTGAACTACGGTCTGTATTTACTTCATATTTCTTCATTTCCATTCTCATAATCGATTACGAACAGACAGACGAGTCTATTGGCAATATAATAAGTATTACTCTCTGCCTTTATACCGATATCAAACATCTCTGATAAGGGCGCCCACGTAGGGTAGTGGAATAAGATATAAGCCGAATGGATGAGCCAAGGGTATTCTTATGAAAATTCTCTCATAGGTAATTCTTATTGAATATATTCTTATTTATATCTATCATGACTAATCATTAAGTACCAAATTAATTAAATCAAAAAAGTTTATATTCTGGTTATTTGTAATAAACATTTGAAATATTGACGTTTTAAAAAAAGACTGACGATTTTGGACAATAAACATAGAGTTTGTATTGAAAGTTGATAAAAAAAAATGTATGTGTATGTATAATTATTGCTATTCACAAAGACTAGCGTGTGAGCTTCACAGTATACTAACAAAAATGTATACACGCGAAAGTTTTTAAGAATCAATAGAATTTATAGATATATGGATGTTTATTAACCTTTTACGCAAAAACTACTGGGTGGCTATGGGTAAAATTAAGTCACAAGACAGATACATTAACAAAACATTTTTTACGTATAATTTTTATCCCCAAATTACGCAAACAAAATCGTGGTTAATATCAAATTCATAATATTTCGCTACTTTATTATTTTTTTTTATAAAAACGCTGTGAAATTCGTAAAAACTGTGCAAAGGGCGTTGCGCTAAATTTTAATGTTTCTCAGTAAAAAAATAGTGTCTTAATTTTTGTAATCTCAGTCTTGCACCAAACAAAAACGTTTTGTCTACCATATAAAAAATATTGCTTGTTAATAATTTAAGTTAGTTCCTTAAATAACGTTTTTTTCTTTTTCTCAATTAGACCGTATATATTTTTTTTAATTTTGTCACATCTAGTCAAAGCAGATCAATGGCACTTGTAAATATTGTATCTTGTATACCCTTCGCTTTAGCGTGGGAGTACCATCTGAATATAAACCCAGCCACCGAAATAGGCTCCACAGTCCTCGGCTCCTTCTTACAAGGAACACCTGTTCTTACTGATACGGCTTTTCGAACTGTTAACGATTTTAATAGAAAGGTACTTGACCTTTGTTTTAAGCAAGTATATAAGGTAAAGGTAGCTAATGGTGACTTTCTAACGTGGTCCGGTTTTTTACAAGGTATGTTTAAATTGTTTCATTTACTTTTTAATAACTTATATATTAGGGTTAAACGTTTATTTAATTATGTACTTATTAACACTAACAAGACAGGTACACTGTTAATATGAAAATTATTGCGTTCATCATCATCGGAAATCATAAAATGTAATTTGTTGATTTTTGATAGATAGTTAAATAGTGTTTTTAAAATTATAATCTTTCATTTAAATACTAATAATTATTTCAAATACATTTACAAATCAATATGTTATTTTATAAACGGTACAAGTTAAGCACATTACAAAAAAGAACACAAGTACATGTTATCACTTTTTTCGCATTCGAGATCCTCCGGGATAAGATTCTCGGGGAATGAGATTCTCAGGGACTAACCCGTTTATTTAATACTAAGTTATACATGCCAATATAACAGTTTGTTTAACGTAGCATCATAATAACATTAAATAAATTGCTATAAAATTATTATAGATGAATAGATTTGACAATTAAAATATAAAAATTATATTAAACATTCATTTTATAAATGACAAATAAACATGATTGTGTTATTATGACATAAAAAAACAAAACTATTAAGGCAGCGATTAAACTTCTGTGGAAATTAAAAATATTGTTTGAAAATATATCAGCATTAGAGAATTGTTTTTTCCGCGACTTGATCGATTAAAAATATTTTGTAAAATATTTTGCGAATATTTAAAATAAAAGGGAAATTAAAAAAAACGTTACATCATATCCTCAAAACAGTGAGCACCCCGAAAATGTGTTTGTGACAAAAACAAATCAATTCATCGACAATTAAAAAAAAATGAAAATTAATGCCATGGCCAAACAAGAATATATCAACGTAGTTAAAACCTGGCTAAGCGCGAGCCGATTTCGCGCACGATGGGTTTTGTACCATCCTAATAATTCCTACTTATCTACACTAATATAAAGAGGAAAGATTCGTATTTTTGGGTGTATGATTGTACTGAAGAAACTTAATAACTACTGTGCCGATTACAAAAATTCTTTCACCATTGGAAAGCGACATTCCCCTAAATAAATATAGGTCATATTTATTGCTAGAAAAGACTTAAATCTACGCTTGTGAAGTCGAGGGCAGATTAATAATTTAGAAACGCAAAATGTTGTATTAATGTATGGAGGTCTAAGATTTATGTTGGTTACTTCTTCACACTAAAACTATTGACAGCTATTTAGAATAAAATTTGGTGACACTAGAGTTGAGATATCAGATTAATATATAGGATTATTTTTATTCCGGAATAGGGGCAAAGTAGCATGAAATAGTAATGTGTAAAAACGAAAAAATATATATTGTAGCCCCCTTCAAATATTTGTTACGTTTTCATTTAATTTAAAAATTATTATAGCATTGAACTAGACATGTTATAACCTATTTTTATTAAAAAAGACGTAGATTCGAACGAATACGATCCTGATAGTTTCGCAACTTTTTTTTACATAAGAAAAATACACAGTGAATTTTCTGTGCAATTAACAGAAAAAATCTTCTACTAATGTAGCACCCCCCAGGAGCTCTGGAAACCTTACTCACACGCAGTAATACAACAACACAGAAGTGATTGTTATTTGGCTGCGGTCTTCTGTAAAGTGGAGGTATTTCACCAGTCGGGCTGCTCCAGTTCGAGCGATAAATCGCTGTGCCCTACCTCTCTTAAAATATAGACACATTTTAGTTTAATTAAGTTTAAGTAATTGCTCGAAAGCAATCTCTTCCAAGCAGCCTTCAGGTAGAGGTAAGGTAGATATCGAGAAACAGGTACGGCTCATTACTACGAACATATCAAATGTAATAATTCAATTGGGTCCAGCATTTTTGAAGTTACGCGCTCATTTATATCGGTGATTCATTTTTGTCCATATAGGTTACATTTTCTTTACTGCTTGTTTTGTTTTCTTATCTTAAATACTATTATTGGCATTGTAATGTAATATTTTTATTAACATGTGCACGTCTACATGTAGCTAGAAAACAAATTCGTTTTTTAAACCGTTAAGATTTTTTATATAGTACGTTGGATTCATAGCAGATAAATGTTCCTGATTCTGAAATACTCCCCCAATATACTATCGAGAATATTAGTATATTCCTCGGTTAGAACAAATACCCATAGAATAAGATGTACTGAAGTTGGTACGCACTCGAGCCCCGTCTGTTAAAGTAATTTACATTTCTAGACTAATGTTATATGACTGAAGATGTAATTTATTTGTTTGAACGCGCTAATCTCACTAATTTGAATTTTGACGGTTGATACAGCAGAAATATTTCATCGCCTACAATAACTTGCGGTTAGCTCAGTTGGTAAGAGCAGCACGCGCGATACGTGAAGGTCGTGGGTTCAATTCCCGCACCGCAGGGGGAGATAAAATGTTTCTGTTTCTAATATTTAAAGTTCGCTAGTACGGCGTATAGTACTATAAAAATAATAAAATCGATTTGAGTTAGATAGTTCATTTATCGAGGAAGGATTTATAACAACTTTGACCAATAGAAAAAATAATTATTGGAAGATGTGGGAAAAACTGGGATAATACGCGTGCGAAGCGGGCCGCTAATTAATAATATACTTTAAAAACGCCAATTTCGAGCAATTGGCTTTTTGAATATGCCGTATTAATGTTCAAGAAAAGGGATCCATCATTGTGTAAGGAACATATGCTCGTTACTAAAAGTGGAAGTACTTCCGCCGAGGTGTTATCTGCTCGGGGACCAAGGCCCAACTACCAATCTTGGTTTTCTGTATATATAGTAAGTGGCGACGAAAACTCTGACATCGCGATGTAGGATCGATGTATTAATTGGCTAATCGTGCATTACTTATGGAGCGTTGTCTACTATGCCAATTCTGCTGACGCCGTATTTGTGTCGACTTGTAGGTAATGTCGTAGGTCAGCACAATTGAAATCAAATCATCTTCCAAAAAACACTTTAGTGTTACTAAAATCAACAACATTATTTAGTAGTTAATACAAAGTACTTGCTGCCTTACGTTTCGGTTAGGTTGCACCAACCGTGCTCACGAGCTGACTGGTCTAGCTTGTCTTCGTCTGTTCGGTGGAGCTTGCAAATCTTCATCCACCACAGTGACAGTATCCAGAATTATTTGAATGGAACCTGACAATAATTGTAACGTCGGGCAGTAGGTAGTTCGTATTAACTACTGAAAAATGTTTAAGTCTTTAATTATTAATTGTGTTTGAACCCGGAAGCGAACCCTGAACCCCGAGGTCCTGCTTTCATAAGTGCTGATAAGGCCTAAGGCTATTATTACTATCATATTCTGCATATTCTTAGTTACACCTCACTTCCAATTATTTCCAGTTAATTTGTTATCGGAGCACCCCAACATCAGTATCTCTTGCTCTAGTTTAGTCAGCAAACAAACAAAGTTCTGACCATCCTTATAGTGATGGGACACAGATTAAAACATTATAATTCGAATCGTTCGGCACGGCACGCAACATTTGCCTTATCTAATGACAAATTATTCCTTTAAAGTATATTGACTCGGTAACAAGCAAAAATTCTACTTAGTCCTTAATTTAGAATTTCAAAAAAAATATATGTTATTTTCTTCAACGAATAAATAAAAATTGATGACGATAATGCACAACAAAGTTCAGTGGAACTGATTACATTAGAAAGAAAGAAAGAAAGAAAAAACATTTATTGACATCACAAAATTTACAAACAACGCAAGACAAATGAAACAGATATAGTGTAAATACTTTGTGAGGCCAATTTGGGTTCCACCTCAGCAAATGCCGCTGCGACATTTTAACGTCCCAGCAGCGCTGGTATTCTGGTGGAACCCCTTGCTTGGAGAATTAGCAAGCGCCCTGGCTCTTGCTAGTTCCCCACGCAATCGAGTGGCGCTTATAATTTTATTCTTAAAACTACACAAAAAAAAGAAAAAAGAAAAACATTACTATTTCGTAAAAGCTGTATGAAGAATTGTCGTGGCGCTTTTTAACGCCAGATATCGTATTAAATTTTCTTTTAAATCATACAATTAAAAAGAAAAATTATGTAGTACATTTTAGGTAACTGTTGGACCAAACCTACTCTACTAATATCTAGTTGCGTTGTAAGTAGCTTAAGCACCACTGTTACAGAAATCAGGAACAACGTCGACCACAACACCCAGACCCAACATAATATGAAAAACTTCGTTTCCCATAACGACCTGACCGGTAATAGAACTCAGGACCTCAGAGATAGCGCGACGCCAAAGCCAACCTCTCGTCTAAGTTATTCGTAAAACTCGAATTAAAAGAGATTCGAGTCCCGTCCCCATCCTTAACTCTGTTTTCTGAAATCAAGACATTGACCTTCTACTATACGAACAATCTATACGTTCGTCCGTCGGTCTGTCCGGCCATCGGGAGACGGGGAAAGGGTAGAACGGTGAAACGTCGGAGACAAATTATTTCCCCGTTCCGAGAACAATGGCAGGTCTCCATATATTATTTCCATTGTTTATTGTGTGCTTAGTTAGACCACTTCGCATAATCTTATGTAAGCATATCGTAAAGTCCTGAGCAAGCAAAAGGGGGGTAAGGATTATGGTTGAGGCAGGTCTGAGCCAGTTCAACTAATTTTATTAAGTTTGTTAGTATGTATATGTCACTGTAAGATTATAAACATCTTTAAGTTACAATCTATCTAGTGAGATTGTAAACTTGTAAACATTTGATTGCAATTTAACGCATTATTTTTCGCTATGTTATAATCTATCGAAGTGAAACTGTTTAATTACAATCTGCCCGCGTCAAATTGTCAATTGTCCAAAAGCTTTTTTCGAAAGCTTTCCTGTTTAAAAATCTTTCGGACAGTTGACAATAAAGAGTAATGATGACAGGACAACTTTAGAGTAATAATAACAGCGTTAGACCACATTCAATGCAAAGAACATGTTTAAAAAGCTCTCCTTTAAAATTGCAAAAACAGCAATTGTGCCCTTCGTATACGAAAGATGATTTACTTTTTAATTTACTCTTTCACACAAAAGATATTGAACTTCCGTTCCTTAGTTTTTTTTGTGAAATTTGTTTATGAAGCGCGTCGCTGAAAAAACGAAGAAAATTATGATATTTCAGAAGTTAAACAATAGCTTGTAAAAGTGCTTTTGCGGCTTACCACAGAATAAGGGCAGTGTATGTCATTTTATCCAATATTTATTTATATATTATTAATAATACTCTCGTTTATTCAAAATCTATATAATTATTTTATTTATTTATCATGAATCTATGTATGAATATTCTATTCGCGTGTATAATTTTTTATTCTTTTTACTATTTACTAGTATTCATTTTGTTGTAATCCATACTCAAATTTTTAGTGTTACCGCACCCATAAACGAACTATCTATATAACCTAATGCTTGACTGGTAGAGAATGCACCTAGCATTAAGTCCACCTTTTGTACTTTTATGTGTAGTAAAGTCTATATATATAAAAGAAAGTCGTGTTAGTTACACTATTTATAACTCAAGGAAGGCCGAACAGATTTGGCTGAAAATTGGTAGGGATATAATTTAGAACCAGGAGAAGGACATAGGATACTTTTTTATTCATTTCTGTTTGTTTTTTTAAGTCATTTATTGCCTCTAAGGTGGAACAAAGTTCGCCGGGTCACCTAGTTTTTTAATAAAATTAATAAATAATCTGACCTTTGCTTTTCATGACTGTTATAAAAGCTTATGCAACATCTGCAAACCTTAAACTAAGAAACCAGACAAAATAATATTTACGTTTAAACTGCTTATATCATCTAGGCAAAAATAAAATCAGTTTTTATTTTTTAAAATTTGGGTTTAACAACAAAAAATAATTAAATGTAGGTACTACCTACTGAGTAAACACTACTTAAGTTAAGTTTCAATAAAAAAAAACAGAGTTTACGTACCTATTTGCCTCCAGTATAAATTTTCGAAAATTCTAGAAAATCGAATTTAGGACCTCAAAATCACATCTAATAGGCAAAAACCACAAAATACCTAAAAATCATAAAATTCGTTTCACTTGCAGAAATTGAGCTCACACAACGATACCATGCCTAAATCTAAAGAATAATAATCTAGAAATGAAAAATATGATAGAGCAATATTTTTTGATCATAAAGTCTCCAACTTAATCTCAAATTAGATAAACGTCCCATTACCCAGGTTCCACCCGGCCTGTAAGTTAACCTTTAACTACAGTTAAATGTGGCTACAAGGTGAAAGTTTACGTGGGGTGGGCTATAAAAACTACGACATTTTCCGCGGTGCGAGTCACAAGCTTAAGCGGGTTTTGTAAGTCAACGAAATTAAAAATGAAATAGTTTCTTTTCGACGCATATGAATATACAGAACTTTTTCAATTACTACTAATATAGTTAAAATGCAGTATTTGCTTTAAGACTGCATTTTTTTTATGTAAAAGGTTAGGTTTGCTTTTGAAAGTTCAATTTCATGGCACCTGTATGTACGAGTAGCTTTCTTGAAGTGTGGACAAAAATTCCTTCACAGAAAATATCTAGTCCGATCAGTTGTTTGCTTAGGTCCTTATACAGGTTAAATAGACAAGTGATTAATGAGCTTCGGCCCATTCTAGTACTTTACAATATAGGTTTGTGAAACAGTTTTAAGAGATATGAAATATCAATATAGGTGTGTCAAAATGAAAGCGAGGTAAAACCATGACACCATTTGGAGGGAGGGGGGGGGGGACAATCTGATGCCCCGTACATTCATGCAAGGAGGGTGAAAGCGTGTGTGAGACTTTTGCCAGAGCAGGCCTAACTCCCCCCGCTAAACGCCCCGGGGAACCTCAACGCTTTATCAAAGTCAAAGTCAAATATATTTTTTCATATAGATTACATTAGTTACACTTATATACACTTCATAAGTGCCATCAGAACCAAAACTATATGATTTGGTCCAAAGTGAGCTACACATAGCAATAAGTTAGATACTGATACTGTAAATGATCTGCTGAGTTTCTTACTGGTGTCTTCTCGGTAGATATAGGTTCCGAACCGGCAGTAGAATCACTTTGCATCGTATTCAATGACGATTCAAAAGTGTTACATGTAACCTACATGAATGAAGAAATATTTGAGTTTGAGTTTGACTTCATATAAATTCAATGCTACCTCCAGTTCGGAACCTATAACTACCGAGAAGATACCGACAAGAAACTCAGTAGTTTTTTTTTTAAAGTATAACTTATTACTAATTTTGCACCAAGACACATAGTTACTTGGTCAGTAGTGAAAAAACATTCAAGCAATTAATAAAAAATACTGTAGGTTTTAATAATGCAAAATTATAAATCCATCATTTTATACATTTCATATATCTCTCACCGATGCTTCATTGAGATACCATGTTGGTAGTTAAATTATACACAGAAGTATGAAAAACATTATCTTTCAAATTAAGTCGCATAAATATGTCAAAGTTCTTATAACTTAGAGCCTACCCCGCCGCGAGGGCGGCACCCCACTTCCCTTCTCCTTAATACTTTACGATAACCGGTAACGCCAGACTTTTCTTTTATTCCTTTTGAACCTTTTTAACAGTCTTTAGAACTTATTCACCCCGCGCCATTGTATAGTGAGAGGATACGTTTAAATTCGTAAAGGAGTGTAAATTTGTATATGTTGACGACCTCCGTAGCCAAAAGGCGAGCGGGCCCGACCTTGGACGTCGCCATCTCTGAGATCCCGGATTCGGTCCCCGGTCGGGTCAATATAGGAAACGAACTTTTCTATATTGTCTCGGGACTGGATGTTGTGGTACCGTCGTTATTTCTGATTTCTAAAAAAGTACGACTAGGTCCAAAGTGATCTAAACATACAATACTGGTAATGCTACTGTAACAAATCTACCGAATTTCATATCGATATCTTCTCGGTAGATTAAGGTTCCGAACTACATATGGAGCCACTTCGCATTGTATTAAATGACGAATCAAAAGTATTAAATTATGCTGCTTAAATTCCTTATTAATATTTATTTATTTTATTGGATCACCAACATAAGTTACAGTAACTAAGTATACATAATTAACTTAAGATGAAAACAAAAATGTAACTGTACTTATAATAATAGGTAATCGCAGCATTCGTTAAATACAATAATTGTTACAATAATAAATTGTTGATAGAATATACAAAACAAAGAAGAAAAAAGAAAATATTAAAACCTTACTGTACGTCACTATTTTTGAGGATATAAAGAAATCTGGAAAGACCCTGAAAATGAACATCAAGCTCAGGTATATTTTTGATGAGGTCGTTGTAGAGGCGAGATATACGCTTAATAGGTGAGTCACGGCCCATTCTCGTTCTAATAATAATATAAAGAAATAATTATGTGTGAAAAATAAAATCTAGGCCAAAAATTGTTATAATTCATGGAATCGTAAATAAATATATAACGTTTTTAAATCAGAGTCATTAGCACAACCTTCCGTTAACGTTATTATTTTTCTTAACAATTTTCTCCAGTTCACAATTATATTATTCAATATCTCCCCTCTGTGTGTACTTATATTCACCGGTGTATATCTTATTCAAGTTTAGGTTCTTTTCCCCTCTCTTTCCTTCTCTCTTTTTTGTCATTATTCTTCTGTTCTCTTCCGTTCTTTCTTTTTTATCACTGAGCCAAAGGTTCCGCCAGATTACCAAAGGTTTCGCCAGATTACCAGTGCTGCTGCGCCATCCAATGCCGTAGCAGCTTATGCCGAGGATGGGACCTTGTTAGCTGCGCAATCACTGTGTTTTTTTTTCTATTTTTTTTGTTCATTTACTTTAACTGTACCTATTATTTGTAAGTTATGTCTGTGTTCTGTGTATTGATTCTGTGTGCTAATAAATAAATTCTTATTCTTAAGTTCAGAACAGTTAAAAAAACTTGCTTGCTACACAATCTAAGAGAGGTAGGGCATAGCGATTTATCGCTCGAGCTGGAGCAGCCCGACTGGTGAAATACCTCCACCTTACAGAATACCGCAGCCAAATAACAATCACTTCTGTGTTGTTGTGTTCCTGCGTGTGAGTGAGGTTTCCAGAGCTCCTGGGGGGTGGTACGTTAGTAGCAGGGGTCAAGCCTTCAAGGTAAGGGCGACAAGTCCAGTAACAGATTTATTATGCTTTACTTGTCGCCCTTAAGTTAGGACCTCATTACCACTTAACATCAGGTGGGATGAGGTCAATCTTGAAGTGCAATATAAAAAATATAAAAAACATAACAAATGTAATGCTAAAATAGAATCCATTACGATACTCCTCAGATTCAAACAGAAAATAAACTAAGAAAATATCTATTTACTTAATATTATACCGTTATAATAATAGTCTGTCTGGGTCGTAGTGTAGGCGTAACATATAAAAAACTTTATTACCGGGCTCGTATGTTCAGTAAATCTAAGTTTCATCTTAACATGTGTTATTTAATGAGGTCATAAATGTTCTAGTAAGGTACTTGCGTGATGGAAACAAGGGTTCGGAAACGATCCCGAAAGTTAAGCTTTGCTATTGGATGGGTGTTTGCGACCACCGAAAGCTTAATTTAAATTATCAAAATTCGTTAAATGAAACTGTCTACTCACAGAAATTTATTTCAGATTTAAATATTATTTCTTTGCAATATTGTTTTTTAATATTTTATTTCCCATCTTTTGACGACCTCGACAGCCAATAAGCGAATGCGCCGGACTTTGGTGTCACGCGATTTCTGATGTCCCGGGTTCGATTCCTGGTCGTGTCAATATAGTAAATGAACTTTTATATAATGTCTCGAGTCTGTGTGTTGCAGTACCGTCGTTGTTACTGATTTCTGTATTACAAGGGTTTTAACTACTTATTTACCACAGAATCAGAGCAATATAATTATGTGGTGTTGTTTAATATTTATTTATTTCTGCTGATTTCGCATGTGAATGGACATAATTTTATGATAGCACATGAGTGTTCCATATTCCACAGCTTTCAAGTGTTTCAACGAAGTCAATAATCCAGTTTAAGTTCGGTTCAAGGCCCAATCAGGTCAACAGTTAGTTAGCCACTTGCTGGACAAGTAACTTGACACTTATGAATAAGGGCTGCCTAATAGATAATTTTATCCATAATTCAATATAAAACATCTTTCTCGAGTTAGTGCCCTAAGAATAAGCACACATTATAGAAGCAATGAAGTATAAAAACTCAATTCCAAATTAATAATACAAATCAATGAAAAATTAGTGACAAGTTTTACTTTTTCTTTTAAAACAGAAAAAAAAACTAAACTAGTAACATTCATGTAACATGATAACTACGGTGACAAGAAACTCAAGAGCGAAACATTTCCAAGTCAAAATTTGCCTCTTCTGAAAATTGGTCACCATTACCCGATCCTGAGTTTTATGCTTATAAGAATGGCGAATCATTGAATGCCGATTACAATCTCTGCGTTTTAAGTGACTAATTTAATACTGACTTAAAAAAAGTTAGGAATTTGGCACAGGGGGTCAGGGGTACTCTCAAAAACGAAACGAACATACGAAAGGATACGTTTTTGAAGATTTATCAAAAGTTCGGGAGTTAAAGCGTGGTTAATGTTTTGCATAAATAATATTGTGTTTTTTTAAACGCTTTAGTCGCATTCGAAGGGAATTGGTTACGACTATGAGAATTAAAAATTGCTATCCGTTGTTGGATCCGACAAAATTATTTCGTTTTTGAGAGTAGACCTCCAGATCCTAGATACATGTAACTTTTAATTTATTTTATTTGGCGTTGACGTTTCTTCAAAGGAAATCTCGTCTTTTAAAGTTTAAGGTTTAAAATCATTTCATATGTGTAGGTATAATATATTATGAGTTTATTTATGTTAATCATGTGTATATGATAGTACGAATATAATTTTAAAAAATAATTATAATATAAATTACACAACCGTACCCATTTCTCGTCATCAACTATATCCTCTACTTTAAATCTGTCTGGGATAGGAAGAGATCGCTTCCTATCGAGACCGCCTAAACTGTAAAATTTGACTGTAAAACTAATTTCTGTAATGTTTAGTGCAACAAATCTATTATTTTTTTCTTAGCCAGTGATTTCCAGATAAAACACTCATTACAGAACTGAACTAAATTTGATTTTCTCGATTTTACGATCAACGGCACATGGCAACGGCACTCTCAGCCTACTCAATATAGTCCTTATGCCGTATGCATAAGAACTAATATCAGAACGCAAGTGTTAACCTTGAGCTGCTGCTAACACTACAGTGTTAGTGCTTCTGGCTAGTTAACTTAGAGTCGTAGATTCGGTATCAAGTATTAACAGGAGGTATCAAGCATGTATTGTATATTTGTTGAACTATTTCTATTTATTAGTTAATGTTGTAGTTTTTCTGTTATTTTTTATATATTTAACGATCGTTTATGCGGCTCTACATAAAATATGTAAAAATCTTTGATTAGCCCCTAACACAAAAACGCGAAATTATATATGCCCATATCTGTCTGTTTGTCTGACTGTGGAATCGTAGCTTGGGAAATGATAAATCAATTTAGATTATTTTTTTGTCTAAAATTTGAATTAAGCGAGAGTGTGAAGCAATTTTTGATAAAAATAAGTATTCTACATTGTTCTAATTGTGTGGGAAGTAGCAAAAGCACTTGTGTCCGGTCCGAGACAACATTGGAAAGTTCAATTTCTAAATTGACCCAACTGGGACCTCAGAATGGTGCGACACCAAAGTGCGGCTCGCTTGCCTCGTGGCTACCAAAGTTTTGATATGGAGGCGTGTCAGTTGACTTGGCATTCTCCAGGCGAACCGCTTATCGGTAGGCGCTGTGGGGGAGCCTATGTAGAGTACGTAAGGAATCCCGCCTCCCCCACAACTACGCAGCGTTGGCAATTCTATTCAAAATATTGGCCTATTTCTCTAAAATTACAGAATACCGCAGCCAAATAACAATCACTTCTGTGTTGTTGTGTTCCTGCGTATGAGTATGGTTTCCAGAGCTCCTGGGGGTGCTACATTAGTAGCAGGGGTCAAGCCTTTAATGTAAGGGCGACAAGTCCACTAACATATTTACTATGCTGTACTTGCCACCCTTAAGCTAGGACCTCATTACCACTTAACATCAGGTGGGATGAGGTCAATCTTGAAATGCAATAATCCAAGATGTGCTAAAATGTACGTTTGCTATCATAACGAACTGTTTTTTTTAATTTGTTTATTTTGTATTGCGCAGGCGCGGTGATGTCGCGTTGGCGCGGGTTCGATGGCGCCGGCTGAGCGTGCGCCGCGGCTAGGCGCCGATGCGCGCCTGGCTCCTCGTGTGTGCGGCGCTCGCGCTCGCGCCGTGCCGAGCGGCCGCCGCGCGCGCGCCTCACCCCGCGCGCCTAGAGCGCATCAAGTCACACATACTCGCCAAGGTACGAGCGGTACTGCTTCTAAATCAGAGATTCCCAAACTTTTTCGCTACGCGGCGCTCTTCTAGGTTTAGCATTTTAGCGCCATGCCCGCCCCTTGCATTGGGGGCATAAAAGCCATCACTTATGAAGCCTAGTAATTGTGCCCAATCCCAATCTGAGGCATTTTACTATAATGAATGCCTAATAAATTTTGTGTGGAGAGGGAGGGGGCTCATTGAGGGTGCCCCTTGCGGCGCTCCTGTCTTCCCTACACGACGCACCAGGGCGTCGCGGCGAACAGTCTGGGAAACCCTGCAATGAAACTTTGACTTTTATACGAGACAATGATATCAGGATTTTAAGAGGGGTAGGCCATATCTAACTGGAGATCGAGCTCGTTCTTTTACAGAACCACAATTAGCCGGCCTACGATATGTAAAATATTCTATCGCGAACCAAAAACTCTTATCTTTGCCGTACCAATAAGAAGAACCTGTTGCCGACTCATGTGTTTGCTTCTTCTATTGATATGGATTCCTTCAAAAGGAGCATGAAGTAACATTTTGCAGGCCAGATGCTGACGGATAGGATACGGTTCCTGGAATGGGGCTATAATATACCACATTAGTTGTAGAGATGAGATAACAATCACCTCAATGTAGAGTTAATAACTACACTCGTCATATCAAGGTCATAGTCGTAGCTTATGGAGGATAATACATACTAGAAGAAAAAAGTACAACATAAAACCCTAGCTCTACCCAGGAACACTTACCCATAAATACAAGTACAATTAATAAATACAATTTATTTTATAAGGCCTGTTTCTGTTAACCCAAAAATCGTATCAACAAACTCGACGACCAATCAATTGGAAGCTCAAATTCAAAAAGTCTGATTTCTCGTTTCTTGTACAGCTATTTACAGAGGTCGCTGTTACTATCAAACAGCGACCTCCGTAGCCGAGAGGCGAGCGGGCTGTACTTGCGACGCGCCATCCCAGAGGTCCCGGGCTCGATCCCCGGTTGGGTCAATATTGTAAACGAATTTATATTATCTCGGGTCTGTTATGGTACCATCGTTGTACCATTTTTGTAACACTAGTGCTTAAACTTACCACGGAATCAGCGCAGTGAAGGTGATGCTGCCAATATGTCTATTGAAACTTTTTATATTTAAATGTAATCATCCTTGTCTATTTTTGTCCTCAGCTGGGGCTCACATCGAGACCAATGCCGCTGGGCGCGCCCCCCCGAGACGTGGTGCAAGAGATCTTGCACCGCGCCCAAGATAATCAGCCCCCAGCAGACGCGCCTTCGCACGACGAGCGCGCCATGAGGGAAATCATAGCTATAGCACAAACAGGTACATAAGAGTACAAACAGGTACATAAAAGAACTCAGAGTATAAACCGGTACTTAAAGGTACTAATAAGTTTCAGTAGATAGTATTATTAATTTGTATACACCTCAGTATCTTATCATATTAAAACTACTCTTCTTAATGAAGTTAGAAAGACATCTACTTTAATATGAAAGGTACTGAGTTCAATATCAGTTGAGATATTTCGATGGATAAACAGTTCAATGAATGGCTGACTGTACACATTATCTTAAAGGCTATAAGATTTTTTTGGACTTAAAAGTTGATGCCATACGTATACAACAGTAGGCTTTCAGCTTCAATCAATAATTTTGTGGATACACAGTGACCTATAAAATGTCACCAGAGAAATAAGGCATAAAACAGTACAATGCCTGATTTTGTTTTCATTTAAGTTTTAAATTAGATAAAACCGTATGACTTTATATGGCAAAATAGCACGGTGGCCAAAATTTGCTTGTATTTTGAATGGAACTCTGGATCTACGAAATATATGATTGAAGGCTATAAGTTATCACAAAAGATATCATCTCGTTATGTTGTGAAATAAAAATTCTAATATGGACTTTTAACAGAGGCTCAAATACTAAAACAGATTATAAGGATGTTTAGGAGATACACTATCGCTACAATACTACACTACAACACTACAATCATTAATAATTGCAATTATGCGTCTCTTAAGTCTTTACATAGATACAAAAACACCACGTAGCATAGTTATTACTATTTTTCGTCGATGTATTTGATTAGATCTAATGAGGTCCTATCTCCAACGAGATGTATCGAGCGATAGAAATCTTTCGACCGTTTAAAGCATAGCTTTGCAACACAGCAGGTCTACTTCCAAAAACGAAAACTAAATACAGGGGGCCTACTCCCATAAACGAAATATGTCGGATCCGACAACGGATGGCAATGTTTAATCCTCATAATCATAAAGAAATCACTCCGAATGCAAATAAAGCGTTTTCAAAAAACAAAATATTTTTATGCAAATCAAAAACCACGTCTTCATCCTAAGCTTTTGAATAATCTTCAAAAACGAAACCTTTCATTTGTTCGTTGCGTTTTTGGGAGAAGACCAAGGCCGAACTTCCTTGATAATAAGGGACTAAGATTTACAGTTTTGTCTTTCTCTTCCGCTTTCTTTTTTGGGAGTGGAGCCTCTAAGCTTCCGAACTTTGTTAATAGACAGGGGCTAAGATTTCTAGTTTCATCTTCCTCTTAACAGCTCCAATTGCCACCACAAAAGAAAGAACACAGTTGTCACTCCTCTGCCACAAAAACTAATCGCTCACGTGGCACAAAGGCTTGAATCACGCTAATTTTATGAGGTGTGAATTGATGTAACTATTTGTAAGCATGCACGCCCGGTATACTGTTTCGTGCTGGTTACAATTATTTCAATGGCTGTTCTGATAAATAACGGTTGCTCTTTAGCGTTTTTTCAAATGGCTCGTAAAATTATGAAAGTGTTAAAGATATTGCTGTATCAACTTTTGAGCAATTTTTGTTCTAGTTCTGTGTAAATATTTATTTTTAGAAAAAAGGCGCGTAGGAAACATTAGGAACGAAGAATCAGTGAAAAAAGTGGGTCATAAGCGTGCGAAGCCGCGGCCCACTACCATAAAACGGTCGAAGAAACCGCCTCCTATTTTCGAAGTCGGTTAAAAGTAAAAGAACCTTTTATAACTTTCAACATTAACCATTACCAGACAGTCTACGTAATAGACAGCGAACTTTTAAAATATTGCTTCCAGACGGTTCCCCAATATTGGGTAAATTACCAACCTACTTACTTAGTTTCAAGGCAATGACCCTTAGTATGACGTCACAGTCTTCCACCACAGATGAGGCCGCGAATATGGGCCGCGTGGAGGCTAGACTTGGCCGTCTAAGATATTAGGGATTATTAAAATAAGCATCTTCTGGTCTGATAACTGTCTGCTACTTGATGATAAAGTTCTTTTTCAAGTGGAGCGGTGGCTGGCATATTTATGAATATAAACTTTATTACACTTATGCTAGTCTTGCGATTTTCTTACTTTCTTAATTCAAGCTCGTATCCCATAAACGCCTACATTGCATAAGGTGGTTTATCCGAGAGGGTGAGCGAAAACCAAAGAACTTTTTTCTAATACTACCTGTTTCCCGGGATTTTTTTCCTTACCTGACTATCGATGATGGCGGGTTCAGTACAACAATGCCTTGAGGATTTTTTGGGGTTGCCTGGGCTGTGTAGTGCGTCCGAAATGTTCATCAAAGCGCAAACCGATGGTTTTGGTGCTATAATAAGTAAAAGGTGTGCTTCAGCGTTGACGCGTTTACGAGGCAGCACTAGCACTATCATTAGGGTTTTTGTTGACCCATGGGACTCACCGCTCCTTGACAGATGGGTGAGGACCCATATAAATATAAATAAATAAACTCGTTTTCTACATTGATCTTCATTTATTTCAAACTTAAACATTTCATTATTCAAGTAAGGTACATATAACACTTTTGAATCGTCAATACAATGCAAAGTGATTTTACTGCCGGTTCGGAACCTATATCTACCGAGAAGTCACCGGTAAGAAACAGTATCAGTATCTAACTTATTGCTATGTGTAGCTCACTTTGGACCAAGTCATATAGTTTTGTTTTGATGAGTGATGAAACAATTAAGTACTCAAGTAAGTTTTTACTTTCGAGAGGTAAGCTGGAGCAGACCAGTCCCCAAAGGTTTAAAAGTCGCTTTGCATTGTATTCAATGACGATTCAAAAGTGTTACATATGACTTACTTAAATAAAGAACTGACTTTGAATACACAACTGCAATAAATTCTAACCGAATGTAGAATCTCACTCACAGCCTGAAGAGATCAAATTCATCAACGTGCAAATGTTATCAGAATATTCAAAGATGGGGAGTGTAAATAGGCGATAACTTACCGATAGTCTCTCGCAAGAATACAGAGATATCCTATAACACCCCATCGGCTGTCAACAAACGTCCGGCACCCCATTGAATGGAGATTACATAATGTTGCAAAACTGACTATAATACAGGGTGAGTGGTATTTGTGCGGAAAATACGTAAATTACGTCTTACTGACACAACTCTTTATTCTGTTAGTCTCATAGCTATAGTAGATACACCTTGGATATAATAGAGATAAGTAATAGTTATTACTAGTTAAAGCTTTTTCTACTCTGCCTTAGGTTTCCGTAGAATACCAGCGTCGTGGTGCGCACAGCGTCACCACGACATATGCTGAACGCAGACTTTTAGGTACCTACCATGTTAGTTGATACCAACCACATTGTTTAATTTACCTATGTATTAATAGTACCTAATAAATATTTTTCTTTCTTTCTTTTTCGCCTGTTGTTCTGAGGACTTGACCGATTTAAAAGAATGAGATTCCATTAAGGTATTTTATTAGTTGGCGGAACATTAATAAACGACGCTAAAAATTTTGCAAATTAACATTTAGAGTTTAGAGTGAAATGAATCGCTTTATTAATTTTTAAAAACAATATTTGTTTGATATTGTGTAGGGTTTTCAAATCGAGGAAGAGTGTAGAGTGAAATAAATAAAGTTACTCATTAAATAAAGATAATTGTAAAATGCTATGTGGTAATTTTTCTTTTTCGCAAATCGACCTTGTGTGCAAATTGTAGACAACTTTAAAATATATTAACCAATTTTTTTGTTGAATATGAGTAATTTTCATAGTTATCTCTATTTTTCATCATTATTTTATTTTAATTTATTACGAATTATTTACTACTTCTGAGTTTCTTAAAAATTATTGTTTGTTTTTACAAATATTGTTTGATAATTATTTTACTGATTATTTTCAGATACTCTTGAATTATTTGGCTGATAATTCACTGAGTATCCAGTTTTTATTAATTTTAATGATTTATTACTAACATCAAAACAGTAGTTCTATAGGAACCGAAAAAATAATTGGAGTTCTATCATTTTGCCTTAGATTATTAAATAAAATTTATTTTATGAACATATTTTTCGGCTTTACATGAGCTAATTTATACCTAAGTTTAAATCAGCAATAAACACCAAAAACAAATCATATTGAAAACTAAAAAGTCGTTATATATAACGAGATGGTATCTTTTTGTTTTTTAAATTGCATAATTGTTTATTTTTAGTATCTTTGTTCCATCGCTTTTACTTAATATCAAAGAAATGACCCATATCTACAAATTTAGAGCCGATTATTATATAATGGTTAAATGTACTAAATATGTCCTTATCAAATGTGTTTCCGAGTATAATTTCAGATTAAAACAGCTGTGTACATTCGCCTTTAGCCGATCCTGAATGAAACTCCGATTAATAAAAGTAAGTATGAGGTTTGAAAATAATATAGTTATCAAGCTAAGCTTATCATTAACCTCATTTTAAATTTAAAAATTACAAAAAGTGGACTTAATAAATCGTAGCATTTTCTAACAGTCAACCTCAAAGATAAGAGCCAAAACGATTGTTGCGGTGGATTAAATGAACATATATACATAATAGAATAAAATAAAACGCACTAATATGTATAAATTATATAATGTAGATAAATATGTATACTTGGCTGATTATCATACATTTGTTTAACTCATAATTACAGTATTAAATTGAATTCAAAATATAGGTACAAGAAGTAGTAGTAATTGGCTGATAGTATACAATATTATATATGTATGTATATATAAAGTAGATAATGATATGTTCTGCAAAGACGTAAAACATTATTTTGTTCTTTAAGCAATAAAGTCAATATAGTCAAAGTAAATATTTTTTATTCACATAGATTTCATTAGTAATACTTATGAATAGTCTCTATATAAAGCAAATGAAGCTACCTCCGGTTCGGAACCTATAACTAAAGAGAAGATACCGGCAAGAAACTCTGTAGTTTTTTTTTTACAAATGAAAGCTACACTTATTACTAATTTTGCACTAAGACACACAGTAAGTTTGTCAATTGTAAAATAAAAATTTAAAATCAATTATTAAAAAAATAATAATAATAAAACAAAGGTATTTGTATATTAAATTAAATTAACTGTATGACTTACATGCGTCATCGAGGCCCAATCCTGACATTGATAGAGAAAATGCGTTACATATATATTTTAAAATAATATAAAACACGTAAGTACAGGCGAGCACACTAGTTATTGATCCACACGTTCTTGTCATTCAAATACTCTTCTACTTTGTAGTAGCCTTTTTTCAAAAGACGACGTTTGACAAATGTCTTAAATTTGTACAAAGGTAACTCAACAATAACTTGAGGGAGTTTATTAAAAATGTTTATGCTTAAAGCAACAAATGAATTACCTATTTTATGTAGTCTACGCTTAAGAACAGCAAGCTTATTTTTATTTCTGGTGTTAATGCTATGATTGTCTGATTTTTTAGGAAATGTATGCAAGTTTTTGTATACATGCATTAAACAGTCGAGAATGATGCGACTGTTATGATGTTAATTTCCTTAAACAATTCTCTCAGCGAGTCACGTGGAGCTTGTAAATGCTCGGATGGCCCTCTTTTGTAAAACAAATATAGTTTTAATAATGACGCTGTGAAAATAGCTAAAATAAGCCAATCTTGCTGTTTCCATATCTGTTAGGTACCTTATCTTTCTGACCGCATAAGCAGCCGAACTCAGTCTTCCAGCCAGGTTAGATATATGGAGAGACCACTGTAATTTTGAGTCTAAAGTTATGCCAAGAAATACTGTCGAGTTAATAACTTCGATATGTTCATCATTCATTTTTATTATAGTATTGACCTGCTTTACGTTAGGTATTGAAAACTTAACACATTTTGTTTTCTTGGCATTTAGTAAAAGATTATTGGACGTAAACCAATGAAGTATTTGATTCAATAGTTTTCACAGCCCACGCGATGTGTTTTTTTTTGGTAATTTTGGAAATGTAATAAAGCCTAATTTATTAGTTTCAAGCCTATTCAATCCAAACGAACAAAAACGAAAACAGTAAAATCTTTCCTCTTTATAATATTAGTGTCCCAATTCGCTTATTCGATAACGATTAAATTGATGCGTCAAGATAAACCCGCCGAAGACCTTCAGATCGGCGACACAATAAACGGCTAACACTCAAATAAAAGTTCAAACGATTGTCGTAAATCAGTGAAGTTGAGATTCTTTATTAACCATCTCGTTTATGCATTCTAGGATTGATCGCAAAAGTTGCATGGCTGCACGCGCGGCTGCGTTTATGGGGCGCGATCGGTGCACGTTTAAAATGTAAGTGTTGTTATTTTTAACCAGTAGTGTAGCTTAGAGGGGGGAGGCATTTCAAAAGAGGCTTTATTTTAGACGAGACTCCGTGGAAAGTACCAAACCGCTTTTTTTCTTGAGAGGGAAATGCCTTTAACTCTTTCCGGGGAACAGAGAGCAGCGTGTCGGGATCACACCGATTAAAACCCCCTCGATGGCCAACTCTACGCAGATGTCGGAAGTTGGATTGGATCACACCGTTTCATTTTTGCAAAAACCTGCAATTAACCACTGTTTTAAAGTTTTTATAAAAGAAGAAGATTTTATTCGATCGTTTAAGTTTTATATGTTTTGTTTGTATTGACGTTAAAAAAAAATCCTTGCCGATTTGGACGATACTTGTTGGAAAGGAGATGTCTCCTTCTTCCAAAGAATCTAAAAACTAGAATGGTATGATGATAGCATGGAAGAGAGAACTCGGTATTTTTTCCTAAAAATAATACCATTTTCCGTTGACTTCAACAACTAATAAGTATGGAAATTCTTTCAATGATAAACAGAAATCAACAAAACCATTCACACTTTCATTTAACTGCCCCACAAATCCTTGCAGCGTTTCATTACGATTGGCTTACTTGTTACTCACCACCCAGTAAACAATCATTCAATCAGCCATAATGTTGCTGACAGAGCTGGCCACACATATTAAACCTACTTAATGTAAATATCTATGATAAGAAAGGAGAAATAAATGACTCGCGATCGTAACACATTCAATTAAACAGTCACAAACCCGAAAAATCCGCGTAAAAACACTAGTCTTAAAATTCACTAACGCCAAACGCAAAATCGCTGGCTCTATCCCAAATTCGGCTTACTTAATGCCATTCTAACTTCACGGGCCATTCAGAACAGGCTCTTGTGGAAATGCATCGAAGGTTGAAAATGCATCGGGGGATGCGTTGTAATAATCAGCGTTGAGGGTCGTAACTGCTACAGTACGCGTACCGAGGCGCAGTTTATTTTGTCCTGTATACAGATGCGATATATAGCCGTTGCAATGGCCTTCTGAATATATTGTCGCTTTTCAGGGCTTGTCGACCTTTTTAGAAGCAACGGGTTTGCAAATCAGGCTTTGGATCTTTTCCTACGACAAGTTAAGCATTAGAGATTTTGTAAACAACGGAGTAGTAATCGTTTTTTAGACAAGTACAACATAATATATACTAATATTATAAAGCTGAAGAGTTTGTGTCTACGCGCTAATCTCAAGAACTATAGAATAAATATTTTTGTCTACTTATCGAGGAAGGATAAAGGATTCGATACTCCGTTTCAGCGTTAGAAATTTTGTAAACAAAGAAGTGGTGGTGGTTTTCGTAAGTCGAGTTTTTGATAAAAATGCAATAAACTTCTTCTATGCCTTCCTTTTTCTAGCATTAGAAATTTTGTAAACAATCAAGTGGTATTAAACCTTTTTACACAAATATAACATATAATCGCACCTCTAGATTAAAACTCCAGGAACTCAAAAAAACATTTTTACATAAATGAAGAAAAAGTGTAGGTACCTACTGAGAATTTGTTTTTATTATGTTACTTAGGGCTGTGCAGTTCTAGTGAACTATGGTCACTGGAACCTATCAGATCTATTGTGACTCACAACCAACCTCCCACAAGTACCTCCTTCAGCCGGGTTAGTTCTAGAAAGTCTAGTATCTTTCTGGCGTTTAGAAATTTTATTTCCTCCAGTGGGGCTATGTCGTCCCAAGTAGATGCTTCGTTTGTGGATCAAAGATTCACAGTCACATAGAAGGTGAAGAGGTGTTTCCTATTCCTCCTTGCAAAATCTGCATTCATCAGAGTCACTCTTCTTCATGTAAAATTGGTGTTTTTAGGGTTCCGTACCTCAAAAGGAAAAAACGGAACCCTTATAGGATCACTCGCGTGTCTGTCTGTCCGTCCGTTTCAAAGCAAAGTAAATTAGCTAAAGAATAAGAAGAATTAATTACTTTAAAAATCGACGTCAACAACTGTAACTTATTTACCTACATTTGATAAATAATTGTTAAGTTTATTGTGACATATGAGCCCAACGTACGGAACCCTCTCCACGCGATTCCTACTCGCACTTGACCGGTTTTTTAGTTTGCAGGCTCTAACTTACACACTGGCCCTGGGCCTGCTGAATCGTAACAGTTCATCGGTTCATTTACGAGAGTAGCCAGCCATGAGTAGTTTTGAGTGTTTTAAGACTGCATGAACCCATCCAGTATGTTTTCGACTCATCTTTGTCGTTCTAAGAATACAAAGCACAGATAATAAAATTCTAGTGAGACACTTTCGAGGGAGCTTAAGTGAATCCAAGTGTAGATATTCGAGATAGGAATTAGCAGACGAGATTAACTCCAAGTGCATACATTTTGAGTTCCTAGAGTTACCTCTTTGATCTAGAGGCAACCTTTTGTATTTTCTAATGCTAGAAAAAAAGACGAATATTTTTGTTAATTAACCTTTAGGGGTTTACGTAAATTACGAGGCTTGTTTTGTATTTGAGAATTGTAATAAATGTAACCATGCACTTATCAAATCATCTCGACATCGTCCAACCTTAACTTTACTAGTTTCATCAAATTTCAAGCAAATACAGAAATCGCGGTCTTGTTGAGGTAAGACTATATTTTAATAGATAGAAAAATATAGGTACACTTTATTGCACAGAAAATGTAATAATAATCGGTTTTTAAATAATTTAACGGGTCAAAACGCGACACCATTTTTATTTAGTAGTTAATACGATCTACTTACTCAGTCAGCTCGTGAGCACGGTTGGTGCAACCTAACCGAAACGTCGGGCAGTAAGTAGTTTGTATTAACTACTAAATAAAAATGGTGTCGCGTTTTGACCCGTTAAATTATATTAAATGTTTAAAATGGAACGCGAAAGTCTTAAAGTTTATAATATTAGGTGGTCTAACTACCTTAATATTGCTTTTTACTTCATCTTTTATCATTCGCGCCAAATAAAAAAAACAAGTTCTTCTCACATTTTAATCAGTTGACACTTGAATCCACAATTTACCAAGTGTTTTACACTAGTGGTCTTACTTTTCGGCTCAGCACATCAATTTTTGAGTTGGATAATAACTAATTTTCAGATAAAAATAATCTATAAATATGATACAAAACGCAATACATTTGTTCATAATTGAGAAGTGACGTCAGGACCTGAGTCAATACGTCCACTGTCTTAAATTAACCTCAAAAACTTTTTAGATGAATTTTTTGTGTATTTATAGAAAATATTTTTGCTCGTAGTTCATTAGCACTATAGCGTATATTCAAGATACTTTTCAAATATATGTAACATTCATTTTCTGACTACCCTCTCTCTTTAAAACCCTATCCTTTAGGCCGTTGTCAGTGAGAACACAGAACATAATTACGCAGCACATTGCTCAGCCGTCGGCCATATTTCACAAATTATGCCTTCTATGGAGCAATAAAATTTTAAAGTTAAATTTTGTTGCGACTCAAGCCGGACATGTTTGTTTTCCTTAGTCCTTACCACTAAGGAATAGAGTGGGTTATCGCATATGAGGTCTCGTCTCTTATATGCGAGCTTATGTCTGCATATTCCAGTTATTTTCATACTAAAATTGGGGATGAATCAAATTCTCTTAGCGTCTTATCCGTACTACCTAAATTTAAGTTTTAGCGAGGACTTTTTGGCGAGATGGGACTGCCTTTTTTTCAAGGGGGGAACTGATTAGGCCCACTATACCGCTGCGTTGGGGAATACTTAGTGGGTGTTCAAAATACCAATCCCTGCTAATATTATAAATGCGAAAGTAACTCTGTCTGTCTGTCTGTCTGTCTGTTACGCTTTCCTGCTTAAACCTCTCAATCGATTTTGATGAAATTTGGTATAGGTATAGGTGAATCTCAAGAACGGACATAGGCTACTTTTTATTAGAAAATAAGGGGGGGAGGGGGGTAATACCATCTTTGAAAGTTTATATGGAAAAATGTTTATTTTTGAAGTTAGAGATATGAAATTTGGCACAAACTTAGCTCGAAACTTGAATTAAAATATAGACTACTTTTTGTTTCGAATATTAGGAGAGAAAGGGGTAAAACCGACCATGAAAGGATGTAGTCCACGCGAACGAAGTCGCGGGCACAGCTAGTTTTATATAAATTTCGAATTATTGTCAAATTCCCCGATCTCCAAACATTCAGCTACCCAAAACATGTTCAATCAGATCTTACTAATTCGCTTCCACAAAGATCTGATCATAAAACGGGAATGACACGGTTTAAAAACCGACCCAATTTAAGTTCTGACTTAGCGGAATATACGCATAAAGTCGCCATAAACGTCGAAATCGAGACACTATATTAACCGACCGATTTTTACGAGCGCATTGCTGAAGACTCGGTGGGAACGTACATACATTAGCTACTTTCAAAGTTGCGTTATCTGCCGAAAATTTGTTATTCACGCGTATTTAATGCCTTATGAGAACAAAACTACTTAGTTTCAAAGTGTTGCCCAATTACAAATAACAGCGCTTTTGCGTCGGGGTTTGAAACGGACTTTTTCTGGAATGCGACAATCCAACGTTCAACGGATTATTTAGGTTTCAAAATTTAAAACTTACTTAACAGCTGAATATTAAAAAAATGTTTACATTGTGTAATCTATCAGTGACAAGGTACTGGGGTGCTTGTATATCAGGTAGGGGTGGCCTTAAAGGGTGATAAACATGGCAATCGTCCGGGGCTTCGCTCTCGTAGTAAGGCCTCACGCAACAATCCAAGCAAATTAAATAAAATATAAATATTTTTCAATTTGAACGAGAAGGCCATGAAATTTGCTCTTTCAAACAAAATAATAAACAAACAAACTCTTTATAATATTAGTATAGATTCCGGAATAAATTCAATGTCAATTTCTTATTGTGATAGAGTTGTGTGCTAACTTAATTCATTTTGTTTTTGTATTTCATTTCAGGACAAGCTTCTTGCAACTGGAGGAGCGATATCTAACACCGCTATGATGACGGTCATTAAAATCAATCTGCCATCGTTGAAACTAACTTCAGTCACACAGCTACAAACTTATTTCTAAGGTAAAGATTCAATTACAAGATGGTCACACCAGTCAGATTGCAGCTACCAAATTTTGATATGACTGATATCAAATTTGGTAGCTGTTTTGATCAATCAATTCTTTTTTTTCAGACAGTCACTTAAAAAATACTTGTTAACTAAAGGCTTCTGTTTATTGCAAGAGTTCCTGCTAGATGGCCATATGTAAATTTAAAATAATAATGTATTATTTAGGGTTTATGTATGAAACTTAATTTAGTAATTAAGAGCCATATTGTATTACATGAAAGCAATAAACTATTTGAAATTGAATTTATTCATATAGATTACATGAGTAACACTTATAAATCGTTTCTATAAAAATCAAATAAAGCTACCTCCAGTTCGGAACCTATCAAGAAATATATATCAATATAACTATCAAGAAAATACCGGCAAGAAACTCGGTAGTTTTTTTTTTACAAATCAAAAGTTAAACTTACTACTATATTTGAACCAAGACATACAGTTAGTTTCTCATTTGTAAAACAAGTATATAATCAACTGCTTACAACTCGAAAGGCATATAGGTACGGAAGACCAGCGTTGGGATGTCAAACTCAAAGTCAAAATTTTTTATTCACATATATTACATTAGTAATACTTATGAATAGTCTCTATATAAAGCAAATGAAGCTACCTCCGGTTCGGAACCTATAACTAAAGAGAAGATACCGGCAAGAAACTCAGTAATTTTTTTTTTACAAATGAAAGCTACACTTATTACTAATTTTGAACTAAGACACACAGTTAGTTTGTCAATTGTAAAATAAAAATTTAAAATCAATTATTAAAAAAATAAAATAAAACAAAGGTATTTGTAAATTAAATTGAATTAACTGAATGACTTACATGCGTCATCGAGGCCTCGTCAAATGCTGAGTATTTGCCTTTTTAGTGAATAAATTAATAAATAAAGGTGATAAGTTGCTGTTCTTTATATATGTTTTGTGTAGTGTTCTACACATAGCTATGAGTTAGATACTGCTACTGTAACTTATCTGCTGAGTTTATTACCGGTGTCTTCTCGGTAGATATAGGTTCCAAACCCGAAGTAGAATCACTTTGCATTGTATTCAATGACGATTCAAAAGTGTTACATGTAACCTACTTGAATAAAAAATATTTGAGTTTGAGTTTGATATGCTTTGTCATGTCACTAAATAAACATTAATTATTTCCTTGTTTCTATCATTCTAATCAAATAATTAAAATAAATTAGTTGGAAACAACATTTTGACATTTGATTTAGCATAATGCCAGGTTCCAATATTTGAAAACCATCAGTTTTATTTACGGATAGTAATAAATTATACGAGGCGTAAGCTAAAACAGTTCCAATAAAGAACGAGTCGTCAGATAACTTACTATTTACTTTGACCTGATACTCACGGATGGTTATTTTGACGCATTACGATTCGTAAACTATTTGAACCGGGTATTAGTTACCCGTAGCCAACCGTAATTGTTTACCGTATTTAGGGTTCCATAACCAAAGGGGAAAAAACGGGACCCTACTGACGGAACTGAGACTTCTCTGTCCGTCTGTCCATCGGTCTGTCACCAGGCTGTATTTCAATTATGGTGATATATTGTATGACCCTCTTCGCTCGCTCTCACTCCAGCGAGTCCAAAGCTTCTGTGTCCTCTCCCCAAATAATTGTGTTATGTAATACTTTAATGCTCTGTTATTACTTAAACAAACTAATTTTTTTAAATAATTTAACAGGTCAAAACGCAACATCATTTTTATTTAGTAGTTAATACGAACTACTTACTGCCCGACATTCCGATCTGGTTGCACCAACCGTGATCACGAGCTGAGGAATCGTATTAACTACAAAATAAAAATGGTGTCGCGTTTTGACCCCGTTAAATTATTTTAAATGTTTAATATGGAACGCGAAAGTCTTAAAGTTTACAAATTAAGTTTGTTTTAATTAGTTAGTTGCCTGGCAAAATGTACCTTGAGTTGTGAATACAGTCATTCCAGGATATGCTGTAATCTGGCCTATTAAGACCCTGTGATCTTTAATACTCTAATGTCAATAAATGACTTGTGATAACGATTTGCTTTCACTGCCATTTCTTACTGCCTAAAGTATTTTCCTTGTATTAGCTCCCAAACCACTGAATCGATTTTGATTGTGATTTTGTTGTTTGAAAGATGAATAAGTCGGGAGTCTTCTTAGCTATGTTTGATAAAACATCGATCCAAGATGGCCGCCATCACAAAATTACTGATTGCATGTGTTAACACAACTCCCACAATATGGGTATCATAATAATAGAACTTAAGTAGAAGAATATATGCATAAAGACAAATTTCAAATCCATGATGGCCGCCGCCAGAAAATGACGGATTTCCTATTTTTTTTTGTCATAACTTGAGTAGCAGAATGCTGCACACTACGATACATTTCAAATCTTAAATGGCCGCCAATATTGGTTATTTTCACACTTTGTTGTGTCGGGGGTTTTCATAAATTTTCAACTTTTAGTCAATTAGTACAAAATACTGTTTTACGTTCCTTAGTACGTAATATAATTTTACGGTCAAAAGCACGTGAGGTTTTGAACTTTGTACCGACTTTATATACTAAAAACTAAAGTTGAAGTGCAAGTTTTTACTTTGGTGTGCTGTTTCCCCTTTTTTATAAATTTTTTTGGGCATTTATCCTTTAATGCTTTTTTTTGCCAAACCACATTTTTTTTTATAAAAGGTGGATCTATCCACACATAATCTTGAACAATATACAAATGTACCAACTCGTTAAAATTGCTAGAAAATTACACAATTACCTACTTACTGGACCTTATATATTACCTAACAGTCCACTGGCGATATCTTGTGCAAACACTAGTGTATACTTACTTAATATTATGAAATCAAATCGAGTGACAATATTTTTTTTCTTTTCCAGATGCAGATTAACACGTGTGCAGACCTTTCAAAATACGTTTCGTTATTTTATTTTTAAATGAGCTATAGAGGTTTATTTTACATTTGTTATCGGAGGGCCTATTAATACTATAACACTGGTAGAAGTATTACAATGAGCATGAAAATTTCATGCATCATTTAAAAATTAAATAAAATATAAAAATACAGATAAAAGTGCTACGTATTGAAAATGGTATACAAAAAAAAATATTTGTAAAAAGAAATCTGTTTACTAATTTAATAAGGCTTTTTTACCTTTGTTTTCTTTGAATGCATTTATGTCAGTAGCTACTGGTTCGATATGAAAACAGACTTTTGGTTTGTATAGTCTATTTATTGAGGTATGCGTTAATGCTGAAATGATTTTATAATTCTCATACTTGTTTTGAACTCATTTCAAATCGACTAAAATATAAAAAAAAACATAGTTTTATGCAAAACAAAAATCACGTGTTAACTCCAGAACTTTCGATTAATTTCAAAACGTTACTCTTCGTTTTTAGTTTCTTTTTTGGGTGTAGGCCTTTTTATTTTCAACCAAAAGACAGTTAACAAGTTAAAACCATTATCTGTATAAAAAATAAAATAAATAAATATTGGTCAACTTTACATACATTGCTCTGATTCTGTGGTAAGTAGCTAAAGCATTTGTGTTACAGAAATCAAAGACAACGACGATACAAAAACACCAAGACCCGAGACAATACAGAAAAGTTCGTTTCCTATATTGACCCGACCGGGGTTCGAACCCGGAACCTCAGAGATGACGCAACGCCAAAGTCCGGCACGCTTGCCTCTCGGCTACGGAGGTCGTCATATTTTTATACATTTTTATTAATTTGTTTATGAAGGTCGCTGTAGTCTAATTAATTAATGTTTGTTTTGAATATTTTCGCAACGAAATGATTGAGAACTCATTTGGAGGGTTTAAAGACCATGTCAACGGCGTATTATTCCTAAGCATCATTTACTAATGAGGTCGACAAACAATTGTTAAAGTATCTGCATTATGTCAATGTCAGTTATCAATAATAGTGGTACAGTTATATCCTGGTTAATGTGATTTGTTTATTAAGAACTAGCTGTGCCCGCGACTTCGTTCGCGTGGACTACATCCTTTCATGGTCGGTTTTACCCCTTTCTCCCCTAATACTCGAAACAAAAAGTAGTATATATTTTAATCCAAGTTTCGAGCAATATTTGTGCCAAATTTCATATCTCTAACTTCAAAAATAATCATTTTTCTATATAAACTTTCAAAGGTGGTATCCCCCCCTTATTTTCTAATAAATAGTAGCCTATGTCCGTTCTTAAGATTCAACGTATACCTATACCAAATTTCATTAAAATACGTTCAGCAGTTTAGGCGTGAAAGAGTAACAGACGGACAGACAGACAGACAGACAAACAGACAGACAGAGTTACTTTCGCATTTATAATATTAGTATGGATTTATTTGGTTATTGGTGTACCAATATTGCTACCTTTAATTTTTTTGTTAAAATCATGTCACTATTAAGTTGATAATAATGAATTCAGTTAGAAGAAACAACTGGCTGTTTTCTAAAGCTACCTGGGGTCATGAAAGCTAGTAAATTGAGATAGTGTCATCGTCTTCCCTACTAATATTATAAATGCGAAAGTAACTCTGTCTGTCTGTCTGTCTGTTACGCTTTCCTGCTTAAACCTTTCAACCGATTTTGATGAAATTCGGTATAGGTATACGTTGAATCTCAAGAACGGACATAGGCTACTTTTTATTAGAAAATAAGGGGGTGAATGGGGGTAATACCACCTTTGAAAGTTTTTATGGGAAAATGTTTATTTTTGAAGTTATAGTTATGAATTTGGCACAAATATAGCTCGAAACTTGGGTTAAAATATATACTACTTTTTGTTTCGAATATGAGGGGAGAAAGGGGTAAAACCCACCATGAAAGGATGTAGTCCACGCGAACAAAGTCGCGGGCACAGCTAGTAATTCTATAAATCTATCATTGTGTTCAGGTACATTGTACAAGTGTGTCTGTAAAACATCAATAAACCTTTAAATCTCAAGGTGTTCTTTTATTTTTCCATCTGTAAAGCATGTACTTACTGACCAGATTGGCAATGTATGTACAGCCAGTAGCTTTAGTTCGTGAACAACTCTGTACCTTGACATATTAAGTCGCTGTCTATCTGACTTGCTTAGTTTAGTTACGCGAAGATTTGGTATGACAGAGTGCTGAGGTGTATGTATCATGCTGGCTGTACACTGTGAATTTTGCCATTTTAGCGTTTTATGTCACGGTAGATAATTAGAGTAGCAAAAGTGTTTTTTTTTTCTATAGTACATCACGCTGCACTACCAGACTATAAATGTTTAAGAGAAACAGAAGATTTTTCATCTGCCCTTGCGGTGTAAGATTTAAAACAACGACCGTCATGATACGTGAAGGTCGTGGGTTCGAATCCCATACCGCAAAGAGAAATGATTTTTTTATTTTTATAGTACTTTACGCCGTACCATGCCATATTCCGTGGTTTTCAAACATTTCTGCTACGAATGTACCACGGGCCGATAAGTATGTAGTTCTAAACATATTCGGCAGATGGCACTTACCGAAGGCTAACGGGTTGAAATAGCAGAAAAAAATCATCGCCTGCAATAACTTGCGGTCAGCTCAGTTGGAAGAGCAGCACGCGTGATATGTGAAAATCGTGGGTTCGATTCCCGCACCGCAAGGGGAGATAAAACATTTCTGTTTCTAATATTTAAGGGCTACTTTCAAGTTCACACGACACGAAACATCTTTCGTTTTCCTATTGCGCAATCAAATTTCGTTAGAAAAACGTACATATATAACGACTGAGATTATTGAACCTGAAATTAACTACTGTTAAATTCGATACAGAGATAAAACTTACACAGGGGTCAATGCCGGTCGTTGGCGCTTTTATCAGGAGGCAAATATAATTTGTCACGTTTTGGCTATAGGTATTGTCTAATATTAGACCTGAAATAAATATTAAGAATTTCACTTGCCCAAAACGTTAAGGGAATCCAAAATGCATTACATTATCAGGAAAAAAACTCAGTACCTAGTTTTCATTACAATAAGGATGATAATAGGAGTGACTGGTAAATCGACGAGCTTTCAATACCTATAAAAATAAAATTTCTTCACTGATTTTCTATGAAGATAGTACGCTGTGAAATAGCTGTGCCTACTTCGTGTAATTAATTAAGTATCATATGTCTGAAATATTAAGCACAACACAGCGATTGCATCATTTCTTTGTTAACGTTTCAATTCTAGTTTAGGCAACGAATGTAATATTAGACTTTTTATATTTTTTATTAAGTTAAGCAAGTGTAACACCAGTTGATTTGTGTAGTTCACGATTACACATCAATTTTTACGACTGAGTCTTACTTCTACTCTTTCTGCTGCAAACTACACCTCGACAACACTTGCGTCTCAACCGCAGCAAAATGCAATTTAATAAAAAAAATAAAAAATAAAAATTGTTTATTGTCTTTTTCCTTAAACTACTACATCATATTTTCTACTTAAACTATCTTACGCTACTACACAGGAAGACAAAAGGAAGTGGTTCAGCTAATGCAGAGACGGAGCCGAACTCCCTGTCTGCGCTGGTTTTCAGCCTTTCCAGGAGCTCTGAGATGTAGTTTGAGAGCATGGGGTAGTGCTGGCTGGCTAACTTTATGCAAACAGCTTTAATTGCAAAATTAAAAAAAAAAAATAACTAAGCAGCACACTGATTATAAATTAAATAGCTGCAGAGCGTCTGAAATTTTAAAAATATGTAATTTGCAAGGGATCAATATGGTTGATGTAACATAAAATTGTCTAACACCCAGTTCATATATCCAAAATTTCTCATTTATAACATTTTGCATTAAGATCTACTTAATTGTAGTATATTTGGTCAATTGTAATAATACAATTTCACTTAAGTAATGAAAACATGCAAAAAAATAATAACAAAGGTGTTATAAATAAAACTACCAGTGGGACTCTTGGAAAGTTTTGAAAAACAAAAAAACTAACTTTAAAGGATAAAACATGTACTCGTAATAATTTGACTACCTCCGTAGCCGAGAGGCGAGCAGGCCTGACTTTGGTGAGCGCCATCTCTGAGTTCCCGGGTTCGATCCCCGGTCGGGTTAATATGGGAAACGAACTTTTCTATATTGTCTCGGCCTGGGTGTTGTGGTACCATCGTTGTTTCTGATTTCTGTAACACAATTGTTTTAGCTACTTACCATAGAATCAGAGCAATGTATGTGATGTCCAATATTTAATATTATTTATTAATAATATTTCCCTAAGTGGTTTCATTATAAATGTCAGCTTAGGCCATATTAATAAAAAACAGTGTATACCTAGTCAAAATAAAATGTATTGCCAGTTTGAATTTTAATTTCAATTATATTAATGAATGCAGATGGATACTTAGTAATACCGGCCAATGTGTTATATAAACATAAGGTCAAACGCGATGGATGCAAAAGGAATATTTCCTGACCTGCTGATAACCCGGACAACCGTCTTTGTGCCGCATTAGTTGTACCTAGTCGTTACGTGGCCCACAATCTATTATAACGATTATAGGTAAAATATTAGTAAAATGAACTTGCCCTTATTGCGAAAACACCTATTCACAAACGTAACGGCATGGGTAATTAATTCAAAAACTATGTTTCATGTCTCTCTTAACATATGGGGCGGAGACAAAACTTATCTTTCGGAATCGTCACACACTTTAGGAGCTATTTACTTATTTGAGTACTTCATTTAACTCAACTAACAATCTCAAGCTCAGTGGTTACGGTAGGTGCCCTGTCTACCATGGGGTTTATTATAGGTCATGGGGTTTGGGACCTGTGCTAGTCGGACCCACATTAACTCCTCCCAGACGGTGCGGGTATCCGAAAGGATTCCCCAAAAAAAAGGTGCCTGAAGCTATCGGTGGGAGTTTGCGTTCGTCAGCACTGAGGGATACCAGCCCACCCACGCTGCCTAAGGATTTTTCTTTTCGTTATTTAAAATCTTTTCAAAGTCAAAGTTAATCTTAATAGTCTCTATATAAAGCAAATGAAGCTACCTCCGGTTCGGAACCTATAACTGAAGAGAAGTTACCGGCAAGAAACTCAGTAGGATTTTTTTACAAATAAAAGCTAAACTTATTACTAATTTTGCACTAAGACACTCAGTTAGTTTTTCAATTGTAAAATAAAATTTAAAATCAATTATTAAAAAAATATATTTATGTTTGCTAATGCGGCTTGATTTACTGTATCTGACAGATTTAACAACTTATAAATCTTTAAAAACAGAGATGATTAAAAAATACAACTCTCATAAAAGATATTAGTATATTAAGGTAACCCCTTTTCAAGTCTTTTGTATTCACATTTAATCCATTGTTTCATTAATTCATCTACTGTCACGTTACAATGTAATCATTTTGTAACAATAATAGGCAAATTATGAGTAAATAACTAGCAGAGATAAGGAAGTCATTTCCACCACGTGGTATTTACTGGAATCCGGTTTCCTATATTATTTAAATAAGTGCCAATATTTATTTACGAATATCAATAACGTTTCTAATACTAAAAAGTCTTTGTTTTGTAGGCGTCTTATTGCAAAGATTAAAATAAAGACAAAGTCTGTTCTAACAAAGTTGAATCCATTTTCAATATTTTGTGAATAAGGAGTCCGTATCTAAATAAATAAATAAATAAATATTGTACAGCATTACATACATTCCTCTCATTTTGGGATAAGTAGCTTAAGCATTTATGTTGCAGAAATCAGAAACAAGGATGGTAGTGGAAGGTGAACCCGGGTCCTCCGTGGTGGCGCGACGTCAAAGGGCCCTCGCCTCTCGGCTACGGAGGTCATTTAAATATGTGCCCTACGCATTGGATGTACAAAAAAGTACTCTTGTATATTTAGAAACGTCGACAAAACTAAAAAGTGAGTAGACATGAGAAAATGAGTAAAGACAAGAAAGTGACTAAGGGTGAGAAAAAGAGTAATGACTAAAAAGTAAGTCAAGATAAGAAAGTGAGTAAGGCAGAGAAAGTAAGGATGTTCGAATAACTGTAACTGTAACAACGAATAAAATGCACTGTAACTGTGCGGTGGATATCTCGTGTTAGAAAGTTTAAGTCTGGTGTTAGTAAATCTTAAAAAATATTTTAAGCGAGGTAGGGCATAGCGATTTATCGCTCGAACTGGAGCAGCCCGTCTGGTGAAATACCTCCACCTTACAGAACACCGCAGCCAATTAACAATCACGTCTGTGTTGTTGTGTTCCTGCGTGTGAGTAAGGTTTCCAGAGCTCCTGGGGGGTGCTATATTAGTAGCAGGGGTCAAGCATTCAAGGTAAGGACGACAAGTCCATTATCAGATTTATTAAACTGTACTTGTCACCCTTAAGCTAGGACCTCATTACCACTTAACATTAGGTGGGATGAGGTCAATCTTGAAGAGCAATATAAAAAAAAACTCTACCTATAATTAGATCAGTAACACCACAAATATATAAAGACACCTACAATATAATAATAATAATAATGTCATTTATTTTCAACCAACTAGGATATAGTAAGATATATTTCAAACAACTCTATGTTAAACGTCTGCTGATGCTATACTTTCAGCCACGTAAAGTATCGATGATGATGATGAATGAAAAACAGCGGAAGTGATGATTAAAATTTTGAAGATAAAGCTTCGATTTCTCACTATCCAATATCTTGCACGTGCGACCACTATATCTTTGGTTCACAACATCCGCTCGTTAAACTGATAAAATATTGCAACAATATTGTTTTGTGATAGAAAATGTGGGAGCATAGTGATAACACTAAGCTAGGGCATCTAGAATGGAAACATTACTGGAATTCCTTAGGGGTGTGAACTCTCCTCTCCCCGAAAGTCCGGTTATCATAATCATAATCAATTAATTTATTCATGTTGGTTACAAGTAACGCTTATGCATCGTCAAAATGAATATAAACCAAAATTGAAGCTACAGCCGGTTCGGAACCTAATCCTACCGAGAAGAATACGGCAAGAAACTCAGTAGCTATCCTAATCTTTACAATATTTGGTACTAGAGAACTTAAAAATATGGTGTACGAGCGAGCAGACAATCATGTCCATATATGTTTATTATTGAAATATTCATCAAGTTTATAGTACCCTTTTTTCATTAAACATGATTTAACATAGATCTTAAATCTATGCATGGGTAAGTCAATAATATCTTGCGGTAACTTGTTGAATATTTTTATACTTAATCCAACTAATGTTTTACTGATTTTATTATTTTTATAGTACTAAACGCCGTACTAGCGAACTTTAAATATTAGAAACAGAAAAATTTTATCTCCCCTAGTAAGACTAGTTGGTAAGAGCAGCACGCGCGATACGTGAAGGTTGTGGGTTCGATTCCCGCACCGCAAGGGGAGATAAAAAAATTATGTTTCTAATATTGAATGTTTTACTGGTTTTGCGAAGCCTATGGTTTGAAATGGTGAAGATGAAATGACTGTCTGCTGCTATCAGTTAGTCGGTTAGAAAAAAAATTGGTTCTCTGTAAAGTCGCTTTATGAACGGTAGTTCGCCGTGACAACGCTGAGCCGATCATTCCTCTCTCTCGTTTGTGCCGCGCTCTCGCTTGCGCAACGCGACAATGACGTCGACTTTTTCGTGCACGCAGCCTGTAGTATCGAGTTATTAGACGTTGTCACGTCAAAAAGCTGGAATCATATCTGTATCTGGAATTATACCTATTAAAAAAGCTGTAGTGCACCAAACACCTACATTATATCGTAAAGTTATAAATTCTCACGTGACTTTGTCAGAGGTAGAGTAAAGAAGCTTAGCAACCAGTTTGCATAAAAAGAAAAAGAAGAACACTCCCCATTTTTAACACGCTTTTATAAGCTTGTGTTGTATGTATGTAACTATGTAACGGAATCTTGGAATCTTAATTCGACACACTTCCAGGTCTTTGATTAAGATGAAATTGTGGCACACGCTCTGAGTTCTAATGACAATACATGACTAGCTAAGAAACATCATTACACATACAATATGGCGGCCTCCCCAAGATGGCGGACTGGCAGTTGAAATCCATCTTCATGATATGGGTATCAAATTAAAGGGTTTGCTGTCAACACGAAATAGTGAATACGAAAAACATATATTAAATGCCCTGTAATGTTTTCAATTAGTAAGCACTCAATTAAATTTGAATAATAAGAAGGCGCGTTTTGTCCAAAGAGTAAAGATTACATAAATGCTCCACGCTTATTTTTCATAATAAATCAAAGTAGGAATTATTTTGTAATTTTAGCGCGTTTTTAAGTTATTTAATTTAAACTTTAGCTATACCAAGATCACAACTATCCCACATGACACGGGAACATTAGGTACATTATGTTAATGTAATGATAAGCGTGTAAGTTTGTTTGTAGATATCAATTATAATTATTAATACCTTGGTAATGAGGTCTTAGCCGTGGATCTCAATTAGCAAATTAATTGTTTGTTGCTGATGTTGGAATTATTCTTGGAACGTGGATGAAGATGATATTACTTTTATGTTAAATACCAACTATCCTTTTTAAAGAGTCTGCTGTATCAGCTTTTTTATAGAAGCACAGAATATTGACTCCTCCCAACCTGATAGTGAGCAAGAGGGACCCACATCGCGATGACAACGGATTTGATACCGATATATCCTATCCGTTAGCATCGCCATACTGGCCCGCAAGATGTTTCTTCGCGCTCCTTTTGAAGGATTCTATATCAAAGGAAGGTGTCATGAGTTTTTCTGAAATGTTGTTATCAGGATATATTTAAAGCCAAAGTGGACAAATACCTTAGAGGTAAAATAGAATCATGACCATGACTGAGATGTCATAGTCACGTGAGAATTGTTACAACTTTACTATTTATCAACTGAACCAATAGTTCCTGATTAGTGCTTTGAAAAACTAACTTCACAGATTACAGGAGACCCAAAGGCTGGCTGCTACCTCGCCCAGCGTCTTTCAATCGCTATTCAGCGAGGTAATGCAGCCAGCATTTTGGGTACCTTACCACAGGGGCCATCTTTGTTTATTTAAAATATTGATTTTTTTTTAATTAATTTTAGTTTGAATTTTTTGTAAGCTAGTGTTAACTTCACAGATTTATCAAATCATATTTATACTTATATACTAATATAAGTATAAATATGATTGACTCACTTTTAAATATTACTGTTCCTTGATTGGTCGTGTGTTAAGAGAGGTAGGGCATAGCGATTTATCGCTCGAACTGGAGCAGCCCGACTGGTGAAATACCTCCACCTTACAGAAGACCGCAGCCAAATAACAATCACTTCTGTGTTGTTGTGTTCCTGCGTGTGAGTAAGGTTTCCAGAGCTCCTGGGGGGGTGCTACATTAGTAGCAGGGGTAAAGCCTTCAAGGTAAGGGTGACAAGTACAGTAACAGATTTATTATGCTGTAATTGTCGCCCTTAAACTCGTTACCACTTAATATTAGGTTGGATAAGGTCAATCTTGAAGTGCAATATAAAAAAAACTGTGCCAATAAACACTAAATATTACCTACTATAATCACAAAATTAGAAATAATCTTGTGGTTTAATGGTAACGAGTTTAGCTACGAGGTTTAGAATTCGTGGATTTGATTTATGCATGGTAATATTATATAGACTGACGACCTCGGTGACGCAGTGGCTAAGGTAGGCCAAAGGTCGAAAGGTCCTGGGTTCGATTCCCGGTCGGGTCAATTTGGAAAAAAAACTTAACTTTACTTAATTGACTTGAGTCTGGGTGTGCTGGGATGACGCCCCCAGTAAGTATCCGTTGTCTGGTACTCATAGTACAAGGGAAAACCTTAGTTTGAGACCAGGTGATTGGTGTGATTGTCTGGCGCATTTATTTATTTATATATATAGACTCGTGTACATTTTACTAATTACGTCTGGCCAGTAGGCAAATATTTTTTCAAAAATTTTAAAGCTCGTTCATCAATTTTTATATAATTTGAATGGTTTGCTACTTCCTAACCGGTAAAATATGCTCCTGTGCCTTAAATTCGCAGTTACGAACAAAACCGCAGATCATAATTATTGCCATGAGGCCAGTCAATGACCGGACGGTCAATGACAATGTAAACAATATTTATCAATCAAATAACAAGCGTAGTTTACGACTCCATTCGCTCTTTTATAACAACGCTATCTCCGAGTTTCTTAAACTACGGTTAACTTTTACAAAAAATAATAAAAATTAAAAAAAAAATTCAACATCACATACATTGTTCTGATTCTATTGAAAATAGCTAAAACATACAACAACAACATATGTGTTACATATATCACTAACAACAGCGGCACCACATCACCCAGACCCATAGGCAGTATAGGAAATTTCGTTTTTCAAATTGTCACGACCGGGAATCGAATCGCCTACCTACATGTAATTTGAGGTTAGCGCAGTTGGAAGAGCAGCACGTGCGATACGTGAAGTTCGTGGGTTCACAATGTTTGTACCCCATACTGCAAGGGGAGATTAGTGGTGCGCCTGAGGGCTTTGACCTCATCTCATCACTTCTGCTACAATAATTGTAATAATTGTAATAATTATTATTAAATGTAAATGGTGGAGGATGGGTTTTCTTTTCTACTATTATGTGTAAAGTTTACCCAAAATATTGTTTAATTGTCCTTAGGCATGTAATTTTATGTAAAACATTTTGTTTTTAATCCATACGTTGAATAATAAGATACATAAAATACCTTATATTTTCTTAAAATATTGGAGATTATGAAGGATCAGAACGACAATAGATTATCTATAATAAGAACATAATAACGACCTTCAGTTGGACTTAGCTAAACAGAATATTTCTAGCGACTTTTAAACACGCTTTTATAAGCTTGGGTTGTATTTAACTAACTATGCATCTTCACTGAATCTTTGAGCACGATTTTAACGGGTTTCTAAGAGTCTGATCAACTTAAAAACTTTTCATACGTGTCAACAACCCATGACAATTATGAACAATTTTTTTGGATGGAATATTTGTTCCTTTAAAATATTTAAAATCCGGTAGTGTGGCGTGAAACAGTTTAAAATATATGAACAATGGACAAATAAAAAGACCACACATTCATGGATTTTGTCAGTCAGTTGTAGCAATTTTAAGAAAGGTAGGGCATAGCGATTTATCGCTCTAACTGGAGCAGCCCGACTGGTGAAATACCTCCACCTTACAGAAGACCGCAGCCAAATAACAATCACTTCTTTGTTGTGTTTCTGCGTGTGAGTAAGGTTTCCAGAGCTCCTGGGGCGTGCTACATTAGTAACAGGGGTCAAGCCTTCAAGGTAAGGGCGACAAGTCCAGTAACAGATTTATTATGCTGTACTTTTTACCCTTAAGCTAGGACCTCATTACCACTTAACATCAGGTGGGATGAGGTCAATCTTGAAGTGCAATATAAAAAAAAGGGATACATACGAAATTCACCGTCACATCTATTCCCTATTAATGATATTGAAAACGGTATGGATATTTGTTTGTTTTTTACGCAAAAGCTTCTGAATCTATTAGGATTAAATTTATTAGCTAGATGGATGAGATACAAAAGTAACATATAAAATACTTTTTATCTCAACATGAACAAAGTTGCCAGCATTACTTATTGGTTTCTAAATAATAGTCACTTTGTATGTAAGTAAAGAGCAACTATCAATTAATAGCCAAATTCTTCCTGAAGTGACCTTTCCAAGCAAATTATTAACTGACAAAGCAATCAATGATCCTTTATATTATTTTACGAAGCACCCAATTAGTAACTCAAGTTATCTACGACTATAATAGTGTGTTTTAAAAACAATAAAAGTTGTCAAGTGTATGTCTCTCACCTCGGGTGTATTGTCTTGTCTGTATATTTTTTGCTAGTCTATTTGTTTATCTTTAAACTATTTTTCTTTTCTATGTATATGATATATGTCCTTGTACTACTCAACACTCAACATTTAAAATAGGTTAAATTATTTTAAATGTTTAAAATGGAACGCGAATGTCTTAAAATTTATACTCAATACTCAATATTTTTATTGCATCTTTAGTGTTTACAAGGTGGTAACTTAAAATTAGATTACTAAATACCCTGTAAGGGCACTGCAATTAAAGAGAGGACGCTCATTTTTTAACAAACTTATCACGATCTTTGATATCAATATAATAGAACAGAAGGAAAACGAAAAGAATATTTAGATTATTTAGCTTTAATTATTACATTATTAATTAAATTTATGTGTTAATGCTACTCTAGTTTAAATAATATCAGATAGGTATTCACTTATGGTATAATACGATTTTTTAATTAGGAATTGTTTTAATCCCTACTAATATTATAAATGCGAAAGTAACTCTGTCTGTCTGTTACGCTTTGCCGCTTAAACCTCTCAACCGATTTTGATGAAATTGGGCATAGGTATACGTTGAACCTCAAGAACGGACATAGGCTACTTTTTGTTAGAAAGTACCCTTACTTAATAAGGGGGGGGGGGGGGGGGGTAATGCCACCTTTGAAAGTTAATATGGGAAAATGTTAATTTTTTAAGTAAAAGATATGAAAGTTGGCACAAATATAGCTCTATTAAAATATTGACTACTTTTTGGTTCGAATATTAGGGGAGATAGAGGTAAAACTGACCATGAAAGGATGTAGTCCACGTGAACGAAGTCGCGGGCACAGCTAGTGTGTTTATAAATTTTTGTTATTTATTTCTTCTTTGATAGTTTCAGGTAGTTTACTATTAAATCTTCTAACAACTATTTGTTTCAATTTTATAGGATAATAATAAATAATAATAATAATAATTTATTTTTTATTATTTATAATTTATATTTTATATTTTTTTAGAATTGCTGCTGCTGATATCTGGATGTCTATAAACGATAAAAGATAGGAATAGAAAAAAATCTTATAAGACGCTTTTGTGTTTTATTCGCGACAAAAAAATGTATAACATGCTATACATAAATAAAATTGGAATGACTGTCTTTTAACTACATGCATATGAATATATACACGGTATATATACCAAAATAAATACAATTTTGTCTGTCTGTCTGTTTTTTTGTTCCGAATAATCTCTGAAATGGCTAGACTGATAAGCGTATGTAACAACTCCTTGTTACTTGTTACATACGCTAATCAGTCTTCTACATTCATTTGAGAAAAAATATTAAATTTAAGAAAAAAAAGCGTAATCCTGTGGTCCACGCGAAAGAATTCATAGGCACAGCTATTAACATATAAAGTTATCTACTAAAGATCACGTAATCACAACATAGCATTAGCATCTTGTTGATATGCCTATGTATATATTATATGTATGCGTAGAACTTTAAAAGTACACAGAGGACTTTGTTGTGGTATTTATCAATATTTAGAGTGATTTATAAGGAAACAACGAAATAAGGAAAGTACTTTTATGGGTGACCATTACATAGGTAAATACAAATAATAAAAAAGGGTACAAACAATAACATTTAAAGGACAAATTTAAAATTAACAGAGTAATCTATATTTGCCAATGAGGAGTAATATATATATACATATATATATATATATATTATATTAATATAGGACAACATCACATACATTGCTCTGATTCTATGGTAAGTAGCTAAAGCACTTGTGTTACAGAAATCAGAAACAACGCCGGTATCACAACACCCAGACCCGAGACAATCTAGAAAAGTTCGTTTCCCATATTGACCCGACCGGGGATCGAACCCGGGACCTCAGAGATGGCGCTGGCCAAAGACAGGCCCGCTCGCCTTTTGGCTACGAAGGTTGCCAAAATAATATAATACATACATACATTTTTAAAACATATAAACGCACAAAAATCCCTATTGCACCCATATTTAAATCATAAGTAAAAAGCACTAAATTGCATCGATTCTCTATTATTCCCTTAACCCACTACTGACTCGAAAATCAATTTAAAGTTAAATAAGATCATAACAAACAGAGTGATTCTATTAAGGTTCTCACTTTCCAAAGTACGGAATCTTAAAAACAAATAGATTAATTAGTTGGCGCATCTTAACCTACTCGACCTGCAGATAAGCCTATTGTATTGAACGTCCTTTTGCCTGCCCATAAAAGTTTATCTTTCTGTTATTATTATAACACGTGCTATTTAAAGTACAAATGGAATAGGTGTTATCGTACTTTTCTGTTTTTTTTATTGCTTTTCTTGGTCGGTTACGTGTGTTTCTGCTCTTGAATTCTCTGGGAGCTTAAAATCAATGATTTGTCAGGCAAATGCTACCCTGACTTTTTAATAAATTGCCACAAGTTATTGTTGATTTACCTTTGCACAAATTTAAGACACGTGTTAAAAGTTGTCTTTGAAAAAGGTTACTACAGAGTTGAATATATTTATATTAATGACAAAGATTTGTGCATCACTAACTAGTCTGTTCACCTTCATATGAAAATTTTACTTATTTTACTTACCGTACAAATTCTGCAAGAGATGCATCTTTAAATTGACAAATACTCGCAAGTCGTCAAAATTGTTGTTAAGCACAATGCGAATTAGGACCTACAGTTTGTATATTAATATTAAATTTATATTTGTTTTTCAATTTTCATCATTCCTTTCGATCAATTAATTATTTTTAACTATTTGCACACCAAACTGCATGTCTTAGTGCAAAAGTTGGTGGTTTTTAATTGAATTCAATTGAATTGTCTTAGTGGCCATTTGCATTGCCGTATTCTAGTCTAAAGAATCGAAGGTATAACTTTAGGAGCTCCTTTTTGTACGACGAGGAAATGCCTACCGCATGGTCACTCTCTACAGGAATGGTGTGTCGATCTTGCGCCGACTAAAACCTCGGTGGCCAACGCTGCGTAGTTCTTGGAGAGTCGGGAGCTCTTGTAATCAACAACACGAAGCATGCCAGGCTACCTGACATTGCCTCAACCTCTCAGTGGTAATGGATACCATACATGCCCAACGCCTGGCGTCTCCGGTCCTAGCAACAGATCTGATGTGCGGCTCCGCTGCTTACCGCCACTGTAGTCACCAGAGATTCGCGCTACGGGTCGCGAAGGATAGGGAGGCCTACGCAATACCACTTGTTTCTCTTCCTCCGCGGTCTAACCACGGTGGGATTTGAGCCCAGCAAACACTGCGCCACAGCCCGGTCGCGGAGGACAGGGAGGCCGGCAACGTTAACCCGGGCCCTCCTCTTCCTCCGTGATTCACCTCTGCCTGTTTTCTGTGGACCACTTCGGAATAAATCCTTACTAATATTATAAATGCGAAAGTAACTCCGTCCGTCTGTTACGCTTTCCCGCTTAAACCTCTCAACCGATTTTGACAAAATTTGACACAGACAATCTTTAGACCCTGAGAAAAGACATACCTACCTTTTAGTGCGATAAAACCCTGTAGTCTTAAATAAGCTTATTTGTTACGAAATTCGTGAATGTGTTACATTTATTACGCATACATTTAACTTGTATTGATTGCTGTACATCTTGTAACCTTAATAATAAATAATTATAATCAAACCAATTTCAATATGGGGGTAAAGGAATATTTAATCCAACTTGTTTACCATCGAAAATATTATACTACCAAAAAAGGCTTCAGAATTAATCAGAAAAAAGGGTTACAAGAATTTAATAATCGTCCACCTTTGTCATGAATAGAATAGAATAGAAATCATCTTTATTCATGTAAACTTTACAAAAGCACTTATGAATAGTCAGTACAAATAAAGTATTCTACCGCCGTGTTCTAAATGTCGATCATGTCGAGAAGAACCGGCAAGAAACTCGACACATGTTATATCAATTGCATTATGTCAATGACGATTCTAAAGTAAAATAATATGGCACATACTTGAATAAATATATAAAGATTAAACGAAAAAAAAATTAAATGTGATCAGGCTGAGAATGTCCTATATAAACTGGAAACAACACAAAACTGTTAGCCCCGCGGTAATCAAACCCATGACCTTTGGATCACGAACCAATATCGTAACATTTTTCAAATCAACGCGTTTGTTTAAATCTGGATGCTATATAGCGACCTTTGTCATCCAGTGTCCTAAACTAGAATCTAGAAGTGTCAAGCATCAGTAAGGATAGGGTTGCCAAATTAACTAACTGATATATTTTTTAAGGAAAAATAGTACTAACAAATCATCATCATGATCATTTTGATGCAATGTCTGAAAATCTGGATGTATGTTTAACTAATCGCGCAGAAACTACTCATCGGATATGGATAAAATTTTTAGGAAGTGATAGATACGAGATTAAAATAAAATACTTTAAATCCCAAAATAACGCAAGTAAATCGTGGGCAAAAAAACTAGTATTATATCTATTGGAAAGCAACTTTCGCGTTCCATTTTAAACATTTAAAATAAATTAACGGCTCACGAGCTGAGTCAGCTCACGGTTGGTGCAACCTAACCGAAACGTCGGGCAGTACGTGGTTCGTATTAACTACTAAATAAAAACGGTGTCGCGTTTTGACCCGTTAATTTATTTTAAATGTTTATTGGAAAGCATGTCATGATATTGATTAAGTAAAGTCGCCGAAATTTCGCGTTATTACAGGATAAAAAGTACTATATGTAAATCGAATACCTCTTCGAACGTTTCACTAAATTTTATCAATGCCTTTCATTCGTTTTTGCGTGAAAAAGTCACACATGCAAATATCCATTCATACCTACTAATAATACAAACGTAGTAGTTGGTAAGAATGTTCTTACCAACTTACCATTATGAAGATATGTATCTTCATTCACAATTTCACAAAGTCAGAAATTATTCCATTTTAGGATTAAGACTTCGGTTTATCATTGTTGAAATAAAATATATAAGTATTAAACAAATTACATATGGTGGGCGAAAGGAGAGAACTGTACATTTTCGGTTGGACACGGTCAAAAACCTACGCCATTGTATCTAGGCTCATAATAAAAACATTTGTTTTCATTATTTATCTGATACTTTTTACTGCAGAGCTTGATTAAAATCCACAGCAGATAATTTTACCCACTTAAATGCGGGTTACCAAATAGTTTCAATAATTACAATATGGAAACGATAACAATAAAATCTAATGTTAACTAATAAATATATAACAGGGAATTATCGAGTTTCTTGTCGGTTTTTCTCGATAGAACATTCCAAACACGGCGGTTTACTTAATTTGACAATTCATAATTTTTTTTGTAAAAGTTTACACGAATAAAGACATTTTCTATTTCTTACCAGCGCGCTAGGAACTATATTATAGGCAAATGCACGCAAACACCCAGACAAAAATATATTTTATTAATTATTACTTTATTTTGACACCTAAAATGATATCGTGCCTTACATTTGTTATTGTTTTGATTTGTTTTAAAGCGACATACACGCAAGGTTTCCACCGGTCTCCAAGACAGTAAAGGAAGGTTCATATTGCCGACTTTTCTTTTTTGTATACGTACGTTTTACATTTTTAGATTGGCCAAAAATATGTCTAAATAAAAACAAATTCAATATCGATCAAAATACACTCTTACTTACTGAAATTAATAAGTATCTATCCAAAAAATAATAAATTTAGTAAGAATTTTATTAGCAGGACCTGCAGTAAGGTCTGCTAGTTATTTCTTGTATTTCTTGGAAAGCATAGCCAGTTTAGGTGGCCTAACTCAATTAGGGATAATACCGAATCATTCCCTTTGTCTTACCGCGATTATAAAAAATACAACGTGCCAACCCTACCCTCGCGCCCGCATCGCCCTCTATAAAAGCGAGCGCCCCGCGGACCGCCTTGCACTTTCCTCCCAAAGGTGGCCCTGTCAACAAGTATTGTAGCATAAGGATCTAAGACTGATACTCCGAGTGTCTTAGCCCCGACACTATGGGGCGTATTACTTACTTTAGTGTCTTATTATTAGTATCCGTTTTGTGGGAACCGGCGTACACCAATGGTGAGTCTTATTTTATTTTTCTCTTTAGTTACAGTTCTAGTTTTGTACGTTTAATTTTTTGTTTTTTTTTTAAAGATGCCTTTAAAGTAGTACAAGAGACAGTAATTGTTCCTAAAAAATAATTCGATTAGGTTTCCATTTTAGTTTTAGTACTTACCTATGAATTTTGCATGTTTATTTAAAATATTTTAGCGTAAACACATATCTTTTCAATTTTATGCCCAAATTTGGCTTCATTATTTTGTAAAATCTTCAATCAGATTTACAAAAATGACAATTTATCTGTAACTTAGCCTTAATCATAAGATTAATTTGGTTCGACAGAAGTAAAATGGCTTCTTAAGCTTACTTCAGGGTATATGTATCTATTTGAAGAAATGTTAGATGTTGGCCTTAATTTGTATTCGTAGATTTTCGTCTCAAAAATTTAACAAGTGAAAGTTTGACCGTTTTGTTTATGCGTATTTAAATCATCTTTTTCTTTGAAATGTACAGTTAAATTAATAGTTTAAACACTAAACTACGTGCAAACAAAAAAAATACAACCTCATTCACTTTGAACGTATATTCAAGTATTTTTTATATACCCGTTGTTGCGTTACGTTGCGTAACAATAATCTAATTTTCAAAATATTTTTTTCAAACAACGTTTGTCCAAAACGTCTTAATTGAAATTATAAAATATCGATAAAAGCAGTAATATGCGCACTTCTTAAATAAAAAATGTTCAATATGCAAAACAAAATCTATCATCTTTTACCCACGGAAACTTCACGTAACACTTGCAACTTAAAAAGCTCCTAAAGGCACATAAAAATGTAACGATAACCCGATATTAGTTATTCGTTAACATAATTACATTATAACGCCGATTAATTACATTATAACACTAATTAAAGCCGATACTATCACCTCTCGTCAGCCAAGACCTTTCCATGTTTACCTAACACGCTGAACGTAGATAAAACATCAACTTTGCCCTTAACAGATTAAACGTTACTTCTTATCAATGTCTTTAAACTCGGGACTTTGTGAATATTCGAATTGACTTTACGTGTGTCTAAGGATCGTGGATTCGATATCGGGTCAAGACAAACGTATGACGATCATCTGTGTTGGTTTTATGTCTGGAGTCTCAAATGTAGGTATTTAAGTGTTAAGTAAATAAAAAAAATTATGCACAATAAAAATATACACCTACTGCTCGCAACGCACATGACAGTAATGACCAATCTCGAGATATCGTGAACAATAATTGTTCAATTATTGAAGGGAATAAATAAAAAAATTGAACTTATAGAATTTCCTATTGCGCGGCTAACTCGTGTTGCGGGCACTATACCTAGTCTGATATTTATTTTTCCAATAAATACATAGGTCATTTAATGAGCCATTATCGATTAATAGAAATTAAGAGGATTTCATATTAGAAAGAAACGGCAAAATTCCATATCCCCTTGCTGTATGAAACATGGACTCACGACCTTAGCCAAGCAATAGTTAAAATTTAACCTAAGGCCAAATAATTTATCGATGTAACTTTATTTTTTTTGTAACACTACTCCATAGCTTTTTCTCTCTCTCTCTCTCTCTCTCTCTCTCTCCATTAGCATTAGATTGAAACGGTGTACAAAATCTGTCTCTTATAAATAGTTAAGATAACACTAACAAACTATAACATAACTAAAAACTATAACAGTTATGTCAAAAAGCCGCTTGTTTGAACAAAATCATAGGTGCTCATTGTTATATTATGCCCAAGGCCTCTAATGAGTGAAAGATGGCTATAGTTTCAGTTCCAGTGATAAAGCTACTTACTTTGCGAGCACATCAATGTATACCGTCGAATTCAAGTCAAGTCAAGTTTATCGCGAAAACTGTTCAAATTCGGCCTCTTATCCTTAGCAACAAGTGACAAGAGCTTCTGCTAACCACTATCGCCTCCCCTTGACAGTGAACAGTAATACAATACATTCATAGCTGATAATACAATGGCAAACATTGATAGCGGCCGCCCTATGACCCGGCTATCATCGGCTTTGCAAGTAACTTATTGTCTCTTTGTTTAAACGTCGCAATTCTTTGCTTGGTTTGATAACTTTGGTCGTGTTTTTAATACGATAAAGCAGACGCTATCCGCTTTCTGATTACGAGAAACTGTTGAAATTTTTCCATTTTTGAAAGATTTATTCATTTCAATGATAAAAGTTGTGTTAAGTGACAGAATGATTTTACCTAATTGTTTTAAAAGTTTTCGTCTCCCCTTGGGTTATGGGGTTTGCGGTAAATTCGTTTGAAGAGCAACACGCGCGATACGTAAAGGTCGTGGGTTCGCATCCCACACTGCAAGATGTTACCAAAAACAAATTGTTATTTCTTTAAAATATTGAAAGCTCGCTAGTGCGGCGTAAAGCGCAATATATAAGGGTTTGAGCTTAAAAGTATGTTCCATACTATTGTAGTATCGAATTTGATCAGATACTAAAGTTAAATCTTTGATATCGCTTTGACATTTTTTTAATCTATGACATTGACATGTCACTAAAAAGAGTCACGTGATCTTGAAATGTCAAATGCATAGATGATTCATGTCCGGTTCCAATATTTGAAAAAATGATCCGTTTCAGTTACGGATAGTAATAAATTAAACAAGACGTAAGCTAAAACTGTTCCAGTCTCGTTGTCAGTTGGAGAAAATCGGATTGTCATTTTTGACACACTACGAATCGTAAAATATTGGACTTCGAAATTTGACCACTACCAACTGGCTAAGCCTTTTGATCCCAAAGCAAGAACTTAAAAAATGGTGTAATAGATAGCAAACCAACTTGCCCACTAAACATACAAGAATATTCGACATATTGCAAAAAAAATGTGATAAGACACTTTTGACAGTGCTGTCAAAGTGCTCATTACCGTTTTAGTTAACCGCAACTGACCCCTAATACCATTGAAAATACCCAATACTAACCAAAACAGTACATTGCAATACGAAGCAATTCGTGGACGGTAAACTGGTTAACAGATACATCCGTACACATATGGAGGATGCGGATAATTGGATGCTGCGAGTTGATTCGAGAAGTCGGTATTCTCGTACTCAGTTCTCAACTACGAGTACATTGGCGATACATCGATGCCAACCATTGTTAAGAGAAATCGTTAAAGATAACATTTACTTTCTAAACCTTCAAAACACAATCTGTTCCAAACAGGAATTATGTGTTATATATTTTGCCCACAATATAAAATCAGTACAAATTCCAAAGTCTGAAATTATTTTTACAGTCAGTTAAATACTAAATAATTACAGCAATACCTTTGACTCATTATCATATTTTTCTTATAAAGTGATTACATTTTAACAATAATTCGAAACTTTTATTTAATTTGGATGACGAACCTACCAATTACTTTTACATAAATTCTACCTTTTCTAAAAAATGCCCCTTAATTAAATTTTAAGACTTTCACGTTCCATTTTAAACATTTAACATAATTTAACTGGTAAAAACGCGACACCATTTTTATTTAGTAGTTAATACGAACTACTTACTTACTTAGGTAAATTATTTTAAATGTCCCTTTTTTGTTTCTGAAATAGTGAAAGATAAAAATAAACTTAAAATGATTCAATAAAAAACAAATATTAGCAGTAGTTATTTATTTAGGAACAGAATATGTTCAATAGACGATAAAATGAATGTTTCATACTTTTGTCAACAATTAATTCTAGAGCTCAATATTTCCACTTACCTAAACAGTTTTTAGTAAAACAAATATTTATTTAGTTTGACGTCCGAGCTGGAGGCTGAGCTTCGGCCCTCCACAATTCTGAAGTCTCGGCTTCGATTCCCGGTCGCGTCAATATGACTGAACTTTTTTATATTGCCTCGGGTTAAGGTGTTGTGGTGCTGTCGTTGTGTTTGATTTCGCAACACAAGTGCTTTAGCTATTTTCTACAGAATCACAGCGAAGTATGTAATGTAATCAAATATTTAATTGAATATGATGGTGTAATTATTGGTATTACCTATTCATAATTACTAATAAACACTCGTACTATATGTATAATGTATTTTGAAAGATTTGAGAACAATACCAATTCTCTGAATAGATAGCTTAGTAACATAGCCTCCTAAAATCCTCATAACTTTATCTTTTTTCTTACGCCAACACTTTACAACCGTCAACTAAATTCAGTTTTAACAAAACGTTGCGTACGCGGCACAAATAATTAGGTTTAGGTAATAAATTTAAAAACAATCTGCTGGTGAAAATAATCACAAAACAATACCAATTCAATAACTACCAAATAATACAACAAGAAAATATATTTATTCATCTAACCTTTACAAAAGCACCTATGAATCGCCAATACGAGTTCAGTATTCTACCGCCGTGTTCGGAATGTTAACGATGTCGGGGAGAATCGGCAAGAAACTCGCCACTTACTCTTTTCAAAAATAATAATGTGTCCCTACTTAAATATACAAACAGGCCTAGCATGCGCCACGCGAGTAAATTTTATGCGTAAACTGCTGATTGGCTGAAAATACGAGTACGGTGTACTATCACCCAATTAACGGTTTAGAAACTTTTGTCGTCTCATTCGAGAAATTTGATGTATTGCGCATGCTAGGCTAAGAGAGGTAGGGCAAAGCGATTTATCGCTCGAACTGGAGCAGCCCGTCTGGTGAAATACCTCCACCTTTCAGAAAACCGCAGCCAAATAACAATCACGTCTGTGTTGTTGTGTTCCTGCGTGTGAGTAAGGTTTCCAGAGCTCCTGGGGGGTGCTATAATAGTAGCAAGGATCAAGCTAGGTCAGGGCAGACAAGTCCAGTAACAGATTTATTATGCTGTACTTGTCACCCTTAAACCAGGACCTCGTTACCACTGAACATCAGGTGGGATGAGGTCAATATTGAAGTGCACGATTATAGTAAGATCAAAAAAGGTCAATTATAGTAAGATTTACATCAAAATTGAAGCGAGATATTCTAGACCCCTACAGTATTGTTAGTTAACAATTTTCAATATCAAAACCACACAATATAACTAAGAGGAGCATGTGATTAGAAATGTTTGAGGTTACAGGCCAAGGTACTATTCCACAGAGGCAACAATGTTGACAATACATCCGGATACTAGAGCCGGGTTCACCATTTGCTATCTGTGCAAATAAATGAATCAGCTGTGAGTGACTGATAGCGATGGTACTTGAACTTTGATTTCTAATTAACATAATGTAGAAAGTAAACAATTTCTAGATGAAGGGACTGTTTGTTGACCACTTAGTTTAATTGTGACTGATAAAGGTTAATTTGAATTAGATTAGAACAATGATGATGGTGCTTTCATTTTAGTTTCTGCAGCTTTAACTAAACGACATATTGGTATTGGAAAGATCCAAACTTTGATTCTTTTTTACAAGCTTTTATAAGCAGAAGCGGTCCATAATAAAAACGAAAATCCGAAATGTGAAGAAGTAAAGAACTGATATTTTAAAACATTGGAGATATAATATATCAGAAACAGAATTTTTATCTCCCCTTGCGGTTGATACAGCAAAAAAATTTCATCGCCTACGATAACTTGCGGTTAGCTCAGTTGGAAGAGCAGCACGCGCGATACGTGAAGGTCGTGGGTTCGATTCCCGCACCGCAAGGGGAGATAAAAAATGTTTGTTTCTAATATTTAAAGTTCGCTAGTACGGCGTAAAGTACTATAAAAATGAAAAATCGATTGAAGATATATATTTAAAGGACTTTTGACAATTAGTCGTAGATTTTAGCCTACTACCAAAAACTAAATGTTTCAGTTTTTTAGATTAATAGAAAGTTTGGAAATTAAAAACACACTTTTGATTTGCATATCTAACAAAACGCGAGAAAGCCTTAGGTGACCGCTACACCTATATAAGCACCCTTTGACAGAACACAAATGATCATCATACAGTAATATGTCCGGGATGAAAATCAAACCTGAGACCTTTGGTTCACAGCCAGTAGCGGTAACTAGAATAATGATGACTCATCCAATTTCTAACAATGAATCTATCCTTTTCTGCTAGCTTTTAACTCATTAAATATTTAGTACTTTTATTTTATTTTATGCCAACGTTGGTATTCACACCTTTTGATGATATTTAAATAACCTACCTACTAATTGTTCACAAAATAAAATTAAAGATCTTACATTTTTGGAGTTGTTCACAAATAAATTTTTTGTATTGTTTTTTTTTCTGAGTTACATAGTAAGTTTATGTTTAAATAATATAGTCAAACATAAACACAGCATTTTCGTAGTAATCAGAATCGCAGATACTACATACAACAAACAAGTTGCTGTCACAAAAGCTGTAAATACTAAACAGATCATTCCTGTATCTGACAGATGCAGATGATCAAAAGAAAGCGCTATAATCGATGTCAGAAAGACCAAATTGGATAATCACAATTTCTTTCTCATCGCATGATTGATAGCCGGGGACCGTCCGAGGACATCCAATTACTCAATTTGATGAAAGGGGGCCTTGTCTTTGGGTCCCTTTGTTCAACGCTCTGCAGACTGACTCTGATTCAAATCTGTAACAAGATTTAGAGTTATCTAACAAATATTATAAGTGCGAGAGTTGAAATAGATCGACCATTAAATGTTTGTTACTTTTTATGAGAAAAAGTTACTTAGCTTTCTAAGAAGAGAGGTAGGGCATAGCGATTTATCGCTCTAACTGGAGTAGCCCGACTGGTGAAATACCTCCACCTTACAGAAGACCGCAGCTAAATAACAATTACTCCGGTGTTGTTGTGTTCCTGCGTGTACCAACAGTAGATCTCCTTTGTTCTATGTTCAATGAAGATTAAAAACTGTTTCATGTAACCTACTTGAGCAAATTAATACTTGATTATTTGACTGTAAGAAAATCCAAGAAGAAAAATAATGCAAAATATATATTTGGATAATTTAGATCACATAAATCTGTCAATCAAATAACCTAACAAAATTTATTCACCCCAATTCATAGTTATTAAATTTAATAACAATTGTCAACGACCGCCGTAGGCGAGAGGTGAGGGCCGGAGTTTGGCGTCGCGACATCTCTCTTGTCCCGGGTTCGATTCCCGATGTAAATAAGGAAAAGGAACTTATCTATTGGCTCGGCTTTGGGTGTTGTAGTACCATCATTCTTTCTTATTTCTTTAACACAAGTGCTTTAGCTTCTTACCACAGAATCGGAGCAATGTATGTGATGATATTTATTTATTTATTAACAACATCGAGATAGGTCGTAATTATCACCATTACGGTCGTAAATTAACGCTTTTATCTGTCTTTGCTGGAGGTGCATATTGTTCTCCAACGATAACTTGATATGATCGATGTAATACCAATTAATTAACGTAATTACTTTGTTTGTTTCAGATAAATGCTCTTTAGGATGTAAAGGAGGTGAGGACGGTCTTATATTCCTATTTAATGAGTTCCTTAATGAGTTTACTGAGATTGTTCCTTATTTCCTAATTAATTACATTTAATTAATTTGTTTTGACATTACTTGCTAACTGTTAAAAAGTTTTAATTTATTTTGGAGAACCTTAATCAATCCAAAATTTGTTTGACTTTACCAATGAACTTCATGGCTTAAAATTTTAAACTCAAACCAGTTATTTACTTATTTAAACACTTTATTGGACGAAAAAAGTACAAAATGCGGTTATGTGCCAAAAACGCCATGAAAACATGAAATCAGAATTCGTTTTCCAACTACTCTTATAGAACTATTTGACAAGTCCACAATCTCCAACCGCTCTTATGCCTAGAAAATTCATCAGCTGCTTTTTCCAATTGGTCATTGAATCGAAGTAACTTTGAAGAGATGGTTATCTAATACATAACTTTAATCTCAGGTTCCCAAACGACGTTCCTTAGCGGCCACAAATACAACTATGGCGTGGAAGGCACCGTCTCCATCTACCTGACCGGCGCAGACAACAAGGAGACCAGCGTCAAGATCCTGGGTCAAGTCACGGTTGCCTCACTTGGGAACTGTGTGAACCAGCTCACCGTGCAGAACTTGGCTGTTTCTGGACCTGATGGAAAGGTAGCAATTGCTCTTCTTTCTGCTCCTAATAATCCTAGATACCCAGAAAGTAAGGCCATCATGACCGAGTGGTTTAAGAACTAGGTTATAATCTTGGGGTAATCGTTTCTGGTGTCATTACGATGTTTGTTTGGGATTTCTAGAAAATAGCTCGGGTTTGTTATCACTAACCTGCATTTTAACTGGTGATAAAGCTGTTACTCATCTCTCTAACTTTGGAAGGCCTTTATACTGCAGAGTGCTATGAAATTGGCTGATTTGTATACCCAGTAATTCCAAACTGTCCTAAACTGTAACGGGTGGACCCTAAATTTATACATTTATCTGTCAATGAAAACCTAATAAAGATTGACGTGGGATGAGAAAAGCTAAAGAAAAATCATACTCCCAGTTGTTATAAAGACGCCCAATGGTCTCTTAAAGAGATGTTCTATATATTTATCCTAAAATACTATAAATATATCCCACATCCTTTTTATCATAGTCCACAATGACTGGATTATTTATCTGTAATAATTCCTTGCAGAAATACTCAAGTCCTCCCGGAATCGAGAAACCTGTGCTCTTCACTCTTCAAGATGGAAAGGCTGGTACGGAGATTTGCGCCGAGGAGGACGACACCCGCCGCGCGCTCAACATCAAGAGAGCCATCATCTCGCTGCTGCAGACCGAACAGAAGTCTTCCACCCAGGTGAGGATCTACCATAATAGTCTAGTGAAATACCTCCACCTTAGAGAAGACCGCAGCTAAATAACAGTCACTTCTGTGTTGTTGTGTTCCTGCGTGTGAGTAAGGTTTACAGAGCTTCTGGGGGTGCTACATTAGTAGCAGGGGTCAAGCCTTCAAGCTAAGGGCGACAAGTTTAGTAACAGATTTATTATCTTGTACTTGTCGCCGTTAAGCTAGGACCTCATTACCACTTAACATCAACGGGATGAGGTCAATCTTGATGTGCAATATAAAAAAAACACCAAGTTACACTTCATCAACTGCCTCGATAGTGTGAGTAGAGCGTTAGGCTCGAAAACCTGAAAAAGGGTTAAACTCTCTCGAAAAACACTTCATGAGATTTTTTGTTTCTGTGGAAGGTCCTTTGATCCATATAAGTCCCTATACCCTATACCCTTTGTCACGGTTGCGAAGGCCAAACAGGGTCTTCAAATCTGGTTCATAGTCGAAACGGAAAGATGTTTCGTAATGGAGGCACTATCAGGAAAAACGCTACAGATAAAAAGAAGTATTCATTCAAGATTCTACTTGATATGTGTATTGAGTTCTATGAATAGGTATAAATGAACATACCATACTGACAAAAAGTCAGAAAGGGATTCGAAATCGAAAACTATGCTTTATCTGTTTCTTATATGAATGGTTGAACAGAAGAAAAATAGTCTGATTTCAAGAAATATATCTGTCTTAATGAGACCTATAAAAATACCAACATTACAACATTTCTTAATTTTTTTGTTTTTAGACGGACGTGTTCGGCGCTTGTCCCACCGAGGCGTCATCCTCTCAGGAGGGAGGTGCAGTACTCGTGCATCGAACCCGTGACCTCTCCCGTTGCGCTCACCGGGAGCAGGGCAAGAATGACCTGGTCACCGCTGTATACAACCCGACTGCCGTAAGTTACATATAAGATAAGATCATATACATTGCATTGCATTGTAAGCCAATCAAAATCAAAAGATCGTTTCCACATTGATTGACTCGACCCGAACTGTGGCGAGAGATGGCACAATGTGAAAGGCAGTTTAATATAGCTATAACCCGAGACTTTTCCTGTGTTATTTCGGAATCGAAAGTAATACATGTTTAATCTAGTACGTTATCACTCTTTCTACTAAATTAAATCCTAGTCCGTTCAGTACATTTTTTCAGAAAGAGTAGCAAACCTATGTCTTTTTTGTGTTTTTAATATTAGTAGCATTTCCTTGTGGCCGCCATTTTCTAATCCTAGCTTGGGAGGCGCCAACTACTTCCCAAAATTAAAGGGATTATTCGTCTCGATCAATGAATCAACGTTCCTTTTTACTCTAGGAAATCAAGAGCACCCAAGTTCTTCAGTCCGTCCTGAATGTGGAGTCGAAGGTCAACAACGGAGTGCCAGAGAAGGTGGCTGCCAACGAAGAGTACCTTTACAAGCCATTCTCTGTAGGCGAGAACGGTGCTAGGGCCAAAGTCCACACCAAGCTGACCCTTACTGGAAAGGCTGCTGGTGCCGCTGATGCAAGTAAGTATCTCATATAGTATCTTCTAGAACGAAAAAAAATCTGCCAGTACTCGAATAGACTGGTGAAATAAGCTCACAAAGTATTTTCCAGCTACTTAACTGCAGGTCTAAATCACACATAAGACATCTGAAAGATTATCACCTGACTCTTACTTGTATGTTATAACTAGCCTTTTCAAAACAAAATCACAGTCGCCGCCTCAGCAGGTGCATATTACTATTATATTACTATATTACAGATATAGGATTTCTGAGGTTGGAATTCTAAAAACCTAAGTAGGATTACCTTCGACTAAATTGATGACCGCATATTCTGGATAAGTCAAACTGAATACAATATCTAGCAGTAAACTAGTATTGAATGATGATATAAATGGTGATGATGATTAAAATGATGAGGATAAAATCTACCCTTCGGAAACAATACGATGTTACAACCAAAATATTGGATTTGGTGGAATTGAAAAATGAATTGGAAGGGTTTGACTTTTTGATAAAGCTTTTCCACCTTTGTTATGGTAACCAAATTTAAACTAATCCATGTTTGATCTTCCAGACAAGTGCACCCAAACACGCACCATCATCTTTGAGAACCCACACGGTGAGAAATTGGACAAGAGCAACGCCAACTCCGTGCTGAGCGTAGTCAAGGAGACTGCCAAAGCTGTTAACACCGAGGCTAGCTACAAATCTGCTGGACTCTTCGCCCAAGTTATCAGGGTGAGCTAGGTTAAATAATAAATAAACAGATTTTATTAAGAGAAATATTTGATGATGCTGTTATTGGGTAATTTTTTACATTGTTGACATTCATAAATATTGAACAAGACCACAAACATAATTCAAGAAAAACATTTTTTCAGATCCTGCGTACAGCAACCAAAGACGATCTATTGAAGGTCTTCACCCAGGTGAAGAGCAACAATGTTGAAAAGTAAGCAATTGTCTTCATATTAAACCGAATGCATCAGTCTTCATAGAGCAGATCTAGAGGTCCTGGGTTTAATTCCTTGGTCAAGCCGAGTATGATTCAGATTAGTCGAACACAGTTGGGGTGATCACCAAATCATAATTGTAACGATAACTTAATTCCAACAATGGGGCCTTAGCCCTGTGTACATAATATAAAAGAAATAAAATAGGCTGACATATTTTGCTCAGGTCATCAGCAAATTAGTCATACTAAATACCTACCCTATTCAAATCTTTGCATTTTCTTAATGATAAAACTATGTCTTTTCCTCAAAATACCGGATCCTAAAATAAGTTCATTAAGCACTTGTGTTGTGGAAACCAAAACCAACGTTGGTGGTGGTACCATATACTTTAAATACAGAATTGACATACAAGTTTACCATATGAATGTTAGTCCCACGGGGATCGAACCCACGACCTTTGGTTAAACTTGGTTCTGCCAGAACTGCTAACCAATGTTTCACCAGACGAGTCTAATTAAATATTCTTCTTCAGGCGTGTATTCCTGGATGGTCTCTTCCGTACCGGAACCGGAGCCAGTGTTGAGGCTTCTGTTACCATCTTGAAGCAAGGCCAGCTCACTCCTCTCGAACAAGATGTCTTCTATCTGACTCTGGCTGGTTCCAGGCACGTCACTAACGAAGCTATCAAGGCTGTCACTGTAAGTACTCTCTTTAAAATTCAAATTGTTAAATGGAAAAGATGTTACCAAACTATTTTTTGCGGGGACACCCGTGGAAATTTTTATTTATTTTTACGTTGCCTCCATAATCATCATAAAGCTGTACTACCAGTATAAACTCAGTTAGAAATTTCTAGGAAAAACTGTGAATAATTAACATGCTGAAACAAAATAATTCTTCTCGATTCCCCAGAGATTGTGTTGCAATTGAAATTAAATATGAAACCATAATTAAGACGGACAAGGAGGTACGCAACTTTGGTAAAAAACTTAAATAACTATGAGTAACAAGAACGAAGTCTCAAGCAACAGCTAGTAAAAATATATAACAATGTTTCTTCCATCCCCTGACAGAGTCTCGTCGATGAGAAATCTACCAAAGTGTACGTCGGTGCCGGAGCCCTGGCTGGAGTCTTCTGCCGTGAGCACAACTGCCATGAGGTCAAGTCCAGTGGAGTCGTCGAGTTGAGCCAGAAGTTCGCCTCCAAGCTGAACTGCCGAGCCAAGGATAAGCACACCCAAGAAGAGGTCAGTATGAGGAACTGAATTCTCGCATCTCATTATTAATCACCGACTGCATTCTACAATGTGATGATTAACCCTCAATCAGATGATGAAAAGCGTTAAGAGTTTGTTCGAATATGAAGTAGCATTCTAATGTAATGGAATGAAAATAACCTATTTTACTGTGAAGTAAGAAACTTAGTTCAAGACTGACTTACTAACTGCCTTTAAAAGCTTAGTTTTTTTTTCATCCTAGGTCATCCGTGGTTTCTTCCACTGCTAAGCAGAAAAAACCTACGTTAATTAAGAAGATTGTTTTGCTTAGAAATTGACATGTAAATCTAACCAAACTATTTTGTTTGATCAAGAGCAACCCAGGAAAAAATATACTCTTCGAAAAATCTTGAAGTCAATCAACTTTTCTCACAATTATTATGTTTTCTTCTAGACCGTATTCATCCTGAAAGGTATCCGCAACATCAACCACCTGGAGGACAGTTTGATCGACAAGCTGGTCCGCTGCGCCAACGACAACGGAGTCAAGCCCAGGGTCAGGGTTGCTGCCCTGGAGGCCTACCTTGCTGATGCTTGCAACGCCAAGGTAGGTTTTGAAAAAAAGATGCACTTTTATTTCTATAATAGTACCTTAATAAATTAAGATTATCAACAGATGTCTTATGATTGTTTCTAACCGTTAAATAAAATAACACGTTTCAACGCTTGGTCCTGTACAAATCCATCGTCATTTAAGTTAGAGAATGAAAAAGATAATTTTTTATTCATGTAATCTTTACAAAGCATTTTTGAATCGCCTGTAGTACTTACTTATCATCAAACTAATAACGATTATAGGGCTATAACATAATATTGAACTTTGTAATTTGCAAATATAGTATATACATATCTTTTTTTCCAACAGTTAAAGAAATCGGCTCTAGACATTTTGAAGAACCGTCAATTGGACTCTGAAATCAGGATCAAGGCTTACCTCGCCGCCATCCAGTGCCCGTGTGGAACTTCTGCCAATGAAATCAGAAAACTGTTGGACAGCGAACCAGTACACCAAGGTAGGATTTAAAAACAAAATTGAAAATTAATATTTAGTAGGCTAAAAATATAGACCAATCTTAGTCAAAGTCAAAGTCAATCTTTTTTATTCACATAGATTACATTAGTAATACTTATGAATAGTCTCTATATAAAGGAAGTCAATTCCTTTATGACACTTAAAAATTCACCTATGTAAGGGATCAGGGTCTGGGCTGACTCAGAACACGCCACACAATGAGTGTAATAAAAGCTAATTATGTCATTGTAACCTTAACAAAAGTGTTAGTATGAATTATCAGTACAAATTCAGTATTCTATCACCGTTTTCAGAAAGATATGGCGTCAAGAAAAAACTACAAGAAACTCGATACTTCTCTTTTCAAAATTACAAAGTATCAATAGTAAATAAGGGCGTTAAGTCATTTCTGCAGCGCAACAGACCACATCGTTGCAGCTGTGTGACTGAATAAAACCTCTGAATTGACAATTGGCTGAATTGTCGTAACCAATGGATGCTTTTCCACAGTTGGCCGCTTCATCACCACCTCTTTGCGCCACATCAAGGCTTCCACCAACCCCGACAAGATCCTCGCTCGCCTGCATTACGGCAACATCCGTCCGCCAAGCAGGTTCAACGTCGATGACAGGTCAGTGATTATCTATGTCAAGTGTCTTTATCATGATATATGATAGGATAGGCCTCTTTCCGAGCACTCCATTGAGCTTGATTTATAGCTTGCCACGTCCAGTCCTTGGCTATTACTCCACCAATAGTGTTGCTCTATCAACACCTAATCTATAGAATTACGTTTATCATAATTTGCATAGGTACTACTCATTGACCTAACCCATTAGAAAGCCAAAAATTAACAAATATTTCACAGACCAGCTAGCCGACTTTTGTATTTTAAAGCTATGGAAATAAAAACTGTCGAAACATTATTATTATCAGTTATAGTTTTTGTTTGCTTTTAGCTACTGCTGTAGGTGAAATTTTTTATTCTGCTAAGAAGGTAAAATATATCTGAAAGCGATTAAAAAACAAAGGTATTCCTATAATCAGGTCCCTAAAGAAAGTAACTCAATGTCTTAATATTAGCAATACCTACATCTTTTTTTCTATATTATATTTTGCTAAACCACGTTTTTGTGTTCTTCTAAAATGTATTTTAGGACTCTGTTTAAAAATATCCATGAATTATCCAGGAAATATTCCAACTACCACGAAGCTTCGTTCAATGTGGACGCCCTCGGTCTCGGAGGCAACATCGAGCAGACCATCATCTACTCCCAGGACTCCTTCCTGCCTCGTTCCGTAGCAGTAAACCTCACTGCTGAGGTCTTCGGACACAGCCTGAACTTGCTAGAGGTAATACGTCACTACTACTGTCAGCTATTTAAAATAGATAACGGGTCAAAACGCGACAAAATGTTAGTAGTTAATACAAACTACTTATTATTTATTTTATTTAAAATGAAACGTGAACGTCTTAAATTCTATACTGTCAGTCATTTCAAGTGTGGGACTTACAAATTTACGCGTCAATTAAATTCTTGGTATACCACAGCTATTTGCTATTTGCACTCCGTAAAGGATCCAATTTGATGTTTCTTTCAAAAAGCTCTTTTAGCTGATTGACAAATTTTCTGTCCCAAAGCATTAAAAGCAGGTTAAATTGACTCAAAAGATGGAAAATTTTAATAGTCAGGTAAATAGTAAGATTGTACAGGGCAAGAAACTAATATAGTATGTTATCATAGGTTGGAGGTCGCCAAGGCAACCTGGACCGCGTCGCTGAACATTTCTTCGGACCCAAGAGCGTGTTCCGCACTAAGTCACCCCAGGATATTGTGGATGACATCAAGAAGACCTACGAAGACACCAAAAAGGAGACAGACGCTCACCTCTCCAGAGGACGCCGCTCCGTTAAGACTGACGTTGACAACTTTGATAAACACGTAAGTTGACATACATTCTTCCTGCAAATTGTGCAAATCAAAGGGTAATAAAATCATAAGCAATGAAAACAAAACAACATCTTATATTTACTTACTCCCAAAGTAAGTGGCTTAAGTACTTGTGCTATAGAAATCAGAACCAGACACAATGACATACCTAAATACATTTAATGAACATCTAGCTTAAAACAAACACAAATGTCAAATGTTTGTCCTGGGGATCGAACCTTAAACCAAAACTCAAGGTTTAACAGCCAGAAAGAGTAACCATAGTTCCATCAGGCCAGTAAGAACAAAGTTAAAAATTAATAATTAGTTTTGAAATAACCTTTTATTAAATTAGTTCTTATTATGTAGTTATTTGAATTTCCTTTCATTTGTAGACACTTTTTTGACGTGACTTTTTGGGCAATATGTTTTTAAGAGATCATTTCAATCAAACTCGATTCTCATCTAGCTCTAGCAGCTACTTTACGTCGATCACGAACGCTCTTTTTATTATTTTATATCAAAAATACTTTCCTTTCAGCTGAAAGACGAATCCGAGCCCTACCACCACGAGTTGGAGCTCGATGTATACCTGAAGCTCTTCGGCACTGACACCTTGTACCTGTCTTTCGGTAACGACAAGGACTTTGACTTCCACGATTTCATCAAGAAGCAACTGGCCCTTGGAGACAATCTCTTGAACAATTTAAAGAACTTCCAGGTATGAAGTTTAGTCAGCCTCAAGATTATACACTTTTATAAAATAGCTACCGACAATTACTCTACCACCGTACAAATTAAGATTGAAATTTTCTTTATTGCAGGAATAATTTACAGATATTGGTTAGAAGACGAATTACGTTCAATGTTCTCTTCCAAATAATAAGTAGTAACGGTGTTAAATTAAATTTTGTTTTGATTACCTCTGAGGAAATTGTGGAATACAAACCATGGCGAAGAAAATTGTTACTATAAAAATATTTTATGAAAACGAACTTTACTTCACATTTCATTTTCTGCTTTTCCCTTACAGCATGAACTCCGCACCCACCTTCTGTTCCTGGACGCTCAGCTGGCCTACCCCACGTCTACCGGTTTCCCACTTAAACTCGACCTGGTCGGTTCAGCCACCGCCCGCGTCGACATTGGAGCCAACGTTGACGTTCGCCAGATCCTGAAAAGCCCCCAGAACGCCAAAGTTGACATCAAGTTCGTCCCAAGCACTGATATCGAAATCGCTGGTATCTTCTTGGTCGACGCTGATGCTATAGCTACTGGTCTTAAAGTTGTTACCAACCTTCACTCTTCTACTGGAGGACACGTTGTCGCTAAAGTACTTGAGAATGGCAACGGTTTCGATCTCCAACTTGGCCTGCCTATTGAAAAACAAGAAATTTTGACCGCATCCCATGACCTGGTTTACTTCACCGCGGAGAAGGGCCAAGTTGAGAAATACGTGACTTTGAAGACCAGCGGTGATAAGAAAGACTACTCTGGATGTTTCGACCAGCTCTCTAACATCTTGGGCTTAACGCTCTGCGGAGAACTGTCCGTGCCTTTCTCTGTATCTGGTGAGTTCAATAACCTAGATCGTATTTTCCATAGAGTTTTCAACCTTTTTATTTGTTTTTTTATGCGTGCTTGCATCAAATTTAATTCGAATATTATTTTAACCAGGTCCAGAGGCTCAGGCTTCCGTTGCCAACTTCTTCACTCGCTACCCACTCGCCGGAGTCTCCAAAGTCAAGCTTTGGCTGGAGAAAAACGACCTTCGCGGATACCACATTAAGGGAGTCTACCGCGTTACCAACGACAGGAGCAACTTCGAACTGCTGTTTGAAGCTGAAGGTATTCTTCTATTATTCGTAAATATCTCCATAAATACAATTTGCAAATTTGTATCTTCCATGAAGATAAATAAATTATAAATACTTAACAAAAATCCTATTCTAGGTGCCAAGAACCGTCGCACTCAAGTGACAGGAGAGCTTGTATCTAACGCTCAAGAGAAGACTGTTATCTTGTCCCTTGAATCTCCCATCAAGACTCTACACGGTCAAGTGTCTTTGTACACTAAGCCTTCAGAATACGCTCTGTTGCTCAAGGGTAAATTAGACCACGCATTGTATTACGCCAAGGCTGGCTTCAACGTACAGGGAGACGAGAGACGCAGTGTCTTCAAGCCAGTACTTGAGTACGAACTGCCAGATCAAAAGGGCAAGCAATCTCTTAAGGTCGATGGAGAAATCATCAGAGAGATCAATCAACCTAACACCAAATACACTCTGCAAGGAGTTAAGGTTCATTTACCTAATGCTAAAGACGCGGTTGATATCAACGGACATTTGAGCCAAGCACCAAATGGATTGGAGGTAGACCTAAAGGCAAAGCAGGGAGACTACAACCTTCTCCTGAGTGGATCTCTGAAAGGACAGGATGTTAAGGTTGAGTTCCAGAACAACTTGAACCCAGTGATCAACTTCAAACTGAATGGCCACTTTGATTGGAAATATGGAGAACTGGTAACTATGATCCTTGTTAATTATAAATAAATATTTACTTCTTCTATGTGCATAATCTAGTTTCTTTGCCTATTGAAAAAACGAAAAAGTATCCTCATCATACTTTGCATGTTACAGATTCGCAACGATATCGATCTTACTTACGGAGATCTCCGTGACCCTAACAGCCGCGTTGTCTTCAACCAGTTCCTGAAGTACCACACTGAATCCGCAGACAAATACAGCGTCATCACCAAAAACAAAGGTGATGAAACGTTTGATCAATCTTAAGCTTTTTTTATATTTATTGACCACTCTGAACAATTGCTTAAGACTCAAGAGTTCATGAGACCTCTGTTTTACTTAGCAACCTTCTCTAGAAATAGTGTCTGAAAGAAGAGTACTTATCTATCTCACCTCTCATGCCTTAGGCTTATATCGACCCTTGAGATGATAACTGAATGTATTTGCATGGCTACTAGGAATGTTTTCTCAGAATCATATAATCATAATCATAAGTCGAAAATATATTGCTGAACATACATAGGCCTTCCTTAATGAGCGCCTTAGTGCCTCTTTCCAACTTGACGTATTCAACACCTTGTTGAACATTGAAGACCAAAGTTGCTGATTTGTTATTTTTTTCTAATTTTAGTTGAGATCCTCGCTTTACCTATTAAACTGAAGGTCGACGCCGAAACTGACCCCAAGAAACTGGACGTTGACGTCGATGGTGTATACTTTGACAAGAAAGGCCACTTCAGGATAGAAGCCAGATCGCAAATCAAGAAGGTCGGAGACTATTTAGTCAAAGTAGGCGCTGGTTTTGAAAACCAAGGCGTTGAGGCCTTCGCTAAGAGAGACATCGTAAACGCTGACAAATCGAACTTTGAGAACTACATTGAGATCAGGAACATCGGTAAATACGAGCTTTCTGGTGTGGTGCTGCACAAGAACAAGCCAGGCGATGTGAACGTTGGTGCCATTGGTCATCTGAAGATTGCCGCCCAGGGAAAATCTGAAGACGTGAAGTGAGTATTGACAACATTCTTTTAAAGCATTAACTAATGCAGGGACCCAAATGCTTATACAGAAATATCAATAAAATGATGCTATGCTTACCTAAAAAAAAAAATTTCAATCTCCCTTGTGGTGTAAAATTCGAACCCACGACCTACACATACCGCGCGTGCTGCTCCCTCATTACCACTTAACATCAGGTGGGATGAGGTCAATCTTGAAGTGCAATAAAAAAAAATACCGCAAGTTATCGTAGACGATAAATTTTTGTGTTAGATTAACTTGTTAAGCCTTCAGTAAGTGCTCTCTGCCGTATGAGTTTAGAACTACATGTTTATTTGCCCATAGAATATTATTTTTTGCATTATCTTCTCTTACCTGTTATTTTCACTACTAGTTTAAAAGTATGATTTTCGGACTAGGTTCGACCTCGGAGCAATTGAGAACAAGCAACTCTACTCTTCTCACGCCAAGATCTCCTACTCAAAGGGAGAGATTCTAGACTACCTCCTGAAGGTCACCCGTGGAGCCAACCCCACCGGTCAGCTGAAGTTCGTACTCAAGGACACCATCTCCGCCAACGGACAGTTCAAGGTCACCGACAATGACGGCAAGGGCAACGGAATGGTCATCGTTGATTTCAAAAAGGTATGTTACATATTTGAATTTAATACATTCAAGTAAATGCAGCCATTCATTCAGCTTTTTATATACTAGCGTATATAATAATAATATATTTTTATATACCAGTTATTGTTTGGTGGTATTACTGACTAAATTATAACTGTTAACAACATTTTCTCTGCTATTGTCAAATCTAGTAAATTGAAACTTCAAATAACGATAGATTTAAAAAAATTATAGTGTTTCACACGCGCATTAGCTAACGTTAAACATATAAAAAAACGTCCCATTACCTAAAACCCAATAATAACATTAATTTCACTAGTTACAAGCACTTATTTTACTCATACGTCAAATTATCATCACGGTAAACACTTCAATTAGAAATTAGTTTTTAATACCACAGCATAAGGGCGATATAAATTCCAGAACGTGTATGTGCCTGACATATTTATAACTGTATTTTAGTTTCTTCTGGGAATTTTGATTTGGCATTGAAATTTCCTTAGAGAGAAATTTGAGGAAAACGTTTGACGAGCAGCAGTCAGACGCATTTTTATTATCATCGACATGTTTGAAAGACCTTTGTCCTAATAATACTATTACCAACTCTTTCAACTTCCAGTCTCAACGCAAGCTCAAGGGAGACGTCAAGTTCGTGGTCAAGGAGCCGGTGTACAACGCTGAGATCGACCTGTTCCTCAACTTTGAGAAGGACAACAATGACAAGATCCACTTCAGCACCAACACCAAGAGGACCAATAGCCTGCTGGACACCAAGTAAGCTTTTTGGACTGACTTATCAGAATAAATCTGTCAATTTCCCTATATTCTTATGTTTGATGATGCTACTCTTTCTTAAATATGTTCGGAAGACCTATTTGTTGGCAACCGAGAAATAAGTGGGCAGGACTTTGGTGTCGCGCCATGTCTACGTTTCCGAGTCCGGTTGGAAAATTAACTTTTCTATATTATCACGGGCCTGGTGTTGGTATCGTGCTGTTTCTGATTTATGTAACAAAAATATTCCAGTTACTAATCAATAGCATATTGTTAAAAATACTCGAGGAGAGGGTTGAAAAAGAAGGGGCTCAGAGTAGGTGCTTAAAGAAATATAATACAGAAAATAATCAAAAATAAAAGAAGCAAAATACACAACGGAAATCGACAGTTAGAAAAAAAGAAAAAGAACAATAGAAAATACACATTAGTAGAAAATAAAACTTTAAAAAGGCTCCTAAAAAGAAGACCGTAATACAAATGAAAGATAATCTTCAGCCTACATATCACTAATCGCGATCATATTCACAGGAACAAACTCGAGTACGCCGGCAAAAAGAGCGAATTAAACGTTCGTGCTGAGGGCTCCCTTGAAGGCAAATCCCACGCCAATGTCGAAGTAGTCCTACCCACGGAACGAGTCTTGTCCCTTAAGGTTGACAGGGACATCACTTCTAAGGACAACGTAAGTAAAACTTTCAATACGATTCACAGCTCATTGAATGCTTCATGAGCCTTTGGGGGTGAGAGCCGTCCGCTCTTCCACAAGCTTTGCGAAGTTGAAAAGGCCATGTATGGCCATCATCTATGGTCAGTTAGGAAAAAAAGCTTTATGAGCCACGCAACGAATTGTCAAGATGGAGTTTTGGATGTTTCAGCTCTGGAGTTCGTGAAATAATATACGCATCACGCCAAAACTTAAAAAAAAATTAAATTTCCCTTTTCGATACTGATAATATTCCCATTAGCACTATAAGCTGAATTCGGTTAGGATCCTACTTCAGATTATTTGGTGCAGAGCTTTTTAATATAACCATCCATTTAGTATAAGTAAAGAAACCGTTTACTCCATTTAGGACCAAAGTGCTGTCTCCAATAAGCAATATTATCATGGGCGATAATGCTGAAAGAACCGAAGTTAATGACGTAAAATTTCAGGTATACAACGGTCACGCCGAAGTAGTCATCTCAGACGCAGAGAAACGTGGAGGGCCTGCCTCCAAGGTGTCCTACAAGGGCAAGATCCTAAACAGCGACCTGAACAACGGCTTGTACCACTACGAAGGTCAGGTGGACCTGCAGCTCAGAAACGGCAAGCAGCTCCAGAACACTTACCTGCTAAAGAACCAGCTTAAGGGCGAAAAATTCAACTTCAACTTTAAGGTAAGTTATAAAAGTCAATATAATACTTCCGACATAATTAATTTAATCCAACATTTTGTTAGACTAATTGTTTTCTTTATCATGTGACAATCAATGAAACAAGTGTATAAAACTTCGGCTTATAAAATTCCAGTCTTTTCTTTCTATGTGTGGCATATGTTTGGCAGTAGGTATCGCTTTTTGATTACATTAATTGCGGTTACCAAAGCAATCTTCAAGAAACCAAAAAACTTCGAGCGCCTTATGACTTAATTGTTGATATATGCCAATATTGACTCTTTTTCTAATCTTCCAGAGCGACCTCACCGGAAACCTGATCCCCAAGCCCGCGTCTCTCCTCGCCAATGTCGTGTACAATTCTATCAACACCGTTGTGACAGACTCCGACACCCAAATCAAGGGGAACTTTGGTGAAGACTACACCTTTGAGATCACCGAGGTCACCCAGTTGGACAACAACAAGTAAGTTCTAACTGAGCTGTTTTGCATTAAAGAAAATGCCCACTGAAAGTTTCTAAAATAAATCCAATTTTCCTTGAGCTAAAATAAGTGTAACTGATGTTTTTATAAATCTGGACCTTATTCGCGACCGTTAGAAATTATTCAAATACAAATTCGAATCCATTTCCTACTTTTTGAAAATATGGAAGCAGATTTATTTTTTTTAAATTAGCATAGAACAAATGTCTTATTTCAATGATATATTTTTTTCAGGTACCTTGACAACTTTGCCTTTGCTGTACACGTGCCATTTGAGAAAGCCCATGACGTCAAATTTGTCTCCAATGTTCTTTTGTTGGTGCCTGATAATAAAGAAAGTACCGAGGTAAGTAAACCTTCATGATATTTCTTCCTTCATAAATACATATTTATTTCCTCATTATAATATTTTTTATAATACGGAAACAAACGAACCTTTATGTCATTATAACCATTAACCATTTGTTACAAAATAATTGAAAACAGAAACACAATCTAATTACGTAAATCAGTACCATGACTTCAGTATTGGCGAATAAAATCCAGCCTAAACTAGCAATAGCAAAAATGGGTTTATAAGACCGCTTGTCTTACATAAAAGCTCTTGACAAAGATATCTAAGTAATCGCTAAGTAATTAGTATAGAAGTCCTTTACACCTCGTCATTTGTTATTATCCAACAGTACACCATTGTGGAGTCAGTCCAAGTGAATGGTGAGCAGTACAAGATCGATGCCACCGGCAAGTTCGGTATCAAGGATGGCTACGGCAAAGCCAAGGTTTTGGTACCCCACAACGATCCTTTCGTGCTCGAGGGCAACTACAAGGCCAATCTTCAAGGTGAGACACTTTTTATCATCTAGGTACCTACGTTATGATAGTCTCCATACCCTATATGAAGTCTTAACCTATAAGTTCTAGCTGCGCCTCTGAACTGATTGTAGAACTCCACTAAAAATTTGATGAATTTAATTCCAGTGTCCTCTATAATGTCTTGCGGTTTCTTCACTAAATCATTAATTTTCCAATATGGAGATAGAATTCTAAATTCATGGGCACTGACAATTATAAGTGCTTCTGAAAATCTTACACCAATAACGTTATTTTATGTTATTTTCTAAGAGCAGCTACTTAAAAAGGATAAAACACAACAATCCTGTTCTCTGAATTATTTCAACACAAAACTCTTTTGATTAGGTGACCACAAGAACGCTAATGTTGAACTGAAAACCCAATACGGCAAGGGCAAGACGGCATCCGTAGCCGTGGAAGCAAGCTCTGCTAACCAGGAGTATGCTCTGAAGATTAAGGGTAACGCTCCTCAGAACGAGAAGCTCAAGAAACTGGAACTTAGCGTACTGACCAAGGTGGGTTACGACAATTTATATTTTTTAAAAACAAGTTCTTCTTCTTCCAAGTTTTACATGAAGGTACAGCATCTTCTTTGATTAATTTTAGGTATTCACTACATGCGTTTACCAAATAATTAAAATTTAGAATAGAATAGAAAAGAAAAATATTTATTCAGTGTAAGCATAAAATTAGTTACATGATAAAACAAAAAAAGAACAATAGGTACAAAACACTGAAAAGGAACATACTCAGCATGTGTCGGGGGTCACATCTCCAAGAATCTTGATGACGACACTTTAAGACAATACAGAGAAGCACAGAAATCGAATGCACATTATTTGTTCATGATGGAGGAAGCTCCGAAATGTAAATCATAAAATCACAAAGGAAACAGACTATCAAAAAAATTTACCCTCTTTCGGGGTGTGATGTCAGAAGTGGGAAAAACCTAAAATATACCTTTATTACAGAACCCAGCTCCTGGCACCGTTTCCGCTGTGGTGGTCGTCGATGCCGATGGTCGCGTCTACAAGTCTGAATCCCTGGTGGTATACTCGAAAGCAAATCCCTTGGTCGACGTCAAGTACACCAGCCCCAATCTGCCGCAACCCAGCAGGTAAATTATAATTGAAAGTCAATTTAATACAAAACAACATTACCTATTAAAGTGACATCCGAGATGCTTTTAACACTGTGATAATGATTGGTGATTGCACATTTGTTACTCAAAAGCAGTTTAAACCCCTTCTTCCTTTTCTTCCGTTGTTCCTTTTTAAGCAAGATGACTTGAAGAATTTGCTCACGTCTTCAGAGGGCTACATTTTATTAAATGTAATTTTAATTAATAATAATGTACTGTGAGTAACAACAACAACAACAACATTTATTTTTTGACAATAAGTAAGATAGTCTAACTAAAGCTTGAATTCTCCCAGGGTCTACCTCAAGGGTACATCTCTCAGCTCCACCCAAGGCAAGGTCGAAGTCAAGGTTGAGAACATCCGCAGTGTGAGCTTCGATGTCGTCACAGAAGGAAACGTACAAAAGGACAATGTACTCTTCAAATTCATCGCCAACTCTGCTGAGCTGGGCTGGAAGGACTACAAAGTGGACATCTCAAGCAAGGACGCTGGTAGCGGCAAGCGGTTGGAGTTCTCTGCCGTCAATGACGGAAAGAACGTGCTGAGTGGAAGGTAGGTCTTCGTTTTATTAATCACCACCAAGGCCAAACCTTGATTAGAATTAGAAAAAACTTCTCTCTCACATTAAATCAATTTACGCCCCTAGCAATACTCATTAAAAATCCAGCACTGTTTTTAGTATGAGAGAAGTTATGGCATTTCGACCATCATCAGATGTGATAGACCATTCATCCAATGTTTTTTTTACTGAAATATCACATAATTTAATTTTCTGTTTTTACACATTATACTCAACAGACTTTAACTTTTACTTTTCTTACAGCACATCATTCTTCAGCAAACAAGAGGGAACCAAGACCATCATTGAAGGATCTGGCACCGTGAAACTCAAAGAGGACCAGAAGTCTGCCAACTTCAAATACATCCGCACCATCCTCACAGAAGGCAATGAACAAGGCATTGAGGTAAAAAACTAAATCTTTCCATTTGAGCATGTTTCATTGCTTGACTCTGAAAACCTGTGCTTCATTTTTATGGCAATATTCGTCATTAATGAGATTTTGTTAACAAGAACAAGAATTAGACTACATCGTTTTATTCAACAGACTTTCCTGAACGTCGCTATCGGAGAGCGCAGCTACGTTGCAGAGTCCCGCGTTACCAACTTAGAATACAAGACCTCTTACGTCTACTGCGAGGAGAAGAAACAGTGCGCCAACGCCGAATTCCACTCCAAACTTAACGTACAAAGTAAGGCTTAATTGCAACATAGTATCGAATGACATTGCATCAAATGTTAGTTAACATTCACATTTTTTCACAAATTCTCTTTGTCTCAGAGCAAGGCGTTGTCCAACATTTGGTGAACGTAATCTTCGACCTACGCAAGCTTGGTATTGCTCCCGAATTCGGACTAGAAGTCAACAGCGAGATGTCTGAATCCAAACTGCCGCAGTACAGCCTGGACCTGCACGTTAACAAGGAAGACAAGAAATACCATCTCCAGGTTTACAGCAAACCTGTTTACGGACGTAAGTTCACACTTGATGCTATTCAAATAAGGTCTGTTTTGCACTGGACAATCATGGTCTCAGATTTATCCATTAAAGTCTAGCTTGTTTCGAAACCGTGAAAACTAACCGTTTTTAACGTCAAAACCATATCAACAATTTTAAAGACGCTGCCAGTGTCTGAAATGTTCATCATATTTTCTTAGTCCAGCGAACTTTGAAAAAAAAGAGCGTAAAGCATTTGTCCACCCATCAACCAGTAGTTCGGGTGGTACCACAACATCAATACAGTAGAGCTTAATAAATATTCCCACGTAAAAAACCCTTTTACCGTCTGGTTTACGGATAAGTCATATCTGTTTTAGAATCCGTTATCGTCATAATCTCTTGTGAATGACAATTACATCCATTCAATAGTACTATAAATAAATAAATAATAAATAATAATAAATAAATCCACATTAAGCTTCTTCCATCAGGTTCCAATACTTCAATAAGGTTAAGTGTCTTGTACGTTCTAAGCTATTTATTCTTCCTCAGGCTTCCCCGCCGGCATCACCGTTACCCTGCCACACCGCGTGCTTGCCCTCGAGTCTCTGGTAGTGTACCCGACCAACAAGGCCCTGCCGTTCCCCATCAAGGCCGAGCTGAACTTATACCCTGACAAGAACAAGCCTAGTCAGAAGTCCGGAGCCAGGTTCTTGGTTGACGTCACTGGTGACGAGAAGCAGCATGCTGCTGTCGCTGAGATTGGCTTCAGCCATCCGAAGTTGGGCAAGGTGCGTAGAGCCTAAGCAAATTCTATGGTTTTCGTACCCCAAAAACTGTACTAAATAATTAAAAGTACTTTTCAACCGACTTCCTAACCGTTAAAAAAGCTAAGATTTTTTATCAAAACTTTAGAGTTGATTCATTTTAATACCTATCTGCAAAAGACACCACAAAAACACATTTACTATTAGTTTCGGTGGCAATTAAAACTGCTTGTTAATGCTGACGTTACGTAAAGTCCTTTTTGCGGTATTGATGCCTTAAAATTGTTTGAGAATATTTAAATAGCTCATCATACCAATTGAAAAAGGCCCAACACCCTGTACCACTAAATAATGAGTTTTTTTTTTCACAGGAAGCGTTGGTGAAAGTAAAGGCTAACTTAGCTGTGCCCAGCAAGAACTCCTTCAAGTACGAATCTACCGCTTCCATCTCACACCCTACCCTTGGAGGCGTAAGTAAACGCATATTTAGTTCTACAGCTTTGATTCTAATTCAATTTCATAATATACTAATTCCTATTGTATTTTTTACAGAACCGCGAAAGCAAGGTCTTATTAGAAGTCAACCCGACATTGGTCAAACTTTACGTAAGTGTCTCTATTATCTTTTGGCAAAAACTCCATCCAAATATTACATTCCTCATCATCGATAAAATTATAATTTTTGAACCAGTACGTACAATTGACTAGTTTTAAAACGACCGAAATGTATTAAATTTATATTTGAATGTTTAAAAATGCAGCAAACTAAGTTACGTTAAAATTGATAAAAACTATTAAAAACCCTTATGAGGTGTTCCTCAGGGTTCAATACTAGTTCCATAATTACATTTTAAGAACTGTGATCGAAACTTCCATTTATGCATTGCGTTACAATAACGTGACTTATTGGTAAATTTTTGTGCAGGTGGAGACTCCGCTTGTGAAGGTCGTAGACGTAGAAGGCTCTGTCACCGTTAAGGAGAACCTGCAAGAAGGAACAGTTCGCTTCAGCCTGCTGGAAGGCAAACCCGTCAGGGTGTACGCCGTCGTCAAGGACTATCAGTACTACGAGTTCACAACAGGTTATAGTGGTGATTATTGCTTTAGCTGCATTTGTAGTGGCTGTTCAATTGCTAGTTGTTTTAGAGGAATAAAAGGGTAAAACATTAAATTTTTAGACCAGAATTAAACCAGCCAGTCTGATGCAAATTATATTTTATGTGTTAGGTACTTAAAAAAAATACAAGATTAAACAAATCAATGTCAACAATAGCTTGTAAACAAAAGCACGTGTACACTCTACAAGGTGGCACAAAAGATAATCAAGAAAAATCTATCTAGTCTCGCTACGACACAGGGCTCACAAATAAAGCATATTACTTTTTTCATTTCCATATTTATGAAAATCTTACCTACCGTTGTTAATTGTAGGTAACTGGAATAAGCCACGTAAATTCTCGCTTTATAAAAGAAAGAAATTAAACTAGAACTAAAACACTAACCTTCATCCATCTTTGCAGACGAGTCTGACCGCAAGCTGTCTGTGGTTGGCCACCTGAACCCTGAACAGCGCGTCGACATCAGTGCCGACATCATCCTCGGCGGAGACAAGAAGAACATCGTCCACGGAGCCCTCTTCCTGCAGGACAACCTCATCAAGAGTGACTACGGATTCACCAACGAGAACTTCAAGTACTTCGTTGTAAGTAAAACCAGTAGATGATTTTTCATCGGGAAAAGCTTTGCTCCGTTCTATTTGTCAAAATTGGTTCCATTTTTATCATCTAACAATTCTTTAATTATAATTTATAAAATTGATGAATCAAGACTTCTAATTAAAATAAAGCAATGGTTTAGTAAATAAATATGTTTAAATACACTAATTTAATATTAAATAATAATGATGTATGTGTGTGTCCACCATTAATATTTCTTTAAAAGTGTACCACGTATCTGCAAATTATTTATGTCGCTCTTTCTAAAGCTTGCAAAAGTAAACTACATTATTTCGACCCTAACACGTCTTAAGTGTTCTTCAAGGTTAAATTGTAAGTCCCAAATTTTACCTCTTGATCATTCTTATCTTTTCTAGAACGCACTGAAGAAGGATTTGGAAACTCTGGAGCAACGCATCAAGCAGCTCGGAGAGAAGGCCGGCAACGAGTTCAAGGCTACTCTGCAACGCATCAAGCCGACCGTGGAGGAGCTAAGGAAGTCGTACGAGGAAGACTTGAAAAAGCTGTACAATGAAATCGCTAACGACAAGGTGCTGAAGGAGATCTCTGAGTCTTTGTAAGTATTTTTTAATAAACATTCAATAGAAACGTCAATATTGAGAACATTAATGTAAATATAACAACTAATAAAAAAAATACAATTATAAGGCACAACGCTCTGTTTAAGCAAGTAAACTATTTATTATTATCTTTAGCAAGTCTAGTGGATATTTAGAATTGGGTATATCAAGGACTTTAAAATCAGGGACAGAATAGTAATCAGACTTATAGTCATCGATGTTAAGATATCAAATTTTATAATAGTTTCAAAACATTGAAATAATTTCCTCCATGCCCAAGATATCATTTTTGACGTCTTCTTAAAAAACAGTTTTATTAAAACAGATATAAATAAAAAAAATTCTTCGTCAGAAAACACGAGACCTATTCTTAGTCTTCTTGTTTCAATAAACTACCTTCGCTTCCAGGGACCACATCGTTAAGTACTTGGCCAAGATCATCGATGACATCGTCCAGACAACCGCACCTCTCTTCGACCAGATCAACAAGGTTGTCACCGAAACCGCACACAAAATTGAGGAGCTCTACACCAAGCAGGTTAGTTGTATTTATTATTCTAGGTCTATCGGCCTCGTCATTTGAAGGTACAAATGCTACTAAGTGTATTAGTGACTTTTATAATACTAGCTGTGCCCGCAACTTCGTTCGCGTGGACTACATATTTTTATGGTTGGTTTTACCCCTATTTCTACTAGTGTTCAAAACAATAAGTATATAAGTATAAGTAATAAGTCCATATTTTAGTCTAAGGTTGGCGCTATATTTGTCCAAATTTCATATCTCTCACTTAAAAAATAAATATTTTCCGTATAAACTTTCAAAGAAGGTATTATTACCCCCGTTCCCCCTTATTTTTGAGACAAAAAGTAGCCTAGGTCTCTTCTAGAGGTTCATAGTTAACCTGTACCAAATTTCATCAAAATCGGTTCAGTGGCGTAAAAGCCGGACAGACAAACAAACAGAGTTACATTCGCATTTATAACATAAGTATGGATAGACGTACGTAGAGATCCACACAGTCCTAAAAAGAAATAACTAAAGATATTCTCATTTGCCTAGATCGAGCCCCAAGTGCGCCAGCTGTACGGAACCCTAGCAACCTTACTGAAGGAGTTGTTCGACGGCCTTTTGGATGTGGTCACCCACTTTGCAGCCATCGTCATCGACTTCTTCGAAAAGCACAAGGCTGAACTCCAGGAACTCACCAACACTTTCGCTGAGATCTTCAAGGGTAAGTTGGTTTCGCTACCTAATGGACGAAGCCTTATCATCTTATTTTCTCGAGGGGAAAATACCTACCGCACCGTCACTCTTTGCGGGGAACAGAGTGGTTTGTCGGGCTCGCACCGACTAAAACCCCTTCAATGCCCTACATAAGCAGCTGTAGGAGAGTCGGGATCATCTAGACCAACCTTATTTTCTGATGTTTTCTATATAGCCTCCATATTATGACCTAAGCTTGATAACCAAAAAAAGGACAATTACCTACATTTATTGATTTATGTGCCTCCGGAAGCACAAAGGTTTACGTTCTATATTGTTTCCGAATCGGTTGTGCTATCATGCGATCTCATAGGTGATGATGTAATCTTAATTTCAGATCTGACTCGCCTGGTGGTGGCCCAACTGAAGGAGCTGCGCGCCAAGTCATCCGCGTTCTTCGAGAACCTGGTCGAGAGGATCAAGGATTTGCCTATCTTTGATGCAATCAAGCAGAAAGTAAGTAGTCAATGCATAGCATTATGCGGCTCTTACTGCATTAAGTATGTTAAAAGGCAATAATTATTATTTTGTTACAATAAACGGGGGCAGTTACACTACAGTGTACAACATAGTTTCAACCATGGCTGGGTAGGCCAGCGGGAAGTGCGGTGGGTACTTCTTAAAAGGCGATGAGAGGTGCAAGGGATTCCAACCTAGTGATATAACATAAGTATATTACTGTTCCTACCACTATACACCTAAAAATCCTCATGAATTTACTTTTTTAACTGATGATGCCATAGGAATATAGTTAAACTTTAAATTATATGGACGCTAAACTAAGTATTGCCATCTGGGGAATTTTTATCCTCACAAGCTGATAAAAAATTAGGTCTCCAAAATTAACTCTTTGTGCTTACGAGTTTATATGTTATCCAGTACGAAGAGCTGGTCGTGCCCGACGTGGTTGTAGACTTCGTGAAGCACATCCAGAGCTTGATCCAACAAGTCTTGCCCACGCCTGAGACCAAGGAGTTCTCCGCAGCCATCTTCAGATACCTCGAGAAGGTAATTTATGCTGTAGTTACTCTTCAAAAACGTATATGTTCTATTATGGTCAAAAAAGGTCAAAAGTACTTGCAGTTCAATATAATTTCTTAGGGCACACTACAAAAAGACGATACAAAGTGTAATGTATAGTTTGTAACACAGTCAGTCTGTTCGTGACTCTTTTCGGAATAAGAGTATCTCATACGTTTTACCAGTATTAAATAAACTAGCAATTGAATTTCACCATAATCCATTCAATAGTTTTTTTAGAAAGAGTAGCATACATCAATGCAACCAAACGCACACGTTTATAATTATTTGGGTTTGTAGGATTTTCTAACTTCTTAAGATATTCCAACTATCAAGAAACTTACTTACATTTATCCAACAGAAACGTCTGCATGAGAAGGTCGACGAAAACACTGAGCTCCGCATCCTCTACCAGAAGTTTACCAAGGCTGTGACGTCACTGGTGCAGTTCGTGAGGGTCCAACTCGGACAATTCGGATTGCCCAACTTCGCTACTGTCAACCCGGTAAGCCTCACGATTACAACTCGTTGAAAACTTGAACTATTCGGATCGAAGGACCAGTCCGTCATCAACATATAATATTGATGTCTTTTCTTTAAAAATAAAGAAATTTTGACCTTCTTTTCTACATTCAAGATATTATACATATGAAGACACCAAGTGTCGCGGTTGATCCCACACAGAGTTTGTGTGATAAATATTTAGGTTCGTATTGTGTCTGGATGTTTGTAAATGTATTTAATGTAGATTGTTTTACTACCGTTGGTTTTTGGTTCCATAGGACAAGTTCTTACGCTATTTAGTTTTTTTTTTGAGTTAGAGTTTAAATGTACATATTAACTTAAAAGACTTTCTGTTCCAGGTTGAATTCTTCAGCACCTCAGGCCAGCCCGGTACCCCATCCTTCGGTGGTAGCCCGCCAGCGTTCAGCCTCCTCAACCAGCTCATCAACGGCGACTTCGACGATCCCATCGCTCTGATCCGCGGCTACAGAGTGCGTAGGGTCAACCCTCTTGAGGAGATCCCCGCTAAATGTAAGTATTCATATTTTTACTTCAAGCCCTTAATTTAGAGGAAGACTACACATCATAGTAACCACCTATAGTTGGATTTTGGGGGCCCACGATTTTAGGACTGCACGGCCAATTACAAGTCGGATTACGAACTTTCTCTAAGACACTAATGAACGACTTACGTCAGTATCTATCTTTCTCAATGAATCATAAAAGTATGACGTCCCATGTAACTAGAGTGATTGGAGGTATTCTTTTAAATCTCGCTTCACTTGGGTTTCCAATGCCATTGATCTAAAAAAAAGACAAGACGTCCAAATAAGCACTCATGGTGCCATCCTTTAGGAGGTGATAATTATATGCAAAGTAGTTAAGTAGGTGTTCTCAGCTCTTTCGTGAAGGTCCCACGCATCTACTCTTGTCCTAACCAAGCAGCGTTCCATTTTATGCAAAGCTTCAACTTAGCTAAGTTTTGAAGCCAATACTCTCAATATCGCTACCTTTTCTAACTCCTGTTAATCTCCGCAGTGAGGGCAGTGGTCGTGAACGGCCAGCACATCTTCACCTTCGACGGACGCCACCTGACCTTCCCCGGCACGTGCAGATACGTGCTCGCGCACGACTTTGTAGACAGGAACTTCACGCTGGTCGTGCAGTTGGCTGCGGGCGCGCCCAAGGCCTTGGTGCTGGTCGACAAGAGCGGAAAGACTGTGGAGCTAAAGGACAATGGACAGGTGAGGCTTTGAAGCAATAATATCTCATTAATAATATGTAGTTTTGATATAAAAAGAAGCATGACCAGTCTTGCTTGGAATTCCAGATACCTTTTATTGTAGTTTTTCGCTAAACATTTTCTAATTACTGACTTGTACTCTACAAATCTGCTCGTTAGTTCCACTCTCAGGTTTTCACATGCCTCTACTTCAGTTTAAAAATTAAATAAATATCAACTGAGACCAAGGATAGGTAAATATATGATGTTTAAAAACATGTCACAAAGTGTTGCATTGTAGCAAGCATGCCTGGAAATAACAGCGTGATTTAATAATCATCTTGAGTCCCTAAATTAATTATTCACGAATTCGTTAACACTTTGACGATTGAATTAAACATAATATCTTCGAAATATTATGCTTTGTTCCAAGTCTTGGGATTCTTTTAGCAATTCAGTTCTCTAACATAAGCTAACAATTCTAATTCAAACTCATCTAACTGTTGTTCTTTGTCAGGTCACGGTCGATGGACAAGCTCACGGATTCCCTGTGATCGAAAAGGACATCTATGCATACAAGGAGCCTAATGGACGCGTCGCTGTCGGCTCCAAATACGGTGTCAAGGCTATCTGCAGTCCTAAGTTCGAGGTGAGTGCTTATGGTAATAGAATCATTAGGACCAGATAAAATTTTGTTACTAGCCTACGGTAAAGGCCATCATTACCGTTTGCTAAAATTCGTCACCTATAAGCCACATACTCGTTAGCTTTAAGATAAGTAGAAAAACAACACACTCATTATGTGACGTTTATGCGTGAATAACATGATGAAAAAGAAACCCTCTCTTCTGTATGAAATCTTACATAAATAGAATTGCTTACCTACTTAATCAATTAATTCATTAATTTATTTAGTAAGTAAGCTATTCTATTTAATTTTTAGAATCAATTATATGGTAGGTATAGTTTTAGTACAAGTACAAGTTGATTTGGTGTAACTAGGTGCTAGTTGTACCAAATCAACTTTAAGAAGTAAGAACTGACAATTTTAACGGTAGTCAGTTTTCAAACATTTTAATATATGGTAACACTTTTTATAAACATATCTACCATCTGTTAAACTTTTTAGACAGTTAGGAAATAAAAATGGAGTAGGTACCTACAACCCTCACGAAAATGTCAACTTTCAAACAAAAGCACTAAGGACTATTTTTATTTTACAGGTGTGCTACTTCGAAGTATCCGGCTTCTACTTGGGCAAACTTCGTGGTCTTCTCGGAGACGGCAACAACGAGCCCTTCGACGACTTCAGGCTACCTAATGGAAGGGTAAATATCCGAACAATATGTAGTATCAACTGCTCAAAGTACCTATAAACACAGAAATAATCACTTGAGCCTAAGACTCAGAAGTACCAGCTTACCTCCAACTGCTTTTGACTGTTAACGGGTATCAATTCAGCACTCCACATGGTGTCATTTAAAAATGTTCTTTTACCCTTCAGTGATCTGGGCCGCAGCCCACATTAGGTACGTAAAAAACCGTAGCTGCATAAACTGAACATTTTTCCTGATGCTGTTTTTGATTTGACTGCTTTGGACTATGTATTTAATTTGGCTGCCACTGTTCTACTGGTTCAATTCTCGCGAGGGCAACATCAGTGTGCGTTGTTAACATTTTCCGGTAGATCACCTAAAATGTCTGATAAGTAAAATGATCCATGCTGTTGGGCATATAAATAGTTCGTCCTGCACCTGGTTTCCTTCCAGTCGTGTCGGTCTGCCGTCTCATCTGATTATGAGAGTGAATGAAGAGAGAGCCCACCACACACACACCACGCAACACAACGCAAACGTTTATCACTATAGACCAAGTCTAACGTAGGTAACTAGTCGATCTCAATGGGATTGACTACCATGGTCAAACTTTTGGGACAGTATTATCATTATTTTGACCCTCTTCTTCCTCAGATTTGCGCGACAGAGAGCGAGTTCGGTAACGCGTACCGCCTGGCATCCAGCTGCCCGCAAGTCAAGACTCCCGATCACTCCCACCACCAACTCCACGGAGCCTTCCCGCCGGCGTGCGAACAGGTCTTCGGAAGCTCTTCGCCTCTGAGACCGTTGTCACTCCTACTGGACGTTAGCCCCTTCAAGTGAGTACTTCTCATTCAACCTGTGAACTAGGCGTAGACCATTACTTATGGTGAGTGAGGTGCTTTTGTTTAAGACATCACGACTTGTGGTATCTGTTACGTTGGGAGAGGAAGTATTTTTTTTCTCTTTTTTATAATATCTAGTCATAGTTTTGGGTGTCAAGTTGTATCAATCCACTGAGGACAAATTATAAAGTATAGGCAAGGTTTTTAAATCAACATTAATTAGTTGCCACTATAACTGTTAGTTTTAATAACATTTGAGAAGCATTTACCTATACCTGGCAGAAATATTGAAGACAACCCACTAACCCTGCTATATCTCTCATCGCTCATCAGTACAGGTAAACCATAATGGCCACAGCGTAGATGTGGCTTCTAGTACAAAGATATAACTGTCTGTTCAAAGATTCATCTTGAAGTTTGATCATCCTAACTAATATCAAGTCGTGGCGATATCTCGTAAGTCGTGGCGATATCTCGTAAGTCGTGGCGATATCTCGTAAGTCGTGGCAGCCTGTAACGGAATCTGCACTTAGCATGTTTTTATAAATATACGGTACTGTCATTTGGTGTAAGATTTGTTGGCTGTCCTCAATAAATAAATAAATATCCGTTTCACCAGACAAGCGTGCGTGCACGCCGCGACCGGAGCTGATGCTCTCCAGCAAGCCTGTGACCTGGCCCGGGGCTACACCGCCCTTGCGGTCACCGGTCTGCTCCCAGCGGTCCTGCCGCCGGTCTGCGTGCAGTGCAGGGATGCTGACAAGCCAAGGAACATTGGGGACACGTACGAGCTGAAGGTGCCAACCAAGCAGGCCGACATCGTGGTCACCGTCGAGACTACACAGGTTTGTAAAAGCATCTTTTTTTTTTAAGATGGAGCAAACGCATTTGCTCACCTTACCGCTGCAACGGGGACAGCAACTCAGACTCCCCCGCGTGTAGGAGCGATGACTACTCAAACCAAAAACCTCCCCCTACGCTCTCAATGCCTTTGGTTGGCACCATAGGAAAATGGTTTCAACCATAACAGCCACGATACCAGGTGGTTTTAGACCCCAACTCGCCCCTCTGAATCGGGCGGGCCGAGCGTGGTGTGGGGGGGGGGACCCATACCCATGTCCAGGTGGTCCACTTATTTAAAGCAACCAGCACAGCCCTCTTAACTGAATTATTTCATGATAATAGTTCAAATTCATCTATATTCATATTATAAATTAGAATGTATTTTATTATTATTATTTTTAGGGGTACTTGGGGCTGTGCAGGCCTAGTGAACTGTGGTCACTGCGACCTGTTAGATCTATTGTGACTCGCCACCAGTTTAGAGTAAATCCTTTAGCTGGGTCGATTCTAGGAAGGCTAGTATTTTCCTAGCTTTCAGGGTTTTTAATTCATCCGCTTGGGCTATATGTCGTCCCAGGTGGATGCTTCGTTTGTGGATCAGAGATTCACAGTCACACAGGAGGTGAAGAGGTGTTTCCTTTTCCTCCTTGCAGAATCTGCCTTCATCAGAGTCACTCAGCTTCATATGAAACTGGTGTCTTTTTAGTTTGCAGTGGCCAGTCAAGGCTCTAACTAGCGCACTGGCCCTAGGCCTGCTAAGTTGTAGCAGTTTTTCGGTCCAAATTAGATTGTAACTCTGTCTGTCTGTCTGTTTGTCTTTCACGCCTAAACCACTGAACCGATTTTAATGGAATTTGGTATAGGCACGTTGAACCTCTATAACCGGCATAGGCTACTTTTGGTTTCGACGATAAGGTTGTGATTGATTTGGAACTGTGTTTTAATATCTCAAATCATATCTTCTAATAATCCTTTCATCTTCTAGAGCAACGAGAAGAACTTCAAGAGCGTGGTGGTCCCCCTGGTCTCCCAGCTGGTAGACAACCTGAAGAGCAAGCGCATCACAGACATCAAGGTCTACCTCGTCGGCATCACACCCAAATTCCCCTACCCCATTGTTTATGACACTGACTGTGAGTATATTGTACTTCAATTCAAAACAAAAAAAAATCATGTACGTTAAGTCAGTCATTAATGAAATAAAGTTAAAGGGGTTGCTATTTGTTACAATAATCAAGTATTTGAACCCTGCACACATATCTGGATATTGGATTGAACGTTATGTTGAAATCGCACTGTTTTTACGTCCATTTTAATACTTAATACAAAGTAACAGACTGGAACTGGACTGAAAACTAGTAGTTTTGTCTCCAGCTTATAGTTATTTGTTATATAAATATTTAGGTAATTATCTATACAGATTTAAAAAAAAAACAATATTTTTGATCCGGACATAATGCGAACAATGTCGAAAGCAACAGTTTATTTACCATTAAACTTAACCTTTTGCATGCTAAAACACTTTAAAAGTGACAATAGTAAAATGGTTGGTTAGACCATTGTTTTTCTTTGATAGATGTCTCAAATCAAACAGCGGATCATCTAAATATCTATCTTTTTGCAGTGAAATTGAAGAACGCCAAGGTTCAATTCGACGACCAGAGCCGTTACCAGAAGACTCCAGTTGTGAAGACCGGCTGCCAGAAAACCGATAAATACATTGAAATCGTCACACAGATCATCGACAATCTCAGCATTCAACTTGGTAAGTAACTTTTCAATAATATTAGTACCTATTTATACAGTTACGTGCCTATTGCAATTCTGCAGATTTTATTGTTTATAATAAACCGATAAATAAATGAAAGACATAAACAATCAGGATATTGCACTGGAACTACTGGAAGTCATTGCTTAACAAGATCATCCAATATTAATCACTTAGAAAACAAACCCCTTCAAGGTAAAGCTATCGGCCAAAATAAATTACAGCTAGATCTTTTTTGGTAATAGCTAATGTCAGATTTTTTCAACTATGGATCTTTTATATTTCTAATTTTAAAAGTGAATTTGGGCACACTAGAATGACTCAAAAAATAATTTTCATCGAAGATTATTCAACATTTCTAAAAAATACCTTACTAAAGGCAAGTTAGTATATAATAAAAAAAACACAACTGTTGGTACCTACTAAAATCTTAGAAGTTATATTAACAGAAAACTGCGTCGCCTACAACTTACTGTTACCTTAGCTGCATCTCACATGTCCTGGGCCCAAGTCCAACAATATGAGGAGATTACATTTTTCCATTTTAATCAATTATCTCTTTTTTATAGGTCTCACAAACGTAGTTGCTGGATACCACTCGGTCTTCGACTTGCCGCTGCGCGCTGGTGCAGTGAAACATACCATCAATGTCGTTGGCGAGAAATGTGTTAACCAGTTCTTCTTGGTAAGTCTTGAAATCAAATTAATTTAAGTCTGAAATTATAACTACATAAATAACTATGAATATTATAATATTAGAAATACCCAGTGCATGCAGTTTTTAAGCTATGATGATCAAAGTTTAGTTACTGCACCATCTGTAGTTTGCATTAGGACAATTATCGGAGGTATTTTTATATCCTAAATGCTATTTTTATCATTACCAAGACCTAAAAGGACTTTAAAAAGATTTTAAGTTCAATCCTTTTGTTACTGTTTAAGCTCATAATATGGGTCAAACATTTATCTTGATAGTGGGAGCAAACACAAAAGAAAACTCTAAACCAATCTCGTTTGGTGTTCTTGATAATGTTCTATATATCAATATCGTATGTACATAATATCAATTGAACATGGGCTAATGCCCCGATTCAATATTTGAAAAATATCTAAAAGCCGTAACCACTTCTCGCTATCTATCTACTATTTTCTTTACCTAAAATAAGCGATCGCTTTCTAATGCCCGGATCCAATATTTGAAAAAACGATATGTTCTAGCTACTTACGTATCCGTATTAGCTACAAATAGTAAATAAATTGTACGAGGCGTAAGCTAAAAACGACCGACGAACGACTGATTACAGCTGTATGGAAAGGTATTATTTAACGACTCTTACAGGCCTAGCATACGCAATGCGACTAAATTCTACCGCGCTCTTAACAAACGTCAAAATAGATTGAAGTCAGTGCGTCAGCTGCCGATTGGTTGAAAATATGAGTGCGGTGTGCAATTGCCAATCAACAGTATCGAAATTTTTGTCGTCTCATGCGATAAATTTGACATATTGCGTATGCTAGGTCTTTTTGTCGGTTGGAAAAAACGAATTATAATTTTTGACACATTAGGTAGATACGAATCGTAAAATATTGGAACAGGGCTTAATTGATTGACACGCAATTAATGCATAAAACGCCTTATTAACCTCTTTTACAAGCACTGTATTATTTGACTTAAACAATGACAATAAGAACCATTTCAAAATGACAAATCTTCTTTTAAAGGTTGAAGCACTCCGCGCAATCAGCTACAGCGTGGTATTCGATGAAATCGCGTACACCCATTCCTTGGTAGCAGTCACACCTGACCTTAAGGTCGGAAGCGGCAAGAATGCTGGTCACATTGTTGGTAAGTGATAAATTGTTTAAGCATTAACCACTAACACACATGAACTAAGAACTGACTAACAGTTTGCGCTTTCACGGGATCCATCTTAAATCCATTCTAATACTATGAATTCGAAAGTTACTCTGTCTGTCTGTCCGGCTTTCACGCCTAAACCATTAAACCGATTTTGATGAATTTTGGTGTTAATATACGTTGAACCTCTAGAACGAACATAAGCTACTTTTTTGTTTTGAAAATAAGGGGCCGAATAAACTTTCAAGGGCGATATTACCCCCATGGTAATATCGCCCTTGAAAGTTTATTCGGGAAAAATATTTTTTAAGTAAGATATATGAAATTTGGCACAAATGGCCTCAAAACCTAGATTAAAATTTTGACTACTTTTGTTTCGAATATTAGGGTAGATAGGGGTAAAACCCAACCGTGAAAATTCGCGAACGAAGTCGCAGGCACAGCAAGTATCTAGTTATAGAAAAAAATTGATCCTTATTCCCTTGGTCACGCCATCACACGTAAACGCCTGGAGCAATTCACTTTTTTTTAATTGAGTTTGTTATTAGCAGGAGAAGGTCCTTATGAAAGAAAATAAATAAATAAAAAAATATTTTTCTCATTTCTGTAACACAAGTGCTTTAGCCACTTACCACAGAATCAGAGCAATGTATGTGATGTTGTCAAATATTTATTTATTATAATATTATAAGCATCAATGGGTTGTAAATGTTAACTTTGTGTTATCTTGTTCCAGGCTTCACTGACGACCGTGTATTGTTTTTGGGTGACAAGAAATTCGGCAAAGACACAGAGACTGTAAGGTCTACACTGGACAACCCATCAGACTCTTGCGTAGACTTCGTACAATCGGTTAGTATCATTCGCGTTTACAGCTCGTTTACAGCGGGTCGTTACATTCCCTTCAATATTGAGTGAAGCGATGGCTGGCACATACGTCATGATTGTAAACGCGCGCCCGGGGACTGGTCTGCTCCAGCTTACCTCTTATAAATACTTAATATTTTCTTCACTCATCAAAACAAAACTATATGACTTGGTCCAAAGTGTCTACACAAAGCTATAAGTTATATACTACTACTGTAACTAATCTGCCGAATTTGTTACTGGTGTCTTCTCGGTAGATTAATGTTCCGAACCGACAGTAGAATCATTTTGCATTGTATCCAATGTCGATACATAACCTTTTCTTTTTAAACTGCACTTCGATATTGACCTCGTCCCACCTGATAAGTGATAATGAGGTCCTAGCTGTATTAATTGTCGCCCTTGAGCTAGGAAACTTATGTTATCACTGGACTTGTCGCCCTTACCTTGAAGGCTTGACCCCTGCTACTAATGTAGCACCCCCAGGAGCTCTGGAAACCTTACTCACGCGCAGGTACACAACAACACAGAAGTGATTGTTATTTGGCTGCGGTCTTCTATTAGGTATTCGGGCTGCTCAACTACTTGAATAAAGACACATTTCATCGATTGATTGAAGTATCGGATATTATAATAGCAAGTTTAATAAAATCGACCGAAAAATTCCAGACCGGTGGCTTCGTGTTCTCTGCAACCAATTTCCACAAGCTGAACGCCGGTGAACAGAAGCAATACCTCCAGACTGCAGCCGGAGCCATCACCCAGGGCCTGCTGAAGGAGGCGCTGGTGCAGGAGTGCGAGTGCACGTACGCCGACCCCTTCAGGGCTCGCTCCGTGTGCACCAACAAGCAGAGGAAGGAAGTGGTAAGACTTGCAAACACGGCTATTTATAAACACCAAAGACCTCGCAGGATTGTTTTACTACCATTGTCGACGGCAGGAAGGTAGTAATGCAACCTTACTTGATTATTTATTAAAAAAACATTTTTTTTTACTACCTACTCTTCAAGATTGACCTCATATTGTGTACCACCTGATGTTAAGAGGTAATGAGGTCCTAGCTTAAGGGCGACAAGTACAGGATAATAAATCTGTTACTGGACTTGTTGCCCTTACCTTGAAGGCTTGACCCCTGCTACTAATGTAGCACCCCCAAAAGCTCTGGAAACCTTGTTCACACGCAGGAACACAACAACACAGAAGCGATTGTTATTTGGATGCGATCTTCTGTAAGGTGGAGGTATTTCACCAGTCGGGCTGCTCCAGTTCGAGCGATAAATCGCTATGCCCTACTTGTCTTAAATTTATAATGTTCGAAAAGAATAAAAATATGATTTTGTTTTTTCTGCCTTTGTTTGCTCTCACGCGCTCCGTTAACAAGCTGTTTGGTTTTTCTTTGTAATTATTTCATTCTATTTTGGTTTGTGTGAACATTTATTATACCTCTTACATTTAAAAAAAACTAAAGAATATCAGTTCTTTTCGAACATAATAAATTATTTTTAATAATAATCAAATAAAGTTGCATTAATACCGGCCTGTCGTCGACAACCTATCATATAAAATGAATCTCTATTTCCCTTGATTACACCACCACGCGTGTACGGCTGGTCTAATTTCCAATTTCACCTGTAAACACTTGACTAACAATATTTTCTTTTATTACAGTCAAGAAGATGAAAACCAACGACGTACTAACAAGAAAAGATCCATGAACAATCTGTGATTCTAACGTGCCATGGATGTAACGCCTAATTTGCCAAAAAACCTATGTATTTAGAATAAAAAGTCATAAAATGTATCCAGCAGTAATCCTGCTCATATAACTCCTTTTAATAACCGCAACGAAACAGATAATACACTGGAATTAGTTCTATTTTATTTAATTAAAATTGAAATCTATTTCTAGAAAGCTTATTATCGTAACCTCTTTCAAATTGTATCAAGCTTTTTTGTATATTTCACTTGTGACTTTTTGTACTAAATACGTACTATTTTTAAGACTAAAATGTAATATTTCGGACATATAGTATAAGCGACACCCATATATATGTTCAGTATAAGGATGTCGCTTGTTCAGTCCACCTTACTCGTATAGTTTCGTATCTTACAAACTGTTATGTCTATTTATGTAATGCCGTTCCATCGCGAGGTATTAAATAATCACAAGATTTTGTATTAGAATAAAAAATATGTTATTTAACTGGTGTTTTCTTTTCTTAATTTTAATCTCTTAAGTAGGATGAATAAATCATACATTTAAGCTATTAGTTGTGTTGGATAATTCAGGGATATTTAAATTTATGGAAAATAGTAGGTAGTTCATAAAACAATAGCTTAATGAAACTTGTCAGTATAATAAAATAATAATAAGTATACACAGCAATGGTACAAAATATTTATATAAATACTTTAACTTAATCAAAATAAAAATCAAGATTTGAGAAGTAGGTAAATAAATTTATTTTAAAAAATATATTATAAAACTCTGACTTTAGCTTAAATATAATTTAGATTCAAAAACTTAAAATTACAAACACAGTCACATCACATGTATTTACAAGCCAGAACAACTTAATTTCTGTTGGAATTACAAATTCTTAATTGATTTTGGTCCCTAAGTTAACAATAATGTGGTAACTTTCAACTTAACACCTATTAAAAAAGAACAAAAAGCTCATTTAGTTGAGTGTTGACAGAACACAAGCGACTATGGCACTTACTAAAATAATATAAATGAAACATTTGATTAAAATTCGTATCAAAGAAAGTGTAAAATAATAAACTCAAATCTATAGGAAATAAATTTGACGACCTCCGTAGCCAAGAGACAAGCGTGCCGGACTTTGGCGTCGCGCTATCTCTGAGGTTCCGGGTTCGATCCCCGGTCGGGTCAATATAGGAAACAAACTTTTCCATATTGTCTCGGGTCTGGGTGTTGTGGTAGGGGAGGGGTGGCATGAAAGGGGCACGTTTTGAAAGGGACAATTAATATAACCGGTAAAATAAAATCTATTTCAAATCCATACTATTTTTGTTGTAAAGCCGTTTTAAGACAAGTTTATTCGGGGCCAACTTCATACGCCTGTAATTTCAAACATGGCGGTTTTATGCGAGTGTTGATAATGGGCTTAACAAGTTTTTTTTCTGTTATTATTTCGAACCATTTATCGAGTTTCGCCAATTGATTATCTTTTTGTGAATGACTATTTAGGATAGGCTGGACTTTCACACATACGGAAGTATAAGGTTAGTAAACTTTAATTAAAAAATGTAGATAAAGAAGTTATGATTTTCATTTTTGTGTAATATTTATCAAAGGGACACTATAAACAGTTATGTAAGGGACGCCCTTCATAGCTACATATTTCAAGGCTGTTATTTTCACTAAGCTTTTTAATATTGTTTTACTTGTCTTTAAGATTTAAAATTCCACCTAAGAGAATCCAACATTATGGAAGATGCTTTTAATTCATTTCTTTAAAAAAAACATTAATATTTTTTCAAACGCACTTTCAGTCTAAAACCAGTTATATCAAGTTGTTTTAATTGTATCATAAGTGTTTTATTTTATTTTAATTACGGATACTGATTATTACATTTTACGTGTTCGAAGAAAAGCAATAAATAAGTTAATTAGGTACACATTTTTCATTGAAATGAAGTACTGTCCCTTGCATAAATGAATGCGTCCCTTTCTATACTGGCCATTTATGAAAGGGACAAAATATATATTTTTTTAAGATGTGAAAATGAACAACTTTTAAATGTTAATAATGACAATTACTGATTTTAATTTCAGTAGTTCAATGTTAAAGGCTTCCTATTTGACTTAAACCTGTTCCAAATATTTTATCGTTTACTTACTAGAGCCACAAAATCAAAAATGTCCCTTTCTTGCCACCTCTCCCCTACCTTCGTTGTTTCTGATTTCTGTAACACAAGTGCTTTAGCTACTTACCACAGAATCAGAGCAATGTATGTGATGTTGAAATCTACATTTGACTTGGCTAAGAAAGGCAAGTAGACTAAGGCCTAATTACAATTTAATTTGTGTATTTGGTAGGTACATATTCCACGAAAGAGAATAAAAATCGGAATTTGTAGTAGAAAGCAATCATCGTAACGCAAACACTCACGTTCGCTTCGATAGAGTATTGCTGTCTTGCACAAACATTATTGCGATGTGGCAATAGCCTAACGAAGCGAATGTTCGCTATCGACACGCAAAATTGCTACTTATCTTCCTGCGGGACGAAATAGTTTACCATAAACGACATTATTGATTACAGCTTGTAACGAGCGCAAAATGGATTCATTGACCTCCGCGGACGCGGAATCCCTGCAAAGCTATACAACCCCAAACACCCGAGTTTTATCGCGAAATTTTGTCAATTATTCGGCGACATTGGCAGCAATAGACTACCCTAAAGTCTAACTGATTGCAGTCACAAAAAAAGTTTGTCTATCAATCTAAGTCCCAATTTAATTTATATAAAAGCCACTTCTCGGTATCTACTATTTTCTTTACCTAAAAGAAGAAATCCTTTCTAATGCCCGGATCCAATATTTAAAAAACGATCAGTTCTAATTACGCATAGTACTAAATTATACGAGGCGTAAGCTAAAAACGACCGTCGGACGACTGATGACAGCTGGTATGAAACTTAAATTTGAAATTATAATTAACGACTCGTAGCCGGTTGGAGAAAAACGGATAACCATTTTTGACACATTACGGATCGTAAAATATAGAACCGGGGATTAGACCGCCTAAATTATAATATATCTGTAAATTATAAAATTTCTTTAATGTTTTATGCAAAAAAGAAAGTAATTATCTATTTAACTTCGTGTTCCAGATTTCTGATATTTGGTTTCATTGCAGGCCTTCAAATGATACTACTTTTTGTTCATTAGGGGCAACGATATTCTTAGCTACATATATATATATATATATATATTATGTATGTTAATAGTAGTTCTTCCGCACCCACCGCATGCGAGTCCCGCCGCGCTGCGATGTTATCTTCACGGTCGCGCTGGCTGCAGCCTTGACCACTTCTTGGACCTTAAGAAATATCGATCGATTAGAAAAATTGCTCCCTTATTCAGAAATCTCTAAATCGATTTCTATACAGAAAGTCTATGTTTTGTCAATATCCAATCATTTAAGGAAAGAAAGAGACAGCAGTGTTTCTGAATTCGAATTCGGGTTCATATATTCTCAAGACTTGTGAAGTCATATTAAGGCGTGACGACTGTGGTAATAAATTATATTGAAATCATATCTTGACTTACATTGGTTCGCCTAGTTATATATAAATTATATAGTCCATATTAATAGATTTAGATACATAATTATGTCAATATATAATTCACCTATTATATGATTAGCATAAACATAAAATATACTAAAATGTACAATAAAACGGTTTATCTGAAAAACAACTTACACTCAACATCAAGTTCTGCGCGTTCCCAACCAACATAGACATAGCTTCTTGATCCTCTTTGAGTCCTAGAAAATATTAAAACAGCATTTAAAATACAGTATCTCAGTATCAGTATCACGAAAAACCAGTAATAAAATTAATATATCTTGCAGGAAAATGCGAAAATAAAGATTTTTTACGAAATCTCAGAATCAGTAGATCTCTAGATTATTTAAGTAAGAAGACCTGATAAAATCTACCAGTATTAGTGATATCTCGAGAGATTTTGTGAATTTTTTTGGAGGAGAGACTCTTTAACCATCATAATAACGGGCAAACACATTATCAAGCCGCCGAACGGGCGCAGATAAGATTGAATAGACCTTGTTGCTCTTTAAAGCAAAATAATTAGTATGAAAGTTTGTAGATTATGAGGTATTATTGTAGCCTACTTTTTTCCCCAAAACAGCTGGTATGCAACCAAAAATCGTACGAACCTTGGTGTCCAAGCGTCGACCCTTTCACCGTAGCCAACATCTTCAGTTGACCACTGATTGTTGGAATCCTTTCACAGACTTGCAGGAGATTCTAAAAAGTGAGATACAATTAATAGATTCAAAAAGCATGTCAGGACTATACATTTGAAAATGTGTGCCACCCTAATGTCTAGATCATATCGAAACCTTGGTAGAACACGGTAACAATGATCAACCGCCTGAAAAAAACAATTAATAAAAAAACTGGAAGTTGTTAATTCTTGTAAAGCCCATGCCTCAAAAGAATAGAGTATATAGGTTATATCTTGCAGACGAAGACAAGTTTAGAGTAATAATAATAGAGCTAGACCATTTTTAAATGCAAAAAATATCTTAAAATGGCTCTCCTGTAAAATTGCAAAAACTGCAATTGTGCCTTTGTTCTACTAAAGGTGTGAATGAGCTGTTTTTAACGTAACGTCCAGTTACATGCTATATTATTTAAGAACTTGAGCTCTTGTGACGTGCCCATAAGGTTCACTATAGAATGTGTACTACTCACAGTTTTTATTCTAACGTCGGTACACTCGTGGGCTAGCTTCCGGGCAAGGTCAGCTACTTCGTGGGACTCCACCACTATCAACTTGGTGGTTGCAAGCAGCTCACGTTTTCTATCTGCAAAGACATTATATAATTGATTACCTCTATGATATAATACTAAGCGTTCTTTGCTTGACAATGGTTGCGAGTTCGATCGCGACTGTCAATGAGGGTGTACGAAATATCCACTAGATGGCGCTTCGTCAGCGTGATTTCCGGTTAAAAAATACTCGTCTATCTTTCTACCAAATATCATCTAATTCCATTCAAAAGTTTTTGCGCGAAAGAGATACAAACATGCAGACATTTTTTATGAATCATACATTCTTACTAACTTTCGCGTTTATAATATGAGTAGTACCTATATTATGTAGCGCCACCACTGGAATAGGTTTGCTTAACACAAGCTCTTAAGCTACTTACTTTGCCATCAAGCTGTCTGCTATTTATTAATGCGGAGATGTTTTTTTTTCAGTTTCTTTAAAATATTTAATGAATATATAGAAGATTACCTGTATTCATGTAGTCAGATAGTTTAGCCATAAGTACAGCCATTCTCTTTGCTACGGCCACAATCTCGTTGTCGCGCGCTGACCATTCACGCACAGCTGTGTGGAGGTCAAATGCAGCAGCCTGTTAAACAAAAAAAGATATTTAATTTATAAGATGAAATAAATACTTTGTGTTCAATGTGCAGCGATAAATTTCAAGTTATAAGATAGCTAAATTGTTCCGATAAACGCCGGAGAGATCGTGCTAAATATACCCAACAGATTGTAAATGAAATATGTAATATAATGCCACACATTCTTAAATTTCAAAGTCATCACACAAAGCATGGTAAGCAGAACTTAAACCGTAGTACATTTATTTATGTAAAATAGTTATTTAAAACAGAAATTCCCCTAGTTTTGGGCTTCTGTTCAAGACACAAGGTATAGAAGAAGTATAAAATTAGTTACAGGAAATCCAATCACATCTGTACAAAAGTAAATACGTTAGTTACTTACAAATATGGGTTGGTCCGCTCCTTGTTGTTTTTTGAAAATCATTTCTCCTCCAAGTACAGATTCAACTTCACCAGTTGTTCGCAAAATCTGAAATAAATGTATGACAGTTTGGATGCATGCATGTATAGATGCTTCTTATTCTGTTACGCATAAACTAGTGGATATCTTTAGAGGGAACTTGGTAGCTAGAATATACTAGAATAACGTATGAGATACTTTTTTAATTCCGTAGGAATAAACGAAATATGTAGTATGGTCTTTATGGAACTACATTGCGGTTATTATCAAGTAAGTATTTTGCTATCATATTGATAAGCTAAATTTTCACTATAAATTTAATCACGTAACTGAAAACGCATATGGAATACAAATGTAGGCCTTAAATAAAGTATCTTTAACGTTTTAACTAAATCACTGCAATATAGAATTACAGTCATCATTTATTTAGATGATATCATAGTTAATATCTATATTTTTCATAAAACATTCGATTAGGAATTTTTTCGTCTCATATTTACATACCTCGGCAGTGGTATCTTTCCAATCCGGGATGCGACTCGGCCGAGCATTAGGCGAAGGCACTGCAGCCTTTAACCTTTCTTTAGCTTCTTTCAAAGCCTTTTGGAGCTCTGGGTCTCGTCTGACATCGTTAGATGACAAACTCACTGTTATTACACGATTCGCTAACCTAAGACAAGACAAAAAAAAATTAAACCTACTGCCTTCATGTTGAACTGGTTGTATTCTTTAAACCGTGAGTTTACTAAATGATGCTGAGAATAAAATATAATTCACTCACTTGGTAATAGCCATCGATGCATAAGCGACCTTCTGAGGATCATTGTTATGATTTGTTTCTTCTCGCATTTTTTGCATCGTTTCACCTGAAAAAGAATGAAAATGACCATGAATGTGAAGAGTAAACAATATCGGCTAATATTTTCACATAATTGATATCAGATTTCCAGACACCATTATCTTTCGCGTAAGGACTAATTTTATTAATGTAGTGGTTGTCTTGATTGACTGGTAGTGAATACCGTACATAAGGCTGTAAGAGCTGCACTTATCTTTATGCACAAAATATTAATTAAATGTTTACTTAAGGAAATTTAAGATCTTGCTAAACGACTTTTACAATGTCAGCTGCTGTGTACGGTCTATCAACCATTTTTTTTGCGTTCAACTTAGAATATTTTATTTGCTTGAAAAATTGAATAGATGGCAATGGAAAGTTAATTTAATTCCACTGTAACGTGTCATAGACTTTAACTCTTAGGACCAAATCGTATATAAAATGTTTTGCCAACTTTACGTAGACATTCCAAATGAAATCAATTTCTTACGACCAAAGTATTTATTTAAAACATTACCAGCAGTCTGCACAAACTCCATGGGGTCAACGGCCTGGTCGCATAGACTTCGTACATTCGCCAACGACTCAGCATACTGGGCCAGTAACTTTTGATAATGTTCAATCGCAGCCTGAAAAAATACACAACTAAAAGTAAAAACAAAATGTACGAATTTACAAACTAACATGTCTATCTAATATTTTACAGAGCTAAGTCATCCATCATTGAAATCAAGTTATCTTTACCAATATAAGTACTGGCTCAATCACTACGTTATATGCCTGTTGGAGAACACAAATGCAAGCTATCTTCGAAATATTAAAGATACTTTGCTCGATCTTAGAACCCTTAGATCATTAGGACTAGATCACTAGACTTAATTGAGGGGTTCAATTTAATGTCGCCAAAATGAAATTAAAATAACAAAAACATAATTAGGATGTTCACACCATCCATCATCATCATTTAAAGGTAGCAATACCGTAAATAAGATCGCTTACATGTTGATTTTTTTTGCTAATTTATCTTTAAAATGCTATTTTGAAATGAAATAGTCTGAAACAATTGAATAGACAATGTATTGATACGAAAAATTGCCACGTCATAGGTTGCTTTTTACGTAGAAAATCTATTAAATAAATCGCGTTTTGATAGGTACTTAAAAGTATTTCAGTTGACTAGCCAATCAACGTCCATAATATACTCACTATAGGTCTTAAACAAATAGTCTGTATACTTATCTAAGTATCTTGTCGATTTATGACGAAATTTTCTATATTGTCCGTGTGTTGTGGGTCCGTAGTTTTTACACAAGCGCTTATGCTACTTGCCACATAATGAGAGCAATGTATGTGATGTCCAATATTTATTAACTTATATACATTACCTTCAATAAATAAAAAAAATATATTAAATGACTTACTTGATCATCAGGTGAGCCGACTCTTTGTTGAGCTGCTTTCACCAGCATTGGCGCAAGTAGTTCAGTCTGTAATAATGACTCACAATTATTTTTTATCTTAACAAAGCGTCACAAAAAGAACTTCCTTTTTATCAATACTATTTTCTATACCTGAAGGCTGATAGCGATAAACTGCTGAAAATGTGATAAACTGAAAGATATGTCTATGTTCAGCCTTCAGCTAACACGATGATAATGATGAATACGAGACTGGTGTTAAATATTCACCTGGTCGTTGCATTGTGGTTCTGAGACAACCTTGCTACGAAGGTAGAGTGGCGAAAAAAGTGGCACTAAGCTACGAAATCTCGATGGGAGCACGTCTTTCAGCTGATAATGATGAATACGAAAGGGGAGTTTTTTTTATATTGCACTTCGAGCTTAACCTCATCCCACCTGATGTTAAGTGGTAATGAAGTCCTAGCTTAAAGGCGACTAGTACATCATAATAAACCTGTTACTAGACATGTCGCCCAAACGTTGAAAGTTTGACCCATGCTACTTATGTAGCCTTGAAACCCTTACACGCAGGAACACAACAACACAGAAGTGATTGTTATTTGGCTGAGGGCTTCTGTAAGGTGGAGGTATTCCGTCAGTCGGGCTGTTCCAGTTCGAGCGATGAATCACTGCCTCTCTTAAAGTATGGTAAAGGGTGTACCTGGTCGCTGCACTGGACGAGGTCCTGCGAGAGCTGGGGGGTGCCGCCGCCGGCGCTGGCCACGAAGCGCGCCGTCTTCGTGACGCGCCCCAAGTGCGCCAGCAGCTCAGCTATCTTGCGCTCGAGGAGGAACTTGCGTTTGCTCACGTCTGCATAAAAGTACAAACATGTGAGAACGGAGACACATTAAATAATCTGCACTAAAACGTTACCTATTTAGGCGTCTCCGGAATACCAGCGCTGTGTCAGCATTAATGTCGTCATATAGAAGTAATTGGGACCTAATAAGGGTGTTCGCGTTCTAAAAATCCCCTAGATGGCGATACATAGGCGATGGGTCTAACTGCTACGTAATTGATTATGGTTTACATGACATTAATAAGCAATCCACCATGATATTTATATCACCAATTACATAGCAGTTGGACTTCCCGCCTGCGTATCGCCGTCTAGTGCATTAATGCGCGAACTACCTCATTATGAAGAGAGGAAAAAATAAGAAGATTTTCCGTAATAGACTATCGTTTTAATAAGTGCGTGAGCGGACATTTTGTGGCGGCCACCATCTTGGACCAATTTCCATTAAACATAATAGGATACCACCCGAAAATTAAAAATAAATTCAAACCCCTGTTTAGCTAGCTGTGTAGATGAGTGTTCAGATATTATAGGTTAGTTGTTACACACAACAGCAGCAGCAGTTATTAGCTAGCATCTGCTCAGATATTACTGAAGTAATGAATTTCCAGATATTACTCTTAACTTGTAGTGTATGGAACTTATTGACATTTTTAACTGTTCAGAAGTATTTGGTCCCTTTGTCTGCTCCAATATATCTGATTTAAATGATATAGATGACAACTGTACCTTTCTCAGCATCAGCAAGGACGTCCAAGTCAGCCAGGGGCTCTTCGCCTTCCAGCAAGTCTTCCACGACCCTGGTCACGACGCCTCGCTCTATGGCCTTCTTCAGTTCTTTGAGCCTCTCTAATATAATGCTACAAGAAGAAAAAATTAGGTAATATTATTACAGATATCGTACGCCTGGACGACAGGTTGTAGTGCACTTTTAACCTATCTAAGACCTGGAATGTAACTGATAACCTAACGTTATACATTTTTGATTGATTGATTGATTGATTTAAGAAGCAAATGAAAATTAATGGAGACCGCGAATCGGTTAGCGTAGTGTAAGACGGGACTGCAATCCCGCAGCTACGTGATACCGTGATCTTATAAACTATTAACTATTAACAAGATATAAATCAAACGAGCTATTGCCAGCGCCTTCGCTTAAGAAGTATCCTATCTAGACATAGATCTTAAACTTATCCAAACCCGTTCAGTGGTCTTTACGAAAAAGAATAATAAACATACCTCTAGACATCCATACATTCTTGTCGCGTTTATTATGTATATAGCATAAACAGAATGACGTCGAAATTATGATTAAAACTCAACTTGAATAAAAATTACATATTTTAAACAATCGCAAAACTGGTTGCGCAATAAATACCTGGATTTTTCCTGATCGTATTTCTTGTTGCAATCTTCCACAAGAACTTTGCATTCTGCTATCAATTGTAAAAGTTCTTCTTGTTCAGCACCCTTTAAGTCATCAGCCATCTAAAACAGAACCAGTCCATTTTAATAATAGTTTCGGAGAAAGCATACACCCCTGACGCACTCCTATGCACTAAATACTTTCTTTAGTTATTTTAAAGTACTGACCATACAAATAGTATTATTCTAATATATTAACACGAACAATAATTTAGTATTTTGAAAAAAGCTTACGTGTAAGAAATAAATCTAAAACTTGTACAGATTTTAACTGAATCATTTGCTTTCTAATAGTCTATATTATAATTTCTTAATTCTTAGCTAGTAGGTAAAGTTACTGTCGTCAAAATTATAAAATACAATTTTACCTTTTCACCAAGCGTAATGAGATTTTTAGCAGCTTGGTCGCCAGCCGCTTTTACATCCGTCTTGAATACAGGTTTTCTTAACCATTTGTTCGCCAAATCCAGTCTGTAAGATATATAATTCATTTAGAGATATTTGTCCGTGTATATTATAAATTCTCAATTTCTTTCGATAAATCGTGTATCGTATATAAATATATAAATCGTTTTACTTTATGAGTGTCTTGAAATTAATTTATATCCGTTAAAATCTAAATTCTATTTATTAAACTTACTGAATTTGCACGTAACTCTTCTTGGGCACATCGTCCTGAAAATTTAAGGATTTACCGACACATTAGTTCAAACATTTTTAGTAAGGGTTCTATGACTTTTTTTTCCAGAATCATAAAAAACTTACTTCTTCATGATCCGATTCCGTCTTCTCGAGAATATTTGCTCGTTTTCCATTTTCCCTGTAATATAGTAAACATTTAGCATTATATTTTCATCAAACATTTTTAGAATAAAATACTGACCTGAGCTAATGCTAGAAGCCGCACTAGCGAACTATGAATATTTTTACAGAAATATAATATATTTTTAATATCAAGTATTAGTACAGCTCTTTACGACAGAGGGCACTTACTGAAGGCTAAGAGGTTGATACAACAGAAAAATTCATAGCTTTTTTTTTTTACGGGGGGAAATGCTTGATGCACCTTACCGCCACCCTGAGGGAGGGTGGCGGCGTGTGTGGGACTCCCTTCCTACCAACCAACCCGGTGTACCCACTAAAACCCCCCGGTTGAACCCTCATCGCCTAAATGGCGGCGCTGTGGGAAATCGGCTCAGCCTTTACTTCCACAGAGCTTTACTTCCACAGCGCAAAACAATAACTTGTGGTAAGCTTAGTTGGAAAAGCAGGACGCGCGGTACGTGAAGGTCGTGGGTTCAAATCCTACGCCGAAACACGACCTTATTACCTCAAAAATCGTGTTATCTCTTAAATCAATGTTACCTACAGACTTCTTATGAGTCATACGTTATGTTTATTATATTCTTTTTAATTTGTAAATTTGACTTTCTTGCTCTTCTACTTTTACCTTTCATTCGATCTGTACATTTTTCCCATTCTAAGTTCCTTATCCCTCTCCCTTCCCCCCTTACCAAATCATCATTGATTTAAATACAGGAAGATATTTAAATCACTATCCAAATTTTGATATTGTAATCTGTAGCGTAAATTAGTATAAACAATATTTTTCTTTTAGTATGACTTAATAATAAAATATTGAGATATAGCATTACAAAATTATACAAAAAAAAGGCGCCGCGATAGTCACTCTTACAAATTGATATGTCAGACGAATCGAATAAATTGAAAATCTGCTATTATCACTTGGTGGTAGCTTACTTTACGCTATTGATAAGGGCGTCGATGGCGTCCAAGATGGCCTTTCGGCTGGTGCCGTACGTTACCCACGTCATGGGGTCAACATCCTCTGATGCCTTCACCTCGCGCAACAATGACATCATGTGGTTGCTTAGGCTCCTGGAATACAACGTAAAGGATTAAAGGTACTTTATATGTTTCTTTGTAATTTATATGTTCAAGTGTGTATACATTTGTTACACAAATTCTTTCGCCGTTCAATAGCTGCATTGATCCTCAATAACATAGGTTATTTTTATTGCTAGAAAAAGCATAAAAGGTCCTAACCCACGCGTACGAAGTAGCGAGCGCCCGCTAGTCTACAAATATAGATAGATAATACGTTTATTTGTACCAAGACACAAACAATAGCTGATATATTTTAAAGATATAATTATATAAAAAAATAAAATCGAATGTATATGTCGCAGGAATTTTGAATTAATCCGCCGTTTACAAATGGCGTTGTCTGTTTAAAAACGCTCGCTGTTATGTAATATGCCGAATGCGAAATCAGGCAAAATGACAACAGTTGGATGTAGTTTTGGGGTGACCATGAATAAAACACTGTTTGGACAAATTAGACTTTTCAGGTTTCGGTTCTTTTTAGATACCTACTTCATTAAAATATTCAAGTAACAAAAATGACTTTCATTGAACATCAATTACTTAACCTAAAGTTAATTGAAGTAATTACCGATTCCATTGGTTAGGTTAGTGAATAAAGTGAAGCGGAAGCCGAGCGAGCGGAGCGAGCGTACCGCGGCAGCGGCCGGCGAAGCGCCACGTCTAGCTCATTTGTAATAATATTATATTAATTAGAAAATAAAACAGTAGGAAAGCCATTTACTAGGGATTTCATATTTATTTGAAACATTCCATATTTATAACACTATTAAATGTACTGTTCTTTAGTTTTACAAATTTCAATAATACTGTCCTTTGCAAACCAAATTTTATTGTCATTCTAGCTTTGTCAAGCTATACTTCAATTTGCCGCGTCATTATACATAATGACATTTTGTCCCCGGCATTTTACAAACCAGCATTCGTTTTTAAACTGATGACGCCGTATGTAAACGGCGGATTTACTCAATATGCATGCGACATATACACGATATTCATCTGTCAAATGAAAATGTCTGATCAAACTGAAAACTATCTATTTACAATTACATAAAAAAACACAATAATCAAACACAAATACCTACTAAACCTGATACTATCATACACATATACATACACACAAACACACACACACACACACACTCTCTCTCACAAACACTTACGCATTCACATACTTTTTAGCCTATTTAACTTAAGCCTTACTAACTCTAAATTTACGAAATCTTTTACTCCGAGGTGGTGGGAGCCTGATGACCTGTACTACAGATATTACATATCTATCACAGGCATCATTCTCACACAATACATATTCTATACTTTTCTCTTTTTGTATACATATTCATTATATTTGTCACCTAAAAATTGTATATGTGTGAATTGTGATGAGGATAATAAAGATTTTATTATATTATTATTATATTATCTGTATATATAAAAGAAAGTCGTGTTATTTACACTATTTATAACTCAAGAACGGCTGAACAGATTTGGCTGAAAATTGGTGGGGAGGTAGTTAAGAACCAGGAGAAGGACATAGGATATTTTTATATTAATTTCTTTTTGCTTTTTTGTTAAGTCATTTAGGCAATAAATAAACAAAGGCGGAACAAAGTTCACCGGGTCACCTAGTTAGTGATACAAAATGAAAATTGCTCAACTATAGGTTCACCAGTGCCAAACCACTGATTTTCAGCAGTACGTACGAGAGCAAGCGCAATATGTCTAAATATATTTTTTTCTGTCAACAATGTATGTATTACTTTTGAAGGATTCAACTAAAAATGTTACCGCGAGATGATTTAAGATAAGACAGGTAGGGCATAGTGATTTATCGCTCGAACTGGAGCAGCCTGACTGGTGAAATACCTCCACCTTACAGAAGACCGCAGCCAAATAATAATTACTTCTGCGTGTGAATTAGGTTTCCAGAGCTCTTGAGGGTTATTATTCTATACTTGCCGCCTTTAAGCTAGGACCTCATTGCCACTTAACATCAGGTGGGATGAGGTCAATCTTGAAGTGTAATATAAAAAATATATACAGATATTTATATGGTAGTCTCAAGCCTCTTTTTCAATTATCGTAGGTCCAAAAGCAGTTAGCATATAGCATGTATCAGATATTCAGATATTCCAACATATAGTTATAGGTTCCGAACCATTGGTAGCAACATAGAAAATTTTAACTACGGTTGGTGCGACCTAATCAAAACGTCGGGCAGTAAGTATTTCGTATTAACTATTAAAAATGGTGTCGCGTTTTGGCCCCTAAACTTATTTTAAATGTGTTAAATGGAAAGCGAAAGCCTTCAATTCTTACTGATGTAACCTAATGAATAAAAAATATTGATTTTGATTGACTTTGAATTGTTTGTGTGTCTTGGAGTAAATAAACGTATTATTTATCTATTTAAACTTGTAGACTAGTGGCCTAGTGGAGTAGGACCTTTTATGCCATTTTCAGCACATAATCCAAATAATCTGAAATAGGATGGAACAGCAGTGGGATATATTTGGCTGAAAAAGGTTGTTTTTTTTGTAAATGTCCTCAAACCTGGAGTTGTTCATGATCTCATCGCATCTGGCCCTGGTCTCCGAGGTGATGTTCCTCGGCTCTGGTGCCTGCGACGCGTTTTCCACTACAGCATCAACCATCCTAACGGAGTCCACCAGTCTTGTCGCCCAGGATGTTATTTTGGCCTGTAAATTATTACTTAATCTTCATCGATTTTTATAATTTTTATAGTGTTTAACGCCAGTTTTTCATGAGAAGCATTTAAAACTACGACACCTAACAAAACAATGACGTAAGAATATAAAGACGAGTTGAACAGCTTGTACTACAACGTCTATTTTTAACTTTACTTTTTGATAAATATTAATCACTTTATGTTGTAAAAAATATACCATATCTTTATCTTTATTTAACCCCAACCCTTCAAAAGAGACGTTATGGCTCTAACGAAAAATTATAACTGTAGTTGTGTCGCAATGACACTCACGACCTCATACGAGAACTATGCGTACTACACGTAACGTTATCGCAAGTAAACGGGTTCTTTAAGATTATTTTCAGATATTTAACTCAAACAGCATATTTTGCAAAAGTGACAGTGTCGCACCAAGTGTGCGAAATGTGCAAAATGTTATATAACTAATTTGATTTCCCTAATATATTTGGATTTCATTTAAAATTGCTCTTTTTCATTTCCCTTCAATTACATAATAAAGGTGTCATCAAATTCTAAGAATTTAGCGAGTCTGCATATGGCATAAATGTTTAGTTGTGAATTTTATGGTAACATAATACGAACAAAGAATTTCAGCTTCATAAAGCAAGATTATTTTTAAGCAACATAATTTTGTATATTTATAATTGTTAGGACGTTTCATCTAATAATTTATGTGCAGGTGTGTAAAAGTGTGTGTGTGTGTGTGCAAGCAAGCAAAAACAAGCCAACTAAAGATAAAGGTATTGAATTGATACAGTTACCCGTCCGATAAAGAAGAAATTTATGAAGATATCGTATTTTAACAGGTATTATGAAATATTTTAGTTAACTTCCCAGTCAACATTTTTATTATCAGACCAACGGAACCTTCTATGTCTACTTACTCTATCAGGGCAGTTCTCGTTAAGGACAGCGTACAGAACTTTCGCTTCATCGTCTATCCTGGGCCCGGCGGCCGCCAGCTGCTCCCTCACCACCACATTCTTGGTCTTCTCCCGTGCCTCCACTATCGACTGCTGGAGGTCCACTATCTGCTTGCTGAGGGCCACTTCCTCCGCTTTAGCCTACAAGTACAAAATACTATGTAAGACGGTGCTTTACCGCGGCCTCAGTTTTTCTGAAGCGTTTTCTATAATAGACAGATAGATAGATACACCTTATTGCACAGAAAAATTTACAGACATAATTCAAGTACAATTTAGGCAGTCTTGTTGCTAAAAAGCAATCCCTTTCAGACAACCTTTAGGTAGAGGAAATAGTAGATATCGAGAAACTGGATAACTTTAAGGCGAAATTCAACCTTCTAAGCAAATATGTGGCGAATTAGGCCTTATCTAAGCTTACCATCAAGCGTGATTGAGGTCAAACGTGAGCCTTTTTCATTACGTATATTGTCTTAAATAAATTAAATTTACCTTTTTGAAATTGGTGCCTTATTTTTATTAGCCTTTAAAGTCCGGTTTTAAAGAATTCTTTAAAAAAATATTTAATTTCATGCAACTCTTGTTTTATAACACTTTTCAAACAAAGTTCAAATATCACACCTACAAAGTTAACTGCAATGACATCACTTCAGTCCACTAGTTTATATGGAGCGTTTATTGTAGAACTTAAAACTGTTAATTCAAAATTACGATGTATCGGGACTTTTAAACAGAAACGGAGTAATTATTCAGCATATTTTCTTGTATAAGAAGGTCAAGCATTAACAAAAGGAAATATTTCGTAAAATTAGGCAGCTTCGCTATATGTGAACGCACCTGTTCCACGTCGGTCCTGATGATCCTGCGGCAGGTGTCCTGAACAGCTTCTGAGAGGTTCATGACCCTGGAAGAGTCTACGAACCCATCCTGAGCGATCTCTTTGTTCTGGTCCGCTATCGAGAGCTGTAAGGAACGTCATACAATTACAAATATTACCTGGATAATCAATCAAATCTTTCTTTATTAAAGGAGGGTTTATTTTGTTTTTTTTTTTTATAGTAGCACAGTATATTGGCTTCTCCGAGCCTAATGGTAAGCAAGATAGGAACTCACATCGCGATGACAACGGATTTGATACCGAAATATCCTATCCGTTAGCATCGCCATACTGGCCCGCAAGATGTTTCTTCACGCTCCTTTTGAAGGAATCCATGTCAAAAGACGGAGGAAACATATGAAACGACTTCCACTTCTTTATGGTCCGGCAAAGATAAGAGTTACCAATTTTTTTTTGTTCGTGATGGAATATTTTCCACGGTAAAGCGACGGCATCGTTGGCCGGCTCTTGTGGTTCTCACATAATATTAATGTTACACTTTTTGATCACAGTGCAAAGTTATTCTACTGCCTCTTCGAAACCTTTATCTACCGAGAAGACGCCGGTAAGAAACTCAGCAGATTAGATTTTCGATAAAATATTTTACATGTATTTCATGACTTTCGATGAGGAATTTTCGTACTAAATTCAATTCGAATAACTTCAGAAAAGACAATGTTTAATACTAACTTTGACCCCTCGTTTTAACCACTTGGGGTGGTAAATTTACAAACATGCAAAATGTCTAACTCCTATAGTTTAGGCCCTGCGTTGATAGATCAGTCAGTCAGTAAACTTTCGGGTTTATACAACTCGTCAGCTTCAGATGAAATGAAAATTGCCTTATTTTACTAGCATGTAATTAACATGAAAAAGGACTGATTCAGTAGGGGTGACTACCCCTACTGAATCAGTCCCCACAGTCGTGGGGGGATGTGCAGGGGGGTAACGCAAGGTCGCGTGATAGACGTTCGCTCACCAGATAAGCACAGTGAGTCGCGTACTCCGCGCTGTTGCAGACGGCCGAGCAGACGTAGCCGAGGGTCCGGCAGAACTCCTCGCGAGGCATCTGCTCGTTATTGTTCAATTTCTCTGCAAATAACAAAACGTTTTAAGCGGACTGGCAGGTAACAAGTGATTGTAAATTTAAGAGAGGCAGAGGCGTAGCAATTTGTAGTTCCAAGTGGAGCAGCCTGACTGGTGAAATACCTCTCCTCCAGAAGACCGCAGCCGAATAACAATCACTTCGGTGTTGTTGGCTTCCTACGTGTTTGTAAGGTTTCCAGAGCTCCTGGGGGGGCTGCCGCATTAGTAGCAGGGATCATGGGTGCATTATAAAAAAAAGCTTTCAGATAAAGTGACTAAATAATTTAAATCTAAGTTATGTTAAAATCATTCACAAATAGAAAGAAAGAAATAATTATGTTTATTGAATGACATGCCATATAGTTAATAGAACAGCAATTTTAAAATTGAAATTATGAATAAGTAATTATAATATTGGGCAACATCACAAACATTCTTCTGATTCTGTGGTAAGTAGCTTAAGCACTTGTGTTACAGAAATCAGAAACAACGACGGTACCACAACACCCAGACCCGAGACAATGTAGAAAAGTTCGTTTCCGATATAGACCCGACCGGGGATCAAACCCGGGACCTTAGAGATGGCGCAACGCCAAAGTCCGGCTGGCCTCTCGGCTGCGGAGGTCGTCACGCAAGTCTATACTCACGCAGGACATCTCCCTGGCTGTGCAAAGCATCACTGCACTCCGCGTAGGGCATCGCAGAGGAAGGCTGCAGCGAAGACTGCAGTAGGCTCTGCTGCAACTGCAGACTTCGCATCAGCTCGTTGCACTCCCGCTGCACTTTGTTACTGGGAGCTGTTATACGCACCTGATGAACATAAATCCGTACAATTATAAATGCTAAAGTAACTCTGTTTGTCCATCACGCACAAGCAAAAAAAAATTTTTGATGAAATTTGGTATAGGTATACGTTGAACCTCTAGGTGTATGAGGTCGATCTTGAAGTGTTATATAAAAAACCTTTTGATTTTTTTTTTCGTGCAAAGCTGCGGTCTGGTTACCCTTCAGAATAGTTAGTTAGTTGATCAACAGTTACGAGTAAGTAGTTGTTGGAACGATATATAAACTTACCAGTTGATTGATAGCGTCATTGAGAAGTCGACACGCATCCAGGAGACTCCTTCTAGACGCGTAGTTATGCGGCTCCTGTGGAAATTATAATATAATATAATATTTAGATGAGAGAAACATTCACTTGTACATTAAGTGGCTTTAGTTCGTGAACAACTCCGTACCTTAATCGATTTTTATGATTTTTATAGTGTTTTGCGCCGCTCTAGCGAACTTTAAATATTTTAAAGAAACAGAAAAATTCATTTCCCCTTGCGGTGAGGGAAAATTTCATCGCCTACGATAACTAGCGGTTAGCTCAGTTGGAAGAGCAGCACGCGCGATACGTGAAGGTCGTGGGTTGGATTCCCTTGTATTAAACTTTTAACCTTGTCACATTAAGTCATTGTCTATCTAACTTGCTTAGTTACGCGGAGATTTGGTACGAGAAGGTACTTCCATCCATCCATCCATCAGCCTCTTTTTGTCCACTGCTGGACATAGGCCTCCCCTACAGAACGCCACAACGCGCGGTCCTGCGCTATCTGCATCCAGCGGCTCGCCGCACTTGGGTGTATACAAATTAATGATGATGATAATAGTTAGTGACTCGCAGGCTATTCAAATAATTAAACACAACCAAAAAATCAAATAAATATAATTTTAAGCGGTTCGTCCTTTTAGCGTCCACCGAAATACAACCTAATATAGTGTTCTAATGATAAGAATAAATTGGGATCTTTCGAAACGCTTTAGTATTATTGGCCCAGCTAACTTTATGCTCTGTTTCAGCATAAAAGATAGGAGCCAATCACTGGTATTCAGCATGTTATTATTATTAAGGCCTAGTTACATTTTAAGGCGATGGACTGTTTTCTCGAAGGTTTGGGACTAATAATTGCTGAGGCCCTTTAAAGGAAATGTATTAATTGCGACCGCCCGTTCGACTACAAGAAGCTACAAGTAATTGCAATGAGGGTCTTTCTACAATCAAAATCCTTTTATTATATGTATAGTAAAATTCTTTTATTACATTTAAAATACATCAGTAATATTCATGAAACGTCTTACAGTATGTCCTAATGCGCAACGTGCTTAACAAGAATTTAGCAAACTTGCGAGTTACTACTTCCGGAAGTACAGTATGGGATAACAGGGGCCAGAGGGCGCCACGAGCGCGTCGTGAGATTCGCGCGCCTTCCCGTTACAGGGATTAAGTAGTTAAAGATATTTTGTTCTAATTTGTTATAATTTTTAATGATAATTATAATAAATAATGTAACGAAAGTTTAAAGAATAAACTCAAGTGTTACGCATGTAAACATACTCATTCACATAAATTCCAAGAGTACCTATTTTCGTCACAATGTCCTTATTCGTCTTTGTAAGCACCGATCTGCACGTTTAAATCACAAAACTGTTGCGAATCGTTGATCACTCTCAAAATGTCCAACTTCGCTTGCGTCTGTAAGTTTTCCGGTATTTTCTTGAAATCCTTCACTAAAGACAAGAAAAATAGCCTATCTTCATCGTCTTCAACATCCTTTCTTTCTTTCTGTTTACTTAAAACTCCAACTGATTCACTGACAAGTCTACTTTCGTTCTTCTTTTTTCTTCTCTTCTGTGGCAATGGAGAATGTGACTGGACATCTTCATTCGATGTGACCGTGTCATCTTCGTCTGCACACATCGTTGCTTGGCCATCGACATGGTTAACCGTCACCGTATCTTTCATAAACCATAGATTATCATAGAATGCGTATTGGACCTTCTTCTTGGCTGCAGATCCTCTGGTCTCCTTAGCTTTGTGTGCTTTTACGAAAGAATCACGAATGTTCCTCCACTTCTTCTGAAGAGTCACACCTGCAAGACAATACAGATATCGAGCTTATTTTGATTCTACTGCTACTGATATTTTAACATTCAAATTCAAATTATTTATTCCACGATATCGCATTATTAAGGTCTTACATAATACAGGTCTACATGCGACGTCTTGCAATTAGTTAAAACTAATAAAACTTAAAGAAAACAAAAACTAAAATATGACAGGCTAAACAAAAGGAACAAATAGAATTAAACACTTAAATACCTAGAGACAGCCTATACGATCACCAGCGGTCAGGTCAGCCTACCAAACTTTTTGGGTTTCAATTATTAAATTTGCCATCAAAACATTATTGTAAATTGTAGTAGCTTTTTTTTAAATATATATATCTTTATACATAAAAGAAAGCCGTGTTATTAACACTATTTACCTATAACTCAAGAACGGCTGAACAGATTTGGCTGAAAATTGGTGGGAAGGTAGTTTAGAAACAGGAGAAGGACATAGGATTTTTTTATTAATTTCTTTTTGCTAACGGGCATGAAAATTGACGACGAAAGTACTGGATACCTTGAGGAATAGGATACTTTTATCCCGAAAAAAAGCGTGCAAAGCCGCGGACTACAGTGCTTCAATAAATAAAATGTCACTTACCGAGTTGTTTCCTTTTATTCCGTGGCAAATCCGCGCCGTATACATCAATCAACTCCTCCCAAGCTTTGCTACGAACATTTTTCTCTGAATGTTCAACGCATTTCGTGTTCCATATCGCCGGCCTATTTTGCACTTCAGTTATAAACTTTTCCGTATCAAAATCCATAGTTATCAGCATGTTTGTATCGGAACTGCGTGTGAAGTGGTGGAGGCGTGCGTCGTTTAAGGCGGCTACCGCAAACTATTTTAGTCCGCGCAGTGCGGGCACAAACCGTCCGGCTAACCGACGCACCAGTAAACAGCAAAATTATATGCGCTAACTCAGTAACTCAGATAGAGATAATAATGATCTTTGCATTGCATGCGTGTTACACTTGCATTTTAAAAACATTTAAGTTGATTTTTTTTATTTACTAAAAATATTCGGATTCAATCTTGTTTTAGACTTTCACAGAATTTTTATTTAGTCAGAGACCGCTTTTGTTTTTATTTGAAACAATAAAATAATTATAAACTATTAATTTTCCAATATTGTTCAATATTCTTCTAAGACACTAAAATACTTTTCTTACTTTTTAGGGTTCCGTACCTCAAAAAGAAAAAACGGAACCCTTATAGGATCACTTTGTTGTCCGTCTGTCCGTCCGTCTGTCAAGACCCTTTTTCTCAGGAACGCGTGGAGGTATGAAGCTGAAATTCATATCAATTACTCAGGTCTACTGTCCCTTGAAGCTGTGAAAAAATCAAACTTCTAAGCCAACGCAATCAAAAGATACAGCCGTTTATGCCGCAAATTTTCGACACTTGCAAGGGAATCAAAACCTACAGGGTGCTTCCCGTGAACTCAGAATCTTGAAATTTGGTACAAAGCAACGTCTTATAGCATAAATAAAGGAAAAATTACGAAAACCATAAATTTTTAGTTACATCACATAATATATATTTTTTTAATAATTTTAAACTTACTACCCATTTCCTCATAAACGCGTAGAGGTATTAAATTGAAATTCATACCAAATACTCAGGTCTATAATACCTTTAAGCTGTAACAAAATCAAACTTCTATCTCAACGCAATCAAAAGAAACCGCAATTTAAGCTGCATATTTTGAAACTCGCAAGTACTCGCAAGGGAATCAAAACCTAAAGGGTACCCAGTCGACCTAGAATCTTGAAATTTGGCATGAAGCAACGTTTTATAGCACACATAAAGGAAAAATTCCAAAAACCTTAAATTTTTAGTTACATTACAAAATATTTATGCTCCTCCATCTTTCCCCATTGTAATGTTATGAATTTCATTTTGCAAAAAAAATACCATAGTTATGACTCGATTGTCGTAATGAACGAACTTTGTAAACCTTGCAGGTTTGTACGGAACCCTCGGTGCGCGAGTCCGACTCGCACTTGGCCGGTTTTTTTCAATTTGGTAGCTCTATCGCTTCGAAACTACGTAATCGTATATTTACTTTACATGCTAAAATAATATAAATGTAATTATTTTGTGACGTACTCGATATGACGACATACACGTAGAAAGAAAATACGTTATAATATCTCTGTCACGAAAATACCTTTTACAAAGGTCTTATAAATGAGTTTAAATGCCCGGTGCCAATATTTTACGATTCGTACCTAATTAATAAAAAATCACAATACGTTTTTCTCCAGCTGACAATGAGTCTGGAACGGTTTTAGCTTACGACTCGTAAAATGTATTACTATCCGTAACTAAAACGTTTTTAAAATAATGGAACATGGCATAAGAGTTCTAAGACTCCTTATACGGGCCACTACACCACTGTGCGCCAACACTATTTAAGAGAGGTAGGGCATAGCGATTTATCGCTCGAACTGGAGCAGCCCGACTGGTGATATACCTCCACCTTACAGACGACCGCAGCCAAATAACAATCACTTCTGTGTTGTTGTCTTCCTTCGTGTGAGTAAGGTTTCCAGAGCTCCTTGGGGGTGCTACATTAGTAGCAGGGGTCAAGCCTTCAAGGTAAGGGCGACAAGTCCAGTAACAGATTTATTATGCTGTACTTGTCACCCTTAAGCTAGGACCTCATTACCACTTAACATCAGGTGGGATGAGGTCAATCTTGAAGTGCAATATAAAAAAAACACATTTTGAGAAGTGAGTTAACTCACATCTCCGGGTACTAAGTTAGCGCAACTACGCGGCGCAGTAACACATTAAGTCGGGCGTCAGTCGGGCCGCAGCGTTCGCGCGATCGGACGGATCGCGTGATACGTATGACGTAGACGTACGTGTTATTATCGATTGCGGTTAGCCGGACGGTTGAACGCATTCCGACTAACCGCAGAGCGTGGGTTCCGTTACTTCGGACGAAGATATTGAATTTAGACTGTTCGTCCGTATGTTGCAAACAAAAAAGGATATTATTTAAAATAACTTTTCCCCTGTATATACCATGTCATTTTCTATTGAAGTTAAAGTTCAATAACATTTTTATAACAAAAGTTTAGCTCTTATTAATAACTTATGTATTTTATTTAGGTATTAATTTTAGTAACACATTTTATAAAAAATTAAATAAATTTAAAATGTTGCTGCAGATTTTGTATCTAAAAATACACTAAAAATTATCTAAGATTATTATATTAATAACATATTTTAAGCAAATAATGGAAGGATATTCATTTAATTTAATGACCATTGAATTAAAGTTTTTTATAGCATAGCGTAGGGCATAGCATATCGTAGACGCGCGTGCAATACCGCGTAAGTAGATTTTTCGTAAGTTCCAGTTTGGATTGAAATAATATGAAATAGCAGACAAAATTAATCTTTATGGCAAACGGTAGATACGTGGTATTGCACGCGCATCGACGATATGTCCTTAAAGGGTTCCTAAATAAGTGGTTATATGATAACTTATATACTTAAGATTTGTAAGAAAATAAATAATAGGTTAATTATCTTAGTACTTACTTGACTGACTGCGTCCGCAGTTCTCAGAACGTTGTAAGTCTGGAGCGCCGTTTCTTTTGTGGCTTCGTCAATCTTCTGGCTTTGTGTTAAATTCTGAAACGATATAAGCCTGGTTAAATCGGAAGGTAGTCTGAAATAGCACAAATACTAAAGTATATTTGTACGCCCTCTAACAACTTTGCGCCATAAAGACCTGACAATGGATAACAGCTAAACGGAATTAATGAGAAAAAATATCCGAATCTTCACATAAATGTGAGTGATATATGAATAATTGAGTCTGCCTTCGAACAAAAGTTTTGGCAATCTACAGTTTGGTGACAAAAATAAGATAATTATTCTCCCCCGCGTTATAACGTACGTAGATGTCAGTAAATAAACACAAGTAAGTATTGCAAAACAGGCGTATATCACTTTTGCCGTAATACCACGCGCGCGGCATAAAGTAAAAGAAGGTTTAAAGCTTCATTTTGCCGGTGCATATTTAGGTTACAACTGTGCATCTCTTTCATCAAAAATATTTGAGAGAGGTAGGGAATAGCGATTTGTCGCTTGAACTGGAGCAGCCCGACTGGTGAAAGACCTCCATCTTACAGAAGACCGCAACCAAATAACAATCACTTCTGTGTTGTTGTGTTCCTGCGCGTCAGTAAGGTTTCCGGAGCTCCTGGGGGGTGCTACATTAGTAGCAGGGGTCAAGCCTTCAAGGAAAGGGCGACAAGTCCAGTAACAGCTAGGTACTATTATGCTGTAATTGTCGCCCTTAAGCTAGGACCTCATTATCACTTAAAATCAGGTGGGATATATGTAGTACAGTGACGTCAACTTACACTGGTCCGCAACGCTCTCGCCAGCGACGCTACGTGCACCAACGCGTCGGTGCAGGCGTGCGCGCTTCTAGCGAGTGCCTCGGGCTTGTGTGCACTCTGCATTATAGTGCTTGTGCTCATTGATAGCTTTGAGGCTGCTTGCTGCAGCTTGTCTGATAATTGCCTGTTGAAAATAATACATGTGAAATTAATCTGCAAACTATATTCCATCTACTAAAGCACGAAGTAAAAAAATACACAGAGATTCCAACTTAATGTTTTTAGAATGTAATAATTAATTATTGCTTTTCTTTGATTTACAAGAAACAATCATAAAATATTCCTATGATAAGGTTTACTTCGACCTAAGTAAAATAGAATTTTAGTGTTTATAACATAACTAGCTGTGCCCGCGACTTCGTTCGCGTGGACTACATCCTTTTATGGTCGGTTTTACCCCTTTTTCCCCTTATATTCGAAACAAAAAGTAGTATATATTTTAATCCAAGTTTCGAGCTATATTTGTGCCAAATTTCATATCTCTAACTTCAAAAATAAACATTTTTCCATATAAACTTCCAGAGGTAGTATTGCCCCCCTCCCCCCCTTATTTTCTAATAAAAAGTAGCCTATATCCATTCTTGAGATTCAACGTATACCTATACCAAATTTCATCAAAATCGGTTGAGAGGTTTAAGCAGGAAAGCGTAACAGACACACAGGCAGACAGACAGACAGACAGACAGAGTTACTTTCGCATTTATAATATTAGTAGGGATTAAAAGAAACACATACAATAAACCCCTTAAGGAGATGAACTGTAGGATTTGTAGGTGACATGAAATTATTTTACTCCAAAATACCTACAGATTCAATTCTAAAATACCTACATCATATTTTCCGAACTGGTAGGGTGCACAAAAAAATGTTGGTCAACTCTGTGTCTTCATTCGATTTGTTGAGGACATAACATTTAAATACCTTGTTGATATTGATCACTAGTTATTATTGATAACTCAGTGAACTTGATACAATCTCAGACAAATCGTAAGAGAAGAACATGTCAAACGCAATTTTTTTTTCCAATTTATTTCGTTTATTGAAATGAACGAAAAAAACATGAAAAAATTCTCGTCATACTAATTAATTGGAATATTGTCACCAAAACACACACAAATGTACACACTCAAATAATACGCAATATAGTAATAAAGTATCGACACTTGAAAAAAGACTTTAAGGCTGATGCGTTTAGGTTGACAAAAAAACGTTCGTTAAAGGGGTCGTTGGTTACGTCATCTCATAGAATGGGATGAAAGACGCGCTGTGATTGGTCCGCGCCTATGTTTCGCGGAGTTCGTGGAAACGGTATTCGTACCGGCTAGCTCATTTTTTAAGCCACGCCCACTGTGCCTTACTTTTCATGACGCCATTTTCAATCGTTGTAAATGCTTCTAGTTCTTTTTCGTTTACCGGTTTATTGCTATTTTAACTGACTTGGCAGAGCCAGTCCTAAAAATTTTACTAACCGTATTTCTTATGAATGGATGAACCCGACTTAGCTCTAATATTTAAAAGTACTTACTTTGGTTCTCCCTTCACTTCTACGTCTGTAGGGAACAGGAGTTTGTTCAGGTCTATCTCACTCAGCGCTGTCCTTCGGGTCCTGCCGCTTGCAGCATTGAGACTAGCTTCGTGACCCTCAAGCTCCTGAAACAGAAACATAAATACAACATCTATTGATTTTTTATATGCCGCACTTGAAATATTTTAAATAGATAGAAAAATTTAATCTCCCCTTTCGGCGTGGGATTTGAACCCACGACCTTCACGTATAAATAAATAAATATTGGAAATTCATGTGAAGTGGTAATGAGGTGCTAGCTTTAGGGGGGACAAATACAGCATAATAAATCTGTTACTGGACTTGTCGCCCTTACCTTGAAGGTTTGACCCCTGCTACTAATGTAGCACCCCCCAGGAGCTCTGGAAACGTTACTCCCACGCAGGAATACAACAACACCACTTAACATTAGGTGGGATGAGGTCAATCTCGAAGTGCATTATAAAGCGGGGGTAGTATACGTGCGAAGCCGAGTTGCCAGTACCTTTACAATTTGTCCGGTTATTTCAGCCGTGTCTGGGTGTCCGAGCTTCTGCCACGTGGCTACGTGACGGCTGGTCGTCATCGTCAGCGCCCGCAGCAGTTCCAGCACTTTCTTGAGGTGCGTCTTGCTTCTGCAATTTGTTAAACGGAGTTAATTCTAGTATACTTACTCAAATTAATGGTAGATGACAAATGCCCGGTTTTAATATTTGAGAAACGTTCCGTTTTAGTAACGAATGGTAGGAATAAATACGAGGCGTAAGCTTAAAACAACCGACGCCGCAATACGACAGATGACATAGAAAGTTAAATGAGGAACTGTATTAAAGACTCATAGTCCGTTGGAGAAGAACGGGTAGTCATTTTGACACATTACGAATCGTAAAATATTGGAACGGGGCATTAAACATTTTTTGAGTATTTTCTAATAAAAAGTAGCCTATGTCCGTTCTTGAGGTTCAACGTATACCTATACCAAATTTCATCAAAATCCGTTCAGCCGTTTAGGCGTGAAAGAGTAACAGACAGCCAGACAGACAGACAGAGTTACTTTCGCATTTATAATATTAGTATGGATTATGTCAAAAATATGGAAAGAAGGAAGTCGTGATAATTTAATCATTACCTATCTATTTATTTATTAAAAAACTTTATTGCACAAAATAAAAAGTACAAATTCTCTACCAGTCAACCTGTCAAGTATCTATCGGAATACCCTGTAGCCTAAATAGTTACCATAAAAATATTTGTTGTTCTGCTCTGTTTTTTAATTAAAGCATTCGTTTTACGAGAATACAACATTTTTAAAAACACTTGACAGGATTTATGCAGGCATAGGAACGGCATTTGCAAATTCCTAACAGTATGTTCGTCACTCTAACTGAATTGAATCAAAAAGGTGATTCTTAATTAGGCTGTATTATATCAATGGTCATAACTCACCTGTCCCTCTCGGCGGTGTTGGTCAAGTCAGTGGCAGCGCGCACGTCGTCCAAGTAGGCGGTGTAGGCCGGGGGCAGGTCGTTCGCGACGCCCGCGCACGCGCGTGACGACGCGCCCACGAGGCGGGCATGGCCCGACCGCACGGTCGACTACGTTAGACAATAATAGATATATTCATATTGGTCACGTACAGTCGAGGTCTGATATATTTGAGCATACAAAGTGACCAAATACTTCTGAACAGGTAAAAATGTCAATAAGTTCCATACACTCTCCTTTCCTACACAGAACCACAAGAGCCGGCCAACGATGTCATCGCTTCACCGTGGAAAATATTCCATAACGAACCAAAAAGTTCGGTAACTCTTATCTTTACCGGACCATAAAGAAGTGGAACTCGTTGCCGGCTCATGTGTTTCCTCCTTCCTTTGACATGGATTCCTTCAAAAGGAGCGTGAAGAAACATCTTGCGGGCCAGTATGGCGATGCTAACGGATAGGATATTTTGATATCAAATCCGTTGTCATCGCGATGTGGGTTCCTCTCTTGCTTACCATCAGGCTGGGAGGAGCCAATATACTGTGCTACTATACACACAATTAACCAATAATATCTAACGAACGTTTCTATATTGTCTCGGGTCTGGGTGTTGTGGTACCGTAGTTGTTTCTGATTTCTGTAACACAAGTGCTTTAGCTACTTACCACCGAATCAGAGCAATGTATATGATGTTGTCCAATATTTATTATTATTTATTTATTTACTCTTTAATTATACTGTGCCGACCTACGACATGACCTACAAGTCGACATAAATACAACAGCAGCAGAATTGGCATAGTAGACAACGCTCCATACGTAATGCCCGATTAGCCAATCAATAACATCGATCTTACATCGCGACGTCAGGGTTTTCGTCGCCACTAAGTATATAAACAACAAACCAAGATTGGTAGTTGGGCCTTGGTCCCCGAGCAGATAATACCTAGCTCGGCGGAAGTACTTCCACTTTTATTAAAGAACATACGCTCCTTACAATACTCTGTGAAAGACTAACCTTCCTAGGTATATCAGACTTCTCTCCCGGCAACAGCATCTCATCGATCCTCGTCTCCAACTCCGTCAAGTCTTCCAGGGTCGCATCCAGGGATGCGCTCTGACTCATCGCTAGAGCACTCTTCGTAGCAAACCTAGTAATAAAGATAGGTAAGTCAAAAGTTAATTTTGGCGCCCAACGTGGGACAGAACACAATATTTGGCAACGTAAAAAGACTGATATTTTTTATTCTTTTAAATAGTCAATTATTAGCAAAGAGGTATATTACTAAATAAATAAAAAAATTAAAGGTAGAAAATGCAAATGTAATATATAAGAGCAATGATCTCTAACACAGGCTCTAATGGACTCGTATTTGCTTAAAATAGGGCCTCAATACATACTGTAGTTAATTATTAGTAAATAAAATAAAACTGTTGTATTTTTTTTTAAGTTTTCAATTATGTAAACTATAATAATGATTAAACCATTAGCTTATGTATATTTAAAATGAACACTTACCTAAGCAAATTGCAATCTTCTGACAGCCGTATTGCCTTCTCCTGTAGGTCGATTTTAAGTTTGCTGTCTTTCAAGGCTTCGATTACCGAGTTTATTGAGTTGACCCGTTTATCACATTCCTGTAAGAAATTAGGGTTAGAAATGCTTCTTTGTTTTTTTCGTTCACTGGTGACAGTAAACTTAAATTATTAATTCATAGCTTTTATAATTACAAGAAATACCTACTCTTTAAGTAATAGGACCACCTAGTTGAGAGTATGACTAACTGACCGATGAATGCCTGGTAAAATATTTTACGATTCCTAATGTGTCAAAAATAGCTATCCGTTCTTCTCCGACCGACTATGAGTCGGTAATTCTAATTTCAAATTTACTTTCCATATCAGCTGTCACCCGTCGTCCGTCAGTCGTTTTTAGCTTACGCCCCGTATAATATTAATACCCGTAACGAGAACTAAACTATTTGAAATATTGGAAGCGGGCATAAATAGATTCGTTATTTTTTACCGAGTTCCTATTATATAAAGTGTGATATCTTTAATTAATAAACGTTTTCTTTCTTAATTAATTAAATAAGGTACTTGCCTCAGCAAATTGTTCGATGTCTTGCACACTGTCAAACGGTCCGTCCGCCATCTTGTCCAGCTGATCCGTGGGGCTCATCAAAAGGGACGCTTGCGACGATATCTTCTCACAGTGATCTTTGATTATTTGCAACTGTAATAATAATATGTACTAAATATGTAGCTAAATGAATATTCACAAATTCAAATAAGTGAACGGGTAAAAACGCGTCAAAATTTCATCAACGCGTCATGGTTAGTAAAGTGACCTAAAGTGATCTAAAGTGAAGTGGGGTGTTTAGACCAAGTCATATATTTTTGTTTTGTTGAGTGATGATAATAAAGTAAATACAAGTACCTACATATTTAGTGTCGAGAGAAGGAAGCTGCAGAATACTAGGTGGCACCTGTTCACAACAAATACGTATGTGCCAGCCGTCGCTTCTCTCGACCATATTAATTCGTTCATCCCATATTATGGCCACAGATTGCACTGGATCATCTTACCTCGGGTTGATCAACCTTGCAGACTTTCATCAACTGGTCGACATCGCTTGCTATATCTTTGACGTAGTCCTAAAATAAAAAACATATCAGCAAAGTTAGTTTACATCAAATACGAATTTATGACCCACGACGCACGTGACATGTCATAAAAGGATGACGTGTCTATGATTCCGTCCGTGTTTATATCTGTTTAAGCTACCAACGAACAGATGAACCGATGTAGGTAAGCCCGTGGTACATTCGTTGCAGAAATGTTGGAAAACTACGGAATCGAAGACACCTTGATTTTTAGATGTTTACAATTTCATTAGATCAATTTATAATTTTGATAATTTGCGGCTAGCTCAGTTGTAAGAGCATCACGCGCTATACCTAAAAGTCGTGGGTTCGAGGCTTACACCGCAAGGTGAGGTGAGATTTTTATGTTTTTTTTTATATTACACTTCAAGATTGACCTCTTCCCACCTGATGTCAAGTGGTAATAAGGTCCTAGCTTAAGGGCGATAAGTACAGCATAATTAATCTGTTACTGGACTTATAGGCCTTGCCTTGAAGGCTTGACCCCTGCTACTAATGTAGCACCCCCCAGGAGCTCTGTAAACCTTACTCACACGCAGGAACACAAAAACACCCAAGTGATTGTTATTTGGCTGCGGTCTTCTGTAAGGTGGAGGTATTTTACCAGTCGGGCTGCTCCAGTTCGAGCGATAAATGGCTATGCCCTACCTCTCTTATATATGTTTTTTTTTAAATATACAGAAATCTGTGTCCCATATTTTTTGATAATCTAACAAATGGACTCCTTGTTGCTTTCTTTTCATTTCCAATGCTCTAGAGTACACTGTTGTTTTAGCTCGCTAAAATAATTAAAACTAATTAATGTTACCGTCAAGTCCACAATATTGTTCTGAGGTCGGCCATCTAACGCAGGCCTGGTCTGCAGCAGAGTCACTTGAAGATTCTGTATGGCGTACTCGAGGTTTTGACGCTTTTCAGCGTCCTGAAACCAATATCGATGCTTTACAATACACATTCGTTCCTATACCTACAATATCACAATATTACAATGCCAGAAGATATTTTCTATCGAGGTTTCAGTTTTATTTATATTGTGTAAGTCGAATTCTATCAATATACCTATAAATATTTTCTTTAAAAAAACAACATCGTGCCTTTTTTAATGTTATACTTTCGCATTTAAAAAAAGTTAACAGGTCTAAACGCGTTTAACATTTTTACTAGTTAATACGAACTACTTACTGCCCGACGTTTCGGTTAGGTTGCACCAACCGTGGATATGAGCTGACATAAATTTAAGTTTAAATAAAAATTGCTATTTTACTATTGCTTTTTTAGCTCAATATAATCTATTTGAGATATTTTCAAAAACGAATATAATAATACCCTATTATGTAAGGATTTAAAAGGACATTGGGCCAATACACATACTTATATAGAAGCCTTTGTCCAGAGAATTGTATTCTTATAAGAAATAAAGTATCTTTAACCATATTAGAAACTTCAATGAGTAAGGGGAGCCCCTAAAATGTATTGGTTTCTTTTTCTATTTTTGTTAAAAATGTTAATACGATTTATAAAATACATCTACATATCAAGTCTTAACATTAGGGGGAAGTCCCCCAGTGGCGGACACTTAAGGTTTTTTGGAAATAAATACAAAACTTTTCTAAATAACGTATTTTTATTAATAAGAAAGCTAACTCAATAAATGTCAAAATCAAAATAAACAAACAAAAATGCAACTTCTGCATAAGCATAATCAAAAACATAAATTAAACTTTGGTAAGAATAAATGCAATCTCTGCAAGTGGCACCTAGTACCGGACGGACTTCACTACAAACCCCTAGCATCGGACAGTTTTAAAACATCCGACACCGATCACATATATAGGTGTCTGAACATTCTGGAATGTCAGCACAAGCTTCATGAGCCCACTCATAGCAACTGGTATACTGTATACAGTCCTCTTCATTATCCTCTAAGCATACTACGCAAGTGGTTTTTTGTGATTGCGATAATTGAATTAATGGCTGCTTTGTCTTACTTTCTGCTCTGTGTTTGGCTTTATTTCTTTAGATTGTTTTCCTTTTTCATTTGTACCTTTGCTTTCTAGTCCTTCCTCTTTCATTGATGTATTAAAGTTAGTCTTTCAACTTTTTAATGCCTGTGCACAATGCTTACTCCTGTTTCATCGCAATTGTAAATGTTGGATGGTTGGCATTTGTGCAATTTTATCAGTTTTTCGATGTTATCATAAAAGAGATCTACTTGAGGCTTGTTGAATCCTACAGTTCGCATCATGCTGGTCGATTCAGGTGCTTGCAATGATATATCAGGATGTCTCTGCATAAAATCATAATAAAAGTGTTTACCTGCAACTCCTTTCTCTTTGTTGAAACGATGCGGGAATTTCAAAGATTCAGCCAAATCGAAAGCTAATTTTAAAAACTCCTTTTTCATCAACGGCAAATATCTAGCAGCTAAATCTTTGACGTGATCCACTAGAACTTGTTCATACTCTGGCGGAAATGTGGTAACGAATCCACCGATCTTTGGTTGCAACGTCACTTCTTCCCCACGACGCAATGCTACTGTTTTATCAAACAAAGTACTTTTTGGAATGTTGTAGCGCAACGAAGCTTTTATTAAAGAAAGTTCTTTAGTCAAAATCTTAGTAATTGCAGTTTGTAACCCTACTAAGTCCCAGTTTCCTTTCTTTTTCTTTTCTTCCATTAAGATCTAGCTTCGTTCCTATGATACCTGGAAAAAAATATAATAATTACAATAAAAAGTATAAATAGTGCCATGAAAAAATTGAATGTTGACTGTCCGGCGTCAAGGGACCATTTTGTGTCCAGTAATAGGGGACAGAGAATCATCAGACTTATTACATTTCATTTTAAAACTATGTTAGAAATCTTCAAAAAAGTTGGTTAATTATTAACACCAATGGAACACCTTGATTTAGAAAAATAAACATAAACAACTAGTAACAAATTCTCAGTTGTAACACTCACCTGAATATTACGTGACGCAGAGTCTTCCCGCCAAAAACGGCAACGAACCGCTCCCACTGTTGTCACGCGCGTCACTGGCTCACCGCATCTCGTCGCATGCTTTCGCCACGTCCCCCCGCGCTCTTTCCCTCAGCATTTGAATCGTTCGCTTTCGGAACGGCCGGGATAATACGAGTGTCCGACTCTAGGTGCCGTCCGGCGTTACGGGACTTCCCCCTATAGTATATAGTTTTTGTAATCTTATAGAAAAAGTGTCTGTGCCATACGAACCAACAGACAGACAGACATGACGAATGCATAAAGGTTCCGTTTCTCGCCATTTGGCTTCGAAATCCAAAAAAAAGGTAAAATAAAACTCACGTGGGATGCGTGGCGGCACCGGTGGTTGGCGAGATCAAGTTCCTTGATAGCTTGGCTCAGTTCATTCGCGTACTTGGCGTACTTCACTCTGAGCTCCGGGGCCGTGTTTGTTGATTCTGCTTTCCTCTGTAAATAGGTATATAATAAGAGAGGTAAGGCAGAGTGATTTATTACTCGCACTAGAGCAGTTCGACTGGCGAAATACCTCCACTTTACAGAAGACCGCCGCCAAATAACAATTACTCATGCGTGTGAGTAAGTTTCCAGAGCTTCTGGGGGGTGCTACATAAGTGGCAGGGGTCAAGCCGTACACAAGACAAGTCCAGTAACATATATTATTATCCTGTACTTGTCGCCCTTAAGATAGAACCTCATTACCACTTAACGTCAGGTGGGATGAGGTCCATATTGAAGTGCAATATAAAAAATGTCATTTATATTATTCAACAGTCAGTTTTTTTATTCAAATAGATTACATCAGTAACACTTATGAATAGTATCTACTCATTTAGAAATCAAATGATGTCATTTATGATTTATGACTACCTCTGTCTATCTATCGTATCCACGACGTGAATTCGTGATCTTCGGGTCGTGGATACGATTCCTGCTGGGACAAACTTCGTAAATAATGTTCCTAGACTGGATAGGACATCCAAATTTGCAGATTGATCACCTAAAAAATCTGATAAGGACAAAAACCTGACCGAAAATCGAAACCGGGATGTTTCCGGTAGGTAACTTCTTTTGCCGAAAATGTTTTTTATCGAAATCGTCAATACTATTCTATACCACGGGAATATCAGCCATCAACAGCTTCAATATTCTCTCAAATAACATCTCACAAGGGCAGGGATAAGCTGAAGACCAGCGCGGAGTATCTTCCACCGTCCTATCTACCATTCTATCCTATTTACCATTCTATCCTATGTATCCATCTACCCATTTACCATCTATCTACCATCAACCCTCACCTTAGCGCCCTCCACAACAACAGCGGCCAGTCGCCTCAGCGGAGTATCTTCCACCGTCACCCGCTCTACAGTCCTCCTCTTCACCAGCACACCAGACCCCAGGTCCCTCTTCAACGCCTCCAGGAGTTGCTCCAGGTTAGAAGCCTCTTCTTTCAGCTGGCTCACTGTGCCCTGGTTCGTAGTCTCCAACGGTTTCCAGGTGGTGGAATAGACTTGCAGGCGATCAGAGAGCTTGGCTGATGCCTTGGTTAAGGCTTCGTGGCTGTTCGAGTTTTGGATGGACGGAGCTACCAACTGGAAAAATTAAAGTAACATTTCAATCAATCACTTAATCATAATCATAATAATAATCATCGTCTTCAAATTTGAAGAAATTTCTTTAAATTAACCCCCGGCACATCGATATTAAGACATGTGGGATTAGAAAATACTGTAAACTATTAGTCAATCCTTTTCATTCGAAACCTATATTAAAAAAGATGTGCGAAAGCCATATTTTTAATATAGGTATCGAATGAAAAAGTTTTTACCGTTTTCAATCGTAATTAAAATCATTCGCCAATAAAAAAAAATAGAAACACACATAGGCATACAGACACGTGAAATAACACCCTGTCGTTTATGTATTTATTACTTATTTAAGAAGTCTACCTCTGCCAGAGGTGATTAGGCAGGTCAGAAGCAAGTTGTTCACATGGACAAGTGGCATGACACTCGATGCGTGTTTCATGCCATTCACTTTGCAGATTACTTGCGGCTCGCCGCTTCCCGTTTTTCCACAGTTTCAACTGATAAACGGTGACACAGTGATGTTTTATAGCCTAAATCCTTCCTCGATACAAAACTATGCTGACTATGCTGTACAAAAATACATTTTTAACGAAACAGTAGTTCCTAAGATTATCGCGTACAAGGGTTGCACCTCATAGCATTGTGGTGCTGTTGACGGAAATCGGGCCTACTTGACCAACTGCTGATCAGGTTACCTTAGCAGTATACGCCAAGGTGGTGGCCGCCTCCGCGCACTTGCCGCCCGCGAGGCACAGCTCCTGCATCTGTACTGCATCCAGGCTGGACGCCGCCTCAGCGCCCAGCATGGCCACGCGAGATGCACTCTCGTTTATACTCCGGACACGATCCAATACCTGTGTCAGAAAATGGAGTTGCAAGTTAGTTTGGTACTACTAATGCCCTCTGTTGAAAGGTTCGAGAATTAACTAGTTGACAGGTTTTGAAAAAGTATTGTAATATCAAATATATGCGCCTGTTCATTTTAAATTCTACGCTATTTAAATTATCTGACCCCACAGACGTTGTCTTGCCTTAAAGACGCAATTTCATAAGAATTGGTTTTCACCAACAAGGACACTAGTAATCTTAATTTTTTTTTTCTCTCATAATTATCTTTCCCTCAGAATAACAAAGAAACAAAAAAAAAGTGAAATCGTTTCAGCCGTTCACGCGTGATGGCGTGACTAAGGGAAATGGGGATTCATATTTATATATTAGGATGACAATAAATAAATCTCACTCTTATTGTTCACACTACACACTGGCTATTTGTTCGAGATCTCGCAAAACACAAATAAATTATGAAAAGCACAAATAATCTTACCTCTTTCTCCTGACTTGGGTCGACGTCAGTACTGACAACGTACAACAATTTCGTGTTCTTATTTGCGAATGCTACTGCACTCTTATCCAATGTCTACAAAAAACATAGTTTATTATAGATAACTTAAGGTCGAAGGCAATAATATCCAATATATTTAAATGTTAATGATCAACCTCATTCGGTCACTTCATATATGCAGCTGGTAATCTCGTTTAGAAACTAGGCAATATCGCTTCCAGTCATTAGATGTATTTATTAAGTTCTACCTACAGTTTATGTACTACAACATTCCTTAAATAATATAGGCGTTTACTTATTCTAGGTAAGTACATAGACTAGTTACAAGTAGACAACAAGTAGAGATAAAACCTTTTCTAATATTTGACTACACGTCTAGAACGCTCAGTGTCCCAGGTATTCACGGTAATAAGGTTGAGTTTTGTACAACGTTTATAAACTTAAAACAAAAGACGCCTATTATTATTGCAAAGAAATCTTCTAGGTCAATCATAATAATAAATAATAATAAATAAATATTGGACAATATCACATACATTGCTCTGATTCTGTGGTAAGTAGCTTAAGCACTTGTGTTACAGAAATCAGAAACAACGACAGTACCACAACACCCAGGCCCGAGACAATATGGAAAAGTTCGTTTCCCATATTGACCCGACCGGGGATCGAACCCGGAACCTCAGAGATGGCGCTCGCCAAAGTCAGGCCCGCTTGCCTCTCGGCTACGGAGGTCGTCAAAATAACAGCTCAAACCGAAGCCGAAAGGTGAAATTAAATGAATTACCTGACGGTCGTCTTTAGCTGTGTCCAACAGCTTTTTGGTGGCGTCGAATAAACCAAGTATGTCAGCTAAGAATGCTTTATTTTCATTTTCATCCATGGACCCTCGGAGTAGCTTTGCATCTAAAATATTTTTTATAATAGTAATAATAAGTTTTAGAATAGCACACTCTGGAAATAGGTAGTTTCCGCTGTTAATTAGAGTCCTACACACGCTGCAGCCTTCCCTGACGCAGGAGTTTTTAAAGAGGTATGGCATATCGATTAACGACTCGAACTGGAGCAGCCCGACTGGTGAAATACCTCCGCCTTACAGAAGACCGCACCCAAATAACAAGGTTTCCAGAGCTCTTGGGGGTGCTACATTAGTAGCAGGGGTCAATCCTTCAAGTTCAGTAACAGATTTATTATACTGTACTTGTCGCCCTTAAGCGTCCCACCTCATGACCTCTTAACATCAGATGGGATGAGGTCAAGCTTGAAATGCTATATATAAAAAATAAAGGGATACGGTGTGCTAATGTATCCCCTGATAAAAGGCTCTCTGACCATTTAACTAAAGGGTCACCTAATTGAATTGTTTAATCTGGACTTACCCTGAACTATGTGAGGTATTACGTCTGTTAGTGTAGTAGTAGATTTTGATGCAACTGACATGTCTATGGCGTCTGGATCTGAAATTTTAATTTAATGCACTTTAAATCAAGAAATAAACATACATAGTTCGTGAACAAACAATATATTTTCAGAGATCTTAGTTAAGCAACTGTTTGACTTCGCCCATTTTAAAACTGCTTTCAATATTAAAATTCATTACAGTCATTTTAATACTTTGTCCTTTATTTATTTATAACTAGCTGTGACGCGACTTCGTTCGCGTGGACTACATCCTTTCATGGTCGGTTTTACCCCTTTCTCCCCTAATATTCGAAACAAAAAGTAGTCTATATTTTAATCCAAGTTTCGAGCTATATTTGTGCTAAATTTCATATCTCTAACTTCAAAAATAAACATTTTTCCATATAAACTTTCAAAGGTGGTATTACCCCCATCCCCCCCTTATTTTCTAATAAAAAGTAGCCTATGTCCGTTCTTGAGATTCAACGTATACCTATACCAAATTTCATCAAAATCCGTTCAGCCGTTTAGGCGTGAAAGAGTAACAGACGGACAGACAGACAGACAGACGTTACTTTCGCATTTATAGTATTAGTAGGGATAAGATTTAATCTGGATATCTTGACAACGTTTATTTAAAGGCGAGTTTGTCTTACTTACTGTAAGAGTTACACAAGGATGTGTTCTGGGGCCAATCTTATTATTTTCTCAATACTTATAGTGTTCATAATGTTAAACCAGTTGCAAGCGCTCCTAGAAGTTATTTCTTCTCCGTATGATTATGTTTGCATAGGTTGTTCCTTGGTCTACAGCAGAATTATATCAGCATTAGGTAGCTTATCTGGAGACTTGAAATCTACATTATATTTATACTATGTAAAACTTACGGTTGCATGCGACAAGGTTGGAGACTGCTACAGCGGCCATCGCAAGTTTCTGCTCCATCTGCTTCTGAACCACAAGAGTTTGGTCCACCGAAAGTGCGGGGATCACCTCGTGTTGGCTACTGTACAGCTAAAATAACAACATTAATCATCATGTTTAAATCTTCATGATAAGCACAAAATGTAGATAGAAGGATAAATATATTAATTGGTCGTTGAAAAAAAATAACAAAGGAGTGCGGAAAAAAATATGCGAAGACTACCTCGTGTTGGCTACTGTACATTTGAGATAAAAATATCCGACCAAAACTTTGCATTCTTCACGATTAGTACAACATAAAAAACATAAATTGATTAATATTCTTAGGTGGTGGTGTATATTTGTGGGTACTTGAAAAAAATAGAACAAACTTGCCTATTATGTCTGCGGTAGTAAAAACATATTAGAATGGAACAAAGATAGTTATAATGACATACAATGCGCTTTAACTAGATTGCTTTAAATGATAAATACTTTTGTAGGTTATTATTGAATGTTTGAGTGAAACTTCTTAATCTTATTATATTTCAAAATAACTCGATTGCGTTAGAAATCCCTTGTCATCAGGCTGACATTGTAATAAATTTTCAAATGTATGGTTTTCAGATAAATGGAGGTTCTTATTTATGCGCCATTTTGTTTAATTTAGCAAGTCGTATTCTTCTATTCAAAAACTTGTTTTAATAGTAGTACTTTTTTAAATTTACGATACATTTTATTTCTTGTGTATCGCTTTGTAGGCGGATATATCAAACAAAATCCTTTTACTCCGATCTATAATCTGCTCACCTTGTTCAGATCCTCTTCAGCCTTTCGTATTTTCAAAACGCCAGCGTCCACTGCCTTTACGAATTCCTGACGCAGCGCCTTCTCATCGTCCGTCTTTCTCTTAGCTTTGATGTCTGCATCGGCATCTAGATTAGGCAAAGCATACATATTGGTTATATTATCATTACTTTCTTTTTTTGCTTTGCCGTTGTTGTATAAATTAGCATTATAGGTACGTAGAAAAGTTTGCCTAACAATGTTAACCATAGTTAACCAGAACCGAAAGCGGTACCACTAAATATACCTAAATACCTACAATAGGGAAGCAGACTCAAATAGGTTTTTAGTTATTTAAAAAAAACGGAGATACATTGAACTGAATAGTCGCGTGACGTCATTAGTGAGCACATTTTAGGTCGGATATCCAGACGTTCAGATATCCAGATATCCAGAAATTTAACAAAATAGTAGTGCCTATAATATTATGGTGAAATACCCCCACCGTACAGAAGACCGCAGTTAAATAACAATCGGTTCGGTGTTGTTATGTTCCTGCATTTGAGTAATGTTTCCAGAGCTCCTGGGGAGTGCTACATTAGTAGCAGCAGGTGTCAAGCTTTCAAGGATGAAGGGATGAGGTCAATCTTGAAGTGCAACATAGAAAATAAAAAAACTCACTCCGACTCTCCTCACAACGTATTCTATCCAGAAACTCCTTGTTGATATCCCTGGAGTTCCTCGGGGCTCCACCACCGGCCATAATCTGGTTCGCAAGCTCGTTGAAGCTGGACTTCGATACTGTCCTCATTGGTGGAGGAGGAGCCGCTCGTCTTGTTGCAGACTTCACTGTTGGGACGAGAATAGTATTCACTTATGATACTAACTACTTTATTAAACAGCCGTTGAACCTTTATCAAGCTGGGCTAAAATGGAGGCAATGTTTAATTAAACCTTATGTCTTTGGGTGGCGAATTAAATAATCGCGTAGCCATAATCATCACATACATTGCCGTGCGCAAGCGGCAAGTATGTAAAGCAATAGTATCACAAAAATAGCTTGCCTCTCGGCTATGGAAGTCATCAAATATGTAGAAATCTAATGACATTTTTTGTGCAAGATTAAAAACCCTGCTAGATTTAAATAAAATAAATATACAATAATTCAGAAATCAAGGATTCTTGAAGTAACTAACTTAAACACAAGAAAAATTATTACGTTAGTCTGTCCATCATTTTATTGGTATGTTCACAAAAATCCGAGACCTTTCATTCATTCAATGTTTACTTAACGTTCGTTCATTAAACTCAGTCAACCATTCGTTCAAATATTTTTACTTACCACTCTCTTCACCGTGCACAGCTCCCTTCAGCTCGGCCAAGGCTTCAGCCAGTTCCTTCCAAGCCTTGCCCAGTCTGGCCTGTCCCTCCGGGCCACAGCTGGGCGGTGATGTGGACAGACCCTCTCCGGCTTGATGAAGAGCCTCCACTGAGGTGAGGAGGGCGGCCTGCGACGCTGCCTCTTGGATGTGAGGGGCGGTGAGCTGTTACGGAAACTTGGTTAAGATATATGATAGAGACACTTGATCATTAGACCTAGTGTCTCGTGTGTAGTGTAGCCTCACTATTAAGTGACGCCACGGTGCGTCTGCTAGGCCTAAGAGTCTCTAAGGAAAGTCCAATGTCAACAATGGGTGTGACTTTTATATTATCTTATGCACTTTTGGAATTGCAGACCTGTCCCCTGCATTCTTTTAGTATCTGAAAATACAGTAAAAGCATTATCTTTAGCCATAACCTGGGAGTGGAAAAATTGGTAACTACCTGAGCAGTGGCCAGGAGAATGGCGGCCGCGTCTGCAGCCCTGGTTCCACCAGCACGCAGCCAATCCCTAGCCTCAGGAAGCTCGTCAGCGAGGTGGTAAGCGTCAGAGGCCAAAACAGATGCCTTCTGACACGCTGATGCTGATAACTCGGTTATCTGAAAAATAACGTGCGGAAAATCATAATAGATAGATACGATTTGACGACCTCCGTGGCTGAGAGGCGAGCCGAGAGGCAAGAGAGTGGGCCGGACCTTCGCGTGGCGCCATCTCCGAGGTTCAGGGTTCGATTCCCGGTCTGGTGAATAAATAAAACGAACTTTTCCATATTGTCTCGGGTCTAGGCGTTGTGGTACCGTCGTTGTTTCTGACTTCTGTAACACAAGTGCTTAAGCTATTTACTACAGAAACAGAGCAACGTATGTGATGTTGTCCATTATTTATTTATTTATTATGTGTGTTCGTAGCTCCCAGAAGGATAAACAAATTTTGATTATCTTTTTTTGTTAGTAAGATGAAATTCGAAAGTGTTCTCACACACATCACATACAGACAGATACGTCAAAGTTATAAAATCCTATCGTTTATTTTTATTAAAAATTATAAGCTTCCTTAAGATTGATTGTTACTTAGATATTGTTAAACCAGTCCTTATTAGTATCTGAATTAATTACTAAAATGAGCTTACCTTCACGTGCTTCCGTTGTTCAGGATTAACCAAGTACGTTATTTTAGCAGTATTGGCAGCTAACTTCGCTGCCGTCTGTACAAATAAGACAATTCGCATGATATTGCAATAATAATAATCATTTATAGCAAAAAATATTGACTTCTAATAAATTGTTTTGGCATGCCGTCATCAGAACCCGGTCTTGGTATCATGGTACTACAGCATAAATATATATTTTCTGTAAAATTCCAATAAAACTGATGCTTTTCATAGGTTCGTAAATGACGAAGTTATCGAATACAACACAAAATCAAATTTATTTATACTTAACTAGCGGTCCCGGCGAACTTCGTTTCGCCTTAGAGGATTTTGCCGCTTTTCTGTTTTAATTTTTCCTGAAATTTCTTTTCTATAAACCTCAAGGAGCCCGAGACCTTTGCAACGAATGCAAAACCGTGGAAATCGGTTCGTGCGTTCTGGAGTTATAGCGTCAGGAAGGAAAACCCGACTTATTTTTTAAAGTAGATATCGATCGGTCGGATCAGATCGGTCAAGTAGAGAACGCTCTTTTTAAGATCTCGGTTAAAATAATTTATAGTATATTCACATGATGACACATCGTACTGATTTTGGGTAATTTCACAATGGATTTTATACTTTTTGTACTTCAACTTAGGACGAGTTTTTAACAGGTTTAGGAAGGTTGATGTGTAAAGTCATCTGTGGTAGTCCTCTGCTTTAAGAAAGGCAGATGCTACCCATCAAAGCCCCCCCTCCCGTACTGAATATATTCGCCTTCAAGGCGATCGTTGTGGATACCTCAGCTTAGTAAGTAGGACTGCAGCAGCCAGTAATATCCCAGTGAGCTACATATACCATACCCGTGCGTCCCCTCGCCGCGCGGCCGCGAGCAGCGCGCGCGCGTCGGCGCACAGCGCGTGCGCAGCGAGCAGCAGCGGCGCGCGCGCAGCCGCCTCGCGCGACCCGCACACCGACTTTGTTTCTGTTAACATTACATTAAGGTTGGTTTTAGTGTGACGTGTACCGCAGCAACCCGTCAGTACGGGTTGCTGCGCGCGGATAGGGCTATACTAGGATGACTGCAGACTTGTCCGCGCGGTCGTCCGTCCCAATCTATGCGTCCCGACGCCCTGGGGCGTGAAGGCCATATAGACTAAGTAGTTTTTTACGTCAATTACTTAAAAATTTACTGAAAATGCGCTATGTATCTAAGTACCTATATAAGATGTACTTAGATAGATATGTTTCGTGTAATAAGTGACGCGCAGTTCTATTAACACTTGTCGATCATAATTACCAACTACTTAAAAGTAGGTACTAAGTACAGTTACGTGCACTAATCATAGATAGATAGATAGATAGATACACTTTATTGCACAGAAAATTTACAGAAATTGGTTTTACAGACATATTTAAGTATAATATAGGCGGTCTTATTGCTAGAGAGCAATCTCTTCCAGACAACCTTTAGGTAGAGGAAATAGTAGACATCGAGAAACGGGTACAGCCGTGCACTAATCATATATACAAGAACCTTATGGTAAAGTTATAAGAACTCAAGTGTTCACTATTAGCAATCTACGTATCAGCGCGAGCACAGTGCCACCTATTGGTGCAGTTTTCGTTAACTTCCGGAATAAAAGAAATAAAGAGAGCGCTGTCGTCGTTTCAAAAACTGGCTGCCATTTAGGTCGATGCAGGCCAGTCGTCGCTCGTCTGTCGAAGAGTTCACTTGTGCTTAACAGTTGAAGTGTTGTAGCAAGTTGCTAATAAGTTGTAATTTATTTGATTACCTGTTTTATAATAAATTAGAAGGTAATCGGAATTGTGGAGTTTGATTACATTACGTTTCATTGTTCGTGACTGTACATCTAGAGTTAGCAATGTTCCTTTTTTAAACTGACCTTTAATAACTTGAGGCATCAGCTGGTTAATCGCCTGGATGGCCTGCTCTGCTTCATCATAATTAGGATTAACAGGATCTAAAAGCAAAGACAGCAAGTACGTTAACAAAAACCCACGACAAATGTGTAGAAAATACAAAGAGAATATTTTATTTTATTCAAAAACTTTATTGCACAAAAAAGTACAACAGGTGGACTTAATGCTATGGGCATTCTTTACCAGTCAACCTTTGGGTCATGCGGAGAGTTAGTTTTTGGGTGCGGTAATAGTGACAAAGTGCATAAGTAATCTAAAAAAGAAAACATAACAACATAAGAATAACAAAAAAACATTTATTTATGAGCATAAATTGCAGTGTGTTACATGAAATATGTTACTAAGTGGTATCTTGAATTGTATTTGACCAAGAGTTACTTTAATGGGATCAAAAAGCTTATTCTGATGGCTTCAAACCTTACAGAAGACCGCAGCCAAATAACAATCACTCTGGTGTAGTTGTGTTCCTGCGTGTGAGTAAGGTTTCCAGAGCCCTTGGGGGGGTGCTACATTAGTAGAAGGGGTAGAGCCTTCAAGGTAGGGGCGACAAGTATAGTAAGTTTTACTATGCTATACTTTTCGCCCTTAAGCTAGGAACTCATTACAACTTAACATCAGGTGGGATGAGGTCAATCTTGAAGTGCGTTATAAAAAAAACCTTTACTGTTTATTTGGCTGTAGTATTAATAAATCCATCAGTGATAGTTTAGATTAAACAACCTCGGTGGCGCAGTGGCTAAGGTAGGCAACCAAAGCGCGAAAGGTCCCGGGTTCGATTCCCGGTCGGGTTCATTCATCAATTTGGAAAACGAACTTTTCTAAATTAACTTGGGTCTGGGTGTGCTAGGATGACGCCCCCAGTTAGTATCCGTCGTCTGGTGCTCATAGTAGAAGGGAAAACCTTAGTTTGAGTCCGGGTGATTGGTGTGATTGTCTGGCGGATTTGTTTATTTATTTAGTTCATGATAAGACTCACCAGATGTCGATACCAACAGGGAGGCTATGGCTGCGTTCAGTTGAGCCAAGCTCTGAACCAACTTGTTCTGCAGGCTCGCTGGTGTCTGGTCGGAGCGAGACGGTACTAGTGGCTACAGGATAACATATAATATGTAAGGATTATTTAACGTCAAACTTAACTTTTATGGACAGTTTAACTCTCTCATTGTAGATACAATAAAATTTAATAACAAATACAACAATTAGAGCAATGCACTTTTGAATAAACAACCTGAATAAAACACCAATTTCTCGAAAATAAGATGACAATTTATTTCATGTATCGAGCACTACTTATGTAAACCGCGGAAAATCTCGTCATCACGTTGTACTACTGTACAACGCCATCTATTGAGAAAAAAGTAAAACTTTCTTCTTGGTACTAAGTTCTTGGTACATTTACTGCAGAAAACATGATAAATAATTTAATGTGAAAGAATGCAACTAAACTTAAATGAATTAGGTATTGAACGGTTGTACACAACCTCAATATTATCGTTGATGCAGGGTTAAAATACAAGAGTTATTGTAACTTTTTGTGTCATAATTTTATTTTTATTACTAAAACTTGTCTGTCCGTCCGTCCGTCTGTCTATTAGCTGTATCTCGTTATTAAAATCGTCGTAGTAATAGGGTCCCGACCCTGTTACTAAGACTTCGCTGTCTTTTTGCTGTCTGTCTGTAAAAACGGGTTTTTACCCTTTAGGTACGAAACGCTAAAAAAAGACGTTATACTTACGTTATAATGGAATCTAAACCACATTTACCTTGTCAAGTTCCTTCTCAGCCTTCTGCAGGTTGGTCTCTGCTGCAGCAGCAGTGCTGACGAACTGCAGCCGCTGCCTTTCCTGCACCGGGTCTACGTGCTTCGCCTCCACGCCTATACAAAGAAACACATTAATTCATATATATAAATATATGTATACCTACTATATAGTAGATTACCTCTATAGGTTCCGAGCCGGAGGTAGTTACATTTAATTTGTACAGAGACGATTCATAAGTATTACTCATGTAATCTATATGAATAAAAGATTTGACTATTGGAAAACATTGCATACATTGATTAGCGAACTTCAAATATTTTAAAGGAACAGAAAAGTATAATTTGTTTTTGGTTTGAAACATGCATTGCTGATTCTGTGATTCTACATTAAACACTTGTGTTACAAAAATAACGACGGTACCACAACACCCAGACCCGAGACAATATAGAAAAGTTCATTTTCCATTGATCCGGCCGGCAACCGAACCCGGAACCGGAACCGGTAGGTTATTCTTCAGCTCAACTCCAATTTGTGTGTTACTCCTTCACGCAAAAACTACAGAATAGATTAGGATGGATTTTGGTGACTAAACAGATTAGATATCTACTAGAATAACAATTTTGATACTTTTTATCCCAACATAACGTAAAAAAACCGCGGTCAAAAACTGGTATTACCATAAAATAATGTGGCTCAAACTGTAGTCCACTGATTCCTATAGGCCCCTGAAAGGCATATAGAGGCCCGAGGGCGAGAAAAGAAAACTCAAAGGCCTTTTAACCCTGAATTCTGACTATTCAGTCCAAGAAGAACAAAATCAAAGCTCAAACTTTAGCAGAAGTACACTCACCGCTAGGCACCATCAGACAAGCCTTCTTCAACCTCTCAATCTCTCTCTCCAACGCTTGCCGGTCTTCCTCCAGCTTCTGAGCCGAGGTTTGGAAGCGAGGGTCCCGCACCACCGGCGCCCAAGTGGAGGCCAGAGCTTGACTGGCTGAGGAGAGAGCGTCGGCAGAGGATACCAGCGCCTCCTGGCACCGAGGATCTTGGATAGACGGGGCGGTCAGCTTAAAAGAAAAAGTAATGTCTTGGTTAAATTTATCTTTTTTAATCCTACCTGACTTTCGATGATGGCTGCGAAGCCTTATCATCTTTGAATTTATCAAAATCCCATTTAAACCTTTAAAGGGCTCTGTCGACTGTATAACCACCATAATTTGAACCTTACTCGTTTGAATTAAGGTCCAAAACCAATGAAAATTTTAAATAATCTCTGCCGTATAGAGGGTTAAGCAAACGTCTTAAATTCCAGTTCAATCAGACGAAATTCTAAGAAGCTTTATACATAAAAACTTTCATCCCTTATTTTATCCCTTTAGGGGTTGAATTTATTAATATCCTTTCTTACGGAATGCCTACGTTATAGTAGCTTTATTAAACACTGACAAAGTTTTATATTAAGCTTTGATCTCCTATTTAAGCCCCTTAGGGGTCGAATTCATCAATTTTTTTTCTTAGCCTGCGTCATAACATCTACTAGTGAGCTAAATTTCAGCTCTATCCGACCAGTGGTTTGGGCTGTGCGTAGATAGATTACTATGCCAGTCAGTCATCTCTTACCTGAGCAGTGGTCAGCAAGGCGTTGGCAGCGTCAGCGACCTTCGACCCAGCTAAGTCCAGCTGCGACCCGGCCTCGGCTTCAGCCTCCGCGGCTACTTGGTGCACACCGCTCAGCAGTTGCGAAGCCTTCTCACACGCTGACGAGGACAGGTCCAGGATCTAGATAAAAAAATGAGTTTAAAACGATTCGGTTTTTATCGATTACATTTCGATTAGTGTCCTCCACACTAACCGTTATACGTATGCTTACAAAATACATTAGAAAAACTCTGTAGAAAGTGAAAAATGTAAGTACGTCCTTATTAAGAACAATTTGCGGAGTTGATGTTAAATGGTAATGAGGTCCTAGCTTAAGGGCGACAAGTACAGCATAATAAATCTGTTACTACACTTGTCGCCCTTACCTTGAAGGCTTGACCCCTGCTACTAATGTAGCACCCCCCAGGAGCTCTGGAAACCTTACTTAACACAGAAGTGATTGTTATTTGGCTGCGGTCTTCTGTAAGGTGGAGGTATTTTACCAGTCGGGCTGCTCCAGTTCGAGCAAAATTTGCTAGCGACAAATTTTTCTATTGTACCTATTAACCTCTTAGGCTTCGGTAAGTGCCTTATGCCGTATGAGCTAAGAACCACAAATACTTATCAACAACAAAAAAAATCTATAAATAAGTTATCAAATAAACGATTGCTTGGCTTTAGCCGTGTACGTGTGATATTGTGCGAGTATATCTGTGTTTAAACTGTGACTTTATATATGCTAAGTGAATGCATTAAAATCTAAAATATAAAAAAAGTTACCTCATGTTCTTTAACTTCATTGGCACACGGGTTGAAGATGTACACCATTTTGCTGGAGACGCTTGCAAATTTGCCTGCAGCGCGATTCAACTCCTGCAACGTAATACGGAAATAAATTAAAATTAAACACACAATAAACATTTCTATCGTAAACAAAAAAATGGCATTTTAGATAAGAAAAACTTTCTTTATTTTTCACGCATTCATCCAATACCATAGAAATATAAAACCAACTAAGTAGTTCCATAGACTTACAAAAAGCTGGTTTTTCAAAAAACTTTCAATGACGTCTAAGTTCTACAATTTCATTTCATCAATTATGTCTAATATGTAAATTGTATTTTTTTACCTAAGTCTGTATTTCCGGATAATTAAGACTTGAGTACTTTAACTTATTCAGAAAGCTCAGCTTGATCTTCGCTTGCTATCAAAACAATCGTTAGTTTTATTAAAAAGAATATTATGTTTTTAAATGTCACTTAACTGTATTGCATATTACTTTATAAAGTTATTATTAAACGTACCTACCTACTGATAAAAAGTACCATGATAATTTTGAATATTTATTAACGTTTAAAGGTAAAAATAAAAGCGATGATTGATTATTATAATACACAACATTGCTGGCAACTATGTGAGTGAAAAATAATAAATCAATCCTTTTTTCTTACGCTAAGGCCGCTGTCTCGCTGCCCGCTGAATTCGATTTGACGGTAATTTGAAATAACGAAACCCTACCAAATAGGTGCCCTAAAAACACGGTAAAGCCGGATGATTCCGTGACAAGACTTAAGAGCCTTCTCCGTTTCTTTGATAGAAGATAGTTTCGCTTAAAATCGGCACACATTTTTTGCAAATCAATTAAACATAACACAATGTACAACAATAAACCCTGTGGTTTGTAGTACCATAACGTTAAGCAAAGTATAATTCCATGTGATGTACCTCGCTCCCGGCGGCGGGCGCGGCGGCGCAGGCGCACACGGCGCGCGTCGCGTCACACAGCGCGCGCGCGGCCGCCGGGGCCGGGCGGCCGGCCGGGGCCGAGTGGGCAGACAGAGACTTTGTATCTGATTATGTCAAAAATATCAACATAAAAAATACTATATCTGAAGAATCTAGTAAATAATAATAGCTAACAATTATATTTGTTGTACTATGTAAATATTTAAACAAATGGATTTATTTTTCGATTAACAATTATTTCTGGAATAAATGTGCAATGGGCCGATAAGTTGTTTCTAAACATATTCGGTAGAGGACACTTACCGGAGGCTAAGAGGACAATATAACAGAAAAATTCATCTTATATTATTCATTTACTTATAAAGCGTAATTTAACCTATCCTAACTTTTTAACTTAGTACAGTCATAGCGAATTCACTGACCGAACTTGAAAATATGTATATTGTCGAAACAGAAAAATTTCATCTTCCCTTGCGATACGGGACTCGAACCCACGACCACCACGTATCACGCGTGCTGCTCTTCCAACTGAGCTCACCGCAAGTTATCGTAGACGATGAGATTTTCTGCTGTATCAACCCGTTAACCTACGGTATATGCCCTCTGCCGAATGTTTAGAACTACATACTTGTCGGCTCGTGGTAGTTTCGTTGCAGAAATTATTGATATTCGAGTCGAAGACACCTTGACATCTTAATCGATTTTTATTATTTTAATTGTGCTTTACGCCGCACTAGCGTTTTCTATTTTTTTTTTAAGATTTAAAATTCGCTAGTGCGGAAATCACTATAAAATGTATAAAAATATGTAACTTTACTTTCTAATGATACAAAACTAATGCATATCGTTTAAACTCACCTTTCATTACTTGTGGCAGCAGCTGATTAATGGAATTCATTGCTTGATTTGCTTTTGCATAATCTGGTTTATCACGATCTAAAAACGAGACGTTTACCTACATTATTAACATAGCAAAACGTAAAGAAAGAACCCTTAAAACGTTCATTGAAGTGCTTATTTGTTTTTAATGCTTTCCAATATTTTCTAAGTACCACACCAATTTTAAAACTACATTTTTTTTTTAATTTCTTGAACGTAAACTCTTATAACAAGTATATAAATATATAGTAAGGTTTCCAGAGCTCCTGTGGGGTGCTAAATAAACGGGATAGTTATTGATAAGAAGTTACTTGAAGTGGCAGCGACGAGGGCCGCCATTGCTGCGTTGAGCTGCGCAAGCGCATCGACTAGGCGCTGCTGCAGCTCGGCCGGAGTCACGCGGCCCTTCGGCGCCACGCTCGGCTACAAAACAAACAAATATAGGTACATACTAATATTATAAATGCGAAAGTAACTATCTGTATATCCGTCCGGCTTTCACTCCTACACCACTGAACCGATTTTGATGATATTTACGTTGAACTTCTAGAACGGACATAGTTTTGAATTTAATTAATTTTTTTTTTGTTTAGTTACAATAATGTAAAACAATACAATCCATACTAATATTATAAATGCGACAGTAACTATGTCTGTCTGTCTGTCTGTCTTTTACTCTTTCACGCCTAAACGGCTGAACGGATTTTGATGAAATTTGGTATAGGTATACGTTGAATCTCAAGAACGGACATAGGCTATATATATATAAGGGGGGGATGGGGGTAATACCACCTTTGAAAGTTTATATGAAAAAATGTTTATTTTAGCATAATCACTTAGATACTAACCACTAAAAATATGTTCATAATACTTTTAAGCTGAATCATGGCTGTACCTTACAATATTATATGTGGCATCTTATACATAATAGTTATGTTTATGAACTTCGTATCGCCTTAGAGGATATTCCCGCTTTTCTGTGAATTTTGTCCTGAATTTTCTTTGCTATAAACCTCACGGAGCCTGACATTCATCAGAGACGTTCGGAGTTGGGTCCAATCAAAATATAACCCAAGACAGTCGAGTAAAATGTAGGTATTTTTTTGTTTTTATTTCATAACATAAAATTTTTCATATGTATTTCTTGTTGTCACGAACCGCTTTTAATAACTATGGCGTGTAACTGGGTCGGGTACCTGTGACGTGAATGTATTGATTGAGCCTATGGCATATTCAAAATCGGGACAATATTAATAGCTCGTCGGGACGCGGGACAATGTCTTCGAAATCGGGACTGTTCCGGAAAAATCGGGACAGGTGGCAACTCTGCGTGCTGTCGACCGTATCACACCAGACTACACACTTTGGACTTTATGTCGTCCACATAAGAGCTAATATGAAACTGCAAGTGTCTACCAAATGATTGAATAACATATCAAGTAACAAACCTTGTCTAATTCTTTTTCAGCAGCGTCGACCAGCTGGTGAGCTACCGCGGCCGAGCTGATGAACTGGAGACGGCGCTCATCCTGACCGCTACTTGCTGACTTCACTGGTGGCGCATCTGATAAGGAACAAATCCACAAATTATTAACAAAAATATATTTTTTATAATAATAAAAATATTCCCTCATCATTTATTTTTATTTATTACACAATTAGTTAGTTTTATTTTTTCTTTATCGTTGTTCATAGTTCAGTGAGAAGCGCCAGTCTGGCTGATTAATTAGGGGTTCGATACCAGGACAAACAGCCATATGAGGAACATTTTTTTTTTTAGTTTATTATCGGAACCATATAACAAGTTTGTAATATAGCTTATGTCTAGACATTGGTGCAAAAACGATACTGTGTAATTACAAACTCGACATCAATGGTCACTTATAAGATCACATTATGTTACAATATCAGCGGAGCCCGCTTGCGGGTAAATAGGATTTGGCTGCTTTATACAATTAGTGAAATAAGGACTTACATTATATGCTACAGTTAAATGAAATTATCATCGTTTTCGTTTTCATTTATCGTTTTCCAAAACGCATGCCTTTAGGTTTATTACTTTGGAATCAGATTGATATACATATATTTAATGTAAATCAATATACCCGAAAGCTTACTGACTCTGAAGTGAATATGAAAGTTTTCTGATTTGCTCAAATTTTAATAAATAAATTCTTAAAATTTATCTATTTATAATCTAGTATAATGCGGTTCCGCGCGCTTACGATCCTGGTATTGAAAGAACATACCACTCGCTGCTACTTCAGCCTCTCCAACTGCTGCAGCAAATCACGCCTGTCTTCCTCCAGCTTCTTGGCCTGGTGTTAGTCTTTCACGATCGTATAGAGAAAATATTTAGTGGAAGAACATACCGCTGGGTGCTACTTGACAAGCCTTCTTCAGCCTCTCCAACTGCTGCAGCAAATCACGCCTGTCTTCCTCCAGCTTCTTGGCCTGGTGTTGGAAGCGAGGGTCCTTCGCTACCGGCGCCCACGTCGAGGCCAGGGCTTGGCTGGCGTGGGAGAGAGCGGCCACCGAGGATACCATGGTAGCTTGGCAGCGAGGGTCTTGCATGCATGGTGCCGTCAGCTGTGAAATGATGTAGAGTATCAGCCAAAATTGCCAATTTAGAATTTAAGACTGTCGCGTGCCATTTTCAATATAGAAAATAATAAGTTAGCGGGTCAAAACGCGACTCCATTTTTAGTAGTCGCCAGTAACTACCATGCTAGGATAGTACGTGAAGCTATTGAAACCGAAAAGACGGATTTAAGTTATCATCAGCATGGAATCCAGTGATTGGCAAATGTTTACCGCTGTTAGAACGATTAAAAACAATTCCGGACGAAGTCAGTTTAGTGTGTCGAAGTGAAGAAAATTACATTTTCAATTCGAACCAGTAGTCAAGAAATCAGCGCGTTCAAACAAACTCATTAGCTTTATAGTAAGTCAAGTCAAGTCAAATCTTTTGACGTGACATCGTCTAATAACTCAATACTAGGGGCTGCACGAAAAAAATATGACGTCATTGTCCCGTTACGCTCATTGTCGCGTACCGCCAACGAGAGTGCGGCTCGAACGAGAGAGAGGCATAATCGGCTCGAGCGATCCGCTCAGCGTTGTCACGTCACTACTACCGTCCGTAAGCTGAAAATACATACAACTAATGTTTTTATTTATATGGATTACATCAGTAACACTTATGAATAGTCTTTATATACATAAAATAAAGCTACTATTAGTATAGATACTTTATTGTCTTTGCCTGTTTTTTATCAATGTTTGTTTTTGTAGTTTTTTTTTGTGTAGTTTTAAGCATAAAATCATAAGCGCCACTCGATTGCGTGGGGAACTAGCAAGAGCCAGGTTACTTGCTAATTCTCCAAGCAAGGGGTTCCACCAGAATACCAGCGCTGCGGCAACGTTAAAATGTCGCAGCGGCATTTGCTGAGGTGGAACCCAAATTGGCCTCACAAAGTATTTATACTATATCTGTTTCATTTGTCTTGCGTTGTTTGTAAATTTTGTGATGTCAATAAATGTTTTTTCTTTCTTTCTTTCCAAAAAGATACGTCTCAGTACCTGCGCAGACGCAAGCAGAGCATTAGCTGCGTCCGCGACCCTGGACCCAGCTGCGTCCAACTCGTTACCAACTTCTCCCCCGACGTCGTCTGCCAGCTGGTGCACACCTGCCAGCATTTGGGAGGCCTTCTGGCAAGCTGATGATGATAGATCTATGATCTGTTGGAGAGAGAAAGGTTAAATAGTAGTAATAATAATTATTATTTATTGGCAAAAATAAAGACAAGTGACAGTAACTTCTGCTTCTTCTTGTTTGCTCAGCCCGTATCGCAGTAGTCGATGAGTGACTATGTTATACCCTAATAACAATTATGAAACAAAAATTTACTTTAAGCTTCAGTTCATTAAAATGACAAAAAAAAATAAAAAATAAACTCTACTGTCTGTCTGACTGTCCGTCTGTGTGTGCCTCTCTGTGACATCGTACCTTCTAAACGAATGAAACGATTTTGAGTTACCTCGTGTTCCTTCTCCTGGTTGGCCCGAGGACTAAACTCATAGAAGAGCTTCCCTGATGTTTTTCCGAACTCGGAAGCCGATTTGTTGAGACCCTAAAAATGTAAAAAACTAAAAATTTAAAGAAATTTCCTTTAAGTATATCAATAAATAACAGTGAAGTTAAAATTGAGTCCGCCCAGGCTGTATCTCGAGCATGACAGTTAAATTCCCACAGGTGATATATTTATTCAATTGTGTTTTTTATAACATAAAATAAATTATACAGGGACTCCTGTACGAAACACATTATTTTGCCGTTTTTTATATTATGGTAGGCAGCTTATCATACGCGAGAGATCGCGCTTGGATGTTTTTTTTTTAATATGACAATGATACGTGGAGAAATAGGACTGAACAATCCTGGTCTACCCTCGGAGACCAATTTCAAACGTGGGTAATTACCTCAATACTAGCACTTTCGCTGCTCGCGCATATATCTCTAGTCACGTCGCACAGCGCCTTCAGGTCGGCCAACATCTGCGCGCGCGCACCGTCGTCTTGGCCTGCGCTTAACGCTTTGCCATCTGGAAGAAAGAAGATAGCACTAAGTAAGAAAAAGCATTAGGAGCATATAACACCGCCAAACAATCAGGGAATATTACTGCACTTTAAAATAAAAATCCACTTTATTCTTACTATGATTGAGTTGAGCCACGGCTGGCACATACGGCATAGTTTCACCAACCAGCAGTCACCAAACCTTTGTGGTGGACTGGCATGATCCAGTTTACCTCTCAAAAAAATACTTACCTACATGAGAACTTAATTCGTTTCGTCACTCTTGAAAACAAAACTATATGACTTGGTCCAAAGTGAGCTACACATAGCAATAAGTTAAGTACTGCTTCTATAACTACTGAGTTTTTCTTAACGGCGCCTTTTCGGTGAACTGGCAGTAGAATCACTTTTCATTGTATTCAATGCCGATTCAAAAGTGTTATATGTCGCCTAGTTGAATAAAGAAGTTTTAAGTTTGACTTCGTTGTCTGAAATCAAAATATGACATAGTTAACTCTACCTAATTTCGACATTTGGTGATAGTTTTCGTTATTTGTTTTTATCAAGTGCGAGTACGATACCCTTAGTTACGATGTAGTCTTACCCTTCACAATTTGAGGCATCAACTCAGTGATGGTCGAGACTGCTTGGTCGGCCGTAGCGTAATCTGGATTTTCTCGATCTAAAAAAATAAATATAATTAATTTAATTAATATTCCGTCAATAGCGATGCGACGACGATGTCGCGGCTAAAGATGTTACCCGAAATTAATTACAGAAAAAGACGAGCTAGAAAAAGGTGAATAAAATAAAGAATTTAAGATTCCATTTTAAATTTTTAAAATAATTTACCGTGTCAAAATGCTAATAAATTAAAACTGTTACAAAATGGTGTCCAGTAACGGTGCGTTTTGACCAGTTATCTTATTTGAAAGGTAAAGGCAATACCCACCGGCGGCGGCGGCCACGAGCGCGGCCAAAGCGGCGTTCAGTCGCGCGATGCCGTCAGCCATCTTCTGTTTCAACTGCTCCGCCGACGCGCCTCTCGGTGGACCTCCCACTAGTGGCTGAAACACGTTAATTAGTTCATTAATTCGAAAAAACATAAAAAGGGTCAAAGGTACCAGATTGTTTTTGACGTGAATACGTCTTTAAAATTACCTCCATAGGGATGCAATCCAAAAAAACGAATGATAACAAAATCGGGGGATACAGATTAGTGTTGTAGCTACATATCTATCATCTCCATCCAAATTTCGTTTAGACCACTTGATAGCTAAAGAATCAAAGAATTTATTACGCTAAGTAGACTGTAAGGACTGTAACACATCGCGCGCGGGGGAGGGGGCAGCCCCGCCATTTTGAAGGTCATTTTGCTGCGTATCGAGATTTCCATTTAGTATAACTTTCGACTCGGTGAAGCTACGACGTTCATTCAAGTTTCAATCGTCAGCTCTCGTCAAAATCTATCGATTATATATAAAACATTAGTGTACAATTGTAACTGTGATTATAATAAGGTGTTTAAATAAAAAAATAATATCAAAAAATATATAATGTCGGCCTATACGCGTATATTACCCGTTATGAGACGTATTCACGTTAAAACCAACGGCCGTGTGCCCCGTTTTTTTCGTTAAATAGTTATCAAAAGCTAGCTGACCCTTCAAATTATCTCCTTTTATTTTTTTATGATTTTTTTTACCTTTTAATCCTCTACAATTATATAAAAACCAGCTAAATCGGTCTTGTTATTTTCATTTGCCAAATTAATAAAGCAATACTAAGATAAAACGATCCAGGTTGCGGGGTGGGAGCTCGTTACGTCACTGTTGGTTAAAAATATACCCACTAATGACGTCACGCGACAATTCAATTCAATGTATCGCCTTTAATTGGATGGAAACTTCTATAATAGGAGTCCCATAGTTTTGGATAATTTCACAATTTCTAGTCCGTTTCCCTATTAGGATGTTGATCTCTTTCACAAATATTTCTTAAGTATTAATGGCGCAAAAAAGGATTTTATGTTACATCAGCCCTATTGATTTTTGCAATTCATATTTAAAATCCGATTTAAATATGCTCCGAAACGATTTAATAGCCACAGTTCAAATAAAAACGTACCGCCTAAATAACTTAAAACTCATAAAATAAGGATCATATGTCTATATCTTCTTACCTTGGCGAGCTGTGCTTCAGCGTCATCCAGCCTCTTCTTGGCGTTTCCCACTGATGTGATGAACTTGAGGCGAGCAGCTTCCTTGTTGCCCTGACCATCGGATCCGAAACCTACGAATTAATCAGACACATAGTATCGCTAATGGCAGAACCCGACCCCCACCTCAACAGGCGTAGGGGAGAAAGTAGTGGAGTTTTTAGTAGGTGAAAGTCCTACGTACCTACCCGTACCGTTTCCCCGAACGGGATGGCTGAAATAAGGCGTTTCTCCACACAAAAAAAAAAGGTTAGTCAGTTCGGTCGGGATCGGAATACCTCCTTGTGTACCTGCTCGTTATTGGTTCCTGAGGATTCTCGCGATTCCGAGGGCAGTGGTAGCAAGCGGGCCTGGTGCACCCTCGGCAACTCTAACCGACGGACGAAGTTCCGCCGCGAAGGGCCTCCCTTACTATACTTGTCGCCCTTACCTTGAAGGCTTAACCCCTGCTACTAATGTAGTACCCCCAAAGAGCTCTGGAAACCTTACTCACATGCAGGAACACAACAACACCGGAGTGATTGTTATTTGGCTGCGGCCTTCTGTAAGGTGGAGGTATTTCACCAGTCGGGCTGCTCCAGTTCGAGCGATAAATCGCTTTTCCTTGCCTCTCTTATATCCCTCCTCACTTCTTGAAGAGGGGCAGTGTATCGCTGAGGTGGGGAGCGGATTTAGTCCGAGACCAGAGGGGTCTGCAGGGACCAGAGACGCCAGGCGTGGGGTAAGCCTGGCTTCCGTTACCTTGGTCTGAGAGGATGGGGCGTGTCAGGTAGCCCCACAACTGCTCACGTTGGCCACCGAGGGGGTTTTAGTCGGTGCGAGCCCGTCACACCACTCTCTGTTCCCCGCAGAGAGTGATGGTGCGGTAGGCATTACCCCCTCGAGAAAAAATAAAAATAATAGTTTAAAAAACTAAAAAACACGCTTTTAGCTCGCACTAAAAATTACAAAATAATTCAGACATTTAAGAAAGAAAGCGTGGAGCGTTTATGTTATCTTTACTCTTTTTGGACAAAACGCTCCACGCTTTCTTTCTTAAATGTCTGAATTATTTTGTAATTTTTAGTGCGAGCTAAAAGCGTGTTTTTTAGTTTTTTAAACTATTATTTTTATTTTCTACTTTTTAGTTTTCTCATGTATCAATAATTATATAATTCTTTTTCGTATCCCATTCAGCAAACCCTTTCATTTAATACCCATATCATAGGGGTGCATTTCAAATAGCCTGTCCGTTATCTTGGACGCCCGCCATATTGGATTTGAATCACGTGACTATTTTTTTCGTATTCCTGACAGCAAACCCTTTCTTTTTATACCCATATCATGGAAGTGCATTTCAAACAGTCAGTTCGCCATCTTGGGGAGGCCGCCATATTGGATTTGTAATGATGTTTCTTAGCTAGTCATGTATTGTCATCAGAACTCAGAGCGTGTGCAAAATTTCATCTTAATCAAAGACCGGGAAGTGGGTCAAATTAAGATTCAAAGATTCCGTTACATACCTAGATACATACAACCCGAGCTAATAAAAGCGTGTTAAAAAGCCCGTGACCACAGTAAGTCCATGGTGGCAGTACACAGTTCGTATTTATTACTCTAACATGTTCGCGTTTTGACCCGTCAACTTATTTTAAACTACTGGTATTCGCTCACCTATAGGTCCCACTTGGCAAGCCTTCTTCAGCCTGTCCAGTTCTTGTTGCAGCCCACGCCGGTGCTGCTCCAGCTTGATGGCCAGGAACTGGTGTCGCGGGTCCCTCAGCACGGGCTTCCAGGCGAAGGCGAGGGCCTGGCTCGCGCCGGAGACAGCGTCCGCTGAACTAAGGAGCGCGGCCTGGCAGCGAAGATCTTGTATGCATGGCGCTGTTAACTGTAAAATTACAATAGGGATATTGATTGGCCAATCAATTGAGACAGTTTTATGTACCTGTTAGAATTTTCCTTCATAGGCCCATAATAATATTGTAATTGCAAAAGTAACTATGTCTGTCTGTTTATCTGTCCGGCTTTCACGCCTCAACACTGAACCAATTTTAGTGAAATTTAATATAGGTATACATTGAACTACTAGAACGGACATATGCTACTATACTGAAAAATAAGGGTGATGGGCATAATACCGCCCTTGAAAGTTTATATGGTAAAATGTTTATTTTTTAAATTAGATATGAAATTTGGCAAAAATATATCCGAAACTTGGATTAAAATATGAACCACTTTTTGTTTTGTATATTAGGAGAGATTGGGGTAAAACCGACCGTAGAATTGTGTAGTCCACGCGAACAAAGTCGAGTGCACTTATACTCGTAGTTTTCAATAAAGATCACAATCTGCCACAATTTTACTAATCAACACACTGAATAGTAGGTAAGGTCCCCTACATTAGTCCACTGCATAAATGATGAACATCCTTTTCAGGTTAAACTTTTTAAGCGTTGTACAAAACTCACCCTTATTGCCGCGAATACCTCGGACTCGAGTGTCCGAGACGTTGGTTCTAGACGTGTAGTCAAATATTAGAAAGCCCATGCTGACTGGGGCCTTAGCTGACTTATTTTGTTTATTTTCTTTTACTATTAATCTTCTTTCTACTGTGTATTGATTGTGAGTGCTGGTGAATAACTTAATAGTTGCTGTGCCCTAACAGGGTCTGATGTATCTTTTACTTTGTAAATGAAACATTATTGTGCAATAAAGTATTGAGTATTGAGTATCTCACCTGAGCAGACGTGAGCAGCGCATTGGCAGCATCAGCGACCTTCGAACCCGCCGCGTCCAGCTCGGCCCCGCTCTCGCCCCCGACCTCGGCCGCCAGCTGGCGCACCTCCGCCAACATGTGGGACGCCTTCTCGCACGCTGATGACGACAGGTCCATGATCTAGAAGATATTGGTTAAGTACCATGTGCATTAAAGAGGGGCGGTGGGGGTGATCCATCCCGGGTCACAGAATATATACAGGTGCCAAGTAGAAATGCAACGGATATCCGGTTGCCATCCGGTATCCGGCCTATCCGAGCATTATTTTACTAACCGGCCGGATACCGGATAGTGATTTTGTTTGGTAATTAACTTTTAAAAATGGTTAGTATACAAGAAAACAACTATACAAATTATCAATTTACACCACTATACACATTGAACACATAAAAACTTATCTATTCAGCAAAATAGGCGGGCGGTAACTGGTTGAAACCTGAACGACGCGCCCCTCGACCAACTTAAATTTAGGTAGGTATCGTTTGGCCGGCCGAATATTTGGCGGCCAGATACCGAATATTTGGCCTGATCCCCGGCCGGATATCCGGTATCCGGATAACTATACGTTTCATCTCTAGGGCCAAGCGCAAAAGGATGATAATGGCATGCCAGCTCAGATGCGCAGATTAGTGGTGGTGGTAGCTATTGGTGCATCTTCAGGACAAGGGCGGAGCGGCAAAATATTTCAGTTACTAAAATTTTCCGTAAGGTCTTGGCATACTTCGAAACAAGTAAGTTTAATTAATCATCCCTACACAATACTCAGCGTAGCAAACACACAGCCGCCATTTTGGTTTGTTGGTCGTTTTAACCAGTGAACGGAAAAAACATGGAAGAAACTTCTACTACTTTCATGCTAACTTCCATCGGATATCGACACCAAAACACATACAAATGTTAGGCTCACAAGCTTTAGACACAAATAAATTGAAGGACATTATGAGACAGGACATTTTGAGAAAAGGACATTAAACCCCGACCATACCCGTAGGTATATGTAAATAAATACATCAATATTGGACAATATCACATACATCGCTCTGATTGTACGCACTTTTGTTAAAAAAATCAGAAGCAACGACGGTATCACAACAACCAGACTCGATACAGTATAGAAAAGTTCGTTTCCCATATTGAACCGACCGGGAATCAAACCCTGACCTCAGAGAAAGAAAGGTATTAATTATAATCCTTGCCATAATTATTATACCTCATGTTCTTTATTCTGATTGGCCCGAGGGTTGAACACGAAGATGAGTTTACCAGATGTGTTCGCAAACTTAGCAGCTGCGTTGGAGAGATCCTGTAACAAGATTTAAAGTTTAGGTTTACAAAAGGTTTAGCTTTTATATTTTTAGAGCGACTGCCTGGGACAGGATAAGTACCTAAGACTTGGGTAAACGCAAGACAAGTGTGAGTGCATTTTTACTTTTTTTTAGGGGAAATGCCCACGCACCGTCACTCTCTGCTGGGGGGAGAGAGATGTGTCAGTCTCGAACCGAATAAAACCCCTGGGTGTTCCTTTTCTGTAACAGTGGCGGGGGCCGGTATCCCGCAATGCGGACGAGCGCAGGCGCCCACCAACGCAAGTCCCACGCAAAACGCAGCGCGTCTCGATGTGGCGGATGGTGTTGCCGCACTTCAGGGTATGCCAGACCACCCAGCATGCCCCGTACTCCGCGAGCGACGCAAGAATACCCCAATCTGGCGCTTTTTTTTCACATTGCACTTCGAGATTGACCTCATCGCACCTGATGTTAAGTGGTAATGAGGTCCTAGGTTAAGAGTCACAAGTACAGCAGAATAAAGTGGTTACTGTACCTGTCACCCTTACCTTGAAGGCCCCTGCTACTAATGTAGCACCCCCCATGAGCTCTGGAAACCTTACTCAAACGCAACAGACCTGGCCAGCAGAGACTGTGGCATTGTCGCGCCAGCAACTGGTCTCCGGAATAGTCTATTACTAGTTCAGTATACTTCATCATCGGCTTCAACACCGCTGATCCACAGGTAAGGTAAAATTTTATCACTGGTTAAAAAAAACCCACCTGAACATTATTCTGCTCACTACTGGCGCATATATCTCTAGTCGCATCGCACAGCGCCTTCAGGTCGGCCAACATCTGCGCGCGCGCACCCTCGTCTTGACCTGCGCTTAACGCTTTGCCATCTAAACAGAAAAAAAAAACAAATAATTTAGACAAAACCCGACTGACCGACATTTTTTTGCTGATGGTTTTTTTTTTGGTGTCGATATTACTATTTTACAATTGTTTTGTAATGAGATGACGATGAAATGTATGCATATTTTTAAGGCATTTTTTATTTAACAAATCATTTATAAGTAAAATTGTTACTTCAATTCGGCGGTTAATAGGTGAATGTTTTGATGCGAGATATTTCTACAAATTATAAAAAACCAAAATAACTAGTGCAAACTCACGGGAAACAACTAGTTAGATGTAAAACGATCTCACCCTTCATGATTTCAGGCATCAACTCTGTTATAGTTGCAACAGCTAAATCCGCCGTAGCATAATCTGGTTTCTCACGATCTGAAAAGTTTACAAAATAAATAGTACAGTGTATACTAACACAACGACAGACTACGATAGTACATAGATGAATGAATAAATCGTACAAATTTGAAAAACGGGTGAAATTGTAAGAAGGAAACCATTACAGGCCGATAAACATACATTTGTTTTGTTACCGAGCTCCATGTTGCTTTGATTATGTGATAAGTTAAGCTAGTTACCATAGCTGGGCACCGATTAACGGACTTCTGGATTATTAACGGAAGTTAATGAGTCCGTTAACAGTTTTTAAAGTTAATTCAAAAGTTAATCCGTTACTCAAAATGTTACCACATAAGCACTTGTATAACAAAATCAGAAACAACGACGTTAGCACTACACCAAGACCCGTGACATTATAGAAAACTTTCTCATATTATCCGGACCGAACCCGGGACTTCAGAGATAACGCGACGCCAGAGTCCGGCCCGCTCGCCACTCGGCTACGGAGGTCGTCAAACCTCAGATATTACCAGCTTTAAAAATATTAGAAATGCTTACCAGAAATGGCGGCTACGAGCCCGGCCAAAGCGGCGTTCAGCTGCGCGATTCGCTGCGCCATTTTTTTCCTTAACTCGTCTGCCGACGGTCCTTTTGGTGGAACTCCAGTGAATGGCTGGAAAAATAAAAAACACTTAAATTTGAAACAATAATCACGTACATACCTATATATTGGAAACAGCAACACTAGCGTGTTGACACCATCTGGTCATTGTGAGCACGAAGACGCTAGCGCCATCAAGCGGTCATTGTGGGCAAGGCGACAGTTCAATATTAAATCTTATGCTCACGACATAAAGGTGGTCTAAAGTTCAAATTATGTAGTCTGGCGTGCTTTTGTATGTACCATTGAAAATTAAAATATAACATCTATATTAATACTAATATTATAAACACGAAAGTTTTTAAGAATGTATGGATATCTGGATGTAAGTTTATTACTCGATCACGCAAAAACTATGCTAATAATAATTTCATCGCAAAACCGACTAATGCATATGGCATTCAGTAGTTTTTGCGATCAAATTTGACAAACACAAAATACTACATAAACATAAAGGTTACACGCAAAAAATTTGATAATAACAAGATGCTACAAAGATATTTTTTATCCCAAAAGAATGCAAAGGTAGTTATGTCCAAATTTAACAGTATTTCCGTACCTTTCTTAGCTCAGATTCAGCGTCGTCAACATTCTTCCTGGCGCCTCCAACGGTGGCGAAGAACTGGAGCCGTCGCCGTTCTTTTGCCTTAGCGCTATCGTTGTCATCTCCTGATCCATCTGAGGCATATACAAAAAGTTTGAATTGTGATTGACAGTCTAATTAATGTCCAAAATTTGGATCATAAGAGAGGTAGGGCATAGCGATTTATCGCTCGAACTGGAGCAGCCTGACTAGTGAAATACCTCCACCTTACAGAAGACCGCAGCCAAATAACAATCACTTCGGTGTTATTGTGTTCTTGCGTGTGAGTAAGCTTTCCAGAGCTCCTGGGGGGTGCTTCATTAGTAGCAGGGGTCAAGCCTTCAAGGTGAGGGCGACAAGTCCAGTAAGAGCTGTTATAATGCTAGGACCTCATTACCACTCAACATCAGGATGAGGTCAATCTTGAAGTGCAATAAAAAAAGTTTATCGACGAGATAAGATAACTCACCATCTAAGCTACCGAAAGCATCCTTTAGCCTATCCAAAGCTTTCGCCAGGTCCAAGGTCCTGTCCTTGAGGTCTTCTCCCAGGTCGTGTCTTGAAGGGTCCTCGGCCAGCGGCTTCCAGGAGACCGCCAGGCTCTGGGCCCGGGATGACAGGGTCTCGGCTGATGCTGTCAAGGCGCTTTGGCAGTGAGGCTCGTGGATTGATGGCGCGGTGACCTGGTTATTACACACAGAATTGTAATAATACCACCCAATGCAATAATGATGCACATTAATTTTTTTATAGTGCTACACACCGTACTAGCGAACTTCAAAATGTTTAAAGAAACAGAAAAATTAAACCACCTCTTGCGATTTGTGATTTGAACCCACAACCTTTACGTATCACGCGTGCTACTCATCTAACTGGGCTACCACCAAGTTATAGTAGCATGAAGAAATTTTTTGTTATATTAACCTCTTAGCCTTCGGTAAGTGCCCACATTTCTATTTTCAAGGGAGAAATGCCTATCGAACCACAGTTTTAATGGTGAATTAGCCCCCCACCCTATCGCGAGAAGATTGGGAACACGAGAGTTCTGTATGCGTTTAAAATTAAGGGAGATGATTTATTTCCGTTTTTTTTTAATATAAATTTCGATCACAAAAACATTTGGACATTGCTACCCAACAAATTGTTAAGTACACGCCATTTCAAAAGCCATACACAATTTATTTACAACATCTATTATACTTTTTTACTATTTTAATTTCATTAATCTGGTTTTCTGGGTCTAACGACTTTAACTACCTAGACTCAAAATAATCACATGAATGTTTCTCTTGACTCAGGATCAAGCCTTTATAATAACTTCACTGAGTGGCGTTATTATAAAGGGTCGACTCTCCTGGATGAGGATCACGCCTTACTAACTTATCAAAACATGTCTTACCATGGCACAAGCCATCAGGTCTTTAGCTGCGTCAGCACACTTCACTCCTGCATCATCCAGTTCAGAAGCCCTGGGATCATCCGGCATCTGTGTGGTTAGCTCGTTAGCTTTCACAAGGAGGAGGGTTGTCTTATACCCTACATCTTTAGCAAGCTCAATGATCTGCAAAACATGATAACTTGAGTTAGTTAAGAAAGTTAGGTTAATAAATAAATATTGGACAGCATCACATAGGTACATTGCTCTGATTCTGTGGTAAATATTCGAGTTTAAACATTTGAGTTACAGAAATCAGAAACAACAACAACTCTTAGACCTGAGACAATATAGAAAATTTCGTTAAACATATTGACCCAACCGGGGATCGAACCCGGGACCTCAGAGATGGCGCGACGCCAAAGTCCAGCCCGCTCGCCTCTCGGCTACGGAGGTCAAAGTAAGTTTCAAATACATAGTGAAACCCTGAACCAAAAAATGTTTTGGATACCTCATTCTGCTTATGAATTTCTTCTCCTCTATTTCTCATTCGTTTGAATGTAAACAAAAGCTTTTCTGACACACGTCCGTAGTATTTTACTGCTTCTTGGATTTTCTGAAACAAAATGTAATGTTATTTTCATTTCTCATTTTCATTTAGTAAATATACCAAATAAGTTTATGTGTACTGTAACTGTAATGACAGTGGGTTTTAAGCAATAAAAAAATACCAGAAAACTCGTCGCCAAATTAAGATACCCCACGTTGGGCGCCAATGTTGTAATTTAGTATGAATAGATTTAAGTCTCTAAGTAAAAAAAAAATAAAAAAGAGCTACTGCAAAGAAATCCGTTGGTAAGAGCAGCACGCGCGATACGTGAAGGTCGTAGGTCCGATTCCCGCACCGCAAGGGAGATATTTTTTTTCTGTTTCTAATATTTAAAGTTCGCTAGTACGGCGTAAAGTACTATAAAAATAATAAAATCAACAACAGCTTTTTACTGAACCTACTAGAATTACTCAAACAACAGCTTCATGCTTAGATAATATTTTTTGTAATTGTGTTGCTATGGAAAAAATAATTCTAAATTTTATAACTTCAGATCATAGCGGGCAGATGGCTATGTTTGAGCACCGATTTGTTGCGGCTTTGTCAAGTTTTGTTTGTAGACCAGTCACTGCATCCAGAGTAAATAAATTTAAGGACAATGTCGGTATCAAAGCATCCCATCTTAATTTAATTGGAAATGAAGTTGATCAACTTTATGGAAAATTATTCAATATAGTTGAAAATGAATTTAACAGTACATTTATAAAAAAAACTGTTAAAATTGATCATAACAAAAAATCTAAATTTAGTAACTGGGCTACTCCAGGTATTTATAAAAGTAGAAGAAGATTATTTGAATTATACGAAATTAAAGCTAACTCAAATAATCCTTTAATTATAGATTATGTTAGAAGATACTCTAAGTTATTTAAGCAGGTATGTGCATTAGCAAAATCAAAGTATTTAAAAGGAAAGATTGTATCTGCTTCTAACAAAAGTAAAGCCACGTGGAATATCATTAACAAAGAGACTTGCAAAAATCAATTACAAAATAACAAGATCTCTCTCAAAATAGATAATACCAAAATTGATAATGACTCTGACGTGGCAAATGCATTTGAGTCATATTTTTCTAAAATACCAGTCTCCACAACTAGTAGTTTAAACTCCAACCCTCATCTGGCTGAGGCGCTCCTAAAATCGCAAGTGGACGAGTGTCAGAACGTATTTAGTTTTAGTTATGTCTGTCCTGCTGAAATTGTAAAGAATTTTAAAACCATGAACATGAAAAAAACTGAGGATTTATGGGGAATTTCTGTCGATATTCTCAAAAATATAATTCACGAAATTGCACCCCATTTAGCTTACATATTTAACAAATGTATTGATGCTGGTCAGTTTCCTAATTTGATGAAATCAAGTAAAATCATTCCTTTATTTAAGTCAGGTGATAATAATGACCCCTCGAATTTTAGGCCAATTTCTATACTACCAGCACTTAGCAAAATTTACGAAAAAATTATATTCACTCAGTTATTAACACATTTTACTACTAATGGTCTCCTTCACAGTAAGCAATACGGTTTCACTAAAGGCAAGTCCACTACCGATGCGGGAGTTGCAGTTCACTTATTTTTAAAGTTGACAGACAAAAAAAATCATTTGACGATGTGAATAATAGTCTATCTCAAATACTTCAATGGTTCACAATAAATAACCTATTACTGAATACTAAGAAAACAAAATGTGTAAAATTTTCGATGCCAAACGTAAGACAAGTGAAAACAAATCTATATATAAGTGGTGAACCTCTAGAAATGATTAATTCTACAGTATTTCTTGGCATCACTATTGATTGTAAACTACAGTGGGGTTCTCATATTGCTACCCTGGCAGGGAGACTTAGTTCAGCTGCATATGCAGTAAGAAAAATACGTAGCTTGACTGATGTTGAAACGGCAAGATTAGTTTATTTTAGTTACTTTCATAGTGTTATGTCGTATGGGATTTTACTATGGGGTTCTGCAGCTGATGTGCAGACTATTTTTGTATTGCAAAAGAGAGCCATACGCGCTATATACGGTCTTAGAACAAGAGACTCGCTTAAAGAATTATTCAAAAAAATCAATATTTTAACAGTAGCTTCACAATACATTTTTGACTGTATTGTTTACGTACGCAAAAACTTACATTCTTTCACTAAGAAATCAGAATGCCATAATTTCAACACAAGAAATAAACATAAGCTTGCTGTTCCACATCTAAGACTTCATAAAATTAGTAATTCTTTTGTGGGGTTAAGTCTGAAGCTTTTCAATAAGCTGCCAGAAAATATCACTGCATTACCTATGCATAGATTTAAGTCTCTGATAAAAAAATGTTTAATGAAAAAAGGCTATTATAAAATAGAGGACTTTCTTAACGACAAAGATGTTTGGACTTGATAGCATTAAATATGTACATTAGACATAAGCTATATTGTTAATACATTTTTTTTTGCATTATTTAAACCTACCATATGTATCAGTTTTTGAAAAGAGTAACTATCGAGTTTCTTGCCGGTTCTTCTCGATAGAATCAACATTCCGAACACGGTGGTAGTTTACTTGACTTGACGATTCATAAATGCTTTTGTAAAAGTTTACATGAATAAAGACAATTTCTATTCTATTCTATTCTATTCTATTCTAATCAAGATGCCAAGGTGTCTTCGATTCCGTGGTTTTCAAACATTTCTGCAACGAATGTACCACGGGCCGATAAGTATGTAGTTCTAAACATATTCGGCAGAGGGCACTTACCGGAGGCTAACGGTTGATACAGCAGAAAAATTTCATCGCCTACGATAACTTGCGGTTAGCTCAGTTGGAAGAGCAGCACACGCGATACGTGAAGGTCGTGGGTTCGATTACCGCACCGCAAGGGAGATAAAAAATTTCTGTTTCTAATATTTACTGCAAAATAGATGATAACTTGAATGACAAAATGTATGGATCTAAAATATTTAATTTCAATGTTCATATGAATAAAACGTTATATATTTTCTTGTATATCTAATACCTAACATATATTTTCACATACATTTTCTTGTATATCTAGTACCTAGTATCATGAAACGTTGTTATTTTGAAAATAGTAAATCGAATTTCTTGCCTGTTCTTTTTGACATAATCAACATTCCGAACACTACGGTAGAATACTAAACATGTACTGACGATGTTTTATTTTGTAAAGCTTACATTAATATATTCAAGCCTAATAGTTAACTTATATACAAGGTCAAATTATTTCCAAAGAGCCTTACCTCATGATCATCAGGGTTGCTGATAAGGCATATCTTCTTAGCAGCATTGCACAGAGCTCGGATCTGATCCAGCAGTTCATCTCTAGATTTGTCATCTTTTACGGCTCCAATCTTTTGTGCGTCTATTTGTAAATAAATATTTACTTACAAAATTATTAAAAAAAGAAAAACCGGCCAAGTGCGACTCGGACTCGCGCACGATGGGCACCGTACAATTGATTACGTACATATCATTAAGTAAGTACACAAATTTCATTGAACATTTCAGGTAACCTGTTACTATTTATTGATATTTGGTTGATTTGCATAATGACTCATATGGCAAGTTCTACAAGGTAGCTGCGCAATTTCTAAAAACCAAAAAATTTTAACCGAATTGAATTTTTTTTCCCACTCTGCAATTGGGAGAGCGCCGTTTGTTTATTTTTATTTTTTTTAAGATTAATTAATATTGCATGTGGAGCTAACCTGTAATTGTCTGTTACATTTAGTTGTAGTATGCTGATGTATTACCTATATTTAAGTATTATTGTAAACAGATGTTGGTTAGCCTAAATAAATAAATATTGAGCAAAAATAGGCCAAAAATAGCATTTTGTTGTTGTATGGGAGACCCCCTTTTTATTTTTTTTATTTTTTGTTATTATAATTAAAGAGAACATACAACTCAATATTCTGTTAATAATTTTAACGTCTATCTGTCATTGGGGACGGAGATCTAAAAATCTGTAATCATAATGTTGTTTGTTATTTTTCCTTACCTTTAGTTAGCTCAGGCAACAGCTCATTGATAGTATTCATCGATGTTACTGCAGCGGAATAGTCTACGTTATTTGGATCTGCAATGTAAGAAACACATCAATAAATAATGATGGGTATCTTTAATAATAAATTTGGTTTTTTATTTATTTTAAAACTTTATTGCACAAAAAAAGTACAAAAGGTGGACTTAATGCCAGGAGCATTCTCTACCAGTCAACCGTTGGGTCTAGCAGATAGTTCGTTTATGGGTATATGGTTTCTTCTTTTAGTTAGTTAGTATCCGTCGTCTGGTCCTCATAATACAAGGGAAAACCTTAGTTTAAGAACAGGTGATTGGTGTAATCAGACAATCGTCTGGCGCATTTATTATTTATTTATTTTTATTATTTTTGTTTTCACACAAGACATGTCTTAATTCCATCTGAAAAATGCTATATTTCAGAAATGAAATAATGACATCCACAGAGTACCGTAACCGTACCTTTGGTAATCACCAACTTGACATATGTCAAATCGATAATAGTAATGTCAAAGTAACTAGGTTACAGTAGGTACAGTAACTAGGTCATGACATGCAACTCATGTCATTTGACATGTCAAATCGGTAATTACTTTAGAGCTTGACTATAGCAACACTGAGCCTTCCTCACCCGAATACGCCGTCAAGTAGAGAGCCACAGCAGCGCTGAGCTTGCCCATCTTGTCCTCGGCAGCTTTCTCCAGCTCTTCCACGTAGGACGCGTCTGGCTTTGGTCCTTCATAAACCTAATTATTAAAAGTAATTGTATTCTACTCTTCAAATAATTTCAAAAGCAAAAGAAAAAATAACTTAACACATTAGAGTGAATTTGTATTAATTATTACTTTTATTAAATTTTATCAAGAAATTGTAATTGAAATTCATATACGATTTTTTTTTAAGTGTCAATATTAAACTATGTATAACAGATATTTGAGAGCAAAACGTTTATAAAAACAGTATATTATGATGCTTACCTTACTTTCTCTAGAAAACTGTATATTTTGTTAATGGAATGGATGCAAAGAACAAGCAAAAACAAGAGATAAACCATACCAAAGACACTACACTAAACTATAACAAAAATTAAACATAAACGTCATCCTGTGCAATGTACCAAACATATTATTATTTATGTATAAGTAGTATATACCTACACTTATGCGCGCTTGCAGAAGCGTCCTTAGGTTTAAAAAGCTTTCATTGTATAAAATCTAAGATAATAAACGTATTCGCTCTTAAACCAAGTATTAACATAATATTTACATATACATAAGATGCTTACGAAAATTGGAACCAGCCATATGATTTTAAAACAGTTGCAAGCGCTTATAAGTTTATACTGCGAATACATGTTATTAAAAATACGCCATGTTACAGATAATTCAACTCATCGCAGCGCTAGAGTTTCAATTACAAAAAGGTTATATCAATGGAATGATGACTCCATAGAGTGGAGTCCATAATTTCATGATTTTAATGCCGTTAAACTTTATCGGAAAATGGGAAAATAGTTACCACCTCAAATTGAACTTTATAACCTGGACTTTCACAGAAGATCTATAAAGAAATTGTATTTCGAATGGTATTTAAAAATATTTCGATTGATTAACCTATCATCTTCATCATTATTATACAAGCGCACGCGCAGATGACTTGAGCTATCTGTGTTATATACAACCAGTAAACGAAAACAACATAGAAGCATTTCTAACGTTTGAAAATAGCATCACGAAAAGTAAGGCACGGTGGGCGTGGCTTAAAAACTTAGTTAGCGACGGCACACATAGGTACCGTTTTCAAGCACGCAGCAGTCACAGGCGTGGATCAATCAAATTGCTTGTTCCATCCCATTCTATGAAATGACGTAGCTAACGAACCCTGTCTATTTGTCGACCTAAACGCATCAGCCTTAAAGTTTTTTTTCAAGTGTCACTTTATTACTATAATGTGTATCTGATGCTTGTGTGCTTTACATTTGTGTGTGTTTTTGTGTCGATATTCGAATGAAGTTGCATGATGCGAGTTCTTCCATGACATTTGTCTATTTGTCGGCCTAAACGCATTAGTCTCAAAGTATTTTTTCAACTGTCCATATTTTATTACTGTATTACCTACGTATCTATAGCTTGTGTGCTTTACATTTGTGTGAGTTTTGGTGCCGATCGAATCAAGTTAGTATGATTGTTCACTGTATACAACAGATGAGAATGCATGCAATATCAAACCTGGTCCAATGCTGCCTTTGCATGGTCGATGTTACTGCAGGCTGTCTGAGAGGCAGCGATGTAGGACGCGCGGCGGAGAGTCGCCTCAGTCCTATCATCTTGTATGAAACTCTTGCGGGACCGCTACAACGTGCAGTGGGGAGATGCGTGAAATGATGATGAGCCCATATCCATGATAGAAGTGGAAGATAAAGAAGATGCAGGTTAGAGTAAAGTTTAAATGTCATGTTAGTAAATTATCGAAAAAAATCGCGTACACCCAGACCCGAGACAATATAGAATCTTTTTTTTTGCCTTTGGCGCGACGCCTTGTCAAGCCCGCTAACCTGACAGCTACGGAAGTCGTCATTACTTGACTTCTTATTATATTATTATTACATAACAGTTGAGCTCTTGTTACAAGTGATTACCATTTTTGGGCAAAATATTTTGGGTATTTTTTTAGAGAAACCCACCCTTGCGTTGTAGGTTTTAAACCTACGACCTTCGCATATCGCCGCGTGCTGCATTCCAACTAGAGTTGCCTTATAATCGACTAGCGGTCCCGGCGAACTTCGTTTCGCCTTAGAGAATTTTTCCCGCTTTTCTATTGAAATTTTTCAAATTTTACCAAGGATCCCTAATTTTGTAGCCTATGTCAAATTGGAAGAATGTAGCATTCTATTGGTGAAAGAATTTTTTAAATCGGCCCAGTACTTTTTGAGCCTATTCATTACAAACACACAAACATACAAAAATAGATACAAATCTTTCCTCTTTATAATATTAGTGTAGATAATGTACAACAAATGGTGATAATGAACAGTGCAAATGGGTCCCAAATAATCGAATCATCAATTGGACAATCGATAACATTGATATAATCGATTCCTATTTTTACACTATACAATCGATGGTAGTCGCTTTAATTTGTTTAGGTTGAAAATATTAAATGGATTAAATTGAAACTGGAATTAGTCAATACTATTAATCCTATCCGGCAACACTTCTTCCAACTGAGCTAACAGAAAGTTATTGTAGACGATGAATTTTTCTGTTATACATCCTAGGCTTAAGTAAGTGCTCCGTAAGTAAGGCTCTGAGTACTAATTTTATAAGTGTCAAATAAATATAACATGAATCCTTTCGAGTAACCGATCAAGTTGTATTTTCAAAATTTATCTTCTTGGTTTTATTTATTTTTCCCCTTCACCTACTCCCCAGATACTTGTAAGAGAAGTCAGTTATTACATTCAAACACCACAACCCATGCTGAAGAAGTGACAGGTCCAATACAGAATCCCATAACCAAACCATACCCGGCAGCAGTACAATCACGAATAATAAAATGTGAGCACTTAAATTTATAAATTGGATAACACCACACACATTGACGACCTTTGTAGCCGAAAAACAAGCGGACCAGTCTTTGACGTCACGCCATCTTTGCCTGGCCTGGTCAATATGGAAAACGAAATTTCCTACCGCTGGGTGACGTGGTACCGTCATTCAGACCTAACATACGCAACGCGACTGAATTTTATCTTTTATCGCGTTCTTAACAAACGTCAAAATCGATTGAAGTCAGTGCGTCAGCTGCTGATTGGCTGAAAATACGAGTGCGGTGTGCTATTAGCCCATCAACAGTATCGAAACATTTGTCGTCTCATGCGATAAATTTGACGTATTGCGTATGCTAGGCCTGATTGTTTCATATTTCTTTAACACCAACAACTTGATTTTTTTTATTGCTCTCGTTCTATTATATGTTGCTAAAAATTTACAGAAATAAGAATCAACACTCAGATCCCAGGCAATACAGAAAAGTTCCTTTACCATATTGAACGGACCGGAAAACAAATTCGAGACCTCAGAAATAGCGCGACGCAAATGTCCGGCCTGCTCTTGTCTATAAAGCTCGTCATAAATTTAGCTCTTAAGATATTACCACAAATAAATCTGAATACATTTTAGCACACGTAACTGTACAGCTAACATTATATTAAGGGAAACACGTGCAGTTTGATTTTAGCTCTTACGCCCACAAGTTAAAGACGGTTCAAAGTACAACGTGTACAGTTCTACGTGCTCCCAATGGTACATACGGTTAATTTAAAATAAAAGCTTGAACTCACCCTACAGAATTCACCCCGTTTCACTGTCCTGGGGTCGAGCGAGAAGTACATCTGTGTGGACAAGTCTGCGATACGTCTTGCTGCCTCTTCACCGTCCTCTGGATTCTGAAGGTCAATAGTTATTTATTTACTAACTACTGTACGCTATATATACCTAAGTCCTATATTGCTTTATTTAAGGACTTAACAAGACATACATCAATTAATACGTATAAAACGTTAGTAAAACAACTAAAGCGTACATAGGTACAGTGTTGTTTTAATTAAAAGCTGCCAAGACATTCTTAATTATTTGTGAAAGCAACTTTTAGATTACGCTTCAAGATTGACCTCGTCCCACCTGATGTTAAATGGTAATGAGGTCCTTGCTTAAGTGCGACAAGTACAGGATAATAATAGCTGTTACTGGACTTGTCGCCCTTACCTTGAAGGCGTGACCCCTGCTACTAATGTAGCACCCCCCAGGAGCTCTGGAAACCTTACTCACACGCAACACTGAAGTGATTGTTATTTGGCTGCGGTCTTCTGTAAGGTGGAGGTATTGCACCAGTCGGCTGCTTCAGTTCAAGCGAAAAATCACAAAACCCTAGGTTCACTGTGCGGTTTTTCTAAAAGTTAGCACTCTATAAGGCTCCGTGTACACTTTGGTTAGTGATTATAGTCTAGTTCATACATCTTCTGCGAGATTTTCAGGAGGAGGGGGGTAGCTACAGTACGCCCATGTTATTAATCATAAATAGTACTGTATTACAATATCGGTACAATAAACTCGTCAGTACAGTACGTACGGTGTTTGTAACGGTAGCGTCCGTGAGCGCTTTCATACAGTCTCGTAGCTCCCTGAGCTCGTCCAGGAGTTTCTTCTTCGCGTCTTCTGATCCTTGCCTTTGAGCCGTCGCGTTCACCCCTGGAGGAGTACAGACAAAATAAAAATAAAAAAAATATATTGGACAACATCACATACATTGCTCTGATTCTGTGGTAAGTAGCTAAAGCACTTGTGTTACAGAAATCAGAAACAACGACGGTACAACAACACAAAGACCCGAGACAATATAGAAAAGTTCGTTTCCCATATTGACCCGACCGGGGATCGAACCCGGAACCTCAGAGATGGCGCGACGCCAAATTCCGGCACGCTTGCCTGTCGGCTACGGAGGTCGTCAGAATAACCGCCCATGAAGGGTTCCGTAGCCGCAAATAACATTAGAAGTAGCCCCCCTTAAATATTTATTTTAATTTAATTATTTATTTTTGAAGTAAATATTTAGGTACCTAACTAAATATACTGTGAATATTTCAAGCGTCTATCTAAACACAGGAAAAAAATTACGTTTGTTGTATGGAAACCCTCTTAAATAATTATTTTATTTTGTTTTTAGTATTTTTTGTTATAGCGACAACAGAAATACATAATCTATAAAAATACCAACCCTCTAGCCATACTAAACCATAATAGTATGGTTTTTAGGATAGAGCCCGACAGACGAACAGACAGATAGCGTAGTCTTAGTAATAGAGTCCAGTTTTTACCCTTTGGGTACGGAACCCTAAGAATATATAAATCTAGAACTTATATGTAAGTTCTGATTTATGTATTTTATATATATAATGTAGATTCAAAATTATATATTGCGCAAAACAACCCACGCCGCAAGGGGACATGGACTTTGTCAATTTCTTTAAAATACTAAATAACAAAGTATATTCTTACCTTCTTCTATGCTTGGCATATCAGCTCGCATGGTTTCCACAAGAAGTCGGGCTTCTGCTAAATTGCTGTCTGTAGGTTCTGTAAACACATCGCAATAGATTCAGCACACGGTGAAGTCATTCAGTACTCATTGAAGACAATACAGGTGTAGCTAATTGTGGTTTAAGACATTTATTTTTCTCAGAAGATTACATTAATCACTTGTAGATAAAATAACATTTTGCATTATATTATATTAGCATAAAAAACGCGCGCGCCAAACAACATATATATTTTACATAATATATCTCTCTCCCTCTATATCTCTAATAAATTTTAACAAAAATAAGTAAACAGTGTTATTAGACGGCACGGCAAATATTTTTTAGATAACGAAAAGTATAGCGTCGGTCGAAAAAGATTCGAATATTCATGGGTTCATATCGGGCTCATATCATTTTACCGAATCTGTTTTTTTTATATATATATTGCACTTCAAGATTGACCTCAACCCACCTGATGTTAAATGGTAATGAGGTCCTAGCTTAAGGACGAAAAGTACAGCATAATAAATCTGTTACTGGACTTGTCGTCCTCCCCTGCTTCTAATGTAGCACCCCCCAGGAGCTCTGGAAACCTTACTCACACGCAGGAACACAACAACACAGAAGTGATTGTTATTTGGCTGCGGTCTTCTGTAAGGTGGAGGTATTTCACCAGTCGGGCTGCTCCAGTTCGAGCGATAAATCGCTATGCCCTACCTGTCTTAAAATTCGACCGACGCTACGCTTCACCAACCATCGTTTCGCCGAACCATACAAAGTTATATGATTCGGCGAAACGATGTTTCAGTGACACGTAGCGTCGGTCGAAATATATTCGGTAAAATAATATGAAACCTATGAATATGAGGCAAAGTTGAAAATCCTTTGCCGCGCAGTCTCGAGAATGAATCTCAAATAGTTTTGGAAAGTGACATCACCTGTGAGATACGTGACGACTTTGACCGAGTTGGAGTTCAGCCTGTTCAGCTTCCGCACGAAGTCCATCGACATATCCCGACGCACCGGCATCTCGCCTCTCTGCAGGAACAGACTTATAAACATTACTACAACCAAAACCTCATTATTCTTTCGTCTTTTTCTTTGTTTTTCTCTACTGTATGTTTTCGATTTTAATAAGAATGTGTTAAAACTACTCGTACTAACGCCACTCGCTTGCGTGCTTGCTATTTTTCCAAGTAGTAATAGATTCCACCAGAATACCAACGCTGTTGCGGTGTTAAACATACCGTAGCGGCATTTGCTGAGGTGAAACCTAATTAGCCTCACAAGTTACTTTAAGCTTTGTATCGATTTGTCTTGAACTTTATGATGATCAATAAATGTATTTACTTTCTCAAATATTTAACAGAAACAGAAATATTTCATTTCGAACGCATAACCTTATTAAATTATTTTTGTGTGGGATGGTCCTCGAAGAAGGCTTTAGACTAAATAATATTACGCTGCGACGAAATTAGAAAAAGCGGGTTAATAGTACGCATGCGAAGCAGCGGGGGGCCGCTAGTCAATATAATAATAATGAGTGACACCCATCATGCTCGTGAACAGGTGCCGCCTTTGGGGACTGGTCTGCTCCAGCTTACCTCTCGAAAGTAAATACTTACTTGAGTACTTAATTGTTACATCAATCATCAAAACAATACTAATACTTGGTCCAAAGTGAGCAATAAGTTAGACACTGCTACAGTAAACTGCGTTTCTTAACGGTGTCTTCTCGGTAGATATAGGTTCTTAACTGGCAGTAGAATCACTTTGCATTGTATTTAATGACGATTCAAAATATTATGTAACCTACACTTTTAAGAAACAGAAAAAAAATATATCGTCTTGGGGTGCGGGAATCGAACCCACGACCTTCAGGTAGCGTGCTGCTCTTCCAATTGAGCTAACCGCAAGTTATCGTAGGCGATGAAATTTTTCTGCTGTATCAACCCGTTAGCATTCGGTAAGTGCCCTCTGCCGAATATATTCATCGATTATGTAACCTACTTTAATATTTGAGTTTGAATATGAAAAGAAACTCACCATAACATTCTGATGCTGACTGTCTTTGCCGGTGACCACAATTTGCTGGACTGTCACTATCTGCGTCCCCTGGGATACCTGCTGACCTGACGTACAAAATAACAAGATACCGTTGAGAGAGTGTACAGTCAGTATTAGTTAGTCTGTACAGACAGAAGTAGGTACACACTTTGTATCGTTCTTATGTAGTGCACATAAGATCTAATATCGTACTGTAAGTGATTACTTTGACGTGCGGTCGATCGTACCTTGTCAATTTAAACATCCGCGTGATTGAGTTAGTCAGATAGACCGTTAGCTTAATGTGACAAGGTACTGAGTTGTTAACAAACGAATGATGTTGACAATACAGCCTCGTAAAGTAATTTATTCTTATTCAAAAGTAAACTTTATGGTTACGTCATAGAAGCTATAAGGCCTTTGATTTTAATTTAGTATTATAAAATTAATAATAATAAATAAATAAATAAATAAATATAGAAGGGAGCATTTGTTCGGTAAGCCCAAAATGTGTGGTCTAAAATGCTTGACTATTTTACCTCGCTGTGATTCCTTTCTAATATACCTTTAACATGTTTTCATAATAAAACTATTAATATAACGACTCGGTAACCGAGAGGCGAGCAAGCCGGGCTTTGGTATCGAGCCATTACTAGGGTTCCGGGTTTGTTTCCCGGTCGGGTCAATATGGGAAACGTACTTTTTTTTTTATATATTGCACTTCAAGATTGACCTCATTCCACCTGATGTTAAGTGGTAATGAGGTCCTAGCTTAAGGGTGACAAGTACAGAATAATAAATCTGTTACTGAACTTGTCGCCATTACCTTGAAGGCTTGACCCCTGCTACTAATGTAGCACCCCCCAGGAGCTCTGGAAACCTTACTCACACACAGGAACACAACAACACAGAAGTGATTGTTATTTTCTGCAATCGCCTCGGACGCAGAGTTGACTTAGCATAGAATCACTTTAATTTATAAAATGTTATCAAATATAACAATTAAATTAAAAAATATAAATACATTTTTTGATTGCCATTAGTAGGCATGTAAAACATTAACATTTGGATAGAATACGTTATGCTGTATAGTATCTTATCACCTGGTTCATAAGAGATGATTTTGCTCGGTCCAACGAATGTCTCTTGCACCAGCTTGCTTGTGTTGTGCTGCACATGCTCCATAGTCAGGCCCCTGTCAATTTTAATTTAAATTCTTGTGATAAAAGTTATTGGATAATCTGTCTTATTGGATTTTATACGACGTAATTTTAATTTTCGTGTTCTCCTTAGCAATGCCTTTTATTTGGTACCCATTTGTGGTTGAGTAGAAAAATATGCTAGCCCGCCATCTTGAATAATACGCCATATTGGATTAAGTTTTTTTTTTATTTAAAAACTTTATTACACAATAAAAGTACAACAGGTGGACTAACGCTAGGGGTATTCTCTACCAGTTAAAGAATGACATCACATAGACAACCAACCCATGCACTGTTATCTAAATTAAGCATGTGTACAAAATTTCAGCTCAATCGGTTGAAGATAATTAGTTCAAATTTAATATGCCAGAATCCATCCAGACAGACAGAAAATTAAAAAAACACCTCACGTAATTTATGGACGCCCCCTTACTGGGAAACCTGTTTGATGTAAGTACTTCCTCGATCCCACACGATCCTTTAGCCGTTCGTTGGCCAGTGAGGCGGTAAAGTTCGTTTGGTCACCTGGAGGCCTCGACGTGGTCCTCCATGACAGCGTGGTGCTCCGTCATGGAGGAGTGGTAGCGCGCGTCCATCCGCTTCTTGATGATGTCGATGTACCCCTGCAGGATGTCGCGGATGCGGTGCGCGTCGTTCGTCTTCACGCTGTACTCTTTGTCACTGCAGACAATCAATAGCCTTTTAAACTAAGCTGAGGCCCATGGGCACCTTCCAATATCAATTAATATTAAGAGAGGTCCCTACCTCTCTTAAATATTAATTGATATTTACATAGCGATTTATTATTTATTTTATATATTTAGCAACTGGAGCAGCACGACTGGTGAAATACCTCCACCTTACAGAAGACCGCAGCCAAATAACAAAATGTTATGTTCCTGCGTGTGAGTAAGGTTTCCAGAGTTCTTGGGGGGTGCTCCATTAGTAGCAGGGGTCAAGCCTTCAAGGTAAGGGCGACAAGTCCAATAACAGATTTAATATCCTGTACTGCTAGGACCTCATTACCACTTAACATCAGGTGGGATGAGGTCAATCTTGAAGTGTAATACAAAAAAAGTAGTTTAAAGACTTTGCAAAGCTTGTGTCGATAGACATCTTTGTATGGTCAGCTTCATTAGTATGTATACAATTCAGTACCTTGTACCTAACACAAAAGTGATTGTTATTTGGCTGCGGTCTTAAAACTGGTCTACTGGTTGTTTTCTTCCACTTCACCAACATCCTATCACCGTGTATAGGTACAGACCTGTAGTCTCCGAAGTTGAGGGTGAAGGACTCGCTCTTGCCCGCGTGGTAGGTCTTAACCTGCGTCAGCGGCCACACCTGGAGCACCTCCTTGGTCTCCTCGCTCAGCCGCAGGATCGACTCCGCGTTGATGCCCAGCAGGCGGGGCACCAGTTTCTTCTTGCCTTTCTGCTTTTCCTATAGCAGAAAACTTAAATTTAGGATGAATTCCTCACTCTTTCCCATTTGGTATGAAATTCCCCGAATTTTGGGGAATTCCTTAAAAATTAGTATCCATTTTCTTATCATTTCCGACTTATATCGTAAATCTGAAGAGTTTGTTTGTCTGTTATCTCAGGAATAACTAGACCGCATTGAAAATATTGTATGGGATAGCCCATTTATCGATGAAGGCTCTAGAGTATTTAACATCACATTGCGACCAATAGGAGACAAGAATCAGTGGCAAATGTACAAAAAAAGCTGTGGCCATTCACTATAAGTACTGTGCAAAGTCCAAAATGTGCGATTTGTCTGTTTACACATATAAAAGCTTGTCAGAGTCACTTTGGGCTTTGTACCGCTGTTATTTTGAGGACATAAGAATCTTAAGAGCGACAAGTACAGCACAATAAAGCTGTTACTGGACTTTTCGCCCTTACGGCGTCAAGCCTTCAAAGTAAGGGTTACCTTGCTACTAATGTAGCAACCCCCAGGAGCTCCGAAAACCTTATCTACTCACACGCAGGAACACAACAACACCGAAGTGATTGTTATTTGGCTGCGGTCTTCTGTAAGGTGGAGGTATTTCACCAGTCGGGCTGCTCCTGTCCGAGCAAGAAATCCTATGCCCTACCTCTCTCTCTCTTTCTTTTCATATAGAAGTAGCGGCCTCACGCGGCTTCGTACGCTGTACTTGAACTCGTACCTTGACAAGGAAGAAGGTGACCCCATACGTGGGTAGTTCCCTCGCAGTCTTCGTGTAAAGGTGCTTCGCGTCCAGCTCGCTCAGGCCCTGGTGCTTGCGGTGCTCCTTCAGGATCTTGCTCTCCATCCCGCGGGAGAAGCTGCGCCCTTTGGGGAGGAACTCGTTCGCGCTAAGATAACAGATTCATTGATTGAACAGACGATTACATACTTTTGATGACCTCGTTGGCGCAGTGGATATAGACAAAGGACGAAAGGTCCCCTGTTCGATTCCTAGTCAGGTCAATTTGGGAAACTAACTTTTCAAAGCTGGTTGGGGTCTGGGTGTGCTGGGTTGACGCCCCCAGTTAGTCTGTCGTCTGGTACTCATAGCAGAAGGGAAAATCTTAGTTTGAGGCCAGTTGATTGTTGGGTGCATTTAGAAATAATGCAAGAATTATGAAATGTCATATATTGCATTTATAAAATATCACCTTAATTTTATTTGATAAATAAAATTATGTCACTAAAAATAAAAATACTCTCAGCATTTGTTGAGGTAGGTATATATCTATAAATTCATTGCTATCTTATTTATTTACATAAAAACGTACGAGTATTACAAACTATTTCATATTGTCTTGAGTCTGGGTGTTGTGCCAGTGTCGTTATTTCTGATTTCTGTAATACGCTTCAGGCACTCTGGAATCAGAGTAATATATTTGACACAATCCAAGATTTTTAAATTACCTTTCGGTTTCCATTATGGTAGGTATTTATTAACCGAGGAATGTTTTAAGCTGTATTGCATAACACTTCAGTAGAAAATGTGGAAAAAAAAGGGGGTTTAGTAGGTACGCGTGTGAAACCACAGCGAGCCGTTGCAGATATTTATCGATGACCCGGCGAACGTCGTGTCACCTATTTTTTTTTCTTACCTCTCTTAAGCTAGGACCTCATTAACACTTAACATTAGGTGGGATGAGGTCAATCTTGAAGAGTAATATAAAAAAACCTTTTAAACCTTAATAAATAAAAGATACATTTATTATCTGTCCATACACGGACTACTTACTCAATCATGCCAGATTTGTGCTTGTCCTCTTGGAAGTCCCCATATTGTATTTGACACTGCAGCCCGGCGAATTCCAACGCTATAACAAAACACACAAACATATTTTTCTTGCCCCGAATTTCGATTCCAGCAGGCCTAGCACACGCCACGCGACTAAATTATATCGTGCTCTTAACAAACGTCAAAAATCGATTGAAGTCAGTGCGTCAGCTGCCGATTGGCTGAAAATTCGAGTGCTGTGTACTATTAAGCAATCAACATTATCGAAACTTTTGATCTCTCATGCGACAATTTTGACGTATTGCTTATGCTAGGCCTTCTGGACGGTTCAAGATAAAAAACGGACTTTTCTATATTGTTTCGGGTCTGGATGTTGTGGTACCGTCGTTGTTTCGGATTTCTGTAACACAAGTGCTTTAGCAACTTACCACAGACTTACTGTTTTAAATCTAGGTCCCTAAGCTTTATCGTCAGATACGAGTCTCTGTATCATGGTATAACTGTTGGGATATCTCTTTTCCAATTAAAAAAATCCTATTTTGATGAAGTCTGTAAAAGGTATTGGCATTTGGATTCGCATAAAATACTTTTTAGAAGTAATTTGTACTTAGCTAATTTAATTATAGCGCCTACATAATTCTACTTAGCAAAAGTATACACTCTTGTTATTGATATCATGCCGTGGCCGAATGGAAGAGATTTTTGTAGTCTACCACAATATCGTCTCGTCATTGCTGATGATAACTGACATGTAACTAGTACGTGGTAGTTACAGGAGGGGTACTCTCAAAAACGAAACGAACAAACGAAAGGTTTCGTTTTTGAAGATTATTCAACAGTTTAGGAATGAAGACGTGGTTTTTGATTTGCATAAATAATATTTAGTTTTTTAAAAAGTGATTTCTTTATGATTATGAGAATTAAAAATTGCCATCCGTTGTCGGATCCGACATATTTCGTTTTTGGGAGTAGGCCCCCATTTTCGTATGGCAATTTACGTAGTCCCGCTTCACGCTGCCGCGACGTAATGCAATATCCACAATAAACAGGGTGAATATTTAGAGAAAACTGAACTACGCTTTAGGATTCCTACATAACCGTTTAGTAGGACTAAAATCACATTTATGTAAAAGCAGAAAGTATTTAAAAATCCCACTATGGCCTAGAAGAGAGCAAGGGATTGGAAAAATGGGCGTAAGTTATTACAAAAAAATTACAAACAAAAATAAATCCGCTTATAAAATTGATTATGATCACTGTTACAGGTAAATAAAACAATACAAGAATTTCAATTATATTAAAAATATTTAATACTAAAACTGTACAAAACCTCATAAGGCCTTCGATTTTATTATTTTTATAGTACTAAACGCCGTACTAGCGAACATTAAATATTAGAAACAGAAAAGTCGTGGGTTCGATTCCCGCACCGCAATGGGAGATAAAATTTTTCTGTTTCTAATACTCATAAGGCCTTCATCACATTTTTAGTAGCCCTGCAACTTTCAGTGCAATCTTACTCTTAATGGTGCTGCTTCTATTCTTAACTTCCACTAAACTATACAACTGCTAAACAAATCATACGCGTTCAATATCTTCAATGTAAACCAAACTAATAATTCATTTGTACAGTCAAAAGCAACAACTCAGAATACACACTTCTGACTTTGCATTGTAAATTTTCTGTGCAACAATGTGTATCTATTGAGTGAACGAAAAAACTATGGAAGAATTCCTGTCATACTAATAATATTTGCACTAAAACACATAAAAAGGTAAAGCACACAGGCAATAAATATACAATATAGTTATGCAGGACGCGCGTGTAATAGGTATAACCTTTTATACTTTGTTACCATTGTTCTACAAGTCGGCACAAATACAGCGTCAGCAGAATTGGCGTAGTAAACAACGCTCCATACCTACGTAATGCGTGACATCGATATCCTACATCGCGATATCAGAGTTTTCGTCGCCACTAAGTATATATACAACAAACCAAGAATTGTAGTCGGGCCTTGGTCCCCGAGCAGATAACACCTAGCTCGGCGGAAGTACTTCCACTTTAAGAACATACGTTCCTTACATTCTGTCATGTTATCTTCTGCTCAGTAAATGTCACTCTGTTTTCCACCGGCTTTTCATTCTTCCTAAATTATTATCTAAATTCTAAAAAATATTGCATTAAGCATCTCTTTCGGTCGCTAACATTTTGGTCCTTCGAGCCGGATATAAACCAACGACCTGTTGATTAGTAATAATGTATCGACATTTAAAATAAGACTAATGCGTTAAGGTCGACAAAAAGACGTTAGTTAAAAGGGTCTGTAGTTACGTCATCTCATAGAATGGGAAGAAATACGCGCTGTGATTGGTCCGCACGTATGACGCGTACGTAAACGGTCTTCGTACCGGTGCTAGCTCACTGTTTTAAGCCACGCTCACCGCGCCTTACTTTTCGTAGTGCCATTTTTAAGCGTTAGAAATGCTTCTATGTCTTTTAATTCACTGGTATCTATAGATACATAACTAACCGGCATAAACGCAATGAAAAATATTTAATTTAATAAGTAAGTACCGATACTTAAAACTATGTCAATTACTGATGATAGCCTATCTGTTCCCATCACTGCTGCCGGGCCCCTGGCCTTCCTTAACGATCTGCTCCAGCTCATACTCCTGAACAACCTGGAAGATCTTCGACTTGGCCTGGTTCAGGTAGTACGGGCTGAACTTCCTCAGAGTACTGCCAATGGTGATCAGGAACACATCCAACGGATCCGCCGGGCTCAGCTCCTGGTAGACGCCCTCAGGCACCTGTCTCCCCCCTTCGAGCCGCTTCTTAAGGTTAACCTTCTCCTCAAACTCCCCGTTCTCAGTAACGAACACTTCAGCTGGCATTTCCACTTCGCAGTTCGCTTCGTCGTCGAGGTACTCCGTCAGGTCTTCGCTCTGGTTGATCTCCTTGTAGAAGGGCGTCATGAAGGATAGTTCATCCTCGTACTTGTAGTTTCGGTGGAAGGAAGGGTTCGTCAGCCGTTCCTTGAACTTGCGCCGCATCATGTCACGTATGTTTATCCATCGGGATTTGCATGCTGAACCTGAAATCATGTGGGATAGGTATTTTAATTTGCAAGACAATACATATATTTAACGCGGTTAGTGTGACTGTTTTAGTCACTGCGGCACCAGAGTAAATAATAACAATGTTTACTTCATCATAATTTAAAAACTGTGTAGCCTTCATTACAAATATAAGATAGGTGTCATTTAGGAATTTAGTTCGTGATTAAGATAGTTGGATTTCAATATCCAACATTACATCATCAATTATTAGTACTAAGTAAAATTCTAAACTTGCAGAGCCTAATTGAATAACATGTCCAAATTACTCTTAAAGTTTTTAACTACATACACAAAAACGAATCATTTGACAACCCTAGCCAGACCGTTAAGAGTAACAGTTTAATACAATAATGAATACTAGGCTTCATTGTACGAAAAAGTAATATTTTTATTGAAAAATAAATTACTTAAATTGACTGAATGGAACAGATTTTTTTAAAAAAGTGATAAATAAAATAACAATGCCTTTACACAAAAAGTAACTATAATAGGTAATTCCTTAATTGACATCGACATTATGGAATATCTCTAGAGCCCGGTAAGTCATGCATGATGACATCATTTTGTTATTTGAATCATTTAGCCTTCATTTAACATAATACAAATGATAGGTAACTATCAACCTACTTTGAAAACCGTACACTTTATCCTGTAGAAAAGCATACGTCTAAGCACCAACCATATGGAGCTACTTATTTCATAAAAATAACACCTACGTACCTATTTTATGACATATAAGTTATTTTTATATCGATAGCAACTAAATTTCTTTAACGAAGTGACAAACAAAAGCTAGATAAACACTTGCAGTTCAATTTCAGTGCTTATGCCCGTGACATAATAAGCACTGTACAAAGACCAAAATGTTTGGTCTGAAGTGGTGTCAAGCGTACATCCATACTTAAAGCCATTTAACCACATAGTTCTACATACTCAGAGTTGCCACCCGTCCCAATTTTGCCGGGACAGTCCCGATATCGTAGACATTGTCCTGCGTCCCGACAACTAATAGAGTTTATCCCGATTTTTAATAATATGTGATAGGCTCAATCAATTCATTCATATCATGGGTACCCGACCCAGTTACACGCCACAATTATTTAAATAGCTCGTAACAACAAGAAATACGTAAGAAAAAAATATATATAAATAAAAACTCAAAAAAAAGTTTCATTTTCCTTAGACCGTTTTGTGGGTCAGATTTTGATTGGACCAAACTCCAAAAGTCTCTGATGGATGTCCCATCTCGTCCCGATGTTTGTTCCCCTAAAGGTGGCAACCCTGTACACTGTACATACCTACTACACCGGTGTCTAACTATCTACGCGCTATAGAATAAGTAAAATGAAGTAAAAAAATCACTAAGTTTTGGCCCGTTAAATTATTTTAATTGTTTAAACCAAAATCTCTGACAGTTGTAATGAAGCCTACACCCAGTAAATGAATTTATTTGCATAACCAAAAACAAAAACAACAAGTAAATACTGCAGCGAAGGCCGCACACCGCGCGTCAAACGCGCCACGCTACTTTAAACCTTAAACTTTCAACAATAAACACTCACCCGGCCTGTTGAGTTCATCTCCGATCTTCTGCCATATAACTTCCCGCATATCCAAGTCGAGGTATCTCGGGTGCCTCGTGTTATACAGCATGGCGTTCTCTTTGACGAGAGAGATGAGTTTCAGGTCTTGTTGCTTGTTAAATGGCGTCGGCATGGTTCGCGGGCGAGAGACGAGGGGAGCACTGACGGGCGGCGCGATCGCCGCGGCCTCGTGCCGAGCGCGGAGCGGCAACGTCGCGAAACGTAATCGGACTAATACAGACGTGGCAGGTAAACAAAAGCGGAAGAATTAGCTTCTTAATACGATCTGGGTTTGATGTTTACTGGAATCGCTTGAAATATGAACGTTAACGGAGATGTTTTACTGATGATGGCGGCAGATGGCCTTTTCATCTTCAGCGAGCTTGCGGGGGAGAAAAGGCTAACACTTCTAAAAGGGTTCCTTACGAGTGTACGAAACACATGGCTCCGTATTCCGTAGCCAAATGGCGAAAAATGGAACCCTTATGGATTCGTCATGTCTGTCCGTACTCCGTCCGTATGTCACAGTCACTTTTTTCCGAAACTATAAGACCTTTACTATTGAAACTTGGTATGAAGATGTTATTACGTGAACCGCATTAAGACATTTAAAAAATAAATAATTTTAGCGGCTTCCATACCCAAAAATATTAAACTCGTTTTAATTTTTTTTACTTCAAATCAATACGTATGGGGTAGGTATCTATGAAAAGGTCTTCAAAAATGATATTAAGGTTTGAACGAGATCTAGTAAATAGTTTTTTCAATCCTTCATAAATCGTAAACCACAATTTATGTTACTTGCGCTACGGAACCCTTCGTGGGCGAGCCCGACTTGAACTTGGCCGTTTTTTTGCATTTACTTTTAACTTATGAAGTAGTAGTTAATAGCAGCAAGTTTTAAATGCGCAGTAGACATTCATACTATTGTTTATAAACACAGTAGTATGATAAACACACGTAAATACACAACTGTGTCTGTGTGAGTACGGTCTGTATCATATACGATACGACAAGACTCGCATCTGTACGAGTGCGGAGTTGTGCTTAGCTTGCATCGATTTAAACTGATACTAGTAAAACTCGAACGGGTCTCACCTGTAGCTTCAGACTGATGGTCATCAGGAATAATAAATATATGAAAAACATCACATACATTGCTCTAATTCTGTGGTAAGTAGCAAAATCACTTGTATTACAGATATTAGAAACAACGACGGTACCACAACGACCCGAGACAATACAGAAAAGTTCGTTTTCCGTAGTGACCTGACCGGGGATCAAACCTGGGACCTCAGAGATAACGCGACGTCAAAGTCCGGCACGCTCGCCACTCAGCTACGGAGTCTCTATTACGGTATTAAAGTAATTTGTGACTTGTGCCAATATTTTAATTGCGTGCAGGTCCGATGAATTTAATATAAAGATTACGATTTTACATAAAGGACAAAAATAAATGGAAACGTTTATTCAACATACTAACTTGCAACACTTTATTATTAAGAAAATTATTACAAAAAGGTTTTTGTATTATTTTAATAAAATCTTGATTCTACTTTAGACTATCCTTGTACTAAATTTATATAAGATGCGATAAAAACGACATTATATAAAAGATGTTATCGTATTTACTAACAATACAATCTAAATTGCACATTGTACAGTCGACAGCATACCAAGGCAAATACTTGCAGTTCGAAATGAACTCTTATGCGTAAGACATAAGAGCGGTACAAAGTTTGCAGAATGACGTTCTTCTGTATGTAGTGATAAAAGAGACTTAGTCTTTAAGGACTATGAAAAAGACTAGACTAGTTATTGAAGCCTTGTGACTAAATTAATCTCGTAACCCTTTAGACTTTAGTCATAAGATTGCAAACTGAAGACTAATTTCAGTCGTAGTTTTTAACCTTACAATGTAAAAGGCTGAAAAGACTAAAAGGACTAAAAAATCCTTATCGCCTTAGGCCGGCGTGTCAAGGAAATCCAACGTTTTGAAAATTCATGAGTAAAATAAAATCGGGAAACAACAACATTAAAATTTTTTTTTCAAATTAAAGACACATTCAATGTAGGGTATGAGTCATGTTCTTATATAATACTCAGGTGTGAGTCCTTTTAAAAACAACTATAGTCGTTTAAGTCTTTCAAAAACATCTGTAGGCGATTTAGTTGCTTAGTCTTAAGTCTTAAAACAACGACCGAGTCTTATTAATAAAAATTCGAACCTTAAGTCTTCATCTTAGAGTCAAGTCTTGTAAAGACTCAAGTCTCTTTCATCGCTATTTGTATGTACATACATATTGATAACTTTAAAAAGTCTTCATTCCAAATACATGTTATCAGTACTCTTCACATCACTGGTTTTCTGCACAATCTGCTGTAAATCATGTTCCTGTACCACTGCAAATATCTTACTCTTAGCCAGATTGAGATGGTACGGCGAAAACGTCTTGAGCGTGGCTCCTATACTCATGAGGAAGGCGTCCACTGGGTCTGCCGGGTCAAAATCGTTAGCCTGTGCTTGTTCCGTGAGAGTCGATAAAGGCTTCTCATCATCATCATAGTCCCTCTTCTTCCGCTTTTTCGATTTCTTGCCAGCCTTGCTGACCTTTTTGACCGACTTCTCTGAGTCGTCTGAGTCGACGGGGCCACCCGTGTCACAGGGTTCCTCGTCATCCCATTGGCTCTTGTCGTCGTTCTCGAAGTCGTTGATGACCACGTCTTTGTAGAAAGGCTTCATGAAGGCCAGTTCGGCCTCGTATTTGTAGACGCGGTGCGGTGAGCGCGGGTTAGTGAGGTTCTTCTTTAGAATCCTACGGTTCACGTCTCTGATGTTGATCCATCGGACTTTGCAGTCGCCAGCTGAAAAATAGATGAAACTGTTACATTTATGATTTCGAAAAGAATAATGCAGTTTAAAATATTACTACGAATAGAAGATTTAATGCCTATTGGCATTCTCTACCATAAACTTGAATAAACGTTGCAAACGGCTACAAATATCAATTTGTTAATTTATTGAAATACATAAACACAATGATTTCCAGTTCTGAATTTCATAATTTAGTAAAGTGGGTTCAATTCTTTTTACAAATTACAATGCTTTGTTAGCGGGCAAGTTTTTTTAAAGTTTTTATATATTTGTTAATCTTATTTATTTTATTTAACCAGTATATCTTTATTTTTACACAAATATTTGTAATCAATCTTAATAATTAAAAAAGCAGGCTAAACAAGAAATTCGTATGATGTTTATAATATTATTTATTTATTTAAAAACTTTATTACACAAAAAAAGTACAAAAGGTGGACTTAATGCTAGGAGCATTCTCTACCAGTCAACCGTTGGGTCATGCAGATAGTACGTTTATGGGTGCGGTAACAGTAAAAATGTGAGTATGGATAACAACAAAATTAATAATCATAAATAGCAGAACATTACACACGAGAATAGAATATTCATACATAGGTTCATGATAAATAAATATAATAATTAAGCAATATAATATATGTATATATATAAATATATATAAAACAAAATAATATATATAAATATATGCAAACAAGTGAATAATTAAAGCAAACAATTGAGCAAACTAAATTTTATGTAGAGGGGGAGGAATAAAAGAATTCACGAACTTTTAATTTAAAAATTCCCTTAGTGAGGGATTGTCGAGTTTCGGTGGGCAGAGTAAGTAATATTAAGTGTATTTTTCATGTTATATTTTTTATAATCACACACTTTTTACTATCATTATTAAATACATAAACAAACTGTGCATAACCCAAAGATTGACTGGTTAAAAACCTACCAGACCTAACATTGCAAATTGTTTCCGATTCGGAAAGTATTATGCTTTCTCTCTGTCCCACGTTTAGTTTCAGAAAGAGACAAAACATTTCTGAATTCGAATCAGTTTACGACGTTTTGTAGTTAGGAAACGTGTTTACTTTCTTACAGAAAAAAAGTTTGAAATAAAACGCCAACTCGATCGCGCGTCACCGAAACCCGATCGAGTTGCCTTAGTACGGACTCACCGGGACGCTTCAGCTCGTCGCCTATCCGCTGCCAGGCCACTTCGCGCGCGTTGAAGTCCATATACTTCGGATGGTTCAGATCATACAGCACCGGGTTATCTCTGACCAGGCATATCAACTTCACGTCCAGGCGGTCGGTAAACATTTTCAAGTTGTATCGTGAAGAGATTAAAAGATTGATACTACGATGTTGCTTGGGTGAAACAAGTGTACATGTCACTTGTGGCACCAAAATGCCATCATTTCTAGAAGGTTGTGGGAAACCAATAAGGAGTCAACAAGTTTATAGCCGTGAGATAAGTATAGGAAGCGAAATGACGTGTTTAGTAAAAAATACACGAGATTTTGGAGTTGGTTTGCAAGTTTCTAACCGCGGCGATCCGCGTTTCGCTGGGAATACTTGCAAAGGAGGTCGAATGGGAAGGTTCCCGTGTTTGGGAGAAGATGTGAGAGTTGTGAGTCGCGAGGTCGATTTACAACCGGCTACGCGCGGCGGCGGCGCACGACTGCGGTCGTCCGGTCGCGTCGTGTCGGCGAGGGTCGACGATCGATCGGGGTCGCTGGTAGGGGCGCCGCGCACGGTACGAGACATCAGCATAGTAGTTTCTTGCTGGGGCCAAACGGGAAACATCAACGCCATCGATTTTTTTTTATAGTGCTTTACGCCGCTCTAATGAACTTTAAATATTTTAAAGAAACATATTTAAAAGATAAAAATTATGTTTCTTTAAAATATCAATGCCATTATCGCGATAATTATTACGTTATACGCAACGCGAGAAAGTATGTAGTAAGACTTGAACGTAAAATGATATACCGTTCACATATATTAAGGTATCAATACCGTAGAAGCTTAATGTTATGTCGTCTAACTTGTTTTTTTTTGTAAATATCTTCAAAATTCTCCAAAACTATTTGAAACTAAAATTGTGATGTCACAGTGTGCTATACTCATGGAAAGTCTACGGTAGAATCGTGTTTTGGCATTGTTATTTAGATATTTAAAATAAAATATTCTAAGTTTACAAGCCAGTCAAAATTCCTATTCCATGTTTTTTATTTATCATTTATGTGTACGAGTTAAAATTAAAAAGAAAAACTGCACATTATCCATACGTTTAACATATTGCAATAGTGAACTTAACTATTGTAGAATAATTGTACTTACGTACCTACGTAATTAAGTGTACCCAAAAGGAGGCTTACGTACGGCTTGCTTACATACTTACTCCTTCCCGTAGTAATAACCTACAAATCTAAATCAATAAAAAGAAAAGTAATTTTGGGAGTCATAATTTTAAATATATTCAATAAATGGTGTCATTGATTATAATGTTCAATTTATTCTAATTCAGGTAGGTAAATATTGTAGTATTCGTAAAATATACATCGTTACAACTAATCAAATCCCTATCTCAGGTGTCGTCGGCCTTAGCGTGACGTCACGCGCACGACCGGCCGGCGAGGCGCGGGCTGGCAACGTCGCGCGCGGTCGAATCGTCCACGTCTCCCGCCCGACCCGAGCAGCGAGACCAACCAATCACACCGAACACTATCTTCGAGACCAACAAATAAAGCGCAAAATAGCGTGACCGCTAAATCAGACGATAACAAGAATGCGTATGCGTAACACTGCGCTGTGACGCGCTATTGCGCCAACTCAGTTCACTCAAGAATGCGTTAACCCACTACAAATATGTTGTTGGCGCATAGCGCAAAACCACGGTAGCTAGACGTGCCAAGCTTTGGGTTGTACAATGTTTCTGAACTCTTGTACCCAAATCTATACATACAAATAAAATTGAAGTGTCTTGGGTTTGTTATATTGAAACATTTCTCATAATCTTTGTCTTTCTGTCAGTCTGTTTGTGCCGGCTTATCTTTGAAATGGCAGGACAGATTTTGACGGGTCTTATATTAGCAGGTAACTGATGTAATAAGGAGTAGGTAACTTAGGTTACTTTGATTTCTATTTAATCATTTTATTTTCCGATGGAATAAATTAAAAATCCTGTGGTCCATGCGAACGAAGACGCGGGCACAGCTAATCTTACATCTAGCTAATATAACATTGTCATAAACTGCCGCTGTACCTACCTACTACTGTAACTATTTAGTTAGCGGCTTACGCCAACTCACGATTTTATTTGAACAAATGTCTTTTAACAGTTCCGTTTACATTGGAACATCGAAATAAATGTACAGTTGCCGTCAGATATATCGGAGCAGACAAAGTGACCAAATACTTCTAAACAGTTAAAATGTCAAAAAGTTCCATACACCACAAGTTACCATTAATATCTGAACATTCATTACTTCAATAATATCTGAGCAGATGCTAGCCAATAATTTCTATACACACAACTTACCAATAATATCTGAACACTCATCTATACAGGTAGCTAAATGAGACACATGACGTGCGTGACACATACCTACCTATTGATGTTACGAGTGTTCAGATGTTATTGGTATCTGCTCAGATATTATTGAAGTAATGAATGATCAGATATTAATGGTAACTTGTGGTGTATGGAACTTTTTGACATTTTAATTGTTCAGAAGTATTTGGTCATTTTGTCTGCTCCGATATATCTGATGGCGACTGTACTATAAACAGCCATTTAGAGCAGTTGTTTAATGAAAAAGATATTGAAATAATTTAAGTATTTATTTTAAACCGTGTTTTCACTTACTGGCCTTCTATTTTGTTAAGCGTTTTTGAGTTAACTCATTGAGTTGGCTCGCACTGAAGTGCGCGTGAGTTACTGAGTTACTGCTTTCGCTGAGTAACCCATGTCTACGATAAAGAAATGATGCCAAATGTAAAAGGATCGTCTGCCGTGGTTTTACAGTCTATTTTAGGATGATAGGAAGACCGGCTAAATCGAACGCACGATAAAATTGTTATCATAAAGTACAGACGCACACTAGCGATGCATCTACATTGGATTAAGTGGGTTAAACCAGTTGCCTGGCGCACTTTAGCAAAACGTATAGGTAAGAAATATCTTGCTTAGCATAAAAGTATACGAAACTATCTTCTAAGCACTTTTGTCTTAGGTTGAAAATCATTTGCGACCCGTACCGCCTTCTGTGAGAAGGCAACGGCGTGTTTATTTCTTATAGCGAATAAAATCTCCCTTTGGACCAATAAAATCTCCATTTTGACATCATGCCTTTAAGGTGATGCTGTGGGAAACTCAACTTACCCAGGACCACCACAGAACACAGCACAACCGGCAAACTTTCTAATAGGGCTTTAGACGAAGAAATTTTCAAGGGCGGTATTATCTCCATCCCCCGTTATTTTCAAAACAAAAAGTAGCCTATGTCCGTTCTAGAAGTTCAACGTATACCGATACCAAATTTCATCAAAATCGGTTCTGTGATTAAGGCTGTGTCCCCAGTAGGCAAACTGTTAGCGGCCGACTGAGTTAGCGGCGTAACGATTTAGTACGCCCTTCCATATATTTGAAATGGAGTGTCCACAGTCTGCTAGTTTTGCGCTCACTATACGCAGTTTGCAGCGTTACGCGCGCTGACTATAGCAGTGAGCGGCCGACTCCCACCAAAACCGGTTCTAGTCGGCGGCGACACACGAAAATTGATTAGAGTTTGCAGCTAACTCAAATTTCAGTTTGCCACAAATTTGCGGCTAACTCAGTCGGCCGCTAACAGTTTGCCTACTGGGGACACGGCCTAAGGCGTGAAAGCCGGACAGTCAAACAAACAGACAAGAGTTATTATCGCATTTATAATATTAGTATGGGAAAAAATGCTCCAACTAATTTATATGCTCCTGGTACTTCAGAACAGAGATTGGTCCGGCTTCAATCTGACTCAATAGAAATAAATAATATTTGTAAACTCTTTTGCGGTAAGGGCTATGCGGCTATCTCTATGATACTTTATGCAGCCCGTGATTGGGGAATCTAGTTACTTATCCTTTTTCATTTTTTCGTTAGTCCTTTTGGTAACGCTGTCTTGGGTTACTGTTGGTTCCAAGTCTTGAAAAAACATAGTTAATAAACTAAAGTAACTAATTGGTGTAGAGAACTGACTCTGTCACATAGATTTCGAAGTTCTAAACAACTGTAAGCAGTTTATGCATGCCTGGTAGCCGTGTTCAAAGATATTGTTTGCTTAAAGGCAAGGAAGAATCCGTTGCAATTTTTACCTTGACCGTATGAAGATGGCATACAAAAAGTCTACCGAAATCTTGATTTACCCTGGTTCTCATTAACGGGGTGGCCGTCAGCAAGTATAGCGTCTCTTGACATAGATTTAGTTGAACGGGTCTTTGCAGTCCAGGCAGAACAGTAAGCTCAGAATGTTCACAATCGACAATCGAGTAGTAAGAGTAGAGCTTCTATCAGGTCAGATGGTTGAAATTACTCCATGCAGTTTATGCTAGCCTGGTACTGGTGGTCAACGATATCGCTTGCTTAAAGGCAAAGGAAACCGTTGTTTTTTGTACCTTTACCGCTAACATGCCGTGATTCTAGAGACACAATAGAAAATATACGATCTTAAAGAATCACAAAAAAAAAAAAGGGCTAGAACAGCTTTTAAGCTGATATATCTACTGGAATACTATACGTACGTGTACTTAGCCTAGTCCTCAGTAACGAAGTAGGGAATAGCGTCTCTAGTCTGGACATAGTGATTTGGCTGCACGGAATCGGTTTAAATTACTCCATACAGTTTATGATAGCCTAGTACCCGTGGCCAGATTTAATGCTTGCGGTTACGTACGGCCCGTGTAGAAGAAGTAGGCTTGACACGTTCAATGCTCATCGAGTATTAGCATCAATCCCATCCGTTTGAATGTTTAAATCACTCCGGGCTGTTTATGATAGCCTGGTACCCGTGGTTAACAATATCGCTTGCGTAAAGGCAGGGAATCCGTTGCGATGCGTATGTTGAACCATTGATGAACATGACATACAAAAAACACGTATTTCATGGCTAGAACCGTCTCAAAGCTGATATATCTTCTGGAATTCTATAGGTAGACTTACCCTGGTCCTCAGTGACTGGGTGGCGGCCAGCAAGTATGGCGTCTCTAGTCTGGACATAGAGTAAGTTTAGTTGGACAGGGTCCCGCGCGTCCACGTTACGGTCCGTGTAGAAGAGCCGCCGCTTCAGCAGGAGCGTCTCCGTCGGGTCGATGCCCATCTCTCTGAAGGTCTTGTGCTGGTCCAGCCATTCCACTGGAGGGATAAAGGCTTAAGTTTAATTGACTAAGAAGAGTGAAGGAATTTTAAAATATATTTTTTTATTAATCTAGAGCGTTTACTTTATTGCTATTAAAAATATTATTATATTTGTTTTCCATATACCTACACATTAATTCTGTTATGACTCAAGGGTTAAGATAATTCTCCTCGCGTTAAGTTCGCCTTATGTTCTTTTTTAGTTATTTTACAAAATAGGCTTCATAATATTACCTACTATAGATATTTTTTTTACATCACACTTCAAGATTGACCTCATCCCACCTGATGTTAAGTGGCAATAAGGTTCTACCTTAAGAGCGACCAGTACAGCATAATAAATATGTTACTGGACTTGTCGCTCTTACCTTGAAGGCTTGACCCTCGCTTCTAATGTAGCATCCCCCGGGAAAACTTACTATCTCGCTGGAACACAACAACACCGAAGTGATTGTTATTTGGCTGCGGACTTCTGTACGTTGGAGGTATTTCACCAGTCGCGCTGCTCCAGTTCGAGCGATGAATCGCTATGATCTACTTCTTATTCTTACACTTACGTGTTTTATATTATTTTAAAAATATATGACACATTTTCTCAATTGTGTGTTCAGAATTGGGCCACGATGACGCATGTAAGTCCTACAGTTAATTTAATTTAATTTACAAATACTTTTTCAATAATTGATTTCTATTTTTTATTTTACAATTGACCAACTAACTGTGTCTTAGTGCAAAATTAGTAATAAGTTTAGCTTGCATTTGTAAAAAAAACTACTGAGTTTCTTGCCGGTATCTTCTCTTTAGTTATAGGATCCGAACCGGAGGTAGCTTCATTTGCTTTATGTTCATAAGTATTACGAATGTACCTAATCTATGTGAATAAACAAGATTGACTTAGACTTTGACTTTGACTTTCTCTTAAAAAGATATTGAACTTTGCTTTCATTTATTTTTGGATAGGATTATATTAACTCGAGCCCTTACTCGAGAACTTGTGCCATCAATAAACTCACCGTTGTCGTCTGTTTTGAGCTTCCTGCTGAGCTGCTCCAGTTTAGCGTCTTTCTCCTTGGGCTGGTTGACTCGCTTCAGCGTCAGGGTCCCGGTTCCTGGAGCAAGCTGCTTCTCTTCCTGTTCATCTTCATCGCGACACTAATGTGGACAACCGTACAAATAAAAAAAAACCACATCTTTCGACAAACTTTCGACTCTTCACTGCACACATGCGAAGACATTTTTCGTCGAAAGTAGATATAAGTGTAATTAGTATTTTTATAAGTAACGTAAACTGGTAACAACATCACACATACATTGCTCTAATTCTGTGGTAAGTGGCAAAACAATTTGTAAATATAAAAGCCTTAGTTTTGGCTCTGCGTAATAAATCAGTCAGTCAGTAATGTAGATACAGTGACCGTGGAAGTGAAAATCACAAATGGATTAAGGAAGTAGTTTCAGCACCTTTTTACAGCACCTGGACATTGAACACCTGGCTTATTCAGTACCTGAAAGTGAATAATGCCTGCCAAAAATATCAATAAGTGCTGAAAGTGGACTAGTTTAAGTTGGCAATGAGCAGGTGCTATAAAACTTGATGCTGACGGTTGTGCCCACAACGTTAGCTCCAGCTGTGGTCTCCTAAAATAAGTAAGTACACACATTATCATACAAACATCCGGCGAGCGCGTTGATGCGTCAGATTACAAAATCATCATCGAAAACATCATTCGAGCAACATTACTAATACGACCTATTAAATACATAGAATGTCGTATCAGTAAGAATTCCTAGAGGTTTATGACTCAGAATCCATCTGCATTGACTATCTATTCGTCTGGCTCAGAGGTTCCCAAACTTATTTTTTAGATTCCGTATTCTCGCAAAAAACGGTATTCGCTGTCTATGACATAGTCACTTATTAACGAAATAATAAGGACTGTGCTACCGAAACTTAGTAAGTAGATGTATTATTTAGGTTAAGTTAGTATTTTTAGTTGCTCGATTAAATAGAACCCGATAAAAAAAAATGGATTGCTTAATTATTTAATTGATTGTGGTGTCAGCGGTCAAAAAAGCAAACTCAGCATCAGTCAATCAAAAAAGTGAGCACATGTAATTCAAATTTAATTAATCTAAGTAAATTGATTCGCAACACAATAGAGCAATCAATTCTTACAAATTGTATTCAGAAAACTTCCCATTTGGAACGAGTAAAAAGTAAAAAGATTCCGTACTTATTTGTCATGCCAACGTAGGTCTTCGGCCGAAGCCAGAACCCGAAGACGCCTAAACCAGTTTGGGAATCAGTGTTCCAACTAGTCTATTGTTTGTTAATACTGATTAGTATGTTTGAAGTCTACTAATAACATATTATCGCTGGACAAGACGTACTATACGTAAGATCACGTGTTGTGTGTGACTTATCATTTGAAAGTATGAGTACGAGTTTCATCCGCGATAGTTGAGGCCAAAACACAGTGCACCTGTGTTTGAACCTTAAAGTCATGAGTCTGCTGAGGATGCCACGAGAGTAAATTTAATCGCGCTATCAACAAATGTCAAAATCGATGCGTTAGCTGCTGATTGGCTGCAAATACGAGTACGGTGTACTGTAAACCAATCAGTGAAAATAACTTTTATACAATAAGTGAATTTTTAAACCATTTAAAAAATAGATTAGATCTTTGCTTTTGTTCTGTGTACAATTATTGGGTAGGTGATCCAAATATCACCAAAGGATATGCATACCAATGTTGGTAAAATATGTTTGTGCTTCTATTTTATTTTTAATATCTTTTGTACCATATTTTATGAAAATAAATATATTTCTAGTTCAGTTGTATTAAACTTTTGTCGTCTCATTCGAGAAATTTGACGAATTGCGCATTGATGTAATAAAACCACAAGCTCGCCTGGCTAGAAAGAGCAGATTTTTGTTTTAATCTGAGTTACCTAATACGTCAGGTAGGAAGAACAGGTAATACGATTTGAAACTCACCAGGCCATACTCGTCGTGATTGGTGATGCCGATCCTGGCGCAGATGCCCACCATCAGCTCCTCCACCGTCTTCGATTCGTCCACTTGGATCGTCTTTACGGAACCTGGGGAGAAGTTACCGAAAGTTAAGCACTTGATTATTGTAACGTCAAGTGTACAGCTTTATACACTAGGGATAATGACTATGTCAAAAAACAATAATACTAATTAGCCCGTAAGTAACATTTTAAAATATTATTATTATTATATTGGACAACATCATATACATTGCTCTGATGCTGTGGAAAATAGCTAAAGCACTTGTATTACAGAAATAATAATATATTTGATTAAATAAATAATCTCACCATCTAACAGCCTAATCCTGAGATTCCTGATGCGGCACAGGTAGTGAAGCTGGTCTCCATCGCGCAGCATGTAGTACTCCAGATTCCTGTGCCTCTCCAGCCACACGCCCGAGCGCTCGTCGTCTGCTGACGTCAGGAACAACCCGTATTCTGAAAGAAGAAGAAGAATATTGTTCAACTAATATAATATACTGGCTGTGCCCGCGACTTCGTTTGCGTGGACTACAGGGGATTTCCAGTTTTTTCCCGCTAACTCCCTTTTCATGAGAATTTTGCAATATCCTGTTGCAACTAAGCTTTAAGCTTACTAAGGTACCTGCATGCCAAATTTCAAGCGTCTTACTTAAGCGGTTTAGATTTTTCATACAAAAGGATTTTCCAGCTAATTCTTGTTCCCGTGAAAATTTCAGGAATTCCTTTCTTAGTGCACCTCTACGGTACTTAAGCTACGCCGTTTAGGCTGTTCGTTGATATGTCAGTCAGTCAGTCAGTTTCCCCTTTTATATGTATATTTAGAACAAGATAGATTATATTGACAACCTCCGTAGACGAGAGGCAAGCGGGCCGGACTTTGGCGTCGCACCATCTCTGAGTTTCCGGGTTCGATCCCCGGTCGGGTCAATTTGGAAAACGATCTTTTCTAAATAGATTTGGGTCTGGGTGTGCTGGGATGACGCCCCCAGTTGGTATCTGTCGGCTGGTGCTCATAGTACAAGGAAATAACCTTAGTTCGAGACCAGGTGATTGGTGTGATTGTCTGGCGCATTCATTTACTTAATTGTCGCGTGACGTCATTAGTAAGTACATTTTTACTCACCACTCCGCAACTTGCCATCATTATATCTAAGTATTATTTCGCACATGTGAAAATGCGTGTATAATATTTCGCTCCCGTTTTGTTACTTGTAACCTACTTTAATAAGTGAATTGTAAAATCTAAAGTCTTTTAGGTGTATTATTTTACATCTAGTCAAAATTGTCTTAAAATAACAATATAAACATGAAGGACTTGAAGGATCAACCGAATTTTCCAAGCTCTCGTTCGTTTGTATAGTTTTTATTATTTGACGACCTCCGTGGCCGGGGCCCGAGAGACGAGCGTGCCGGACTTTGACGTCGCGCCATCTCAGAGGTTCCGGGTTCGATCCCCGGTCGGGTAATATGGGAAACGAACTTTTCTGTATTTCTCGGGTCTGGGTGTTGTGGTACCGTCGTTGTCTCTGATTTCTGTAACACTTAAGTGCTTTAGCTACTTACCACAGAATCAGAGCAATGTATGTGATGTTGTCCAATATTTATTTATTTATTTATTATTTTTATTGTACATACGCCGTACTAGCGAACTTTAAATATTAGAAACAGAAAAAATTTTCCGCACCGCAAGGGGAGATAATTTTTTTCTGTTTCTAACGTTTATATAGTTATTGGTTTCGGGAATACTCCAAAAACCGTTTAATTTCACAAACTAACGGTGTTTTTATTATCGTGCGGATTTCATCACGCATTATTACATATTCCACGCATTACAACAAATATTGGGTTTGTACTCGATTGGCACGAAATAAATTCGCCCGAACGTGCGAATCGTCTCCTTTCAATAAACATATTATTTGGTAGGCGTTTCGCACGAATGTATTTTAACGCGTGCGAATCGACTCCTTTCAAGAACTAATTGCATGCTACTAATTCTTTTCCGGTTTTTTTATTAACTGATCGTACCTTTTCCGTCGTCAGCTGTGAGCACCTTCTCCTTGACGATGGCCTGCGCCTGCTCAATGGTCATCCCCGACTCGAACATGACGGTCTTGTTTACAGCCCCCTCGGCGAGCACCACCTTCAGCGACAGCGGCGCCATTGTTCACTCTGGGGGTGGTAATAGGGAGAGTGAACAAAAAAGCGCTCATTGTCGCGTTCCGCGGAACGCGACAATGAGCGCAACGGGACAATGACGTCATATTTTTTCTGCATGCAGCCCGTTACAGCTATCGAGTTTTTAGACATTGTCACATCAAAAAAACATAGAAGCATTTCTAACGTTTGAAAATGGCACCACGTAAAATAAGGCACGGTGGGCGTGGCAAAAAAAAGTGAGGTAGCGACGGTACACACATATACCGTTTATATAAATCGATAGATTACAATAAAGCGAAAAATAATCCGTTAAATTGCAATCCCAAGTTACGGTTCACAATCTGTCGACAGTTTACAATCTCGCGAGATAGATTGTAATCTAACGATTTTTACAATCTTACGGTGACATATATACTTACCAGCAAAAAACGGTTTTTTTTCAGATATTTTTAGTAAGACAGCAATATCCGACGTCTCAATTTTACAAATCAATATATACTGTTGAATATTGATTTGAAAAATTGAGTCGTCTATTGAATAATGTCGAAGCATTTAAAATTATTTGTGTATTGTGTCAACATCCCAATACGGTGAGATGAATTCTAACTACCCTGATGGAATAATGGTCACCGCTACTGTATGTTAAACCAAAGGTCGTGGGTTAAATCCTCATTCAACACAACCATTAATGTGATGAGCATATGTGTTTATAAAAAATGTTATTGTTAAGTACCACAATATTAAAAGTTATGGTACCATAATTGGTTTTGGTTTCCAGAAAATAAGTGTTTGTGCAACATTATTTGGGATAAAAAGGGACCAAAATCATTTTCATTTATATTAGAATAGCGGTCGCCCGCGACTTCGTCCGCGTGGATTTCGGTTTCCATACAAACTTTCACCCCCCTTTTCAACCCCGCACGCAACGGAATCCCATTTTCCATTATTTCTTCGCTCCTAATAGCTGCAGCGGGATGTTATATAGCCTAAAGCCTTCCTCGATAAATGGTCTATTCAACACAAAAATAATTTTTCAATTCGAACCAGTCGTTCCTTAGATTAGCGCGTTCAAACAAACAAACAAACAAACTCTTCAGCTTTATAATATTAAGTATAGATGATATTTCAAAACGAACTTATCTGTTAGCAACACATGCAAATAATATAAAAATTAACATATTGAATCGAACGAGTACCCGAAGTGAAATGCATTATCAAAATGCAATAACAATACCTAAGTAGGTAGGTAGGTACGTATGCTTGATAACGCTTAGGTAATAATAACTACTTATAATAAGCCGGTTTATCATGTCACAAATAAACACTTGAACATTCCATTTAAAGTCACTAAAATGTTGTTGGATTACTTCTTGACTCATCATTTATTTTCCTATTCAAGTCTGCAGTTAAATTACGTAGGTCGCAGTATTTATAACTGCATATTTGAGAAAGAATAAAGCTGAAAAAGTAAGTATCTACATATTAGGTACTATTTTGAGTCAAAACATCTTTATAGACAATGCAATTTTCTAAAAAGTTTATCTATGCGAGACTGATACGTAAAAATCGTTATTTTCCTATCAAACACCGAAAAACTAGGCTTGCTCGACTTGATGTTTTAAAATCTATGGTTGTGTGCATAGAATTCGATTAAACCAGTAAAACTCTAAGTTTAAATATGATTAAAATTAATAAAGTATCATTTAAAAGAATCTGTAATACACTTTAAAACATTTCTAATTAATCATCATGAATCATTCAGTTCTTAAGAATGTTCGTATTAACTAGACACTAAATAAAGATGTTGTCGTGTTTTGACCCTTTAACTTATTTTAAATGTTTAAAATGGAACGCGAACGTCTTAAAGTTTATCTTAAAAATGTCTCTGCATCATTGATTCTTATTATTTTGCAATTGTAAAGCAAAATTTAGGTTTCTTTATGTGAGCAAATTAAAAAAAACCATTTTAATCGTACAAACACACTCTAATTTCGTATAAAAACAAAGTTCACCACGCTCTATACTCTATTACCTGTTGAACGTAAACAATCTCAATCCAATCACAAACACGCTAAACCGGTTATGACGTCACACAGTACCGTTCACAGAGTTATTTTAACACTTTAATTCACTCCAGTCCCACGGCACTGGACCTCCTTGTATCGTTTCTGAGTTCATACTACGAGTATGGTCGAGGAAGGTGTAATTTGTGCATCACCATGTGTCAGACTGTGATTCATGCCTTGTATGACAACACTTCGACGGCTGGTCGCGAGTGACCTTGCGACGAGGTGAAGAGTGAGCTCTTTATTGGTTTGTAGATATCTCTACTACTAGATTACGCATTTCTGTAAGCCCTCTGGTCAGTCGCCTTACGGTTTCAATATTTTACGATTCGTAAAGTGTCGAAAATGACTATCGTAGTCGTTATTACCGTAAAATAATTTACTTTCCAAATTAGCTGTCGTCAGTCGTCAGTCATGCAAATTTTAATGGAAACGAAAGATTTTCTATGGTCACATAATAGGCCAGTAGAAGTAAATACTTTTTTAAATAAAGAAAATAAGTAATAAATAAATATAAGACAACATCACAGACATTGTTCTGATTTTGAGACAAGTAGCTTAAGCAGTTGGTTACAGCAATCAAAAACAACGACGGTGCGACAACACCCAGACCCGAGATAATATAGAAAAGTTCGTTTTCTATATTGACTCAATCAGGAATCGAACCCGGGACTTCAGGGATAGCGCGACGACAAAGTGTGGCTTGCTTACCTCTCCTACTACGGACGTCGTCAAAATAGAAATAATAAAGGTAATAAAAATAGAAAATAATAAATAAGAAACCAATATAGGGGAAAGGGAGGGGGGGGGGGGGGGAATAGATAGATAGATATGCTTTATTGCACAAAACTTTACAGAAATAGGTTTTACAGATTGATAATAGTACAATTTAGGCGGTCTTATCGCTAGAAAGCGATCTCTTCCAGACAACCTTAAGGTAGAGGAAATAGTAGATGGCGAGAAATGGGTACGGCTGTGCAACATTAATAAAGTTTTATTTCTTGAACTATATTCATAGTATAGCATGATAAACATACATAAACTCCTAGATATATAACATAATATATATTTATATTTATATATATACAAATAAACCTGCTTATCAAATATAAAATTTACCTATTGTTCATTATTTAATTGTCATGTATGATGTAACAATGTATCTTGCTATACCCTTACAGGGTTCTTGTATTAATAGTCTTAAAACTTGTTTGTTTTATGATTTTGTTACAATGTAATGCAAGAAATAAATAAATAAATTAAGTAAAGTATTTTGACTCAAAAAAAAATAAAAGTTAATATGGATATTATAAAACACAAGATGTTTCCTTTTGAAAATATTAAGTGAAACTGAAGTGTGTTTATTATTTGAATTATGTTATCAGTGCCCTAGGTCATGCTGCGCATGTCAACGACCCGATGAGCGCAGTGGTCAAGGGCACGAAGGTCGAGAGTTCGATCCCCGCGCCAACAATAAATGTCTGTTACACAGATGTCATTAAGTGTGGGTAAAGTTGATTTATTATTTTCGGGTAAAAGTCTCTTCGCAATTAATTTGAAAATGAAAAAAAAATATACCAAAACCCAGCCAGATCAAACAATATAGGCAATAAGATTTAATACAAATTCATACATTGGAGTGTATTTTTATATCTGTGTATTTAAATATATATTTTATACTTATATTTCTGTATCGACAAATGCTTCAGTTATTTATTTTGGGATCGGCACGAATGCATTAAAATCCGGAATTCGGAAACAATTTTTTATCTCTATCTCAGCATAACTGATTAAAGGTACATATAAGTAAATGTGTTATTGTAAATTATTATATATAATATTTAAAAAGGCCAATAATATAATATTATTATAGCCTTTTTAACAATAATAATCATTATTGTCTTGCCTTTCAGCATAGGACGCTCCAAGAACTCTCCAGTTCATATTTGAATACAAGTTTCGAGCTATATTTGTGCCGAATTTTCTTATCTCTAACGAAAAAAATAAGCATATTCGCATGTTAACTTTTAAGGGCATTATAAGACCCCTTCCCCTGTTAATTTCAAAACAAAAAGTAGCTTATGTCCGATCTAGAGGTTCAACGTATACCTAGACCAAATTTGACCAAAGTCGGTTCAGTAGTTTAGGCGTAAAAGCCGGACAACAAACAGACAAAGTAACATTCGCATTTATAATATTAGTATGGATCTATATCGTAGTCTTCAGTGCACTTATGTCCAGCTCTCAGTAATGACTAGACAGGACGTGCCGCAGTGGCCCGTAGGTTTTTGACCCGAGCTCGGTAATCGACTTTAAGGCTAGAGATGGATTAAGCGCCTCCACTAAAGTATCGTATTCATTCGTATTTAAAAAAGTACCAATTTGGAAAGTACATTCATGACGTGGAAATACAAACAATAAGTGTATTCGACATTCGTTCATATAGGTATGTTTATCTATATGCATTTGATTGTAAAACAACGGTTTTTACCTTATGAATGTAGATACACCCAGTACGGTGAACACCTCGTCAGGGTACATTCTTGCTGCTCGAGATTAGTCCTTATGCTTATAAACTGTTAAACTGTATAGTATGATGTGCTTGTCAGTACACACGGTGCATATGTCGCAGTCATCTGTTTTAATCAGCTATTTGATTTAATCACTAGCGCGTTCATTAAATGACGACGTTTAATTGAATGACTAAAGGACAACTCGTCAAATTGTTTAATATAACGTTCGACCTTCTTGACTGAACGTCATTTAGCATAGTCGTTGAATGGAATATAGCTGACTTTGTAATGTTTGATTAAGGTGACCATAAGTTCGCCACTTAAAAGATAACTAACTAACTTTAGATAAAAAAACGAGGACATGACATAACACACCTTAAAAATATTTTTTATTATATTTTAACAATTTTAAGTTAAGACACTTAGGCTAAAAAAATATTTTGTTACGAATATCAACACAGTGCTATTTGATTATATCTGTACCAGCTGTTTGACTCCATCTTTGTTTTGATGAGCACTAACGCCGCAGTGGGAAAAAAATTAACTAAATTACAATCACCTGACTGATTTTACGTCCGCTATGTTCAAAGGGCTATGTTACAATCCGCTAACTTGTTGGACGTTAAGTGAAGCTTGTTCATTCAACGTTCGGCCTAGTCATTCAGTTAAACGTCGTCATTTAATAAACGCGCTAGTGATCCAATCAAATAGCTGGTTAAACAAGATGACTGCGACACATACACAAGAACATTATTTTTGTATGTCCGTCCGTTCTGCCTAAACTCTGAAAATACTGAACCAGTTTTACTTACTTGTTCACGAAACGTTTACTGACAGATACCTGATCGAATAAGAAGTATTTACTTATATTATGGCTAATATTGTTTTACTTATCAAACAAATCAAGTTAATGATAAAACGTTTACCTAATAATTAATAATAAAATCTACATGTCTTAAACATGTTCAGCTTGAAATAGCTGACGTTTCTAACGCAGTGGCATCGTTAATCACTATGCAATGTAATCCAATGTTAAGTACTTATCTAAATCTGGAGGTGACTAATCCTGGGTAAGCCCGAATTTATTTACGAATTGCCCGCAGAAATCTAACGACTGAGGAATGTTCATTAACCAGAATTGGCGGGACAAAGACATCGCTTTCGGTTTCGGGAATGCATTGCATGTGGAGATTTCTTTTTATCTGAATCAGACTTATTAGGACATTGCCCTTTTATTTTTTATTATTTGCGGGAAAGATCCCGCTCGCATAAATCTTCAAAAGGAAGCCAGTAAAAGGAGCATTTATTCATTTTTTTAAACTTAGTTTCCCATTTTTAAAAAGTACAAATATGGGACTTTATGCGTAATAACACATCAGAAATATTTATGAATAGTCTATACAAATGAAGCTACGTCCGGTTCAGAACCTATAATCACAGAGTAAACCTAGAACCGGCATGAAACTCTGCAGTTTACATTACAAAAAAAAAGCGGAACTTAAAACTTCTTTTATAAATACCCTGAGTAGCACTATCTATAACGCCAACTGTAGATAACGAAATAACTAGAAATGCAAAGATAAAATCGGAACCGCATTGCTGCCTCTTACAACTAAACTCGAGCCAAGACCTGCAAAGTCCTGACGTCACCACACATACTTAACCAATTACGTCATCGTTTCTCTAAAAAAATCTCAGAATTCCACTAACGAGCGCGGACACACCGTCTTACAAACATGACTCACCGTTTATCAAAACACTATCACTCTCACACAGATGACAGTATTAATATTAATTTTAATATAACACGCCCGTCGCAATTAATATAACTGTTTGGACTAAGCAGTTTGTCCTGTTTGGGCCTCGAAATAGCCGTTGCCTCATCAAAGGATAGCGATAAATATGTCATTTTCCTGGACGGGATGTGTAACCTGATGTAGGACGAGTTAGATTTACCTACACGTTATAACTTACCTACCTGCGACTAGTTCGCGCTAAAGTATTTGTGCTGAACGATAGATATACTTTATTGCACAAAACTTTACAGAAATAGGTTTTAAAGATTGATTATAGTACAATTTAGGCGGTCTTATCGCTAGAAAGCGATCTCTTCCAGACAACCTTAAGGTAGGGGAAATAGTAGATGGCGAGAAATGGGTACGGCCGTGCAACATAAATACAGTTTTTTTTATATTGCACTTCAAGATTGACCTCATCCCATGAGGTACTTTTTTTTTATCGGGGAGAAATGCGTGACGCACCGTACCGCCACTCGAGGGAGAGTGACGGCGTGTGTGGGACTCTCCTGCCCTGAAAAGGGCAGGACTACCCACTAAAACTCCCCGGCGGACCTCATCGCCTTAGTGGCGGTGTTGTGGGAAATTGACTAAGCCTTTCCATCCACAACACCGCCGGCGGAATGGCTGCTAACAAGGCCCCGACATTTCCCCCCTGGGTGGCCGGGGGGGAAAGCGAGAATGGCCGATCCACTGAACCATCCCCGCCTCGCACTGGAGACCGTGGGTGCAATGCCGACTGGGGTGCCCTCACACTCCCAGTCAGCCGGTCTCCATGCGGAAGAACAGCGCGGTCGTAGAGCCGCCGCGCCCTGCCTCTTCTGCGCCTTCTAATCGCTGGGGAGGACGGGTCGTCTTCCCTTTCACGTTCTGCCCTGCCTCCTTCTGCGAAAACGTCATTTCGCAGAAGGAGGCAGGGATTTTTTTCAACACTGTCAAGTAGCCAATTGTTTTATTAATTACACTTTTTTTTTTATATTGCCCTTAAAGATTGACCTCATCCCACCTGATGTTAAGTGGTAATGAGGTCCTAGCTTAAGGGTGACAAGTACAGCATAATAAATATGTTACTCGACTTGTCGCCCTTACCTTGAAGGCTTGACCCCTGCTACTATTGTAGCTCCCCCCAGGAGCTCTGGAAACCTTACTCACACGCAGGAACACAACAACACAGAAGTGATTGTTATTTGGCTGCGGTCTTCTGTAAGGTGGAGGTATTTCACCAATCGGGCTGCTCCAGTTCGAGCGATAAATCGCTATGCCCTAGCTCTCTTGAATTGAAATTGAACGTTGCAGCTGTTGTCGGTCGAATGATGATTAAAAAACAAATAATAAAGTTTGTAAAGCTTGTACCTACATACTCTTGCTACTGAACCGATTTGGATGATCTTTGTTAAAATACGAGAACGAAAGAACATGAGAACTAAAATTGAATTGATGTGCTGCTCACCGTATGACACGACTTTTAATTTAACTTTGGACCACATGATTAAATAATGAAGACGGTCCTAGATTATCAACAAATTTAAATTTAGCCATCTAATATCGATATTGGGAAGCTTTATCATATTAAAAGAACTTTCAGGGGAACTCGGAATAGATATAACAAACTAACCGATTAAGCTCGTTTTTTAATGAACCCACTACCCTGAAATAGTTCCCAACACGGTACTAGAGGTGGCATCATTTGAATAAAATAGTGACTATTCATAAGTGTTACGAATACATTATGAATAAAAAGATTTAACTATTGACAAGTATAAAAGCCAGTTACAGGGTCCGTACAATGAGAAAAGAACTTACTCTTTGGTCTGAGGGTCCGTACCAACATAAATATGACAAGGAAGGGCCTTTTTGTTTGTCAAAAGGAGATTTAAAGAAGTTTTCTATATTGTCTCGGGTTTGGGTATTTTGTACCGTCATTTGATACTGATTTCTGTAACACAAGTGCTTAAGCGACTTACCACAGAGCAATATAGGTATGTGATGTTGTCAAATATTAAAAAATAAGGCTGTAAAACTATAATATAAATAACATAACATAACTTGAGCCACGCTCAAGGAAATAATGGTTTATTGATAATGACGTCATATAAACATAATTTATTTTTAGTAAATGATACAACTTATTATAAGAATAAATAAGGTTTATTTTGCTATAAGAATAGTTTCAATCTCATATAGTACTGACATAGGATTTTATTGTTATTTCTATATTTGTATTACATTGATACTAATTAACATTCCAGAATACATTACAAAAGCAGGTAATTTAATACTAATTGCATAAAAGTTGATAAAAATAGTGAAAATGCAAATAAAAACTATAATCATAATGTGAAGGCTATCAAAGTTCATTACAAAAGTGTTCAACATTTTCAAATCAAATCAAATCAAATCAAAAAGCTTTCAAAGAAAGAAAGAAAAGATTTTCTAAGTTTATGGCTTAATTTAATTTAGGTTATTGGTAATTATCTACTCGGTAAGACCGAGTGACCACATAACATATTATGCCCCACCCTTGTTAGTGCATGTAATTAACTAGCTGTGTCCGCGACTTCGTTCGCGTGGGAATTTTGCAATATCCTGTTGCAACTAAGCTTTAAGTTTACTAAGGTACCTGTATGCCAAATTTCAAGCGTCTAACTTAAGCGGTTTAGATTTTTCATACAAAAGGATTTTCCCGCTAATTCCCGTTCCCGTGGGAATTTCGGGAGTTCCTTTCTTAGTGCACCTCTGCGTTACCGAAGCTACGTTCCTTCCAAATTTTAAGTGCCTACGTTTAGCCTAAACGGCTGTGCGTTTATATGTCAGTCAGTCAGTCAGTTTCTCCTTTTATATATTTAGATTTAACACTGTTTCTTGGTTTGTACCTGAACATAATACTTTTGAATCAAATTCAAATGGAAATACAGTTTCGTTTGTTTTACATACAGCTCAACATTACATTTATCAGAGACGACAAAAGTTTTGGTACTGTTCATTGGCTGATAGCACTACGGACTCGTATTTTCAGCCAGTCAACAATAGCCAACCTGACATCTATCTGTTTTGACATTTGAAAAAACTCGATAAGGCGAGATAAATGATTTTTGTCACTGTGAATTGAAATCTATAAAAACCTTAAAAGTCACGCTGGTATGAGGTTTTAAACAAGATTCAGGTAGATACTATTTTAAACGCAAAACTACCTAATTAATTCATCACAATTTCATCAAGGCAACATAGTTGTTTTTTACTATCTACCACAAATAACACAAGTATAGAGTACGTACAACAGTATATTAAGTACTTTATCCACATAAGTAATTAAAAATGTAGTTTGGAAATCTAGGATTTTCTAAGAATGTCATTTCTATCAATAACTTAACAACGAAATGTTTACTGTGTTAAATCTATACAAAGCTGTTGCTACCTATTAAAAAATTACGAATGATTTAAATGAGCTTTGTAAACTGATTTAAACCATTCGTAATTTTCCGGTCCGCGGCCTGCATGCGGCTCTTAGTCTATATGTGCGGCCCACTATGTGTTATTTAATAATTTTTATTTCCTTTACTTTTATATATTTTTAACGGTTTTTTTGACGACAACTAGAATTGTGTATTTGTGACTTCAGATACATATGAAAGCGGCGTAGTGACAGCCAAGCGTGATTGTGTATTGCGCACAAATATTTACATATAGGTACCTATATACATATTTGTGCTTTGAATTGGCCTGGGATCTTATCTGTCCTGATCAAAAATAAAGAAGGGATAATTCGTTTTTGGTATTAACATTTTCCATATAGTTCTTATTGATTGATAGACTTCATTTTTTACTAGGTACTCATACTTTATTTGCATAGTTTGTATAAGGAAAACGCAAGCCAATGGTTTCAAATTTAAACATAGTTGTTTGCTTTGACGCACATTATCAGTGGAAGACTCGATTAGACCATTGTCAGTTATATTTGGTATCGAATAACAACGACAATCATTTAAATAAACTCGATTCAACAAAACATTGATACGTACCTAGTGTGTAACATAATTTGTTTGTGTGTTAATCAAATTATTCAGTCACCTTAGCGTTACTCTGAGGTGCTCCCTCACCATTCACGTGTAATGTAAAATTTTAGATCTCCCGAACTGACGAGCATTCGCGTTAATAACATTACTAGTTGTGCCCGCGACTTCGTTCGCGTGTACTGCATACTTTCATGGTCGGTTTCATCTCTATGACCCCTAATATTCGAAACAAAAAGTCGTTCATATTCTAATCCAAGTTTCGAGCTAAATTTGTGTCAAATTTCATATTTCTAACTTAAAAAATGAACACTTTCCCATATAAACTTACAAAAGCGGTATGACGCCCAACAAAAAGTAGCCTATATCCGTTCAAGAGGTATAACTTTACCAAATTCAATCAAAATCGGTTCCGTGGTTTAGCCGTGACGGACAGACAAACAGACAGACAAAGTTACATTCGCAAGTAGGTATAATATTAGTAGGTATCAATAGATTCGACTTTTCCAGTATTCATGTTGATTCCATAATATCAGACGGAGCGCATTGATGTTACAAGTTGCATCAAGACGTTACACATTGTATTATTACATTACAAGGCACTGTTTTGCACGGTTCCCGCTTCTCGAATCCTTTCGTTTATTTTTTACTAAAGGAACGTAACTGATTACATTGCGTTACACGCGAATGCTCCTGATGCAGAAGCGCCTTAAGGAATAAAAATCGCATTTTACTTATATGGCATAAAATGTCGGTACCGGATTGGAATTCAGAAACTAAACTTTCGGCAATGATGTTGTTTGCCCATGAAAAATCCACTAGATGGCGATACGTAGGCGCGGGGTCCAACAGCTATGTAATTGGTCATTTAAATGTCATGGTGACATGCCTGTCAATGTCATGTAAACCATAACCAATCACGTAGCAGTTGGACCTCACGCTTACGCATCGCCATCTAGTGGATTTTTAATGTGCGAACACCCTCATTAATCCATACGATAATAGGTACAGATTGAAGAATTGATTGCCGTTTGTCAATTATGCTGAGCCCTAGATTACTCATTTAAAACGAACACTTAACGCTTACTAAGGAATGCAGTGCCGAATTTTTATTGGTTTTTTCCCGTAACTTAATGTTAATTAGGTTCAATTTGGGGTGGTAACTATTTTGCCATTTCCCGTTTAAGGCTTAACAATGAATAGGTGCACCGTGCACTCATAATAACATTTTTAATTGAACATTATTAAACGGATTTCCTTAGACAATACTAATGAAACAAAGATATTTTATGATTATCTAATTTTAAGATTCTCCCTCAATGAACCATTGGAAAAAATATCATTAATACATGTTCACAATCGTTTTTATACTTGTGCAAGAATTTCACGACATAACTGAGCCTAGATATTGAGTTCTACTCCTAAAAAGCACTACACGCTACACTTTTAGGCCAAGTGGAAACTTGCTCATTGAATATATTCCTGTACTTATTTTAAAGAAATAACCAAGAAAATCAAATAAAAACATAAATAATATAAAATCGTTTATTAGAATAAATAAGACTTAAAATAACCAACAAAAACTGTAAAATTTGTAAAAAAAAACCCAAATAAGCACACAGTTTAGTCAAATTTAGTTTTAGCAACCAAATAGTTATTTACAAATTACACAAATTATTATTACAGTTTAGTCATTAACTTAACAATAAGGCTTATATCATGTTACCTAACTCTATATGGTTTATCTATTATTAACTCACTGCGAGAGCATACAAAAATATATATTTAGTAATTTTCATAGGTACCTAAATAAAGTGTCATGAGAAATTATATACAGATGTATCCGGTATTGTTCTATTAGAATGATACATATAGTAACAGATATTTTGATTACAATAGGGGAGCGGACTGGGTCAAAAATACCAGAATGTTTTTAATTCGTTATATCGAAGTACATAGTAAAATAATATAATATTAATACATAAATCGTAGACATGACTTTGCAATTGCTGAATCCATTTCTTGTTGTTATTTACTTAGTTGTTGGGTTTAATAATATGTATGTATATACATATTATTTTATATATATTATTCAAATATGTCAATGTATATTTAATACTTTAACTGGTAATGCCACTAGATTTTAAGTCCTACTGTTGTACTTTTTTGTACAATAAAGTTTATAAATTAATACACAAATAAGTAGCTCGGTTAGTTAGGTAATAGTTACGCAATTAAAAAATATCAGACACGTTTCCTTAATTTTTTTTCGTAATAATAACGTATACTTTTCTTCTTCATAGTATACTTTTCTTCTTCTTTCTAAGAGTTACTCGATTTCATGTGAAGTTTTTGTTTTGTTTGTGTCCAGTGAGAACCCTAAGTACCGCACCGGCCCTCGGCTTGCTGAATTGTAGCAATTCTTCCCAATCCCATTTGTACAAGTAGCCAGCCGCAAGTTGTTTTGAGTGCCTTAAGCCTGGTTGAATCATCCAAGTGTACCTGGGTATGCCTCGCAGAAAATGAACTCGACTAATCACTAACTAAAGTATATACGTGCCTTATGTACTAACTTTTGAATAAACCGCACAGTGAACCTAGCTATACAAGCTGACCTAAAAAATGTGTTTAAGACTTTCGTGTTCCTTTTTAAACATTTAAAATTATTTAACGGGTCAAAACGCGGCACCTTTTTTATTTAGTAGTATTATTTTAATTTTCGAAAAAATCTGATTCGCCCATTGCTATTAGCTGGGTGCCCATGCAAGAGTAACATCGTAATATTTCCCATGACATTTATAATAACACTTACTCTTAAAGCTACATTTACAACAAATGGCTACAGCTATGTACTACAGGTATTTATCACAAAGCCGATGTAGAGTCGAAAAGTACAGAAATATCTGCATTACAACATTAGGACCCTTATAAGTCGGTTAACGAGAAGCCCTTTAATAGTTTAGATTGTCAAAATTTTCAGCCAAGGAAGACCATGTATTTTTTTGTTGTTAAAGCTATGATCAATGTCAATACAAAAATATTACAACAAAACATTCATGAGTTTATTAATAAATAAACGCTACGTTACTTAAAATTCATTTCAAATAAAAAACTTACAATTTTTATTTATGTAGTTTTATCCCGCGTGTTCGGTTACATACACATTTTATTTATATATGTATTTAGATTATAAGTTGGTATGATTATATAACACAGGCATGACGTTACAACAAATGGCGAAGATTAACTTTAAATCATTGTTTTTGAATTAATTTGTTATAAAACTACAAAAAGACATACATTGAAATATAAGTAAAGATTTTTTATACATACGTTTTTGATGGCGAACAAAACTAGTAATGAAGATAACAATTACTATGGGCATAATAATATTAGTTAAAGAAATCAATTGATAGTTTGCCGCATAAAAATTGAACTCTGTAAGCACCAATACGCATTAACCGACCTATAAATCAGTGTGCCTAATGTAAAGATGTATTAAAATATATATAAAAGTGAAATTGTAAAGGCAAAGTTAGTCTATATTAAAATTCTACTAATCTGCTGTATGTTGCACCTCAAACCAAATGTCAGCATCATTATCATCATCAATGTTCGTAAGTAACTCAGTACCTTGTATCATTAAGCTAACTGTTTATTTAACTCACTCGCTCATGAGGGTGTTTATTGTGACAAGATACTACGGTGTATACAAAATAATGATGCCGACTGTACACACAATACAGTCAACGTATCTTGACCGCTCTGAACATAGGCACTTATGAGGTTGACGTGTGTATGTATGTAGGTACATGTTCGGATTTCATATTTTGGTACCTGTATTTTATGGTGTTTTCTTTTCTTTTTGACTTTCAAGACAAAATGTCCATATTTTGTATTTATTATTATTAACAACTATGATTTTTCGACATACACTTATTTTACAAAGTATACAAAGTTTGCTGTTTGTATAATGAGACCTCATGAAATAAAACTTCTTGAAAATTACAAGTAGAATAGATAAGTGTCTTGTTGTGACATTTGAGTATTCATACGAAGTTCAGAGCAGTCTATATTCGTTGACCATATTGCAATTCGGTAAATAGTAAGTCATTTGATTCGCATACTAACCTAACGAATGTCAAATAGACGTCTTAATTAGATTTTCTAAACCACGATCAAGAAATAGTATGAAAACCGAATTACTTTAAAAAATTAGATATAGATTTCAAGCATTTGAGAATTCTAAATATTAAAAAAGGTTTATTAGCATCAAATGACATACATATTACCAAATTCTATATTAAATACTTAACTTAACCTACGTATAATTTATTACTACTGTCAATCTCTAAATAAAATACACTCGCTTGCAAGTAAATATAAATATGAAAGAAATACCTGTTATTGGTAATTCCGGTGATAAATGAAATTTGAGTTTTCTGACTTATATCTTCACAAATTTAAAAAGCTTTTGTGACATCAAGAATTTAGTTTTGTAAATTTTAAAAAAATTAACAAAACTAATGATCATATTGCAAGCTTAACAACATTTATTTTGAACTAGCTGTCCCGACGAACGTTGTCGTATCTTAATGACGACATACTTTTATTATTTTTTTTTCATAAGAACTTTCTACGGTCCAGCCGTTCACGTGTGAGTGCGTGACCAAGGGAAATATATTTAAATTAATCCCTCATTTAAATATATTAAGATAATATTCATTATCCACACCACCTATCTTGCAAGCGAAAGTATAATTAAATAGTTATTATCGTTAGGACACAATGTTATCACCACTTCTCATTACATTATAAAGCACTAATGAATGGCACTTTCATTCTTAGATCACACTCATGTTTTAAACTAGAAACAAAAGTTTATCTAAAATTATTTCGTTGTCTAATAAACACTGATTTTAATAAAATTACAAATTTTGTAACTTAGTTTAATTAAATAATAATCATTATGACTTTAGTTTAATTATAAAATTAACGTATTGAATAAGAGTAGATACGGGAAACTGCAGTATTTAAGTATAACAATTTTATTTTACTAACTTTCTGTTACGTCATAATTTATTTGTAAAAATAGATATAAAACAAGTTACTCAAAGTAACAAATAAACCTATGACTATACTAAAGCAACATTATTGCGTTAGATAATAATATATAAGCTTAAACATATAGATTGAAATAGCTTACCTAACATGTAAATATGTGAGTAAATAAATATCGACTATTACTTAAATTAATTTGGGGAAAACAACTGTTCGGGAAGGAAGTTAGAAGGTATTAAATACATTTAATGGTAGCTGCACAAATGTGTTTCATGTGAATATGTAATTAAGACATCATTTTCAGTTCTAACTAAAGGCGTTTACTCCTTTTTTACACATGTTTACGTAATCTCTTAATTATTTGTTAAATCTCGAATTTTGTATGAAGCAGGTATTGCGACCGAAATGTCTTAAGAGTCAAGATAGGTACGTCTGTCTTACGTACTTTTAATGCTTTACAAGAATTAAGATCTTTCAGTATTGTTATTATTTTTGTATTTAAGGCAGTCGTCAATTGTGCCTTTGTTCTACCAAAGGTGCGTATTTGTGGATTTAACAAATCTTTGATCGAAAGTAGAACGTCAAATATTCTACCTTAGCGTGTACAGCCAGCATCATTAGTTAGTATATGCAAGGTTGCCACATGAAGGGTCCACGGCAATAATGATGAATGTCCAAAATATTAAAATCTTTGTGATCAACGTTATTTTGTCACTTCATACACGTAGCTAGTAATTTCGTTTACTACCTAGGCAATATCGCTTCCAGTACTGAGATAAAACCGGTTCTAATATTTGACTACACGTCTAGAACGCTCAGTGTCAGGTATTCACGGCAATAAGGCTGAATTTTGGACGTTTAAAAACTTAACACCCAAATATCTCGGAACAAAAAACAAAGGACACATATCATTATTGCATTATTCATATGAAATCTCCGCGTAACTAAGCAAGTCAGATATACAATGACTTAACGTGACACGGTGCGGAGTTGCTCACGAACTAAAGCTACCGTCTGTACAAGCAAATTCAAATAAGTGGTGTGGCACCAAAAACAGAGTATTCATCGTAGTGTTGCCGGATAATCGAGTGTGTCCACCCCAAATAATCTAAAAATCGGTTGGACTATCGATAGTATCGATATTTTCGATTTAATCGATAGTATTGTCCAATCTAAACAATTATAATCTAATAATTGTTAATTATCGATTATACGGACCTAAAATTCAAATCGATTTGATTGATAATATCGATATTAATATTAGGTCGATATTATCGATAGTATCGCTTTAAAAAAGATTGACTTTGACTTTGAATCGATTATATCGATTGTCATATCGATTATTAGATTAATTGGGCCCCCTTTTGTATAATCGATTAATAATCGATACACAATCGAATCGACGACAACACTAACAAATAGTAACCGACGTGTAGTGCCTGGCGGCTGGTGGCTGGCGGCTGATGGCTGGCGGCTGGCGGCTGGCGGCTGATGGCTGATGGCTGGCGGCTGGCGGCTGGCGGCTGGCGGCTGGCGGCTGGCGGCTGGCGGCTGGCGGCTGGCGGCTGGCGGCTGGCGGCTGGCGGCTGGCGGCTGGTCTTACACCTGGTACCAGGGCGAGCGCCGCACCCAGCGCAGCCGGTAGCCGCCCTGCTCCGACCTGATCTTGATGGACGCGCCCTCCGCCGCCTTCACCGTCTCCTTCACCTGACACACGAACAACAACCATTCATACCTACAAACTAACCATGCCTGGGGGACGGCAGCGACGCGTGTGGAACTAACCGAATTAACCCTATCACCTTCCCGCTCTCGTCGCCTTTGGTTGGGGCCATGGGAAAACGGTAAAATCTATAACAGCCCCGGTGCGCCACACATTAATAATAATTAATAATTTAGCCTGATGCAGAAACAGCTTAACCGCTACTTTTACTTTTGAATGGTGCGGTGGAGCAATGGTTAGAGCTCTCATCTGAATCAAGCTGAGCTAAAGGTCGTGGCTTCGATCCGTACCAGCACCGAATCTATGGGGAGCAAGTGGGGGCACGTGCCCAAACTCCAAATGGTAAGTCAGCAGATTAATGTAAAATTTAACATATAATATAAAGATACTGTCAAAAGATATGGCCACGGACACAGGGTAAACAAGTAAACAGGGTGCCCACGATACGGGACTTTTCCTAGTTTGGAACCCACAGTAATGCAATATTTTGTAAGTACCTTAATATAAAAATATTTATTCTCCCCTAAACATATAAAAAACAGCAAATTGTACAACATCGTTTGTGATAGGTATCTTATTATAATAGAGAAACAGAATAAAAATGAGTTTAGGACTGACATTTTCATTATTGTCCCGCATCAAAAAAAAGATTCACTCAATCCTGTTTTGGCGACAGCCCTCATGGTGGACCCGAGTTTCCTATTGGAGGCACCGGTATACTTGCTAGAAGTTACAAGAAGAGACCAAGTGAGATGTGTTCAGATACTTACACTCTGCATCAAGTTCTGTGCGTTTCCGACGAGCATCTCCGTCGCTTCCTGGTCCTCCTCGCTACCTGCACACCCACAATAAACTATATTATTATCTCATCAACATTGAACATTTAAATGTACACATGACCACACATTGATATTCTAAAAACGGACAACTTTGTCAATTTGCAACTTTATTTGTAAGCACATTACATTAATTATGCATAGTGCAATTTTACACATATTGGTTGGTCGTCTTGTCGCTTTTCAAATTTATTAATGTAAGTAAGTGTGCACAAAAGAAACCATGCACATGATGCATGATGAATGATGAAAGAAATATTGTTAGTTTTTGTCCCTGCTACTAATGTAAACCTTACTCACACGCAGGAACACAACAACACAGAAGTGATTGTTATTTGGCTGCGGTGTTCTGTAAGGTGGAGGCATTTCACCAGTTGGGCTGCTCCAGTTCGAGCGATGAATCGCTAAGCCCTACCTCTCACAAAATTAATGTAGATCCTCTGTTTTTAACTATTTATGTTCGTTGCATCAACATTTCTATTGTGACATATGCATTTGGTGCACAGTGTGCTATGCAGTGCATATAACGATATGAATAAGTGATGTGCATGCGTTCGGTAGACAGCAATAAATACCTTTGTAATCCGGCATGCCGACTGGTGGGCACAAGCAGAGCAATATGTTAGCAAGCATATACTTAGCGGTAATTAACAAAACATAATTGGCTACTTGACAGTTTTTGAAAAAGTAATGTAAAATGTGCGCCCGTTCATTTTATATCCCAAGCAATTCGATTTATCTGGAAAAAATGTAAATAACCAGAGAAAAATAAGATTTTGTGTAACACATTTAAAAAGCGCGCAAAAACGCCAAGTCTCGTCACTGCTGCAATTATGACGTCAACGTCCTAGACAACGAACCGATACGCATAGGAACGACTTAATTTAGATAAACGGAAAATGTTTCAATAAATTCTTAATACGATTAGAGACACAATAATTCAATTTAATCGGTAAAATAAGCATTGTTTCGCCACATTAAAATAAATAATTTTCGCCGACAGCTGTCATTTCCGAATTGCAATGGTGGTTTCCGTTTCGGTTCTTTTGTTCCACAGATAAAAAAAGTAAAATTTATTTTGCAAAAATAAAATACTAACCTTGCTTTTAATTAAAAAATAAAAATGTAAAATGACTACTTAACTAATAAGCTAACGTATCTAACACTTTTCATATTTTATTGTTAACACTGTCAAGTAGCCAATTAAAGCCCGGTTCAAATACTAGAAAAACGATCCGTTCTAGTTACCGATAGTAATAAAGTGTACGAGGCGTAAGCTAAAAAACGACGGACGACTGATGACAGCTGATATGGAAATTTAATTTGAAACTACTCGTAGAAAAACAGATAGTCATTTTTAACACAACGAATCGTAAAATATTGGAACAGGGCATAAGTAAGCCTTTGTTTATTGGATACTACGTTTGATTAGTAGCATTTATTATTATTTAGCGTAATATATAATAATTCAAAGATTCGGCTATTACAGTCTTGATTTTATTGATCCAATATAGCTAGCGTATTAACATTGATTAAGGTATTCAATATTCTGACATTTTTCTATGATGCATTTTTCCTATTAGAATAAAACTGACATAATGTTTTGTAATTTAAATATACTTTGTAATTTGAACGAAGCACCCGATTGAATATGTGGGACATTATAATAGGTACTATTAAGACCTAATTTATTACCAAATTCTGGCATTTTTTTTATAAGAACATCGCAAAAATCCAATATTGTTATTGTCAGCTTTCAAGCAAAGACTTTGTAGATATTGTTACGACCTTAAGAAAAACACCGGCAAAACAAGGCTTCAAACAGTTTTAAGCCTTCTTTATCACTCAATTGGCTACTTGACAGTTTTTGAAAAAGTATTGTAAAATGTGCGCCCCTTCATTTTATATCCCAAGCGATTCGATTTATCTGGAAATAATCTAAATAACCGGAGAAAAATAAGATTTTGTGTAACACATTTAAAAAGCGCGCGAACGCCTAGTCGCGTCACTGTTGCAATTATGACGTCAACGTCCTAGACAACGAACCGATACGCATAGCAACGACTTAATTAAGATAAACGGAAAATGTTTCAATAAATTATTTATACTATTAGAGACCCAATAATTCAATTTAATTAGTAAAATAATCATTGTTTCGCCACATTAAAATAAATAATTTTCGCCGACAGCTGTCATTTCCGAATTGCAATGGTGGTTTCCGTTTCGGTTCTCTTGTTCCACAGGTAAAAAAACTAAAATTTATTTTGCAAAAATAAAATACTAACTATGCTTTTAATTAAAAAATAAAAATGTAAAATGATTACTTAACTAATAAGCTAACATATCTAACACTTTTCATATTTTATTGTTAACACTGTCAAGTAGCCAATTGCTTCGTGGCCGTGCGTGTGATATTAGGTCGACAATGATTTATTTCCTCACTCACTTAAGGTTCAAATTAGATTAGACTATTTGACACTTAAGGCCTTTTTAGCAACGCTTGTGTTGATGTACAGACACCTAGTGTACGCCATGAGGCGGGGTACAATAATTCGTTTTTATTTTGTATGGAACTATAGATATACAAACAAAATCTTTGATAGAAGGTGTGAGAACATAGAAGTAAGACTTAAAGCCAAAATACTATTACGAGAAATGTTATTAATGCCATTATTAAATATGTAAAAACAAATTCGTTATAAAACGTGAATCATTTGAAAAAAGAAATGTTTTCAAGCATAAACTTAAATATTATATTGATTGCTTTGATTTCTGCAAATATATTTACAAATTTCCTTTGCATATTATCTTTTTTTACCCTATTAGAACTTTTTCAAATTAGACTGTAATACGCGAGCCGCATTTCTATACTATTTAAAATGTATATTTGCCATAATGTCAAGCTTGAACTATCATTAAGTATTAGTATATTGTATAATAAAGCTAAGATCACGATGTGAAGACGATATGTACCTTGAGCTCCCAGCATGGTGGCTTTGACGGTAGATAAGATCTTGAGTTGAGTCCCGATAGTGGGGATCCGTTCACACACTTGCAAGAGGTTCTGAAGAGAGAAGGAAGATGTCCATCATATTAACATTTGTCACATAATTTAAGTGTTTTCATAGTAAAGTATCAAATCAACACTAAGATATTTATACGATTATACATGTTGTGTTCCAACTTATTTCTTCTACTTTGATGTTGAATTAATTATTAAAATTTGGTGTGCAAAAGATAAAAGAAAATGCTTTATTTAAATCGGTTAGTCACATGACCGCATAATATTATTTTTGTTCACCATTGCGTTAGGATACCATCGAAATAACATTTTTAGTATTAAAGTTATTTATCAAGATCGATAATTAGCAAGAAGTTTATTAAGCTTGATAATTATCAAAATATTTATCAAGGTTATAATTATATCAAGATATTTTTAAAGGTTGATAAAATATCAAGATATTCACTAAGGTTGATAATAATAAACATCATCAATGGGAATCACCCTGTCGACAACTGCAGTCTGTTTTAAAAGGTAAAGTTTAGTACTCACAGTCCTAATTCTCTTGTCGGTGCACTCGAGCGCAAGTTTCTTAGCGAGGCGGGTCACCTCCTCCGAGGCCTCCGCGATCGCCTTCGCCGTCGCAATCAGCTCACGCTTGCTACCTACAAAAACAACACGACACGTGTCATATCTTTTGATCTTTTGACCCAATTCAAGACATAAAGGTCCTAGACTACTGCAGGTGTTATCTAACTTAAATTTTGCGAAAAGTGTTTTTGTTTTAAATATAGATTATTATTATTTCTTGAATAAACTTTTTATTTCTATTTGAGATAAAGAGCACTGGCCTTAGCCAAGCGCATCCTTGTTATCTATACGGAATGATGAAGATCAGGAGTGACCACAATATTTGTGCGACGAATGTTACGATTTGCTGTATTACAAAAATAGTTCTTTAGTAGTTAGTCCAGGTGACCATTCCACAGAATTCCTGCGGACAAGAAAATGGTGTGTCGGCCTCGCTCCGAATGAAACCCCCTCGTTAATCAACGTAAGCATTCTCTGATGACAAATTTGATAGTTGATATCCAACATATTTGATTGAGCTGGTAATTCTTATGGCTTATATCTAATTATTCAATTTAAGTACTTAGTACTTTATGTTTGTCTTGTTCAGCGTGGCATACTTTAACTTTTGTTTTATTTGTTTTATCAAATTGCCATGTCCTAGCGTCACACGCACTCCTGTATTATATAAGACCTTATTATTGTAACGTGATATTGCGCTATAAATAATTTGAGTTTAAGCAGTTGTGGAGAAGATGGGATCTCTTGTGTGAAGGGGAGTGGGTTCGATTTCCTATGCAAGGGGAGATAATTGTTTTTTTGTGTCTTTAAACTATATTAACACATCTTACCAACTGTGCCTTCTATCTCCTTTACCAATTATTTATACTATTGTATTATAGGCATACTAGAAGTATATGTTATACTTCAAAAATTACTTATTTAAACCCTATTACTTTTTTTTCCAAGAAACCTGCTAATAACACATCGTGATAACAATCACTCGTTTATTACTCGTCGACGCGCTTGCGTAAGTGGATTTTTCCGTAAGTTCTAATTTGGATTGAAATAATATGAAATAACAGACAAAATTAATCTTTATGGCAAACGGTAGATAAGCGGTATTGCACGCGCGTCGACGATATATCACATCAATATTTACAATATAATATATAAACTAGCTTGATCACACGTAAGGCACTTACCGCTCAGGTTCATAGCGACCTCTAGCGTCCAACAGAAAGCAATGAACAGATATACACGATGAGAGCACATATGATGGCTATATACATATAATATTGTGAATAGGGATAATGACTCAATAAAAAACAAAAATCATATTAAGTCCGTAAGTTAAATTCTAAAAATATAATTAATTGAAGCAAAAGTTTCACAGATAAGTGTAAAAATTTATGATAGCAAAGCGCATCAAAGTACTCCCCGTATTTACGTCACTATTTCGTACAACTGTCCAAAAAAGTGACGTCGCGCAAAATTGTAACGCAATGTATCTTTTTACTATTATGGCAATGTAAATTTTTGTTAGATTTCACTCAAAAAGGCAAAAAAATAGTTTTATGTTTTATTCATGGACCAAATATAACTTTTAAGTCATTTACCCTATAGCATCAAATGATGTCGAAATTATTGTAGACGTCGTTTGATGTTGGTGCAATGATAGGTTAGTGCAGTAATGATTTATAATAACAAAATAATTACATTTTGTACAATTAAACATAATATTTAACAGCTACTAGGTATATAAAAATAAGTCGGGTTTTCCTTCATGACGCTATAACTCCAGAACGCACGAACCGATTCCACGGTTTTGCATGCGTTGGAAAGGTCTCGGGCTCGGTGAGGTTTATAGCAAAGAAAATTCAGGAAAAATTTCAACAGAAAAGCGGGAAAATCCTTTAAGGCGACACGAAGTTCGCCGGGGCCGCTAGTATTTTATAAAAGTTCGGAATATTATTTTTATTAAAGCTTATAATTTAACATATACTGTACGATCTAGAGCATATAATAATAAATATACTCCGCAGGATCTAGCTTAATTATCTTCTTTGTCATTGCTTAATTTTCATTATATTTTAATCAGTAGCTGATACTAATTGTTAACTCACACGCAGGAACACAACAACACCGAAGCGACTGTTATTTGGCTGCGGTCTTCTGTAAGGTGGAGGTGTTTCCCCAGTCGGGATTGAAGCAGTAAACGATAGAGTATATGTTACCTTTGGAGTCTGACCGCACGAGCTCCGAGAGGCGCGCCATGAGGATGGCCATGCGCTTGGCGGCGGCGATGATCTCGTTGTCCTTGGAGGACCACTCGCGGACCGCCTTGTGCAGGTTGTGCGCCGCCACCTGGACACGATACGACCATCGAAGGCTCGATTTTACTTCATTATCATTAACTAGTGGAATAAAAACATATTTTTCATTGGTTTTGGACCTTATCTTAAGTACACAAGGTTAAAATTGTTATGGCAATATATTCGCCAACAGTAAAAGGATTAAGCATGTGTATTTGAAGGTTTGTTTTTTTTTCATCCTCTTTAGCTGCTAACAGTATTTTGAGAATTACAATTATCAGTTTTTTGAGTGTGATGACACTTACGCAAGCACAGACGACTGCACCGCTGGCTGCCGGCCGCACTGAGACGTGCGCTCGTGTCGGCATATGTACGTAGTAGTGATGTAACGAATATTCGCATTCGCATTCGCGAATATCAACGGCAGATATTCGCAGTCGCATTCGCGAATATCAACGGCAGATATTCGCAGTCGCATTCGCGAATATCAACGGCAGATATTCGCATTCGCATTCGCGAATATCAACGGCAGATATTCGCATTCGCATTCGCGAATGACAGAGACAGAAGATGGGCCGAAATGCCGTCCTACTCATTCCTCCAGAGCGCGACCGTAATCTCATATCGTGTAATATTAACCCATTTTTAAATTTTAAACTAAGAATCAAATTGTATATAAGTAGCTTAGAATTAAAGAATTAACATTTATTCTGTAATTGGCGTTTTACTGACATACAGTTAATACCAACATGAGAATTACAATATACTATTCTTTTGAAAATCACAGTGGAATGTTTATTTTAAGAAGTACACCGAAACGGTTCATTCAGAAATAACAAAGAAACAATTACAGAACTACAGTCAAATTGTTATTTTTGGAACAGCGAAATCAGTTCTTTTTAGAACCATAATGAAATCGGTTTAGTGCCAATCTAATATGAACTAATATCGAATTGCAAATGTTTTCTTTGACGGGCAGTTGACCATACATACGTCGCAGGCATTTTGAGTAAATCCGTCGTTTACAAATGGCGTCGTCTGTTTAAAAACAAACAAACAACAAACAATTTTTTATTGCAAATAAACAAATTTTATTTTATTATAGGATCGGAGCTGTCTTATAAGCTATAAGCCTGTGCCAGGCAGCTCCGCTCTTCTATCTCTTAACTAACTTATGCTATAAAAAACGCTCGCTGATTTGTAATATGCCGAATGCAAAATCAGTCAAAATGACAACAGTTGGTTGTAGTTTTTGGGGTGACCATGAATAAAACACTGTTTGGACAAAATTAAGACTTTTCTTTCAGGTTTCGGTTCACCTTTGATACTTCATTATAATATCCAAGTAACAAAAATGACTTTTATTCAACATCAATTACTTAACCTAAGGTTAATTGAAGTAATTAATGATTCCATTGGTTAGGTTAGGTTAGTGACTAAAGTGAACTGATTTATAATAGGTAATATTATATTCACTAAAAAATAAAACAGTAGAAGAGTCATTTACTAGGGATTTCATATATATGTATTTAAAACATTCCATATTTTAACACTATAAAACTGACAGTTTGTTAGTGTTTTTAAATTTCAATAATACTGTCCTTTGTAAACCAAATGTTATGGTCACCCTAGCTTTGTCTAGCTATACTTCAATTTGCCGCGGCATTATACATAATGACATTTTGTCTTCGGCATTTTACAAACCAGCATTCGTTTTTAAACTGACGAAGCCGTATGTAAACGGCGGATTTACTTAATACGCCTGCGGCACATATAACATAATTTATTTAAAGGAACCGTTGTCATTGATAATTTTAATTAAGAATATTTGTTTGGCTCAAGTGATTCTGTTGTACGTTGTGGAAAAATAAACAAAATAAAATTTGGTGTTTTACACATTAGAATAGATTACGTTACCACCTGTCAGCATGTCTTAGAACTATTTATATATCTTGTGTCTAGGTAGACGTTTCAATCCTTTTTTTACGGGGAAACGTATTGTCGCACCGTACCGTCAACCGAGGAAAGGAATACCCACTTAAAACCTGCGGTGGACCTCATTGCTGTTACTTAGGTGGGATAAAAGCATTTCAAACTGACCAGTATGGGCTGGCTGGGGTGCGGCTGCCTGCGGAAGATGTCCTCCCCCTCGTCGTCGGTGTCAGGCGGCGGAGGGCGGGGAGGGGCCATGGAGGGCGCGGGGGGCGGCGGGCGGGGGGGAGCGGCGGCCGGCGACACGTGCAGCTGGCTCAGCGCCGCGGGCAGCGCGGGGGGAGGGGGAGGGGGCGCGTACTGACGGCCCAGGGCCGCCTCCACCTCGCCCGCTGCGTTTATGATCTGCAACAAATGCATTTATACATATGTAAAAATTGGTACACATATAGGTACATTTATTTATAGCGACCTGTTCCGTCTTCGCACGGATGCAACTTAGAAATGTTGGCTGTTGTTGTTACATGTACAGAGAAGTAAAACATACGCTACTACATTAAGCATTGAATTCTCACAGGCCGTATAATGTCACACTTTCGAAGTGGCCGTTCTCCAGGCGGGGATTATGTCAAGTCTGGAGTGTACTTTACTAGATGACTACACAAAGGGAGGGGTGAGTCATACGTTCCAAAATCTTGGTCTCACCTCGGAGTTGGCAGTCCTCCAGGCGGGCGCCTGCGCCTTGTCGCCCAGGGCGACGGCCTTGGCGCGGTGCACGGCGGGCGGGATGGCGCCCTGCAGCCGCTGGTGCGCCGCCGTCAGCGCGCGGGCGAACTCCGCGTCCTCCGTGTTGTCGCGCTCCGCCCCTCCCACCAGTAGGACCCGGTTGGCCAGCCTGGACAATAAATAATCAATTCGATAAAGGACAACCTCCGTAGCCGACAGACGAGTGGGCTGGACTTTGGCGTCGTGCCATCTCTGTGGTCCCCAACAATATAATCAATTCGACGAACGACGTAGCCAACAGCGGGCAGGACTTAAACGTCGCGCCATCTCTGAGATGCCTGGTTCGATTACCGATCGGGTCAATATGAACGCAACAAAGTACTTTACCTGCTTACCAATCAGGGCAATGTAAAGACAGCATCATTAGGTTGTATACACCGCAGTACTTTTCCACATTAAACCTCCTCTTAACACGTTCAATGCCTACGACTCGCCTTAATTCTTGTGCCGGCGACTCGCCTGGCGAGTCGGATGGTTTTCGCCAATATTTTCAGAACGCGTCCCTATTTCCTACTAAAAATCAAAGTGATTGATACAGTAATTAAACACTTATATGACTATTTAAACCGGTGGCCCATATGTAAAGACTATTTTTATAATAAAAAAAAATTGCATTCTATTATGCCGTGAACTCGCTAGGCGAGTTTACTGACGCAGATCCTCAACCTTTTAATTAGGTAAGTAGGACTATTACACGACAGTAAAAACATGAATTGATTTTGTTATCTAACAAAAATATAACGATGGTGTAAAGACATTCCGATACGTGATAAGTTATTTTTTTATTCATAATATACGCGTTTAACCGCAATCTTTACTGATAATGCGACCGTATCATACGGGTTTAGGTGAAGTACTGAGTCATTTTTAATTATAGTTTTATTATATTAATCCTATGAGTTCCAGCATAATGCTCCGTTTCTGGAACGTACTGCACTGATAAAAATATCAAAATGTTTTAAAACCTTCGAAAGGTCTCAAAAGTCAAAATGTCTCCAAATCATGAAAGTAAAATTTATTTTCATATTAACATAAATTGTACACTGCTGACTTTCCAAACATTAGATCGATTTCCTTAAATAAATAATATTATTTTCTTACATTTAATATAATTAATGATAGTTTTCACAGTTTTGCATTTTTAACACACGGTTATAGATACCTATATAAAATCGGATTCTTTTATTAAAGAAATAGAAGTCGCACAAGTTTATTTTAAATCTATTTTATATTCAAAACTATAAAAATACAAAATTTAATATCATAAATAGAATTTTATCCGAAGATTTACAAACCCTGCATAACTACGAAAGAAACTTACCTTCTTTTTTATTTGATGGGTTTTTTGCCATGTTTATACGCAGAAACACATTAAACACTTGCCAATCACATTTTTATATCGGTAAAAACGTTGCAGAGACTACGACGGCCACAATAGTAACAAATTATTAAGTATAACTAAACATTATGCGATATCATTTTTTAAGACTTTCGCGTTCCATTTTAAACATTTAAAATAATTTAACGGGTCAAAACGCGACACCATTTTTATTTAGTAGTTAACCAACCGTGGTCACGAGCTGACGTCAGCTACAACCTAACCGAAACGTCGGGCAGTAAGTAGTTCGTATTAACTACTAAATATAAATGGTATCGCGTTTTGACCCATTAAATTATTTTAAACATTATGCAAGTGAACTCGCCTAGCGTGTAAATCAGTATGTAGTGTAAAATCAGATACGCAACTCACTTGGAAAGTCCACCATGAAATATAGGTGGCACATCTAAAGGAATTAAGAAAATCCTAGTGGCATTGAACGTTTTAACTAAAGATGTCAGCAAGACTGCTAACTTGATTTATTGTTACGAGCTTCGAATTCGTGACAATTATAACTGCCGATAAAAATTACCAAAAATTACACTATTCTATTAAATACACTAACATCAACTTAAACACACTAATTATAAGACACAATCACTCTTACGTCGCACTCGAAGATCGCTTTCGATATAATCGCCTATATCGCTGATCCAAGACTCCTTGGTCGCGGTCAGTCCCGGCCTTATATGCCGCAGACAGTACCAGAACCTTCCTTTGTAGAAACATCCAGAATGTTCGAAAATATACCGGCCTCGACAGTTCTAGCAAGTTCTAGGGGGTCTACTCTCAAAAACGAAACGAACATACGAAAGGATTCGTTTTTGAAGATTTATCAAAAGTTCGGGATTTAAAACGTAGTTAATGTTTTGCATAAATAATATTGTGTTTTTTTTTAAACGCTTTAGTCGCATTCGAAGGGAATTGGTTACGACTATGAGAATTAAAAATTGCTATCCGTTGTCGGATCCGACTTATTTATTTTTTGAGAGCAGACCTGCAGCATCCAAATCACCACTCGACAATAAATGGCACCAGTGACCCTCTAAGTTCCGCCATTCTACAATAGATGGCGCCAGCAACTGTCAGTTCCGCCACTCTAAACCAGATGGCGCTAGTGGTAATTAATGACATCTTGTAACAGGCATTAATTGGCGCTTAGCACTATTAAAAGTATATCTATAAGATGTTTCATCGATTGTTTTATTTCTTAGATTTTTTGAACTATTATGTTTACCGTTTGACGCCACTTACCTGGCGATAGCGGAAGTGTTGTCGACCATCTTCTGCGAGTCGTTGTTGCGGATGGCCTCCTCGCAAAGGTACGTGTGTTTCTGCATCAACTCGCCTGCAAACGCATAATGTATACAGTACTGCAGGGATTTGGACATAAACAGAAATAGACATTTTAATGAGGTTTGTTCTGTAAATGTTTATAGAGCTTCACGCCACATTGGCGGACTTCGAATATTAAAATAAAAAAAAAACAGAAAAAACTCATACGGCTGACCTACTTAAAGTTCAAGTCGACTGCACTGCAATTAATAAAGATGAAAATGAAGAATTAAGGTTAGTTGGAGTGATTTGCGTGATAGAAACCACTAATTACCACTGAGGCAAGCATGCAACGCTATAAGTATTACTAATGTAATCTATGTGAATAAAAAATATTGACTTTGACTTTGATACCGGGTACAGTGGGCACCCAGTGAAACGTTATTTGGAGTGATTTGCGTGTTAGTGACCACGAATGAGCAATAAGGCATGGAACTCTTACCAGCGGTGCGCACGAAGTCCAGAGGGTCGACTGCCTGGTCGCACAGGTCCCTCACAGCGAGGACTGCCTCGGCGTACTGATTCTTCATGTTGTTAAAATGCTCCTCAGCCACCTGACGTACATTATTTATACACTCACGGCTTTTTCAGGGATAAAAAGTATCACATATGTTATTTTAGTATCTAATCTGTCTAGTTTCTGAATTTCACCTACATCATATGAAACAGCAACAAAGATCCATCCGATGATACGATTTAAAATCTTTTGTTCTGATTTGATAATATTATTGTCAAAATTTAATGCGTATAGTGTCAAGGGACTTTTCTAAAAACTTGCTATTATAAGACCGATTGTGGTTTGGAACAAGCCTAAACTAAATCATTAGCATCCACGGAATCCTCGATAGAAATCTGTATCTTAGTAAATACCGCGGATTTATTTTTTTGTACTTAGGTTACAATTAATGTACATACCTTGCTATCAGGATACAGGAGTCGGATTTTTCCAGCAGCGATCAGTTGGGGCGACAGCTTTTCAACCTAAAAACAACATATCTTTAACATTTGGGTCCATTCAATTATAATCAACTTGCAAAATTCGTCCACCTCATGTATTGGTTTCTACTACGCCGTGAGCCGTTAATAAACTGATAATTTACTTTATACGAATTATTGTATTACCACCTCTGTTTCTTGTTTTCATTTCTATTTACTTTACGATCAATAGGTTTAGTAGGTATCAGCCACGCGAATTTTGTCGAACTGTTTTCAAATGTTAAAATCGATAAGATTAATTATTTCGTTTGCTGCTAATTGTACAAAATAAAGACAGCCAATCAACTGTTGCCGCTTGCTGTGGTCGCCGGCGGCCACCATGTTGGTAGAGGCTGCACTATACTGATGTATACCTGTTGCGCGTGGTGAGCGAGCTGGACGGCGAGCCGCTTGCTGTGGTCGCCGGCGGCCACCATGTTGGTAGAGGCTGCACTATACTGATGTATACCTGTTGCGCGTGGTGAGCGAGCTGGTCGGCGAGCCGCTTGCTGTGGTCGCCGGCGGCCACCATGTTGGTAGAGGCTGCACTATACTGATGTATACCTGTTGCGCGTGGTGAGCGAGCTGGTCGGCGAGCCGCTTGCTGTGGTCGCCGGCGGCCACCATGTTGGTAGAGGCTGCACTATACTGATGTATACCTGTTGCGCGTGGTGAGCGAGCTGGTCGGCGAGCCGCTTGCTGTGGTCGCCGGCGGCCACCATGTTGGTAGAGGCTGCACTATACTGATGTATACCTGTTGCGCGTGGTGAGCGAGCTGGTCGGCGAGCCGCTTGCTGTGGTCGCCGGCGGCCACCATGTTGGTAGAGGCTGCACTATACTGATGTATACCTGTTGCGCGTGGTGAGCGAGCTGGTCGGCGAGCCGCTTGCTGTGGTCGCCGGCGGCCACCATGTTGGTAGAGGCTGCACTATACTGATGTATACCTGTTGCGCGTGGTGAGCGAGCTGGTCGGCGAGCTGCTTGCTGTGGTCGCCGGCGGCCACCATGTTGGTAGAGGCTGCACTATACTGATGTATACCTGTTGCGCGTGGTGAGCGAGCTGGTCGGCGAGCCGCTTGCTGTGGTCGCCGGCGGCCACCATGTTGGTAGAGGCTGCACTATACTGATGTATACCTGTTGCGCGTGGTGAGCGAGCTGGTCGGCGAGCCGCTTGCTGTGGTCGCCGGCGGCCACCATGTTGGTAGAGGCTGCACTATACTGATGTATACCTGTTGCGCGTGGTGAGCGAGCTGGTCGGCGAGCCGCTTGCTGTGGTCGCCGGCGGCCACCATGTTGGTAGAGGCTGCACTATACTGATGTATACCTGTTGCGCGTGGTGAGCGAGCTGGTCGGCGAGCCGCTTGCTGTGGTCGCCGGCGGCCACCATGTTGGCTGCGGCGGCTGCTCGCTGGCTGAACGCCTGCAGGGCAGCTGCCTTGTCGTGGAAGTTGGACTCGCGGTTGGGGGTTCCTGCGAAGGACAGTTTATACCATTACACATTTATAATACATAAGCGCTACTTGTAACCAACATTAATAAATGAATTGACTTTGACTATAGAATCTTATGTTATTTTTTAAAGATATAGGTATAAGGTGTCGACCTTCGGGCGCGTCGACGGCCAGCGCGAAGTGCCTGAGCGGCGCGGCCACGTCGATGAAGTCCTCCACGACGCGGTTCACGACGCAGCGCTCCAGGCCGCGCCTCAGCGCGTGCAGCTTGTCCGTCAGCTCTCTGCACAGGGGACACATCGCTGTACACTGTACACTAGAGACTAAAGCACACTGCTCTAAAAGCTGGGTCAGCTCTCTGCACGATCGAACCATCGCTATTCAGTATCAAACCCAGGCGCAAACTGCTCTTAAAGCTTGTAAAGATCAGCAATGTAGACAGGTAGGGCATAGCGATTTATCGCTCGAACTGGAGCAGCCCGACTGATGAAATACCTCCACCTTACAGAAGACCGCAGCCAAATAACAATCACTTTGTTGTTATGTTCCTGCGTGTAAGGTTTGTTACTGCTGAAAGGTGCTACATTACTAGCAGAGGTCAAGCCTTCAAAGTAAGAGTGACAAGTCCAGTAATAAATGTATTATGCTGTACTGGTCGCCCTTAAGCCAGGACCTCATAACCACTTAACATCAGGTGGGATAAGGTAAATTACGAAGTGGATTAAAAAAACTGCAATGAAAGAATACACACTATAGAAATAAGATGCCAAGGTCTTCGATTCCATAATTTTCAAACATTTCTACAACGAATGTGCCATGACCGACAAGTATGAAGCTCCAAACACGTACGGCAGAGGGAACTGAAGGCTAAGAAGTTAATACAACAGAAAAATTCATCGCCTACTATAGCTTGCGGCTATCAATTGGAAGAGCAGCACGCGCGATACGTCGGTTCGAGTCCCAGATCGCAGTTGAGATATCAAAAAATCTCATACATTTTTTCGACAATACCTACTATAATTTAAGCAACATAAACAAAGTCTCTCGAAAACTGAATGTTACCAAATTCTCACCGTGTGATAGCTCTCGCTTCCTCGGAATCTCCTCTCCCGCTCACACAAAGATCTGCTAGCTTGTCAGACAGTCGCTGGACTTCTGAGCAAAGCTGTAATATCTCCGCCTTCTCACGTCCTTGCAAACCGTCTGCGATCTGTGAAAACAACAAATAAAAGTCTTAAGTATTTTATACAAAGTCAAAGTCAAAGTCAATTAATTTATTCATGTAGGTTACAAGTAACACTTATGGATCGTCAGAATGAATACAAACCAAAATTGAAGCTATAGCCGGTTCGGAACCTAATCCTACCGAGAAGAATCCGGCAACGTTAATTAAATATTATTCAGCATGTCTTCTCACTTTCAACCAAATTTCATCCAAACCCGTTCAATGATTTGTGTGAAAGAGTAACAAACATTCATACAGAAATCCAATCATCCACATTATCTTATAAACTTTCCATTAATAATATTATTATTAATAGGATATTACAAATAAAGGTGACAATACAATAAATTCTAATGTAGGTCGTGAAAAAACTATATTATGATTAAACTTGCCTGGACTTTTTTGATGAGGCTGTATTTAAATAAATAAATATAAATAAATATTGGACAACATCACATACATTGCTCTGATTCTGTGGTAAGTAGCTAAAGCACTTGTGTTACAGAAATTAGAAACAACGACGGTACCACAACACCCAGACCCGAGACAATACAGAAAAATTCGTTTCCCATATTGACCCGACCAGGGATCGAACCCGGAACCTCTGAGATGGCGCGACGCCAAAGTTCGGCACGCTCGCCTCTCGGCCACGGAGATCGTCGTGTATTTGGGACGGGTTAACACAGTTAACGAAAAAAACATGGAAGAATACCCGTCATACTAACATCATTCGAATATCGGCATCAAAACACACACAAATGTAAAGCACACAAGCAATAGATACGCAGTATTGTAATAAAGTATTGACTCTTAAAAAAAACTTTAAGGTTAAAGCGTTTAGGTCGACAAATAGACAGTTCGTTAGTTACGTCATTTCATAGAATGGAAACAAGCGCTGTAATTGGTCAGCCCCTCTGACTAGCTGCGTCCTTGGAAACGGTATATGTGCCGTCGCTAGCTCACTTTGCTAAACCACGCCCACTGTGCCTAACTTTTCGTGGCGCCATTTTCAATCGTTAGGAATGATTCTATGTTTTTTTTAATTAACTGGGTTAACAAAACCCGCGTTTTACAATGACACGAAGTAAGTATTAAACGCGAAGCCTATTTCTATCTCACCCTTTGCCCTTGCGATACGATGCTGTTGATGGCCTTCTGTCCCTCGATCCTAGTGGCGGGATCGGCGGCCGGGTGTAACAGCCACTTATGCGCCGTCTCCAACCTATAATTATAAATACTCACATAAAATACATATCAAAGCGTGAATTCTAACGGCATATCCAGTTTTTATGTAGTTCGCGTTTACCTGGCTTGCATAGTCTTCCCTCCCTGCTTCTCCGCAGTGCGCACACCCTCGTTCACGATGTGGTCCACATCATTCAGTTGCTTACGAAGATCTGATGCTAGGTTCAATGCCTGCAAATACAAAAAATACTCGTGTACACATATTACTAGCGTCCCAGACTACGTTTGTTCGGATGCGATGATAAAATAAGGGGTCGAAAGCGTTTCTAAGAGCGGTAGGACATAAAAGAGATGTATGACACAAAAGAGATGTAGGACACGAAAGAGATGTAGGACACATAAGAGATGTAGGACATAAAAGAGATGTAGGACATAAAAGAGATGTAGGATATAAAAGAGATGTAGGGCATAAAAGAGATGTAGGACATAAAAGAGATGTAGGATATAAAAGAGATGTAGGGCATAAAAGAGAGGTAGAGCATAGCGATTTATCGCTGGAACTGGAGTAGCTAGGCTGGTGAAATACCTCTACCTTACAGAAGACCGCAGCCAAATAACAATCACTTCGGTTGTTATGTTCATTAGTAACAGGGGGCAAGCCTTCAAGGTAAGGGCGACTAGTCCAGTAACTTTTTTATTATGCTGTACTTGTCACCCTTAAGCTAGGACCTCACCACCACTCAACATTGGGTGGGGTGAGGTCAACCTTAAAGTGCTATAAAAAAATATATTTTTGGAAACTGCATAAAAATTTGTTGAGAATTTCACAAGATCTAAATGAACAAACAGAGGAAACCGCTGAATTTTTTACTATGTTAAGACGACATAAGCACCTGGTATTATCATATTTTGTTTAATTAAATTTAAAATAGTTATCTTAATTACCTTAGATTCTCTCCCACGGCCGTATTGTCTCTCGTCACATAGATGGTCTGCGTTTATACCACCAGACCTGTAAAGATGTTACCATATATTATATAGAGAAAATATGGCACTGGTTTATTCCGGACAAAGCGATTAAATTTGTTTTTTTTTTTGTTTTGTTGTTTGAAGTAATGAATTACTTCAAACAACAAAATTGTTTTGTTATTAACAGCAGGGCTGGCGCTCATCAGCCTTAATCGGCCAGGGTAAGAAAATTAATAAGCGTTTGGTTACTTTTGCTTATTTAATACCTGCTCTTCAACTACTTCATATATCTGTATATTGGATCATCAAGACGGCCAATTTTGAACTTTAAATCTAGTATACTTAAGTCAGCACGTCGCGCGGCGCAGAAGGGTCCTGAGGAGGACTGATAAGAGTGCGACGAGGCTGGTGTACCTGGCGAGCCCGCGCAGCAGGAGTGCGCGCGGCGGCAGCTGGTCGGCGGCGCAGAAGGGTCCTGAGGAGGACTGATAAGAGTGCGACGAGGCTGGTGTACCTGGCGAGCCCGCGCAGCAGGAGTGCGCGCGGCGGCAGCTGGTCGGCGGCGCAGAAGGGTCCTGAGGAGGACTGATAAGAGTGCGACGAGGCTGGTGTACCTGGCGAGCCCGCGCAGCAGGAGTGCGCGCGGCGGCAGCTGGTCGGCGGCGCAGAAGGGTCCTGAGGAGGACTGATAAGAGTGCGACGAGGCTGGTGTACCTGGCGAGCCCGCGCAGCAGGAGTGCGCGCGGCGGCAGCTGGTCGGCGGCGCAGAAGGGTCCTGAGGAGGACTGATAAGAGTGCGACGAGGCTGGTGTACCTGGCGAGCCCGCGCAGCAGGAGTGCGCGCGGCGGCAGCTGGTCGGCGGCGCAGAAGGGTCCTGAGGAGGACTGATAAGAGTGCGACGAGGCTGGTGTACCTGGCGAGCCCGCGCAGCAGGAGTGCGCGCGGCGGCAGCTGGTCGGCGGCGCAGAAGGGTCCTGAGGAGGACTGATAAGAGTGCGACGAGGCTGGTGTACCTGGCGAGCCCGCGCAGCAGGAGTGCGCGCGGCGGCAGCTGGTCGGCGGCGCAGAAGGGTCCTGAGGAGGACTGATAAGAGTGCGACGAGGCTGGTGTACCTGGCGAGCCCGCGCAGCAGGAGTGCGCGCGGCGGCAGCTGGTCGGCGGCGCAGAAGGGTCCTGAGGAGGACTGATAAGAGTGCGACGAGGCTGGTGTACCTGGCGAGCCCGCGCAGCAGGAGTGCGCGCGGCGGCAGCTGGTCGGCGGCGCAGAAGGGTCCTGAGGAGGACTGATAAGAGTGCGACGAGGCTGGTGTACCTGGCGAGCCCGCGCAGCAGGAGTGCGCGCGGCGGCAGCTGGTCGGCGGCGCAGAAGGGTCCTGAGGAGGACTGATAAGAGTGCGACGAGGCTGGTGTACCTGGCGAGCCCGCGCAGCAGGAGTGCGCGCGGCGGCAGCTGGTCGGCGGCGCAGAAGGGTCCTGAGGAGGACTGATAAGAGTGCGACGAGGCTGGTGTACCTGGCGAGCCCGCGCAGCAGGAGTGCGCGCGGCGGCAGCTGGTCGGCGGCGCAGAAGGGTCCTGAGGAGGACTGATAAGAGTGCGACGAGGCTGGTGTACCTGGCGAGCCCGCGCAGCAGGAGTGCGCGCGGCGGCAGCTGGTCGGCGGCGCAGAAGGGTCCTGAGGAGGACTGATAAGAGTGCGACGAGGCTGGTGTACCTGGCGAGCCCGCGCAGCAGGAGTGCGCGCGGCGGCAGCTGGTCGGCGGCGCAGAAGGGTCCTGAGGAGGACTGATAAGAGTGCGACGAGGCTGGTGTACCTGGCGAGCCCGCGCAGCAGGAGTGCGCGCGGCGGCAGCTGGTCGGCGGCGCAGAAGGGTCCTGAGGAGGACTGATAAGAGTGCGACGAGGCTGGTGTACCTGGCGAGCCCGCGCAGCAGGAGTGCGCGCGGCGGCAGCTGGTCGGCGGCGCAGAAGGGTCCTGAGGAGGACTGATAAGAGTGCGACGAGGCTGGTGTACCTGGCGAGCCCGCGCAGCAGGAGTGCGCGCGGCGGCAGCTGGTCGGCGGCGCGGGCGGCGGCCGTGAGCACGGTGCGTAGAGCGCGCTCGCCCGAGCTGTTGCGCAGCGCAGAAGGGTCCTGAGGAGGATTCACAAACATCACAAACGATTCCTCTTTAAAAATTACATCAGCAAAGCAAGGCTGCGAGAGTGGCTCTCATCAAGAATGTGTTTAATGCATGGGATGATAAGTAGGATGTCGTAAGTGTTTTTTGTGATTTATCAAAAGCGTGTGATTGTGTAGTTCATCAAACAATGGAATCGAAGCTGTGGCATTATAGTGTTATGAACAAACACTTAGTCTTATTTAATCCTATCTATCTGACCGAACTCAAAAAGTCAGCGTGAATGGATCAAACTCTTCTGGCACTCCTTTATTGATGGGCGTGCCCCAGGGTTCGATATTGGGACCTTTACTATATTTAATTTCATCAATAACCTGCCCTTTTTTACAAAAAACTTATGTGAGATTATTGCTTACTCTCATTTTCAAAACGGTTAGGCAGAGAGATAATGTTGATACAATTAATCATGACCTTAATCAAATACTTCATTGGTTTACTTCTAAACCAAGTACTTAATGCCATGAAAACAAAACGTAAAGCAAGTCAATACTACAATAAACATTATACTTTATTAATAAAAGCAATTTCGGTAACATTTCGACATCGTTAATACAGAATCCGATTCTCTATACAAAATTATCAAGATAATTATTGGGTTTACTTGATGAGCCGATGGGAAAAGTTGCAAAAACAAAGTTATTTTTAATGATCCTACATGGTAGTTAGAGTTTTAAAAACAAATCCATCCCTATAAAGTTTGAGAACTGATGCTATAAAGGTTTTATTGTTAACCTTTATTCTTTAATCTTAGAAAATAAACGTATACTAACATTAAGGAACTCATGCGCAGCACCAATCTTCGAATGTATCTGGTTCTGTAGAGCCTTCAGCACAGCGATGTTGTCCTTCTCGCCGCCATCTTCTATGTATGACGTCAGCTGCAAAACACTGCGGGAAAACATTGTCGAATTGAGTATATTTTAATGTGTATTAGATGAGGTAAGTGTTATCAAATTACGGCTTGTTCCTACTACACCAACAGGTTTGCCGGATAACGGCTCACAAATATAAATGTTCAGTATACACCGGGTCCCTTAATGCCCGGTTCCAATATTTGAAAAACGATCCATTCTAGTTACCGATAGTAATAAATTACTGATGACGAATGGAAAGTAAATTAGAAATTAGAATTAACAATTCTTAGCAAAACAGAGAGTAATATTTGACGACTGAATCGTAAAATATTGTAAGCGGGCATCAGTAAATTTTTATTGTATATGAAATGAGTTAACGTCAGCTGCAATAACTGCAGATAAACGTACTACGTACGTAAAAAACTGAGATAAATCGATGCCAAGTTGCTGGGTAGAGGCCCGTTACGTCACTGATGTGTAAAAAAATGTACCCACTGATGACTTCACACGAAAATTCAATGTGTATCGCCGTTATTTTCTTAACGGATAGAAAATACAAAAATACGTGTTCCTTATTTTTGGATAATCTAACGGACGGACTGAAAAGCGGACTTCTTAGTCCGCTTTCCTATTGAGTCTTATAACAATCGCGTGTAATTAATAAGACAATTGGCTACTTGACAGTGTTGAAAAAAAATATGAAAAGTGTTGGATATGTCAGCTTATTAGTTAAGTAATTTTTTATATTTTTGTTTTTTAATTAAAAGCATAGTTAGTACTTATTCATTTTTTGCAAAATAAAATTTACTTTTTGGATCTAATATTTGTATTGTATGTAGAGTAAAAACTTTATTTCTTTCTCTTAACAAAATCCGAATTTGTATCCTTTATCAAAGTATTTAAATAATGCTAAGCTTTGTTGGTAATTAATTTGATTTCATATATTTATTTCTATTTGTTTATATCATAAATACTTTATGGAAATTTATATATTTATTTATTATATAGGTATTTATTTATTTATTATAGTTTTATTTATCTTTACGTATTTTTTTTTTATATTTTTATCTTGTTATGGTATTTATATTGATATTTTCTGTTAGTATTTTTCTCAAACATTTTGCACGGCTGTACCCGTTTCTCGATGTCTACTATTTCCTCTACCTAAAGGTTGTCTGGAAGATATTGCTCTCTAGCAATAAGACCGCCTATATTGTACTTAAATATGTCTGTAAAACCAATTTCTGTGATTTTTCTGTGCAATAAAATGTATCTATCTATCTATCTATCTGTGGAACAAAAGAACCGAAACGGAAACCACCACTTGTGTGACACTGCAATTCGAAAATGACAGCTGTCGGTGGATTTTATTTATTTTAATCGGACGAAACGATGATTATTTTACCGACTAAATTAAATTATTGTGTCGCTAACCGTATTATGGATTTATTAAAACATTTTTCATTTATTTAAATATTCGATATTTTCATAAAATTAAGCCGTTTCAACCCGTATCGGTTCGTTGTCTAGAACGTTGACGTCACAACTTCAACAGTCAAGTGACTTGGCAAGATATATCGAATTGCTTGGGATATAAAATGATCCGGCGCAGATTTTACTATTCTTTTTCAAAATTTACTTCTTTTCAAGTAGCCAATTGTATTACACTGTAACTAGGTAAATATGTCATACCGAATTATTTCGTGTATTTCGTCAGCCATCCTTTGTGCGAAGTAGTTTCTATTCTCGGTAGCTTCTTCCAAACCTTTCCCACCTGCAACAAAAAAGTTTTAACAAATGTAAACAAGTTATATAAACTTTAAGACTTTCGCGTTCCATTTTGAACATTTAAAATAAGTTAACGTGTCAAAACGCGACAAAATTTTTTAGTTAATACGAACTACTTAACTGCTCAACGTTTCGGTTAGGTTGCACCAACAGTGGTCACGAGGTGACTTGTATAGTTACTTGGGAAAGGGGGTAGTTTTTACGGCAGAAAAATCAGAAATACTCTACAGAAGTGACGTCATAGCTTTTTAAACAATAATAAATAAGTATGTTTATTTAATAATACATGTTACAATTAAGTTTTCGCGATATTCAAAAAGTAATCCAATAATAGTTATTAGAAGGGTCGTAGGTAATATGAAATGTTATAATACTCGTCTTAGATTAATATAAGATAATTATTATATTTTTACTAGCTGTCCCGGCGAACTTCGTAACGCCTATTTTTTTAGTTTCTAACCTTTTAAACCTTCCCTGGACCTCCACAATTATTACAAAACCAACATTAGCCAAATCGGTCTAGCCATTGTCGAGTTTTAGCGAGACTAACGAACAGCGATTCATTTTTATATATAAGATTAATAAGTTAGTTTATGATGTAATTTCATTCTTTTTGTTGTATATTTGAGATAAATTAAACGTAACCGACAATAGTATGGCATGATTTTACTACGTATCAATTAAATAATAGGTAGTAATTTAAGCGGCTAAGAAAGGTCTCGTTATTCTACAATAATGGGTATTAGGTATAGCAAACCTGTAACTGTTACACATAAAGAATTCTATTAAGAACCTTTAATCTACTAACTAACACAAGATTCCAACTTAAATAAATAAATATTGCACAACATCACATACATTGCTCTGATTCTGTGGTAAGTAGCTAAAGCACTTGTGTTACAGAAATCAGAAACAACGACGGTACCACCACACCCAGACCCGAGACCATATAGAAAAGTTCGTTTCCCATACTGACCCGACCGGGGATCGAACCCGGAACCTCGGAGATGGCGCGACGCCAAAGTCCGGCACGCTCGCCTCTCGGCTACGGAGGTCGTCAAACTTGACAAGGTAGCAATTCGTTTGACATAAACACAAACCCGTACACTGGCACTGACCTTCCGTAAGTATCTGTATGTATATCTTCATGGAACAGATGAGGACCGGAGCGAGCTCCTTGACGCTCTCCAGGCACCTGGTGAGGGTCTCGGCGTGAGGAGGATGGGTCAGCTCGGCTGCTCTCGCTGCTACCTACAAATTCCAACTCATTAATTAATAAAGGATTGCCCAATAGGAGAGCAGACTTTAGATCGTTAAATGGCTACTAAAAAAGAGTGGTATTTTATCGAGCAACTGAAAAATACTAACCTGACCTAATTAATAAGAAGGCGACAAAATTAAAAAGTGAGCGACTTGGGTTTGGGCGACTGTTTGCTCAGTCAGTAATTCTGTCGCCCGAATGAATAAATTTAAAGTCTCGTAATAAATTAATTTTCTGAAAAAATAATAGATACATATTTTTTCATTCGATTTCATCGAACCCAGAACCTCAGAGATGACGCGACGCCAAAGCCCGGTACGCTCGCCTCTCGGCTACGGAGGTCGTCATATATAATATTATTTGATTAATTTAGCAAAAGAAAGAACTCAAAAACCATGCCAAGTTGCAAGGTAAAGGCTCGTTACGTCACTGCTTGATTAATAAATGTACTCACTGATGACGTCACGAGACAATGCAATTCAATGTATCGCTGTTATTTTGTGATTTGGTGGAAAATGCAAAAATACGTCTCACATATTTTTTGATATTCTAACAGAGGATAAACAATTTGTTAAATTATACAAAATATATGGAACCCGTATAGCAACATTGTCGCGTGACGTCATTAGTGGGTACATTTTGTACCCACCAGTGACGTAACGAGCCCCCGCCCCGCAACTTGGCATCGTTTTAACTCAGTATTTATTTATTTATTTATTTATTTGCTAGTCACATGGTACATAAGGTGTTACAATGTAGGAAGTACATTGCGCACATAACACCCCGTTGGGGCACTGCAATAGAGATTCACAAATGAATTAATCTATTTAACTATAATTATAACTTATTATCTATCTATCTCTACTTATGTATCTATTTATTTACGATTTATCATCAAAAATATCTTTTATGGTATAGTAGGCTTTCAAAAGCAGGTGTTCCTTTAGATGCTTTGTAAATAACTTCATATTATCTATTTCTTTTATATTGTCGGGAATATAAAAGAAATTAATTTTTTTTTTCATTTACTAAATTAATATGAAAATATAGGTGTCGAATTTTTTTTTATAAACTATTTAACAGACAAAAATCAATCTGGTCTTTTCGACCCAATCCGCACGACTATTGTAAAAAAAAAATAGTATGTTAGTCATCACTGGCACGTCCGGAGCATTGATCAAAAGCTGCTATCGGCAGGTTGTAATGTTCCGCTGGTAATGAATGAAGCGCGAAGATACATCTTGCGGACCAGTACGGCGATGCTAACGGATATGATATTTCGGTATCAAATCCGTTGTCATCGCGATGTGGGTTCCTCTCTTGCTTACCAACAGGCTGGGAGGAGCCAATATACTGCGCTACTATTTAAAAAAAAAAATAAAAAAAAGAGCTTACCTCCCTGGCAGCCCTTGATAGCGCCGGCGAGATGTCTCGGAGGAACTGGACGAGGTCCTCCATGGTGTCGATGACCTCCGCCACGCCTAGGTAGTCTAGCACCTACGGACATACATCTACTGCTAGCGTTACTCTACCAAGAATAAACTGTAGCAAGCTATAACGAGGACTGAGGTAATACTTTGGTCCTAGAATACCAGCGCTGCTGATGTAGCAGCCAATTCACCATATAATGTTCTTTATGTGAGTTCATTTTCTTGGTTGTATTGTTCTAGCAGCCGTCCGAGGCAACGTACGCGTGAAAATTACTGAATACTTCATACAAACTTCCCAGTTGAATTCTGTCACACACATATTTTTACATCTTCATTATCAACTAAAGGAATGCGTATGTACAGTCAGCATTATTAGTTTGTATCCATCTCAGTACCTTGTCACATTAAAGCTCGTAAGCAAATTGTACGTCATCGCGTCGACTAACTTAATGTGACAAGGTACTGAGTTGTAAACAAACGAATGATGCCGACTGTACAGACAAAAGCATGTCAGACTACACACTTTGTAACGTCCTTATGTGGTGGGCATAAGAACTAATATCGACTTGCAAGTGTTTACGTATTGTTGACGTGCTGATGACTGTACTTCATTGGTGGTGCTACTATTTCCTAATCTACTTAGTGTGGTGTATGCTTACTCCATGTAGTACTTTGCGTTGTGGTTGATTATCTAAATACGGCACTTGACGCCTGTCATTGATAAATAAGTAGAGGTACGGCATAGCGCTTTATCGCTCGAACTAGAGCAGCTGAACTGGTGAAATACCTCCACATTACAGAAGACCGCAGCCAGATAACAGTCACTTCTAAGTTGTTGTGTTCCTGCGTGTGAGTAAAGTTTCCAGAGCTCCTGGGGGGGTGTTACATTAGTAGCAGAGGTCACGCCTTCAAGGTAAGGGCGACAAGACCAGTAACAGCTTTATTATGCTGTACTTGTCGCCTGTAAGTTAGGACCTCATTACCATTTAACATTAGGTGGGATGAGGTCAATCTTGAAGTGCTATAAAAAAAATGCTAAATGACATCACTCGTTTCCCTATTCTCCCAAGCATTACATACACCCTACATAATACCTTTATAATGCTTTCTAGCAGCATAAATATATCATAACATAACATACCTTCTTACATTCCTTGACAATCTTCCTCACTTCCGACTCGTCGAAACAGAGCAGTAACGCCGATGTGCCCTGCAAGATGCCCCTTGAGCCTTCTATCAGCTTTTTTCTGTAAATGAATTGAGGAATGGTCTAAAAATCCTACTAATATTGTACATTTATAGACGTTTGTTACTTTTTCATGAAAAAACCTTATTTTGGTGACATTAGAAAGAGGGATGACATACTAGATTAAAATACAGGACACTTTTTATGCCGAAATAACGTAAACGAAGTCGCGCAACAGCTTATCTAATAATGCGGGTGTTTGCGCATGAAAGATCCACCGGATGGTAATAAGCGAGACTGAGGTCCAACTGCTATCAGTCAATTTAGAAAAAAAAAACAACTAATCACTCATTAAACTAAGAAGGAAGAGGGTGCTAATATAATGTGCATTATTTGGAAATCTCGCTCCATCTTAGTAAGGGTTTGAAGCCGGCATTGAGATGTGTCATCGCCTGTCTATGATCTCTCTTGTTCAACTAACCTGGCGGGTCCGGAGTATGGATCAGCTCTGAGCATGTCAGAAGCCTGCTGCAGAAGAGTGGCGGCCGTCTCCACTCTGTGTAAGGCACCGGGCATGTCTTGCCGCAGTATCGCGTCATCAGAGGACTCGATGGTTTCGTGACCCACCTGGGGAACATAAAAAAATACAATGGTATTTTCTCGGACTTCAATGACATAGAAAGTTACAGTAGTCCAGCCGCAATATTCACGGATTCAGAAACTATTTTTGTCGCTGTGTTAGTCATAAACGATTGATGATAAAAACACTTGATAGCTTTATTTATGACATTCAATTTCTGGTTTGTTTGTTTTTTCATACTTTCATGTAAGTTTGAAAAAGACTTGCTATCGAGTTTCTTTCCGGTTCTTCTCTATAGAAGATGGCAGTAATTTCATATCAATCTGATGATTCACACACGCTTGAAACGTCAAAATCGCTTATATTCAGAGCCTCAGCTGTGCAATGTGCCATAAGTTAATCAACAGCATCATACCTTTTGTCGTCTCATGCGACAAATTTCACGTATTGCTCATGCTAGGCCATATTAACTTAGGTCTTTATCACAATGTTTCTTTCGCTGGACTGTTGAAGGATGAATCTTAGATATGATTCGATGTAGGAACAAGACTCACTTTGACCAAGTTGTTGACGGCAAGCGAGACGGCCTGCACAGGCCGCGCCAAATCTGGCATGGCGTTGCCATCTTCTGCCTCTTCGTGTAGGATCACCAGCCGGGACACCTGGAAACATAGAGAACATCATTAGAGTTTCAACATGTTCAAATAACTAGTTTGAAATCAAGTGAGGATAAAAAACATTAGACGACCTCTTTCAAGACCATCAACTATAATCCTGACATACCTAGTAAGTTCAATCCCACTACTTTAGACCGTGGGCCCCCCGCGGTGCATGAGGGGTGGACGGGAGGCGTGGAGAGTTTTTGCCAAACGTCAGTTACCCCGTGACGTTTTGTGAATGTATCTTGTGTGCGTGTGCACACATTGCTACTTACTATATGATATAAAGGATGGGCGGGGAGCGTTTTCATTGATTAACTATCATACGAAACAAAGACGCAGATGAACCATCCAAATGTAATACCCACAGAATAAACAGACAAAACAGAGAAGCGTGCGAAATCGTTATTGAAGACAGAAGAATAGCTCAATACTTGAACAACTACCGAATCGCAAGGAAACAGCAGTTATATCATAAGAAAGTAACGATACAAGGAAGAGTCTTCAAATGTTTTGTAGGTATATTACCCCTAACCACGAGACATCAGACCATAATTCACAAGAAATGACGATAATCCATAGCAAACACAGGAATTCTCCAAACCTATTGGACTCACAATACAATAGTTTACAATGAAATGTTCACTTAATAGACGAGGAAAGTTGAGCATCTCACTACCGGTCACCAGCTTGATGATAAGTCTACTACTACCCATAGACTAGGAGGTTTATGACCTTAAAATACGACTTCTCTACAAAGTCATAAGCAAAGTGCAGTAAATTTTATCTCTTTACGAACATAACTTACTCGTTATCTTAAACTTTCTCTCACCGCTGTTTATGTTCTTACGTGCCAGAGTTAAGGGAACAATGCTTATAATTTCTTCGTTATATGATATTGAAATACTTACATTATTGAGTCACACGTACATCTTACAATTTTTATGTGCGTTTAGAAAGTTTAATCTATCTATACTAATACTAGCTGTACCCGCGACTTCGTACGCGTTGACTACATATTTTCATGGTCGTTTTTACCCCAATTTAATCTAAAATTAGAAAAAAAAAACAGGTAGTTCATATTATAATCCAAGTTTCGAGCTATAACTTAAAAAAATAAAACCATAGAAAGTTTCAAGGGTGATCAACCCCCCTTATATTCAAAACAAAAAGTACCTAACCAATGTCCGTTCTAGAGGTTCAACGTATACCTGTCCAAATTTCATCAAAATTTTTGACGCATTACGTAAAATATTGGAACCAGGCATATGTGAGTGGAGGCGAATCACAATAGGACATTACAGGTCGCAATGACTACTCATGAAATTCCCAAAGTCCGTCAATTGGATTCATTTAAAACGAGAGTGAATAAGCAATTCAAAGAAATTCAGAGTCGATTTCATCTCCGCTTAAAACCAAGAGGAATAAAGAATAAGAAAGAAAGAAAGAAATAGTTGTTTAGTGACATGACATAGCATTTATAGAAAAGCGACTTAAGAATAAAATGTCACTAAAAAGGTAAACACTCAGCATTTGTCGAGGTATTGGAGTGACTCACATCCCGACGCTGGTCTGCAGTATATGTATATGCTAAATCTTAAAGTGAAATATAAAAAAAAAACTAATGAGGATAATAGTCTATCCCTATTATGGGTTTATTTCCACGACCTTCGACAAAAGCCGCCCTTAATCCTACATAATAGCATCACCAAGTTGTTTACTATCATTGATCATTATCAACAGCAAGTAATCATCGCGCATGAGCAAGTTGCCAAACCGCGCCCGCATATCAATGGGTGTCATTAACTCATTACGCATTCTCAAACCTGTTCCACCTCCGTGATAAGGCGCAAGCGCCGCGCCATATTAGGATCGCATGCGCAACTCTACACATAGCCTGGGTTTGTTCATTCATAAGTTTTTTATCGTCCACGCTAAATGTGGTGTCAAGCTACACAGGTACACACGATCTCCTACAATAACAAAACAATTCAGCCTGCAGAGAGTTGTTTACTTAAAATGTATGTTTGGCCAAGCAGTAAGCAAAAAAAAATGACAATTTCTCGTTGGGATTTAACGAAAATGTTGATCCAGTTGATTCAGCAGCCAATCAACACTCTTATTTTCAGCCAGGCAACTAAAAACTGTTTGTTCCGTCAAACAGTCACGACAAAACAGATAATAAAAAAAAATATTTTATTTCAACACGTAAAAAAATATGCACTATGACACATCGCGTTGAAATTCTTAACATTTAGGGCGACGTCACTCCTCCGTACACTTTCATCTAACGAGTGACGTGAGCACACTTTCAACATATTGATGCGCTGTATTATCACTATTATCAACAATTCTTATATTTGTTGAAGCTGTAGAAAAAATATTATGTTTGCATAATTTTTTTGAAAATCTTACTAAATAGGATCATTGATTTTACTCAAGATCGTACCTATATTTTTCATTTCATCATTAGTATAAATAGTAATTTAGCATTGTTATAGCAACAAAGCCCTTGCCAATAACTGCGGTTCACATATTAGCCAATAAAACTCTGTGGGGGAACTAATTTACCCACGGTGCGCTGGTTACTTGGTATTTGTGGAACATTGTTCGGGAACGTTTAAATTACAATGCAAGGTTCAACTTAACGTACAGTCACGTGCACTAATATGTATACAAACTCATTCTAAAACGGACCTTATATCAATGTCATAAGAGCTCAAGTGTTCACATTTTATTGGTCGCGTGACTGTACTCTCAGTCCGAGCTTGGTGCAGGAACGGAAATAGAAAGGGCTTGTAAGCATACTTAGAATAATTTACGTCTCTAGCCGAAGGAGTTGGTTTGATCATCTCTCTTTCTAAACATTTAAAATAATTTAACGGGTCAAAACGCGACACCATTTTTCTTTAGTAGTTAATACGAACTACTTACTGCCCGACGTTTCGGTTAGGTTGCACCAACCGTGCTCACGAGCTGACTGGTCTTGCTCGCCTTAGTCATAAACAGTTTTCGTGAAAATATATCTTTCTAGTATAAGTACGTTCGAAAGAAAGTCAGACTTCACAATTTGGACCTTGGTACGTCCTCATGCCGTGGCAGTAAAATCTAATCAACTGTTTAGGTACCGTACTGTTGGCCTTCAGCCTCAAATCATTTATTTATTTTATTTATTTATTTAAACATCTAACAACTATCCTTACAGGTAACTTAACCTAATACGATAGCCTAGCAATCTTACGTCTAATCTAATAATGAATTTGGTAACTTATAATACTTAGTGTCACTTTTGCGAATTCACTCATGGCACATGAAAATATGTCTACTGTGTCATGGAGTAAATTAACAATTCGCATAGTCCGAACTAGAGAGCATTTCCCCAGAAGGTTAGTCCTAGACGCAGGCTCGGCCAGCAGAGGCGGGCGCCGCCGCCGCCACACGTATCGGTCAGGTATAATGACACTCTGGGTACCTATTCAAATAAATTAGACGCATTCAGAAAGTCAGAAGAAACATCGTTTTTTTTTAATTTTTATTGTGCTTTACGCCGCACTAGCAGCAGCACAGCCGCTTTAGCAGCAGAAAAATCTCATCGCCTACGATACCTGCGATTACCTCAGTTGGAAGAGCAGCACGCGCGATATGTGAAGGTCGTGGGCTCGATTCCCGCACCGCAAGGGGAGATAAAAAAAGTCTGTTTCTTTAAAATATTCAGACGAAACATCTTGCGGGCCAGTATTGCAATGCTAACGGATAGGATATTACGGTGTCAAATCTGTTGTCATCGCGATATGGCGTCCTCTGTTGCTTACCATCAGGCTGGGAAGAGTCAATATACCTACTATAATAATATAAAAAGCGACAAGACAGAAGAAGCAATGATATTTTTGACTTTAAATGGTTTTTAATAAGAGCAAAGTAACTGTAACGGCTTTATTTACAAACGATTTTGACGTTTCAATATAAATATAACGTTCTCATCCCGTCAATCAGCATTCGTCTATATCGCTGACAAACTATATTCATCTACAAACGTATACCATCTATTCGAATGGCCAGTTCCAATATTTTACAATTCCTTATGTGTCTAAAACTGACTTTCCGTTTTTCTTCAACCGACTACGGGTCATTAATACCGTTCCATAATTTACTTTCCATACCAGCTGTCACCAGTCGTCTATTTGTCGTTTTTAGCTTACGCCTCGTATAATTTATTACTATCCTGAACTAAACGGATCGTTTTTCTAATATTGGAACCGGGCATCAGTCGATGACACACTATTTTCATCAACAAACGTATGCCTTCAATTCTAAGGCTCCTTATTAGGACGTCTCTTGAGCCACCCACAACCGCAACTAATAGTTACCGCAACCGAAGTCAGGTCATCGCTCCTTCATTCTATCCATTGACCGTCCCACATTATCAGTCTATTGAGTTCAATACTAAATTATTTATCAATCGAAATGCCACTACGATTACCTCATACCTATTACATATGTCTGAATGAAAGCAGCTGACTACAAAACAATGAAAGGTTCTCTCAATATTGACGACCTCAATAGCTGGGCGGCGAGCGTGCCGGACTTTGACGTCACGCCATCTGAGGTCGCGCGTTTGATTAACGGTAAGTCAATATGAAAAACTAACTTTTCTTTACTGTCTCGGATCTCGGTATTATACTGTCGTAGTTTCTGATTTCTGTAACACAAGTATTCAGCTGTTTACCATATAAACAGACCAATGTATGTGGTGTTGTCTAATATTTATGTTATGAGGATACACTACAAAAGTTCGTAATGGCTTATACATAGAATAGTACGTCCTCGCAAATTTGCTTACTCATATATTATGAGAAAATAGGCATTAATAGACATCACTTATGGCCGAAGTGTAAATCACTACAAACCTAGTAAAAAAACTCGCTTTTTCTGTATGTCCCTATGTATGCTTAGATCTTTAAAACTAAGCAACAGATTTTTGCTGTTTTGTTTACCATATACATAGTGTGATTCAAGAGGAAGGTTTTTATTTGCAGTATAGAATAAAAACTCAACATTTCTAAGTATTTATTTACATTGCATCGCGAAGTTATCGCTTCACTCAACCATATTGAAGTCGTTACATTCCCTTCAATATGGTTGAGTGAAGCGATGGCTGGCACATACGTCATGCTTGTGAACAGGTGCCACCTTTGGGGACTGGTTTGCTCCAGCTTACCTCTTAAAATAAAATAATACTTCATGCTTTTTTCACTCATCAAAATAAAACTATGTGACTTGGTCCAAAGTGTTCTACACATAGCTATAAGTTAGATACTGCTACTGTAACTTATCTGCTGAGTTTCTTACCGGTGTCTTCTCGGTAGATATAGGTTCCGAATCGGAAGTAGAATCACTTTGCATTCAATGACGATTCAAAAGTGTTACATATAACCTACTTGAATAAAGAAATATTTGAGTTTGAGATGCCGGAACGGGTCGCTAATTAAATATAAGCAATAAAATAGGATACAGAATAAGGAAACTTCGGCACTACCCACAGAAAAGAAACGACTTATTCACCGCACAGCATGAGGTTTTAATGACGACGTTGATTTAAGTCATTTGAGTCTCAACCACGAGCTCTTTCCTTCTTTAAAAAACAGAACATGAACTTATCTATTATATAAAAATGAATCGCAAAATGTGTTGGTAAGCGCAACTGTCGTGTTGGTAACTCAACAATGCCTGGACCAATTTGGCAAATTCTTTTTTTTAAATGTTCGTTGAAGTCCAGGGATGGTTCTTACGGCGAGAATAATTGCCGGGAAAGCCCTAAAAACAGCCCTTTTCTTTTTCACATACAAACGTTTTCTAACTAAAATTTTAAGTCAAGCCACATTCCAAATCTTTTTGACAGGATGAAGTCTGTCGGGTCCGCTAAAACAGAATAATTACAAAGCATCAAGTATCACCGGCATTTCTGCCAACAAGTGGAAACCACAAGTAACCCGTATCGAATGTCGCGTGGAGCAATAATGAAATATGGCCTCATTAGTCATCGGCAATGAGCGAGCACTCTTCATCTCAATCGGCTTCAGCTGTCCACTTGTTCTTTTGAATGCTGAATCATCAACTTTATTGGTAATTGGTGTTATTTGTGCCCTTTTTATTCATATTATTGTTTCAGTCTAATTCATTCATGTTTAGCTTCGACCAAAGATTTTGGCTTTGTAACAAGTGAAGGGTATAAAAAATTTTTAATGTGTAAAATATTAAAATCTATGTGATCAACGTCATACGATCACTTCATGCATGCAGCTAGTGATTTCGTTTATTAACTAGGCAATATCGCTTCCAGTCCTTAGATAAAACCGTTTCTGATAATTGACTACACGTCTAGTACGCTCAGTGTCCCAGGTATTCACGGCAATAAGGCTGAATTTTGGACAACGTTTATAAACTTAACACCCAAATATCACGAAACAAAAAACAAAGGACGTTTATCATTCTTGCAGTGGACCCTTCAAATGTTAACTATAAAAATTGTTTAATATGTTAGCTTATTAGTTCAGTTAGGTAGGGCATAGCGATTTATCGCTCGAACTGGAGCAGCCCGACTGGTGAAATACCTCCACCTTACAGAAGACCGCAGCCAATTAACAATCACTTCTGTGTTGTTGTGTTCCTGCGTGTGAGTAAGGTTTCCAGAGCTCCTGGGGGGTGCTACATTAGTAGCAGGGGTCAAGCCTTCAAGGTAAGGGCGATAAGTCCAGTAACAGATTGATTAAGCTGTACTTGTCACCATTAAGCTAGGACCTCATTACCACTTAACATCAGGTGGGATGAGGTCTATCTTGAAGTGCAATATAAAAAAAAAGTAATAATTTCACAATTTTTATTTTTTAATCAAAATAATAGTTAGTATTTTTGTTCACAGTATTTGTATTATTAAAGAACAAATGTGTCTTATATTTTTAATAACCTGACTGTCGGGACTTTTAGTCACATACCATATTGTGCAAAAGGTTAAATGATTATTCTTGAAATTAACCCATTCGAATTCATGACCGATCGACAAGTTTCGCAGCAAAAGCGGCCAAAGAAAGTCATTATTGTCACGTCAATCAACTGCCACCTTATAAAAACATCGAACGTCTCTTCATTCTGTCCTTCAGCCGGGAGGGTTGCAAAGGGCGTGGTATTTGTTTAGGGGAGGAGGCTTTCTAATCGCTGACCTTTCAGCTTTATGGATTTCTGCGGTGGTCTGCAGTTTGTTAGCAAAAATAATACTTCACTTTAAATGGCGGTTTAGCATACGAAAAATGTCATGTCATGAGGGGACTGTTGATTGGTTGATAGCATACCGCATTCTTACTTTCCGCCAATCAGCAGTTGACGCACTACATTTTATCGACTTTTGTTTAAAGTGTGACAAAATTTAATCGCGCGGCGCACCCTAAGCCACCGAGCATCAAGTATGATTTGACAATAGGAAAAGCTATTAATACTTACAAAGAAGTACATTTGAAAAACAATCCATTTGTAATGAATCATAATTAGTTCGAATAAATACTTTGGCGTGGGACTGGAAGTTATTGACCGGCGATGATTAGTTTTAATTAGAAAAATACTAGCCTTATTTAATAAGTTCTCAAAATAAAATCACAAATTTACTTGCTGAATAACATAATACATTCTTAGTATGCTCAAAACATAATGAGCCAAGATTTAGCCGATTCTTTGAGATTATGTGTCTGTTTAGTTACAAAGTTTACACACTGTAACTTAAAAAACTTCAACTTTGTAAGAATAGCTTGTCATGTCCAACCAAGGACCAAACACTAATGAAGCAATATAAAATGTTAAGAATCTTCAAGCAAGCTCCAAGTTTACGTGTTCTATCGCCGCCAGAAATCAGTATTCATATCAGAGACTAGCTGTGCCCGCGACTTCGTTATGTCGAGCTATATTTGTGCCAAATTTCATAGGCATCTCTGACTTAAAAAATAAACATTGTCCCATATAAACTTTCTTAGGCGATATTACCCCCATCCCCCCTTATTGTCAAAGCAAAAAGTATGTCTGTTCTAGAGGTTCAACGTATACCTATACCAAATTTCATCAAAATCTGTTCAGTGGTTTAGGCGTGAAAGCCGGACAGATACAGAAAGACAAAGTTACTTTCGCATTTATAATATTAGTATGGATTTCTGTGATATGGCCTAGCTCATGAATATACCAGTATTTTATAGTTTATAGCTTTTGCCCGCGACTTCGTCCGCGTGGCGTGTTATTGTGTCATTTCAGTATTTTTCTCGGTGTGTGTCGAATGTAAATAATAATGAATGTTGCATTCAAAAATTTTAAAAATTTTTTTTTTTTTTGAGAAAATACATTAAAAAACAACATAACAATTATTCTGAATCTGGCGCTAGTGCAGTATTTTTTCATGAAAAAGATGTTTCCCATTCCCATGAAGCTGTACATTTGCTAAGATACCCATATACTAAAAAATTTCAAGCCTCTAACTCGCGGTACAAAAGTTTTTCCCGCTATTCCCGTTCCCATGGGAATTTTGGAAAATCCAATCATGACTTAACTTTGCATTCACTAAGGTATATGCATGTCAAATTTCAATCATCTAACTTACGCGGTTTAGATTTTTTCATACAAAAGTTTTTTCCCGCTAACTCCCGTTCCCGTGGGAATTTCTCAAAATACAGCCATAACTAAACTTTATATTTACTAAGGTACCTGCATGCCAAATTTCAAGCGTCTAACTTAAGCGGTTTAGATTTTTCATACAAAAGGATTTTCCCGCTAATTCCCGTTCCCGTGGGAATTTCGGGAATTCCTTTCTTAGTGCACCCCTACGGTACCTAAGCTACGTCCCTTCCAAATTTCAAGTGCCTACGTTTAGCCGTTTGGGCTGTGCGTTGATATGTCAGTCAGTCAGTCAGTCAGTCAGTCAGTTTCTCCTTTTATATATATAGATTTGTTCATTTTAAAGTATGATGTAATCGCTTAACTTAGCATTTAGAAGCGACGATAAACGCCAAATATTAAAATACTTGTACCTCTTAGATTCCTAGAATGGAAAACCGGATTATCATTTTATGTAACATCCTACACCCATCACCGTTCACTTCGGGTTGATGTTGCCAGGGGGTCTACTCCCATAAACGAAATATGTCGGATCCGACAACGGATGGCAATTATTAATCCTCATAATCATAACCAATTCACTTCGAATGCAAATTAAGCGTTTTCAAAAAAACAAATATTATTTATGCAAATCAAAAACCACGTCTTCATTCTTAAACTTTTGAGTACCTAATCTTCAAACTCAAACTCAAATATTTCTTTATTCAAGTAGGTTACATGTAACACTTTTGAATCGTCATTGAATACAATGCAAAGTGATTTTACTTCCGGTTCGGAACCTATATCTACCGAGAAGACTTCAAAAACGAAACCTTTCGTTTGTTCGTTTCGTTTTCGAGAGTACCCCTCCTGGTATCCCGACTTATTTTTATAATTTCTATCAGTCCAGCAAGACTGATTACTCGTTATGTAAGATTAAAAACATATTTAATTTAAGTAATTAATATAATACGATATTTTTATATATTGAGTCAGCTCGTGAGCATGGTTGATGCAACCTAACCGAAACGTCGGGCAGTAAGTAGTTCGCATTAACTACTAAATAAAAATGGTGTCGCGTTTTGACTCATTAACTTATTTAAAATGTTTAAAATGGAACGCGAAAGTCTTAAAATTTATAATATTTAAAATATTATTAATAAATAAATCAACATTATCCTTACACTAGTAGTTTAAAACGCAATAAATTAAACCCAGACGTAAAAACCCCTTGTTATTTCTTTACTGTCCCGATCTGCAATCCAAATTACCGATTTTTTTACCTCATGTACTGATTTAAAACAAATCGAACCTTGCAACACTACTTCAGTCCTTTTTTTAGCGAGGAGATAGAGAGTGGTGTGTCGGACATGCACCGACTAAAGCCTCCCGGGTGGCCCTCCCTACACAAAGTGGTGTGGGGTGGGTAACCACCAGTGATGACGAACGCAGCCCCCACCTAAGACACTACTTCGGTCCTGTATCAACCTTATACAGCGTCATAATCATTTAAAATAACTTAACGGGTCAAAACGCGACAACATTTAAATTTCGTTAAGTAGTTCGTATTAACTACTAAAATAACCGGCCAAAAGCGTGTCGGGCCACGCTCAGTGTAGGGTTCAGTAGTTTTCAGTGCAAATTATTTGAAAGCAGATACATTGAGAATACAAAAAATATGTAAAGTAAGAAAAAAAATGCTATCATATACGCTTAAATTACAACTTTAGTTAAAAAAATATTTTTTCAAAAATTTCAAAAACTATTAAACTCATCAGGTTCCTAGAAAGCCTTTATGCAGTTCTATATTCTAGATTTTTCATACTTTTTGAACTTATGGTTCAAAAGTTAGAGGGGGGGGGGACACAATTTTATTTTCATTTGGAGCGATTATTTCCCAAAATATTAAAATTATCAAAAAATGATCTTAGTAAACCCTTGTTCATTTTTAAATACCTATCCAACGATATATCACATGTTGGGATGGAAATTAAAATACCCTATATAAAGGGGATACCCTAAAAAACATTTTTTTTGTTTTTTTTGCACTTTGTTGACGTGATTAATATACATATTTGTACCAAATTTCAGCTTTCTAGTGCAAACGGTTTCTGAGATTATCCTCGGACGGACAGACAGATAGACAGACATGGCGAAACTATAAGGGTTCCTAGTTGACTACGGAATCCTAATAAAAATGGCGACGTTTTGACCCGTTAACTTATCTTAAACATATACACCGTCATCTTAAATCGAAAGCCTACATTTCCAAGGTTTTTCTTTCTAATCTTAAGATCAGTATTGACAGTATACTGCTCAAGCTTATTCAAATGGCACTACCATATGGTCGCCCGCCCACGTAGTATCGCAACGTAGGTGAAGAGGCCGTCGCCAAACACGTCATTTCGTAAGCGCAAGAATTGATTTACAACAGAAGTGGTTTATGGTTCTCTGGATTGATCGGCTACCATATAAACTTCCAAATTTTCTTAACACTAATGTTTGGACATACACAAAACATAGACTTTCCATATTGAAATTGCTTCTGATACCTATTTGTAAATAAGGAAACAGCAATCAGTTTAAAAAAATATCTTAGAACCCATAAGAATAAAGAAATGATTATGTGGTTCATCCAGTAGAAAGTACGGGGGTATTTCGGGAAAAAAGGAACCTATATGTTAATCCAGAATGTCATCTGTCTTCTCACCAGAATTTAATCAGAATCTGTTGAGTAGTTTTTCCGTAAAAACATACTTAACATCCAAACATTCTTATAAACTTTTGTGCTTATAATATTAGTAGGATCACCAATGCCCGGTTCCAATATTTTACGATCCGTTATGTGTCAGAAATTACTATCCGTTTATCTAGCTGTCATCAGTTCTCCGTCTGTTTTTAGCTTACGCCTCGTAATTTAATTACTATCTGTAACTAGAACGGATCGTTTTTCAAATATTAATAAATAAATAAATAAATATTGGAAAACATCGCATACATTGCTCTGATTCTGTGGTAAGTAGCTAAAGCACTTGTGTTACAGAAGTCAGAAACAACGACGGTACCACAACACCCAGACCCAGATATACCAGACCAGATATACAGGCCTAGCATACGCAATACGTCAAATTTATCGCATGAGACGACAAAAGTTTCGATACTGTTTATTGGCTAATAGCACACCGCACTCGTATTTTCAGCTAATCAGAAGCTGACGCACTAACTCCAATCGATTTTGACGTTTGTTAAGAGCACGATAAAATTTAGTCGCATTGCGTATGCTAGGCCTGAATGTCTCATATAGAAAAGTTCGTTTCCTATATTGACTAGATCGGGGATCGAGCCCGGGACCTCAGAGATGGCGCGACGCCTAAGTCCGGCACGCTAACCTCTCGGCTACGGAGGTCGTCAAATATTGAAATATTGGAACCGTGCATAGGAAAATGGTCCCGCTATTTCCATTACTATTTTAATGTCAACCGGAATTCAATAATGAACATTAGATACAATTTTCCATGAATACTGAAGCTTTCGATAACACTTTTGGCGCTCGTTAAACCGACCAATCACAAGTATTCGTGATTTTACATCCACCGTTATCTAATCGAATTCTGTTTTACATTTGCACCTTTTAAAAATTTAATATTATGAATGCGAAAGTAACTCTGTTTATCTCTCCGGTTTTCACGACTAAACCACTGAACCGATTTTGATTAAAATTGGTATAGGAATACGTTGAAACTCTATAACAGACATTGGCTACTTTTTGTTTTGAAAATAAGAGGCCATGGGGGTAATACCGCCTGTACCTGCGACTTCGTTCACGTGGACTACTTACTTTCATGGTCGGTTTTACCACTATTTACCCTAATATTCGAAACAGAAAGTAGTCCAAAATTTCATATCCCTAACTCAAAAATAAACATTTTCCCATTTAAACTTTAAAGGGCGGTAGTACCCCTGTTAGGAGGAATGCGGGTATAAATAAAGTTATTTTCTAAACAAAAAGTAGCCTATGTCCGTTCTAGAGGTTCAACGTATACCTATACCAAATATCATCAAAATCGGTTCAGTGGTTTAGGCGTGAAAGTAGGACAGACAAACAGACAGACATAGTTAGTTTCGCATTCATAATATCACCATGGATAATACTGACATGCCATGTTTGTGAACCAATCAGCTTATACATATGTAAACAATGGCAATATTGGGGACTTTTCTTTTACACGTCTTCTGTCCCACTCATTTCCTGAACACTTTCTCGTCGAGATGCATCTCCCCGGTACATAGAATGCAGTCTCCAGCGGTTACGTAATGGCCGCCAAGTAGTGTTTACCGACCTTGCCAGCGGGCGCCCTTGACCCACTGGAGATAGCGAGCAGCCTAGCTTGTGCCACCTATGCCACGCTGAGCTTACTGCAGATAACGAGAATGGCAGATTCATTAATTCAGCCCGGTTTCAATATTTTACCATTCGTAATATGTCAAAAATTACTATCCGTTTTCCCGTTCCATAAATTACTTTCCATATCAGCATTAAAAGCATAATTAGGTATTTTATTTTTGCAAAATAAATTTTACTTTTTTTATCTGTGGAAAAAAAGAACCGAAACGGAAACCACAAATGCAATTCGCAACTGACAGCTGTCGGCGAAAATTAGTTATTTTAATGTGGCGAATCGATGATTATTTTACCGATTAAATTGAATTATTGTGTCGCTAACCGTATGAAGGAATTATTTAAACATTTCCCATTTATTTAAAAAGTCGATATTTTCGTAAAATGAAGTCGTTCCGATCCATATCGGTTTGATGTACAGAACATTGACGTCAGAATTCCAACAGTCACGTGACTTGGCGTTTTAGCGCGCTTTTTAAATCCTATTAACATTAATTATCTTCTAACTCTTTCTTCTCCCGTATGTATTATGTATTAGTGTAAATATATTAGTCTGTATGAAATTAAATTATAATTGTTATTATATTTATCTGTAGTGTACCATTTAATTGTTAGACTTTGTGAGCGTTTCTATAAAATCGTGCCTCTCTAAACACTTGACATTGGCGGAATCACTGCGTTATCATAAACGCGGGACAGAGTCCATGGAAAAAAAATTAAATGTGTTACTATATGAAATCTTATCTTTCTCTGGTATTTTTTTTTCCAGATAAATCGAATTGCTTGTGATATAAATGAACGGACGCACATTACAATACTTTTTCAAAAACTGTCATGTAGCCAATTTTAAGAGTAAAAGCGATTTAAAAGTTCAAATAATGGTTACACCAAAACTACTGAGGTTACGTAAATAAATGAAAACAGTTTTTGTGCTTCAAGTTTCTGAACTTTTAAATCGCTTTTACTGAAAATATCTAATTATGAGTAATGACTTGAATGATTTATTGAGTTGTCATGTGCGAAATATACGAGGCATAAGCTAAAAACGACCGACGGATGACTGATGACAGCTGGTATGGAAAGTAAATTATGGAACGGTATTAACGACTCGTAGACGGTTAAAGAAAACGGATACCTACCTGGTTATTTTTGACACATTACGAATCGTAAAATATTGGAACAAGAGGTCTCGTCGAATCATTAAGGTCATTAACATGTTAACACTAACATGTGTTCCAAACAGAAACAAGGCACAATCGCTTGCGATTACGAAACGCAAACAGTTCCATTTTTAAAATTGGGCGCGAAGCGAGTGCGCGAAAACATCGGAACACAACCGGCCAGCAACAAAACGTGAGTCAGACGAGCGAAAATAGAATTTATTTTGTATTATAATTATTATTACATGTGGCAACACAGGCGCGTTAATAGCTTAACGTACCGTGGCGGGAGCAATTAAATAACTTTTTACGAGTATTGTCCTTGTGACCTTTGGAAATTGAGTCACTGTTTTTCGCAGTCACCAGTCTAAAATTCGCAGCAAAAACAAACTGACATCATTAATTATTATCTAAAGCCAAATGAATATTTTACTTAAATTAAACTTTTTTTTTGTGTATCAGAATATATTTTGACGTTTTTGTGAATAAGGGGGGTCGAAGCTGAGAATGTTCGATCTAATCTAAGAAAAAAATCATGTGATGATTATCAAATTTGTGTCTGGGTGTTCAAGTAAATGCAACAAGTTAGTAAAGTTCAAACTTTCAAATCATTTTGACAGAACTTTCACTGGTAGATAGCTGAAGTATCTAAGCTTACTGTTTGTTAAGCAATTAAATTTATTATTATTGATATAATTAATAAAAACTATTCCCCGTGAAGGAAGTCGCAAGTGCAACTAGTTTAGAATAATATATAATACGAGTATGTAATACAGTAGAATCCGTTCATTATGACTCTGCCTATATTGACCAACCGGTTATAATGACGTCATTGCACTACGAAATTTGGTTTTCATATAAAATTCTTTATAAAAAAGTCGGATATAATGACTTCCCTTATAGTGATGTGTCGCTTATTATGACCCATCTATATATATAAAAGGAGAAACTGACTGACTGACTGACTGACTGACTGACATATCAACGCACAGCCCAAACGGCTAAACGTAGGCACTTGAAATTTGGAAGGGACGTAGCTTAGGTACCGTAGGGGTGCACTAAGAAAGGAATTCCCGAAATTCCCACGGGAACGGGAATTAGTGGGAAAATCCTTTTGTATGAAAAATCTAAACCGCTTAAGTTAGACGCTTGAAATTTGGCATGCAGGTACCTTAGTAAATATAAAGTTTAGTTATGGCTGTATTTTGAGAAATTCCCACGGGAACGGGAGTTAGCGGGAAAAAACTTTTGTATGAAAAAATCTAAACCGCGTAAGTTAGATGATTGAAATTTGACATGCATATACCTTAGTGAATGCAAAGTTAAGTCATGATTGGATTTTCCAAAATTCCCATGGGAACGGGAATAGCGGGAAAAACTTTTGTACCGCGAGTTAGAGGCTTGAAATTTTTTAGTATATGGGTATCTTAGCAAATGTACAGCTTCATGGGAATGGGAAACATCTTTTTCATGAAAAAATACTGCACTAGCGCCAGATTCAGAATAATTGTTATGTTGTTTTTTAAAATAATAAAATTAAGCATTTTTTAAACTTTTCTCCAACACCCACAAAGATCTCTCTTTTATAACACGCCACGCGGACGAAGTCGCGGGCAAAAGCTAGTTTTTAATAAATTATCCCCAGTTACAATGACCGACATGACTCTTTTCACCTCCGGGTACTCAGTGATGTTCGTTGATTCCCGAAGACGTTCGGCACCTTTCTCGTTTTTGTTTTGAATCTCGGTGAGTAATTCGCTTAAAAGTCACGCATTGTTTTTCGTTTTTTTTTTCATTGTACATGTACATACTGTGTAAAAAGTTTCATAAACATTAAAGACTTTTTTTTAAAATAAAATGAAAAAACAAAAGCAGACAAAAATTACAGATTACTTACATTAATAATACATTTGTATGTATTCATATGTAGTTACTATATTCCTTTATTAAAATACTTAAATACATACATATTTACATACAAAATGTTTTTTTTTTCATAAAACGCTTTGTATGACGTCCGCTTATTATGACGTGTTTGTCGATTCCTTTCGATGTCATTATAAACGGATTCAACTGTACTTTTCATTCAAAAACGCGAACGAAGTTTCGTAAAACTGCTTGTATTTATCCATCACAAACAAACACAGGAATTACCAAACTTCGCCCAAGTAAATAACTGTTTTAACAACACATCACGCAACACACATTGATTTTAGTTCTTATGCGGACGACATAACGGCGGTAATACGACCTAACACTAGTCTGACGTGCTTTCAACTGAACATCACCATCTATTCAATCCGCCTGCAAATCCCGACGACATTCCAGACTATAGATAGTCCAGATCTGATACAAAATCAATAAAACTGCGACTATAGGAGTCATCAAACATTCACTCTCACAGGTCTATAAATATCGGTGGCGCATATTCAGGGTAGAACGAACCGGGTATTTGAGGCCCGTGCCCTTTGCCGATTTATGAGATTACCAACTAATGTTTGAAACTAAACATCAAAGGATCTTTGATTAGTATTTGTGGCGCCTCTCGAGCAATGATGAGTTTAAGAGACGCTGACGAAACGATGTGAAACAGATGTAAAGGAAGAGTTAGAAATAACTTCACAGATACTTTCTTGTTAATTTGGGCGACAGAAATACTGACTGAGCTACACATCGTCCAAGTGGCTCACTTAAATTTGTAGCCAGCATATTATTTAGGTTAGGTTAGTATTTATTTGATCCATGGCTGTTCTGGTAGATACCGTTTTTCCATGGCGCTAACCAAAGGCGATGAGAGCGTGGGGGGAGATTTTAGTTCGGGTAGTCTTCGCCGCTTATGGGCGGGGGAGTCCCACACACGCCGCTTGCCGTTCCCAAGGCAGCGGTACGGTGCGAAAATGCATTTTCTCCCCCATGTATGCTCGATAGAACAGAACCCTATTTATTGCAGTATCTAAACAGGTACTAGCAAATAATAGTCGAAATATTGTAATTTCAAAAGGGAGGGAAATGCATTAGCGCACCTCCTAGGAAATAAGACAGCGGCGTGTGTAGGACTCCCTCTATCTGAAAAAAACCCAGAGTTTTTAATTCAAAGTTGAATTAGTAAGGAGTGTCCTTTAAGGAACAAAACTTAGTGGAAACAGAGCCAGGGTAGGGGTGGTTGCCGCCACAAAAGTTAAACAGCTCAAGGTATTTCGAAATGTTGAAAAACAAATATCGATAAAATGGGTATTTATTTCGCTTCTAATGACTGATAGGACAAATATCAAACAAGAAGTTTTTTTTAAATTTTGAAATTCATTTTAGAAGGAATTTAAACCTTTATAGGGTTCTGTCGACTATCTGACCACCATAATTTGAACCTTACTAATATGAGATCGAAAACCAATGAAAAATTTAAAAATGCTCTGCCGTATAGACGATTAATAGTCGCCGCACTTTTAACACTATCTGATAAACTGCGCGAACCCAAAATGCCCCTTGAACCAGAAACTAGCGCTTGCTAGTGGTCATTCCGCCAAGACGTGGATCAGATAAAAGTCGACGATAGTGTTGCCGGATAATCGATTATCGATTAATCGATTATCCCCCCCTCAAATAATCTAATAATCGATATGACAATCGATAGTATCGATACTATTGATATAATCGATTATATCGATAGTATCGCTTTCAACTTGATATCGATATAATCGATTTGATCGATTATATTGTATTTGACTACGATTATAATCGATTATATCTAATAAAAATAGGTATCGATACTATCGATTGTCATATCGATTATTAGATTATTTAGGCCTCTTTTGGAATAATCGATTATAATCGATATACAATCGAATCGACGGCAACACTAGTCGACGATACAATATTATTGCCAGCAAATACAAAATTGTTCGGAACTTCTGATTTATTGAATAACTTTCTTTCCACACATATATTATACACCAGCCATATCTGTAAGTTATGATTGTAAATTATGAGATTCAGTGAGAGCAGGAACGTGGGTATTATTAGCATTGCTATTTCTCCTTCGTGCCTTGTTTGTTTTGAATGGATAAAAAAGCGAATTTATTCGTTCCTCTCTCTAAAGTGGTATCGATGTACTCATCGACACTTAACTTTGTTATTCACTGCAACTATTTCGGAGAACTTGCAGACAGACATAAATTCTCGTAAGATCGTGTCCTGTCCTGTGTTAAAGACGACTATCATTTGTCAATTGATTGGAGAAAATAGTAGCAAATATTAGCTTTTTTGAGGCTCCAAAGTTTTAGTCTTAAATTTGTATCATCAGATATCAATGTTATACGGTACTTGCATTCAAGATAAATAAATGAAAATACAACAATGTGTTTACTCAATCATGTCAGAACGTCTGAATAAATTGTCATGCATTTTCTCAAAACAAGTCCCGAACAGCAGCTAGTCTGTCCATCATAAGCGATTAAGTAATAAATAATTTCAAATTCAATACCTTAGAAAGAAAAAAAAAATTAGATAACCTTAAATTTTAACAAGACAAAATCAATGCCAGGGTCACTCTTCTTACTAATGCGACAAATTACTCGCATGAAACAAAAAAAGGTTCGATACTATTGGCTGATAGCACACCGCAGTCATACCGTCAACCAATCAACAGCTGACGCATCGATTTTGTCATTTGTCGAGAGCGGTATAAAAGTCATTCGCGTGGGGTATCTTAAGCAGATTGGACGATTAATTATTATTAATTCTTCCTTGTAATATTAATTAGTTTTAATAATTTGATACTAACATGTTACAAATTCCAATTATAAATTTATGATTATTATTATTACTTTCTTTATAATTGTTAAATTAATGTAAATTCATATGCCGCTATGGCAGATTACAGTGATACCGATAATACTTATTAGATCAAATGTTACCTGTTAATCATGAATAAATTATTTGTATTTGTACGATTGTGTTTTAAACCAAAGCCAATAATCTACAAAACAGCGACATTAAAAAAACAGAGGTTCAGTAAATAAATCGCGACCTTCCAGAGTCGCTGGCGCGAAGGGCCGCGTCAATACATAACCGAGTCAGTAAAAATAGAATCTGAAGACAGTTTCACAAGATCAGCGGATACGGCGAGGCTGCCCAGTGCCCACCTGCCCTAATTGCAGCTAAACATAGCACGGGTTACGGTGTGTATGGGATTCTGGTAGCAATAAAACACTTTTAGCGTCGATGTAAGACGAGTCAAGGCGTTGGTATCTTGTTTATAGATACAATGTAGTGTTCGACGGCAACACTACATTGTGTCTATAAACAAGATACCAACGACAATGCAATAATCGATTATATCGATATCAAGTTTAAAGCGATACTATCGATGTAATCGATTATATCGATATAATCGATTTTATTTACCTATCGGATAAGATAGTATCGCCATGATGGTACAGTTCAGGTAGGTACCAAGAAACTTAGCTATCACGTTTTATGAATAAAAAGTAGGGTATAAATAACATTTTCACGGTTTCATTTTGAATGTGTTATGTCTAAGAAGACATTATATGAATGACGATTAAATCTAAAAATAATTGCAAATTAATCGATTGCAACATAATAATCGATATAATCGATAGTATTGGCTTGATTTCAATATCCATTTAATCGATTTAATCGATACGATTGTCTAATCTAAACAATTATAATCTAATAATCGATTATAATCAATTATATTGCCCTAAACTTAATATTATAATCGATAATATAGATAATATCGATAGTACAAACGATTATTAGATTATTTGAGAGGGGGATAATGGATTAATCGATAAATCGATTATCCGGCAACACTAATATAATCTTATATATACAACGGCTAGACCGATTTGGCTAATGTTGGTTTTAAAATAATTGTGGAGGTCCAGGGAAGGTTTAAAAGGTTAGAAATTAAAAAAAATAGGCGTTACGAAGTTCGCCGGGACAGCTAGTGTTTAATAGAACGGACAAGACGTATTTCTTTGATAACATCAGGGCACAGCTGATTGCAACAAACCATTGACGACCTCGGTGGCGCAGTGGCTAAGGTAGGCGGGCAAAGCGCGTAAGATCCCGGGTTCGATTCCCGGTCAGGTCAATTTGGAAAACGAACTTTTCTAAATTGACTTGGGTCTGGGTGTGCTGGGATGACGCCCCCAGTTAGTATCCGTCGTCTGGTGTTCATAGTACAAGGGAAAACCTTAGTTTGAGACCAGGTGATTGGTGTGATTGTCTGGCGCATTTATTTATTTTTATTTATTTATTTATTTCACACTCGTTCTTTACTATCACGATATATGATGGTGTACTGACACAATAATTAATCCAATAATATGTTTTACCAAAAAAACCGACTTCTTCTCGATTTCTCTGGCATGCCATCATCAAATCCTAGTCTCCATATCTTGGTACCACAAAAAGTGAAAATCTTCTTTCCAACAAAAAGCAAACAAGATCGGTTCATAAGCGATAAGCTATACAATATACATACGGTCGTATTAAGCAACCTCTTTTTTCCGAAGTAAGTTAAAAAGTCCTACCCAAAATTAAAAGATAACCTTAACAAACCTTCAGCTCAAGAGGCGAATACTCCCCTAATTATGTAACCCAGAATCGTACTTACTTTATAATGTAACATAATGCAACTATTGATGATTGAGACTTCTTTAAGACTAAAAGAAAATAATTATGACCCTTCAAAATCGGAATAAGCAAAAGAGTACACTTCGTAATTCCTAAATTGATAAATAGCTGCCAGATGCAAGATTTTTAGCAAACAATAAATGAATAACATGTGATTTAACTTCCTGCCTTGCATAATTTGACCCGGATTTTAACGAGTACCTACTCCATACGCCGGATTTGATAACAGATCAACTAAGCTATACAAATTGTTTAAATGCAAAGTCCGGGTGCCGTTCCCGTGACGAAGTATATACCAACCCGCATACGGTTTGTAATTAATTATACTTATCTGTCGTTGTTTCTAATTACTGTATCAGAAGTGCTTTAGCAATTTACCACAGAATCAGAGCAAATATGAGATCTTGTCAAATATTTATATTCATTTATTTATTCAGGGGGGGGGGGGGGGCGAATCCGCACGTAAACAGAGGGGGGGATAGGGGAGGGCAGCTGGGGGCAGCGAGATTTCAAGCCTGGAAATCTCGCGGTAAACGAAAAGTGTAAAATCAGCTTTATGTCCTAACTCGTGAATAAACCACAGTGAACCTAATGTTACATATTATAAGTAGGTATATTTATCTAGTGTATATGATAAAAACAACTATGGACAAACCATGTCCTGAAAAAACTGATTTGCTCCAATCAGGCTAGGAGCTGGTAGATATACAGATTCCGAACAAAGAGTAGAATCACATTGCATCGTATTCAATGACGATTCGAAAGTGTTGCAAATGTAACCGGTACTGAGGTGTGCAGCTACCAATAACGCTGATACATCGTATGCCAATATTTATCGCGTTAGTGTAATCAGGGTAACATCCGAGACAAACTACAGACTGCAGGCTCACAGCCAAACTTCAAACACGCCTCCCATCTTCATAACACTCGCGCACCAATACATTGGACGGCTTAGCACACAAGTTTATTCATCGGAAATATCGCATCTGATATTACAGATGAAAAATCTCACACAAGTACTATTTGCATTGACCTCATAAACAAATTAGAATCTCAATCAATCAAAGGAGCAAATTGGAGAGCCAATCAACTGTTCTTTTCATCATCAAAGTACACGCTTATTCAACAGTCAAAATCTTTTTATTCATATAGATTAAATCAGTAACACTTATGAACATATGTTGTTGTGTTCCTGCGTGTGAGTAAGGTTTCCAGAGCTCCTGGGAGGTACTACATTAGTAGCAGGGGTCAAGCCTTCAAGGTAAGGGCGACAAGTCCAGTAACAGATTTATGCTGTCGCCTGTAAGCTAGGACCTCATTACCGCTTAACATCCGGTGGGATCAGGTCAATCCTGAAGTGATATACTTATATAAAAATATAAAAAAATAAGAACAGTCTATATAAATCAGATAATACTACCTCCGGTTCCAAACCTATAACTACCTGGAAGATACCAGTAAGAAACTCTTGTCGTTTTTATTTTTAACAACAAAAGCTAAACTTTTGCGCGAAGACATACAGTCAGTTTGTCGATTGAACTTTTTACCGCCCATAAATCGTGATTTGCGGCGTAGCGTAGGAGAGCCCATAAACGAATTAGAATCTCAAACAGTCAATAAAAGGCGCCAAAAAGTAGGATCGCGATCATAAGACCTAGATTCTCGAACTGTTCACCGTGACGTGTGCCGGGAGTTTCAACCTAGCACACCCAGAGCCAAGCCAATTAATGTCCGGATCCAATATTTGAAGAACGGTCCCGTTCTAGTTAGACATTAGACAAGTTAGGGGTTAAAAAGAGTGTCAAATAGGCCTAACGAGCAAAATAGATAATAACCGTACTTGCACTTCTTCATAATGGCACAAAGCACAACCAAAAGTACCTACCTAGTTAGCATTAAGTTTTAATTAGTTGTTTGTTTTTTGTTACTTGTTTGATATTAAGTGCCATCAATTTTCTATGCATAGATTGATTAATAAAAGATAATTTTGATAAAAAAGTCCCTTATTTTTATTTACAATGTTTGCATTTGGTGATGAAAAGGTACTTGTCGAAATATCCCTCAGGCAATACGATCGCCGTGGAAGCGACTGCCGGCGAAACGTTCGTTGGTTAAAGATAATGCCGAGTGAAAATTCTTAGTTGAAAGATATTTTAGAGAAACATTTGCCGATATAAAGTTGTGTTGGCTAATAGTTAAACGGACAAATGACTGTAGGAGAACGGTCCCAGAATCGTACGGCCGTGCCGCTTTTTAACTCGACTTGCTTTATCGTGTATGCAGTTACTACTTATGATGTTATTCAGCATCGAAACTAGCGTGTTAGGTCTAGGCATGACCAGTAAGATCCCATTAAAAGAATACTGTGAATGAAGGCTCACAGCCGCTAACAAGATAAGACGCATTGTCTGCTCGTCGCGACAATGCAATCGACCTTTGTAATCCTTGTAACAACTGCAATTGCGAATTGGACTAATTGAATCATGATTGCATACAAAGTTACATGATCCGTATCCAAACGAACTAAAAGTTAAGAAGTTAAGAGTGTTCAGATATTATTGGTGAGTTGTGTGTATAGAAGTTATTGACTAGCATCTGCTCAGATATTACTGAAGTAGTGAATGTTCAGATATCAATGGTAACGTGGTGTACGGAACTTATTGTCATTTTTAGCTGTTCAGAAGTATTTGGTCACTTTGTCTGCTCCGATATATCTGACGGCGACTGTACATTGCTGATTCTGTGGTAAGTAGGTAACTACCGGCTGTAGCTTCAATTGTATCATGGAATAATTTTGTGTGTTTGTTATTTTGTTAGATCACAGTATGACACTGAGGGCTTCTTATGTGGTCTCCACCTCGCACCATTCTGGAAACCCTGCTGTAAGTAGAGGTAATATGGCTTTGCACATGTACTATTCCCATTTTTCAAATTTTTTCACTGATTCTCCGCATCTATTTTTGTTGCAGCCTGAGCCTAAATGTTATTTAGCCTAAATCCTTACTCAATAAATGGTCTATCCAGCATAAAAATATTTTTCCAATACGAACGAGTAGTTTCTGAGATTTATTATAGCATGTTCGAACAATCTCTTCAGCTTTATAATATTAGCAAAGATGACTAGCGACCCGCCGCGGCTACGCACGCGTACTTCTATCCCTATTTTTACCACATTTTTCACTGATACTTCCATTCTATTGGTCGCAGCGGGATGTTATATAGCATAAAGCCTTCCTCGATAAATGGACTATCTAACAGGAAAACTATTTTCCAATTTAATCCAATAGTTTCTGAGATAAGCATGTTCAAACAAACTCTTCAGCTTATTATTATTATAACACATAGTTTTGGACCATCAATACACTTCTTTAATAGTCGCCATTTATACTAAGTCAATCACGTCAGCGACCTGTCTCCACAAACCAATGAACCCACATTACGCCCCGGTCTACTACACACATCTCCCATTGTTGCCCTGGGATGACTTCATTCGCGGCGCTTGCGCCGAATCATGGCTTCATTTCACAGTGAATGCACTTAATAATAATGGGCTGGTCTCATATATTAATATGCATGTCTACAGAAGAAAACAAGTCAGACGGAACTGACAATTAACAATTGTCTTTTCATAATATCATGGGTAAGGAACTTTCGCTTTTTCTTATTGTCACAATAAATTACTAATTTAAGATGGAAGGAGTTTCCATCTCTCAAAGTATTGACAGCAATATGGACTACAAATATTTTTTCATTTGTTTGTTATCTTCTAAAAAATAATATGATTCCAAATTAAAACCATCTTTGACAAACGCTGGTATATCTTGTTCTAGACAGTTATCTTACCATTGCTATTAGCTAGTTTCTATTAGTACACCATCTCATCTCAATTAAAATGAAGTTTTCCATTCAATTCCATAAAAAATAACTTTCAACATAATTTTATATCACATTTGAATTTTTTCATCATTTTGCCTATTCTACTTAGTGGAATATAATATTTTATGCTAAACATGTGTAATAGTCTTATCAATAGAGAAGAGGGTGCACATCAAAACATTAAACCAAATATTCAAATTGGAAAAAGATTAAAATTTAGAAAAGTAAAAAATCATCAAAACATTTTGCAAAGCTATTTCAGCCTGCACTTTGAAATGTTCTTCTATTTCAATGCCCCTCTACATTTTGTGGCAGTCTATGCAATATTCCAATGTGTAACAAGTAACAACACTACTTTATTTTAGACAACCTCAGTGGCGCAGTGGCTAAGGTAGGCAGCCAAAGCGCGTAAGATCCCGGGTTCGATTCCCGGTCAGGTAAATTTGGAAAACAAACTTTTCTAAATTGACTCGAGTCTGGGTGCTGGGATGACGCCCCCAGTTAGTATCCGTCGTCTGGTACTCATAGTACAAGGGAAAACCTTTGTTTGAGACCAGGTGATTGGTGTGATTGTCTGGCGCATTTATGTATTTATTTATGGTTACCCTTGGAGTGAAAGGTTTGAGTGTGAGAAAACAAGGTATAACAGTTTAATTGCTTGCAGGTTATTGTTTCACACATTAATTTATTGCTTACAATGCTTGGGAATTCTGTTGATTGATTTGCAATTTCACCTAAAGAGAACCTTGGACTAAATGTTCAGGATATATTTTTAAATAAGTTTTCATTTACTACAATTGTTCTAAAATTGCTAGGAAGCATGGCAAATTAAACTTTTATATAATACTAGCTGTGCCCGCGACTTCGTTCGCGTGGACTACATCCTTTCATGGTCGTTTTTACCCCTTTCTCCCCTAATATTCGAAACAAAAAGTAGTAAATATTTTAGTAGTCTATATTTTAATCCAAGTTTCGAGCTATATTTGTGCCAAATTTCATATCTCTAACTTCAAAAATAAACATTTTTCCATATAAACTTTCAAAGGTGGTATTACCCCCATCCCCCCTTATTTTCTAATAAAAAGTAGCCTATGTCCGTTCTTGAGATTCAACGTAAACCTATACCAAATTTCATCAAAATCCGTTCACCCGTTAAAGAGTAACAGACGGACAGACAGACACGAGTTACTTTCGCATTTATAATATTAGTATGGATTACAGTATGTGTATAAAACTAGTATTGATAGTTGTAAAGTTATACAAAGAAACCGATAAAAGTTACACACATATACAACTTTAGTAATATAACTACACTTTAAATCCTACTAATATTATATTATAATATGTTAATGTTTGTAAGAATACACAGAAGTCTAAATATAATGTTTGTGACTGAAAGGATTTGAATAAATTTTGGAAGAATGGTAGGTATGAACAGTTTTAAATTAAATTTAGTAGAAAGATAGTTAAGATACAAGATTAACAAATATTATAACATCTTTTGCTGTGTATTCTCGGTAGATATAGGTTCTTAACCAGCAGTTGTTACTTTGTTTTTTAATGACAATTCAAAATTGGAAATAATTGTATTGTATCCTACTTCCTACAAGAAATATTTGACTTAGGCACTTATTAGACTAATAACGCTAATTAAGTTGCGGGCAATAGTTTGTAAACTCATAAACTACTAAGCCCAATTAAAAATCCAGCACATAAGAATGTTAGATTACAGATGTGTATATTATAGTAATATAATAAAATAAAATAAAATATAGCTTCTTTATTCCATATTTACAAGTTACAAATCAAATGTGGTGTTTATGTTATTATTAGTAATTATTGTACTTATTATTGTTTCTATTTTGTTTAGTTTTATGTTAGTAATATGGATCCTTTTTGGGTAAAACCCTCCTCCAATCTCCACAGATGCGCAACTAAGACTAAATAAATATAGTTTTATTACTAGAAAAGTTTTGGGATCTCTACTAAAACTTCACCGACCCAGAGTGCCATTAAACACCAAAATAATGAGAAGAAAGTTGTGGCTTATCAATATAGAATGATAACAAATTTAATTTTCTTTGCAACAACGACAATAAACTTTACAAACATTTATTCACCTTATCTACAAGACTGTGAATCACCAGTTTGGTACCCCTATCGAATGTCTTCTAAAAAGATAATTAGCCTTCATTAAGAGCCGACGAGTAAGAGGGTTTCTAAGATGACTAAGAAGTTGAATAAAACACAGCCTCCCTTCGCCAAGCAAGGTTAGCAAACATGTGCCGCCGCACCAAGTATGGTCATAACAACGGAATGACAATCGCCTAACCCACCCAAAGATGACATAATACTCGTTAACGTAGCCAGCGTTAACAGTAAACAATAATCCAAAAAATCTTTCACACCTACATGAGAAAATTGGAGCAGCAACAATCTAAAAATAATGCACAATTTACCTGTTGAGCGACTGGCTCCAAAATGCTCTCGATGATCTTCGTGTGAAAGACCGGCATCTTGCTGGTGTAAGCACCTAACTACATGAGATAATAAACACAAATAACACGGTAATCGCACTAAAAAACACACAAAAATAATAAATAACACAACCGAACAACGAGAAAGACAGAAAAATACTGAATGAAATTAGACAGACAGACTGGCTGACTAGAGATGCGCAGTTGTGTTGATACCTATATCGGCTGGTACTTGTCGCAGTGATTAAGATTACTGATAATTTCTTCGTTACGAATTACACGTGAACTGCTAAAAATTTGAGATCAGTTGTTTCAATTAGTTGGTTGGTTGATTGGTATCCACTTTTGTGTACATGGAAATGAGGAAGTACTGAAGATATCAAGGTCATGAGCATTTATATGTATATCAAAAATTCCCACTGTTAGTTTTTGTATTAACTATGTTTAAACAGCTTATAGATATTATGTGAAATAAGTTTTAAATGTCTCTACAAATTGTATCCGATTAAATCTATGGGGCTCACTTGTTCATATATGTAGCCACCAGGCAATAAGGCAATTTCTTATACCTTTTTCCGTGCAATAGAGTTTGAATAAAATAAATAATAGCTAAAGTAAAGGTCACTTTGATCAAAATTAATTTTTACACGATTGCAAAATGTAGTAATATGGTGTTATTTTTATTACTAATATTGACAATGAAACATCTCTATTTTTACGACGTTACATTGAAATGTTGCCAGTATATATTTAATCTACGTAAATAGAAGTTCTGTAAACATCTTTGATACAATCGTGCATTTTAAATCTTTTTTTTTTATCTTATAATATATTTTCAAAAACGAGTAAATAAACAAATAGGTTTTTGTAATAAATTTATTAATAATCTCATATTTATTTTTAAACCTTATTTACTATCAAGTCTTTAAATTACGTGCAATAAGTCGTAAATAATAACGAAATACATACACCCGAATTTTGTAAGATTCCATACATATAGGCAATTGCACTAAAAAATTTATTTTTATAGTAGTTCCATGAAATAATAAATAGAATTGAACACTTTTCAAACTAACAACTAGTTAAACGACTAGGTAAAACTTAATGGTATAAAAGGTCCAAACAGGCACAGCCATCAAGTTATGTAATTTTTTCTTCGAGTCTAAATTACTTTAAAATTTATACATGTGACGATCTGTAGGCAGATTCAAAAATGTATGAATGTTACAATAGTAATGTAAATCTTAGTGGTACAGTATGGGGACAGTTAAGTATTGAGTGCAGACAGTGTTTCAAAAATATTTGCAGATTATTTAAAAAATATCTATATTAAGCTGCGCCTGTTTATATTATATTTAGAAGAAAAGCACAGTACGGTACAGTAAGTAGTTTTTTTAATAGTTCTGAAACGTACCTTGTAAAAGACTTTAATTCAAGTAGTTAACATAAACACGTTAAAAACTAATTTGAATAATAAATGAAATTGACATCTAAATACACTGAAATCATTATTTAGTACAAATTTATTGAAAAAATAGGTAGGTATGGAGGTATTTATAGATAGCTGAAACATAATAAATATTGGGTTTAGACCATTACTGTGCTTATCTTTCAGGGAATAAGTAAACATTACTTACTCAATTGGGAAATCCCAAAATGGTGTGCGTTTAAAATATAATTTTGTGCATTTTACACACATTCGATGTTTGATGTTTTTACATGTAATTATATTAGAGACCCGTTATCGAACTTGTTATTGAAATCATTAGCTTAAAATAGATTTTGATTTCTATTACATTTTACTAAAATTTAACAAAAAAATCAATTTATACATTGATTTCTACATAATTTATTTAACATACGTACCTAACTATTGCATACTTTTAAGTACGTATTCACTAAAATGCATAGATATTTTTTGAAGACTAGGTATATTGCAAATTCTACACATAGCTGAGTGATACCAAAACCAGCATGGCTTTATTTGGTATCAGCTCATTAAAAAATATAGTTAAAGTTTTTTTTAAACACCGCTACTAATTAGTGATTGAGAAAAAATTGAGCTTCAGTCCTAAATATTTCTTTTTCGAATTGACAAAAATGAATTGGTCACATTTCGCTGGCTTCAAAACAAATTCTTAAACCGGTACCTAGATAGTAAATAATAATACATTTCGTAAATCAGACAAATGTTACAAGTACTCGACGATGTCGCATTTGATGGATATATTCGGGCAACTAACGCCATAGCTAAGGTTGAGTCCATGAGGTTGGCTCTTGTGTCTCTCCGTAAGAAGTTTGTGGAAGATAGGCAAAATGGCGCACTCGAACAATTCAGACTCCGAACTCGCTGTGTACATTTTACGCTGTTCCACTGATTCTTGGCGCTTGGAGTCGTTTCTGCTGTAAGTGGCTGACTTGCGCTCCTCGCGAGTGCTTGGAGACCCTAAAAATAAAGAAAATATATATATGAGTACATAAGATACAATACGATATCTGAATCCAATATAAAATGTGACTATCAAGGCTGACTTAAAACATATTGAAACTAATTTCGAGGGAACATCGAATCGACATCCACCCAATACCCAATAAACATTCATGTGATGAATCTAAGTGGTTTTCTGTGTGTGTGCGTAATAAGTATTAACTGTTTCCTTACCAAGGTATAGTATCAGATTATATTATCCAACAATTATTTATCAAGTTTAACGAACCTGTTTTATGCCTAGATGCTACATTTGGACTGCTTTTGTGATGGTCAGGCCTAGGTGCGGTGTGAGAAGCTTGCGTTAAACGTGGCGAATCTCCAACTCCTTTTGCCCTCTTAAGAGGTTCAGCTTCCTGACGTAACCTCTTTGCTGGTGAATCTTGACCTTTTGACACCCTTATCGTGTCAGGGTCAGGTTTCCATGATTCTATTTCCTGGGGCACTTCTGGGAGAGGCTGTTTTCTTGGTATATCATCGTGTTTTCTGGAAGTTTCTATTTTTTCTATTCTCTCTTCTTGGTAAGGTCTTACCTGAAATAATAGTAATAAATAAATAGATATTGGACAGCATCACATACATATCTCTTATTCTGTGGTAAGTAGCTTAAGCACTTGTGTAATAGAAATCAGAAACAACGACGGCATCACAGACCCGAGACAATATAGACAAGTTAGTTACCCATATTGGCCCGACCGGGGATCGAACCCGGGGCCTCAAAGTTAGCGTGACGCCAAAGTCTGGACTACTACGAAAGTCGTCAAAACAGAACATGTTTATTTCACGTATTTATCGTTTATTACACCACACAACGTCTAAGTCTAGTGATTTCAAAATAAATATTTGCACAAATGTTGAATTTTTAAGACTTACTTGAGCTGAAGATTGTCTCCGTTTTGATTGACTTTGATGTGGTGGTGTACTAACTGGCTGTGGGAACTCTGAACCTCGACGCTGTAAAACATATAATCATTACAAGATAAGCTGAAGACGATGATGCCATTTTACAAAATTGGTTAAAATTCACAGTAAGCAAATAAACATGGGTATCCCACTAGTTTAGCAAGATAGTATCACTTAGTAGTTTTGCTTTAGATTCAATTATAATCAATTAAAAACTTACTTTAGATAGTCGATCTGTCATCCTAAGAGTTTCAGCTTCCCGATAGCCTTCAGGTGTACCGCCTCTTGTCGTTCCAGCTGAAAATTATTTTGGAATATACACATGATGTTTTCTATACATTTAATTTTATTAAATCTCTTTTATACAGCAATAACGTACCATAATTTATTGAGGCATTTGAAGCTCTCCTTTCCATAGTTCTATTATCTGTTTCCCTAAAAAATAAAAATATGTGTAATTTTTAAATAATTATCGAATAAGTCAAAACAATTTCTCATAAGTGTATGAGTTTATTAAGGAACAAATTCAACATCAAGGTTTGATTTCTTTTAGTGCATGCACGTAAACATTTCTTTATAAACGTAAAAAGTTTTTCTAAACTTTTTGCATGTTGTGTTCGCCTTAAAAGTTTGTTACATTTAAGTAATAATAATAATAATAATCAGTTTATTGCTCAGACACATTAAAAAACAAATACAGAATGCAATTATTTAAAAGTAAAAATTTGAGCAAAAGGCAATGGCTCAGCTTATGCTGACGCAGGACAGAGATCATGCGAAGCGCTGATTTTCAGCCATGCCTTCCTCTCGAGGTGGTAGGTGAGAGGCATGCGGGTATGAGGGCCACTAAAAGCTAATAAGTAGTTTCATAGTTATAATAAGATTTATAATTATTGATTTAATGTAAACAAACGCTGGAGAACCTAAATAAATAAATATCTACCTGTGATGATGTGGAGACGATTGTTGCCTACTCTTTTCAGAAACACTTCTTTGCATTGGAGAATGATGGTGGCTTGTAGCTGTGAAAATCAATCATAATTTTAGAGTTTTACAACGAATAGAGGATTCTAGGGTATGTAATTTTCTTGTGAAAAGTAATTGATGCACTTACTTAATTTACTAATAGTATTTTAACAAATTATTTTAAATAGAATAACACATACCTGGAGGTGATTTTTGACACGTATATTGGAAAGTATTCGTATCCCATAGATCACTCTGTACGACTATGAAGTTCTCTTTCTTCTTTCTTTCTGAATCTCTTCTTTGACCTTAAAAAAATCACATTTTTAACATTCATATGTTATGCATGGTAGTTTTTGTAAAATTTTCTGGCATCCTTTTTCTCCGGCCGCTAGTGTTGTAACTGTTGTTTGTTAGTTGTGTAAAATCATTTTTGTTCGGGGAATTAGTTCAATAATTTGGGTTAAGTATCCACTTAAAATATTAAATCAACGATAGATACCTATGCCTTCTTTCACATTAACAGTAGGTAAGTTTTTGGTACCCATTAAACCTTATATTTTTTATTGTATTTATTTTCAGTACAAACTACCACAACTAATGATTACCGTATGTATGAGCCCATTTTGTTTTAGATATTATAAAGGTAGGTTGTGTTTAACTAAAAATGCACAATTTTACTACAAACTCCAGATGGAATGTTCTTTATTAAGTAAGAAAAACTTGGGGAGGCATACAGTCAAAAGTACGTCAGACTTAATTGTATACTTTAGATTTTGTTCTTTAAAAACGTACGCATAAGAACTATTATCAAATCGCAAGTATTTTACCGAGAAGTACGGACAACGGCACGTCAATGTAAATACTTGCAGATTAATATAGCTCTTATCCCAACAACATAAGGGCAATGCAAAGTACAAAAAAAACAAGAAAGGAAAACTTACATGATTTTCTCCTTTCCGTCGATGAATAGTCAAAGTCTGTGTCCAGTATGTCCTCTGGCTCTTGCTTAGGAAGAGCAGGAGGAGGGTCTCTCTCCTGACCTGAAAAGTTAGTTGCCTGGTTCGATCAGAGCTCCCGAACGGTGCCCCTGGAGTGCCATGCGGAGGGACCTTACAGTGTGATTGCATTTCTCTAAGATTCATTTGGCAGTATCTGTTGCCTGCAACTTCGCCTCGCGAATAAAATAGCCTTGAACCAGTGGCGTAACAGAATATCTAGAAGAGGCCGCCGATCAGTGGAGAAACCAAAATTCCCTACTGCCAATTGACCAATTACGTTGGGGTAAAGTTCAAATTGTTGAAAGCTGATAAAAAATGGTAACAGGGTGCCCTAGCCAACTAATTTGCAACGGGCCACAAACGGTAAAGTAATGCCACTGCCCATAATTTAATCTCGTTTGCAATTTCTCTTCCTAACAAATATTCAAATCCGTCCAGTGGTTTTTGCGTGAAATACCTAATAGCAAACATACATCCAGACTACAGATTTAATGTTATTACATCTGTGTCCTTATTTTATTATATCTGTGATCCAGACACATCCATAATTTCTTAAAAACTTTCACATTTATAATATTACTTAGATAAGGTGGAGATTCCAAGTCCTGCTCCATGAAGACATGTATACCCAACTAGCCAAGAAGGTACAAAGGTCTTACTTAACCTTCGTACGTGGATTACATCAATGACGTCTCTTCATTACTTCATTAGCATAATCAACCCACCTATAACCTTCCTCTCCAACCCTGGCGGGGGCTCCAAGTCATCCTGGTCTACAGAGACATGCATCAGGTCAGTGAGCAGCGCTCCCTGGCTGACGCTGGACATCCGCCTGTGGCCTCGAGGACCTGACTTATGCTCTCTGGACGGAGTCGTCTTGGTCACAGAGTCTTGGGTCTTGACTATCTTCTTCTGCTGTTCTGGAGTCTGTAAAGATGAAACATTAAATGTTAATGTTTCATTCTTACTTAATGGCTCCTCTGATTGTGATTTACGTAAGCTAAAATATATTACTTTCACATAATATATTTCAAAAACAACCAAACTGAAACTTCGGGACGAGCCGTAGGTACGCGAAAATATAATTGTGTTTTGACTGGTTTTCACATTAATATGTTTCGTATGTAAGTAAATGGTACAAGAGTTATACATGAGGCATTACTATCACTCGTGGTTAGGGTTGCCAACATTTCATCAGCGAAATATAGTATATTCCAAAATAAGGTGTAAAAAAAATATAGTACATTTAAAAAAATATAGTATTTTATGGGAAAAACAAAAAAGAGACAAATATATATTTGTTAATTATTTATTTTTATAAAAACTATTTGGATATTATTTGGTTGTTAGTTTTTTCGGTGTTGAAAATATAGTATTTTTACGTACTATGTATATTTTTTCAACAGTATATAGTACGCAGACCCGAAATATAGTACAATACTATATATTATAGTACGGTTGGCAACCCTACTCGTGGTAGCTCTAGTTTCATTTAATATAATAAGGTCCTTACCTTAATAACTTTTGGGGGTGCAGCTTTGATATACATGGGCTCTTGGACTTTGGCTGGCATCGATTTGGCGGTGGGGGTGTCACTAGGTTTCAAGGCAGAGATGGTCTTCGCTTCAGCTTTTGCTGGTTCAGGCTGTTTGGACTTGGGGATGGGATCTGAATCCTGGGGGTGAGAGTGTGCTTGGTTATTTGTACGGCCATTTAAAAAACATGGTCTTTAATTTAGACATAAGAACGATACTTGTTGAAAATTTAAAAGATTTCAAGGGATAATCACCGTAATTACTCTATGCTGTTCAAATGTCATTCAATCATAGGTTAATAGACCATATTATTTTGGCCTAAACATACGTGCTTCCTAAAGTAATGTTGGTTTGGCGGTGAGGATAATATGAGGGTAGTCAATTACGGATTATATTTGATAGGTAGGTGCATATCCAAATACTACGGCACCCATAAGTTACTAAAACTAAGGACGCAGAAAGGAAAAGGATCTGTTTTTGTTATTAACTTATTTCTCTTAAGAATAGAGATTTGGAAAAAAACTTCAAGTAAACAAGTGGCCTTGTTTTCTTCTATTAGCATAGGACTTAATTTAAGAGAGGTAGGGCATAGCGATTTATCGCTCGAACTGCAGCAGCCCGACTAGTGAAATACCTCCACCTTACAAAAGACCGCAGCCAAATAACAATCACTTCTGTGTTGTTGTGTTCCTGCGTGTGAGTAAGGTTTCCAGAGCTCCTGGGGGTTGCTACATTAGTAACAGGAGTCAAGCCTTCAAGGTAAGGACGACACGTCCAGTGACAGATTTATTATGCTGTACTTGTCGCCCTTGAGCTAGGACCTCATCACCACTTAACATCAGGTGGAGTGAGGTCAATATTAAAGTGCAATAAAAAAAAAATCTACTGGTCCCAAATAGAATGCTGATAATAATGTGTGTATTAGGAGTTTCACGATTTTGAATCAGTCTATTTTGACTTATTACGATTTTTTGAGTCCTCTACATTCTTAAATTCTTATACCAGCACCCTCGTCCTCATCACAGCATACCTCATTTCTAACTACCTCGGTCGACCACCCGTAAGGTAGTTTCGCCAGCTGGTCTTTCTCGGGCACAGCTTTCGAAGCCGGTGGGCTGGTGTAGTCTAGATGGTTCTTGAAGGACACGTTTTTCGTTTGTTCCTTCTTCGGTTCTTTGGGTGGCGCCTCTTTGATAGGCTCTGGAGGTGCTGTAGGTTTAGGTCTAGAACAAAATTAAGAAAGAGTACTTAAGCTATCCAGACCCATGCTCTTTGAATGTAGAGTAACCATGGGTTCCTCTAAATACCTAAACCCACAGAAATGATTTCCGAGACGATCAGATAGATATACTTTACTGCACAGGAAATTTGTTTAACCGACATATTGAAGCACTATTTAAGTGGTCCTATTGCAAGAAAGCAATCTATTCCAGACAACTTTTAGGTTTAATCATAAAGGGATGAATGATAGCAATCTGTAGGGACCCGTAACCCTGTTAAGAATACTTAGGCTAGACATGTAAGTGCTGTCAACAGCATACGATAAATACTTGTTCAATATTAGTTCTTATGCCCAAGACATAAGGGTGGTGCAAGCCTAAGTGCTTTTGACTGTAAATGACGCTGGTAGGGTCCATGTATTTGTGATTAAGAATATGCGTACGGATCCAAACTACGTGTCATGCCCAGATAAGCAAATATCAGTTCAGTCAAATGTATCACAAAATATTCGGTAGGTACTTAATACAAATACCGTACCTACCTCTTAAATCATTTACCATTAAACATCCGACAAGAGACAAATAAAATAATTTACAAAAAGAAAGTGCACAGGTACCTCTTGGCACAATTACGTTAATATTTATGTTAAACCCTGATCGCGCAGACAAACTGTGTGTACAATTTTGTGGGACTCTGTTTATTTTATAAACTTATTTGTTTTGTTCAATAAATATATAAATTAAGTACCTACATATAAATTCTCATTCCAATGGTAAAGACCTTAAGCTATCATTGTTTTAAGGCTTACTTTTCAACTGCTGAATGCGTCTGGTTCTGCAGATTAATGTATTCGGCCTCCGCTCCGGCTGAGGCACTGAGGCTGCAAACTGATGTTATATCACTGGTTTCTGAAATTGAATTGGATAGTAATTAGAGTGACACCTGGGTAAAATACGACTCAAACCTGTTTAGGATTTTATCGAGCTCTTAGCTAATGTAAAAATTGATAAAATCGCTGCCGATTGGCTGAAAATACGAGTACGGTGTGCTATCACCCAAATGAGAAATTTGACGCATTGCGTGTGCTAGTGGGAATAGCCACAGATGGATTGTGCTTGAGGCAAAACAGGCTAGGAGCGTGTGCTTCCTTGGGGCTACAAACTAATTGATTTGATGTATTTTTTTTAAAGACCTGTACATATTGTCTGCGGGCGCTACCAACTTTTTCTAATTCTATTTAAAGCATGTTCTATTCTATTTAGACCTAATAACATCCAAACTTAATATGAACAGTCCTAGATCTTACCAGGGTGGCTGATGTTTTCCTTCGTAACCGGTAGTCTAGTGCGCTGCGTGGCAGGAGACCGTGAGTCGCGCGTGGTGGAAGATTCTGACCCAGCGTCACTACCGAGTTTGCTTAGTAGAATCTGAGGACAATATGAACCAACTATAATGAGGATACCTGGGTCCTAACCACAGTATTTCTGGTCTAATACAAAATTTGATTTGCTTTGTCTAGCAACGGGGTCTTGGAGCGAGAAACGATACCGAAAGTTGAACAATGTACGTTGCGGTTCTTTCTTGGAGTTTATATCACAGCTCTGCATGTCATGACTCATGATTATATTTTAAGCTAAAATCTGTCTGGTTTCTTCGTAGACGATGAGTTCATCTTTTAGATAGATGGTTAAACTTTATGGCCCAAACATTACAGAAATTGATTATAGTTCAATTTAGGCGGTCTAGTCGCTAGACGCGATCTTCCAGACTACCTTTAGGCAGAGGAAACAGTGGATGATGAGATATGAGATCGGACATGTGTATTCATTTCATTTGTAATAGGATGCCCACATTGGAGACTTAAACATTTGCGGTATTCAAACTACTTTTATATACCTGCAATTCGTTTTCTTTAGCCTGCAGAGTGCGCCTATACCGGTTGTTGTACTGCCGCAGCTCTTTCAGCCTTCTCTCCAGTTCTGGGCCCGGGGACCTGCACTCGTGGGTCGAAGCTGGTCGCAGGGTGGCCCTAATCCTGCTGGGCGCTGCTCCAGGCTGGCCGTTGCGACGGAGCTCTAGCAGCTGCGTATATAGGATACATTAATGACAGCAAACAAACGGACTCCTTAGAAGATCATCCGAAAAGTGGCGGGTCCAATATGGACCCGCAAAGCGAAAGATTTAAGTGGACATCTTTAGAGGAGGACTGTGTCGAAAGAAAAGCTGAAATGTAGAAACGACCGTTTACCGATATAGATAAGTAACTGCTATGAAGAAAGCATATTATTATTTGTAAGAAAAAATGTAAAACGTTGTAAAAATTAATTCAGCAACAAAGGCTATTTTTTTTTAATGACGGCCTCTGTTGAGATGCTAGCGGGCGGGTGATATGTGAGGTCCTGGGTTCGATTGCAGGTTGCTGTTGCCCGCGACGCGTAGGGGCTATTTCCGGATAAACACTAACGTTTAAGTTGATATATAGATACATATTCAACTCCATTCAAATACCTTTATTCGTTTTTAATTGAAAATATTCAACCATCCATCCATGTCGGGATAAAATGTAGTACCCTATAAGTTATTGTATTATGTCATGTATCAGTTTTTATCTCCCATGTTTCATTCGGCTCCTTTCAGTAGTAGTTTATGCGTGAAAGAGCAAGCAAACATCCATACATAAATACATAAATGTTCACCTCCGAATATTCGTAGAATTTTAATACGGAAGTTTGTTATTTATATAAAGTTACTACATTAATGACTATTATTAATATTACGAGTAATAAAAGCTGCCTTATACTTATGGCCCACTTTAGAATAAGGACGTAGGTAGACGGTATTGTATTGTACCAAGTTCGTAGTATTGTAGTTGTTACGCACCTTTGGCACAAACACCAAACACAGTGTAGCTGTAGTGCAGAATATGATGAAAATGGCGATGAGAACAAACAGAGCATCCTTGTGGTCAGATAACACCTGCAAAGAGAAAATATGTCTATAACAGGGAAGTCCGGGAGAGTTGAACCACTTTTTGTATAAAATAGCATAATTACTTGCATATTGGGTTTAGAGAATCGATGGCTAATGGGAATGAAAATTGGGAAATTATTGCTTAGTTTTGCTGTGCCTCTTTCGTAAAAATGAAACCATGCAATAACTTATTAAAAACCTACTTAACTACAATTTTAATAACTTTCTATGCCTAAATAATATCACATAATAACCAAAGAGGCAGTCGAGGTAATTTTCATTCCCATTTGCCACCGGTGGCTATCCTTGTGGTGGCAAGTGGGAATAAACGGGACAGCCGTTACTACTGGACTATTAGACAGTTTAATTGACATGAACTAAAGAAGTTAATTTATTTATTTATTGCTTTAGCTTCGCTGTACGATTGGTCTATTCGTAAATAATGAAACCATGCAATAACTTGTTAAAAACCAAAATGAGTAAAATTTTAAGAACTTCCAATGCCTAAATGATTCATCTAAGAAGGGGCAGGTGAGGTAATTTTCATTCCCATTTGCCACCGGTGGCTATCCTTGTGGAAATAGACGCGGTAACCGTTACTACTGGACTATTAAACGTTTAATTGACATGAACTAAAGAAGTCAATTAATTTATTTATTGCTTTAGCTTCGCTGTACATTGCTATCTCTTTCGTAAATAATGACACTGCAATAACTAGTCAAAAACCTAAATAACTCCAATTTTAAGAACGTCCTATACATAAATGATTTCGTCTAATAATGGGCAGGTGAGTATTTTCATTCCCATTTGCGACCGGTGACTATCCTTGTGGGGGCAAGTGGGAATAGACGGGGCAACCGTTACTGGACTATTGAACCTGAACTGAAGAAGTAAATTTATTTATTACCAGAGCGATAGCCGCACCCATGATGCACATGATGAGCACGTTGTAGACCGACAGGCCGATGTGCTTGGAGTCGTTCAAGGCAGGGATGGAGACGTGCCGCGTCTCCCAAGCAAGGAACGCGCCGAATACCTGACGAGATACAACGTAAATTAATAGATGTAATACCAAATAAGGAATATTTATATGTAATTTTTATATTACACTTCAAGATTGTCCTCATCCCACCTGATGTTAAGTGGTAATGAGTTCCTAGCTTAAGGGCGAAAAGTATAGCATAGTCAAACTGTTACTAGACTTGTCGCCCTTACCTTGAAGGCCCCTGCTACTAATGTAGCACCCCCCAGGAGCTCTGGAAACCTTACTCACACGCAGGAACACAACAACACAGAAGTGATTGTTATTTGGCTGCGGTCTTCTGTAAGGTGGAGGTATTTCACCAGTCGGGCTCACGCACGAAGGGCTCCGTACTATTCTCTATTAAAGAGAGATTTTTTAGCAACATTTTGTCTAATGTTGACATTAGATACAACGTTGCTAAAAAGATCACGTTTGATGCATGGGAGCCCCCTTGTATTACTAAATTATTTTGTATTTTTTAAGTAATTATTTAACAAAAATGCCGCGAATATTTCAGGTGTTTAACAATAGTTTTTTTTTATCAAGCAAAAATTTGCAAAAAATCACGTTTATTGTATGGGAGCCCGTCGTGTTTGAATCAACAAATAAACAAATACTGTTGATGATGATACAGCGCACAAAAGTTCGGTAGATGGTGTGTTTACGTCACTATTTCGTAAAACTGTACTATGAAGTGAAGTTGCGCTTAATTTAAACGCAATCAGGTAATCTTAATTTACACAATCAAAGAAACTATGTGTCTTTAAATATTTTGGGTAATCTTTTTTTAACCGACTTAAAAAAAAGGAGGAGGTTTTCAATTTGACCATATATATTTTTTTGTCGACTCGTCAGAAATTTTTTGTTGTATTCTACTGTCACTCCTATGAACTTACCAGCAAAAGTCCTTTGTACGCGTAGATGATTCCAATGAATATGGTCATCCGTTCAGACTGGCAGTATTCGTTCTCCTGGACTATCACAATGTCTTCACTGCTCGGATGGGGCTGTAGCATAAACAAGCGAGATTTGTAAATCATGAGCACCATATAGAAACTTATTTAAAATATTAAGAGAGTATAAAAATACTTACATAAGGCTCCATCTGTTTAGTGGCTCGGTAAAATGGATCAGAGACTTGCCAAGTGGTCATGATGGCGAGATCGATAGCCAATAGAACGCCCACCACCATAAAGAGTTGGTAATCTTTAATCACCTGAAAATGATAGATTATTTTCATATTAATCAAAGATGATATAAGGTCAATTATTGACTTTTAAAAGACAAGAGTGTGATAACAGTACCCGGCGATCATAGTCACAATTTAAGTTATTTGGATGATCGCAAGACCCACAGGGATGAGGACTGTGTAAAAAAAATATATGATTCTATTTAGTTAACTAGTTAATTTACTTCAACATATAAACAAAAATTGATACAGTGCAGCAAAGCAAAGTAATCAAAGTTCAGTGAAAGGATGGGTTTACGTAACTAAATCGTATAAACTGTGCGAATAAGTGATATATCTATACTTATAATAAATCTGTATAGAGGTCAATTCTGTACATGAAATATATTTTCAAAATAACTATCAGGGGGTGATTAGTGATCGATACTGATGCCAAAAATGCAATCAGTAAAATTTTTGTCTGTCTGTCTGTCTGTCTGTCTGTCTGTATGTTCCTTATAGAAACAAAAACTACTCGACGGATTTTAACGAAACTTGGTACAATTATTCTTCATACTTCTGGGCAGGTTATAGTATACTTTTCATTACGCTACGATCAATAGGAGCAGAGTAGTGAAGGGAAATGTTGGGAAAACGGGAGAAGTTACTCCATTTTTTAAGCTTCCGTCGCGTGTGCAGCCTTAATGGTTAAAGTTACATAGAAATTATGTATGACAGAAATATTTTACATAAAATTGACTAAAAAATATCCCGCAACAGCATATGTCTATCTTTTATGGTTGACTCACAATAACACGTGTAACTCCTGATAGCTTAGCAGTTCGGAGCATTCTGATTATATTTGTTTACTCTTACGTTTATAATACTCTCATTCATCCCTAATTTAAAAAAGTTATCATTATTACCTATTCAATAAAAAAAGAATCATAGAAATCGGTATAGAAACACCAAACTTATACATGAAATAAGCCATCGCGCCGTCGCACGTGAATACTGAATCATGCTATAAGGATTATTTTTGTGTAACGGTTGCCGCGCTCGACACGGGTCGCGGCGGCGGTAGGGTATAAAAAGGCGGGAGGTCCGAGAGCGAGCTTGGAAATAGGGATAAAACCGACCACGAAAGTATGTAGCCCACGCGAACGAAGTCGCTGGCACGGCTAGTAGATAATATAAAAGAAAAAATATGTGTTTTATATTTTTTTATTAACAACTGATAAATCATATATTGTTTTAGTCATCCCTATGACTGATATTGTAATGAATACTTTATTATATACGTAAACAATTTAAAGAGGTATCCTCACCTTTTTATTGAGCTTCACATCAGTGAAAATAGAGTGAACACGCCAGGTCTTGGAGAACATAGCCCCGAAGGCAAGGCTGAAGCCAGCCATGAGTAGCCAAGCTCTTGCAGTGCAGATGTACGGGAACGCAGCTGTGGACACCAGGGTGGCAACACCAAAGTCAGTGAATCAGCTTTACACGAAATTCGGCAAGGAATGTGTATGATACAAGTGCCTGTTCAAGTGTGTGGTTGCTGGTTAAAAGTAATTTTTAAACTCCATTCATTATTTACAGTTTTATATCATGCTTCATGTATTTGGCAAATAAATATATCAAAAACCATTTCGTGGAGAAAGAAAAATTCAAAACAAGCATCGTTCCTTTCGTCAATCCTCTCGAAGACGAAAACAAAGGCGCAAACGAAAAATAATTTACGTTATATTAAGCTGAATTTCACATACCCAAGCGTTACGAAGATGATCAAGCTATAAAAATACATGAAATCGTCACATACCATCGAACCACAAAAGCTTCGCGACTGAAGCCAAAGGAATCAAAGAAACCAAAACTTGGAAACATGCTGTCGACTCCTGTGACCTAGAAAACGGCCTAGGTCTTTCTCAGAATCAAGGAGCTAGTCTAAGAGAGGGTTTAGTTCCCAAAATTTGGTCAATGGGATCCACATCGAAGGGTTAAGCTCAAGCCGGGGATTCAGGAACAGGCTCTTTACCTCCGTGTGGTGTTTCCTGAGAAAGACCTAAGAATACATGAACTGGATGAGATCAAATGACATAACGCGTGATCGATGAAGTGCTAGCGACATGCCGATCGATGTGCATGGTTTTAGAATTTTGATTTAGTTTGTTTCTTTAAGTTATTTATTTATGAAATGGACAACTGATTGTGATCTTGCCTTAACTATTATAAAAGTACAATAGACTGAACCCTCTTTACCCCTCTTGCAAATTATGTACCTCTCTATCTTAATTGTAAATTAAGGAAGCATTTTTCAAATGTACTGTTTATAAAGTGTAATTTATATTACTCGTACCGTTGTGAACAGATTCACTAATACACACCATTAAAATTGTATGTTAGTATATGTTTTCACAATACTTACATTTTGCAGGGTTAAAAAAGTAGGTTTAAACTATTTCGTTTCCAAAAGTAACACGAAATAATATTAAAAAATAACACAATCAAGTAATTAAAACTGTATAAAATATGCAAAGCAAAATAAGTGGATCTTTTAACAAAAGCCAGCTCTGTATTTTCCAGAAAGGACCTGTTAACACAAGATCAGAACCAGGAGAACGTTCATAAGAACAGCTATTTTAATGCAATGATATCATGAGTTACCTTCCATCCGACAAGAAAGAGAGAACATAGAGATATTGATGACAATGCGATTAGGATCACAACATATTCAACGCCAAGAGAGCTAAGGGGGGTACGTACCGATGCTACTCAGGCTGGAGTCCAGGCCGAGGAATATCACGCTGAGATAGTTGAGGATGCATCCGACGATGATCAGGTTATTGAGGTGAGGTGACGACATTTTGATGTACCTGGAAATCATTGAAACAAAAACTGTGATATTTTCACTTATTTGCATATAACTGGATAGATAGATAGAAAATTAAAAGGGCTAATTTTCTTATGTTCTAATGTGCTTTCAAAGAAATCCGCTCTCAAGGTACAGGGCGCTTGATGGATATTTTTATGGATTGGTGAAATTAATTAAACACTGATTTCTTGTACTTCATAATGATTAGCTTCAAAACACACGGTTTAGCAAATAGTTAACAACCATAAGAGTCGCAAGTGCTTCCAAGTAGAATAAATATCATTTTCCGTTCTCGTCCTTTGTAGGGGTTTTCTCTGTCCCAACAGAGAATGGGGTTTGGTTGATTCTCTAAGGGAGTACTGTATCGGAATACAAAAGACTTATAATGGAAATATTAATGCTCGCACTTGTAGAGTAAATAGCACGGTAATTTTTATATACACTCTCTCTTCGACAGCCATTATCATACAAACTCAGCCAAAAGGCATTGAGACAATCATTAAACATTTATGTAGTAGAGTAGCCGCATTTATTTCTTACCTCTGGTTCCTGTAGTGGATGTTCATAGCAAGGAAAGCTGTAGCCAGCAAGATCCCAAGGATGGAGCATGAGACCAGGACCGAGTATATGGTGATGTTGACTTGCGTGTGCTCGATCAGGCGAAGGGTGCGGTCTTTCGGCGGGTTCCTAAAGAAAATATACAGTTGTCTTACTAGCTTTGGAACTATTTAACGGGAAGGCGTCAGCAACCCTAAAGCTGTATTTTGCAGCTAAGGTTCGTCTGTGGTTGGACGAAAACATTTAAGACGCTGACTTCAGAATTTTTGTTAACAATGTATTTCTGTCTAAAGAGGCTACTAAAAGTGCTTCCGGAGTCAGGAAAGTGTGTGAAACGGTTAAAAACGAAGACGAGCTTTACTCAAGTTTAGATCCTGCAACTTTTGAATCATCATTAACAATCTTGCTTATGACTTACTTGCCAATCCATTTAAAGGCCTCTTCTTTGACATCCAGAAGGTCCCTTTCAGCGCAGTATTCGCCGACTTTAACCTCGCCAACTTGATCTCCTTGGAACTGTTTCAACAATATGGACGCTTTTCGCTCGTTGTTGTAAAAACGGACGGGACCCTATAAAAACAAAGAATTAAAAATGATAGCTGAACAATAGCTGAATCATCAAGCAGATCTCTTTTTCTGTCTCTACGATCATATCTTTCTTATAATTCATCCTACATGACACACGGCTATTGCCAGGTGGTGCCGGACGAGAACAGCACCACTCCCTCTCGTTCCGTGGATGTCGTAGAAAGTGGAACACCGAAAGTTGGACAGCAGTGTCATTCTACGCGCTGGCAAGACACTGCGATGGATTATGTCAGAACCCACAAACTGAAGACGCACAGCCGAAAATGCCTTAAGGCCGAGAGTTGTGGAAGTCTTGTAGACTATGTTATGAAGTTCCATAAAGAGTTCTTTCGGCTAAAATGATGACATCTTAACATATTCGCTAATAAGTAAGACCAAGGCTACTTACAGTGACTCCCTCAAAAGTGACATTGCTCAATGCATCCAGGAACAGCTGCTCCCATTCTTTATCGCGATACCTAAAGTCTTGGACTGTCTTCTCCTTGTATTTTAGCTTTACACGTTGGGCTACTGTCTGTATTGCTAATGCCATTGCCCAAATACCTGAAAGAGATAAAAATCTGCTGAATTAAGTCTTCAATGCAAGATACCTAATGATTCTTAAGTTTAACATCGTTGATTTAAAAACGTTGCCTTTTAATAGGTGATTGTTAAGACTTACCATCGTAGGTGTAACCATGGAATCGCGAATACTCCACGCCTCTTCTTCTATCATATTCGACCTGATAGTCTTTTGCTGTCTGAAATTAATGAATAGCAATAATGAGTGAGCATTGATCTAGTAGGCGATATTAAGTAAGTACCTACTAACTAAAAATGTATTGAATACTGTAGTAGCGTTATCAAAGATTTTGTTGATCTACAGTTGCCATTTTTATTTATTTATTTATTTAGGACAACCAACAAATCTTACACTAAAAAATAACATTACATACAAACTTGAAATAAAGTCTAAGTGCAGATTTATTTACAGGCTGCCACGACTTGCAAATGTGAGGTAATTAATTTCAGACAAAGTTAATTACCTTTTAAAATAATCTAGTAAATATTTTTTAAATTTATAAAGGCTATCTGAAAAGATGTCGACACCGATGAAAACTGAACACTGAAAAGATGTCGTTAAAATCCAAATAGGCCTCAAGTGTCACATAATAGACCATTAGAATTTAAAACTTATGTGACTGAGTTAAATAAGTTAACAGGTCAAAACGCAACAACATTTTCTTAACTGTTTCCGTTAACTTATTTCCAATGTTTAAAATGGAGTGCGTGAATTCTATATTAAGTGACTGAGATCAGTCATTTTTGACATAATCACACGCGTGCAGCCACTGAACGAAAGAATGTTTAAAGCCATGTTTTGCTGGTGTCATGTTTTAGGTCGTTGCGCATCTAAGTATAAAACTAATATCAAAGGTTGAATAAGGAAACTCTATACTCACTATTCCAGACACAGTCATCTCGCCTGTAGTGGACAGTGGCAGTAAATCAGTGAGTATGGTGGTGTCCAACGCAGTGGACAGGTCTCTCTTAGAGCACGGAGCGCGTCGCAACCACCACTTGTTACTGTACGTGCCCAGGAGCAACCACGTGTACGCCCGCCCGTACATCTCCAGGCTGGAAATATAACATTTAGTTATAAACAATTTAGTTACAAAAAAATCAAATAAGGGCTAAGAGCCTTCTGCTCTTAGTTATGCACAAAGTAACTTCTGTGTACCTGACTTATTACATGACCACATACCGGTGTACTAACGCAAATTTCAAGGTGGAGACCATGAAATTAGTATGCGGACTATTTGTGGAAAAAAATCGTGCACGTTCTTTTTGGGAAATCTGTCACCAACCCCTTAAAAGAAGGGGAAAAAATTTTAAATGACATTCTAGATTAACATGATAGGATTCTTTTTATCCCGAAATGACGCGAGCAAAGTCGCTAATATTAGCTATACTCTGCAGATAACCATCGGAAACGAATATAGCTTTTCTCGATATCCACTATTTCCTCTACCTAAAGGTTGTCTGGAAGAGATTGCTTTCGAACTACAACAGGCCTAACATGCGCAATAAATTTATCATATAAAACGACAAAATTTCGATACTATTGATTGGCATTGAACACCGCACTTGTATTTTCGGCCAATCAGCAGCTGACTCACTGATTTCAATCGATTTTGATGTTTGTTAAGAGCGCGATAAAATTTAGTCGCGTGACGCATGCTAGGCCTGTAAGACCACCTAAATTGTACTTGAATATGTCTGTAAAACCGATTTCTGTACACTTTTCATAAATATACAGAAATAAATTGTCTATCTTTCTATAGCTTACTTGTAAGCCTCGCAGAAGATCTTCACCGCCCAAGTCTCGTTGAAGTTCCCGAGGATGATGCGGACGTCTTTCTCCTTCAGCTTGGAGAGTGCCGTCCGCACTTCGGTCGCGAAACTTTGCGTTTCCTCTATCAGGATGCCCTTTGCGTCCAAATCAGCTAGGAGGCGGTTGTGGGCCTGTGATATGATTACAGAAGAGTTAGTACAGTAGCCCTACTGTCACAAATTAAACGAATTAACAAAAGGTTTCGGTTTTGAAGAATTATCTTATTTTTTACTATGTTGTAGTTCTGAAGAATAAGTACCGTATCAGCATAATTAAATATTTGTGAAAGGTTTACCTCATCAGAAAATCTTACCAGAGCGTATCTCGGCTCGTTCTGGTAGATGGTGCCGACCCTGGTCCAGTTGAAGTGCTGCAGCAGCCGGATGCGGGGCAGGTTGAACGCGTTCTCAGAGGGCACGATGCGGAAGAAGTTCGGGAACGCCTCCTTCGTGAACATGGGATGGGTGTCCGCGTACGATAGCTGGGTGAGAGGGTAAATTTAATTAAAATAGCAATTTGGTAACGTAACCTTCTTAGGACCCACATTCTTTAGTAACTCTGTAAGGAAATCAGGAAAGGAACAACAGAGCTATACTTGATGGAGTCAGTATATGATGATGAATGAGTTGAAATTTTAATCACAGCCTAATTAAATAGATGGTATGGTAACGTATAAGTCTTCGTGTCAAATGGGTGTATTTTTGTGGTAAGTACTCATAATATTGTTTGTTGTATTTGAAAATAAACTGCCAGCGTTCCACCCTGGTTGCACGGCTACATTTACACCTTAGGTTACAATAGTAAGAAATTCTTACTAAGAATATCCCGCCATATATCGGTCGCCAGAGCCTCGTTGTGTACCATGAGGTTGACGGCTGGGATTGCCTCGTTCCCGCTCTCTCTTGCAATAAATTAGATTTAGAAAATGTAAAAAGTTATCTGAGCAGCGAATATAGTACCATGCCGATCAGTAAATTATAGTTCAGTTGGACGAGGTATACGTGAAAATCATGGATTCAAGTCACACACTGCGGGAAGATGTAAAATTTTTCCGTTTCTGTAAATCAAATGCTCATCATACCTGAGTCAAGTGCCAATGTTTCGAAGCCTTCGCGATGGGGTCGGTGACGTGCGTGCATGCGGCTCCGAACAGCATCAGCTTGTGGGGTCCGCTGTGCATCATGTCGAAGAAGGACTTCACGCCCACTGCTGCGTTACACTGTCACGGAGAGTCAAGATAAATATCAGACAGCATAACAAACTCGAACTTATCCCAAAATAGATAAGTTATGGTAAATACATAGCAGCGGCTTTAGGGAGTGGTTAAGGGCTTCCCCGAAAGTCCGGAAGATGAAAAAGGCCAAGTGCAACCATCATTAGTCTGTTAGGAAAAACAGGGGGTGGCAATCAGAGCTACTGTTTTCTCTTCTTGCTTCTTTCTTCAGTTATTTCCTCAACTAAACTATTAAGCTTCTTGCCGGTATTTTTTGGAAAAGAGGACCTCAGTGTTACCGGCCAATGGAGCTGCACAGTATATTTTGAGCCCGCAAAATTCGAAGCAACGGCTTACACGAGAAGACAATTTGTTGACCAGTTTGTTTGTTATATGACTGAGTATGACATATGACAAGTCTCCTTACCTCAGTGTCATTCCACCACATGTGCAGTCGATAGTTCCTGAGCACGGAGTCATGCTCGTTGACGTGGTCCAGCGCCAGCTTCACGCTGGGCATCACCCCGCGACCTACGGTAGTGTTCACGGGATAATGAGAAACTAGTTCTAGAATCATACTGACATTAATGGCCTTGCAAAGGCGTAGCGTGGATTTTTGCTGAACAACGAATACCCAGAGAGAGAACATACCCAAATGTTCATCTCACATCCTGGACGGGGATCGAACCCTTGATCCAACAGTCAGAAGCACTCATTGTTCCGTCGAATAAAGCTCAAGTTTTTGGTAAATAAACACATTATTATTATTTAATTTAGTATATTTCAGTCAGACTGTATAGTGTAGGTTCTGTGTGTAGAAGTAGTGGATGGATTCCGGGATAAGACTCCCACAACTGTCTTCTAACTCGGGAAAGGGTCAAGTTGGCTCAGGAGACATGAATATCATGATAATATTATGTCTCAAACTCAAACTCAAATATTTCTTTATTCAAGTAGGTTACATTAACACTTTTAAATCGTCATTGAATACAATGCAAAGTGATTCTACTTCCGGTTCGGAACCTATATCTAACGAGAAGACACCGGTAAGAAACTGTCTGCACTGAATATCATAGAAAGCGATTTTGTCTATTTGGCATTGGATACAAGATATAATAAGGACAGAAAGCTATCCATCTCCATCAAGAAACGGAATTAACATCACACGTTTCTCTCCAAAGTTACGGCTCCCTAAGGTCAAGTTTGTCGTTACTTATTCATAGTTCGGCCGAAACATCATATACAATTTAAACATTCCCCAGAAAATAACCGAGCCAGAAAGTTTTTCCCATTAGATTAATAGGAAAGTAGATTCGTTGGAATCTAACAATCCAACTGCTGCTTATTTAATTGATTTGGTAAAAATACATTGTCATGTGAAAAAACATTTACCGAATAGTTATGTTTTGGAGTCAGGGTCTACTTGCGCATCCTAGCAGAGTTTCGACTTTTCGAACGAGAATGTTCGTACCAGAGGTGATATTTCTACTTACGTCCCTCAAGTGGAGGATCATTTTAATTTGGAAATCCCACTCATTCACGCCCTCTGATATCTGATAAAAACCAAAATACGTGACACTCTGAATGGTCGCCCTATCACACCTGACTGGTGTTCATGACCTTGCCTTGAGGGCATTTAACAAGGTGGACGATTATTTGTTCGTGGGACGACGGCTTAACTAGGGTCGTGAGAACATGAAGTCCTCGTTTAGTGACTATGAAAGAGTTTTACATCCGTCATAATAATTGGCAAAGGCTGATGAAGATTGGTTGTACTTAGATAGATACCAGTGTTGGAGTTCTCGACACCCTTGCCGAAAGGGAAGAAACCGGCGATGTAGACATCTGTACGACGATTTAGGATGGCGTCCAGGTTCGGCTTCTGGGGGGTGCCCTCGGTGCTCGCCAGCAGCAAAAGGAGGAGTGGCAGCATGATGAAGTCTGCGAGATAAACAGATTTTAACTATACCACTACGTGTAATACTTAAGTTATGTTTTGAGAGTGGTAAGCCTAGTTATGACTTTATAAGATCTGACATTACAGCTGACCAATGTTTTGTACACTCGCTTATCAGACTAAACTTCATATTAGCATTTGATAAAGCTGGAGAGTTCTTTACCCTCGTGTATAACGTAGACAGATGGGCTACCCGTGGACCGTAACCGTAGTTAATATTTTGTTGATTGACGCTATTAATGCATTGCCTACCAATCCGTTTATTTGAAATACTACACACTGAATTTCTCAAAAAAAGACCAAAAAAGTCAATATAACTTTAGGTAACTTTACTATCGATGATGGCTGCGCAGCCTTATCATATTCACCGAGCTTGCGAGAGAGCTTGAGGATCTGAAGACTCTCACCCCTACATAATCTAAGCACATCGAGGCCACACACATAATTCACATCAATCAAATACAAGACTGACTACAGTTTTTTCATAAATCTATTCCGAGAATAAATTGGAAAAGAACATTGCCCCATAAATTATCTAAGGCGTTTCGTCTTACTATTACACCTTCCTGTAACTCACCTGACGAAGACCCAACTATCACCTATGCCCTTTTAGATGTCCAATCAACCACTAAGAGGCACTATTCATATCAATATCCCAAGTCCATTAGGAGGCACTATTCATCACATTTCCATGAAACGCCACCACACTGCAGCGCCACAATGTTAGCGCTCCACCATTTTGCCAAATTCCCTCCGAACCCGGGCTAGTACCACATTTCCAGCTCAAACAGTTCCTACTATCTCACGGGCCTCCAGACTCTCAGGATCCTTACCCTGCACTGACCGTGTATCCCAAAATAGACTTTATTGCGATAAAGTTAGGCACAGTTCCACTTATGCTGGCTGTTAAGGAACAATACCTAAAAGCCTTCAGCGTTTAAAAACGTCTGTTTTGGAATGGCCTTTATTCGTACGAGATTACGGTAGATTTTCAATTGGTTGGAGGATACTGTAAAGCCTTGTGAAATGTGAGGGGAAAAGCAAACAAGCAGAATTAGGCTTTCGCCCTGTGAATCGATAGAGGGTGGGTTACCGGGGTAGTGCCGCGCTGTTTGTCTGAAAAAATATCGATACATTTTTTACTAAGTTGACGTATCCAATCGATTTTAGAATCTTTTTTAATTCGAATAGACTGTTATTTACAGTGCCTTTATGTGTACTAAATAAGAATCTTAATCGTGCTTAGTCATGTAGGACTCCGGAGAGGAAAAAGGAAGACCTTACGGTTTATTGTAATTTTTTTAACCAACCAATATAAAGTATTCTTAAGTCCTTATTCACGATATTTTCGAATATTTAGAAAGTTCACAACGTTTTTTTTGCACTTATTATTGTAGAAATAGAAGTGTCGCATATAAAGTTAAAAAAAGTGTATTATTTATCTTACTCGTAGATGGAGACCATCATCGGCCCGATAATAAATCAATAATAATTGTAAACTATAGTACAAACCCAGTGGCATAGAGGGAAGGATTTTTTAAAAGAGTAATGTCGAGTTTTTTGCTTTGCCTTATTTTTACAAGCTTTATTTTCGATAGCATCTAAATTCCGCACACGGCGGTTTAACTTTAAGACTATTCATAAATACCTACTTTTGTTAAAGATTACATGAACAAAGAACTTTTCTATTTCATTCTGAAAACGTTTGAGATTTCCAAATGAAAATAGTTCAAATGACTCCGATAAGCTTCGACATTGTGGACGGACTCGGCATCGAGTCAACAATGGAGTCGGTAAGCTAATCGATAATCGCGAGAATCGATTTAAATTCCCATCACTAATCAGCAGATCCCCGCGCATGCGTGAGGTGTGTGTCCTCTACAGTCAGCTCGGAGTCAAACAGAACCGGTAGCAAAAGCTTACTTATTATTATGGTTTATTACACACGTAGATGCTGACCGACCCTTCGCGAGATGTTCAAACACAACGTTTGTATAACATGAGCAAGTTTTGGGTTAAATCGGTTTAGGTACCGTAAGCATCGGAAATAGTTAGGAAAAAAACAAAAAAAAAAGATTTTTCTTACTGTTCCTTTTACTAACGCGAAGATGACAAATTATCAACATAAATTGTATTGAAAGTCAGCTGATCAAATAAACTAAATGAGTAGTACTTCCAAAATGTTTTTAAATATAAAACAATGCTATACACTGTACATCCGAGTATATATCTTCTCGTAAACTCTTTACTTCATTATTGATTTTGCAAAAAAGGCTTTAAGGAAGTATAGGTGCTATTTTGGAGGGGCGTGATGGAGGTGTAATTTTTTTTAAAGTTTTCCTTAAAGTTTAGATAATACATCATACGAAAGCCAATTGGCTACTTGACAGTGTTAACAATAAAATATGAAAAGTGTTAGATATGTTAGCTTATTAGTTAAGTAATCATTTTGCATTTTTACTTTTTAAATAAAAGCATAGTTAGTATTTTATTTTTGCAAAATAAATTTTAGTTTTTTTATCTGTGGAACAAAAGAACCGAATCGGAAACCACCATTGCAATTCGGAAATGACAGCTGTCGGCGAAAATTATTTATTTTAATGTGGCTAAACAATGATTATTTTACCGATTAAATTGAATTATTGTGTCTCTAATCGTATAAAGAATTTATTGAAACATTTTCCGTTTATCTTAATTAAGTCGTTCCTATGCGTATCGGTTCGTTGTATATGACGTTGACGTCATAATTGCTACAATGACGCGACTAGGCGTTTTCGCGCGCTTTTTAAATGTGTTACACAAAATCTTATTTTTCTCTGGTTATTTAGATTATTTCCAGATAAATCGAATTGCTTGGGATATAAAATGAACGGGCGCACATTTTACAATACTTTTTCAAAAACTGTCAAGTAGCCAATTGTTAAATTGTTAACTCAACTAATATTTTGGTCATATCATAAATGTGCCCATTGTCGCAAAAAGAAAGAATGAACCATTTAAAAACTCAATTTTATCGTTTTTGAAATTTAAAAAAACACTATAATCGTACTCGCTACCACTAAATTTAATAAGTATTATGAAGAGAGGTAGGGCATAGCGATTTATCGCTCGAACTGGAGCAGCCCGACTGGTGAAATACCTCCACCTTACAGAAGACCGCAGCCAAATAACAATCACTTCTGTGTTGTTGTGTTCCTGCGTGTGAGTAAGGTTTCCAGAGGTCCTGGGGGGTGCTACATTAGTGGCAGGGGTCAAGCCTTCAAGGTAAGGGCGACAAGTCCAGTAACAGATTTATTATGCTGTACTTGTCACTCTTAAACTAGGACCTCATTACCACTTAACATCAGGTGGGATGAGGTCAATCTTGAAGTGTAATATAAAAAAAAATAAAAAATAAATAAAAAATAAGTGAGCCTCTCGGGCTTGGGCCACTTGAGGCTCAGTCAGTATTTCTGTCGCCCTAATCATTAAAAAGCTGCCCGTAAAAATATTTCTTATTTTAAATTGAAGTCTTTAAAATATAATCCTGCTATCATGATAAATTCCTAAAATGCTACTGCTAGCAAACATGCCTAGCATGCGCCACGCGACTAAATTTTATTGCGCTCTTAACAATCGTCAAAATCGATTGAAGTCAGTGCGACAGCTGCTGATTGGCTAAAAATACGAATGCGATGTGCTATTTAGCCAATCAACAGTATTAAAACATTTGTCGTCTCATGCGAGAAATTTAACGTATTGCGTATGTCAAAAGCGACGCGCCTGTTTGTTTTTACACTTTCTAATTAATAAGTTCGTTCGTTGTTCAGCGACTAATGTGCTGGCCGTACCAACTTCTGATGCCAACAGTGCTTACAATCACCTCATCGCATGCGTGATAAGGGTGAAAGTTTTTTGCGGTTTGTTGTATATCTGTCCCTTACAAACTGCGGCGAAGATGTTGAAATCAAATCAGTAAACAGGTTACTAAATGCCCGGTTATAATATTTTACGATTCGTAATGTGTAAAAAATGACTACCCGTTTTTCTCCAACCGACTACGAGTCATATAAACCGTTCCATAATTTACTTTCTTTAACAGACGTCTGTCGGTCGTTTTTAGCTTACACCTCGTATAATTTATAACTATCAGTAACTAGCTCGTATCGCTTTTAAATATTGGAACCGTGCATTAATTAGGTAGGTACCTATATGACATATTTCATGAGGTTTATGGACGATTCCTTTGCCTTTGATTTTAATTTAGAGATGCGGAACTTAGTAGGTACACAATGGATAAGTTTCATGAGGTTAAGTTTTCAGTATTATTATTAAACAAATAAAAAAAAACTCAAATTTGACACCGTTTGAAGACGATATAAATGCTTAATTAAGCTGTTATCGGCTCTTAGTAAAGTAGTTTTACTTTTATTTAAATTAACTGCAATTTAATTAAAAGTACACAATAATAGAGGCATCGTTTATCTATTGTTCTGGTTTTTAAAAATTAGGTCATACCTACGTTTTAGGTATTTAAAAACATAAGCGCGTTACATAATTGAAAATGTTAAGCTCATTGCTCAATACATTGAAAGTCTCTGACACGAGCTTTATAAGATGAAAAACAACAAAAATAATTGTATTCTGTACGAGTAAGATTACTTGTAGTTACCTACTTTTGCTTAGCAAAGAAGTAAAACAGTAATGTAATATAACTAGGTACAGCAGAAGTACAGAAGACTATCTACCTACTTTGAACTTTGCATCACCCTTATGTTCGTAGGGTTAAGAACGAATATCGAACACATTTTGATAATGTATCGTCCAAAAGATCAATTGAAATTTTGTTGTAAATATACTGTACTTACATACCTACATAGCGATTACTTATGTAAGTACAGGATTTTAAAGATAACTATTACCTACTTACCTCGTTTTTTTAATAAACATTTGGTATTTATTAAAATATTAGTGAAAATAAAATCAAACAAAATCAATAAATTATGCAAAGAATGTAAATAGAGTATCAAAATGTATGATCATCATCTCATTACGTTCTCAATTTTTCGTTGATTTCGTCTTCATCCTATCAAATTATGATATCAATATTAAACTTTACCACTTTGACTGTAAGCTTAAAATTCTATACTTTGTTTTGAAAATGACATTTTATTCCATTCGTTGCCATGGATAATAAAAAAGTTTCTTTCCACGCAATGTATATAAATAAAATCAATATTAATTTCAAAAATCAAACCACGTAAATAAATATAAACTTCAACACTACAAAACATTATATTTTTACGTACAATTATTCGAAAACATGTGCATAAAACTCGTTTAAAGTCGATCTGAAAACAACTTAGAATTTAGTGCACGTTCCATTTCACGTGCTATGCGTCAAACTTCAAAAGTTCCACATAGGCGGCGAGCCACTGACAACACCGTCTGCCAGAATACGTGGCCTGAAGGTTTACGTGATTTGTGGCTCTTGTTTATATTTTTTATTGAATTATTCCGAGTAAATTCGTTTCTGAAGCCGTAAGTATTTGAAGATATTGTTTAGTGATGTGTGGTTCATGATTACGACGACCAGAAATGTGATTTATCATCCAAAATATTATTAGCAAAGTTACGAGGCAGCTGTCAAAATTCATCTTACAAGATTTCTTGAAATTTAGTGAAATTGGCTGTGTGTTTTAAAGATTACTAACAAACAACCTGTCGATTTACGTGTAGGTTAGGTAGGAAGTGCATTTTTCTGTGTTTCCACAATGAACAGTGATGATATGTTTAGTGCCTACATTGGTATGTCGAATCTTGTTTTACCTAATTACGTACCAGACTTTTACCATCCCATTTGAAGTAATTAGCTTAGTTCAGGTTGAAATGAGGTAATAAATTAGACAACGGTCTTAGAATGCTAGTATGTCAAAATTTGTGATGCATGGTTAATGGAGATGCAAACAAATTCTTATCAGAGTGAATGACACCATTATCAATTCGAACTGTTTTGATAATTTCTTTACTTTTGGAAACTGTTTGTTCTGAATTAATTATAAAGTGTAATAATTAAGTATCAATTCAATCATAAAATCTTTTTTATTTCATTAACACATTTACGGATAGAAATTGTTTTAGGTGCAAAATATGTAGTAATTTTCTCCTTATGGTAAAAAAGATATCCAGTGTATAAATATTTATATTATAAAATATTTATATTTATACACTGGATGATAGTATTTTTAATTTATAAATATGAATTAATAAGTTTATGTTTGTTTATTTCATTATGGTATTTTGAATAGCTTTTCTTAAGTCACAATCAATGTGTTTGCATCTACTATTTCTTATATCTGGAGGTTGCGCAGAAATAAATGTTTTATGGTGATGAGAGCACCTACATTGTAAAATAAATGGTCACTAAACAAATTATTTTTGTGCAATAAGGTACACTATCTAATCTATATATTAATTCATTTAAATATTTCTCATTCTTTTATTGGTTCAGAATTTGTTTAAAAGATGTATTTTTCTTTGTTTGCTAATTTACTTTTACTTTACCTTTTATCTGTTCGTGTCTTTGTCTGTGTATTGTTCATTGATTGTGTGTGCTAATAAATAAATTCTTCTTCTTATTCTTATTCTTATTAGTGTTTTTATTTCATTTTGAAAGTACTTATTTAATATTTGTATGATCTAGAGCCAATTATCTAAATACATGAAACTTGAAACTTGCAAGTTTCGAGAAGATAAAAAATTTGAAATGAGTAATATTATTGTTTAACTTTGACATGTCTTACATCACCTATTTAGGTGCGTACATCAGCATTTGTCTTAATTAAGTTTTTTTCTTTTATCGTTATAGGTGGGGTGGCTTCAAACAAGATGATGAATCCGCAGTACTTTCCGCCGGGGCAAAATAATAATGCGCCAACCAATCCACTTGGCTATCCGCCATCAGGACAGGACTTAAACGGAGTCCAAAATGCAAACGTATACAGCCAGATGCCGCAGAATGGGCCGCAAATTGGATCGAAGCCATTTGATCAGAATGATATGGCCCAGAAAATGCAAACAATGAATATTAATGGGCCTGGATACCCTAATATTCCTAATTCTCAACTTCCACCTGGGCAACAACCTCCAGGAGCCAATTTCCCCCCTTCATCTAACTTCCCTCAAGGTCAATTACCTCCTGGTCAAAGGCCTCCTGGTTCATTCCCCCCTGGTCGTCCCCCAGTTAGTGGGGCACCCCAAATGCCACCTCAAAGGCCAGCTCCGTCGTCAACACCGGGTTCTGTGCCTACTTCTCACCCAGGGTTTATGCCGCCGTCAAGTCAAGGTCCGAACCAATTTTCACAAGGACCCCCGTCTATGCAAGGTCCGCCAATGAGTCAAGCTAGTCAACCTTTGGGCCAGCCAGGTCTAGGGCAGTTGCCCCCTTCTCAAAGTCTTCCACCCCAGCCAGGGCAGATGGCCCGGCAGCCTGGAATGCCCCCATTCCAAGGGCAGGGCCCCCAGCAACATGGTCTTCCACCACAGATGGGCTTGCCACCCCAGCCATCTCAGCCTGGGCAACCTCCACAATCCCAATCTGGTCCAATGCCACCATCTTCGCAACCAGGCCAACAGAACTTACCTCCTCATTCAGTGCCTGGTGAAGTTAACCAGTCGTTCCCGCCTCAGCTATCTCAAATTCCTGGGCAGCCTGGACTAGGACAGCCAGGGAAACCTGGACTGCCAGGGCAGCCCGGCTTACCACCACATCCGCCGCAACCGGGGATGCCGCCTCAGGGCTTGCAGCAGCAAGGTTTGCCGCCTCAACCTGGAATGCCTCCACATTCTCAAGCTGGACTACCGCCCCAACCGGGAATGCCTCCTCATTCACAAGCTGGTTTACCGCCTCATTCTCAGCCTGGTTTGCAACAGCAACAAGGGCTGCCTCCTCAGCCCGGTATGCCGCCACGTCAAGGCTTACCGCCGCAGCCAGGACCTCCTCATCATGGGCTCCCTCCTCAGTCGGGTATGCCTCCACAACCCGGAATGCAACAACCTGGGCTACCTCCACAACCACAACCAGGCATTCCCCCGCAACATGGATTACCTCAACAACCGGGAATGCATCCGCAAGGGGGCTTGCCTCCTCAGCCAGGCATGCCTCCACAACTGGGAATGCCTCCACAACCGGGGATGCCTCCACAACCGGGGATGCCTCCTCAGCCAGGGATGCCTCACCAACCAGGAATGCCTCCTCAACCGGGACTGCCTCCTCAACCGGGAATGCCTCCTCAACAAGGAATGCCACAGCAATACCAAACGATGCCAGGCCTCCCACATATGCCGCCGCCGCTTGCCCAGCAGCGGCAATACCCTGGCATGCCACCTGTGAACCAACAGCCAGGGTTCCAGCAAGGGTACCAGCAGCCGCAGTCGGGGTATCCGCCGCAGCCGCAGTTCCCAGGGCAGCAGCCGAGCTACCCTGGCCAGCAGTTCGGTCAGCCGCAACAGAAGAGGTTGGATCCGGACAACATGCCTAGTCCGGTGAGTATTGACATTACAGTATTGCCTTTTTTCCCTTCGTAATGTAATAAAAATATCACTTCCAGCATGTGATTTCCTTTTTTAATTTTTCCACACTGATCTTTGTAACCCAATACCCACTTAGATTGCTTATTGCAAAATATGGATACACATGCAGCTAGACTTTTTTTTAATCCGGGTGTGATCACTAGCTGGATTATAGTATATATATGTTGAATGGCCCCAGTTAGCATCATAATAAGGGCTAATCTTATTTATAATATCAAAATCAGAGTTAGTTTTAGAAGTGTAGAACAAAGAAGCAGCATCAATACCTTTGTTTTTGACACACATACATCATACTAATGTTTGCCACTTCTACTAAGATATTTATACTGCAAACATTCCACAATGATATTTGTTCCTTAATAATTCATGAATTTTGTTGTAAAATATAAAATAATATGTTATGGAGCATGGAATTGTCTGGATGTTGTGGTACCGTCGTTGTTTCTGATTTCTGTAACACAAGTGCTTAAGCTACTTACTCGGTATCAGAGCATTGTATGTGATGTTCTCCAATATTTATTCTTATAGATCCAAGTGATGGCAGACGACCAACAAAACCGCGGAGGCATATTCGTGACCAACGAGAAGGGCTTGGTGCCACCGCTGGTCACCACTGACTTCGTCGTCGACGACAAAGGGAATGCTAGTAAGTATATTAAACCTTCTACTGAACCAAACATTTATACTAATACATACTAGCTATCCGTCCCAGCTTCGCACGGGAGCAAGTAAATACAAATTAAGTTTTCGGCTTTCCTGTACATTTAAATGTGTGGATTATACATATAAACCTTCCTCTTACATCACTCTATCTATATATATATATATATACGTTACGTAGTTTTAAAAATCTAAGCATACATAGGGGCATACAGAAAAAGCGATTATGTTTTATACTATGTAGTGATTATAAAGCTGAACAGTGTGTTTCTGTGAACGTGGTTATCTCAAAAACAACACGTCCTAAATGAAAATATATTTTGTGTTAGATTGCTCATTTATCGAGGAAGGTTATAGGCTATAGAACATCATTAATAAGTGGAATACACTTCAAGATTGACCTCATCCCACCTGATGTTGAATGGTAATGAGGTCCTAGCTTAAGGGCGACATGTATAGCAGGATAAATCTGACCTACTCCCATAAACAATATTTGCATAATCCAAGGATTGACCTGTTCAGAATGCTCCAAACATTAAGGCCACCTGTTGTGCATTTTTGTGCAATGAAGGTTTTAAATAAATAAATAGCGCTTCAAGGTACTTGGAGTTGGATGTTAGTTCATATGCGTAGGACAGAAATATGGTGCAAAGTCCGAAATGTATAGCTTAACGTGCTTGTCTGATGTTCTTAAATCTCTTTGTTTATTCCAGGTCCAAGATACATGAGGAGCTCAATGTACAGTGTGCCGGTCACGGCTGACCTGCTGAAACAAACTTCGATGCCATTCTGTTTAGTTGTGAGTATCTGTTTTTATCTACCGAGAAGACACTGGTAAGAAGGCTCAGCAGGCTATAGCTCAACAAATTTAATAACTAGACAGTTGAAGTTTTCACATATTATGTATTTCTGTTGCCGCTATAACAACTAAAACAAAATTTTTTGATGATAATAATAAAAGGTATGTGTCGATTATTATAATTAGTCACAGAATTGCATCATACTATTGCACGCGGCACCATTTCTAAATCTAGGTCAAAAACAATTAATCATACTTTTCTTCTTTACAATTGTATAGCTAAGTAGGTAGTCGCATCCCAACCTCTGTAACAGTTAAACATCATAATAATCATAATCATAATAATCATAATCAATTCATTTATTCATGTTGGTTACAAGTAACACTTATGCATCGTCAAAATGAATACAAACCAAAATTGAAGCTACATCAAATATACAACCATCACGAAAATTACTCGTTTAATTTATGAACTGAAGAGACTGCCCCGTAACCATCAAAGGTATTGTAGACTTGTGACGCTTAAAATACTAACAGAATATTTAGTTGTATCATTAATATATAACTATATATTTGAGGGGGGCTCCCATACAACAAACGCGATTTTTAGCCGAAGATTAAAAAGCAAAATCCTAAAGTGTGGACATCCCGCAGATCTCCCCCATGGCGGAGCCGGTGGGGACGGAGGCGGAGCCGCCGCTGCTGGACTTCGCGGCGCTGACCAACTCGCCGAGCATGGGCCCGGTGCGCTGCTCGCGGTGCAAGGCCTACATGTGCCCCAACATGAAGTTCATCGACGCGGGCAGGCACTTCAAGTGCGCCTTCTGCAAGGCCACTACCGAAGGTGACTCACGGACTTGGATAGTTCATTTGACGACCTCCGTAGCCGAGAGGCGAGCCGGACTTTGACTTTTAACACCTTATTCCATCAGGTACCTACCAGTAAAAGGTACAGCCATTTCAGAGATTAGCCGAACAAACAAACTGACAGACTAAAATTGTAACAAAATAATATTTTGGTATATATACTGTATATATGTATGACGACCTCTGTAGCCGAAAGGCGAGCCGGACTGTGGCGTCGCGCCGTTTCTGAGGTCCCGGGTTCGATTCCCGGTTGCGCCAGTATGGGAAACGAACTTTTTTATATTATCTCGGGTCTGGGTTGTTGTGGTACCGTCGTTGTTTCTGATTTCTGTTACACAAATGCCTTTAGCTTCTTACCACAGAATCAGATCAATGTATGTGATGTTGTCCAGTTTTTATTTATTTATTCACTTGTAACTAACGTATGTATGTACGAAAATCTTGGAATCTTAATTTGACCCACTTCCTGGTGTCCGATTAGGATGAAATTTTGCACACCCTACGACTTCGAATGACAATACATGACTAGCTAAGAAACGTCATCACAAATCCAATATGGCGGCCTCCCCAAGATGGCCACTGGCTGTGAGAAATCCACTCCCGTGATATGGGTATCAAATGAAAGGGTTTGCTGTCAGAAATACAAAAAAAAATAGTCACATGACTTTTATCCAATATGGCGGACGTCCAAAATGTCGGATAGGCTATTTGAAATGCACCCCCTTGATATGGGTGAAATGAAACGGTCTTTTAGTTTTTTAAATAAACTCCTAGAACCGATATCGAAATTCAATTCGCTTTTCTCATGAGCGAAGTGTAAGAACGGTATTATGAGTATTTGTTTCTGTGGTAGACGTTTGATAACCTTCGTCTCCTGTGTGTTTCAGTACCGATGGAGTACACGCAGTACGTGAACAGCATGCAGCAGTACGGGCGCACGCCGGCAGAGATGGCGCTCGGAGCTTACGAGATCGTCGCCACCAAGGAGTACTGCAGGGTACGCAGCTTGGACCTGTTTTGTTCCCTTATACTATTTAGCCATAGATAATAGTAGGTTAATCGGAGCCACCTAGATTATTTCATAGACACTTAGTCATTGACTTTATCCAATTCAGCTTTAGAAAGGGATGACTTTAGGTGTGAAAGATAAAAACGTTTTTACCCCCTTAGAGCCGTCTCTAGCGGATTTTGCAAAAATCCTAAAAAGAAAATGCTAATCAATACTGATTTCTGCACATATGTAACAAAATTTTTATTAAAAGTATTGTTATGAGGGTAATAAGTAGACATATTAATAAAATAGGGATATTGACTGGTTTTTAAATATCAAAACACAATTTCTACATAAATTTTCTACGAAAATACGAAACGGTGACGTCAACAATTTACTTATCAAAACTCTGGCTAACAAATAGTTTGGGTGGGTTTTAAAATCTTTCTTTTTCAATAAAAATACAACAGGACCATCGTTTTGTAAAGTAATCTTTTCCGGCATAGATACAATATAATAATTAGTGAACGGAAACATCCGCTAGATGGCAACACGTTGGTGTGGGGGCCCGCTGCAACGTGATTTTTTTTTATATTGCACTTTAAGATTGACCTCATCCCACCTGATGTTAAGTGGTAATGAGGTCCTAGCTTAAGGATGACAAGTACAGCATAATAAATCTGTTACTGGACTTGTCGCCCTTACCTTGAAAGCTTGACCCCTGCTACTAATGTAGGACCCCCCAGGAGCTCTGGAAACCTTACTCAGCAGGAACACAATAACACAGAAGTGATTGTTATTTGGCTGCGGCCTTCTGTAAGGTGGAGGTATATCACCAGTCGGGCTGCTCCAGTTCGAGCGATAAATCGCTATGCCCTACCTCTCTAGAAATATTGATTAGAAATAGAAAGATAGAGTGATTGGTGATTTTTGACATATCTGTCAATGTCTAGTCAATCTCCAGTACTTATTAATAATAGCTATATCGTTATTTGTTTGTAGAACAACACTCTCCCGAACCCGCCGGCCATAGTGTTCGTGATCGACGTCTCGTACAACGCCGTCAAGAGCGGCCTCGTCGACACCGTCTGCAACAACATCACCAGCTTCATCGATGTAAGTACGACTATTTTTATTAAAGCTAGCGTCGTTCATTTCCCTAGCATTGTGGGCGTATTAAAAGCTAAAAGTACGTCGGAAATAGCATCACTAGCGCCGCCAAGTGGCCATTGTGAGCATTGGGCTGCCAGCGCCACCTACCTGCCAGTGAACACGTCGTCAGGAACTGTCGCGGACCGTTCTACATCCTACCTACCTATTCATAGATTGTGATTATTATTATTATTTATTCATTTTGGCAACAAACAGTCATTATAAGGGATTACAATAATATTAATACAAGCTGACCCGACAGACTTCGTCCTGTCAAAAAGATGTGGAATGTGGCTTGACTTCAAATTTTAGTTAGAAAACGTTTGTACTTGAGAAAAGGGCTGTCTTTAGAGTTCTGTGTTCTGTGTCAGATAGATATGATTACTTGTACGCAGACAAATAGTGCCGAGATGAGCTATCTTAAACTAATACATTGTATGGAGCTATTTATTAAACTAAAAACTTAAATTATATAATAATTAAAGTTGTCATTAACAGTGTTAATAAAAACTAGAAAATGGAATATCTGATTTGTGTATCGTGCAGTAAAATTGTAATAGACTACAAGTGTTCTCATGTACTGGCATAACCCATTAAGTAATCATTAATTAATTACTTATCGAGTGCGTTAAATAATATTTATATATATATGATTTTATTGTGATTCCATAGGCGATGCCGAAGGACCCCCACACTGGTCAAACGTGGACCAGGGTCGGCTTCATCACCTACAGCTCTACAGTGCACTTTTACAATATTAAGGTACGGTAAACAGCACGTGTAATCACTTATAGTGCGATTTTAGATCTTATGTCCATCACATAAATTGACAAAATCCAAAGTCTGACGTGCTAGTCAAATAAAGGTTACATAAAACACTTTTGAATAGGCATTGAATACAATGCAAAGTGATTCTACTGGCGGTACAAAACTATATCTACCGAGAAGACACCGGTAAGAAACTCAGCAGATTGATTACAGCAGCAGTATCTAACTTATTGCTATGTGTAAACCACTTCGGAATCCATACTAATATTATAAATGCGAAACTCTTCTCTGTATGTCTGTACAGCTTTCATGCCTATACCACGAAAACCGATTTTGATGAAATTTGGTACCGGTACTTCTAGAACAGACATAGGCTACTTTTTGTTTTGAAAATCAGGGCGGTAAACGCGAAAGCGAACGTAGTTGCGGGCACAGTAGTAAGATATATTTTACTTTGACGGGAGGCTAAGAGGGTAATACAACAGAAAAAATCATCACCTACCAAAATTTGCGGTTAGCTCGATTGGAAGAGCACGATGCGCGATACGTGAAGGTCGTAGGTTCGAATCCCTTACCGTAAGAGAAGGTGAATTTTTATGTTTCTTTAAATCATTGAACGTTATAAATTTGTATGAAATATTTAAAAGTTTTAATTCATACACACATTCGTACAGTTATCACACCCATAAAATAACTATTTGAATGACCCAACGGTTGACTTAGCAATCAACCCAGTGAGAATGCATCTTGCGTTACCTATATCTACCTTCAATAAGTAATTCAATAATGGAGTCAATATAAGAAACAAACTTTTCTATGTTGTCTCGGGTCTGGGTGTTGTTGTACCATCGTTATTTCTTATTTCTGTAACACAATTGCTTAAGCTTCTTACCACAGAATCAGAGCAATGTATGTGGTGTCTAATATTTATTTGTTATTTATTGGTTATGTTCTAGGGTTCCCTAGCACAGCCGCAGATGTTCTCAGTGGGCGATGTGGGCGATATGTTCGTGCCCTTGCTGGAAGGGTTCCTCGTGCGGGCTGAAGACAGCGGACCGGTCCTGCAGCAGTTGCTGCAGCAGCTGCCGCAGATGTTCAGGGACAACAAGGAGACGGAGACTATCTTGCTGCCGGCCGTGCAGGTAAGTCTCTCTGCAAGGAAAGCCTGACACACCACTCACGGGCTCGCAGCGACTAAAACCACCTCGGTGCCCAACGTGAGCAGTTGTGGGGGAGGCGGGGTCCCGTGCGGACTCTACACAGGCTCCCCACAGCTCCTACCGCTAAGTGGCCCTCCTCGCATAACGCAGCTGGAACGTGTCAGGCCACCTGACACACCCCCTCGGGACCGAGGTAACGGACGCCAGGCTTACCCCACGCCTGGGGTCTCCGGTCCCAGCAGCGGATCTGTTGTGCGGCCCCGCTATCTACCGCTACTGCGGACACACGGGGCTCTCACTCCGGCTCTTCCTCCCAGAGCCAGATAGAGTTCCGAGACCCACCAGCCGTGGAAGATAAAGGTTTTGTGCTACATCAGTAGTGTAACTTTACTTTACCAATTGATCGTATTATCACCGATGATACATGTATTACAAATAAATAGAGCAATACCGCGTTGCATTTGCCAAATTGTCTGTTATTTCACATTATTTTAATCTAAATGGAAACTTACACAAATATCTACTTACGCACTATTTCCGACGAAATACTGTATTGATGAGAAGCAATAGTGTCGATATAGAATCTGGCTCACGTGATATTTGTGATTAATCAGTGGTAAAGGTAGATAATATATTATCTGTATTTGTTTGTCCCAGGCCGGTCTAGAAGCGCTGAAGGCGGCGGACACGTCCGGGCAGCTGCTGGTGTTCCACACGAGCCTGCCGTCGTACAACGCGCCCGGCAAGCTCGCCAACAGGGAGGAGAGGAAGCTGCTCGGCACCGACAAGGAGAAGACTATACTCGGTCAGTGCTCACACTTTTTTTCTGCCCGGGAGGATATGCTTTCGCCCCGTCACTCTCTATAACGGGAAGATAGAGAGTGGTGTGTCTGACTTGCACCTTCAAACCTCCCGGGTGGCCCTCTCTGCGCTAAGTCATTCTTTATCACGGCAAGATAGGAGAGTGGTCTGTCACACGTCTGACTTTTACCGCCGGCTGTTTGACTCTACCTTTACAACTGTATTATTGTCGGCAGCTCCTCAAACGACGGCGTACAACGAGCTGGGCCAGTCGTGCTCAGCGGCGGGCGTGTGCGTCGAGCTATTCGTGTGCAACAACGCGTACGTGGACGCCGCCACCATTGGCCAGCTGCCGCGGCTCACCGGCGGGCAGATACACAAGTACACCTACTTCACGGTTAGTGTTGTGACATTAATACTGATTAGTACTGACGAGTTATAAGTGCGTTTGTAAAGCTTATCTTAGTCTCTAAGGTGCATATTAGTTTGCTGAGCGTGGTCGTTGTGGCAGGCGGAGATGGACGGCGCGCGGCTGGCGGCGGACGTGGTGCGCGCGGCGGGGCGGCGCACGGCGCACGACGCAGTGATGCGCGTGCGCACGTCGACGGGCGTGCGCGCCACTGACTTCTACGGACACTTCTTCATGTCCAACACCACGGACGTCGAGCTCGCCGCTATCGGTGAGACACTACACACTGAACATAATTGGCGTTATACTATATTTCTTTGTATCTGCTTAATACACTACAGTCAGGTTTTAGGCCCGCTCATAGCACTACTATTGCACTTGTCAAAGTAACTGACGACTTACGAGAGGCTATAGATAGTGCTAAACTCACCATTCTCGTTTTCCTGATTGACTTCTTTACTGCATTTATCACCGTCGATCATCTTGTCCTAAATTGGATGTCTTCTTATTTACGCGGCCGTCAGCAATCTGTCTCTACACACTTTTCTTCCTCGAGTTGGGTCGAGTTATCTACTAGGGTACCCCAAGGTGGTATTCTTTCGCCCATCCTTTTTTCAGTGTTTATAATCCTAATTTCCGATATTCTTGATTGTTCGTATCATCTGTACGCCGATGATTTACAACTTTACACAAGTGCAAAGTTTGGTGAGCTAACCTTGGCCATCTGCAAGTTGAACGCTAATCTAGATAGCATTTGCTCATTTTTATGTCTGATGATTACGTATGATTTTAATGTCTCCGTAAAGCATGCTAAGTGTCAGGCTATTCACGTGCTTGACACACTAAAAACAATAAAATTGGATGTAACAATAATCCCTTACTCCGTGAAAAATCTTGAACTTCATTTAGACTCCACTCTAAGCTGGTCTGTTCATGTCACTAAGGTTAGAGGTGGTAGCTTGTCTGAAGAGCCTCTACCATTTTAAATTCTTTCTTCCTTTCACTACTAAGCATGAGCTTGTGTACACTCGAATCTTACCCATCATCGATTACGCTGACGAATGCTATCCTGAGCTCTCTGAAACCCTAAAGAAAAAACTTGATCGTCTTCAAATCATATACAAACTATCTGCATGACCCATGGATTGAATGGTAGAGAATGCCCCTAGTATTAAGTCCACCTGTTGTACTTATTTGTGGAATAAAGTTTAAAATAAATAAGTAAATAATATTAAAATTATTAACGATTAAAAAGAAATTGCCCAATTCAATTACAGACTCCGACAAAGCCATTGGCATCGAGATCAAACATGACGACAAACTGACCGGGGAGGATGGAGTCTACATCCAGGCGGCCTTGCTGTACACGCACCGCTCCGGACAAAGGAGACTGAGGATCCTGAACCTGGCGCTGAATGTAGCCCACCAGCTCGCTGACGTGTATAGGAGCATGGAGCTGGATACATGCGTCAACTTCCTCACCAAGCAAGGTATGCGTTATTTAGGGCTACATCCAGGTGACTTTACTGTAGAGACTGCCCTAACAGAAGAATTGATTTTGAGGTAAATCTTCAAAACACAAACCAAGATTATATTTTCTTCTGATAAAATAAATAAACTAAAGACTTCTGTAAATAATTTACAAAACTATCTCATTAGAATTTATTGTAAAATTATTTTTCTGTACTCCCCCTTCCCCCTTTCTTTAAAAAAGATTTTAGAAAATGCGCATAACGCATCGTAATGTTTTACAAATCAATTCCCTACCTCCCCAATCGCGTTACGTAATACTTGAACGCTCCCTATTTGGTTCTATAAGTATAACGAGAAGGTCGGTGACGTGTGTCTAACCGCGTGTTGTGGCCTGCAGCGGTGTGGGCCCTGCGCGAGGCAGGCCCGCGGGCGGTGCGCGAGGGCCTGTCCGGCCGCTGCGCTCGCTCGCTGGCCGCCTACCGCCGCCACTGCGCCTCGCCCTCCTCCGCGGGACAGCTCGTGCTGCCCGAGTCCATGAAGCTGCTGCCGCTCTACACCAGCTGCCTGCTGCGCTGCGACGCGATAGCCGGCGGTACGTACCTACACACTCATACACTCGCACCACTCTAGATTGAAACTTAAGAGACTTTAAAAGAGACTAGCTGTGCCCGCGACTCCGTTCGCGTGGACTACAGAGTTTTTCCAATTTTTTCCCGCTAACTCCCATTTCTGTGGGAATTTTGCTTTAAGTTTACTAAGGTATTACACATTCATAGGATTAGAATAGAATAGAATAGAAAATGTCTTTATTCATGTAAACTTTTACAAAAGCATTTATGAATCGTCAAGTCAAGTAAACTACCGCCGTGTTCGGAATGTTGATTCTATCGAAAAGAACCGGCAAGAAACTCGATAGTTACTCTTTTCAAAAACTGACACATATGGTAGGTATAAATAATGAAAAAAAAAAAAATTATTAACAATGTAGCTTATATCTAATGTACATATTTAATGCTATCAAGTATTTTATAATAGCCTTTTTTCATTAAACAATTTTTTATCAGAGACTTAAATATATGCATACGTAATGCAGTGATATTTTCTGGCAGCTTATTGAAAAGCTTCAGACTTAACCCCACAAAAGAATTACTAATTTTATGAAGTCTTAGATGTGGAACAGCAAGCTTATGTTTATTTCTTGTGTTGAAATTATGATATTCTGATTTCTTAGTGAAAGAATGTAAGTTTTTGCGTACGTAAACAATACAGTCAGAAATGTATTGTGAAGCTACTGTTAAAATATTGATTTTTTTAAATAATTCTCTAAGCGAGTCTCTTGTTCTAAGACCGTATATAGCGCGTATGGCTCTCTTTTGCAATACAAAAATAGTCTGCACATCAGCTGCAGAACCCCATAGTACCCCATAATAACATAGTACCATATGGCATAACACTATGAAAGTAACTAAAATAATTAATCTTGCCGTTTCAACATCAGTCGAGCTACGTATTTTTCTTACTGCATATGCAGCTGAACTAAGTCTCCCTGCCAGGGTAGCAATATGAAAACACCACTGTAATTTACAATCAATAGTGATGCCAAGAAATACTGTAGAATTAATCATTTCTAGATGTTCACCACTGAAATATAGATTTGTTTTCACTTGTCTTACGTTTGGCATCGAACATTTTACACATTTTGTTTTCTTAGTATTCAGTAACAGGACAGTTCATTTTTTGTGAACCATTGTAGTATTTGAGATAGACTATTATTCACATCGTCAAATGTTTTTTTTTGTCTGTCAACTTTAAAAATAAGTGAAGTATCATCAGCAAATAATACTATCTCACAGGGATCTTCTGAAATGTACGGAAGATCATTTATATAAATTAGAAAAAGTAAAGGTCCCAATATTTAACCCTGGGGCACGCCCATAGATAAAGGTGTACCAGAAGAGGTAGTTCCATTTCCGCTTACTTTTATAATTCTGTCATGCAAATACGACTGCAGTAGACTAAGGGAACTTTTCTTAACACCATAATGTCGCAATTTCATCAGCAATGTTTGATGATCAACGCAATCAAAGGCTTTAGACAAGTCGCAAAAAACTCCTATCGCATCCTGTTTGTTTTTCCAGGCATCAAAAATATGCTTGACAATTGCGACTCCCGCATTGTGGCAAAAATGTGGCAAGTGGACTTGCCTTTAGTGAAACCGTATTGCTTACTGTGAAGGAGACCATTAGTAGTAAGATGTGATAATAACTTAGTGAATATAATTTTTTCGTAAATTTTGCTAAGTGCTGGTAGTATAGAAATCGGCCTAAAATTCGAGGGTTGTTAAAATTTGCAAGTACAAGCCCCTCCGGTTTTTGCTTAAATGTAAGGGGTGAGAGCCATCTGCGCTCCCCCGAAAGCTCGGTGAATATGACAAGGCTTCGCAGCTTTCATCGATAGTCAAGTAGGAAAAAGAAAAAGCATAAACAACTCTATTTAATTTATTTTCCGTAGCCCCACCTCGATTCCGTCGCCTTACTTGTTTTTGTACCATTTTTAGGCCAATTATTTTTTTTAAATTATTTTTTTTATTATTCAAGATTCTAAGTGTTTTTCCGTGCCCAGGTCCGGATATAACATGCGATGACCGTTCGTGCGCGATGTACCGCGCGCTGACGGCGGACGTGGACACGTCCGTCGTGTACACGTACCCGCGCCTGCTGCCGCTGCACACGCTGCACACGCAGCACACGCAGCCGCCCCCGCCGCCCGCACCCCTCCGCGCCAGCGTCGACAAGATGCTCGACCAGGGCGTCTACCTGCTCGGTGAGTGTAGCCTGCACTGGACTAGGCGACACACGACCAGGCGACACACGCAGCCGCCCGCGCCCCCCGCGCCCCTCCGTGCCAGCGTCGACAAGATGCTCGACCAGGGCGTCTACCTGCTTGGTGAGTGTAGCCTGCACTCGACTAGGCGACACACTACCAGGCGACACACGCTGCACACGCAGCCGCCCGCGCCCCCCGCGCCCCTCCGTGCCAGCGTCGACAAGATGCTCGACCAGGGCGTCTACCTGCTTGGTGAGTGTAGCCTGCACTCGACTTGGCGACACACGACCAGGCGACACACGCTGCACACGCAGCCGCCCGCGCCCCTCCGTGCCAGCGTCGACAAGATGCTCGACCAGGGCGTCTACCTTCTTGGTGAGTGTAGCCTGTACTCGACTAGGCGACACACGACCAGGCGACATACGCTGCACACGCAGCCGCCCGCGCCCCCCGCGCCCCTCCGTGCCAGCGTCGACAAGATGCTCGACCAGGGCGTCTACCTGCTTGGTGAGTGTAGCCTGCACTCGACTTGGCGACACACGACCAGGCGACACACGCTGCACACGCAGCCGCCCGCGCCCCACGCGCCCCTCCGCGACCAGGTGACACACGCTGCACACCCGTACTAAGTAACACCCGACTTGGCGACGCAAGACTAGACCATATTAGTTTATGCGACTGAACTTGTCGAGACACTAGTAGGTGACTCTTGAACTAGGCGACACACGACTGTGTGAAATGCGACAAGGCTACATTCGGGTACCCGACACTTAACTTCTGAGATATAGAATACCGATGTGACATTTGTCAGACTTCGGTATCCATTCCATAGTGAGTAGCTAAAGCATTTACAGAAATCAGCGACGACGTAAAGTAGAAAAGTTCGTTATAACAATAGTATCCCCTAAACCAGCGTGACTCAAACTTCCAGCTCGCTCGCCTCTCGACTACGGAGGTTGCGAAAAAATGTTTACACGAGATAAAATGTTGACATCTCGTTGTACAGAAAACGGCGTGCACATGCTCCTCTGGGTGGGGTCGCAGGCGTCGCCTGAGTTCGTCCGGCTCGTGTTCGGCGTGCCCTCGCCGCAGCAGATCGACACGCAGGTGGCGGAGCTGCCCGAGCTGGAGAACAGCACCAGCGAGGCCGTCAGGGCCGTCGTCGACGACGCGAGGGCCAAGAGGCGGACTGCGATGCGGGTGAGTACCCCACCAGTTGTAGGATCTTTAGAATCGAGAAGATGGACCCCAGTCAATAGCTTCTCCCGTCTTTATTTTTTTTTTATATTGCACTTTGTGCCGACCTACGACATTACCTACAAGTCGACACAAATACAGCGTCAGCAGAATTGGCGTAGTAAACAACGCTCCACACGTAAAGCAGATTAGCCAATCAATACATCGATCCTACATCGCGATATCACAGTCAACGTCGCCACAAACTGTATATACAACAAACCAAGATTGGTAGTTGGATCTTGGTCCCCGAGCAGATAGCACCTAGCTCGGCGGAAGTACTTCTATTTTTAGTAAAGAACCTACTTTCCTTACAAACTTCAAGACCTTGACGTCAGCCCACCTGATGTTAAGCCACTTAAGGCTAATTTAACTTAAGTTAGGTGGTAATGAGGTCCTAGCCTAAAGGTGACAAGTACAGCATAATAAAACTGTTACTGGACCTGCCGCCCTTTACTTAAAGGCTTCTACTAATGTAGCACCCCCAAAAGCTCTGGAACCTTAACCTTCCTCACACGCAACTACACAACAACACAGAAGTTTTTTTTATATAATGCACTCCAAGATTGACCTCATCCCACCTGATGTTAAGTGGTAATGAGTTCTTAGCTTAAGGGCGAAAAGTATAGCATAGTAAAACTGTTACTAGACTTGTCGCCCTTACCTTGAAGGCTTGACCCCTGCTACTAATGTAGCACCCCGCAAGAGCTCTGGAAACCTTACTCACATGCAGGAACACAACAACACCGGAGTAATTGTTATTTGGCTGCGGTCTTCTGTAAGGTGGAGGTATTTCACCAATCGTGCTCAAGTTCGAGCGATAAATCGCTATGCACTACCTCTCTCAAATAAGTCGCGAACAATAGGTAATGACGATAGATAACCGGTGCGTGGGAGCACCGTAAGCTAACGTTGTGGGTGTGGCGCAGCTGTGCATAGTGCACCAGTACGACAAGCGCGACGCCCGGCTGCGGGCGCTGCTGGTGGAGGACCGCGGCCTGGACGGCAGCGACTCCTACACCGACCACCTGCTCGCCACGCACAAGACTGTCCAGAAGATGCTGTATGTTGAAAGGAGCGGGGCTTGCTACGATAAGGGGCGGGGCTTGTGGTAGTGGGCGGAGTTTGCTACGAGAAAGGCGGGCGTGTTGTGAGCCGGTTGAGTGGGCGGAGTTTGCAACAGTACGGGCGGGGCTTGTTTCAATGATTGGAAAATGGTGGGGCTTTTTACGTTACGACAGTTTTTTGAGGATTATCAATAAAAGATTTCGCAGTCTTAATATTAAATATCCACCAGACGGAAGAACTAACTGCTTCTGCTAATGTCTCTGACAGAATATTATTTGGTGTTGGGTTTAGCTTCATAAGTATTTTATTATTTTTTTTATATGCTGTTTTACATTATTATGATATTTTTGTTATATATTTATAGAATACAAGAGTGAACTAAATATAAAATCTTATTTAATTTGGTGACAGTAAAATATTTATAGTTTGTCTCATGTTTTTATGTTTTCAGGAAATCTGATCGTGTTTTTGTAACGTGTCTAATTCAAATGTTATAATTTTGGTTTTCAGCCTTTTAATTAATGTGTGTAATTAATTTATAATGTGTAATTTTATTGAAAATTGTGTTTATTTTATGTCGTTTTCCCGCTTGTAGTGTTCTTTTAATGTCACATGTGAAAAATATGTCTTAATCTTTTTGTTTTTTAAACATGACTAGACGTAAAACTAACTCATCATATTTGGATTCACTCTTTAGATTTTAGGGTTTAACTTTGAATAGAAGGCCAGGATCGTACTATACATTACTTTATTTTCTCATCTTTGATTGTTTTTATTTTCATTTTAGCGCATCGTCATTCTTTTGTACAGTTTTTCTGAAATAGTTACGTAAACACGCCCCTCCGAACATTGATAAGCTACATCATCAATTTTTGTTAACTTGTTGAATCAAAAATAACGTTTAATCAAATCCTACTGACGGATGAAAGTCATCCCCATTCCTTTTGCCTTAAGTTTTCATTCGTGTCTCATTTGAAGGGTCCACTCCAATAATGATAAACGTTCTTTGTTTTTTGTTTCGAGATAGTTGGATGTTAAGTTTATAAACGTTGTCCAAAATTCAGCCTTATTGCCGTTAATACCTGGGACACTGAGCGTTCTAGACGTGTAGTCAAATATCAGGAACGTTTTTATCTCAAGACTGGAAGCGATATTGCCTAGTTAGTAAACGTAATTACTAGCTGCATGTATGAAGTGACCGAATGACGTTGATCATATAGATTTTAATATTTTGTACATTCATCATTATTGCCTTGGAACCTTCATTTGATAGTCCCTTTTCAATGTACTAACTATTTGGTAGATTGTTCGTACTTACACTGAAATAAATAATTCTCCACAATGATACTAATGGTTGGTACAATTGTTCCAGCTAACCGTAATGCGTCAGCACGACAAGCTGGAGGCGGTCCTCCGGCACTTCCTTGTGGAGGACCGCGGCGTGGAGGGCGCGGCGTCCTACGTGGACTACTTGTGCCACGTGCACAAAGAGATCCGCGCGATGCTATAGCCCGAGTATTAGCGCAGCGGCGACTGGCGCTACCGTGTGATTGGTGACCTGCTCCCCTACGGCCGCATCCCAGGACGTCATCGTCTCTGAACCTCGATTAACACTGACGTTCCGTACAAACTACTGTCTAAAGATGCTCCCACACTGCCATTAGAAAATTTTTACAAACATTTAGTATCAAATGTTACATTTTGTTAGAACTATTACCTATTTAATTTAAATCTGTAATTGGCTCGCAGTTTGGTTTTGCTTTCTGAGGGCGTCTACACGAAAGTGGAAGAAGATTTGTTAATTAGAATAGCTATAGTTTTTTTTATTAAATAAAAAGAAAAAGAGCTCTAATTGGATGCGCCAGCTAAAAGCTAGAGGAAAGTATAGTGCCACAGGCTAACACTATATGCGTGATACAAATGTTTTATTTTGTAATAATTTGTTGTGTTATAAAATGTTTATTAGCATTTTCTAACGTGAAAACATTTTGTAACCAATGTTTTCTAACGTTACTAAACACTTTCTATTGTCAGTGTGGAAGCCCTTTACAGCTGTGTAGGCTACGCACGTTATCAACGCCACGTCATATTTTGACGTCATTGACAAGTTATTTAGACGGAGATGTCGTGTGAGCTTGCGCAGCTGTGAGGCAGTGACCTTGATCTATGTTCTAAAGGATTTCAAGTGTCGACATTTGCTATAGAATGCAAACTCATTAGGCAGGATGTGTTGTAAGAAGCCGCTCAAATTGCGATCAATATGAACGATTTTTGATTGGTGGCGCAAATTTTCCTAGGTGAGCGTGAATGTGACGATATAATATATTGTTAAATAACAAATGATTACGTTAAGGTTTTTGTTAATACTGAATGTAGTTAGGTACGTTACCCACTCAACATTCCATGTTCCGAAACGTAACTGTTTGCGAGTCACTCTCAAAGCGAGATGAGTTTTGAGTTACTGTAGTAGATTATCGCAAGGCGTCACTTTCCATCGCTCACCTAGGACAGTGACCGTAATTTCTGACGTGTCCCTTCGATTTAGATTAGATGGACCCTCAACACAAATATGTACTTTGCCTAAAGATGATTTTCCATTTCATATTTTACAGTACAATAGTAAGTCGAAAGAAACAGTATCGTGCCTAGCAAGACAACAAACGCCAATCACACGAAATGTATTTAATAAAATAGAAATGTATCATAATTGCAGTGAAGTATTTCTCAAAGTTGTTTTGTCATTGCATGTATTAAAAAACAATTAAAATTCCACGTACATGTGTCAATGTTAGTAATTAAATGTTACTTAAAAATACCTTTCTATACACACCTTGAAGATTTGAAAGATGAACTTGACTTGGCGGGGGCACTGTCGGGCCCCAGATGTAAAGATGAAATGACATTTGAATTCCTACTGCCCTAATTTTAGTTTATTCGAAACCCCTTGGTAACTATTTTTTTGAAATCCAATTTGTTATATAAAAACTAGTTTTGGTAGGTTTTTCCTACTTAATAATAGACACACATGTAGATGAGATAGTAATTAATTAATTATCCTTCCAAATATTTGTAAAATAAAATAGTTGATTATTAAAATAAATCAAGACGTTTTTACGATTCTTAGATTTTTTATTAATAGCTCTACCGGGGGAATTCTACTATAAATAGGAGTTGTGTAATTGAGCATCAAACATAGGTGTATTTGAATATTTTTAATGATGGCAACACAGAGATTACTGACCAAAATGTGGCAGTACCACAAATATTTGTAAGCTGGACCAAGTAACTATTGTAAATGGTTTTTGGAATTGGAACGCGTCCAATAAACTCCATTGTCCAGCTTATTCGTATTTGTAGTGCTCTATTAAATGTTGCCATGTTAATGAAAATACTATACATAGGGTAGAATATTATCAAGTTTACGGCAAGTTAGAAATTTTAAAGGTTATTAGAGTAAATTATTAGAATAGTGATTTTGTAAAATAAATCGTGATTTTCAGGCAAAATGTAATTGGTTTCTATTTAATACTTTATTTAGTCCGTCAAGGTAATAAAAGAATAGTATGTCGACTTAGGCTTTGGTAAGAAACAGACATCTTAATAAATAAAATAAATTAATTTTCAATTGGAAGATGGTGGTAAAACACTTGTTTTGTGGATGAAATCTTAACTCGTATAAAATTAATTAATCTAATATTATGTAGTAGTTTCAATGTTTCATACTAACTGCTGAAGTCGGAATACTATTTTCATTTGAACTAAGTTGTACGTTACGACTAACCCAATATGTTTTCGCATAGCTGTTTCTTATGTTATAATAATAAAGCGATAGATAGTATTTTATTATAATTGTATGTATGTATTTCGAGTAACATACGGCGCGACTGTACTGAGTGTAAATAAATATATTGGCATTATTATTTTCAAAATATAGTTTTTTTTACCTGGATACTAAAAATTTCACGTAATTTCTAAGTAAACATGAAACGAGAACATTACGTATTTTTTCTGTTTTGCAAAATTATTAATAACATACCTCAATGAGTTGTGAGAAAAAAAATTAAAAGAAATTGGTCACACATTCTGACGTCACTAGACAAGTTTCGGAGAAAAAAAACATTAAGGTGGGTACAGACTGGTGAAACGTAACATGCAATGTGTCATGCAATGAAAGAATTCACCGTACACATTGCTGCAATGTATAATGAAAGGTAACCATGGACTTAGTATAATAAACAGGACCGAGCACTCGCAGCCAAAAAACGAGCCGAGCGAGATAGCTACCACAGAGGCGCGTGTCCCTTTCTAATAGGGTGACAACAAGATTTATTTTGATAACGGACATTTGATTAAATAATTAAAATTTAGCCCGTTGTCCCCACTACATCTAGTAAAATAAATAAATAAATAAATATTGGACAAAATCACATACATTGCTCAGATTCTGTGGTAAGTAGCTAAAGCACTTGTGTTACATAAATCATAAACAACGACGGTTCCACAACATCCAGACCCGAGACAATACAGAAAAGATCGTTTCCCTTATTGACCCGACCGGGTTCGAACCCGGGACCTCAGAGATGGTACAACAACAAAGTCCGGCCCGCTCGCATCTGGCCACGGTGGTCGTCATGTTACAAAGTTATCGTCTGGACAGATTTGATTGTTGAAAACAACCGGGACAGCATTACTTTTATGTTTATAGGTTTGAAAAAAATATCTTGAATTATTTCAATATAATTTATGTATAATTTTACTCCCTTTTACTCCAATGGGGACAATGGAAATAAATTTGAATCATTTATTGAATTTTCCACTGTCCCTACAGCTGGGGACGCGCCTGGTAGGGACAACGAGAATAACCCTAAATTTATTTATTATTATTATTATATTTAGCCATTTACATGCTTTGGTTGATACAGATGACAAGAAAATATAGTTGAAACAATGCTTAAAATAATTGCTAGTAAGTACAATTACAGCCGCTTCGGCTACATGTTTAATGAATGGCTTTTGTAATAATTGTACGCCAGTCTATGTCTACGATTTTTTACCTAACTTCTGATCACGGTGGGCAACAGATTGTTTTCAGTGCCAATATTAATATTAACCAAAAAACATCGTTTGAACATTTTGATCGATTAAACGACTTTTTAAACATGATAATATGTTCAAGAGGTGGCAGGATGTAGGATTTCTTCGTCAGAGTCTGGTAGTGGTCGGTGGCTCAATGTATTACTGAGAACTTATTTTTTTTGGTCTGTAAAATAAACATTACAGTTAACTTAGTGCAACATATTACATCCAGTTTATGACCTACAAAATAATACTCATATAAAGAATTAAGTAAAAATAAACCGGGCCAAGTACATAAGTCGTAAAGATTTTACTATATTTGACTGTAAAACGAATCCTTCTTAAGTATTTATTTTATTTCAATTTAATTATTTGTCTTTAAATAAAGTGTATTCTGTCAATATTTTAAGTGTCTAACTGTAATATCTATCAATATCCGGCAAGCTATAAAATCACGTATGTTGTATGGGAGCCCTTTACATACGTATATTATCTTGTTTTTTAGTATTAAGTATTTTATGTTGTTATAAAGGCATCAAAAAATTAAAATTATAACTAACTATCACTGTTCACAAGATACAGCCTGATGGCAGTTAGACGGAAAGCGAAGTCTTAGTAATAGGGTTCCGTTTTACCCCTTGGGTATGGAACCTAAAAGACTATGTATAGTGTATATACAAATAGTGTTTTTTAAAATACTTGATTAGGTGTTTAAACAAAGATTCCTAAAATTAAATCTTGTTGTGTGTTGTTGCGTTGAAGCATGATAGACAATTACTAATGATATCTACTTACCACAGGAGAAATCGTAGGTATAGCAAGTCCCGGCTGCATACGACATAATTTTTAGTGATTTTTTTGCTTTACGTGTATTGCTGAGCCATTTTTGTCACATTACTTCATTTTTAAGGTAGTTAACTGTAAATAAATGTACAACAGTGAAGAACTAACTCGAGCACACAATTGAAATATTACGAGAATTATGGGTACCCTAGTGGTAAGATTTACAGTAAGATTATTTTAAGCTTACCTGTGGAACGATATATGGCAATCACTATATGATTCACTTGAACAAGTATAAACGCAACATTTTTTCACCATTTTATCTTAAAAGGTGCCTAAGAATTATATTAAGAATAATATTTTGATAAACTCAATCAATGACAGTTTGACTTACTGACACCATGACAGTTCATGGTGATGCTTTAGAGGGTTACCACTAGGAAATTAGAAATAAGCAAATACTATTTTACGTTTTCTTTATAGTTTATGTATAAAATCAAAGAAATAAATTAAAATATAATTTATTATTTTACAATTGTTGAAATAACAATTAAATACAAGTGCATAAACTGAGTTTTTGATCAGGCAAAATTTAGATCAGAAATATTATTTTATGCTGGCAAGATCTAAGAAAGATCAAAGAACGAGACACACGCCTCCGGCCTGGCTATCTCTGTCGGCTCGGATTTGCATCTGTGTAAAGCGCACAGGAATTAATACTTTATTGCATTGCAATAGTGTTCATTTTTCATAATGAAAATTTTCAGAGTTATCAGTCCTGTTTATTATATTAGGTCCATGAAGGTAACACACTTTGTAACAACTTCTCATAGTTTGGACGTATTGTGCGCGCATGTGCATTTCACGCGCTTTGAAAAATCTTTGTATTTTTCTTTCTTTCTAACTTAATGTGACGGTCACACAAAGTATTTATTAGGTACTATGTTTAAACAATGTAAAGTGAACTAAAACATGTGCGTGTGAATTGAGGGCCTCAGCATTATGTCATGGTGCGTACAGCGTCACACATGTGTGTTAAATGTCTTACTGATGAAGTTAGTTACGTGTGATATGGTATTGAGGAGTATACATACAAACTTATACTGATTGTATTCGGGTCCTACAAAACAGTTAATAGTAATAAAATTATAATTTTCTGTTCATGATTTATTTTCTGAAAGGTATAAACAGTATTAGTTCCTACATTGATTAAAAACGAAATATCCGTTCTTGTCACACACGCTCCCAATGGAAACTCGATGCGAACCGAACTAACAAATGCTGCCTGATTGTAATCTACTTTTATCCCTCTTTGCTGCAGGTATGACCAATCATAAAATACTTGATGTATTAAACTGAGGTTGTAAAACATTAGGGCACTTCTAAATACAGTTGGCACCATAAATACGACCAACGTACTTGTGCTACTTTTAGTTAAAAGGTGATCCTCAATTTTCGACTCTAATTTGATGTAAAATAAAGTCCAAAAAGTTGAATATTCAGAAGTGTCATGGATCAGGTTGGTTGAAATTTTGCTATCACTTTTGACACTTATGTCGGTGCTATAAATGACAAACTCGCTCGTGTAATTTTTAAATTAATTCCAGTAACGCTGATATTAAATTATTGTCCCGATAAATTTCTAAGACTTTTATCCTGTCTTTTCTGCAAGGAGGATTGAAAATCTGGTTTCGACTTTTCTTCAACTTGAATTCTCAGTAAGGCTCTTTGGGTTCTCAGTAAAGCTCTTTGGGTGCTCAGTAAAGCTCTTTGGGTGCTCAGTAAAGCTCTTTGGGTGCTCAGTAAAGCTCTTTGGGTTCTCTAAGGGTCTTTGGGTTCTTATTAAGGCTGTTTGGGGTTTGACTAAAGCTCTTTAGGTTCTAAGTCAAGCTCTTTGAGTTCTCAGTAAGGCTCTTTGGGTTCTCAGTGAAGCTCTTTGTGTTCTCAGGCAAGCTCTTTGTGTTCTCAGTCAAGCTCTTTGTGTTCTCAGTCAAGCTCTTTGTGTTCTCAGTCAAGCTCTTTGGGTTCTCAGTCAAGCTCTTTGGGTTCTCAGTCAAGCTCTTTGGGTTCTCAGTCAAGCTCTTTGGGTTCTCAGTCAAGCTCTTTGGGTTCTCATTAAGGCTCTTTGGGTTCACATTAAGGCTGTTTGGGGTTTAAGTCAAGCTCTTTGGGTTCTCAGTAAGGCTCTTAGGGTTCTCATTAAGGCTGTTTGGGGTTACACTAAAGCTCTTTGTGTTCTAAGTCAAGCTCTTTGGGTTCTTAATAAGGCTCTTTGGGTTTTCAGTAAGGCTCTTTGGGTGAAGCTTTTCAGGTTCTCAGTAAACCTCTTTGGGTTCTCAGTAAAACTCTTTAGGTTCTTAGTGAAGCTCTTTGGGTTCTCAGTGAAGCACTTTGGGTTCTCGGTGAAGTACTTCGGTTTCTGAGTAAAGCTCTGTAGTGCCCTAGCCTGTAACTGATCTCATTTCCAGAAACTTTTTAGAGTAATCTAAAAGGGTTGTCGTGCCTATTAACGTTTGATTGTGATCATCATTCATCTAGAAGCCTAGGAGCTATGACCTCATGTATTCATTAGCTTAATTTGGTAGTGCTCTTTCCGTGGACGTCAAGATTCATTTTCCTCGGCCATTGTCTTTGCAGGGCGGTAAGCAAGGGTTGTCGTCTCGACACTCGGGGCACCTGGCCCTGCAGATGATGGAGAACTTGAAGTAAGCGAACAGCAGATACATCAGGATTGTGCGCCATTTCATTATTGCTAAAAAATAAAGTGTTCATTAAAGAGTATAGTGTCAAGCTGAAGACCATGTCCTTAGGTAATAGAGGAACATAAAGTCTCTTACAAGGCTTATCTACTTAGTTTGAAAATAGTCAACAAGACTTAGAAAATAGTCAGCCAGCCGTAGAACGAACTTCGTACCGCCATAATATTATTCACTAGCGACCCGCCCCGGCTTCGCACAGGTGCAATAGGTACTAAAATATGCACGTATTATACATATAAACCCTGCACTTTATTTTATTACATTGACTCTCCCCGTACCCCAGTGAAGCTTACATGGAGCCTACAGCGCCTGAGCGCGGTGAGCGGCAACCACGCGACTTGTAAGGAATTTTTCAGGTCACCTTGGGTTACATTATTGGAGTTAAAGTAAGGATCCCTAATTTTAAAAAATATATAATATAGCCTATGTCGCTCGAGGATAGTGTAGCTTCTCAACGGTGAAAGAATTTTTGAGATCGGTCCAGTAGTTTCGGAGCCTATTCATTACAAACAAACAAACAAATCATTACTCTTTATAATATTAGTATAGATAACGTTCTTCCATACAGGCTTTGTCTACTATGTAGATACCTACCTAATACTAAACATTTTAAAAGGTTGTTCACTATGTGGCCAGCATTCGAACCTTGCTCTTTTGAATTAAGGTTCAAAACAAACCTACAGTAAGTGGAAGGGTTAAAACCTTACCGGTTTTGGGTGTAAAGCTAACTTCAACGCTTGGTCGGTTGTACACAAGGCGAGCAAGTCCTAGGGCAGCGGCGCTTGCACCCAAACACCTCGACTACCCATAGACAAACGTGCAGGAGTATTAACAGCAGCATTGCGCTTGGATCATGCACCTGGAAATAAAACGCTTTGAATTGAGGAAGCCACTGTACCTACAGCAATATAACACCAAACTACACAGTCACTAAGGACTTTGCACCACCCTTATATTGTGCGCATAAGATTGAATATCGAACTGTGTTAACTTTGACGTGCCGTGGACTGTACCTACAGCGAAATAAAAGTAGCACAATATTGTTATCAGTAAGTTTGCATTTTAAGGTAGAAATTCCCACGTATCTCTGCCATGGGGAGACAGGGAGTGGTGTGTCAGACTTGAATCAGCTAATCCCCTGAGTGGGCCTCCTCTGCACCAGTTAAGGGGGGACGGTATATGGATATCAAAGCATCATGAAAAAAACATTAACTGTAAGCTTTAATTGAGGACTCAGTGTATCCATAGTTAAATACAAACAAATTATTGTCTCCTGCGCCATGATATTAGGTATCTGTACATAAACAAAAGCATTGCAAAAAAGGCCTAAACGTCATACAGTATAATCATATTTAAACCCTATGCAATTAAGATAAGTAGAAAAAAAATATTTTGGACGTAGATAGGTGATGTCACGGCCGCGGCGTCGTGCCGAATGAGACTGAAAAAGGCCTGCTTGATGCCTTGTTTTGCCATTAGGTACGGTCACAGCTCTTATGCTAACTACATAAGCGTGTTTTAAAAAAATATTTTTTTTCATCTCCTTGTGGTGCGAGACATACACTTATCATACACAAGGTACATAAGGGTGGTTTAAATTCCAAAATATACAGTCTGACGTGCTTCTAATCGTACTTAGGTCTAAACTTAACAGGACAGTAGGTATATTGGCTCCTCCACGTCTGATGGTAAGCAAGGGCGGAACCCACATCGCGATGACAACGAATTTGATACCGTACTTAATATCCTATCCGTTAGCATCGCCATACTGGCCTGCAAGATGTTTCTTCACGCTCCTCTTGAAATGAAAGAGGAAACACATGAGCCGGCAAGATCTTTGATCTAAGGCTGTAAGTGGGTAGGTACAACATATTTTTGATAAAGTCCTAATGCCATACAAATACGCCTAAAAATTGCTTTTAACTAAGGTTACCGGTATTGAATGAGCAATTTCAACGCTTGGTCGGTTGTACACAAGGTGAGCAAGTCCTAGGGCAGCGGCGCTTGCACCCAAACACTTCGACTACCCACAGACAAACGTGCAGGAGTATTAGCAGCAGCATTGCGCTTGGATCTTGAAGCCGGACCTAGAAGTGAAACAATTTTAAAAGAGGGAACCATTTTACGGTACGTATAATACCTAATTGTACAGTCAGCGTCAAATATATAGTGACACTCAGGGTAATCTAAAAATAAGACGCAACCAAAAACTCAAAAACAAATCTTCCATACTGTTGTCAACAATATAGTCACTCAGGTCGAACATTTTTGACTCACGTTCCAAATTGTCTAGTGGATTCCACCGCCGACTATGTCCCATCCGTAGTTCACCTCGTAAACGTATCCTTAGGAACGTCCTCCTAGATTCTGATGACGCCATTACAGTCGCAATGGCCGAAGCCAAACAGCTCGCGACAGCTAAAACACTTCGCTGGCGAGGTCATTCGTCGACACTTCCTAGCAATAGGGCCTTTTTCGTGATGCCGGCACATGCTGGCACAAATACCTATCCCCCAAGCTACGTTAGGCTACCATCTCCCAATAACGGCCCGAGCCCCACTATGAGGCGCTCTGGCAGTTTTTTAATTTTTTTGGAGTGTGAGCCCTCCGCTCCTCCGAAAGTCCGGTAAAAATAAAAAAGGCATCAGCGGTCATCATCAGTTACTCAGCTAGGGAAAGAAATATTGAGTTTTTGGTTGCGTTACCCTCCACCACATATCAATGGCAACGAAGTTCAATTTTGTTACAAAATTATGTCTAAGTTCGATAAATGAAATTGGCTTCACCCCCTCTGAACATGATCGGGCAAATGCCTGTTACCTGCCCCACACTTGGCCCGGTACCTACCTAAGGTACTCTCAGCTATTTTGCCAGCATTACAGTAATTAATAATAACTTTTTTTTACTTTTACAAAGAGTGTACTGACCTATACGACGTCTACGTTTCCAAATGACACGAGACCACCTTTTCCTACTCCAAGAGGGTCAGATTAGCACGACTCAGAAAGAGGAAACGTATGAGGGCGCTTATTATTTCTGAAACACATAAATTAATGTATTTATTATCAAGTAATTTAAGTGAAACTGATTTTCAAACACATTAAATAACTAACATAAAACGCGAAATAAAGCTCAAAGGCAGGCCTAATCGAAATGATCCGCACCGAATGACAAACCCAACGAACGAACGTAAAAGTAGACAACATCCTATCCTCTCACAATTGCACGCTGACTTTGAACCTTAGATAATCTGCAGATTGATTCTGATTCACCTGCTTTGGGTATATCACTTCAATATACGGTCCTTTGTAGGTGCAAGGCAAGCAGTACTTGGGTGTTTTGCGTTTTCGGCGACAGGCGGCTGCTTCCGTGATCCACAGACAGACTTGAAGCAGGAATATCATGAGCTTTGTAGCGAGCATCGTGTGGGGAGTTACTTCTAGAAAACAAATAACAAGACGTAACAGTAGTAGATACACTCGACAGTGTACGATACAAATGTTATACCTTTTTTTGGTGGGGCGGGAAATGTATTGACGCACCATACCCACACAAGGTAACGGCATCTGTAGGACTCCCTAGTCTGACAGAGAATACCCACTTAAGCCCCCTGATGGATTTCATCACCTTGGTGGAAGGAAGATAATTTACTTAAGTGTAGAAATTTTCAGGTCTAAGTACTTAGTCGCAAATAATCTTCATTTACCAAATGATGATCTATAAATTTCTAGATTAGCGACAAAGTATTCAAACTCAAACTCAAATATTTTTTTATTCAAGTAGGTTACATGTAACACTTTTGAATCGTCATTGAAAACAATGCAAAGTGATTCTACTTCCGGTTCGGAACCTATATCTACCGAGAAGACACCGGTAAGAAACTCAGCAGATAAGTTACAGTAGCAGTATCTAACTTATAGCTATGTATGTGTAGAACACTTTGGACCAAGTCATATAGTTTTATTTTAATGAGTGAAAAAAGCATGAAGTATTATTTTATTTTAAGAGGTAAGCTGGAGCAGACCAGTCCCCAAAGGTGGCACCTGTTCACAAGCATGACGTATGTGCCAGCCATCGCTTCACTCAACCATATTGAAGGGAATATAACGACCCGCCACATAGCGCCACCACCCCAGTGACATTTTAGTGAGCATGACTAACTCCCAACTCCCTTTGGAAAGTAATTACAATTTAAGTCATCAAACCAACTATAGGACCCGGAGCACGAAGTAGTAACCTACCTACATCTTATTCTGTTAATTTGAGACTACTTAATAATTCGTGATAGCCATGTCTATCGTACAAAATTGGAAAGCGTTAAAGAGTTCAGGACCTCGTAAAGAGTGAAAGACGACCCTGCGTAATCTTGAAATGTTACTCGCATACATTACAAGCTTGTCGAATGTTATCATAGTTCGATTACTGTCACTTGGCTACGACCCCTTGCCAATTCATTGTCCACGAACAGACAATACTCACCGCATCGCAGATCGCGCAAATCAATGGGTTTATTAACAAATCGTAAGTAAATAAGCTTTCCACTCCGAAAAAGCGGTTCTGTAAAGTTGTGTATGAACCTCTTTACTTTCGGGAGGATTTCAAATTGTTAACCTACTGTAAACTAACCCTTCTCCAAAACTTATTTTTCTTCGACTTCTTGGCAACCTTGGTCTCAGCTGCCGCATTGTTCAGCGCCTTGCTGTGCCGAAGGTCCAGCACCGATACCGCGATGTGCAGGAACACTAATATGAACTCATTCACGTACATCTTGAGGTTTCAGATTCTATTCACTTTGTATTCGCTCAAGCAATAGTTCTATTCTAAAACGAAAACATTTTCACATTATTATGCCGACAACAGATCGGTCGAGCTATCGGATTCAAATGCTTGAAGGTGCCGTTGATATCTGCTGGAGTGGTTGGCATAACCTTGTTGATAAACAGAACATGTATCCATATTAGTGGCATCATTGAATCGTTATGGATCAGATTTTTTACTGTGAACCAATGTGCATGAGGAATATAACTCATATTACCCTTAATTCCAAAATTTCATGCAATTTTGGTTTACAATAAAAAAAATTGAGGTAAGACTATAATTTTCGCTTCATTGACTGCACTTAAGTATGTGACGAGGAATCAGTACCGTAACGTAGGTTTTTGCCGCCAGGGGAAAAACAGCAGTCGACGAGCTGACCTAAAAATCTGATTTGCTCCTAGGCTAGAAGCTGGGTACACCCATGTTACTGATGTAATCTCGATTATGACTCTCCATTTTATACAAATTTGTTGACTCTAAATTACCTTCGTGCAGGGGTCACTTCTTGTCGCAGTGCGGCTGCGCGTCGTTGCACGTCACGTACTCGTGCCGCGTGCAGCCGAGGCAGGACTCCAGGTACGAGAGCAGCAGAGAGACCACCAGCACCACCACCTCCTTCAGGAGCTCTCTGTCCATCGCCAGCGGGAGCTGACACAGAAACCAGGACAAGTAACATGAGTGACACGTACGATAGATCACCAATCTAAATTCAAAAGCGTTTTTATAGGAAAAGCAGCAGCAAAGTCGATCAAGCGTGTTTAGGGTGATTCTACCATTTTTTAGGATAAGAAAATGAAGCTAAGTAAAACTGGACTAGAACAGAGTTAACTTTTAGAGTAATCAAACAGAACCGACAAGCTAATTAGGCAGTTGATTAGCTATAGTACATCCCTTTAATTATTTAGATGATAGATGCTCCATTAATTTGCACCACATTTCTCATTTTCGGGTTCCTCTCATCCAGCCTCTTTTAGCATTTCTTCCAAGGTCATCTGCCCAACGGCTTGTTATAAGACGCTCGTCTTACACTACGTTTAGCTAAGCGTTTCGACGCCAAGATTCGTCTGCTGATCTGCTCCATAGTTAGTCGGTTCTACGGCAGACATAACCAGTCCACTGCCACTTCATCTACTTTCTATTGCAGGTTGTAAACTCGAGAGCTAAGCTAAGCTAGTTTAGTTCAACTCGCATAGTTGATAACAGTTTTTCATACTTGTTTCGCTTGGTTTGCATGGCTTGCTGTGGGAGCTAAACTAAACTAGATGGACCAAGAGCTAATTAAACTAATTTACTTAAAGGAGCCTCGAGTTTAAGCAATTATTAAATAGAAGAGAAGTCTGTGTTCAATGATTCGCAGGCAAGTTCGCGTCTTCTCACCGCGAGACCTAGACCATCAAGTGAAGTGACTGAGTTAGGACGACACAAAGACTATCCTCGTTTGAGGATCCACAAAAGAAAATAAACAATAGATATTGCAAGCGAAAAAGACAAGGAAAGCCAAAGATTTCAGTATGAAATAAACTTGAAAATAATTAGTAAGTAAGAAGGAAAGGCAAAGAGTTCTTAAGACAGACCTAAAAGCGATTACTTCTTGCAGGGCGGATTTTGGCCGCAAGTGACCTTCTTGGGGCCGCAGCCGCCGACTACCTGCATCAGGCAGACGGCGAGGAGCAGCAGGACCCGCGTCCACCTCATCTTCTGCAACAAAGTTGAATATTAGACACAGGGCATGAGACAGGAATATTCAACTTTGGAGCAGAGTAAACCGGAACACACACACAGTGGCGCACGCGTTAAATTTGATGAAAAATGTTAGCATAAACTAACTATAGACAAATAGAGTAAGAAAAAAACATGGAAGTTGTAAAAGAGGAGCAGCTGTAAGATGCAACACTGCTAAAGTGTCCATACAATATTCTTACTGCATAAATCTTGAGTAGATACATAGTGAGACTATTGAGAATCTTATTGTTTCGTTTGTGCTAAGTCGACGTATTGGCTAAAATGTGGTCTAACTTAGGAATGTAGTTAGTAAGTACGTCAGACTTTTTAGGTTGTTTGGATATTCTTTATTTATCCTTAAACCAGGACAATATTTGTAATATTAAGACCGACAAGTTCTTACCGTAATATTTAAAAATCGTTCACATTACAGTTAAACGATTGACTCGCCAGTGTTGTGTGGTCAGGCATTATGAGGGCAGATGACGACATTTTATTGGAACTCAAGATGGAAAAGTTTATTACAGAATTGACGATTTAAAGTATTTGGAGGCAAATTTAAGTCACAGAATGCAAAGAAGAGTCGAACTAAAATAGCAAAGTTCCAAAACCCAGCAATCGATAATTGGATAAACTACGTATTATATAGGAGAAGGCCCTTTTTTATTTTTTTAAGCCTAAATCCAAAATTTCTCGAATTAACATCTTATACGATATATGTTGCCTCTAAGCTACTTAATATAGAGGTACATATATGCTTTTAAGGTCTACACTACAGTAGAAAGTGAGTACCAACTGACGTAAAAGACAAAAAAACTTACATTATTAAGTGGATTTTTTGTGCGATGTTTCCCAATATTTAAACTTTATTTATGTTCCATTCTTCTTTCAGTTCTTTCCCTGCAAATGAAAAATAACGATTTGAGTCGTTCCACCAACTCTAACTAAACTAAAACTAAGATTACAACTAAACTAATAAATAAATTTCAGAAGGTGGAATTTGACCCAAACCGTTGTTTTTCATTTTTGCAAAGAATAAGTAAAAACTTTGATATAAATGCATTTAGATTAGCGTTTCAGTATTTAATTAGTTGCAGTTTTCTTACGTGACGATAAAGATGACAAAAAGAAAATATACAGTCGTCTTAAAAAAATTATTTAATGAACATTTGTTCGATCGCGCGATCTATGTCATGCATCTTTTGTTTTATTTGAAGTTAATACGCGTATTAAATTATTGAATGGTTCTAAGAAGGTTGAGATCAAAATTTAAAAAACAGCTGCATGTGGATCTTTATTACTTTGTGATCATCTTAGTTTTAGTCGGTGATATATTTAGTTGCCATGCCGAACATTAGTTTTAGTTTCGTCAGGTTGTATGTGTTTAGTTTCGGTAAGGACCCCGACGGCAGGGGGCGCGACCAGTGCAGGGCACAGGCTTCTTGCACCCCGAGACCCCCGCGATGAGCACCAGGAAGAAGGCCAACACGACCGAGTACAATCTGCGAACGTCCATTCTCTATTTCTTGTTCTGAAATAATATATTTAGGTTTTGTATCTTTTTGTAAAGGAAATAACTAAAGTATTTTGACACGGGGTATATTTTTTATTTCAATGATGAAGGCCTGAAATTAGGTAGTAATGGGCTTTTACTTTAAGCGTGGTGATCCATTGTAACTGATGATCTGATTTCACTGGTAGACGGTTTACCCTTCTTGAGACATTATTAGGCTGCTAAATTAAATTACGATTCCTAGGTTGTGGTTAGTCGTCAGTCGAATAAAGTTCGATAAACCTACGTTCTGTTACAATTGACTACCAGACAGTGGATTCTAAGCGGAAACATTCCTCGAGAAAGACATATATATTTTGTGATACCCATGCATTCTCACGTCATGGCTCGCACTTCATTTCATAGACACTTATTCAATAGTTCATAAATGTGGAGTTTGTACACGTCACCTTTATTTAATTAAAAGAAAGATTAATCACAACCAACCTTATTCACTTGCTACAAGGCGCAGGTTGTCGGCAAGCTATGTAGACCTTCCTTGTACAGCCTGTGGCGTGGCCCAGAAACAGTAATGCTGTTATGATCAGATAGATGGCGCCTCGCACCGGGTCCATTTTTCTAGGGCCTCACCATGGCGCGTTCTCTGATCCTGGAAAAAGCAGCCTACCTAACCAAAAGTTTCCAACTTTGTCGCGTAGATGGCGTTATTTACCAAAAACCAAAACGACTCCGAAATCTGATACTTATGCAATACATGCAACGAATTTGATAGAATATATTAAATAAATTGGTTTCAAGGTTTTGGGTCAAATTCCATAAAACGAATAGTTCGTACCTAATCCTACCTCGCATCAACGACTTTAAACTTACCTGTAATTTTATCGTTGATCCCAGAATGTTTTTGATTTTTCACTGTTAATTTTGACTATGAATTTTGTGGTTGGATGACAGAACAGAAATTTTGATTGAACTGCCAAATAGAACTATTTGAATCTGCAATCATACGTCTAGCTGTTTATGAACTAACCAGTTTTTAAAGCGAAAAGAGGTTGGCATTATTTTTAATACACAAAACTTTGCTGAGTTAGGGAGTGGATTATGTCCGTTGATATTAAAAGATTAGGTTAAGTTCTTATAAAGGAGGTAAATTTAGGTAGGAAGTACCTTTTTTAATAATTAAGCTTTCCATTGAGACTATAATGATAGGTACTTATTCCGATTTAATAACTAAAACTGAACGTGTTATTTTACATAAATGTGAGAACAAACCCCATAAAATAAATATCTCATTTTAAGAAAACATAAATTTAGATTAAAAATATTCCACAGAATAGTTATTAATTTTTAATCAGGCTTTTTACTAATAAGGGCGGCTACAGATTAGCGTATTTTTACGCGCGTATAAGGCCATTTCATGCTTACACGCGCGTTACATTACGCGCTTCAAAAAACTGGACTCGCGTAAAAGGAAATATTATTATCGGTGTGTTCGCTCAAATTGCTAGTGGTGTTATGCCAGTATCAACATGGATTCTGACGAGGAAACATTAGGGTCTATCCTAAAAACAAAACGAACAAACGAAAGGTTTCGTTTTTGAAGAATAATCAAAAGTCTTGGAATGAAAACGTGGTTTTTGATCACATAAATAAAGATTTTTGTATTTTGTATTAATAATATTTTGTTTTTTTGAAAACGATTAGTTTGCATTCGAAGTGACTTGGTTACGACAGTCATCGGATCGACATATTTCGTTTTTGGGAGTAAACCTCTAGTATCAGTATGGATTCTGTCGAAGAAACATTGTTTCGAGCTGAGAAGCGCGTCAATGCTCGTACGGGTTGAATGAGTGCCAAAAGGCGCGCCTATACGCGCTTCCATGGGCTTTCAAATAGTAATAATAAATAAATAAATGCGCCAGACAACCACAACAATCACCTGTAGGCCTAGCATGCGCAATACATCAAATTTCTCGCATGGGACGAGAAAACTTTATCTACAGTTAATTGGGTGATAGTACATCGTTCTTGTATTTTATTATATTATAGTTGACGCATTGATTTTGACTTCTTTTTTTATATTACACTTCAAGATTGACCTCATCCCACCTGATGTTAAGTGGTAATGAGGTCCTTTTTTTTTTTTTTTTTTCGGGGTAAATGCGTTGATGCACCGTACCGTCACCCCAAGGGAGGGTGACGGCGTGTGTGGGACTCCCTGCCCTGAAAAGGGCAGGACTACCCACTAAAACCCCCCGGTTGGACCTCCATCGCCTTAGTGGCGATGCTGTGGGAGATCGGCTAAGCCTTGACTTCCACAACACCGCCGGCGGAATAGCCGCTTACGCGGCTCCGTCTACTCCCCCGCAGTATTCGGGGGGAGACTGGGGATGGCCGGTCCAACGGAACCATCCCCACTTCGCAGTGGGGGCCGGTGCAATGCCAGCTGAGGTGCCTTCACACCATCAGCCGGCCGGTCCCCACGCGGTAGCTGGGCGCGTTCGTATTGTCGCCGCGCCCTCAGCCGCCTTCTTCTGCGGCAGACGGGAGCGGAAGGATCGTCCTCCCGCTCCCTTTCTGCGGTCTCATTCTGTGACATGACGTCTTCGCAGAAGGAGGCCACCCCATCCCATGCCGTTTCACTCCCAAGCATAGCCTCGACTATGCTAGGGAGTGAGAGATTCGGCCCCACCAACGCACGCAGCGTTGCGCGCTGCGCATCCCAGGCGGGGCACACCTGCAGTGTGTGCCCGGCCGTATCCTCCGCCGCGCCACAGTTTGGGCACGACGGAGACTGCTCCCGACCAATACGGTGCAGGTACTGCCCAAAACAGCCGTGGCCGGACAGCACCTGCACCAAACGAAACGACATGAAGCCGGACTTGCGCTCGAGCCAGCGAATTATTGCTGGCCCGAGCGCATCAAGGGTCCACCGACCCCACGGGGCCACTTGCAGTGACTCCGCCCAGCGCTGGACCATTTCTTCGTGCGCCTCTCGGCGCACACGCGACAGGTCCTCCAGGTAGAAGTGCTCCCCGGAGGCCTTCTTTAGAGCCTGCCACTGATAGGCCCTCGCCAGTGCCTGAGCCTCAAACTCCCATGGCGGTGTCCCAGCGAGTGCACACGCCGCATCAAAACCAACGGTACGGTATGCCCTGCACACTCGCTGGGCGATAGCTCGCTGAGGGCGCCGCAAGAACCTTTTGTTTTCCCGAATGTGGAGGGAGTCGGCCCAGATGGGCGAGCCGTAAAGGGCCATACTGCGCAAAATGCCGGCGTAAAGTCGCCGGCATTTGGCCCTAGGACCCCCCACATTGGGGAGAAGCCACGACAGGGAATTCGCAGCCTTGAGTAGGCGCGAGGAAAGCGACGCAAAATGAGGCCTAAAAGTCCAGCGCTGGTCCAAGATGAGGCCCAGATATTTCATCTGGGCCCCGACCACCACCCTAACGCCCCCGACAACAATATAAGTGCCAGAAAAGAAGCGCTGCCGAGGCCCAGGAAAAAATATGGCCTCGGTCTTACTTAGGGCCACCTGAAGGCCCAAAAGGGCAATACGCCTGGCAACTAGGGTACCACCGGCCTCTGCCAGACGAGCTGCGGCGCCAAAATCTCTCCCCCGGGCGGTGACAAGGGTGTCGTCTGCGTAGCAGAAAACACTCATGCCCGAGAGGAGAGAGCCGCGGAGAAGCCAATCATATCCGATGTTCCACAAAAGAGGCCCCAAAACAGACCCCTGTGGAACACCGGATTGAGCGCTGTAACGGCGCAGATGACCATCAATGTCTAAACAAACGACCTCCCTACCGGTTAAGTAGTCGCCGATTAGGGCCAGCAAGTAGGAGGGCACTCCGTGATAGCGGAGCGCCTCCAAAATTGTAGAGTGAGGAAGGGTATTAAATGCGTTAGCTATGTCGAAGGAAATAGCCAACACACCCTCCCCCCTCTCCCTAGACTCCAAGACGAGTGATTTCAGATCGGACAGGGCGTCGATGGTAGATCGCCCTGTCCGAAAACCATATTGCCGGTTCGACAAGTCTGGACCAACCCCACAAAGGTGGTCCTTCAGGCGCGCGGCCACAATGCGCTCGAAAAGCTTCCCGACTTCGTCGAGAAGCACAATGGGCCGGTACGCCGACGGTGAGTCTGCCGGTCTACCCTCTTTGCGGAGGAGGCAAAGCTGCCCCTCCTTCCAAGGCTTAGGGAACTTGCCGACTCGAAAGCACGAGTCGAAAAGTTCCCTAAACTTCTCCTCCATTAAGATCGCGCCGAGGGCGACAACTTTTGCCGGGACCCCGTCCGGACCAGGGGCCGTCTTTTTGGCACGAAGGCAGATTGCCGCCGTGCCGAACTCCTCCTCGGTGATTTGAGGGGCCTCGAAAGGAGCAGTTGCAAGCTCCTGCTCTGGTGGGGCGCTCATTGCCGGCGGGACGAAGCCAGGTCTGCTGTTCGGGAACAAGGCCCGGACGACGTTGTCAAGCAGCCCTGGCTCGAGGGTCTCTGTGAGTGGGGGACCTATGGGACGCAACTTGTTGCAAACGGCCCGGTACGGTCTCCCCCACGGATCTTGGTCGAGACCCTCTAGCATTTCCACGCGAGCGGAATTTTTGGCGGCCCCTATGGCAGCCTTGAGGACCCTCTTCGCCTCTGTATAGGCATCGTAGAGGGAGGCCTCGTTTTCGAGGTCCCGATGGGCGCGACGCCTACTCCTGGTGTAAGCCCGCCGTGAGGTCACACAAGCAGCCCGAAGATCAGCGAGCTCCTCCGACCACCAGAAGCAGGCGCGTCGGGGAGGTGGACGACGTGACCGAGGCATGCTAGAGTTGCATACCTCGGTCAGGCAATCTCGCAGGACAACTGCGGAAGAGTCCACGTCTGGACCAGATAAGGGAGGCGAAAACCAGTCTTGCAGAAAGGCCGCCTCCCTTGCAACTGCCTTGTCCAGGTGGGACAAGGCCCACCTGGGAAAAGGCGACAAAGCCGAAGTCGACGAGGCCTGACGAGGAGCACCGGTGCCAATCTCGAACCTAATGAATTTGTGGTCCGAGAGCGTCTCGGACCGGTCCACCCTCCAGTTGCGGACGCGCGCGGCGAGTGCAGGGGTGGCGAACGAGAGGTCCACCACAGACCCACCCTGCTGCCGCACACAGGTTTGTGCCGCGCCCCGGTTCAGGAGACAAAGACTGGATGAAGCGGCCCAAAGCTCCACCAGCTGCCCCCGTCGGTTGCACGAGGCAACCACATTTCCCCAAGACGCCGCTTTGGCATTGAGGTCCCCCAAGAGAAGAACTTGCTGTCCAGCAGAAACGGCCCGCTGGACGACTCCCTGTAGGAGACCCAACCACACCTCAAAGTCTACGAGCGGACGACTTGGGGAAAAGTAGACCCCTACAACGACTATGTTGCCCCACAAGCAGACCACGAAATTCGATCCCCTCTCCACGAGAGATAGAGGGGGAGACGTCGACGAAGATCGCCGGAAAATCGCAACTGTACTAGTCTGGTCCCCGAACCAATTACTGGGAACCAGATAGGGCTCTGCCACCACCACTATATCTACCAGCCACTCCGCTACAGCCTGAGACAACAAGTCCTGGGCTGCGCGGCAGTGGTTGGAATTTGTTTGGAGGAGGTTGTATTGGGCCATTATTATTCGGACATTACAACCTCCTCCACTACTACCGGCGTTGAGCTGGACTCAGAAAAGGTAGGCCGGGCCTGAGCCTTAACTTTCCCCTTTTTTGGTGGAGGCCTGCAGTTCTTGCCCCCCATTACATGGCCGCTTGGCCGCCCACTCGCCGCACAGATGGAGCAGTGCGGTTTCTTCTCGCTGCAGGCAGCGGCTTTGTGGCCAATTTGCCCGCAGCGGAAGCAGAGATCCCTACGGTCCACAGACGAGGGACAGAGAGGGCGAGTGTGCCCGACTCCGAGACACTTAAAACAGCGGAGGGGCTGTTCTTCAAGGGCGCGAACTGATGCGGAGCTGAACCCGATCAGAAAGCGCCCCCCCTCCAAAACGGCTTTGGCCGCAGCCACGGGGCACCGGACGCGAAGTGCGCCCATTCCCAAGCGGCCAGGCCTGATTTCGCCCACCTTGATGTGGTCGGCGGGGCACCCGCCGATAGCCGCCACTTTTTCGACTACTTCGGACCTCGACACAGAGTCGTCAAGGTCCGAAATTATGAGTCCTGCATATTTCATTGGCCTCGCCACCTTGGCAAGGCTATCGCCGATAGCAGCCCGCATCTTTTCGGCGAAAAGATCAGCTTTTTAGCGGACTCAACGCCTGGAAACTCGATGATGCGTGCCCCAGCTAGGGTCGGGCGGGTGCGGATAGACGTTACCCCGAGCTCCTCGAAGTTCATTTCGCTCCGAGCCCTGCGGAGCACCGACTCATAGGTCTCCCCCTTTTGTTCCGCCTCAGCAGTAAGCGTCACGACAACTGCCGCGGTTTTTGGGGGAACCAGTTTTGGCTTTTTCGGCTGAGAAGCCGGGGACTTCTTTTTAGATGACGACGAAGAAGCGGCGGTGTGTTTTGAAGAACCTGTTGATTTATTCGCCGCCATTGGTGTAGTCAAGGAAGCAGATTGCGAAAAGGAAGGGACTGCAAATTTCTTCCCCTTACCCTTGCCTTTCCTCACCACCGTAGACCAGCTTTCGTTAGCTGGAGTGGAAGATGGGAGGAACGGATCCTCATTCACGATGGCCCTCGGAGCTGCGCGAGGAGCAGGCCGAGGGATTACTTCCGGCAAAGGGTCTTCATTGATAGCTCTAGAAGGCCCAGGTTTAGGGGCAGGCAGTGTTTCCGTCCTGGGTTTCTTAACCCGCTGTGGTTTTGGTGGCTCAGGGGCTTTGAAAAGATCAGGTAGTCTCTCAAGAGCCACCAAGGTAATGAGGTCCAAGCTTAAGGGTGACAAGCACAGCATAATAAATCTTTTACTGGACTTGTCGCCCTTACCTTGAAGGCTTGACCCCTGCTACTAATGTAGCACCCCATAGGAGCTATGGAAACCTAACTCACACGCAGAAACACAACAACACCGAAGTGATTGTTATTTGGCTGCGATCTTCTGTAAGGTGGAGGTATTTCACTAGTCGGGCTGCTCCAGTTCGCGCGATAAATCGCTATGCCCTACCTCTCTTCTTATTTGTTGAAAGCGCGATAAAATTTACTCGCGTGGCGCATGCTAGGCCTGCTGGTCTCAAACTAAGGTTTCCCCTTGTACTATGAGTACCAGACGACGGATACTAACTAACTCGGGGCGTCATCCCAGCACACCCAAATCCAAGTCAATTTAGAAAAGTTCGTTTGCCAAATTGACCTGACCGGGAATAGAAGCCATTGCCACCGAGATCGTCATCATCGTACGCGCGTATAAAACGCTATTCCAAAACCGCTCTTAGAAACATAATTTGTTGATGTTAAAATTAGATCTAACGTTTTCAGAGCTGCCGAAAAGATTGTTTAATGGGAAACGAGAGCCCCGAAATAGGACAATGTTTTACTAGTTTAAATTTAGCTCCTTCGCTTCTAGTCGACCGAGCGCTCTTCCTTATATGAGAAATCTGATGGCCCCGATTAATGTAGTTAAAATGAAAATTCGGCAACATCTATTCTTGTATGATATTGAAAATTACTTAGGGTGTGCGAAAGGTCCTACCCATGGTTGACTGAGCCCGTATAATGTCATTGAGTTGTAGTTGGGATAAAAATGTTGCATTTGTGTACGTTGAACGCTGCATTTAAGATAATGAAAACATTAATATGGAGAAAAAACCATGTAACATAATGAGTTACCAATACTAGCTCGTTGTTTCAAATCATATGCTGCGTAGGACTAATCAAATTTGTGTTTGATTAAGTATTAAACACATTTAACTTACTGCAATGTGTTGCTGACTTACCCAGGCATAGAATTAAGCTCATATTAATTCATGCTTGATGAAAAATGAAAAACAAATTGCCTGCGGTAACGCCATTATTATTAATGTCGCTGCTAATAACCGTTTACGCATAATTACCTTCACACCCACAGTTAATTAGAACGACAACAAAGTTTAACCTTAACACGGTAATCATGTAATATCTGATGCATATCTTCGCATGCCACTGATCCATTTTCCGGTCGTTTAGCTACAAGTTTAGTAAGCTAATGTAATTGAAACAATAATGGCGTCGTTAACATAGCTTTAGTTGTAGTTAAAGTGTGTGTTTAAACAATAAGCGTACAGTATAAATCGTAGTAGCTACTAGCTATCTAGAATGAAATGCTACGGCTGACTCACCCATCGCGTGCTATTTTTTTTTAGAAGGGTAACTACGGTTTAATTTAATAAATAAATGCGCCAGTCAATCACACCAATCACCATGTCTCAAACTAAGGTTTTCCCTTGTACTATGAGCACCAGACGACGGATACTAACTGGGGGCGTCATCCCAGCACACCAGACCCAAGTCAATTAAGAAAAGTTCCTTATCCAAATTGACCTGACCGGGAATCGAACCCGGCATCTTTCGCGCTTGGCCGTCTACCTTAGCCACTGCGCCACCGAGGTCGGATGAGGAGGTAATTTTATATATTAAAATATAATGTTTTGGTACATTCTTTTTATATTAGGTTCACCAAATATTAAATTAAAATCAAATCTAACTAAAATAAACTTAAAAATATTATACTAATATGAAAACGTTGAAGTTTGTAAGAATGTATAAATGTTTGTTACAGTTTCAAGCAAAAACTAATGACTGGATTTGTGTGAAATTTTACAGGAAGAGAGATTACACAGATTATACTTTTCATCCCGCAATAACACTGGTTAGCTGCTGGTCGCAGCTAGTAATCAAGTAAAAACCAAATAACCAAACCAATTATCCTTACATTTATAAAATACCAACTCTAAAGGACCTATTTTTAAAATTATGGAGCACTTAAAAAACTACATCTAACGTAGTCTAGACAAATCGACAAGCAAAAATACGCTAAGTGGCTATGACATTTTTCATATAAATAGTACTGATATGTTGCATAAAGATAGTCGTCTTAACAGTGGTGGATTTGTAGTCTCGGCCACCCTAGGCCCCAAGCCACAAGCCGCCTCTTGCGCAGTATCCATCATAATTAATTATAGACTACATAGTGAAATCCCTTTTTTTTAATACAAACTTCTATTATAGCCAAAGGTCTAATACGCCATAATAAGTTTTTTAGGGTTATGTCACGTCACGATTAGGGCCACTCTAGGCCCAGGCCTACCGGGCTTTAGGTTGAATCCGCCACTGCGTCCTAATCCTTAAATATAAAAAATCGGTCGTAATAGATTTGTCTCGCTAGAAAAACTCAAGATAAACTGGACCGATTTGGCTAATGTTTATTTTGAAATAATTGTAGAGCTCCAGAGAAGAATTAAGATTAAAAATATAAGTCATTTGACAACCGTTAATCCGTTAGTGACAGTTAAAATTACGTTACACCAAATCACAACACACTATGTAGACGTTTTATCCGTAACCGCTTTATAGTAGTTTCAAAACTATTAACATATATACTGTGGTCTCCGTATCTCCCGTGCGGTGGCATGCATTCGCCTCACAACCATGTATATGTAGATAGAGCTTTCGTTACTAGTGTTGTTCCTACTTATAGACATCACTGTGTCGATATTTATTGCAACGTTAACTACGCGTCTGAGAACGAAACTAAGGGGCGGTTCGGAGATTAATTTTGTTAATGTGTCTGCTGTCTAGAGAAGGGTTTATATCTAAGGAGTATTGAAGGAGAGGTATGGAGTTCCTTTGATTGAAACAATGAGTCGTATATTTCGATATGTAACGTCTTTATAAATCAAAAATGACCTTTTCCTCCGGTCCGGAACCTTAACCTATCAAGAAGTTCCCGGGAAGAAACTATTTATTGCATCAATTTGGAGTATTGAGCTTTAAACGATTTATTCTTATTTTTATAGTCCTTTACGCCGCACTAGCGACCTTTAAGTTTATAGTTGGAAGAGCAGCACGCGCGATACGTGAAGGCCGTGGGTTCGATTCCCGCACCGCAAGGGGAGATAATTCTTTTTTTTCGTTTTTTCATTCTAATGTGATTCGCTGATGGCATAATGTTTGATTTTTGTAATTTTTAAATAAATGCAACTGAGTTTTAATAAGCTATAGTCATGTTAATGGTGCTAATATTGGATCTTCAAACGCAAAATATTGTAAGAATTACTGGATGTGTGTAAGTTACTCTTTCACGCAAAAACTACTGAATGGATTTCGGTGAAATTTTATGGAAATATATAAATAATATTGTATGTTAATCTAGCATCTCAATATAATATTTCATGTTATTTAGGTATCACGAAATCAACAGCTAGTAGTAATATATTTCCTCTAATTTTCATAATAAATCGATGAAGTAGCCGTCATCGATATCGATACAAGCTTGCAGCATCCCTAGCGCGGTCATTCGGCGCGGCGCACGCGCAGCCACGCGCGCGTATTTATAACGAACACTTCCGATCGACTTAACGAATCACATTTTATTATTATCATCTTCACGAATATTCACGTTCTAATATTAGTACTTTTTTAAACCAAACAAGGGAACACGAGATCCAAAAAAACTGAACTCTGTGTGTTTTGTTTTTGAAATGGCAAAATAATGCAGGAATAATTATTTTTGAATCGCAAGAAAAAAATGTTTCCGTTGCTGTAAAGTGAAGTGATGAAGTGAGATGCGATAATGGAATTTCCGGCGGGTTCATGAAATGTCAGCGTGAAACGGTGAGTCAAAAATTACGTTGGAATTCGAGCGAGATTTTATTTGACATATTTTTGGAAATACTTTATTGCACATAATATTCAGATAAATTATAATTCCATTTAGGCGGGCTTATCGCTAGAAACCGATATCGTCCAGAAAACCTTTTGATAGAGGAAGTACGATATGACGAGAAACAGGTACCCCTACCTGTTTCTCGTCATCTCGTGCATACACATAAATTGAGACTATATTCAAAAACTATATTCATAAAACCATAACTTGATAAAGATAAACGCATGTAATATGAAATAAAAATAACATATTTTTTTTTACATACATACGTATAAAATCACATAAAGTCGTTTTGACCGAAACAAATAGGTATGAAGGATTAGTGTGCGTGTACTTGTGTGAAATTTACTGACTACCAACATGCCTAAAGTTCTTTGATATAGGACATTAGTAAACATTTAACTAAGAGGAAGTATGTAAAGTTTAATTTTGATTTAAAAAATGGAAAGGGACTGATATAGTCTTATAGGTAAAAGTAAGCAACTCCATTAGCGTATTGGAGCGTATACAGTAAAGGATTGTGAGTAGAATTCAGTAGAATGAGTACTCAAAGTAAGGAGCAGTTTACAGGAAGACCGCCTATCATAATCTTTGATGGATTAGATATGTTGAAGAAATTGATGATCATATTATGAAGGTACGGTCGGCATTAGATGATGCACGCTTCAGTACTTTGTAGCATTAGACTATAGATTTATTGAACCTTCGCTTAACTAAGAGCTGATTTTTAGTATAAGCTATTAGAATTGAGAACATCATAAAGTAATTTTGTCACAGAATATTTTGGGTAACATTTGAATTAAGTTGTATTGTACTTACTTGATTTGACTTTCTTATCTGACAAAAATAAATTAAATTTAAAAAAGAAAAAGCCCCTACGCAAAAAATACCTATAGTATAGCCATTAATATTCGGATAATAATAAGTCAAAATGCCTTACAACATTTTTGAAAAGAGCTGATATTTTTACACTGCTGGACTGTTGTTAACAAAAAATAGCTTACAACTACCGCATGTAAACTGGCTTTTAAATGAAAAAACTTGCATCGAAATCGCTTTCTTCGTTTGAGAGGTACAAAGCCACATACAGACAGATTGAGGACACATTTTTGTTTGCATTGATATGAAAGTAGACGTTACGTGTTGATTAATGAGCAAGCGAGAACCTGTCGCGTCCTTTTGGTAGATGATAGATATTCGATAGATTAGATAAAATATTTACAAACTTGCTAGTTAAAAATAAGATCAAGGCCGATTTTAACAATGTTATATGACTCGTCAAATAAGTGGAGGTCAATTAAAAGATGTATGTGTAATGTGAGCGTCAGGAATCCAAATAGAAACCATTTTTTTTAATATATAAAGAGATAGCGGTCCCGGCGAACTTCGTTTCGCCTTAGAGAATTTTTCCCGCTTTTCTGTTAAAATTTTTCAATTTTTTCCAAGGATCCCTAATTTTGTAGCCTATGTCAAATTGGAAGAATGTAGCATTCTATTGGTGAAAGAATTTTTTAAATCGGCCCAGTACTTTTTGAGCCTATTCATTACAAACATACAAAAATAGGTACAAATCTTTCCTCTTTATAATATTAGTATAGATAAACACGAGTTGGGGTGGACTGCTAGGATATATATTATAGCACAACTAGCTGTGCCCGCGACTTCTTTCGCGTGGACTACATACTTTCATGGTCGGTTCTACCCCTGTCTATCCTAATATTCGAAACAAACAATAATTACACTATAAGTATTATAAGTTATAGTTAGGATCTCCCGTATCACAAATCATGATAGTGACGTATCACAACATAGTATGAAACAAAGTCGCTTTTTCTGTATGTCCCTAGATCTTTAAAACTATGCAACGGATTTTTATGAGATTTTTTGATAGATAGAGTTATTTATGAGGAAGGTTTTCATTATAGTATAACTCATACATATTAATGTACAAAAAAGCAGAACATTTTATTTGTATTTAGGTAGGTACTTGCACCCGTGCGTAGCTAGTAAGTAGGTATATAAAAATGACTTTTAGTTGTAATTTTATAACTTTAGAACGGACTCACCTATCCGAATCAAGTATTTAGGCTTTGTTCGGACAATCAGTAGATGGTTTATGTAAATATTGCACAGAACTCTTTTATCTTTTATATATACATATTGGACTGACGACATCGTCAGATGTGCGGGGAGCCGCTGGATGCAGATAGCGCAGGACCGCGCGTTGTGGCGTTCTGTAGGGGAGGCCTATGTCCAGCAGTGGACAAAAAGAGGCTGATGGATGGATGGATGGATGGATGGATATACATATTTATCACATTTTTGCCCAAGTGGAGGTGGTTCGCTAGTAGAATATATACGACGAAACGTTACTCCATCGGCAATATCCGAGGGATATTATGTTACATCCGACCGCCACTTAGCGCCTGCGGATGTCCTCTACGGTGTTGTCTCACTCACTCGGAGGAAATAGTCTCACTCTAAGTGTCAAAAGTAGGCTGAGATAGGTCATGCATGATAACAGCATGTATCATTAATGCCCGGTTACAATATATTACGATTCGTAATTTGTCAAAAACGACTATCCGTTTTGCTCCAACCGACTACGAGTCGTTTTTAGCTTACGCGTAACTAAGAACGGATCGTTTTTCAATTTGTTTTAGAATCTCTCGTGCTACTGACCCGCCAACCAATTTCAGCATTAAAACTCATTCCACCACTTGTGAGTTCCAAATGGACTGTGACTGTGTTCTTTTATCACAAACAGACAATCACAAATACTTGGGTGTAATAATAGATCAGAACCTGAACTGGCGTACGCAAATTACAGCAGTAAGTAAGAGAATTAGAAGACTGTTACCCATGTTTAGGAACCTAAGAGACGTTGCGGACCTAGACCTTGTTAAAAAGATTTACTACGCCCTCTGCCAATCACTTCTATTCTATTACGACCCTGTATGGCGTGGTGCTGCTCCCTGTTACCTCCTGGAGCTGGAAAGAGCATTAAGAGCCGTGATAAAAGTAATTACAAACAAACCTCGAAAATACTCGACTGAAAAGCTGTACAAGGAGACACAGCTGCTTAGTGTCCGAGAATTGTACATGTACAATGCTATCCTCCGCCAACATAAAAATATAGACCTCTCTCAGTTACCCAAAAATAAAAGACGTGTCAGGACACCTGTTCCAAAAGTCAGAACAATGTTTGCTAGACGCCAACTACACCACATTGGTCCATTCCTGTATAGATATTTTAATGACTCAACAATGATCATTAACTCAACCAAAACACAACTCAAATCAAAACTAAAATATATATTAACTACGCTTAACTATCCTGAAACTTAATCTATTTTAAAAATAAAAGTATAAATATATAAATATGTATTTTTTTTACTGAAACACTATTACTATGAGAAAATCACACCCACACATACACACACACACACACACACACACACACACAAACCAGCGCGCTTATCGTAAGAATAAATAGATACTAGTGAGCAGAAATAAAAATTGTATTATATTTTGTATTTTCTTATCGTCTATTTCTTTCTACTATTAATTGAATAATTATGTCATAGGGATGGAGGGTTGATTGCTTGAGATACAAGACTTGTTCTAGTTCAAGTGTCAACCCACGATAAACTATCCGCAGAACCAATGTTAATTTGAAACTGTATGAGATGTGAACATGTTTATGGCGAGGAATAAATAAATAATAAATGATAAATGACGATAAATTATTGGAACCTGGCATTAGTGTTGGGTTATGGAGGGGAAAGGAGGTCTGTACGCTTTTTATGAACTATTTCGTTATTTTTTATGTAATTTGGTGTTAGTTTACTACAGTAAAGTTAAAAAAACGTTAAAGCCCCGTTGTATATTAGGTATTGATTTCAGATAAAATATTTTACATTATATTTGATGACTTTTGATGAAGAACTCTCATACTAAATTTCAATCGAATAACTTCAAAATAACATACTCATTTTGGAAACCCGCTTTAAGCACTTAGGGGCGTATTAAATCGTTTATTAGTGCTTCGTACGCTATTAAAAGAAACTTCTATGCAAAATTTCCAGCCAAGTTTAGGCCCTGCATTGATAGATTAGTCAGCCAGTCAGTCAGTCGCTTTTGCTATTATAGATTTAGATGCGTGTCAATACATAAACGGACTCGGTCCTCGGTTCGCCGGCTTCAGCCTCTTAAGACGGCTTAATGTTCCTCGGGCTATAAATTTTTACGGTTGTCATAATTCTGAAGACGGCGGCACGAATGGCGGATTCCCGGTTTCCGGCCGGTGATTGTACGATTGGTATTTTCCATCACCACACTGTTGTATGCTGAAATTTAATTTTATTTTAGTGAGGTAGGGCACAGCGATTTATCGCTCGAACTAGAGCAGCCCGACTGGTGAAATGGTGAAGGTATGGAGGTATTATCAGACCGCAGCCAAATAACAATCACTTCTGTGTTGTTGTGTTCCTGCGTGTAAGTAAGGTTTCCAGAGCTCCTGGGGGGTGCTGCATTAGTAGCAGGGGTCAAGCCTTCAAGGTAAGGGCGACAAGTCCAGTTACAGATTTATTATGCTGGACTTGTCACCCTTAAGCTAGGACCTCATTACCACTTAACATCAGGTGGCATGAGGTCAATCTTGAAGTGCAATATAAAAAAAAAAAATTGATGACTTTACATAAATATTCATTAATGATGATATATATTGAATTACTGACATGTAAATAAATATTGGACAACATCACATACATAGTTTTGATTCAGTGCTATTTAAGCTTAAGCACTTGTTGACAGAAATTATAAAAAATGACGTTATCACAACACCGAGACCCTAGACAGTATAGAAAAAATTCGTTTCCCATATTTGACCAGGGATTGAACCCGGGACCTCAGGGATGGCACGACGCCATCATGTCACTGTATTGTTTGTTTTAATCTACTATATAAAAATAAGTCGGGTTTTCCTGCCTGACGCTGTAACTCCAGAACGCACGAACCGATTTCCACGGTTTTGCATTCGTCGTAAAGGTTTCGGGCTCCGTGAGGCTTATAGCAAAGAAAATTCAGGAAAAATTCAACAGAAAAGCGGGAAAATCCTTAAAGGCGAAACGAAGTTCGCCGGGACCGCTAGTTGATTATATATTTTTTTATAATTGATAAACTAACTAAATGTCTGTGTAAAATAAGTAATAAGTTTAGCTTTTTATTTTATTTTATTTAAAAACCTTATTGCACAAAAAAAAGTACAAAAGGTGGACTTAATGCTAGGAGCATTCTCTACCTGTCAACCGTTGGGTCATGAAGATAGTACGTTTATGGGTGCGGTAACAGTAAAAATGTGAGTATGGATAACAACAAAATTAATAATCATAAATTAAAGAAAATTACACACCAGAAAAAATATTCATACATAGGTTCATGATAAATAAATATAATAATTAAACAATATAAAAATAAAACAAAATAATATATATAAATATATGCAAACAAGTGAATAAATAAAGCAATTCAATTGAGCAAACTATTAGCTTTGAGTTGACTCCAGTTTCTTGCCAGTATGCTCTCGGTAGTTATAGCTTCCTAACTGGAGGTCGCTTCATTTAATTTATACAGATACTATTCATAAGTGTTACTGATAAAATCTTTGTGAAAAAAAATAATTGACTTTTGTACGATTGAGATGGTAATGGAATTAAGCCGCAAAAGAGGCTGCTTATTTACAAATTATCTTTACAAACCTATGCATTTATTTTTTTAATAGCCAGTGTGTTCATAAAATAGTCACTTCACCGTGTGTTCTCTCCATACACATTTTATGAACGAATCATGTTTTGACGGGCATATAAAAGTATATCAGTTGATCAACCTTTCAACATTAAAATTAAGGAGGACATAAAAAAAAATATTATAATGGACAGAGAAATCGAGTTGACAACCTTGCGTAAGTAAAGAGTGATATTTAAGAATAGGTACTTATTAATTACCAAGAAATAAAAGTCACTTGCAAAAATTGGTGCCAAAAAGGATGAATATTCTCAAAAAGAAAACATTTGATTAATTTAAAGTAGACCAACAGTAGACACATTATTTTGTTGTTTTCAAAAGAAACAACTAAGAAGGGCCAATTTGTGATGGAAAATGAGAAGAATATTTTTTATGTTGCACTTAAAAAACTTATGTTAAGTGGTAATAAGGTCCTAGCTTAAGGGCCACCAGTACATCATAATAAAGCTGTTACTGGACTTGTAGCCCTTACCTTGAAGGCTTGACCCATGTAGCACCCCCCAGGAGCTCCGGAAACCTTGCTCACACGCAGGAACACAACAACACAGAAGTGATTGTTATATGGCTGCGGCCTTCTGTAAGGTGGAGGAATTTCACCAGTCGGGTTGCTCCAGTTCGAGCGATAGCTATGCCCTACCTCTCTACATTGATCATAGAAAATACTCTATCACACAATTCATTTTTTTCCTTGAAGTGAACCTGTGTTTCAATCTCCTAAAATTAGTTTTTTCACAAACAATTGGCTACTTGACAGTGTTAACAATAAAATATGAAAAGTGTTAGATATGTTAGCTTATTAGTTAAGTAATCATTTTACATTTTTACTTTTTAATTAAAAGCATAGTTAGTATTTTATTTTTGCAAAATAAATTTTAGTTTTTTTATCTGTGGAACAAAAGAACCGAAACGGAAACCACCATTGCAATTCGGAAATGACAGCTGTCGGCGAAAATTATTTATTTTAATGTGGCGAAACAATGATTATTTTACCGATTAAATTGAATTATTGTGTCTCTAATCGTATAAAGAATTTATTGAAACATTTTCCGTTTATCTTAATTAAGTCGTTCCTATGCGTATCGGTTCGTTGTCTAGGACTTTGACGTCATAATTGCAACAATGACGCGACTAGGCGTTTTCGCGCGCTTTTTAAATGTGTTACACAAAATCTTATTTTTCTCTGGTTATTTAGATTATTTCCAGATAAATCGAATTGCTTGGGATATAAAATGAACCGGCGCACATTTTACAATACTTCTTATTTTAGATTCCCATTTACCTATTTATACATTTCGTGGGGTATAATTATTTACGAATGCTAATATATTTGTTCATCTGGCTCGTAATAAATTAAATGGTGTAATGCTTGTATGAAGAAAATTGTAGGTGTAATTGCGCATCTACTGAAATTAAAGCTTACTAATAAAATCTGATTCATTTCCTGCCTACGATGGAGACAAATTAAAGTTATTTTGGAGATTAATTTGTTTAATTAACAAGATAATGCACAAAAAATATAGTTTGAGTTAAAATTATTAATGAGCCGCCATTTTTTAAAAGGTGTGGTTTTAAAGAGAGCTTTTTTTAAACGCTCATTGGTTGTAGCCCTCGTTAGTTCGTTCAGGAACTGACGCAGACATCCTCCCGGCCGTAGAAAGCTCTTCGAGGCTTTCAAGCACTATTCATAAAAGGTAAGCTAATAACGACCGACGGACTAATGATAGCTGATATGGATAGTAAATTATGGAACGGTATTAACGACTCGTAGTCGGCTGGAGAAAAACGGAGAGCCATTATTGACACATTACGAATCGTAAAACATGGGAACCGGGCATTAATGTTTAAACAGTCGGTCAAAGGAGAACATAATTTTATTTCTTTAATAGATCAGAGCGAGCAAACCCGTAGGCGGAGAGCTAGTCGCCAATAAAACGCCGCGTAAACTTCGGCGGCCGTTTCACGAGCTGTCAAACTGTCAACTCGCATTAACACCACTAATTATTGCCCTCCCGCTCGTCACTCTATTTATACACGTCTCTTTTCATTTTCACATCATCAATATATAAACATCTTAAAGACAAGATCTTATTCCGAAAGTCGTAAAGTTGATTATACTGCGGCGTAAGTTCGTTTTCATTATAAACTTTGAATGAATTATGGAAATAAAATTTGGATCATGATGTTTGGGAAACGCGTGAATATGTTTCATCCGAATGATGTTGATTGACGTTTCCTATGAAATGTAGTAGAAATAAAATTACGCATCGGTATTAACGATTGTTATTTTCCAAGTATTATACATTTCCCATCGTAAAAACTACATAATATGTTAGTGTGTTAGAGAAAATGTATTTAGAGGTTATTAACGAAACGAAAAAGCTTATAGTAAAATTTGAACTACTGTCTGTTTTCCAGTTGAGCTGAAATAATGTAAACAGATGGGACTCACTTTCTTCTTGACTATGGAGGTATATAAAGTAGAAATAAGTAGGTATGTAAGCTCTATATTTTCTACCATCTCCGTTCGGGGCCTCATCTCAAATCTAGAAAACGATGTACCTTATATTCAACTTAAAGATTGACCTCATCCCACCTGATGTTAAGTAGTAATGAGGTCCTAGCTTGAGGTCGATAAGTACAGCATCAATCTGTTACTATATTTGTCGCCCTTACCTTGAAGGCTTGACCCCTGCTACTAATGTAGCAACCCCCTGGAGCTCTGGAAACCTTACTCACACGCAGGAACACAACAACACCGTAGCGATTGTCATTTGGCTGCGGTCTTCTGTAAGGTGGAGTTAATGAAACTATCTTTAAATTATACATCAGAATTGCGCAACACCATTACCTAAGTGACGCAGTAAAAACTATAAGTAGAACAACTCAATATAGTCATTGAAATCGTTGTCTTTGGTCGCTTATTAAGTCCAAAGTAGCATCATGTTCAACTCAGTGGATCATAATGAAAGAAAAAGCATGAGTTAATGGGTTTAGCCGTTTTATCGGGTTTTAGTTATCACTAGCCGTATTCCGCGACTTCCTTCACATTATTTCGGGGTAAATCCCTTATCTGATATACTAGTATCTTATCTATCTTTCTATAAATTAACTTCTAAATCCGTTCAGTAGTTTTGTGTGTCAAAACTAGATCCACATCTACACATTTCCTATGTTTAAATTATTAGTAGGATGACCAGATGGAAAGTTATTATCAGTGTTTCCTTTTTATTGGGATACCTCTCTCATGAAATAAAAGAACTGTCAAATGGGTGACAATATACTCCAATTTTCTTTTTTTTTATATAACTCATTAACTGATGATGGCCGCAGATATCCTTTCATCTTCAACGGACTTTCGGGGGAACGGAGGGCTCACACTAAGTGATGATAGTTCTAAGTCCCTTTGTACTCTTATAGTTTTGTGAAACATTTTCGCCACCGCGATTCCGATACAATGGATGCTGGATGGTACAGGGCCATCTTTTAGCAAATGTAAGAAACCACCTACATTAGTTAAAACATTCGACCACGTCAATATGTAGAGATATTAAAATTTGTTTCACTATTCCGGCCGGTGTCTAAAGAGTTGCACTACTTTTCCTTTTTACTTTGACTCAGTTGTACGGAGCACTGTATCTGTACATCTGTCTCATTGTGGCGCAACAAAAGTTGCGTCGCGCGTGACACGGAGTGACGTTATCGCTCGCATGTTCTGCGAGAGGGTCCCTCCTCATTGAGGGCATACCTACCCATAACGACATCACTTGGTAACGGATCTAAAGGAATTTGTGGGAGATACAGAAAGTGAGGCTTGCTTTACAAATTATGGTACACAAGCTTTTGCTCGCTACTTTGTCCGCGTTAATTCGGGATGAAAAGTTTCCTACACGTTTTTCTATTATATCATTTATCTAAATACTAAATATCATCCTAAATAAATCAGTAGTTTCTGCGTGGAAAATTGCCAATCGTTTATCTAGATATCTAAACACTCAGACGTACATACTTTTTTACAAATTTTTGCTTTTATAATATTAGAAGAATATGACGCGAAAGGTGTACTTGGGATTTTTCAAATTGAATCAATAGTTTAAGAAACCCCCTGCGCACAAATACTTAATAGTACGTACCTATTAAGAAAAAACCTCTTAAAAAAATACTTTGCAAAAATTGCTTTTTTCATCATTAACAAAAATTTGCTGTAACCATTGCTATTACAAATTATATAAACTAGCTTTAAAATGAAAAAAAAACTCACATCCAAATTGATCGATTAGAATAGAATAGAAAAGAAAACACCTTAATTCGTGTAAGCTTTACAAAAGCACTTATGAATCTACCGCCGTGTTGTGTAATGTTGATGATGTCGAAAATAATCGGCATGAAACTTGGTTTTAACGAAGAAGTTTCGTTAATTCCTTTGATAGCTACAATGCAACAGATAAAAACACATGAATAATCATTTTTTTATTTGTATAGTAGGTACTTTACGCCGTACAATTTAACGTTAAATATTTTAAAGAAACAAAAAAAAATTACAATATTTTTTTTATGTTAGCTTAGAAGAGCAGCACGCGCGATACGTGAAGGTCGTGGGTTCGATTCCCGCACCGCAAGGGGAGATACAATTTTTATGTTTCTTTAAAATACATGTATAGTCAGACAGACACCGACGTAAAACTATAACTCCTCTCATCAGCATCGGAGTTTAATCATTTGCGTGGGCGTTGAATATTGTCACACATCTCGGTTTTGTTTCATTAGTGCGCACCCCTCTTATCCCTACTAATATTATAAATGCGAAAGTAACTCTGACTGTCTGTATGCCTGTCCAGATTTTACCCCTAAACCACTGAACCGATTTTGATAGGTATACGTTTTACCTCTAGAACAGACATAAGGTACTTTTCTTTTGAAAATAATAATAATAATCTTTATTTTCTGAACCATTGGTTACATTTTGTACAATTAACAGGCGGTAACTGCACTAAGCAACTGGCTTGTCTCGCAGCGGCCAATATACTTTCTTAACGAAATATTAATGTGCGAACGCACGGTACGCTGGTACACAAATTAATGAACTATGTAACTGAAAAAAAGGAAATTTATATATATCTATATTAAATGAGGAAACTGAGAAAAAAATCGCCCTTAAGAGCTTATATAGGATTTTTTTTAGTTATAGATATGAAATTTGGCACAAATATCGCATAACTTGGATTAAAATATGGATTACATTTTGTTTCAAATAAAAGGGGAGATAAGGGCAAAAGAGACCATGAAAGTTAAATATATGGAAAAACCCTGTAGTCCACGCGAGCCATGTCGCGGGCTAGTTTCAATAATAATCTCAAATGACTTCGGCAGCCGAAACAATACACAAAGCCCTCCAATCTGTGTCATTTGTGAAGTTGAGGCTTATGTGAATTGAATCTTGTCACAACTGCCTCGCTTACGTGACGTCTCGCGCCGGAATTTTCATTGAATAATATAACAGTGTGTGTGATTGTGCCGGAGTGAGCGCGCCTCACTGGCCAGGGATGACAGTTTTCTGTGGCCGTAAGTTATTAAAGTTGTTAAACTTTATATTCTCATGGAACTATGTAATTATGTAGAACTCAAAGGTGAATGACTCAAACTCAAATATTTCTTTTTTCAAGTAGGTTACATATAACACTTTGGAATCGTCATTGAATACAATGCAAAGTGATTCTACTTCCGGTTCGGAACCTATATCTACCGAGAAGACACCGGTAAGAAACTCAGCAGATCAGTTACAGTATCAGTATCTAACTTTTTGCTATGTGTAGCTCACTTTGGACCAAGTCATATAGTTTTGTTTTGATGAGTGATGAAACAATTAAGTACTCAAGTAAGTTTTTACTTTCGAGAGGTAAGCTGGAGCAGACCAGTCCCCAAGCAGACTGACATAGTGATCTATCAACGCACAGCCCAAACCACTGGACGGATCGGGTTGAAATTTGGCATACAGGTAGATGTTATTACGTACCCCCAAAGGGATAAAATAGGGGACGAAAGTTTGTATAAATCTTGATTTTTGACTGATTGAACTGAAATTAAAGATTGGAGTTACTATGATAAAGACGTTCGCTTGGATATGATTTTGATAAATTTAATCCTGATATAAAATAAGTATAAAGTAAGTGATGATTAAGGATGTAAATGTATTTGTTTGAACTTATCGGTACATTAAGACGCACAGTTTTAGTTCCAAAAGATTACTACGCGCGTACAAAGTCGCAGCTGGTTGTAATATAAGTTTAAAGATGTTAATTACTCATGAAATAACAAATAACGCCAGTTTTCCGTGACCGTTAAATTAACTCTATCTGTAGTCAAAGTCAAATTCAAAGTCAATATTATTTTATTCACATAGATTACATTAGTAATTTTTATGAATAGTCTGTCTCTATATAAAACAAATGAAGCTACATATATTTCATGGCACTATTGTAATAAAGGTTAAAATATGTAAATTTTTTTTATAATGCACTCCAAGATTGACCTCATCCCACCTGATGTTAAGTGGTAATGAGCTCCTAGCTTAGCTTTAATTTCTCATAAGATGACCAATCTTTGTCATGAAAATATGACCTTAACAAACTAATAGAGACACGGCCTGGGTCAAAAGAAACATTGTTTTTAGTTCGTTAAATAGTTTAAAAAAAATAGACACGTATATATTCATTTGCAAAATTAATAAAAAAAATCTGATATAAAACAATTCGTGGTGAGGGCTCGTTACGTCACTGATGGGTAAAAATGTGCCCACTAATGACGTCAGTTAACAATTCATTCCAATGTATCGCCGTTATCTGTTGATTAGGTGGAAAATGCAAAAATACGTGTCTCATATTTTTGAATAATCTAACAGACTCGAAACATTATAGAATTAGTTTTTTTATACCATCGTTTTAAATTATCTAGCTCTAAACATTGTAAAGATTAGGATAACTACTGAATTTCTTACCGGATTCTTCTCGGTAGGATTAGGTTCCGAACCGGCTGTAGCTTCAATTTTGGTTTGTGTTCATTCTGACGATGCTAAAATGTTACTTATAACCTACACGAATAAATTAATTGACTTTGACTTTATATTAATCTAGCCTCAGAGATGACACGAAGTCAAAGCCAGCTCGCCTCTCAGCTACGAATGTTTACAAAGGTTTAAGAAGGTTTTCCATAGTAAACAAAACGGAACGTTTTTAATTAAATATGTAAAGTATTAAATATTTTATGATCGCGTTGGCAACCCTAGGAGAGGGGGAGGCTGGGGGCCAAAACTATAGATAATGAATACGGACGGGCATTACTGAGCAGCTGATGATTTTGTGGAGGAATATCCAATTAGCTAGGAGGAAGATTGGGAGCCGTGATTGTTCAAATATATGCGTTATCAGCTTTTATGTGGCAGCCGCTAGCGTCCACGTATCTTTCATTCAAATTGTAATGTTGGAACACAAATAATTATAAATAATGTAACAAGGCATAATTAACGTAAAAGAGGATTTTATGTTAATTTTATGTTTATTTTTACTGTTTGTGTACGGATCCCTGAATTTTTAGGGTTCCGTACACAAAGAGTAAAAATGGGACCCTATTACTAAGACTTCGCTGTTTGTTCGTTCGTCCGTTCGTGAACCGTGCCAGCTAGAATGTTGAAAATATCACTGATTATGTATTTCTGTTGCCGTTATAACAATAAATACTCAAAACAAAATAAAGGAGGGTTCCCATACAAGAAACGTGATTTATTTGCTGTTTTTTGCTCGATATTAATAAAAAACTGTTGTTACACACTTGAAATTTTTACATAATATTTCGTTATGTATTTATTTTAAAAATAAAAAAAAAATATAAGGGGGCTCCCATACAACAAACGTGATTTTTAGCCGTTTTTAGTCGATATTAAATAACAGCAACAGGCAGACTCTTGAAATATTTAACGTCAAAAATAAATAATTTTGCCTAATGTTGAGTAGATAATGGTACGGAACTTTTAGTGCAAGAGTCCGACACGCACTTGTTTGTTTATTATCATCTTAAATGCTTCGGAACTTTTGAGTCAGTGTTGATTTAAGTAAATTGTGCCGTCACCGTGTGCGAATAAAGTTACGGATTGCAACCGATGATAACATTAAGCCTTCGGATTGCAACCTTCGTAGTAGACTGTCGTAGCTACGAAGATCGTAGCGGGCGCTACGGGACCCTTGGGAACGATGCGTCTGCTGACAAGGTTAATATTTAACCTGCGTTACAAAATATGACACCTTCTTTCTCATACTTTTTTTTTTGGTTGGGGCGGAAATACCTTGTCGTACCGTACCGTCACCCGAGGGAGGCGACGGCGTGTGTGGGACTCCCTGCCCTGAAAAGGGCAGGACTACCCACTAAAACCATCCCGTTGGACCTCATCGCCATGCGTGGCGGTGCTGTGGGAAATCAGGTTAACCTGGCCAACCACAACACCATCGGCGGCTTGGCTGCTTTTAAGCGGCCCCGTCTCTTACCCCTGGGATAGATAGTCACAGGGGGAGTGGGGACGGCCGATCCAACTGTACCGCCCCCATCTAGCAGTGGAGGCCGAGAGTGCAATGCCGACTGAGGCGCCCTCACGCCATCAGCCAGCCGGTCTCCACGCGAAAATTCAGCACGGGCAAACTGCCGTCGCGCTGTGAGCTGCCGTCAGCTCATGCGGGGGCGGACGGGTCGTCTTCCCTTATTCTTTTATTATTCTCCTACTATACTAGCATTCGTAATACTTTTTCGATACTGTTGATTGGCTGATAGCACACCGCATTCGTATTTTTAGCCAATTAGCAGTTAACGCATTGAATTTGATATTTTTTAAGAGCGATATTAACTTTGCGTGGCGCAACCCCGCCGGTGGACCTCATCGCCGCGATGGTTATGCCATGGGAACAGAAGTCCTACCACAGCATCACCAGCGAAATGGCCGCTAATTAAGCAGCCCTGTCATCTCTCCCTGGAATCGTTTGGAGGAGGAGCGAGGATGGTCGATCCACTGGCCCATCCCCGTCTCTCGGTGGAGACCGTGAATGCAATGCCAGATGTGGTGCCCTAACACAATCAGCTGGCAGGTCTGGCGTGTATACCGATGCATCAACCCCGGGGTTCACTTTGACTATGATCCTTATTTAACGGGCCTGGTATTATTTTACCTTATTGGTGATGACATTGGAGCGACTGCCGTCTGACCTCCGCAGTCCATACAAGTGGAACCAGATCTACTTTGTTCATCAATCTTGGTTTGTTGCATATAGGTAGTGGTGACAAAGTCAAAGTCAACCTTTTTAATCACATAGATTAAGTAATACTTATGTAAATAGTCTCTATATAAACCAAATGAAGCTACCTAGACGATAACTTCTTAGACCGATGTAGGATCTATGTATTGATCGCCCAGCGTCTTTCAATTGCCATTCAGCGAGGTAATGCAGCCAGCATTTTGGTACCACAGGGACCATCTTTGTTTATTTAGAATATATATTTTTTGTTTATTTTAGTTTGAATATTTCATAAGTTAGTGTTATCTTAAGTTTATTTGTTTTGTCTATGTAATAAATTATTAATTACCCCCCCTGTATTGATTGGCTAATCGTGCATTACGTATGGAGCGGTGTTTACTTTGCCAATTCTGCTGACGCTGTATTTGTGTCGACTTGTAGGTAATTTCGTAGGTCGGCACAATGCTAAGCGGACAATGATTTCTAAACTAAACAACAGGCTTCGCGTCGTATGGCAACGTTGCGCGGCTTTGTACTACGTTGCCATACATGTTGAACGTGTTGTGGGTCGATTGTTGCTCAGTGGATACGAGCCTTTATCGGACAATCAGGTTTCAAGCCTGTAATGCCCTAACCAAACTGGGAAAAAATCAAAGTGTTCCCCGGGGAACGCTCCAGGCACTACACCACGTACCTACATGAAATAAGGCTACTATAATAAGGAAGCGAACTGGGTCAAAAATACATTGGGTCTTAAAGTTATTTTTGCTCCAGCTTACCTCTCGAGAATAAAAAATTTGAGGTTCCTTCACTCATCAAAACAAAACTACATACTTTGTCCAAAGTGGTCTACATATAGCTATAAGTTAGATACTGCTCCTGTAACAAATCTGCTGAGTTTCTTACCGGAGTCTTCTCGGTAGAAATAGGTTCCGAACCGGCAGTAGAGTCACTTTGCAATCAATGACGATTCTAAAGAGTTACATGAAACCTACTTGAATAAAGAAGGCTTTGATATGATTTATTGAAATAAAATACTAGACATGTTTTTTTTCATTTGCCAAATCAATAAATAAATACTGAGATAAACGATGCCAAGTTGCTGGGTAAGGGGCTCTTTACGTCACTAGTGGGTAAAAAATTTACCCTCTAATGACGTCACGCGATCATTAAATGTATTGCTGTTATTTTTTGGAAAGTATAACTGGTTTTTAGTGCGCTTCCCTATTGTATTCTTAACTTTTATTCACAAAAGTAGAAAGAACAATAGCCCTGGCCGCCGATCCCCTACTGTCCCCTGGGTACAAAGTGTGTAACCTCTACGACTTAATGCCGACCGCTTTCGTGACGTTTTTCCACAACGTCATATCTGCGTGACGTTACGGAAAACAATCGCTTTCCGCTGTTCCGTTGCCGGACTGAAGCTCGTTGCGTTATAGGACCCTTGAGAGCTTAGGGTTGTTTAGTTACTGTAGAAATATTTCAGCTACTCTTTACTTCCGTGATGCGTGTATACCACATATATTATTGAACGCTAAAGTTGGCGTTCGTAGACGGAACTTTGTTTCTTTCTCACGCAATAACTACTGACTGGATTTCGAAGTAAATTGGTAGAAAAACAGATTAGATGCTAAATAACATAGCTAATATTGATGCCCGATAAAATGCTAACAAAGTTCGACCTCCTTAGCCGAGAGGCGAGCGGACCGCACTTTCGTGTCGCGGCATCTCTGAGGTTCCGGGTTCGATCTCCGGTCGGGTCAATATGGGAAATGATTTTTTCTGTATTGTCTTGGGTCTGGGTGTTGTGGTACCATCGTTGTTTCTGATTTCTGTATTACAAGTGCTTTAGCTACCTACCACAGAACAATGTATGTGATGCTGTCCAATATTTATTTACTAGCTTTCCGCCCGCGGCTTCGCCCGCGTGGAATTCGTTTATATTGTGGTATATAGCACAACATACACAATTTTACATAAATTGGTAGGAACCAAAAAAAGCGTAAGCTATCATTCCACTTCTTACGTATTTAAAAAAACACCCAGCGCCATCTATCGCGTACCTCAAAAACTAAACAGCGTAAGCTATCATTCCACTTCTTACGTATTTTAAAAAGCACATCGTTACCATCTTCTAGCGCCATCTATCGCATACCTCATCCCCAATCCATCCATCAAGCAAACTATATTTTTGTTTTCCCTCGGGAATATCATTTTTCTGGAATAAAAAGTACCCTATTATTTAATCCAGACTTCTAACTTTACGTCTGCAAAATTTCAAAGCAATGGGTTCAGTAGTTACGGCGTGAAAGCGGAACAAACAAACAAACAAACTCACTTTCCGATTTATAATATTAGTAAAGAAGTAAGGATAAAAAAAGTTGCAAGCAATATCTAGAGGATAATTTAACTTGGCTTCCTTTTTTCTGTCATTTAAAGTCATTTCATAGCCGTATTGCCCTCTGAGCAAGTTCGTAGATTCGAATCCCACCCAAGGCAAACAATCACGTAATTGGCTACTTGACAGTGTTAACAATAAAATATGAAAAGTGTTAGATATGTTAGCTTATTAGTTAAGTAATCATTTTACATTTTTACTTTTTAATTAAAAGCATAGTTAGTATTTTATTTTTGCAAAATAAATTTTAGTTTTTTTATCTGTGGAACAAAAGAACCGAAACGGAAACCACTATTGCAATTCGGAAATGACAGCTGTCGGCGAAAATTATTTATTTTAATGTGGCGAAACAATGATTATTTTACCGATTTAATTGAATTATTGTGTCTCTAATCGTATAAAGAATTTATTGAAACATTTTCCGTTTATCTTAATTAAGTCGTTCTTATGCGTATCGGTTCGTTGTCTAGGACGTTGACGTCATAATTGCAACAATGACGCGACTAGGCGTTTTCGCGCGCTTTTTAAATGTGTTACATAAAATCTTATTTTTCTCTGGTTATTTAGATTATTTCCAGATAAATCGAATTGCTTGGGATATAAAATGAACGGGCGCACATTTTACAATACTTTTTCAAAAACTGTCAAGTAGTTCTTTTGTGTCAGATTGTTTACATGCAACAAATTCACTTCAATGAGATATTTTTCATTCATGTCGGTATTCATAAGTGTTCAAGCTTGTTCTTTTGGAATCGGTTGGTTTATATCAAGTTGTCAGGTATTAAACGATAAAGCAATCTCTATTAGACAACCTTTAGGTAGAGGAAATAGTAGATATCAACTACTATAAATACTTATTCGAGCACAAAGTCTCACATAAAAAGAATAGAGTTTCTCAAATGAAATCATTGTTTATTGTACTGAAGCAGCATCCCTATTTTATGGAAACGCTAAATCTCATTGCTAAGATCAGTCCGACTACGGTATAAAATTAATTACGAGTCCGCGTTAATTAAGGTCTGTCGTAGTAGCGGCTACGGCGTAGCGTGTGACAGGCCCCCGGGGAGCTGTGTGCGTTCTTTAGTTAATATTTCAGCTACGAGCTACGGTGTAGGAACTACAACTTTGTACTAATGTACACAACCTCATTCGAAAGTGAATCTTATGGTAACGTCATAAGAACTTAAGCTGGGATGACGCCCCCAGTTAGTATCCGTCGGCTGGTAGTCATAGTACAAGGGAAACCTTAGTTTGAGACCAGGTGATTGGTGCGGTTGTCAGGCGCGTTTATTTATTTATTTTTAAGTGTTTTTTACAGCTGTACAAGTTCTTACTTGCTACAAATTGTAAACAGCTATCTAAATTATTGAAACTAAGTGTTTGCATTTTTGATTCTAAAAAACTGTTTTTTTGTTGATAGATCAAATTTTGCAATAGAATAAAGGAAAAACTGTCTAGGTATATTAATAAAAAGTTGTTGCCGGCCACTTCTTTCGCATTATTTTGGGATAAAAGTATTCTATACGTAAATCTAGTATTTCATCAATCAGTTTACTCATTTCATCGAAATCCGTCCAGTAGTTTTTGCGTCAAAGAATAACAAACATACATAATAATATATTTACATATCCATACCGAATCAAATCGCGAAAGTAATCCAAAACTTTTGTATTTTTGATTAACCATTGTGCCGACTTACGACATAACCTACAAGTCGACACAAATACAGCGTCAGCAGAATTGGCGTAGTAAACAACGCTCCATACGTAATGCATGACATCGATATCCTACATCGCAATGTCAGAGTTTTCGTCGCCACTAAGTATATAAACAACAAACCAAGATTGGTAGTAGGGCCTTGGTCCCCGAGCAGATAACACCTAGCTCGGCGGCAGTTCTTCCACTTTTAGTAAAGAATATACGTTCCTTACACCATCATCAATGAATCTATAAATGTTAGTCGTAAGTGACCATTTTTTTAGTATCTGAAAATTGGTATTATAAACGAAAAGTTACATTACTTTTTTTAATGATATCTTACTTGTTTTTTCACTATTAGTAACTTACGCTGTGTTATAACCTTCTAAAGTTGTAGTTATACGTATTTTATACTATGGGCCTGCTCTTCTATGTTTAACTTATAGTAGTGACAACTGTCCTGTCACACAAGTGTGAATGTCATTTTCAGTAATTCAGCTATTCACCGCTGCGACGCCCTTGCGACGCCACCCAAATATTTAACCTGTCCTGTCATTTAATACTTCTCTATTACCAGTTTGAAGGTGCTAATTATACCTATCGATACTTAACTTCATTCTAAGTATACTTTTTCTAACCTACTTTCATAAAACACCCAAAATGAGTTCCGTGTTGAAGCGCGAAACTTGGAGGCGCCAGGGAATCTGTTGTTATTATTGTGATGTAAACAAAACCGTAAATTAGTGCCTTGCCCCCCACTATCGTACTGTGTGATAGTACGAAGGTGGGGGCGAGGGGGATAGACCAACAATATAAGTAGCACAGCCAGAATATTATTTTTCGAATACCTCAACATCACACTCCAGTTAACGCTTCAACGGTATTTTGTAAAGGGCAAAGTAAACAAAAAATGGTAGACCAGGTACATGTATATATTCATTCTAATATTATATTTGAAGATCTCCGTACCCGAGAGAGGCGGGCGAGCCGGACTTTGGGCATCTCTGAGGTCCCGGGTTCGATCCCCGTTCAGATCAATATGGGAAACGAACTTTTCTATTTTGGCTCGGGTCTTGGTGTTGTGGTACCGTCGTTGTTTCTGATTTCTGTAACACAAGTGCTTTAGTTACTTATCACAGAATCAGATCGATGTATGCAATGTTGTCCAATATTTGTCCAATTTGTCCAAAAAGCTGAAAAGTTTATTGGTTTGAACTCTCTAATCTCAGGAACTGACTCCAATTGAAAAATTATGTATGATAGTCCATTTATCCTGAAAGGCTTTAGGCTATATAACATTACGCTACGTCCAATAGGGGCAAATAGTCAGTAGAAAATATGGTTAAAACGGGTCTAGTACGTACATTTTGTAAAAAAACAATAATTATTATTACAGACTGACACTCCAATTTAATTAAGGTATAGGCGACAATTCCAGTAACAGATTTATTATGCTGTACTTGTCACCCTTAAGCTAGGACCTAAAAAAAAAAAAGGACCTCATTACCACTTAACATCAGGTGGGATGAGGTCAATCTTGAAGTGCAGTAACATAAATTGTTTCTTAAAACCTGGCTTCTACAGATGCACCTAAAACCAGGTCACTGCGGCCTATCAGGTCTATTGTGACTCACAAAGTTAACAAGTGCAGTTCAATAAAGGGTCTTTTGCCCACGACATAAAGGCGATTTAGACTCTTAAGTGTAATCTGACGTGCTTCTGAGTGTGCCTAACTGGGTTGGTTACGCAAATCTATTGTTTATATTCTTTCGGGATGATTTCAGCCGTCAGTACGCACTGACGTGTCGATACGATGGATGATGAAACGAAATTGTACGGTGAAAGATATTATTAGCTGCGGATTTTTAACTTATGATATTCTTAGCTGTGTTTGGGATTACAAATATCTGAAATGTTAATTTAGTATCTCATCTAAATTTCTATTATATTTCATACTTTTTTTGCGTAAATAAATAGAATAAAAAAATGCGCCAGACAAACACACCAATCACCTGGTCTCATACTAAGGTTTGTCCTTGTACTATGAGTACTAGACGACGGATACTAGCTGTCAAGTGTAGAGAAACATGTCAAATAGGAAACTGAGCTGTGGAATGAGGTATCTAGATTGAGATTCTCATTATGTACCTTAAACAAACACGAACGACACATTAACGATATTTATTTTGTAAAGTGATATTGTACTGGGGGTAGTTAGATTCGATTTATACAGATAGTAAAGTCATAAACATTACTGTAGTTAAAAGTCCTTTTGAATGTCGTTCTTATAATAAATAATAATAAATATTGGACAACATCACATACATTGCTCTGATTCTGTGGTAAGTAGCTTAAGCACTTGTGTTACAGAAATCAGAAACAACGACGGTACCACAACACCCAGACCCGAGACAATATGGAAAAGTTCGTTTCCCATATTGACCCGACCGGGGATCGAACCCGGAACCTCAAAGATGGCCGCTCGCCAAAGTCAGGCCCGCTCGCCTCTCGGCTACGGAGGGCTTATGTCGTGGGGATAAGAACTAGTGTCGGACTGTACGTGTTTACCCTAATGTTCAGTTGAACGTACATTTACTTCTCATAACTTTGCAATTTACTAGTTAAGTTGACAGTTAAACAAATTATTGTTTGATTAAATTCGGCAAAAAAGTACAACAGGTGGACTTAATTCCATAGGCATTCTCTACTGTTGACCAGTAAAGTACGGTACCTTGGTTCATGCAGAGAGTTTGTATACAGGTGTGGTAATAGTGAAAAAGTGCGTAGGTAATCTAAAATAATAAAAAAAAACTGAAATTTTATAATAACAATACGGTATCTATTAAAAATGTTTGGCAGTAGGTACATAGCTATTAAATAATAAAAACATAGAAAACGCTTTGGTTTCTGGTATGTAGGCTACTTCAGTGTAGATTTATGACCATTAATATTATGGTGTGGACATACAAATTTAGTTGAAATTCATTTACAAAATACATCGTAACAACAGACAAAAAGTATTAAGAGCGATTTCGTTTTTTACTAATTTATATTTTTATAAATCTGTACCTTATTTAAAACATTAAAGCATAAAACCCTTATAAAAAGTAACTGAAACCGGCACAAACAGTCGACAACGCTGCAATAATTCTCAAAAGTAAACATTCCGCAATAAGACCGGAGTCAAAGACGCGGGATGAATCCATGAAAGCTATTTTAATGGAAAACGTGTCTTCAAATTACGTCCCCGTGGAGTCGCGCGGAAAGGAAAACAATCAATTCCTCTACTCCCCATCCGCGCATCGGCCGCAGTCGCATCACCTGCATACGCTAATAATATTACAGTGCGTGCACCGAGTGCGTTGCCATTTTCAAAATAATTCATCACTAAAATTAGGTCAGTCGAGTCGCGTGAAGTTGGCGCGATTGCCCGCGCACCACGCGCCGCGCCAGCCTGCGCGCGCCGCACTGCCAAACGCCCATTCTCTGCGAGCCATCAAAACCTTTGCTCCCCAAAAAAATACAACAAAAAAAGAAAATTAAGGCGTGTTCCAAATTCAAACGGGTGTCATCGAGTCTGAGGAATGGCGGGTAACGCGAGAGCCCGGGCTTAGTGACCAACATGCCGACATCGGTCGCTCGGACACTGTCCACGGGAACTGGTTGACTCTAAAATTCGTTGTTGTGTGTCGTTTGTGTGGTGTGTGTGAAATAGTTGTGTCTAATTGATTTTATTGAGCCTACATACGACCCTATGTAAGTATTAGTGTGATTATAATAGTGTGTAGTGCACTTTTGGTTTTTCTTTTATGTGACAGCTGTGTCCTGGGGACCCTCTTAAAAATCGGTAAACTTCAGACAATAGACTTGTCTTCAATGTTATTTGTCTATTTTGACGTTTTTATTTGACTCGTTATACAGGTATTTAGGTCTGATATATATTAAGTAAGGCGTTATTGTGATATACACATTTGATCTCGAACATTTGAAACAAAGCTCGACTATATTATTATAATTGTCAAATTACACTATACTATCATAAACATGGAATAATTGTATTCCTTAAAAAAATATTTTACTTACAAATACAAATACTAATCTTAGCATAACAGGGAGAATTGAAAACAATTGCTTCATTGAAATTACAATTCGTATAATTAAAAATATTTGTGAACAAAATTGCAGAGAAATAATCATTTTCAAATTGATTCAAAACTAGAAACTTGTCTATTGTTAATTAATGACATCGAAAAATTTAAAAACCTTTCAATTTGACCACAGGCTAATTTATTCGTACTTCATACATAGCTAATATTACCTATGCATTATTTGATACATGTAGTATAAAATACATCAATTGTAACATAAATTACCTTCAAACACATTGTCATTATGGACACGTCTATACTGCGCTGACCTATATTTACAACATAATAGTTTGAAATTTCATACGCCCTTTAGTAAATAATAACAAACCAGAGTTCTAATTTCTTCCAATATCCCAATATCTTTTGATAAATCTATCCGATAAAATGAAATGATAACACTTTATTTGATCATACTGTATCATTTTAATCAATTCTAGTTAATTAAATATTTAATCTATATGACGATATTTGCTAAGCTGCCTCTATGGTCCCATGGTAAAAATGGTTAAGTTCATGGCCCAGAAGTCTTGGATTCGATTACCGTGGCGTAAAATCTTTTTCTGTAAGTGTAGGACATTTTTAGTTTATGACCTAATAAGAAACTTTACTTGACTGATAAGAAAAATTACTCCTGTGTTCGCATGGGCGTCATAAAACGTGTCTTCAAAACAAGTCCTTTAGCCTTGCGCCTGACTTCTCTTGTGTCGATGTGCTGGCCTGAATAGTAGAACAGAGAGCGCATTTGTTCATCGTGTTGCACCAACACTCACTTAAACCGAGTTCTGTATCGACTTATCACCACATATTCGAAACGAATAGATTTGCCAAAATCGCCATAACAACGGCCTAACCAAGAAGAAGTTATCATATTATTATTTTGACTTTATGAGTTTGATTAAGAAGTGTAACTCGTGGCCGGCTCATGTGTTTCCTACTTTCTTTGACATGGAGGATTTCTGAAGGAATCCAGAAGCGTGAAGATCATCTTGCAGGCCAGTATGGCGATGCTAACTGATAAGTTACTTTACTACGGTATCAAATCCGTTGTCATCGCGATGTGGGTTCCTCTCTTGCTTTCCATCAGGCTGGGAGGAGCCAATATACTGTGGTACTATAAAAACAAAGAAGATTAACTTGTAGAACGAATCGATATCGGAGTTCAACAACAGCTACTTGGCTAAATACCTTTTGCTACGAGGGAGAATACATTGATGTACCGTACCGTCACCCAAAGGAAGTGACGGTTGTGTGGAACTCCCTGTCCTGAGAAGAGCAGGACTACCCACTAAAATTCCCTAGTGGAACCTCATCGCCGTTAAGGAGCATGAAGAAACATCTTGCGGGCCAGTACGGCGATGCTAACGGGTACGATATTTCGATATCAAATCATGTCATCGCGATATGGGTTTCTCTCTTGCTTACCATCAGGCTGGGAGGAGCCCATATACTGCGCTACTATAAAAAAAACCATAACTCAGCCAGCCAGTCAGCTCAGCCATAACTACCACAGCAATGCCGGCTGGCTAAATACCCTAGTTTTTTAAAGAGTAAATGATTTCATTGCCCGAAGAATGCTCCGGCACATTCCATTTATATTCGTCCGTTTTCTTGAAGTTTTGTGAATGACACACTGAGTAAATACTGAGTAAAATTGTGACTGAAAGCTTCTGGCTTTAGGATCGTTGCACCATGACTCACGTCATCAAAGCGTACTCACGCATAAATGCTTGGAATTCTCCTGTGAATTACAGTTTATGGAAGCCCACACACTGGAGACGATGAAGTCTTGTTAACGACAGATATTTGGCAATAATATGAATGATACACAACTGTGGGCTGATATCCGGCTAAATGAACGATGTTAATCGTAAGAACGGAAACGTAGATAAACATGTTTTAGTGTTCATAGCGAACAGATCGCGAATTCCAACGTCGAGTTAGTAGCATTTGTAGTGTTAGCCTAGTTTTTTTGCAAATCTTGTGCTTGCGAAATCGTAAAGCTGCAACGTTTTATATCGCCACGTAAGCAATCAGTTCATCACTTATTTGTGAGTATCGAAGTGATTGCTATCAGTTGGCTTCTTTATTATAATTTAATTAATTTGACGACCTCCGTAGCCGAGAGGTGAGCGGGCCGGACTTAAATGTTGCGCCATCTCTGAGGTCCCGGGTTCGATCCCTAGTCGGGTCAATATGGGAAACGAACATTTCTATATTTTTTCGGGTCTGGGTGTTTATTTATTTATTAAGAAACTTTATTGCACAAATAAGTACAACAGGTGGCTTTAATGCTAGGGGCATTCTCTACCAGTCAACCCTTGGGTCATGCATATTGTTTGTATATGGGGTCGGTAATAGTGGAGAAAAAAAAAATATTAAACAACAATAGATATAGATATACTTTATTGCACAAAATCTTTACAGAAATAGGTTTTGCAGAAAAATTATAGGACAATTTAGGCGGTCTTATCGCTAGAAAGCGATCTCTTCCAGACAACCTTAAGGTAGAGGAAATAGTAGATGGCGAGAAATGGGTACGGCCGTGCAACATAAATACAGTTTTTATTTTAGAATTATTTCGTAGTTTAACATGATAAACATACATAAACTCATAAATATATAACATTATAAATATATACAAATATATTTATATATATATAAATACAAATAAACATATTTAACATATATAAAATCAAGTAAAGAGTTTTGACTCAAAAAAAAATAACAATAATAATGTTAATAAGTAGGATAAGTGTATGAAAATTACTGACAACCAACATGCCCAGCTGGAATTATAGATAGAGGACATAAATTAACATTCATTAAGTGAGAGGAAGTACGATTTAACCCTGAGTTTAAAAATGGGAAGGGTCTCAGATAATCTGATAGATAAAGGTAAGAATTCCATAAGCGAATTGATTGGATAGTGAAGGATTGGGAATAATATTCAGAAGAATGAGTAGGAAAAGTAAGGACAAGTTTACGGGAGGACCGCATGTCACGTTCCTGGTTGAGCTGCAAGAAACGGAATCGTAGCAAGAGGATTAAATAGAACATTAAATAGGAGAGATAAAACGTGAAACAACAATAAATTTAACATTAAAAAAAACATTACGGTATCTTCTTGTTGTTGGTTGGGTGTTGTGGTACCGTCGTTATTTCTGATTTCTGTTACACACACAAGTGCTAGCTACTTACCACAGAATCAGAGCAATGTATGTATGTGATGTTGTTATATATTTATTTATTTACTAGCTGACCCGGCAAACGTTGTTATGCCATACATATATTTTATTATCACTATGGGGTATGAAAAATAGATTCTCAGACCTACTCAATATGCTCACAAAGTTTCATGAGAATCGGTCAAGCCGTTTCGGAGGAGTACGGGAACGAAAACTATGACACGAAAATTTTATATAAGATTAAATGAAATCTTCAGATCTCGTCAGTTAGCTTACATGCCCATATTAGTAAGTAAATTATACCTTATCACCATCGACATTTGGCACATAAATAAATAATTACACTGATCACGTCAATCAACTTGTAACAGTTCAATGTTGTCCAAGTGCTGCAGACGACAGTGGCATAGCGTATGGGGCAAAAGGGGCCATGGTACCATAAAAGGGGGTGACAGAACTGACCCCATACCTTGATTAGATGGAAGATAGTTAGTACCCCTCTTCTTAAATCCAGAGACATTTTGGCCCTTCAATCTCTACGGGAAGGTCGATTGGCCTTATTTTTGAAGATAAAGGAACATTTGAAACACTTAACCAAATATGAAATAAAGTGAGGGGGGCAGGGTATCCACTAGGCTCCGGGTGCCGAAAGTCACGTTACGCCACTGCCAGTTTTTTGAAGAGGGGGAAATGCATAGGAGCCGTAGAGCTGCAGCAAGGGAGAGAAGGCAGCAGCATGAGTGGGACTCCCCCACTAAAACCTCACCGCCTATTTATGGCAATATAGCTACTACGTTGGTAATCCTAAGTTGACCTTACATAATTGAGTTTCAGGGCCTTTGTTACAGGGTCAATCTTTGAGAGTCACAATAAATCTTAGAGGTCGCAGTGACCACAGTTCACTAGAACTGCACAGCCCCAAGAACCTTAATTATTGTTATAATGGGTCACATAGATCGAAGATCGGGGTGTTTTTCGAGGACACAATTTAATAATAGCGAAATATTCCAATGATAAATTGGTTTTGAGTAAAGATTTTGATATTCCGGGTAAATACCGCCCCGGAAAACAAACTTTTCTATATTGTCCAGGGTCGTGGTACCGTCGATGCTTATAGTTTCTGTAACACAAGTGTTTTACATACTTACCACATATTCGTAACAATGAATGTGATGTTGTCTAATGATAATTATCAAATTTGAAGGTTTAGCAACTCCGACTTGATCTTAGATTCTCTTAGGATGAAAGATGGATAGATCTAGTGTTTGTTCAGAAATAAATAATTTACTGATACATTATTTATCGATACAGATAAAGACCATGGTCGTAACCACGATCTATTTACAACAATAAAATAACCTTTATAGACGAAAAAGAACTTTGTAGTGAGCTCTCACGGCATTGTTGGCAGTGATTTACGCGAGCTCTTTGTACTGATGACGTGCATATATCTCTGATAGACAAATCCAGATAGGGACTGCTAAACTGTCTATTCCAGATGGTATAACTGTTATGCGTTACCGCTCCTTCATACAGTGTGGAGTTGTCTTTGATGTCTGCGCCAGGCGCATCTTGGCAGACACTTCAAAGTACGATGCTTTTTTATTTTTTAGTGTAGCAATGATAGTATCTGCTTATAAACGTTCAGGACAGAGGTCTTTATGCCATCAAGAAAGCGTAAGGCGGGTAGGTTTTTGAATAGCGTGTCTTCATAATCACTAAAGTCTGTTTTTTCCGATTATACCAATCAGTTTAAGGTCGCGTGGTGGGGTATGGCCTGTTTCATTTCGTATTTGGGATGTTGTAGTCAAATATTTCTTTATTTAAGTAGGTTTGCAATGCAAAGTGCTAATGCGAAGTGATTCTAGGTTCGGAATTAATATCTGTTGAGACGACACCGGTTAAAAACTCTGCAGATTAGTTAGTAGCAGTATCAACTTATGTATGCAGTTTTGGACCAAGTCATAATATGTAGTTTTATTTTGTGAAGAAACATGAAGTGCTTCTTTTTGAAGAAGTAAGCTGGAGCAGACCGGTCCCTAAAGATAATGCCAGTAGGACCGTTGTGAGCTGAATCTGTTTCTGTAGTAGTTGCTTGAAACCAAAGGTTATAAATAAAGTTTAAAAAAGATTTTTAAATACTGCCATTAATGTTAACATAGATTTCCTAAATGGGATTTCTTCGTTAAATAGTCCGTGCAAAAATGTGGCACGCATTTATGAGAGGAAATAAATGCCATAGATGAAACACTAGGGCTAACACGTTCTCCAATTAATTTGTTATGCGATTGTCTGTAAGTTTTTATGACAGAAATATCATTATTTTACTGCCAACTTAACGTAAAATATTTTACATTTTACTTTAAAAGGGCTATCCTATTAAATTTAAGTCTTATACTCTTTAACCAAAATTATCCATTATATTAACAAATTTTCTTCTACGAATTTTCGAGAATCGCATTTGCATACAAGCTTGATTAGCTCTTTTACAATTTCATATCATAGTATAGAATATAATACAATAGAAAATATCTTTATTCATGTAAGCTTTACAAAATCACTTTGAATCGTTAGTACAAATTCAGTATTCTACCGCCGTGTTCCGAATGTTGATGATGTCGAGAAGAACCAAGTAACTCGACACTTAGTTTTTTTCAATTAAAACAATGTTTCACTTCGACGTAATGTAAAAAGATCTCAACATTATTGTTACCTATTTTATAGTAGCCCTCTTTTATTAAACAATTATTATCCCATTTTAGTTGACGTGAAAATCTGTTTCAAAATCGATTAAAGAAACAATTTTACTCGCAAAATAATTCATTGTAAATCTACTTGCAGACATAAATAATGTCTTTTTATTTCTTATTGGGGTTTATTACAGGTAGTTCAAAATTATATGAGTATCTTAAAAGCTGAAAAAGTTACAGGCTTTTTATTCTACCGCGTACCAATAATAGCAATACGGTGGGATCCGCTTGTACCTCCTTAAAAGTCAAAATATAACAGGGTAAAAAAATCAATCAGTTCTACTTATTATTCCTGATCTTTAGGACCTGAAAACTGTTACAATTTCACATACACTAAAGACAAGGTTGTCTAGCACAGTCAGCTTCTTATAGATCTTAGTGTCTAGAGTAGTCAGAATTAAACCGATTTTGATGAAATTTGGCATAGGTATACGTTGAACCTTAAGAACGGACATAGGATACTTTTTGTTAGAAAGTAAGGGGGGGGGGGGTAATGCCACCTTTGAAAGTTTATATGGGAAAATGTTTATTTTTTAAGTTAGAGATATGAAAGTTGGCACAAATATAGCTCAAATCCTGGATTAAAATATGGATTACTTTTGGTTTCGAATATTAGGGGAGATATGGGTACAACCGACCATGAAACGAAACGTAAATAACGAACGTAAGTAACGAACGAAATCGCGGGCACAGCTAGTAATATATACGCGTCTAATCACTGGCATCTAGGCATTCAAAGTGATCATAAATATGTTGGTAGTAAATAAAAGTAAACTGGAGGTACCTCCAGGTATGCCCCTTTCTAAAAGCTAACAGAGCTTCGCAGCTAACCTGCATAGACAAGGCAACTATTCAATTACGACGCACAATGGCGCCTAAGCCGTTCAATCAATAGGTCGCCGCTTCGATTCCCGGACAATCGCGAGCGATAACAGGTTCGTTAGTCCTACGACAAAGGGACGAGTGCGAACTACCCGAGTAAAAGGGTTCGGGGGAGGGGAGGGGGGAGTTTTGTGCTCTTGAAGACGATTAGGTCGTTTCTATTTGACATTGTAAGTTATTTTGTATCAAGTTTAGATTTAAGATTTTATTTGTACTGTGGACTGAACATCAACGTAAACATTTGCTGTTCTATTTTATTTCTAGCTATGCCCGCGACTTCGTTCGCGTGGACTACATACTTTCATGGTCGGTTTTACCCTTATCTCCCCTAAAATTCTAAATAAATAGTAGCCCACATTTAAATCCAAGTTTCGAGCTATATTTGTGCCAAATTTCATGTCTCTAAATAAAAAAAATAAACATTTTGTCATATAAACTTTCAAGGGTATCCCACCCCCCTTTATTTCAATAAAAAAAAAGTAGCCTATGTCCGCTCTAGAGATTCAGCGTAAGTATACCTTTACCAAATTTCATCAAAATCGGTTCAGTGGTATTAGCGTGAAACCCGGACGAAAGACAAACAGACAGACAGAGTTTCGCATTTTTAATATAGTACAAATCATTAATACTTTGCAAGAATAAATGTTTCGATCATCTATGGGCTTTGCCTGAAACAAATAAATTGAATTAGTATAAAAAGGGTAGTTATTAAAATACAATATTACCTAAAGGAAGTTTTGCTAAAGCTATGACATCCTTTGACCTGCAAAACTATAGAAAAGGCTAGCATTGAATACACGGTTTAGCATATTCAATAACAGTCGATCTTGGTATCCCAAGATGCTCCTATTGAAAAGTTCTGAGGGTCTAAATCCGCTCCGGTCCTTTGATCCGCGCCTACACATGCATCAGATTGTGCATCGTCTCGTTGAGCACGAACTGCGAATATACGGACAGACGTTATGAGCGAGACCGGTCTCTATAGTAAGACGTTGGTTAGCATCCGGCTCGAAGGACTAAGTATTTTTATTAAGGAATGTATTGAATGTTGTGAGAAATGTAACTTTCGAATATCGAATTTTATATTTGACATTTATTGTAACAAATTCTATAACTTGACTTACATATATTTGCACGTCTGCTGGAAGATACAGTACTAACAAAATAAAAAAGTAATTTTGTTTTCTTGGAAACAAATATTGCACGCAAGCGGCTTCTGCCAACACACTTAAGAGTGACGTCTAGCGAAGTGTTATTGGTATGACATACTAGCTATGCCAGCGACTTCGTCCGCGTGAAAAAATGGCTATGGGCTTTAGTTACTTTCAGTACAATTAGGACACAGAAATATAAATATCTTGTTATGCAGTTTGTTGTATTGCACTGCAAACGGCTTATTAACGTTATAAAGTCCAACCCCCTTTTACTTCCTCAGGTGATGATTTTTCAAACAATGTTTTACACGTGTTTCATGACTTTTCACATGAAAACTCTCATGCTAAATATTATTCGAATGGCTCCAAAAACAGCAAAGTTTCATACTTACTGTAAAACACCGTTTTACCTCCTTAGGGGGTTCATAAAAATCCTTTATTAGTGCCTCTACGATATAGATAAACCAAATGCAAATTTTCAAGTTTCTAACCCTTAACGCTTAGACCCTGCGTTGAAAGGTGAGTCAGTCAGTCAGTCAGTCAGTCAGCTTTCGCTTATACAGTCGTGGATTTAGATTGTTTGACCGCGTGGAAAATACGACGGCACGGTACCTACATAAAAAACCAAATATTTATTGTGGGTTATCCCTAAAAAATAGACATAAGTAGGTACACCTACCATTGCGGACTTCTTGTGGACCTGTAAAAGATGTAATATAAGTATATTATTATTAGTATATTATTTGTCTCGTAGAGTTCAGCGATCATTTTCAAAATAAGGGCAAAAATCTCGAAAATAAGCAGAGTACCTACTAAATTATACATGCATTATAAAAATATAACAGTTTTACCTACCTATTGAATCACTTTATCTGTTAAAAATACTGCAACTTGCGTAGTATGTACTAATATTATGTAGTTTGTTTGTTTTGTACTAATCTCAGGAATTACTGGTTCGAATTGAAAAAATATTTTTGTGTTAGATGTCCATTTAGAAAGGTTTAAGGCTATATAACATCACGCTGCAACCAATCGGAGTGAAGAAAGTCAGTGGAAAATGTGAAAAATTGGAGAACGCTAGTTTAAATATCTAAGCACCCATAAGGACAGACAGACAATTTGTTTTATACTATGTAGTGTAGTGATTGTTATATCATCGTGTGGTACCTACATTATCTTTTCTATTATGAGTATATTTTAATACACGCGCAATTTTCATTCACCTACCTAACTTTATAGTACTTATATGTGGTTGTGTATGTGTGTGTACAAAGGTAAAGCTCAGCGTCGTGCAACCGTGTGGATCCCATCCGCGAGTAATCAGCCGCAAACGTGTTCGCTGACAACCGGAATGCTAAGGATGTCGCTGATAAAGATATCTATTTATAAAATATTATAATTAACACGAACACTTCTATTTTTTCAGTCAAAAAATAATATAACGGATTAGACTTTGCGACATGCTGTAGCATGCATAAAAACATTCAATAATAACCTGTAAGGTTGACTGTTATAAATAATCTCATCAAATGATGGATCATGATGATCATATAGAATAACTATTTTCTTATATCACCATTAAAAGGCGATGAGGGGCACTGGGGGAGTCTTCCTCTCAGTGCGGGGAAGACCCACACACGTCGCTGTCTTTTTCCCAGGTTACGATATGGTGCGTAAATACATTTTCCCAAAAAAAAAAAGGATCATAATGGTGGATCGTTATCCGTTACTATATTTTCTTTACCTGAAGGCTGTCTGAAAATGATTGCTTTCTAGCGATAATACTTCCAAAATGTGCCTGTACAACCAATTTATGTTGTGCATCTTTTAAGGACAGTCTATAACAAGGTTTAAAGAAATAAAAACTTGTAACAATTTTCTGTGTTACAATGTTACTCGTTCCATAGTTATCAGTGCTAGATTTATATGTAAGTATGGTGTGGTCACCCTTGCACGCATGACCCGACCTACTTCTGCTTCGTCGCGTGCCCGCCATCTTCTGACATACTGCAGGCCTATCTGGGACGTAACTCACGCCACAGGCCTGTGTCCGGTGGTGGCAAACAACTTTGAATATGCTATTGCGAAAGAAAGATAGAAAGAAAAGTATTTATTAGGTACTGTTTATACATAATTAAGTAAATTAAACAATGTGGAGTAACTAACATGGTAGATGCCTAAAAGGTCTCCGCTCAGCATGTGTCGTGGTGACGCTGTGTGTGCCACGACGCTGGTATTCTTCGGAAGCTTGAGGCAGAGTAGGAACGGCGACCAGCGCTGCAAAATACGCTATAATTTGTGGTGCTACATTAGTAGCAGGGGTCAAGCCTTCAAGGTAAGGGCGACAAGTCCAGTAACAGATTTATTATGCTGTACTGGTCGTCCTTAATCTAGGACCTCATTACCACTTTACATCAGGCGGGATGAGGTCAATCTTGAAGTGCAATATAAAAAAAATCGAATCATTAGTGTGTATGCGACCTTGTTAAATTAAGTGAGATAGTGTAAAATCCCTGTTACAAAGTTAAAAACATTATAGTATTTTTTTCAGGCCCCCAGTTTCAAAATTAGAGTCCAGAGCTCGTGTATCGTTCAATACTTGGACTGTTTAAAAAAGCGAGAGTTTTAAAAACACGAATTAATTGTCCCCGTGTAGGTACGAGAATAATTACTCATTCCAACGCAGTTTCAAAACAGCCCACAAATAAAGCAAACTCTGCGAAATTAAAACAGTTGGTAATTTCTGCTCCGAAAGGGATGCCGAGAGCTTTGTGCGGGCGTATTGCTGGGTTTTCAGGGGTGAGCAACTTTTTCAAAGTTTGGGTAATGAAAAAATAAATTGTTTTAGAATGGATGAAGTAAAGAGGTGGGTTTTGAGTTCACTGTTACGTCATCTGTATAAAAACTCATTCTAATGTGAACTTTATTGTAACGTCATAAGAGCTCAGGCCTTTACATTTTATTGTTCGTGACTGTACTATTCTAATAGTTTGATTATGTTCTGCCCGGTTCCAATATTTGAAAAACGGTCCGTTCTAGGTACGGATAGTAATAAATTATACAAGGCGTAAGCTAAAAACGATTAACGGACGGACTGATGACAGCTGTGTGGAACGGTATTATTTAACGACTCGTAGTCGGTTGGAGAAAAACGGATAGTCATTTTTGACACATTACGAATCGTAAAATATTGTAACCGGGTATCAGTGGGGTACTGTGCTATTTGTCATTCACCATAACTAGTTCTTTCTCTCCGCTACGCTTGATTTATTTACATTCTTAAAAGTTGCACAAAAAATTACATCAAGGTGGACTTAATGCTAGGAACATACTCAAAGTCAATATTTTTTATTCATGTAGATTACATTAGTAATACTTATGAATAGTCTCTATATAAAGCAAATGAAGCTACCTCCGGTTCGGAACCTATAACAAACGAGAAGATACCGGCAAGAAACTCAGTAGTTTGTTCTACAAAAAAGGCTAATCTTATTACTAATTTTGCACCAAGATATACAGTTAGTTTGTCAATAACTCACCCACCCTCACCCTTTAAGTCATGCAGAGAATTTGTTTGTGGGTGTGAACCGAGGGCAAGTCGTTTTTTTTTGCTAAGTGCAGATTTAAGATGAAGACTTTGAACTTTATACCGTCCTTATGACGAGGAAATAAGAACTAATATCGATATTCAAGAGTTTACCTTGACAAGCTTTTCACCGTACCTACAGGTAGCAATTACTTGATTCTATAGTTCATATTCCAGAGCTCTGATGATGCGGTGTAGTAATTGGCTCCACTGACCACTGTTCACACCTCGGTCGAATGGGAAAATAATTTGCTCCAGTATGCAACAGTGCAGCGAACAAGTGCAGTGAAGTCATTGCCGGTATTGCAAATTGATTGTCCTTAATGAGAGAACCTAAATAGATAGATATATTCTATGTGACAAACTATTTAGATTTAATTTATTAGGCCTTCTCACGTTAACATCATATATTTTTTTACACCTTATACCCGCCCCAGCTTCGTGTGCAATTAAATACAAATTAAGTTAAGGGTTTTTCTGTACATTAATATGTATGGACTATCCATATAAACTTTCCCCATACATCACTTTTGCCAAAAAAACGCGTAAAAATCAGTTGCGTAATTTAAAAGATCCAAGCATCCCTACATAGGGACATACAGAAAAAGCGACATCGTTTATACTAAATAGTGATAACATCTTGTTTAAATCAGGAGGTATAATTATCGCTAGAAAGCGATGTCTTTGAGACAACCTGCAAGAGAAAATCGTTAATAAGGAGATACGGGCCGTATGAAAATAATGGGATTTTTTACACACTTTAATAATATTTTATTTTCATAATATAAATTGTGTGCGTCTTAGTCCAACTCCAATGGAGCTAATTGTGCGTTTTAAATGATTTTAGTCCTGAAATTTGTTGTTCACTAAAAAAAAATATAGTTTTCTTAAATAGTAAAATACTGTTTTTAATTGTTTAGTTGGCTAACAGTAGATCAGGTACATATACTCGTAAGAATGTGTTTTTCTGATAATTATTCTTATTTATTAGTACAGATTTTATTTTGTTTGCGAACAATTGGTACTGGTTTCCCTTATAATCTTTGCAGATATATAATCCGGACCGTATTCGTTAGGATCTGTAGTAAATGGAAGAACTTTAGAACTTTAAATAAGGTTTAATAGTACACATACAATAATGAGATTGATTACTGAGATCGCGCGCACGAGATAAGAGAAAGTAACGAATTAGCAGGAAATAGGGAGGGGGTAGCACGCAGAATTATGAATCGAAATTGTGATGGGACTTAATAGATGACGCTGTCTGTTCAACAACAACAGGGTCCATAATTATGAGACAGTCGGAATACGAACTAGGAGAAATATTGTTATATCTTCCAAGATTACAGAGTTACCTTACTGCCGTCCTCAGCAGTAGCAAGTTAACCTCATTCGAACATCGACCTTACGGCTAATACTCGGCTCGGTAGTTAATTATTAAGCAGAGGCGCCACGCGGCTCCCGATAGGACAATACACGTCCGATAAAGTATTCAACGCGACGTTACACGCAAACCTTCCGTGTGCGGCCGGACGACTGGATCGGGCACCTGTTTGGTCGGGACAGGATTTGAACCGAAACCCGAAGGTTTTGCTTGCGAGCACCACTAATCTACTAACATTCCATCAAATGTTAGTATAGATTAGTGGTGCTAATAAAAAAAATTTGGTAACTCCTATCTTTGCCGGAGCATAAAGAAGTGGAACTCGTTGCCGGCTCATGTGTTTCCTCCTTCCTTTGACATGGATTCCTTCAAAAGGAGCGTGAAGAAACATCTTGCGGGCTAGTATGGCGATGCTAACGGATAGGATATTTCGGTATCAAATCCGTTGTCGTCGCTAGAAATTCACCTGAAAATAAAGAATCCGCATCTAAATCGATTTACCCAATACCTACGGTGCTATAGAAAGACCACACAGTGGAAAAACTCACAATTCTCATCACAAGCTAACTCGCTGTTAGGTAAAAACGAAATTCATACAACATTTTAAACAAATACCGCATACGGGATAGGTAAAGTCATCATGCTAAATGACTGCCGTGTCGTATGATTAAGCAAAAATAAAAAAACGGTCAAGAACGAAAAGCTAAAGGCAATAAGTTCCGTACACACAATGCTACATTTAAGCGTGGTCCGACTTTAACTAGATGTGAATTAGGATGTTAATTCTACTTATAAGATCTTTGATCCAAGCATCCATAGGTATATTTGTTATCTACTCTTTCACGCGAAAACTTCTGAATGTATTTTGGTACAATGTCATAATTTTAATATATACAATTTTTTATCTAATCCAATGGAATTTGGTATTAATATACATTCGATACATATAATTATGATACTTTTTATCCCAAAGCGGACGTAGTCGCGCGCAACAATTAAAAAATATAGGTATACTTTTTTATATGTGTTTGGCGATAACTTAATCGTTTAAAGTTTTCGTTTGAAAGGAGATAATTCGACGGTGGAACGAAAAAATCAGCCTACGACAAAACATCAGCATATCACAATGGACAATGAAGTCTACGTCTTGGACCTTAAATTGAAAATTATTCGCAGAAATTTGGCAGTTTTGGGTGGTTTGACGTACTGTGACCATTAGGAAACCAGGATCTGACAATGGCATACCAGAGAAATCGAGGAAAAGTGTTTTTTTAATATAGTGAAAAATTTCTTTGTTATAGAAGACTTCCGTTTTTTATACAATACACGGAACCCTAATAAGACCATGTGGGCCGAACGACCCCGGCGAACTGGGTCACATTCGGTGTTTCGGCTCACGGATGGGTAGTGGGGAAGAGCGGGGGGGGGATACAATTTGTTCTCTAAGATTGCTTTTTGTCCACGTTTCATAGTTAAATGACGCATGCGAGGGACACCTCGGGTACCTTTAGGGCTAGACACATGTACCTATTTGTCAGGAAGTGACCCAGTTTAACTTCTGCTGTAGAATATTTCATTAGTATGCGAACAAAGAGTGGTATTTATTTAAATTAAGTTAAATATTCAATGAACTATTAGACATGATGACATCCATTGTTCTGACTCGCTAAAGTAGCTAAAACACTTGTGTTACAGAAATGAGAAACAACGCTTGTACCACAACACCCAGACTCGAGAAAATATAGAAAAGTTGGTGTTCCATATTGAATCGACCAGGAATCCAACCTGGAAGAGATGGCACGTTCGCCTCTCGGTTACGGATGTCGTCCGATAATTAGTAGTAGTTATTAATTATTTATTTATACATTAACTGTATTAATATAGTCCACCTTTTATACTTAAGTACGTTAGTTAGGTTCCTACTAGTCATCCCCTGGGACATGCAGATAGTAATAATCCTTTTCAAAAACATTTAACATTATCATGGAAGTTGTGAAAGATATATTTAGATGGATAAAGTACATACCATAAAGGTATATTTACATCACAGTGATCTTCACATGATAAAAAGATAAGAAGAGAAGATGATCCTTGAGATTTCTTCGCGAATTAGTGGAAAACGTGGAAAAAGTAGTATGTGTGCAAAACTGCAGCGTATAACCACTAGCTTAGTAATGCCCTGTTCCAATAAAAACAATTTAAAAACGATTCGTTCTATTTACGTATAGTACTTATAAATTGTACGAGGTGTAAGCTAAAAACGACCTACGGACGACTGGTGACAGCTGATATGGAAAGTAAATTTGAAATTACCACCACCTTACACCCACCTTACAGAAGACCGCAGCCAAATAACGATTGTTGTTGGGTTCCTGCGTGTGAGTAAGGTTTCCAGAGCTCCTGGGGGCTACATTAGTAGCAGGGGTCAAGCCTTCAAGGTAAGGGCGACAAGTTCAGTAACAGATGTATTATGCTGTACTTGTCACCCTTAAGTAAGGACCTCATTACCACTTAACATCAGGAGGGATGAGGTCAATCTTGAAGTGCAATATAAAAAAAAAATAGAATTAACGACTTATATAAAAACGGGTTGCCATTTTTGACACATTACGAGTCGTAAAATATAGAAACTGGGCATAAGATATGTCCAAGGAAATGTTTGCTCTAGGTTACTAAATTATAATCGTAGAGGAAATTCTAAGTAAACACCTTTTTAGTGCAAATTTGTAGTGCCCTCCTCGCCGAGGTTTAGCCTAGTAGAACAAACATAGCTGCTATGTGAGTTAGTTATATCGGCCATTACTGTAAGATTTAATGACGTCACTGCTGAGAGTGTAACCTTCTGAATTAATTATCACTTGATGACCTCCGGCCGAGAGGCGACAGGGTCCGACTTAAATATGGCGCTTTCTCTAAGGTCCTGGGTACGATCCCCGGTCGGGTCAAAATAGAAAACGAACTTCTTGTATTGTCTCGGATCTGAGTGTTATAGTACCATCATTCTTACTGACTATTGTGAAACAAGTACTTTAACTTCTTACCACAAAATCAGAGCAATGTATGTAATGATGAACACAAAAATAAATATACTCACAAATTTCAGTCTTTCAGCACAATCTAGTCCCAAACTAAGCCGAATTTGTATCTTAAGCACTAGACTGTTTCAATAAAATTTAGACTTTGATTTAAAATGTAAAGATTTAATTTAATTAGGATTTAGGTTAATAAATAATTTTAAAGAAATTTTTAAAATCATGTAAGAATCAAATTCACAAATCTTGATGTAACACAGACTTTTGTATCGTTTCCTATAAAATAAGCTCTCTTTTGTCAGCGGAAAGTTGCTCCAAGTGCTACTATCAGCAAAAATTTGCATAAAGTGCTACAGTGGGCTTTACAGTATGGACAGAGTTGCCAGAAATGTTTTCCAGAAGAAAAAAATATCGGGACTGGATTGAAAAATTGGGACAGCGAATATAATACATAGGTCTTATAGTAAGACCCTGTGTTATAGTATATTAAGAAAAAAATAAAAAAAGTAAATATATTGATTGGCACTCCCATTGCTATTAAAAAAAGCCTACAGATTAAACTTAAAAGTGTGGCCGATAAGGTTTAAGTCTCAGCTTAAGCTACTTTGGAGAAACAACGCCAAAGTCACGCTGAAACTCATGGTAAAAATAAAGGCACCTGTGATCATTTAAATTTTACCCCTAGAGGTAGAGTTTATAATTAAGTAGTTACCCTAAGAGTGGAATGAAAAATTGGAAATTCTGCCAAAAGCTGGGAACACTATCGCTTGGTGGATGTAGGAGCATTGCCCACAAGTCGGTCGTAAAGATTGGAGCTGTATCGAGTATTGGTCTGAAAACGATAAGTGAAAACGGTTGTTGCGATAAAAACCGCTGTTGAAACGGGCTTTATCTTTCGGCCGAAACCAACGACCCTCCGAATGTGGTACTAGGATCGCATATAGGTACTCAAGAAAGTCAGATTAAGGATTTCTATAAGTTGATGATATCTATCGAACGCAGCACAGAAATTTACATTATAGGCTATTTTATCAGGGTTTTTGGAATAACAACTATTTGAAAAAGCATTGATGCGTTTTGGTATTGATATCCTATTTTTGATATCAATACTTTTAGTTTTTACTTAAAAACTGAAACTTACCTAAAACTTAGTGAAAAATCCACTGATTAGAAGTTTTGTTTCCAATTTCACAACCCCCATAAGTGTAGATGGGGGTTGTGAAATACTATCATATAATATAATATCATCGACGTAAATCACATTATTTTTTCCTTTTACCTCTCTCAACACTATTTTCTAAGCTAAGCCAAACATTTTTATAGTACATGGAGGTCTGTTTACACAGTCTCCAATCATCGGCACGTCCGTGAGTGCGTCATAAGTCGGTTTACGAGCGACTTGTGGCACCCCGTAAACTTGGAGAAATCCGTTTGGCACATTAAGAGCGAGGCGTCTTGGTATGTTGGCAAGATCTTCTTTTCATTAAAAGTCAACAAGAACAAATCAATTCAGTCGTATCTTTTTACCTTGACCAGGCAAAAACTAAAAATCAACGTTTCTGGACTCATTTATGGGTGTCACAACATCATGCTGATCTTGGCACATTTTGCTTTCAATTTTGAATTATATAAATATGTGATTTTTCTTTGAGTACAAATAATAATTTCATCGCCTACGATAATTTGCGGTAAGCTCAGTTGAAATAGGAGCACGCGCGATACGTGAAGTTCGTGGGTTTGATTCCCGCACCGCAAGGGGAGATAACATTTTACTGTTTCTTTAAAATACAAATACCTATGTGCTCTATTCTATTTATCCCATCGATGGGGATAGGGTTAACTTCAACTATACAATGAAACATATACTATAACAGCAAAATAATGGTGGAGGACTGCATTGGCCGAGTAACTAAAGTGTTAAATGAAATGTCCTCAATTCGATATATAAATAAATAATAAATAAATAAATAAATATTGGACAACATCACATACATTGCTCTGATTCTGTAGTAAGTAGCTAAAGCACTTGTGTTACAGAAATCAGAAACAACGACGGTACCACAACACCCAGACCCGTGACAATATAGAAAAGTTCGTTTCCCATATTGACCCGACCGGGGATCGAACCCGGAACCTCCGCCAAAGTACGGCACGCTCGCCTCTCGGCTACGGAGGTCGTCAATATATGGGCTATGGCTTGGTTAACCAACTGACATATTCAACCAGGCAGGCAACTCAATATGCCTTCCGAAGCAACGAGACGCCCCTTGATAAATAATGATTACAACACCCGATCTAATGGATGGTCACCCATCCAATATCGAGGCTTACATAAGCTTAAATTTAGTCTAGTTTCTAAACCATTGCGGCCACTGTGGCGTGAGACAATTTCATTACTTTTGATCAGTCTTTTAGAAAATATTTTACTGGTAAGGAATCATTGTAAAAAATGCAACGAGTTCCTTCGGTGGTAGATAGTAGCTGTTTTAAAGAGTATGTCAGTGTAAACAAATTCACTTCGTGCACCGGTCGGCACCGGAAAAAGTGCTAAGTCAGTAATGTATAGCCACTAAGACTAATTTGCACGGATACAATTATCCGATACATTAGTGACAAAATACGCCGCAGAATTTTTTTGATACTGTAATTTGTTGTTTAATTGTATTTCAACTTCGCCCACAAATTGGTCTTCCTGAGTATTTTGTCAAGCAAGTTCCAACGAACGACCGGGATGTGTCAACCTAGGTCAGCTTTTGCGTGCTCTATCTAACTTATCATCTCTTTGCTTCGTAGGACCATTAATTCTTAAGATATTCTTATTTTGTTATCTTTGTTATGAAAGACGCGCTAATTAGGTCTGATATTGATATTGATTTTTATTTAACCAATTAGACATGTTTTTCATGTGTCACTGGCAATAGTACTTATCAGACTGTACTATTCTTTAAAAGAAAGGTAATTTCAAACTTGCATTGCACAAATAAATTATTTCTGTATATTTTAAATGCTAACAGTTTTACAGAATCCTAATGAAGGCATCAACTTAATTATTTGAGCCAAAAGATTTCTTCTACTGACCATTGGATGCATGATGAATTGCGGGGTCTTAAAAAGGCGTAAGTTCAAACTAATAAAATTTATGAACAACGTTCTTTTATTTCACAATACTAGAACTATTTGAAATCATTGACAACGTAATATCACCTTGTTTCATTATCATATAACATGTGAAAAATATATATTATACTAAGGCTTTCGATTCAGTGAAGACATCGGACATGGCGTGTTCGTATCCTATTTGCATGACAAAGGAATTTGCATAACGTTCTTTGTGGACGGGTGGAAAATCAACAATAGGTCGAACACTGATCTTCGTGTAGGTAGTATTTGCAACTCTTTCATGCTGAACGCACCTCAAGAATTAACCTTTAACCAGTTACTAGTTTCTGAACTTCAACTTTATTTCATTTGGATCAATTTTGATACGATTTTTAAAATGGGCTTTTCTAAAAGACATTGTCTGTTTCAATATTTTTCAACGAAATTAATTATATTTCAATGGTTAACTCTTACATCCCTTAGAAATATTAACCGGCTTAACATAGCATGATTCGATTAGACGTAAACCTATCATAGGTACATAATCTTTGTTTACACATAAATATTTCATTGTTGTCTTCAAAATACAACAAAATATGAAGAGTATTTAAACATACAAAAATAGAAGAAATGCTCTTATTTAGGTTATTCTTCGTTCTGTTTGTGATTGTCGAATCGAATCTTTTATTTTATTGCAACCTACCCTCTTTTTGTTCTAAATTTATTGTCATCAAAATCTGGACTAACTTATGGAGCGACCACTTTTAAAGTAAGTAATGATTAAAAACAGATTGTTATTGGTTGTTTCTTAATATATTTTTTGTATTATTTTCTATTGGTATTAGGAAGCAGACAATCTATTCATAAGCTACTCGTATTACAAAACCGTCTCTAAATTAATTAGTAAAAACTTGTGATTGCCATACAAAATCCTCCGAAAATGAGGTGTAAAATTAAAAGCACATTCACAGGATCACTCCCTCCCGGACCGCAAACATACTAATTGGAATTCTCCAGACGGCCATTTATTAAGACCCCCCCCCCCTCCACCACTGCGCTTGTTAGGGAGGGAAATTACGGCCAAGATTAGGGGCTGGTGACTAATTTTTATGTTAGGTACGTAATAATTAAATAACAGAGGACTGTAATTATTGGCACAAAAAGTATAGAATTGAGAATTAGCGGTATTAGCCGGTTACGTATTCGTCATCATCATTTCAGCTGATGAAGCAGTGGTGCTTAACATAGGATTTTTAATTCAGTTCGGATGATTTACATTTTTTTACCCCCAATAGCAACTATATTTCTTTAGAGATAAGTGTCATTTCTGCCAAATGCTCAAAATATTTATAAAAAACCTATAAGAAGTGTTTCGTATTTTATACTTCTCAAACCCAGGACCCCAGTATCACAATACAAGCAATATAAAAGTTGGACTAAAGAAAAGGTAAATTATATTTTAATATCTATAACATTAATTGTTTCACGCTCTCGAAATTTAATCTGCTTTTTGAACATCATATTTTTTGTGTGACAAAAACCTGCGTTTTTAATTAATGACTTATTCAGGCCTAGCATATAAATAGGCCTAGCAATACGTTAAATTTATCGCATGAGACGACAAAAGTTTTTAAAAAAAGATACTCTTGATTGGCTAATAGCACACCGCACTCGTATTTTCAGCCAATCAACAGCTGACGCACTGACTTTAATCGATCAAGACGTTTGTTAAGAGCGCGATAAAAAATAGTCGCATTGCCTATGCTAGGCCCGATTGTCTCGTTTCAACTGATTAAGCATTTTCAATTTTGGAATGTATAAAATATTCCAAATCTGTCGGTTGGATATTGACCTCCCAGAACATACTCAATCGTCACGTCACTAATCACTCAAAACCTGTATGAATTTGTCTAAAGTAATAAGTTAGATCAGTGTTTCCCATTTGCCGGGTCGCGACCCGGTACCGGGCCATCCAAATAAAATACCAGGTTGCAACAATTCCGCCTTATTTTAAAAATATAACAAATATTATTTCTGATAGTGACTTGGACGACACAGTCAAATCAAACACAACTGAGTTTCTCTGTAATAAAAGATATATTTCGTTATTTTACAAATAAGCCTTTAAGTACATACGATAAATGTTAGGTGTGAACAAAACTTTAACAAAACAAACTTTACCTGTAATAAAAGAAACGACATTTAATGTTATTATTAATAACGTATCTCAAATCACTATTTTATATAAACATAAATGAAATATGCAACAAATAAAATTTTTATATTATCAAAACGTTTATTGACGTTTCATTTTCTTTTTCAAATTTTACCACAAATTGTAGAACGAATCCGTGAAGGTTTATTGCGATGAGGCGTGAGCTATAATTGTAAGAAATTCATATTTTCGTTGCAAATATTATCCCTCTATCGATCGCCGCAACGTAAATGATTGCACTCGTTTCTTGCCGATATTTTTTCAGTAGATATAGACACCGAACTCTTGGTAGAGTCACCTTGTATTGAGTTCAATGGCGATTCAAAAGTGTTATAATTATATCGCTATTGAATCGTCATAATATTACATTCTAGGAGATAACTAAGAAATATTTGATCGACTGATATGGGCAAGTTTGTTTTTATCAATACTAACATTCTAGCTTAATTTCTGAGAACTGTGAAATGAAAAAAAAAACGGTCGCGAATCACAATTATTTTTTGGTGACAAAGAAGAACTCCTCACAATAAATTACTTTCTCGCCTTTGTGACTTATGGCGTATTTTTTCCTTTCAATTCTATCTGTTCTCTCATTTTATCCTTACAATAGACCAAATTATAGAATGGCTTTTGACAATGTTAAAATTATCAATTATGGAAACAATGAAGAGTTGAAGGTAACAACAATGAGTTCGTTAATAAGAATTTATGCCAATTAATTAGCAAATATTTAGCAATTTTGCGTGGTTGAATTAGAAAAATGTGACTTAGGGCCACTTGCATGAAGAATTTTAACTCTTTTTATAGTATGAAATTGCCAATGGCAAAAAAGCGGTTTCCGTAGCCAATAGTAATAATCTGGGATAGTCAACTGGCGTGCCAATATATGAGCATGATTTATCAGTCGATTCCTGTGTTTCACAGAGCACATCCTAAGCATATATGGTAAAAAGATTATTCGAAAGGAACAGTAAGCGACAATCTTGGTTCAGGTGTGTGTGGATGAGATACATTGCAGATCGCAAATGGATCAACCGATTTTGATTTCTATGTTTTTTGTTTGTAGGTAAATAATTTAGAAGTGTGCTTAGCTATGTTTGATAGACATCTGTAAAAGATGATGACCGCCACAAGATAATTACATATTTTGACATAATTCCCTCAATATAGGTATTTAATAAAAAGCCTACTTTAAACGATGTCAAATTAGAAATCCAAAATGGCTGCCATTAGAAAATACCAAAATATAGCACAGGCATGGTCAAAGTAACAGTTTGGACTTTAACCGCCTTTCAATAAGCGCTATTATCAAACTGTGGAGTGTTTTATACATGGTTTTGTTAATTACACCAAACTTATTATAATATACTAGAAATCTTAGTAATCATACTGGATAATTCCGCAAATTCAATTAAAATTACTATTTTATACATTTAAATACATATTTAATATTAGATGACATCACATATCTACATTGTTTTAATCCGCAATTGTGTTACAGAAATCAGAAACAACGAATGTACTACCTAGACCCACAAAAATTTCAAAAAGTTTGTTTTCCACATTGATCCAATCGGGAATCAAATCCGGAATCTCAGAGATTGCGCAAAACCATAATCAGGCCCACTATCTTTCGGATAGAAAGGTCGTCATAAAATATTAATACCAACTTTTTTTTTTAATTCACATTACTTCTTAGCAGAGATATTTTTTATCAATGAATACTTAGGCCTGTTTTAATAAACACTTAAATTTCAAATAAATCTTGAAGAGTTTGACCTCAGTTCAACACACTACATTTAAATTACTTATTGAGCAAAACGCTAACGTTTCAGGATACGCTAAATCAGTAACAATTCGTATTAATAAGTATAATAGTAACCGATGCGTGCATACGTTAGAAATAATTACCGTAAACATAAATGGATTCAACATAGTTTCACAATATCCGTTGCGTTTTTCACTCGTACTTGATAAAAAGTGGATGTGCGGTAATCGGTCCGTTTGTCTGTTCGCGCCATGAAGGGGGATCTGCTGTTCCTACTGTTCTACTCGCTGGTCGGTCCGTCTGTCCAATACAGATACGACAATGTCACCGTGGACAGAGTACCCTTGCAGTTGCCGGATTTTAAAGACGAGCATCCGGTAAGAATTCATAATTCTCCATTTTTACTGACCACTGCCCTGATTGTATCAATTTCGTCTTGATATTGGTGCTCTTTTCGTTTTGAAACGTTCAAGACATGAAGTTAAAGGTGTTTTAAATGCAAATTTACAATTATAAATTAAAGTTATTTGAAAAAAAAATCACATAATCCAATAAACTATTTACTTATATATTTGATATTTTTTTTAACTACTAGCGTACTGAAATAAAATGTTATGGAGCACTAGGGCAGGCACATCCTCATTCCAAAGTTACAATTTATAAACAAGACTTAATTTTTAAGTAAACCTTTTACACACTTCTTGCTTATATAATAAAACGCAAGAAATTTTCATTTTAAATATGTAGATTATGTGTTAGCAGTGTATATAAAATTAATCAGTGAATCTTATTACTCAATCATAGACAATAATTCAAATTCAATATTCTTTTATTCATATTACACCAGTAATATTTATGAAACTTCTATATAATGCAAATGACGCTACCTCCGGTTGAAACCTATAGCTTACAGAGAAGATCCCGATAATATAATATAACAAATAAAAAGCAGAGAAAAGGAGGTTAAATTCCAACAAGGTAGTGAAAAGTAATTTTTCTTTCAGAAACCCATAGGCATACTAACAACCACGTCCGGATGCCCCGTGGACATCAGAAGCGTGATCACACTGAACACTGACATCTTCAACAACCAGTACCACCTGGACACCACGTCACATGCCGACGTCGAGGAGATACCGGAGAGAACAGTCCATGCCAGAGGGAACGGCGCCTACGGATACTTTGAAGTTACTCACGACGTGTCCAAGTATATCAGCTCAGATGTGTTCAATGGCATCGGGAAGAAAACACCTTTCTTCGGAAGATTCTCTACAGCCATCCAGAACAAGGGTGGGCAAGAGCTCGGGCGAGAGATCAAAGGGCTAGCCATCAAATTGTACACCAACGAGGGCAACTTGGACTTACTATGCCTGCACCTTCCTGTTTACTTGTATAGAGATCCTGTCGACTTCGGCCACTTTGTACGCTCGTTCAGAAGAAATCCGAAAACCAATATTCTGGACTTCACCTCTGCTTGGGACTTTATGACGCTAAGACCGGACCTGTTAAACAACTTCGTGTGGCTTCAGTCTGATTTCGGAATCCCTTACGGATACAGAAGAATGGACATATTCCCTATCCATACTTATGAAATCACGAACAAACACGGCGAGAGCTTCTTTGCAAGATTCAATTTCCGTACGGAGCAAGGTTTAGCTAACCTAACCACGGCTGAAGCCGCCGCAATAGCTAGTCGAGATCCAGACTTCTTCACAAGAGATATATACAACTCCATTGCGAATAAAGACTACCCATCTTGGAGGTTGGAATTGGATATATTGACACTGGAAGAAGCGACGAAACTGGACTACAACCCATTCGATCTCACCAGACTGTGGAAGAAAGGAACATATCGGACTGTCACAGTCGGGCGACTAGTTATCAACAAACATACAGACAACGAGTTCAGAGATACCGAACAAGGTGCCTTTAATCCTGCCAATCTGGTCCCCGGCATACCTGGTCCGGTAGACATCCTATTTAGAGCCCGAAGATTCGCTTACCGCGATGCGGCCAGATATCGTTTGGGAACTAACCACGACAATATTGAAATCAATCGTCCTAAATACAGAAAAACATACACTCGCGACAGCGAAGCTCCCGTCAGGGATAACATGGGAGATTCTCCTAACTACTTCCCGAATTCGTACAACGGGCCTGAACCGATCGTTGATACAACCATCCCTAAATTGAAACTAAATGTGTTCGATAGGAACGCTGTTGACTTCGAGCCCATTTCTTATTTCTACAATCACATTGTAGAGAACGATGCGCATAGACAAAGATTGGCTGACAATATGGCTGCTTCCTTGGTGAGTGTTGACAAGAAAATTGTTAAAAGAGCCATTAAGCTGCTAACTTTAGCGGATGAAGATTTAGGAGAGAGAACACGTGCTAGTTATGTGAGAGCAGTTAATGTAGAGAAAGCTGCAGCTAAGTTAGACACCAAGACAAGATATGCTCCTCTGGCGAGATGTATGAGCTTATTCATTGAAGGTCGATTGAAGTAAGGATCGTCATTTTAGTCTTATTTATGTGTAGTAACATTGATTCTATCATTCGATATGTATTTGTATCCCTTCACTTAATAATTACGTTTTTTTTCATCGTGGAAGTTGTGTTTTTTAATTGTATCTACTAATGTCATTATTATTATATTTGTTTCATAGTACATTTTTTTGTTTTAAAACAATGTATTGTTATCTTGAATTTCAATTGTATTAGAATTATATTTTGTATCAATGACTTGTTAAGTCGTGTATCTAAAGACATTGGTTTTTATTGTTTCTAAGTTAACTACTCCAAGGTGATTTTTGTCTTAAATCCCGCACGTTTATCTAACAATAAAACATCTATGAAGGGAAATTTCATGACTTATTTCAAAGGTAGTGCATACCCCTATGCGGCAAAGATGCGACTGTAATAAACGAGATCAAATGATAGAAACTATGTTCAAGGATACAAATTGTGCCTTAAAGACAATTGATACTGGCATTAACGTAAACCAACCTGTTACGGAGCGAAGAGAAAGAAAAGGAACTCAGAGTGGTTTTAGGAAATATAATAAAGGAAAAAAAAAGAAATACAAACTGAAAGAGAGAGAATTTTGACAGAACAGGCCGAACAATAGAATAAAGACAGATACAACTTTTATAATAAAAACTAATCAAAAAGGCTCCTACAAAGGAGTCCGTAACATCCTCCCCCTTTTTAAAAGAAGGAGAAGGAAGTTATTGCGGGGAGGTGGCAACCCTATCAAAGTGGGGCAGCCCTAGTGCGATAGTACTCGGAGCAGTGCTTCTTTACTGCAGCGATATCTTCCAAAGCTTGAAGGCTTCTGAAGCTTCGGAGTGTTGCCCGAAGAGTGAATTAGCTGCCCTTAGAGTCGCCAAAAGAATAAGCGTAATTGACCCAGACTGCAGGTTACTGCCTGAAGTGTACCAAAGTAAACCCAAAGCTTGTTACTGGGCTAGTACACGTTTTATAGCCAGACTTCGTTGATAAATAGCTCGTACAAGCAGATCCGACATCTCACACCTTTTTAGCGCAGGTGGTCGGGAATAGTCTGCATAATCTGTCACTGTGTAGCGGTTAACAGAGACGTGTCATAGTATCTTAATTCCCAAATATCATCGTTGGTCGAAAGTCGTCGCAATAATTATGTGAAGAAGCCTCTCGAGTCATTCTGGCAGTCGGTTTGTCCTCGCAGCGTCACGGGTAAGAAGGTAGTGTTGCAGGGCACGGAGATAACAACACGGCGTAGCAGGCGATGAGTGTAGCAGCGTAGAGCCGGAGGTAGAGATAACGCGATTCGAAACTACTACAAGTTAGTTGACAAAATATAACATGCACACCTCCTCCGTGTTAAGAAGTAAGAAAATAAACCGAAACATTAATTCTTCAAAACGTTAAGAAATAAATGCAAATCACTTGAAGAGTGAAATTTATTATCTATATATATAAAAGGAGAAACTGACTGACTGACTGACTGACTGACTGACATATCAACGCACAGCCCAAACGGCTAAACGTAGGCACTTGAAATTTGGAAGGGACGTAGCTTAGGTACCGTAGGGGTGCACTAAGAAAGGAATTCCCGAAATTCCCACGGGAACGGGAATTAGCGGGAAAATCCTTTTGTATGAAAAATCTAAACCGCTTAAGTTAGACGCTTGAAATTTGGCATGCAGGTACCTTAGTAAATATAAAGTTTAGTTATGGCTGTATTTTGAGAAATTCCCACGGGAACGGGAGTTAGCGGGAAAAAACTTTTGTATGAAAAAATCTAAACCGCGTAAGTTAGATGATTGAAATTTGACATGCATATACCTTAGTGAATGCAAAGTTAAGTCATGATTGGATTTTCCAAAATTCCCATGGGAACGGGAATAGCGGGAAAAACTTTTGTACCGCGAGTTAGAGGCTTGAATTTTTTTAGTATATGGGTATCTTAGCAAATGTACAGCTTCATGGGAATGGGAAACATCTTTTTCATGAAAAAATACTGCACTAGCGCCAGATTCAGAATAATTGTTATGTTGTTTTTTAATGTATTTTCTCAAAAAAAAAAAAAAAACTTTTTAAAATTTTTGAATGCAACATTCATTATTATTTACATTCGACACACACCGAGAAAAATACTGAAATGACACAATAACACGCCACGCGGACGAAGTCGCGGGCAAAAGCTAGTAAGAAATAAATTGCAAAGCAACTACATAAATAAATGATATTTGTGGACTGTATACATAGGAACTAAAACGAAACGTACTTACTCCCAAATAGCTACCAAATAAAATAACGATGAAGAGCTCCGTAATATCTTCACCGATGGTAATGGCAATGGAACTTGAAACTTCAACATGGTACACTAAAATAACTAAATAAAACCCAAGCTTGAAGCGTAATAATTATAATAATTAAAGTAAGTAGTTAAACCAAACTACATAATAATAAACAAAGATTAAATATGTAGAGTCGACTATCTAAATCAACTTACCTACTTAAATCAAACTAAACAAAATATTGGTTAACTATACAACAATAACCGCCAGATGATGTCAACCAAACAACAAAGCGTAAAACGCTTCATGCTCTTGTCCGACAGAGTGTGCACGGTTTTCAGAAAATCATTAGCTACGTTAAAATGAAAAACCAATCTAGTCAAAAATGACACGCTTTGTGGAAAGTCAACTACATGGATGACAAGGGCCGGATTAAGCCCATCAGACACAAGAGTGAGAGCATTGGATCTGTTAGAAAGTCGCGCTTGACCAGACATAGGCTTTCGCTCTTGGTCGTATGGTACATCACCATTCAGGTGAGCAACATCTTTGTCCAGCCCGCCTACACGTACGTCCGTGCGCACGGCTTGGACCAAGGTCTCGCAATTCGTGCATTCGACAAGAGATACTGTGTTGGAGGTAATGCCACAAGACATTGAACCAGAAATATTTACAAAAGAAGACAAGTCAGGTGAGGTGCGGTTTTCGAAAACTGTATCTAAAATCATAATATCGGAACTTTTGCCCGGCTTGTCTTGCTTAACAATCACAGAGAGGTCAGCGTTTTCATTGACGCTTCTGAAGGCGTCAGACAATGGAGCAGTCAATTCAGAGACAGCTAAAGAATCAATCTCGCAGAGCAGATCAGATTGCAATGGGAAATCGATCGAGCAGCCATGTTGAAGTAAGACCTGTGTAGAACCCTCGGTAATTAAGGCTGGCTCGTGGACTGCTTTCTGCTCTCGCCTCTCAAAAATATTTGACTTGCTTTGGTTAGCATGAGCCATCTGTAAAATAAAATGATTTTCGTTAGGAAGTGAAGCTTTCACAGAACTTGTCAACAAAACGGTGGAAGCAGTGTTAGTTAATCCTGAAGTTATAGATTTGCTGCGTTCTTCATTCACTGAACTCAGTTTCGTAGCTACATGAGGGACAGTATCAAAGTTATGTAGCAATTTATGATGCTTAAATTTGCAGTCGGGAATTCGGCATAAAGTCTTGGAATGACATGTTTTATAATTGTGTGTGCCATTTTTCAGACAACGATTGCAAACTTTTTGGTCGGAAACCAATTTTAGTCTGGCCATAATATCCAGATTAATAAACTTGTCACATTTGTCAAGTGAGTGACATTGTTGACATGACAAACAAGAAATTATTTTATGTACAAAGTGAGCAGATTTTGGATGATTTTTATTTACAGGTGCATTGGAATTAATAACATCAAACCTTCCAAACTGTATTTGTAAAACGCTCATTACAACATCTGCACCATCTGCGACACATAACAATGTGGCTACGGCTTCCCGGGCCGGCCCCGATAGGGCCTCGTTGACTCGAGATAAATTTTCTAAAGCCGAGAATGACGACTTCGTAGAGTCGTATGCAGTTTTAAAGGGTAGCCAATCGCGTGGCTCACCACTGAAGCTGGGTAGGCGGCTATGCGTCCTTACGCCAGACAAATTTTTAAGAATCTGAGCTAAACGAAGTATATCTGTATGAGGTTGATTAGATGCATGAGTGTCAGTAGTGTAGTACCTTTGATCTTCGCTGGTAGAGATAGGCCGAGCCGGCGTCCGGTCAAGCCTCGCGGTGCGAGGCCGAGGAGTAAGACCTGGATGGACACCGTGACCAGCAGACAAAGGTTGAGGCGGTACAGCAGCCGGAAGTATACCGGGATGCACTGGGCAAAGTACCTCCCCAAAGGCAGCTCCGGCGGAATGCTGAAAATCAGATGCACGCGAACCCACAAAAGTGGACCCGTCGGGCCGTAACCGTGGCGCATCGACGGGTAAAATCCCACTGGGTTCCGATAAGCGTGTTGATGAAACCTCAGAAATTGGTATACACTCTTTTATCACTTTATTTACATCACCTCTACTTCGGCCAGAAGTGCGGCTCCTGCCGCATCGGTTGATTGCTGCCTGTGCTCTCTCTTCAGCTAATTTGATGCGCGTTTCATTTTCGAGCATCGTGGCTTCATATTTACGTTGTATTTCGGCTTTGCGTTCAGTATACTCCGCTATGATTGCCAATTTTCGCGCTTCACGCTCTTTAGCTCTTGCTGATCTTGAAGCTGAAACAGAACCTGAAACCGCCGCACGGGCGGGCGAGGCGGAGGGGAGCGCGGGCGCGGCGACGTGAGGCATGCAGAGATATGACGACGGCGCCGTGCCGAGATATGGCAGAGAAGGCTCGCTGCCTGGCAACGACGTCGTGCAGAGGTATGGCTGTGAAACCTCGGCCGCGCTAGGACCAAATGTTACGGAGCGAAGAGAAAGAAAAGGAACTCAGAGTGGTTTTAGGAAATATAATAAAGGAAAAAAAAAGAAATACAAACTGAAAGAGAGAGAATTTTGACAGAACAGGCCGAACAATAGAATAAAGACAGATACAACTTTTATAATAAAAACTAATCAAAAAGGCTCCTACAAAGGAGTCCGTAACACAACCAACATTTATAATCTTTTACCGCATCGCCGCCAGAATCTCAGCCTCACATAACACAATCTACTTCGGAAAACGTTCAAAGGGTGCTTGCGAAAATCTGGTGCAATCTTTAATGCACTCTCGTTCCACTTAGATCTAAATAATTCGCCGCATCCTGCCTCACGGCCCGCACGAAACACAAAATAAACACAACTACGTGCAAACGTTCCCTCTTGGGTATTTATAATACCTGCTCCTAAAAAAATAATAAAAACACGCTTTGGAATACACAACAACCCATTCCCAATCTTATACGTACCACAGTTGAGTTCAATTCGAAACGAGGCAAGGGAACGCTATGACGAGTTCAAATGGACGTAAAGGATTTTATGGCACAAAATGTCTGTTCAAGTATGTTAATGGAATCGGTTTTATTGTTAAATTGTTAAAAAGTAAACAATGGGGCGCGTAGCCCATAAAGTTCGCGTGGTGTAGTCGTTAATGGCTTGGAAATAAGGATGATAACTCTGTAAAAAAAAAGATTTGAATCAGTCCGACATTGAGATTTAAAAAAACAATGAAAACGTTTTTTTTGCTTTAACTAACAAATCAAAATTGATGATAATATAGCGCAACAAATTCTGTAAAAGAAGAAAAAGAAGAAGTGATGTTGCGTTAAGTTTTAACGCCATGGTCTTAGTATTTTTTTGTTTACTTGTTAAACGAACGAAAATTGTTTCTTAGATTTTTTGATAATCTAACTACTGGACAAAAACACATTTATTGTCATCTACCTATACATATAGTTGATAAACAGATGTTGTTGCTCTTACGGCTACAATATAGATTATATTTTAGAATTATCTTAATTAATTAATATAAACTATACTATAGTTTGGATGCCTATTTATTTAAACTTCATTGGACGTATAAAAAAGTACAAAAAACGGACAAAAGGCCTAGTGACATTCTTTACCTATTAACCCTCCAAAGAGCCGTAAATATCGAGGCAGTACACACAATAGCACGTCAGATTATATATTTAGGACTTTGCACCAGTTTTATGTCGTACGCATAAGATCTGATATCGACTGCAAGTGCTTACCTTGTTGTACATATTTTTTTATATTTTAAAGACACATAAACATTTCATCTCCCCTTGCGGTGCGGGACTCGAACCCACGACCTGCACGTATCGCGCGTGCTGCTCTTCCAACTGAGCTAACCGCAAGCTATCGTAGGCGATGAATTATTCTGCTGTATCAACACGTTAACCTCCTAGTTAGGTAAGTGCCCCCTGCCAAATATGTTTAGAACTACATACAACTACATAATTTATTTGTAAAAATAATAAAGTAAACAATACTTAAACTACATTGTAACAAAGAAATATCATTAAATATTTTATTATCATTTAGCAATCCTATTTTATACCTTGTTAAATATTAAATAAAGCCTGTTTCCCAACACAGCGTTGTTATAAGGAATTGTAAAGAAACTTTTCGTGCTCCGAAACTTGAACTTTTTGCGCAATGCCAAGCATTTCGTTGGCTGCCGAGTCGCGATTCTGTCGAAAGGAAAACTTGCGTTATTTAACAAGCATCTATATTTGTGTGGTAGGGTCGTGCTGTATCGGTTTGAGTGGCGTTTACACTGCGCGGAGAATGTTCCTTGTGATGAGAAAAAAATGCTTTGGAGCTGGAGGAAGGATCCTTGGTGGGGCAAGCGGGGGACCATGCCCCGGGCGTCAAATTTAGAGGGCACCTAATTGTAACTTATCGCTCGAACTGGAGCAGCCCGACTAGTGAAATACCTCCACCTTACAGAAGACCGCAGCCAAATAACAATCACTTCTGTGTTGTTGTGTTCCTGCGTGTGAGTAAGATTTCCGGAGCTCCTGGGGGGTGCTACATTAGTAGCAGGGGTCAAGCCTTCAAGGTAAGGGCGACAAGTCCAGTAACATATTTATTAAGCTGTACTTGTCGCCCTTAAGCTAGGACCTCATTACCACTTAACATCAGGTGGGATGAAGTCAATCTTGAAGTGCAATATAAAAAAAAAAAAAACTCATAGACGAGTAATATATAGTAAAAAGATACTGTGGACGTACACATGAAGCATGCCGGACACGTACACATATCGACGACTCGTCTGGAGATTTATTCTTCCCTAAACGTATAAAAGAGCAGCATTGCACAAGACCGTTTGTAATACAAATTACGAATATTTTGTACTCCTGGGAGAACTATGTCCAATTAGACATCATTTGGAATATTTGTCCCATCCCAACAAAAACAAGATGCGGGGCTGGTCAAATTGATCGTTTCAGAAGAAGATATCAACTTCAGATCATAGGCCACCTCCTAAGATTATTTCCGTTTCAAAAATGTTTTTTTGACCTTATCAGGTAACATTTTATTTAACAATTTATGTGATCTTGCCGCGAGGCAGTGCTTGCTGGCCGCTCCACCTCAAATTAAATTAAATTAAGTATAATAAATTGTACAGAAATAACTATCCCGAAAAGAAATTACCTAAAGAGTACCTTGCTTAGGCAATCCAATCCCTGTAGTTAAGGAGTTACCTTTCAAAATAATTAATATTTACTAATCCATAAAGCCATTCAAGTAATTTTTACTGCATAATTCGAATAGTCGAGTTTCCTTTTTCAACTTTACGTTAGTAACTTTGGGACTCGTAGCATTCCGTAGCGTGGGCCTCACTACGAAAGTTGCAACAGCTACGGACTACGACGAGCCGTAGTCGTATTTTGTGAACCCGTTTGAAATGTCGCTTCGTCTTTATCGTGATAAATTAACATAATACCCCTCCCCCTTCCCCCCCACGAGCCGGCAGACGAGCGCTCTCGCTAGTTTGTATTAATTTATCTGCTGTCTGCGACGAATCAATATTAATCACCTTTCGATTGACAATCAAGTTACTCTATCATGTTTTATAGCGTCTCGTGTTGACTGTTGCTTTGTTCGTGAGTCTTTGGTTTGTTTATAGGATTGGTGAGCACGAATATTGCTAGGAAAAATTATGACAGTTAATACAGTTTGCATGACTGAAGATTTAGCTGATACTCGCGACTTCGTTTGCGTTAGTTTGACATAAAAAGAACCTAAAAATGTTAATTTAGTTTAGTAACTCTGATATATATATTTTTTTATATTGCACTTTAAGATTGACCTCATCCCACCTGCTGTTAAGTGGTAATGAGGTCCTAGCTTAAGGACGACCAGTACAGCATAATCTACTATATAAAAATAAGTCGGGTTTTCCTTCCTGACGCTATAACTCCAGAACGCACGAACCGATTTCCACGATTTTGCATTCGTTGGGAAGGTCTTGGGCTCCGTGAGGTTTATAGCAAAGAAAATTTAGGAAAAAATTCAACAGAAAAGCGGGAAAATCCTCTTAGGCGAAACGAAGTTTGCTGAGACCGCTAGTAACTCTGATATTTAAAAGAACAGCGCAAAAAAAACTATAATATAAACACCATAACGTGATAAACCTCCGTAGCCGAGTGACGAGCGGGCCGGACTTTGGCGTGGCGCCATCTCTGAGGGCCTGGGTTCGATCCGGTCGGTTCAATAAGGGAAACGAACTTTTCTATATTGTTTCAAGTCTGGGTGTTGTGGTACCGAAGTTGTTTCAGATTTCTGTCAAACAAGTTCTTAGCTACTTACTTCAGAATCGGAGCAATGTATGTGATGTGGTCAATATTTGTTAATTTATTTAACTACAGAAATCTATATATATCTATATCTATAATACTGCATAAAGGATAAAAGTTTCGTTTAGAGAAAAGAAGAAGGATTTTACTCTGGAATTGAAAATAGTAAGGGACTCATATTCCCTTAATAAACGTAGAGACATCCATGAGCGTAAGAAAATATTTCCCTCTTGATTACCAGTTGGTATCCAAGAACAGTATACTCAACAGAACAGTGGTGTGTGAGCGGAAATACACCAGCTCAGTTGGCAACAATGCAGAGTCTAGTGCAGCGGTGCATCTATGACCCAAATGTGATCGAAATAGCAGCCGCACGCGCCAATTGATATCGTGCGTATATTGTCTCTGTACGACGAGTTGAAGTATTGAAACAGTGTAATTTACATCTTCTTTTTGTTATAGAAACTGAACGAGGGGGGTTTCCACCTATTTTTTTTACATTAAGAGAGGGGTAGGGCTTAACGATTTATCGCTCGAACTGGAGCAGCCCGACTGGTGAAATACCTCCATCTTACAGAAGACCGCAGCCAAATAACAATTACTTCGGTGTTGTTGTGTTCCTGCGTGTGAGTAAGGTTTCCAGAGCTCCTGGGGTGCTACATCAGTAGCAGGGGTCAAGCCTTCCAGGTAAGGGCGACAAGTCCAATAACAGATTTATTATGCTGTACTTTTCGCCCTTAAGCTAGGACCTCATTACCACTTAACATCAGGTGGGATGAGGTCAATCTTGAAGTGCAATATAAAATAAAAAAAACTACTAATGTAGCAACCCCCAGGAGCTCTGGAAACCTTACTCACACGCAGGGACACAACAACACAGAAGTGATTGTTATTTGGCTGCGGTCTTCTGTAAGGTGGAGATATTTCACCAGTCGGACTGCTCCAGTTCGAGCGATAAATCGCTATGCCCTACCTCTCTTCAATAGTCAATAATACCTTGCGGTAACTTGTTGAATATTTATATACTTAATCTAACAATGTTTTACTGGTTTTGCGGAACCTATGGTTTGAATAGATATGGTTTGAAGATTCTAGTCTTTGTTGTGTGTTGGTAAACACTTCGCTGCCGGGTAAGCTCCTCGAGCGGATTACCTAGCGATGACGTAACTGGTAGACCGTGACGTCATAAAGGCTTTTAAAAGGCACCGAAGCTAACGGCCGCCCTTGAATTAGGTTATAGACGTTGGACAACGTGCGTCATTCATTGAAGTTACTGTAAAATTTTGTGTATCGGAAAAAAATCAATAAGGTAACGTATTAATAGTAGACGTACTTGATTACTTATTGTTGTAAGAGGATCTTCGTTACTGATAGGCGAGCGAGCCGGAATTTGGCATCAAACTATCTTTGAGGTTCTAGGTTCGATTCCCTGTCGTGTCACTATGGAAAACGACATTTTCTATACTGTCTTAGGTCGGGGTGTTGTAGTGTCGTTGTTTCTGATTGACAAGTGCTTTAGCTACTTACCGTACAATCACATTAATGTGCGTGATGTGGTCCTATATTTCTTTTTTTATATTGAAATTAAAGTCCAACAATGTAACGCCAAAATTTGTAGTATGTCGGGAGGTTTATATATATGCTTGTTACTCTTTCTTGCAAATCCTACAGAATTGATTTGAATGAAATTAAGCAGAAAACAATATGAAATACTTAAAAATTATTTATATAATACGTGCTGTCCCAGCGAACGTAGTTACGCCTATTTTTTCCATAACTAACCTTTTAAACCTTCCCTGGACCTCCACAATCATTTCAAAACCAACATTAGCTAAATCGGTGTAGCCGTTGTCGAGCTATAGCGAGGATAGTATACATAAATACATTAAAGGATTCAGTTTCTTAAGGAAGTATTTTTTGCTTACCTGCCATCAAAATACACTCTGACGTCGCCCCGTAAACTCAAGGATCGAGTAACAAATTAAAGTAAAAAAGTAAAAATACTTTGAGCAAGCCAAGAAAACTTCGCCCTTTTCGCATCTTAAACGAGTGTAGGTCATTCGATCCTCTTAAAACAACCCGACCGCAAACTCGTTAAGCCCCTTAATGTCGCTTCATTTCAAGCAAACTTCCTGCCCGAAAGAAGTGAATTAAGAATTCTGAGGGTAGTCTGAAAGCTAATACAAGAGATAAATATAAGCTCTTTCAAACCGTAGACTTCGCAAAATCAGTAGAACATTCGTTGGACCTAAACATAATATAAAAGGAGAAACTGACTGACTGTCATATCAACGCACAGCCTGAACGGCTAAGCGTAGGCACATGGAAGAGACATAGCTTAGGTACCGTAGAGGTGCACTAAGAATGGAATTCCAGAAATTCCCTCGGGAACGGGAATTAGCGGGAAAATCCTTTTGTATTAAAAACCTAAACCGCTTAAGTTAGAAGTTTGAAATTTGGCATGCAGGTACCTTAGTAAATTTCAAGCCTAGTTGCGACAGGATTTGCAAAATTCCCACGGGAATGTGAGTTAGCGAGAAAAAAAAACTGGAAAAACCCTGTAGTCCACGCGAAGTCGCGGGCAGTGCTAGTTTAATATAAAAATATTTAACAATTTACCGCAATTTATTATTGACTTACCAATCCAAACTTGATGAACATTTATAATTATTTTACGATTCGTAATTTGTCAAAAGTTACTACCCGTTTTTCTACGAGTCGTCAATTCTAATTTAAAATGTACTTTCCATTTCAGCTCTCCTCAGTCGTCTGTCAGTCGTTTTTAGCTTACGCCTCGTATAATTTATTACTATCTGTTTGAACTTCTATACTCCACATATCTATGAGTCATTTGTGCTTTAATGACATTGATGTTTTATAAAGAAATTGGTTGTTGTCAAAGCGTTAAAAAATATAGAAGTGTTTTTTGCGCAATCGGGTTTTTATTTCTAAAATCACTAACAACCAACTACACAGACCGGGAATCCGGTCCAGAGTCAGCAGACTCATTAACACTATCCGTAATAAGAACGATTCGTTTTCCAAATATTAGAACCGGGCATTAAAAGGTAAACAAATACCTGTTGTCTACTCATTAAAAAACTTAAAACTATGGTCACTTACCTAATCAATATTGTAAAGATTAGTATAACTACTTGCACCTTTTTAATTATTCCAAAAATTTAAGATTTTGACTTTTAGTCATAGAAAGGCTTTAACCCTTTATAAGGCTCTGTCGACTATATGACCACTATAATTTGAACCTTACTCATTTGAATTAAGGTCCAAAACCAATGTGAAATTTAAACTTGCTCTGCCGTATAGAGGGTTAAACAAACATTTTCATGGACCTTTATAAAACGGTAGGCATATTTCCGTGTGAGCAGGGAACTCTCAAAACATACCTCTTTGTATACAATTTCTAGGTGACATCAATAGATGACATACGAATCTTTCTTGGCTGTTTCCCTAAAATTTCGTTTTTTGCATTAGATACTATAATTCTGAAGGTGCGTACCTACTGTATGTGAGTTCGAGGTAGAAAATCAAACAGGTTTCCAGTAGCAATGTCGTTTATTTTCTAAATGTAAACCGTCGTCGACATCGTCTAAACTAATCCTATTCCTGACAGATTCAAATCCCTGTCATACTTCATCTATCTCACTCGTTCTCTCTCACTCGTTACTCGTTCAGAAATATTCATAATCCCACACTCGGCCATCCTGCTCTATGTCTGCCCTCAGACATCACTCATCACCTTCATACATCACCATCCTAATCGTCATTCATCATTAAATACATCGTATAACATAATTAAATCAATGTTAAATTAAACCTAACACTGTACACAATAATTTAAAAACATCTTGAAAATCTTAAACAAACTCAAAAATCATAACACCTTTCATTTAAAAATAACTATCTGAACCAAAAAAAACATCTTACCGTTAATACAACAACATAAAATAAAATCTTATTCATCCGTCTTCTAACACTAAATAAATATATACATATGCAGTTGCGTTACTCATTTTTTATTCCTGAATTTATACATTCTGCGTTTTTCAAAATTTCTTAGTTCTTCTTTAATTTGCCAAAAACTTTGTCTCTTCCCGTTCAATTTATGTACTCGTACGTCGTTAGCTTTTAGTATTCTCGTGCTAATGTGATGACTAGCATTTATACTCCTCAAAGCAGTATTCACATTTATTTCCATCATTCCGGGAATCACACGTTTTGGTTCATATCTCTACCATATGAAATCTTCCTGCGAACAGTCGTCACCAGTTTCTGTACGTCTTTTAATTTCCTCAATAATTAACTTTCTGTCTCTTGAGCGCTCTGTATATCTTCATGCAACTTGGCTTTAACTACTGCCACAAATTTTATTTTTGTAAACAATTTTTCATCATTTTCACTTCTGTTTCGCTGGTTATTTGAATTCCGGATGACATCTTTTTTATTGACATCAGTGTCAACGTCATTGTTTATCGCGTGTGACACCGTCGGTAAAATTTCATGACATTCATCAACCAAACTAGCGCCACCGCGTAATGAATTATGGCAAACTTTTTTTGCTTGAAGTTCGTGCGAATGATGCTGTCGTTCTTTTCCGCTGCTGCTCGTTGGTTCTCGTAGCTCCATCTTGGGACATATTTCACGAATGTTATGATTCGCAAACTCGGTATGACATTCGGCTGATACGTGCCCAAAATCGTTGCAGTAAAAACACTTCACTCCAAGTGCTTTGTGAGGACACTGCGAAGACTCGTGATCTTTTTGTACCACAAATATTGCACCTGATTGGTGATGGTTTAGGTGCTGCTCTGAATTGGTGATTGTTGCTCACCCACTTCGCTTGTTTGCTTTCTAGTGACCTTTTAGAAGCAACCGTCTCGTACACATTAAATTTTTCTTTAAGTTCCGAATACGTTTTCACCCCGTACAGCATGATTTTGTTAGCTACTGCGTCCTCAATTCCTTCCACAATATACTTGATCGTCACACAATCTGGTAATCGACCTTTTTTGCCAAGCGATCTCATCTCGTACATATACTCCGTACAGGACTCATTTCTACCTTTTCGTCTGGAACTTAATAGCTCGTGAATTGCCTTTGAGTCTAATTCGTCTGGAAACTCTTTTGCAATGGCTTTTTTCATCTCACTCCAAGTTTTTGGAGTTGGCCTTTCCGCTCGTAGCCACAATTTAGCAGCTCCGACTAACGATCGTCTTGCCACAAGTAGTTGCTCTAGTGGTGTCCATCGGAACGTATTACCCGTCTCGTCAATATCTTGTATCCACTCAGTAACAGTGTACGCACCATCTCCACTAAACATTTGGATCAATTCCTCCTCCAGGTGCAGCATACCACTTCCTCCTCTTGCGTACGCAGAATTGTAATCTTCGTCGTAATCTTCTCTTCTATTGGCCCTCATCGTCGTCTTAGTTTAGGTATTCATCGTAATCATCGTTCGTCATGATCGTCTTTTTTTATGTTTTTTTATGTTTGCTTTTATTATGTTCGAAATTCACTTTCTCCGTAATTTCCCCGTCGTGTGAAAACCTGAACGATTGCTCCACCTCGATCCCGGACGAGCCCCCAAATTTGTGAGTTCGAGGTAGAAAATCAAACAGGTTTCCAGTAGCAATGTCGTTTATTTTCTAAATGTAAACCGTCGTCGACATCGTCTAAACTAATCCTATTCCTGACAGATTCAAATCCCTGTCATACTTCATCTATCTCACTCGTTCTCTCTCACTCGTTACTCGTTCAGAAATATTCATAATCCCACATGTATGTTTTCACAAAATCGGTCGAGTGGTTCTTCGTTTATCACATTTTTGTAACAAATGAACATGCGTGCAAAGCCGCAGCGCGCCGCTAGTGTCATATAGTTCACTACGCCCATCCAAAAGGGTCGTTGTGAAGGGTCGTCGAACAGTTCAGGGTTAAACAAAGCTATTCTATCGGGAGGTAATTACGTGTGATACAGAGGAGGTCGCTGCCTCATCCCTCAGGGCCTTTGACGGGAAGTAATCAGCGGCTCCATTAAAAAATCTTGAAGTATGATAAAATAGCGATTTATTGAATAACTCGCTACCCCAGCTTAGCAAGGATTCAATGTTTTAGATCTACATTATCTTTGAAAATATTTGACGACCTCGGTGGCGCAGTGGCTAAGGTAGGCGGCCAAAGCGCGAAAGGTTCCCGGTCAGGTCAATTTGGAAAATGAACTTTTCTATATTGACTTGGGTCTGGGTGTGCTGGAATAACGCCCTCAGCTAGTATCCGTCGTCTGGTGTTCATAGTACAAGGGAAAACCTTAGTTTGAGATCAGGTGATTGGTGTGGTTGTCTGGTGCATTTATTTATTTATTTATGTAAGTAACATTTTGTTAGTCATATTAATTTTTATCAAATGTGCAATGTTTTAAGGTATTTAGTTGTATAAGGGTTCATGCTATATTAATGTAGTGGAATGGGAAATGAAAGAAGCAAATTAGTGAATAAGCCAAATATATTTACCAAATCAAAATTAAATAATCCTTGCACACGTCGTCTTCCGTCGTTCGTCGTTCAAATCTAACTCTGACATTCTCACCATTCGGATATTCAAACGTACAGGCATCGCACATGGACAACGTTCGGATACATCCGCTATCCCACATTAATAAAAATGCCTTCGTAAAAAACCGTTGTTTCACGTAGAATAGATTCTCTTCTTAGTCGTGCACTCTTGACAGAGTGGTCGTGATCATAATGCATCGCTTTTCAGTGTAGCTTTTGCCAGTTGCCTCCATCTACTCCTATTGTTCGCACTTCTGCAACACTCATTCAGAGAAATGTTTGTGGTACATTTGATGAGGTCCGTCCATCGAGTTGGCGATCTTCCGCGTGAGCGCCGACCTTCGACATGCCCCTGTATAACCAGTCTCTCCATAGAGTCTTCATTGCGAGTGATATGCCCAAACATTGTGAGTATTCGTAGTTGCACAGTCGACGACAACCTTCGTTTTATATGAAGCTCGTTTAGGATGGATATATTTGTGCGGTGTGCAGTCCAACTGATTCTCAGTAATCGCCTCCAGCACCACATCTCCAGTGCGTCAATTTTCCTACGGTCCTGTTGCCGGATGGTCCGCGTTTCCGCTCCGTACAGAAAGATTGGAAAGACCAGGCAGTACATTAGTCGAACCTTGGTGTTTTTGGTTATCCGGCGGTCTTGCCAAATCTTTGTGAGTTTCTCAACAGCTGACCTCGTAACGGCGCACCTAGAAATAAGTAGAATAGATAGATAGATAGATATACTTTATTGCACAAAAAACTTTACAGAAATAGGTTTTACAGATTGATTATAGTACAATTTAGGCGGTCTTATCGCTAGAAAGCGATCTCTTCCAGACAACCTTAAGGTAGAGGAAATAGTAGATGGCAAGAAATGGGTACGGTCGTGCAACATAAATACAGTTTTATTTTAGAATTATATTAATTGTATAGCATGATAAACATACTAATATAATATACATAGTAGAATGAATGGGATAAAAATAGTAATAGTCAATAGTCAAATATTTTTATTAATAAACATTTTTCAGTACTATTTATGAAGTCTCTATATAAATAAAATGAAACTACCTCCGGTTCGGAACCTATAACTACAGAGAAGAAACTCAAAAGTTTTTTTACAAAAGAAAGCGCAACTTATTACTAACTAGCTGACCAGACAGACGTTGTTCTGTCTTAACAACTACTTACTATTTAATCCCTACTTATATTATAAATGCGAAAGTAACTCTGTCTGTCTGTCTGTCTGTTACGCTTTCCCGCTTAAACCTCTCAACTAATTTTGATGAAATTTGGCATAGGTATACGTTGAACCTCAAGAACGGACATACTCGCAGGCTACTTTTTGTTAGAAAGTAAGGGGGGGGGGGGGGGGATAATGCCACCTTTGAAAGTTTATATGGGAAAACTTTCATATCTCTAACTTAAAAAATATTTTTTTAAGTTAATGTGTTTCATATTTTTGAACACTTAGAACGTTTGGATACCATTGGCGGGAAGACTTTAACCATATTTATGGCAGTTTGACTGAACCGATTTATATGACATTTTGAGTGTGTCGACCTTTTGAGCGACAAAACTGTTGACAACACTAAGAATACTTTGTTTGTACCGTTATATAGACTTTTTGGTTGCGTCTATTTATTAGAGTACCCTGAGTATCACGAACTATATGACGCTGACTGTACAGTTACCTAGTTTGAAAATTGTAAAACAATTATGAATTATCCCAAACATATAGACATATACATAAATCAAGCATTGCACATAAATAAAAACTGCAAAAGGCAGGCTTGCTCTATGCCTTCAACTACGTTCACTATTTGGCGCAAACTTTCCTTTAAGGAATCATATCTTTACGGCGATCGCGGCCAGTGAGGCGGTTTTGCTGCTCACTGACTCGCTATCTCATTACATTACGGTACATATTGACACCAACGCTGAACCGGGAAAGGTCACACATCCTTCTGATACGACCATAGTCGAGAGGCGAGCGCTAGTACCTGAGGTCACGGGTTCGATTCCCAATCGGGTCAAAATGGAATCGAGCTTATTTATATTATCTCGTGTCTGGGTATTGTGGTACTGTGCTTGTCATAAAGAATGGTATAACTGCTTCTATGGTGAGTGGTCAATATGTAAGGCTGCTAAATCATTGATTCTAAGCCTAAAGGTTCGAATTTCATCCAAAAGCAGTTTTGCACATTGTAAGTGTAGCGTTAGCTCCTAGTAAAGTGCCAGAATCCTTTGAGAATGCCATTCTCCCATAGACACGCACCTTGTAAACGCTACCCACGCCATTTTATCGTCATTACCGCACAAGTAATCTACTCGGCTGGACACATCGTGTGTATGGTGGCGGCGGATAATTAACATATCATAATAAAAAACTTTTATTTGCTAGTTTTAGTCCTCCTCTTCCTCCGCGATCCACCTCGGCCCTTGCGGGCTTGAGAGCCACCTGCTCTCCGCGGCCCAGCTCGGGATCTGTCTTAGCTTCACCCTGTGCGGTATCTGAGGCTGGGTGGCTAGGCCAGCCTCGATGCACCACACCACATGGACCACAGTTTAAATACATTGTGGGAAGTTTAAAGACCTATGTTAAAATAAACGAAACAGTTATATGTAATTTTGACCTATCGGTTCATTTTCACTTTGGAGAATAGGAAAAGCGATTTTAAATATTAGAAACAGATTTTTTTTTTATCTCCCCTTGCGGTGCGGGAATCGAACCCACGACCTTCGCGTATCGCGCGTGCTGCTCTTACCAACTGAGCTAACCGCAAGTTATCGTAGGTGCATTTTCCTATCAACCGTTAGCCTCCGGTAAGTGCCCTCTGCCGAATATGTTCTAAATACTTATCGTTCTATCTAACTGTTTCTAATATTTTAAGTTCGCTAGTACGGCGTTTAGTACTATAAAAATACTTAAATCGAAAAAGCGATTTTAGCTTTTATTTTTGTAATGGTCGATAAATGTCTTCTTTTTTCGTTCTTATTGCAAATCTCACAAATACATTTTCTTTGTTACAGGGGACCAACCTTCACCAGGAAAAGACAGCGACGACTTATACAATATAACAAGCCCTAATTAATAATTTAATCCTTCATAAAACGCCTATTAAATGTAAACCCTAAATTTGTTTCTTCCTAACATCCGATGTACAGAATTAAGCAATAAATCTTCGTCGCAGTAAACGTAATGATACGAAATAGTTGAAGTATTGTAAATATTTTTGTTTCATCGTAAAGTGTAAGTGTAGTGTAAAGTGAAGTGTAAAGTGGAGTGTAAGTGACTGGAGTGGAGCTGAAGTGAATGCGCATGGAATTGTCTAGAGGAAGCGATTCGGTTCTCTGGCAGATCGGCGATTTGTTCAGGTGAGAGTTAGAATTAGATTTGTAACACTTATATGTATAAGGACGTCAATTTTTAGGGTTTTGTACCGTGATGGTGTAAACGGAACCCTATTACTAAGATTTTGTTATTAAAACTCATTTGCGGGTGGTATACTTACCTAACTTCGTTCGAATTTTGGAAAAGAAATTAATTTTTGTAAAAGACTTTGTTGTCTATCCGTCCGTCAGTCTGTCTGTCTGCCACCAGGCTGTATCTTAAGAACCGCTATAGCTAGATAGTTGACATTTTCATAAACTATATTTTCTTTAGATGCTACCATTTACTAAAAATAAAATATTGATTGTTGTATGGAAACCTCCTTGAATAGAAGGCAATAAAACAACATTTCACAATCAACACGTAGGTATGATGTACACTGGAATACATTTGTATTCTATTAAGAGAGGTTGGGCATAGCGATTTATCGCTCGAACTAGAGCAGCCCGACTGGTGAAATACCTCCACCTTACAGAAGACCGCAGTGCTACATTAGTAGCAGGGGTCAAGCCTTAAAGGTAAGGGCGACAAGTCCAGTAACAGATTCATTATGCTGTACTTGTCACCCTTAAGCTAGGACTTCATTACCACTTAACATCAAGTGGGATGAAGTCAATCTTGAAGTGCAATATAAAAAAAAACGTAGGTGCGTGCAAAATGCCAGCACGTACAATACACTTGAAACTTCATTACTCTCCATCCATACCTGAGGTCCCGGATTCGATACCCGGTCGAGAAAAGATGGACAGAAAAAGTAGTTCTTGAAGCTAATTGGATTTCTGTATAAACTGCACCCCTCCAAAAATCTATCCGAGATCTGTAAATTGATGCAATAATACGAGAACAAGTGTTGTAAAATCCGTCGAACAAAAACTAACAAATAAAAAAATGCAAGTAGGTAATACTCGATTTTCCAGAATTCTGTTTTGTCCGAATCATCACCACCAGTTACTGTAAATGCATTCGAGGAATCCGGCAATCATCTCGTAACGTTCTTTAAAACCGAATTATTTTCAGTCGCGTGAATGACTCGAGTTTATTTTCGTTGTACGAACGTTTATATTCGATTACCGTACGAATCTGTGGAGATCTCCGGAGTTACAATTATTCATCGAATGGAATTCATAACGAGTTTTTCATGTCGGTATTTTCAACGAAATCGGTGTGAGATACTCGTATGTTATTTGGCTGGGATAAACAGGGCGTCTACTCTTGAAAATGAAATATGTCGGATCCGATGACGTTTAGTATTTTTTATTGCTCATTATCGCAACTAACACACTTCGAATGCGAATAAAGCGTTATCAAAAAACAAAATATTATTTATACAAATCAAAAATCACGTTTTAATTCCCTAACTTTTGATCAATCTTCAAAAACGAAACCTTTCGTTTGTTCGTTTCGTTTTCAAGAGTAGACGCCCAGATTCGGATTCATCGTACAATATGGTGGGTGACTCGGTAAATGATATAAATGAAATTATTTATCCTGCAAGTATAATTATTTTGCACGTATTATAAGAGAGGTAGGGTATAGCGATTTATCGCTCAAACTGGAGCAGCCCGACTGGTGAAATACCTCCACCTTACAGAAGATCGCAGCCAAATAACAATCACTTCAGTGTTGTTGTGTTCTTGCGTGTGAGTAAGGTATCCAGAGCTCCTGGGGCTACATTAGTAGCAGGGTTCAGCCTTCAAGGTAAAGGCGACAAGTCCAGTACAGATTTACTATGCTATACAGGTCGCTCTTAAGCTAGGACCTCATTACCACTTAACATCAGGTGGGATGAGGTCAATCTTGAAGTGTAATATAAAAAAAAGTAAATTGTTTTTTTCCTACCATTTGATTTAGGTTAAATTGTATCGCTTAACCTAGTTACGGCCTTGAGTTAGTACCGATTTGACAGGTAATTAGGTACTCAACGGCTTGACTGTAGCGTCTTGCCATTGGTGAAAAAGCTTCGAAAAAACTCAACAGATATCCTCTTTAAAAATAAAAGACGTAACCTCCAAATTAACAATAAAGATTACATAGGCGTAAATTGTCATTTTAATATTTCCACATATTTTTGTCATTGAAACTATATGTACGTACAGTGTAAAAAACCCTTCAAAAGACATGTTTTGATTGGGCAAGTCAAATATAAAGTCAAGTAAAAAACTATCATTCTATTTGTTAATTAATATATTATATAATATTGGACAACATCACATATATTGATTGCACTGATTCTGTGGTAAGTAGCTAAAGCACTTGTTTTACAGAAATCAGAAACAACGACGGTACTACAACACTCAGACCCGATACAATATAGAAAAGTTCCTTTCCCATTTGACCCGACCGGGGATCGAACCCGGAACCTCAGAGATGGCGCGACGCCAAAGTCCGGCACGCTCGCCTTTTGGCTACGAAGGTCGTCAAATAGAAATTAAAAAAGAATACAAAGAAAATACATTATTTGGTTTCATAAATAAATAACAATTGGCTAATTGCAAGACAGATTCGCGCACAAAGGCTTCACTAGGAAAACAAAAGTAAGTACCTACACAATTAAAGGTACGATTTTTTTTTATAAAACCGCAATATGACCACAGCCTGTTGGTAAGCAAGAGAGGAACCCACATCACGATGACAATAGATTTGATACAGTAATATCCTATCCGTTAGCATCGCCATACTGGCTGCAAGATGTTTCTTCGCACTCCTGTTGAAGGAATCCAAACGCACTAAAACGTAGGTACAGCCGCCGTCAGATATATCGGAGCAGACAAAGTGACCAAATACTTGTGAACAGTTGAAAATGTCAATAAGTTCCATACACCACAAGTTACCATTAATATCTCAACATTCATTACTTCAATAATATCTGAACACTCACAATGTCAATATGTGTCACGCACGTCATGTGTCTCATTTAGCTGCCTGTGTAGATGAGTGTTCAGATATTATTGGTAAGTTGTGTGTATAAAAATTATTGACTAGCATCTGCTGAGATATTATTGAAGTAATGAATGTTCAGATATTAATGGTAACTTGTGGTGTATGAAACTTTTTGACATTTTTAACTGTTCAGGAGTTTTTGGTCACTTTGACTGCTCCGATATATCTGGCGGCGATATATAAGACGTATTAAAAATATAACTTAATAGATCTCATTCAAACCAATTTTCGGTGGAAGCTAACATTGTAATAGCGTACATGATATTTTTTTTTACTTTTATCATTCTTTTCTTTTATAAGTTACAGGAGGGACACAGATTTTACCACTTTGGAAATGTCTCGCGCGCAAACTATTTAAATTAGAAAAAAATATATATTAGAATAAATATTTGTTTTCAACTGTCTACTAACATATCTAGTTTTAACCATGTACTGCTGTCATAAACGGTGTATACCAGAAATAAATGATTTGAATTGAATAACAACCGATGTTAAATACTGTAACATTTTCTTGTCTTAGAAATAAGATAGACGTCTTTCACAATTTCTCTAATCTCTTAATGGTTAAAATAAGGAAGTAGTTTTAATTTAAAAACTATTTTAATCTCGTGTCGTGATAAGCTACAATTTATTTGCATGCGTACGCCGCGTGTATGGGTGTTTGGCGCATTATAAATGATGAGCTACCGAAATTGGCTCTCCAGACATTTGAACTACTGCTAGATAACGGCCGCTAGAGGTGGGACAGTATCGAGAACATCAGAGTAACACGACTGAATAGAACCAATACATTTAAAAAATATACAACGTGTAACGGAAAGGGTATAACAATATCAAAAATACCAAAGCAGTTAACGGTTACAAACTGTATGGGACCATTTGTAGCTGTGTACACGCATTTATTGATTCAATATTTTTTTTTTAAATATCAGTCAAATACAAGTCAAAATTTTGACTAAGTCACGCTTGCACAACACTATCACAGTATTGTTGGAATCGTCGAAAGACTTGGATGTACCTACCTATTATGCTATTAATTTAAATATCACAATGGTGGTTCATCTTTTAGTGTTTACTGAATCACATCTGAAATTTGTTGGTTTAGCGTTTCTCATTTTGACAATTCAGTTAAGTCATTGAGTTGTCGTCGCCGTGACAACATCTTGTGTTTTTGCCTTTCTGGATTACCTACTAAGGTACTACGGATAGCCTAGTGATATTTCGTGATGTCTTTGAGCAATCAAGAATATTCGAGATGATTCTCTGTGTCGGAGCAACCGACGGCAGCGTGATGGCCGACCGAAAGCCAGAGAAAGAGATTTACGAAACCATCAAAACGCTCGTTTCCATCTGTGGATTGGGCGAGGAGGTCGTATCACATGGCCAGCTCGGTCACCAGACCTCACTCCGTTGGACTTCTTCTTGTGGGACTAATTTAAAAGGAAGGTGTACGCTGTAGCATGCTCGTCAAGGGAAGAGATGATAGAAAGCATCAAGGCCGCGTTCTGTACAGTGACACCACAAATGTTGCATAATGTTCGCGCATCTTCTAAGAAAGTACTAGGCGCGCATGTCGAGGAAGGAGGTGGAGAAATTCAGGATCGCAGTGATTGTCGTGAAGTGGGTCGCTGACCTCAATAGTGTTGTGATGCGTTTGTTTACGTTTTAGTCAGTCATTATAGTTAATCATTTTTAATTTCATAAAAACAATAAAGTGTTTATTTTAACTCGGGATTTCGTATATAGAATCTATACAAGGTATAGTATCCACCTACTTTACATTGTTACCCCCTTTCCGTTACAGGTTGTATAGTGCTACCAAACTTAAAATATTTTAAACAAACAAAAAAATACATGATTAGAGCCGGAAACTTTCTTTTGTGTCTTTCTCAATATAAATATTTTTTTCAAAAAATATTTTTCGCTACGTCACTTTTTACATTTAACTCTATCTTCTCTTGTCTATTATCTTGAAAGATTCGACAAAACTCAGCACACGTAAGAACCTTATGATCAGCATGTCATTATGTTACCAGATATGCATTTCAAAAAATAGCAAGGGCGGGGCACATGGTTTTTTTTTATATTACACATCAAGATTGACCTCGTCCCACCTAATGTTAAGTGGTAATGAGGTTCTAGCTTAAGGGCGACAAGTACAGCATAATAAATCTGTTACTGGACTTGTCGCCCTTACCTTGAAGGCTTGACCCCTGCTACTAATGTAGCACCCCCAAGAGCTCTGTAAACCTTACTCACACGCAGGAACACAACAGCACAGAAGTGATTGTTATTTGGCTGTGGATGTTGTTTTGACGTAATTTGTACCATATTTCCAAGAAATGTAAGAAAACAAAAAATGGCAAACATCATCCTAAATAATCTACGTTAGTTTTAGATAATAATTTATATAAGTCTTAAAACAAAAATAAATTGGGTCCGGTTTTATGCTAATATGATAACGTATGTGTTTTTAAGTCAGTTTACAAGGATACAACTAATTGAACTACATGTTTGGACAATGATCTGCATTTGTAATACTTATCGACTAAAATCATAAACGTAAAATTGTTATTCATAGATATAAGGAAGTTTGTAACTCCTTCACGCAAAAAATATTTATTTATTTTGTTCATATTTTAAACCCGATACCGTGGCCAACCGACCCTACATGTTATTTATTTATTTTTCTATTTTAGTTAAACATTCAAATTTGACGTATGTTTTTAATATACTTTACGTCCACTTTTCTGTCTGTCACTCTTATTTTGTGTCTTTTTCACGTACTTATTACTTGATACTCTATTTTTCCTTGTTTTAGATAATTTTTCCTTTCCATATCCCTCGACAATCGCAACAGATTCTTTTATTCTAAAAAAAAACGCGGACAAATCCGCCAATAGCCAGTATTTACCTACTAGAATCAAATATTTTGCCGGATTGCATGTCAGTCTACCGAGGCCACCTCTAGTCTGACCGGCGCCTATGGAGTGGTTATTTTGAACCAAACCTTGAATCAGTTCCTGCAACAAACATAATTTTATGATTCACTTTGCGGTACATTTATCTACCATCCTACTTATATGATAAACGCGAAAGTTTGTATAAATGTATGAGTCTGTTTGGTATTATTTCACGCAACAGGAACAACTTCTGAGCCGATTTATATTTGACGACCTTCGTAGCCGAAAGGCGAGATGCCGGGCTTTGGCGTTACGTCATCTCTGAGGTCCCGGGTTCGATCCCCGGCCGGTTCAAAATGGAAAACGGCATTTTCTATATAGTCTCGGGTCTGGGTGTTGTTGCTTAAGCTACTTACGATAGAAACAGAACAATGTAAGTGATGTTGTCCAATATATATTTTTTGAAGTAGGTTCCTGATTTTAAAATTAGATGATTACAATAAAGATAAAGAATTCATATGGAATTGTTCACATATGCCAAATCCGGCAACTTTACCGACCGAGTATGGTTCAACTGAAAGGAGACCGGGCTAAAAGTTTGTTTTTAATTTGTCGGTTACATTATCCAAAAATATAATAGGACACTGCATTTTCCACCTAATCAAGAAATAACAACGAAAAAAAATTGAATTTAATTTTCGTGACGTTAACAGAGGGATTTTGTACCAATAAGTGACTTAACGAGCTTCAATCGCACAACTTGGCATCGTTTATTTATTTTCTAAGTATTTTATTTAACTGGCGATTTAATAAATACGTGTCTTATATTTTTTTATTAACTATTTCATGAACAAAATCAACCCTTTTACTCTGATCGTTTCTCTATTGACTTGACCAATCGGATTTATAAGAGACCCGATGTAAACTAAAAATGTATGTTCGCGGTTATTCAGTAAATCCCAATGACATGACCCAAAGGTTGGCTGCAAGAGATAACCCCTAGCATTAAGTCCACCTGTTGTACTTTTTTTTTTTATATTGCACTTCAAGATTGACCTCATCCCACCTGATGTTTAGTGGTAATGAGGTCCTAACTTAAGGGCGACAAGTACAGCATAATAAATCTGTTACTGGACTTGTCGCCCTTACCTTGAAGGCTTGACCCCTGCTACTAACGTAGCACCCCCCAGGCGCTCTGGAAACCTCACTTACACGCAGGAACACAACAACACAAAAGTGATTGTTATTTGGCTGCGGTCTTCTGTAAGGTGGAGGTATTTCACCAGTCGGGCTGCTCCAGTTCGAGTGATGAATCGCTATGCCCTACCTTAATGTTCGCGGTTATTCAGTAAATCCCAATGACATGACCCAAAGGTTGGCTGCAAGAGATAACCCCTAGCATTAAGTCCACCTGTTGTACTTTTCGTGCAAAAAAGTTTTTAAACAAATCTTTCGGTGTAGTGGTAACAAGCCGTAATGGGCACGAATGTCTAAATTTCCCTCCATCCCTTGCCCCGTGCTTTGATCTAAGACCAAATTCGACAGGCAAACTATAATTACTTGTAAAGCAAACTTGTACTTGCAAAGTTTACGAACTTCAAACGGTGAGTTTGAAAGAGTTTGACTGAGGCATTTTGGGTACACTTCGAAATAGACTGCTTTATTGTTTGAAGGTGATTGAGCAATCTAAAGTTATTTTAGTAACCTTTATAGAGTTTGTTATTATTTACTTTAAAAATCTGACAGTTCATCGTATTTACAAAAATGAATCCCTATTTCTCTCGGTCACGCCAACCCGCGTGAACGGCTGTACCAATTTCACTTTTTAGGGTTCCGTAGTCAACTAGGAACCCTTATAGTTTCGCCATGTCTGTCTGTCTGTCTGTCCGTCCGAGGATAATCTCAGAAACCATTTGCACTAGAAAGCTGAAATTTGGTACAAATATGTATATTAATCACGTCAACAAAGTGCAAAAATGAAAATTAAAAAAAAATGTTTTTTAGAGTACATAGGCTAGTTAGGCTTTCTAGGAAAATTATTTTGAACCTGATGGGTTTAATAGTTTTTGAAATTTTTGAAAATATATTTTTTTAACTAAAGTTGTAATTTAAGCGTATATGCTAGCATTTTTTTTTCTTACTTTACATATTTTTTGTATTCTCAATGTATTTGCTTTCAAATAAAAAAAGAATTATTGAAATCGGTATACGCAATCCGAAATTCCAATCATTTCAAATCAAATTTAAAACTACCTATACCAAACTTTAAATGAGGATACTTAAGTATTGTGATGCACTTAAAACTACGGAACCCTACACTGAGCGGGTCCCGACACGCTTTTGGCCGGTTTTATTTTTTGTTGTATTTGTTATTATTAATCTCTAGCTGTGCCCGCAACTTCGTTCGCGTGGACTACTGGGTTTTTCCAGTTTTTTTCCCGCTGACTCCTGTTCCCGTGGTAATTTTGTAATATCCTATTGCAACTAAGCTTGGAGTTTACTACGGTACCTGCATGACAAATTTCAAGCGTCTAACTTAAGCGATTTTGATTTTTCATACAAAAGGATTTTCCCGCTAATTCCCGTTCCCGTGGCAATTTCGTGAATTCCTTTCTTAGTGCACTTCTACGGTACCTAAGCTGCGTCCCTTCCAAATTTCAAGTGCCTATGTTTAGGCTATGCGTTGATATGTCAGTCAGTCAGTCAGTTTCTCCTTTTATATTTTTATAATCATAATCAATTCATTTATTCATGTTAGTTACAAGGAACACTGATGCATCGTCAAAATGAATATAAACGAAAATTGAAGCTACAGCCGGTATATTTACAAGAGAAGGTTCTTACGAGAGAAAAAAGTTAAAAAATAGAATTTAAGAATTATTGTCGTGAGTGAAAACCAATTCGAATTAAATATTAATCGCTAAGACAGGACAACGTCTGTCGGGTCAGCTACTAAGTTATAAATGGATGTGGTAATCGTTGGCTACTTGACAGTTTTTGAAAAAGTATTGTAAAATGTGCGCCCGTTCATTTTATATCACAAGCAATTCGATTTATCTGGGAAAAATGTAAATAGCCAGGGAAAAATAAAATTTTGTGCAACACATTTAAAAAACGCGCGAAAACGCCAAGTCACGTCACTGTTGCAATTATGACGTCAACGTTCTAGACATCGAACCGATACGCATAGGAACGACAAAATTTAGATAAACGTAAAATATTTAAATAAATTCTTAATACGGTTGGAGACACAATTATTCAATTTCATCGGTAAAATATTCATCGTTTCGTCACATTAAAATAAATAATTTTCGCCGACAGCTGTCATTTCCGAATTGCAATGGTGGTTTCCGCTTTGGTTCTTTTATTCCACAGATTAAAAAAATAAAAAATATTTTGCAAAAATAAAATACTAACTATGCTTTTAATTAAAAAATGTAAATGTAAAATTATTACTTAACTAGTAAGCTAACATATCTAACGTTTTTCATATTTAATTGTTAACACTGTCAAGTAGCCAATTCCAATTAATGGTTACAGGTAGGTATTTTAAATATCCAATGAAATACGCTTACCTACTGTTGTTAACCTAGTCAATGCTACGGAACATTTCATACGCTTGGCCAGTTTTTATAAATCAATGATTGAAACTGCCTCATAAATCATGTACGAAGCAAACATTTATACTAGTAAATACGCCTCAATAAAATGTACAAAGCGGAAACAGGTGTCAGTCAAAGACGTTTTTATTCGTGATTCGCTTATTAATTTGTTCGCTATCAGAAATGCGTAGTTATTTCGAAGAATTAAAGCATTAATACTGGTAGATTGTTTAAACACGTGTCGAGAGTGAGGACTCCTTCCGACTGCGAGTCATTTTTTCCTTTGCTGTTCCCGCCATCATGTTTAAAGTTGAACATAGAATCGTTTGCTTTTCAATATTCGCCATGACATCTATCCATACTAATATTATAAATGAGAAATTAACTCTTGTCTGTCTGTTTGTCTGTCTGACTTTCACGCCTAAACCACTGAGCTGATTTTGATGAAATTTATACGACGAACCTCTTAAACGGACATAGGCTACTTTTTATTTAAAGAAAAGAGGGGATGGGGGTAATATTACCCTTGAAAGTTTATGTGGGAAAATGTTTATTGTTTAAGTTAGATATATACAATTCGGCCCAAATATAGCTCCAGACTTGGATAAGCCATAAAAGTATAGATATATATATGAGAAAAACCTGTAGTCCACAGGTACAGCTAGTGATACAATAAAGAAGTTACAATATTATGCTTCTGAAAATCTTCAGTATTTAAGGGGCACCATAAATGATACGATAATATCTTCTTATAATATAAACGCGAAAGATTGTATGAATAGATCATTGCAATTATTTATATCGCTTCAGGCCGCACTAGCGAACTTTAAATATTTATCCCACACCGCCAGGGGAAATGAAAACTATCTGTTTCTTTAAAATGATTGTAAGAATATTTCGATGTATGTTTGTTACTCTTGATGAAATTTGGTAGTAAGATGAATGATATACTAAATTATCGTATATGATACATTTTATTCCAGAAACACGAACAAAGATTAAAATAAAATAAAAACTCAGTAATGTCACACATTGCTCTCTCACTGTGTGGTAAATAGTTAAAGCACTTGTGTTACAGAAAAACCACGACGGTACCACAACATCCTGACCCGAGATGTAAAAAAGTTAGTTTTCCATATTGACCCGACCGGGAAACGAACCGGGACCTCTGACATGAAGTAATGCCGAAGTTCGGCCGGACTTAGGGTCTCTCGTCTGCGGTTATTATAATAATAAATAAATAAATAAATATTGGACAACATCACATACATTGCTCTGATTCTGTGGTAAGTAGCTAAAGCACTTGTGTTACAGAAATCAGAAACAACGACGGTACCACAAAACCCAGACCCGAGACAATACAGAAAAGTTCGTTTCCCATATTGACCCGACCGGGGATCGAACCCGGAACCTCAGAGATGACACGACGCCAAAGCCCGGCACGCTCGCCTCTCGACTACGGAGGTTGTCGACAATAATGGGTATATCTTTTTTTCACTCATCAAAATAAAACTAAATGACTTGGTCCAAAGTGAGCTACACATAGCTATAAGTTAGATACTGCCACTGTAACTAATCTGCTGAGTTTCTTACCGGTGTCTTCTCGGTAGATATAGGTTCCGAACCGGAAGTAGAATCACTTTGCATTATATACAATGACGATTCGAAAGTGTTATTATATGTAACCTACTTGAATAAACAAATATTGAATTTGAATTTGAATTTGAAAAGTCTACGAAATGGCGTGACCGTGGACATTGAAGATTCTTGCCAAATTTTGAACGATTTCTAAATCCACAATACGCAAACATTTCTCTAAACAACGAGTCATCCGGAATCCGACAAACATTATTACGGAGAGGAAACGCCGAATACCAGCGCTAGTTTACTCTATAATTACACGTTTAGTTTCTTGTGATTTCGACGGGAAATGTTTAGCATACTCACTTCCTGAGTATAGATTACTACTCGTAGCACAGAGGTGTATTGGCTAGAAATAGTTATAGACAATACGGTAAATGACTAAATATATCATGGGGAGTGTTCCGAGGAACTATTTTCCCTTATCCCACCCTCTCCTTTCCTACACAGAACCACAAGAGCCGGCCAACGATGTCATCGCTTCACCGTGGAAAATACTCCATCACGAACCAAAAAGTTCGGTAACTCTTATCTTTGCCGGACCATAAAGAAGTGGAATTCGTTGCCCGCTCATGTGTTTCCTTCCTTTGACATGGATTCCTTCAAAATGAGCGTGAAAAAACATCTTGCGGGCCAGTATGGCGATGCTAACGGATAGGATATTTTGATATCAAATCCGGGTTCCTCTCTTGCTTATCATCAGGCTGGGAGGAGCCAATATACTGCGCTACTATAAAAAAAATATATACCTATTTGTTTGGTCCAAATAACCAAAAAATATATATTGACACATATTTTGTTAATTATCATGTAACATTACGGTTGAAATTTACCGCAACGTCACCGCCTCCCAAGTTTAATAAATCATCATCAATATTGATTTATTTGTTGAAGAAGAAACGATTTCATTGTTTGAAAATCTAGCAGATGGACTAAATAAAGTCATTGTATTACTGACATGGTTACATAAAGACATTGTATTAAGTATGTATGAATAAAAAAAGACACAATCTGCTTCAATATAAAATTTAAAACACAATTTTAGAGATTTTTAAAAACGCTTAGTATTATTTTCGTTTATCTTTAACACAATAACTACTGAATGGGTTTGGATGAAATATGGTAACGAGACCAACAAGATACTAGAATTACATTTATAATATGTACTTTATGTACCGAAATAAGGCAAGTAAAACTTATGCATATAACTTATTATTAACTTATAACAATTAAAAAACATAAAAAAAATATGAAAAAATGTGAAAAAATAATTTTCTATTTTCTCAGAAAATATACCGTACTTACTTCGTTAATAGAATATATGAGTAGACGCTTGTCAATAATTTCTATCCACACTATGCACCAATAAATCTAACTATCAAAATTAATACCAGTGTGAGATGAGTTAATATAGCTATCATATTCTCAGATATTAATGAAATAATCAATGTTCAGATTTTAATCAATGGTAGCTTGTAGTATATGGAACTTATTAACATTTTAAGCTGTACAGCTGTACTTGTTCACCATGTCTGCTTCAATATATCTGACGGCTACTGTATACCCACCATTCTGACGCTCACGACCTACGCTACAATCTAAACACCCCGTCGCTAATGGCAAGGTTAAGTTACGCAATTTTTCACGTCAAACGCATCTGCCGATACCCGGCGCCACCCCACTACCTATTAGGGGGTGAGAAGGGAGATGTCACCTCATAATCATCGGAGGTAATTATGGAATCCTAGGCGTTGCCCCGACTTTGTAAACGTCATTTCGGGATTAGCGGTATATAAATCTGCACACCGAATTTCATCCTAAGGTATTCATTCGTTTTTGCGTGAATTTATTTATTTATTGGAAAACACAACAGACTACAATCATCATTGCATAAACAGACATTCCAGCTTAACTTATAAACAGAACTGTAGTCCTAAACGTGTTTACACGTATATTATAACAAAATAAAACCATTAATAAAACCATTCCTTTCCTCGATTTTTTCGAGGGCAATAGCTGAAAATACAGCCCTCTCTTTTGCCTTTAAGCAGGTCAACATCTCAAGAGAATAGCCATTAATTAAGAAATGTCTTTAATTAAGAAATGTTTACCTAACTATACGGATTTAATATTGCGTTCGTCTTCATCTCCATAACGTGATCTATACAAATACTAGCTGTGCCCGTGACTTCGTTCGCGTGGACTACATAATTTCAAGGTGGTTTTACCCCTATCTCCCCTTATACTGGAAACAAAAAGAAGACCATATTTTAATCCAAGCCCACCCCCATCCCCCCTTATTTTCAATACAAGAAGTAGTCTTTGTCCGTTCTAGAGGTTCAACGTATACATTTACCAAATTTCATAAAAATTGGTCTAATAAACCATTAAGGCGTAAAATCCAGACAGACAGACAGACAGAGTTACTTTCGCATTTATAATATTAGTATGTATGTATGTGTTTCCCTCCAATATGTAACTCATTCCGTTCACGAATCAGTTTCTGCCACAATGAAATGTACACGGATCATATAACGAGCAATCACGGGTACCAATCAGAGTCGCTGACGCGCCGCTAATCACACTTCAATGAGTTTCTGAGTAGTTGCACGGTAGTGCATGGGTCAAGTTTGGGTTTGACAAGATTTATATTTATCTATTTATCTAAATATGTACACCAACAGCATAATATATAAATCATTCATACATATTGCGTATTGTAGTTAAATTCCTATCTATATATGCCTATTACAGGCGTACACAACATTGAATAAAACAAATACACATACTAAAAACTAGAATTAGACATTAAAATTACTAAAAATAAAAAAGGGTACTTTAAATTAAAACAATCTTAATTATTAAGATTTAGTATTTTTGTTCTGAAAGTATTTAAGGAATCTATAGTGGTTCATAACAATTAGTATCTAAGTATTATTTGCGGAATTTGAATTACGAATCTGAAGGGCAAAACTGTTTTTGAATAAAATCCGATAATATTAGGGTTGCTAATTGTTCGAAGTAAAATATGTCGAGTCGCCTACAAATTTGTACTTTTTTCTTATTAAATTCTTGTACAAAAATTTCATCACCTTGTTAAAAAGGCTAAGAGATCTACGATAATATTGCGACATATAGGAGACAGATACGAGAAGAAAATAATTTGTAATGAACAAGAAACATTAGTAAATCGGTACCTATTTTAATCGGAAGTAGCAAAAATTAAAAAACTGCGGTTATAATGCCCTAACAGGGTCTGATGTATCTTTTACTTTGTAAATGAAACATTAATGTGCAATAAAGTATTGAGTGTTGTGTATGATAAAATATATCAGAAGGCTAAAACGGAGAACTTGTCTGAACAACTTAATTTAAGTCCATTATATAATTTGGTTAACACAAATCAACGCGCGCATTACTATTCAGTGACGTTTACGACAAAATGGCGCGTGTTTCCCGCCAAGAGTGACGATTCCCACGATTTATCAGAGTCGCGCGGGGTGCACAGGTGCGCTGAAAGTTTGTAGCGAAGATAAACAAGGAATATAAGCCAGTAAATGGTGTCTTGTAGCGGATAGAATAAGAACTGTGAAATTTATGTATCTTGACTGCATTTAATGTAGAAGAAACCCTATTATTTAAGCAACCACACACCATAAAAACCACAATTTAAGTCTCGAATTTTTGGAATGTAATAGGCAAGTTGCATTTGGCACTATGCAGGTCTAACAGAAACAATTCTACTTTCTGGCACATAGTTTTCTTATTAATAGGTAACCGTTTTTAAAATACCGCTACAAACACACTAAATTCAACATAGAAGACTGTTCAACTTCCAGTCATAACGCAATCATTATAAATAGAGAGTACCTCGTAATGTTTACAATGAACTCGTATAAAATAATCATTTCCTAGACCGCTGGCAGCTTGAGCCCACTAAATCACTCAATTACACAAATAAATATACCTATCAATGGGAGCATTCCCATCACTCCTAGTAAGTCTAAACAATTTACACTTCTATCAATTTAATGGGTTTTATTCGACTAAAAGAACTACCTATATAGTTTTCTTATTTTTTTGTAGAGACTGGCAACCAAACCAATTGTTTCATTGTTTCATCACTCATCAAAACAAAACTATATGACTTGGTCCAAAGTGAGCTACATATAGCAATAAGTTAGATACTGCTACTGTAACTAATCTACTAAGTTTCTTAGCGATTAGGTTTCGAACCAGAAGTAGAATCACTTTACATTGTATTCAATGACGATTCAAAAGTGTTATATGCTTAAGAAATATTTGAATTTAAGTTTGATGGAGATTCCACATACTATCCATCGTAGAGTTCGCATTATTAATATTAGTAGGTCGTGATCTCACTTGATGGTGGTCAAAACTATTAGCCGATTTCCATTTCCGAGAGACGAGCGGACCAGACTTTTGCGTCGCGCCTTCCTTAAAGTTTAAAAAAAGAAAAAAGTTAAAGTTTGCATGACCCAAGGGTTGCCTGGTAGAGAATTCCTTATTTGTGCAATAAAGTTTTTTAAATAAATAAAGTTCCAAGGTCGGTTCCCGGTCGGGTCAATTTGAAAAAACGAACTTTCATAAATTATCTCGGGTTTTGGTGTTGTTGTACCACCTACCGTCTTGGGTTCTGATTTCTTTAACTCAAGGTTAAGCTACCAACCACAGAATAAAAGCATTGTATGTGATAGTGTGAAATATTTATTTGTATTATTTTTTTCAGGGCAAGATGAGTGCTGTGGAAACCACCGGGGTGGAACCGGTCACGCCCGCACCTGGGGCAGCTGAGACCCCCACAGGGGCGGAGGGCGCGGGGGCAGAGGGGACGGGACCCCTCATCCCAGTGCCTGCAGCACCCAGGAAACCACCTCGAAGGGGGCCCAAGGTGCAGCAAGAGCGGCCGAAGAGGGCGATATGCTGCTTAACCCTTAAAAGTCCTCTGAGGAAGCTGTGCATCGATATTGTGGAGTGGAAGTATCCTTTGTAAAGTGAGATTAGTAGTTGAGCAGATTACAGGTCTTAGGACAAGGTTTCTCCAGAATGGACCGGACATCCCCAGTCTCCCCTCGAATACTAAGGGGGGAGTAGACAGAGCCGCGTAAGCGGCTATTCCGCCGGCAGTGTTGTGGAAGTCAAGACTTAGCCGATCTCCCACAACACCGCCACTAAGGCGATGAAGGTCCAACCGGGGGGTCGGGTAGTCCTGCCCTTTTCAGGGCAGGGAGTCCCACACACGCCGTCACTCTCCCTCGGGGTGACGGTACGGTGCATCAAGGCATTTCACCCCGTCAAAAAAAAATAGAAAAAAGGTTTCTCTAGAATACCGTGGCTGTCATGATTGAAACCGTTTGCCCATTAAAAAAAAAAGTTACATTCTAGGGCACTTCCCTAAAAGCAAAGTAAGGAATACTAAAGCGACCGCGAAAGCCAAGCACGCGATCCTTAAATATTTTGTATGTTTGTTGTTCAAGTTACTTAACATTAAAACTTTACTGGTGCTTAGTCTCCAAAGTAGGTGATCTTACCCCTCGGGGCTTACTTTGAGATACAAGTTAGGCGGAAATGACGTTGTAATGCGACGGAAAATTAAGGTTATTTTCGCTGTAGCTATATTATATGTCCGTAATGTAGGATGCCTTCCAGCTAGGTGGAGGGTTCTTCTCGGTAGGATTAGGTTCCGAACCGTCTGTAGCTTCAATTTTGGTTTATATTCATTTTGACTATGCATAAGTGTTACTTATAACCAACATGAATAAATGAATTGATTATGATTGTTATGAATATGATATGCGAAAAATTTCTGGAAACTTTTGGACATTTATAGCTGAAAACCTAGTCCAGTGAATAGCTATAAAGTGGTATCTTACCAGCAGTGGACGATTTCTTGCAGGTGACGATGAATCTTAAAATCGATGAGATGAAACTCTTTAACGAAGGCTAGCCTTAAATGTATTTCTTTATATACTAATGTTGGCGGTCTATCGGAAAGAAGAGCAATTTTATATTTTAATAGTTGATTCCTAATTTAACCAAATCCCTTGAATCAATATCTCTCATTCACACCATTTGAGTATTCATACAGAAGTATCACATGAAATACAATCGTATAACCCATTTTTAATTGTATTTTTTTTTAAATAAACAGGTAAATATAAATAATAATAAATAAATATTGGACAACATCAAATACATTGCTCTGATTCTGTGGTAAGTAGCTAAAGCACTTGTGTTACAGAAATCAAAAACAACAACGGTGCCACAGCACCCAGACCCGAGACAATACAGGAAAGTTCGTTTCCTATATTGACCCGACCGGGGATCGAACCCGGAACCTCAGAGATGGCGTGACGCCAAAGTCCGCTCACCTCTCGGCTACGGAGGTCGTCAACTACGGCGGACTTAATGCTAGTAGTATTCTCTACCACCTTGGGTCATGCAGTTTGTTACTTCACTCGCACTTTTGATTCTTACCTTTAAAATGGCATGATTCACAATAATTCCGAAATGCAACGACCAGGTAACCAATGTAAGAACTATGTATAGACAAACGTCAGATTACACACTTTGGACTTTGCACCACCCTTATGTCGTACGCATAAGGTCTAAAATCGAACTGCAAGTATTTACCTTGACATACTGTTGACCGTAGGTAATTAGCTCACAAAACTTGCCCAAATAATGGGTTCTATTTAATTGACCATCAAGAAAATACTAACCTTACCTTAATAATAGGTAGGCCACCAACTTAATAAGTGAGCCACTTGGACTTGGCTGACTTGTGGCTCACTTAGTATTTCTGTCGCCAAAATTAGTAAAAAGGTGCCTGGGAAATTATTTCTCATTAATTATATAATGGATTAAAAGAACCAATGAGAAGCTGCCTTGTTGCTGTGCAAACAGGTGTTCTTAGTACTGAAGCAAGCATTAATCCGAATGTTACTCTAAAACTCGCAAGAGGTGAAACCAGCACTTGATAGTTGCCGCTGCGAGTGGATAACAAACAGTTGGTCTGCGGCGGCTGGAAGCCTGCCAACGCCGCGTACAGTGCTCAGCTCAGGGTTCTGCGGTTAAGTTAAACCTGCTGAAACCCCCTACAACACTATTCACTTTGTTTTCAAAAAATAGCACTGCACAATCCTCCAATATTTAACAATGACTATCCGTTTATCTCCTACCGACTAAGCCTGCTAGCATACGCAACGCGACTAAATTTTATCGCGCTCTTAACAGACGTCAAAATCGATTGAAGTCAATGCGTCAGGTGTTGATTGGCCAAAAATACGAGTGCGGTGAGCTAATAGCCATTCAACAGTATCCGAACTTTTGTCGTCTCATGCGATAAATTTGACATATTGCGTATGCTAGGCCTGTAAGAGTCAATAATTCTAATTTCAAATTTACTTTCCATACCAGCTGTCGTCAGTTATCCGTCGGTCGTTTTTAGCTTACGCCTCGTATAATTTGTTACTATCTATAACTAGAACGGATCGTTTTTCAAATATTGGAACCGGGCATAAATAAAAATGGTAAAATCTCATTCATGCTTATTTCTTATACTAACAATCAGGGATAGTTTTCATTTATTTAAAGGTAAAGGCTCAATGGGAGCTATGCATCCTTTAGATGGCAACATATGAGAATATGAGAATAAATATGAATTACCGAGCAAGAGTTCAAAACTACTTTGTCGATAGAACCTGAAAAAGCAAGTTCTGTCCTTTTTAAATCGTTTAATCTTGAATATCCAATACAGTTTACAGTAACAAAATAAATATATTTTTTAAATTAAAATACAGGCTAAGGATTGCACATTGCACAATTATGTTAATATATGAGACTCCTGATCCCTCATACAAACTGTTTAAACAGGGTCTTTGGCTTATTTTTTTTTATTATTACTTTTTTTTATATGATCTCTATCCCGCGTTTCAAAACAACGCAGTGATTCCGCCAATTTCAAGTAGAGAGACACGTCACAAAAGGAGACTGCGCGGTGATTTGAGCTATTTGTTCCTGAACCTAAAACAAACACGAACAACACATTAAAGACGACAGAACATTTATAGAAGGAGGTTAGAGGAAATCATAGTCTAATATCATACGTACTAATATAGTTACATAAATATTTTATATATTTAGAAAAAGAAAGAGATAAGATAAAGTTAAGGTTGAGAGGGCCTTTGGCTTATTATTGTACCTTGACTCGATTTGTTTAATAAATAAAGTGACATGTCACCACTACCACCAATCACGTAGCAGCTACAGCTCACGCGTGTGTACTGCCATCTAGCGGATTTTTCATACGTAATAGACTCCATTACACGGAACTCCGCAAAATTTGCGTAGACGCACGCTTAGTTATTTTAAATTTAATATATCGATCAGCGAAATTTATTTAGGTATTTCGCCGCGAAGCTGATGTTTTTATGTTACGCGCCGGTAAATATTTGATCGCATAATGTCAATTATGGGCGGGTTTATGAGGATATCTTTTTCGCTTTATCTTCGTTTATATTCCCGAAATAATCGTATATCTTCAATGAGAACTGAAAGAGATATAGAAAAGACCAGCGTTTTAAAATCAAAATCTGACTAATAAAAGGCGAAAATAGAAAGATGTGTTAGTCAAAGTCAAATCCTACTACTATTTTTTTATATATTACACTTCAAGATTGACCTCATCCCACCTGATGTCAAGTGGTAACGAGGTACTAGCTTAAGGGCGACAAGTACAGCATAATACATCTGTTACTGGACTTGTCGCCCCTACCTTGAAGGCTTGACCCCTGCTACTAATGTAGCACCCCCCGGGGCTCTGGAAACCTTACTCACACGCAGGAACACAACAACACCGGAGTGATTGTTATTTGGCTGCGGTCTTTTTTAAGGTGGAGGTATTTCACTAGTCGGGCTGCTCCAGTTCAAGCGATAAATTGCTACGCCCTACCTCTCTTAATAATATTAGTATGTTATCTATACTATAGATAACATACTAAAATTTTTGAAAAATGATCCGTTCTGGTTACAGGTAGTTATAAATTATACGAGGCGTAAGCTAAAACGACTGACGGACAACTGACGACAGCTGATATGGAAAGTAAATTATGGAACGTTATTCACGATTCGTAAGTAGTTTTTTGGAGAAAAACGGGTAGTCATTTTTTTTAAATTACAAATCGTAAAATATTGGAACCGGGTTAATGGTTACCTACCACTCAGATCGTGTGGTCGTTATGGAAAGTCATAACGTCTTCTAATAGAATCATAGGAACCCACTCTAATATAGTTATTTTTCAAAACATACTCATCGTTCAAAATATACCAACTTATCATTCCAACAAATAATCGAACTATGTACAGTAAGGCCTTCACCGCTGCCACATCTCCTAGCGCAATGCCCTATCATAAACAATTTAATAGTGCGCGCGCGGGAACTCGCTTGGCTCTGGTCCAAGCGCACGCGCATGAATGAGTGCCGTTCGGCAGGTTACGGAAACAGACGGTGGAGTTTTACGTTTCCTGATTACCATTTTGGAGCGTTTACTCATTATGCGGAGCGGCAGCGGCAGCGGTACCGCCACCGTCGCGGCACCGCTGCGCTAGCCTATTTGTATGGAGCCTCACATACGACGCAGTGGTGGCAGCGGCGGTGAAAACGATGCCGCAGCGGCCAAATGCGTAAACGCTCTTAGTCGTTAAGTTGCAGGCCACGACGCCGAAAGTGTGGGGGAAGTTTTTAGTTCGGGTAGTCCCCGCTTCTGAGCGGGGGAATCTCACACACACCACTGTCGTTCTTAAGGCAGTGGTACAGTGCGCAAACATCTTTTCTCCCTCTTAAGAATCATCGCATCGAGTATCAAGTTCACGTAAAGAACTTGCTTCAGACCTGAGTTTGCTGGATAGTGTCCTCCACGCAATCATTGAAAAGCTATAGAGCGCCGAAAACATTTCACGATACATACGGGTTCTAACGTGCAAGTGTATAATTCTCACCTCACGTGACACTGGCAGAAGTAGACTTCGCAAAAAGAACTTGGTTGCTATTCCATTCAAAAAGAAAAAGAAGGATAAAAAACGATTTAACTCGATTTAACTCGATTTACGGCAAAGCTACAAGTCCTATGGTGACAGTTAAATGGCAAAGCTTAAGTGTTGCATATGGGTAACCCAAGGGTTGACGGTAAGAAAATGCTCCTAGCATTAAGTCCACCTTTTGCAATTTTTTTAGACAGTAAAGTTTATTACTAAATGTTTAAACAAATACAGTACATAGATATGTCAGAAACGCTAGAAACGATTATTTCCTCGTAAACCTTTCAGCACACTCTCGATGACCGACAGGGGTAACAGATCTTATATTAAGAAGCACTGCTCAAGTAAGTTTTCAACAGCCGAACAACTTTCTGAACCTTTCTTCCTTCAAGATATAATCCTTAATTCGACCCAGACCGTTCGAGTGGATGATCCTGACGACCATCTTCGCCAACTGCATAGCGCTGGCCGTCTACACGCCGTACCCCGCCAGTGACTCCAACTACACAAACTCAGTACTAGTAAGTGTTCTTATTTAACACATTCTCATTTATTCTCGAATATCTGACCCAACAGACATTGTCCTGATATTACGACGAATTTTTTATTTTTTTTCTTTCATAAGAACCTTCTCCTGTCAATATCAAACACAGTGAAATTGGTCCAGCCGTTCAAGCGTTATGGCGTGACTAAGGGAAATAGGGATTCATTTTATATATGGAAAAGACTAGCCACCTGTCGCTTTAATTTCTTCTCTTGCTTTTTTTTAGGATTTTGGGTTAGGTCAATGACCCGTGTTTTATTATTTATTAGCATTAAAAACCAACTTTCGTATATAAATAAAGTCCACTGGAGACCTATTTCACTTATCACTTTATCTATTTCTTATTCTCTTATCTCCCCTTAGCTTTCTTGCTATATAAATCAGTCCTCAAACATTTACTATTCCCAAAGCTAATATTAGTCGTCGGAAAAGTAGTTTAGATTTGTGATGGTCCTTAAGCTTGAATCAACAGGCCTTGAACTGGAAGCGAAGGTCTGAACGCCCCTGACTCGATAGATCTTTGACCTGAATCATATTGTATTGTTAGTAAAATAGTTTTTCTTAAAAAAACCTTTTACTCTAGGTGTTTGTGGTTTTGTTTTCCTTAAAAATGTGGTAATGTTTTCCGCATTTACCCATATCGGGTGTTAGCGAAATCAATTGCCATCTGCCGTTTTCACAAGGCCCCAATTCAGCAGTATTATTTGGTGTATGCAGTTTAGTATATACTACAAGATTTCGCACGCATGTTATCCCCACTTTTATTACATTTTCCACTGATTCTTCGCTCGTATTGATTAAAACGTGATATTTTATAGCCTAAAGCCTTCAATAATACATGGACTCGGCAACAACAAAAAAATCGAACTAGTAATTCCTGAGATTAGCGGGTACCAAGAAACAAACTCTACAGCTTTAGAATAGTATAATATGCGTTCGTCCAAGATCCTTCAGGTGGTTGAGGCAATTACCCTTCGAGGCTGTTCTTCATTCGATAATTATTAGTAATAGGGTCTAGGCAAACTAGGACATACTTAAATAATTTCTGATATTTTAAATAAAGTTAAATGCATAGTACTAAAATAATTAAAGTTTTCGGAATCTTTACCAAACGTATTTATTTCCAGGAAAAAATAGAATATATCTTCTTGGTCATCTTCACCGGAGAATGCGTGATGAAGATCATAGCGTACGGGTTCATCATGCACCAAGGGTCCTACCTTCGAAACGGGTGGAACTTGCTGGATTTCACTATAGTCGTCATCGGGTAAGATTATCAGCGATATTTAAGACTTTACAATTCCGGGATACCCTGATACCGTAAGAAAATGAAGTGTAACTTAAACCTTATATTTAAACCGTAGCTCTAGTCATAAGGCTATATTAAAATGTCTTCCAAATCACGAACGTAAAAGCTTGACGGCACCAAATTCATCAAAACGGTCACCCATCACCGGACCCTGGTGTGCGTAAAGTTATGGAAATAAATATATTTCTATTTCGAACTAACTTCGGTATTGTTATCGGTACGCGCACTTCACCCTATAAAATCTCCCCAATATTGTGTTACCTAATTGGAATACTTCCCTCTTTTCCAGTAACGTAAGCACTGTACTGTCCAGCATATTCAAAGATGCCTTCGACGTGAAAGCTCTGAGAGCGTTCAGGGTGCTCAGGCCGTTGCGACTCGTCTCTGGTGTTCCAAGTAAGTATAAATGAAAATGAACTATATGGTAGCATCATTAACGATCTTATTCCAAGCTCCAACATTTGTGTTATGGAAACCAAAACCAACGGAGGTATCATAATATTTATAATGATTCCGATACTGAAGTACTTATTGAAGCCACCAGACATGGAATATATCGAAGTCAGAGACACAACGTTTGCCCGTTCTGAGAAAAGGACACTTGATTTAGAGAGCAGTACCAAATACGCCATCGTACGAATCTTAATAAGCGTATATACTACATTAACGCATCACGCTTAAGTTCGAAATTAGTTCTTATGCCAACGATATAAAGTATAACGTACTTTTAACTGTACATGATCTAGTTGTGAGCAAAATCAGGACATTCAAAAATCATAAGGGAAAAGCAAGCCTTGAAATTGGATCCATTCCATTCCATCCATTGATTTTTTATTCAATCGTATTTTTTTTTACCTTTTCCAGGCCTACAGATCGTGTTGAACTCAATCCTGAAAGCTATGGTGCCACTTCTCCACATCGCACTTTTGGTCATATTCGTCATCATAATTTATGCAATCATCGGCCTTGAGCTGTTCTCCGGCAAAATGCATAAAAGCTGCTACAACAAATTCACAGGTTTGTTCTTGGTATTTTGGGGTAACCTGTTACTCATAATACAAGTAATACTAGTATCAATTATTACAAAGAAACAGAATTTCATCTCCCTTGCAGTGTGGGGTCGTGCAGGATTCAGAAGAAATCTAATGTCTAGCGACCAATTTTATTCCAAACTTTCACCTTTAAAATAATAAGGATTGAACGTGAATATAAACAGAAGTTGTTGCCTCGTCCAGTCGTCAATTTCAGTTTTCTGGACATACCCTCATGAACTTTCCGTTACCTTTTAATTTTGTGGTTTTTTATTATGATCTTAAAATACTATTTCAACTAACGCCACAATATTCCAAAGGTATAAGGGCCGAGATTAAATCTTGGGGTCCTGAGTTCGATTTTCGGGTCGAATAAAGCTAGAGTCTGAGACCACCATTATAGAAGCGTGGAGATGAAATTTGTACCCATTGTTGTAACGATAAGGCGTATAATAATATGCTAAGGTTCTACTTCTAAGATGTCCTATTCACTTTTCAGATGAGATCATGGACACTCCCCACCCTTGCGATGTGGACAACGGGTTTAACTGCTCCATGATTGGCGACGACATGGAATGCAGGGAAGGTTGGATCGGCCCCAACTTCGGCATCACCAACTTCGACAACTTCGGCCTCTCCATGCTCACAGTCTTCCAGTGCATCACTCTAGAAGGGTGGACTGACGTTATGTATAATGTAAGCATAACACTCATACGTCATACCGGTAAAATCGCATATCTGGAAAACTTGATGCATGAGACACTCTAATCTTTAACAGAAACATAAAATTGAACCATAATATATGTAGGTTACAAGGAATGGTTATAAATTATCAAAGTATACTTAATACAAATAAAATCTGGATTAACCAGTTTCAGGTTCAGAACCTAATCGTACCGAAAATAATTCAGCAAGAAACTCTGTAAATTTAAAACACAATATATACTCGTAGCTTTCCTTTTATGATGTACTTTATGTTTAATATGATTACCGTCTTAAACAATAGTTGATGTCATCATCACTACATGTTCACTACATATTTAGCAAGACTATTTAATATCTTGGAACCCAGATGAACGCTTCATTGTTGATTCCAAATTTTAAACCTCATTCCACTCTATGCAGTATGTAGCAACTAAATCTAGAAATAACTTTTCTTTCCTTTAATATGTTGGATGAAAGTTTACAAAAACAAGAATCCAATGTAATTTGTGAACGACCCTCTATGAATGCTCAATCTTTTTATAATGTTTTTTAAAGTCAAACGTCTTCTTCTATTTCCAGATTCAAGACGCGATGGGCAACAGTTGGGAGTGGATATATTTTGTGTCCATGGTCATCTTGGGAGCGTTTTTTGTCATGAACCTGATTCTTGGTGTGTTGTCCGGGTGAGTCTGACATGATTCATTTTAAGTGAAAATTATACCTTATGAATTTAATAAAGCAAGGATAGATAATACCAAACCAAACATCGAATTATTGGCGTTGAACTTTTTATCATAGATAGATACACTTTATTGCACAGAAAAATTTACAGAAATTGGTTTTACAGACATATTCAAGTACAATAAAGGCGGGCTTATTGCTAGAGAGCAATCTCTTCCAGACAACGTTTAGGTAGAGGAAATAGTAGATATCGAAAAACGGGTACGGCCATGCAAAATGTTTATTGAGAAAAATACTAACAGAAAATATAAGTACCATAACGAGATTAATATAAAAAAAATACATAAAAATAAATTAAACAATAATAAATAAATAAATACCTACATAATAAATAAATATATAAATTTCCATAGAGTATATATAAATTAATTACCAACAAATGCTTAATACAAGTTCGCATTTAGTTAAGAGAAAGAAATAAAGATTTTACTCTTGATTTGAAAATGGGAAGGGACTCAGATTCCCTGATAGGTAAAGGAAGGGAACTCTTCAGATTTTGAACTTTTTATTATGTGTCCGAAGTTTACTTCGGATTTCTTCAGATTAATTACACACGTCAGAGCGCGAGAATGTAATATGTAGGTACAGATTTCAAGTACGTGTTATTGATTCTTTAACTATGTATTCCTATGATTTCAGAGAGTTTTCCAAAGAAAGAGAAAAGGCAAAGAACAGAGGGGACTTCCAGAAGCTGAGGGAGAAGCAGCAACTGGAGGAAGACCTGAAGGGCTACCTTGACTGGATCACGCAGGCGGAGTACTTGGAACCGCTGGCGGACCAGGCCGATGCTATCGACCAGAAGAGGGACTATGGTAAACCATAATCACAGTACTTAGGCCTTAGAAAATTAATGAAGTAAAACAATCACTTCTGTGTTGTTGTGTTCCTGCGATTGAGTTAGGTGTCCAGAGCTCCTGGGTGGTGCTACATTAGTAGCAGGGGTCAAGCTTTCAAGGTAGGGGCGACAAGTCCAGTAACATATTATGATGTACTTGTCACCCTTAAGCTAGGATCTCATTACCACTTAACATCAGGTGGGATGAGGTCAATCTTGAAGTGCAATATAAAAAAAAAAGAAACCGGTCAAAACGCGATAACATTTTTAGTTGTTACCCGACGTTTGTTCGTGGTCACGAGCTGATTGGTTTCGCTCGTCTTCGTCTATTTAGGGAGATTTCACCTCATCTACCGTCACATTCTCACTCAGCTAGAGTCAAACACCCACACTAAATTTAACACTTCTTTTACTTTGTAGCGAGACACACAGATTAATGAACCTTTTAACGAATAACTTTGATGATAAATAAAAATAACAAGTTAGTTTTTTGCTGACAATATTTTCTTAACAATGTAGTCGATTGAAGCTTCCGTTTAAGCAAATTGGGCCTTAGTTTGGAAGTGTTTGTAAGCTCGCTGATAATAGTAACTAAGAATTATTTATAAAATAAGATAAATAATAGTTTAATATTAAGGAACCCCATGTTTTATTTCAGGACCAACGCCAAATGAACACGACTCGACGGACCACCTGGGCATCGAACCGAACGAACAACAGAAGCTGTCCATCACAAAAATATGGAAGAAAGATTTCGATAAGGTACCCTGCAAAGCAGAAGATTAAGGCTATTTTCAAATGCAAATTCCACTTATTTGACTCTTTTGCAAGGTCAACAGAACATCACGGTGGACATTTGCATTCGATATTCGTTCTTAAGCTTACGACATAAGGACGGTGTAAGGCCAAAGTATATAGTATGTCGCGATTCTGACATAACTCTTCGACGCCTTGACCGGTGTGAAGCTATCTGCGAACAGATATTCGCACAGGCTCCAAAATACTGCGAGTCATGCACACCTACAATAAAAAAAAAACAATAATACCTATATTTAGTTCGCCAGTTAAAATTTAAAAATATAAAGAAAACGTATTATTTACTTCAATAAATAAATAAAAATTGATGATGATACAGCGCAACAAAGTTAAGTGGAGGGGTATGATTTTCGTCAAAATTTCGTAAAAACTGAACAAAGACGTGTTGTGTCGTCATGCGAAATTTTAATAAATTTTGATTTATCTCACATTTTTTGGTTTTCTGACTATTGGACCAAAGAAAAAATGTTAAGCGTACCTACCTTTTTTCTTACTTTACATGCTGAAATTTGTTTTTACTTTTTACCGTTAAACATTTATTTCAGTTTACATTTTTTTGTTAATATAACTTCTAAATTCTCTATCACAGACTCTTAGGAGAGGAGATGATGTCATGTGATTTAACTTTTTATGTTTACATAAGGTTAACCGTCGTATGAAGCGAGCGTGCCGGAAAGCCGTCAAGTCGCAGACCTTCTACTGGCTCATCATCATACTAGTCTTCCTCAACACAGTTGTTCTAGCCAGCGAACATTACAGGTAAGTGCCGTTTCATCCTCAAGAATTTAGCTCCAGCGAACTCTTAAAAAAAACAATACTTAATGCTTTTTTCACTCGTCAAAATAAAATTATATGACTTAGTCCAAAGTGTTCTACACATAGCTATAAGTTATATACTGTAACTAATCTGCTGAGTTTCTTCTCGGTAGATATGGATCCGAACCGGAAGTAGAATCACTTTGCATTGTATTCAATGACGATTCAAAAGTGTAACATGTAACCTACTTGAATAAAGAAATATTTGAGTTTGAGTTTGAGTTTTATGGCAAACACAGCGCGTTTAAAGAAACAACATCTCTCTTATGATCGTCAAGAACACTACACTAAGCTCTTCTGTTTTCTATTCTTCTGTTCCAGGCAACCAGAATGGCTGGATCTTTTTCAAGAATACGGCAACGCGTTCTTCGTAGCACTTTTTACATTAGAAATGCTAGTGAAAATGTACAGTTTAGGATTACAGGTGAGTTTCTGATTATGTGCGACAACTAGCACATTGTTTTTTTAAGTTTGTTCGGTTTTATTCCCTTAATCTGATGTTGTTTTGTTTCTACATTATTACGATATCCATAATACGATGCTAATCATAATTCAGCCTGCTTGTCTGGTGTAGTATTCAATACAGGATTGGTTTTAACTTACAGTGTGTACCTACCTACCAAAGACAGAATTTCCAAACAATTAGACACGTGTTTTATACTAAATTATCACAACGCATTGACATTGATTTCATTGACATCTGATTTGATTGGTACACGAAGTATTTATCGCAATTGCCTAAAGATACCCTGACTAGATTCCTAACAGTTTGGTGAGTGAATGACTGAAATGTGCCATTTATAATCATTTCCATACTACACTGACAACACTCACTTTGATAAGATTTAATTTAATATGTGGTTTGGTCTCAGGTACTAAAAATTTGGCACATAACTTATGTATTCACTAAGAAAATATTTACCAACAGTCGCGTCTCAAAGAAATTTAACGGAAGTTTAAATTCGACGCCGACGAAGTCGACTATATTATATTTTAATGATTTCACGACTTACATACTATATTCTCAAAGTAAACCAAGTAGGTGTTGAGATATCTACACAGGAACAAAATCACAAAGTATTACTATTCTCAAGCGGATTCGAAACTACGACCTCCGCATTTTGGTGACCAACGTTCTAACTACTATGCGCTAGGAAAAATGGCCAAAAAATATTTCATGCGTTTGGCCTACTTCATTCACGATTCGAACAAATAAGGAATTTACCTTCTTACTAATAAAGGCGCAGTAGAAAAACCGTCTAGGACACCAAATATAAAGGAGTACCACAAAACTTTTAAAAAGGAGGTAACCTAACAAACGAAGTATTCATACGTTTTCCCAAGGCGCATGAAAATATACTAATAGTGGCAGTGCTCGTAGGTATCAACTGCGATGTAGATATCTCTTTCCCCCTTCATATGAGAGCTCCAGGTGTAAAAGAGAAGGTTATATTGTTGTCATCTTTTTAGTCCGAACACATTCCATCATAATACCTTTTTATTTCTTACTTTTATTTCTACTTACACCTCTGCACGCTAGACGTCCAACTGGCGAAGATAATACGAAAGTGGCTCTAAGTTTTCCACATCTCAGGGTTACTTCGTGTCGTTGTTCAACCGATTCGACTGCTTTGTGGTGGTGGGGTCTATCAGTGAGATGGTGCTAACTAAGACGAAGGTGATGCCGCCGCTAGGCATCTCCGTGCTACGCTGCGTGAGGCTGCTGAGAGTGTTCAAGGTCACTAGGTATGTAGAACTGTAGGACATGAGAACCAGAACAACTACTACTACAAACATTTTACTATTTTATACCAGTAACTAACCATTGTTTACGGCAAAACTCATTCCTCTCTCTTTTACTCTAGTTGTCGCGTAATTTAAGTCATATATATTTGAGTTAGTCATGTTGCAAATGGAAAGATAATCTTACGTATGTGCAATTCATGCAAGAGTCTTTTTCCCACGGTTGAAATCTTTTCGAGATCCAAAATTAATATACTACAGGATATCGATTTCGAAATTGTAAAAACCGAAGACTACCCCTCCCTTTTATGACGCATGAGATTTAGAAGATATTCCCACACTGATGTCGTAATCTTGATAATTTTAAATAGTAGTAGTGGCTGTAACCAAATTTGTTGCATATTCATATTAAAAACAAAGAAAACTCAACAAAGATGGAATTCCTCATAAACAGTCAAGCGGCTTGCGTACAGATTAAGATTTCACAGAGACTTCCCACCGTGTGCTATTTACCCGGACCGGATTTATACCAAAAAGAGACGGAAAGTAAAATTTTTCCTTTTCTACCTATTTCTACCCTAATATTATAAAGAGGAAAGATTTGTACCTATTTTTGTATGTTTGTAATGAATAGGCTCAAAAAGTACTGGGCCGATTTAAAAAAAACTTTCACCAATAGAATGCTACATTCTTCCAATTTGACATAGGCTACAAAATTAGGGATCCTTGGTAAAATTTGAAAAATTTCAACAGAAAAGCGGGAAATATTCTCTAAGGCGAAACGAAGTTCGCCGGGACCGCTAGTCGTATATATACTGTGATGAGACCCAACTCAAGTTACCTTGAATCCGGTTTTATCAGCAACTTCAGCGCTGGACCATAACTATTCCAGGTACTGGCGCTCGCTCTCCAACTTGGTCGCATCGCTGCTCAACTCGATCCAGTCCATCGCATCTCTGCTACTCCTGTTGTTCCTCTTCATCATGATCTTCGCATTGCTCGGCATGCAGGTCTTCGGTGGCAGGTTCAACTACGACCCCGTCGAGGAGAAAGATAGACACAACTTTGACTGCTTTTGGCAGGCCTTGCTAACAGTTTTTCAGGTAAATATGTGTACATAATTTACATAATAAGTATTTGGTAAAAATTGTCAATCAGTGAAGCTAATGCGTTAATAAAAGGTATTCTATAGTTCTTGATTGACTAATAACCTATCAAACTTGTATTTTCAACCGATCAGCATAGATTTTGTCGATCTTTTTAATTGAAAAAACAAAATAGAATTACTTACATGACGCATTCCAAATCCAAAGAACTTTCCTTCTAGTTATTGCTAAGGTTTTCATTCTCCTACATATGTTTGAAGCTAACAATTTGTTTTAATACCTCAAAAAGATTCTTCATACAATCTTCTTCTTTCAGATACTGACAGGCGAAGATTGGAACGCGGTAATGTACGAAGGCATCAAGGCGTACGGTGGAGTGGGCTCTTTCGGCATCCTGGCCTGCATTTATTTCATCATTCTTTTCATCTGCGGCAACTGTATCCTTAATAATAAATACTGATACTACTGAATAAGCTACGCTATGTAGTTTTTCTCTATCGCGATATTTATTTTTATTGCAACTTCCTACGATATTTTATCCAACTATTATGTTAACTTCAAATATCACCAGCCTCATATTAATATTAAATCAGCCACTAAACGTAAAGAATTCATATAATTTTCTCAACTCACGGGCTAATCAGACATTCTACTGAACGTGTTCTTGGCTATCGCTGTGGATAACTTAGCTGATGCTGAATCGTTAACAAATATTGAAAAGGAAGAAGGAGTAAGTTAACTTAACCTGATCTATTTTAAAAGTGGTTCCAGTTTAGTCCCTTGTGTTACTCCTTTTAACATTTACGCAAATGAATGCATAATACTTCTGTCTATAAAAACTGATGTTATCGAACAATTTACTGTTTTAAATATATCTTAATTTTGGTGTTGTGATGATAAAGATTTTTTATCATCACAACACCAACTTTTAAACTTTCTTAAGACTATGTAAACAATTAATGTCAAAATTAAAATATTATCTTAGGCGGTGGAAGAGAAAGAAGGTGGAAGCATAGTAGCAACAGAAGGTGGACATGCAGACACAGATGACGAGTACATACATGACGACGATGCGTACACGACAGATAAGTAAGATACATTGTTTTGTTGATAAAAAAAAGGAACACTAATCCTTTAAAATTTTCGTGAATTAAAATCTCAAATCAATACGTTCTATTTTAATTTGGATTCCATTAATAATGACTGCCAACAAATTCATGAAAGTTACAGAAACATAGTATTTTTTAAAATAAATTGACGCTTATTTTAATAATTGATTTAAAGCGTTTCTCCCACTGTATCGCACACAGCCGAGTGGGACGATAAATACGCATACAAACGCAGACGCGTTGTTAGTGTATTTATATCTATAGAAACAGAAGACAAGCACAAAGTATACAAATCTGCTAAATATATAAATCTGTGTTACATGACCGATAACGGTGCAGTAGAAAAGTAGCTTAAAAAAATAATATGCAGTGTAATCACCGGTGATATAAGGCAATGATCCCTGAGCAAAGTAATACATTTTTAACGAATATTTTGACTTTGTGTGTAGTTCTGAAAGAGAGTATGAAGAAACAGGATCAGAAGGCGAACATGGTGAGGAGTTAGATGGAGAAGGAGAAATAGAAATAGGTGAAGAGGAAATTGGTGGTGAGAGATTAGAAGAAGAACAGGATAGAGGAGAAGACCAGGAAATGATGGAGAGTCACCAAAGAAATCACATAGGTAATTATATATTTTTTTAAAGGGGATACAACACCAGAATATTAATATTAAGAGTTTTTAATCTGTATAATCTTCAGCGACTAGAATTGTCACAAAATCATATCAGATAAGAAATTTAAAACAAAAAAAAAGGAAGTTCATATATTGCAAATATGAGCACTCAATTATGTTTAACAAAGAAATTCTCTTTTAATTTTAAGCGTAGTTTAAGTAATAATTAAGCATGAACATTCAAACAAAGAATATACAAAAATGTTACATTTTATGTTGCTGGATCGTATGCGATCTTGATAGCTAACCTTATGAAAATAGTGAACACAGACATGGATGAAGAGCCGCGTCTGAAACGAAAGCCTACTACGTCCTCCGCCCGCCCCAGGCGCCTCTCGGAGGTCGATATTCACGACACTAAGAAACCCATCCCTGAAGCTTCGTCACTCTTCATATTTTCCAAAACAAACAGGTTAGGGAGACGGCACAGGCGGATTTTTGAGCTTATTGAATTGACTAGATGTTATTTTGATTAAATTATATTAATTTAGAATTTGCCTTTGATTGTCTTCATCATGATTACCGATGGTGATTAAATAGATTTAATAGATTTAAATAGATTTAATCACCCTATCGGTAATCATGATGAATTAGAAGGCAAATCTCTTAACTATTTTTCGCCTATCGTCTTTCTTATTAAATTTAATACTTTCGAATCATATCATTAATATTATTTTTATTATTCTCACACTTTATTAGCTAATCTCACTTTTATTTATGTTTGCCTTATACATTTATTATTGTTATTAAAACGAAACATTTTTTACTACGAGTAATTGTAGCATAGGTAGGATTTCCAGTTTAGGTATCATAAGCATTTGCAGGAGATTCAGCATGGATGCTATAGCGTTTATTAATAGTGTAAAAGTAGTTTAATTAAGAGATTTAGTGCAGAAACACTGTGACTGTATGTTTCTATCTCACAAAGATGGCGGCCAGTCGGAAGAAGAAGGCACATTGGTAACTGCCAGGCCGCGGCGGGTATCTGAACTGAATATGCCCAATCAGACGCCGCCAATACCGAACGCTAGTAGTTTCTTCGTATTCTCACCAACGAACAGGTGATTGGTGAACGATCCGCCGTTGTGGTACCCGTGTCTCATTGTACGAACGATTGGCATCGTCGAGATCTCAGCCTCATTTCACTCATCTGTGACTGTCCTGTCAATATCATTGTCGTGACGTCTGCAAATGTCTAAAACGTGCACGAGTGTTTTGTTTGGTCTTACCTGGAACAAAATTTCAAACAATGAGAAAACTGGGTACCTATACATCCCCGTTAGTGGTTAGGCCTGTTAGTTTCCGAGCATGGACTTCTCTTTTAGATGGACCTAGTTAGTATAGATGCCCTTCTGCAAATTCCATAGGGGATTCGAGCATGACTGCATGAACTATACTTAATATTATAGCTTTTAGTACTACTAATGTATTTTATGAATCTGTGTTTTTATTTGCATGCGCTTTACGGTTGTTGTTCCTATTTTCGTTTAATTTAGATGTGACGTGAGCCTGCTTTACAAATATTACTAAAACTACACTCTAAAACTAAATAAAATAATAATAAATATGTTTGTTCACAAAAATATTCAATGTTGTGTGAGCTTTCGGTGTTGTATCTAAAATTAAGTATTTAAAGATTTTTATAATTTAAAAAAAAATGTAATAAATACCAAATTTCAATCCCTTATCAAGCATGATTGTTTTATCCAAGGTTTTAATTATTTGTGTTGTCAAAGTTAATATTTTAAATCGACTTTTTGTCCCTGGTATTACTATAACGTTCATCTAATGTATTTTGAACTTCAAACGCAGGTTTCGAGTGTTCTGTTACAAGATGTCGGCGTCTTCCACCTTCGGGAACATCATTCTGGTCTGCATCATGTTTTCTTCCGCGATGTTGGCAGCTGAAGATCCTTTGGATGCGGCGCAGAAGGGGTTTCGGAATAGGGTTTGTTGTTTTGTTATGTTTCTTAACTAGTTTTGTAGTTGAAGATATTAATGATAATTTTATGTAGAGTAGTCGGTTGGCTTTTGATCAGACTTTTGTTTTTACGTGAGGGTTTAATTTAATAACTAACCTGTTTTTTTTAATAGTGTAAAAGTATTTTTTGAATATAAAACAATTAAAAATAAAAATATAATTCAAAATTTGGCGTAGTCGTTTTAAATGTACCTATCTATGCGATTGCAATACAGGTCAACGACACATTTTTATTTAAATAGATAGATGACTTTGAGAATTCTAAAGGTGTTTTCCAAATGATGAAATGTTTACAAGATTCGTTGCAATCGTCTTCATTATTTTGTTTTTGTTCTAGCTTCTAAGTCAATTTGACTTGTTTTTCACGGGTATCTTCACGTTGGAGCTGTTCCTGAAGCTGGTGACGTACGGGCTGATCCTGCACCAAGGCGCGTTCTTGCGATCTGCCTTCAACGTCTTGGACATGCTAGTTGTCTGTGTATCTCTCATCTCCATGAGTTTTAAGTACGTGTGTCTCATTCTCTATATCATAGTAGTATAATAATGAAACACATTATCCCAATTCATGAAACCTATATATCTCAAAACGAAAGTCTTTGACCAGTGAAAGTTCCCAGTGATAACATATGAAACGGAAATGTAGTAGCTGACCATCATCATCATCATTATCATCTGAAAGCTTAAATTACACAACCTGCGATGAAGATATATCTAAGAGTATCTCTAAATGACAGACTCAGAAAAGTCATTGTCAGACACACATTCGACCGGATTTTTTTCAAAGTAACTTGGTCTTTGCGAATGAGAATTTGAAAATTGTAAAAATTAAAGTTACGTCCTACCAATAATATTCTCAATATGAAAGTTTGGATGCAAGATTTCTGGATGTTTATTGCTTTTGACGCAACAAGATAACCTAAAGGATACTTTTAATTAATTTATAATTAAGTGCAGGGATAAGCTCGTTGCAAATATTACTGCTCTTCTATAATATATTTATTTCGTTCCAGGTCTGGTAGTATATCTGTGGTGAAAATATTGCGAGTGTTCAGGGTGCTAAGGCCTCTTAGGGCCATCAATAGGGCCAAGGGCCTTAAGGTGAGTTGACTTGACCCTATTATGTTTTATATGCTATATTTTGATACACCTAAATTATACAAAAATGTTTGTTCTTAAGTAAGTACCATTCCTAATTACTAGTACTGTCACTAGACATCGTATTCTATAGGCGTAAACATAAATGGATCTGATTTTGGAAGATCTACACTCAGTAAGATTGAACATGTTAATGACAATGATTATAGAATGTTGTTCACATTTTTTCCATGATTATAGCACGTTGTACAATGCGTGATCGTTGCTATCAAAACGATCGGCAACATTTTGTTGGTAACATCATTGCTACAATTCATGTTCGCGGTCATGGGAGTCCAAATGTTCAAGGTAGGGGGCACTTTTGCATACGTACCCTGAAAACATACCATCAGAGTATAAATATCTTCATTCTATCCTCAGAACAAATCACGTGTGTACACAGAGTGGTGTGAAAACATGAGGGAAACATTTAAAATGTACATTTGATTCACTTTCTCTCCTTCTCACATGCCTAAAACTTTATCAATTACACCTTTGGGTATCGTTTTGTTTTTACCATCACTCATCTTGTAGACTACGTTTTTGCTATGTTCACTCATTTCTCATGATTTTTTTTATTATTTTTTTTATTTATAGGGTCTATCTCAAGTTTCATCTTACCCTATCAAATACTTTTATTTTGCAATTTTTATTTAACCCATTGTGCTAATTATGTTATTATGAAGCTTTTTGCCCAAAAATAGATAGCAAAGCTTCAGTTAACCTTGCTATATACATGTCGTCAAATTCTTCTCATGAACTCTACACAGTATTAAAAAAAATGTATTCAATTACACAAATTCAGGAGATTCAATCTAGCATGATTATTAAAATGTTTAGCTGAAGTAATCCTTCTAGACCCTTTAGTGTGTTCGTGAAACAAATATTGTTTTAGTGTCGTCCATATCCGTCTAGCATGTGTAATTAACAGCTGACCCAAAGGTGTAGTAGCTACGAGCCTCAACTGTAGTGTTCGTTCAAGACGTAACAACCCCCTACCTTGGCGTTTACTTAAAATGTTTTACCCATTGGATCTAACGTTGCCCACCTCTGAAATGTTACTAATGAGTGACTTAGAAAGCGCCCCGTTCCCTGAATAAAGCCCTATTTGTGATTAAAATGGTTTGCTTGTCCCCCTATGTCCTGCCGCTGCGGTACCGGACAATGTGGACTGTCCTTCTTGGTAACGTATGCCCGACTAACTCGCATTCTCGTACCATTGTGTAGTATGTGGTGAAATGTGTGATAGTAGCGATTAAGACAATAGGAAATATTATGCTAGTTACGTATTTATTACAATTTATGTTCGCTGTCGTCGGTGTACAGTTATTTAAGGTGAGCTTTTTGACTGTAGATGTATTTGTGTCTTGTACCTTAGTTAGTGGGATCTTCTTGCTATGTGCGATAATTATTGATTTAACGGTAGAATTATAAACATGTACTGACGATTCATAAGTGCTTTTGTAAAGCATGAATAAAGATATTTTCTATTATATTATATTCTAATCTAACTTAAAATTGCAACTAAAACAGTTGCTTTTTTAAGTTCGAATATTCGTAAGCAATTTAATTGTAACTGGAAGATCTCACCGAGCATGCGAATTTCAGATTTAACAAGAATTAGTCTACAATGTTTTTGTTGCCTGATTGTAATTATAAAGTAGATAAGCGTGATTACGATACATTACTAATTAAATTTAAATTGGCTCGTAAAAATAGCTGCTTGTACTAAATAAGCTTTATTATGGATTGAAAAAAAAACACTTATTCCAATCAACATAGGTAAACTAAGCTTAAAGATAGAAACCAAAATACATTGAATATACTCTTACTTCGTCATGAGAAATGAGTTTTAGGTGTCTTGTTACAAGAATTAACGAATAATGCTGTTTCGATATTGCTTCTAGATATATCGTGGCATGTAAACTTATTCTACTAATTAAAACATTTATTATTTTCACGTAACTGTTGATTTGATCACTGAGATTTTGTTTCAGGGAAAGTTTTTTAGGTGTAATGATATTTCAAAAATGACAGAGGAAGAATGTCAGTAAGTAGAAATAATTCTTTCATAATTGTAAAATATCTTAAACTTAGCTGTAGGGTTTTACAAGGTATGAATTTAATTTCAGGGGGACTTATTTAGTGTTTGAGAATAATAAATATGTTGTGAGAGACAGGGAATGGAAAAGAAACGACTTCCATTTTGATAATGTCATGAAAGGAATGCTCACTCTATTTACGGTTTCTACATTTGAAGGATGGCCAGGGTAAGTATATCTGGACGATATTATTGTTAGCTAAGTATGTTGACCAACTAAGGAATAATGGAAGTAACAAAAAAATATTTTCAGGTTGTTGTATGTATCTATAGATTCGAATGCCGAGGATCGTGGTCCCATCACTAACTTCCGTCCAATTGTTGCAGCCTACTATATCATTTATATTATTATAATTGCCTTCTTTATGGTCAGTATAATTTAAAAAGCATAGATCTTGAATTTAAAAATAAGTAACAAAAATAAAGACTACATCACATCATTTATATTTAAGGTAAATATATTCGTCGGTTTCGTCATAGTGACATTCCAAAACGAGGGTGAACAAGAGTATAAGAATTGTGAGCTAGATAAGAATCAAAGGAACTGTATAGAGTTTGCTTTAAAAGCAAAACCGATTAGAAGGTAATTATGAAGTGATGTTTCATTTTCTATTTAACTTCATGCAGTTTGAAATATTTAAGATTTTATAAAAGCTATTCGGAATGTATTCACTGTAAGTTTGAGTTCAAAGCTTTTTCATGTACTCGTAACTAGAATACCATATTTTAAGCCCAGTTCTACAAACGTATATACGTCATAAGTTTGTAGGATTGAGCGTAGAATGTTTAATAAATTGTTATAATATATTGTTAATCTACCTTTTGTTAAATTATAAATTCACTTTAAATCGGTGCCTATCAAGAATAGATTACAGAGAACACTAAGATATTATTCTAGCGCTCTGAGTCAATTTTTATTAAAATAGATCAATTACTAAATCACAAAGTTTTTAACCCGCATCTTGTTACATTCATTCGGAGGATTAGATTCCAAACCGAATAAAGCTTCACATTTGGTATTATTTTTAATGATACAGATTTTTTACTGGTAACCAACATAAAATTATGTGCACTGAACTGTTGCTTTTAAGCACTCATATTTATTGGGATCTATTTAATCGAGCATCAAAAATATACTAACCTACCCAAACCTACATAATAGGTCGGCCACAAATTTAATAAGTGAGCCACTCTTGCTAGGGCGACTTATGGCTCAGTCAGTATTTAATAAAAAGGTGCCTATGATAATATTTCTCATATTTATTCATTTATATTGCTTACCTAGGTATATACCCAAACATCGCATTCAATACAAAGTGTGGTGGTTCGTCACGTCTCAGCCGTTTGAGTACGCGATTTTCGTACTTATCATGATCAACACCATCACACTCGCTATGAAGTACCACAACCAACCGCCCGAGTATAGCAAAGCGTTGGACATGCTCAACATGATCTTCACTGCTGTGTTTGCCTTGGAATTTATATTTAAACTGGCTGCCTTTAGATTTAAGGTATTTAACATCACTATTTTAATAAGGTTATGGTCTAACGGGTGAAAATACGTTAACACTTTTATCTTCCTTCTTACTGTCTGACTATTCGGTTAGGGGGCACCAACTGTAGTCGATTCTTGACTGATCTCACTCGTTATCGTCTGCTCGGGAAGGCATAATATTACTCTGCCCTCAAATTTTCACATATCAAAATGTTATTGACGTCAACTATTAATAGTATCTGGTATTGTTTTCGAGCGTTCTAGTAATTTGTAAATCATTGCGTTTCAGGCTGATGACATTTTATACAGAATTTAATTAATGGAACCTAAAATGAATTAGATCTGTATGATTTAGTCTAAGTAACGCCTTAGTTAAGGCTTCTTAAAAGGATGCTTATATCAAATTACTAATCTTTTACAACAAAATGTAGAATATTTTTCCATACCTAATTGAAAACAAAATAGATCACATTTAAATTCACCGTTACATTACGAGAACAATTTTTTTGTGTATAATAATATAAATTTTAATTAATTTATACAGAATTATTTTGGGGATGCTTGGAACACTTTTGACTTCATCATCGTATTAGGTAGCATCATCGACATTGTCGTGTCACAAGTAAACGAACTCAAGAATCAGGTAATTACTATTTTGCACTGTAAATTAAAGATCACTATAATTAGATGATCACTATCACTGACGTACGATTTGGTTTTGAAATAGCCAACAATACTGATGACGACACAATTTTAGAAATAAGTGTTGAAACTATTGAGAATATTTAGTACGAACATCATACATGAGAATTTGATGACGTTGAAAATGAAATTGGCACAAAATTGAAATTACTATTTCAAAACGAATTCTGTTTGGTTACTGTCCCGAGCATGGACAAAATCGATGTTGTAATAACAGTACTTGCTGAAGCAATCTCACTTCTATATTGGTATGACTTTGTTCTATATTGCATTGAAAATAATGTTCATTTCAGGGAAGTGGTATGCCAAGGACGCACGTTGTCAAGGTAAGTCACATGCTTCCACGCTACTTGAAACAAGTGTTACTGTGAAAGTCCTATTTAAATCATTGGCTCACTGTTTTTTCTGGAGATCTTGCACCTTTCGCGTAATTGAAGATGATTCAACAAAATAAACACTATAAATGAACACATCAAAAAGTACGTTAGCGGACAGACCTAAAATGATATTCCTCCGAAAATAAAAACCTCGAAAACATGTATACGGTCGAATTGAGAACCTTGTCCTTTTTTGTAGTCGGTTAAAAAAACAAGGACAAATAGAAGCAAACGACTATTTAGAAATGCTCCAACATGGACTTTCACAGTAATATCTCATATTAGATAAACACAAATCACAAACAAATAGACACGTTTGCATATTATAAAACAACTAGCTGTGCCCGCGACTTCGTTCGCGTGGACTACATCCTTTCATGGTCGGTTTTACCCCTTTCTCCCCTAATATTCGAAACAAAAAGTAGTCTATATTTTAATCCAAGTTTCGAGCTATATTTGTGCCAAATTTCATATCAGACAGACATACAGACAGACAGACAGACAGACAGACAGACAGACAGAGTTATTTTCGCATTTATTATATTAGTAGGGATAAACATCTTAGATGTGCAAAATGTTGATTAAAGCGAAGTCGCTCGTTTAGTAGTTGCTTTAGATGTTGTATGAACTGCCAATTATGTAGCTTTTTATGTTATCGGATCGAAAAATGGGACAGTAACATTATGCAACAGCTCAAATCAATAAATACGTATTTTATAATCTCACAAAATGGATTAAACTGTACACTTGTAAGTAAAAGCACTGTAGGAAAGATACGTCCGCGATAAGTTAGCATTTTAAATTTAACTTGGGCACTTTATAAGCACACAAAAGTAGTAGGTAAATTTACTCAGTTTCGACTTCATCAAATCATTGTAAATTGACAACATTCATCAACATTAAAGCTATGTAATAAAAATTATACTGTTCTACTTTGTCATAATGGAACTAAGTAAGCACATTTGTACATTTATAAATATCAACGAAATACAAATAGAATAGTAGGTACACAAAGTATAAAAACAATAGTAAAACTAACTTTACTATATTGTCTCTGGGATTTGTGGTCTGGGTGTTGTGATACCATCGTTGTTTCTTCTGTAACACAAGTGCTTTAGCTACTTACTACAGAAGCAATGTATGTGATGTTGCCCAACATTAAAAAATGGAAAACAATAGTATCGAAAAGTCAAGTGTCTTAAGTTGTCGATGGCCGGTTGGAACATACCGTTCCTGGATGTTGAATCCTGGGTCGTATTCAATCCACCACCCAAGGCAAATATTCTTGAGATTAATATTTTTGTTTGTTCTGTGTCTGGGTGTTCATAAACGTATTTGAATTGTTATTGTGGCACCACAACGGCTTCGGTGTCTACAACACAAGTGCTTAATTAATTAACTTTGGGTTCCGGTCAATGTATATGAACTAAAATATAACATTTCAAGCAAATCAGTTGCTACTGATGCACTGTGAAGCATTACGCAGAATACTAATAACATTTTCTTTCCTACACGAGAACTGTTATTACTACATGTAAGCAATACAAACGTCTAGATCGACGTCATTATTTGGATTCCATATATTCCTCCACTTGCTTAATAACTTTTCTAGGAGAGCTCGATACCATCAATAAACTTCTTCCGACTGTTCCGTGTGATGAGACTTGTAAAACTCTTGTCACGAGGGGAAGGCATCAGGACTCTTCTATGGACTTTCATCAAGTCCTTCCAAGCGCTGCCGTATGTTGCGCTGCTCATCTTGATGCTGTTCTTCATCTACGCTGTCGTTGGGATGCAGGTTCGTATTGAACTAGTTCCAAAACGTCATATAAGCTGCTTATGTTACGCCTTTTCTAATAATACCTTACCCATTCAATATCTCCCAACTCAAAGGACCATTAATAACATTACAGTAAATACATACGTGCAGTTCTATATTCGTTCTTTTACTCATGACATATGATCAAGGTGGTACAAAGTCGATAGTGTTACGTACTTTTGACTAAACGTAACTTAAATTGGATATAATCCCATTTAGCATCGATCAAAATTCAGTGGCAATCATTTAGGATTTAAAAAACCGTGAAATGTATTCTTGCCTACCCCGTTTTCACCGAACATCTCTTTAGTCCGTAAGGGGAACTGTGCCCGATCTTAATATTAATTGATGTTTATGACTTATTAATTGTATAGATTTTCTTTACGGTGAATGTTAGTAATTGGACTTAATTTTTTAAATTTACTTTTTACAATGTTAGTGGTAAAATGCGTTATATGCGAAGATAGGATTTTAATTATGAGAATCATAAACGAATTCTTGAACAAATTTCAGGTGTTTGGAAAAATTGCAATAGATGATGACACGCCCATCACGAGAAACAATCACTTCCAGACTTTCCCCCAAGCCATATTGGTTCTTTTTCGCTCTGCCACAGGTAAGCTTGTTTATATCTTTTGATTTTCTACAGTATCGACTTAAGATTATTGCAACGACACTGCTTCTACACACGTTGTCGTATCATTTTATAATATCAAAATGATAAAGATAGCCAGAGAAGAGTCAGCTTGTCGCTATTACACAACTGGATAAGAAGTTTGCAAACTTCAAGCGAACGGACAACGTCCTTTGAGCACGTATAGGTAATTATTATTAGCAACTCCTAGACGTGTTCAAGCACAAATGCTTTTGTTATTGCGTTCGTTGATACAAAAAGTATGCACCTCTCGGACGACAAGTAGTTAAAGCGCCGTAGCTTTTGACCCCTCCAAAATGAACATGCTCTGTTTATACATGTATTGATGATTAGAATTATAATCCAAATACTACACTAGAACGTCGTCCCACGAAGCTCACGAGAATAGTTACTGTGAACATTTCGACTAAAGTTACGTGCCCTGATTCAGCACTTGTTTTTGAAAAAAATTACTTCTCTAAACGTAATTTGGAAGCTCGCGGCAGTAGTATTCGAAGCGACGCAGTCTTCTGCAGTTGTGCAGATGCGGCGTCGGTATAATGTGCCTTCTTCTAAATGTGTAAATAAATCATCATGTTCTCAGGCGAAGCGTGGCAAGACATCATGATGGGTGTGTCCCCGGAACCCGAAGTGAAATGCGACAAGAACTACGACGAGGAGGGAGAAGAGGGCGGAGGGACCTGCGGCAGCGTACTCGCGTTCCCATACTTCATATCGTTCTACGTGCTATGTTCATTCTTGGTGCGTATGATGCAAATACACTGCAAACGACAATAGGTTGACCTGCTCTTGGCGCAGTACGGGCAGTAGTTCGAAAATGATGTCAAAAGTAAGGTTAGTCACGCCACGGTCTGACGTTGTGCAATGGCGCAGATAAGGGGGAGGAGGGAGACAACATCCCGGTGGAGCTAGAGTAAAAAAACCCAAATTAGCGCCCTCTATCCTCTATTTAGAACATCCTTCTTTAATATCCAGTTACATTTTGGCGCCCCTAGTGCACTGCGCCTAAGGCAACCGCTCCATTTTCTCTACTCCTGTTTGCTTATTATTAACTTTTATATTTACAGATCATTAATTTATTCGTCGCCGTTATTATGGATAATTTCGACTATTTAACCAGAGACTGGTCAATTTTGGGACCACACCACTTAGATGAATTTATAAGGTACGTTAGTGAATATTCGCTTTTTATGTTGTTTGTATGAATTAGAGCAAGTTGTACAGAAACTATACTTCGAAGTACATTATTTTCAGGTTATGGAGCGAATACGACCCCGATGCAAAGGGTAGAATAAAACACTTAGATGTAGTTACTTTATTAAGGAAAATTAGTCCACCGTTAGGTAAGTAGATAACATTTAAATCAAACACATATACACGGACCTAAAAGGTTTAAGAAATAACGAAATGTCATCCATGTAATAATAATTGGTCATTCCTGAATGAGTTTAATGTGTATAAACAATATATTGTCAAGAGTATTATTAATGGTAAAGCCAAAAAACATGTCTAAAATCTATTAGAAACACTCCTTAATATGTTTTTCAAATAAAGTAAATCTGTTCATTTCAAACTTTTATTTGAAGGTTTCGGTAAACTTTGTCCACACCGAGTGGCGTGTAAAAGACTGGTGTCTATGAACATGCCCTTAAATTCAGATGGTACAGTGCTATTCAATGCAACGTTATTTGCTGTTGTGAGGACATCGTTAAAAATAAAGACAGAAGGTAAGATCATTAAACATGTTTGTTGCTAAGATAATCTGAATAAAAGTGTTAAAGCGGAAATAAAAAATAATGTTAAATTACTAGTAGTATACATGTAGTAATCAATATATAGTAAGTACTCAATTAATTTAACAGGCAATATCGACGACTGCAATACTGAGTTGCGAGCAGTAATAAAAAAGATATGGAAACGGACCTCCCCTAAATTATTAGATCAGGTAGTACCACCGCCAGGAGATCCTAACGAAATCACTGTGGGCAAATTCTACGCCACATTCCTTATACAAGATTACTTTAGAAGGTTAGTCAAATTTTATAATGCATTACTATTTTATCTATTAATATTTCTTTGACTCGTGCATAATCAAGGATTTAGGATTTACTTAATTTTTACAACTGATTGAGATTAAAATTATAGGTCCTCTTTTGGAATGATGCATTATTTCTTCGATTCTTCCCTTTTTCAAACCTCAATGTCTATTGCTGCATTAGGCGTAGGTTTTTTATTGTAATTATAATTTTATCCCGAATACGTTCATGGTTTTTTATTGTTGTTTATATTTTTGTTCGGTTAAAACTGACAAATTATTTTTGTTCCATAGGAATCACGCGTAAGTAACGAAGGATACGTATGTTTCATAGGAAAGAGAGAATGTTCCCCTTTTTTAGTGTTTTTAATCATAAAAGCTGCAATGATCCTTTGCGAATTAGATTTTAATATGAATATAGTACAATTTTACTGTTAACCATCCGACAATATTATGATTCAGCTGCGTTTATCAGTATTCCCATGCATGGTTACCCTTATTTTGGAGACTAAAGAAAATAATTGTTGCAATAGCTTTTGAAAAGAAACCATTTTACAATTTAAACTTGCTTACAGTAAGCATGCAGATGTTTTGAACATTGAAATACCCAAGTCAATGGTTGAGTTTACGTACACATTCATCCCTTTTGTGGTTTATTACATGTTGTGTTTTTGTGATATTTTGTACCCAATATAATTTTAGATTTAGATGTTACTCGCCGATCGGACAATTTCACTTTTAACTTTTAATAATTTTACATTTATTAGACTTTGAAATTTTAAAACACTTTTACTTTAAACTTTTAAACGTCATGGCTTTTCATAAATGCAATTCGAGCTAGATAAAATTATTCATTAAATAAATAGACGATAAAATGTTTGTTTTTAGTCATAAAATAATCGACATAAAAGTTAGCTGCTTAAAGATTAGATACATTTTCGAAACACTCAATTTTTAGACTAGAAGCAATAGTTGCACTTCGATTCAATTCTAAAGTTACAACGTTAACTTTAACGACAGATTGATAATATTTGATGCTACGTATAGGTTCAAAAAGCGCAAGGAACAAGAACTGAGGCAGAACGACGAGTCGACCCACCAGATGACGCTGCAGGCTGGTCTCCGGACTCTCCACGAAGCAGGACCTGAACTGAAGAGAGCTATTTCTGGAAACTTGGACGAAATCATCACGGAGTCCGACGTGCCTATGCATAGGGTAGGCATATATTGATTTCTGTGCCAATATGCACGTAATTTCTACATACGTTCATTATCCGCAGATTTAAGACGTACACGTAGTAATCTATCCTACATAGTATATATACCTAAATAATAGCATTAATAAAGCAAACAAACCTTGTCTCATTCATTAGTTCTTATAACAATGGCACAATTTCTTATGTGAAGTTTATATAACTTGACTGTTTTATGAATCTCAGTTCTGATCTCAACAAATCTTCAACAGAGAAATCACTCGCTGTTCGGTGGTGTTTGGTCGAGCATACGAAGACATGGCCCCAATAGACCCTTCCACAAGAATAGAAAACATGGCGATGTTCCATCAGGTAACACTAATGTTCATTTTAACTGCATCAAACCATTAAGTTACAATTCAATATCTAATGGCTGTCTTCTTTTTCAATAGACGGTGTCGGAAATCATTTAAGCTCCATGATGCAGAAGGAGTATGGAGTGGGGGCAATACCTATAGCACCAAACCTGTAAGTCTTGGGAAACACGTCTAACAAATGTAAATCGGGAGTAATTATGTTAATAATGTAATTATTTTTAGCGCCAATGGACAACCGAAGGAGCAGATACCACTGAGACCTTTAATATTCAACGGGGAGTCAGAGAAAATATATCAAGTATTAGAGTAAGTATCGAACATTAACATCTGCATTCAATTTAACATTTCATCACAATTAGTAGGCCAATGTAATACCTACTACATCATAACAAGAGTCTCACTCGGTATGCTTATTATTACAGAAGAACCACAAACGATCTAAAGAACGCTATTTACGCAGGTAGTCAAACGTGTGGTTTGCAGTGATCTCTCTCTCTCTCTCTCTCTCTAACCCGCTTGCACGTTCTAACCTCTAACGTACTAACACTAACACGCACTCGCACAGCAACCAAAAATCCAACTACCCCGAGATGCTGGGGCAGATCGGGCTCGCCTTCGGGTGCGTGAACTATCTGACGACGGCGGGCGAGCGGGCGGCGGCCGGCGTCGGCTCCCGGCAACGCGTCCACCCGGAGGAGGCTACGACCTCGCGCGAGCGGCTCGCCGTCCCCCGCAAGGCGTCCCCCGAGGACAAGACCCCGTCCCCCGGGGCGGTGGACGCGTCGATCCAGCCGAAGATATCCCCGCTGCTGGCGAGCGAGTGCACGCCGACGACGGAGTCCCGGACGATGACGCTGTACGGCTACAACGCGGCGGCGCGGCTGCCGTTCGCGTTCTCGCACGCGGCGGAGCGGGCGCACGCACGCGCCGGGGAGCGCCGCAGCCTGCGCGCGCTGCGGCCGGAGCCGTGCGCCGGCGCAGGTCGGATGGTGCGCAGCGCCTCCTCGGGCGCCGCCCCGCATGCGCCTCAAGCGCGCAGATTAGAACGCTCGCACTCGCCAGGTCCGCACCGCACGAAGGAGCTTCCTTCGACACATTCGCGTTACCGTTTTTTGTTGTTTGCCAATGTTGCATACATTGAAATTAGATAAACAGATTTTTATCTATTTTAGTCCTTGTGTAAAAATAATAAAGGTCGTTTGAATTTTTAAGTTCCATTAGTAGCACCAATGAGATAATAAATAATTGTTTTGTGTATTTAAAATTAGAACATTCAGAAACTTTTGTACCTATGTTGTAATTTAAGATTTTTAGTAATGATATCTACATCTTCGACGAAGGAAGCTTCTCCCGTAACATAATGCTTATTTCACTGATGAACATTCGAGTATTTCAGGAGAATTCCTTAGCTTCTGAAAAACAACGCGAATCGACGATTGATACGGTACGCGTTTCACACCACACTCCGCTTTGCTGATTTAAGATACATCGCAAACTTGCAATATCTCACTAAATTACGTATAAATTATACACAGTCACACCGACACAGACTTGCACATACTTTAGGCGAAAGGTAAACCATTTTTATCCATTTCACTCTCATACTTTGATAAATTTAACTAAATAACAAACTAAAATGTACTGAATAATTTGCATTAACTAATGATGACCGCATGTGAACTAACACGCCATATCAGAAGCTAAATAGTTCAGCATTAGTTTAGATGAGGACCTAGCAGCTTTTAGAAAACATAAATACTTACCTAGTTTTCATGTAAACGAAAATTTCTAAGTAGGGTTTGCACGACAATTTTGTTGTTAAAATCATGAAAAATTCACGAGGACTCAGGATGATTTAGATGTATGTGCCGTAAACATAGCATCAGAGTTTATTGCTTTAGACAAATACTAGAAATAGGCTGGCTAGTATGAGCTTCCAGAAATGTAAAATAGAATTTTCAATAAATAGAATAGCAACAATAAAATAATAGTTTCACCTGCAGTTTGTGTTAAAAATTGTTCTTCATTAAATTTTAACTTTACTTTTAAAGCAAGCATAAATCAAAATTGTAGCTTTCACACCTTTGCAAAGTTTTAATTGGTTGAGTGATTTGTTAGATCAAAACATAATATCATCAATATAGGCAAGTTCAACAAGCTTTGTATTACAGGCGGAGATAGCTCAGGCCGCGGAGTGGTCTCGTTACCAGGCAGCCCGCGAAGCGTCAACAACTCTTCAGTACCCGTTGTTGGATCTGCCGAAAGCTTAGTAACTAGGGTAGGTAATCATGAAAACCCCTACTTTAATAAACAAAATAAGAACCTGATAAAACCCATATTGCAAATTCAGCACAAATCAAATTTATGCATTTAAAATTATTGTTTCCATAGTTTTAAACCATTCAAATTGTGGAACGCAGTTGATTGTTATAAGCAAAATGACATATTTTATTCGTTATTTATATAGGTGCTAGCCGAACAGGGCTTAGGAGCGTACTGTGATGCAGAATTCGTGAGAAACACTTCTAGGGAGATGCAGGAAGCGCTTGAAATGACGCAAGAACAAATGGATAGGTAATTATTACTAAAATCATGTCAACTTGAGTGAAAAACTACTTTAAGCAGAATAGAAATATTTGATGTATTTTATCTTACAGAGCTGCACACCAATTAATGATACAAGAGAAGAATATTAAGCAAGTCCAAAACCAACAACCACAAGTTGTAAGTATTTCATTATTATAATGCTTCACTATCTAAAATTTAGCAAAACCATCATGACATTTGTTTAATCTCAATGTATGTAATTGAATTATGAAATTTTACATTTACATTACTATGACAGTTATGGCATTCTGGAAAGACTAACACTCCAGAATATTATAACGTCCTTAGATAGTGAAGCAACATTTAATTCGTAGAGACACTAACACAATTATTTGGGTAAAAATGAATGTATAGGGTACGATTTGGGTTATAGGGCGACATCCTAGCCCGCCAGTACCACCCTTTCCACCAGCCCGCGACTATGCCGCCGCCTCCGTACAAGCGGTTATAGCACCAACTGCAGCGCGGCGAGCGTCGCCCGACGCTCAAGATGGCGCACAAAATGGCGCGAAACATGGCGGCCAGGACGCCAGCAAACGTCATCCACATCACAGGCGGAAAAGAAAAAGAAAACCAGTACTGGTTTAGAAAATACTTACTAACATATTATAGCAAATACATTTCTTATTTAATCGTATGAATACGCTCTAGACCTGAGACTTGATTGGTGATGCTCAAAATTTCTTCTACTTTTTTTCTCTTAGTTCTAATCCAAGGACAAGGCGGATCAACTTTAGATATTTAAATAAATTTTTAAATTGAAATTTCTAGTAAAACTGTGAAGAACAGTAAAAGTGAGATTTGTAGTTCAGTAGTATATATTAATTAAAATTGTAAAAAATTAAAGGGCCGAGTTGATCATATTTATAAAGCAGGTCTGAAGGACTTAGCATAAATTTAATGAATAAAAAATACTTGGCCCGACTAGATAACAGTAAACTTAATATAGAAAAAGTATTAAATTTTTGCGAATTCTGAGAGAGAACTAATTATCTCGAAAAACAATAATAGTTAGAGGTAATTTTTACATATTGTATAGGTAATGTTGAACATTGTTTTTTTTTTGTAATTTGTTAACTACTGATTTGACAAGTCAAAAGAGAAAAAGTAATTGTTAAAAATGTGTCGTAAATACTTAAGTTAGTATTTTCTTTTGGTAATTCTAGAGGTTCTGGTTCTTAAGGCATATTTTTGTGAAAAGGCGTTTACAAGACGTAATAATTAGGCAGATAAATTATGAGGTATGTCAGGCGTTGACCTCTCAATCATGTGGTAGAAGAACTCTTCAAACTCTAGGGAGTTTATGAAGGAAAATCTCATTCTGTTGTACATTATGCCTTACGAATATTCAGAACGAAATCGCTTTTAACCTAAAATTCAGTATTAATGAGGCTAAATAAAATAATTTTACAGTGTGATCAGTTAAAACGGATTTCGATTATTTTCCAGATTCTTATGACAATATTCATTAGAAAGACTTCAAAGAACTGATTTAAAATACCCTAGATGCAGGGAAATCCAATTTTCTGTAGTGTACAGGCAGCTTAATGTATAAAATGCACACAGCCAAACATTTTGTATCTATTATGATTATTTTCTTTTATCATAAGACCAAATGTTTACAAGTAGAGGAATTTACACGTTGGCAGAGATAAAAGTAGATGTTGGGTGTGTTTTATAGATTACGCTAAGCCTAATGTTAGAGTCGACCACTTTTAGGAAAGCAGGCGTCTTAAAGTAGTTGGTGCCAAAGAATAGGTTAAAGGCACCAATAATAGATCGTATTTCGAAGCAGCGCGCAAAGGCATTTAAGCCGAATATATAATCAATTTTGACAACAAATAAACAGGATGGACTCATCGGAACTTTTAATGTTCAATTCTTTTCAGGATCTAAAACTGAAACTCTGAACTGAAAATTTGAACCACCAGTCATGAAAAGATAACCTTAGATATCTATAAAATTAAGGTATTTATTTTTCATGACAGTCTTATTGTAAATGTAAAATTTTAAGATATGAATTTTGCTACTAACACGCTGCTACGAAACATGAATCTAGGTACAAACTGGCTACCATTAGCTTTGCCCTGTCGAGTTGAATCGAAATACGTTAGCACGAAAATCTCTATGATTCTGCGTCCGGAAAGTATATCAAAAGTTCAAAGAATGGTGTGGGGCTTTCGCGCATGAAAAATACGCTACGTGACATTGTGTAAGAGTAAGATCCAGTAAGTGATTGGTTAATATTGGCATGACATTGATAGATCTGTCACCATGACAATTAAATCGCCAATCACATAGTAGCACCTCTTGCAGGGCCGTCTTTTAATCAAAGGCTCTGGGCACTTTAGAACAATATAAAGGAAGCCCCATTGATCATAATAAAGTTCAAACTACACATTTTGAACGCAATTTACTATCATATCAAAATAAAAATAATTCCCCTATGACTTTTTTTCAGCTCATAATTATTTTAACCTTAAATCTTTTTAAAAATGTATTAAAATAAAAATTCTTAAGCGAGCGTACAGTAGCTATCGGTTATGGCTTAAAAATATAGTTGGGGCAAGAGGGTTCAATACTTCAGAAGGCTCTGGGCAAGTGCCCAGTGTGCCTTCTGGAGATGACCCTGACGCGCGTTAGCTGCCGCCATCGATTCATCCCGATATGGCGATGTAATGGATAACCCTTTTAAAACAATGTTTCATCTTTTCCAATGTTTTTACAATACGTATTGTATCACTGAACATCATCTAGAATCCTAGACCCTAGATTTTAAACTATTTCAAAGGTCATATTGTCACTTTTACTAACAGAATGCAATACTAGTATCTATTTGATAATATTGTTAATTTTGCCTTCTTTTTATATCTAGCTATAATGACTGTTAGAAACCTTTTTAATAGATAATATGTTTTTTACAAAGTTCCTGCGCGTTTTCCATTGACTTACGGATTGTTTTGTTTGAACGATGCGTTGTTTGGTAACTGAGTTTGGGTTGTTGGTGGAAAATGAGACTAGTACGTGAAGTACTAACTCGTTGCGGGCATTTCTATTTTGTTTTCGGATAAATCCTTTATGTTAATTAAGTATCTCATCCATTTTTTACCAAATGTGATCCAAATCCAAAGGAGTTTACGTAAATGGCAAACTTTCTAGAACATTAATAGAATTATCAGACCACATTCGAAGTATTAGAGTAAAATAGCACTACTATTTTTATTTGGCAGGGATTTCGCTTGCCCGACGACGATGATTCGCAGTCATCATCTCTACATAGTATAAAACAGAGTCGCTTTTTCTGTATATACCAAATATGCATCGATCTTTAAAACTACGCAAGGAATTATTATGCGATCTTTTATAGATATATAAAGTGATGTATGAGGAAAGTTTATATGTATAATCCATACATATTAATGTACAGAAAAGCCAAAAACATCATTTGTATTGCACCTATGCGAAGCCGGGGCGGGTAGCTAGTCATTAATATATGAAAACTACAATAAATCTTTATCAGAAACATAAAAATACCTCTACCAATATCCACGTCTTCTTCTATAAATTTTAAGACTTTCGCGTTCCATTTTAAACATTTAAAATAATTTAACGGGTCACGGTTGGTGCAACCTAACCGAAACGTCGGGCAGTAAGTAGTTCGTATTAACTACATGTCTTCTTCTGTTTAAGAGAGCTTAAAGCTCTCAACGGAGTGTCATGTGCGCAATGTACTTCTTGAATTGTAACACCTTATTTACCATGTGACTAACAAATAAATAAATAAGTTATATTTTTCGCTACTGGGTTGGTACAGTCGACTCCTGTATTTTATAAAAGTCTTATAAGGGGTATTTGCTAATTATAAAACTACTTTATATGTTGTCTCATTTTTCACCAACCGCATTTTATTATTGAGAGAGCAAAAGCGTCTCATTGACCATCATTACGTGGTAGCGAGTATCGCAACTCGATAACAGCGGTAAGTAAATTCGTAACGCATTTAATTACGGATTGATGTCGGACATAATTTTAATAATTCTCGTGTAAGTGGCGGATTTAGTAACACAATCGTATAAGTCGATGCGTTTGGTTTGCAATCTTTGATAAACCTGATGAACAATCAATCACTTTATTCACATTTATTTATTGAAAAAACTTGTGGACAGGTGCAACAGGTGGACTTAATGCTAGGGGCATCCTCTACCAGTTAACCCTTGGGTCATGCAGATAGTTTGTATATGGGTGCGGTAATAGTAGAGAAAAAAAAGAAATCATTATAAACAACAATACCTAAATTAAGCATTAAAAATAACATTACGGTATCTTTTATATACAACGTGTAACGGAAAGGGTATAACAATATCAAAAATACCAAAGCAGTTAACGGTTACAAACTGTATGGGACCATTTGTAGCTGTGTACACGCATTTATTGATTAAATATTTTTTTTGAAATATCAGTCAAATACAAGTCAAAATTTTGACTAAGTCACGCTTGCACAACACTATCACAGTATTGTTGGAATCGTCGAAAGACTTGGATGTACCTACCTATTATGCTATTAATTTAAATATCACAATGGTAGTTCATCTTTTAGTGTTTACTGAATCACATCTGAAATTTGTTGGTTTAGCGTTTCTCATTTTGACAATTCAGTTAAGTCATTGAGTTGTCGTTAGGAGTGTTCGCAACGGCTACATTTTGCCAACGTGATATTTCGTTACGCTATAATATTTTAAGCTATTATTTTTTTAGCTCTAATATATTAGTTCAAATAGCTATTAATATTTTTGTATTATAATTTCGTCGAGCGTTAGTTGCGAAAACCGTTCGTTACGGACGGTGTATGCTACTGAAGGTTGACTAATATAACTTATTATGCGATATCAATATTTTTATATAAACAATTCGTTCGTTGGTTGCGATAATCGTTGACTCGTTACGGTGTACGCTACTGAGTATTGACTAATATAACTTAATAATATGTGATTTTAATATTTTTTTAACCGACTTCAAAAAATTACACTACTTATGAACTATATTAACAATTTTACTTCAATACTGTTTATTTAATAATAATTTAATAATTGAATTAAGACAAATAATCAGTCCACGAAAGAAAACGAGACAGCAAACCAACGTTAAAACCTCGAACGAACTGTTTTTGATTTGAATTTGAAAAATATTACCTACCAATCCAAAGTACCACTCGAATCATACGTTAGAAATAGTGTGACAAAGACGCCGTCATAATATATTATGATTATGTCTCGCTCTAGTCGTGACATCGTCGTGCCTGCTTTTTTACCATAAAACTATTTTATTTGACAACAGCGACATCTTCTGTCCAATCTATAAATCACTTCATAGACGCCTCCATCCAATATTATCTCAATAGCCGCCATCAAAATCTTAGTTACTAGTTTACGCAAGTAATGCTAGATGGCGCTGTGCTCAATTATAAGAAAAAATATTTTGGTACTATTTGGATATTAGTTAAGTCTAGTTATTTGAATATATTCGAATATATTAATAAAAAAAATATTAGTAATATTTATTCTGCTATCTAATATAACGAACACTCCTAGTTGTCGTCGCCGTGACAACATCTTGTGTTTTTGCCTTTCTGGATTACCTACTTACTACGGATAGCCTAGTGATATTTCGTGATGTCTTTGAGCAATCAAGAATATTCGAGATGATTCTCTGTGTCGGAGCAACCGACGGCAGCGTGATGGCCGACCGAGAGCTAGAGAAAGAGATTTACGAAACCATCAAAACGCTCGTTTCCATCTGTGGATTGGGCGAGGAGGTCGTATCACATGGCCAGCTCGGTCACCAGACCTCACACCGTTGGACTTCTTCTTGTGGGACTAATTTAAAAGGAAGGTGTACGCTGTAGCATGCTCGTCAAGGGAAGAGATGATAGAAAGCATCAAGGCCGCGTTCTGTACAGTGACACCACAAATGTTGCATAATGTTCGCGCATCTTCTAAGAAAGTACTAGGCGCGCATGTCGAGGAAGGAGGTGGAGAAATTCAGGATCGCAGTGATTGTCGTGAAGTGATAACGTGATTTGGGGTCGCTGACCTCAATAGTGTTGTGATGCGTTTGTTTACGTTTTAGTCAGTCATTATAGTTAATCATTTTTTATATCATAAAAACAATAAAGTGTTTATTTTAACTCGGGATTTCGTATATAGAATCTATACAAGGTATAGTATCCACCTACTTTACATTGTTACCCCCTTTCCGTTACAGGTTGTATACAATGATGATACACATACTATTTAAATGAAATATAATATATATATAAAATATAAATAAAATATTCAATATACATGTGAAACATCAATATGGCGCAAATATTTCGAGTAGCTCCATTTTTAACTGACGATTAACTTATCATTCATGAGTGGTAGCCCTGTATAGGGCAGAGTTTAAATTTTTCATTGGTTTTGGTGTGGACCTTAACTCAAGAAGGCAACTTAATCCAATAGGGATGATAAGTTGGTAAAAAAACAATGATTCTAATATACTCCGTCAGCTAGATTTTCAAATGACAATGAAAACATATTTTTTGCTTCAACAAATAAATATATAAAAAATATGTTACTAAAACGCATGAAAGTTCAGCGGTGTGGTGTATTTACGTCACTAGTTTGTAAAAACTGTACGAAGAAGTGACGACGCGCTATATTTCAGGGCAATTAACTTTAGTAAGATCCCCAACTTTTCATATCCATAAATTTAGCCTATGTTACTCAGGGCGAATGTATCTTTTAATGGTAAAATAATTTTTGAAATGGATAATTGTGTTTGAGTTAATCCATAACAAACATACACACACAAATACAAAACTTTCCTCTTTAAAATGTTGATGTAGGTGTCCAAACGTTGCAAACCAAACACAGGTATTAGCTATATCTATAAGATAAACCCCTAGAAAGTGTCCTTTTAAAGTTCGATAACATGACGTGCTCGTAGCGTAGTCCTCGCCGGTCACCCATCAACCACATTCCTCTAGACTTAAGATAATTCACCACTCCGACTCCGTAATTTGACTTCAGCTAAGTAGCTTACCCATCGCTTCCGAAACATGTTTCAAGTGCCAACAGAATTTGAAGGGAGAAAAATCAAGAGGAACCTATATGCACCTATTCACAAGACGTAATCGGATTCGAATACAGAAACTATGTTTGATCTCTTTCTTGACTTATATGATGGACACAAACATAACATTATCTTACCGAGTTGGAAGTTCCTGACGTTTGTGCATCAGCCCCATGCATACTTTTGTCACATGGTTTTAGCGTTAAATGATAACATCATTCTACTGATGTTTACTTCAGAGTTAATCCAAAATTGTAACCAAATTTTGAGTACCTTCTTGGTGTCTTCAAAATATAATTAGATAAAGCTTGAGCAAAGAAAGGTGCCAAACAATAATGGCTGAAGTTACTGTTATAAGATGTAACTACAAACAAGCATTCATCATACTCGATCGGTATTGAAGAGTCATAGAAATGCATAGAAATTTCCCATATGTTCCTATAAATTCCAATTTGCATACATTCCATGCTGAAGGTAAAAGTTCAAATATGGATTGTCCACAATTTTCCCTGAATGCATTAGCCACCCTTACCAAGACGAATACTGAAATATCTTCCAAAAAAGTTCCAAATATCTTTAAAAGAAATAAAATCTTATTTTTTCAAATTTACATGTTTTCTCTATAATGTGTAATAAGTAATTCGAAACTGGAATTTTCTTCTGGTTTTTCTCCTTTCATAATAATTTATTTGTTTTTTAAAGGAATTTTGTATTCTCTTCTTTCTTGATATTTGACTTTTAATGTTACAGTTAGTCTGAAGACTTTTGACCTATTTGTGTATTATATTTGAAGATGTGTAATGTTTATTATTGTAACTTATTTTAAATTTAAAAACATTTTGTAAGTGCTTTTGAATTTTAATGTTAATACTACATATTAAATTTTTAAAAATATCAGAAAACATATGTTTTTTGATTTTGTTTCAAAAATATCCAATCAAGTTTACTTGTAAATAATGTACAAATTATAGAACACATACTCAGACACTATCATTTTAAGTATGTAGTTCCATTTTTATATACTAGCGCGGTGGCTAGGTGTATCTTTGTAAATAATGTGTAAATACATGAAGAATGACAAGTGAAAGATATATTTATTCCGTCAATCATATTAAATTGAGACATTATTAATTACCTATTTATTGTTTAAAAGAAATATTGTAAAATTGTTTTCATATAATAAAAATGAGAGAAACACTATACTTTTTTATTACAACAAGACCTGAAAAATTTGAAATAATCGAGAAAGGATGGCAGTTATCCAACTTCAGATGACAAGTCCTATTTTGAAGAACCATTTTTTATCTCTTGCTGTATGTATATATGGAACTCAAACTCACAACCATCATAAGGAGCGAGTATCTCCTACATAAGATGAAGGTTACGAATTCCAATCCTACATTGAGATAAAATGATATATTTATTTATGGCGTGTCTAATTAGTATTTTGATTGAATATTTAATGCACAGAGAGGAGAATTTGTCTGAAGCCCCAGGGCTAGGTATCTGTGTAAAAATAAACAAAATAATAACTTACAAAATTTATTTATTTGTCAATCAATGTGCCCCTAGTTCTCTTCTCCGCAGTTTGTGCAGGAGCTTCTGCTTGCCTTTTATTCATTCCCTTGCGCTCTAACTGCTTTTCAATAATCCTAGCGTTGTTCGCATAACTGTCAGCTACTTCTCTTGCTTCTATCTCATCTTCTTCCTCGTCAATTGTTGATACAGTAACTGAACTAAATTTGCCCATATTCTTGGTATGTTTTGTGACCATAATCTTTTTAGGTTGAGCCAACGCTACTTGCTTGTAAATATCGGTAACTCCTCCCTCCCCTGCGGACTGAACTAATGCTCCGCGCATTATAAAGACTATATTGCTGTCTTGATCATGTTTGTAGTAGAGTGGTACAGAACACTTTTTACATTTCAATCTGTAAAAATGGAAAACACATTAGTGCAATTAGCTTTCCCTGTTGTATAAAAACATAGGACAGCTAATGACCAGAATTACATTAGAACAGTCATAGATAATGCAAAATAAGAAACTTAGGTGCCACGCAGATGAGGGTGTTGGTGGCTAAATAAATAAATTAAGTATGCACAGAGTTTGAAGAGAGTGAAGGATTTATTCACTTGATAACTCAGAATCAGAAATCAGATTTAAATCTATTATCAACCTCATAATTTAATTTAAAATGTGTGTCCTTACCACACAAAAATGAAAAATAAAGTAAATAACTGTGCATAATTTCCTAGGCTATAAAATGGTATTCACTTATTTTTGATAGGCTATTTAAGTAAGTAACTAATTAATTAATTTAGATATTTGATAGGATATTTGTTAATTACCGTATGGCAGCTATGAATTATGATATGAATTATGATCATAAATAAATGTATAGTTAATTTACTTATTATCATATTTATTTCATAGCTGTCATTGCATGCTTCTTACGTCTTAGATAGTGTTCACTAGGTATAGGCAAACCGTACAAAGCAAAACCAACCTGTATTGTTTTTCTATGCCTTTCTCTCGCTTTAAATATACAGTCTCATCCTGGTCCGAAGTGATCTTGTGAGCGTGCTTCGACCCATCTATAACTCTCGCACCGTCTGTAGGCCTCAGAGGCAGGCGATCTGTGGTGCAATCTAAAATAAGGGTCATCTGCCCACAAATGCAGTAATAGATGTGCAAAGGCTTAGTCTCATTATATTCCTCTTGGTCCTTAGTATCGGAGCATACAATGCTCCTCGAAACTACTTTTGGCATTGTTTGTGTGTTTGTTAATTTCTTTTAAAAACGGTTCACCCACTTCTAAAGCTATTACAATTTAATTAGAATTAATCCCGGGTTAAAAACCTTCCTAAAGTAGGTATCTACAAAAACTTATGACCACAGACCAATAATGAATGCTTATGACAAACGCAATTAAGACAGTTTATTTTTTTTAATGATTATAGTAAAAAAAACCTTGGATTTGCATATTGTGCACCATTGTTTATTCGTTTTCACAGCATATCCGAAAGTAATAACGAAACGCCAACGTACAATAATGTTGTCATGAGTTAAATAACGTTATTTTGTCTCTGGTGTCTGCCGTCACATTGGTAGCACTTGCTGTCAACTTCACACTGCTGCGATTGTCTTTTATTCCACAGATTCCTTGCACATGTTCATCGATTTCTGTGGAATTTAGGGAAAGTATAACGAATTACTTGATAAAATGGGTGGTATAGCCAGCAGATACCATGTCTTCAATGCAGGACTTAAACCAACTGATATTAAAAACATAGAAAATGAGAACCAACGTGAAAATCCGGGGACACTGGATGAATTGCACAAAAAGACCAAAGGTGAGCTTTTTAAACGCTTTTTGGACAGACATGTACATTACTTACAATTCTAGAGCTATTTAGGACCACGCTGAGTGATTCTTATTACTTATTCATTCAGAAATTGTCGGTAAACAAACATCGATTTCACTCGAAAAAGTTTGGTTATCTTGTGATGTAATATTCGGTTTTTAAGATATTAAATTCAGTTCAAGGTCTAAACCATGTATACTGTAATTTTATGTATGACAAAATGTTAAACAGTCACGTTATGAATTTGATTTTCATACATATATCCACAAGTTGGCTAATAGGCACATGCTTATGTTTACTCTATGATAAGATATCAAGCTTCTCATACTTTGGTTATCCATTTAAAAATGTCATGTATTGATGCACTTTTGCCAGCCGTATTAACACAGATTGTGGCCACCACTTCTGCTTGTTCTCAACAATAAATATTACTCATCAAACTAGGTCATAATTGATTATACTTATGTTGTAACTAACAAAATGTATGTGCGATATTTCCAACACTGATCTTGACCAACAGTATTCATTAAAAAGTATGTTTATTAGTACTTTGGTATTTATTAAAAATCAGATAACATCACACACATTGACCTGCTCCTAAAGTAAATTAAGCACTGGTTTGTTGTGGGTAGGGATCAAACTCCCAACGCGAACCACAAAAGGTGCGGTGCTTGCTAAACCAAGTTGAACCAATAGTTTAATTTCATATGACTATTGTTCCATTGGGCGAGTTAAACAGTAAACATTTTATTTTTGGGAAGTGCAAAGCGTGAAAGCGTTTACAAAAATTCCATTTGTAATGAAGTATTATTCTGAATAAGCCTGCCATATTCATGGCCTGGTCAATAGTTGAGAGGTGCAAGGTACATATAGGACTAAATCCATCTCGGTTTCTCCAGATTTGATGTAGTTTAAAATGTATAAGAGAGTGTCTGGATGTACTATAATTTACTTATTGAATGTACAATGGTTATTTTTTGCAGTTTTGTAAATTTCTTAGTGAATGTCTTCACCCTATAAGACTGATTTGTAAGAAACTAACTTAAAATTTGGCATGCAGGTTCATGCCAAATTCCAAGTTTGTAGGTGTTTTAGTTTCTCAGATTACATTATTCAGTGTGTGGTAATTTAGCATTGTATATGATAGATAAATAAATAATAGTACCGTTTTTATTTTCAGATGTGATGCCAGTCAACTTTGAAGGTGGTAAACTTATGGTCAATAAAGGAATTTCTAATAATTTCCAGGTAAGAATGCATTTTGATGTTACGAATAGAAAATTTTGTTTATTTCTTTTTTACCATAAGTATCCTGACCAACTATGATTGTGAAATAAATTCAATACAAATAACGTTTGCTATTTTCCAAGCTATGTTTTATACATTTTAAATGGATAATCTTTTTATTTCCTAGGCTATAAGGAACTATGAAGTTATGTAAAATTGTCATAACTTCTATTCTGCATGGAATACCTCAATAAAGACAATGGCTAGTTTTCTAGCATCAAAAAGCAACAAAATATTAATGACGAATCATTGGTTCAATATAGGTAAAGTTATTAGTGTAATTTTTTATTGTATTTCATGCTATTTCCAGATGTCTCACACACTAACGATGAGCTCACAACAGAATGGCTACAAGCTGGGAGCCACATACATTGGCACGAAACAAATATCCCCAACAGAAGTTTTCCCAGTCATTCTGGGGGACCTAGACCCGTCTGGCAATGTAAACTTCAACCTCATTCATCAGCTCACTCCTGAAGTCAGGGTGAAAGGTGCTGCACAGGTAAGCAACTTAATTTATCCCTGAATATTATATCTTCAAAACTGAGAGCTAACCTAGAAAGTTTTCCCAGAGTTTTAAAAAAAGGTATTTGTATATGGTGCGTTCATTTGGTATTTCAACTTTGTATTTGAATATATCATATCTCTATCATGACTAAAATGTAAAAGAAAATTTCCTACAATTTATTTTGTCATAACTTTTTTATGTGAGCATCTCAAAATGTACAACTTAAAATGTATTTTCCCTTAATAGAACATTTTAAATTTGATCTGCTTTAATAATTTTGTAAAAATAATCCAACAGTTTAGCAGTTAAGAGGGGGTACCATGCCAAATTGTCGATTTTAGATTAGATTTTTTTACTTGAAAACAAGCTTTAAATCATTTCAGTTTTTTAACATGAATATTAGACTATATTTAGCAGGGACTGGTCTGAGCAGAAACATGAAATTGTAATATTTTCTCCATAGAAAAATATCACAAAGTTAGGTCTAATTTTTAACTAGATTCAATTTGTTTTCAAAACTATTCATACAACTGAACTCATATTTTGATACATAATAGAAAAATATATTTTCGAGGGACTGTACTAGCGATTTTTGAAAATATTATTTATTTTGCGAGATATTTCAAAAAAACTATTTCGGCGCTTACTACGTTTTTATTCCGCGTAGAAAATTGTCTTTCTATTTCACCTGACACATGCATGTCAGCATGTTTTGTTTCGTCAATCAGTCGTGGTTGCTCTGTTGAGACGAGAGGTCTATGTCACTATGCTCACGCCCAAAAATATTACGACAAAATTATGGAAAACAAAAATGATAAAAGAAAACGCTTTAGAGGCGAACAGAAGAAGTTAAAACTTCAACTTTTGGCCTATTTTCGAAGGTTTTTAATTATTTATTATATTTGTTTATGTTTGTGTTGTCAAAAAGCGTTGAAGTAATGGCGGTGCATGCAGTACATGCAAAATAAATCGATACTTCAACCATGTGACACCACGTGATGATGTCGGTATGAGTTTCTATTATGCATTTGTTTACATAATAGTAAATACCACCATAGTACTAATAGGAAAATAAAATGTGACATAATTTATTTTTGTTGAATTTTTCGTGCAAACCTTTTTTTACATATTTATAGTTTATATCTTTTAGCTTTTAATATCACAAAAGCTAGTTAAGCCATGCGGTTAAAGCACTTAAGAAACACCTTTCAACAAGAACTTTGTAAGTTTGTGTCTTTTTTTTATTTTGGATTTCAAGCGTGAACGAATTGAATTAAACAGAGCTATGTCTTTATTTTTCTAGATAAAAAAATAAATTTCTAGTCTTACAAAGTATTATAGCTTTCGAGTCATTAATAAATTATAAATTCCACTTTGAAAGGTTACTCGTACAATAAGAAACATGCCTTACCCAATAAATAGGCCCAAAGCAAGCATTATCTGACTATTTGTTACGCTGAGTTGGGCGGCATATGCTGTAACTGACTGATTTGTAGACGGCAAGATTGGTACATTTTGCCTATTTTCACAGCGTCATGTCGTATAGTCTGATTTTATGGGGATCTGCGGCCGACATACAGTAGTATTTTTGTGTTACAAAAGAGGGCCATCTGAGCTATTTACAAGCTAAGACCACGTGACTCGTTGACTCGTTATTTAAGGAATTCGAAATCCTAACTTTTTTATCTCAATACATTTTCAACTGTTTAATGTACGATTACAAAAAAAAAATGCATATTTTCCCTAAAAAAATCAGACTCTCCTAGCATCAACACTAGAAATAAACACAAGCTTGTTGTATGAACGTAGACTTTTTAAGATTGATAATTTATTTGTTGGTTTAAGTATAACTTTTTTAAATGAATGGCCTCAAATTATTGTGAATTTAACTGTGCACAAATTTAAGACACTTGTTAAAAGTTGTCTTTTGAAAAAAATATACTACAAAGTTGAAGACTATATTAATGACAAAGTTGTGTGGATCACTAAAGAGTAGGTATGTTCGCCCTCACATTATTTTTTTACATATTTCTCTTTGTACACATTTCTTTAAATTGACAAATACTCACAAGTTGGCAAAATTCAATTCAATTAAAAATTCAACTGGCAGACTACAAATATTAATGTTAATGGAGCCAATTCTTCTGGCGCAGCACTAGTTATGGGAACATTCCACGGCTCTGAATTAGAATCTTGATCTTATTAATAGTATCCCTTACTTCACCGAAAGTCTATGTGAGACTATATTACTTGCTTGCAAATCTCTGATTTAGTAAAGCTGACAGACGTTAACAATTGTATGACGATGTAAATAATTATTTCTCACAAATTATGCATTAGTGTAAAGATGATAATATTGTAATTAATAGAAACAGATAGAACTCATTTTTTTTTATGTATCACTTTAAACTAAAAACTAACAATGGGACCTCATATCAGTGCGCCTCAAGCAAGACTTAGTTTGGCTGTGTTTGCAGTAGGGAAAATAATTACATTAGATTAAATACAAAATAGTTTTATATTACAGAAGAGAGAGAGCTATACATATTATGGCCTTAAATCTCGTGATGACCTTTGACCGTGTAATTCATTGAAATAATTATTTAAAAAAGTCAACTTTTTATTCGTAGCTTCATCATTCATCTTTGAATTCATAATATGTTATTACGTTTTTAAACAGACTTCAGAAAAAAAATAATTTATTTTTATACTTAACCTAACATACATAAATATTTTTTACATAATAAATTATGGTTATTTAGAACTAGGTGACTACAAACTATTAAATGAATTTTAAAATATATAGATATGACTGATATACATATAGTCTGCTCACACACTATATTCATAAGATTTTTATAGTCCTAAATTGTAAATAATGGGATAACTACTTAGTACTTACCAATAAGAAACTGGTGGTAACTTCATTTTGGATTGTATTTATTTTAACGATGCATAAAGTATTACTTGTAACCACTATATCTATCTATATTATATAAAGCTAAATTACCACTGACTCACTGACTCACTCATCGGGGGTGTTTTTGGGGGTGTTCGGGTTGTTTTACCTCTTTGGCATGTTCTAACGGGGTAGGTTATTTTTCAATCAAAGCAGGTTTTTATATTTTTTTTTTCCAAAATCCAAGATGGCGGCCGATTTTGCTGGATTGAAATAAAAAAAATGTACAGAGTGCCCAGGCGGTTTTTACTTTTTTAGAGAATTGTAGTGTAGCTAAGTACACTAAAAAAGTAAAATGTCAAAAAAACAAGATGTCCGCGCCGCCATCTTGGATCGAAAATTCGATTTAGAGCTGTTTTTGCGGGGTCGTGGTGGAGAGGTTTCCACAGATAATTAAAAATTTTTTTTTCAACTCTGCCGGCAGTATAGTCAACTTGCAAACCTCATCCATAGATTATAGAGTTTGGCCATAGAGACGGCGCTGGCGGCAGTTTTGTAGGGAGCAAAAATTTGCCATTTTCAAAGTCGATTTTTAGGGGGATGGCAACACCATGTCGAATCGATTTGTATGGAGCGGTGGTAGATTCGTTATCTGTCTATTGTTTTGAGAAATAAATTCTACCAAATTCATGGTAGTTTTTGCCCCATGGCCCCGAATGGTAGAAAAAAAAATTACCGTTGAAGAAAAAAAAAAAATATGCAGTGGGGTGGCCATAGAGGTCCGAAGTCCCAAAAAGGTAGTTTTTTGGAAAAATCCTGGCAACCCTGGAAATGGCGGGGAAAATCATTTTTTCGACATGGTTTTTTCCAAAAGTTCTTTTGAAGACTGGGTGGGAGCGAGAAAAAAAATAAAAATTAGGTTCGGTGCGGTATATAACCTAGAATATGGGAAAACTATAGACTTTTCGATTAACAAGATGGCGGACCCCGTTTCGGCCATTTTGAATTTTTCACGATTTTCAAAACCGTTTTTCAGGCACATGGCAACATTTGAGCGAGTCGCAATGTATCGAGCGGTTGTATGTTTGGTCGATGTGTGTTGCCAAGTGAAATTAAATTTCTACCATTTTTGGTAGTTTTTGACTTTTGCCCAAAAAACGAAAAAAAATTTTTTTGACATTTGGTCTAAATGTCTACCACGTTATTATGGCAAGCTTATGGCCGAATGATATTTTACTAATTTTAGCCCAATCACCTGGCCACACTGGGTGGCAGAGCGAAATATATATTTTGTGACTTGGTCATTTTCCAAAAAATAATATGGCGATTGGGCGAGAGCGAGAAAAAAAATGAAAATGAGGTTCGATGCCAAATATAGTCCAAAATATAGGAAAAATACGAACGTTCAAAAATACAAGATGGCTGACCCGCTGGCGGCCATTTTGTGAAAATTATGTGTTTTCGAAAACGTTAAATCCTAATTTTCATGTATATGGCCACCTCTGAGCGAGTCGCAATGTACTAGGTGATTGTGAGTTTGACTTGTGTGTGTTGCCAGGTGAAATAAAAATTCTACTATTTTTGGTAGTTTTTGACTCAGGTCCCGGCGAAAGTCGAAAATAGAAATAATGACATTTCGCGCAAACCATTACCATGTGCCTATGAAACATCCCCATCAAAATGACATTTGACTATTTTTATCTCTGTGACCTGGCAACACCGGGAGCTGTTGGGACAAATGTGCAAAAATCATGGTCACCTTCCAGAAGTCCTGTAGGCCGCAGGATATTAAATTTGAAAAATATAAAAATGAGGTTTGATGCAGTATATAACCTAGATGAGATGTTATATAATAGACTTTTGTATAAACAAAATGGCGGATGCGCTGGCGGCCATTATAAAAAATCTGCAGAAATCCAAATGTATTTATTAAATTTCGGGGTAGAAGGAGGGGTCGTAGGGAAAATATGCTCGGAGCTTTATTGGAGGTTTACATGATGCCCCAATGATGGTTAAAAAAATTACCCGATTTTCGGGGTAATTTCGGAGATTTTGGGCCCGACAGAAAATGATCGAATTTAAAAAAAATAAGTATGAGGTCCTGTCAAAAATGTCTATCCGTGGTCGATCGACCAAAAAAAAAGCGAGTAAGTACGAAATTTTAGGAAAAATTGGAAAATCAATTTTCTATCGAGTACTTGGTTCCCCATACATTTTGTACTGAAATTGACCGTAGTAAGAAAATGTATGGGGAAATTGTTGCATATTAATGTAATGCTGTAAATACTTGGAAATGGTAACTTTGCGAGGCCGGAGGCCGAGCTGCGTTGCGAGACCATAGGTCGAGCGCCGCGTAGGGCGAAGCCCGAAGCGGCTATATTCTGTGTAACTTTCGCGAGGCCGAAGGCCGAGCTTCGAATGCGAGGCCAAAGGCCGAGCGCCCGCGTAGAGCGAAGCTCGAAGCGGCTGCCATCGAACACTTTGGGCCGATATAGACGAGACAATTGATCGAGTAACCTACGCGAGGCCGTAGGCCGAGCTGCGATGCGAGACCATAGGTCGAGCGCCGCGTAGGGCGAAGCCCGAAGCGGCTATGTTTTGTGTAACTTTCGCGAGGCCGAAGGCCGAGCTTCGAATGCGAGGCCACAGGCCGAGCGCCCGCGTAGAGCGAAGCTCGAAGCGGCTTCCGTCGAACACTTTGGCCATTTTATTTAAGTGCAACACAAGTCACCCTAGGCGCGAGGCCGCAGGCCGAGTTGCGCCGCGCAGGGCGGAGCCCGGAGCGGAAAGGCTCCTTAGGCCACAGTTGATAAACTCTAGCGCCGTACAAAAAAAGCACTAGGCCCCCATTGCGGACGGTCAAACACCAAAAGTCACACCCGCGAGGCCGCAGGCCGAGCTGCGTATGCGAGGCCGAAGGCCGAGCGCCGCGGGAGGGCGAAGCCCGGGAGCGGCCAGCGCCGCAGGCCTAGCTTTTAGCAGACTCGCGCGAAGCGCGTGCTGCAAAAGCTAGTCTATATTATATAAAGCTAAATTACCACTGACTCACTCACTGACTCATCGGGGGTGTTTTTGGGGGTGTTCGAGTTGTTTTACATCTCTGGGGTGTTCTAACGGGGTGGGTTATTTTTTAATCAAAGCAGGTTTTTCGTTTTTTTTTTTCCAAAATCCAAGATGGCGGCCCTTTTTGCTGGATTGACTTTTTTTTTGTCTATGGAATAGCCAGGTGGTTTTTACTTTTTTAGAGAATGGTGTTAAAGTTAAGTACACTGAAAAAGTAAAATGTCAAAAAAACAAGATGTCCGCGCCGCCATCTTGGATCGAAAATCCGATTTAGAGGTGTTTTTGCGGGGCAGTGGTGGAGAGGTTTCCACAGATAATTGAAAAATTTTTTTTTAACTCTGCCGGCAGTATAGTCAACTTGCAAACCTCATCCATAGATTATAGAGTTTGGCCATAGAGACGCCGCTGGCGGCAGTTTTGTAGGGACCAAAAATTTTGTCATTTTCAAAGTAGATTTTGGGGGAGATGGCAACACTGGGTCGAATCAGTTTGTATGGAGCAGTGGTAGGTTAGTTATCTGTCTATTGTTTTGAGAACTAAATTCTACCAAATTCATGGTAGTTTTTACCCCATGGCCCCAAATGGTAGGAAAAAAAAATAACTTTGTAGAAAAAAAATAAATACGCTGTGGGGTGGCCATAGAGGTCCGAAGTGACAAAAAGGTAGTTTTTTTAAAAAATCCTGGCAACCCTGGAAATGGCGGGGAAAAACATTTTTTCGACATGGTCATTTTCCAAAAGCTCTAGGGGCGACTGGGTGGGAGCGAGAAAAATAATAAAAATTAGGTCTGATGCATTATATAACCTAGAATACAGGAAAAATACGGCCGTTCGAAAATCCAAGATGGCGGACCCCGTTTCGGCCATTTTGAATTTTTCACGATTTTCAAAACGGTTTTTCAGGCACATGGCAACATTTGAGCGAGTCGCAATGTATAGAGCGGTTGCATGTCTGGTTGATGTGTGTTGCCAGGTGAAATAAAATTTCTACCATTTTTGGTAGTTTTTGACACGTGCCCAAAAAACGAAAAAAAATTTTTTTGACATTTGGTTGAAACGTCTACCATTTAATTATGTATAGCCCATAGCCGAATGATATTTTGCGGCTTTTGGTCAGATCACCTGGCAACACTGGGAGCTACGGTGAAAAATATTTTTTCGACATGGTCATTTTCCAAAAGTTCTGAGGATGACTGGGTGGGAGCGAGAAAAAAAATGAAAATGAGGTTCGCTGTCAAATATAGTCTAGATTATGGGAAAACTATAGACTTTTTGATTAACAAGATGGCCGACGCGCTGGTGGCCATTTTGTGATTTTTTCGTGTTTTTGAAAACTTAAAATTCAAATTTCGGTTATTTTTTTTTATTTGAGCGACTCGCAATGTACTAGGCGGTTATGTGTTTTGTCATCGTGTATTGCCAGGTGAAAAAATATTTCTACCATTTTTGGTAGTTTTTGGCTCAGGTCCCGAAAAGGTCGAGAATAGAAATAATGACATTTCGCGCAAATCATTTCCATGTGCCTATAAGACGTCCTAATAGTAATGACATTTGACTATTTTTATTTCCTTAATTGGGCAACACCGAGAGCTGGTGAGGAAAAAGTGCAAAAAACATGGTCACCTACCGGAGGCTCTGTGGGCCACAGGATATAAAATTCGAAAAAAGTAAAAATGAGGTTTGATGCCATATATAACCTAGATTACAGGAAAACTATAGGCTTTTCGATAAACAAAATGGCGGATGCGCTGGCGGCCATTATGTAAAAATCTGCAGGATTCAAAATGTATTTACTAAATTTCGGGGTAGAAGGAGGGGTCGTAGGGAAAATATGCTCGGAGCTTTATTGGAGGTTTACATGATGCCCCCGTGATGGTTCAAAAATTTACCCGATTTTCGGGGTAATTTCGGAGATTTTGGGCCCGACAGAAAATGCTCGAATTAAAAAAAAATAAGTATGAGGTCCTGTCAAAAATGTCTATCTATGGTTGATCGACCCAAAAAAAAGCGAGTAAGTACGAAATTTTAGGAAAAATTGGAAAATCAATTTTGTATGGAGTACTTGGTTCCCCATACATTTTGTACTGAAATTGACCTTAGTAAGAAAATGTATGGAGAAATTGTTGTATATGAATGTAGTACCGTATTGAGTGCTATTAAAACTTGGAAATGGTAACATTGCGAGGCCGGAGGCCGAGCTGCGATGCGAGACCACAGGTCGAGCGCCGCGTAGGGCGAAGCCCGAAGCGGCCATGCTCTGTGTAACTTTCGCGAGGCCGAAGGCCGAGCTTCGAATGCGAGGCCGTAGGCCGAGCGCCCGCGTAGAGCGAAGCTCGAAGCGGCTTTCGTCAAACACTTTGGCCATTTTATTAAAGTGCAATCCAAGTCACCCTAGGCGCGAGGCCGCAGGCCGAGCTGCGCCGCGCAGGGCGGAGCCCGGAGCGGAAAGGCTCCTTAGGCCACAGTTGCAAAACTCTAGCGCCGTAAAAAAAAAGCACTAGGCCCCCATTGCGGACGGTCTAACACCAAAAGTCACACCCGCGAGGCCGCAGGCCGAGCTGCGTATGCGAGGCCGAAGGCCGAGCGCCGCGGGAGGGCGAAGCCCGGGAGCGGCCAGCGCCGCAGGCCTAGCTTTTAGCAGACTCGCGCGAAGCGCGTGCTGCAAAAGCTAGTTTGTTAAATATAAATGCAATATACCTAATATGGATACAAATGAAAAGTTAAATGATTATTATTATCATTTTTGTAATAAAAATCATGTCCGCTACCTATCTTGATTGGTCTTGCCAAATTTTATCTCAGTCATATTATATTATTAGTAAGTATTAAAAATAACTGGTAGAATAAATGATTGGAGTCACGCGATAGCATGATAAACTTTCTTACCTTTTCGAGTTATATAGCACTACCAAAATTATTATTGTTACGCGCCACGATCGATGTAACCAGCGCCATCTAGTGTGGAAAGGCGGGACTACAGAGAGTCGAGACGCGTACGCCAGAACTTACTAGAACTATGGCCTTGACCGAGCGTACGGCCGGTCAAGGCCGGACTGCGCGCGAATGTTCCGGATGTTTCTGCGTTGGAAGGTTCGGGAACGGCCGCGGCAATATAAAAGGACGGGATTCACCGCAACCGGGACAGTATTGAATTAGCGATACAAGTGATTACTTGGAAGCGATTTTGAAGTGCGACTTGGGAGTGATTGTTGTTTTAATTAGTGCGTTTTAAGGTTGTAATTAGTGGCGTTCAATTAAAGTGCGACTTTTGGTAATTAATATCGGCTGTTTTTATTGTCACGAACCCGAAGCTCGTAACAATTGGTGTCAGAAGTGGGATTTAAATTATGCCGATTTTACCTAAGGACGACACGGAGGGTATCCGTACCCGGAGTCAACGCCAACAGGAGACGGACCAGAGACGTTTTGGTGGAGCTTTGCCGCAGGAGTCGGAGAGCCAGTTATTAACCACGGAGGCTGGCCCGTCCACAGCAACACCAGCAGCATTGGCAGCACCAGACCTTGCTGCCCTGATGATGATGCTGCAGGAGCAGTCTCGCCGACAGGAGGAACAGGCTCGTCGCCAGGAGGAACAGGCTCGCCGACAGGAGGAACAGGCTCGTCGGCTGGAAGAACAGCTTCAGCGGGACAAGGAGGAACAGGCTCGCCGCCAGGAGGAACAGGCTCGTCGGTTGGAAGACCAGAGGCAGCAGGACAAGGAGGAACAGGCTCGCCGCCAGGAAGAGCAGATGCTTCTTTTGAAGGACCTTCATGCCTCTTTCGGGAAAGACATGAAAGAGGTGAAGGACAAGGTTGCTCAACACGACAACCGCCTGTCGGAAGCTGAAATCAGGATCGACCAAGTGAAGAATCGGGTTTACGACGTGGTAGAGGATGTAAAGAAAAAGCTGGATTGCCTCAAATTTGGGGAAGCACTCGCGGCTCCTGTAGCTACAACACCTTCACTGCGTGGATTTAAAGTGCCACCGTTTGACGGAACTTCTTCCTGGTCGGCCTACAAAATCCAGTTTGAGGCAGTTATGAAAGCGAACGGCTGGAATAAAAACCAGGCCATGACTGCCCTCACCCTAGGCCTTCGTGACCAGGCCTTATCTGTCTTGGAAGCTCTCGGTAAGGAAGTGACTTACGAGCAGCTACTTGAGGCATTGGAGGCTCGATATGGCGACGCTCACCTGGAACACGTGTTTCGAGCGCAGCTCAAGGATCGTGTGCAACGCAGTAACGAAAACCTGCAGCAATGGGCTCTTGAAGTGGAGAAGCTGGTGCGTAAAGCATACCAGTCCGTACCTGCGCTTATTAATGGGAACCTGGTGCAGGCGTTCATCGACGGCATCCGCGATATTGAAGTTAGAGCTGCTGTAAGGCTCGGGCACCATGAGACGCTAAAGGACGCCTTGGCTCATGCCCTGGAGGTGGAAGTTGCGCGGCAGGATCATCAATCCTATCGCGTTAGGGAGGTTGTAGCGGCTACAGTTCAGGACTGCAATGAAAGATACCGCCCTAGATGCTACGGCTGTGGGGAAAGGGGGCACCTTCGATCCAGTTGCCCTAAGCGAACTGCAGAAAGAGAACTACGGCTACCTGCAGACCTGATCATCAGAATACCACCTGATGCTCCAGGCAGTATAATCGATTATGCGAATAACTGGCGGTACAAAATAAATGACATTTGTGAGCACGTCAGACAATCGGGCCAGAAAATGTCGGGAAAAATGAAACCCCTTGGTGACCGCAAAGTGAACAGTAGAGTGTTCGACGAGGGTCCACAGATGAGGTTGCGCAATTCAGTCCACAGCAGAGGGAGATCTCCTGGGCTTCAGTCTAGATGGGAGGGACCATACCAGATTGGGACTGGGGGCAATGACGTAACCTACCGGAAACAGAAAGGTGCAAGAGGCACTCCTAAGATTGTTCATGCGGAGAGATTGGCGCGTTATTATGGAGCCGATAATGCTCGGGACGAGCATGTCTTAGGAGGGGGCAGTGTTACGCGCCACGATCGATGTAACCAGCGCCATCTAGTGTGGAAAGGCGGGACTACAGAGAGTCGAGACGCGTACGCCAGAATTTACTAGAACAATGACCTTGACCGAGCGTACGGCCGTTCAAGGCCGCACTGCGCGCGAATGTTCCGGATGTTTCTGCGTTGGAAGGTTCGGGAACGGCCGCGGCAATATAAAAGGACGGGATTCACCGCAACCGGGACAGTATTGAATTAGCGATACAAGTGATTACTTGGAAGCGATTTTGAAGTGCGACTTGGGAGTGATTGTTGTTTTAATTAGTGCATTTTAAGGTTGTAATTAGTGGCGTTCAATTAAAGTGCGACTTTTGGTAATTAATATCGGCTGTTTTTATTGTCACGAACCCGAAGCTCGTAACATTATGATTAATATATTTATTTCGTGTGCAAACTTTGGTTAATCCGACTCGCACTTAGCCAATCCTTATCAGATTTATCTAAAATTTTTGCGTATACTGTGCCAGTACAAAACATGACGCGGCGATGATTTCGATACGTGGGACGAGTGTGGGGCGTGTGAGGTGCGCGGGTGAAATTCGACATTACTCCGGCACCATACCCCCTCTTAAATTATTTTGATTGTGATCACAAATTTTATTCCACCGTCAAGTACAGCATGTAATGGATATTTCAAACAGAGTGTAAATTTGTGACGAATTCCCTATTTTGTTTTAGCATGAGTGCTGATTAAGTCAGTATACATTATTGTAACAATGATTTGATTTCAATGAGGCATGGTTTTGCCTTCATTGTCTTCTTTTGCAATACTTTTCATTTTACTATTTGTATTATAGGTACTACGAATGATTTGTTACTAATCATATCCGTTTTATTTTTCTTCTAGATACAAGAATGTAAACTAACGGCAACACAGGGGACCGTGGAGTACAAAGGATCAGACTACACGTTGGCCATGGCAGTCGGCAAGCCTGACTTCAGTGAAAAGTCTTCTGTCTTCGTGGGACACTATTTGCAGGTAAAATGACAACTCAAATCAATGCTACTTACTTTTTAGGCATATCATACCGTGGCCGTTATCATTTACTAGATTTCCTGCGACTTGTGATATTTTGGGAATTTCGTATCATCATAATTAATATATTTATTCATGTATCATATATGATCATAATTTATTAATATGTTCTAAAATTCATCTAAATCGATATATAGATAGAGAAACAAACATACATCAGCATTAGGTGGATGTCATCAACAAACATTGCTGCCCCGCCCAGGCAGTTCGAATCTGTCTTCTGGGTTCACAAACAAGGAAAAGACTTAGTTTGAGACCATTTGTATTTTTTTTTTAATTAATGGACTCTATCTCGTGTCTCTAGATAACGCGATGATTCCGCCAATGTCAAGTGTTTAGAGAGACACGTTATTTTATGTAGAACTCGCGGTGGTGAGAGCTAATTCATTTCTGAAATGAGATCTTCATTCTCTCACAACACCTAAAACAAAGAAGTACGACACAATATAGACAATACAACATTAGTAGTGGAATAGTGAGGAAGAGAGTTAATCATTATAATTTAATATCATAAAAATAAATATATTGTATTTGTAACCGTCTGATTATTTGTCAGCGTGTCTGTCTGTGGCATTGTAGCTTCCAAGCGGATGAACCGATTCTTTTTTTTTGTTTGAAAGGTGAATTAGTGGGGAGTTACTTAGCTGTGTCTGATATATATGTCTGATTACATATTTTGACACTACTTGCTCAGTTTAGGTATCAAATTTATATAAAAAGGCGTGCATAGTATTACATTATGATAAATAACAAATCCAAGATTGCGGCCATCATATAATGATGAAATGATAATTCATACAGTCAAAAGCACATTTACATTGGGGTACCACCATTGATTCTGGTTTTCATAACACAAGTACTTAAGCTACTTTACTTAGGGATCCAGTGTACTATGTATGTGATGTTGCCTGTATATGTATGTTTTATTCATAAAATGTCTGGTGCACGTTCCAGTCGGTGACGAAGCGGCTGGCGCTGGGCGCGGAGCTGGTGTACCAGTCGGGCGCGCGCGTGATGGGAGGGGAGATCGCCATCGCCTCCGCCGCTGCGCGGTACACCATGGATGGTGAGCCACGTACCATTATCAACATAAAAAAAACAGAAAATCATCTCCCCTTGCGGTGCGGGACTCGAACTCACGACCTTCACGTATCGCGCGTGCTGCTCTTCCAACTGTTATCGTAGGCAACGAATTTTTCATGTATTTCCTCCTTCCAGTGACATGGACCTATGGATCATTTCAGTCATTAACGTAGTTCAGCAAGGGGTGTGTGTGTCGCCTTAGCAGCTATGATTCACGTAAAATCACCTTCTACAAGGGCGACGAGGCCTACGAGTGGTCACACAGACCATTGAAGAAATATTTTTACTATGCGCAAAAGCGGTCATGACTAGACTCATAGTGCCGATGTGTAGAAAAAGTATTTATACAGGCACCTTATGTCACATATAGATAAAAATACGTTGCGTTCTCTGAGACCGGTGGTAGTTGGCTTATGGTTAAAAAAATCACATTGTCTTGCTAACTTGGGCTATGTTGTTTTTTAATAATAATAATAATAATGTGCATATTTTGCTTTTTATTTTATAGATTCTGAAGTGTCTGCGACTCTGGGCGCTGCGGGATTCCATTTGTGTTACTTCAAGCAGGCTAGTGAACAGTTACAGGTACTTATAGGTTTTATTTATTATTGGTCTTACAAGAATCATTGGTACATACATGCTCATGCGAGACGGCCGGACTAAGTCAAGTCGCGCCATCTCTAAGTCCCGCGTTCGATCCCGGTCGGGTCAATATGGGAATCGAACTTTTCTATATTATCTCGGGTATGGGTGTTGTGGTACCGTCGTTGTTTCTGATTTCTGTAAGAAGTGCTTAAGCTAACCACAGAACATATAAGTTTATTTAAAATCTTTTTTCACGATACCGGCTTAGCCTAGTTCGGTAGCCTCTGATAATTATTAGAAAGCTAGCATTAGTGAACGAAAAAAACATGGAAAAATTCCTGTAATACTAACACACATAAATGTAAAGCACACAAGCAATAGATACGCAACATAGTAATAAATTAAAAAAAAAACTTTAAGGCCAATGCGTATAGGTCGACGAAAAAACAGTGTTACATCATTTCATAAAATGGAATGAAACACGCGCTGTGATTGGTTGCGCCTGCGTCCTTGGAACCGGTATGTGTACGGTCGCTAGCTCACTTTTCTAAGCCACGCCTACCGTGCCTTACTTTTGGGGTGCCATTTTCAATCGTTAGAAATGTTTCTATGTTTTTTTCATTCACTGGCTAGCATAGAAACAGTAGTTAACATGTTCAGTTTCTGATTTATTATTTTTATTTTATAGTATTAATTCTACTGTTTCAGTTGGTAGCAGAGATGGACACGTCATTCCGGGGCATGGAGTCTGTGGGTACAATTGGATACCAGGTCTCCATACCTAAGGCTGAACTAGTTTTTAGAGGTTAGTACAAACGAGATAATCTTATGAAACAAATTATAACACCTGATGTTATGAGGTCCCAGCTTTAGGGCGACAAGTACAGCATAATAAAGCTGTAACTGGACTTGTCGCCCTAACCTTGAAGGCTTGGCCCTTGCTACTAATATAGGACCACCCCAAGAGCTTTGGAAACCTTACTCATATTCAGGAACACAACATCACCGAAGTGATTGTTATTTGGCTGGGGTCTTCTGTAAGGTATTTAACCAGTTCAAGCGTAAAATCGCCCTACCTCTCTTAAATTCTCACATTATATTAAATAAAACAGGAATTTAACATCACAGATTCACAGCTGTCAATCATCGCGTGTGATGATCATGCTTCAATCGTAAATTTGAAGATCCACATCGAGATATTAAATCTAGCATCCCATCTATCTAACCTATCTTTCTACCAAATTTTAGCCAAATCTTTTAAATTGGTTTTGTGTGTTGTAGTAATATTATACAATCAGGCATTCTTACAAACTGTCTCGTTTATATTATTAGGCTAGCGGCCCAACGCGGTTCACACGCGTACTATCCCTGTTTTATTGGTTGCAGCGTGATGTTATGTAGCCTAAAGTCTTCTTCGATAAATGGACTATCAAATAGAAAAATATTTTTTCAATAGGAACTCAGATATTCGTCAGATAAGCGTTCATACAAACAAACAAATTGTTAGCTTATAATATTAGTATAGATATTGTGCAGAATTATCTTAAAATTACCTATATTTGTTTTCAGGCATGGTTGACTCCAACTGGAACATCGGTGCCGTGCTAGAGAAGAAGCTTCAGCCGCTGCCGTTCACATTTGCACTCTCCGGGATGGCCAACCAGGCGAAGCAACAGTTCAAGTTCGGCTGCGGACTCATCATTGGTTAGCGAACTCGTCTGCTCGAGCTAGTGGTCCCGTCTGAAGTGGCGCAAATGTGGCAAATGGAAGTGGGATAGTGTTAGATAAGAAATGAGACTATGGTTGCCACCTATTTCTTTTATCCACATCAACCGATCCCGGATACTGTCAGTGTAGTGTGTCTAAGTGATGTCCACAAAGTGTTTTGTTAAGTGATGGTGGATGCAGAATTTTTCAAACCGAGTTACACCACAGTGCAATCCAACTGAAACGCCGGCCAGTAAGTAGTTCGATATCTATTTTCTATGCAAATGAATCGCCGATATTTATGTGCGCTTATACTTTAGAAATACTATATATACCAAATGGGATTGGATGGATTTTGTTTTCGTTATGTTTTACAATTGTCACATGTCACACGACAAGGTTTGTAAAAAAAGGTTGATAATTTACCGGGACAATGTACATGCAAAGCTGTTGAATGTTGCTTAGTTCATTATTTTTTTTCCAAACTTTTTTTTTCAACAAACTCAATTAATTATTTGGACTTAAACAAAATAAATAGTTTACAAAAAATAAAATCAGGGATTTCGAAGTAATCATAAAGTCCAACAATTACTTGTAATAACGATGTAGGTATGGGTGGCAACCCGTTTACTTAGGCGTTTCTTCAAACTGGTTCACATCTATCTAACGTATCTAATATCCATTTGCCACGAGATGCATCTAAGCCCTGGTTTATGAATATATAAATGTTGAGAAAATGAACAATAACATATGTACATGTGGTTTGAAATGCGAAATCATTTTATTTATTTTTCATTCTTGTAAAGTCTAGCCGGATGTATGTGTTTATATAAAATATATATTCATACTTATATAGGCTCAAAACAACAAATTGTAAGTAAAGTTTTTGTGTTAGATAGATAGATAGATAGATACACTTTATTGCACAGAAAAATTTACAGAAATTGGTTTTACAGACATATTTAAGTACAATATAGGCGGTCTTATTGCTTTGTTTTTGTGTTATATTTTCCTTGAAAAACCAGTGTCAAATAATTTGTATTCTTTCTTGTACTAATAAAATCCTATCTTATTTTATTAAGACATTTTACAATAGCCAATTGTGTTGATATGATTTGTACGACGTCCAAATAATGTTTTTTTAGACATACATTTCAACAGATTTTATGATAAATGACAGCTGAATTGGCTATAAGCATATGTGATGGTAAACGGGTTTTACCTTTACCATAAAATGCAATAGATTTTAATTTAATTTATGTTAATTGGAGAAAAATTGTTTTCAATGCATCTTCTAACCAAAACAAGTTAATCTGATATAAAGTGTATTCATTCAAATTTAGAATGTTGCAGCTATTAACATACAATAATACAAGTTTCTGATGTTTTTACCAGAACAATCTTAATATATACTTTAGTCACAAAACCAACAAATGTTATGGGAGGACCTCTATTTATTTATGCCTTTTCATTATATAATATATAGTGAGAATAAATATTCTCCAAATATGATGACATCAATATAATTTCGTTTCACCAAGGAGGAATGCCTGCATTTAGGAGTAGATTTCTTACTGAAATTAAATGATGTGAGGTAATTTTAAACTAGAGTTTGTGTAACATCACTGGAACGATTTCGCGTTCGCGTTGAATGTGTGACGGATTTTGAGCAGAATCACTAGCTTGAATACTTCGTATTTAGTTTAAAACTGACTGTGTTCTTCGTTTTGTCTTGTGGACGTGTTAGTTTTATGAGTAAGGCTAGACGTTGAGCGTAAACTGTGTAAACTAGTTGTTACAAACACAATAATTACACCAAAACAGTGGTTTGTGTATTAAGGTTGTTATTTTTACTGATAATGAGTTGTCCTGGGTTCATAATAATATGAACGAAAATATTAATACATTACTATTAAAATGTTCCTAATATACTTTCATAGTATTTTGAACTTACGAAGAAAAGATAGAAAGGGTGACCTAGCAAAAAAATGATTGCTACAAAACATTTAACACTCCACAAGACTAAATGTCATTTGTATTAATTATAGACAATTGAGGATTTGTACGCTTAGCAACATAAGTGTCTATGAGTTTTTAACATGACGAGAATGACCAAAAATCGTAGTTTTACATCTGTTTTCAATGGCCAATTTCTAGTAAAAAGTTTAGAAGGTGTAGCCGGTTTAATGTAGTCCACATTAACCTTATATTAACAAATAAGTTGGTATTGGTTAGTACTCTATACCATAGTTATCAGCCCTGGAATCAATTTGACTCAGTTTGTTGTAAATTTGTGTCATTGATAAACTTATCGTAAGTTACTAATAAAAACTGGTTACGGTTTCGATTCCATTAGCCTATTTTAATATTTTAAGTGTCTCATAGAAAAATGGTTGTGGAATAGAAATTGTTTAGAATGTATTCTTTAATTTTTTGTTGATTGGTTACTTTTATCTATCCTTTATTTTCCTATATGAAATGGACTCGTGTAGTAGACTTTAGCGTTAATCGTTGAAGTGAACACTTTTGTTGCCGATCGTACAATATGAGTGCCTGAGCGCAAACGATATAGCATCGTGTAATTGTATATGTATTTGAGTTTTTCCGTTTTTCTTTTTGTACAAGAACGTTTTTTATGTATTTGTTATTATTATAAATATTGCTACGCACCAGATTAGCATTTAATAATGTGACATCACTCTAGGGGAGCTCTCGAATTAATCCGTAAAATGTAATTGGTACTTTGTGAGGGATATTATGTAAATTATATTTGAGAAAGCAATTACTAAGCTTATGAAGACAAAGCTATGAATGATGTTTTACTTTACGAAAAAATGTATAGTATACAACCTGTAACGGAAAGGGGGTAACAATGTAAAGTAGGTGGATACTATACCTTGTATAGATTCTATATACGAAATCCCGAGTTAAAATAAACACTTTATTGATTTAAGAAATAAAAAATGATTAACTATAATGACTGACTAAAACGTAAACAAACGCATCACAACACTATTGAGGTCAGCGACCCCAAATCACGTTATCACTTCACGACAATCACTGCGATCCTGAATTTCTCCACCTCCTTCCTCGACATGCGCGCCTAGTACTTTCTTAGAAGATGCGCGAACATTATGCAACATTTGTGGTGTCACTGTACAGAACGCGGCCTTGATGCTTTCTATCATCTCTTCCCTTGACGAGCATGCTACAGCGTACACCTTCCTTTTAAATTAGTCCCACAAGAAGAAGTCCAACGGAGTGAGGTCTGGTGACCGAGCTGGCCATGTGATACGACCTCCTCGCCCAATCCACAGATGGAAACGAGCGTTTTGATGGTTTCGTAAATCTCTTTCTCTAGCTCTCGGTCAGCCATCACGCTGCCGTCGGTTGCTCCGACACAGAGAATCATCTCGAATATTCTTGATTGCTCAAAGACATCACGAAATATCACTAGGCTATCCGTAGTAAGTAGGTAATCCAGAAAGGCAAAAACACAAGATGTTGTCACGGCGACGACAACTCAATGACTTAACTGAATTGTCAAAATGAGAAACGCTAAACCAACAAATTTCAGATGTGATTCAGTAAACACTAAAAGATGAACCACCATTGTGATATTTAAATTAATAGCATAATAGGTAGGTACATCCAAGTCTTTCGACGATTCCAACAATACTGTGATAGTGTTGTGCAAGCGTGACTTAGTCAAAATTTTGACTTGTATTTGACTGATATTTCAAAAAAAAAATATTGAATCAATAAATGCGTGTACACAGCTCCAAATGGTCCCATACAGTTTGTAACCGTTAACTGCTTTGGTATTTTTGATATTGTTATACCCTTTCCGTTACACGTTGTATAGTACCAAAATAATAGGAATGTTGAAACATTCAACAGTTTAAATAGCCGACTGCTACACAGGCTTTGCATATTGTGAACAATGGAGTTGTTGAGCTGAGTGATAGTGACTTTGTAATGTCGAAAGATGGATTGTTCGTAAATAATCTTGTCGTCTCAAGTTCCTAAATCATACATCTTATGCCTACACGTAGACAGATTCGTCTGCAGATGGCATCGCCAATCACCCCCGCTACACGTTGGCGGACGCTTTGCTCGTCTGCCGATATCAAATACCTAAAAGGAGAGAGGCAAATCACACCCTTTATAAGTAGGCGGACGCGCCCGCCGATGCCATCTGCATACGAATCTGTCTACATTTAGAGGTGGCATTACTGGACCGCCAATATTCCTATAATGCCAAGATTCAATGGCTACGTCTACTTTCAGCGTTTCTATATATCACGATTTATCTTGAACTAAATTTAAACCATTGTTCTGCCGCTATATTTTGTTCGAAATTGTCAGATTGACGTTTGATACTTATTTTAGGACAAATAGTGATTTTAACAAATTCTGTCACTCAACTAAAGCTAAATGGAATCAGATGTGAAAATTATGTTTAAAACATTGTGTTCTAAACATTTCTCAACAAGGCTACAAGTTTATATTGTTTTCATAAAAATTCATATTGTACCTTGAGGTGTTTTTGTACCTTGAGGTAATTTTTGTACCCTAGAGTGACGACTATCGAAACCTATCGCGAAGCGTTATTGTATGATTGTAGATAGAAAATGGCGAGCTGTATATAGGGCCTGTTGTTAAAATGTTTATTTTTAATAGAGTTATGTTAATAAATCAACTTGGTGTTTTATTTTTTGATCTACACTGTCCTTTGGAAAATATAGGAGCACAAGAATTTTCTTTTTAATTGGTAATTTTACCTACTAATCAAAATGTACATAATAAATGTTTTAGTATGTTTACCAAGCGATTTGTAGCTCACAAAATGGAAACTCTTTTACGTTCTAGCTAGAGCGACTTTTTGTAACCGGTGGGCGTTAAAGTATTGAATTATAAGTTCCATAAAAATAATCGGTCAGCGATTTGTCGCTCGTGGACGAGAGCCCTACTGTTATTTTGGTTGGAATGGGATTTTTTTCTTAGACAAAGCAAACACAAATTTAATTTAAAAATAACGTAAGTTTATTACATGTAATGAAATAAAAATAGAATATAAATTTATTCTGTTACATGTATTTAACTGTTTGGAGCGAACTCCGCTTATCAATTTGGTAAACTATCATTATCTCGATTGTGGTTATTCGATTATTTAGACTCTTGGATAATCGAATGGACTTTCTTTAGTATTAGGATTCCATAGCGAGTCTTCAAACCGCCTTCCATAAACTGATTCGATTTCAAAGTCTGAACAATCGTATACCCACTACACCTTAAATCCGAAGACTATCGTGACGTCATTAAAATGTCAATGAATAAAAATCGAAACTACACCGTTTCACTCGAATAACACGTCACGAAAGTCGGGCAGAGATTTGTTAATGTACCTACCAATTTGGCATAAGTGCGTGTACACTATACTGTGATTTAAAAGCACTTTACAAACTACAGTACAAATCATTTGCACATGTTTCCATATTGCTGTTTACCGATACTGCTAAAGAGTTAGCAAAATTACACCCAGCTGTTTTTTTATCGACAATACTCATTCAAACCAAAAATAACAATATTGAACAAACTAATATTGGTAATATATGTTACCCAGGTGGAGGTACGTTACCAAAACGTCTGCCTTAACCGATTTACACTAGACATCGACACCACAGCATAATTTAAATCTAACGAATCTTGTTAAGTTGGGTACACACAATTCTCGAATCGAAAACCGTCGACCAACGTGGCTAACTAAAATTTTATATGTTACCTCCTTATACCAAAATATATTATTATGGCTTGAGTTCTTCAAAGATACATAATATAATATTAATATTCTTCGTGTTTATATCTATTTTAAACCTACGCTTATTTATTAAATACGTTTGCAACACTTTAAGTTCGCAACGTGTCCATTTTAGAGATCTATATCGTATTTTGTGATGTTCTCTTTGGATTAGATTGTTATGTAGTGAAAAACCAAAGTATTTTTATAAAACTCACGACAAACCGTTTATATGTATTTACTAGTGATGTGAAATAAAATTAATCGACCATTATATTTGAGCATTTCGTTACGATTAATAATCTTTGCCATGACAAGAATTAAGTTGACTTAGAATGATGTTGGCTGTACTTTTAATTTGTCACATTTTCAAAAAGAACACCACAAATACGGCCAAACAGCAAACATCGGCAGGATAAACGTCAACGCTAGTCACCAAGATTAAGAATGAAATGCTAGTATTTGGTGTAAGCGGACATGCCCAAAAGGATAGCATACAACACCGTCAGCGAAGACAAACGAATGCTAGCTTCCACTAGAACAACCAGACTCGAATATTTAATGAATCAATGATTAAGAAGCTGTTACACAATACCGCGAAGTCAAAGTGTTTATTATTTTGGTGGCTTAATGAAAATATATTATTGGAGATAAATATGGAAATACACCACTAACAGTGAATGCGCATTAAAAGCTGTTAATGCGAACCAATTACTTATGCTGGATTTACTCTTGTTTACTTTTAAGTTTACTCGCACTAGTGGAAACATAGCTTTTCAAACTAGTTAGTGAAAGAATAATATTATCGATATCGACATTTGGCATCAAATACTGTCACTAACGTAACAATCTCATAAAATTAACACCTGACATGAAAACCAGTTTCAATATCAAACAACATCTAATCAAACAGGAGCCATTTGCCGGGTGTATCCCAGTTGTCCCCTCTGGCGTTTGTCCCCTTGAGGGACAACTGGGATTTTTTTATAAAGATCTCCCAGTTGTCCCCCGTCTCACCGATGGAGGGGACAATTGGGACTTAATTTTTTAAATATCGGGTGTATCCCAGTTGTCCCCTCTGGCGTTTGTCCCCTTGAGTATTGGTGACCTGCTCGAAGTAAAACAGTTCCATGTTGCCTTTTGATAAACACTAATGAATCTGAACCCGAACTACATGAAGCACTTGCTATTGACATTGTTAGGAATGCACTGATAAGAAATGGAAAATTCCTTAATGCTTTGCTGTCGTGCAACGACCGAGCCGATCAAACATAGTACCTAGCTATATACAAATAAAGTTCATTTTTGCATGTACTATTCCAAGCAAAAACACCCCCTCCAGAAATTCCCTCAAGAAATCCGCCATGGAAAAATGACATTTACGTTCCATGGCATTATGAGCGATCGTGGTAAAATCACGTTGCACCGACAAACTGAGTTGTTTACTTTTAAGTTTACATGTGCGAAAGGGATAGAAACAATACTTTTATAATGGCGGGAGGCGTCATCTTGAATTAAGCTACTTTATGTTTCTATTTTATTTACCGAAATATTTGTTTTTAACTTCTGAGTGAAGTCGGGGGTGTAAAATATAGTTCTTTAATATAAAGAGCCCAGTTTAAAGGTAAGGTAGTTGTTAATTTTACCTATACTTAAAAGTTTATTTTACCCGAGTATAGTTAAATGAAAACATTGTTGTACTCGTTATATTTTACATAAAATAATAAACTATACCTAATATCATGATTTTTCCCTTAATTAACTATTCCTGTTCCTCATTAGACACTCTTCGTCATAATCCGAGCCAGTGGTATATGAAATCTAAAAAGTGCTATATTATTTGTCACTTCTAGCAAAATTATACGGCGACATCTCAAGTGAGGGAGATTGGGACGTCTAAAAATTAAAGTCCCAGTTGTCCCCCTTGTCGCAGGGTAGAGGGGACAACTGGGAGACATTTATAAAAAAATCCCAGTTGTCCCTCAAGGGGACAACGCCAGAGGGGACAACTGGGATACACCCCATTTGCCGTATTCTCAAAATGTATGACTTTTAGAAAATTAACACATAATTAAAGTTTTTATTAATTTTACTTCATTAAAATATGACAATGCAACCCTAATGATATGCATAAACCGAAACATGTACACATTCCAATAGATTAGGTACTACAGCTTCGATAATTTTTTTTGAAATAAAATAAAAAAAATAACATTGACAATTTTATCAAATACACGTCATAATAAAGCACATTTTAACTTAAAAACAAAATTAGAAAAAAAATCGATATACAGGCTGATTACTATTTCAACAAAAATAATACGATTTTTTTTATTATACAGACGGTGTTGGTTGCTCAAGTAATTAAATTGCGCTAAAAAAACATCAAAAGTGACCAGACTCGGCGTTATACTAAGTACAGAGGCTAGACTTCAGATTTACTCATTCTTTTCAAATATTAATTTACTTATACAAAACAAGACCGCAACCTAACAACTAATATGCAATTTTCAACATAGTATCCTGTTCCCCATATATTTTTCTCACGATATTGATAAGTATGTCTATTATAAACATTAAAATCTAAATCTCCAAGTCTTAGCGTATGAACTTTAAAGCATATTAAAAAGAGACAACACGTCATTTCCTCAATAGTCAACCGGAAGAGACATTTTTGTAGATAAGCTAGTTGAACTATTTATGAATGTTATCTACTTCCGTTTTCTATTACATTCGAGATACTTTTTTTGCACGTATAGTGATCAAAATATTTGGCAAAAAAAAATCTTATATTTACGTTAGAGGATATAATTCTTAACCCTGCTATTAAAAGTTGTGATATCTTGCCATCTCTCGAAATAACAGTAATTTAATATATGTAATAACTAATATTTTTCAACATACATAGGTACGGCCTTGGTTTTAAGAAAAAGAACATTACACAGTCATTATTATAATAACAAAGCACACGAAGTGTCAAAGTGGCTAAATAATAGTCTACATAAACATTTAAGTGTTGCCAATTTAAAAGAAAAAACCATAGACACATCATAGATCATAGACAAAACACAATTGAACATGACACATTATTTGTTTAAAAAATAACACTATTTATCATATTTATGATAAGCGCACACAGAGGGGAAAATATATTAAGAGGATCTGACGTAATTATATAACATTAAACGGGGTTATTCGCATTCATAATACTACGAAATTGATCCATCCACATCAAGAGATATATGAATAGAGTTTAAACGGATGTAAATGTACCCTCAAATAATGTAAACCTGCCAAAAAAGAAATCGCCCGATAATTAATATTTTCCCTCTGTGTAAGCTTAAAAAAAAACACTATTTAATAATAAAAAATAATTAAATACCTATGAGATATAAAGTGATGACTGTTGCCCGTTCATCGGACTCATTACAGATTTATCTGGATTTATGCTATTGGGACAGTTAAAGATATTTACAAAATGCTACCTCGCTTGCTCGCGCCGTTTACACCGTTGCACAGATAATAAAAATAGCTTTAAAAAACCATGAGTATATCGGCTCCGCCAGCCACCGTTAGAATGCTCTGAATGTTACAAATTACTAATGTAATCGATTAGTAATATTTCAATTAATCGTAATACGAACACAATCTTAATGTTTTAGTTTTGTTTCTGTTACTTGTGTATATTATGTATTGTTAAGTATTGTACTAAGACAAACAATTTGAACATTCTAACTCACGCTGGTGGGCAATGTTAGCGTTTATTAATGTCTAACGTTAAATATTTCGTACATTTATTAGTAAACATAGCCTAATTATCTCATTCCGTCGCATCCCAAGCCAAACTATCACTACTGAAGTTAATTTCGAATCGTGAACACCATTTTTTTCTCTATTAATATTGCTGCTAACCCTAAGCGTAAAACACTAACGATCAAAGACAAGCCAAAGACAATCCTATTATTTTTTTGCCAACACTTTCCAACACACCGAATACTAATTAATTTTAAAACACGAATTTTAAAAGTGATTATCTCATAATCATATACGATTTTTTTTACTTTTTCTTCAATAATGTTAAGCGTATCTTAGTCGTGGACTGCCTAAGTTCATACTGAGCATATACTCTGCTAACAAGTATTCTAAAATTGGCAATAGTGGTCCATAAATATAATCTGATTTTAGATCAAGCCTTTCCCACACGTACCTAATATTTTTTTTTTCATAACATAATTAAACAAAACAAATGATGATGACTATAGCTCATAAAAAATCTGCTAGATGGTAATACGTGGGCGTGAGGTACCTACAATGTGACATGTTTTTTATTGGTCTCTGTCCCGCGTTTACAAACAACGCAGTGATTCCGCCAATGGCAAGTGTTTAGAGAGACACGTCAAAAATGAGACTGCGCGGTGTAGGTACTCAAGTATTTAACTGACATATGATTGTAAATCACCAATCACGTAGCAGTTGGACCTCATGCCCACGTGTGCCATCTAGCGGACTTTTCATGCGCGATAGTCCATAATTAATAAATATGATAATGCTTTCTATGTACATCTGTTATTGACTTTAACTTCTCGTCATTAGGTTTTGTATAAACAATTTTGATCAATCATGGAACAATTAACAAAACAATGCTCAGATGCGCAATTAATTTGTGAAATGTATCAATAAATTTTCCTACAGAAGGGCTAAGGCCTCCCATCATTGAAATCAAGCCATAGTTTTTTTTAAATTACCAACATTTTTACAAATGCGGATTGTAATATGAAATTAACTTGTGCAACTCATTTAAATATACAAGAATGTATGTTATTTGAAAATTAAATAACTTCAGGAAATGTTAGGCCCTTGGCACACGTGTCGTAAATCATATTTGTTACGATGCAACGCGATGGAGACCTGTCTTACGATTCGCTGCAACAATCGCTTCGTGCGCGGACTTATTTAAGCATTACGTACTCTTATCGTCTTATTGCATTCGTCATACGGTCGGTCGGCTCAGCGTTGTCACGCCAAACTCCATAAACCGACTTTACAGACAGAGGATAAAAAAAAACACGTGTTCACGTTTCAAAAACTCTAAAAGAAAAATAAAAACCAATCAGCGGTTTCTCAGAAGTTAGTAACTACGTGTGAAAAAGGCTTTTTGAATAACATTTCCGCAGGCAGCCAACACGACGTCATGTGACAGATCACAAAGAGTGGCTTGTGTACACGCCTTTAAGTCAGTCTGTTGTCTATGATTGCACTGAACTCAGTACATTAATGGTTTTGAAAAAAAAACTGAGAACTTTTACCTTAAAATGGCGTTGCTTTAACACTTTATCGAAACCACAGACAAAAATGTGGGTTTATCGAGCCAGTATAATCCACTCATACACAACACGCAAATGTAACATGCGCTACTCTATGGTTGGTAAATTTTGACATGGACAAGCTTAATCGATTTATCCACATTAATGGTATGATATCAATGTCATAAAAGATGATTTTATGATACATCTGCCATATTGTTTTTTTTTCAAATTATTTTTTAAATACTTCAAACCTGTTTAAAGGCAGTGTATTGATAGGTTAAATTGTGACATCATTATGTGGTATCTTCAAAGAAAAATTATGTAGGAATCGTATTTTTGGCAGAAATTCAAAACTGTCTCATTTGACGAGACAATCAACACAACAACCCTATTGATAAGATTATCAATGGGGATGAGAAGCATTTGTTATTAGAAATTTAAACTGTTTGGTCATGAATATGTGTCCATAGTAACTTAGATATTGGTTTAACGAACAGCTCTACACTTGTCACAATTCCTTTAGATATTATTAGAAACTTTGATAACAGTAACGGTTTTATTTTGAATATTTTATAATTTCATATAAAGTATCAAAACTTTATAATTTCCCTGACTTGACGTTTCACGTCAAAATTACCAACCACAGAGTAGTTGTGTCCGATGGATCTATTTAGCTCGATAATCGCTTTTATTCACCTTTAGCCGCTAATGCAACCTAGGCTTTAAAGCAATGTTCGTACAACGCCATCTATCGGCACGGAATCGTGAACTAAAGACAACCATATAACTCATCGCTTCCCAACATATTTCGACAACGGACCCCTTTTAATAGGCTTTTATAGTATTAATACAATGTGTTGTTTTATAAACACATTCAGAATGTAGGATTCAGACTCTTCTAGCATTATTTAGGGAGAAAAAGAACAAAGTAGATGGCAGTACGGGACGTAGGGTCCACTGCATTGCGATTGGTGCTTTGATGCTTTATTAAAAGGTTTTAATAATTGTATTTCTAATTTTATGACAAAATAACCACTAATCTCAATCAAATTCTCCCTTCCTATTAAATAATAAACGCGAAAGTTTTGTATTTGTTAAAACGACTGAAGGGATTTAGTTAAAATGTAGTAGAATGATTGATCGGACACTGGATTAATATGAATACTTTTTATCTCGAAAAATAGCGAACAAAGTTACAGTTAGTTTACCATAATTGCGTTATTGCGAAGTAGCAAGTTTACGTTTTTAATGAAATATGTATTTAAATGCTGTTACATGTGTGTCTCATGTCACGTCACACCAAAATGACCAATCACAGCACTTGGACCGTACGCCATATTCTACCATAGGTAGGTACTATGGGTGAGTAAATGTGTCTTTTGAACATCAATATAGGCATCTTCAGTATTTTTTGCAATAAATTAACTTTTAATTTTTAGTTGTTAATCTATTCCAAATTTTCCAAACGGAACGCATAGTTTAAAAATTCAGTATTTCCAGAGAATATTCGTTGCGACCTGACGCAACAAAAAAGTTGGCCTACCGGTGGAGACTCGGCTTAAGTCACAAGTTCCCAAACTGTGCGACGAGGTCCGAATCCAACTTGGGGGCTAAACATCGCCACTAGCATGCGCCACAAATTTCTCGCAAGAGACGACAAAAATTCCGCTCCGTTGATTGGCTGACAGCACGCCGCACACACTTTTAGCCAATCAACAGCTGACGCATCGATTTTGACATTTCGCACATCTAGATCTAAAGGGAGCTAACTCAAAAATTGCAGTTTTTGAGTTATACACACTATCGAATTTCTTAAATCAGTAGCTATCGACCAAATAATTTCAATAACTTTCCTATTTTAGCTTCATTAGTACACCATAAATCAATTCAGGAAATTCCTACGGTACTCAGGGACTCGGCAATTCGTTTTTCGCCTGTCCTGAAAAAAGTACTTTTTTGAGTTGACTCTGTTTAGATCTAGAGGTGCGATTTGTTAATAGCGCGACAAAATTAAATCGCGCGGCGCATGCTAAGCGGCCATGAGTGGTGAACTTAAAAAATACCCTGGCCCGGCCAATCGGATCGCGAGCAAGCGTTCCTAGCGTACGTGCGTTATAACTCCATATCCTGCGCCTCGTCATCGCTGAAGTCGCTCATTGAGCTCTCTGTATCGCTGTTTGCTGTCCCGTTGGAGGGCTTGGAAGAGGAGGAGGTGGGAGCGGCCCCCCCCATACCTGTTATCGCGTCCTTCTCTAAGAGCGCCTCCTCGGTCGCGAATCTCCGGACGTAGTCTGGAATCGAGAACCGATTTATGTAGATTTAAAGAAGCCGTGAAGCGAGCGGGTCGGAGTCTGATGTCCTGGGTTCGATCCCCGTCGGGTTAAAATGAAAATCCATCAAATTTTTTTCTCGGGTCTGGGTGTTGTGGTATTGTCGTTGTTTCTGATTTATATAACACAAGTGCTTTGGCTACCACACCATTTACCACAGAATCAGAGCAATGTACGTGATGTTGCCCAATATTTATTGTAACGCCCTCACTACAGAGCGACACATGTAGTGAACGAAAAAAACATGGAAGATTAGGCCCACAAAAAGACAGGGTTCGTTAGTTACGTCATTTAATAGAATGAATAGAAAAAAGCGCTGTAATTGGTCCGCGCCTGTGACTCGTTGCCTTCTTGGAAACGGTAAGTGCATCGTCGCTAGCTTACTTTTTTTAAACCACGCCCACCGTGCCTTACTTTTCGTGGAGCCTTTTCAATCGTTAGAAACGCTTATATGTATATTTTTTTCATTCACTGATCACGTCAGAATGTTAACTTTTACTCCATGTGCCATGCAATAAAGATTTTAATTGAATTGAAACGCCAGTTTTTTTTATATCGTCATGTTCCTCACCTGATACCTTCTTCTTGTACTCCTCGGGTTTGTGCAGGTACATTGCGGCGGCGTCGCCGTTGAGCGGGTCGATCGGGTTCGGGTATGTGAGCAGCTGCGGCAGGAACGACTCGAATATGTTCGACAGGTCTGCGAACCAACGAGTCGAGTTATACGCTACGAACTCTGAATCCGTACCAACGAGTCGAGTTATACACTACGAACTCTGAATCCGTACCAACGAGTCGAGTTATACACTTCAAACTCTGATTACGTACCAACTAAACTATGCAGTGTATAGAAGAAAATGATTTGAAATAGCCAGCAAGCTCTCATATTTTTATTAGCAACTAACGCACCCGACAGACTTCGTCCTGTCAAAAAGATTTGGAATGTGGCTTGACTCTAAATTTTAGTTAGAAAACGTTTGTACTGGAAAGAGAAAGGGCTGTCTTTACAGTTTTCCCGACAATTATTCGATTTTTTCTCGTCGTAAAAACCATCCTTGTACTTCAAAGAACATTAAAAAAAAGAATTGTCAAAATTGGTCCAACGATTGTCGAGTTATGCGCTTACCAACACATTTTGCGATTCATTTTTATATAATAGAAGTTATGACTTACCATAAAGTGCAGTCCACGCCTGATTGATGACGTCGAGGCAGACGGTGCCAGAGACCTCGTCGATGTTGGGGTGATACACCTTGTTCATAAACCCTATAGACGGCGACTTGAACGGGTAGTGGTCCGGCAAGTGCACTCGAACACGCCACACACCACCCTCGTACGGAGCTGGAGGCAATCGAAGGTATTACATAGAGGTCAAGTTTAAAATGTTCTCATTGAATTGGTTATTCATATTATTTATTGCACTGCATAAGTAGAGGTAGCGCATAGCGATTCATCGCTCGAACTGGAGCAGGCCGTTTGGTGAAATATCTCCACCTTATGCCTCTTCAGATGGCATCGGCGGATGTGTCCGCCGTCTTGTAGAGGGTAATTTGCTCGTCTGCCAATATCAAATACTTACCACAGACGAGCAAATCACATGCTCTACAAGTCGGCAGGCGCGTCCGCCAATGCCATCTGCAGACGAATCCGACTACGTGTAGAGGAGGCATTACAGAGCTCCTGGGGTGGTGCTACAGCAGGGATGAAGTCTTCAAGATAAGGGTGACAAGTCCTTTATTATGCTGTACTTGTCGCCCTTAAGCTAGAACCTCATTATCACTTAACATCAGGTGGTATGAGGTCAATCTTTTAGTGCAGTATTAAAAAGGAGGTGTTACTTATGTAGTTACTTAGAACTAAAAGTACATTTTTTTTAATCTTAACATTGGTGCCAAGACCAGATGGCAGTATGAGGATTAGGAATAATACCGCAATTGAAGAGCTTGTGACTAACATGATTGGGGAGGCTAAGGCTCAGACTCCGATGGGTTGGCCATTTAGAGAGAATGGAAGCTTCAAGGAAGCCTATATGGGCCGCAGAAGAAATTTGGTGGTACTTATATTGAAAAATGGCACGGTCAAAAACACGTCAAGGTAAACACTGTCAGTGCGATTTTAGTTCTTATGCGTACGGCATAAGGTCGGTTCAAAGCGTGTCCGACGTGCTTTCGATCGTACTACTCGTTTGTAATTTTCTGATCGCTGTATAATCGAGATACTATACTTACTGCCGGGAGGTCCAAAGAATTTGACACAGAATTCGTTGAGACCGCCGAGAATGGTGACTTCGTGCTTACTTTCAATACTGGTGATTACGTCAAGGAAACATTAAGATTAATAAAAAATATTCAATGGGTCAAAAAGGTTCACGAGGGTGTTGGCGTACGAAAAATCCTTTTCTTTTTCAAATACAAACGTTTTCTAATTAAAATTTAGACTCGAGCCACATTCGAAATCTTTTTGACAGGACGAAGGCTGTCGGGTCCGCTAGTAATAAATAAATATTGGACAACATCACCATTAATTGGGCAAGATCTGGGGGCCCCAGATTGAGGGCCCCAGGGCATTGCACCCAGCCCCCTAACCACTGAATAAAACAACCCAACGGTAGGACCGCTCCGTAGGTACGTAGGCGTCTGAACCCGAACGCATCGACTAGACGACCAGACGCCGTATCGATCTTCCGTCTGCATTTATACTTACATAATTAATGTCTAGCCATCAAGCAGGACAGAATTTCAACGTACTATATAAAAAACATTGAAATCGTCACTTCGTTAGAACCCTAATTTTTTTTTGATGACTTAAGCATGGCAACATTTGTTTTTTTAAAGATGGTTACCAACCGCCATTTGTAACCGCCAAAAGTATGTTTTGGTAGGCACTTGACCGATTACCGAATCTAATGGCGATCAAACAAAAGATATGAAGAAATATTTCAAATTTACATAAACAGTTTACATAAACGCGTTTTAAGTACCTACATACCTACTTAATAATGTTTACTTTTCTTTATATTTTAATGTCTTCCAATTTAATACCTGTAACATATACTTTTTTAACGTGTAAGAAGTCAAACAGATTAATATAATCAAACCAGTACAAAGAGATCACACTGTAAAGCAAAACAATTTAAATGCGTCTCTAAAATCCAGGAACAAAGTGTAATTTCGCCCAAAGAGTATGGGATTTCGATTTCTACACTGCAATGCCAGACCAGGCAGACACAGGTCAACAACACGTCTAATTGTGTCAGGGGTCACAAACCCAACATGCGGTGAACAGAGGTTAGAGTATGTTTTTATAGATAGATAGCGGTTAGCACTTTCAAATCTAGTCACAGATACTTTACGATGTTAAAATCTACGGAACTGCTAAAATACCAATTAAGGAAGGTCCACAAATAGAAATAAAAAAAACTAAAAAATTCGGAATGTTGATCATGTCGAGAAGAACCGGCAAGAAACTCGACACTTACTCGTTAATAAAATAGGCACACGTCAAATTCGCTACTTCTTATTCCCGTTAACGAATGGACCATAAGTTTTTAATAAAATTTCATTAACAAAATCGGCACAAACAAGGAGATAACTTTTAAACATTATTTATAAATATTATGATGATTACAACGATGAAGAAACAAATGCCATTGATTTGCATTTACATATACATCGATGATGAAGAATAGTCGTCAGTTTTACAAGTTGCATACCTATGTCATGTCATCTACTGAGTCTACTACTGAGGACGTAAGGCCCTACTACGTTTACACGTAACTTTGGCTAACGATGTATACGTCGCTTTTCCTCTTCCCGTGTGAGCCATACGTATAAGAGAGACAGATGTATAGTTGTCCGTAGCTCTGATTCATAGTTCAGAAACAAAATGCGAAAAAAGTAGACAAAAGAAATATAACTTACAAAAGGGAAAAATCACTCGCCTGTGCCACAAAAATTGGGACTTCCGATGATTTCTAAGAAATGAGTCATCAGCATGAAGTCATGTTTTTCACATTATAAAAATTACTTAGAAAGATAGAACATGCATTACATAAACATTAAAACGACCAGCGTAGAGAGCAAATCGTGTGTTAATTAACTTTTCGCATCAAATACAAATTAAAATAATAAATAAAATCATCAATTTAAAATGTCTTCTGAATCATGTTTCTACAGCAGTGGCTCTAAAAAATATTTTTTTCCAACAAAATTGTCACGTGGTATGGAGTGTATCTCCTGTAGGCCTAAACTGTTTTATGACCTAAATACGTCAATTTTCACACGAGATGATGATATTTTTAAAGGCTGATAACATACTACACTCGAATTCAGACAACCGGCAGTTGACAAAATGAATTCAATAGATTTTGACATCAGATTTAAAAGAGTGAGAGGTGGCGAGATTTGTTGCCGACATCTAAATTGCTCTTAGGTAGCGCAACAATTAATATGTATGGAAGCGCCAATCTAACTCACTATGCAACGAGTTGCGCTACAAAAACCAAATTCCTTTACTATTTCCATTTTAAAACTGAAAATCGATTTGGTGTCTGTCTCGGTAGCTTAAAGCCAGTGGCTTATATTATAATAAAATAGGGGCCTTAATCCTTGGTCCGCGAACCGCTGAGAGGTCCTCGAAAGCAATCGCTACTCTCGTCTTCCCCCTAAGAGATCCCCACACGAAACATATATACACAAAGTATTTATTTTTCGTTTTTGTTAAGGGAGTCCACCATGCAAAAAGGTTGAGCAGCCCTGATCAACCAGAACTTACAAAACAAAATGGCTAATCCCTCTGTTTTACCCTATCTTCCGCATCTATAGCCTTTACTATAAAATTATATAACTAAATGCTCTTTCTTTATTCATCACCGAAAACCTAAAATATTATCTATAAAATTTGATATGAGGATTTTCTACACCCTGAACCTTAAGACATAGAATTATTCAAAACTAAAAAATAAAATCCTAAATAAATAGAATAACTAGTTGGCCAAAACCAGTTTCCAATTATTTCATAGAGTAATCACGTTTGTTACCTTTCTACCCCGTTAAAGTCCTACATCTCATGAACTAAGCACTGAATGTTTTAAAAATCCTTTACCTATCAAAAACTGCATACTTCTAAAGTGACAAAAAAAATCCCACAAGGATGAAGCTACTGGAAAAGCTAGTTTTAATTAAACCTACTTTGAAATAGAACATAGGCTTGGATTCAATTTAAATTACCACTATAGTTAGTCCCTCTGTCCATTATCAGTGTACCTATGTGTATAATAGAATATGCAAAATAAAATTGTTATCTTTCTAATTACAAAACAAGAAGTTGGCTAATGTAATCTATTGCTTAATGGTACTTACTAAATCAACTCATTAAATTTCACATTAACAATGTAATGATTATAATTACAAAATAGTTTTTAGGCCATTGGACTCAATAATTTAGGACTTTCAAAATAATCAAGGTTTTATTAACACTATTAATGCATGAAAAACATTATGATTTTTAGCTAATTTGCCTTTTCAGGAACTAAAGAAATCTGAATTTTAAAAAGTGTCTAACTTTTCAAAACGAAACTAAAAGGTTTATAATTATCAGGTTTCGGCTTTGAACAAAGATTGATAAAGAATATTACGAGAAACAAAAGCTGCAATGGAAAATAGATAACCTATGTGAAAAAATATACTAGGTAAAGTATGTTTTGTCCTGAGTTGTAAAAATCGAGTTGTATTAATAATATTATTTTTCTACCTTAAATCTAGACTAGAACTTGTACTGAAACAATGTATCAGTCAAGTCTTCAAAGTTTTAGAGAGCAGACAAAACAGATGTGTCAATTGTGAATTATAATTCATTGGAAATAAATTGCATCCATAAATAAATAAGATTGGTTAAAATATGTGCTGTTTAATAATAATAGGAGGTAACTGTGTGCAAGGCCTTACAATCTAAGAATTTATTATCTGATAAAGCTGTTACTTTTAAAACAGCATAGATAAAATTGTTGTATGGCTGGCCAACTGGGTCACTAAACACACATCAAAATAAATTAAAAAAATATAACATTTTGAAGGTTTTTTCTTTTTTAGCTAGAGCTGGTATATGCTATTTTAAAAAATGGTATGACTCTATTACCAGTAAAATTACTACTTTTTAGTTCTAAATATTCAAATGATTAGTACAAAGGCTGCATGGGTTTAGAGTAAACAAACCTTTATATGCAATTTTTTAATTTTGGTTTATTACAAATTTTTAAGTCATGGTATTTTTTATTAAGTAGTGTCAAATTATCGAAATAATCAGGAGAACAACGAACTTCCAGCTGACCTAAAGAAATTAATTTTATTTTTGTTTTGAAATAACTTTAAATTTGTTTTATCTAAAAACTTTATCCATTATTAGGTTTGTTGACATAAATGTCAATTATTCCATAAGAAAATTACATAAAGCCTCATAATCGTAATTGAATGGATGCACAATTGTCCACAATTATCACTAATTAAGTATCAAGCAATAGATAGTCCTTCACAGTCGTGCAACACATACAGAAAAAATACGCAATTTGGACCATGGCCTAGATACGAATTACGAAATATTAGTCTCGTAGAGTACACGGAAGAGCTTCACGCTCAGCATACATTAGGTAGGTAGCTGTTTATCTACGCGATATATATAGATACTCTGGCCAACGGAGACACAAAGAATGCACGCTCCCATCGTCCATATGAAAACCCAAAGGTCTCATGATGTCAAAATTAATTAGCAAAACATTTAAACCAGATCTGTACACCCTAAATGTTAAAAAAATAACACAATATGCTCTCATATCGATTTTAAGAAAGGTCGTGACAATCAGCTGATGGCCCTTTAGCCACTTATTTACATGGTGGCCCTCTAACGCAATACGTTCTTTGTAATGACGATAACAAAGAAAGGATACAGTTTGATGACATCTGTGTCCATGCGACGTTTCCCAGCGCTCGGTGACGACATCTTCGTGATCTATTTCAAATAAATCACAATATCGAGCACGAACACTATCACAAAGTCACACTCGACGCAGCGAGACCAAATTTTTCGTCCACCAGCAGCAGTCAGAAAAATAACATTGTAGAAAAACAATGGACACATACCATAGACTAAAATTTGGAAGGTGATGTGTAATGAAAAAATGTTGCCTTAATTCAAAATACCGTTAAATAACGGTTTCAACAATGCTATTTACGTTATTTTGCAAGTGAGACCATAGCCTAATCCGTAGAGAAGATAGTTCGAGAAGATAATGCGTCAAAAAAATAAAAAGTCTATGTTTGTCTCTGCGTCATCATCAACTCTTCGCGTGTGTGATTCAATGAAATTATTTATAATTCAGTGTTAATTATAGAAAAACTTAAAACTGTTCATCCGAATATCAGTTCGGAAGGTATTCACGTGAAAGTGGCAGTTACTTGGTAACTCTGCAATTACCAAAACATGTGTTTTGATGTGAACATCAATGGTGATAGCTGATGACACCTAGAAAAATACATGTCAACAAATTTTAATTTTCGTCTTGAAAACGTGAGACTGTGTCGGGATCTCGTGAAGTGTGAGGCACTTAGTTCGTTTCTGGTTTGTGTTTATGAGCAGTGTCGTAAGTTGGAAAGACCGGTAGAAAGATGAAGTAAATTAGCTTCCGGTCGTGATGTGATGTGGCCCAGGTGATTACCAGTGCAGTGTGTTCCACCAGGCTGCAGCATGGCGAACCCTGGGATCGGGGTCTCTTTTGACCCCAATGACATGGCCAGGTTAGCACAACAGATTATGTACCTAAATCAGCAGATTAACTAAAAACTATTGTAAATTTACCCAATTAAATTATCGTGCATGTTTGTTGCTAAAATCTTAAATGGAAGTCAAATATCCAAGTTTTTCCTAAACATAATGTAAACACTTACTAAAGTTTTATTAATTTGTTAGGGTTTAAATGAAATATTTCCAGATAGTATCTATTTACCTTAAACTCAACATTCAAATTTAGTCTACCACTAGCTCTAAATAATAATCTCATAGGTAACAGCAGTTAACTCTTGTACAGTAATAAACTAGAGTTTTATGACTGTCCTGGATTCCACAGTGGTTGATGTTTCGTCTAAGAATAAATTAGACATTACATACCAAAACTAGATACAACATTAACTTCCATTGTTCGCGCATACGTAAATGAAGTTCAAAAGAAAGTACTTAAATAGATATAAACATTTTGATACAACCATCTATGTGGTAGATACAACCATCAATGTACCAGCTACAAGTTAATTCATAATTGCAGATCTTTAGCATAGTTCCAACCACTAATATATTGGTATATTTGATTGAACCTCCTACACAAAAATTTAAATATTGGCACTACAGGCAAGGTCAGATTTGGCATGTTTGGCATTAGTAAACAAGACAAGTTTGATTAAATTGAGGATCTCATTTTTAATAGAAAAAAGATATGGCACAACCAATTTAAAGTATTTAGTAGTATAAATAATTAAAGGAAGATGAATTCTGTCTGTTGTCTGTGTGATGTTTTTACTGTAGCTTTAGCTGGAATAAGGATTGAAACATCAACAACACAAAATTTTGCAAAATACCTTGTTTCTTTGCAAGGCATATTTTTGCTCACACAACACACAAGGTTCAGTTTTGCTTGTTCTTCTTTAAGTACTGATATAAGTCCAATTAATGTTACCTACAATACTTTGGCACTTTGGCACACACACACACATACTAGTGATGCAATGCAAATATACATTTTTGGAATGTGAATGCGGATGCGAATATCTGCCGTTGATATTCGCCAATGTGAATATTCACTTTTGAATATGGCGCCACCAAGTTTTGGGTATAGTTAATTAAAAAAATTACAAAAATTAAAACAGTAAGCATTCAGTAGAATTACAAGATCTTCCTAGAAATGTATTACCTAAATTAAATGTGGTTACAAGAGTTGTTTATAAAACGAAACAGTGGGATAACAAATCTGTGAAGTCCTTGGCAGTTGATAAATCAATCGTTGAGATGATTGCATTGGAAGACCTTCCGTTTAGTTTTGTTCAAAGTGTAATCCATGTAAATTAGAAGGCTAAGGTTTTGTGATTAATATTATAAGAAAATTGTATTCCCTTTTAATTTATCTTATTGTTATTGATATTTATATAATTATTTTTCGGATGTAAATATTAGCATATTTTTTCGAATACGAATGTCAAGAAATATGCGAATATTCGCATTCGCGAATATTCGTTACATCACTAACACACACACACATATTCCATTTAACTGCAGACAAAAAAAACAACTCTGACTAGTTACAGATTACTGACTGGATGAAAATAATCGCAACTGAGCGTATGACTCTATTATACATTTGAATAACAGTATGCTAAAAATTAATAACACCTACCAACACTATCAATGTTAAAACATCAATCTAAAAAAGAATACGACCTGTACTAAAGTTTCTTGTTTCTTTTTGTTGACCTACACATTTCCAACTTCCTCAAATGCATTAAATTTGTGATTCTAATTGTATGGAACAAAAACTGTATCCAAAACAAATTGCTTAATTAACCTTGAATGCTTTACTCCTGCAGTAAGGGAAAAATCCTACACTGAAGCATGTGCTTGGGCATTTATTCTTGCTCTTTTACCAAATTGAAAATAATGAACGAAAGAATTAGAAGTAGTTGTGTCCACGACTTCGTGCACATGGCCTTCAGGATTTTGAATTATTTTTTTCTATTGTAAAAGACCTTTTCTAAAATAAAATTAGCCTTAGTTACTCCTTATTACATCTGCTACCTGCCAATAAAAGTCCCGTCAATCAGTCCAGCCATTTCAGAGATTAGCCAGAACAATCAGGCAGACAAAATTTGTAATATAAAAAACCTGCAGGATATATGTACCGTGTATTTGTAGTAAGAAGTGGTTATTTCGATATTACAATAAGACACTCCAATTTTATTTATTTGTATAGATTAATACCACGACTGGCCTGCTGGATCGGCTGTGACAGGCCAATAGTAGGTACTCTCAACCTATGATGCTTCTGAAAAACTATCGGTCGTGTGTTAGCGCACTATGGGTTGCGGGTTCAATCACCGGCCAGAATAAACATTTTTGCAATTAACACTTTGTTTGTTATATAACTGGGTGATTATATGTATTCCAATTTGTCGGAAGGCTAAACTGTTGATGGGCATCGAGATATTTTTCGGGGTTGTGTTAAGCTCCGTTCTCTTTTTTTGGTGCTATTTTTCTCTGAGGTCCCAGGTTCAATACCCGGCCGGGTCAATTTGGAAAACGAATGTTTCTATCTATACGGTTTCGGGTCATTGAAATATTACTGCGGCAATTTTAGTAAACATTTGACGACCTACGTCACCAAGAGGCGAGCAGGCTGCATGTTGTGTCGCGTCTCTGGTTCGATTCCCGGTCGGGTCAATATGGAAAACTTTTTTTTTGTGTATTGGCTTGGCCTGGGTGTTGTGATACGGTCGTTGTTTGTGCTTTAGCTACTAACCACAGAATCAGAGCAATGTATGCGATGTTGTCTTATTTTTATGTATTTTTTATTTTTACTACTTAACTGGGCCCGCGTCTTCGTTCGCCTGGAATACTGTCTTTAGGTAGTATTTTTAATTATTTAGTCTAGTTGTACAAATACAACCTTGATAAGCTTTTTTAGTATTGCAAACACCTTATTACTATGGTAAGAATGTTGCATCACAGTGAAAATTTTCATTAATTCTGACAAACCTCCGTTCCCATTGCAGTAGAGAGTTTTGTAAAATCAGTTCTAAACGTATTAATGTATGTCGAAGCTAACTGCCATATTTCATGTTTGCATTATAGTTTTCTGAGATTTCGTGATAACTAATGAATGCTGTTTCGCTCTTATTTATACCACCATTCCACGACGCCCTCGGTGGTGCTGTGGCTAAGGTAGGCGGCCAAAGCGCGAAAGGTCCCGGGTTCGATTCCCAGTCAGGTCGATTTGAATAACGTACTTTTCTAAATTGACTTGTGTCTGGGTGTGCTGGGATGACGCCCCCAGTTAGTATCCGTCGTCTGGTGCTCATAGTACAAGAAGAAACCTTAGTTTGAGACCAGGTGATTGGTTGGTGTGGTTGTTTTGCGCGTTTATGTTCTGACGTAGTTTCCTCACGTGTTCACAGCTGGTACTTCCGCGAGCTGTCGCGTGCCGAGGCCAACAGTCTGCTGCTGAACGAGACGGAGAGCGGCGTCTTCCTGGTCCGGGACTCGAAGACCATACAGGGCGACTATGTGCTCTGTGTCAGGTACACAAACATATCTATGGCATGTATAGTTTAACTGAATTGCCATGGCGTCTCAATCTTTTTTTTTTGTGCAATAAGCACTTCAGGATGGACCTCATCCTACCTGATGGTAAGTGGGCGTCCATAAATTACGTGTGTACCGGACTGTGCCGTCGGAGGACACCGCGCGGTTTATTATGTAGTTGGAGACGCGGTCGTCCTCCCTGCAAACAATAACGATTACCAAAACAATTATCCTAAAGGTCTCGCCAAATATCACGCAATTTTTTTCCCGATTGAACTGACAGAAAATTAAAAAAACACCTCACGTAATTTATGGACGCCCCCTAAGTGGTAATGGGGTCCTAGCTTAAAGATGACAGCGTAATAATAACTTGTACTGGACTTTTCGCCCTTACCTTGAAGGTTTGACCCTTGCTACTAAACTAGCACCCCCCAGGAGGTCTAGAAACCTCACTCACACGCAGGAACACAACAACATCGAAGTGATTGTTCTTTGGCTGCAGTCTTCTGTAAGGTGGAGGTATTTAGGTGGTAGACCCACTGGTATTTATTTCAAAGTTAACATGCTGATACAACTTGAAGTAAAAGCAAAGTAAAATATTAGTTTATATAATGTCATATTGAAAGGCATTTTGGCAATATAGGGTCCAGGAATATTCACTACGTATGTCAATGCAAGGAAAATGTATGTTTTAATATGAAATGTATCCTAGAAATTTTCATATTACCAAAGTTTGTGGTTTATCCTGGCCTAACAATATCAAATTATTGTATTGTCATCTTTACGTTAATTCTCCACACAAACTGTTCGATAATAATATATGACCACAACAATTGTTTATTTTTTACTAGCTGTGCCTGCGACTTCGTTCGCGTGGACATCCTTTCATGGTCGGTTTTACCCCTTTCTCCCCTAATATTTGAAACAAAAAGTAGTCTATATTTTAATCCAAGTTTCGAGCTATATTTATGCCAAATTTCATATCTCTAACTTCAAAAATAAACATTTTTCCATATAAACTATTAAAGGTGGTATTACCCCCCTCCCCCCCTTATTTTCTAATAAAAAGTAGCCTAATTCCGTTCTTGAGATTCAACGTATACCTATACCAAATTTCATCAAAATCGGTTGAGAGGTTTAAGCAGGAAAGCGTAACAGACAGACAGACAGAGTTACTTTCGCATTTATAATATTAGTAAGGATTTGTTATAAACAAGTACAGCATAATAATAGCTTTTACTAAATTTGTCGCCCTTACCCCTTAAAAGCTTGACCCCTGCTACTAATGTAGCACCCCCAGGAGCTCTGGAAACCTTACTCACACACAGGATCACAACAACACAGAAGTGATGGCTTGACCCCTGCTGCTACTACATTAGTAGGTAAGGACGACAAGTCCAGTAACAGTTTTATTGTGCTGTACTTGTCACCTTTAAGCTAGGGCCTCATTGCCACTTAACATCAGGTGTAATAATCGTCGTTGTGTGCAGGGAGGACGACCGAGTCTCCCACTACATAATAAACCGCGTGGTGTCCTCCGACGGCACGGTCCGGTACCGGATCGGCGACCAGATGTTCGCGGACATGCCGTCTCTGCTCGCGTTCTACCGGCTGCACTACCTGGACACGACGCCGCTGGTGCGCCCGCTGCCGGCGCGAGCTGCGCAGGCGCAGCCGCCGCCCGCGCCTCTCAAGGTGCTCGAGCTGGTCATTGCCAAGTTTGACTTTGATGGCAGTGTGAGTATACACAAAGAGAAACATTTTTATTAATGTAAATTGCATCGGTAATGTTTATGAATTGTATATGTAACCAAATGAAGCTAGCTCCGGTTCGGTATGTCCCGCCCAAAGTCCGCCCACGCAAACGTAAGCCTAGGAACCTTTTAGATCCCGACGACGCCATAACGATTGCCATGGCCGACGCTGAACAGCTCGCGACAGCATACAACAAACCGACCGCTATTCCGTCCTCAACGGCCAGAACGCGCGCCGTTATCGCCACTGGTAGGCTCCATTTTAAGATACTGACACGTACCATGGCGATTTTCTCCCTAAACATATGTTCGATTACCGTCTCCCAACAAGAGCTCGAGCCAAGATGCGAGCCCGTTAATAGGACGCCCTCTGGAAGTTGTTTAAATTTTACTTGAGGATTTAACAAAGAAGGAATGATGACACTCCTAATGCCGAGGCACGCACCAGCTCGACACTATTGCCATTTATGATATATGTAGTTCAATTTGATTTATCCGGCTCAGCTCGGGTATTTGGGGGCATCTCATTATTCTTTGAGTTAAAAAGTAAAAGGAAAATCCGTCATTACAAGATGTTAATTAAGTTTTTGTGATTTGATAAGAGTTCTATCATAACACAAAAATCCACAGCTCTTAGAAGTTTCTAAAATTAAGGCTTAACGTAACCTTTTTTTCTATGAATAAAAACTCCCATCAAAAACCCGTTTTGCACATCCTACAGGCTAACGGGAACACGTGTATTGTAAATCGACCATGAATTTCCAGGTTATGTTATCTAATATTAGACTTCCGATGGTGTTCGGAATGTGGGCGACTGTGACTAAACGGTGATCACTGGTTCCGTACGCCTGGCCTGGTAAAAATAAACAGGTCGTAATTTAGGGCAGATGACTGATCTGTTAAGCGAATGTCTTATTGACGAATTTTAAATCATCAGTTAAGCAGATAGCATTTGATTTGTTTCATAGTAAAGTGCATTTTTTGCCGTCAGTTAAATATTACAACTAATACATATATTTTTCAAAAAATCTAAATATATATAACTCAGATTGACTGACATAGTGATTTATCAACGCACAGCCCAAACCACTGGACTGACCTGGCTGAAATTTAGCATATTGGTGTATGTTATGACCTAGGCATCCGCTAAGAAAGGATTTTGATCAATTTCACCCCCAAGGCGATAAAATAGGGGATGAAAGTTTGTATGAACATTTTTCAATTTTAAATCGATCGGGCTTAGACTTTGCATGCTTAAAGCTAGTATGACGTAGGCATCCCCTAAGAAATGATTTTGATATATACTCTCTTTCACGCACTTTTCAGTTTCTTTCCATTGGGATAAAATAGGGAATGAAAGATATACAAAGAGATGGAACCATTCAAAGTTCTAGAATCGGTTCGGTGAAGCGTAGTGTCGTTCGAAAAAGATTCGGTGACATGATTTGAACCCATAAAAAATGAAGTATAGTAATATATGTGGTGTATAACCAGTGTGTGTTACCAGTGATGACTTACGGCTCTGAGACGTGGTGCTTCACAAAAGAACTTTTTAAATGGCTCAAAGTCGCTCAGCGAGCTATGGAGAGGTCTATGCTTGGCATTTCTCTACGTGACCGAATCAGGAATGAGGAGATCCGTAGACGAACTAAAGTTGCTGACATAGCCCGTAGGATTAGTAAGCTGAAGTGGCAATGGGCTGGCCACATAGCACGAAGATCGGACGGTCTATGGGGCAAAAAGGTTCTTGAGTGGAGGTCACGAACCACCAAGCGCAGTGTGGGACGGCCACCTACCAGATGGACCGACGACCTAGTATAAATTGCTGGGTCTCGTTGGATGCAGGTGGCAATGGGCCAGTCGCGCTGGAATTCGGTTGGAGAGGCCAATGTTCAGCAGTGGACAGAAACAGGCTGAAATGATGATGATGAGTAATTTATATGTTTCCTTTTTTTCAGGATAACGACGACCTGCCGTTCAGGCGCGGCGAGAGGCTGATGGTGATAAATAGAGACGAGGAGCAGTGGTGGACTGCGCGCAACGCGCAGGGACGGACGGGTTCAATTCCCGTGCCCTACGTACAAAGGGTAAGGAAGAAAGAAAAGGCAGAGGGGTAGGGCATAGCGATTTATCACTCGAACTGGAGCAGTCCGACTGGTGAAATACCGCCACCTTACAGAAGACCGCAGCCAAATAACAATCACTCCGGTGTTGTTGTGCTACGTGTGATTAAGGTTTCCAGAGCTCCTAGGAGGTGCTACATTGGTAGCAGGGGTCAAGCCTTCAAGGTAAGGGCGACAAGCCCAGTAACAGTTTTATTATGCTGTACTTGTCGCCCTTAAGCTAGGACTTCATTACTACTTAACATCAGGTGGGATGAGGTCAATCTTGAAGTGCAATATAAAAAAAAGAAACTTTATCCCGAAATAACGCGGACGAAGTCGCGGGCAGCAGCTTGTGGTTTATAAACGCGAAAATTTGTATGAATGTGTGTTGTATTATTTTCATAATGTATTGTAGAATACTTACAAACTTGTGCAGTAATAATATTAATACAAAATAGACGATTATTTAAATGACAAAAATGTATGGATCTAGAATATCTTTAATTGGTTACTTGACAGTGTTAACAGTAAAAAATGCAAAGTGTTAGATATGTATGTTAGCTTATTAGTAATAATTTTACATTTTTAGCTTTTAATTAAAAACAGTTAGTATTTTATTTTTGCAAAATAAATTTTACTTTTTTATGTATGGAACAATGGAACCGAAACGGAAACCATCATTGCAATATTGTTAATATTGGAAATGTCAGCTGTCGGCGAAAATTATTTATTTTAATGTGGCGAAACGATGATTATTTTACCAATTCAATTGAATTATTGTGTCGCTACCCGTATTAAGAATTTATTTTAATTTTTTTTACTTTAATTTATATTATGGCGTTCCTATGCGTATCGGTTCGATGTCTAGAACGTTGACGTCATAATCGCAACAGTGACGTTACTTGGCGTTATCGCGCGCTTTTTAAATGTGTTACAGAAAATCTTATTTTTCTCTGGTTATTTACATTTTTTCCAGATAAATCGAATTGCTTGGGATATAAAATGAACGGTCGCACATTTTACAATAATTTTTCATAAACTGTCAAGTAGCCAATTCTTGATCTAGCTTTGTATATTTATTAAGAACCTGGTTTAAGGGAACATTGTTTTGTCATTGAAAAGAGTAAGTGTCGAGTGTTCTTGCCGGTTCTTCTCGTCATCGTCAACATTCCGAACACGGCGGTAGAATACTTAATTTGTACTGACGATTCATAAGTGCTTTTGTAAAGCTTACATGAATAAAGAGGGTTTTCTCTTTCTACTAGAAAGAGATTGATTGTATATTTTATTGTATCCTCAGATTCTAGACCCGTCTGGTGCGCCGTACCCACCCTCGGAGGCGAAGAACCAGCTCGGAGACCCCCCCAGCCCCCCCACCAACAAGCACGCCCAACACACCAACTTACAGGTATGTCGGCTTCACACACAATATTTACAACTCTTAATACAGACAAGTATATGTACATTCCCTCATTAAAGGCAAAACAGACGCAATCCCAAATAACTTTATTTAAATATTAGAAACAGAAAATTTTTATCTCCCCTTGCGGTGCGGGAATCGAACCCACGACCTTCACATATCGCGTGTGCTGCTCTTCAAGTTATCGTAGGCGATGAAATTTTTCTATAAAAATAATAAAATCGATTAACTTTAACAGGACGGCTAAAACAAACAAAAAATGAAATGAATTGAGGTACTTTTTATAATTTTTATAAAGCTTATCTATTAGTGTTATACATCATTGAACTGGTACCATAAAAAATATAATTAAAAATACTACTCAATTCGTTTTATTATTTTTTTTTGTTTTCACGTCCTGTAAAATAAAGGTACCTATTTGGGATTGCGTCTGTCTTGCATTTAATAAGAAATATATTTATATAACCAGAAAAAATTCATCTCCCGTTGAAGATGTTTTTTTTCTATTTCTCTAGTATTTATTTATTTGTATTTTTGCAGCGGTCGCTGCCGGCTTTGGCGCGTGTTCAGAAGAGTCGTGTGCCCAGCGCGTACGACAAGACGGCTCTCAAGCTAGAGGAAGGAGACATAGTTAAGGTACCAATTACATTAATTTATTAGGTTGGTATGCCCATAGCGATTTATCGCTGGAGCAGACTGACCGGTGAAATACCTCCACCTTACAGAAGACCGCAGCCAAATAACAATGATATGGTGCGCAAACGCGTTTTACCTCCCTAAAAAAAGGCTTCTGTAAGCTTAAAAGAAGACACCAGCCATCACTGCATCATATAATATCTGTTTGTTACTGAATAATAATAATAAATAAATAAATATTGGACAACATCACATACATTGCTCTGATTCTGTGGTAAGTAGCTTAAGCACTGTGTTACAGAAATCAGAAACAACGACGGTACCACAACATCCAGACCCGAGACAATATGGAAAAGATCGTTTCACATATTGACCCGACTGGGGATCGAACCCGGGACCTCAGAGATCGCGCTTAATTAAACAGTTTTTCTTTTTATTTATCACTAGCGGACCCGACAGACTTCGTCCTGTCACAAAGATTTATAATGTGGCTTGGCTGTTTGTACTGGAAAAAGAAAAGGGCAGTCTTTCGAGCTTTTCCACCAACTATTAACATTTTTCTCGCCGTAAAAACCATCCTTGAACTTCAACGAACATTTTTAAAAAAGTCGTCACAATTAGGGTTTTCGCGTTCGAACAATCCACCAGATGGCGATACATAGGCGTGGGGTCCACCTGTTAATTGATTGGTGATTTAAATGTCATGGTGACATGTCTGTCAATGTCATGTAAACCATGACCAATCACGTAGCAGTTGGACCCTACGCCTACGTGTCGCCATCTGGTGGATTTTTCGAACGCGAAAACCTTCATTGGTCCAAGCGTTGTCGAGTTATGCGCTTACCAACACATTTTGCGATTCATTTTTATATAATAGATATTTTAGCTTTATATAATATAAATATAATATAGATATAAAATTCTCGTGTCACAATGTACGTTCCCGTACTCCTCTGAAACGGCTTGACCGATTCTCATGACATTTTATGAGCATATTAAGTAGGTCTGAGAATCAGCCAACATCTATTTTTTAAACCCCTTAGTGATAATTACTTAAAAATTATTTATATGGCAAAACAACGTTTGCCGGGTCAGCTAGGACAATATAGGTTTGTCTCGTTCCAGGTGATAAAAATGAACATGAATGGGCAGTGGGAGGGCGAGCTGAACGGGAAGGTCGGCCACTTCCCGTTCACGCACGTCGAGTTTCTGGACAACAACGTGGTCAGCTAAGCCCAGCGGTGGGACAGCTTGCTCCGTCCACTCGTGAGTGAGGCCCACGCGGTATACAACTGGGAGGCGGACTAGAAGTTGGTAGATCATTCAAAAATATGAGATGTATTTTTACATTTTCGTTCTATTATTTCAAACAGGTTCCAATATGACAATACGTTTTTCTCCAACTGACAATGAGTCTGGAACGGTTTTAGCTTAAGCGTCGTATAATTTATTAGTCATTTTTGACAAATCATGAATTGTAAAATATTGGGACCCGGCATTAACCTTCTATGTGCTGGTACGCGAATCACACTGGACATAATTTCAGTTATGTCGCGGTTTTTGGCATACGATTTATAAATACATATTTAGTAAACATAGGCCGCCGTATAACCACCGCATATACTCTATCTCATCAATCTTAAGAATTTTTATGAAAACTTTTTTTTTTCATACTTGGATGAGAAACTTATTCTTTTGAGCGTAAAATGTATTTTTGATTTGATAAATAACCTATTTTGAAGAATTGTGAAGTCGGCACGTTTTTACTCTTAAAATGCGAAAGAGACATTTTATTGTGCGCCGTATATAAAAAATATGTTTGGATACTAACATGATATAACAAAAACAAATTTTAGGCAAATCGCAACATATAAACATACGGATGATGATAAGTCATTTGAAATATTAGGTATTAAATTAATTTAATATTATCTAAAGAAATTTGAAAAGATATTATCGAATCTGTGAATTCCGCAAACGATTTAAACCGTAAACGTACACAAATGTGCGGAAATTTAGGATAATATAATATAACATTGATTAGCATTGGTAAGAGCATTATGAATGCTAAGGTACATATTAAAAATCTATTCCCAATCGAAGGCCTTTCGATTCTATTGTCGTACGCTTATGGACTTATTCTATACATTGTAAAGTTTGCAAAACAATGCATTATAAAAATTAATAAAACGCACTTTTTTAACGTCGTTAATAAAGTAATACTCTATCATCTTGTAATAATAACAGCGCGTTTAAATATTTCTTGTAACGCAAAAAATATATTTGTATTATATTTTATTTTTATTTTAAACGAATAGACAATTTAAAAAAATCGAGCTCTCAACTTAAACACGTTTATATCATCTTAACACCTACGGACTTATCACACTAGCGGAATGCAAACGTTTTCAAAACGTTGCAGCTGCGCTTCTTCGCACGCTCCTATTGTAAACGAAACATTTAGTACGAAACGGGCGGGCGAAAAACGATTTAACTAGCCGCGTGAAATCCCAAAAAACGGGTTTCTCTTTTAGACAAAATGAAAGGTTTTTTTAAGTGAACAGCATGAATTTTTCGGACAAATAAAACAGTGCCTCGCGGCTTAATTTACATGGTTTCTCGCCGATTTTGCATCTACACGTTGTACCTACTAATAAGAAGCAATAGGTGCACTACCAAAAACAAAACGCAACAAACGAAAGGTTTCGTTTTTGGTGATTAATCAAAAGTTCGGTAGTCAAAACGTAGTTTTTGATTTGCATTAAAATGTTTTTTAAAGCGCTTTATTGCTATTCGAAGTGATTTGATTACGTTAATGAAAATGATAATAGCTATATCGGATGCGACATATTTCGTTTTTGGGAGTACACTTCCAGTAATTTAAAACCGCGACGTTTTCGGTGCGAGACCGCGTCGTAAAGCGTTTTGTAAACGTTCGTAAGCCGCTAGTGTTGCACGGCTATTAGTGTGTGCAGTGATCAGTTTAGCTATTAATATCCTTACTCATAACGTGTTGGCAACGAATGCGGACTTATCAACTAATTTTGCCCACCAGGCTTTGTATATTGCTTTATCATTAATTATTCTTAAATGCTACTCATTTGTTTAAGAAAAATATTTGTAAATCATTACCTGTTTAGTTGGCTTGGATCATAGCTCTATAGACTCTATAACAGGGGTGGCCAACCGGTCGATCGCGATTGTTAGCCCAGTAGATCGTGGACAGGCCAAAAATATAAATTGAAAGTAAAGACTAGACTGCGGAACGTAATTATCAGCCACTGCATCATCATACACATCAACAATGATATACATTGTTCAATCGCTGTTTCGTCAAGGTATAAGAAACTGCTAAGACTGCTTAATAAGAAATACATGATTGATGAAACTCTTCTGTTTCATTTAAGATTTCAAGAACTAGAACACTTGGTAGATCGCATAGGGTTTCGATAGTAAATAGTAGATCTTAAGTCTAATCAAGTTGGCTACCCCTGCTCTATTATGATCAACCATTGATGTTATAAGTATAGGGTCGTAAGACTCAAAAAACCACAGAAGAAAATCAATCGTCTCTAGCTTTTAAAAGGTTATAGAATCACAACACTTCGTAACTGGAAACAACTTGCAATTCTATATTAGATCTTATGTCCACGACAGAAAGACGATACGGTCGAAAGCACGTCAGACTACACAGTTTGGACTTTTACACCTTATTTTGGGGGCATAAGAACTAATATTGAGCTGCCAGTTTTATCCTTTATGTGCGGTTCACCTTACGATGTCTAAAGTGTATTTATAGCCTGAACCTATTGTACAATTAGCTCCGACAAAAACGGTACTAGAACAATATAACGTAGAGAAAAAATTGTATGGAAATAATGTAATAGCGCTGTTGCTATCGTTATATTGTTTTGTTCGTGCCAACAGCTATACGTGACCTAAGATTACCACTGGCCGTTTATAATACAAATCGAGAAGTGTGACTGAAAAACTGGGTGCTTTTTTGTTCGAAACATTAAGTAGTAAAATATTCATAAGTTTGTGAAGTAAATTGAGACATAATTCACCTCACACAGGTGCATATATTATATGTAGCTACTATTCTCAATAAAACTACTACATACTAGTCGTTACTTTGTCTATAACTGTACAGTTTGCACAAGCAAAGACGATATTCAAATTGTATTATAGATCACGTGTGGATGTTTACAATGTCTGTAGTGCATCACCGCACTAGTGAACTTGAAATATTAAAAATAATTGTGGTGTTATAATCGAACCCTTTACGTACCGTGCGTGCTGATTTTTCAACTGAGTTAACCGCAAGTTTTTCTGTAATGATTTACTTCTTAGCTTTAGGTAAGTGCCCTCTGCCGTATGCGTTTAGAACTACGTAAAAATCGTTGGAAGCAGCACGCGCGATACGTGAAAGTCGTAGTTCGAATCCCACAGCGCAATGGGATATGAAATTTGTCTGGTTCCTTAAAGTCGTAAGACACATACAACCAGACACAGTAGAAAATCAATTGTGTCTGGCTTTTAAAGGACATTCGGTCTTACGAGTTTAAAATATCACGTATTATTTTTTTGGAAATCGTAATAGCGTCGTAGTTGTGTCTAGCACAACTACTGAAATTACCTTATAATACTGTTACTAGTTACAGAAAACTGGTCCATTACAGTCTTTGTTTGTGCTAAGAGACCGTATGAGTTAATATTTGAATTGTTACCACAAAGTTGCCATCGTTTTAAAGGTAAACAGAATGGTTTGCAGGTCACGGTAACAACTTTTCGTGTATTAATAATTGTAAAGATAACGTTAAAATGCATTTTAAGCGTGTCACAGAAAAATAAACTAATCACGGATTAACAGATTTTTTTACAGATACTGTTGAAACGTACGTATTGGTTAAAAAAAAGACTGATTTCAGCGAAATAAAAATAAGAAATTAATCAACAATGTATTTGCCTCTGTTTGTCTGTTCATGTGAAATTTTGACCATTACTTTTAACTTATATAAATTTTACCTGAACTGCATAGCATTTATCTTCAATCATGGAAGATAATTTATTTCCCAATATTTTTTTAATCTGTATAACAACCTACTTTTTATTAAAATTGGTTCATTTAATTGAAATACTCAAATGTTTGAGGAATTCCATGTAATTAAGTACAGTCAAAAGCACATCACGGTAGACACTTGCAGCTCGATATTCGTTCTTATGCCCACCGTATAAGGGCGGCACAAAGTTCATAATGTCTATTCTGAACTGACTGTATATATGTAGGTACCTTAACGCATTGAATGATAACTACTACTAGTAGTTGGCATTGTATGTGTTAAATATAAAACACTACAACCTCTCCTTTTTTTTTTTCAAAATAGACGTTAAATATGTGTATGTGTCACACACACTAGTATTGTCAAAAATAAGGAATTGGTACTTGCGATAGGTATATAACGTACATCGAATAGTCATAAACTGAATAAATATTTTTCAATTTTGTACCGTATCGTGTAACTAATAAATCTCACATCGTCATAAGAAAAATGCGCAAAACTACTTTTTATTTATTTTATTTTAATGTGCGGTTAATTAGAATTATGAAATGTGGCGGTGTAAGGCGAAAATTCGTTAACCGTTAATTTACTCTTATAAAATAGGTATGTACTAAAATAAAAAATCAAATCAGGTTAACAAATTTAGCCTGACGGTTTCCACCGAATATTTATTGTCAAGGTGCATTATATTTATATATATTTACATAATCAACTTCAGGCACTGCATTTAATATAACAATTTTGAAATAATTTATTCATCATATTGATCCATTCATGTTAAGAGCATATAGTCACCTAAGTAGTTGTATGTTTTCGATAAATGCAATAAATAGTACATTTAATCGATCAGAAATATATAAAATATAAACGTACATATTTTTACACAGAATTTAGGTAAAGAAAGCCAATATGTAATCCTCTCATCTCTTATATGAAAAAAAGACATGGCTCTGGTCTATGGAAAAAATTAAGTAAATGCAACATAGTGCCATGTCCTGCTACATTTTGTCGCAGTTTAATATTAGTTTTCAATGGCAGGATAGTATCTATCCTAAGTTTCACACTAAGGAGTCATCTTGAGTGACCACTAATAAACATTTACAGCTTTTTATTTTTTATCTTGTTTGATTCACACTATTGATTTAATTGTGAATTCATTAATTTTTTGTGTCCACAAACCATAGAGTGAGAATAACTTGAGATTGGCTAAATAACATTAGGTAACTAACCCCTCTTTCCTTTACAATGTATTGACATTTTGGCGCCCAAATGTGAATCAGAAAGTAGTTTTTTTATAACTTATATAAAAATCGAATTAACAAGGTGACTCATATTAAAATTGTATAATACCTAAGAATAATTAGTACAATATGTTATAAAACTCATTTATATTATGTAACATGCATTTTTACTATATTGCTTTATAATTTTTCTTCCAACAATGTATAGAAAATATTGTCTCTAATACTATATTTTAAAATGCTTGTATTAATATTGTAAGTATTGGCGAACTCACCAAATATATTATTATCATTGTATAAAAATATATAAAATGTGGATATATTTTGAGATTGCGTGTCATAAATATATTGTACATTTTTAAGTCATATTACTTTTTGTAATTTGTTTTTATTAAGTTATGTGTAACGTTTAGTAATAAATATAGACAAAGAACATAAAATGTTTATCATTTCTTCATGCCTACTTGCGTAAAGCCCGCGCGTAGCAGTTTTTTCGTTAATTTAGTTGAAACCGAAGAGCTTTTTCAAGATACCTACCTATTATATCAAAAGTAAAATGGTACTTCTGGGGGCTGACTCATATATACTATTTTGCACAGAAAAAGAAATTGGTTTAACAGACATATTCAAGTTCAATTTAGGAGGTCTTATTGCTAGAAATCTCTTCCACAACCTTTAGGTAGATAAATGTAGTAGATATGGAGAAACGGGTACGACGGCCGTGCAAAATTAGTTGAGAAAATATTTACAAAAACATACTATAACGTGATCAATACATTAAAAATATTAATCCACAAGATCATACAAGATCTCTCTCAAAATAGATAATACCAAAATTGATAATGACTCTGACGTGGCAAATGCATTTGAGTCATATTTTTCCAAAATACCAGTCTCCACAACTAGTAGTTTAAACTCCAACCCTCATCTGGCTGAGGCGCTCCTGAAATCGCAAGTGGACGAGTGTCAGAACGTATTTAGTTTTAGTTATGTCTGTCCTGCTGAAATTGTAAAGAATTTTAAAACCATGAACATGAAAAAAACTGAGGATTTATGGGGAATTTCTGTAGATATTCTCAAAAATATAATTCACGAAATTGCACCCCATTTAGCTTACATATTTAACAAATGTATTGATGCTGGTCAGTTTCCTAATTTGATGAAATCAAGTAAAATCATTCCTTTATTTAAGTCAGGTGATAATAATGACCCCTCGAATTTTAGGCCAATTTCTATACTACCAGCACTTAGCAAAATTTACGAAAAAATTATATTCACTCAGTTATTAACACATTTTACTACTAATGGTCTCCTTCACAGTAAGCAATACGGTTTCACTAAAGGCAAGTCCACTACCGATGCGGGAGTTGCACTTGTCAAGCATATTTTTGACGCCTGGAAAAACAAACAGGATGCGATAGGTGTTTTTTGCGACTTGTCTAAAGCCTTTGATTGCGTTGATCATCAAACATTGCTGATGAAGTTGCGACATTATGGTGTTACGAACAATTCGCTTAATTTACTACAGTCATACTTGCATGACAGAATTCAAAAAGTAAGCGTAAACGGAACTACCTCTTCCGGTGCACCCCTATCTATGGGCGTGCCCCAGGGTTCAATATTGGGACCTTTACTTTTTCTAATTTATATAAATGATCTTCCGTACATTTCAGAAGATCTCTGTGAGATAGTATTATTTGCTGATGATACTTCACTTATTTTTAAAGTTGACAGACAAAAAAAATCATTTGACGATGTGAATAATAGTCTATCTCAAATACTTCAATGGTTCACAATAAATAACCTATTACTGAATACTAAGAAAACAAAATGTGTAAAATTTTCGATGCCAAACGTAAGACAAGTGAAAACAAATCTATATATAAGTGGTGAACCTCTAGAAATGATTAATTCTACAGTATTTCTTGGCATCACTATTGATTGTAAACTACAGTGGGGTTCTCATATTGCTACCCTGGCAGGGAGACTTAGTTCAGCTGCATATGCAGTAAGAAAAATACGTAGCTTGACTGATGTTGAAACGGCAAGATTAGTTTATTTTAGTTACTTTCATAGTGTTATGTCGTATGGGATTTTACTATGGGGTTCTGCAGCTGATGTGCAGACTATTTTTGTATTGCAAAAGAGAGCCATACGCGCTATATACGGTCTTAGAACAAGAGACTCGCTTAAAGAATTATTCAAAAAAATCAATATTTTAACAGTAGCTTCACAATACATTTTTGACTGTATTGTTTACGTACGCAAAAACTTACATTCTTTCACTAAGAAATCAGAATGCCATAATTTCAACACAAGAAATAAACATAAGCTTGCTGTTCCACATCTAAGACTTCATAAAATTAGTAATTCTTTTGTGGGGTTAAGTCTGAAGCTTTTCAATAAGCTGCCAGAAAATATCACTGCATTACCTATGCATAGATTTAAGTCTCTGATAAAAAAATGTTTAATGAAAAAAGGCTATTATAAAATAGAGGACTTTCTTAACGACAAAGATGTTTGGACTTGATAGCATTAAATATGTACATTAGACATAAGCTATATTGTTAATACATTTTTTTTTTGCATTATTTAAACCTACCATATGTATCAGTTTTTGAAAAGAGTAACTATCGAGTTTCTTGCCGGTTCTTCTCGATAGAATCAACATTCCGAACACGGTGGTAGTTTACTTGACTTGACGATTCATAAATGCTTTTGTAAAAGTTTACATGAATAAAGACAATTTCTATTCTATTCTATTCTATTCTAATATATAAATATATATAAATTTAGAAACGTCAGAAACTAATCCGATTGTCAAGTCTACGTCTTGACTCCATCTCTTTTACTGAAATCGGGCTGAATCAGTAGTTTTTAATTTCGTTACAGTGCTGCGATGAAGTGGTCAGAATTTGAGAGCGAGGTTCCAGGACTTTGGCTGCTACGAGCGAGGTTGCGCGTAATATTCATGTCTATACCTACAGTAGAACGTATCTACTACATATGTAGGTAAATAACTACGGATGTTGTGACACATTAACTTTCGGCAGGAATTTTTAAACAAGTACAATTCAGTGCTGCCAACATTCAATTTATTTATTTTTTGATTTTAATTAAAAAACTAAAAAAAGATCAGTGACAATTTAAAGTTAAAAATCCCAAAATGTAATCCAGTCGATATTTTTTCGAGTGTACAAGCCTAATTTTTTACCAAATTAAATGAATGCCCGAACAGTTCAATCATACAATTCAGTGGACGGTAATGGAGCCAATGAAAAGCACATTTTAACCGATGACGTGGTTTTTATTTCTAGTAGGATTTCAATAAAATTGATTAGATATATAATTTTGGCGATCTCCGTCGCCGAGAGTCGGGCGTGCTAAGCTTGACGTCGCGCCATCCTATGTTGTCTGGGGCCAGGTTGTAGTACCGTTGCTTGCTTCGGATTACTATAGTTCAAGTGTATTAGCTACCTACCACAGTATCAGAGCAATGCATATAGTTTAGTCCTTTATTTATTTTTGCATTTTCTTTCTTAGACCAGTATCAATAAACTCCTCGCCGTCTTTACATTGACAGAGGACGTCCAAAAAGTAGCAGGAAGTTAGTTTCACGTTACCATCTCGCACGTTCAACACTAACCTGACTTTTCTCCCAAAAGCTGTGAACATTCGGTCGAAGACCAACTTTTTGCGAGGCTCCGAAGAGTTGGTCAGTTCCTGGAACTGCTTCAAAGACCTCGCCTTTGTTAGCATCGACGTAATCATCCCAAAGTACCGAGGCACCGTCAACACCTCCCCTTTTTCTGGTACCTCTCTGTGCTTGTAGTAATGGTAAACGGCCTCGAAAACGTTCCTAAAACTGGGCTCACATTTAAAGCATCCGATTTGGGCGTACAACTGCTTGAACGTGGACCGAATGTTCTCCAGACTGTGTAATGACAATACTGTATCTGCAACGGTGTCAGAGTGTTTTTGACGACGCTCCTGAAATGTCATAGCTAGTAAATTTTCGTGGCATTCAGCTCGCTGAACCTCGCTGAGCAACGATACGTGGTCTCCTAAGTAAGCTGCCACGAACTGAGTCAAGCTCAAAAAATTCTCAAACGTTACATCTTTCGGATCTACATCGTCGAATAGACTTCGTACGACTTTAATGACAGCAACCAAATAACCATTAATACTGAGTGTTTGTATATTTTTTTTAAAAGATTTAATTTGATTCGGGTTAAGATTACTGAATATGAATTCCCCGGCAATCTTTACATCTTGAAGACGTTTGGTATCGCATATTTCCAAGAATTTTGTGATTTCATGAGAGTTTTGGTTTGTGAAGTAGCTTTTAAATGAAGAGTCATTACCCATTACGGGTTGTGATTCCAAATGGGTACTGTCAGTTCCCGTTCGTGTGGCGTTATCTGAACCTGTGGCTTGCCGGGGATTAAATATTCCGGAATACTTTGATTCCCAGCTTTCGCCGACTGAGCGGATCGTCAAGCCACCAACCAACATCTGGAAAGCGGGCTTAGCTATTTCCATGGTAGTTTCTGTCAGATTTGCGAGTTCCTTCCCGGCTAAACCGCTCATCAAATCTGCTGCTACATATAAGACTGTCTTGATAATTGACTTCATTGGCATGATACCGAAGGAGATATCATATGATATCTCTAAAACGCTGTCTATTAGTCCGTGGGGTCTGTTTGTGGCTGAACTGATGAAGATATCTACGGCGATACCGGCAACCGCTGCAGCTGCCACAGCGCACGCTGGCCCTCCTGTGAACCCCACCGCTCCTCCTACCATCACAGCCACCGTCCTGCTTGCAGCGTAAAACGCATTCTCAGCATTCATTCCATCCACAGTCAAGATGTGAAGAGCTGCTTTCAAATGACCTATAATAGGGAATAGATTAAATAAATTCCCGAACATTGTGGATGTCGGGTTCACAAAGACCACCATGTGTGCGTATTTGGGAGGTCAGTATTTTCTCTGTCCGATTCCACCTCTTCAGAGTCTGACAGGTTGTGCCACTTACAGATAATGTCGTCGAGGATGCCGATGGTTTCTTCGATGTGTGCCTGCTCGAATGTTTTTTGGAGGGTATCGTTACATATGGGGAAGGTGCTGTAGTCGTCGATGAGGAACTGGACTGCTGAGCGTTTCCTCAAAATGGCGGAGTCGAGTCTGGTTCTATAGACGCAGCCCATGCGCTCCACGTGCGCCTGCAGATGCCTCAGCGTCGCTACAATAAGAGCTGCGATGTTGCTCTTTTGTTCTGCTGTGAACTCTGCTTTTTCTTTACCTATTTCGAATATGAGGTTCAGAGCGCGATTAGATTTGGCACTAGTTCGACGCGTTAATTCAGGTGTGCTGTAGTCGGCATGATTAGCGAGGTCTGTGAGGCATTCTCTTAGTTTTTCTGTTTTCGACTCCGAGGATCCCATGTGAACTGGACTGAAAAACAAAAATGGTAATAATTAGGATTCCGTCTTTGAGTTGATTAATGTAGGAATAGTTTGCTTGGAATTTGATGGCCTCGGTATTCACCTACCATAGACAATGATTTTTAACGCCGCATCGACCAGTGTTTCGACTATCGAGTTTTGATTTTGCTCTAAATTTTTTTTAATTACTTACCCTTACGATTTCACGAAATTCAAAAATCCAAAGATGTTGTAAGTATGTTCTTAATTATTACGTCGTCTTACTGAAAGTATCTAGAGATAGGTAACACAAAATACGACGAAAAGATATGTCATTTCACTAAACTATATGTTGGGGAATAAGAATGAAATTGATTAACAAAATAATATAAAAAAATAACTGGTGCATGTTCATTTCTTTCTAGGTATACTTCTAACAATGATGTTCTATCATGTATATTCGTTCTTTAGATTAAAAACACACTCATTCACAAAAATATTTATGGCAGAAACGTTTTGGACCACCGACGATCGAAATCGTCAACGAACGACCATAGACAATACTATTTTATTGTATCCTATATCCCTTAGCGAAACTATAAGTCGATGGATTCGTCCTAAAAAGAGGGCGAAATCCTTAAACGTGGAAATAGGTACTGCTGCGAGGTCAAACTACTGGAATTAATCATGCATTGTGATTTTTCAGTACTATCAAGAGAGGTAGTGCATGGCGATTTATTGTTCGAACTGGAGCATCCCGACTGGTGAAATACCTTACAGAAGACCGCAGCGTCGGCGTTGTTATGTTCCTGCGTGTGAGTTAAGTTTTTAGAGTCCCGGGGGGTGCTACATTAGTAGCAGGGGTCAAGGTAAGGGCGATAAATACTGTAACAGATTTATTTTCCTGTCCTTGTCGACCTTAAGCTAGTAGGACCTCATTATTACTATTTAACATCAGGTGGGATGAGGTCAATCTTGAAGTGTAATGTAAAATAATAAATAAAAATAAATAACGCCTATCAAGTTTTTTGTTCATAGCTTCATTGAACGATTATTACGGTGCGCTATCTATTTCGAAACGAATACCAACTTCAAAGTGTTTATCATTTAAAATAATAATTAACATTAAATTTGAGGTTAAATACTATTTTAGCTTATTGAAAAAAATGTTCTCACTTACCCTATCGAAAATATCCTTGAAGATAAACACTTTTAACAACTTAAAACATGGACTCAATTTACAATGTTACTCTTAACGAATCGTTAACATTTTACGAAGGCACCTCAAATAATCTTATCTGAAAGAATTACAGACATGGTAAGAATCTTATCTCACGTTATGCCGTGTTCTGTTTGTGACGTCCGTTAAATGTTTTAAACAATAAAGCTAGAAGTATTTAATGTCACTATTGGACTGGGTGCGAGTAAGAATAAGGTCTATGGGGTGCGAACCATCTTATTAAACGTTTTGATTGCTACGCTACCTACCATCGAGAACGCATACCCAGCCTATAGTGATGTTGGTCGATATCGATACTTTGTTAAGTTTTGAGACAAAAAAAAAACAAATCATTCATTACCGATAGGATTTAGGATTTCCTTTTTCTTTACTTGCATTGAATTTAAAACTTGACTTACGTACCTAAATGGTTTTCAAGGTCATTCCAGTCATATATACCTACATAGACTGATACGTTAATATTCGTAAGCGTCGCGCAGTCGGGTACTTAATAATGAAATTTGTAGAATAACAGTAGCTTATTCCGTCATAATATTTATGCACTTCAATTTTATTTATTTATTTATTTATTTATTGGATTACCAACACAAGATACAGTAAATAAAAAGTTACAATTTATACAGTATATTAACAGCTAACTGCACTTATAATAAAAGGTAATCTCAGCATGCTTACACATTACATACTTATTGTTGCGATAAAATGGATCAAAAGTATAAAAAGAAATAAAAATAAAAAAACACAAATTAAAATTTAAAAAGAGAAGTTGAGGATAAGTTATTATTGCACTTAAAGAAAAGGTGCCACATGATTATGTAGAACATTTAAAAATTTAGGAAGGCTATGATGGTGGACATCGAGCTCGGGTATCTTTTTTGTTAAGTCGTTATAGAGGCGCATCAAGCGTGTGGCAGGTGAGTCGCGACCCAGCCTCGTTCTGCAAAACTTTTTTCTAAACAACCCACAAGGATATCGGGGAGTTCTTTTTGGAATGTGAAACTCTAGTTTGTTGAGAAGTTTTGGACAGTCTATTTTGTTGTTCATCAGCTTGTGTAGGAGCGACATATCCAAGTAATTCCGGCGTGCATATAATGTATCTATGTTGAAATGTTTCGCTTTATCAGGGTATGATGTCAGCGTACGAGGGATCTTAAAACGGTAAGTCATATTGCGAATTAGTTTCTTTTGGACTTTTTCAATACGGATCATATGTAATTTGTAGCTTGGACACCATACTGAGCAACAATATTCCAGCTTGCTTCTTACGTAACTATTATAGAGAAGGGTGACTGTAGTAGGATTTTTAAAGTCCTTAGTTGTTCGTAGGATGAACCCCAATGATTTATTAGCCTCCTTTATGATTTTATCAATGTGATCCGTAAACCGCAACTGACTATCTATCAGGACACCGAGGTCCCTGATAACGGTGTTTATTACCAACAATAGCGTATTCTGAGGATAACTTATTTCTTTTCCTAGTGAATTTTATATGAAAACACTTCTCAGAGTTTAATACCATCCTATTCCTAGTACACCATTCATGGAGGCTATTGATGTCTTCTTGCTTGTAGTTTTGCTGAATCTAAAGTGGATGCAACTATTCTCGTTAACTTAAGGTCATCAGCAAATAGGTAGATACTGCTATGCTTTATAATACTTACACATCATTAATAAAAACATTAAAGAACAGAGGCCCGAGAACGGAACCCTGAGGGACACCAGATAGTGCTATAGATATAGATGTATAAGCGGCACTTTCCAAATCAGGGACAATGGACTATATAATCTTACGTTATATACGTTATTAACCAATAAACCTTTTTTCACTTACCATTATAAACGATAAAAAATATATCGATCTGCTTGATACACATCACTATTAGCACATGCCATGACTGTGGTCGCGGTTCTTTTTGGTAGTGTTGCCATTTTCGAGCATTTAGTGTGGCTATTAATAAGAATAAAATAAGACCAAATGTACATAATTAAAAATATGTGGTTTTGCAATTGAACCTACTACAGAGTTTTTTTATGTATGTAGATTAAAAATATGAAAAAGAAAAAACACATAAGTATGCACCTAAAATTGCTGCATTCCTAATTTGAAGTCGTGCATGCGTGTCATTTGAGATAGCTACGGAAATTGGGCCCCTTAAAATATACAAGGACTCAGTGGCGTGGCATACTGGCGGGCCGCTGTACTACATACTATTCTTGATTCTTGGCTCACAATGGTCGTAGCGTGATGTTATATATAGCCTCAAGCCATCTCGATAAATATATTATCAACAAAAACATATTTCTTCAATTAAAACCAGTCGTTTCAGAGGTTAAAGCGTTCAAACAAATAAACTCTTCAGCTTTTTAATATTAGTATAGATACGACAATTAAAAAGCCGGCTTTATAATTGAGGTGAGTCGTGTGCGAGAAACGCAGACCTATACGACCAATTTGTTAATATTAGGTAGTTTAATAACCTATTATCATAGCTGGGCACCGTTAAACAAACTGTTAACCTCGTTAATCGGCTACTAAAAAATCCGTACGTTATTATTGTCTCGTGAAGGAATAGACGATGAATAATAGGCATTCGATTAACGATTATCGGACATTTGGATATTAACGGAAGTTACAACAGATTACAAAAAGTTAACTTTAAAGTCAATCCGTTAGTCAAAATATTAACTTAGTTAATTAGTTAACTATTATCTGATTAACGAGTTAATGCCCAGCTGTGTGTACTATCTAATCAAAATATAGACACTACAATTAAAAGTAAGGAACTGGCATCAACAACTCACTTACTTTTATCAGTGGTGTCTCATTGTTCGATGAAATGATAGGACTTATCTGTCCTTAACATTTTGTAGTACTTATTATGTCATACGTCGGTTTCTTGTTACAATTTATCGTGCAGGCTATTGTTTATTATCTATTTACATAAAAGTTTTTAAAATATCCAGTTAACATTTTTAGTTTACTGAACCCAATGGCAAAGCACTTAGAGATGGCAAGAGGCCCGACGGTAGATATATCACTTAGTGATGGCAAGAGGCCCGACGGTATATCTTATTCCCTGGAAGATGCGAAGTGACGTGGAATGCAACATTTGTAGACACACTGCGACATGTGTAGACTAGTGATGTAACGAATATACATTTTTAGGCATTCGCTAATGTGAATGCGGATGCGAATATTCACTTTTGATGCCACAAATTTTGGGTACAGTTAATTAGAAAAATGACAAAAAGAACTGTTTGTAAGCATTCAGTAGAATAACAAGATCTTCCCAGAAATGTATTAAATCAGAGGTTTAACTGATGTCGCTTCAAGAGTTGTTTATAAAACGAAACAGTGGGATAATAAATCTGTGAATTCCTTGGCAGTTGATAAATCAATGGGTGACATGATAGCGTTGGAAGACCTTCCGTTTAGTTTCGTTGAAAGTTAACACAATTAATATAATTAAAATTATTAATTATATTTGCTGAAGAGAAAATGAAGTGCTTCAGGTTTTGTAATATAATAATATTAAAAGATATTTGTATTCCCTTTTAATTTATTTTTTTGATATTGACATCTTATAAATTTTTTTCGGATGTACCATATGTATATGTATGTATATGTTAGACTTATTCGCTAAATATTCGCATATTTTATTGCGAATTCGAATGTCAAGAAATATTCGAATATTTGTTCCCCTAAGTGTGAAAAAGTGATCCCTAAGTCTATGAAAGTCGAAAATCAGCCTACGGTGCGCCGTTGTCAAATTATCGCGTTAAGTTGTGGCCACACCAACGGTTAACGTCCATTATCGCGATAATTAATGGCAATGCTCGTTAGTGTGGCCCCAGCATAAAAAATATTGTTTGTTCAAATTTCCAGCTGAAGATAATAATTAAAATACGTAGATAGAACAAAAGATACTTACTTTGTAAGTAAATTGTACTGTAATAACAGGTTCTCTATGAAACCTATCTCAGGCACCGGTCTCTCACAAATAAGATATTAGTATTCCACTAACCTAACTCTAGTTAAGAATATTTGTGTAGAGAAATAAATGATTATTCTTATTCTTATTGTATGTCTGTGATAACTGTATTTGCCTTAACCCTCGCTGCACGCCCTAAAATAGTAACTGGGTACTAGATCAAAAATATTTGTACATTATGTAAATATACTTGTAACATTTGCTTAAAATTATGTACTGCTTGCCTATTCACAGAAAGTCTCAACGGTTTCGTAAATTATACTTTGTCTCCTTCTAATTGTTATACATAGAGACATAAGATAGACTTTTCGTATCGGAATCCTTGCCAACCTTTGTGAATAAGGTAGCTGATCACATTATTGTTTACAAAAATAGTTTCTAAAGGCTGACATCAGGCGACTAATGAAACAAATAAAAGTAGCACCTAACATTATAGAGTCAATTACTAATTATGTCTTTTTGCTCCAGTAGGTAGACAACAAAAAAAATATAAGACATCTTTTTTAATCATATACCTAAACAATGATTTACTAATTCAATACATTGCGTTAAAATTTTGTGCAACGTCACCTATTGAATAGTTTTTGAAATAGTGGCGTAAGCACACTCCGCCACTGAGCTTGGATGACCTGGATCATAATCATTCAATATTTTATGACTGAATGAAGCAAAAAAATTAAATTTAAAAATGATTAATTACATGCAAAAGTTAGTAACACAGATAATTGCCGGATTCTTCTTTTGAACATTGCAAGCTTGTGCCAAGAGTATTCCACTCTTAACAAACATTTTTAAACATATAAAATGTAAAAGCTACAAATTAACCGATTCATTGCGGATGACGCCTTATGGCGTCATTTATATCTTTTGCGTATGGCGTTTGACGCCAAATGGCGTCTCCAAGAATTCCTCTGTAATTCTATGGAATGGTTATTTAAAGAGTTCAAACGAACAGAATTACTATTATTTGTCACGTAGGTTAAGCCTGTATGAACCGTTTTATGATTTATTGCCAATTTACAAACTTCAGATGTTGCAAACCTTTTGTTACCAAATTTAATTTCTTTTACGAATGGCGTATGACGCCACATGGCGTCATGAAGGTTTTTGTTCTTAAAATCAACATGATGATTTTTATGAGAGTCTAATCAGCAGAGCTTTTACTGCCTATGTTATACTAAAAGCGTTTTAATTACCGGTATATTAATCATGATATTACTTAATTAATTAATATATATGTATTTACAAAATAAAAGTACCTATATAATTATTAATATCGGTTAGATTATTGCTTAGTTTGGAACTATGATGGTAAAATTACTCTTAAGGCAAAACTGAAGGAGTATGTTACTTCAATATAAACTTCCAAATTTGAGTACCGGAGGCAAAGGAAAAAAAAAAAAAAAGATGTCTATATTATTTGATTGTAAATCTCATTTTAAGTGAACTGTATGTTTTTATGAGAAAATAAATTCTTTAAACCTAACTAGTTAGCTTAGTGTAATCGGTGACCTGAGATATTTATTATTATTATTATTATAATTAGGTAAATAGCACAAAACCTCAGAACCTCCAACTTTTTTTATTTTGTAATGATTATGATAATAAAATTATACATTTGTTTTCTTCGTCTTCCTTTTTATCTTCAATTTGCGTATTTAATTATGGTTTTTAGATTTAATGAACCAAATATAGGCACTCCTTTTACACCCTTTCGTAAACCTCTACTAAAAATACACAAAAGGTTTAAAACAACTGATCCAAGAAAATCACTAACCAGCCATTCCAGTGAAATCACGTAGATAAGTCACTTTGTAACACTCTAAACGAATTAACAAAACCTTTACGTTTGACATCTAAAACCGACTGAATGTAAACACGCATAAACACGCCAAAATTTTAACAAAAAACAAAATATGTTCAATCATGGCTGAAGACGCCCAAGGGCGTCACTTTAATGGGTGGCGGCTGACGCACAGAGGCGTCACAGAAAATTTGTTAGCCGCCATGGACAAAAGTTTCTAAAAGTGGGATACGCAATGAATCGGTTAAAATAACAAACAATCATTCAAAACCATGCCCATTTTCGTTTTCATTTTATAACTCACGGGCTCACCTGTCCAAACTAAATGTTTAAGCTTTGTTCAGACTATTTATATACCAGCAGTGGCAGATAAACATATTATATGCTTGAAAGTAGGCTAGTTTAAGGGGGCACCAACATTGTGTATGATTATAACTTGTTCCTTAGGTTTTTACTTATGCCTGATTGCAATATTTGAAAAACGGATCTTTCCTGTGACGGATAGTAATAAATTATACGAGGCGTAAGCTATAAACACCCGACAGACGACTGAAGACAGCTGCTATGGTATGTCAATTTAAAATTAGAAACGAAACGTAGAAAAATGGATAGTCATATTTGACACATATTGGAATCGGGCATAAGCCTTCTTATTTATCTACTTTTGTATAAAGCAAAAGGTAAAGAACTATCTAATTACTGCCATCCCAGCTGACAATTTCTTTGGTATACCAGACATATTGGCCTTTTACAGAATCTGGAGCATCTAAGGCCAAAAATAATGGAGCTTCAGCTCCTTGATCAATGGTTAGATTCCCTTTGTGTGAGCTCATGTCGGTGTCTACATAGCCGGGGTGTACTGCATTCACTTTTATATCTGGAGAGAGAAACAAATAGTTAATGTCATTTTTAAGCCTGGCATGTCTATAACAAATATTGAAATGAAACATTAAATACTTTATTTGGATATTGTTAAAAACATCACCCACATTATCAAAGTGTTACCTAACTGTTTTAAAGCATATTTCAGTACAAAGCTGAACACACTATTGTGAACCCAAATTTTGACAATGCACAAATAAATTATAACACCTCGAGAGGTAGGCATGGCTGAAAATCAGCGCTTCGCAGGATCTCTGTCCTGCATAAGCACAAGCTGAGCCATTGCCTTTTGCTCAAATTTTTACTTTTTAAATAATTGTATTCTGTATATGTTTTTTAATGTGTTTGAGCAATAAACTGATTATTATTATTATTATTAAATATATGTACTGAATTCAGTGCCCTGTATGAAATAATACGATTTCTAAATAGTAAATTCAATTTCAATAAATACCTACTGTACAATCCTTTTTGGTATGACATAAAAGTGAGTCAAGTGCAGGGAGGTCCCTGAGGATTATAAGGACAGCCAGTAGGTAACTACCTACTAAAGAAAATTGAGATATAGCAAGTTTGGCCCTGATCACTGATAGAATATTGTACACCATATTTGATCTAGCTTCCTAAAAAAATTCATCTAATTCCATTTAGAAGTTTTTATGTGAAATTAATAACCAAATTACATTAACCATACAATCTTTCACTATTTGCTTTGCTGTACATATTCATTTATAATCTGTTCTGTAACTACACTTTTACTTACAATAAATGTGCTTAAAATATTTGTAAAAACTTGCCTCGATCATCAAGTAATCTCTGCTGGATCATAGTCAAAGCTGTCAGGCCAACTTTAGACACACAATACGAAGAATTTCCCCACTCTGCAGCATGAGTTCCCTGCTTAGCCTCCTCCACATACCGCGTCATCAGCTCCGACAGCTCGGGAATTGTCAATTTAGGGTCTTGAAGGCGCTTCCTCAGATCCGCACTCGGTATTACGCTCAAACGGCCCGCAGAGCTGGAAATGTTTACAACTCTGCCACCATTTTTGACTAGAGGGAACAGTTTCTCACACACGTTTAGGACAGCGAAGTAATTTACGGCAATGGTTTGTTCAGCTTGTACCGCCACAGGCTCCGTGGCAGCTTGCTTGAATGCGATGGCCGCGTTATTCACTAATACGTCTATGCCGCCGTGTTTTTCCTTCAAGTAGTCGCGGAACGCTTCAATGCTTTTGTTGTCGGTGATGTCCAGTTGGTGGAACTCCGGGTGCAGACCTTCTTTTTGGAGGTCGGATACAGCGGCCCTGCCTCGCGCTTCGTCGCGGGCCGTGAGGTACACGGTCCCGGCGAACTTTTTGCACAGGCCCCGCACGATCGCAAAGCCGATCCCCTTGTTTGAACCGGTCACAACGGCGACTTTAGACATTTTTTGTGGTTATCAGCAACTTGTAATTTACTTATTTATTAAGCAGAGAATGTTGGGATTCGTAAATTACGAAACAATTTAAAGTTGGTTATCTCAACGGAAACCACAAACGTAGGTACTGACTGAAAACACCACGATATTGTTATCTACCGCCTACCGCTATAAACTCATCAAAACAAATATTTATCAACCAGCTGGCACTGACAGCAGAAATCAGTGCGTAGGGTAGTGTAGTTGATTTTTGATAGACTGTCGATAGATACTTTATTTATTTATTTAGATACTTTATTTATTTATTCAATACAAGAAAATACAAATCAGGAGGCCTATTTCGAAAAACGAATTATTGGACTGATGACGGATAGAAATTTTTAATACTCTTAATTGTAATAATTTTACTAAGAATGCGAATAAAGCGTTTAAAAAAGAAAATATTATTTTAACAAATCAAAAACTACGTTTAATCTCCCGTATTTTCTTTTTTTAAAAACGAAAACTTGAAAGGAAAACAAATACGAATGAAAGTTTTCGTTTTTTAAAACAGGCCTATTAAATATGAAAATAGTGACACTGTCTCAATTAGATGCTTAATAAATTAAAACTGTATGTGATAAAAAAATTGGAAGCGGTATAAAACTGTATTTAAAAAAATATATTATTGTTACGCGCCACGATCGATGGTGTCTTAGTAACCAGCGCCATCTAGTGTGGAAAGGCGGGACTACAGAGAGTCGAGACGCGTACGCCAGAATTTACTAGAACTATGACCTTGACCGAGCGTACGGCCGATCAAGGCCGGACTGCGCGCGAATGTTCCGGATGTTTCTGCGTTGGAAGGTTCGGGAACGGCCGCGGCAATATAAAAGGCCGGGATTCACCGCGACCGGGACAGTATTGAATTAGCGATACAAGTGATTACTTCGAAAACGATTTTGAAGTGCGACTTGGGAGCGATTGTTGTTTTAATTAGTGCGTTTAAAGGTTGTAATTAGTGGCGTACAATTAAAGTGTGACTTTTGGTAATTTTTATCGGCTGTTTTTATTGTCACGAACCCGAAGCTCGTAACAATTGGTGTCAGAAGTGGGATTTAAATTATGCCGATTTTACCTAAAGACGACACGGAGGGTATCCGTACCCGGAGTCAACGCCATCAGGAGACGGACCAGAGACGTTTTGGTGGAGCTTTGCCGCAGGAATCGGAGAGCCAGTTATTAACTACGGAGGCTGGCCCGTCCACAGCAACACCAGCAGCATCGGCAGTACCAGACCTTGCTGCTCTGATGATGATGCTGCAGGAGCAGTCTCGCCGACAGGAGGAACAGGCTCGTCGGTTGGAAGAACAGCTTAAGCGGGACAAGGAAGAACAGGCTCGCCGACAGGAGGAACAGGCTTGTCGGTTGGAAGACCAGCTTAAACGGGACAAGGAAGAACAGGCTCGCCGCCAGGAGGAACAGGCTCGCCGCCAGGAGGAACAGGCTCGCCGCCAGGAGGAACAGGCTCGCCGCCAGGAGGAACAGGCTCGTCGGTTGGAAGACCAGAGGCAGCAGGACAAGGAGGAACAGGCTCGCCGCCAGGAAGAGCAGATGCTTCTTTTGAAGGACCTTTATGCCTCTTTCGGGAAAGACATGAAGGAGGTGAAGGACAAGGTTGCTCAACACGACAACCGCCTGTCGAATGCTGAAATCAGGATCGACCAAGTGGAGAATCGGGTTGACGACGTGGTAGAGGACGTAAAGAAAAAGCTGGATTGCCTTAAATTTGGAGAAGCAATCGCAGCTCCCGTAGCTACAACACCTTCGCTACGTGGATTCAAAGTGCCACCGTTCGACGGAACTTCTTCCTGGTCGGCCTACAAAATCCAGTTTGAGGCAGTTATGAAAGCGAACGGCTGGAATAAAAACCAGGCCATGACTGCTCTCACCCTAGGCCTTCGTGACCAGGCCTTATCTGTCTTGGAAGCTCTCGGTAAGGAAGTGACTTACGAGCAGCTACTTGAGGCATTGGAGGCTCGATATGGCGACGCTCACTTGGAACACGTGTTTCGCGCACAGCTCAGGGACCGCGTGCAACGCAGTAGCGAAAACTTGCAGCAGTGGGCCCTTGAAGTGGAGAAGCTGGTGCGTAAAGCTTACCAGTCCGTACCAGCGCTTATTGATGGGAACCTGGTGCAGGCGTTCATCGACGGCATCCGCGATATTGAAGTTAGAGCTGCTGTCAGGCTCGGGCACCACGGGACGCTAAAGGACGCCTTGGCCCATGCCCTGGAGGTGGAAGTTGCGCGGCAGGATCATCAGTCCTATCGCGTTAGGGAGGTTGTAGCGGCTACAGTTCAGGACTGCAATAAAAGATACAGCCCTAGATGCTACGGCTGTGGGGAAAGGGGGCACCTTCGATCCAGTTGCCCTAAGCGAACTGCAGAAAGAGAACTACGGCTACCTGCAGACCTGATCATCAGAATACCACCTGATGCTCCAGGCAGTATAAGCGATTATGCGAATAACTGGCGGTACAAAACAAATGACATTAGTGAGCACGTCAGACAATCGGGCCAGAAAATATCGGGAAAGATGAAACCCCCTTGTGACCGCAAAGTGAACGGTAGAGTGTTCGACGAGGATCCACAGATGAGGTTGCGCAATCCAGTCCACAGCAGAGGGAGATCTCCTGGGCTTCAGTCTAGATGGGAGGGACCGTACCGGATTGGGACTGGGGGCAATGACGTAACCTACCGGAAACAGAAAGGTGCAAGAGGCACTCCTAAGATTGTCCATGCGGAGAGATTGGCGCGTTATTATGGAGCCGATAATGCTCGGGACGAGCATGTCTTAGGAGGGGGCAGTGTTACGCGCCACGATCGATGGTGTCTTAGTAACCAGCGCCATCTAGTGTGGAAAGGCGGGACTACAGAGAGTCGAGACGCGTACGCCAGAATTTACTAGAACTATGACCTTGACCGAGCGTACGGCCGATCAAGGCCGGACTGCGCGCGAATGTTCCGGATGTTTCTGCGTTGGAAGGTTCGGGAACGGCCGCGGCAATATAAAAGGCCGGGATTCACCGCGACCGGGACAGTATTGAATTAGCGATACAAGTGATTACTTCGAAAGCGATTTTGAAGTGCGACTTGGGAGCGATTGTTGTTTTAATTAGTGCGTTTAAAGGTTGTAATTAGTGGCGTACAATTAAAGTGTGACTTTTGGTAATTTTTATCGGCTGTTTTTATTGTCACGAACCCGAAGCTCGTAACATTATTATTACAAATGCTAATACAATTTAAAGTATTACATCTCTGTGGGTTAAGCATACCAAATGTCATATCGATAGCATGGATGACCTCGATATTATCGTAAGCTCAAAACCAGGCCATACGTAAGGAAAATAAAAAACATTAAATCCATTTTGTAAAGTTTATTCGAGAATATTTTGTGAATTGTATGGACATTGTTTATCGGGTAATTATAACTGAAGTGAGACGAAGAAGAACAAAAAGTTATGATTAAAAAAAAAAGTTATGATTCAAACAGTAGGATAGTATTAGATAACTAGTGTTGCCTCTTGATAGTCTAATACCGATAGGGCAATAGTATCGATAAGTTGATCCAAAATCAAAATTACTATCGACAGTATAAATGAGCTTGTATTCTATCGATAGTATAGCTGAATAATGACAAAATTGTGCCAAACTGAGCTCTCGATACTACTTATTTATCGATATTGTAGATGATTTCTTAGTTCAACTGTTGACAGTTCGGCGACACTACTGCTATCTCTAAATAGGCCACTTACACGCTGGGACTTCAAAGCAGCGATGATACAGCGATCTTGAAAGTTTTATATAAAAACAACCTATTTAATATAGCTTTGCATTATAATATTTATTTTTATCCTTTTAGTTAATAGCACTGGTCGGAAATACATATAAACAAATGGAGTGTCTGTTTGTTATATTAAAATAACCTCTCATTGCTACATCCATATGAGTATACATATGCATGTAGTAAAGAGATACATGCATATAGTATGCTATACATATACCATGACATTTTTAAAATTTTTGTCTTGTCTGTCTGTTCCGGCTAATCTCTTAAATAGCTAGACCGATTTTGACGGGACTTTCTCTGTAGTCCACGCGAACGAAGTCGCGGGCACACTTAGTATTACTTATGTATAATTCAATACAAATTGTTGGACGCTGCTGTATCAGGGTGATTGTCAGGCCTAGCATGCGCAATACGTCAAATTTCTCGCAACAAAAAAACAAAAGTTCCTATATCGTTGATTAAGTGTTAGTACACCGTACTTGTATTACAGCCAATCAGCAGTTGACGCATTGATTTTGGCATTTCTTAAGAGCGCGACAAAATTTACTCGCGTGGAGTATGCTAGGCCCGTGTCGCTGCAAAAAGTCGCAATGAGTGAATGCAACTGACATCTTCTTCTGACGTTTTTTCATAAATTGGAGAAAAGAAAGTCTGTCAAGACTACTTCAGCTATAAATTACCACATTATGTTACAATAAGGCACTACGTAAAAATGAATTATGTATATTATATTATTTACAAACATTTGATTCAAGTTTAATGGTTGTCGACAAAAATAAAATTTCTTGTCTCTGCCCAACCGTATATGGATAGAGACAAAATGTCGACTTTCAGAATCGGAAACGATTCTGACGTTTGTGAATAAGAGGAATGATGAATATGCTTGTATGTAACAGCGCAAATGAATACGAATATTAAATCATATATTTGTTATATGTACTTACATCTTTTTACCCATTTGGGCGTAGCTAAAGAACGTGTGATAGATAAACAAACATTTCTTTTTACGTGTGAATGTCATATATATATTTTTTATTTTAATGGTTTTAGAAAATGTCATCATATTGTCAACCTTCTCAATTAATGGTTTCCAAGCTAGCCCTTAAACTGTTTATTTGCCGTTTATTATAAAATATATTAGTTTTAATTACTAGCTATCACTTAGCTTCAAAATAAACTTAATTGTTTTATTAACTCAATCATATTAGACAATAATACGTAAATTTCTTAATCAACTTATTTACTAAGTTTAAAACCAAATATACTTATAATTTAAATCTATCAGTTACTGGAAGGAAGTCCGCCTTAAAAGGCACAATATTAAACTTAGTTTAGTACGTAATAAAATAAACTAGTTCTATTATTGTTTTAAGCACCAATTTTCTGGAGTAGTGAAGTCTGCCACCTGGAACAAAATAATATATTTTATTAAACTAATTTTTAATAGTTATAGCCTTAAATACAGAATTAACAATCGACTTTAGATTAGAGTAAAAATGGCGGATTGATAATTGTATTAAAATATTTCCTTTGTCAGGTTATCAAGAAGTGGTCTTATGGGCGTTTTCGCGAAAAGGTGTATCCAATATATTTGTCATGTCCCACGTGTTTGATTTATGTTGATGATCACATTTTTATGTTACAAAGCAATTTTTTATTATTTTTGGATGGTATGTATTTTAATTGAAAGGATTGTGCCAAAAATAATACAACATGTTGCATAATAATATTTTTACTTTACAATTTAGTCAAAACATACCATAGTTTTTAACATGTCCTTTGCAAATCTGACTTAATATTCATGTCGATGACAATGAATTTGGAGACATTACCGTAAATATATTACCGTAAGTATTGTTTTTTAACTAGAACATATCGTTTTTAAATTTTAATTATACAAGTTTACTAGAAAATACAACAGTATTTGAGTTTGAAACAAACATTTGAAAATTGGGCAAAGTGGAATTCCACTACCCGTGACCAAGATTTCCTTTTATTATATCAAAACTACGATTGAGCATTGTGTTTTTTACATTGGTATTACTATTCTACGTAACCAAAACCAACATTTTGTTTCTACGGTCAGCTGGGCGGCAAGCATTCGCTGCGTAAAGTTGTCTCGTCGGATGGGTTAACTTGGTGTTCGTAGGAACGGCAGTAGTGCCGTGACCGCTGATTTGTATGGTAAATATATTAAATTAGTATATTACAGACGTTATATTGTATATTTAGAATATTTACAGACTCTGTGTGGACAATTTGTTAAGTTAATGATGAAGAAAATTAAGAATATTTCAATTTTACCTTTGATTCTAGTGAATCCGTTACTTCCATTCCGAAGCTATGGTTGTAGTAACGTATTAGGTGGAAAGCAAAAGTAACGGATTGGAACAAATTAAGTTGTGATACACGTCGAACAAAACTTATGGTTTGTATTATTATGGTATGTAAGTTTCATCTAATTATAAAATGTATTCAATCAAACTTAGTAGACCGATAAAGTTTCTTAAAAGTAACAATTGGTTCTACTCTTTAGAACATTTGGACATTTTCATATTTGTAATTAATTATTTTCGGCAACTACATGGGAAGTCTGGTCTTGGTTTGTTTGTAATTTTGCTTAAAGTCATAAGGTAAATAAAAAATACCCATCGCTAAACTAATAATGTGACATTCTCGTAGGTGTCAAACTTCTCGGTCAATAAGTTCATTTCTTTCTATTTATTTATTTCTTTCTTTCTGAAAATTAAAAAACTAACATTAGATACAAAAACTTAAATAAATAAATTTTGCTTTACCTTGTATAGCTATTTTTAGATTATGTATCTAGTTCAGAGAAAGGCATAAATATTATATGCCTACGTAAGTAAATATTATATCAACTTTTATTTCTTTTTATTGTAAAACTAAGAAGTCGCTTATTAAAGTTGTTTATCTATGAGATTAGCAGTAAATATAGAAGACTGGATGGCATTACTTATAAGATATTATGTTACGCAAAGCTAGTACATGGATATTGCCGATGCAGCGCTGTCCCCATTTAACGCGTAAACAACGAGCATACACGAGCCGCTGACTCTGCGCAACGTGCCGCGTCGATGACGCGATCACCTCATCGTGTCGCTTTACGGGACGCATTCTAAAACCTTACTTCGGTCTAGATTCACTTACTTTAATTTTAAACTCTGTAATTATATTTTAATTAAATTGTGTTAAATAAAACCTCTTTTTTTGCATCCTCTGCTGCGACCAAACATATCTGGCGCAGTCGGTAGGATAGTTGTAGAGTAAATTATCTAGTATCGATCGATTTACCTTAACTATCGCGAATCTACGAGTGGCCGCAGCTGAGGAGAATCCGAACATAGATTCCGTGAAAGAAGTGATTCCAGAATAATGCTGTAAGTACTTTGAAACTTTCAAGTCCTTGCTTTCCTTATTTCCTAGTGTAATCCTTATTCCAATTAATTATCTGTCCTTGACTTTTCCAAGGTCCTGATTTAACTTAGTCCTTAATTATCCTTACTTATTATTTTATCAGTCCCTCTTTTTAGTTACTTTATACTGTGTTTATTGTGTGTATTTTATGTGTGACATTTCATATTAACAATCAAGATTTTTCACCCACGAAGTTCGCGTAAAGATAGTAGTAGTAGGCTATCCAGTAGGCTCAGCACTATAGACGAAGGTAGAAATTTAAACGAAACAATGGCTCAGGACGATATTGATAAGATCTTTAAATCTCTTAGACTTCTGCCCGAATTTGACGGTAACCCGCACGTACTTACTCGGTTTATTAATCTGTGTGATAGATTGGTAATTGCACATTTTAAAGTAGGACCCGGGAACGAACTGAATAACTTAGCGCTCATAAATGGAATTTTAAACAAAGTAACGGGCCCCGCGGCCAGATTAATCAATTCAGGTGGTACTGCCGATAATTGGAACGGGATACGTAGCGCCTTAATTAATAATTTTGCCGACCACCGTGATGAGACCGCATTATATAGCGATCTCTCAATGCAAACCCAGGGTTCAAGTTCTCCTCAGGAGTTCTATGAACGTTGTCAAAACGTATATAGTACGATAATGACATATATCACCCTTAATGAAACTGTTCCTACAACAGTTGAAGCAAAACGTACACTTTATAGTAAACTTACCCTCCAAGCCTATCTACGTGGTTTGAAGGATCCCCTAGGGTCTAGAATCCGTTGCATGAGACCAGAAACAATGGAAAAAGCACTTGAATACGTTCAAGAGGAACTCAATACCCTTTACCTCCAACAACGTAACGAAGGTCCCAATAAAAAGGAATGGGCACAGCCCTCCTCATTTACCCCAAATTACAATTTACCATTAAATAATTTTGCTCAGAGAATGCCTTTACCTAATGTGCCTGGCCCCTCCAGACCTCATATTAATATGCCCGGTACGTCCCGACAACAGCCTATGCCACTTCATTCTAACCAGGGTTGGAAACCAAATAATATGCAACACATGCAACCCCCTCGCGGGCCTTCCAGAACCCAGCAAATGTTCCGAGCATTTCCACCAAATTACACCCCCCAGAGCAATGTTTTTAGAGTCGTGAATAAACCCCAACAGCCGAACTTCAATCATGGTGCTCCACGGCCCATGAGTGGCGTAAGTCACTTTGTTCCAAAGCCGCTGCCTCCCAGTGGACATGACTGGCGAAAATTTGGCAACCCACCGCCAACTAATTACTTCAAAACTCGTGAAGTGAATTTCAATAATTTTGAATATGAGTATGACCCACAGTATGAATACGATTATGATCAGTGTAATTATTACCAGGAATATTATAACTATGAACAATACCCAGACTATTACTACAGCTATGAGCAATCTCCGACTCCTGATACTCCACTTGTAGAAGAAGTCGACCATACCACCCCTTCTCAGGATGATGAAAATTTTCAGGAAGCTCAGAAGTTAGGCAAGCGAAAATAGAGGTAAATTTTCATATTCAGAGGCAATTGGGTTATATACAAATTAATAATCCCCCTCTAAAATTATTACTTGATACAGGAGCCAATCAATCTTTCATTAGCCCCCAGGCGGTAAGAAAATATTTTAATCACATTCCTCTTAATTACGAGCCGTTTCAAGTAACTAATGTACATGCCACTAGCAAAAACGATCATTCCATAACACTACCATGCTTCGACGAATTTAAACAAACAGGTGATATAACTCTATTTGTGTATGATTTCCACAAATACTTTGATGGACTAATAGGGTTTGATTTGCTTGATACATGGAATTCTAATATAGACTTAAAAAATAAACTACTAGTTACTAATAACGCGCAGATACCTATTCAGATGTACGATTCCCGTAACGCTAACCTCTACGAGGATATCATACCCGCTAACAGTTCGAAATTAGTTCGGTTGCCAATTAATAGCCAAGATGGAGATGTAATAGTGCCAAATCAATTAATATGCAATTGCCTAATATCTGAATGTTTGACAGAGGTTAAACATAACCGTGGATTGGTAGAGATTTATAATACATCCTCTAATGATATTATCTTTTCTATGGACCGCCCCGTAACAGCCGAATTATTTAATAGTGAGTGCGAACGTACTGAGATCTTGTCAGATCGTGCTAAAGAAGTCCTATCACGTTTAAGAACTAATCATTTAAATGCCGAGGAAGTTGCTAACCTAGAAAGTTTGTGTGCCAATTACGCAGATGTGTTTTACCTTGAGGGAGAATGCCTAACATTCACAAACAAGATAAAACACAAAATAAAAACTACTGACGAAATCCCAGTACATACGAAAAGTTATAGGTACCCGTATGTTCATCGACAGGAAGTCCGCGATCAGATCGAAAAGATGTTGAGCCAAGATATTATAAGACCTTCAGAATCTGCTTGGAGCTCTCCTATTTGGGTCGTACCCAAAAAGGCTGATGCCTCTGGCAAGGTGAAATGGCGTCTTGTCGTGGACTTTAGGAAAGTAAACGAGAAAACGGTCGATGATAAATACCCGATTCCGAATATCACAGATGTCCTAGATAAACTTGGCAAATGTCAATATTTCACTACCCTGGATCTTGCCAGTGGATTCTACCAAGTAGAAATGGACCCTATGGATATTCCCAAAACTGCATTCAATGTCGAGAACGGACATTATGAATTTTTGAGAATGCCAATGGGACTTAAGAATTCTCCATCAACCTTTCAAAGGGTGATGGATAATGTCTTACGAGGCCTACAGAATGAGATTTGCCTAGTGTATTTAGACGATATTATTGTCTTTAGTACATCCCTGCAGGAACATATCCTTAATCTAGAAAAAGTATTCAAAAAACTACGAGAATCGAACTTTAAGATCCAGATGGATAAATCTGAGTTCTTAAAGTTGGAGACCGAGTTTTTGGGGCATGTTATCTGCAAGGATGGTGTCAAAACCTAACCCAGATAAAATCATCGCCATTCAAAATTACCCTATTCCTAAAACAACCACAGAAATCAAACGTTTTCTCGGATTACTCGGATACTACCGAAAGTTTATACCAAATTTTGCAAAGCTCACAAAACCTCTCACTCAATGCTTAAAGAAAGGCTCCAAAATAACACTTGACTCAAATTATATAAACTGTTTCGAACACTGTAAAAAATTATTATTAAATGATCCTATATTGCAATATCCCGATTTTTCTCGTGAGTTCATCCTTACTACTGATGCGTCTAACGTAGCCATTGGTGCAGTTCTGTCACAGGGACCCATTGGCTCAGACAAACCGATAGCATACGCTTCACGTACATTAAATAGCAGCGAACTCAATTATAGCACGATTGAAAAAGAATTGTTGGCCATAGTCTGGGCCACAAAATATTTTAGACCATATTTATTTGGCCGTAAATTTAAAATTGTCACTGACCACAAACCACTTCAGTGGATGGTCAACCTTAAGGAGCCCAATTCACGTCTTACAAGATGGCGTCTTAAACTAAGTGAATATGATTTTACGGTGGTTTATAAACAAGGGAAATGCAACGCGAACGCAGACGCTCTGTCACGTATTGAATTAAACAATGATGAAATAAGCTCGATAATTGTCAATACATCTGAAAAGGATCTCGATGACTCCAGAACGATCACAGCTGTGGAGGACGCTGATGAATCTAGAACCATCACCGTTCACACGGATCAGGAAAATCCTATTCTGGAGATTCCCATAACTGACGATCCATTAAATAAATTTACAAAGCAGATTATTTTAAATATAGTAGGGGACATAAAAGGCCGCCCAATTATAACTAAGCCCTTCGAAACACACACGCGCATCAGTATTCAGTTATCAGAAGCTAACCTTGAGGACGATATTATCAGTACGATTAAGGAGTATGTTCATCCAAAAATTAAAACTGGTCTCTTAATTAATCCACCCCAGGCAATGTACCGCATTGTACCCATAATACAGAAAACATTTAAAAATTCGGCAATTAACCTCATAATAACTAAACAAGAATTAGAAAACGTGAAAGAGTATTTGCGACAGCAAGACATAATTAACAAGTACCACGATGGTAAAACCAACCATCGCGGTATCAATGAGTGTTATCTAGCATTGTCACATAAATTTTACTGGCCTAAGATGCGCGAACACATTACCAAATTTATTAATGAATGCACGGTATGCGGTCAAGCTAAATATGACCGAAACCCGATTAAACAACAATTCAAATTAGTGCCTCCCGCTAGCAAGCCTTTTGAACTTCTTCATTTAGATCTATTAACCATACAGGGAGAAAAGTTTTTAACTTTAGTAGATTCGTTCTCAAAGTATTCACAAGCTTACTATCTGAGAGATGGTACAGCTTTAAGTGTGGTACAAGGCTTATTAAATTACATTACTCATCATAGTATACCAATTACCATAGTTACAGACAATGGCCCCGAATTCAGCAATCAGCTGTTCTCAGAATTTGTAAGAATACATAAGATGCAGCATCATAAAGTAGCTCCACATACTCCTAACGAGAATGGAATCGTTGAACGATTTCATTCAACGATTTTAGAACATCTGCGCATCTTAAAATTAGAAAGGAAAAGCGAATCCGTTATAAACTTAATGCCCTATGCTATATTGGCATATAATAGTACTATACACAGTTTTACTAAGTGCAGGCCGATTGACGTAATTACGGGTCACTTTGACCCACGCGATCCTTTTGATATAGACCTCTCAGCCCATTTATTGCAACAATATGTAGTGGACCATAAATATAAGATGAGCGAAGCGTACAAGTTAATCCATGAGTCTTGCTCTGGTTTGCGTAAAGATTTGACAGAAAATAGGAATAAAGATAGAGAACCGGAAGCTGAATATTCACCAGAACAACAAATTTATGTAAAAAACCCTTTCGCATCACGGCAAAAATTAGCTCCGCGTTACACCCATGATGTAGTAATGGCAGACCTCCCAATTCACATCTACACTCGTAAAAAACGGGGTCCAATAGCTAAGTCTCGTTTAAAACGAGTGCCTAAAAGTGCGCAATTGTTGCAGGATTCTCCTGGTGCTTCATCTTCTCCTGCAACCTGCTCTAACACAAGAGATAAAACTTGAAAATCTAGATAATGGACCCGGGGTTTTACCATTTCGATTAGGTCCCGCTAATATCATTTCTAATTATCATTCGTTTTTACAAATTATAGATCTACACGATTTACAAGATAAAATTAGCTCCATCTCCTTGCAATTAAATAGTATTAGGCCTGATCTTAATAATAAGACGTCTTCATTATTTGAGCCTCATATTAATTATTTAAAAGAAAAGCTTGATATCTTATTTGAACAGTTACAGACTTTTGAACCAAATCGAATAAAAAGAGGACTTATCGATGGGCTCGGCTCAGTAGTGAAAAGTATAACTGGTAACCTTGACTATATGGACGCAATACACTATAATAATGCTATTAAATCCATCCAACATAAGGAAAACGAACTAGTAGCCGAATTTAATCATCATGTTAGCCTAACGAAGGAATAGACCTCGCAATACTCTAAGATAGTGCAAAGCATTGCTAACAATCAAAAGTCAATAGATAGTTTATTTGACAAAATTAGGCAGAGCGTAGCAACTAATGATAACGATCTTATTAAATACGCCCATCTGGCACAAGTATTTCTTATTTTAGGGGACAACATAGACTCGGTTTCTTTAGAAATAGGAAAACTACAAAATATATTAGCTTTTATTAGAACCTCAACTGTACACCATTCAATTATAACTCCAACACAGATAAGACAAATGATTTTTAAATTGCAAGAGTTATACAGTAAAGATAATGTTTTAGATCTCGATATAAGAGAATACTACGATGTAATAAAGTTAGGTTCTTACTATGCCGGTAATAATATAATAATAGTTTTTAAACTCCCTATATTCTTATCACAAGTATATGATTTATATAAAATATCTATGATACCTAACAAAAACCACGAAATCCTCACTTCATCATCCCCATTCCTAGCCATCCATTTGAAAGACTTCAAGTACATAGAGGCTGAATGCCCGAAGACAAGCAAAGGGTATCTGTGTGAGGAGATACGGAATCTACGCAGCAAAACATCTGAAGACTGCCTTCATCAACTTATCATAACCCAGCAGAGGACTTCCACATGCAGCCCCGTCAGAATAACCATGGACCACCCAGCCTTCGAGATACTCGACGACTAACACTACACGGTCAGCTTCCCGCACCCTACTGGAGTACATCTCTCTTGTGGTCAAGATCTTCATCAAACACTTCATGGTAGTTATCTCATCATGATACCACAAAATTGCTATGTTGAAACACCGGAGTTCAAGCTGTATAACATCAAAGATCGAATACGAGGCCAAGCTGTGAAGATCATGGACATACCAGAGGAAAAAAGGTCACTTACATCACCAGAGCCATCATTCAAACTTAATTCAATCAACCTAGATCATCTCCACGAGGCCAACTGTAAAATCTCCTTACAAGCGCCCGTAGCACCGCTACGAGACCAAGACTACGTCATTTACCATACTACAATACCCATGTACCTACTGCTATTGAGTGCATGTGCACTTGCTATTGGAGTGGCGTACCGCAAGTACTACGTGAAACGATCGAAATCCAGTGAAGACAACACTCAAGAGATACCTGCTGCAATACAAGGAATCTACGCCGTCCCAGATACATCAAGATTAGAGATGAAACATCTCCCAGCTCAGTTTACGACAAAGATCTTCAACAGTCGCTGTTCTGCGGGGGGAGATGTTACGCAAAGCTAGTACATGGATATTGCCGATGCAGCGCTGTCCCCATTTAACGCGTAAACAACGAGCATACACGAGCCGCTGACTCTGCGCAACGTGCCGCGTCGATGACGCGATCACCTCATCGTGTCGCTTTACGGGACGCATTCTAAAACCTTAGGGGAGATTAGTCCAAAACCGGGTATGGGGGTAAAACCGGGACATTAATTTTAGCCTTCTTTTCGATTCAAACTTCGCGCGCTTTTGTTTCCTGCAGTTGGCCATCTTGATTAGTTTGTCAACAAAAGTTGAGTGGTGTCGGTGCGTGCTCGTTAAAAATATTCGGAAAAAAAGATTTTCTGCTGTGTTTATCTAAGATTCCACGAGATTTACAAGTGCTACAGATTATTGAAATGTTAAGGTAAGTAAAATTTGTTTTTTAATATCGAATAAGCATATGTCGAAGTATTAATCAACATTTGTAAATTAAAGGATTTAATAATATTTTAAGGTTATATCTGTTATTGTTTCTGATAAGTGCCTATGGGGCAAAACCGTACGGGGTAATATCGGGACGTACCCGGTTTTGTACAAGTGTTCAACCTAATTTTTTAAATATTATTTTGTATCGCTTTATACAGTTTTTCAATTGTAATTGTTACAGAAAACAACAATTATGCCGCGAAATTATGTAAGAACATCGAACCCTCAAACGTGGAGCGAAGAACAAATGAAAAATGCTATTATGGAAGTCATAGAAGGTAGAAGTGGATACCGTCTCGCTTCACGGACGTTTTCGGTGCCACAGTCGACGCTAGAAGATAGAGTAAAAAAGTACAGAATTAATAACGATATCACAGCTGCCTCAAAAAAAGGATTAGGTCGTTTTAAGACCATTTTTACGGATGAGCAAGATAATTCTATGTGCCAACACATTAAAGACGTTGAAGCTCAATTATTTGGACTAACATAGGGATTTTCGATATCTAGCTTTTCAAATGGCAGAAAAAAATGATATAGATCATAACTTTAACAAAAACACCGAATTAGCTGGAATGGATTGGCTCTATGGGTTTCTACGTCGCCATCCAGAATTATCACTGCGGCTGCCAGAGCCAACGTCCGTGGCACGTGCAATGGGATTCAATAGAGTCAATGTCGCTAAATTTTTCTCTCTATTGGTTGAATTGCAAACTAAACACCAATTTGAAGCAACCAAGATATTTAATGTAGATGAGACTGGGATCACTACGGTCCCCAAAAAGAAATCTAAAGTTATTTCATTGAAAGGGAAAAAACAAGTGGGCATTATCTCTTCTGCTGAAAGGGGCCAGTTGACTACTGCTGTTTTATGTGTATCAGCAGCAGGTCATTACGTACCACCACTTTTGATATTTCCAAGAGTCCGAATGAAAGCTGAATTATTAGACGGGGCGCCACCTGGAACCATTGCAATGTGCCATCCCAGTGGGTGGATTCAAAGTGAAATATTCGTTCATTGGTTGGAACATTTCATCTCAAATGTTAAACCTACAAGAGAAAATCCCGTGCTGCTTCTATTAGACGGTCACTCGACCCATACCAAGAATCTTCAACTGATAGAAAAAGCACGTGAAAATGGTGTCATCATCGTCAGTTTCCCCATTGCACACATCGCCTTCAACCACTTGACGTTAGCATCATGGGCCCAATCAGCACGTTTTATAGTCAAGAAGTGATGACATGGTTGCGTAATAATCCATGACGTGTAGTTACCCAATTTCAACTTGCCAAATTATTTGGTATTGCATATGCTAAAGCAGCAACACTTCAGAATGCTATAAGTGCATTCACAAAAACAGGCATTTGTCCGTTGAATCCTAATATCTTCTCTGATCATGATTTTATATCTTCTACTACAACGGACAATGAAATCCCAGCCTCTGAACCTACTCCAAGCACATCTGAATCCGTTACAGCTGTGATTAGAGACAAAAATACTGTTAATAACACGATTGTTGACAAGAATGTGCCTGTGCACAAAGCAAAAGTGATAAACTCGCGTTCATCCTCTGCCGAGCAACTAGGAGTTAGCCCACGTCCAAACATTGCATTGCCATCGGCATCAACTTCTGCAGCAGTTTCGCCGGCCGATATTTTACCAAAACCTCATGTCGTCAGAAAAATCAATTCAAATTCTCAAAGAGGCAAAACTGCTATAATTACATCATCACCCTATAAAGCAGAATTAGAAGAGAGCGCCACAAAGACAAACAAGAAGAAAGTTCCTAAACTAGATGCTAAAATTGCAAATCCTAAAAAGAAAAAGTTTTCAGATAATATGTGTGTGTACTGTTCGGAAATCTATGGAAATACACGAAGGAGTGATGATTGGGTGCAATGTTTAAAGTGTAAGAAAAGGGCTCATGTGGGTTGCACAGGTTGGGAAGAAGAAGAACTTGATGATTTCCTTTGCTTCCGTTGTTAAGGGGCAAAATCGGGTACAAGATATTGGTATACCCGGTTTTGGACAAGGGTAGGGGCAAAACCGGAAAAACATAACTTTTATAAGTTGATTTATTTTTGTTACTTACAGTTAAGAGAAAAGTGATCTCTATACCAAATTATATAACTTATAAACTAAGCCAAATGGTCATTATTAAAGTTGATTATTATTTTGAAAATCTTATATTTTATTTGAAATTTCCCTTAGCGTCCCGGCTTTACCCCACTTTCCCCTACTTCGGTCTAGATTCACTTACTTTAATTTTAAACTCTGTAATTATATTTTAATTAAATTGTGTTAAATAAAACCTCTTTTTTTGCATCCTCTGCTGCGACCAAACATATCTCACACAGCAACACATCAACTAAACCAAATCTGTGAAATTCCATAATTGATTTTGAAGTCAATGTCCCGGGAATTTAGTGAAAATTTTACAGATTTGGGTAAGTTGTTATGTTGCTGTGTATAGATTCAAGATAAAGTGTTTTATGTTTTAATAAATCAATGTGATTTTTTATTTTCATATGCAGCGTAGGCTCATTGTGTCTCAATCCTTATATTCCATTCGGTTACTACTAGCTTCCGTATCCGAAAATATCCTGTAGAATAGAATCTAAAAATATTTTTTTGTGAAACATCTAATGAAGAAGTTATTAATATTTTATTGCAGTACTCTTAAAAATATGTTTATTATGTGATTAAAATTATATATACTTAGCCTGATTAGAATTTCATAATACCAAAAAACAATAAAGACTGTAAAATGTCCTAGTAGTAACGGAATTGAAGTAAATGATGTTACATGTAAATGTTTATTGATGACTATAACTAGTTACGTGACTTAAGTGATTGTCAAAGACTTCATGTTGAGAATTAAAAATACATTGTGATTAAACTTTGTTTTAATTTGATTTTAAAGGCATTTGTGCTTGGTCACGGAATGGAACATCATAGTCCTTCACTTTATGGGAAAAGGCCTGTAATATATCTTTCTTGGGTAGTTTTGATGGATAGTTATAAATTATAATGAGAAAATATTCAATTGAACCCATAAATCGCAAAATTTTCTTAAAATTAAATAAAAAAAAATTGTCATCGATTTTTTTCACTGATACACCTTTTGGCGAAACCGCCCTTATATAATAAGTGGCTTTATTAACACCTACAGTGCCAACTGTGTAATATTCCGTACTATGTGTATGTTATATTGAGTAGTTGGCATTAAATGTGATAAGCCATTCATTTTAGGGCCTAATATGATATACTAAATGAGTGACAGTGGATTTCAAATAATAATAATCGCAAATCGATTTGGTTCATGATGTTGGAATAATATTTTCAAACAGAACATTTCCGAAACTAATTCTTTGATTAAGTCACATTCAAATTAACTATGTAGAAGCACGCGCGAGTGTCTAACTTTGTGGCATTTAACATGAATTGCTGCTAAAAAGAAAGAGCTTGAAAAGTGTATCGTTGCTGCATCAATCCTGCATGCTGCTACATCAAGTTTGCATGGCTTATACCTACATCAATCGTGTATCGCTGTTGCACCAATCATCCATCGCAACTGCATCAATCGTGTATTGCTGCTGTGTGTCACGGACAGGTAGTAACTAAGCTATGTACTCACGGGTCGCGGTCAGCGCTCCGCGTTGAGCAGGTAGGGCACGGCGTCGTCGATGCTGACGTCGCCGAGGAAGCCGACGAAGAAGACGTCCTCGAGGAAGGCCCCGCTGAAGGCGCGCAGCCCCGGCAGCTGCAGCAGCAGCGCGCCGGGCCGCTCCTCGTCCGCGCAGCCGCCGCGCAGCGACCGCACCACCAGCGCCTGGTACTCCTGCAGCTTGCGCGTCAGGAAGTCCGGCACGCCGTCTGACGGGCAACGATCAGCACAGGGTGAACACACACCGTTCTCTACAATCCTATAAGCTACAACTTAGCAGGCCTAGGGCCAGTGAGCTTGTTAGAGCCTTGACTGGACACCGCAAACTAAAAAGACACCAGTTTCATATGAAGCTGAGTGACTCTGATAAATACAGATTTTGCAAGGAAGAAAAGGAAACACCTCTTCACCTCCTGTGTGACTGTGAATCTCTGATCCACAAACGAAGCATCCACTTGGGACGATATAACTCAACCGGATGAATTAAAAAGTCAGGAAAATACAAGACTTTCAAGAATCGACCCGGCTGAAGGAGTTACTCTAAACTGGTGGCAAGTGACAATAGATCTGACAGGTCGCAGTGACCACAGTTTACTAGAACTGCACAGCCACAAGTACCCTAATAATAAAGACTTTGCTGTCTGTCACCAGGCTGTATCTTAAGAGCCGTGAAAACTAGAGTTGAAATTTTCACAGATTATGTATTTCTGTTGCCGCTATAACAACAAATACTAGTAAATAAAACAAACGGGGTGAGCTAAATAAAACCGTTTAAAAATACAATAATTTAAGGGGGGCTGCCCGTACAACAAACGTGATTTTTTGCCGTATTTGGCTTGATGTTAAATAATAGTCAACAGGTATTCACAAAAATTTTTGTTGTATTTTATTTCAAAAATAAATAATGTCTAATGTTGAATAGATGTAGAACCCTTCGTGCGCTAGTCCGACTCGCACTTGGCCGGTTTTTTATAATATTCTGAATGAATAATATTTTTTATAATGAACAATCACAACGCAAGATAATCGATACAAAACTAAAAGTACCTCGAGAGGCCAATTAAGGTTCCACCTAATGCAGCAAATGTTACTACGACAATCTTTAATACCGCGCAGCGCTGGTATTCTGGCTGAACCAAACTGCTTCGAGTAAAAATAGTAAGAGTTAATTACTAGTGTAAGGAACGTATGTTCTTCACTAAAAGTGGAAGAACTGCTGCCGAGCTAGGTGTTATCTGCTCGGGGACCAAGGCCCAACTACCAATCTTGGTTTGTTGTATATATACTTAGTGGCGATGAAAACTCTGACATCGCGATGTAGGAACGATGCATTCATTGACTAATCGTGCATTACGTATGGAGCGTCGTTTACAATGCTAACTCTGCTGACGCCGTATTTGTGTGACTTGTAGGTAATGTGGTAGATCGTCTTTACAATAGGCGTATTTTTATTACCTGGCGAGAACAAGCACAGCGCGCGGAGGTGCGCGTACTCCCGCTCCGTGACGCGCAGCTGGTCCATGCCCGCCACGAACTGCTGCAGCCGCGCCAGGGACGCACTCACCTCGCACACGCGCTCGTCCGAGTAGTCCGACACGCTCACCTGGCAAACGGACTACTGGCTCGATTAAAACATAACATCACAATTAGATTACAAAAATACTCGCCCATTTAGGCAGTCCCGGGTTCGATTCCCGGTCGGGTCGATTTGGAAAACGAACTTTTCTAAATTGACTTCAGTCTGGGTGTGCTCCAGTAACGCCCCCAGTTAGTATCCGTCGTCTGGTACTCATAGTACAAGGGAAAACCTTAGTTTGAGACCAGGTGATTGGTGTGATTGTCTGGCGCATTTATTTACCGAAGTGGTGGCATGTTACACTGTCAACATCCCTATTAACTTGATAATATCCACCCTTGCTTTAAAACTGATCGGCAGGTACCAGGCCCGCAGATTGCATGTGGAGGTGTACACAAACTAATTTCAACAGTCGGCGGCGCGCGCCAGTCAACATTCTTATTATCTTGATAATTTTCCTTACAACGGCTAAAAACACGCTTAAACACGAATCGTCAGGTACCAGGGTCGCAGAGTGCGCGTGGAGGTGTACACAAAGTTACCTCAGGCTGCGGCCGGTCGGCGGCGCGCTCGAGCGACTCGGTGGCGCGCTCCCGCAGCACCGCCTGCAGGTGGCTGACGAGCAGCGGCAGCAGTGACGTCAGCGACAGCGCGCTCGAGTACATCGCCAGCCCGAGCACGAACAGCTCCGGCCAGCACTTCTTCAACAAAGTCACTTGGATCTCGAATCTGGAATCGACAAACAGTTGTACAGTAAGCGCGTCAGATAGTTCACGGAGTGCAGGCGCAGGTGAGGCGGGGCGGCAGTGCCAGCTGTCGTCACACACTAGTGCAGTACTCACGGCAGGCGGTGCGCGTGCGGCACGGCTCGCACCCATCGCGCGCAGGCGGCGAGCAGGCGTGCGCCCGCCTAGCACACGGAGTGCAGGCGCAGGTGAGGCGGGGCGGCAGTGCCAGCTGTCGTCACACACTAGTGCAGTACTCACGGCAGGCGGTGCGCGTGCGGCACGGCTCGCACCCATCGCGCGCAGGCGGCGAGCAGGCGTGCGCCCGCCTCGCACACGGAGTGCAGGCGCAGGTGAGGCGGGGCGGGCGCGGGCAGCGTCAGCGGCAGCTGAAGCGACTCCGGCGTGCTCAGGATGTTAGAGTCTGCGTCGCCTGCTAGCCAAACCAGGGGGCTGCTATGAGCTTTCGAAACGATATTTATTTCACAGAGTAAAGGCCGATTTTGTAATCGTGAGATAAAAATTAACAAGGCGTCTGCTTGAATTAAAAACGTTAGAGAAATAATCGATATGGAATATTATATTAGAAACAGAAAAATTTTATCTCCCCCTGCGGTGCGGGAATTGAACCCACGACCTTCACGTATCGCGCGTGCTGCTCTTCTTCGCTAGTACGGCGTATAGTACTCTAAAAATAATAAAATGGAATATTTTTTTTTTTTTTGCGATCTGTCGAAGGCTTTTGATTGTGTTGATCACCAAACGTTGCTGATGAAGTTGAAGCATTACGGTGGCCCAAGAACTTTCTGCGATCTTTACAATCTTAACTTCCCAATAGAACTGACAAGGTCAATCAATTTGAACGGAACTTCCTCTTCTGTCGCATCACTAGCGATGGGAGTGCTTCAGGGCTCAATATTGGGACCTTTGCTCTTCCTTATTTCTATTAATGATCTAGCATACTTTGTAAAGTATCTTTGTGAGACAGTGTTATTTTCTGATGACACTTCTCTGATCTTTAGGATTCTTTACACCGATGAACAATTCTCTCGAGCGGTTTTGAAGGCATGTAGTATAGAAATAACGTCATTTTTTAAGTTAGAATCACGAAAATATCTCTTTGGTTGTTAATCTACGCTAATAGTATAAAGATAAAAGATTTGTATTTTTGTAACCATCGTAATACATGATATATACTTACAATATTACCTATAGATAGATATTGTTACTAGTTTTTAAGGTTTACTATCGATAACGAAACTACCGATAGTTTGGCAACTCTCATCCACACATTGCTACAAAGTTTCGCGTTTATAAAATTAGTAAGATTATATAGTAACATGTTTCTTACTCTCTGTTTGTTGCGTGTCTGCCGCGGCGTGCAGCGACAACGGAACTTCAGGCGGGGTCGCGCCGTACGCGGATTGCAAATATTCATTAATTGCACCTAAAACAAATAAAGTACGTTATATGATGGGTTCAAGTTACAAACTGCGAGAAGAGGATAGATTTTTATAGGACAGCTCGTCAACGTCTGTTTTATCGTATACACTACAGAAATACAATTATATGAAACATAAGGTTCACTGGGTAAATTACCTTAGTTATGTGGCGTCCATAAATAACGTGAGGTGTTTTTTTTATTTTCTGTCCTTCCCTCCCCTTTTTTTTTTTTTTTTTTTGACGGGGGGAAATGCGTTGATGCACCGTACCGTCACCCCGAGGGAGGGTGACGGCGTGTGTGGGTCTCCCTGCCCTGAAAAGTGCAGGACTACCCACTAAAACCCCCCGGTTGGACCCTCATCGCCTACGTGGCGGCGCTGTGGGAAATCGGCTCAGCCTTTACTTCCACAGCGCCGCCGGCGATCCTTCCCTCCCCCTGGTGAGAGGTCGTGACATTTTATTCAACCCAATCTCCCAATCTCACGTGATATTTTTCAAAATGTAGGATTCTTAATGCCCGGTTCCAATATTTGAAAACGATTCATTCTAGTTACGGACAGTAATAAATTATACGAGGCGTAAGCTAAAAACGACCGACAGACGACTGATGACAGCTGATATGGAAAATTTGAAATTAGAATTAAAGACTCGTAGAAAAAGAGATTGTCATTTTTGACACATTATGAATTGTAAAATATTGGAACCGGGCATTAGTAAGCGTCGGATTGTTATTGTAAAAAGAATAAAAAATGCTTCTTGCTTTTATTTCTATTTAAGACCTAGGCAATGTTCTATCTGTATTAAATGGACCAAAATTGTTTTTTTTTTTATCAGAAAAAAAAACTGCGTGATATAACTGTGGGTTAATTAGACAGTTAGCACATAACGCACATAACTTTGGTTAACGATTAGTCGAGTTCAAACATATTCTTGTGAGGTTTTCAGGGGAGGGGGGAGTGGGCTCTAGCTCCCCCCCCCTATGTACGTTTTAATTACCGAACTGTCCCATCTTGAAGAGGTTCTTGGCGAGTTGCGTCTGCAGCATCAGCTGTTGTCTTCTCGCGCCGTCTATGTCGCTCGGGCTGCCCGCATTCAGGTACGGGGACACTGAGAGAGATACATTTCTATGATATAGACACAATGTGTATCTTTTAGAAATTTGCAACAAGATAATATTACAGCTATTGTTGGTGCCAAGTCACTCTGTCACGGGAACAGCTATATTTCGTTTTTTTAAGCATTAGAAAGAAAGAACGACATTCTAGTTTTTTGATATACATAATCAATATACAGCAAGCGAAAATGCATATAAACTTTTCTAGTATTTTATTTATGTCTATAAGTTAATTTCCGTTGGAATGAATATTTATCTGTATTATTCATATTAAAACACTATTGCTTGAATTTCTATTACTATAGTTATAGTAATAAATTATGAGACATAAACTAATCAAACCGAAAAGTTTGCAGACCTAAACAAAAAACTGATTTTCTTATAAATATTGGACAACATCACATACATTGCTCTGATTCTGTGGTAAGTAGCTAAAGCACTTGTGTTACAGAAATAAGAAACAACGAAGGTACCACAACACTCAGACCCGAGACAATATAGAAAGGTTCGTTTTCCATATTGACCCGACCGGGGATCGAACCCGGAACCTCAGTGATGGCGCGACGCCAAAGTCCAGCAAACTCGCCTCTCGGCTACGGAGATTATTGGTTGATCATATTGACAGCAAACTTTAGCATCATTTATCAATCATATTTATCATATTGCATCAATTAATAGTAGATAATATAAAAAAAGAGCACGGTTTACCATAATATTCATAATTTCAAATAGTTTTATGTTGCATTCAAACTGAAAATTACTCTTTTTATTTCCAGTGTTCTTTGATTGCAAAATTTCTCATGCTAAATAAACGGACTATTTAAACTATAACAGACATACCTGTATTCCCTTTATTGAAGGCGACTGCAGCCGCCAAAGCAAAGTTGATGGCGGGAGCTGCAGGCGACACGGCTCCGAAAGCGTCGCTCGGCTCCTCCTTAGGATTAATCTGAAAATACCGAACCGGAGGTAGCGCTATTGGCGTTACATTTAGACGTTTCATAAATATTACGAGTGTAATATACATGAATAAAATAATATTGAATTGAATTGTCTTGTCAGCTAAAAATTAATTTATAGTCTGTCAGATTAAATACAAAAATATTATATACATTTTCCACCTAATCAAAAAATATTTTATTTATAAAACAAAACAAGTAAGTTTATAAAATAGGCAGAGTGCCACAAATCTGTTCACACAGTTTCAATTGACATGTGACGCCATTAGTGGGTACATTTCTTACCTAACAGGGACTTAAAGAGTCCCAACTTTTTTTCTTCTGGCAAATAACAAACTGTGATTTAATTAGTTCATATTTAATGGTCTCTTTTTGTGACGTGTCTTTCTAAACACTTACGGAATCACATACATTGTTTTTAAACGCAGGATAGACCATAATTTAAAAGAAACATAATAAATTAAAACAATCTGCTATTTTTGACCCAGTCCGCTTCCCTATTCCTAGAGGAATGATGATAGGTCTGGTCCATTCAGTTATATTTAGGACATTAATAATTTTGTAGATGCATAGTGGTGACCTATGGCACCTGCTAAACAAAGCTTTGCTACCAGATGGCTTACCTGTGCGCACTGGGCCTGCCCCGCTAATCCGAGCAGCTTGGAGTAGGCAGCCTGCCTGTCGTGTGCTCCGTCTCGTGGCTCACCCTTAGACTTGTCCACTATCGGCTTCCGTTCGTGCTGGACCGCTGTAGATAATGTGCAAGAATTACTGCTCATTGCGTGTAGACTAAGATGGGACGTTCTTGGCTGGAGTCGAAAGTCAAATATTTCTTCATTAAAGTAGGTTACATACAACACTATTGAATCTTCATTTAATACATTGCAAAGTGATTATACCTGGCGCAGAACCTACTCTGGATAATCTGGATATATTAATGACTCAAAAAGACAAATTAATTTCTGTTTACATATAACGCTTTTGAATTGTTATTGATTACAATGGAAAGTGATATTACTCGGTTCAGAATATATGTCTACCGAGAGGACACCGTTAAGAAACTCAGAAGATTAGTTACAGTAGCTGTATTTGATTGATTGCTACATGTAAATACAATAAAAATACTTCACCTAACTTGTTGTAACTCTATCCCAAATAAGATCATACAGTTCAGTATCTCATAAGGGAAAATAATTTTTACAAAAATCTTACTTTATGCATATTTTTTTAGGTGTTATATAATAAATATCTTATGTAATTTGAATCGAACTGACTCAAGTACTGACTTGAAACAATACATACCAAACTTACCAAGCCAGCTAACAATTGTTCATATTTAAGGGAGATTTTATTTTTATGTAAGTTTCATGTAAGTACGAAATTTACAATCAATCTTATACAATAGTAGCGAAAATGTGCATTAGTTATGTTTTAGTTAGTTATGTGCACTGAATGAACTAGTTAGTTGCATACAGTGTGGAGTATCAAAGCAGAACAATAAGTTTTAGTACTTATTCGTTTTTGATATAGAGATGGACTTTCCACACAACAAATTATTTATAAATTTTAAGACTTTCGCGTTCTATTTTAAACATTTAAAATAATTTAACGAGTCAAAACGCGAAACGCGTTAAATTTTTATTTAATAATTATTAAAATTATTTAAAATAATTATTAATTAAATTATTTTAAACAAATTATTTGTTGTGGTCTTAATTGGTTTTATTCAATATTGCCCATTGTCATCTTCTGCTTTTTAACTTTTCTGCAAACTTGTTGCTTAAGTTATTAGACTTGAAACCACTTCAATATGTTTAAAAGCGCAAAGTGCTTTTGCATTACTGTTTTGGGTATTAAGGATACCCATAAATGACATTCTATTATTTTAAAGGAATATTTATCTAGTAATTAGTACAAAACACAAATAGTGCGTATTTAGTTACTCACAGTCACTTCTCATGCCACATGCAAGGCACTTCTGGAGCCGGCAATACTGACAGCGGTTTCGATGATGCTTCGTCACTTCACAGTTCATGCTGCCTCTGCACTGGTAGCCTAGCTTCTTGCGGATTGAACGCTTGAAGAAGCCTTTGCATCCTGTAATGTAAGTTATTATGATCAACTAGTGAGAAATAAATATTAGACAATATCTCATGGTAAGTACCTAAAGCTCAGAAATGAAAAAACAATGACGGTACAACAAAATCCATTCTCCATAATACTCACCTCTTGGCCATGGAGTTTGTCATAACAATTAAAATGTTAATATAATATTAACTCTTACTAACATAGAAAATAAGTATGCTAATAACAGTAACACCTCAATTCATTTGTAACTTATCTTATTTAATTTGGAATAAAGAAGCTATATTATTATTGATATTTGCTGTTAAGTGGTTTAAATTTGAGGAAATACCATAGTCTTAGCATTTATAATATGTTCAACTTTTCACATGACTTGATACTGTTGATACTTATCTGATAACATATGATGCTCATACATTCAGCTTATATTGTGTTTTATTAATTCAAGCAGCAGTTCAAATCCATACATTTGATATTTAATTGAAAAAAAGAACACAGGTTTTGGATTGAAGTTTTGGTATACTTCACTGTACCCACTCTTGGCAGGGGAACCACCCGTACCTTCACAACTGATAGCTCCGTAGTGTCGGCCAGATGCTCGGTCCCCGCACACAATGCACAGCTCCAGTCCCCCAACTTCTGCGCCCCCACTGTATTTCAACTCCATCTGGTCTTGACTGTCCATAACAACCCTACAAAGGAAAAATGATAAAGGATTTTAATGTTTTGATTGTCTGTTATATTAAGAATACCTAGATAGTAAGTAGTTACTGCAAGACACTGGTATTTTTTGGGATTAAAAGTATCTTAATTAATCTTTAAAGAAATCTTTCCGTCTTCTCAATTCTAATCAATCTGTTCACTGGTTTTGGCATAAAAGAGTAACAAACATGTATGGATGTATACATCCACACATTTTTACAATCTTTGTTTAACCCTTTCGGTACGGCTGTCAACTATAGTTGATTTCATAATGTAGGCTCTGAGTATGGCTGTCAACTATAGTTGATTTTGTATAGACATTTTTTAAAAATTTATTTAAAAATCTCTGTCTATGGCATAATTGTTGCAACAGCTTTATTTCAAAGTTAAAGAGTTAGTCTATCTGATACCATAGATAATTTAAAACACAAATGACATCTTTCTTGTGAAAAAAGGGCGCGAAAATAACCTTCGTTCCAGTGTCAACTATAGTTGACGACTCCAGTGGTGTCGTTTGATAAAATAAATATGGCGGATTTTAGTGCAGATGTTTTTGTCTCTTTCTACGCTAATTCGTGTACAATTTATATGAATATTTTAATTATGCAACTTATCAGTTACGTGTTGAACGGCGACAAGTGCATATTATTAAACCATTTTTCTGCATTATGTTAAATTTACCTGGACCTTGTACATCTAGCGATTAACGTGTTTCTAATGAATACATTTCCGATAACGATATTTATCATATGAGAGTTGTTGTATATTTATTGAGATATCGTTCAGTAAAGTGTAGTCATATTTTCGGCCACCTCAAAAAGTCACCCATATTGAGAGGTAACAATGGTTTCCAGCTCCCCGTACAGAAAAGGTTAAATATTAGTAGGATTCTAAATGCTATGCTTATGAAACTCAAAACATTTTAAAGTCCAGAAAAATCACATCTAACACCAGTTAGTGAATTTTATTTAACTACCACATAGTTAATCTGAAGGTGTGGGTTCAAATCCCTCAATATAAATTTTCTTTCTTTCTTTCTTGTCTTTAAAATTATAATAGTGCAAACTTTCCAGATTATTATTGGTACGTACATGACTACTGAATAAGATCACTGAAACGTGTGGTACTTAAAAATAAGTTCACCCAAGTACTTCATTGTTCATAGTACGAAAACAAACAAAACATGACAGTACCTACCTTTCACTTTTTGGAGCACTCTGCATAATCTATTTGAGTCACAATTTAAAATACGAACCGATGAAATGACTCTCAAAGTTGACCTAAGCTTTGCACGCTTCAACACAGATAGTCGTGGTCATCCAAGTGAGAATAATTATGTACCAACTGTACTGTTACAAGCAACAGACGCCAGCGTCCTACGATCACATTCCATATCTTACCTTTTGTCTAAACAGTGACTATTTTTACGATAATTCAACGATTCTCGTCAGTCTCCAATGTTTTAATTAGAGGCACGTTGTATTTTAGCCGTTCATTTGTGTTAATTTACATTTATCACTTCGAACAACACAATCTGAGAGGAAAAGAATTGAAAAGAATGCAATAAAAAAATGACATTTGATCAAATTTCTGGTCGCAGAGAGAACGGATGTCATGTGGAGTGAATGGATGCAATGCAACTTTGACTGAACGATTCTTTGTACGTTTCGATCTTCTTGTAAAAAGTAAAACGTCTGCTCAAGTTAGCTGTCAAAACCACATGTCAGAAGAACTGTCAACAAACTAACCTCGTGTTTTTATTTGTGCACACGATTTTCGTGAAATAATTAAATGAATTGAAGACTACTGCTGCAGAAAAACTCATCATGGCCTGCGCGGAGATTGAAAGTATTATCGACAAATTTGATACTTTCACACAAAAACCAGCGAACTTCCTAACAGTTCAAAGTGTCATACGTGAGGATTTAAAAAACTTGGTTAAATCTGTTTACGATTACACTAAAGCGGAAGAAAAGTGTGAGAAAAAGAGTAAGAAGAGTGCCTTGCCTGAACTGATAGTCCAGGATTGTGATGAGGAGCAAATATGGCAACAACTCGAACTCCAAAACTCGGAATGTTGGGACCAACTTGTGTGGGAGGTAGCGAATTGTATGTCGTCTAAACAAGACTTAGTGTTTCCTGTTGAGGTAGATGCGACGTCGAATACTGATGGAGAAGAAGGAGAGGACGATTTGACGTCAGATCAGGAAGCAATAGAAGAGTCTGTTGCAGCCAAAACTACAAAGGATGTTGATGTTAAAAAATCTAAGAAATATAAAAAACAAAGTCCTGAAACAGAGGCTGTAGATGATTACAATAGTGAATCTGATTCTGAGTACCCCAAAAAGAGAAAAATTGTTAAGTCCAGAAACCAAAAGGTGGCAAAAACTTCAATTGTGGATGATGATTTCTTTAAATTATCAGAAATGGAGAAATTTTTACTGGATGAAGAAAGAAAAGAGGGCAAGAGTAAGAACTCTGCCCCAGACAGCGATGAAGAGTCCCTTCCTTTGTTTGAAGATATTGATGATGAGGGTGAGAAGGATGACAATATGATGTACACTGACTTTTTTGGTGATGAAGAAAATAATGATGAAGAATATAGAGGTCAAGATGAAGATGATGAAGAAGAAGATGATGAAACATTGGAACAGAAAATGCCAGTGGAACAAAATAAAAAAACCAAGAAAAAGGTAACATTTGCTGATGGATCATCAGATGATGAATCTGAAACTTCTGAAGAAGGGACACCGGCTATGAATGGGAAACAAGGTAAATATGAAAGTAAATCCGAATTCGAACTACGACAACAGAGATTGAAGCAACAGATATCAAGGTTAGAAGACAAGACATTGTCAGAGGCACCTTGGCAGTTAAAAGGCGAGGTAGACGCTTCAAAACGTCCTCAAAACTCGTTACTGCAAGAAGTGGTCGACTTCGATCTTACGAGTAGGCCTGCTCCGATAATAACAGAACAGACAACTATGACTCTAGAAGAAATCATCAAACGCAGAGTCAAAGACAAGGCTTGGGACGATGTTGTTAGAAAGGAAAAACCGGTTGACGATCAGCTGTCATTCCGTAAAACCGAGATAATTGATCAGTCCAAGAGTAAGCTCAGCTTGGCACAGGTTTACGAAGCAGAGTATTTGAAGCAGAAACAAGCTCAATCCGGTGAAGTGGAAGACGAAAAAGAGCCTGAAGCTCATACTCAAATCAGAGATGCCATGAATAAGTTGTTTTCTAAGCTGGACGCCTTGTGTCACTACCATTACACACCTAAAGCTCCGCAGGCTGAAGTCAAGATTGTTAGCAACACTCCGGCAATATCAATGGAGGAAGTTGCTCCAGTAGCCACGAGCGATGCAGCGTTACTGGCCCCTGAAGAGGTTAAAAAGAAGCAGAGAGGCGATTTGATTAGCAAAGAGGAAAGATCGCAAACGGACAAGAATAGGGAGAGAAGGAAAAAGAAGAAATTGCAAAGGAAGAAGGGACAAGTTACGAAGGTTACGGACAACAGGAATACAAAGAAGGGTGTGGAGGCTAGTGATAAGTCGTTGAAAACGTCTAAGGCGTTCTTCCAACAGTTGAATGATGATTCTAGTAGTTTAATTAAGAATAAACGTAGTGTTAAAAATAAGGGACAATAAAGGCTATGACAGAGTTCTATAGAAATGTATTTATTATTTTACTGCCTTTAGTTTATTGAGAATTTTTTTCAAATATTTAACTAATAACTAATGTCGTCAACAAAGCATATCAATGAATTAACTACTTTATTATCATTTATAGATAAATTCATAGAATCTGGATCAAATAGAAAAGAATTGTAGTACATTCAAATTCATGATTCTGGAACAATGAAATAGAAAAAAGGTATTATTTAACTTCATTCAAGGTATTATTTAACATTGAATGAAGATTGAGTTGACAAAATGTTCTTAAATTGGTTTTTGAGGAATATGTAGATAGGTATATGGTCAAAGGTGTCTATTATTCTGTTCGTTTATTCGAAGACTGACTAAAAATAACACTGCACTAATCTTAGGACACCCGCACTTTTGTATATTGTGTATTTTAAGTAGTCTGTAGTACAGACTACTTAAAATACACATACAATTAGGGATGCCACCTTTAGGGGAAAAAAAATCGGGACGACATCCATCAGAGACGTTCTTTCAGAGTTTGGTCCAATCAAAATATGACCCATAAGACAGTCTAAGAAAAATGAATCTTTATTTGAAGTTGTTTGTTTTTAATTCATAAAATTATTTTTTCCGTATTTCTTGTTGTTACGAGCCGCTTTTAATAACTATGGCGTGTAACTGGGTCGGGTACCAGTGACGTGAATGTGTTGATGGAGCCTATCGCATATTGTTCAAAATCGGGACAAAATCGATAGGTCGTCGGGACAATGTCTTCGAAATCGGGACTGTCCCGGCAAAATCTGGACGGGTGGCAACTCCGCATACAATAGTGCGGGTCACATAAGACTACACACTTTGGACTTTGCACCGCCCTTATATATAGTGCACATAAGATCTAATACCGAACCGCAAGCGTTTACCTTGACTTGATGTTCGCCTACCTACACAGCAGTTTCATTCGAGATGCTTTGGATGCAACTTCCGTCTATTCCCAGTTGCCAATACATGGAATGCCACCGGTGGCAAATGGGAATGAAACATCCCAGTGGGATTGGATGGGACTGGGAAGTTATTGCCACTTAAACTTCGCTATACATTGCTCTTCCCGTCGTAGAAAATGAAAGGATGAAATAATTTATTCGAACGAAACTATATTTGATGATATCACTTAGGGTATAAGGATCTCTAAGGATTGCCACCGGTGGCAACTGGGATTTTTCATTCCCATTTGCCACTGGTGGCAATCCATGTGGTGGCAACTGAGAATAGACGCATCAGTCTAGCGGACTGTCGATAACATTGGGTCTTATTAGCTCTTTGAGGATTTTTTTTCGCGTTTTTTATAGATAAGTAAGGACTTTCGATATCGAGTTGCAAACCGACAATAGTGGGTTTGTAGTTACCTCAGTTGGAAATTTCTTAGTCGTGTCTAGTGAAGGTAGTGGGTTAAGTCCCACCCTGTAATGGTGAATTTTTAATAGAGGAAAATAATAATAAATTTACCTCAACATTTCGATCGGTACATATATAGTTTGGTAGATCAAATGGCAGGGAAGTTCTGAAAACTAAAACTTGAAATGTTTATCTGACTAGACTACCTACGAGCACAGTTGATGGAGCCTCTCTTTGGGCAAGTTTCCAAGGCTCAACATGAGTGGCCCCTAGTTTAGGCGAGGGACCCAAAAAATATAAATAAATAAATAAAGAATTTATTGTTTGTGTTTTAAAGTGTAAGAAGCAATATTTTTTTTTTTTTAATATTTTGATATTTTTTTTGTTCTCATTGTCAAGTGCCATAGTAGATATAAGATAATTAATGTTAATAAATAATTATAATAAGCCCTATTATAGTTGCTATGCCCTTGCGGGGCGTCACATGTATACCTTCTACATATACCACCTATGTAACTGTTTTTGTAATGTGACATGCAATAAATGATTGAAATTGAAATTGAAATTGAATATCAGTGACCCATTAATAGGTAGAATTTTTTTTTTGTGCTGTCGGTCAATGGGCTTGTTTGTCAGTGGTTGCCTGATTGGTCTTAGGGACGCTCTAAGTACGTTCTGTATTGTTCGTTCTTGGTACTATTGAGCTAGGTATGTCACAGTGCTGAGCGGAATGGAGTCCACAAATGCTGGCGCGCCGCCGCTCGTAACGCTCAGTAATTAGCGGCGGAAAAACGCGCGATATGGCGCGAGACGCCGCCACCGAGCGAACGTGTCGTGGATGCGGCATCGGAGAGAGTAGAACAGAAGCAATAGAAGTGTTTCAGGTCCTGGCATCCGACGATAGCCCCGGATCTAGAAGGGGCAAGTTATGGCATAAACATGCATCTGGTAACAAATTAATATTGTAGTCGTCATCTCATAGAAAACTTGGTACCTACCGTCAAAGTACTCATGATTAATATGATAACCACGGACATAGGAGTAGGAGGTACTATTTTACTCCGCTTAAACATAAAAAAACACACCCTGAAAGCTGCATCAATGGTTATCTAAGGGCTAAATGTTGATGATGAAAAATATTATAAAATTATATAGGGACTTCTCCCTATGTCATTGATCCTTCGATCAGTGACATTTCTTCCGGGGCTGTAGGACGTGCTGCGATCAAAGATTCATGATCGAACAGGACAAGTTACATTAGTTGTCACTCTGTCAATATGTGGTGACCACGCACACAGCTGCATATTTTTTCTACTAACTACATACCTACTGATAAAGACAAGTACCTACCTGGTATAACTTAACATTCTTAATTTAATGCCCTTTTATTCATTCACCGATTGCTAATTTATAATTATAATAATAATAAATTTTTATTTACCAAAACAGTTACATTTATAAACTTATTTCTAACGGCTTCTGCACTAAGCTTTAAGCTTGTATCGCAGCTGCCAGACACACTTACAGGTTTTAGCTTAACTTAGGAACACCAACTCAAACGGTTCAGCCTGATACAGTCTTGGAAATAATTTTTTTAATTTAATTGGGATTGAGCTACGTTCTTTTTTAAAGTAAAAGTAATATTTTATAAGTGAAAGAAAAAAAAAGAAATAAAACGATCTTGCCGAAGTGAAATAAAAGTGTAATTATGGGAATGATTGTGTCTGTATATGTGTGTATGTGTGTGTGTGTGTTTACAGAGAATTTAGCGTTTCAACAGGTCTTCTGTCTTAGTGTAGTCAAGCTCCATCAGCCAGGATTCAAGGACAGTTTTTAAACTAGGAGGAGATAGTGCTCTGATATTCAGTTTGCGATTTGGTTACTATTACTACATACCATATCTAAAATAAAGTTGTTGCATTCAATGGCGAAGCTCAGACATGGTTGTGAGATGGCTGTCACATACCTACCCCGTATAAAAGTATTTACGTGGAGTGCGCATGTTTGTTCTTTTTCTGGGAGCATACTTATAAAGGTAAATTATTGTGGTACCGTTTTTATTTCTGGAACCTATAAAGGTTAGGTTATACCGCGTCCGCCGCATCTAGCGATTCCCGACTTACGTAGCTCCATGCCGTGTCTATTGCAGTTAACTTGTGCCTCCAAGTTACATAACGTGGGCTATTAGTTTTAAGGTTCAAACGTTAAATAAATATAGGCATAACTACACGCTATCACAGTCGGCTCGCTCTGTCGAATCAGGAACATTTAGATGGGTCTGGAATCTAGGTAGGTATAAAAAAGGTGTTTGAAGTTTGCTGTTGAAGGTCTGGTGGGTCTTGGAACGAATTTTGATGTAGGTACCTAGCAGTGGCGTGTGTAGCCTGTGGCAAATTAATCTGACGGGACCCTTCCGACATCTTCCGATGAAAGCAAAAGACGATTTGAAGTATCAAACTCTAAAATATACAGGATATTGTATTAATTCATTTTTAATTTATTGTACCGAATCAGAACTACGAGTAGTTTCGTGAAGTAAAATGATCTTCGGAGCTGGGATTCTCTGACATAGGGCCCCTTCTGGTTGGGGGTCCGTGATATTTTGCAGTCATACCACCCTGTGTTTACGCCACTGGTACCTACATACCTACCTATTTGATATTTAAGGATCATAAAGAAAGAAATATTTGACTTTAATTTCGGAGGATGTAGAGCGTTTTGGCGATAATTTATAGCCTTAGATACTTTACCTAATCAGACATGTTTTAAATAGCAACAAAACCAGATTTACCTACTTAATATGTCGATATGTCATATGTGCAATGTTGGACCTATCAGTTAATGCCCCACGATGTCTTTAATTAAACCTAAGAGCTGGGTGGGTAATAAAGGATAGACAAGGTTTTGTTTTTTAAGTAGGTATATAATATACAAGCGGCGTGGCTTCGCACGCGTTATATATGTCACCGTAAGATTATAAAATTCGTTAGATTACAATCTATCTAGTGAACCGTAAGATATGATTGCAATTTGACGCATTTATTTTCGTTATATTATAATCTATCGAAGTGAAACCAAACCTCTTTTCAAAAAAGGAGTAAAAAGTGATAGCGGTAATTATAGACCCATCGCTCTTTTGCCCACATTCTCTAAAATATTTGAAGGTGCAATGTGCAATCGGTTATACTCATACTGTGAAAAATATAATCTATTTACGGAATGTCAGAATGGTTTCCACAAAAATAAATCTACCGGATTAGCCGTTTTTAAGTGTATCCACAATCTTACTACAAATATTAAATGAAAAGAATTATGCAATAGGTCTTCTTCTTGATATGAGCAAAGCATACGATAGAGTCCGATATGATTTACTTTTAGAAAAGCTTTACAACATTGGTGTTAGAGGTCCTGCATATAATTGGTTTATTTCATATCTCGAAAACCGTAAACAATGTGTTGAACTAGATCATTGTGACACTACAACAGGAATCGTAACTCAAGTCAGATCGAAAATAATCTATGTAACCAAATCAATACCTCAGGGCAGTGTTCTTGGTTGTATACTCTTCTTAATATATATCAATAACATACCTACAGTTATTGACAACCCTTGCACACTTTTTGCTGACGATTTATCATTAATAATACCTAGTAAGTCTATCGAAAATTTAAATGAACGATTAAATGTCATTTTAAATAAAATAGTTGACTGGTTAAAATATCACAACCTCAAATTATTTTTTTCCAAAACTAAACTTATTCAATTTAAGCCCTATCAAAAACGCCCCTTAGAAATTGAATACTTTTATGATAACATCAAAATAGAAAGTGTAAACTCTTATCCATTACTAGGTATAACAATAGATTCGGCCATAAACTGGAAAGAACACATAAACAATGTATCCTCTAAATTATCTAGATTTACTTTTGCCCTGTATGAACTTAAAAAATCTACAGACATTAAAACTGCTAAATGCGCGTACTTTGCTTACGCCCACGCGTGGCTACAATACGGCATACCTACTTCTATGGGGCAACAGTACAAACGTAGAAAAATTGTTTCTTTTACAAAAAAGGTGCCTTCGAATAATAATTAACATAGATTCACAGACAAGCTGCAGGCCCTATTTTAAACAAGAAAAAATTCTAACATTAACTGGTATGTACATTTTAGAAGTTTGTTTGTTTGTAAAAAAGAATCCTAACATGTTCCCACTATATTTACGTCCCCAAAATTTAAGACCCCGAACAAAATTAGCCGCACCCAACTCACAACTAGAACTGGTAAGATCTGGTCCCTTTGGCATGTGTGTGAAAATTTTTAACAAGATCCCGGAATGTTACAAGCTGGAAGACAATATTAATACATTCAGGCAGTCACTTAAAAAATATCTGATAACTAAAGGGTTTTATTCATTGTCAGAGTTCCTGCTAGACCGCCACATGTAAATTTAAAATAACAATGTATTATTATTATTAGATATATAAGTGCTTAATTGTTTGCAGTGCCCTTACAGGGTTCATGTTTGAAACTTCATTTTGTAATTTAGGAGCCATATTGTACAACATGAAAGCAATAAACTATTTGAATTTGAATTTGAAACTGTTAATATCTGATTTTTCCACATTTTCCACTGAAAATGTAGAAAAATCAGTGTAAATGTGTAATCAGTGGATTATTCGCTCCTATTGACTGACAGCAGCGTGATATTATAATAGCCTTCTTTGATAAATGGACTATCCAACATTAAAATAATTTTACAATTCGAACCTATATATTGTTCCTGAGATTAGCGCGTTCAAACTTCATAATATTAGCTTAGATTAAAGTTTATAATTACTGATTTACTATCGTACTTACCTACCCATAGCTTAGTACAAAAATTAGTATAGTCGACATACTATAATCGACGGGCTGAGGAGTGTCCCTAGACAACGCCAATAATCAACTGCGTAAAGCACTTAAAACACATAATTTCCGGAAGAATTAAAAAATATAATTGAATTCCTGGTCTCCACTCCGAAAACTGCGGACCAGCAAATTTCGCAGCAGATATTTATACAAAAAAAAATACAAAAATGAAGCTATTAGAACTAGCCGGCTAAGCTGGGCGTGTTAATATGTTGGACAAAATTAAAATTTCCGCGAGGACCGCGGCAAAAGCTGCCGCAATTCGTAGTAAGCCGCAGTTTGCATTTGGGGATGTTAGGCGCTTTCGTATGCGTTTTGTTTAATTTGCAACTTTTGCCAGGCGTTTTAAAAATTCTATGATTAACGGCACGGAATACCGTCCTACTTCTGATTTGCATAATATAACAATGTGTGGATGTTTGTTTGTTACTCTCTCACGCAAAAACTTGTGAATAGATTTGGATGAAAAATAACTAAAAGACTACATTAAAATATTATAGAATAGCTATTTTAATACCGAAATTACGCAAAAGCTGTAGGTATGAGTATAATACTATAGGAACGAGACGAAAGTGGTAGGAAGACAAATAGATGCGAGGCCTAAGAATTGGAAGGGGGGAGGGGTTTAGAAGGGTGAACCTAGGTTCAAGGTTCAATAGTGGGCTTTCTTCGGCTGAATTGATAAATATACATATCAGACCACGTCCTACACATTGACCTGATTGCAAAGTAAGTAGCTTAAGCATGCGTCACGCGACTAAATTTTATCGCGCTCTTAACAAACGTCAAAATCGATTGAAGTCAGTACGTCAGCTGCTGATTGGCTGAAATCACGAGTGCGGTGTGCTATTAGCCAATCAACAGTATCAAAACTTTTGTCGTCTCATGCGAGAAATTTGACGTATTGCGAGAAGTAGACCTAATAATAGTGGTAGCAAATTAATCTACTTACTCTACTATTATTTTAAAGCTGAAGAGTTTGTTTCAATGCACTAATCACAAAAACAACTGGTTCATATTAGAATAGAATAGAAAACATCTTTATTCATGTAAACTTTACAAAAGTACTTATAAATCGTCAGTACAAATTAACGGATAATACGAAAAAAATATTCTACACGGCGGTATAATGATCATATTCGGAATATTGATCATGTCGAGAAGAACCGGCAAGAAACTCGACTCGACGTTTAAAAAAACAATTTTGATGCATATTCCATTTAATGGAAGGCTGTGCTTTAAAACATAATCATCATTTTTTTGACATGGGTTGCTTAAAAAAGAGCGTAAAGAAACAACTTGCGGGCCAGTATGGCGATGCTAACGGATAGCATATTACGGCTTCAAATTCGTTGCCATTGCGATGTGGGTACCTTTCTCGCTTACCATCATGCTGGGAGGAGCCAATATACTGAGCTACTTACTATAAAAAAATAGTCATTTCCCACGTGCTGCATTGCTAGTACCTTCTAGGATGACCTTCGGCTGTCTTGAGAGGCAATTGCTCCCATTCTTCATTTCTCCAAGACCCAAGTAGGTTGGTAGGCGCCGGCACGCGGGCCGCCACTAATCCCCCGGCACTCGGTCACAAATTTATAATTTGTACAATTACCCGCACGGAGATGCTACTCGCTGCGGCATTGGTGTCTCGTAGACACGACATACATTTTTTATACATATTGAAAAGTTTCATGATGAACCGTATTCGCAGAGTGACGTCACATGGCGTTTAGTGATAGGCTTTCATTTTAAAAAATGTTTGAATGACCACTAAGCTCCTTTTACGCAGTCTATAACGGCCAATATTGAGTGGCAATTGATATACTTTTACGATACAACCCGGGTGTTTGGTGCTCTATTTACCAATAGAATGCCTCTCATTTAAAGAGGCCATCAAAGATACAATGATAAATCATGGATGTTCAGTTCTGTACAACTTTCAAAGGATTCCGTGGAGGCTTCTCATCTACTCTAAGACGTTTCAAGGCGCAATCGGCTCCAAAACAAGTTGTTCACGTAAATAGATCGCTTGGTATGAATGCGGTACTTAGCAGATATGTTTATTATTATTTCACACTTGTGAACATTTCTAAGTATAAATCTTCAAAATTAATTAAATAATAAATAAAACTCGATTGGATGCTTTTGTTTCTCTACTAACCTCGATCAAATCAAATCTATAGTAAAACTCATGTGAGATACGCTTGACCTAAAAAAGCCTAAAACTACACCATCGTCTAGTCAGACACCATCATGCTGGGTTTGTTATCATCTATCCGGGGATCGTGGTTATTAATCCAATATTGATGATGACCATGACTTTATTATAATGCTTTATGCCCGTGCCCTGCGGTATGACATCAATAGTCAGATAGCCTACTCTAGCCTCGGTACTAGGTTCTAACTCCCCTGTGTCAAGGCTTAGCAAGCTCCTCAATGTCTGGAGCAAACAGATCGACCTAAACGTTGAATCACTTGCCAAAGTCAAAAAGTTAGTGTCAGATGTACGGCACTAGAGGAAATAGATATTTTGTATGAAGCTTTTCATTTATTTTCTATTTTTTGTATAACACTATTCATTTAGTATAGTTTAATTGTGTTTTGTTTTTTTTTTAAAGTACATTTTGTTTTCATGTAGTGTTTACCTATAATTGGTTATCACACTTTAAGTTATAATTACATGTAATAGCCCATGGGCTATAGTTAGTTTGTAAGTATTAGTGTGTAGAAACGTTGGTAGACCTAATAAATAAATAAAAATAAAAATATAAAGCCACGACAAGTTAGGCTTTACAAAGTGTGTTTGCCACTTCTACATGTTTTGTGGTCTACGGGAGCCGCCCGTGAGTGGAGCCGGCAGACAAATAAATTCCGCAGCGCGATAAGCGACTTATAAATCAGACGCGGCCGCCGTATGAGGAGGCGAACGCGCTTTAATCTGCAAGGGAGGGATGGAGCGCATATGTGCAGTGTGTGGGGTTCGATGCCTGGACGCTCAGGAAGGTTCTTATGCTTCTTAGCATTTAGAACTGGGTAGTAAATATACATTGTTTTGGTCCTGAGGTATGTTAGAAAATTTTTTTTGCCATGGGTCTGTTTTTGCAAAGTGGTATACGATCTTGCTATTTGATACAAGATTATTTCTTAATCGCAGTTAAGTGCATGTATATCGCCGTTAGTGTTTTATTAATTACTAGCTGTGCCCGCGATTTCGTTCGCGTGGACTACATCCTTTCATGGTCGGTTTTACCCCTATCTCCCCTAATATTCGAAACAAAAAGTAGTCTATATTTTAATAGAGTTATATTGGTGCCAAATTTAATATCTCTAACTTAAAAAATAAACATTTTCCCATATAAACTTTCAAAGGTTGCATTACCCCTCCCCCCATTACTTTCTAACAAAAATATGTCCTATGTCCGTTCTTGAGGTTCAACGTATACCTATGCCAAATTTCATCAAAATCGGTTGAGAGGTTTAAGCGGGAAAGCGTAACAGACAGACAGACAGTTACTTTCGCATTTATAATATTAGTAGGGATAGACATACATATTTGTATTATATTATTTAAATGTTACAGTTTATTGATTAAATGTTTTTAGTTTTATGTTGGCATCATGGAAATCAGGGGGTCTTCTCCCAAAAACGAAGTATGTCGAATCCGATGACGGTTTTTAATTTTTAATTCTCATTATCGTAACCGACTAAAGCTTTTAAAAAAACAAAATATTATTTAAGCAATAAAAACGTAACAATTTCCAAATTTTTTATTTATATTCAAAAACGAAACCTTATGTTTGTTCGTTTCCTTTTTGGCTGTAGGTCTACTGAATCTTTACATAGATCAAACACAAATGTTTAGTATTCATACTAGGTATTATGTATCTAGATATATTCTAAACTATAGACGCTTAATACTAGACTGACTGACAGACTATACCCAAATACGGTTCATGTATGAATGTTTAACATGGTTTCAATTGAAAAAGATATATGTAGGTATGTTTAGCGTACCTACTGCCTAGTACAAAACAGATGAAATTATTTTCTTATGGTTTTCCCAAATGCATCACGCAGCGATAGCAAACTCGAAACTTCAACTGACTCTATGTTTAAAGTGCAGATAACAATTTGTAATTGATTTTACAGTTTTAAATTTAAATTCAATATTCTTTTATTCATGTAAATTACACCAGTAATATTTGTGAAACGTCTATATAATGCAAATGACGCTACCTCCGGTTCGGAACCTATAACTTACAGAGAAGGTCCCGGCAAGAAACTCTGTCGTTTATATTACAAAAGAAACTGAAAATCATCCCTTGTAGTGTGGTATTTTAATGCACGATTATTTTCATTGCCTAAATTTTGCTCTGCACTTCAAGTATGGCTTCAAACGCTTATTCTTATGCTTATGCTTTAGATGCGGCTGTAAGTTCCACTTAGCCACCGTCGAAGACAGAGGTTTATCCTCACCCTGGTAAGCGCGGAATATTGCAATTTGCTCCGCCAACATTAAAATGCGCCCACGGAATTTGTGGATATTGGATAGGAATTTATATAACGTGATGCGCAGAGAAATGAGCTTATGAAAAGATAGACAAGCCGGAGAGACAGGGTATGGCGAATCGAAGTATTCTTTGACAGACTCGGGAGCCGATCCCAGAACATTGAGATCACAACCCAATTAAGAGAGGTAAGGCATAGCGATTTATTGCTCGAACTGGAGCAGCCCGACTCGTGTAATACCTCCACCTTACAGAAGACCTCAGGCAAATAACAATCACTTTGGTATCGTTCTGTTCCTGCGTGTGAGTAAGGTTTTCAAAGCTCCTGGGGGGCGACAAGTCCAGGAGTAGCTTTTATTATGCTGTACTTGTCGCTCTTAAGCTAGAACCTCATTACCACTTGACATCGGGTGGGATGAGGTCAATCTTGAAGTGCAATATAAAAATAACTCTGCTATTTAAGGTGTATTTGTAGTGCGGTCAATAAAGTCTGTGCCTTTTTCGTAGCTGTTTTGTAGCAGCTACGACTACGGAATGTAGTTCGTAGCACACATACTATTTGTAAGCATGTTTAATGTAGGGAAATTATTGGTGGAAAGATAATCTCTATGGTTTCTTTTTTTAAATTTTAATGGCAGCTGGTTAGCTTAAAGAAATTAGCTTAAAGAAGGTTTTCTTTATGGAAAACTCTCTACTTTTGTTAGTATAAATAAATATTTTAAAACATCATACCTATGCATTGCTCAGATTCTATGGTAAGCAAAAACACTTGTGTTATAGAAATCAAAAACAAAAACGTAGCAACACCCAGATTCGACATAATACAGAAAAGCTTGCTTTCCATATTGATCCGACCGGGAGTCGAACCCAGGACCTCAGAGATGGAGCGATGTCAAGTCCGCCTCTCTGGTACGTAGGTCGTCCTATGGGGGACTATAATATTGGTAGCACCAACTATTTCGATTCAATTAAAAAAAACATTATTCATGTAAATTACACCAGTAATATTTATGACGCGTCTATATAATGCAAATGACGATACCTCCGGTTCGGAACCTATAACTTACAGAGAAGATCCCGGCAAGAAACTCTGTCGTTCATATTACAAATATAGCTGAACTTATAACTAGTTTTGCACTAAGACATACCTACTGTGTTGTAATTAGATAAAATATTGTAGTAAATTGTAAAAAATAATTAATTGATTCAAAGTAATAATAAATAACTAATTAATTCATTATTGTGTCTTGTGACAACACTGACTTCCATTCTTTAGCGTAGTGTTTTTTTTACTTCCATCTCTCTTTTTTATACATATTATTACAATAAATCCCTACAGATATTCCTTCAAGCTGCGTCCTATGAAGATACAGAGAAATTACATAAGGTTATAAATTAATAAAACTATAAAATGTAATATCCTAGTATAATAAGTGGTTAATTTGTTTAAGTTTTAATGTGTTTATTTAAATAATATTATTTTAGTCCTTTATTGTTTGTCTGAAATACAGGAATTTCCTAGTTTAGGCACAAGTAAGTTTAAGTTCCTGTTTTAGCCCTAAGCAGTATGTTGAAATTAAGTGTGTTTAATAAATTTATTTTGACGACCTCGGTGGCGCAGTGGCTAAGGTAGGCGGCCAAAGCGCGAACGGTTCCGGGTTCGATTCCCGGTCGGGACAATTTAGAGAACGAAATTTTCTAAATTAACTAGAGTCTGGGTGCTGGGATGACGCCCCCAGTTATCATCCGTCGTCTGGTACTCATAGAACTAGGGAAAACCTTAGTTTGAGACCAGGTGATTGGTGTGATTGTCTGGCGCATTTATTATTATTTTACTTATTATTTTTTATTATTTTTATTATTTTACTTTAACGTTACCTAACGTTTCGAAGATTCTCTATTTATATTCTTCGAAGCAAAGTAGTCTGTCTACTGGTGCATAGCTCTATTCTTTCTTAGATTATCTTTTGGTGTTAGTACCCGATGTTAGCGGTCCCCACGCGGCCTGTATTAAAATTTGCCCACACTTGTTCAATGTTTAGAGAGACCTCATGATGCTTTTGGTATAGAATAGTATGCTACAGTAATGGATCTAATCCCTAATCCTATTCTAAATAAATTTAACATTAGGTGGGATGAGGTCAATCTTGAAGTCCAATATAAAAAAAAAAAAAAATTTCTTTTGTATATCCTTACCGTATACCTTTTAAAATAAAATAAAGAAATAATTTTAAAGGCACCTTTTCATTAATTTGGGTGTCTGGGCTGTCTGAGCCACAGGCAGCCCAATCTAAGTGGCTCACTTATTATATTTGTGACCTACCTATTATTTACGTTAGGTTTGATTCGTTTTCTTTGATGCTTGATTAAATAGAATCCAATAAAATATAGGTAGTATTGCGAGCGAAGTCGCAAGCAAAAACTAGTAAAATATAAACATTTAAAGTTTTCACTTTCTAAGTGAATACAGGCAACTCGTATCGTCGAAAAGTCAAAGTCAATCTTTTTTATTCACATAGATTACATTAGTAATACTTATGAATAGTCTCTTTATGAAGCAAATGAAGCTAGCTCCGGTTCGGAACTTATAACTAAAGAGAAGATACTGATATGAAACTCAGTAGTTTTTTTTACAAATGAAAGCTAAACTTATTACTATTTTGCACGTTAGACTATACGCTATCGACCTTATGTCGTATGTATAAGGCCTAAAATCGAACTGCTAGTGTTCACCTTGATGTACTGTTTACCATACAAAGATTCAATGGCTTTTATATAAATAACAGTGAATCACAACGGTTGCAGCAAAGTTATCACAATTCGAACATCATAAAAATATTTTTATTACCGATTCTCAGCAATAACGGAACGCAAAACGCAACAATATGTTTTCTCATTATCAAACGAAAAAAAGTGCATTTAAACCGATCGCGCCCGGGGCCGCCGTTACTCTGCGCCATTTGCGCGCGACTTTATAGCGCGATAGCCGGGAGCAGTGCCGCTATCGCGCCGCGCTGTGGCCACTCTGCTGCTGCTGCTATATTAACTGTGATCAAATTTAGTATTGCGTAGCGCGCAATACTAAATGATGTTTGGTCGTTTGGTGTTTTTCTTTCGTTAACAAAAAAGTACTTCTATTTTTGGATGATTAATCGGTATCGGTACAGTTACAAGACCTAGAATACCAGACACAATAGATAAATTAATTGTGTGTGGCTGTTAGAAGTACATTGGGCCTTACGACGTTTAGAGGATGACAAAGGCTTTAAAATGGTGATATTTAAAAATGTCAAAGACTTTTAAGTAAGTGTTGTATATAAAAAAAAAGGGTGATTTCTTCCGTGTGCTCTTTTAATTGCTTTTAATAGTAATAAATGTATTAACAGCTGCAGCAAATTAAAACTTATAATAGCGTATACATTCTAAAAAAATCACCGATTCCTATTATCAAACTAAAAAAGGGGGTTTAAACCCATTGTGCCCGGGCCGCCGTTACTCTGCGCCATTTGTGCGCGACGTTGTAGCGCGATAGCCGGGAGCTGTGCCGCTATCGCGCCGCGCTGTGGCCACTCAGCTGGTGCTGCTTTATTAACTGTGGTCAAATTTAGTATTGCGCGCTAACTGCTGTTTGGTCGTTTGGTGAATTTAGTATTGCGCGCTAACTGCTGTTTGGTCGTTTGGTGAATTTTTTTCTTTCACAAAAAAATGCTTGCATTTATAGATGACTAGCTGTGCTCGCGACTTCGTTTACGTGGACCACATATTTCCATGGTCGGTTATACACCTATCTCCTCTAATATTTGAAGCAAAAAGTAGTTATTGGCAAAATTCTTATTAAGCACGAATGTGCATTAGGGCCTACAGTTTGTTTAATTTAAATATATATATTTTTTAATTTTTCTTATTACTTTGAATCAATGAATTATTTTTTACAATTTACTACATTATTTTATCTAATTACTACACTGTATGTCTTAGTGCAAAACTAGTTATAAGTTTAGCTATATTTGTAATATGAACGACAGAGTTTCTTGCCGGGATCTTCTCTGTAAGTTATAGGTTTCGAACCGGAGGTAGCGTCATTTGCATTATATAGACGTTTCATAATTTATATATATAATATTACTGGTGTAATTTACATAAATAAATGAATATTGAACTTGAGTTTGAATTTGAGTTCATATTTTAATCTAAGTTTCGAGCTAAATTTGTGCCAAATTTTAACGTAGTATCTATACCAAATTTTGTCTAAGTCGGTTTAGTGGCTTAAGCATGAAAGCCGGACAGACAAAAATACAGACAAGAGTTACTTTCGCATTTATAATATTAGTATGGATTAACGGTAAAAGGCTGCAAGACCAAGAAAACCAGATACAATAGAAAATCAAATTGTATTTGGCTTTTAAAAGGACATTGGGCCTTACGACGTTTAAAGGAAGAAAGCTGGTGATAAAAAATAATATTGGAAGATGTTTAAGACGCTAAAGTAAGTGTAGTATATCTCAAAAAACGTCTAGTTTCTTCTGTGAGCTTTTTTAATTGCTTTTAATTGTAATAAATGTTTTTAACAGCTGTAATAAATTATCACAGGTCTATATTCTGAAAATAATACTAAGTCCCATTATAGAACTAATAAGATTGCAAATAACTAATCGCATCATCGTCGTTACAGCGCGTTGTTTAAATGTTTTAGGGGTGTGAGCCCTCCGCTCCCCCGCAAGCCCGGTGAAGATGAAAAGGCCATCCGCGGCCATCATCAGTAGTCAGTTAGGAAAAAAGAAGAAAAAAAGTCGTAATAGCGCGATAGCCGGGAGCAGTAGAGCAGAATATTGACTTTGACTTTGAGTGCCGCTATCGCGCCGCGCTGTGGCTACCCTGCTGCTGCTGCTATATTAACTGTGATCAAATTTAGTATTGCGCGCTAACTGCTGTTTAAGTATCAATTCAATTAAAATCTTTTTATTCACGTAAATTTTATCATTTCACTTAACTATTGTATAAGACCAAATACTGTGATGTTTCCGTCACCGTAAGATTATAAACATCGTTAGATTACAATCTATCTCGTGAGATTGTAAATTGTCGATAGATTGTGAACCGTACCATTATGATAGATAGATAGATGTACTTAATTGCACAAAACTTTTCAGAAATAGGTTTTACAGATTGATTATAGTACAATTTAGGCGGTCTTATCGCTAGAAAGCGATCTCTTCCAGACAACCTTAAGGTAGAGGAAATAGTAGATGGCGAGAAATGGGTACGGCCGTGCAACATAAATAAAGTTTTATTTCTTGAATTATATTCATAGTATAGCATTATATATATATTATTACAATTTAACGCATTGTTTTTCGCAATATTATAATCTACCGATAGGAAAGCGTCAAATTGTTAACGAGATGTAGAACGGAAAACATCTCGCGCGCTGATTGATGTGTAACTATCTTACTCCACGCGTACAAAGTCGATAGCGGTCGCTAGTCTCATACGCCTGGTTCGCAATATTTTACGATTCGCAATGTCTCAAAAATAACTATCCGTTTTTCTCCAATCCATTACGAGTCGTTAATACCGTTCCATACCAGCTGTCATCAGTCGTTCATCAGGCGTTTTTAGCTTACACCTCGTATAATTTATAACTGCGTAACTAGAACGGATTGTTTTTCAAATATTGGAACCGTGTATTAAGAGTCAAGAGTTAGGTCTAAGAGCTGTAAGGTAAACAATTAACTCCACGCATGTAAAGTCGATGGCAGTAATTAGTCTCGTTATCGATTGCAGCTGTAAGAAACCCCAACTCACACTTGACCAACTTGTACCATCCTGAATCCAACAGAGAATAGTGTCTCAAGATCAAACGAACCGAACATTTGTCGCAGTCAGCGTAACCGGATTTAAGGCACGACTCTGAATTATTGAGCCCCCTCCACCCCCCCCCTCTAATATAATATACGCCGCCGGATTTTGAGAGTACTAGTTGTGTTATATTAGATTTACAACACTCTGATTATTTACAGAGTAACCAGGGACAGAGAACGCAGCTCGCATAAAATACTTAATTATTTTCTTCTGTAAACATCAAAATCAATTCATATCATTATTGCAAGTCACGTGGGGTAAACAATGACATCTTAAGGCTAAGTACATGTGACTCCTTCTAAACAATATACAGACATATTAACTTTATTGCATGTATATAAACAAGAATAATATACGGACTTAATAGGCACGTAGTGGTATTCTCTTCCAGTCAGTCACACATATTTAAGCGGATATACAATAAAATTTAATTAAAAAACCCTTGGGTATAGGTGTGGTAATAGTGAATCTCCGATCGCGTTATTTAAATTAAAATGTACCCTATATCTTAATCTATGATATCATCAAATTTCATCCAAATCAGTTTAGCAGTTTTTGATTAAACTTGGTATGTTGTTTACTAAAATAGCAATAAATTGCAGTGTTTTTTTAATATTAGGTAGGGCTAAGGCTTCTTATTTTCCATGGTGCTGAGAGGGGCGTCTTAGTGGGTAGTCTCCGCTCTTCTCAGAGCGGGGAGTCCCACACATGCCGCTGCCTTGTTCCCAAGCAGAGGTACGGTGCGCTAATGCATTTCCCTTCCTTAAAAAAAGAACTAACCCTCCCATCATTAAAATCAAGCAAGATAATAAACCACTATACCATTAGTGCAACATTTTTATCTTTTACATTTTTTTTATATTGCACTTTAAGATTGACCTCATCCCTCCTGATGTTATGTGGTATTGAGGTCCTAGCTTATGGGCGTCAAGTACAGCATAATAAAGGTGTTACTGGACTTGTCGCCCTTACCTTGAGGGCTTAACCCCTGCTACTAATGTAGCAACCCCCAGGAGATCTGGAAACCTTACTCACGCGCAGGAACACAACAACACAGAAGTGATTGTTATTTGGCTGCGGTCTTCTGTAAGGTGGTAGAGTTTGACCAGTCGGGCTGCTCCAGTTTGATCGATAAATCGCTATGCCCTACCTCTCTTAAAATTATCTCGAAAAACGTGAACGAAATTTCAGGAAAATTAAATAAAGTCTCTGTGTGTGTTTACCCTGTACCCGCTGCGAGTGCAAAACCCTGCACTCCAGCTCACATAATGTCGCTAATACTAATCGCACAAACACACAGACCTGCATTGTGTGTTCATATATGCTACATAAGGTTGACACATTTTAAAAATAAATTGAATTACTTATTTATTTAAAAAAAACTAGCACTGCTGATACTGTCAGCTTTATTTGTTTGTACACGCCTCAGACTGAGGTAAAAGGTACTGAGGTCCTTAGTATCTTTTCACAACAAATATACTCATGTCAGGAAGCTAACGAGCTTATTGTGACGAGTTACTTAGTTGTCTGGGGAGCCCATAATTTTTTTTGTAAAAAATACAGATGCAGCTAACGGAAAACATCTACATATCTTAATTAAAACGATAGTCTTATAGATTCGGTTAAGAGGGACTGTAACTTACGGACGGACATACAGACAGACATGACGAAACAATAAGGGTTCCGTTTTTTGCCATTTGGCTACGGAACCCTAAAAAAATATTGTACGTAATTAATAATAACGTAATCATCTTTATTTTATGGCAACCCTGGCTTCCTAATATTGGGGAAACCAGTTTTAATCGGGACTTAGAGATTAATTGCATTTGAAATAATACCGCATTTTGCGGCAAACGCCGCGCGGCGAGACAAGTTTATTAATAGTTTTAATTTCCAAGCCTGTAGTTCCATCACATGTTAGGATAAGACCTAAAGGTTGTGTGGAAGACATCGCTTTCTGGCGATGAGACCGCCAAAATTGTACTAAAGTTTATCTGTAGAACCAATTTTTGTATTTTTTTTAAATTGCACTACAAGATTGACCTCATCCTTAAGGGCGACAAGTACACCAAAATAAAGCTGATTACTGGACTTATCGCCCTTACCTTGAAGGCTGACCCCAGCTACTAATGTAGCCCCCCCAGGAGCTCTGGAAACCTTACTCGCACGCAGGAACACAACAACACCGAAGTGATTGTTATTTGGCTGCGGTCTTCTGTAAGGAGGACCAGTCGGGCTGCTCCAATTCGAGCGATGAATCGCTATGCCTTACCTCTCTTATAACTATACTTTGTTTATCTAACTATCTACCTATGCTCATCATTGGGACGTATGTGGTTATTGGTGTTCGTATAGTATAATAAAAACTCCTTTAAAATGTACATACTTTGATCTATGCATCACCCTTATGCCATTGGAATAAGGGCTAAAAGAAAATTGTGTCTGTGAGCTTTTGACCGTATTAGCTTTTGCTAGCGACTCCGCTCGCGTGGATTTTGTTTGATGATGATTGTGTCATGCAATTCAGGAATAATGTGGCATTCTAATGGTGAAATAATATTTGATATCCTTCCAGTAGTATGAGTTTAAGTAAACGACAAATTGTGTGAAGAGTTTTGTAGGACTCTGCCACCCAGCATACAATTGACAAACTAACTGTGTGTTTTAGTGCAAAACTAGTAATAATTTTTAAGAGAGGCAGGGCAAAGCGATTTATCGCTCGAACTGGAGCAGCCCGACTGGTGAAATACCACCACCTTACAGAAGACCGCAGCCAAATAACAATCATTTCTGTGTTGTTGTGTTCCTGCGTGTGAGTAAGGTATCCAGAGCTCCTGGAGGTGCTACATTAGTAGCAGGGGTCAAGCCTTCAAGGTAAGGGCGATAAGTCTAGTAACAGTTTTACTATGCTATATACTTTTTGCAATTAAGCTAGGAACTTATTATCACTTAACATCAGGTGGGATGAGGTCAATCTTGAAGAGCGTTATAATAAAAAAAAACATCAATAGACCTTCTATTAAAAACAAAAAGAAGTATAGGTTTCGCTTAAAATATTAAACGAAAGTTCAGGTACTAAAACGTGGTTTTTGATTTGGATAAACAATATTTAATTTATAGTAAACGTTTTTCAAAGTGTGTTACCAGCGGTTTTCAGAACTAAAAATTGGTATCCGTCACCGGACCCGACATATAACGCTTTTGTTGGTAAGCCTACTGTAATGGTAGTACAGTTAACACATCTGCAATGGCGAGACACGAAATCGAATCCACTATATCCCATTTCCAGACGGTTACCCACTGAACTCGGGCGCAAACAAAACGCAAATAGAAAAATTATAATAATCCGACTAAAAAATTCGCCCAAAGTCGCTCCGGTCCGCCCAAGTAGTGTACGCACTCACACTCGCACGCACGCCGTGACTCTTATAGATGCGTCAGCTGAAAAACCTTGCCGTGCTAAAGCGGGCTTTATTTCGTCCGGGTAAAAGCGGTCACGCTTAGCAAAAAGGCGGCTAAATTAGGATATTTCAAAAGTCAAATACAACACTTGAACTTTTATTGCAACAAACCAAAACCAACTCCATTCTGTTTGTGCTAAGGTTGAGAATAGAATGAGTGTGGAAAAGAGATATGTCATGGGCTGCGTTCCGAATTTGAAAGAGGTTTTCCGAGCGAAGCCGAGCGCGTACCGATCGGGCCCGAGTGCGGCCGAGACGCAGCTAGCGGCGAGTGCATTACGGCGTAGTGGGATAGGGCTGACGATCCGGAAAAGTCTTTTTTTTTTTTCGCGACATTTTTTTTGGAATGCGAAGTGACAATGGCTGTGAATGTGGCCCGTTATAGTTATGTATGCCTTCTTTTTTTATTTATGATAGATAGAAAACTCCTTGATTAGTACCAACAGACATGTTCACGCCAAACCACGATCTCTGGATAAGTAGACAGAAAAAATTATCTTCTAGCTAGCGCCTTATTAAACCATTTATCAGAATATTTTAAATGATTTATAAAGTTATTATTTTAATAACTTTCCGTTTTAAATACTTATAAACGTGGCGTAGTAATGAATTTTTAACCTTTTTGCATCAGTGGTCGGTTTAAATCCTGCTTCATGAATTTATTTAAATTGCGTTAAAATAGTTTTACGATTAGTTTCGTTCTATATTCGTGCTGATTAAACTAACACAGACTAAATATTTTTTTGCCCATATTGCGTTGCATATTCCGTTGTTAATTAGCAGCATTAAGATTTTTTTAAAGAATGGAAAACGCATTCAATTAAATCACAAAACTTAAGTTTAATTTAGTTTGTACCCATTGTACTGTTCAAGTTATATTTAGTTCAAGTTTAGTTATCATCCCAACATCTAAGCAATCGGCAACATCATACAAAATAATTCACCAAAAAGAGCACTCCCGTCTTACGAAACTCAAATCTTCAAGCACCACAAAAAGAGATCGGAAAATTCGGAAAATGGCGGAGGCAGCCCTCGAGGGGGCGGGGCGAGGCGCGCGGGCGGGGGCGCGGGGCGGCGGCGATCGCCAGTATGCCGCGGGTCGCCGCGCCGGCCGCACGCGATGCGCGACATATAGCGTATTATGTTCCTACCGGACCTCCCGCGAGCCTGCATGGTGGACGACGTAGCTACTTACCTCCAAGCGCCCTCTTCGGGACAGGTGGCTACAATATATTAACAACAACCCATATGTAATTAACAATGATCATATTAACAGATGTTGTGAGCTAATGTCGCTTCCTACAGCGTTGCCACCCGGGTATTTTCGGGACGATTTCGCCTACCGATCTGAGTACACGTGATTTGAGGGTAATTTCGTGTTCCGAATTCGAATTGTGGAGGAAGAGAGAAGAGGAGTTGTGTAAGGTTGTAATAAAGTGTTCAAAACAAACCGAAGTAAACAGATCAATAGTGGTATGGGAGCTTTGGTGACTTACAGCCATCGGGATAACCAAATAGTTGGATGGGAACGGGAAGATATTAAAATTGTTAGTGGCGATAAATCGCGGACGGGCAGTGATTAATAAATTAGATTAAATTTGCGAAACTGCTAGCTTTACCCGTTGAATAAAATTACAAATAGAACTTTTAAGCTTAAGCTTTTATCTATGTGTAAATGAATAAATAAAAAAATTGGTTAAAATAAGATACAAAAATTAAATTAACAACACTAATTGTTCAGTTAAATTTAAATGATAATATGGCGAAAATACAAAAAATTAAAATAATAAAAGTGATTGATCAAAATTTAGACTATGAATATCTTCTGATAATAAAAACATTTAAAAATGGAACAACGTCAAATTTACACATTAAAATTATAAGTATTATAACAAAACGAAAAAAACACAAACAAAAAAAAAGGCTCATTAACAAAACTAAATAATGTATATTTAACACATTAGGTTATGAAGCTTCATGAAAACAGCAATAGCGGAAAACAAATTGCAATCAATCACAAAAACAACGTAAAAACTACAGAAAAATAAATCCAACGATTGTTTACAAGATGCTAGCTATAAAACCATCGATTTTGGACTCTAAACGTAAAGAGATAACGTAATTTTTAGTATTGCAAAGTGGATAGTAAATCGATATGGTGTGGCGAAGATGCGAGCTAACTGCAGGGAAACTACGGCATTGGCCAGCATAACGCCCATTCATCTGCAGTTGTTCGCTTTTTAAATTTTGAATCACAACCTTTTTGCTTCTGTTTTCCGACCTCTTTCAAGATGTTTTTCGGTGAATGGTTCCGAATTAGAATTCGCAATTCAAATTTTTGGATTTTGGTTTGAAGGGATTCGAACTTTTTCGGCTCTGGAAACCGAGTTCCTATTTCAATTTGAAATTAGAATATGATTTTCGTATTACGATTTGTCGTTTTTATGAAGGCTACTAAATATAATGACAGTCAGGCCACGTGTGTATTTACTGTTGAAGATATTTCCTTTAATATCATAAATGAAGTCAGTATTTGGATTTCGTAATATATTATCTTGACTTAACTTTGATTTGAATATTCCTAAGAAATGAAAATCACTTTTTTAGCGTTTTTATCTTTTATGTTAGATTAAGTTATTACTTTCCTCTTCATTATAAGTTGGGCAACGCTTCCTTTTAATTGATTCTCGATTAATTTTCTCTTTTTCTTGGGTTACATTATTCACGTAATAATTACATGAAAATAGCAAATCGTTATTACATTATTTTTTTTGTAGTTCACCTAACTACATTAAAACTTATCGTCTACAATACCTTTTACGATATTCGCTATAAGATAACACTCCTATATTGACGATTTCAATATTCTTCCTGAAGGATACTACTTACTTTTACTATTGAACTTGATTACAAAAATATTCTATTGTAAATAATTTAAACACATTCTCAATTTTTCTTTTTAATATTATATCTAATCTAAACAAAATTTAATTTTTTAGAAATATCCAGTAGTCATCACTACTTAGTCATCACTAAGCGAAAGATTATTCTTACCCACAAAAGCAGATGGAAATCTTAGTCAGAAGAACCTTTGAGATATTAAACAGACTTGTCGATATTTATTAAAGGTCAGATTATAGCAAGAATTGGAACAGACCAATCGAACACATTGCTCAACATAACTTTATCCAGCAATATTCCCGACAGTGTAATCATATTAAAAGCTCCTCTTTTTTATGATTACAAATCTATTTAATCGTGAATTAGGCAACAATGCTCACTCATATTCAATAAAACATTAGGCAGAATCTTCCATAAATTTTCTTTATACACCTACCAAGTTGTGTCTTTCCAATACTTCTGCACCTTTTAGAATTTTATCAAAGACATACGATTTTCATTTTCAGAGTATAAAACTCCATTCGTAGCTTTGCTCTAGTTATCTTACTTAATGCTGTATTTAGCTTTATTTTATTTTCTGCAGTACCATTAATTGATCTTCTTTCTTACTTTCTGCCTATTGTTTTATTGCCTTAGGTGTCATTTCCTCAGACAGTCCTTCAGACCTAAAATAGATCCGTTACCCGACAACAGTTTACTGTTAATTTTTCCGGATTTGACAAGAAAATTCAGCCCTAAAGATCGTACTACAAGATAAAAGCTGTGCTGTGCAAAAATTCTGGCAATTAGGACACTGAACTCAAGTCTTAAATATAATACTAAAGTTTGAAATTGATTTGTGAAACCAGTAATAATTTTTGCTATGTACTACGCCAGAGTAACAACCCTCTTATTTATAAACGTTAGAAACGTTACGATGCGGAAAGTCTATGCTTTGAAATTGGTCAATCGTTTAGGTGAAAAAACAAGCATAGTTTCCGAATTCAAATTCGTTTCCGACGTTTTGTATTGGAGGGACAGTTTCAGCAATAGGAACAGGGACTTACTTGTGCAAATGGGAATTCATTTAATCCTATGAGATTGCATTGCTGACGCGTCAGAGGCCAGGCCAAGTCAGCAGGGTCCGGCAGAGCGGAACAACGCTCAGATGTTTAAAAGAAAATCTCATTTAAAATTTGCTGCTAAGTTACTCGACGCGTGCTTGTTGCAAATTCTTATTCGACGTTTAAATCGCGTTTGGAACACGACTGATTGAAGTAAACATGGCATTTTATGTTTTCGGAGAACGAGCTGCTTTTGTTTTAAATTCTAGGTCACTTTTTTCGAATTCAGATTCTTGCCGTTTTCATGCAGCTTTGAAAATTTTTTAACATCGCAACATCTTGTATTTTTTCTTATAAAAGTTCGGTTTCTCGACTATTTTTACCAAGCCAGCTCAATCTTTACATCTATTTAGTTTCAGACATTAATCGCGTTTGATTTTATCATGTTCTATTAAAGCATAATCGATCATTCTTTATAATTTGTATTACATAAACGTTCAGTTCATCAAAACGTCAATTTTCAGTTAAAATTACCACCAAATCATTTTTAATACAGTTAAATTTCCTCAGTCTGTCATAGCAGTAACACTAAATATCTTATTATATCTTCTTGATCAAACGTATATGGGCCTACCGCAAACAAAGCTCTAACGACTTGCGTAAAAACAAAACCTCTGTGACAACGCAACGGAAATAAACATCACAAGAGAGAAATGAAGGTCCTCTGGGAAACGGGAGGAAATATGAGTGAGCCACGTTTGCGTAATCAGGCCATAAGGCGCCCACCAATCGCCTTTGCAAAGAGGTCAGAACACATAAATATACATGTAGAACATCTTAGATAAGCTAAGCCATCAGATCCTGTCAAAGGATCAAAGGATAACTCCAACTGTTTCTGCACGAATTGTTTTATTTAGAATATTTGTTGATATTTGAGGCAAATGGAACAGACTACGTAACTGTCTTTGTTACGTATTATTGTTAGCTTGTCATTAAGAGCATTAATTAAAATAAATAAAATGTATTGTTATAGGTATTTTGGTAGGCAACTTATTACTGGTTAGAGATACCAGTAACTAAAAACAAAGTTAAGGACCAAATTTATAATTTCCAATACAGCTTTAATAACATTTTTACTGTCCAATATTACTTTAGATAAGTTTTTTATGAACTGATGATTAGTACCATACAATTGGTGCTCTTCATCTTTGTCGACAAATAATACAATACCGTCAAAATATCCTTTCATTGGACGTAAGCAAAGAATAAGAATGAAACCATATTGAAAAAGGCTTTTACGTAATCAAAATAAGAAACGCTTGTACCAATCTTAGAGAAAGGTCGGAAGCAAGGGAAAGAGCTTGAAAATGTTTATTTATGCTGATAAGTTGGTTAATTTAATCTGACAAAACCAATGAATAAAATTATGAGCCACTTATAATAAAGTTTGTAACAAAATAGTTGTCCAAATAATACTTACATGACATATAAATAATACTGGATATAATTATAATTTCCTGATCAACGAGGCCGCATAAAAAAAAACTATAGATTTTTAAAACTCAATAGATACTCATGTTTATACAATGAGATAAAGCAAGAAACAAACGTATTTTAAATCATGCTTAGCTGACTTTTAATTGCTGTTAAAAAGGGCAAACGAAGCTTTAAACCTAAAAGTTAATTAGAATAAAATAAACCTCATCAAAACTTAGAAAATAAAATAGTACGTACAAATAAATCGCTGAAATAAATGAGCTTAAATCTTGAAGTAGCAACCCAAAAATTTCGAGCGTAACATCAAAAGTGGAGTGAGATAGAAATAAAACACATAAAATCCAGTCATTCAATGATTAAACCCAAGAGTTATCGAAGATCGTAAAACAGAATGTAGGTATCTGTGAGAAAAGCACAGTTGACAGTTAAAAAAATGTCCAAAAATACCCGGCTGGTCCCGCGCGCGCATTCGGTGTTTAAGAAATATATTCGATGTTTTCTATCCCCCTCGTGTGTTTGTTTCTCTTTCTATCACTTTTTCTTGCCACTATCGGTGTTTGAATGTTTTTCACTAACTGTTAATGTTGATATTTAACCCCTTGTATCCGATGTAATTAGTTTCATCGTGTGTTCCGTGAAATGTCATAGTCACTAATATATTATTCATTTGTAATTCTAAGTTTTTATTCGAAATTATGGTAAGTACTTATATTTTTGAGCAAGATTTGATAAAATAGAAGTAACATTTTCAAAGCACTTGTTTTTACGACAATTCACGGAATGCAATGTACATTTTATTTACATTTTAATGTTATGTTTTGATCTGAAAAATGTAAAATGGATTCCAAGTCAAAATTCTAGTAGTACTATGGCGCTGAAAAATTGTTTCGAATATGTTCTACAAAAAAAGGTCTTTGCATTAAATGTTTGAGGAATTAAAGTGTTTCCATTTTTCTGATCACGTTAGTTTAAAAACTTTGTAAGTAAATGTGCATGTATCCCGAATGCACTATTCGCCAAAGCAAGAATGTTATGCACGTTACCATTTTCCTATTTATTTTGTTTTCTTCTTCTTTTTAATTTCACGTGTTGCGAAAGTAAAGCCGTGTCCATTAGTTGATTGGTTTTTAGCACATCGGTGGTTATTTGCTAGATGTATGTTTGGAAGAGATTTTAATATACTGTTTTTTCTATTTTTATCTTAACATGTGTGTTTTTCAGAGGCGATTTTCAGGTTACATTTTATCCATTTAATATCGTTCTCATGCAGATTTGTTTCTATATTCGTTACTATCATTAGCTACTCTGTTAATATACAATATCTCAAACAATAGTTAACAATAAGTATAGGAATGATCGAAAAAGTAAAAAAAAACAAAAAAATTAGGTCTTTACCGATTTACTTAAAATTTAGATTAGGTTTACTATTAAAAACTTATCACAAGACATTAACAAATAACATGAATTGAAATTTTCGAGCTTTACGGTGAAGATTCTATTGTATGAAAATATTTGACTGAAGATGTAAGTTGTTAAAAGACTGCAATGAGTATGAAGGTGAGTGAAGTGTAAATGAGTGATAAGGATTATGAATTTCATTTCAGATTTACACATAAGACGCGAACAAAAAACTCACGAATGTAACTTTTACGGACTTTTGATCACATCACATCGATGTAAGATAAAATCATCTTTTACGGCTAAGGATACCCTATAATTTTATGATGTTAACTTCTTAGACCTATGCCAGTCTCTTTTGATAGAATACTCATTTGAGTTTGTCGCGTAAAGAATAGTTCTCTCCATCGCATGTTGAGTGAAGTTGAGCTTTTGGGAATATTTTTTTAACATTCTCATAAAAAGTACAGTATCAGTTGGATTCGTATCAAGGTCACCTGTACTTCCTGCCCCAAGGGATCTAGTCGCCCTCTTGGCACGCGGTTCTATTCGCTTATCGACACCATTAATACATGAAGTTTGACTTTCTTTGAGCCTGGGCGGCTTGCGTCTTTACGGTTTTAAGTTTCGCCATTTTAATTTAAATTGAACAGCTTCCCTTCCTGTTTCAGTTAAATTCGGATGAGAGCAACGATTTTTAAAAAAAGATTATGAATGAAGATGTCGGAAACTAAAGATCTTCATCCTGATACATATATCAACGTATTGGTAGAAGACCAAATAAATATCAAAGTATCAGGAGTTAAGCAATTGTATTATCAACCAGAGTTAACGAATAATACCATTCAAGTTAGATGTTTCCTGCGACTTTGCTAGCATCATTTCAATGTAAAAAGTATTCCATATGTTAATCTACTCCATCATATCTGCTCCTACAAAATTTCATCCAAAACCGTTCAGTAGTTTTTGCGTAATATAATTACAAACATACATCCAGACATAATAGACATAGTGTTGTAAGTCTATGGTTGTTTAAATGTTTATGTTCTGTATATTCTTTTACTCGTATTCAGCGGGGGCTAAAGATAGGGATTATTGCTATTAGTGTAACCTTTAGTATTGTAGTACAGGAAGGTCAGAGTTCCATCTCTTGAGGGTCTATCTCCCCTCTTTTGGCAAGCACCGTGGTCGTCACATTAAGAGAACAAATTTAACTCGGGTCATACCCAACTTTATTGGAGTGTCAACGGCTGTTCTGATGGCTGTCTTTGTTTTAATGGTTTCTGGTTTAAGTTTCAACATTTTCAAAAGTTTTATCTATGATCCAGATTTTTAATCATATTTTTTTTTGGAGTTTTTTATGATGCCATATTCATATTGTATAGGATTTTTATAGAACAAGTAACATTTAAGTCAAACAATGTTTTGTATTATTAATTTGACGCGAAAACCATTTATTGTGATTTATTTTTAATATTGTACACGCTAATATTAGCAAAACATGTTGATATTTATGTTAAATTGTGTATTAAATTACTAAATGTACTCTGTGGATGACACGTGTTCAGTAAATAAAATATCTTTACACTACAAAAAAGGCATGCAAAATCAAAATTAAAAAAAAATTTACCAGTGACTAGAACTTCCAGTAAACGAATCTTTTTCTGTTTAAATATATCGATCAAGTCCCTACTCTTGAAGTTACGAATACCAATGAGGATCACTTCTGATCAGGTGACCCTGTAGTTGTTTTGCATCGCAATTATCAAATTATGTATAATCTTACATATCTGACGTGGCGCCGATATTAGGAAAGAAATCGAGTATGATCTTCAATATCTTTTTTGTATTCACTATATTTTGTATTAATTATATTCATAACGTCAATAGGCGGCTTTGCCGTTCAGTTAAGAGTACACCACTTTGTTTCTGAAGAATGTTAAAGAAAGAAACTCAAAGAATCACCCAAAGCGCCAAGGCTCCAGATTCCAATTTCAACAGACTTCAAAAAAAGAAGGAGGTTCTCAATTCAACCGTATATATATATATATTTAATGTGTGTTCGGGGATAGCTCCGTAGTTTTGGTCAACTCTATTTGGGAAAGAAATTTTCTAAATTGGACACGTTAATTTAGTAGACGTGTTCTGATTCGCTATATATCAGACATTTGGCACGATTGAGTGCCGCATTAAATTTGTAGTTTTATTAAAAGAAATAAATCCTAAAGCCCTAAAAAGCAAAGAGAATAAGGAGGAAGGGTAGTAGCTTAGCGTAAGTTTCCGATTCGCCCTTCACTAGTTTTATTAAGCTAACAAACAAAAGAATATATCCATTCTCCCCCAAAAGATGAAGTTTCAGTCTTGCTTGCGTCATGTTCCAGTTAATTTAAATATTGGTGCTTAATAACTTTATGACTGTGTTAATGGGAGAAACTTACAAGTAACTTTTCATTAATGGCCTCCTTGGTCGGGGATCTTTTGTTAATGTGTTTAAGTTAAAATTCAATTTAGGTTGTGCCAGTGGCGTAGTGTGGGCATTCACCCGGGCCATCCGGAATTTGAAAAATTGTATTATTGGGTAATGTTGGGATTCCTCATATTTCCCATATAGATGCTCACCTCACGTATTTGGGGAATTCTCTAAAATAATAAACCTTGGACATAGATTAGTCGCGATCATTATAGGCTCATCATATCTATAGGCTAAAATTTTTTTTTTATTATACGTGAGGGTGGGAGATAACTAAAGCAGTTAGATGGATAGACTTCAGTGTACGTTAGTCAATATCACTTTGACAGAAATTACATTACAGAAAAATCAGTAGATATAGGTTCCAATACGACAGTAGAATCACTTAACTTTATATACAATGACGATGACGATTCAAAAGTGATATATGTAACCTACTTGAATAAAGAAATATATGAGTTTGAATTCCAGTACAATTAAGGCCGTCTTCCAGACAGCCTTCAGGCAAAGAAAATAATAGGAGACCAGAATTGTGTATGAAAGTTACCACTCGAGAGAAAAAAATCAATGGTTTCTTGTAAGAACAAAACACAAGCTTCCGAACCTAACTTCGAATCTGTGTTCTCATTTAGACGGGACAATAAAAATAATAAAAAGAGACGGAAAAGCCTATAAATAAGACTAGATGGAGGCGTGTGAGCGGGACGGCGATTTATAGAGAGGGACGCAGTAATTGCAGTGGCACTCGAGTCGCGTTGTCCCTAGGGTTGCTACCATAAGGGTAGAAAAAAATATCGGCCAGAGTTTTCTGTAGTATTTTCAGATGTGTGTTATACGTCAGAGACGATAAAATATAATGTCATTTACAATAATACAATAAAAAAACGTCTCCTCCTTGCCTACTAGTTAACACAAAGAATGGACTATTCATAGTTTTGTTATTTTTCTTGGAACGAAGGGCTTCAGATCATGGCGTTCTATTTAATATAAATCGAATAAAACATAGTTAATATCAGACGATCATATAATATTGACCTGATCTCAATTGTGATATGAGAATCAGGATCAACGGTGGTATCTTAATAAATTCTGAAATTTGTTAAAACACAGAACGAATAAAAGTATTTATCATAAGATTGTTGGGCTTGGGTAGGGATCGAACACACGGCTAGGATCGCTAACCATTGCTTCAACGAGCTAATCGAAAATGCCTGTGGCCAGCAGTGGACGCTATCAGGCTGACGATGATGATAATGATGGTTCCACCGGGTTCTAGATCCATTTATAAGTATTTAAAATAAAACGAAAGGGACTATTTGTGTCTTATAATATATGAGCATTTAGTTTGGAATGATAAGTCTTTTCGGCACCTGCGATACAGACTTTGTCTTCCGGCATTCAATGCTGTGAACTTACTAACTAGTTTAGAAAGCAACTATGTTAATATGTTCAGTACATGCTTCTTGAATAAAAGCATTTTTAATTTTTCAGTTTTCTCAAGTGTCAACCCTATCCATTGATCGCTTGAGTAAGGGAGTTAAGACTGTTATTGGTTTTAATGTAGTCTCTGTATGGATTTGCTGTTTTAGTGGGTACTTTAATATTGCAGTTCGGCGAGAATTTGGAGCGTTATGGCGCTTCAAGGATAATAGTTTATATTTTGAAGACTATGCGCGATATAATCCCTTTCAAACTGACGATTGAGGATTGTACATTGTTTCGTCGACTACGGCGAAGCAAAAATGGGGAGCTTTGATTTTGAGTGCTACACGTGTTCAAATATACCGAAACGATTTTCATACTGTAGGAACGATACAGGAAGTTAAGCTGTGTATTCCGTGGTCTAGTATTGGATGGGTGACCATTCCAACTGAATTTAGTGACACGATATCACGACCTCCGTACTTCGGAAGGCACGCTAAGCTGTTGGTCCTGGCTGATATCTCTATATTAGTCGTTAACTTAGTCAGTGGTCATTTTGCGGGTTGAGATTATCTGACTGTATGGTTAATTATAGTTACTTGCCTGACATCCCTCCAGCAATCCGCGCTGGTTCCAGCCCTACGTAGTGGAGCATAGGCCGTGACATCACAATTGACATGAGACCTGTGTAGCTTGGTTTGCTACTCGGGCTGGTTTCGATTGAGTACCACCTTTTTTTAGGGCTGGTCTATTCATTCAAACACCCCCGTCGGGACCTCATCACCTTGAGTGGTGGTGTAATCTGTGTAACACGTTCATTACACGGATGACTTCGTTGGCTCGTTAGCCAACGGAATCATTCCCACCTCGTCTTTAGTTGTCACCTCTTGGTGCTTGAAAACCGGAACGGAGTGCTCCAATCGCCCTCCCTTACGTCGCCACTGGTGTCCATCAGTGTAACACCAGTAACTGTCGTTGTTGTTCATCTGTTTTCTCTTTCCTTCTAAATAATATGTCGAGCATTGATAAAGTCAGAGGACGACACTTCCCTGTCCGTTAGTTTATGAACGATATATGGGTATGCGACCGGAACTCCTCGAGCTACCACCAACTCAACACAAGTCTTTCAAGCCGGTACTATCCTTATTCCACTTCTTCCAAGTTCATTTATTTCCCTCCATCGCCCCTTCCCCGTCCGTTCTACTCCAATCCAAGGTATGTCTGGTAGATTTGTGACCGGGGGAGAGCTTAGCTGTAGGTAACCGTGTTACATTACCCTGGTATTGGGTTACCTTAAGAAAAAAGCTAACCTTTTTCCCGTGTTGGCTTTGTCGGAAGGGACTACTTCAGGGTCTTACGATCTTGAGCCATTTGACCTGACTATTATCTGGTATAGGTTTGGTTTCTCTTGTTAGGGGTGTAAGGCAAAGTGTTCCAGGCTCGTCAAATCGTTGATGCACAGCCGTGATACACGTTAGGAGAAATATAATAAATTAATGTTGAACAACATCACATACATTGCTCTGATTCTATTTTAAGTGGCTAAAGCACTTGTGTTCCATAAATTAGAAACAACGACGGTACCACGACACCCAGACCCGAGAAAATATCGAAAAGTTCCTTTTCCATATTGACCCGATTGTAGATATTCTAGACAGGAAGCTCACACGCTTGCAACGCGTAACTTATCGAAGTTACCGAAGCCGGGAAAAATTCGAAGTTGCAAGCGAAGTTCGCAACACTCCGACCGTATTCGAACAAGAGCCAATATCAGCCGATGGTGCGGAAACTTCGGACACCGAGCCGGTCAACACTCCGCACCCCGTTTGTTAGTTTGAACTTCGTGTCGGAAAAACGAACTGGTTTTTTCACAACTCGACAAGAAAGAGGGTACACATTTGTGGTTATCACACAAAAAACTAGTTATAATTCAGCTATATTTGTAATATGAACGACAGAGTTTCTTGCCGGGATCTTCTCTGTAAGTTATAGGTTCCGAACCGGAGGTAGCGTCATTTGCATTATATAGAAGTTTCATAAATATTACTGGTGTAATTTACATGAATAAAAGAATTTTGAATTTGAATTTGAATTTGAAAAGTGAACAGAACCTACCTACTAATATTATTAATGTGAAACTTTGTAATAATTAACGTATGTTCTTTACTAAAAGTGGAAGTACTGCCGCCGAGCTAGGTGTTATCTGCTCGGGGACCAAGGCCCAACTACCAATCTTGGTTTGTTGTATATATAATTAGTGGCGACGATAACTCTGACATCGCGATGTAAGATCGATGTATTGATTGCTAATCGTGCATAACGTGTGGAGCGTTGTTTACTACGCCGATTCTGATGACGCTGTATTTGTGTCGGCACATATATATTGTTGCTTTTTCAGAATTGAATTTTGTGCAAAAATTAACGGTTTAGGATGAAATTTGGTAGAAAGAGGGATGACATACTAAATTAGCATGTATGATATTTTTTATTCTGCAATAACGTGGAAGTAATTGCAAGCAACAGCTAGTGTAGAATAATGTACGTATAGTGTAGATGTTTTTAGTTAAAACTATAATAGTTACATCTATCGAAACAAATATTAAAACTTAATAGTTTTCTCCCATCGACCCTTGACAGAAGCACCTGCTTCATCTGACCAAAAAAAAAAAGATCTGTCATATATGACATTGACATTGCCGGAGTCAAGGCTGGTGGCAGCTTGCCCACGGGTGGGCGGGCGGTCCAGCAAACTGCTACGTCATATGTCATGTCTACTCTGTTTCCCTTCACACGTAATTATGTAATTCTTTAACAACAAACGCTTTATTCCAAGAAGTCGTTGATACCCGGTTCCAATATTTAAAAAACGATCCGTTCTACTTACGGTAATAAACTACATTAGAATTACGACTCGTAGATAACCGAATCATTTTCGACACATCGTAAAATATTGGAATCTGGCTTCAAAAGATTTAATTATTATACATGCTGGTACGCACATACGTCATGCTTCTGAACAGATGTCACCTTTGGGGGCTGGTCTGCTCCAGCTTACCTCTCGAAAGTAAATACTTACTTGACTACTAATTTGTTTCATCACTCATAAAAACAGTGCTGCAATAATCTAATCTTTCAGACTAGTTGAAATTACCACAAATATCAATGAGCAACAAACATAAACTCATAAATTAGCTCTTGTTGGCTGTCCTTAAATAAATAAATAAATACATTATGTATAATATTATATATAGTAATTTTGATTATAACAAATGTAGAATTAGTGTATGAAATGTATGGTTTATTCTCACTAATTTGATTCATTAGTTCGATCGTCGAACTAGTGAGAGTATTTGTTTTACATTTTTGATTTCCTAGTTCTAACTTATTAATCAAAGAAGATTCTCAATCGACTATTCTCACTAGTTCGAAGATCGAACTAATTAATTGACCTAGTGAGAATAAAGGAAATGTATGAAACTTATTGGTCATACATCAAATAAACATTCAGATTTATAGAAAATATAATTAATCATCTTGTTCAGTCTTTTGAGGCAAGAAGCCTAAAGTGTCGCAAAAATAAAATCTCTCCCAAATTGGTTGAAAACTCGTAAGATTTCTACCTCTGCCTCAAATAGCATTCGGCAGCCGAGCAAAAACTCGGGTCTTCTGCGGGAACTTATCTCGCCTGCCGCCGACAAGATACCTCGATCAGCGATATTATATCGCGCTCGTTATGGCCCGTTGCATTCTCGGTTAGGTCCATCGCACACGAATCGTTAGCGTAGTCGTATCGTAATCGTATCGTTACGACGCAACGCGTACGAGACCAGTTCTATCAGTTTAAGCGAGACATTTGATGTAAATGTCTTGCATAGGACGACAAAAGTTTCGATACTGTTGATTGGCTACTAGCACAATGTACCAATCAACAGCTGACGCAGTAACGAAACAAAACATATTTTCCGTATCCGATTCCGACGTTTTGTGGATAATTAGGATGCAGTATAAACTTTAAGACTTTCGCGTTCCATTTTAAACATTTTAAATAAGTTATCGGGTCAAAACGCGACATCATTTTTATTAAGTAGATAATACGAAGTAGGTACTTACTGTTCGACGTTTTGGTTAGGTTGCACCAACCGTGCTCACGAGCTGACTGCTTGTTCGCCTTCGTCTGTTCGGGGGAGCTTGAAAATCTTCATCCACTCTTCAACAAAATGTGAAGTCACTTCGACACACTACACTGACAGTAACCGGAATTGTTTTCGATAGTTCTATGACCAAAACTACCCAATAGATTAGAATGGTGTCGCGTTAACTTATTTTAAATGATTCGGCTGCTGTGTTCGACAAACGATTCTCTTACGATTCGCCGCAACACCACTTTATGTGCGGACTTGTTTGAACACGTACAGTGATGAGCAATGTAATGTAAACATTTGAGCTCTTATACCGTTACGATAAGGTTCATATTAGAATGAATTAAGACTTGTCGTACGCACGTATTACGTTACGATTTATTATGCTACGACGCCGTGTGCGAACGCCTTAAATGATAAATTCCCTTTTGGAAAAGAGATTTAACTAGCATGCATTGAAAAACCTATAGGATACTTAAGAGAGGTAGGGCATAGCGATTTATCGCTCGAACTGGAGCAGCCAGACTGGTGAAATACCTTACAGAAAACCGCAGCCATTTAACAATCACATCGGCGTTGTTGTGTTCCTGCGTGTGAGTAAGGTTTCCAGTGCTCCTGCCTGGGGGGTGCTACATTAGTAGCAGGTGACCCCAGCCTACAAGGTAAGGGTAACAAGTCCAGTAACAGCTTTATTATACTGTACTTGTCGTCCTTAAGCTAGGACCTCAATACCATTTAACATCAGGTGGGATGAGGTCAATCTTGAATGGTAATATATAAAAAAGTACATTCTGTTAAACTAGAGTAATGGAATTTGGCGAGAAGATAGGTCTTAACTTGAATATTGTAAAAGGAAGTATGTAAGAATATATGGATGTTTGTTTGTTTCTTACTTTTTCACGCTTAAACTACCCAATAGATTTGAATGGAATTTGATAGAAAGATAGATGAATTACTAGATTAACATATAGGATACTTTTTATCCCTTTATAAGGCGAACGAACTCGTGGGTAACAGCGAGTGAGCCATGATTAACTATGCAAATTCGTGGATGGATATATAAAAGAAGTGTTATATTCTTTGGTCATATATATATGTTCCGGCGATCTTCATGCGGTATATTTATAAAATGTTCACTTTTATGCGACGAAATACCTAGTGATCTAGATATTACTATTTTTTAATTGTTATCATTAATAAACCAAGAATTTTAATTCATGATGTCTTTTGACTAGAGATTAGATTTAAATGGCTACTCTAAATATTTTAACCAATCATTGCAACCTAGCTTTTGAATCAGTTCTAATCTAGGAATAGAAACAACTATGTTGTTAATCTCTATTTGACAATGTTTTAAATGCATCTCTAGTCTTTGTTCAAGAAAATTAGACGAGATGCAATGTTGCATTTTATGTTGCAATAACATAATTGATACGACAATTCATTGTAACGTTTTGTTAATTTGGACATAGTTTCCTTTAGATAGAGTCAAATGTCTACAATTATGTCCATCAAAGTCCTAAATTCATAAATATAATCTAGTGTGTAGTAAAGAGCTAGAGAGCTCCTAGTTTACAAGAATTGGTTTTGTCTTCATTCTTATTAGGGTTCCGTAGCCGAATGGCAAAAAACGGAACCCTTATGGTTTTGTCATGTCTGTACTCCCGTCTGCCCGTAACTATAAGAGTTATACTGTGGAAACTTTGTAAGTAGATGTATTCGGTTAACCGCATTAAGATTTTCATGCAAAAATAGTAAAAAATAACACCAAATTTTTTCCCCATACTTAGAACTGAAACTTTATTTTTTCATTAAACCCATACGTGTGAGGTATCCATGGTCTATCCATGGATACCTCACTCATATTCAAAGATGATATTGAGGGTTCTTATATAATTTTGTTCTAAACTGCATAGTTTGCGCGAGAAACGCTTCCAAAGTGGAAAAATGATGGTCCACCCCTCTCTAACTTTTACAATAAGAGAATGAGAAAACAAAAAAACTATAAATGATGTACATATCTATGCTAACTACAGGGAAAAGAGAGAGCTAGGGCATAGCGATTTATCGCTCGAACTGGAGCAGCCGACTGGTGAAATACCTCCACCTTACAGAAGACTGCAGCCAAATAACAATCACTTCTGTGTTGTTGTGTTCCTGCGTGTGAGTAAGGTTTCCAGAGCTCCTGGGGGGCTACATTAGTAGCAGGGGTCAAGCCTTCAAGGTAAGGGCGATAAGTCCAGTAACATATTTATTATGCTGTACTTGTCACCCTTAAGCTAGGACCTCATTACTAACATCAGGTGGGATAAGATCCATCTTGAAGTGCAATATAAAAAAAAAAGGGAAAATTGGTTCGAACGATATTTAGTAAGTAGTTTTTTTAAACGTCATAAAGCTTAAACCGCAATTTACCTTTAATTCATTTACCTCTGTCTTCGATTGGTATAGTTTTTAAACCGATGCTGTATATAATTTACAAATCAATAATCAAACGAATGAATTCATGAACAATTTTCACAAGAATTACCGTAGCGATGCATATGAGTACTTACAAACGAAATATTTAGTACATTTGAGTTTTGTCCAAGTTACTTTGCTAGTAATGTGTCCTTGCGTATCCTATCGGTCTTTCGTAGGTCATGGGATCTGCTCATCAGCGAAACTCCAACTTTTCGAGTTAATTGATCTTCATTTGACTATTTCCTCTAACTAAAGATTGTCTGGAAGAGATTGTTAAATACCAATAAGACCGCCTAAATTGTACTTGAATATGTCTGCAAAACCAATATCTGTACAATTTTTTGTACAATAAAGTGCATCTATTTTCAAGAACACAACTAGAAACTCGATTAATTTCTCATCCTACCGCCACCAGCCGAACTATGGGAATGTTCCGTCTGACGATTTAAGTCGCAATCCGCCATAGTTGCGTTGCGTCCGACCATTTTTCCGATAATAGAACTCTCCATCCCGCTCGCACGATCCGGCACGTTGCGCAAACGGCAGCCCCCGAGCTAAAGCAGGGGCTCATACTAAATTTAGTTCTGCAACACTGCATCGCGTCGCCTACCCATAGAAAACATTAACACCGTTATACCGAGGATATATGGTCACCGCATATTACCGCGGATTGCAGCCAGATTTTCGGGAACACAAATTGCTGTATAATATTCAATTAGGTCGCCGATATTGATGGGAGGGAAGCTCGGCAATTTTGGTCGGCGCATCTGCCGCTCTCGCCATGCGTGCTGTTTTGATATACGATTAGTTTTCGGTCGGATTATCGGCTCCGCTCACTTTGTCCCTCAAGGTGTGTCGTGGGGACGAGCTATATTTAACCGCACGAGTCCGTCTGCTTCATTTTTCCACAGCTCTAGTACCGGCACGGTGCCAGGACGACGTCACTATTGTATTACCTCATAAACGCTGAACATTTAGAAAGGACTTTAAAATTAGCAAGGACGCAGGTTCAGCTGTGTTCGGCGACAGGCAATTACGCAAGAAACAAAATGGCGGTAGACGCGGGAAAGATGAGCTGTCACGGGGTATTTATGAAATTGGAACCGAAATAGATTCGGTAGTGGCTACGGAGTCACCTTGACGCGCGTTATATAAGCCGGCTCGCGAACCGAACGCGGGGATGGGAATCCGAAAAATGTTGCAACCGTGACGCAATGAGTGACGTGTGAGTGACGTAGGCTAAGTGTTGCCACTCCTCCGTTCGGCTAATAAATTTATTGTTTGGCATGTAAACGGATGCGTTCGAGCCAAGAAATTACAGCGTTCGGTAAAAAAAATATTGAATGAATGGAATGATGGCGCAGCTATCGGCCGGCTTGCAACTTTGCCAACCATACGGTTCATCGGTTGCAAAAGATTTGATTATGGAATGTTTACTACACCTTCGGGGTTTTCTCGCGAGCGTACATTTGACGGTCGCGCTTTTTTTTGTTTTTTTTTCATGTTTAATGGCAACTGGACTCGACTAGTCTATTTCTTACCCAATTCGCGTGGGTATTGACATAATTTCACGAAAGAACATATGTGTTCGATGCTCTACAGCTTTTCAAGGATTCCGCGGAGGCCAGTGATATAGTTACAGCGCGTTTAAAGGCACAATCTTGTCTAAAGCAAGCTGCCTACGTGGATAATGTCGCGACACACTCGTTGAGCTTTTGAAGTCCATTTTATAGATTACTTGCTACCGCGACCTGCCCCTGCTTCGATTGCAAACATACTAATAAATTTCGGTTTTTCTGTTAGTATGTACATTACCAACATTATCATCTTCCCCTTGATTAATCTATATATTTGTAATGGTCCAGACAGAGTTTGTAAAAACATTCGATAATTCAGGAAGATCGTGCGCTATCCAATATACTCAGCTACTAAAAAAAAACACGCGGGCAACGACTAGTCGCAAATTAATACCAATAAATAAGATCGACCTGCTTTTCCTTCGTCTACCCTCTACGGAGTCGCAAAAAATCATTATCTGCCTTAATAACTTCTTTCTTCCTTAATGACGTCGAGACCACTTAGAAGCAGACAGACGTGACTTCCTTTTGTTTCCTCCGAACGTAAGTAAATATTTTTCAACGGGAACGCTACTTTCGAATTGATTGCTGTTTTAAAGAACTATGCTCGAGGCAGTGTCGAATTCACCTAAGGCAGAGGGCGGAAAAATAAAGGAGGCTGCAAATTTGGCTTAAACAAATTTGGAACGAACAAAAGCCTGTCAGATTACACACTTTTTACTTTGCAAAATCTATCAGGATTCAATAGGAGATATTTATTTTCTGTTTCTTTTAAATATGTAACGTCCGCTTCCGTAACACGTTGCATCCCGTTCTGGTGTTTGTCTTTTCTGTTATACTTTCTCAATTTATATTTTGCGCGGCCGTACCTGTTTCTCGAAATCTACTATTTCCTTTACCAAAAGGTTGTCTGGAAGAGATTGCTTTCTAGCAATACGATCGCCTAAATTGTCCTTGAATATTTCAGTAAAACTAATTTCTGTGTATCTAGTATTTATTATAATAAAGTGTACTTAACTATCAATCTAAGATTTGGTCTTGAAATATATGGCCAGTTTTATTGATCAAGAAATTATAATGGCCGCCTAGCCCGGCCTATTGAGGTTTCGTTTATCAATTCACAATGTGCGTTAGTATTCCCTTAAACGGAGAGAATGGTTTTCTCTTCTAAGTTATTATATCCTACTATGGTATAATTTACTAACTGGTTAGCAGTTACCTCGTGTACGTATTTTGGCATTCACTTTGAGTGTTAAGCGCGGAATGCAATTGGAAACATTTTCACTTGCGTCGATTTGAAATTATATTGACAATCCGCCGCCCGCGACTTTGTACGCGTGGTCTTATATTTTCTAGGAATACATAACGATGGTCGGTTTTACCCCTATCTCCCCTAATATTCGAAACAAAAACTAGTCCATTTTTTAATCCATCTTTCAAACTTTATTTGTGCCAAATGTCATCTCTTACTTAAAAATTTAATGTTTTCCATATAAACTCTCAAGGGCTCTTTACATCCATCCCCCCTTATGTTCAAAACAAAAAGAAGCCTATGTCCGTTTTATAGGTTCAACGTATACCTATTCCAAATTTAATTAAAATCGGTTCAGTGGGTTAGGCGTGAAAGTCGGATAGACAAACAGACATTACTTTCGCATTTCTAATATTATAGTAAAGTACAAAGTATGGATTTATATGAGTATAAACGGTACCTACCACTACGCCACCGGCGGGATGACTGCTATTTAAGCAGCCCAAACACTAAAGGACCCTAAGATACAATCACTAATCCGGGATTGCCCGCGCTTAGGATGCTAGATGCGTCTGCGCATTCTAATGGCTGCGGAGGATGCGTTATTCATAATTTGCGCTTCGCACGCGGCGCCAATGCTTTGTACATGAATTAAATAAATATTAGACAACATCACATACATTGCTCTGATTCTGAGGTAAGTAGCTTAAGTACTTGTGTTACAGAATTCAGAAAAAACGATAACACAACACCCAGACCCAAAACAATATAGAAAAGTTTGTTTCCCATATTGACCTATCGAACCTGGGATCTCAGAGATGGCGCGACGTCAAAGTCCGGCTCGCTCGCCTCTCGGCTACGGAGGTCATTATTACATTGGAACCAGTCTACATAAGGTTTTATAACTAAGGCATAGTTCCGTTTACATAATGTTTTTGCAAAGCTTTGTTTTTCTAGAAATATTTACGAGAAAATTCTTGAGATACAATTCGGGGAAGTTTTTTTCTTTGCCTTTGAATAAAGAACTTCCTCGTATGTCAAAGATTTTTTATCAGATTAAACCCTAAGATTTTCGCGTTGAAGTACTTAATAGTAAATACCATAATTAAAAAAATGATGTATCAACGCCCTGGAAGAGGACTTTAAGAAACGTTGGCCATATTATCTTTTTTGCAAACCTTTAAAAGGCATTTTTAAAACCCATGAAAACTGTTTACTTTTCAGTGTTCTGATAAGTTTAATTAGTGACATAATAGTTTCGAGCTTTTTATTTTCATTGAATTTCTATGAATAACGCAATTTTTGACATGTTTATAAAAGTATGTTAATTGTCCAGCCAATCATCGTCCTTAAGTAAATTGCGTTTTTCTAAAATTAAGGGACCCAATTTTGATGGTCGGACATGGGCAGAGTCACGCGCAGAGATTAGCTCAGTACCTTAGCCAAATCCCACGAACAGTGTTTATGTTACACAACACTACTCAAGTCCGGGTCCCGAGCCAACCCTGACGGTACACACCACAAATCCGCACACATTACGTATCTCCCGTCAAAACTGTATATTACGGCCAATACACAAACGTACGAGCCCAATATCTTACGCTAAGCCGCCGACAACGTGCAAGCTAACTTGCCCGGATTAGTGATGTACCCGTTAATCCCGGGGGTGGGACAACACGCCCGATTTGCATACGATTCCCGTTAAACGTCATCTGTGGGATTTGAACCGTCTTAGGATACGGGGTTAGGTGCGAATTATTCGTCTGCTAACGGGAATGCGCCTGAATTTGTTTTTATTTGAGAGCGTGTGGGAGGCGAGGGGACGGTTTTTGGATAATGATCTGTAGTGGGGTTGCATAAGGTGCAATGTAAAATGCAACTCGTGTTTGAATTTTCGGAATTAAACTAGAGTTTGAGTCGTTCAACGAGTACAAATATTTAGAGGACTTTGAAGCATCGTGTTCATAGGACAGCTTTTATAACATGACATTTAAAAAATAGAAAGGAAAGAAAAAAATGTATTTAAGTACATACTTTAGTTACATCATACGGATCTTATCATCATGTTCTCATGAACCTTATCATTATAATATTCATTTGCGTAGGATAGTATTTATTTGCATACTTATAGATTTAAAAAAGATATTAAAATTAGTTGAACTTGGCGGGAAATATTTGATTTTAATTTCATGTATGTAGAATAATACAATAGTTAAAAAAGAAAATGAGAAAAATACTCTTGTCATCTATACGTCATATTGAAAAGTTAGGCAAAACTTTTTGCAAAAGTAAAAAGAAACCGACCGAATTAAAAAATCAAACGATCAGTAAGCGTTTACTATTTAGGCCAGTTCATTTGCATTGGTTACTAAAAATGGAACCATAGGTACTTAATTTAGCTATCGTTGGCCGATGTAAACACCCAGTGTTATACTTCTGTCACGTAACCAATAAAACGGTTACAATTTAGCATGATAATGGTACCTCTAAAGACATTCTCTGCTTCATTAAAAGAGAACCGGTTTCGTGTAATGTTTTTCAAATGACCTCTTCATAGAATTGGAGTTTAGAATTTCTTTTTCAGCGAATATAAGGTTCGTCTTGAATTATTCAAGCATATGATTTTTCTTTCTAATTTGTTTTAGTAAAAACTAAGTTTAATTAACGCTGTCGAATACACTATTTCTAGGTGTTTGGTTGGATTAGTTTTTTAGGGTTTTTGTTCAACGTAAATATGCGCATCATTGAAATGAATAAAAAAAAGTTTACGACAAAGTTTTTGCAGTTAACTAGTATTTTCAAGCAAATACTATTTTTATAAACTAGTAAATTCAGCTTAGTGTCGTATCTTGTATTTACTAAAAACAATCCCTCATAGGAAGATGTTTTTTGTGGCAAAGTAAAATGATTCGCGACATTGAATTTTTATTTTCTGAAGAAAACTTTAGTAAGTAGAAACAAATTCAGGGAAAACCTACTGATTTCTCACTCAACAAAAATTTATTCAAAAGACAGAGAAAGGCCAAGGAAATCCTGGACACTAACTAGGTTACGCAACAGTGACGCATGAACAACAATACAAATTATAATGCGGTATTAACATAACATTATACAACGGCCACAACCAGGACTATTGTAAAAAACTGCGCGTGATCAGAATTTTATGCGTGAATTTGCAAATAATTGTGGCAAGTGCATCGGCCTCGCTTCACCTTGTATTGCGTATATGGAATGCGAAATGAGTCCACGGTGCGGAATCTAGCGATTTTGTTGGGATTAGCGATGGAGTTTTTACGAGCGTGGGATTCGTCGACGCTTTCCGGGATTTACGATTATGAAGACGCGTCACTAGTGGAGGAAGATGTGATATTTTTCGGCTATGTGAGTTGTTGAGTGGTTGCGCGTATTATAAATCATATTACTAGTGGACGGAGAAAATTGGCGTTTTTCCGTGCATTTGTAGCTTTGTCGCCAGTGTATAGAGGAGCGAACTAAATATAAGTTTTTAGTTTGTCTGTTAGATTAAAAAATTGGGAAACTTATTATTGAATTTTCCATCTAATCATATAACGGCAATAAATTAAATCGAATTGACGCGTGACGTCATCAGTGGGTACAATTATTACCCACCAGTGACATAACGAGCCCCCTTGACATCGATTTATCTAAGTATTTTTTTATTAATTTAGCATATTAATAAATACGTGTCTAATATTTATTTTAACGAACTAAAATCTGGTAATTTAATCCAGTCCACTCCTCTATTGGTCCGTTATTTCAATATTTGATGATTCATTATGAATATGATATTGGTGCTTAATTGTTAAAAAAAGCAGCAATGAATACGATTTTTATATCACACTAATATTGCATTTTTTTTATTTTCCTGTCACTCACTTTGTTATATGAAACTAGCGATCTCACATACTATGTAAGTGACAAATAAAAAGCAATGACTCCATTGAATCCGTTAGTTATATTTATAAAATATATTGAAAAAGCATTTTGGGCTGCAACAAAATGAACAAAAATGTATAATATTTAAAAGAAAATCTCTCTTTAAAATATTTAAAGTCCGCACTCATAAAGCACTATTAAAAAAAATACAAAAATGGATGATGATACGAATCTTAATTTAAGAAAAAGACAAAACGTAGTTTTTGTATTTGTATCCGATTCCAACGTATTGTGAATAAGTATGCATTGTTGTGTGGATAGAAAAACCTTTTAAGCAAGCTAGTTAATTCCTGCGACTTTCACTATGTCATTTCGCTTCGCCGGACGTCCTACGCCCTGAGATTTAAATTGGATGGGATTTACCATACATTACGCGTTTGGAATGTGACCACAGTGAAGGTAATGAGTTACCTCTCCAGGTAGATAGATACCTGGTAACTGGTAGTTCGAATTCGATATTAAATTCTTCCACGACCTAAATAAATCACGTATTGGGTTTGTTAATTGGTAATGGATTCTATTTAATCGAGCATCAAAAATGTACTAATCTAACCTAAAATTAATAAATTTGCCAGTTGGGCTTGGGTGACTTGTGACTCAGTCTTTCTGTCGTCCAAATTAATAAAAAGTTACCTGTGAAATTATTTCTTATTATTAATTATCTAATAAATAAGTAGGTATCTAAGTGCATATAATTTTTCTAGGTCGTGCAATGCTTTTAACAACAATAATATGGATGATGATGATGATCCATAAAGTAATAATGATTCTATACATAGCCCGATAGTTAAATTTTTACAATAAAGTAGGAAAGAATTGTTTGCTTCAAGAAATAAAGAAAAATGTATACAGCGCAGCAAAGTTCAGTAGTGTCCTAACGCCACTGTTTCGTAAAAACTGTCAATTTAAATGCAATGTACCTATTTCATTATTTTTTTATTTTTATGATAAAAGAAAATGTGTCCCATATTTTTTGTTACTATTGCTGTTGAACTAAGCAAAAAATTTTAGTCGGGTTAATTTTGAATAGGGGTAGGGGTAGTATTGTAGGGGTATTACAAAACGAGGATAATTTGATAGTGGTGATAAATTTAAAAGGTAACTGAAAGAATTTGGTTGGAATGTAATAATAATAATTCGGCGTACTTGCTTGTATGTAAAGAAATAATAGTATGACCAAACGGAATTATCGTGATGATATTAACCCTGGAAGCGTACCCATATTAGAATTACAGCAGCAACACAAACAGCTGTACCCCAGGGTTCGGTTCTAGGGTTAAAGATACAGAAATATATATTTTAACTAGCGGTCCCGGCGATCTTCGTTTCGCCTTTTCTGTTGAATTTTTTCCTGATTTTTCTTTGCTATAAACCTCACGGAGCCCAAGACCTTTCCAACGAATGCAAAATCGGTTCGTGCGTTCTGGAGTTATAGCGTCAGGAAGGAAACCCGACTTATTTTTATATAGTAGATTAAACTAACTTTTTTCACATCGAAATCGAAAAATCTATTTCCAAATTGTGAAACGTAAACTTCATTAATCAGTACGGCCAACTTCATGATTCACATCTCTCCTTAGCGAGGCAATATTTTATTTGGCACTAGCTCAACTGAACGGTTACACCGAAGTTTTTCAAGGTCAGCGGTGGACAAATGCGAGATTTATTTCGTCTCATCGGCGGAAATGTTGGACATCCTAATTAGGTTAATTAGGTACTAGCGGCCGCCCGCGACTTTGCTCGCTAGTTTAGAGAGTTCAATCCGCGAAGACGCGCCCTACTCGTTTTGATCTCGGGCCCCAGCGGTGCGTGAGGGCTAAGCGGGAGGCGCGGAGAGTTTTCGCCGAATATCAGTTACTCCGTGACTTTTTGTCAATTTAGTGTGCGTATGTATCAATTGTAGTTAATATCTATACTGCTCCTAACATATTCTGCCGACCTACTGTCGTAGGTTATTAATATCAGTTACCTACAATTCGACACAAATACAGCGTCAGCAGAATTGGCGTAGTAAACAACGCTCCATACGTAATGCATGACATCGATCCTACATCGCGATGTCAGAGTTTTCGTCGCCACTAAGTGTATATACAACAAACCAAGATTGGTGGTTGGGCATTGGTCCCCGAGCTGGTAACACCTAGCTCGGAGGAAGTACTTCCACTTTTAGTAAAGAACATACGTTTCTTACAATATATAAAGCTGGAGAGTTCAACTGAGAAACTACCCTATAAGCCTGTAATATTTGAAAAACGGTCCGTTCTTTTTACGGTTAGTAATAAATTATACAAAGGGTAAGCTAAAAACGACCGACAGATGACTGCTGACAGCTCATATGGAAAAATAATTTGAAATTAGAATTAGCATTTCGTAGACGGTTGAAAAAAACGGATAGTCATTTTTGTTTGAGCCCGCTAATCTCAGGAACTACTTACGGGTTCAAATAATTTAAGGGGCAAAACGCGACACCATTTTTATTTAGTAGTTAATACGAACTACTTACTGCCCGACGTTTCGGTTAGGTTGCACCAACCGTGCTCACGAGCTGACAAAACGTCGGGCAGTAAGTAGTTCGTATTAACTACTAAATAAAAATGGTGTCGCGTTTTGACCCGTTAAATTATTTTAAATGTTTAAAATGAAACGCGAAAGTCTTAAAATGTTTACTTACAGGTTCAAAAAATATTATTGTGTTGGATAGTCCTTTTAAGAAGGCTATAGGCTGCATAATATCACCAATGGGAGCGATGAGACGGTGGAAAATGTGGAAAAAATTAGTAAAGTACGGATGCGAAACCGCGGCGGGCCGCTAGTGTGATATAAAAGAAAGAAAGCAAGAAAATCTTTATTAGGTACTGCTCGTACATAATTAGGTTAATTAAACAATTTGGAGTCAACTAACATGTACGACATAAAGGATGGGCGGGCGCGTCTACGTCGATTAGACTATTTATATACTACATATTTATGTCCGAAATAGCTAAATAGGTACCTAATGAAATTACGAAAGAAATTAAAGATAAGAGCAATACTACGGTTCTACATAATTTATACAGGATTCATTTTAAATCCCGGTCTCTTAATTCAAAAACATATTGATTAATATGTTTCCGAACTGTGGTTGATATTACGTCACGAGCCCTCACCTAATTAGATTGGGCAGAACTAATTATACAATATTCTTTGAAGTTTTAGGTAGTCTTGCTTCCCTATTTGGTTGCTTCAATGAAACTCCGATGAGAGTAGAGAAGAGAATGTGTATATTGGTAAAACGAATCAAATTATGTACAGTAAAATGGAGTATAACTAGTGGGTAGTAAAACAATATAAACTTATAACCGCTCTCAGTTGACCGGCGGACGGCGAGGCGCGTGGATGTCGACGGAGCGGCGAGCGGCGCGCGACGTAAATACGTTGCTTTATGATGTGTGTGTAGATGATACTGTATGTAGCTACAAAGTGTTATTTATGTCACACAAGTACCGCTTCCGTGACAACAGTCCTTCAGGTGACAAACGAGCCCCTGATTTGAATTTTTCGTATCATATTATATTATGTGTAATATTGTAACTATATTATCATCATTCTAACCTCAAACAACCATTGATAGATATGGTCGTCACGGGAGTATGCTTTACAACAAATAGTCTAATACCGTTTGCTGCTCTTTCAGTGAGAGAATGAATGCTGTGGTGGTTGATGGCTGAGCTGAGTTTCCCACAGCATCATCCTATATGTGATGAGGTCCAATCAAGGGAGTTAGGAAGTTCCACACAGCTTTTCGCATTCTGTCACCCGGGGAGGTAGCCTCCCCGGGTGACAGAATGGTATTTAAATGTATTTTTTATGGTGCACTTCGAGATCGACCTTATCCCGCCTGATTTTAAGTGGTAATAAGGTCTTAGCTTAAGGGTGAATAGCACAGCATACCTAATAATACTAAAGATGCAATAAAAACATTGAGTATTGAGTATTAATTAAAGCTGTTACTGGACTTGCCCTTACCTTGAAGGCTTGACCCCTGTTTATGTTGCAGCCCAAACTGCTTACTAACATAAAAATCCTCCCCTCTCTTATCTTTGCCGTGCCCAGCAAGGTCCATAAGTTTTAGTTTTTAAGAACATACGTGTACATGTAACATCGTTACTTACTTATGGAGTAAAAAATCTCTTAAGTTTCTTATCGGTATCTTCTTCCAAACTGGAAGAAGAATCACTATGCATTTGATTCAAATGCCTCTTAAAGGTAACCTCCTTGAATAAATAAATATTTAATCAATTGATTGAGTGATGCTGTAGGAAGCTCAGCCATTTGAACCACCGCATCCTGGTGTTGTTAAAGGAATCAATAATTAATTTAAAACGTATGCGCAGGCGCAGTAGACGCGCAGGCTCCGCGTCCGGGTGCGCGCACGACTCCAATCGACGTGTAGTAGTATAGTCTTGATCAAACTCAAACTCAAACATTTCTTTATTCAAGTAGGTTACATATAACACTTTTGAATCGTCATTGAATACAATGCAAAGTGATTCTACTTCCGGTTCGGAACCTATATCTACCGAGAAGACACCGGTAAAAAAGTCAGCAGATTATTTACAGTATCAGTATCTAACTTATTGCTATGTGTAGCTCACTTTGGACCAAGTCATATAGTTTTGGTTTTGATGAGTGATGAAACAAATAAGTACTCAAGTAAGTTTTTACTTTCGAGAGGTAAGCTGGAGCAGACCAGTCCCCAAAGGTGGCACCTGTTCACAAGCATGACGTATGTGCCAGCCATCGCTTCACTCAACCATATTGTAGTGAATGTAACGACAAGGTATACAATAGGGTAACGGACTTTCTTTAAAATAGTTTAAAAAAAATGACATCTCCCCTTGCGGTGCGCGGCTCGAACCCGCGACCTTCACGTATCGCGCGTGCTGCTCTTCCAACTGAGCTAACCGCAAGCTATCGTAAGCGATGATTTTCAACGGGTTAGCCTCCTGTAAGTGCCATCTGCCGAATATGTTTAAAACTACAAACTTATCTACAAATTATTCTGTTTCTTGACAAAATATTTTAAAATTGCTAGTGCGGCATAAAGCTCTATAAAATATAAAAATGGACTAAAAATTGATTTTAATTATTAGATTATCCAATAATATGGAACATGTATTTTAGGATAAACTCTAATCATTTTCCACCTAATCAAAAAATAACAGTGATACATTGAATTAAAGTGTCGGGTGACGCGAGGGTACATTTTTTGCCCACCAGTGTTGTAACAAGCCTACAACTATAATCTAACTAAATACCCCTAAGGGTAAAACTATATCACGGTTTTATCAAATTATGACAGATATTATATTTGACCGGCCCAGTGGATGAATGGCTAGTTGGGTCTGGTTGTTGGACCAAGGATCGTGGGTTCAACCTCGCTCATACCAAATTGTGTGTTCATGATGAACATTTTGTGTTCTTTTTATGTTCCTTGTCATAGTTGAAATGAGGCCTGAGCCCATCAGAGAATTTGTGAGGTTTAAAATTTGAGTTCGTATATCATGTTGATTCCACATGCCACCACAAGGATTGCCACCGGTGGCAAATGGGAATGAAAATTCTCAGTATGATAATAATAATGAAAATTCACGAATAAGTTATTGAATGCTTTCATTATTTACGAAGGACAGAGCAATGTGCAACGAATCTAAAGTGGACTCAATAACTTCCCAGTCGCCTTCAGTGGCAACTGGGAATTGCCATTCCCATTTGCCACCGGTGGCAAACCTTGTGTTGACATGTGGGAATAAACGATATGTCAGATTTCGTACGTTTCTCTAAGCTTTGGACTCATTGTTTTTGAATCCTATTCAATGCCAATGTCGTGTTGCTATAAAGAACGTTCAAAACTCGTTGTAGTTTATTAAAATATCAAATTGGTCGAGCTTGCGAATGGAATTAATCCACAAATAAGGTCCCAGGCACTGCGGCAGTCGAGTGTCGAATATCTTCGTAGCACGCGACTTAATTTATATGCCTTTTACCGTAATGCCGGGTAAAGTTCACCAGTAACTATATTGTTGGGTAATGTTTTAATTGCGACTAAGTAGTTTTATTTTAATTGAAATTGTTTCATTGGGAAGCGAATTTACGACTGCTTTTTGGGGTTCCGAAGCTAACGGGTGAAACAACCCTAAACACCCAGGCTGGAGACAAATTAGACATGTTCGTTTTTCATATCGATGAATATTAGTAGAGTACTAACTGCTGCCTGTGACTTTTCTCGCGTTTTTTCGGGATTGAAAGTATTTTATATGCTAAGGTAGTGTATACAGTATATCTTCTCTCTTCCTACCAAATTTCATCCAGATCCGTTCAGTACGACGAACAAACATTCATACATTTTTACAAACTTTTGCAATTCTAATAAGTAAGGTATAAGTAGGATGTGTACTTTGATAAATTATATTTATGAGGGAAACAGAGTCCTGAACAATAAAGAAATATGTATATCACTACATAATATAAAACAAAGTCGATTTTTCTGTATTTCTATATACATATATATATTATAGGCTTAGATTTTCAAAACAACACAACGTATTTTTATGCAATTTTTTTGATAGATAGAGTCATGTATGAGGTAGGTTTAAATGTGTAATCCATACATATCTATGTACAGAAAAACCGACAACTTCATTTATTAGCACCCGTGCGACGTCGGGGTGGGTAGCTAGTAATATAAAATAGTTAAATATTATTATGACGACCTCCGTAGCCGAGAGGCGAGCGTGCCGGACTTTGGCGTCGCGCTATCTCTGAGGTTCCGGGTTCGATCCCCGGTCGGGTCAATGTGGGAAACGAACTTTTCTATATTGTCTCGAGTCTGGGTGTTGTGGTACCTTCGTTGTTTCTGATTTCTGTAACACAAGTGCTTAAGCTACTTACCACAGGATCAGAGCAATGTATGTGATGTTGTCCAATATTTTTTTATTTATTTAAATAAATATTGTTGTTGGATTACACAACAACAATCGGCATTACGAGATTTCTCAGGATTTCTCTTAACATGGCATTGGAAAAGAATCCACGTCTTTTCCTACTTGCTCGTCCAGCTTAGCCCGGGACACCGCCATTTTGATATTCTGGTCACGCCTTATTATAAGAAATGGAACTATAACGCGCGATCTATTAACTTGTTGTAGGCACGTCGCTGATTGAGTATTCGACCCAGGCATTGAAAGTCTATCCTAGTAAGGACCTTAAGATTTTTCGAAAATAATTCACACAATATGTTGTTTAAACATTTGTAGTATGGAAACCAGAAGCTACAATATGGTAAATAAATAAATCGCATCTTTGGTAGAACAAGGGCATAATTGCAGTTTTTGCAAATTTCCAGGAGATCCATTTTAAGATATCTTTGGCATTTATCTAGTATGGTCTAGATCTGTTATCATAACTCTAAAGCTGTCATCTTTTGCAAGAGTATATACTACATTATTTTTAGACATGTGCTTTACAAAAATTAATAACTTTCAGGTTTTTTATTAATTTGTTTAATGCAGTTGACAATTATGGCCTTGTTTTACCAAAGGAGCGAAATATTGAACAACATACATTGCTCTAATTTAATCTCTGGTAGCTCAAGCACTCGCCGCTCTTTCCAGAGCGGGGAAGTCCCACACAAATCTTTCTTCCTCCCTTTCCTTCGGTCCTTTCAAAATCACACTAAATCCATGTGAAATCATAATGTTTCATGAAAAGATTTCACACACGACCTTCTCGTTAAGAGGTTCCGTATTAACATGGAGCGTTTGAACGGAAAGAATGTTTGAGATTGCATTACCGTCGGCAACTTTGAATGGAAGTTCGATATAAGATCGGAAGGTCGGTACTATTGCATCTGAGGTGGAGCCACACTGCTAGCGGAGGTAAAAGGTGGAGTTTATCTTGTTTCGTCACTAGCTTTTTGCGTAACTTTGCGCCCGCATCACAAAAAGTATCCTATAATATAGTATTTCATCTCTTTTGTACCAAATATCGTCCAAATCTATTGATGTTAACATAAGATAAGTCATGCATTTGTGGGTCTAATACCTAATTTAACATGTTGCCTGTAAATATTATCTAGTTGCCCATGAATAGATTTAAGTGTCATATAAATATTGTTGAATAAACAGGGCTGTTACAGCAGTAGGCCGAATTTGTGCTGACGATTCATAAGTGTTTTTGTAAAGCTTACATGAATTATAATATTAGATAGATAGATATACTTTATTGCACAAAACTTTACAGAAATAGGTTTTACAGATTGGTTATAGTACAATTTAGGTGGTCTTATCGCTAGAAAGCGATCTCTTCCAGACAACCTTAATGTAGAGGAAATAGTAGATAGCAAGAAATGGGTACGGCCGTGCAACATAAATAAAGTTTTATTTCTTAAATTATATTCATAATAATATAGCATGATAAACATACATAAACTCATAGATATACAGGAAGACTTTTTAATCACTATCCAAATTTTGATATTGTAAAAATAAAACATAATAAGTTAATATGGATAAGTGTATGAAACAACACAAAATATTTTATGCATCCAGTACATCCATACATTCAAGCTAACTTTCTTTTTCTATTAAATTAGGACAATTAAACAAGGGTCCCAGCTTCGCGTAAAAATTTTCACTATGTGCTGCAATGTACACTAATAGGTGCAGAAATATAAAGCATTTTCAGTCTTTCGCCTTTTCGAAATCTATTGCTAAAGCTATGTTATAGTTCCAAGTACTTGTCAATCAAACAGAATAGTGCGCCTTTCAAAACCGCATCCCAAACACCTCCCGCTGGCAGAGGGACCGCCGCCTTAGTTCTTGAAACTATTTTCTATTTCTGCACGGCACTTCAGCTGTTCCCAGTCTTCAAGTCTCGGTGTGTGCGTATAAATACACATGCCCATATAACTGTTTACACGGACTGTAGCGATTATGTCGATAATTATAATTAACACAACGCAACACGTACAATCGTTAGCTTTAGGTGAGTTGCACCAACTTAAACTTTCTGGATGATTGTTCTCGACTTCTGGGGGTCTACTCTCATAAACGAAATATGTCGGATCCGACAACGGATGGCAATTTTTAATCCTCATATTCATAAAGAAATCACTTCGAATGCAAATTAAGCGTTTTCAAAAAACAAAATATTATTTATGCAAATCAAAAACCACGTCTTCATTCCCAAACTTTTGAATAATCTTCAAAAACGAAACCTTTCGTTTGTTCGTTTCGTTTTTGAGAGTACCCCTCCTGTACTTTTATATTTGACGACCTCCGTAGCCGAGAGGCAAGTGGGCCGGACTTTGGCGTCACGCCATCTCTGAGGTCCCGGGTTCGATCCCTGGTTTGGTCAATATGAGAAACAACGAAAATCGTCTCGGATCTGGGTGTTGTGGTACCGTCGTTGTTTTTTATTTCTGTAACACAAGTGTTTAAGCTATTGTCTTTCGGATCAATTCAATGTATGAGATGTTGTCTTTATTTTATGTACTGGTGAATTTAAAGAAAATTGTCACATTAAGCAATCCCATAGAGTATTCAAAGTGTAGGGTACACTTTCTCTTAGTTTTGAGACCTTTTTTTTTATATTGCACTTCAAGATTGACCTCATCCCACCTGATGTTAAGTGGTAATGAGGTCCTAGCTTAAAGGTGACAAGTACAGCATAATAAATCTGTTACTGGACTTGTCGCCCTTACCTTGAAGGCTTGACCCCTGCTACTGATGTAGCACCCCCCAGGAGCTCTGGAAACCTTACTCACACGCAGGAACACAACAACACAGAAGTGATTGTTATTTGGCTGCGGTCTTCTGTAAGGTGGAGGCATTTCACCAGTCAGGCTGCTCCAGTTCGAGCGATAAATCGCTATGCCCTACCTCTATACCTCAAAAGTTAAGAAAAGTAAAGTGGGAACAGTGGATAGTTTATGCCATTTTACTATAAAATAAACATTTTTACTATTACAACAAATTATACTATTACATGAAACTGGAACAACAGACTGTCTCAATCTAACAACTAAGAGCAGTAGAATTCCAAACAGACAAATGCAATGAAATTCAAACTTTAGAGGACAAAGATTTATTAATCCAATGAATCTACTAATCTATTGCTGATCTTGACAACCGTTGTCTATTCCATTTAAGGTTCATGGGACTGGTTTAGAATTTGAAATAGGATCCTTTCTATTTAAATTTTAAGTAATTCTAATTTGAGCAGTGGTTTTAAAAAAAAAGTCGTAAAATTAGTACATGAAAAAACATCGTTATTTATTGAAAAGTTAGAATTGGAGAGATGTTTGTAAGCAATCTAAGTAAAGAAAATATTTTAACACGACTCTAGTCTTTCATGGGCTAGTGGTTGAAGTATTGGACAATAATCACGAAAGTTCAAATCCAGGGTCGAGCAAAGTACACATACATTACGTATATTTCCAATATATATTTAAAGCTTTAATTTGTGATCGCCAATCTGTAATCGGATTAAGTACAGCAGAAAAAATACAGATCGCTGTACTTAAATTGTTAAATTTTGAAAGAAATTCTAATGGTATTAGGTAAAGGTAAAATATTTCGAGTGAAAATCTTGGTTGATGTAATGAAAAAATGTTGCGACCACTTTTTGTAATTTATGAGTTTGCATTGGAAACGATTGTTTTCATGACCTACAGTGACTTTATCGCGGATTCAAGCCAAAATAGCGTGACACTTTCTAGATTTTTTACGTCAACAGTCTCAGTCTTCATTAGTAAATGTCATGTCCACTTTAAAGTGTCTGGATGACGTTCTGCTGTCTGCACATTATGAAATTAATTTTTAGGAACATTTACAAATATACTTATGAATAAATTAAATCCAGTACGCAGCTAGTTCTTTGTCAGTATCTACTTTGAGTATTTGTTACTTGTAGTAAACTACTGGTCTTCGTTAAAATTGTGTTTGAATTGGAGATCAACTAGGTCATTTTAAAGATTTTTGAGAGAATAGAACTAAATTCATATTTATGCATTATTCTGGTGCACAGGTTTTAGCAATTGCAAACACTTAAAATCTCGACAAAAACATCATAGGCTTTCATATCTGTATTAAATTAAACGATAAATATATCTTCCTGACTCTTTGATATGACAAATTTCATCACCAGAAAACAGCAGAAGAATCTTGGAAAAACAACAACGCCCCTCGTTTCCCTCCTTGCGGTACACCAAACATTAAAAGGTAGCTTCCCGTGGCCAGTTTCGAATCGACGATGTTTTCCTGACACCGTGAGTTTACGATCCCGAATCGTAAATCGTATCTGTGCCATTCAAGTCCCAAATGGACGCATGGTACCTATTCTAGGATTGGCTCAGAGTATTTTTAACGTGAGGTTAGCTTGTCTTGCATTATAAAGTTTCGAGGGCAGTTAGTGTCTTTTGGGACGGGTGATGAAACTTTATGTGCTGTGTTCTGAAGAATCAGTTATATATCTAAACATGTAATTGACCTACATTTGTTCTGTCGAAATAATGCTACCTACTGATTATGAGTCTAAAATTATTATTGATGTCCATAAACATTATATGAATAGTGTTTTGAGGGAAACTGAATTTGTTTTAGAAAAAATGGTTCAAAAATAATGCTTATGATACACTTTTGTAGCTTTGTAGACAAAGCTGTTTAATAAAGATATTGTTTTGTTTGCTAGATAAGAACTAGGAATTTGATTGTAATTACGACACGATCCCAAGGAAAATAACAAAATCATTGTGTTACGTAAAGTTTTAGATGTAATTTGGTAATTAAACGGCTTTGGGTGTTAGAATACAGTATATAATACATTTTATTTTGAAATAACGCAAGTGAAGTTGCAGGCAATAGCTAGACAAAAAAATATATTTGTAAGTATTTTATCAGCGTATTCATGATCTATATTTGCGGTGTAAACCGCAATGTTTCTATTGGTTTTACCATCTTCTATGACCTCTGCTATTCCCGTGGGATCGTCTTTTCTAATCTGTCGTCAATTGATCTGCTGAAGCGTCTATAGGCAAGCATTTCATGTTTTCTTCAATCCGCGTTTCATTTCTCTGGTCAATAATTAGTTAAGTAATTTCAGGCATGTGAGATATAATAAATATAAACAACTTGATTTTTAAACCATAACCGATAAATACTGTACTTTGATTTGTCTAGAGACGATTCATAAATGTTACATGTAATCTAAATGAATAAAATGAATTGATTGATATAATTGTACAGCTTAATCATACGGAATTATTGTTATTTTGTTAACAATAGTTACTATAGTAAATTGCATTCAAATGAAGCAAAAAACAAAGCGTAAAGCCCTAAGTTTGAACTTTATAATGATCACTAGCGTCCCGCCGCGGCTTTGCACGCGTACTATTATCCACATTTTCTAATTCTTCACCCTTATTAGTCGCAGGGTGATGTTAATTAGCCTAAAACCTTCCTCGAAAAATGGACTATCAGACACAAAAATATTATTTCAATAAGAACCAGTAGTTCGACAAACAAACTCTTCAGCTTTATAATAGAAAGAAAGAAAAAAAATTTATTGGCTCACACAAACTTTTTACATATAGTAGGTTCAAAATTATTGAAATGATAATGTGCCAATAAGGTCTCAGCCTCAGCATGAGCTGCTGCAGCACAGTGCAACATCAGCGCTGGTTTTCAGGCGAGACCTTGTGAGTGGCGTGTATAAAAGTTACGTTAAGTTAGTTTTATTACATAACCATACAAAAAAAAAATAAGTAAGTAAGTATAGAGAGAGGCTCAATATTTTAATTTGCCCAGGGGCTGCCTGTACTGATCTTTTTAGGTCCCTAAAAACAATTTTGTCCAGGTTTTTAAGTTTTAGATTAGCCGCCTAATAATCTAATAGTAGGTAGCATCATGATATGATAATAGTAGGCAATATTAGGTAGTATTATTAAATCCGGTATTTTTGTGTGGCCTACCTCTGCCACGTTTCCACCGATAATGCAAAATCAAACGCTTCGAAACCAGTGGGCGCATCACGAATGCATCTTCGGTAGGTGCATATCAATTCAGAACGCACGCTTAAGTACCCAAATGCATATAATCGAAGCATTACGCATTCCGTTTACAGAGACGGGATTTATTGTAAAGTTACGTGCGTGGTTCGCGCAAACGTAAGCCCGGTCCGCTAAAATAACGCGTGGCCATTTTGTGTCCTGTAATTTTAAAGAGGAAAACTTTAAATGACTGAGCTTCTTCATTTTGTTTTTATTAGTCTGGGATTGTTCCTAATCATAACTTAACACAGTAAGTTTGGTTACCCATCGTGAAATTTGGTTTCAAACTTTGAATTTTTCCTCAAAGTAAACATGATACCTATGCCTACAGTTAGTTTTGAATCAAAAGTCTAAAAATCAAAAGTTTTGCAGTTTTTCGTGAAAGCGTCTATACATTCTCAGAAACTTTCGCGTTTAGAATATAAGTAGGATTTAACAAATTATAGATACAGATTAAAGAACGCACAATTTTGACGACGGTCCAAATCTGTCTTTTGAATCCACTATTTCTGAACTACTAATGCTCGGCTCCAATATTTTACTATTACGTAATGTGTCAAAAATGACATCCGTTTTTCTCGAACCGACTATCAGGCCTAGCATACGCAACGCGACTAAATTTTATCGCGCTCTAAACAAACGTCAAAATCGATTGAAGTCAGTGCGTCAGCTGCTGATTGGCTGAAAATACGAGTGCGGTGTGCTATTAGCCAATCAACAAACTCGAAACTTTTGTCGTCTCATGCGATAAATTTGACGTATTGCGTATGCTAGGCCTGTATGAGTCTATAATACCGATCCATAGTTTACTTTTAATATTAGCTGTCACCAGTCGTCCGTCAGCAGACTTTAGCTGACGCCTCGTATAATTCACTAGCTGTGCCCGCGACTTTGTTCGAGTGGACGGGCTTTTTCCAGTTTTTTACCGCTAACTCCCGTTCCCGTGAGAATTTTGCAATATCCTGTTGCAACTAGGCTTTAAATTTACTAAGGTACCTGCATGCCAAATTTCAAGCTTCTAACTTAAGCGGTTTAGATTTTTCATACCAATAAATTTTCCCGTTTCCGTGGGAATTTCGGGAATTCCTTTCTTAGTGCACGACTACGGTACCTAACCTACGTCCCTTCCAAATTTCAATTTTTAGCCGTTTAGGCTGTGCGTTGATATGTCAGTCAGTCAGTTTCTCCTTTTATAAGTTTAGATTACTATCCGTTACTAGACCGGACCGTTACTCAAATATTGGAACAGGGCATATGTCAATTTGAACGTGATATTGGAGAAAACTGTCTTCGCTAAAGTCTAATAAGTTTTCATTTTGAATCATTGTAATTACCAATATGTATAGACCTTGACGGTCCTGTTAAATCATTCAAAGTATTGTATAGTGTGCATTGCCACCCTATTACCTAATATCCAATATTGGAACAGAGCTTTAGTCCACCGGACGAGCGAGTACCCTCAGAGCTCAGACGTAGTTCCATTGATAAAAAAGCAGATTGATTCCGCGCGTACAAGCGCGATGGCCGCCAAAACGGCGCGTGGCGTGGCAGTGCTTTTTCCACGACGTATTCACTCTTGTGCGGTGATTTTGGCCAACTTTACCGTGACGTAGGCGACCTAGTTAGCCACGCCAACCGGTGCCACGGCCAAGTCCAGTGGGCAACCCCGATGAACCGACGCCAATATCTATAAAATAAATTGGACGGAGCTATAACACAGAAAAAAATAATAATGAAGGAAACGTCAGTAGCCGATTTGCCGCCAAAATTTTCAGGGTGAACGCTCTCCAGAGTTTTGGCATGGACCAGCTGTTGGAAGTTGTCCTAATAGTTTGTTTGATTCGATAAGGTATGCTGGTTTTATTGTCTATGAGTAGGTGCCGTTTGTAAACAAAGATTGGGCCGATTCGTAGGCTTTTTTCTATCTAAAGCATTTTTATTCAGTGATAAACATGAGGATATTCATACTACATGATGATAGGCACAATCTACTTGATGGTGATAGAGAAGCTGAATTGTGAAGTTTTACGCCTTTTAATTGGATATTGACAGAAACACTTTCACTGTATGAAGTTTTCTCAGTTTGGTTAGGACTGTGCAGGCTTGAACCACCTGACAATCCGATGAGAATCATGATTCCGTGCTAGAATGTTCGAATGGTTCTTTAAGCAGTTGGTCCTGATTATGATCCAAAGAGGTCTGGTTTCCAATAAAAGCGTGGCGGAGGTCATATTGCAATGTAATGTTAGAAAGAAAGAAAGAAAAATTTATTTATTGACGATCACACAATTACTGAACACACACAATATTAGACAGTCTACATAAAACATAAGGTATCGTGTGAGGCCAACTTGGGTTCCACCTCAGCAAATGCTGCTACGGCATATATAACACCGCAGCAGCGCTGGTATTCTGGTGGAAACCAAATGCCCGGGAAAATAGCAAGAGCCCTGGATCCTGCTAGTTCCCCACGCATAAGAGTGGCGTTAGAATGTTAACAATTATTATTATACAATACATGCAATGAAGAAAGCATTAACAATATTGGTGACAAACCAGTATATCTCTAAATATTTTAACTTTTTTGTATATTTTAATCAAGTGTTAGAACAATTATAACTAGGTTTGTCATATCAGGATCATAGTCAGAGAGACACCGGGCTCCATAATGGATGCAAAATTAGAATATACGCTGGAAGAAAGAAGTCAAAAAGAAAATCTGATTATGACACCAAAAGTTACATAACAGGAGTTTATTTTCACCCTGTGTCAACGAAAAATTAGAAGACTGGTGACGGTTATTTGTTGTTTTAACCTTTAAAAATCTTCCACAGTCACGCCACAGAAGAAGCTTTGGTTTAACAAATCAGGTTGTATTTCCAATGCGTCAAGATTTTTTTCTGGTTTAAGACATTTATTTCGCAAAAGAATTTCTCTCTTTTTTAATTTGTGACATCGCTTGTTTGTCCCCTGTATTCTTCATGTGACCACTTATTTAAGATTTTACTTTTCAGTGATACCCTATATAAAGCAATAGCTTTATATAGGGTATCACTGAAAAGTTTTCAATAATTGTTTCGAAAAAAACAAAGCTCATTTCTTCAATAACCCAAGCTTTATAATTCATAAAAACCCCAAGACGTAATCTCAGTATTAATTAAGAAAAACTACGTCTCCTTCCAGAATTGCTGGTGTAAATTTGCAAAAAAAAAAAAATTTAACGACCCAATAATCATAGTAATCTTAGAAAAACACGTTAAACTATTCTCGATTCACGATTAAGCCCCACAGATTACGGCCACCGTTTATTAGCCCGACCCGGCATGATATCACCAGCCGGTTGCCAACAATCTTGCTAGGCACATACTCAGCATTTGTTGTTCTTATATTTGCCAAATATTCGCACCTTATCGTAGCCGTGTTGTGATAGTTTTACGAGGACCGCCATTTTTATTATTTCTCTTTCGCGCGCTTTTGGCCGCGCCTCCAATATGGCGGTTTGTTTTGTTAGGTTATGCACATTTGCAATATTTGTTTCTGAATGCAGTTTTTATGTTGATTTTAGCGTTAGATAGTGTACGCCTGCGAAAAAGTTTAGTTTAACGTATACGAGCGAAATGACTTTGAATAAGAGGGTAATATTGTGAATTTATATCGATAACTTTAATGAGACAGTCAAATGTCAACTTTTCTTCATTCTGTTTCATATTCTTGTGAATATTATTCATTTATGCCCGGTTCCCTTAATTACCGATTCGTAATGTCAAAAATGATTATCCTTTACGCCTCGTACAATTTATTACTATCCGTAACTAGAATGGATCGTTTTCAAATATTGGAATCGTGCATTAGACGACCATACCTTAGAACGATCACTTTGTTGTCTATGACATTTTGACAGCAGTTATTTTTTTGTTTATTTTAATTTTAATTTGTAGTAATCTAGATTATGAACTCATTATCTGAAGGACTACATATACCATTATCTACATTTCCTTTATTAGATTAGTTGAACATACTTAAGTAACCTCCAAATAAGAAAAAAAATGTAATATAATTTTATTTAAAAAAAAAAATTCAAAATTTTAACATTTAGATACCATCAATGATTCAGAAACGCCGATTCGACAAAAAAACAATGAAGAGTCAAGTCATTTAGCTGAGGTTATCCACTCATGCAAATCGATTCCCGAATCGGGAGTTTTCGCTTTAATAACTTTATTGCGGTTTTTTGATTGCCATTCTACGTGTGGTGTATTTTAATTAGTCGTTGACTTAACAAACGAATGATTTGTTGTCGGCAATAAACCTGCAAAGCGCTGTACATTATCAGGTTGTTAATTACATACCATTGGATGACTTGTTGCATTTGGATGCAGGTTTTCGGATTGGGAATTTAAAAATGCTATCTGGGCTTTAATATTACATGAGTACATTCATCGCCATTATTATTTGATTATCACAAGTGGTTATACTACTTACTGAGGGATCAAGGCATTGTATATAACTGAATATTTAATACAAGAAATAAACAAAAGCTTGCCGTCCCAAAACTCAGACTTCATAAAAGTACTTAGTAATTCCTTCATAGGGATAAGTATCAAAATATTTAATAAGATACCGCAAAGCATTATTGACTTGCCCATGCATAGATTTAAGACTCAAATTAAAACATGGCTTATCAAAAAGGCTTATTACACTGTACAAGATTTTTTTAATGATAAAAATATGTGGAATTGTTTAAAATGTCCATTTGCACCTAGATAATCTATATTATTAATTCGAATATTTTAATGCCCAATTGTGATGTTTGTAATTTATTTTAAAAGAGGATATCTGTTGAGTTTGTTGCGGCGCTTCTTCTCAACAGAACCAACGTCGAGGCTGGTAAGAAAAAAATAATTGACGTGCAAAATAATTTATTGTAAATCCACTTGCAGAAATAAATCATTTCATTTCATTTCAATATATATACATACATACTAGCGGACCCGACAGACTTCGTTCTGTCAAAAAGATTTTGTGTTTTGACTCTAAATTTTAGCTAGAAAATTTTTTCTTTGACATCCTTGGACTTTAACGGACATTAAAAAAAAAGAATTGTCAAAATTAGTCCAAGCGTTGTCGAGTTATGCTATAGTGTTTATTTTTTAAATGATAATTCTTATGTCAATGTTATGAAAAGCGTCTAGATGATGATAGGGCCGTTGTCACTTTAGTTTATCTATATAAATATGGTGTTACAGTGTATTGAGCCAGCGTTTGTCCGTCACAACAGTCTCCGTAGACATGATGCCCGCTGCCAACCCTTGCTGGCAGGACCCTTCGTGACGTCACGGATTCTCCTGGCGCGCTCCCATGACCACGCGCCATGTGCTTCTGTTTGTGTAGCGAGCAAGTTGAAGAATTTAGAGTTCAACTTTAGATTTGGCAAATGACTCACCGGCCTACCAATTTAAATAAATAAAAAAAAATCGCCAGACAATCACACCAAGCACCTTGTCTCAAACTAAGGTTTTCCCTTGTACTATGAGCACCACACGACGGATACTAACTGGGGGGCGTCATCCCAGCCCACCCAGACCCAAGTCGATTGAGAAAAGTTCGTTTACCAAATTGACCTGACCTGGAATCGAACCCGGGATCTTTCACGCTAGTCTAAAATACGCACGTTCAGATGAATCTTTGACGTCACCAGATTCATGATCCATTGCAGTGACTAGACTATTGGAGCCTATTTTCAGTAGATTTTCCAATTACCGACGATAGGTAACTGTTTTGACTGGCCCGCTGTTTACGCTCGAATCTGCATTCGTCGAGAGTTTGATGAATATGACGTCAGTTGGCCTGCTTTTATATGGGATTTAAATCGGTTTGCTGGATGCATTTAGGTTTCACAGTTCGTATTACTGTATAAACTGTGTAGACTGCACTAGTTCAAACTGGATTTGAATTCCGCTGGCGATTTTAGTGTTTCGCCATCGATTTTTTTTCATTTGCTGATTTCGAAATCATGGTCTTGACTTGATGGAAAATAACAACAGTATCAATCTAAGTGAGAGCTAAGTATGTGACTAAATATTTTTCCCGTAATGACACGCGCGCAGCTACAAAGAAGGCTCAATTCCGTTTGAAGCCTTGTTCCATATTTAGGCAACTGTGCATTTAGGTACAAAATTGTAAATCAAAGATATGAGGGCAGAATCGGGCAAATCGTTGAAGCAATAATATGAAACCGACTCTTTCTAGCAATAATATTATAAACAGGAAAGATTTCACTACTTGACCGATTAAAAAAAATATATTTCACATTTTGGAGACTACACTATATCCGATGAACATAGGCAAAAAAAAGTAGGGATCCATACTAAAGCTACAATAAATTAATCTGAGGTGTGAAAAAATTACCAAAAAACGTTTTTCTTACATCACGTGCTCTGCGGCAACTATTGATTATAGAACAGATACTGCAAAAAATATTGATTCTCTGTACAATAAATATAAAATATAAAGCTGATAAGTTTGATTATATGTTTGTTTGAACGCGCTAATCTCAAGAACTACTGGTTCGAATTGAAAAAATATTTCTGTGTTAGTTAGTGCATTTATCAAGGAAGGCTTTAGGCTATATACCATCACGTTGCAATTATTATGAGCGAAGAACCAGCGGAAAATGTGGCAAAGCCGGGGATATCACAAAGCCTCTATATACGAGCGAAAAACCTTGCCCCTCTAGGTCTTCTCTAAAAAACCTCAGAGCATTCTAACCTTACGCAAAACGCTCGCCGGATCTCGCTCAAAAAAACAGCTAGGCGCATTTTGATGTAAAAATACGCCGCAATGATTCACACCTAGTTCAGGTTCCCTCGGAATTCCGGTAACGTCACGGTTTTCGAGTCCTGCCAAGCTGGCACCGGCACCACTCGTCTGGCTACTACGCCAACTAAATGTTTTGACTGGGGACTTGATGTTGCAATTGTGATTTTTTATTCTCAATGGAATTGTTTCATTGATGGAGACGTCAGAGATATGAAAGCTGGCGTGATGAGTTGTTTGTTGGATTAGGAAATCATGATCGTGGTAGAGTTGTATTGTTTCTTTATTTAAACTACCGTAGGTTGTGGTTGATTTGCATTATTTCTCTATTTGAACTACTGCCTCTGTGGTCTTGTAGTAACATGCTTAGGCTTGTGATACACAGGTCGTGGGTTCAATGCGGTGTTGTTTTCAGTTTAGATAGGACATGTTCAGCTAATTGCTTGAAATCTACACGCAATAAAACGAAAAAACGAAAAATAGTTTTAGTAATAATACCACCAAAGCTTTAAGCTTGGCAGTTTCTGGAACTTTCCCTTTCTGGTCCTACAAAGTCGGCTTGCCAAACTTTTTAGAAGCAAAACAATCAAAACAAAGTGCCAAATAGTCAGTAGGACAATTCACAATCTGGCACAAAACAAATTTTACTAAATTCATCATTTAAATTCTCCGTTGCATCTCTGGCTAATTCAATAAATACTCGATTCGAATTTCGTACTGCAATGACTTCAAACACAGGTAATGCCCAGTTCTAATATTTTACGATTCGTAAAATGTAAAAAATGACAATCAGTACTTCTCGAACCGACTACGAGTCGTTAATTCTAATTTCAAATTTACATTCCGTATCAGCTGTCATGAATCGTCTGTCGGTCGTTTTTAGCCTACGCGTCGTATGATTTATTACTATCCGTAACGAGAACGGATCGTTTTTCAAATATTGGAACAGGGCATGAGTTAAAAACTGTTTCTTTCAAAGTAGAACAAACGCATTTGACTAAAACCGGGTCAGATTGATCACGGAATTTATATGTAAAATCGAAAAAAAAACCAAAGAAATACTTTCACGAAAAGTAAACAATGCCGATACCTGCGTTACTTGTCCGCAAAACACGAATAAATCAGCCATACACATTATCATACATTACGATTATGATTCAACTGGCAACAATACTGTATTTGTTCGAGGTGGTGAGGTGAATAGCTTATTAGATGTATGAAAGAGTGTATGAGTGATTCTTTGTGCAAAAACGATTGTTCGTGATTGGGAACCTAAGTGTTAGATCTTGGGATAAAAACGCCGAAAGAATAATTTGTAGATAGCTCATAGATTAGACTAGTAAAAGTGATCTTTTAAATTACTTTTACTAACAGTGGGATACTAGTATTTGTCCTTAATTTACATTCACTATACATTGGGATAACTACTGGCACTAATATTTTCTATAGGTAACATTTGTTAGTTTCGATTATAAAAGATAAGAAATCCACGTGTTGTTATAGAATAGATGATTTTGTAGAAATCAAATTCTTAATCGTCAACTAATTTAATAATCCAGTAAAGAATTCTTAACATTAAATGAATTAGTTCATATATTTCATAAAGTTCATTACGTTTTAGAAATTTCTTAATTTAAATGAACTTTAAGTTTTTTTGTCTTGAAATGTAAAGTAGCATTGTTAGGTAGCCGATTTTATTTGTAGCCAGATTCATTATGAGTATTGCAGAATATATATTTAATTCGAAAATTTTCTAAATGTTTCAGTTCGGATTTATAAAATACCTAAGTACGCGGTTTTACTGGCCATTCACGTCCATTATTTTCCATTTATTTTTTTCGTCAAAAACCACAGTCTGGTACATTTCTGTTTCTTAATTTCTGAATGCTTTGTGTGTTACATTTGAGTGGTTCTACTTTCTCCTATACTCGTGTTTGTGAAAAGTATATTGATAAAAAGAAATTAAATAATTTATGGTATGGTTTTTTCAATAAATCCATAAGAACTTCACATACATGAATATTCAGGGGGAATTAGAACAATTCGATTATAAACATTTGCACTTTCGTTTTGTGACTCGATGTTAATTTGGTTGTGACATGTTGTGATGCCATTTTAATAACGTGTATAATAACATATTTTCATCATGAAACGTCAAATGTCTCAGTACATTTTGTTCAAAATAATCAAAATCCCCATTTCATTATTTGACTTTCTTTGTATTTATTTAACACCTCAGAAGATGTCAATTCAAAGACCAAGATAGTCTTAATGAACTATCTGACACATAACGGGAATTTGATTATCAAATCGGGATCTTACAATACTTTTTTTTTTAAATAATTATAACATTAAAATCAAGTCCATTGGCATGTAAACTAAATAAATAACATTAAGCTATACACTTTTAAATTGTAAGTTAACGCTGTTCAAATTAGTTATTATGTACTCATTAAGAGTTTTTAAATTGTAATGTCAATATTTGCATTATAATCTTTTGAATCTATATTGAAAACAATATTCAGTAACATAAAAGTAGGTCTTTCAAAATTATCCAAAAATTACTCCACCACGTTGGGCGCCACTTTTAATAAAAAACGGCGACCATTTTGAATATTCATGAAATCTAATCAACCTGGTTGGTGATTGTTGTACTGTTCACAGGACGAGTTCCATCCGTTCATAGAGGCCCTGATGCCCTTTGTAAAGTCCTTTTCGTACACGTGGTTCAATTTACAAGCAGCGAAACGGAAGTACTACAAAAAACACGAGAAACGGATGAGTCTTGAAGAGGAGCGGCATACCAAATATGAGTTACAGGTGAGGGAATTTTGTTTTGATATCTTCATTTTCTTTTAACCTCTCGCTAAATGTATAACATTAACAGCTATTTATGTGGCTCGCTAGTCTCCGCATTTTTATCTTAGCTAAAAGTATTTGATCAGCCAGGTGACATACCATTCCTCGTTTTCTAGATTTAATAAATATACACATGTACTAGAGCCGGTCGAACCTTGGTGACCTCGGGCATATCTACCTGGTGGTACCGATTTGGCTGAAAATTGGTAAGTAGGTTTTAGCACCAGGAGCAGGATATAGGAAACTTTTTATCCCGATCGACCACACTCCAAAATCTGCTTATTTAATACCCCTAACGGAACAGACTTCGCTGAGCCAGCTATTCGTACATATTATTGTCAAAGCCGAAATATCATTGATTTTTACTCGCGAGCAACCAAATCAACTCAAGCGCTTCCTCTACATTCAAACATTGTTCTATATAAAAGTATACAACATTTAAATAAAAATAATATGCCGTTTGAAAGCTTGAAACTTCAGCTTTTATGAAATGTCATCATTATTAATATCCATCTAATTTTTTTTTTATTCCCGGTGTCTGAACTTAAATGGGGGGACAGTGGGATTTTGGGTAAAGGAGTTTGACACAAATAAAACACGTTTTTTTCTTAAGAAGTATAAATTTATTGATTTGGTATTGCTGTTTGGTATTGCCTCCCCTAGCCCTAATTACACCACGTAGTCGATTCTTCATCGATCTTATTAGTTTTTTGACGTTGTCTTGAGGAATTACCTTCTCACTCCTCTAATAAAGCTGATTTCAGTTCTTTTAGGCTCGAAGGAGCTAGATTTCTTGTTCGTACCCTTTGTTTGAGCTCGTCTCATAAATGCTCGATGGGATTTAGGTCCGGACTGAGCGCAGGCCAGTCTATTGTGCGCAAATCGACTTCTTGAAGGAACTCCTGAGTAACGCGCGCTGTGTGGCGCTGTGTTGAGTCGATTTGGTTGCTCGCGAGTGTATATATATATTACACCCGTGCAAGGCCGGGGCGAGTCGCTAGTATACCTACTTATAAATTTCAATATCAAATCTTTATGGAAATTCCAGAATGAGAAAGCAGAAGTAAAACAAAAATGGGCGTCGCGGCTCTTGGGCAAGCTCCGGAAGGACATCACGCAAGACTGCAGAGAAGACTTCGTGCTCAGCATCACGGGCAAGAGGCCGGCAGTCTGCGTGCTCTCCAACCCGGACCAGAAGGGCAAAATGAGGAGGATAGACTGTCTAAGGCAGGCGGATAAGGTGAGACCTAGATCCCACGACACCTATAAGTGGAAGTTGAAGTACATAATGTTGAAGGTTTCTGTAGTATTGTTCATCATGCGAATGGACAAGGAGTGAAATGTGTTGACCACATCTGTGCCCCGCAAGAATAATCCTTCTGCCTTTATAGTCAGTTTGACTAGGCATTTTGTAGAGAAGCTCGTCCTATCATCGTCGTAATTACTCCAGAGGAAACTCCAGAATAGCCTCATCTTATTGAAAAAATTATAGCTTCTCCACACATACAAAGTTAAAGCTTCAGGCCAGATAAACTGAGATTTTATAAATGACTACTAAAATACAGTATTTCAATATTAGAAACAGAAAAATTTTATCTCCCCCTGCGGTGCGGGAATTGAACCCACGACCTTCACGTATCGCGCGTGCTGCTCTTACTAACTGAGCTAACCGCAAGTTATTGTAGGCGATGAAATTTTTCTGCTGTATCAACCGTTAGCCTTTCGGTAAGTGCCCTCTGCCGAATATGTTTATATCTACATACTTATCGGCCCATGGTACATTCGTTGCAGAAATGTTTGAAAACCACGGAATCGAAGACACCTGGCATCTTAATCGATTTTATTATTTTTATAGTACTATACGCCGTACTAGCGAACTTTAAATATTAGAAACAGAAAAATTTTATCTCCCCCTGCGTACTGCGATACGTGAAGGTCGTGGGTTCAATTCCAGCACCGCAGGGGGAGATAAAAATTTTCTGTTTCTAATATTTAAAGTTCGCTAGTACGGCGTATAGTACTATAAAAATAATAAAATCGATACAGTATTTCAGCCCAGAGTATTAATGTATTGAAGCAGTTACTATCAGTGTCATTTACTATTAGTATTAGTATTCGTAAGCCCTTTGGACACGTCAATACACTTAGATAGATAGATAGACTTTATTGCACAAAACTTTACAGAAATAGGTTTTACAGATTGATTATAGCACAATTTAGGCGGTACACTTCCAAAAGTATTAAATAATAAACCATAGGCAAAAAGGCTCTTGTGGTAAAAATAGGGTAGTTTATTATTTCACTACAAAGCATCATGCGAGTATTGCATGCACAATACCTCATGGCTTAAAATAGGAGCAAATGGAGGTCACAGAACAAAAAATAACAGGGTAGTTGGTAATTAGACCATCGTGCAATGAATGAGACGCATTTTCAACTTGCCTTCTAAATGCAGGCAGTGATTAGTAGCAGAAATGTAAAAAAGGCCTTTCAGAGAGTTGACTCAGAAAGATCATCAAAAAAGATTGCAGAAAAGGCTTCGTGCCCGGTATTATAGGTACGAAGAATTTGTGAAATCTATCTGTGTTAGATAGTCCATTTATCGAGGAAGGCTGTATTACTATTGTAAAAGCCAATATGCACTTGTTTCAAAAGCTGAAATCAAAGAGATATTTAAATAAAATTTGTTCATTCCCTTCTAAAACAGCACTTATAAGCCATAGTATACTGGGTATGAGTTCTAGATTTTTTAATAAAGTTCCAAATGGCATCAGAAACACTGAAGACCTGATTATATTTAAAAAGAAACTGTTTGATTTTTTAAACAACAAAGTGTATTACAGTATTAATGAATATCTAACGGACATAATATAATGTGCTTATTCTATTTAAACAAAATGACATTTGTTAGACATGTAGTAGCAGTATACCTATTTAATCGACAATAAGTATGTTTTTGTGTTCTGTAGTAACATTGTTAAACCAAATATTTGTACGCCCTTAATATTAGGCAAACATAGCGGGAATATTTATATTACAATTAACATCTTTATGTAACCTGTGTTTACAAATATATAACTTTGACTTTGACTTAGACTTTGACTATATGACTTGACGAATTAGTGGAAAATGTGGAAAAAGTGGGAAAAGTACGCGTGCGAAGCCAGTCGCTAGTCAAATTATTTACATCAAACAAAGTAAAACGAAATAGAAAAGTGAATTACCACCAAACAATTTAGGAAATATTTCCACATGAAGAATTTGAACTGACAAATATGAATCTGGTATCCCAAATGTCCATGTATATTAAAAAACAATTTCTAATTCCCTCTTTGAAATCAAATGTACTTTTAATTGCCTTTTTTGTAACATTCCAGGTATGGCGCCTAGACCTGGTAATGGTGATACTGTTCAAAGCAATCCCTTTGGAGAGTACAGACGGCGAGCGTCTGGAGAAGCACCCTGAGTGCACGCAGCCAGGCCTCTGCGTGAATCCGTACCACATCAACGTGTCCGTGCGGGAGCTGGACCTGTACTTGGCCAACTTCATTAACAGCTATGGTAATAGGAGCGACGGTCTTCCAGGTCTTGAGCTCACTCTTCTCGCTATAGTTCGTAGTGGGGGTGGGTGCATTTGTAACGGTTTTCGAATTTAGAATTATAGATTTTGGTTTTCGCTACACAACTATCTGTTACCATCTTTATCAGGCTTGATTGAAGAATTACTCTGCTCAGTGGATCTTTTGTTTTTTTATGTTAAATGATATGTGAACTATCGTCATTAATACGATCATTAAGACTTTGGCTTGATGACATTGACAGACTTACAACAAAATAAGTAATCATGTATTTAGTGTTCTCTTGGTGTCTTCCGTGGAGGTCAAGCGTCCTGCATATGCTAATTTCATGGCACAGTCCGATATAAAGCAAGTTGTCCATGCGACATGTAATTTAACTCTCGATGCAGCACAGTAAAAAATTACACTGTTTTATCTCCACTGTTAAATATACTCTTACTCACTGTTAAATATACATAATTAAACTCTTGGGACACTATTGGCTCTAATAATAACAATAAGTTCATGCTTAAAACAATCACAAAATAAAGCTTTTGAATAATTTTTGAAATTATGTGATGAATTTATAAAGTTTTTTTTGATGATATTATGGTCCTAATTGCAACCTATTACTGAATTTTAAAATTTAAGCCTGTTAAATGTTATTAATATACCTAATTATTAATTTCGTTACAAATACACTCTTTACCTTTATTATCGTTCATAGCTTAGCGTTATTTAATAATAAATTAATAAGTAAGCGTAGTATAATGATTTTATTGCAAATACCTAAATTAATATTCACCATCTATCACTTTGAAAGCTTACATTTTATGAGTAACAATGATGTGTGAAAAGATTAGATAATATATGACCCATGTTTATGATGTTAAGCATGACTGGATAACCATAATTGTATTAAGGGTCGTAATAACACATAGTCACAAAAATAACTGTGACCAATGAAAAATCCACCAGACAACCCACGATTGCTTTGTGATTGGTGCTTAAGATCTTAATATAAACTGATCATCTTACAATTCAACAGTTTGCTTGTTTCATACCTTTTGGTATATATCTCTTAACTTCAACAAATCCATCAGCTTTCGTTTCGTCGTTTCGAAAACTTCCAGAATCAAGCCAATTGAAAATGCATTTAATAGGTATCTGCAATAAAGCATACGTTTGTAAGTGCCTGCTTTGAAAGTGGTAACCGATCCGGTGTGTTTCAGATATCCTTAGCGGGTCGCTCTCCCCGCACCCTCCTAGGGACAAAGAGATCGAACACGACGCTAAGAGCAAAGGTAACAGGTCCTTCGGTGTCGTGGCGTGTTCTGTTCTTTCTACAGTTTTGACGATCAGTGGATGACTGGTTTTGCTATGATTTGCCTTATCTTGACGATTTCAGTACTCAAAACTCAATATTTTATTGCATCTTTAGTGTACAAGGTGTTATCTTAAAATTAGATCATTTAGACCATTTCTTTCTAGAGAGTTCCAGCTTTACTTCCAATTATTTTTATCTCTGAACTTGCTGCGAGTTATTTTCACATTCGTGATTAAGCACTCCGTCTTTATGGATCGTTTATGAGAATCATATTTGTACAAATGTGTGCAAAATGTTAAATATGTGTGATCGAATAAACTACAAACATTTTACACATAAACAAATGATGTTGTTAACTAAATGAATTGAATAGTTTGATTTCATTCAAGGTCATTACTGTGTCAATTTACAGTCATGGTTTGTTTTTATAATCGAAAAAAGCAAAGCAAAAGTGTTTAAATAAAATGTCTCATGGATATTATCAGTACTTGAATTTTCTTATATTTGAAATTCCTCGTCGACACAAGTTGGTTTGGCGCCCAATGTGGTACTTAAATTACAACGCATTTCAACCATCAAAGAAATTGGTTACCACTGATTGTGTTAGCTAGAAAATTGAAGAAAGAACATGTTTTGATTGGTTTCGCACAAAAACATCTTGGTGTTTTAATTTTCATTCACGGTATTTGTGCATTTTTAAATACTTGATTTATTTATTAATCCCAGCATTGGCTTGCACTCACACCTCTCATGCTTCATTTGAAATCAAAATTGCAACGGATTCGTAATGTTTGTTCGTTTGTTTTTGAACTTTTTTGTATTTGTAGTCGGTGTTCTTTCTCTTTTCTGTATAATAAATTTCAATGCTTTTCTAACTTTTTAAAACAGAGCTTGTTTATTCGTATATAAGTCTGTTAATAGAGTCCAAATTAACTTGTTGAAATAGCACAAATATTTAAGTAGTGTATAATGATCAGTATCGCACATTGTAGAGCCGAAAATTTAGAAAAGCACTGAATTTAGTTTAGTATGAGATAAAAGTTTTTCACTTGTGGCTTTATTACGAGAGTATTTTGTAATGATCACTGTAAATATTTTACAGGTCACTTAGATCCCCTATTTTTTTACAATTTCTTGGTGTATTTATTTTTAGAGACGTATTGTGTAATTTGTGTAGATTATGTGATTTTTAGAATTATATTGACTGTTGATGTTTAATAAACAAGCTCCTTTGATTGAGATTGAGCTGCGATTTAAATTTATAAAATAATAAATATCTTGATTTTTTGTTTCATACAAACATAGTTTTTTTTTCTAAGATTGTACTTGCGAAAGTCATAGTCATGTACGTAGTGATTAATTTTTAATTGTTAGACTTTAAACTATGTAACCTTAGTTGAATGCGTTTCTGGTACTTAACTTTTCGAGTTTTTCATACGAAGTGAAAACGTATGTTTTATTTTCGATTTTTTTTTTATATCAAAGAGTTTGTATGAAACGAACCGATCTCGAGCCCACGTCCATAGTTTATTTCCAGAGATGTCAGTGTTAGCTTAAGAGCCCTCCTTGGCCCTCCGGGCGCATCTTAACGAGTGTATGAACATTTGCAGGCTATAGCCACAATCCGTACAACGGAGTAATTTGCAACGATATTATTCTAGCCACTGGCGTCTTCTCTTCGAAGGAACTATGGAAGTTGTCAAAAGGTATGTCTGAGTTTTTATTAACCAACTAAAACAAGTAGACAAGCATTTGATAGACGAATCGTTCTAATTAAGGATAGTAATACGAGCCGTAAGCTAAAAACGACTGACGGACGACTGATGACAGCTGATATGGAAAGTAAATTTGAAATTAGAATTAACGACACGTAGAAAAAAACAGATAGTAATTTTAGACACATAACGAATCGTAAAATATTGGAATCGGGCAATAGTGCGCGTGAAAGAGCTAGTCACCTTATCTCGGCAAAAATACATATTTATAAGATTTATCTATAACGACAGATCCTAACATTTTGTTCCGAGATTAAAATAATATAATAGATTAGTATAGAAAACGTTTTTATTTTTTAAGCTTTACAAAAGCACTTATGAATCGTCAGTACAAATTAAGTATTCTACCGCCGTGTTCGGAATGTTGATCATGTCGAGAAGAACCGGCAAGAAACTCGACACTTACTCTTTTCAATGTAACAATGTTCCCTTATACTTGGTAGGTACTTATACCTGCCGTCAAGTGTCTCGCGTACGTTTTTTCAAGCGTCATCTCAATCGTTTCGCTGGCAAAAAACTATTATTGACATGTGTGTATGTATAGTATGGATTAAAATTACATACTTCATTATTTTTTTTATTTATTTGTAAAAAACTTTATTGCACAAAATAAAAAGTACAAAAGGCGGATTTAATGCTAGAAGCATTCTCTACCAGTCAACCGTTGGGTCATGCAGATAGTTCGTTTACGGGTGCGGTAACAGTAAAAATTATAATAAATAGCAACAAATTAAACACCAGAATAGAATATTCATACAAAGGTACATGGTAAATTAATATAATAATAAACAAAATAAAATAATATATACATCTATCTAATAACAACAATATATATATATATATATATATATTGCCGTATGTAAACAGCGGATTTACTCAAATGCCTGCGACATTTACACGAAAGAAAAATTGTTACTTAGCCCGTCTGTTAGATTTTACATTTACACGTGTTTTTGCATTTTACACTTAATCGCTGGTAGGAAAAAATAATTGACGTGCAACAGAATTTATTGTAAATCCACTTGCAAAAATAAATCATTTCATTTCAATCAAAAATAACGGCAATACATCGATTTTTTGTGGCATGACGTCAGTAGTGGGTGCCTACATTTTTAGCCACAAGTTACGTAATGATCCGGGCTTGGGCCCCGAAAATTAGCATCGTTTTATACAAGTATTTTTTATTAATTTAGAAAATTAAAAATACGTGTCTACTTTTTTTAAATAGCTATTTAACGGACTACTCGCATAAAAAACTGTTATTTTGGGTCCAGTCCTAGGTTCTGATGTTAATAAGTGAGCTCCCATTAACATCAGGCTTTTCTTTCTTCCTGAAATATTCTAAGCTCAACGATGTATTCATATTAATACCGTAAAATGACCAGAAATATATTTTAAAGTAGTCGAAATGATATCAAAGTTCAATAACTAACATGTAGGGTCCGTACTTCCTGCAGAGAGCTTTATATATCTTCTCTTTTTATTCTTTTAATGAAGGAGGTTGACACAAACAAACTACTCGGCTAGGCCCCTGTCTAGTTGCCCCGAGTCTGTCATACCGTTAAATGTTAATAGAGTTTTGATAACTGACCTACCTCTGTTCCAGCTTCGATACTCCAGGAGACTGGGTCGGAGTCACCGAGTGGCTCTGGTGGTGGTATAAAGCTGGAGTCGGGCTACTACTGCGGCTACAACAGCCCTGCTCCGCCGGCCTTCGAGCCTCCTCCCGAGAGGGCCACTCCCTCCATGATCGTTGGACCTTGTTTTAGTGAGTACCTTACTTACACACACATGCATTTGTATCCATGGCTGATAGTCCTGTTTCATTGTACCAAATTAAAAAATAATTATTAAAAGTATAATGTAGATTAATGTGAACAATCACATTAATCAAATCTGTTATCTTAATATATCATTCATCATTATATGCAATCATCGCCACTACCCAAATAGTTTGTGTATTATGAAGAAACAGTAGCATAAGAGCTTTTTCTTGCATCACCAAATTAAACGCTCTGCATAACATTGACACGCGTCCACACGAAATAACCCAATTAACGCGTTGTAACACGTGCGCGCTAAAAATAGCGTGTTATTAATAACGTCGAATCGCGCCAACGCGGCGTGTACGGAGCAAAGATAGGACGCGTGTGTGAGATCCCTGGTTCGATCCCTGGGGCTAACACATGTATGAGACGGGTTCAAAAATAATCCTGACTAATTAAGACGTTTTTCTATTTTTATAGACAGATGATCAGGTTCTCAGGAATTATGATACACCGTTATATTGATGCGAACAGAAATAGCCCTATTCGTATAGCGAAAAACGTCATAGTTTTTATGATTTTCAAAACAAAAAATACATTTTCATTGTAGTTCGGAAATATAATTGAGGAATAAATGGAATATTATTTTCGCTAGTCATAATCCCTTATTAGAGAATAGGTACAGGAGAGAAAAATAAAGCTTAAACTAAATTGCATATAACATTTCTTAAAATGACAGTTGGAAATCATTTAGTTCCTTGTTTAAAGGTGACAGTAATATTGTGGGACCAAATTTTGGTTTCTTCAAAGAAAAATGGTTTCTAGAAGTTTAACTTTTTTCTAATAGCTGTGAAGATATGTAACCGAACTTGCGGGGGAGCACAATGGATGTGGGCTTTAGCCTTTTAGGTGTGGTTGCAATTAACCCTAAATGTAATTTGTTAACTGCTTAAATTAGCACTGCATGTAATAAATATCAGAAACCATCATACACATTGCCCGATCCCAAAGTAAATAACCTAAGCATTTGTGTTTTGGAAACCAATATATATAATATTAGTACTAATATTATAAATGCGAAAGTAACTCTGTTTGTCTGATACGGTTTCCCGCTTAAGCCTCCCAACCGATTTTGATGAAATTTGGTATAGGTATACGTTGAACCTCAAAATCGGACATAGGCTACTTTTTGTTAGAAAATAAGGGATGGGGGAAATGGGGGTAATACCACCTTTGAACGTTTATATGGGAAAATGTTTATTTTTTAAGTTAGAGATATGAAATTTGGTACAAATATAGCTCGGAACTTGGATTCAAATATAGACTTATTTTTGTTTAGGGGAGATAGGGGTAAAACTGACCTTGAAAGGATGTAGTCCACGCGAACGAAGTCGCGGCACAGTTTTATGAATATAAAAATAAGGCAAAGAATTAATACTATATCAAAAATATACAATATTCATAATAGATGATAAATTGCGGTTAGCTAAGTTGGAGGAGCAGCACATGCGATACGTGAATATTAGGGGAGATAGGGGTATAAAAGGATGTACGTCCACGCGAACGAAGTCGCGGGCACAGCTATTTTAATATATTAACAAACACCTAGACATAGAACAAACACAAATGTTATACACGAATGTTTTTGGTATCGAACCCACGACCCTTAGTTCAACATCCAGAAGTGATGACCATTTTTCCATCATGTTAGTGAACTGCATACTGCATTACAAGTCTAGTCTCCTTGGTTCCAGACATCCCCCATAGCTCGGCTGGGCTCAGCGCTGCGCAGGCGCCGCTTGTACCCTCCAACACCATATTCTATCAGCATGCGCCGCCCCCCACCGACACACACCCAACAGGTAAGCTACACAATTTGGTCATAAAGTTTGCTTCTCTCCAGTATAGTTCAGTACCCGTGATCAACCTAGGGGTGTAGTCAAAGTGGTTATCCTTTTAATTCAATGCTATCAATAGGGAATATTGCGTATAAAAATCCGCTGGATGGCGTGGGCGTGAGTTCTAACTCCTACGTAGTTGGACATTTCTGACTTAACATTGACAGACACTGTGATATGTATATCACCAATCAGGTAGCAGTTGGACCTTACTTATGGTTATTAAGAGGATGTATCATACGCGATAATCCATTTTGAATGGTCCACATATACAAAACAAAAAAAGCTACCATCGATTCGGAACCTTTTACTATAGAGAAGATACCGGCAAGAGACTAGGAGTTTTATTGAAAAAGAAGCTGAACTTATGATAATATATGGTGGTTGCACCTAATTCTGATCTATTGTCCACCCCATAGACTATGAGTGAATTCTGATATTATCGAATCTAATCTGATAAAAGTATCTAGGTATAATGTGTGTTTCATAATTGTAGAATATATTTACTTGCATAGTGCGTATTAGGACCTTCAGTTGGCTTATTAATCCTAAAAATATTCAGCTTTATTTGTAATATCAACGACGGAGTTTCTTGCCGGGATCTTTCCGGTAAATTATGGTTTTCGAACCGGAGATAGCGTCATTTGCATAGTTTAGACGTTTCATAAATATTACTGATGTAATTTACATGATTAAAAAAAAAACTTGAACTTTGAACCTGTCTACAGCATCAGAGCAGCTAACAAGTCAGCATTCGAGCGGCAAGTATGATGGGGCGCCGCAAGATTCCCTGGACTTCGTCACGTTCGTGTGCCAAGAACCTTCGGCGGATGTGCAGCAATTACAGGTGAGTTTAAAATAATTTAACGGGTCAAAACGCGACACCATTTTTATTTAGTAGTTACGAACTACTTACTGCCCGACGTTTCGGTTAGGTTGCACCAACCGTGCTCACGAGCTGACTGGTGTCGCGTTTTGACCCGTTAAATTATTTTAAATGTTTAAAATGGAACGCGAAAGTCTTAAAATTTATACAGGTGAGTTATTCGACGATAGGGAGACGAACCTGCAAGGTTTTATTAAATTGCTAACATCACCTGCGTTGTACTCCGCCTAAAGATCACTAGGTTCTCAAATTTTATATAGCTCTAAAACGATAAAAAATAATTCGATTATCGAGCATTTCACACCTAAATAGCTACCAAAATAAAAAGTACACAAGCTGATTGGATGTTGCACCCCAATTTTGTAATCTTATATTTTGTTGATCTACGACATGTATACCCTTCTCCTGCAAGCATATATCCCGGATGGTACATATGGACGCATATATCCCGGATGTGGACTCTGTAATGGTACAGAGGCCGGGGTCCACTTAGCCCAACAACCAGGATGTTGTGGCACTGTTAGTGGTTGAGCACAATATTTTCATCGAGTAAGACTGTGATTCGATGCTAATATTTATTTTATTACAGTTACAAGGGATTGTGAATGGTGTTCCTCTTTCGAAGAAATAAGTCTTAAAAACCAACAGTCTGACTTGATGCGATTTTATTTTACTAATTGGTGTTAATGGGCAATCAGATGATTCAAACAGGCAATATTCTAACTAAACCTGACAAACGGAAACTGTTCACCATAGAATTCGAATTCCCAACATCAGGGTTACCACGGAGGAATTGCACAGTAAATATGATAGGTCTATGATTTACTACTTAACGTTCTTTCAACTAATGTTTCCAGGTCCAGAGTCTATCAAGAAGTCCAAAGCCAGCTTACTTCAGCAGCACAATGCTGCCGCCTCCACCACTGCCACCCATGGCCAGGCCCGTCGCCATTATCAGGTCAACAGGTGAGCTCTGCGACCCTCGAAATGACACCTCATTTCAAGGAGTCCACGCATAAACTTATTTACCAACTGTCTATTTCTTGGTAGCAATATTTACTTCAATATCTACTCTTTTACTGTGAGCTCATTTCTTCCAACACCAATTTCCTCAAAGGTTGTGTTGCGTAAAACTATGCATAATTAACAAATTATTTGTCTGATGGAATCATTCAATAAACTTGTGGCCAGGAAAACTGTCACTGTACAACAAAATTCTTTGTAAGGTGCTTAGACCCTTATTTTGACGATACTCTCCAGCCTCGCCTTATTGTCTCATCTTTCAATCTGTCCTAAGCAACCAAACGTATATGTTTAATACGTTACACATTCGTGAACTGGTAAATAATAAGCATTTACGAGCTTGTTCAATACGAAACGCATTCATGAACCTGCCAAGACCCATTCAGAAGAACCTACGTTGCCAATCAAGCCATCCTTGGCAAACAAATGCCTGTGTCCAGCTCGGAACTCTTCCATAAACCTGACAAGACCTCTACTCGTTTCCAGCCAGTGAGATGGTGGGCAGCGGCGGGGGGTCGCCCGCTTCTCCCGAGGTGCGGTCCCCGCCCGCCTCCCCGCGCCGGCGGTCACCCCACGCGTACAGGACGGAGTGTCATCCACCTATCTCGCATTTCAATCACTTCCATACACAACAACAGGTAAGATACGGTCGTGTCTTGGGCTCTTCCACCTTTTGTCGCAGGTCGTTAGCTTGCTCCGTGTCTGCTATAGACCATCTATATTTCCATGGCGCCGTCACTAGGCGATCAGAAGCGTATGGGAAGGGGGGTCTGGTAAGTGGGTAGTCCCACACTCACCAATGCATTCCCCTTCATCAAAAAAAGTTTTCTAGCTCATGTGACCCGACCTAGAAATCTTTTAATAATTGTACTCGGTAAAATGTATATACGTCAATTATTGTACAAATATGAAAACAAAAATAACTAAGGATTGAATAACTCACTTCAAAATTAGCAGATGCAGGTTCGCCTGATATATCTAATGATATACTTGATTTATTAAATAAAATAATACTATAGACTTATGTGGCTCGAAGGACCAAATTAACAATATTAAATTTATTTTAGGTATACGCGAGCTACGGGTCAATAGGCGGTGTCGGCCTTGGGGCAGCAGTTCCAGGCGTGGGTAGCGTGGGAGGGGTGGGCGGTGCAGGGGGTGGAGGGGTATCTCCTCCAGGAGGATTAGGACTATATGCTCCCAGAGCATCTACTAGAGCACCGCCAAGGTTAGCTAACTCTTTCTATTGCCCTGATAAAATAGCCTTTGTAGCGCTTTGAGCCCTTTCAAGGGTACCAAAACAACAATTGGCTTTCTTTTTAAAACCTGGTATTAAGATTTTACAAAAAAACGTGAATACATGAAGCTGAATCTAAGGCTTTCCAAGTAAAAGAAAAGAATCAAGGATGTAATTCAAGCATCATTAGTTTGAATATTATGTGTATGTGTTGTCATATTAAACTTAAATTAATAAATAAAATAATAAACTTTTTATTGCCAACCAAATAACTAGAACATACATAAACAAGAAAGAATAACTGACATTTATTTTCCGCATAACTAAGCACATCAGTTAGACATTTAACTTAATGTGACAAGCTACTGAGTAACAAACAAAAGTACAAGACTGTATATAAGAAGAGAATTTTAATAGAAAAATACTGTTTTCAGATGGAATGCCCCGTTTACTAGTTTGGAAGACGAGTTCAACATCATGACGGCACCGACTGGTGCTGATCATGTAGTGCTATTAGATGACGGTAAGCAAGGATCCTCACTTATACTCTGACATTTAATTATTTATTTAAAAAGGTAAGCATAGCAGCTTTTTGAAGTTTACCATTTAAAAAGAAAGAGAGTGCGTATGCTAGTTGTGTTTGAAAATTATAAGGATAGCGATAGACTCATATAATTTGTGTATCATTTACATGTAAACACCTTTATTTTTAGACCTGAGACAATATAGTTAGTTTCTATATAGAATATATTCCCGGTCGGGTAAATGTGGTAAATACACGACCGGGAATCGAACTTCAGAGATGGCGCCAACGTCCGGCCTGCTCGCCTCTCAACGACAAATTTTCAAAGTGGTCAGTTTGGTCCACAGAACGCTTCTTCCAATCCAGCGTGATAACATCCGAAGCCACCGCCATGGACACCACCTCAGTCGGACCGGTGGTGGAGCCTGACGATATCGCGCCTGACAAGCCGGCACCAGACCTCCACTCGCCGTGATCCTCGCCCCCTCCGCACAGGTGCGCCAAGCCCAGCACCGTGCTGAGGTGGACGCCGGCGCCGCTGCCGCACTGGAGGCCTATCACGCATAGGACTGTGTGAGACTCGACCATACTAGTGCCTTGGCATTTTATTTAATGTAACCATGCGTTATCATTCGTGCGCATCGTCTGCCGTTAGCGTATTGATTAGGCGGTTTCAATCATTGTCACGAATGACAGGAGCAATTCCGTATGAGATTTAAACAAAAAAGGGATTTCCTAGTTGGCTTACGGTGTATCCATGAAGGTATCGTGTTAAATTTAGTATCAAACATTCAGACGTATATAATATTCCTTTACCCTAAAATCAAGGTTCTTAACAAACTTGTCTGGAATTTATCCACGTTGATTTTACTAATCCGGCATATTTTTTCTTTATAAAATACTTGATTTCGCCTGTGACTTCGATCGCTTTATTTCGTAACGAATAGTATTCCATACGTTAATCTAGTATCTTATTTACCTTCCTACCAAATTTCAGTTAAATCCATAGAGTAATTCTGCGTCAAAGGATAACAAAAATACATCCAGACAATAAATTTTTTTTTGAAACTTTTGGGAATTAGCTGCTTTACTTATGGAGAAAGGATGGTAAATGCTTAGAACAACGGACACGTTAAAAAATATTTTTTTAGATACGCCTTCTGGGTTACCCTAAATTTGGTCCTTCGTGCCAGATAGACCACTATTCTACTGAAGATGGCTCTTGCAAGAATATGTCTCAAGTTTTAATGGTCGTAGACGATTGTCATGCAATGGTTGAACATGAAATGCCAAGGCACAATTATAATGTTTACATTTACCTTGATTACTTAGTAATTTGGAATTTACGTGCATTATTTTATTGTTTCTGAAATTCGACATTAAATTTTCAAGGGCATTCAGTTTAAGCATTCAAAAATCCATTTAAATATAAGGCGTTAAGTCCAGTATTATATTAATTAAGGTATTGGTTAAATAAAACTCGAAGCTTTTCAAGTATTTTAAAATCAATTTATACACACCAGTTGGAAAAAAAATATGTTTAATTTTATTCTAGCTTCAAGATCGTGTTCAAAGATGAACGTTGATGTTAACAAATTAACTGTTACACTGTTATCAAAAGTAACCTATAAAGTCAGGTGTTTAATTTAATTTTGCACAAATAAAATTTTGTCTAATTCGTCTCACATTTCCCTTATGCAACGCGAACAGGTTTAAAAACGGATAAATTGACACCATTTTGTAGTAAATGCAAAGATCAAACCTGAAATATTTATTAGTTATTAACTAATGCATACGATGGGTAGAAAAAACGACTTCTATAAATTCGGTAAAATTTATAATAAAACTCCGAAATAGTCATTTTCTAGCATAAATTACTTCTTAACCCTTTTCAATTTAACAAATCGCTGGAGACTTTCTAGTATAAATCTTAACATACTGGTCTCTCAAAGCAAAAGATCTAAAATGTGTGGAGATCAATCTAAATATCCACCACTACTAACATCTATGTTACAAAATAGTATGTTAAAAACTGAATCATTATAGTCAGACTTCAACGAAAAATATGCTGTCAAAGTAATATACTTTTTGTATACGTCTCATTAAAATTGGCTAACTTTATATAGCATTGGACTCAACGCCTAACGATTTCGTATATACACAAGATAAAGGTGGTTTTTTGATTGCAATAAACTAATTGAAGTAAGTACAACTAGTCATATTAACTAGAAGTTGTAACTGTACAATAGTGTCGCTGTAATACTCATTTACAATTTTGGTGGTGAATTATTTTTCACGTTTTTATAAAGATGGCGGCGGTAAAATAAGACGGGGGGCAACAGTGTAAATATAACTATAACAGAATCGTGGGCGAACGATGTAGTTGAAATTTAGATTTTACAATGAAAACGGTGTTCGGCCGTCGATGGTTCCTATTGTATTTACAAAAGTATGTTTCCGCATGAAATAACTTTGTAGCGTCGGCTTTCGACCTCTAGCTACAAAATAGTGACCACAGGCCGCCGACACTGCCGACATTTATTACTCATTAAGGCGATAACAAAATACAATACTCCAACGATAATTATGTAAAAATAAAGCTACGAAAATTAAAAAAACCACATATTATATTCTAATATTTTTATAGAATATAAAACAAGTATGATATGATCAAGCCTTCCAGTAATTTAGTGAATTAAAAAAATGTTAATTGAAAGTTCAGCTTGTGAAGTATTTTTTTGCTCGGCTGTAAGACAGTTGGATAAGCGGTATGTGAAAATATGCTTCCAATACTAGCGTCAACGGAATATTTTGATTGACGAAAGTGTGATATTATAAGTTGTTTTTTGTTTCGTTGTTGTGTGTTTTGTATTGAAATGATAGATTAAGCGGTACTAGAATACATTTTTTAATTTATTGAACGAATATTTAAGAAAGACGAGCCTTGCTTAAGAGATTAGTTTAGTTGTAAATTAGTGGCCATATTTTGTTGTGTTTTCTATCCGAATCGCCCCTTTTCATTGTTCTTTTATTACGCTATTAATGCTTATGTCGATGATTCGATAACAAATGATTTAATAAAAGTGCTGCAATGTCAGATGACAATAAGAAACCTATAAGATTTTTAAGGCTATATTAGTCGGAATATACTTTGTAATCTGGAAAAAGGAGACTCAAGAGTTTTATTAACAAACACCTTTGTAAAACGATGTAAATATTGTCATTGTGCCATGTATAATACACAAATGTCAGGAAATAATAAGTTTAACGCACAAACGCTTTTAGACATATTTAAAGTGCAAAGCACAATTTAAGCTTTATTTTTATATTTTTTACCAACGTAAAATGATAACAATGTGCTGATGTAAGAACTAGTAAGTTTAGTGCTTATTTTTGATCTCAAAACAGCTCTTTAATGAAATAAAACAGTGGCAATTCGAATTGAAAACAACAACAGAACAATATTTGTAGGTCGACGTTTGTCGATGGACATTTTTATAGGTGCCTTTCATAAAAAGTAAAGATAGAGACTTGTAAATTGTAGTGTTCTTTTAATAAATCCATCCGCTCATACCTGTAACTTTGCAATTCATTAATAATTAATTAAACTTAAGATCTTGTTTCTGTAACCTAATTAAATATTTGGAAAATACTTTGTACTGTGTAAGTTAAGACACTTTTGGTTACAGTTAGTTTTGGTTATATTAAATAAACGAATTACTGTTATGATTTTTTGTCTTCAAAATTGTAGTGACTATTGTTTATTGTTTTCAGTCAAACAAATATGTTTTGCAAACCGAGGCCATACGAGAAAAGCTAGTCATTAGAGTGTAAATTTAATATAACTTAAAATGAAAAAATATTTACATATATAATGCCCCTTACGTTTATTAGTAAGGGGTTAAACCTAAAATTGTGGCCAAATTACACTTAATAAAATCCAAATATATATACACGATTTTTAATAGATCTAGAATTATAAGTACTTTATGTTGTAGTGAATTATCTGGCGAATGACGTGTGACAGCTAGTATGAATCGCTTGGGAAATAATGTTGTGAGCAAAATAATTCAAATAGGAACATATATTATAAATTCAATGACGTATTTTTAACATCAAATCTAAAATCGGCTGTCACATTATTCATTTTTTCAACAAAATTCATTAATTACGTAGGAGCAATTTAATTTTAGAACGTTAATATTCTGGCTTTTTATTTTTTCTTGGATTTGAACGAATTGTAAACATTTTATTACTGTTATTGACTTCAGTTGATGCCTTGAAGATTGTTTTATAACGTAGGAATATAGGTCGATAAGTAACGTAGCAATAAATGAGAAGCAATAATTGTAAAACTAATTATAAATAAAATACAGCTTTAGTGAAGCTAGAAATTGGTACTGAAAGTAGTTTGATCCTATATTCATAACAATTGACTTGCAAAATATTTTTTCTATAGAAGAAACGTGGCTGAACAGACTGGGTTATATAAATTGGAGTTAAACTTAGAAAAGCGGTTTGGTACAATTATAACATAGCTATTTCACAAAACAAAGTAACTATATTAGACTATAATTACAGCTGTAATAGTTCAACTAGGCAGAAAGGCGGGAATTAGTCAATTGCTAGCTATAGACATTAGAAGATATAAAAACAGTTAGAAGAATAAATAGTAATGTCACTAAGGCTTGTTGATAACATTGATTCGATGAACCTACTCAATTATGTCGTATTGTACAATCAGAAAGAAGTGATCTTGAAATGCGGTATGTCAGTATAATATTGGTGACGAATTTAAAAGCTCATTGGTGCCGAAAATTCTAGACTGTGATTTAATTGTTCATTCTGAACGTGTCTTATATTGAAATAGTTGTTTTGTATGATTGGCAAAATGCACAGCTAGTGCTAATAAAATGAGTAATACACTGTATTATTACAAACGAAGGACAGAACATGTTGTATGAAATGCATTTGTTATTATTGTAATAAAGATTTGTACCCATTTAAATGTAAAACAAAGAGGTGTAATTTAACTTTAATTTAATTATCAGCATTAGTAGATTGAGTAGTTGTTTGTTAATAGCTTTGCTATGAGTTCGTTATGTGGGTGACATATGCAATAATTTGATTAAAATGAAAGTAACTTTACGAACACAATCTTGAGGCTCAATCATTTCATATGCCACTGCACATATTTTGATTGTTTATTAATTAGCAACACTGTTACGATATGGAGTAATAATTGAAAGCCTAAACATTATGTGCCTTAGATACAACAATATTGTATGATATTTATGATGCGTTCTATACAACGTGCTAACTAGAAATAAAGATAAACGTTATTTTGAAAGCCTGGAACTTGAATAATTGTCTTCATTGTTAGAGTTGATTTCAGCGAAGGCTTATGTGGATCTTTAAGAGTTTTGTATCACCCAGCACTTCTCCTGACTTCCTGCTATACCTATTCTTTGTAATTATGAACCTAATATCCAATTTATTTAAATAAAACCTGTTTGTTTGTCAAAAATATGAGAAACTGGGCACTCAACAGTCTGGAAATTGATTTCGAATCCAGAGTATATTACGATTATAACCCTCATCTAATGTATTCTACAATTAAGTAACGCTTCGATGCGTAGTTTGCTGAAAATATAAATACTTCTACTATATAATATAATTTTAGTAACTACCTACATTATACCCTTTTATGTACCTATTATATACTTTAAATGGCATGTATATCTTAATCTACGCCACGTTTGAATTAGGCACGCTATTAATTTGAAAAGAATAGTAGATAAATATTTCATTCTCGCATGGCTTTTTTCTATTACCAATTATTGAAAAGTATATATTCTACAAAACTTAATACCTATGTTTTTATTTATTGACATTATTTCGATTCACATAGAAATAAAAGTTCATTAATGGAACTCCAATCCGTCTTATTATTAAGTTTGTGGATTTCTGAAATTGAAATAACATACATACGTAAATAGAAATAATTATAAATATAATTAACCAATAGAAGAATACTCCTAGTTATGAAATTTTAGTTCACTGTATGTGCAATTATAATTAATTGTTTTTAGCGAATTTATTAATTAATTTTAGTTTACCTACTTGTGTCCATGATTATATTGTTTGTAAATATGTTCCGGAGTGTACTTATTTATAATTTCGATTTGTATAATTTCAAATTAGAACGATTTCATGTACTACGTTCTTTATAATTTACGTCCTGTTCTTTTTATAGTTTAATATCTTTTTTTACATTTTATTTGTACTTAAAACGGAATGAATCAAATGTACTATTTGCATTAATGTAACGTGTACTAAACGACAAACGTTTTCTCCAAATCTTTCGAATAGTTCATTTGATTTGAACATAATAAACTAAAGATAGACTTGTAAAAATGTTATAACATGTATTTTTAACCTATACATAGTAAGATATTTATAGATTTTTAGTCGTTTAATTATTTCGAACGACTTGTTATAAAGAAAATTGGTGCTTAAAGCTTAAACAAAAATGAAACGGCATAATAGTGTCGAGTGTGTATTGTCATGAGGGGTCAGAGCATAATGACATAGCATGCGTTGTTATGCTTGCATTCCGTGTGGAATTGTTGATCAATCAAACATATTCAACTGAAAAAAATAAATAAAAAAGACGCCATTACAAGGCCATTCCGTGCAGAAAGTTACAAGTAAAAAAACTAAAGCGTTGAAACTAGATGTTTTTCAGGAATGTTTAATAAATTTTTAAAACAATTTCACACGTTTGTGTGAGCAGTTATAATAATGTAGGTAAACTTTGCTCAATATCGATGAAAACTGAAAGTGTTACAGTTGATGCAATACAAACAAACAAACACATATTTGAGTTTTATTTAATAATAGATAGATTTTTCCCATACGTAAGCTTACGCAGCACTTCCTTGTGTTTGAAAAAGATATATCGTGACTTTATCGTTTAATTAACATTCCTTGAAAATTAGTTTTTCTCTCAAAAATTTTTCCTAGCATTTATTCCATTTGTGCATCGGAGGAACGTAAGTATTGGAATTATTATAAAAGTATATTATAATCATAATCAAATCATAATAAATTCATTTATTAATGTTGGTTACAAGTAACACTTATGCATCTTCAAAATGAATATAAACCAAAATTAAGGCTACAGCCGGTTCGGAACCTAATCCTATCGAGAAGAACCCGGCAAGAAACTCAGTAGTTATCCTAATCTTTACAATATTTAGGGCTAGAGAACTTAAAAATATGGTGTGCGAGCGAGCAAATAATCATGTTTATCCATATATGTTTATCATTAAAATATTCATCAAGTTTGTAGTATCAAGTTTATATGCTATCATAGTTTATATGCTATAAAAGTAATTCACTCTCAAAAGAGAGAATAGCGAAGTTGATTAACCTTTCGTTGTCGCATAGAATTTAGCATAAATTTAATTTGAATTTGAATTGAACGTCTCGGCCAGCTCTAGCAGTAGGCAACGTACACACTTTAGGATTTAGGTAAAATTATTCTTGGGATTTAGGATTCTCCTGACTGTTCCACCTGGCGGGGACCCGTGCCACTTTGCCGACTAGCCACCCTGTAGTTACCCCTCTGGAGTTAGCTCTCACCACCCCCAAGTCAGCGTAAAATTAACTCTTAACATTGAAGGAATCTAAACTTTAAGACTTTTGCGTTCCATTTTAAACATTTAAAATAATTTAACGGGTCAAAACGCGTTATACGTGTGAATGTGGTCACGAGTCAACTCAATTCAGTCAGCTCGTGACCATGGTTGGCGCAACCTAACCGAAACGTCGGGCAGTAAGTAGTTCGTATTAACTACTAAATAAAAATGGTGTCGCGTTTTAACCCGTTAAATTAATGAAGGAATCATTTAAAATAGTTAACGTGATTAGATTTTTTATTAGATACAAACTACTAACTACCTGAACTACTTGGTCATCTTGTGACCAAGAAAGGGAAATCGTAACCGAAACGTCGGGTACTAAGTAGTTCGTATTAACTACGAAGAAATGTTATCGCGTTATGACCGAATAACTTATTTTAAATGTTTAAAGTATAACGCGAAAGACTATGTCGCAGGAATCTTCGCGATGTCTTGAAAAGCGAAATTAACTCCATATTAATAAAAATCACGCCACAATAATTTCATTACGTCATTCATGTAGGTATTACTGCACTATTTTGTGATGAAATATTAAACATGCAAATAATACATTTAAAATGACAGCTAGTATTGGTGGGTACGAAATGGCGCAGTGAAAAACGATGGCAGTAAAGTAGCAAACGTGTCTCTCTAAACACTTGACATTGGCGGAATCACTGCGTTGTTTTTAAACGCGAGATAGAGACTGTAATTACAAAAAAAGTAAAGTTACTAATGGCTTTAAACAAGCTATGTTTGCATGTGTTTAAAAATGACGTTTTTAGGATTTCGTATCAAATCGGTAAAAAAGGAACCTATTAATAATACTTCGCTTTAACTCCGTCCGTTTGTCTATCCATTTGTGACATGAACCGTGATAGTTAGGAAGTTGATATTTTCATATAGGCTGTATGTCTGTTGCCGCTAGTTTGTAGATTAAATAAATACAAATAAGGAGATTACCATTCAGCAATTCTGTTTTTTTTTTGCTCTAAAAAAAAATGTTTATTTTTTACTGGTCAAGTCACCAGTCACAAAAAATAAAATTTTCAGTCTCAACAAATACCATATTAAACCACCAAAACTAAGGCCTCATAGATGGCGCGCCGCCACAAGTCTGGCCCGGTCGCATCTCTACAGAGGTTGTCAAAGGTAGTTAGTTTAATGTAAGGTAATTTACGACAACATGTCTGTAATCTTTATCAGTAGAAGATTCATTTCTAATATACAAATAGTTTGACATAAACCTTACTTGATCGAAGGCGTTGTTGCGGCATAAGATTAAATGATAAAATGTAATGAAAGAATATGATTGCTCTGCGGTTCACTAAGTCAAAAATATCCAGTTGATATCAAGCAGATCCATCCCAGAGACGGAAACAATATTCTATAGGTTCTATCGAATAATGGACAGCTTTGTTAAGCTTAAAGCTGCATTGAAAGTACCGGGTACTCAATGTACATTGAGTCCTTAGCAAACACTTTGCAAAGATGTAGTTACCTCACCGTCTTCTATTTTACTGTGTCAGATTTCAACATCGAGGTAGACTTCCCGCTCACCCTCGTATTAACGGTGACTAAACAAAGCGACCCAAACACCCCGACTCGAAATGAATATTGTAATGTTATGGGGGAGCGTTTGAGCCATCTTTTGGGTAAGCAATGTTAGCACACTTCGTTGTGTATAACATGTTAGCTTTTGATCGCAACTCCTTTGGTGTTCTTTTGGGATAGAATGTATCCCAAATGTTTATCTAGTATTTTTTCTGTTTATCTAGTTTCAGCCTTATCGGTCCAATAAAGTTGTATGTTTTTATATGCCTTGGCATTCATGATTGCTGTTGCAATTATTTTCGAAGGTAAGTAGTTATCAAGGAAATAAATATAAATAAATATAAATATTGGACAACATCACATACATTGCTCTGATTCTGTGGTAAATAGCTTAAGCACTTGTGTTACAGAAATCAGAAACAACGACAGTACCACAAATGACGAGTATTGTAGCTAACTGTTAGTCTAAGTACTGGTTTATGGCCTGGGTTTGAATCCCACAATTTTATTCTACTTATAAAATAAAAAAAAAAGTTTGTAAGAATGTATAAATTAATTTGATTTTTTTATTGATTAATACTTTTTATTCCGAAAAAACGTGGGCGAAGTTGCGGGCAGCAGCTAGTGAAAAGTGTTAAGAAAGAGGAATACCAAGTTGTTGATTACTTCTTCAGAGAAAGAAGAATATAGACATAGTGCCATATAAGGAGGTCAAGGAGAAAGCATTGAAATGAAACTATTACTTTATACGGAGTTAAACTAAGGACTTAAATTTTATGTTGATGAGAGGGACATCAAAATACTCAATGGATTTCAACGCAGTTTGATTAGCGGATGTGTAATTTTTTATTCTAAACTAAAGCGAACAGAGTCGCGCGGAACACCTAGTTAACTTATAACAGCTTTAACCACAGCACACTGTCACGCAATTACGATTTCACAAAGTAAGGGCTGAGTTGCTCGATAAATCGAACTTTCATACAATCTAGCGGATCGCGAAAATCAATAAAGTCGATGTGCCTCGCTCCCTACACCGTACACAAACTACCAAAGTATCCCAACTCCTTAAACTCACCACTCAAATATCAACTCTAAACTCTACAACTTAGAGCTTAATAAGTACTACGGAACGGCAAAGTTAGAACCGTGTCTATTTAACGAGCGAAAGAACGGATAATCGACGGGCAGCCTTGTGCGATATATCGATTTTAGCAGGGAGTACTTTCACTTAGACGCAATGACTGTAATATGTCTATACCGCTCTTGTTACTTGCAGATATTCGCGTGTGAAAGAGACAGGTGTAGAGTGCCGGTGTGGCGTCAGCTGGGGTCGCGGGCCGCGGCGTTGCTATGGCAACAGGTCACATGACAAGGGACACAATTTCCAATATTACAATGATTGCGTGATCCTGATATCAATTTTCGATATTCCATGTCGAGGCGAAAGATGTCGGAATTAATTTTTAACGTGTTCGTTAAGGATAAGAAAATAACAATATGCGTCGGAAACGAAGAGAATGAATTAGATTATGCTGAGGTGAGCGAATTTTGGTGGCTTTTTGGCAAAATGGCGGACCAAGTAGTTTTGACGTTCACATTCAGTATTGATTTCTGGTAAGGATTTCTTTGAATGCTAACGTAATGGGAGGCGAGTTATTATTGATTTTAAATCCTTTTTGGAGATTAGTAATATGGTGTGGCGGTGGAATATTGAATTTGTATTGACGATTTACAATATTCGTAAATAAACTGAGATTGCTAGAAGGCAGCCACGATAAATTTATCATTTATACGAAAGTATAAATGATAATTGTTTTATATTTTCAAATAATATCTTCAATTTGTAGTTGTCGTTGAATAGGGAAACTGACTGATATAAAATACTAGATAGTTCAACATTCGTTGAATAGCTTTAAAAAAAAATGATATGTATTTTTTTCATTTGCGAAATTAATAAAAAAATACTGAGATAAAACGATGTCAAGTTGCGGTGTTGGGGCTCGTTACGTCACTGTTGGGTCGAAATATACTCAACAATGACGTCATGCGAAAATTCAATAATTGTATAATATTATTTTTTAATTAGATGAAAACACAAAAATACATGTCCTATATATTTGGATAATCTAACATTACCGTTTTGTTATTAATTTAAATAAGACTGTTTTTTTAAACTACTATCTAGATTAGTAGGTATAAGATATATTAATTGAGCCAAGTATGGAAACCTATATTACCTAAGTAGGTCGGTAGTGGGCCTTAGATCTTCATGAGTAAGAGTGGGTAAGTATGACGGGTACACAGATATGTGTAAGCGTTGGTATTTTGAAGTTAAGTATATCGTGGTTGGTTAGAAAATAGCTGGGTAACCATTCTTCTCTACTACAAAATTATTATCGTACCTTCATTTGAAAGATTATAATTTGGGTTAGCACATTACGTTACATAGTTGTCGTTCGGTATTAGCTCTTAAGCCTAGGATATATAAAGTTGCTCCTCTCAGCACCGCCGTTTAAGGCAAAGAGGCCTGCCCTACCCAGGGCAGAAGATTCCCACACATGCTGTCACTCTCTCCCTCGAGTAGCAGTACAGTCCTTCACAAATTAGACCTCATCAAAAAAGGATGGTATAAAGTACAAAGCGTATATTCTAACTTTTGACTGTACTACGACATCCTCGACAATATATTCGACTTTAAAGCAGATACGTTAAGGATTTTAATTGCTTAAGAAAGATAGTGCTCTCAGGCAAGGGGCTGTCCATTAATCACGCAAAACCAAGAGAGGGGAAGGGGATGTACCAAAAAAAACTAGGCTAAAGCTAGGACCTCATTACCACTAAACATCAGGAGGGATGAGGTCTATCTTGAAGTGTGATATAAAAAAAAAACAAAAATATAAGAGGAGAGAAGAGGTCATAGAAGATATACCGTGTATTTAAGTAAGAAATCGAGTTTTACTTTAATGATTTGCAACTAATAAATTAAGCGTAAGAATGCTACATAATTCTTAAGTTGCAGGAAGTATCTTCCTACAAAAAAATCCACGCTGTTTGTTAGTGATAAAAAAAATGATAAAATGTTCAACCAGCTATTCCTTTGTCTACCCTCTATGACCTCGTTGTCTATGGAAGCTACATTGTTTAACTCAGGATGTGGGGAGGGTGACCATAACGCGACCCTACTTCCTATAGTAGAGAAGCCTTAGGAGCGTATTTTAATATCCTTACCATTGTCTATGGTCACTTCCGCAATTAGTATATTTTATTATTGTTATTTATTTGTTTTTGGTGACAAAATACAAAATGTTTATAATAAGGTACGGACGGCGTAAGGTTGATCAAAAGTCAATAATGTGTTTGACGTGCTTTTATCTCTCCAAACTTTATTTAAATCACAATAAATTACAACATTACGTTTTTTTTTGTTATTCTATGTTAAGCATGTTTTTTTTGTATGTGTAAGTAAAAGGAAAAAATAAGAACTTTTCGCATAAACTTAATTTGGACTTAATTCTAAAATTCTCTACCAGTCAACTCTTGGGTCATGCAGATAGGTAGTTTATGGGCGGATACTAAAATTCTTAAGATAAAAATTTATTTATTTCTAAATTTTTAAGAAAAAAGTCGCGGGAAACACGCAGTAGAAGTCACAAATATGAATTTAAAATACGGAGTTCAAATGCCTCAAGCATTAAACCCTGTTTTTTATTAAAAGCACAGACGACAAAGCTTCACTCTCCAAAGGATTTCAACCCCAAAACGCACAATAATGTCGGCATAACAAATTCTGCTCACTAATCTACATACGCGACCCTCTAAAATTATCAATCTAGCTAGCCGAACATCAAAAACGCTTGCGTGTCCGAAAAAAATAAAGCACCCCTTTTTGTTCGTTCACCCCACTAGTGACAGCTGCGCGCCGCCATGTTGTGACGTCACGCATCGATTTTTTGCGCCAATCGATGGTATCGAACGAACACCTGTGCGGCGCGTGCGCTTCCGGGTGCGATGACCTTTTTACTTTTTTTTCTTCTTGTTTAAAGTTTGTGTCAAAGGAGTTTTATGGATTTAGTTAGAGATTGTTGTAACTATATTAATGTGGTTGGCCCTGTATTATAATTTAAGAGTAGGAACTCGAGGGGTAAGCCACTTATAAATTCACTGATATTTAACAGATCCATACTATACTAATATTATAAATGCGAAAATAACGCTGTCTGTCTTGTTTGTCTGTCGACTTTCACACCTAACCTACTGAACCACAGTGTACTGTTTTTTGGTTTAAAGGTCTACGTTAAACCTCTAGAACGGACATAGGCTACTTTTTGTTTTGATAAGGGAGGATGGGGGTAATACCACCCTTGAAAGTTTATTTTTTAAGTTAAATATGACATTTGGCACAAATATAGCTCGAAACTTGAATTAAAATATGGGTAAGTTTTTTTCGAATATTAGGGGAAATAGGGGTAAAACCGGCCAAAGTATGTAATCCACGCGAATGAAGTCGCGGGCACAGCTAGTGATTTATAAACGTGGCTTGCACCAGAACCAAAGGTGGTACCACAATGTATGCTTACATACTTCATCTCCATTTAAAAAAGTCAATCCGTCGCTTCGTTTTGCCGTGACAGACGGACAAACACACAGACACACACACTTTCTCATTTACAACATCAGTATGGATTGTCTCAGACTCAATTTTCAGTATACTGTTTAAAGGTTATCTTATCTGTATTGCGTAATCGGTACCTAACGTTAGGCCGTTCACCTAGGTAGCTATAATTAGTGCTAATTATACGAACCTGTTATCAGGGGCTAGTGACGTAACGACGGTAAGGCGCAGGACGTGCTATAGGGGCGCGATTGTAGTGATGGGAAAAGTACAAAGGACATATCGATAGATTTTGTTTAAGACTAAAATACCGCTATCCCCGTTTTTTCTATATTTTTTATTGATTCTTCTCGCCTATTGGTCGTAGCGTGATGTTATAGCCTTCCACGATGAACTAAACAATACAATTTCAGAACTAGTTTTTAGTTCAGACATTACCGCGTTCAAATTTACTCTTCAGTTTAACAAATTAGTATAGATTTACGAGCATTTGCATTCATTCATTCTTTCATTCATTCGGTAAAATTGCATTGACATGGGTAACTGAAATTATTGACTGTTATTGTAACACCAACTAGGTAAACACAGTTTTAGCAATAAAATTCGATTTTGAATTTCGATGATAGTTCTTATGTCTGTGTAATAAATTTATCCTTCTGTGTTTTCTCCATTCGTAGCGTTCACTATATTGTTAAGAGAACTTGCTACAAAGTCTTACGTAGCATCTTACCTCTGCTACGAAAGGCTACGATGCGATAACGAAATAATATCTTCTTTGCACATACTTTTGTTTTGTTCTGCTTTATTTGTATTCAATGACTCGCTAATCTTCTTTTGCGTCCCAACAATTCCATTAAGGCCAATATACACCTTTGACGACCTCCGTAGCCGAGAGGTGAGCGTGCCGAACTTTGGCGTCGCGCCATGTCTAAAGTTCCGGGTTCGATCCCCGGTCGGGTCAATATGGGAAACGGACTTTTTTATATTGTCTCGGGTCTGGGTGTTGTGGTACCGTCGTTGTTTCTGATTTCTGTAACACAAGTGCTTTACCTACTTACCACAGAATCAGAGCAATGTATGTTATGTTGTCCAACTTTGATTATGATTATGATTATTATTTATTTATTTATTATACAGTTTACCATTTATTACAAAAAGAGGAATAAGAACAATAAATCGAATAGTTGACAATTTAATTGAAGGCATAAAAGCATAGACGAGCAATTTAAACAAATCATTAAGTCAACTTTTGTGTGTGAATTTGGTGTTTATTTGTTCAGTAGTGTCCATCACTACATAGTATAAAACAAAGTCGCTTTTTCTGTCCCTATATCCCTATGTACGCTTAAATTTTTAAAACTACGCAACGGATTTTGATGCGGTTTTTTTAATAGATAAGAGTGATTCAAAAGGAAGGTTTTTATTCGCAATAAAGCATAGAAAAGGCAATATTTCTAAGTATTCACATTGCATCCGTGCGAAGCCGGGGCGGTCGCATCGAAACGCTTATCCAGTGCCAAGCGACTTGACCACGTTGAAAACTTACTATAAGCCCGATTGTTGCTTAATAGAATCTTTAACCAGATCATTGACCTCCATTCACTAAATCCTTGGAAAATCATAGATTATGGTCACCCGAAGTATGGACCATTTTTTTTGCTAAAACTTCGAGCAGATTTTTGGTATCGGAGCTCCACGGACCCATAGTTTCAACTGCAAACGCCGCAAATTCATTAACTTATTACCACTTAACGTCAGGTGGGATGAGGTCAATCTTGGAGTGCATTATAAAAAAATAAAAATATTTCTGAGAAGAGATGAGCATTTACGGCGCTTGAGGAGTTAAGCCTGGTCTGCTGCCGCTTTCATTTTATTATCTCAAAGAATGATTTATTATGATGTAAGGAAGGTTTGTTCTTTACTAAAAGTGGAAGTATTTCCGCCGAGCTAGGTGTTATCTGTTCGGGGACCAAGGCTCAACTACCAATCTTGGTTTATATAAATTTTAAGACTTTCGCGTTCCATTTTAAAATAATTTAACGGATCGGGCAGTAAGTAGTTCGTATTAACTACTAAATAAAAATGCAATCTTGGTTTGTTGTATATATAGTTAGTGGCGACGAAAACTCTGATATCGCGGTGTAGGATCGATGTATTAATTAGCTAATCGTGCATTACGTATGGAGCGTTGTTTATTATGCCAAGTCTGCTGACGCCGTAGCTCTTGGGGGGTGTTACATTAGTAGCAGGGGTCAAGGTCGAGTTGAGGTCTAAAGACTGAGGTCTAAATTCCGCCTGGCGCCGTGGCTATTGTGGTTTTTACCGTTTTCCCATGGCGCCAACCAAAGGCGATGAGACTGTGGGGGGAGTTTTTAGTTCGGGTAGTCCCCGCCTCTTCTGGACGGGGGAGTCCCATACACGTCGCTGCCGTCCCCACGGCAGCGATATGGTGCGAAAAAGCATTCTCTCCCCCTTAAAAAAAAAAAAAGAATGGGTCAAGCCTTCAAGGTAAGGGCGACAAGTCCAGTAACAGATTTATTATGCTGTACTTGTCACCCTTAAGCTAGGACCTCATTACCACTTAACATCAGGTGGGATGAGGTCAATCTTGGAGTGCAATCAAATAATAAAAAAAACTTGCAGGTCGGCACAATGATGTAAAGGAAATAAACATTAATCTCTCGCTGATTGGTCTGGTTATCGATATGTTCTCACCACATCCCTACAGTCCGCTCGCCAGGTGGCCGGGGTCACCGACGACTCGGCGTCTGTATCAACGTTGGGGTTTCCTATGAATAACCCTAGCTCGTGAAGTTTTTTAATATGCGGCGAATGTATGGAGCATAGGTGAAAGGCAAGAATCATTCGTTGATTCTCTTTGTTCTCAGTCAAAATCTAGAATAGAATAGAATAGAAAATGTCTGTATTCTTGAAATTTTTTCCGCCGTGTTCGGACTGTTGATTCTATTGAGAAGAACCTATGACTATGGCTAGTAGAAAAATAGTGGCATCTGTATGGTCAGTTGCAATTCCAAAAAAAATAAGGTGGTTATTTTCGTTGGTAACAAAACTTGCGTGGGGAATTAACAAGAGCCAGGACTCTTGCTATTTTTCTAAGCAGTTAGGTTCTTTGAGAATACCAGCGCTGCTGCGGTGTTAAAAAATGCCGTAGCTACATTTGCTGAGGAACCCAAATTTATAAATAAAATAAAACAAATAAATGCGCCAGACTATCACAACAATCACTTGGTCTCAAACTAAGGTTTTCCCTTGTACTATGAGCACCAGACGACGGATACTAACTGGGGGCGTCATCCCACCACACACAGACCCAAGTCAATTTAGAAAAGTTCGTTTTCCAAATTCCAATAAAAATGGGACTTCGAAAGATTGGAATCCCAATCTGTCAATGAAGTTCGAACCAAAAAAGCATAAGTTTGCATTTAAAGCTTTTTATTTCAAAAATTTGCAAATTTGGTGTGGTAACTTCGACCTTAGTTTGTATCAAAGAATGTGATTTTCCTAGGTGACAATCTTAAGATAACTGTACTTTATGGTTTTGATAGCTAAGAGTTCCGCCATGAGGTAAGCTGAAGTACATAGGTTGTTCGGTGACAGCAATGCTCGAACGAGGGCATACCCGTCACCAAAATATACCAAACACACCCAAAATTACGTAAAAACTTCTGAAATTGAATACATTGATTGCACTTAAAGAGTAAGGTGACTTAGGAATTCAACAAAAGCAGTAATGGTTGCTTTAACAGCAGATGGACGTAGAGTTGAAGACGTAACGCCTCAGGGTAGGTTAAGGGTGCATTGTGGAGTGTTCACGTCAGATAGCTAGACAAAGTCTCGACTTCCAAGCCGAATAAGACCGTAACTGGTTGGGGTAAGGTTTTAAATAGTAGTAGGGTTGGATAGGTTGTTGCGGACGAGGGTAAAGAAACAGGGGTGTTTGCAGGGCGCGCGGAGGGGTGCCGGGCGGGCGGCGCGCGCACGCGTGCCTCAGTCGCCGTTGCGACCCCGCCGCCGCCGGTCGCGCGCCATGGACGACGCACGCGTGAGAGACCGCGCGCCACTCACAGTCATCGTCGCGCCCAGCAACGCGTCGCCCCCACGCCTGTCCCCGGCCGACTTGCTGCCCGACGGCGACGCGGCCTTCCACCCCCTCTCGGCCGTCAACGGCAGGCTCACCCCTCCAGGGCTCGAGCCAGCCTCGTATGCCACTCTCACCCCGCTGCTACCCCTGCCTCCGATAAGCACAGTCTCCGACAAATTCGCGTACCATGCCGGAGGAACATTCACAGTCATACAGCAGCAGCAATCGTACGCTTCTTTATCCCCGGCACCTTACAATGAGCCTCTATCGCCACAGTCTGCGTACAGCAGACGGAGCGCCTCCCCGAATTCCTTCGAAAGGCGGTCCCCGACGCCCCCACTGCCCTCGCCGGGGCTGGATCTCAATGCTGCGTTGATGGCGAGAGAAGAACAGCAGCAGGCGCACCAAGCACAAAGCGACACAGAAGAGATTAATACAAAAGAACTGGCGCAGAGGATAAGCGGGGAGCTGAAGAGGTATTCAATACCTCAGGCGATCTTCGCGCAGAGGGTCTTGTGTAGGTCGCAAGGGACGCTCAGTGACCTATTAAGGAACCCTAAGCCCTGGTCGAAGCTAAAATCTGGGAGGGAGACGTTTAGGAGGATGTGGAAGTGGCTGCAAGAGCCGGAGTTCCAGAGGATGTCTGCGCTAAGGCTAGCAGGTGAGGCGTGCATGGCGCTTTCGTGTCGTAGTTAGTTTCTTTGGAGTTTTGTTCATAGAGTTTGGCGATTTTTGATCCCTGGAAATCGTTGAAGAAAAATTTGATAGGGTTTGGGAAATAGTCATCTGAACATCATGCTGTTACAAATTTTTGTGATCTTATTTATGTTTTTAAGTTTTACGCAGTTGATATTCGTTTTGCTGAGGTCTTGAAGTTTATTAATGCCACGATCTCCTAATATAACGAATTAGAAAAATACTGAGAATATTTTAAATAGAATTTTTTTTATATATGTCAAAAAGTGAAATATTATCAAAACAATAAGTGCTTACTCATATATGCATAGCAATATATACTTTAGTATTCTGAATTAACAGAGTGGCACTTACTGCAGAGGATTTGGCACACATACTTTCAATTTATTTGCTTTGTGTATTTTATCGTTGGATTTCCATTGGTATTAAGGATTTGTTTTTATCATTTAAACATAAAATCATTTGAATTTAACATTTTAGCAGATAAAACCCAGCTAATACCTTAGTTGCTTGGTTTTAAAAGTGGATATAAAAGCAAGCAAGCAATTAATATCTTAATTTTTAATCAAGAACTAATTCAATGATCTAATTATCTGAAAATTCAACTAATACAACGATTTAACTTTGAGAGATGGTGCTGAAAAGTATAGTTTGTGGTCCTGGTGTATATGTAGGGTACAGGGAATGACCTATTTGATTATAAATCTGATTATATATGAACTGCTAGGAAATAACTAGGTAATACCCGATTTTTTACAAGCCTGAGTCACCTCCAGCGTCTTATGTGGACCTAGATTATCTCTGATTCAAATCTGGAATCACAAAGAAATGTAGAAACGATTAAATATTAAATGGGACTCTTTTTTCTATAAAATAAAGAAACAGAAACAATTAAGATTTAAGATAACAGATATAATAAGTATCTCTACTTGGAAACTTCAAAGAGTCACAATGATATATGTTTCATTATATTTTATAGATGAGATGAGGTTAAACGAACATATATGGATATGATTGTCTGCTCGCTCGAGCACCATATTTATAAATTCCGTCTAGTCCTAAACATTGTAAAAAATAGGATAACTACTGAGTTTCTTGCAGGATTCTTCTCGGTAGGATTAGGTTCCGAATCGGCTGTAGCTTCAATTTTGGTTGATATCACTTTTGATGATGCATAAGTGTTACTTGTAACCAATATGAATAAATGAATTGATTATGATTATGAGGTTCTGACACTCTAGTGAGTCATATAGGTATATTCATTTTTATTTGTTGAATTTTTAACATATTCCATTAAGGCAACTTCAGATTTTTATTAAAACTAGGGGAGAATTGCCCATTTTGAGCTCCAAACATTTTTTCTATTGATACCTTACCTTACTTGGTTGACTTAAAACGAAGGACAAGATTTTTTTTTATATTACACTTCAAGATTTACCTCATCCTACCTGATGTTAAGTGGTAATGAGGTCCTAGCTTAAGGTGTCACCCTTAAGCTAGGACCTCATTACAGCATAATAAACCTGTTACTGGACTTGTCGTCTTACCTTGAAGGCTTGACCCCTGCTACTAATGTAGCACCCCCCAGGAGCTCTGGAAACCTTACTCACACGCAGGAACACAACAACACAGAAGTGATTGTTATCTGGCTGCGGTCTTCAGTAAGGTGGAGGTATTTCACCAGTCGGGCTACTCCAGTTCGAGCGACAAATCACTATGCCCTACCTCTCTCAAAATTAGGTATTTTCTTTTACAAGAAGGAGTAATTCGAGGAACCCAAATCATAACTTTCAGAAATGTGAACAGTCAACATCTTCAATTTGTAAACTAAAAATTTCGTCATATCAAGATAACCAAGTAACTGACTATCAATGTAATCGGGCAGGTTGAACTTGACAAGGCAGTGTAGGTATACAAACTTATGATGAAAGAAGACTGTACACTGTACAATCGCAATAACATATTATTGACTAGCGACCCGCCCCGGCTTCGCACGGATTTAACGTAAATACTTAGAAATATTGGCATTTCTATTATTTATTGCAAACAAAACCTTCCTCTTGAATCACTCTATCTTGCGTAGTTTTAAAGATTTAAGCGTACAAAGGGATATAGGGACAGAAAAAGCGACTTTGTTTTATACTATGTAGTGATTATGCATGCACAGTTCTACGAATCTGAACTTCGTAACGGTAACTATCTAATTTCATAAGTTTTTATTGTTATCAGACTAAGCGTCTATCAATAAGATCAACTGGTTAGTACCAGTTTTCACTTATAGTCTTATTGGTGGACACGGAAATAAATGGAAGTTTTCAAAAATATCTATTCATGTAAACTTTACAATTTATGAATCGACAGACTAAAGTTACAATATTGCTGTGTTCGGAATGCTGTTTTTATCGAAAGGAACCAATAAGGAAACCGAGAGTAACTATTCAGTATTTTTTATGATAATAATTACATTGAACCAATGACACTTGAAATTGTCCTTTCCATATGTGCTCTAAGTTTATATCCATCAGACAAATTAAGTTTAGAGCATTTACTTCCGTAAACGATATCAAAGCTACCGAAATTGAAGTTATTTTTTGGGTTTTGTTTTAAAGTTTATGGTAAAACTAACCGAATTGATGATGAATTTAACTCCATAGTTCATACTACTATATAGCATAACATACTGTATCATTGTCTAAGCATATGCCAGAGCACACAATAATATATATATCACAATGATCAATAATGGAAATTGCCTACATTTTACGGTACAAAAATTTGAGTTATAAAATATAAATTAGCGTTGTCTTATTAAGATCGATTCAATTGGTACCATAATTTGTCGATAATGCCAATTTTTGTATATGTTTTGTGTGATAAACAATACCTATTATACACAGATCTTTACACAGTACCTCAACAGTATTAAGCTATGTATATTAAAAAAAGAAACGTGAAAACAGTTTATGTGGTTAATTGGAAACTCACAATTATTTACTAAACGTGTTTTAAAGAAACAGGGAAATTTCATCACCTGGTGATGTAGGTTTCCAACCGACGACCTTCACGTATAGCACGTGCTGCTCTTGAGCGATGAATTTTTCTAGTATATTAACCTCTCAGCATTTGGTAAGTGCCCTCTGACGTATAGAATAGAATAGAAATTATCTTTATTCATGTAAGCTTTACAAAACCACTTATGAATCGTCAGTACAAGAACTTGTAGCTTGTAGATTACTGAACAGTAATCTACCGCCATATGGGTTTAGAACTACATAGTTAAATTCTTTTTTTGTTTCTAAAAAAAACTATAGTATTTAAAAAATACTAAAAGTGTTATCGCGTACCGATTCGCTGTTGGTTGGTTTTAAAAATGCACTCGATTGTTTTTATTTCTACGGCAATCTGATTACTGCATTGGGTTGTTTTACATCTACCTATATACTCGTAACTCAGTGCAGTGATTAAAATGTAACACAATAGTCCAGGTAGGCATTACAGTGTATAGAAATATGAACGAGTTCAAACAAAAAGCGTCGGTTAGTTGGTAAACAGTACGTCAGCTGCCGACATCGATTCGCGGCGGGCTCTCGGTCGGTCGATGCATCGATTCGGGACGCTCGCTACTCGGTCGATGCGTCGCGTCACACCACTTCGTTCGGTGCACAGTCTGTGGCACAGTGTAGTCAGCTTAGAAATAACAGGGTACTTTAAAAACCGAGTATTTTAAAAATAGGAATTTGATTAATGCCCGTTTACTATATTTGAAAAACGATCCGTTATAGTCACGGTTAGTATTACATTATACGAGGCGTAAGCTTAAAAAATACTAACGACTGAGGACAGCTTGTATGGTAAGTAATGTAACGGTATTAAAGACTCGTTGGAGAAAAACGGATAGTAATTTTTGACATAATACGAAACGTAAAATATTGGAACGGGGCATTAGACATTTCAAACAGTACAATTTTAAAATAGGATCTGCTTCAGACATTATGGGTCGCGTTCATGCTTTTGTTTTGTGTTTCGCTTACCATAGTTGAAAATTCTTAGACTAGATACTTTAGAATTTGTATCGACCTTCTGTCGTGCGCACAAGAACAAATATTGAGCTGCAAGTATTTACCCTGACGTGCTGTTTTAATGGGAAAAAAAGCAAATTCCCAAGAAATTCAAGTTCTTGAAATCCAATAGGGATCATGACTGCGTATTCTGATTCTGCGTATTCTGAAACAATGATTCTGTTTAGTCTGTCACAATACAATGAAAACTCATTTTTTGCTTAAAGTAAAAAATATTTATTATTGTTATATGTAAAAAATTAAGCTGATAAAGTACACCAAAGTTTAATGGATGGATGGACTAAAAAATTACTTTTTTGTACAGTTTTATATTTTTCAATCTTAGTTCATTATTGATCATATGAGAAAAGATATTACTTTTGCATTATAAAACAAAAAAAAAAACAGGAGTCGTCATCGATTCGCGGCTGCCTCTCGCTCGGTCGATGTATCGATTCACGACCCAGGCTACTCGGTCGATGCGTCGTGTCGCAACAAAAAAATATGCTTCTTATTTGTTTTCAACATCAAAATTGGGATGTAGGAGGCAGATTTACAAAGGTTTCGATATAGTAAACTTATTGTTTACTCTTTTGCCATAATAAATAGAGAGTTCTTTTGTTCTTGTAAAATTAGATATAAATATTGAACATACATTGCTCTAATCTTGTAGTAAGTAGCTAAAGAACTTGTGTCACAGAAATCAGAAACAACGAAGGTACCAATACAATAAGGTAGCCTCCAGACCCGAGACAATATAGAAAAGGTCGTTTCCCATACTAACCCGACCGGGGATCGAACCCGGAACCTCAGAGATAACGCGTTGCCAAAGTTTGGCCCACTCGCCCCTCATCTTCGGAGATAAATGAGAGTTACAGATAGTAAAAACCATGTCAGCTGTGTTTCGGTGTCTGCAGTCGGTCGTCGGACGGTTCGCGGCAGTCGCCGGCTCGGTCGATGCATCGATTCGCGGCGGCCTCTCGTTCGGTCGATGCATCGATTCGCGACGCGCTCGCTCGGTCGATGCATCGATTCGCGGCGGGCCCTCTCGGTCGATGTGTTGCGTCATGGCATACGCGGGACGATGTAGAGTTAGCAAAAACGAAGTAAACAGTTAGTTTTCGCTGTTTTTTACTTAATTAGCCAGATTATGTCATACAAAAATGTTTATGTCTTGGGAAAATAGCTTGACGTGCCTTACAAAGCTAGGAGATGCTTCCATTAAATGTCACAAATTCGGTTGGAATGGTCATCCATTGCTTCATCAGGTTAGTTTAATTTCCGAACCTTTGTGGCTCGCGGTACAAGAATTTATTTTTACTCGACTGCCGAAGAAGGAAGGGTAACATTTGTCGAGGGTATGTTTAAACGTATATATGTATGTCAGTTTCTTTGTCACACCCTACAGCTTTAATGGCTTGATGGATTTTGATATACAAAATATTATTTGATGTGTCGTGATTGTGTAAGTGACACCAGGTATATTAAAATGACTACAAAATCAAAATGCCTTTTTCGCACCGAAATGAAATAGCTTGAAAAAGTTTCTTACAAGAACGGTTAGACGGATTTTAATATTCGAGGTTTCATTTTTGTTTTTTAGTTTTCCAGGCAAATATTTATCTTGCGGTTTTATTTCTATAATTAAGTTTATTTTACCACTCATGCCCGTTACCAGTAGTTTACGATTCCTAATGTGCCAAAATTACTATCTGTTTTTATCTTCAACCGACTGCGGGTCGTTAAAACCATTCCATAATTTACTGTCTTTATCAGACGTCTATCCTCAGTCGTTAGCTAACGCCTAGAAAGGATCGTTTTTCAAATATTACAGCAATAGCCCAAATGTCCAAATATGTCAATTTCAGCTAATTACATGATACCGCTACGTAGGAGGCAATGTCCGGATAGTGTCGCCATTTATCGAAGTGTCGTCTCCGCATATCGAGCGTCGCAAATCGATGCGGGCAGCTGACGACTTACAGCAGATAACACTAGTGACGCGCTGGTATCGATTATTTATGATAACAGTATTTAGAGTTGCTGGGAAGTAGGTAGCTGCCTCTATGTGTTACAAGTAGAAGTTACAACGGTAGATTATCTAAGTACAAAATATGGTATTTGATCATTCGATAATTCCTGCTAATATTATAAATGCGAAAGTAACTCTGTCTGTCTGTTACGCTTTCTCGCTTAAACCGCTCAACCGATTTTGATGAAATTAGGTATAAGTATACGTTGAACCTCAAGATCGTACATAGGCAACTTTTTGTTAGAAAATAAGGGGGGGGGGGTAATAATACCTTTGAAAACTTTCATATGGGATATGGGAAAAAATATATTTTTTAAGTTAGATTTATGAAATTTGGCACAAATATAGCTCGAAACTTGAATTAAAATATAGACTACTTTTTGTTTAGGGGAGATAGGGGTAAAACTGACCTTGAAAGGATGTAGTCCACGCAAACGAAGTTGCGGCACAGCTTTATGAATATAAAAATAAGGCAAAGAATTAATACAATATCAAAAATTCATTATAGATGATAAATTTCGGTTAGCTGAGTTGGAAGAGCAGCACGCGCGATACGTGAAGGTCGTGGGTTCAAACCTCACACCGGGGGGGGGGGGGGGGGGGGGGATGACATATTACTGTTTCTTTAAAATATACATATATCTGTGGTTCTGAAGATGTTTACGGATACTGCGCTGATAGTAGTAAGTCTAGTCAAATGGTAGTTAACTGAAATAATGATTATTAATGATTATGCTTCCACAAATGAAGGAGACGACACGTCCAGTTACAGATTTATTATGCTGTACTTGTCGCCCTTAAGCTAGGACCTCATTACCACTTAACATCTGGTGGGATGAGGTCAATCTTGAAGTGTAATATAAAAAAATAAAAATAAAGCGTGAAGAAACATCTTGCCGGCCAGTATGGTGAACCTAACGGGTAGGATTTCGGTATCAAATCCATTTTCATCGCGATGTGGATTCTTCTCTGGCTTACCATTAGGCTGGGAAAAGCCATTATACTGCGCTACTATAAAAAAATAGGGAATGGACGTGTTTTTTTCATGTATTCATTAAATATTTTCCTCCACAGCTAAATATGTTATTTATGTAAAAAAGATGACTATTGTTAAGGTAAAAAGCTTAAAAATTTAGTTTGGAGAGACAGATTAGACTTAGAATTTTGTGTTGATTTCAATGAAGTCCACTAGATTATCATACTTTGGCGTCACACCATCTATGAGGTACCAGGTTCGATCCCTGGTCGGGTCAATATAGGAAACGAACTTTATTATTTGTATTGTCTCGGGTCTGTGTGTTGTGATACCGTCGTTGTTTCTGATTTCTGTAACACATTTGCTTTAGCTACTTACCACAGAATCAGAGCAATGTATATGATGTTGTCTAATATTTATTTATTTATAATTTTTTTGTTGAGTCGAACATACTTGCATTAAATGGTTTTTGAAATTTTTTACCAATTTTTGAATATCTTTTACTTTAAAACATCTATTATTTATTCCTGATGGATATTGTAATAACACATTTATAGCCGATTTATTTTAATTGCGTATTCCCTTTTTATGTATGGTTGCTCCAAACTGAAAAAAATTTGGTAAAAAAGTGTTTTTTTATTAGACGGTTTATCGCCCATCGATTAACTAAAATCGATGAGGGCAGCTGACGAGCTGTGTTAACAGTCATACTGATACCGATTGTATGGTGCGAATCGATGCGGGAAACTGACGAGGTGTGTTTACGACTGATAACAATAGTGACGTACAGATATCGATTGTTTGCTGTAAATCGATATACCGCAATAGTTAAGGGTAATTAACGTTGTTTAGTCACAAATAGCTTGTCTCAAAAGTACCGATCTTTAGTCGAACATTTACATTCGATTCGAAAATACGTTCTTATGAATAATTTAAATAAGGATCATACTTAAGTTCAGTCCTTTCACAAAAAAGTCTTATTTGATTCCAATTTCATTTATTCTTTTGTCTAAATTCGGAATCCAAATCTTGTCAGAGATTTGTATTTTTAAATGAACAACTACTAAGTTGTTTTAATATTAAATAGATATTTTAAAACTAGCTGCCCTCTGCTTAAATTAAAAATTATCATAATTTCACCACTGTCATGACATTTTTGAAGAGCCTAGAGAACAAAAATTACAAGTGAAAATATAACTTCAAAATTCACATTTATTCATATGGATTATTTCCATAAATTGAAATAGTTTTATTATATATGGAACATATGAAAAATAGGAAAGCGTTCAAAGGTGACACAGTTTTCTATTCTAGTTATTGACCACGTAATGAATAATGAATGGCATTCCTAGAAATAAGGAGTTGGTATAATTTCTATGCCCATTAATTATTGTTAACTATACTTTTATGATCTACATTTTCCATTTGCATTACATTGTAAATGTGTTTATTGCAATCAAAACTGGATGCACACAGCTTTTATATTAAGTTTACGGTTTTGTCTTTGGGCATGTTTCACTCAGTATATTATTCCAGATTAAGTTATAGAAAGACAAGCTTAGAATCATATTTTAATTTCAAACTGAGGTTTTTCCCTGTACTAAGTACAACAAGCCAGTACACGTTTTTATTTTAACTAATAACATTTACTGAAATATTTAACGTATAAAAAGTGTTGTATATCGATAAAAAAATGCAAAATCTTGTTCTAATTTTCAATTTTTATACAGTATATGGAATTCACCCGAATGGTTATTTATTTTTACATAATCATCACTTTCTAACAGGTGAAATGAGGTCAAACGCAATAAAATCAAATATGGCTCTACCTGTAGATTCTTAGAATTTCAATACTCTGTCGCCAAAGGTACTACATTGTCGCTTAAATTAAATAAATAAATAAATAAATATTGGACAACATCACATACATCGCTCTGATTCTGTGGTAAGTAGCTTAAGCACTTGTGTTACAGAAATCAGAAACAACGACGGTACCACAACACCCAGACCCATTACTTTTTAAACATTTAAAACACCAATTAACCATTACTTTTTTCTCAATTGAGAAGTGTAGGAATTACAGAGAAATACTCGTACGAATTATAAAAAGGCACGCGGCTAGCGGCACATGGCGCCCCCTTGTGACGTCACTCCTCACCCCGCAGTATCGATCGACCGTCCTCCCTCCCCGCTGCGACCTGCAAGCGGTTATAGCTGTTATTGTGTCGCTGATTTCGGTTTTCTTAGGCTAAAATGTAGTTTATGAATGGTTTTATGGCTTTATTCTGGTCAGGGATTTAGTTAAATTAAGTTGTATAGTTTCTACAAGAATTAGACAAATTAAAAATGTCATACATTGTTCATTATAATTGTTTTGAATTTATGATCTTTGAAAAAACATTTCATGGTTAATTAAAAAGGTTTTAAAATTACCAATGCAGAGTATCTTTAAATCCATATGAGTAACCAATATTTGAGCTTTCAAGCAAATTGTTAGGACTTCTAATATAAGAATTTTACAAAAGGTAATTTACTCCTGTGCTAAAGTTATATGCTCCTGTATATTTTTACCACAGTTATGTATGGCGCGGATATTGGAACGATAGTGAAACTCATCGTAATCTAATTTCCAGATACGCCAAACCAGCAAACGATAAAAGGCGACAATGTAAACAACACGGCACAGCCGGCTTACTGCCAGCCCCGGGACTACCAAGCCGGGGCCCCATGCCCCCCTATGTACACGCCGGGGCCCACCCATTGGGACCCACATGCGTATGAGCCAGCCGGGGAAGTTTCTTGCTTGTGAGTCCTGCCCACATGTTGACTTTGTTCCTGGAGTCCTCCACATACCCATATCCTCGTAATTTTCCATCCTCGGGTAAAATATTACTTTTTTGCCTTGGTTATTTCAGTTTTTGGTTTGTATTTGGTTTGATCAATCAATTATAGACAGATATCAAGATATTTAAAAAAAAACATGAATTATCAGAATCAGAAAAACTTCCCAACAATGTTTTTTTTTATTTTGACGATGTAATGGCCAATTCAACAAAACCTAATACATTAAATACTTATTCGTATTTTTGTGTTAATATGTTCTAAAAATGTTTCTTCTAACCCTTTTCCTTCCCTAACCTGTGGCTGCGTAGCAGTGGACTTGGTTTCTTATAGGTATCTAACTATACATAGCTTGTCGCAAAGGTAAAATTTGTATACCTATGTAACTTATCTATATGATTGTAATATGTTTATAGCATAATTTATACTTGTTTTAATTTATACAGGTCGCTTTGTGACAAGCCTGATATTAAAAATTCAAAGGAGAATGTCTGGATGGATATATTTTTATTTTGTACATTTTTGTTTTATTTCTTTACTCGTCAATCCGACAAAAGTAAATGTGTAAAATGTATAGAAATTTGCTCTAATAGATGTTCTTTTATTTTACTTGGATAGGCAGTATCATTCCTGAGTTTAATTGAAGACAATGTCATCTTGTTTCGTGATACCCTTAGAGAACTGGCAACGGTACTGCCTAGACAAAAGGAATCGTTGTTAATGTCCTAGAAAATGTTTTTTTGTAAAATTATTTTATAGAAGTAGGTAAGTGTATTTTGTTAGCTTCAAGAAGCCAAGATGAATGTTAGACTGCTAACGCTGCCCCTACCCTCCCTTTTTATTTTACCCCGCGCCCGGGCTGCTATAGTTTTGTTTGAAATATGATTTTATAGGTGCCTGCGTGATTTCAGAACCCTTTGTTAATGTTGTTTACATTGTCGCCAGGTATGCATTTTCAATAATACGTTTGATGTTTAGATTTAAATCCGGACTTTTTGGAACGAAACCCAATAAAATCAGCAAACTCACCATTGTTACTTATATGATGTTTGTCTTTTCCTTTTTCATAGTCAACAAAGTTCCAAGATGTCTGATATCTAGTATAGTGATTAGATGACACAAAGTTACAACGTTTTTGTGTTCTAGTCTACATGATTTATCTGCTGGTGTCTTAGGAAATAATTTAGTTGAGTCTCCAATCGTGTTCACAAGTGTACCTACAAGTGTAGATCAAAGTTTTCATTTAAATACTTGTAGGTGATACTTAACATACCTAAGTCTACTTGGTGTTTAGATTATATTTTTTTATATTTAAGCTCTTATAAATGTTTCTTCATATGAACTGTCCCATCTTTTGTATAAGCTGTTTGGGAAAAGTTGTATCCTAAATCAAGTCTTTTTTACTTGCTTTACAAATCAGTGCATATGAAGACAATGATATATGTTTAGGAGCATGTTTGTTGTCTTTAGATGTTTAATTTATTCGGTCTAGATTTTTCTTTAGTTTTTTTTTTACATACAGACAGCGCTTCTATTCGAAATATAAAAGACAATTGGTATCAAATATGTTTGAATTTCATTATGGTTTTAAGTTATTTCATACTATAAAGTGAAATCTTTGATATAAGTACAAACTCAGTCCATTGATTTATGCCGTTTTATAAACTGTGATTTATTTTGAAACGAATAAGGCTCTCTGATTACATTTATATCATTTAATAATGTGAGTTTTTTCATGAAATGCTAAAAGCTTTTTGTATTTTTGTTACAGCGGCCCAGATTCCACAGAGAGGCAGTGAGTATATTTTATTGGAAATTATTCAATTAAAGAATTATATTTTAGAAAAGCCTAATTTTTATAAATCTGGTCCATTTTCAAACCGCAACATGCAATTCGGAGGGTACTCCGTATATGTTTTTGATATTAATTTTTTTGTAAAATTTATTGCACAAAAAAAAGTACCAAAAGTGGACTTTATGCTAGAAGCAGAAGAAACTTTGTCCAGCGGTAGATTGACACAAATCAAGAGTGACAAATATGCTAATTACTTCATAATTGTCTGCAGGTTGCAAACGCAGGGAGGACATGGGTTCGGATACTCATCCTTCCCCGAAGAAGCCTCGTTTGGTTTTCACAGACCTCCAGCGGCGTACTCTACAGGCTATTTTTAAGGTATCTATCAAAAAGTGTATTATTTATTTTCAATATATCAGCCCAACTACCCGACTTTTAAATTGCTGGGCTAAAGTGTTCCTTATACGTTTCTAGTGGTCAATCTTTTGGTCTAGGTCGTCATCACAAATTTGGTCTTCTTCTTAAACGGTTTAAATATATCTTTTCACCATCTTGTACAGTCGGCAGCACGTGGTAAATATATCTTTTCACCATCTTGTACAGTCGGCAGCACGTGGTAAATATATCTTTTCACCATCTTGTACAGTCGGCAGCACGTGGTAAATATATCTTTTCACCATCTTGTACAGTCGGCAGCACGTGGTAAATATATCTTTTCACCATCTTGTACAGTCGGCAGCACGTGGTAAATATATCTTTTCACCATCTTGTACAGTCGGCAGCACGTGGTAAATATATCTTTTTACCATCTTGTACAGTCGGCAGCACGTGGTAAATATATCTTTTCACCATCTTGTACAGTCGGCAGCACGTGGTAAATATATCTTTTCACCATCTTGTACAGTCGGCAGCACGTGGTAAATATATCTTTTCACCATCTTGTACAGTCGGCAGCACGTGGTAAATATATCTTTTCACCATCTTGTACAGTCGGCAGCACGTGGTAAATATATCTTTTCACCATCTTGTACAGTCGGCAGCACGTGGTAAATATATCTTTTCACCATCTTGTACAGTCGGCAGCACGTGGTAAACACTTGCAGTTCGATATTAGTTCTTATGCTCACGATATAAGGGCTGTAGAAAGTCCAAAGTGTAAAGTCTGACGTGCTTTTGTCTGTGCACGTGAAGGTTTTATTAAGAAGCCATAGCTTCAAGAATTAAAAATATACTTCATAAAAGAATCTGAAGTAATTTTGCAACAGTCCTCGGGGTTTCGAAAATGGAGGAACTTTGTTGATTTCCACAAGCCCAACAGGAAGGAAAAGTCATTGCGTTCTTTCATAATTGATGTCCCCAACATTGGATATTTATAAATTTAAGACTTTCGCGATCCATTTTAAACATTTAAAATAATTTAAGTAGTTCGTATTAACTACTAAATAAAAATGGTGTCGCGTTTTGACCCGTTTAATTATTTTAATTGGATATGTAATCAATACATTTACTCTATTTTTTTTATTAGTTTAAAGATCAAAGGGTAGGCCATTTCGTTACACTTGAAACAAACATACTTACTGAATCTGCACTAGAATCAATTACTCTTGTTATAATAGCTGATTAAGAATATCTACAACTGGAAACTGTTGATTCCATGATTCCAGAAGTGCCTATCATAGCCTACTACGTGGATGAAAGGAGTAACGAATTTAAATCTTTATGCACAAAAACTACAACAGGTGGAATTAATGCTAGGAGTATTTTCTACCAGTCTCTTAGGTCATGTTTATGGGTGCGTTAACATTGGAAAATTACTTTCAGAAAAAGTGGACTTTGTTTTATTTAATAGGACGATAAATTTAATAGATGTATTACACATTTTTTAACCAATTCCTTCACAAATTTCCAGGAAACGAAGAGGCCGTCAAAAGAAATGCAAGTGACAATAGCGAGACAGTTAGGGCTCGAGCCGACGACAGTAGGTAATTTCTTTATGAATGCCAGGAGAAGGTCCATGGACAAGTGGAAAGACGATGACGCTCCATCCACTGAACTGGATCAGCTGGTCGACGGGCATGATCTAGATCATGTGCCGAGTCTAGATTCCGCGGAGTCTGAGGAGGAGCATGACGATCCGGACGACCATTTATTGTGACGCCGTATCCCACAGCATCACCTCATAGTGCTATGAAGTGGGCTTGGAGTTGTCTGAACTGATTGCGATTTCGGATGTTGGAGTTATTGCAAGGGATTTTCAGAGTGTGATTAATTTGGTGAAAAATTTACCCAGTACTGACGTTATGCGACTATTCAATTGAATGTATCGTCGATGTTTTTAGATTAAGTGGAAAATGCAAAAACACGTGTATCATATTTTAGAAAATGTAACAGACGGACTAAAACCAATTTGCAGTATGTATCACTTTTAGGAAAGAAAAATTTGAGAGGTGACAAGGGACATTCGGTTGGAACGAAGCTCCTTTCGATTAATTAGTGGTGGAATTGTAATAGAAAATAATAATTAATTGATTATTTTTCCATTTACAGCCATCTAGTTTCTGACACTACAGCATCAGTATGAAAAGAGCTAGCTTGCTTTCTAAGAGAGAAAGAGAGAAGAGAGAGAGGTGCATGCCGCACGTCTTACAACTATGGCAAAATGTTATGTGCCGTTTCTACTTTTGGTCTTTATTTTTTCCGTCTACCCCCTTTCGCACCCCGCACTAAGGAACTTCGTTCCAACATCCGTCTAATCCTAAGGAGAATTCCTATTAAAACGTACATAATCGTAAACATATCGTTATGAGACCTGCAGTGTTCCACAAACGAATCTCTTACGATTTGCTGTAATACCGCTTTGTCTTCGGACTCCTTTGAACATATACGAGCTCGTATTGTCGTCATACGTACGTATTACGTAACAGTTACGCTACGACGCCGTGAGTGAAAGCTTAATTAAGTTTGAAAGCTTACTTCGTCAAAAGTCTCATTGCAATAACCCAATAAACAAGGATTACCGGGCTACGATTATTAAGCAATCTTAATGACAACTTCCAAGATACAAATGTACAGTAATATTAATATCTTTTAAGTGCTGGGCGAATGCATAGGAAGCTGCAAGTAGCCTGCGCGTGGATTCGTCACAAAAGTATGATTGATACTAAGTCGTATGTTTTAAATAATAGGAACTGTTTTTGAACGTTTTGCTACTATTGAAGTGGTTGCTGATTACATTGAAAGTAATTGGTGTCGACGTAAACATTTATAACAAATATTTAAATTAGGAAAATGTAAGTTAAGCAACATAACAGAGAGGGTCACGGTACAATATGTACAATTCTGCAATAAATTTCATATCGAATATTAATTGAGGTGTATATGTGTAATTACAAAGCCTTATTTTTTAGTGGTTTAAATCATGATTGTAAAAATTAAAAAAAAATTAAGCTCAGAAAGTTTTGGGTAAATTATGCTTTTGAGTTGGGATTAAAAAACAATTTTTAGCGAATTCGAAATAAGTGTTTAAAATTGCAATCTGTTATTGGATCAGACATTTATGTTTTAAGTCCTTGTTAAAATTACATTATATATAAAAAAAATATTAGAAAACAAATGCGGCGAGGTTTTTTAGAAAAAATAATCTATATTAATATCAAAAAGCTAAAAAGTTTATTGGAACGCGTTAATCACAGAAACAACTTTTTCGAATTGATTTTTTTTTGTGTTGGATAGTCCATATTATACTGGAGTTCAGACAGACAGACATGACCGTTCCGTTTTTTGCAATTTACCCACGTTACCCTAAAAATTTACCCATTTATTGAGTCCAGTACTACTTATTCAACATCACGCTGCAACTAATAGCAGCGAAGAATCAGTAAAGAATGTCGGAAAAACGCGTTCAAAGCCGCGGCAAGCCATTAGTATAATAGATTAAGTGGTATCTGAAATTGAATGTTTGTGGCGACTCCACGCGTGGTCTAAAGTTTACGGATAAGATGAAGATGTTGATCTCTCAATATGAACGTTTCTAGTCAGACGTTAACACATAGCTAATAATAATTTATTTGTAATGTTCTTCTGTCGTTCTAGAAGAATTTACGTGTTTTATTTTTTTTTGTTTTAGAAAGGTTACCACTTGGGAATATTTTAATACTAATAGAGTATGTACACTCCATTGCATAAGTGAGTTGATATTTGAAAAAGTATTTCCAAAAAAAAATTACTATTGATATTAAAATATTTCCCGGTAGTAACGAGCTTCAATAGGAATAGCGAATAACAAAAACAGATTTTCTAAAAAAAAATGTTTTTGTAGATGACTGATGTGACTTTGTACTTAATAGACATTTTGCTGTTAAAGCAGAATCTAAGTGTTGTCTAAAACTGTATGATAAATAAAATAGAAAACAAGTTAAAGAAATAACCGATGACACTTAAAAAATTTAGTCAAAATATCCGATATGATCGGATTATGTTTTATTAGTACAATCAGATGCAAAAGTAGTTTTTGAAAAGCTTGGTTTCAAAAAAGCAAATAATTCCTGTTGAAACTATTTTTGTTTTGGACTGTGCGCTACCGATTATTTATTAAAAAATTCAATTGAAAACATTCCTTATTGTAATTGAAACAAGAACTTTTTGACAGTTGTAGAAAAATTGGTACTTATTGTGATATTTCGTGAGGCAATATCTAATGAAATAATGATATCACTTTGTTATATTACTTTCAAATATATCTTGACTTACTTTTTAATATAGCTTGACTAAGACAATTTTTCTTCATTTAAATGTTTTCGGTTCCACCTTTTTTTCCTTTGAGAAAACGTAAATTTTTGAAACTATTTTTCGTTGTCTTTTCATAAAAATAACCCAGATTAAAATATCGTACTTTTATGAGTAAAAATAGTAGGCGGGAGAATATTTCTCAACCCTGCGTTGCAGATCTCTTAGTTTGTGTACGATAAAACGTAAATAAACAGCAAAGAAAAAGCAAGTTTATGCGTGATATTACTTAAAGTGTAAATTAGAGGTAAACGTATTTATTTAAGTGCTTCTGTTAATTTAAGTGGAAGTAAAATCTAGTCCAACGTGGGAAGAATTAGCTAATTTATTTTACTATAAACGCAAGTCAAAGAATTTACTTAAATAATTATAGCTTATATTTTGTGCTATATTTTAACAGTCAAAATATTTTTTGTTGTTGTTGATGATAACATTTTTATTAGTTGATGTAGCACTGATTGCTGTATGTTGATTAGCTGAAAGATCTATCTTATACCCTACTAGCATGCGAATTACGTCAATTTTCTCGCATAAGACTACTAAAGTTTCAATCTTCTTTTCAGCCAATCAGCAGTTAACATTACTCTATTTGACATTTGTTTTCACAACAAATGTCAAATAGAGTAATGTCAAAATTTACTCGCGTAACGCATCCTAAGTGAATGATAAAAAAAAATTTGTATTATTAATAAATACCTATAGAAAGTAGATTGCTGAAAAATCCTGTGAGAAATAATAAATAAAACACTATAACAATGTTACAGATATAAAACATGTTCTTATGACAAAGCAAGATAAAGAGTAAAAAGTGTTCAAGGTTTATCAAATAATTTTTCAGAATTGATTGAATCAGTTTATCTCATCAATCTTATTAAAATTCATTTAAATACTTTTGTTTTTCATGATTTAACTTTAACGGGAAAATAATCAATTCCAAACATGACTGAATTCATTGATTTATTGATATAAGTAATTTATATCTAACGTTACGAGTGTGCTTGACCGTATAGCTAGCTTAATTAAAAATATACTACTTATCACTACCACGTTAAAGAATAAGGTATCTCTATTGAAAGTGTGACATATTTTGCCATTAACTTTACATCATAATTTATTAATTCCTTAATAAGTTGGAATACATAACGAAATAATTTAAATAAAAAAAACATTCAAATTAATATAATTGTGTATGTTGAAATAAAATAATTTTATTTTTTAAAAATAGATACACAAGAAATTATTTTGCAATGGTTGAAAATATGGAATGCTCATGCTCATAAAAGTTCAGTTGATTCTGCAAACTGTAAACTTAAAAAAATATTATGTTTTCCTCTGTTTGACTGTTTTTAAATAAATAAAAACATGTCAAATGTTTCAAGTACACACGTATTTATTAATAGTGATTTACTGGTTTTGTATAATTATTATAACAGTCAGTAGTACTACTACATTTTAAGAAGTCAATGAAATAGATTAAGTTATTTTTAAACAAAAAGTCACTAAGTATTTAAGGGGTTTCTCTTTTACGTTAAGTTAATTTAAGTAAATAAACTTTATTATTTTTTTATTTATGTGACAATGCTAGTCTTCATCATTTAAATTCACCAAAGAATATAAAATGTGCAATGTTCAATAATATAAGATATGGTAGGGGATTTTAAACACGAATAATAAATTGTACACAAGTTGAAAATGATACCTACTTTAATAGTTACCTATTAGGTATTTAAACCCTATATTTATATTTATCCACAAATAAATACATCCACATATCTTCATTTAATTTTGACTTTCAGTAATTCATTAATTTCGTAATATATGTAACATTGAACAACTATTAGCTAAGTTGGTAAAAACATTTAATTAATGTGGCTTTAATAATGAAATATCTTTTTAATTAAATCAATCATTCAAATTGCTCACAAAAAGGCTTAGGTGGTTTAATCATAAATTTAAAAGCGATTTTTCAGTTGTGTATCTAATATGTTTGTAACTGTGGTTTGACCAAAATTTAAAGACATTCCAAAAGAAAATCTCATTCCACTAGTCAACTTAAAAAAAATTAAGTCTAAAGTATTTTTTATGATTTGCCAGTGGCTCCTTTGTTTACTAAACTTGATTAAACATTTTAGTTCATTTTTTATTAAAAAAAAATACTTAATCAGTGTTAAACTGGTCATTGTTACCACAAAACCCGTATTAAAAATAATTTTAAACCAAATTAAACACTGTAAAAAAACCCAAGATTCACTGTATAAAGCTATAAAAATAATGAAAGTAATTTGCGCACAATGAACATAATATTAGTAAAACTCAAACTGTTATCACTTTTGTTTCCGACTGTATTCCGCGTGTGGCTCGGGTCACGGTAGATGTGAGAAATATTATTTTTGTGTATGTATAGTGCGCTTTCGGATGTACATAGTACGTGAATATGTAATGTAAGATTAAATGTACATTTTACAAGAGTTTCTCATGTTTTATTTTACATCCTTCAGAATGCATGTGTTTTCCCCATTTTAAGAAGCGTTGATTAGTAACATTTTTGTACGGCCAACAGCAACACTTGCAGTTCGATATTGGTTCTTATACGTAAAAACATAAAGGTGGCAAATTTCAAAGTATGTAGTCTGACTTTTTGTCTGTACTATAAATAAAATGCGCCAGACAATCACACTAATCACCTGCAGGCCTAGCATACGCAATATGTCAAATTTATCACATGAGACGACAAAAGTTTTAATACTGTTCATTGGCTAATAGCATACCGCATTCGTGTTTTAGCCAATCAGCAGCTGACGCACTGACTTCAATCGATTTTGGCGTTTGATAAGAGCGCGATAAAATTTAGTCGCGTTGAGTATGCTAGACCCACTGGTCTCAAACTAAGGTTTCCCCTTGTACTATGAGCACCAGACGACGGATACTAGCTGGGGGCGCCATCCCAGCACACCCAGACCCAAGTCAATTTAGAAAAGTTATTTTTCCCTAAAAAATAACTTTTCTAAATTGACTTGGGTCTGGGTGGGTAAATTGACCCGAACGGGTATTGAACCCGGGACCTTTCGCGCTTTGGTCGCCTACCTTAGCCACTGCGCCACCGAGGTCGTCAAAACATAAATTAACTACTGTGTAATAATATGAGAACTAAATAACCTTATGGCAACGTTGAATTCTCATTTCGTGTGTTTAAATTTTATAGCTTTTGGTGTGGACACAGTGGTGATAACTTCAAACTCATTTTTCAGAGGCTGAGTTTGATTCCCATGGGATTTTTTCATATTTAATGGGGAAAAATACTATATCCTACATGCCTCATGGCCCATAGAAAAAAGAAAAGTACTCGTAGCTTTCCTTTTTGATCCGACCTGGAATTAAATTGGAGTTCTCATGGATATTTTACCAATTCTTTCACCATTAAAAAAGCTACATGCACACTCAGTAATATGGGGTGTATTCATTTTTTTACATTACACTTCAAGATTGACCTCATCCCACCTGATTTTAAGTGGTAATGAGGTCCTAGCTTAAGGGCGACAAATACAGCATAATAAATCTGTACTGGATTTGTCGTCCTTACCTTGAAGGCTTGACCCCTGCTATTAATGTAGCCCCCTGCTATTAACCCCCAAGAGCTTTGGAAACCTTACTCACACGCAGTGACTTACAAGTGATTGTTATTTGGCTGCGGTCTTGTGTAAGGTGGGGGTAATTCACCAGTCGGGCTGTTCCAGTTCGTGCGATAAATCGCTATGCCCTACCTCTCTCCTCTTTGCTAGAAAAGACTAAGTCTAGGAGTACGGAGTCGAGGGTGGCCGCTCAGAATAAAATAAAATTAAAATATGGCTCCTGATCAATCTTTCTACCCATATTTTTTTTATATTTTTACAAAAAATCATTAGGTATTTTTCGAGTGAAAGAGATACCAACATACGTCTATAAATTTTTAAACTTTCGCGTTAAAAATAAGTTGAAATGTTACTTAATGTTGTAAGAAAACTTTAATCGCCAACTACTTCAATATTAAATAAATGTAGGCGTCTTTTTGTTCACGACCTCGTTTAAGAATAAGTTACTTATAAAACATAAGATGTCATATTTTTTTTTCAAGATGGTGTAAAGTTATTGTTCGGTCGACAGCAAGTCTAGGGAAATGTGCACGGCACGGTGCAAGGTCATAATGTACGATAGTCTAACTTGCTTTGAATTATACTTACATTGTTCTAGTCTTGACTCATTTTACGTGTCATTGCTTTTCATGGCTGCAGATAGCCTTATCATCTAAACCGAGCTTGCGGTGCAGATGAAAGCTCTCGCTCCTAGATTTTGTAGATCGTCGCGACATCTAACAGCAATAACTGAACTATTTACAATGGTAAAAAAAGCATGGCATCCAGTGTTGGAGTTGATACTTCATCGCGGCATCGGTAGATGGCGTTATTTGCAATATTTGACCTATCAGGCTCGAAGGACCATACATATTTGTAAGCCATTTTAGTGTATTCTATTGTCTTGCTTATATTCTCAACGAGACAGTAGGCCTGCTACCAAAAACGAGACAAACAAAGGAAAGGATTTGTTTTAGAAGGTTATTTATTAGAATGTTTGGGAATTACCTGCAAAACGTTGTGCTGTACTTTTTTAAAGCGCTTCATTCGCATTGGAAGCTGATTACGATTATGAGAATCAATTGATACTCGTCACCTAGGCCTAGCATGCGTCAAATTTATCGCATGAGACGACAAACGTTTAGATACTGTTGATTGGCTATAGCACATGGCACTCGTATATTCAGCCAATTAGCAGCTGACGCACTGACTTCAACCGATTTTGACGTTTGTTAAGAGCGCGATAAAATTTAGTCGCGTGACGCATGCTAGGCCTGATCGTCATTGGATTCGACATATTTATTTTTTCTGAGTAGGCCTTCAGGTTGTGTTAATGATGGATGTTACTCTTTCACACAAAAACTATTGCATGAATTTGGATGAAAGTTTCAGATCAGAGAACCCTAATTAACATAAACTACTTTTTGCTTCAAAACAACGTAACAAGCAGTGGATAATAGCTTTTTTCGGGTAGAGTTCCATCACGAGCCGTAGCCAATCTTTTCATGGTAGATACTACTCCTTAATTGGACCTCATCGCTTTTAATGATGCTACGGAAGTTGTATTATGTGCCCAAGCGCCCCGCCCCTTTTACCTACCCCCTTCAAAATAGGTATTGATGCATTGGTTGTCTTCCCATTCATTTCTCAATAATCTATTATTATTGCGTACTCAATGAAATCGATTTGAAAAAAACCTGATTTTGGTATCATTGTTTTATGTTACAACATAGCTACCACAGAACCAATTACTTTGAAATGATCACGAGAAAATATAAAAAAAAAATCCATATTATATACGGTCGAATTGACAACTTTCCTTCTCCGATCCTTATTCTTCGAAGTCGGTTAAAAACCAATTGCTTAATACATAGCAAATGTAATACTATAATTATGTGATGGTCAATAAATATATTTCCTTTCTTCCATTCTTGTCTTATGTGCTGTACCACTTTGCTTTTATAGCTTAGCCTGTACCATAGATTAAAAATCGTACCGATTTGCGCAACTTCATAAAGATTGTCAAATGAATTGTCATAGAATTACTTAGTTGAGAAAGCCAATTTCATCTCCAAACCTACCGCTATGTGGGGCGAGTTAATCCTTTGTATTAAGCTGCCTTGAGGAGGATCGGAGCGAAAACGACGGAGATTTATTGAGATTATCGACGGGGTATTAGTCGGTACCACTGACGGCTTGGAAGCCGCAATCGGTAAGGTATGGACAAAGGACACCAATCACAATTTGGAACTTGCACCACTCTTATGTCGAGCGTATAGGATCTAAAATCGAATTGCAATTGTTGCTATAGCACAGTTTGTAGGAATTAATGACGTTAATACGGCGTGTGTCCAGTTCAGACTCCACTGCACTTTGATACACTATATTATAATCAGTTTTAATATTTCGTTGCAGCAAAATATATTTTTTATTACATTTTAACTAACTAACGGACTATACAGAAACATTCATTTTAACCGAGTTATCATCCCAATTGAAATACAAATAATATAAATCAGCCAGACAATCACACCAATCACCTGGTCTCAAACTAAGGCTTCCCTTTTACTATGAGTACCAGACGACGGATACTAACGGGGGGCGTCATCCCAGTACACCCAGACCTAAGTCAATTTACAAAAGTTTTTTTTCCAAATTGACCTGACCGGGTATCGAACCCGGGACCTTTCGAGCTTTGGCCGCCTAATTTAGCCACTGCGCCAACAAGGTCGTCAATATCAAATACGTATTGGTATTTTAATTACAAGAATTCAAATACTGCCTGGATGCAGGCGTGATATAGACTACGCAATGTAGGCATACCATAACACTCGGATAAAAAAAAAACGTTCTGATTTCACAAATCTACGCTTAGCTTTTTATAATTAAAGCCGTGAACGCTGAAGATCTGCATTTAATTAAAAACTGCAACGGACTTGTAAGCTCGAGTGCAGCACCGTGCATACTAGCGACGTAAATTGAAAAAAAACTTTACCTAAACTCTGATTTTTAATAAGAAGTACATACTAAAGGGACATTGTTTTAAAGAAACAGAAAATGTTTCACTACTACACTGTACGTCTCAGTGCAAAACTAGTTATAAGTTCAGCTATATTTGTAATATAATATGAACGACAGAGTTTCTTACCGGGATCTTCTCTGTAAGTTATAGGTTCCGAACCGGAGGTAGCGTCATTTGCATTATATAGACGTTTCATAAATATTACTGGTGTAATTTACATGAATAAAATAATTTTGAATTTGAATTTGAATTTGTTTATGTCCCCTTGCGGTGGGAATATTTAAAGTTCGCTAGAGCGGCGTAAAGCAATAACAAAATAAAAAAAATCGATGAAGGGATATTGGTTATGATACCACTTAACGGGGAATTAAAAAATTTAATAGTGTTATACCGTTACCTGATCATAGTACAATTAGTTGTTTAATTGATGCAACTCGACTATCTTATTCATGATCTAACAGATGATTAATATCTGTCCTAATTTTATAAAACAAACTCTCCAGAGTTTTTTTGATCGCGCTCAAGAACTACTGGTTCGAATTTAAAAAAGATTTATGTGGGAAATTTAAGTGGCGCCCATCACAAAATGGCGTAATTTGAGAAGTATGGTCAACGTAACAGTTTGTATTTTAACCGAGAGGAAGTTGGGAGAAAGTAGAGAGTTTTTATTTTTTTTTTATTTTTGGTGGCGCTAGATGCTTTTAGAACGCTCTTGCTCTCAATCAAATTAAATCTCTCTGCGGAAATTCCCTTGTATCAATCAGACTGATGAATAAATGATTAAAAGTCGGAATTTACATACATAATGAAGGCTTAATTAGAAATAAAATACATTCGTCAGTTTAAGTGTTTGTATTGAAAAAATCCGATAGATGGCGTGACCTGAGCGGCAGGTTTCATCCATGGACTTAATATAATAATTACTAAGTCCATGGTTTCACCACATAATTTTGTATTTTTTGACATAAGATATAATGTCGATATGGCTGCCAAGGGGGACCAATCACGCAGAAGTTTGTCTTCGCGTTTGAGTCGAGTCATGTTGAGGATATTTATGTTGCAAAATCCTGCATTTCATACGTTTACCGGACATTTTAAAATAGGAATCTGATTAATGACAGTTCCAATATTAGAAAAACGAATCGTTCTAGTTACCGATAGTAATAAATTATACGAGGCGTAAGCTAAAAACGACCGACTAACGAATATGACAGCTGATATGGAAAGTAAATTCGAATTAAAAAAATTGAATTAACGACTCGTAGAAAAACGGATAGTCATTTTTTACACATAACGAATCGTAAAATATATTAAACTTGATAATAATTCACGTTCATGTAGGTATATTAACATCAATCTAATAAAAACTAAATGTAAAGCTACCTTCGGTTCGGAACGGGTAACTTCGAGACGATACCGGCAACAAGTTCATTAGTTTTCATTACAAAGGAAGCTGAACCTATTACCAACGAATAATGAACTCATTACGAACAAAACCTGTGATCAAAGTTATAGTTTACATATGAATACATAAACCGTTACATACAATTTATGGCACTTTTAATAAATAAATAAATATTGGACAACATCACATAAATTGCTCTGATTCGTGGTAAGTAGCTAGAGCACTTGTGTTACAGAATTCAGAAACAACGACGGTACCATAACACTCAGACCTAAATCAATACAGAAAAGTTGGTTTCCCATACTGACCCGACCGGGGATCAAACCCGGGACCTCAGAGATGGCGCGACGCCAAAGTCCGGCCCGCTCGCCTCACGGCTACAGAGGAGGTTAATCTTGTAACAAAATCCTAAAATCTGTAATTAACGTTTCAAAAACCCATCTAACATCATATTTACGTATGCTTTTATCACGCAATAACTCCCAAGCCTTTGTTTCCAGTATAAAAATAATTTTACTATCACTAAACTAACATCATCTAAACGCCAGAAGATTATTGCCCATTAACATAACCTACGATGGCGTACTAATTAACAACATAGATTAACTACCTGCGCAGAAGATACACACAGTAATTGAGTTACTGCCTTACTGCGTCTTGGTCCTCAGAAGCGCGATAATTACACAGCGGCTTTTACACAAGGCCCGAAATGTCTGTTAGAAAAAAAAATAAAGAGTAGCCCCAGGCCCTATTCAGGCCTTTCACTTCCTGAAGACAAAAGGCTTTTAAAAAACTCTTTAGAGTAGTGAAAAATATACGAAAGGTCACTAGAGCTTAAAGGTGTTGGAGAGAGATGGCGTGCTGCTGCGAGGCGGGGGCGCGAGCGAGAGGGACTTATGAAAATCAATTTATTAGGCGGTGACGTCACGGGACGCGCACGCGTGGTGCGGCGTTTCCCGGGAGGGGGTTGCTGGCGTGTGGAGAATTTACCCGGTTTGTGGGTAGTTTGTGCGGTTGTTAAACACAGATTGGATATTAAATTAAGTACTGTATTATTTGGATAACTTATCAAAGTCTTCTTTAAATCACTGGATGTGGACGGGTTACGTTGATATAATGTCTTCATGAAGGGAATTCTTATGACGTCAGCATTTGGTTAAAAATTTGGCGATGAAACGGTTGAGGTAGTATACAAATAAAAGACAAGTTGTGATTACAAAGAAACTTGTTGTAACTATTTTATTTCAGGTAGCCAGCTCGAAATCAGTGCAATCGAATATTTGAATAAAAAATCATAATCAATTCATTAGTTAATGTAGGTTACAAGTAACACTTATGCATTATCAAAATGAATATGAGAGGTAGGCTCTCTTATATAATATCTTAATCTTGTATAATTTTGGTTACATTATTACATAGCGATTTATCGCACGAACTGGAGCAGCCTGACTGGTGAAATACCTCCACCTTACAGAAGACCGCAGCCAAATAACAATCACTTCGGTGTTGTTGTGGTTCTGCGTGTGAGTTAGGTTTCCAGAGCTCCTGGGGGGTGCTACATTAGTAGCAGGGGTCAAGCCTTCAAGGTAAGGACAAGTCCAGTAACAGATTTATTATGCTGTACTTGTCGCTCTTAAGCTGGGACCTCATTACCACTTAACATCAGGTGGGATGAGGTCAATCTTGAAGTGTAATATAAAAAAAAATACAGCAAAAACAGCCGGTTTGGAAACTAATCCTACAATACAAAATAAACAAATTATAGTTTAAACTAATATTTTGTGTTTTGACTATATTTTTTAACCGTCACCTCTTGGCGTACGGGTCACGGTACACGTTTAATAATTCAATCAATACCATCTAACTTTAATGTAAGTTAAAAGTTAGAAGTTAGATACAGTCAAAAACATCTCAGTCTACACACTACGTACTTTTCACCGACTTTATGTCGTGAGCATAAGAACTAATATTGAACTGCAAGTGTTTATCATGATGTGCTGTCGTCCGTTTCAAGTTATTTGATGTATTGACTGACTCAAAGGAACACCGGTTGGCGCTCTTGGCTGCTGAACATGGGGTAACGGGTTCGATTTCCACAACATTATTCATGTAATAAATATTAGGGTTTAATATTTATTTATTATTTTATGATTTATATTGGCCCTTAGATTGACATTTATGTAATTGAAACAAATTTGTTTCTTACTTTTTGAGAATGAACGAAACCTTTTAGTTTTTATTGATCAAGACCAAAAAAGTTTGACTAAAATGTTTTATTAAAAACAATATTTTGAATAAATGAAAAGGTTAACTTTAAGTTTTATTTTGAGTTTTATTACAATCTTTTATGATTTTTTTATTTAGTTTAAACTGATTTATATTTTTCATATTGTTGTAGATCACCGGTTTTATTGCGCCAATTGGTAAAAAAAACCGGAAATCGAAGCAGAAAAATATTGTACGCCAGACAATAGAAGGCAGGTTGTAGTACACTTTTAATTTATTTGAGACTTTTAATGTCACCTACAACCGAACACAATAATTGTTTTGATTGATTGCAAAAACAGTGCACAAAATCCGCTGCACCATCGCCACCCACCGCGGGTAAATTCCCCCTAATTCCTTGCAACACCGCCGTCTGGGCGCCAGAAATAAGCGCACGCGAGCCAGTACGTGCGGCGTCGGCGTCGCGACTACCCGCCATGGCGTCGGTCGCCGCCTGGCTGCCGTTCGCGCGCGCCGCCGCCATCGGGTGGGTCCCCATCGCCACCCACCCGCTGCCCCCCCCTCCGGTCCCCAAAGACCGTCGCCGCGCCGAAGACGAGAAACTCCTCATCAACGTCTCCGGCCGCCGCTTCGAAACCTGGCGGAACACCCTTGAAAAATACCCCGACTCGCTCCTCGGATCCACGGAACGCGAGTTCTTCTACGACGAAGACAGCCGTGAATACTTTTTTGACAGAGACCCTGATATCTTTAGGCATATACTCAATTACTACAGGACTGGGAAGCTGCATTACCCGAAACACGAGTGCTTGACTGGCTACGACGAGGAGCTCGCGTTCTTCGGGATCCTACCCGACGTGATAGGAGACTGTTGCTATGAGGACTATAGGGATCGAAAGAGGGAAAACGCCGAAAGGCTCATGGATGATAAGCTTAGCGAGGCAGGCGATCAGAGCCTGCCCCAGTTGACAGATCTACGGCAGAAGATGTGGAGGGCGTTCGAGAACCCTCACACGTCGACAGCCGCCTTAGTATTTTATTATGTGACTGGATTTTTCATTGCCGTCTCCGTGATGGCCAACGTTGTGGAGACGGTGCCGTGCGGGCACAGGCCTGGTAGGGCGGGCACTCTCCCGTGCGGTGAGCGGTACAAAATTGTGTTTTTCTGCCTCGACACGGCTTGTGTGATGATTTTCACGGCAGAGTACCTGCTGCGGTTGTTCGCGGCACCAGACCGCTGCAAATTCGTGCGGTCTGTCATGTCGATCATCGACGTGGTCGCCATCCTCCCGTATTACATCGGATTGGGGATCACCGACAACGATGACGTGTCGGGCGCGTTTGTCACTCTCCGCGTCTTCAGAGTGTTCCGTATCTTCAAGTTCTCGCGGCACTCACAGGGTCTAAGAATCCTCGGGTACACGCTGAAGTCTTGCGCCAGCGAGTTGGGCTTTCTGGTCTTCTCTCTGGCGATGGCCATCATCATATTCGCGACTGTTATGTTCTACGCTGAGAAGAACGAGCAAGACACAAACTTCACGTCCATTCCTGCTGCCTTCTGGTACACAATCGTCACGATGACTACGCTTGGGTAAGTTGTTTTTCTTTACTAATAGCCGTAAGTCTTAATCTAATTCTTATACCTCTCAAGATTTTCATACTATAGGTACATTTAACATGCAATTTAACAGAAAATACAAAACATTACAGGAACTTAATTAAGGCTCATAGTACAAATGACAAAATCTTTGATTTGAATTCCAAATCTATTAAATCATGGAGTTTATGGAACTACAAATTAGTGCAAACATGACATCTATGAGATCTTTGAGAAACACATTTGACAATCTAGGTACATCCGATATAATTTAGCTTTAAATTTTACAGAATCGATAAAATGAACTTAATTACGAATAACATAAACGTCCATACAGTTTCTAATGTAAAATGTTGCAATTTACACTTAAATGGCAAAGCTCGCCCACCTGTCGACGCCATTAAAAATTGACGCGGGAAAATAAGTGTCATGGCGGCGGTGATTTCCCCCCATAAAAGGTTTAAGGTCTGAAATATTGATGTCCGTGTGCTGTTTTAATTTCGTTTTCATTTGTGTAATGGGTCCATGTAAACCAGTAGCCATTTTGCGCAAATTGCCTTGCGTCCGAAACTCGTCAGAGTTATAATGGTTTATACTCAGTCTATTGTTACGGAAATGGGAGGTCGCGAGTTGCAAACTGGTTTCTGTTTTCATTCGTTCTTTTTAGTGCAATATCGTTTGTGTAAATTTAAATGGCATCGTAATAGAGTGAAAAAAAAGAACGGTCTTCGTTGGACAAAATTTTGAGAAAACATTATAGACTCTAATGAAAAAAATATAGGAGAGAGGTAGGGCATAGCGATTTATCGTTCGAACTGGAGCAGCCCAACTGGTGAAATATCTCCACCTTACAGAAGACCGCAGCCAAATAACAATCACTTCTGTGTTCTTGTGTTCCTGCGTGTGAGTAAGGTTTCCAGAGCTCCTGGGGGGTGCTACATTAGTAGCAGGGGTCAAGCCTTCAAGTTAAGGGCGACAAATTCAGTAACAGATTTGTGATGCTGTACTTGTTACCTTAAGCTAGGACCTCATTACCACTTAACATCAGGTGGAATGAGGTCAATCTTGAAGTTCAATATAAAAAAATATTATCTACAACAAGCAATGTAACATTTTTTTATCGTTTAAATTAAAAGACACCTGAATTTGATTTAAAGGTGTTTGCTACAGAAGGCATTTTATTACATCTTTCCTTCGTATAATCAAAACGACGTTTAATGACTGTAGCAAACATCTTAAAAACAAATCCACGTGCTCGTTCGACAAAAACATTTAAACTTTAAGACTTTCGCGTTCCATTTTAAACATTAAGAATCTGAGGGTGGATGAAGATTTGCAAGCTCCCCCGAACAGACGAAGGTGAGCAAGACCAGTCAGCTCGTGACCACCGTTGGTGCAACCTAACCGGAATGTCGGGCAGTAAGTAGTTCGTATTAACTACTCAATAAAAATGGTGTCGCGTTTTGACCCGTTAATTTATTTTAAATGTTTTAAAACATTTAAATCAAGACAACATTGAAAGTATGTTGTTAATTTTGATATTCAAATACCTTAATATTTTTCTTTGATATAGTTTAGGATTTATTGATGATTCGTCATTTAAAACAGAAGGCGAAAGTAAATATCGTAACGATTGATTTTTCATTAAGTGCTAGGGACCACCGAGTCGTTAAATTGTAAGAGTTAAGTTAACGACTACATTGAACTTGACAACAATGCTTTTGTGAACGAGCCCCACCTTTGAGTAGTGGTACAATACATAGACGGCTTTTTAAACGCCTGACCATCTTGAATTTGAGCACAAATATTAGAATGATTGTGGAGTTCGGTAAGGTATTTTTTTATATATTGCACTTCAAGATTGACCTTATCCCACCTGATGTTATGTGGTAATGAGGTTCTAGCTTAAGGGTGACAAGTACAGCATAATAAATCTGTTACTGGACTTGTCGCCCTTACCTTGAAGGCTTGACCCCTGCCACTAATGTAGCACCCCCCAGGAGCTCTGGAAACCTTACTCACACGCAGGAACACAACAACACAGAAGTGATTGTTATTTGGCTGCGGTCTTCTGTAAGGTGGAGGTATTTCAGCAGTCAGGCTGCTCCAGTTCTAGCGATAAATCGCTATGCCCTACCTCTCTATTATGACTTGAAAAAGTTATATTTTTCGTAATGAACCAGTCTTATTTGACCCTGTCACGGTTGGGATGCAATGGCTCGATGCTCGAAGTGGCTTCGAACTAAGCATTATTGCACTCTGAAGTACATGGGGAGATTCCAGGTAATCAGCAATGGAACTCCTTGAAAATGGTATAAAGATGGAGTGATTATAGAGATAAAATGAAAAGTAAAATGACACTGGGGTTGTAGCGCTGTGTAACGAGTCCTTATATTCCCTTCAATATGGTTATTTCAGTGGATGGCTGACATATGTGTCAAACGTCATGCTAGTGAACAGGTGCCACTTTTGGTGACATGTCTGCTTCAGCTTATCTCTCGAAAATAAACACTTACTTTAGTACTTAATTGTTTTATCAATCATCAAAATAAAACTACTATGACTTGGTCCAAAGTGGTCTACACATAGCAATAGTAAGATAGTGCTACAGTAACAATCTACTGAGTTTCTTTCTTATCGGTATATTATTGGTATATATAGGTTCCGAAACAGGCAATAGAATCCCTTTGCATTGTATTCATTGACGATTCAAAAATGTAATATGCAATATAAAAATAGTAAGTATCAATTTCAAACAACGCAAACAAATCTTATAGAATCGATTTTATTAATTTTATAGTACTTTACGCCGTACTAGCGAACTTTAAATATTAGAAACAGAAAAAATTTATCACCCCTTGCGGTGCGGGAATTGAACCCACGACCTTCACGTATCGCACATGCTGCTCTTACCAACCGATAAGTATGTAGATCTAAACATATTTGGCAGAGGGCACTGACCGAAAGGCTAACGGTTGATACAGCAGAAAAATTTCATCGCCTACAATAACTTGCGGTTAGCTCAGTTGGTAAGAGCAGCACGCGCGATACGTGAAGGTCGTGGGTTCAATTCCCGCACCGCAAGGGGAGATAAAATTTTTCTGTTTCTAATAAATCTTATAGAATATTAAAATTCAAGTTACTCCTACCATACATTAAATGGCTAAAACATACTTTGATTAAATTATTTCTATGTCACAATTGTCTTGAACTTCCAACAATACATGCAAAGTTCAATTATGCCTCGTCAAAGAACGCACTTGAATATTGATTTCCAATCTTTGTCATATAAAGTGCCACACAAGCATGTACAGAATGTTAGCCTATACATTTTAGAAATTGTATCGCACTTATGTCACGGGCACAAGATCTAAAATCGAATAGCAACTGTACCTTGATGTGTGGTTCACTGTACTCTACATATACACAGTTCAGTGGCAAAAGTCTCCGATAAGATACAAAAGCAACATTAAACTTTAATATTGAATGTCAAAGCGAGCTTAATGTACTGGTGACGTCACGTCCTGTGAGCTCCAAGCTGTTCCGAGTTGAGGCGACTTCCGGCGCTCGTGAAAATTTGATTGGCAGATGAGATTGCCTATTCTGGTTGTGATGCAAATGGATTGGTTTCGGATCTACGTTTGATTATGGAGGGGGTGACGTATACATTAATCCCTACTAATATTATAAATGCGAAAGTAACTCTGTCTGTCTGTCTGTCTATTCGTGTGTATTCTGTGTATTCGTTGAACCTTAAGAACGGTTAAGGCTACTTTTTGTTTCGGATATTAGGGAAGATAGGGGTAAAACCGACCATGAAAGGATGTAGTCCACGCTAACGGAGTCGCGAGCAGAGCTAGTCCTTTATACCTTTCTTCGTCGCCCAGAGGCGAGCAGGCCAGACTTTGGCGACGCGCTATCTCTGAGTTCCTGGGTTCTATCCCCGGTCAGGTCAATATGGAAAACGAACTTTTTTACTGTCTCCGGTCTTGGTAATGTGGTACCGTCGTTGTTTTTGATTTCTGTAACACAAGTGCTTTAGCCACTTACCAAAGAATCAGAGCAATGTATGTGATGTTGTCTAGTAATATTTCTCCCATTGAAACGTTATAATTGTACTTGTATTGACGTAATCAATACAATGGCTAGGCTAGTTAGGTAAATTACACTTATGTGGGACTGAATAATAGAAATGATAGAAGTAATGAATATGGGTCGTAATGACTCAGAGGGAACAGGTTTAATACGACTTTTCTTTTTTTTATTCTCTAAAGAAAGGCTCAATCGCCCATGCGATTATGTCGCCCAAATAATAAGACTTGAGAATCAATAATATCTTTGTTCACATTTACAGTAAGGCGTGCTTCCAAAAAAGAAAAGTACGAATGGTTTTCTTTTGATGATTCATCAAAAAATCGGTTGTAAAACTTAGCTTTTGATTTGATTAATCGAGCATTAAAAAAATACTAACCTTACCTTAATAATAGGTTGGCCACAAACTTGATAAGTAAGCCACTTAAGCGACTTGTGGCTTAGTCAGTATTTCTCTAGCCCAAATTTATAAAAAGGTGCCTGTGAAATTATTTATCTTGTTAAATTCATATTTTTACGCTTTATTCGCAATAATTGCTATTCGTCATCGAATCCAATATATTTCGTAGTAGGACTCCATTTGCGTATTAAAACCGGTACCGGCTAAACAAGGCATCAAACAATACTAAGCCTTCTTTCTCTCTCGTGTGTCGCAGTGTGGCATTACGTGAAAAATTATTAATTTTTTAACTCATCTTGGTTACATGAGGTTTAGTTTTATATTAGGGTATATGACACTTCAGGAAGAAATCACATACAATGACGGTACTACAACACCCAGGCCTGAAACTATACCACACCGACGTGTTCGGCAATATGAGTGAAGAATGAGGGAGGGTGTTCGCATACGAAATGTGCCAGCTACCTCTCAAAAGTAATACGTTTTATTCACTTATCAAAACCAAACTATATGACTTGGTCCAAAGTGGTTTACGCATAGCCACAGGCATAGCTATAAGTTACTACTCTACTGCAACTGTAACGAATCTCCTGATTTTCTTACCGGTGTCTTCTCGGTTGATATAAGTTCCGAACCGGAAGTAGAATCACTTTGTATTGTATTCAATGACGATTCAAAAAAGTTACATGTAACCTACTTGAATAAAGAAATGAGTTGAGAGTTTGAGTTTGAATTCGTTTACCTATACATAACGTGTACACATAGCCAAATTTTAGTAAAAAATATAATTTACAACATAGTTACTCAACTCATATCTAAACCACGAAAGAACTAATACAAATACAAGAAAATTGCCTTATTTTATTAAAAAAATTCAATCTACAACTAAAAATAATAATTCTCTATCAAAACTTCATTCATCTTTCACCGCGACGTCATATTTACGTTATTTTTAAAGAGTTTTAGTTAGAATCACTTTGCATTATATTCAATGACGATTCGAAATTGTTATTTTATGCAACCAACTTGAGTAAAGAAATATTTAATTAATTTAAAAATCCACCAGATGGCGACACGTAGGCGTTGGGTCCAACTGCTACGTGATTGGTTATTGTTTACATGACATTGACGCACATGTCACTATGACATTTAAATCACCTATCAGTTAACAGTTGGACCCCACGTCTACGTGTCGCCATCTAGTGGATTTTTCAAGCGAGTACACCTTCATTAGTAGAAAATTTGGAAGAAACCGGGATGGTACGTGTGCCAAGTGCGGCAGGCCGTCAGTACTTTTTATTATTTTTCTAAGACACAAGATTGACCTCATCCCACCTGATGTTAAGTTATTTATTTTTTGCCCTTACCTCTGCTACTAACGTAGCACCCCCCCAGGAGCTCTGGAAACCTTAGTCACATGCAGGAACACAACAACACCGAAGTGATTATTATTTGGCTGCGGTCTTCTGTAAAGTTGAGGTATTTCACCAGTCGCTATGACGTACCTCTCTCAAATTATAACAGAAAATAAGTTTTGTTTGGGTAACTTCGTTTCTTCTCGGTCCGTATGAAATATTAACGCAGTGGCGAAACTTTCGAAGCTAAGTTCGGCTTGTTTTGTAACTATTTCGTGTTAATTTTGTACGAAGTGGGTCTTGAAGAAGTTCGAACGTGGCCATTGTTTTATGGTTTCTTGGCCTTGAAGAATATTAGGTTGGATTCGGGAATTATTATTTTAAAATCTGTTCCATGGCTTAGAGAGAAAAGCGAAACGGGTCTTTTTATATTACACTTCAAGATTGACCTCATCCCACTTGATGTTTATATAATGTGTAATGTAAAAAAGATGTGGTAATGTGGTCATAGCTCAAGGGCGACAAGTACAGGATAATAAATCTGTTACTGGACTTGTTACCCTTACCTTGAAGGCTTGTCCCCTGCTTCTAATGAAGCACCCCCAGGAGCTCTGTAAACCTTACTCACACGCAGGAACAAAACAACACCGAAGTGATTGTTATATGGCTGCGGTCTTTCAGAGTTATAGTTTATAGAAAATGAGAAAGATGACTAAATTTCAGTCTGGTCCAATTGTTGGCCACTGCATAATAGCGTATTTTGATATAATTTGTTTTTAACTATTTAAATATAAATAATGACATAAAAACATAGTTACTCGTGACTGAATTGTCCCGATAAAAAACGGTGAAAGTAATTAAAATCTGCAAATTATGCAACATTTGTTTGTGGTACCCGACTGAGAGTGATTGCACATAAATACGTTTAAGTGTATTCCCTTTATTTTTACTCTCAATATACAAGCACAGTGTATGCACGAATTATTTTGATTATTTATTAAGATCATTTACAGCACAAAATGAACAAATTTGAAGGATTTTTAGATATGTAATTATTGCCATAGTTTTAACGCTGCCGAGATCCGTATTGAAATGTGACGTCAGCTTACACTACCCCATACGGAAGTTGTATGGACAACTTCCGTACAAAAGTCTGTATTTGTGAGCGTGGACTTATTTGCTTTAACTTATAAAACGAAAAAAGGGATAGACAGACAGATAGATATATTTTATTGCACAAAATTTTACAGGAATTGCTTTAACAGACAAAATGATATCTACATATATTATATACCTTAATATTAGTTAGTTATATTACCTTAGAATCTCTTCTTAAAGTAGAGGAAATAGTAGATTACGAGAAATGGTTTTTGGGTTTTTCTTAATATAGCAGATAAAATATTTTTTATTTAAATACTCTTTTCTAAGAACCAAAACCAAAAATATCATCCTAGTCTAATGAAACAAAAAGCTCTACTGAGATTTTCAAATAACTAAAAATAAGCCTAGAAAGCTTCAAATTTCATGTTTCCACCGCAGTTTCTAGGCAGCTTGTTATTACTAAGGTCGGCTAAGCTCCTCTAATTACAGGTTAAGTTGATTACATGAGCAGAAGTCGAGTAACCTAGGCACTCGAGCTGGAACTAAGTTATGTGTCGTTGAGCCGTGCTTGCCATGCTATGCTTGTAATACCTACTTAAGTTTAGAATGCATTTGTTACTTAGGTAATGAGGAAATTAAACCTTCTAATGCGTACTAATATTATAAATGTAAAAGTAACTTTTTCTTTATGTATTCACTTGTTTTCTATTATATTCTTGTATATATTTCATTTTGTTTTATTATTATATTAATTTACCATGTACCTTTGTATGAATATTCTATTCTGGTGTTTAATTTGTTGCTATTTATTATAATTATTTTTGTTGTAATCCATACTCACATTTTTACTGTTACCGCACCCATAAACGAACTATCTGCATGACCCAACGGTTGACTGGTAGATAATGCTTCTAACATTAAGTCCGCCTTTTGTACTTTTTATTTTGTGCAATAAAGTTTTTTAAATAAAAAAAAATAACTTTGTTTATCTGTTTCTTTGTCTGTCAGGCTTTCACGCCTAAATCACAGAACCGATTTTCATGAAATTTGGTTTAGATACTACCTTTAGAACCGATATAAAGTACTTGTTACTCAGGGTTATTGTAGCTCTCCAATGGTGAAAGATTTTTTGAAATCGGCACTGTTGTTTTATAGTTTATTTATTACAAACATACAAAAATACAAATCTTTCGTCTTTATATTCAATTTTTTTTACTTCGTATTTTATAAAAGCAGTTTTGAATCAAATACTATTTTAAATATCGCGGACAACATGACATACATTGTTCCGATTCTGTGGTCAGTAGCTTAAGCACTTGTGTTACAGAAATCAGAAAAAACGACGGTACCACAACACCCAGACCCGAGACAATAGAGAAAAGTTCGTTTCCTATATTGACCCGACCGGGGATCGGGCCCGGGACCTCAGAAACGGAGCGACGCCAAAGTCAGGCTCGCCTCTCGGCAACGGAGGTCGTCATATATTTTATAAAAATATTATATTTATTCGTGTATTTTTATGTATATTTAATATTTACCGTTATGGCTTGTTATGTATAATGCTTAGTTGTTATTTTATTTGTTTATTATGTTTTTTTTAGATCACTTATGCATTTTTTCGCTATTACCTACTGCACCCATAAACAAGTTATCTGCATGCCACACTTTTTTTGAGACGGTTGACTGGTAGAGAATGTGGAGCCATTACCATTAAGTCCATCTGTTGTACTGTTGTGTGGAATATAGTTTTTTATAAATGTTTTGTGATGATAAAGATTTCTATTGAATTTTATACCGCAGCAAAGATTTGTAGGAAAACAAATAATTTCCCTTAAACGTTCTTGGCACTTCTCGGCACTTCCGCCGAATTCTCCGCATTTAAAGACAATAAATCCGGTTATTGTCAAGTTTATTACATTTTTCGATTCAATATTGCGAGTAACGGAAGTTGGATTGTCAGTCCGACTGCAAACATGGCCACGTACAGTCGGGTGCACTTATATGTATACAAAATCTTCTACCTACTTAAATAAAATAAATAAATGCGCCAGATTATCACACCAATCACCGTGTACTATGAGTACTAGACGACGCATACTAACTGAGGGCATCATCCCAGCACACCCAGACTCAAGTCAACTTAGAAAAGTTCGTTTTTCCAAATTGACCCAACCGGAAATCCAACCCGGGACCTTTTGCGCTTTGGTCACCTACCTTAGCCACTGCGCCACCGAGGTCGTCATACTCCCTGACATACATATTTGTGGAATACTCTTATGACAGGCGTCAAAGTGACCGATATCTGGGTCAATGCCTGCCCCAGCGTCACAGTATCAAGGTTCGATGCCTGCCCGTTTATTTTCATTGCAATTTCGTAATATTGTTTGTCAACTTTCATAAAGATATGCGAGGTTTTTATAACCCCATAATTTAGTTTTACGATTGCCTATTTTAATATGAGTACTACATGTAAGTGCCAAACGTAAATTTGTATTTTATTATTTGAAGAGACTCAGATTGGTACCTATGTTATAAATTGTTATTAAAGTGTTTTTTTTGTTGACTGGTACAGAATGCCAATTGGCAATTAAGAGAGTTAGGGCATAGCGGTTTATCGCTCGAACTGGAGTAGCCCGCCTGGTGAAATACCTCCACCTTACAGAAGACCGCAGCGAAATAACAATCCCTTCGGTGTTGTTGTGTTCCTGCGTGTGAGTAAGGTTTCCAGAGTTCCTGGGGGGTGCTACATTAGAAGCAGAGGTCAAGCCTTCAAGATAAGGGTGACAAGTCCAGTAATAACTTTATTGTGCTGTACTTGCTAGGACCTCATTACCACTTAACATCAGGTGGGATGAGGTCAATCTGGAAGTGCAATATAAAAAAAAATAACAAATTGGCATTAAGTCCGCCTTTTGTGCTTTTAATATGTGCCAGCAAGTTGAAACAATCAATAATAAAACTGAGTATAATCAAAATGATTTAAAGTTACTTACAATAACTTGTGGTTAGCTCAGTTTGAAGAGCAGCACGTGGGATGCATGAAGGTCGTGGGTTCGGAACCCACACAACAAGAAGTGAAGGAATTTTTCTGTTTATTTAAAGTTCGTTGGTACGGCGTGAAGCATGCTCTACTACGTAAATTATTTTTAAAGACCTGCCTGTAATTACAATTATGATCCCCTTTGTTTCCACTGAAGAACAATGGAAACAAAAATATCCAGTCTTTAATTTTAACAACGATCTTGAATTCATTATGTTAGCCATAAAATATTAAAGCTTTCTTTCATCACGTTTTATATGTAATACGTGTGTTATCTTCCACATGCGTCGCAGTCTTAAAGGCTATAAAATTACTGACGCCTCGATACGTGTATTAGTCACAAAGTTTTTGAATTGATGAAATTTTAATATGATGAAATTTCAATGTATTTAATGAATCGCCTTTATTTTTTGGTCAGGTGAAAAATGAGAAAATACGCGTTATGTGAAGGTAATTAAAACACGTTTAAGTCATCTTTGGATACCATGCAAAGTGATTCTACATACGGTTCGAAACCTATAATTACCGAGAAGACACCGGTAAGAAACTCAGCAGATTAGTTACAGTAGCAGTATTTAACTTATTGGTATGTGTAGACCACTTTGGACAAGTCATATAGTTTTGTTTGATGAGCGATGGAACAATTAAGTACTCAAGTAAGTATTTATTTATGACAGTAGGTAAGCTGAAGCAGACCAGTCCCCGGTGGTGGCACCTGTTCACAAGCATCATACGTCATGCTTGTGAACAGGTGCCACCACCGGGGACTGCCAGCCAGAGCTTCACTTAACCATATTGAAGGAAATTATTTAAATTTAAAATTTCCATAATTATGTATATTCCAAGTAAATCAAATAGAAATAATTTAAAAATAATATTTATTAATGAATTTTCGGTCAATTCAAGTAAATGATAATTAAATGCAGGAAAAAAAGGTCAAAATAAATAAATTTCATAGTCAAATAAAGAGTGGCAGTAGAAATACTTAGCAGAAGAACACACACAAAATAAATATATAAATTTATATATAGGTACGGTCGAATTGAGAACTTTCTCCTTTTTGAAGTCGCTCATAAATAATTAACAACAATCATAATTATGTATTGGAAACAAATATAAATCTGTCGGACGCTCGTGGGGTTCATAAATCGAGCATGCTGAAATCTTTACACCACTATTAGCTCATTTAGTTATAAATGGGCGATCAATTTGGTTTATCATCCGATTAGTGATGTTAATATCCGTTAGTGTTTAGAATTATGGCCACCTGTGTATCCCACGCTCGCAACATTCTTATCCCATGACCCAGAGGTTATCAACACACCTATAGACAAAACTTTAAATCGCATTCGAATAAGAAGACAATGTTTTATTTCTTTCTTAAGCGACCGCCAAGAGAACCCATTTAGTGAGTTAGCACTGCACTTTTTTTTTTTTTTTTTTTTCGGGGGGAAATTCTTTGACGATTCCTACCGCCATCTGAGGGAAGATGACGGCGTGTGTGGGACTCCTCTACTTCGCGAAAGGCAGAGACTACCCACTAAAACGCCCCGGTTGGACTTCATCGCCTTTTAATGATGGTGCTGTGGGAAGCCAGAACTACCACAACACGAGTTAGCACTGACCTAATCTCAACCGTCTGGGGAGTTTAAAATACATTGCTGATCGGAGAAAGTAATTTTACTCTTTTTTACTCTTATTTGCTATCACTTAATTGCACAAAAAAAGTACAACAGGTGAACTTAATGCTATGGGCATTATTTATCACTATAACTAAGCACAGGAGACTATCAGTTAAATAAAGGTGAGACTTAATCATTTCGATTTGGGAGCAAGATCTTACCTCTACTTACAGGCCTAGCATGCGCCTTGCAACTAAATTGTATCGCACTCTTAACGAACGTCAAAATCGATTGAAGTCGGTGCGTCAGCTGCTGATTGGCTGAAAGTACGAGTGCGATGAGCTATTAGCCAATCAACAGAATCGAAACTTTTGTCGTATCATATGATAAATTTGACGTATTGCGCATGCTACTAGGCTTAGAGTCCATAGTTTTTGATACAGGTGGTGACTCAGCTTCGCAGTTAATAACTTGTTTTTTTTTACTTTAACATTAATTTATTGAATTTGCATAACCAATAAATGTTGTGATTACATTTCGCATTGATTCTTTGCTCTTATTGGTTGTAAAATGATACTGTAAAGCCTATTACTCCATAAATGGACTGTCAAGCCCAAAAAGATATTTACAATTCGGACTAGTAATTTCTGTTAAGGCCCAATACGAAGAGAATTAGCAAAACTTCATGTATTTCTATTCACTACAACTGAGACCTCAAGTAATTCTAAGCATTAAATCACTTTTTGTACGTTTATTCATATAATTTACAAGGTCGCCGCCTTCTTGAAATTGTAAAATCAATAAGTATATAAATTTTTTTTACTATACAATGTTAGGATTGTGATTCCAAAAGTTACCGACTTCTTCATTTTCTAATATGCCAATTTGAAGTTATTAGCTCCTAAGATAGATCGACTAATAGATGGAGTTATGCCCTGTTACATCTGTGATATTTCGTAAAAACTGTTCGAAAGATTTTTTTTACTTTTTTTTAGTAGCACACTATTTTGGCTCCTCCTAGTCTGATGGTAAGCAAGAAAGGAACCCAAATCGCGATAACAACGGATATGTTACCATTCCAGCAAGATGTATCTTCACGCTCCTTTTAAAGGGATACATGTTAAAGGAAATCTTTTATTAAATCTATACGCTTATGGAATTCTTTACCTTTATCTATCAGATTATCTGAGACTCTTCCCATTTTCAAAGCCAGGGTTAAATCGTACTTCCTCTCACTTGATTAATGTTAATTTTGTCCTCTATCCATAATTTTAGCTGGGCATGTTGGTTGTTAGTAAGTTTCATACACTTATCCATATTAACTTATTATTATTATTATATTTTTTTTTTTGAGTCAAAATACTTTACTTAATTTTATATTTGATAAGCATGTTTATTTGTATATATATATTATGTTATATATCTATGAGTTTATGTATGTTTATCATGCTATACTATGAATATAATTCAAGAAATAAAACTTTATTAATGTTGCACGGCCGTACCCATTTCTCGCCATCTACTATTTCCTCTACCTTAAGGTTGTCTGGAAGAGAACGCTTTCTAGCGATAAGACCGCCTGAATTGTACTATAATCAATCTGTAAAACCTATTTCTGTAAAGTTTTGTGCAATAAAGTATATCTATCTATCTATCTATCTATCTATCTATCTATTATGAAATTTGTAAAATGAATTCACTTTACGCTAAATTTTAACGCAATGTTTTTTGTATTATGTAAATTTATCTGACAAATCTATATGTACAGTGACGTGCTCTAATATGTATACAAACTCATTCCAAAGCGAACCTTATGGCAATTTCGTAAGAGTTCAAGTGTTTACATTTCATTGCTTGTGACTGTACGTAGAACAACTGTGTTCAAGATTTGGCCATTTTGACAAGTATTATTGTTTTTCTGGGATAAATATTACTAATCTAGACTTCTCATTCGAACGTAAGCCCCGTTGAAAATCGTAGATCCGCTACGGACGCCAAGAAAACATGAATGAGCGGCCAAGATGAGAATAAAAGAGTTTAATGTTGTAAACAATGGCTAGATATAATTAGACGCGATTTAGTGTGCCTGATCTAAATAAAGTATAAAGACTAGTTAACGTTTAAAATAGAGGAGGAGGAGGTAGTATGTTTCATCTGTTGAGAGGAGGTACTTGGCTATTGTGCGGCACGTGTAAAGCCACTGTGACTCATGCTGGTATTCCAACAATTTGTAACTCTTTAAAAATAACGTAAATATGACGTCGCGGTGAAAGATGAATGAAGTTTTGATAGAGAATGATTATTTTTAGTTGTAGATTGTAATTTTTTAATAAAATAAGGCAATTTTCTTGTATTTGTATTAGTTCTTTCGTGGTTTAGATATGAGTTGAGTAACTATGTTGTAAATTATATTTTTTACTAAAATTTGGCTATGTGTACACGTTATGTATAAGTAAACGAATTCAAACTCAAACTCAAATATTTCTTTATTCAAGTAGGTTACATGTAACACTTTTGAATCGTCATTGAATACAATACAGAGTGATTCTACTTCCGGTTCGGAAACTATATCTACCGAGGAGACACCGGTAAGAAACTCAGCAGATAAGTTACAGTAGCAGTATCTTACTTATAGCTATGTGTAGAACACTTTGGCTCAAGTCATATAGTTTTATTTTGATGACTGAAAAAAGCAGTATTATTTGATTTTAAGAGGTAAGCTGAAGCAGACCAGTTCCCAAAGGTGGCACCTGTTCACAAGCATGACGTAGGTATGTGCCAGCCATCGCTTCACTCAACCATATTGAAGGGAATGTAACGACCCGCCACATAGCGCCACCACACCACCCCAGTGACGTTTTAGTGAGCATGACTTACTCCCCACTCCCTTTGTATAATAAAAATTTAAGTAATCAAACCAACTATAGGACCCGGAGTAGTAACCTACCTACATCTTATTCTGATAATTTGAGACAATTTCCATACTAAATAAATTCGGGATAACCATGAAATGAAATGAAAAGAAAATTAAAATATGGACATAATTAAAATTATGAGAAAAAAAATGTGAAACGTGTTGATGATCTTATTATTGTCAGAGTTGAAAAGAATCGTCTCCTATATGGCTACACTAGCTGTGCCCGCGACTTCGTTCGCGTGTACTACACTTTCATGGTCGGTTTTACCCCTATTTCCTTTTATGCTCGAAACAAAAAGTCGTACATTTTTTAATCCAAGTTTCGAACTAAATTTGTGTCAAATTTTATATCTCTAACTTAAAAAAGGAACATTTTCCCATATAAACTTTCAAGGGCGGTAGGTGTTACGCCCATCTCCCCTTATTTTCAAAACAAAAAGCCTAATCCGTTCTAGAGGTTCAACCTATGCGAAATTTCATGAATATTGGTTCAGTGGTTTAGACGTAAAGGCCGGGCAGACAAACATACAGAGTTACTTTCGCATTTATAATATTAGTATGGATAAGTTGTGGGTGAAATTAGACAGAAACAAGAAGACAGGGAGAAATATATTTTTTTTTATTTTTTTTATATTGCACTTCAAGATTGACCTCATCCCACCTGATGTTAAGCGGTAATGAGGTCCTTAAAGGCGACAAGTAGAGCATAATAAATCTGTTACTAGACTTGTCGCCCTTACCTTGAAGGCTTGACCCCTTCTACTAATGTAGCACCCCCCAGGAGCTCTGGAAACCTTACAGAAGTGATTGTCATTTGGCTGCGGTCTTCTGTAAGGTGGAGGTGTTTCACCAGTCGGACTGCTCCAGTTTGAGAGATAAATCGCTATGCCCTACCTCTCTTAAATTAGATTAAAAATAATTACGGAGTTTCTGGCAGGTATCTTCTTTGTAGGTTTAGATTCCGAACCGGAGGTAGCTTCATTTGCTTTATATAGAGACTATTCAAAAGTATTACTAATGTAATCTATGTAAATAAAAAAGATTGACTTTGACTTTGACTTCAGTAATAATTTTCTAAAAAATATGGGCTTAAAATGAAGAGATCGGCTTAGTCGGTCAATGTGGTAGACGACACATCTCCACTTATTATATTTACCACATCCCGTTCCAAAACACACGCACGTTTGTTAAACGTCGTCGCTATTTTCACAGATATTATGAAATTTTTGACGGTTGACAGGTATTTGTGACTGGGAAACGAACCTTGGGCTTCCCAAACATTGACCCAGATGCTTTGATCTTATGGAATGCCCGGTGGCACCCTGCATTGGCCTTTCACGGTCATTGGGAATATTTCGAGTGGGACAGAAATAGCTTTAGGGTAGATATACGTAGGTACAGTTATTTTAAGCTCGTCCGTTGATGCGTATTTGTTTGAAGGGTTGTTATTGAAGGTTCTTCAAACCCTTCTTTAAGTGCACAGGTTCTTAAACAACCCTTAGGGCTCTAGGATTTCCTAAAAACATACAAAGTGGTATTTAATAAGCCAATGAAAAAAATTCTAAAAGTTTTTATTTTATTTACCTTAAGCGGCAAATTTGCAATCACAGTAATTATTATGCGCGTTTTTTGAAGGATTGTTATTTTTTAGAGGTTTTTGAAATCCTTCTTTAAAAGCACGGGTTCTTTTACGAAGCTCTAGGGACTCTTAATGAAATACAAAGTGGTCTACAGTAACCCAACGTAAAAATTCCGAAAGTTTTTATTTTGGTAACAAAAATGTGCCTTATTTGTAATTGTAGTAATAACCTATATTTTATGCCTTGATCGGGAATTTTTCATGCTTTGGGTGTCTACTTTAGCCAAGGCTTGTATGCATATCTTATAAGCTTATTAATAAATAATTTTCGATTCACCATACTCTATATAACTCAATGATTAGTTAAAATATTATGTCAAGATATTTTTTTTACAATATAAAAATAGTTTTAAAGCCAAAATTGTTGTTAATGATGTAAGTAATTAATCCTGCGAAGTTTTTGATGTAAAAAAATATATACAATAGAATAGAATACATCTTTACTCATGTAAGCTTTACAAAAGCACTTATGAATCATCATTACATATTAACTCACGAAGGTAGGGATAAGCTGAAAACCAGCGCTGCCCGGGATCCATTCTCGAGACAGCATTAGTTGAGCTTTTTTCCTTTTGTCTCATAAACAATCCATTTATGTTTAGAACAGATTATGTTTTTTGTTTTGTTTGTAAGTTGAGTCAGTAAATGTTTTCTTTCTTTCTTTCTTTCTTTAAGTATTCTACCGCCGTGTTACGAAGTATCTACGGTCCAATTGGGAAACCTTCTCCTTATTTTGAAGTCGGTTGAAAAATAAGCCTGCATAATTAAGTACTGCGGATAAAATTAATCACATACTCAGGTGTATTAAGTCGCCTCGAACAGTTTACGCGCCACGCTGGCTGGTCTCCAAGCTAGGATTATCGAGATTATACACAACATTCAAGACTGATGACGGATTAGGTGTATTTCATTTTCGGTTTAGTTACGAAGCTGTGGGAAACTCCGGACATTTTTTAGCGTGTGACGCTAAGTTGTGGTATTTTGTCACTTGTTTAACGCAGCTCCGGGAAACTTCGGATTTTTTTTTCGTGCGTCAAGAATTTGTGGTATTATGTCTCGCTTTTTAAAATATGTTAAATATGTATTTTAACCTAATTATTTTATTTAGATATAGGATTAACACAAACTATTTTATCCGATCCTAAGTCAAAAGTCGCCAAAAAGATATGCCAATTAATAAAAATCCTTCGGGACTGAATCGTTATCCTCAAACGCTTTATTGTTACTAGCTGTGCCCGCGACTTCGTTCGCGTGGACTACATCCTTTCGTGGTCGGTTTTACCCCTATCTCCCCTAATATTCGAAACAAAAAGTAGTCTATATTTTAATAGAGCTATATTTGTGCCAACTTTCATATCTCTAACTTAAACAATAAAAGACTCCCTTACTTTCTAACAAAAAGTAGCCTATGTCCGTTCTTGAGGTTCAACGTATACCTATGCCAAATTTCATCAAAATCGGTTGAGAGGTTTAAGCGGAAAAGCGTGTCAGACAGACAGACAGACAGAGTTACTTTCGCATTTATAATATTAGTAGGGATGTTTTATATAAGTTTATAAGTAAAATTTGCTAAATTAGTTTACCACAATGTAAATAGGATACGATAGAGTTGGCATGTCCTTAAAGCCCTATACCAAAAATAAAGAATAAAAATATATATTTACATGTTGTGGCGAGTTGAGAAAATATGAAGCGAATTAGAATTAGAAATATTTTTATTCGTGTGAATCATATCTTGATTAACATTATAAAGCGAAAGAGTTTATTTGTTTGAACACATTAATCAAACACACTAAGTAGCTTAATCACTGTTAGATAGTCAATTTAAATAAGGAAAGTTTCAAACTATATCGTTACATAGCTTAAAGCCTTCCTTGCTCATTTGAGCGTGTTGCTTCACACTGCAACCAATTCGTTTTGGGAGTACACCCTGTACAGAAATTGTTATCCAGAGCGCTAAAATTCGTTTCGTCGTCCTTCAAAAGTATAACTTACCATTAAAACAACCGGAAATACCGTCAAATAGCGTGCGACTGTGGGAAATCGCCAGTTTACGATAAGATCTCGGGTCACCTTCGTAATTACATTGATATAATACGTGTTCCACAATAATAGCTGTAGGATTATTTACCGGCGGGGCTATTATTGACTTTGGAAACGTGACCACGGAGTGTACGGTCAAGATTTATTCAGATTTAATTTGGATGGCTGCGCAATAACTTTCAGAAACAAATAATAAGGAAGATAGTGGCATGTATTATTAAAATTTACAAACGAATTAACACAAAAGTTTAGGATTTGAGATCAAATTGAAAAATCACCAAAGATGATGGTTGCAGATGAGAGAGGGTGGCCCATAGTTGGTGCGTTGTTGGGAGAAGGCAGCCTAACATACCTTGAAGGGTGTGTTAGGCAATTTTCACTCCGCACTCCCTGCTCTCATAAGGGCAGGACTACCCACTAAAACCCCCCCTGTTGGACAACACCACCGGCTAGCGGGAAGTCTCTGCCCTTATTAGGGTGGAGGAGTCCCACGCACGCCGTCACCTTCCCTCAGGTTTTAGAATTTCCCCCGTTTCCTGATTTTAGGGAAAAAACGGCTGCTACTAGCTAACACATATACCTACTGAATACATATTCAGAACTCAAATACTTTCCTTGATAAGTTCCTTTACTGACCAAAGTCCGTCGTCAGTTAATTTGCCTACATTATGTGCTTAAACTCGAACAAAGCACGAATATTTGCTTCGAAACAATATTTAGTTAAACGGAATGCGTACAGTAGCCATGCTAGGATTTTAAACCTGCGGTAGAATTTCGTAAAGGCCCTTGTAAATTCGAGACCAATAAAAGGTCGTCGCTGTTATTTCCGAGCCCTGATAATACGCCCTTTAATACAGTCCCTGGGACTTTTCCCAGGGACTGTATTAAAGGGTACTAACTAGTAGTACTAGTTAGTACTAGTAATACTAACTAGTACTACTAGTTTTCCGGATGCGCAAGAAAAAAGATATTGATATACGAGGCCCCCGGGTCACAGGGGCATAATTGATACGGCAGTAGCTAAGCCCCTGCGATATGCCCCCTAAAACACGAAAATGTTTGTATCCCTAGAATTGGTGACTTGACGACCTCCGTAGCCGAGAGGCGAGCAGGCCGGACATTGGCGTCGCGCCATCTCTGAGGTCCCGGGTTCGATCCCCGGTCGGGTCAAAATGGGAAACGAACTTTTCTATATTCTCTCGGGTCTGAGTGTTGTGGTACCGTCGTTGTTTCTGAGTTGCGTAACACAAGTGCTTAAGCTACTTACCGCAGAATCAGAACAATGTATGTGATGTTGTCCAATAAATATATATATAGTTATGTAGATAGTTTTAAGAGAGGTAGGGCATAGCGGTTTATCGCTCGAACTAGAGTAGCCCGACTTAAACACCTACATTTCAATTATTTCCTTTACCTGAAGGTTGTCTGGAAGAGATTGCTTTCTAGCCATAACACAGTCTAGATTGAACTATGTGTCTTTGAAATATTCTGTGCAATAAAGTGTAACCATCTATCTGTACGTTACTCTGGTATCTAATTTTAAGAGGGGTAGGGCATAGCGATTTATAGCTCAAACTGTAGCTGCCCGACTGGTGAAATACCTCCACCTTACAGAAGACCGCAGCCAAATAACAATCACTTCTGTGCTGTCGTGTTTCTGCGTGTGAGTAAGGTTTCAAGAGATCCTGGGGGGTGTTACATTAGTAACAGGGGTCAAGCCTTCAAGGTAAGGGTGACAAGGCCAGTAATAGCTTTATTGTGCTGTAATTGTCGTCCTTAAGCTTACCTTACCTCATTACCACTTAACATCAGGTGGGATGAGGTTAATCTTGAAGTGCAATATAAAAAAATGGTCTTTGGCAACCAAAGTGAATTTTAGGGACCCCTAAAAGTCAACTTTAGCTTCCCCTAAAGTCGAATCGAGCGCCCCCTTAAAGTTGGGCCCCACGTAAGCAGGCATTAAGATTTGTTGAAACAACCATTATTAATGAGTACGATATCGTTGGGAATTTTAATTAACATGTTTTGTGGACGCGAGACTTACGGTGGCAATTGGTCGTTTAAAAATAAAAACGTCACAGGTGGGGAGTTATTGATTTTTCAGGTCGTATTTGATGTTAAGAACAATCAAGCAGGTCAGATAAACACTTTTGATATTGTAACGCCCTTATACTGTGGGAATAAATACTAATATCAAACTTCAATAGTTTACCTTGATGGTCTTATGACCGTATATTTACTTAGTTACTTTTTTTGCTCTGAACTGAACCAAAGGTTTGGTTGGAACCTTTGGTTTTTGCTTAGGACCAACACTCTTAAGATGAGCATGTGTGTTTGTTTTGAGTCTGGGTGCTTATTAACATATTCAAGAAAACGATTATTGTTTGATGATGATGTTAACGCAAAAACTACCTACCTACCATTACTACTAACCGTGTAAATCTACCAAATGACTGGATTGGAATTAAATGGCTATAATATTCACGCGTATTCATATATATATATGCACATACGAGTATACTTACTTTAAGCAAACAAGTATACCCGGAGCCTTAGAAACGAAATTAATTCGATGTCACTTTTTTCGATGTAAGTTTTACAAAGCACGCGTAAAAAAGTTGAGGCTAGTTCGATTAATGCATTTCTCGCCTCTCGCCATCTTACCTCTCTCCTTCAAAACTGTGAAACCCTCCGAAGTAAAATCACAAATTCCGTTTGCTCTCGGTCCGACACTTGGAAAAATGCAAGACCCGTCAAACGGATTAACTGGCGAAATTAGAAAACGCGCCGCAAACTCGCTCCGGCGCGACTATGTTTTGCTCGACTATTTTCCTTTTGCTCCTTCCATATTTTCCTTTTGCTTTCCCTCTGAGGAAATGCGATGGCACTTTTCAGCTAGCGAAAGTTTATTTCATTTCTAATGCCACGTTTTGCGTTTAAACTGACGCCAACTAACTAGGTAAGTTAGGAATAAAGAAGCCATTTTTCCAATATGGACGGCGCATCGAGTAAAATATGAGGTGGCGAAATTGAGCTTCGAAAAACACACAATAATCTATAAACATTCGCATTTAGCCAAATAAAAATCACTTAGGTGTTGTTGTATTCTTGCGTGTGAGTAAGGTTTCCAGAGCTCTTGGGGGGTGCTACATTAGTAGCAGAGGTCAAGCCTTCAAGGTAACGGCGACAAGTCTAGTAACAGCTTTATTATGCTGTACTTGTCGCCCTTAAGCTAGGACCTCATTACCATTTAACATCAGGTGGGATGAGGTCAATCTCGGAGTGCATTATAAATAAATAAAATAAAAAAATGCCTTCGTACTTTATTATCTTTCTGGCTGTTAATACGTCTTCACATGCCTTATTTCGGGATAAAAAAATACTCTATATGCTAATATAGTAAGTTATCTCTGTTCATTCCAAATTTCATTTAAATCCGTTTTATAGTTTTTGCGTGAAAGTGTAACAAACACAAGTCAAAGTCAAATTCATTTATTCATGTAGGTTAGGTCAAAATGAACACAAACCAAAATTGAAGCTACAGCCGGTTCGGAACCTAATTCTATGGAGAAGAATCGGGCAAGAAAATCAGTAGTTTTCCTAATTATTCCAATATTTAGAGCTTGAGAACTTAAAACTATGGTGTGCGACATACCGCTAGTCTTTAATATAACCAGTTATCTGTACATATCGCCATTCATACACCCAGACATCAATACATCCATACATCTTAAAACATATGCATTTATAATATTAATATGATAACTAGTTAAGAATAGTTTGTTTAAGCAGATACTTACAGCCACGTTTGACAATAAAATACCAATTTATTCTTACACCAATCCACAAATCCAATAGTAATGTAACATAAGCTATGCGATGCGATGGTACACCTAGGAATGGTGGCCGCTGCAGTACCCGCCGCTGGTTTGGCCCCGTTACATGTTATTATCGCAGGGTTGTCTATTATGCTTTAAATTTGTTTTTTAGCGCATTTTAGTTTAAATCCATATGACAAAAATAAAGGCGATTTCTTTTTAAGTTTAAGAGCTAAGCTACCTTTTTTATTCCTACCTGACTATCGATGATGGCCGCTGTTTATCTACACCAAGCTTTCGGGGGAGCGCAGATGGCTCTCACACTTATATCTCTATTTGTTTGTCACTTTGAACGCGCTTAAATCCGGAACAACTAGTTCAAACTGAAAAATCTTTTTTGTTTGGTACTCCATTTATCGAGGAAGCCTAAAAGCTATATACCATCACGCATGCGACCAATAGGAGCGAAGAATCAAAGAAAAATACGGGAAGAACGGGAATAGTAGGCAAGTAAAAAATAAAATTATATTCTTTGTAGCCTTTTCATCGAAAAAACGGGTTTGCAGGCTTATGTCATATCTAAATAAAATTAACATTATGTACCGAACAAATTGAGCAACATATATCGTCTTAATTTAAAAAAACCATCGATTCAATAAATGTGAATAACACTGTCCATAAATATATGTGGTCAAATACAAATAAACCAGGCCCCATAATGGATGCATAACCTAAAGGGCGGTGCAAAGTTTAAAGCGAGTAGCCTGACACGCTTTTGTATCTACATGCAAGGAGAATGTTGATTACATTCCTTAGACCCCTTCTTAGAGCCTTATGCTCTCCGTAGAATTTGGTGAAGATGATAAATAAGTTCACATTCATCATTGTTAATCAAATTAGTAAGAAAAAAATATTTGTCTATAAAGTCAGTTTACAACCATCCGTAGTTTGACATGACAACGCTGAGCCGATCATGCCTCTCTCTCGTTCGTGACACGCACTCGCTTGCGAAACGCAACAATGAGCGTAACGGGACAATGACGTCCTCTGTTTCATGCATGTAACCCGTAGTATCGAGTTGTTAGACGTTGTGACGTCAAAAATTAGGTGAAAGAATTGTAATAGGCGACAGCCCTAGCCGTCGCTAGCGACCGCGGTTCGTGCGATCTTCACTTTAAATTCAATTTGAATTGGAGCAATCGGGTGCTCTTTTAATAGTTTTGTTAATTCAAGCTTCGGAGCTTTGGATTTACGAAATAAAATTGTTACTACTTTCCTTAAATGTCATTTTACCTTTACATAAAATTTTATATAGATTTTAAGACTTTCGCGTTCCATTTTGAACATTGGTCGGTTGGTGCAACATAACCGAAACGTCGGGTAGTAGGTAGCTCGTATTAACTACTAAAAAATGTTGCCGCGTTTGACCCGTTTACTTATTTTAAATAGGACGCGGGTAATTTTATTACGATTATTGCTTTCTTAAAATAAATAAATCTTTAAACAAAGTTTGTTAGTAATCATTTATTTGTAGCAAAAAATCCCGACTTACAATTGATATCTCTAGGATGTCTTCATCATATCCTGGATACTGTTGCCGTATAATCGATGCATCGATTATTTATCGATAGTGTCAATGGGGATTTGATAATCTAAACTCGATCGAACTATCGATATATTCGATTTCTACCTTAACGTAAACCGTTCTCTTCGCTCCACTGACAACCTAAGCTTAAACATTCCTCGTCATCATAGCGACTTCTTTTCAAAGTCTTTTACTGTGCAAGCCGCCCGTCTTTGGAATGCTCTGCCCGCTGATACTCGACAATCCCTGACTAAGGGAATTTTTAAAATGAAAGTTCGTGAACACTTCTTCTCTCTCGCTAATACATAAATCGTAGACATGAATTTTTCAATTGCTGATTCCATTTATATATAGTTATTATTTATTTTATATTTTTATGTTGTATTATTTACTTATGTATATATAAGTATATATATGCTCATTATGTAAATATAAGTATAACTTCATATTTTATATATATATTATATTTATTCATGTATGTCTATACGTATATTTAATTGTTTCCGAAATGAATTTTGTAACGCTTGATAGTTACAATTCTCGTGTATTATGTTTTTATTTTATTTTTTAGATTACTTATGCACTTTGTCACTATTACCGCACCCATAAACTAACTCTCCGCATGACCCAAAGGTTGACTGGTAGAGAATGCCCATAGCATTAAGTCCACCTGTTGTACTTTTTTGTGCAATAAAGTTTTTAAATAAATAAAAACGTAATAACAATACAAAATATCATGTTTGAAGCAACACTATCGATGTAGTATCGATGTAACTGACATAATATTACGGGGTCAACACAATCGATTATCTGGCAACTCCAATCCTGATCGAAATTACTCCTTTCTAGCAATTTTTTTTTATATGTATAAAAAAATTGCTTTATCTTAATCTATGGGTTTACTATAAAATTTCTCACGAAGCACGACCGCAAAAGTCGCGACCATAAAAGTAAATTATTTTTTACTATCCCATTCAAGCATTTTATTATATTTTTCAAAACGCACGAATTGCGACCGATTTGCTAATTTCAACACACACAAGTAACAAAAAACGAAAGAAGTCCCGGATTACGTTCTAAAGTTTTGCCGAACAAAATGTCTGTCCGTCCAACTGATTTGCAAAATACAAGAGTTGAGATTTGTCCGAACTTCGGACGTCCTAACTAAGCGCCGGAAAACTGCTATAAACTTCCGCGTCTGGAGTTATAATGGGACAAATTTTCCGTTGCACCTGCGACTCTAAGAAATATTGACTGGTACAGACAAAATTACGTCAGAGTGAACTTTGAATTTCGGACCGCCCCTAATGTGAGCACATAAGAACTTATATCGAAAGACAAGTGTTTATTGATTTGCTAACGACCGTACACTCTGGGAATGTCAATATGCACTTATAATGAATTATGACATGTGTTTTTAGATTTGTATGTCTTGCTATCATAATAACTAAACTAAGTCAAAAGCTGTGATTCGATAGAGTAGAAAACTTCAAAAAATTATTAAAGTAATCTTTATAGCATTTTAATAATCTTTACAAATCCAATTTTCCACCGCCATGTTCGGAATGTTGATGATGTCGAGAAGAACCGGTAAGAAACTCGACACTGTTCAAAATAACAATGTTTCACTATATTAGTTACTCTTAATAAAATATACAAGGTTATTCTTACATCAGAATTGAAGTAAATTATTATTAATTCCTACGTTTTTGTTTTTTAAATTTAAAATTATCTATTATGTAGTACTTGTTTATTAAACATTTTCTACCTACTTTGCACGCAATTTCTTTCGTGTTGTTTCAGGTTAAAAGTAACCTGTAAATTACTCGTAAATTAGTAGAATTTCTATTTAATTCTAAACTAAACGTCCTTTTATTTTATAAAGTCCGTATTGCGAGTCCGACTTTGCCGTCACGTGTTCACTAAGGTTCCGGGTTCACTTCCCAGTCAAGTCAACACAAAAAGAGAACAAACTTTTTGTGTTGTCTCGGGTCTGTGTATTGTGGTACCGTCGTTGTTTCTGATTTCTGTAGCACAAGTGCCTACAACATCTCACCACAGAGTCAGAGCAATATATTTTACTGTCATATATATTTGGTTATTTATTTTCTTCTATATAAGTTTTGTAAGAAGCGAACTTAAAGGATCCAACATACTAACATTGAATCTTCATGTAAGCTCCCGGCCCAAAAGGGCAGTTCTACGTTGAATTAAAAATGTAAGCCCTTATAAAAATAGTTGTTCGTTCGCCGGGACCAATTACTGCGCCCTCGGGAACTAGGTCAAAGCGAGACCCGTTGCGTGCCGCGGCGTTGCTTGGTTTCGTAACAGTTCGTTTGAGCACTGTACTATTACGACGAGTGTTGAGGGGAAAGCTGAGAGGCAGTTACTGAAAATCGACATTGTTTCGACCAATAAATACCAAACAGTGTTAAAATTTAATAAACACCTACATAAAAAGCCCTTTTATTTGATGAATGAACCCTATAATGAAGGAGTGGTGACAAAAAATTTTAGGAAATCTGTCATTTTCTGGCGGTGGCCATCTTGGATTTGAAATTTGTTATTATGAATATATTCTGTGAGTTAAGCCCTTTCATGTGATACCCATCATCATGTGGGAGTTGTGTTCAAATCCATCCAATCCATAATTTTGTGATCGCTGCCGTATTGGATCGATGTTTGATACATATAGCAAAGAACATTTTTATTATTCATCTTTCAAACAAAAAAATCAAAATCGCTTCATTTGTTCGGAAGTTGATAGATAGATAGATACACACACAGAGACGTCAAACTTACAACACTCAAATACTCCGTCGTTTTTACGTCGGTGGTTAAAAATGAGTGGGACTGATAAAAGCTCGCCAGACTACACTTGGACTTTGACCCTTATGTCGTGTGCATAAGAACTAATATCGAAATGCAAGTTTACCTTGACGTGCAGTCGACCGTACAATTACTAATGCCGTATTTACCGTGGAAGCTGGAAAAGCTTAAGTTCAGGGCGTCCAAATTAAGTTTGGCCATAAAATTAGCCTAAAAAAATTGGTACCATAAAATGTAAGGCCACGAGGTGGGGCTATTGAAAAAAAATAGATTTGTATTTTTGAAATAACGTTTCAATTTAAATTGTAAGTAAACTTTGCATCTAATTTTTCGAAGTCACTAGGGGCAGCAAATGTGTAAATCTCACTGACAATTTCCAATATTTACTGTAACATTTTCGCTGGTGACATGAATTCAATGAAATTATTGGTTTGCACTAACCTATTTTTATTTATTTTACACTTTAAAACTTTTTTTTTTTTTGCGAACACTTTTGTGTGGAGTCCCCTCTTGATTCCTCGCTTTCCTTGGTTCTCGATGATGGTTCTAGAGGTAAAATACTGGAAGAGTCATCATCGCCGACTTGCTTCACTGCTGCTCAAGTAAGAGCTGCAATGAGGCGAGTGGGTGGTGGTAAATCTCCAGGACATGACGGGCTAAGTATTGAACACCTAAGATATGCAGGAGCTCATTTGCCAAGGGTACTATCATTGTTCTTTACTTTATGTATTGGTCACTCGCATTTACCACATAATCTAATGAAGACCACAGTAGTGCCAATAGTTAAGAATAAAACAGGGGACATCTCAGACCAAGGGAACTACCGTCCAATTTCATTGGCTACAGTTATTGCCAAAATATTGGACAGTTTGCTCGACTCCTGCCTAGATAAGTACCTTGATTTGCACGACGCTCAGTTTGGTTTTCGTGCCGGACTATCTACGGAAAGCGCTATCATAGGCCTCAAGCAAACTGTGCAGTATTATACTAGTCGTAAGACACCGATATTTTCTTGTTTCCTCGATCTCTCCAAAGCTTTCGATCGTGTTTCGTACGAAGTGCTGTGGCAGAAGATGGGAAGCAGGAACGTGCCGGCAGATGTACTGGGTATTTTTAGGTATTGGTACTCTAACCAAATAAATGTTGTCAGGTGGGATAATGTGTACTCAGATGCCTATAGATTGGAATGCGGAGTGAGACAGGGGGGGCTTACGTCACCAAAGCTTTTTAATTTGTATGTAAACGACCTGATAGTCGAGTTGAGCAGCGCGCGTGTCGGATGTTCGGTTGATGGTGTTAAAATAAACAACATCAGCTACGCTGATGACATGGTGTTGCTTGGACCGACTGCAAGATCAATTGACAAACTGCTGAAAATCTGTGAAAATTACGCAGCTACACACGGACTCACTTATAATGTAAAAAAATGTGAATACATGGTCTTTAAGCTCGCTGGCAAATATTCTGAAAATCATTACCCCATTACCCTTAACGGCATGAACATAAAACGCGTTAAGCAGTTTAAGTATTTAGGACACTATCTTGTTGACGACCTTAAAGATGATGTCGATATAGAGAGAGAGCGGAGAGCCCTGGCTATTCGAGGTAATATGTTGGCCCGACGATTTTCCCGGTGTAATGAAGAAGTAAAGGTAACGCTATTTAAGGCATACTGCCAAAGCTTTTACACGGGAACTCTGTGGGTGGCGTATGCTAAGAAGACACTGGATGTTCTTCGCGTCCTCTATAACAATATTTTTAGAATGTTGTTGGGGCTGCCACGCTTCTGCAGCGCGTCAGAGATGTTCACACAGCGACAAACCGATGGTTTCCATGCGATCATTCGCAAAAAAACTACGTCCCTGATAAGCAGACTGCGTGCCAGCCGCAACAGCATCCTGAAAACTGTGGCCGACAGATACACATCACCTATCTGGACCTGTATGATGCGAAGGGTAATTTAAACAATTATCTTTCGTATAATTTATCTTTTTAATAATTAATTACTAACCTAACACTAATTTTGAAAAGTTCTATCCTTAATACTAACACACTTTGTATGAGCCAAGTTGCCTGAAATAAACTATTTTTATTTTTTTTTTATTTTTTTTTATAATTAAAAAAAATAAAATTCAATGACTTTTTTTTGTTTTTTTCCTTTTACAATGGCGCTAAAATACAATTTTGTGGTCATTGTTACACTAGGTTATGCAGATAGTTTGTTTATGGGGGCATGCTATAAAATATAAATAAGGAATAATATTCGTCTAGTTACTGAACAAAACTATACATGAAAATATTAAAAAAAAAAAGATAATATTTATATACATAATATTTACAAAAGATGATATAGGAATAATAGCTATTTAAAAAATCATAGACACGTTAAAAGCATACAATTTGTCCAGTATTTTAAAAGTTAAGCTCGTTTCATTTCGGCGATTCATATTTGTGAAAAGAGATAAGATATTAAGTAGGAATAAGAACTTTATTACGACGTAAATACTAAACTTATTGGATTTACCTGCATTCAATAGCAAACGCAATTGATTTACGTCTCAACTTCCAACCAAGGCTATAAAATCTTGCAAATAAAAAGTTCCATTTTAGGGGAGATAGTTTCAGTTCGGTTCGAATTGGGTCAAACTCAAATGTAATTTAAAAGAAACCTGTTTATCTGTTAAGTCTTAAAAAGTATTGAAAAGTTTAACGTGCCAAATGTTTTTCTAGGCAGCCCACAAATATTGCTTGATGACTTTAATTGTAATTACTTTCCAAAGGGAGTTGGGAGTTAGTCATGCTCACTAAAACGTCACTGGTGTGGTGGCGCTATCGTTACATTCCCTTCAATATGGTTGAGTGAAGCGATGGCTGGAACATACGTCATGCTTGTGAACAGGTGCCACCTCTGGGAACTGGGCTGCTCCAGCTTACCTCTTAAAATAAAATATACTTTAATGCTTTTTTCACTCATCAAAATAAAACTATATGACTTGGTCCAAAGTGTTCTACACATAGCTATAAGTTAGATACTGCTACTGTAACTAATCTGCTGAGTTTCTTACCGGTGTCTTCTCGGTAAATATAGGTTCCGAACTGGAAGTAGAATCACTTTGCATTGTATTCAATGACGATTCAAAAGTGTTACATGTAACATACTTGAATAAAGAAATATTTGAGTTTGAGTATTGACCTCATTTTGGCATTGCACTTACGGTCTCCAGTGCGAGGCAGGGATATTTTCTATGCGTTGCCTGATGCTGCAGTCTGGATTTTGCATTAAGGTTCTTTATTCAAAGCCACAAAAAAAGTGTAAAATATTTTTTCAAAAAAAAATCTTTGAAAGTGTAGAAAGGGAAAATGTTCAATGTCGACTGAAAACTCAAGAAGAAGAGCACTTTTACTAATTATTGATGTAATAGTGGTCCAAAAAAAGGTTTAAAACGTAAAATTAAAAAAAAAACAAAAATAGGCGGGACTAAGTTCACCGGAACAGTCATTAAAGACTTATTATCTAGTTCGTTAGTCTCCCTAAAACTTTACAATGGCTAGACCGATTTGGCTAATTCTGGTTTAAAAATAATAATGGTGGTCCAGGTAAGGTCAAAAAGGTTTCAAATTTTAAAAAAGTATGCATTAAGACGTTCGCGGGTACTGCTAGTATTACAATAAAAACGTATATAGAACTGATACTATAAAGAAAGTCATTCGATTTCTTACTTCAGAAGAAAATGCTGATAAATTCAGCAAAAAGAGTAAATTCTAGAGTTTACTACAAGGCTTCCGTTCAGTCACGTTGTCTCCGAATGATGAATGTTTCTTCTTGTCTGAAGATGGGACGTGGGAAGTAGGTCATGTCTAGGGTTGGCACATACAGGTACTAACTAATATTACAATGATAGAAATAACAGTTAAGATAAGACGAGGCTAGAGGATGAAACAGATCACAATGAACACTTACAGCTTAAAATTAACCTTGTAGTTATGTGTCCTTAGCGTCATACTGAGGAATCCCTTTGGATTTGGCTTACCTTCTTCTAATATTTTAGATGTAAAAGTTTGCTCAAATTGGATAAATAGATAATTTTACTTGAATACATGAAATTTTACAGAAATTGGTTTTACAGACAAATTAAAGAACAATTTAAGTGGTCTTATCGCTAGGAAGCTATCCCTTTCAGATAGCCTTTAGGTAGATGAATCAGCGCACTGGTCTCCACTGCGAGGTGGGGATAGTGGAGCTGCATCGCCAATCTTCACTTTCCCCCCAACAAACGTGGGGGAAGCATAAACGGCCAATCCACATAAAAACAATTTCCCATATAAACTTTCAAAGGTGGTGTTACCCCCTCCCCCCTTATTTTCTAACAAAAAGTAGCCTACGTCCGTTATTGAGCTTCATATACCAATTTCACCAAAATTGGTTGAGAGGTTTAAGTGGGAAAGCGTAACAGACAGAGTTACATTCGCATTTATAATAATAGTAGGGGCTAGATCAACATGAATATCCTGAAATTATTTCAGGATTTTCGTCAATGACTGTAAGTAGTTAGTAGCAAATTTAATTAACGGCTTCATGGCAACCCTAGTCACATCGCGTTGCTTGATTTATGCACTCATCTGAACATCTGACTCCGCTCGGGTATGGAATTTTTAATCATCTTTAGGTTCTTGAAAATTTAATTATACGTCAGATTAAAAATACGACGCCTCTATGGCTTAGTGGTTGCAAACCGGATTGTTTTCTCGGGGTCTAGGGTTCGATTTAAAGTTTTCGAACGTTAGTTGGATTTGAGAATATCGTCGTTGTTATAATGATGAGTTGATTTCAATGACGAATGCCCTGAATTCTGATACTAAAGATAAAAATATATACAATGATTTTATTATACTTTTGCGATACCTTACAGCTGTAGCGATTGCCTCAAACTTGAGGATACTATTAACAATTTCCTGCCAGGTGGTTTGTGAACGATATATCGTATGATGTATGATGCTATTTGGCTGCGGTCTTCTGTAAGGTATTTCACCAGTTGGGTTGCTTCAGTTCGAGCGATAAATCACTATACCCTACCTCGCTTAAGTCTTACCACAGGAGATGCTACGCTACATCAACGTACTTCCACTCGTTAAGAATGGCAATAGAACCTCTACACCATGCAGGAACAACTTTCTGGAATACCACAAACAACGACTTTTGACGATGCCAATGAGTAACATTAAAAGGTTTTTTCCCCTTTCGCGTTAGGGAACCCCAAACCAGTCAGAGGCGTTTCATTACAACTCCGGGTCGTAGATTTGATTAATCCCGTGTTGCGTATAGATGGGGGGTAGAAGAGGAGGGGAGGGTGTAATTAATTACCCTCGGTGCGAGCATTAACCGTCATTTGCAAACGTTTGCTGCGCCGGGTTGTAACCGCAATCAAAATTATAACAGTCCGGAACTTAAGATGCATCAGTGGAAGCAAATGACTCCAGCCTGAGGAGCGTACAGAGAAAACCACGTTTGACTACAAACTTCGGAGTCCTATTTATTCGTAGAAGATTCCCACAAGAAACTCTGTATCTAACCTATTTCTTACTAACTAGCTGTCCCGGCGAACGTTGTACCGCTATTTCTTTTTTTTTTTTCTGACCTTTTAAACCTTCTCTAAACCTCCATATTTATTTTCAAATCAATATTAGCCAAATAGATCCAGCTGTTCTGTAGCTTTAGCGAGATTTACGAACAGCGATTAATTTTTATTTCTAAAGATTAAGTGTATGGGATGCAAGGGATCTATCTTACATCTAAAGATCCTAAAGACAACCTCACCTGCTCGTGATGCATCCTGCTGATTAACAAACAAGGCTCTGGCAAATCACCCACCAACCCGTATTGGACCAGTGCAGCGTGGTGGAGTTAGGTCAAAACCCCCCCAAATATTCCCAAATTTAAAAAAAGTGTAAAAAACTTTGAATGCCTGTAACTTTAGCGTGATTAACTACCTGGTTGAAGGTAAACCTTGTATGGACTTTCCGGACTGTATTTATGTTTGATTTGTGTCATAATACTGTGAGAATTGTAAGTTGGAAATATTTGCCCAGGCTGCCTCAACGCTGAGGTTCCGAAGAAAACTGATTAATCCTTCTCTATTAATATATTAAACCTTTTTGTGACGGTTATTGGATGGCTATGACTGAGTAATTACGAACTATATATTTTTATCTTTACAACAAAAAAGAGTTGGTGCTGTCCTTAAAATACTTTTTTTTATTTTACATAACTATCATAAAGATAAGGTGTTGTTATTACTATGCTCAAATAAGGAAAATTAACAAGTTGTCCTATATGTAAAATTTCTGGATTTTCCTTTCCGAACCGGCTGTAGCTTCAATTTTGGTTTATACCCATTTACGACGAATAAGTGTTATTTATGGTATGACCTACATGAGTAAATTAATTGATAATGTTTATGATTATAATTATGATTGCGAATATTTTTTTTCCTATTTTGTATTAGAAAGTTTGAATTTACTTTACCTGCTGGCTTAGCATGCGCCACGCGACTAAATTTTATCGCGCTCTTAACAAACGTCAAAATCGATTGAAGTCAGTGCGTCAGCAGTGGCCGAATATACGAGTGCGGTGTGCTATTAGCCAATCAACAGTATCGAAACTTCTGTCATTTCATGCAAGAAATTTGACGTATTGCGCTTGCTAGGCCTACATTTATCACACCCAAGAAACAAAATAGAACAGCGGGTGGGTAGGTGATAGAACCCACCCGTTTTTCTACTTTATTTTTGTAGTACTTATTCTGTGCTCTTCTATCTCCTTCTGTATTGTGGACGTTTGGTGTAAGAAAACATCTACAATCACACCACCAACACCATGAGATGCTATAATTTTGACCATTTTCTTTCTGGGTCTGTGTCTGCTAAATGGCCTTAACTATGCGTCTTGACAGGTTTGGGCTTGCTCTTTTAAATTTTTTCGGGTCTGGGTGTTTTGGTACCTCGTTGTTGCTAATAAATCAAGTGCTTCAGCTGCTTACTATAGAATAAGTACCATATTATGTGATGTTTTCTAATGTTTATTGTGATAATTCATGCACCACCACTACCTATATTTTGCACTAAAATGTAGGGGTAGGACTGATTGAAAAAATAAATAGCTATAAAGTCCGCCTTTTGTACTTGTTTTTACGTGAAAGAAGTTTAAGTAAAGAAATAAAGTTCTTTAACTCTTATATAAAAAAACACGTTTTTTAATATTCGTTATATTATTATATTCGATCCGTATTTAAATCGCATATTATTATTTACGTAAAAGGTCGGCTTAAGTTATTCCCATGCAAAACGATATGATAAATCTGAAGCCATATCAAACAATACTCTACATGGCCGCTACAGAACAAATCCGTTTATTTGTATGGTGTTGTGACACGTCACGTGATATTTGCGTAACAGGTATCTTTGTTTTACCGCAGTAGCAGTTATTTTTATTGCTACTATAAAACGGACCGCTTGGGGACACTCGCGAACCGTTACTTTGTTTATTTTGGGGGTGATTTTTTTGCTACCGGATTGGCTGGTAATGAAACCATTTTATTTTGTAGACGATAGAAAAAGTATAGTACGATTAAGTTTGTAAATCTTGTACGTTGACAGCTATGTTCAGTCTGTAGTAGTGATATATAAAAATATATACATTGACCTGGATTAATCACGCGTCGATGGTCAAGCGAGATGATGGCAAGGTAGAAAATGCACTTTAGACTCCATTGTACCATACAACGTCGATATTGGCCTGCATAGAATCCTTCGGTATTTCAACAGATTTCTATCGATTATATCACTTACCTAGCATTTGCTGAAGTAGTTTTACGGCCTAATGTTTCTTTGGTGAACTGCAGGAAACTCAAACGAAGCGTTCGTCAAACGTGCTTTGGTCTTCAGTTCATTCGGTGAGAATTATAAAAGTTAAATAAATCTATGGTATTCATTAGTTGGTAAAATGTTTTTTAGAAACATGTTCGGGACTCATTGAAAACTCGATTAAAATGTATACCTTTTTACATTAAATCTACTTACAAAAGGTACTCTTTTGTAAGTAGATTTAATGTGAATCTCTTTTAAACATGTTATCTTGCTTCAAATACCTTGTTTTAACCAAAAATATCTAAAACTACATTTCAATTAGTTGTACGTGACTTCTTCCTGTGGATCTGTCTATCCTAATTTCCTTTGTACCTTCATTTTTTGTGTGCAATAAATTAAAAAAAGAGATGTAGGATTGTGATTCACCATGATTAAAATAGAACATGATCATGATAAGAATTCCCAGTGAATAATTTGCGCCTGTAAGAATTATGATTCAAACAGGTTCTAGATTTGTTTATAACGCTTACAAAGTGGTTTTATTCAGATATATTCGACGTGTTATATCTCAATGATCATTAGTCATGCCTACCCACGCATTTAATGATGTGCAAAATACCAGACTAGATTTATTAGTGTTCCTTCCTGAGCCTAAGTCACAGTGCAGGTAATACCTAATACGTATCTGTTATTTATTTGGGTATTTGGTCTTGACACTATAATCGAGGTTTGGAATAGGTACATTGATTTAATATTTTTCATATATTTTCATTTTCATATAAGAAAGTTCTATACATAAAGAACTAATAAATATAATATAAACTTGTAGACTTTCGCGTTCCATTTTAAACATTTATAATAATTTAACGGGTCAAAACGCGACACCAATTTTAATTATTTGTTGGATGACGATTTGCAAGCTCCCCGAACAGAAAAAGACAGACGGCAGGACCAGTCAGCTCGTGACCACGGGTGGTGAAACCTAACCGAAACGTCGGGCAGTAAGTAGTTCGTATTAAACAATAAAAAATAATGTTGCTGTGTTTTGACCATTTAAGTTATTTTAAATATCTGATAGACATCATAATAGACACCTAACTCATAAGAAATTGTTCCCAGGTGCCAAGAGGCATGGTGCCAAGATGGCCGACTGTGTTCCCTCTTTGTATGGTCAGACTTATTCTCTGGTCTAGGAAAAAACCGACCCTCTGGTTTCCCGACGAATCTTTAAGCCGTTTGGCTAAAGCGCGGAAGAGGCTGTGCGCGCCTGGTCCCTACGGCCCCAGAGTCTTGACCCTAAAAGACGTAAATGTGTTTGAAGGTTTTATTTGAAACTAGCTGTCCCGGTAACCGTCCATAACGCCTTTTTTCCACAATTTCTCACCTTTAAAACCTTCCCTGGATCTTCACAATTACTTAAAAACCAACGCCAGTTTTAGCGAGATTAACGAACAACGATTTTTATATATAAGAAAAATGTGTGTGGATTTTGATTCATAATATTTAAAAAAAACATAAATTTTTCATCTCACCTTGCGGTGCGGGAATCGAACCCGCGACCTTCATGTATCGCGCGTGCTGCTCTTCCAACGGAGCTAACCGCAAGTTATCGTAGGCGATTTAATTTTTCTGCTGTATCAACCCGTTAGCCTACGGTAAGTGCCCTCTGCCGAATATGTATGTGTAGAACTACATTCTTATCTGTTTCTTTCAAATGTTTAAAGTTCGCTTGTGTAGCCTAAAGCACTATAAAAATCATAAAAATCAAGTCAAAGGCATAAACCCGATTCTTGAAGCTCCATAAGAATATAATTTTTGTTAAAGTAATAATGAAATTTTACGTAAACCCTCCCAGACCAAATTCTTTATATCTTCCTTATTCAAAGATATTATCTATCCTGGGAAATCTTCTTTTCCTCATTTCTTTATTGATGTCAATAATAAATCTTATTTGTAGGTTACTTAGGTTTTTCTTTTTAGGTGTGGGCATCAGTCATTGACCTAATTCAAACGTTCAAAACTGTTTGATAGTAATGTTTACTTAAAATTGCTATTAGAGAGATCTGCATATAATAAAAAAGTTGTTTTTCATGTTAAATTACCATGTAACTAAAAATCACGCTCACTACAATATAAACAAACTTTCTGCATGATTCGAGGGTTGACTGGCAGATAATATCCGTAGCTTAATTCCACCTGTTGTTTTTGTGTAATTTAAAACCTTAAATAAACAAATAATTTTAATAAAATACACTGCGATTAAGTTTAGCACGACACCATTTCTTTGTACAGTTCTTACGAAATAGCAACGTAATAGTACCCCAGTGTTGTATCATCAAAAAGTAAGTTCTCATTGTATTCTGAAATTGTAACTTACGTGCTTAATTTGACCCTTGTTTTTAACCGAATCATCAACCCTGTGCTTATCAGCTTATTAATTGTTATTATCTAAAGATTAAAAAATCACCTCTTAGCTACAGAAATTGTGTTGCCATTTCCCACTAAAAAAGGTATTTAAAGTTCAAAGTCGAGTTGAATGATTACTCACTGCCTTGTACTCCAGTATGTCTGCTTCAGTCCAAACGTGCACACTTCAACCGCGGAGGTTGATGCAGTACTGTTATTAATTACGAGTATCTTGAGCTATTCTTGGCGGTGACTAGAGCTGAAAAATTCGTGGCTAGAAGTTCTAAGTGCTTAGATACACGTCAATGGTTCGAGATTGTTAGCGAAAGGTTAGTAAAGAGACGGAGCGTTGTGGACAACTTTCGAATCCTGCACTTTTTTTTATATTGCACTTCAAGATTGACCTCATCCCACCTGATGTTAAGTGGTAATGAGGTCCTTTTTTTTTTTTTTTTTTTTTTTTTAAGGGGGAGAGAATGCTTTTTCGCACCATATCGCTGCCGTGGGGACGGCAGCGACGTGTGTGGGACTCCCCCGCCCAGAAGGGGCGGGGACTACCCGAACTAAAAACTCCCCCCACACTCTCATCGCCTTTGGTTGGCGCCATGGGAAAACGGTAAAAACCACAACAGCCACGGCGCCAGGCGGAATGGTCTTTAGACCTCAACTCGCCCCCCTGGATCGGGGGGGCCGGCGGGAACGGCCGAGCGTGCTAAGCCATTCCCGCTCTGCTGCGTAGGACCGTGCAAGGCCGTCCGGGGTGTCCCCACACCCGCGGCCGGCTGGTCCCCGCCAGGAGGCGCTAGGCCGGCAAACTGTCGCCTTGCACGCAGCCTCCTGCGTCTTCTGCATGCTGGAGCGGCAGGGTCGCTTTCGCGCTCCCTCTCCATGACCTCCTTCTGCGATATGACGGTCTCGCAGAAAGAGGCAACGGCAACCCAGGCTTCCTCGCGCTCGACCATCGCCCCCACCACTTCTGGGAGCGCGAGGTCTACTCCGACTGCTGCTATTATTGCAGCTCTTTCTTCTGCCCACGACGGGCACTGAGTCAGTGTATGCTCCGCCGTATAGTCAGTGTATGCTCCGCCGTATATGGTAATGAGGTCCTTTTTTTTTTTTTTTTTTTTTTTTTGAGGGGGGGAGAATGCATTTGCGCACCGTACCGCTGTCGTGGGGACGACAGCGGCGTGTGTGGGACTCCCCCGCCCAGAAGGGGCAGGGACTACCCGAACTAAAAACCCCCCCCACGCTCTCATCGCCTTTGGTTGGCGCCATGGGAAAAACGGTGGAAACCACAACAGCCACGGCGCCAGACGGAATGGTCTTTTAGACCCCAATTCGCCCCCCTGGATAGAGGGAGCCGGCGGGAACGACCGAGCGTGCTAAGCCGTTCCCGCCCTGGTGCGAAGGACCGTGCAAGGCCGTCCGGGGTGTCCCCACACCCGCGGCCGACTGGTCCCCGCCAGGAGGCACTAGGCGGGCAAAGTGCCGCCTTGCGCGCAGCCTCCTGCGTCTTCTGCACGCCGGAGCTGCAGGGTCGCTTTCGCGTTCCCTTTCCATGGCCTCCTTCTGCGAGATGACAGTCTCGCAGAAAGAGGCGACGGCCACCCAGGCCTCCTCGCGCTCAACCATCTCCCCCACCACTTTTGGGAGCGCAAGGTCATTTCCGACCGCTGCTATTAGCGCAGCTCTTTCGTCCGACCACGACGTGCACTGCTCATGGTAATGAGGTCCTAGCTTAAGGGTGACAAGTACAGCATAATAAATATGTTGCCGGAATTGTCGCCATTACCTTGAAGGCTTGACCCCTGCTCCTAATGTAGCACCCTCGAGCAGCTCTGGAAACCTTACTCACACGCAGGAACACAACAACACAGGAGTGATTGTTATTTGGCTACGGTCTTCTGTAAGGTGGAGGTATTTCACCAGTCGGATTGCTCAAGTTCGTACGATGCCCTACCACTTGATAACCACATCATCATGTGAGCAACATTGATCCTGGTTTAATCTATTCCCAGAGCGAGGCTTGAATCCTCCATCTATGGTTGTTACAACAATGCGTGGGAGTTTAATCACAGCATATACAATTTTGTTCCTCCGTCAAAATTTGGTAGTAGTTATTTTCAAATAGTCATTGATTATAATGCAAAGAAATTCTACTTCCGCTTGGGTACCTATGTCTACCGAGAAGACACCGGTTAAAAACTCAGTAGATTCGTTACAGTTGTAGTATTTAACTTATTGCTTTGTTTAGTTTTCTTTGGACCAAGTCATTATAGTTTTGTTTCGATGAGTGGAGAAACATTAAGTGTTACATTTGGGATATCGTTTCGTATATTAGCTACGAAACTTCAGTAAAAGCGTGTTAAAAAAATCTAAGATGCGCTATTTTTTTTAATTAATTGCTACCTATTAATGCGATCTGCATATCTCATTTCAACACGTTGCATCTTTTGACATTCATAAAACTATGAAGAGCAGACGTAAGTTATTCATTAGCATTATAAATTATCAATTAATCACAGATCTAATATTACTGTCACAGGTAACAATAAACCAACAGACGCCTATATATTAGTAATTACACATATATTAGCTCTAGGGACGATATTTCAAATGACCAAGAAAGCGTGTAAGATATAAACCTTGGGTGGACTAAGGCTGTGTATACACGGACCGATTGAATGACCTACTTAATATAAGGAGGTTATATTTCGACCTTTATAATACTAACGACATTTAATATTTATAGATAATCTTTGAAACTTATATAAATGTGTTTTTTTTTGTTGAGTAGCAATTTGACGCGTGTTTTATTGCAATCCATATTCAAAATTATTGTAACAGTCTATATGTGAGTAATGATGTTACAAATAGTTTCTTTAAAATTAAAAGTCAAAGTTATAAAAGAGAGAAAGAAAGAAAAAAAAAACATGTATTGATATTGGGTTTCACCTCAGCAAATGCTGCTACGGCATGTACAACACCGCAGCAGCGCTGGTATTCTGGTGGAAACTACCTGCTTGGGAAAATAGCAATAGCCCTGGCTCCTGCTAGTTCCCCACGCATAAGAGTGGCGTTAGAATGTTAACAATTATTGTCGACAGCAGGTTGTATAGGTTTACACACCTCTTTACATTGTTTCATACTTTTTTATTCAAATGTCACTTTTGACACATTTCGATTGTCTGCTGTTATTTTTCTGTCTGGTCACGTAAGCTTGTGGGTTTTAAGCTTTGTTATTTTATTTCATTGTTAATATAATTTTTACTATTTGAACCAGCTTTTATTCATCCAGTCTACAATTATTATACAATACATACAATGAAAAAAGCATTAACAATGATAAAATAAAAGCAGTATATCTCTAAATCATAAAAACTCTTCAGATTTATAAATAGGACAAGTTTCATTCGTGCAGTGCAACAGTACTGAGGAAGATTTAAAAAATGAAAGTAATCCATAAAGATAGACCAATCAATATGTAAAAAAAAAATTTTTTTTTGGCCTGGAATACGATTTACCTTTACCGTTGGCCTTTGGGGCGTTGTTTTATTATGATAGTCTTGTGTACGCACCCCCTTATAAGGAGAGGGTGTAAAAGGGAGTAAGTGGGGGGTATAATTAATTACCGCTGGGCCACCGTCCGTCGCATTCAACTGTTTCCTTGCCGGAATTATTTTCGGACAAATTGAGATGGAGACTTGCTGAGTTTATGAAATCCTAAGTCTATACTTTGGTAAAAGTATATCTATGTAGGTTGCGTTAATATTTAATAACTTTAATAATAATGTGATCAAGCTTTTTATTTAAAAACTAGCTGTGCCCGTGACTTCTTTCGATTAAACTAATTTTCTAACATAAAAGTAGCCGAAGCTTCCCCATATTATATCAGCTACCTACCAGTAAAAGTCCCGTCAATACAGAGATTAGCTGGAATAAACAGACAGACAGTTAAACAGACAAAAATTGTAAAAAAATTAAAGCGATTATTTTAATATTACAAACAGACACTCCAACTTTATTTATATGTATAGATAAGAAATAATATAAATTAATAAAAATCTTATCTATTTTGGCACTCGAAAAACATTATTTGTTGTCCGCTCAAGTATTAAGTCAATGGTCAATGTACTTTATCTATCGTCATTTCGTATGTAAGTTGGCTGATAGTTCGTTTTTTTTTTGCAAAGCCTGACATTAACATTTCGAACGAATTTTACTTATAACTAAACTTGAATGTTTTGCGAAACTTTTCACGTTTCTTGTTAAGTAGCAAACTCCTCATTTTCGTATGTACCGAACACCCTTTATTAAAATCGAACTATTTTATCTCAGTATGTTTTTTAACAGACTATTTTCATTAGCAAATTAAGACTTATAGGCCTAGCATGCGCAATACGTAAAATTAATCGCATGAGACGACAACAGTTTCGATACTGTTGATTGGCTAATAGCACCCACTCGTATTTTCAGCCAATCAGCTGTTGACGCATTGATTTTGACAATTCGAACGAACGAAACGAAAAGCGAACTCAACCGATCCTTCATTAATTGAAGTGTAAAAACAAAACACAAATTAACAAGTTATCTCTCAAATTAGACAATAGGCGTTTTGATTCCGATTCAGATGTTGCAAATGTATTCGAATCTTTCTTCACAAATATACCTGTCGCTACGACGAGTAGCTTAAACTCCAGCCCCCGTCTTGCCGAGTCTCTCCTGAAATCTCATGTAGATAAGTGTCAAGCTGATTTTAACTTTACTCATATTTGTCCTGCGGATATTATAAAGAGTTTTAAGAGTTTAAGTATGAAAAAAAACTGAGGATTTATGGGGCATTTCCATTGATATACTCAAAAACATAATTCATGGAATTGCACCTTATTTATCCTTCATATTTAATAAATGTATTGACGCTGGTGAATTTCCTAATTTAATGAAATTAAGTAAAATTATTCCACTTTATAAATCAGGCGATAAAAGTGATCCGTCTAACTTTAGACCAATTTCCATATTACCAGCACTTAGCAAAATCTTTGAAAAAATTATTTTCAATCAATTATTAGCTCATCTTACAGTTAATGCTCTGTTACATAGTAAGCAATTTGGATTCACTAAAGGTAGATCTACTACGGACGCAGGTGTGGCACTTATCAAACATGTTTTCGATGCTTGGGAGAGAAAACAGGACGCCATTGGAGTTTTTTGTGATCTGTCAAAGGCATTTGATTGCGTTTATCACCAAACGTTGCTGATGAAGTTGAGGCATTATGGTGTTGTAAGCACTTCACTGAGTCTTCTACAGTCTTACCTTTCTGACAGAACTCAAAGGGTCAATGTGAATGGAACTAACTCTTCTGGTGCACCTCTAGCGATGGGAGTGCCCCAGGGCTCAATATTGGGACCTCTGTTGTTTCTTATTTATATTAACGACCTTCCTTACTTTGCGAAGGATCTCTGTGAGATTGTGTTATTTGCTGATGACACTTCTCTCATCTTCAAAGTTGATAGATGTAAAGAATCATTTGAAGATGTAAATAGTTCTCTCTCACAAGTGCTACATTGGTTCACGAATAATAAGAAAACGAAATGTGTCAAATTTACAATGCCGAATGTTAAAAAAGTCAACATCAAATTGTCTATGAATGGTGAACCTATTGAAATAATTAATTCTACAGTATTTCTCGGCATTACATTAGACTCTAAATTGCAATGGGGACCCCATATTGTTGCCCTGGCAGGAAGGCTTAGTTCAGCTGCATACGCTGTAAGAAAAATTCGTAATTTGACTGATATTGAGACTGCAAGACTGGTTTATTTCAGTTACTTCCATAGTGTTATGTCATATGGTCTCCTTTTGTGGGGAACAGCTGCTGACATTCAGACTATTTTTGTTTTACAGAAGAGGGCTATCCGCGCCATATATGGTCTTAAATCACGGGACTCTCTCAGAGACTTATTTAAAGAAATTAACATACTTACCGTTGCATCTCAATACATTTTTGATTGTATTATGTATGTACGCAAAAATTATAATCTACTTTTTAAAAAATCTGACTTCCATAACTTTAACACTAGAAATAAACACAAGCTTGCTGTTCCATATCTAAGACTACATAAGATAAGTAATTCCTTTGTGGGTTTAAGCGTTAAATTATTTAACAAGTTACCTGATAATGTTATCCAGTTGCCCATGCATAGATTTAAGTCTCATGTTAAAAATAGTTTGATAAAAAAGGGCTACTACAAAATTGATGATTATTTAAATGACAAAAATGTATGGGTCTAGAATAACTTAATTCTTTGAAATCTTACTATAGCTTTGTATACTTTATTTAAGTACCTAGTTTAAGGACACATTGTTATATTTGAAAAGAGTAAGTGTCGAGTTTCTTGCCGGTTCTTCTCGACATGATCAACATTCCGAACACGTCGGTAGAATACTTTATTTGTACTGACTATTCATAAGTGCTTTTGTGAAGCTTACATGAATAAAGATATTTTCTATTTCTATTTCTATTTCTATTCAAATTCAAAATTCTTTATTGCACACATGTGGTTATACAGTTGACATAATTTTATCATAGCTCCAAGACATGAAACCCTGAAAGGGCACAGCAACATAAATTATTCTACATAATATTTAAAAAACTTAATATAAATTTATATAACTAATAAATAATATTATACTTAACTACTACAATGATTCTCTGGCTCATTCATGCTCAAAAAACTCCTTTAAATTGTAAAAGCTATTATAAGAAAATGTTTCAGTTGGAGTGTGAAGTTATTAAAGTTTTCCAGATTTTTTAAACATTTAGGTATTCTATTATATTTTTATTGCACTTACTTCGGGGCCAGTTTGGTGTATTTTCAATTTTGAGTCAGGAAGAGCTAGTCTACTTCTTTGTCTTAGATTGTCAGGTCTTGTGTGAATGGGGTATAGGTGGATATTTTTCCTGACAAACTTACATACTTCGAGGATGTAGATAGATGTAAGCATAAGGATCTTAAATTTAATAAAGTAGGGTCTGCAACTCGTTCGTCCATCTATATTTCTTAAGAGCGCGATAAAATTTACTCGCGTGGCGCATGGTAGGCCTGAAAGTATACCTACTTTATAGACTACATAGTTAGAAGTATGTCACTCACCAGCGCCCTCTATCGAGTTTTGAGAGCGCTTGAAGCACCCATTACGCTTTAGCTGACTCGGTGATCTTGTCTCCTAATAGCTGCCGCTCCATGCTATATTTTATAATGTAGTCATTATATTTCTCTATTATATTCTTCAAACTTCGGTTGATTTATGTGACGTTTTATGTCATCCGAAAATGTGTTCGCGTTAAGAAAATTGCTTGGATTCAGGGGGAGTGAGGAATGATTGATAAGATTTGTTATTCTGTTTTCTTGAATAAACGATTTTTTTTATCACTAGCGTACTGCCGTATGAATACGTTAGGTTTCGCCGTATGAATACGATGCCATCTGCAGACGAATCTGGGCGTCTACTCTTGAAAACGAAACGAACAAACGAAAGGTTTCGTTTTTGAAGATTGATCAAAAGTTAGGGAATTAAAACGTGATTTTTGATTTGTATAAATAATATTTTGTTTTTTGATAACGCTTTATTCGCATTCGAAGTGTGTTAGTTGCGATAAAGAGCAATAAAAAATACTAAACGTCATCGGATCCGACATATTTCGTTTTCAAGAGTAGACGCCCTGTCTACATGTGGAGGAGGCATAAGATGTCTTCATTGCGGGGATCAAATTCACAACCTTCGGGTTATTCGAGCCCAACACAATTTTTTTTATTCTAATTCATGTTTTTAATAATTCTTTGTCTTGTTTCAGGTAAGTCCACAATTCTGCCTGTATGAGTTGAATTTATGGTGTACCTATCTACTCGTAACGGTAAAGATAATTAATCTTTTATATATAATTTTACGTACATATACAATTTTAAGGTAACCTAAAAAAAATTAACACATCAACAAGTCTATTGAGAACGTACTTTTAGAAATGAAGATTTCCTCTTGAAGAGTTCCGTTTTTAAAGATTGGTAATGAAAAAAATAAGGTAATATTGAATTTAAAACTTTCGCGTTCCACTTCAAATATTTAAAATAAGTTAACGGCCAAAATGGTGTCGCATTTTGACTCGTTAAATTATTTTAAATAAGGGATTTTACTCGACCAATCTATGAATGACATACCACCGACAATAAATTGCCATTTTTACATCGTTGATTGATATTTGTCATCTACCTTGATTTCAAAACATACGTACATCCTTACTGTTACCGCACCCATAAACTAACTATCTGCATGACCCAAGAGTTGACAGCTAGGGAATCCTCCTAACATTAAATCCACCTTTTGTACTTTTGTGTGCAATAAAGAATATTATTAATAAAAAAACGTCCAGTATTGAACAAGTGACCATTCCGAAAAAAATGCAATAACATAGTGTCCGTGGTCTAGGTGTTATAGAAGGTGACCAAGGGAAATACGAACTGGATTATTGCTGGCAATATCTAAAAACAGAAATCGCCAGCCTGCCAGCCAAGCAAGACGATTTTATCAAAGCCTTCTATGAAAAATAAAACAATGAAATAGAAAAATTTTACTATGGCGACCATGTTACGGAAAACCCGCCGTGGGACCAGTCCACCAGAGGGTTTTGTAACGGTTATAGCAGGACAGATGGCGCAAAGCAAGAATTTTTGAAAGTCTTAGGGGCAAGCGCGTGTTCAGCGTTGAAAGTCCTTCGGCTCTACAGAAGATGACATTACGAGTGTGGATATTTACATCGCACAGTTGCATTGACACTTGTGCCCAGCTTTTTAAGACTTATATCTTGTTACTACGGTTGATGGAATCAATTTACTTTTGGTATTTGACGAATGTCTAAGAAGTAGTGAATGTGTAAGAGAGGTAGGGCATAGCGATCTATTGCTCGAACTGGAGCAGCCCGACTGGTGAAATACCTCCACCTTACAGAAGACCGCAGCCAAATAATAATCACTTCTGTGTTGTTGTGTTCCTGCGTGTGAGTAAGGTTTCCAGAGCTCCTGGGGTGTGCTACATTAGTAGCAGGGGTCAAGCCTTCAAGGTAAGGGCGACAAGTCCAGTAACAGATGTATTATGCTGTACTTTTCGCCCTTAAGCTAGGACCGCATTACCACTTAACATCAGGTGGGATGAGGTCAATCTTAAAGTGCAATATAAAAAAAAAAATGAAAATTGGAAAGTATACATTTTTGCGCTGTCAATACTTTACTCCTCATATTGCAGAAAATACAAATTGAGTTAAACATATTTTGCGAATACGCTAAATAAAGACCCAATACGACTTTCAACCACAAACGACAATCGCTAAGCAACTTGTAGCTCACAAAATTGCAACACCTTTATAATTTTCAGTGACTTTGTTGCTCTGCATTTAAATATGTTCCTAATCTACTACGAAATAATCGCTCAGCGATTGTCACTCGTAAGCGAAGGCCGTTAAATCAAAGCTCGTTACGTCATCTGATAACTACATAAACAAGCAGAGTGTTTGTTTGTCGATCAGCGGTGTCAAGTTACGTTCAAGTACCGACCCGTATTACGCGATATTGTTCAGTGAATCTATGTTATACTAGCTGTGCCCGCAACTTCATTTGCGTGGACTACAGATTTAATAAATATAAATATAGTTTCATGGTCGTTTTTACCCCAATCTGCCTCTTTTATTTCAATCCAAGTTTCGAGCTATACCTACCTACCTATTTCTGCTTAGTTTCAGATCTCTAACTAAAATAATAAACATTTTCCCATATAAACTTTCAAGGGCGGAATTACCCCCATCCCCCTTTTTTTTCAAAACAAAAAGTAGGCTATGTCCGTTCTGGACCAATTACCAAATTTCATCAAATCGGTAGAGTGGTTTAAGCATGAAAGCTGGACAAACAGACAGACAGAGTTACTTTCGCAATTAAAATATTGGTATGGATATAGATTTAAAGTAGTTTTTTTTAAATACGTCATAATATAGTCAACTCAAATATAAAATGTTACATTATGTTATTTGCTGCTACGGAACCCTTCCTGGGCGAGTCCGACTCGCACTTGACGGGTTTTTCAAATATTGGAACCGGATAAAAGTTCCAAAACAAATGATTAGCGTACGCAGATCAAATACAAGATGGCGGCTTGCCAGCTCCGTACAAATGAGCAATTAATTACTTTCGAGGGTTTTATAGGGCGTTTGACTTCGATTGTTTTGCGGAATCATTCTTCTTGACTTCTTGTTGTGTTCAACTGACAGATACGGCTATTTTCATCCTCATTTTTATGGGAAAATCGTTTACTCACTTGTTTTTCCTTCTGTTTTGCGGGCAAGTTAAGGATATTTTGGTATATTTCACAGGTACATAGTCGTAGACGGGTAGTTGTTTTTGAACTGGGAATTTGTTCCATCAACAGGTTTTCTATATTTATACTGTGCTGTACCATATTTTGCGCTAATTAGTTAAGTAAAATTATGATAAAATTTTATAAATCCAGTGTATGTAACTAAATATACTTTTTTTTCTTTCTGATCAGAAACCAACTTCTTTTTTTATCTCCATCTGAGACTGTGGATTAATGATTGGTAGTTTTGGCTGATATACTAAGATATATCGTGATATATTGTGGGTTCAATTCCCGCACTGCATGGGGAGATAAAAAAATTCTGTTTCTAATATTTAAAGTTCGCTAGTACGGCGTATAGTACTATAAAAATAATAAAATCATATAAGATGCCAAGGTGTCTTCGATTCCGTGGTTTTCAAACATTTCTGCAACGAATGTACCACGGGCCGATAAGTATGTAGTTCTAAACATATTCGGCAGAGGGCACTTACCGGAAGGCTAACGGTTGATACAGCAGAAAAATTTCATCGCCTACGATAACCTTGCGGTTAGCTCAGTTGGTAAGAGCAGCACGCGCGATACGTGAAGGTCGTGGGTTCAACTCCCGCACCGCAAGGGGAGATAAAATTTTTCTGTTTCTAATATTTGATATACCACGATTTTAAGGTTCTATAGGGATCCCGACACGCACTCTTTTTCACGCACTTTTCTAAAAAAATGTGTGAACATTTGTGTTCATTCTGTGTCGGGGTGTTTATTATGTATTTAGGTTTCTAAAGGTAACACCGTTGGTTGTGGCTTCCAAAACTCAAGTACTAAAGCTAATTACTTTAATCAGGTCAATTTATTTTGTCTTATATTCTTTGATATGGATTCCGAACCGGAAGTAGAATCACTTTGCATTGTATTCAATGACGATTCAAAAGTGTTATATGTAACCTAGTTGAATAAATAAATATTTGAGTTGAGTTTAAGTTGAGTTTATCTTAAAAAACTAGCTTGGTTTACTGTGGGTGATAGGCGAAGGGAAAATGTGGTTAATTATTTTTATTGATTTTTATTTAAAAAAGAGAAATAAATAGAGAAAGGCAAACCTTTTTTAAAATACTTGTGTTGATATTAATAAACCTATGTACGTCATAACTAATATAATTTGACAATAATTACGATAGTAATTTGATTAGTAATAGATATTTCTAATGGATCTGCAGACTCCCAAATCTTTGATCGGAGTCAGGGGGTCTACTCTCATAAACGAAATATGTCGGATCCGACAACGGATGGCAATTTTTAATTCTCATAATCATAAAGAAATAACTTCGAATGCAAAATAAGCGTTTTCAAAAACCAAAATATGATTTATGCAAATCAAAAACCACTTCTTCATTCCAAAACTTTTGAATAATCTTCAAAAACGAAACCTTTCGTTTGTTCGTTTCGTTTTTGAGAGTACCCCTCCTGAAGTGACAAATTACAAAAATACTCATTATTCAAAATATTAAAAAGTTATAATTAACATTGCAAATACGCTGAGGGAAATGTTTCATCTCATTTGCGTCATCTGAAATGGGAGCTCGGCCGCAACGTTAGCAAATATGATAATGATCCCGGCGGCAAGTCTGATTGATCGGTTAGGGAGCATATTTATATCATCGACAGCTGATTCATGAGGAAATATAGGTAACGTATTGTAAGTTATATAATGTGTAGATTAGGCTTTACAATGTGTAGGTCGGGTCAATGTAGGAAACGAACTCTTCTACATTGTCTCGGGTCTGGGTATTGTGGTACCGTCGTTGTTTCTGATTTCTGTAACACAAGTGCTTAAGTTACTTATCACAGAATCGGAGCAATGTATGTGATGTTGTCCAATATTTATTTAGTACTAGCTGTCCCGGCGAACTTCGTAACGCCTATTTTTTTTTATTTCTAACCTTATAAACCTTCCCTGGACCTCCACAATTATTTCAGAACCAAGATTAGCCAAATCGGTCTAGCTGTTCTCGAGTTTTAGCGAGACTAACGAACAGCGATTCATTTTTATATATAAGACTAGCTGTCCCGGCGAACGTCGTTCCGCCTACTATTTTCCAAATTTTCTAACCTTTTAAACCTTCCCTGGACCTACACTATTGTTTCAAAACCAACATGAGCCAAATCGGTCCAGCCGTTGTCGAGTTTTAGCGAGACTAACGAACAGCGATTAATTTTTATATATAAACTAGCTGTCCCGGCGAACTTTGTAACGCCTATTTTTTTAGTTTCTAACCTTTTAAACCTTCCCTGGACCTCCACTATTATTTCAGAACCAAGATTAGCCAAATCGGTCTAGCCATTCTCGAGTTTTAGCGAGACTAACGAACAGCGATTCATTTGTATATATAAAAGATATAGGAATTTAATGTATTTAGTATTTAGGCTTATAGGTCAAAACAGTCTATTATCGCAGCCATAGCCGTAGTTTGGTGTTTCGACAACTTTGTAGTCCCGGGTTCGATTCCTAGTCGGGTCTGTAGTGTATGTGTAACTAATTATGTCTTCTCGTGCTAATGTATCATACGCTAACGTAGCATGAAGGCTCATACTGCATCCTCTGTTGAGTCTACGGCCTCTTTTTGGTGTAATATCGATGTCTATGAAGTGGACTGACAGCTACGGGGCGGGGTGAGATGCGCACTGTGTGAGGCAGTGAGCCGACATTTATCCTTTTATTTCAGTGAATTTGCAAAAAGTACAGGGTCCATCCAGAAAACGAATTTTTCTAAACTTTTCCGGGTGTTGTGGTGCAGTTTTTGTTACTGATTACTGCTACACAAGCGCTTAAGCTAGTTACCCCAAATTAAAAGCAAAGTGCGTGATGCTGTCCAATTTAAGAGAGGTAGGGCTTAGCGATTTATCGCTCGAACTGGAGCAGACTAGTGAAATACCTCCACCTTACAGTAGTCCGCAGCTAAGTAACAATCACTTCGGTGTTGTTATGTTCTTGAGTGTGAGTAAGGTTTCCGGAGCTCCTGGGGGATGCTACATTAGTAGCAGGGGTCAAGGTAACGGCGACAAGTCCAGTAACAGCTTTATTATGCTGTACTTGTCGCCTTTAAGCTAGGACCTCATTACCACTTAACATCAGGTGGGATGAGGTCAATCTTGGTAATTTAAAAAATATATATGTATATTATTTTTTAATTTATGGTAGAACTCGACCTTACTGTCATATTGAACTCATAAAAAAGTATAATAACGTTCCGTAACCTCTTTCTCATATTCTCAATACTTTGGACCTCTTCCAAATGTTCACAAACATCGGAAACAATTCCGATTCGGTAAGACAATGTTTTGTCTCTATCCAATCGTTTATGTAACGAGAGAAACAAAAAACTCGAAACTCGTTTCTGAACTCGAAACCGACTCTGAAGTTTTGTGAATACAGAAAAAAAAGAAGTTAATGAATCTTAATTTAAAATATACCTTTTTTTTATACTGATAAGAAGATAGTTCCAAGATGAAAGCGTACCAATACTAGTTCCTACAGAATCAAACAACGCGCCCCACCCTTATTTCCCCCTCCAATGGTGAAAGAATTAAATTATTGGAATATGCAGAGTAGTTTCTGAGTTTATTTATTACAAACACAAAAAAAGAGTAATCATTCCTCTTTTTAATATTAGTGTAGTAATACACAGTGCATAATTTTGACTATACTTTTCAAACCTAAATGCACAAAACATTAAACCCTTTTGGGGTTAAACCAAATTAACAGCCTCTAGTAGATTTACATATATTTTTATCAAAATCGGTTGAGAGGTTTAAGCGGGAAAGCGTAACAGACAGACAGACAGACAGAGTTACTTTCGCATTTATAATATTAGTAGGGATAATAATAATAATAATCCTCTTTATTGTGAATCACAGGTAATAAATACATTATGGAAATTTGGTGTAAAAGTTTATCTGTGTTCCGCCTAATAGGCATACAATAGTTTGGGTAATACAAGTAAATCTAAAATTAAATTACATGCACATGTTTTGTATGATTAATTTTTACAATTTAAATTACAATATTAAATTTAATTATTAATATTAACATTGTCGGATAGAAATTCTTGGATCGAGTAATAACATTTTTGAGTAAGATATTCGTGTAATTTCATTTTAAATTCAAAGAGACTGTCGACATTTCGTATACAATCAGGAAGTTTGTCAGGAAGTTTAAGCTTTTTAATATTAGTAAAGATTAAAACAATGTCAGGATTAGAGTAGAATGCAAGCACTATTAATGAGTCTTCCAACCGACTACACTTCTCAATCGATCACCCCCAACGCTCTGTGCACCAAACTTTCAAAAGCTTTCAAAGTTCGCCTGAAAGCTCTCGCTACGTACCCACATTCGTAGGCAGACGAGCTATTAAAAGCTCTTTAAAGCATTTATTTCAGGCAGTTTCAGATAGCGGTGGCAAGGACGGAAATGATTTCTTTCAAAAATAGACTTTACTGTTTGATGCATAGAGACAAAAGCCGTTGAATGATAATTAGACATTGTTATGCACTATGAATAGATGTATTTGTATGTTAATGAGGAATTTTAAATAACTGCTAATTAGTAGTTATTATAGTACACTAGCTGTGCCCGCGACTTCGTTCGCCTGAACTACATCCTCTCATGGTCGGTTTTACCCCTTTCTCCCCTAATATTCGAAACAAAAAGTAGTCTATATTTTAATTTAAGTTTCGAGCTATATTTGTGCCAAATTTTTTATCTCTAACTTCAAAAATAAACATTTTTCAATATAAACTTTTAAAGGTGGTATTACCCCCCCTCTGCCCTTATTTCTAATAAAAAGTAGCCTATGTCTGTTCTTGAGATTCAACGTATACCTATACGAAATTTCATCAAAATCGTTTGAGAGGTTTAAGCAGTTTTTATGTGTATACTAATAAATAATGGTGCAGGCAAAACTAAAACTCTATTAATATCTACATTGAACCCATGCGAAGCCGGAGCGAGACGCTAGTGCATTTAGATTTCTGCCTTATCAGTTAAGAGTTCTATTACAAGCTATGTGGCCATTAAATAAATAAATGAATCTGCCAGACAACCACACCAATCACCTGGTCTCAAACTAAGGTTTTCCCTTGTACTATGAGCACCAGACGACGGATACTAACTGGGAGTGTCATCACAGCACACCCAGACTTAAGTAAACTTAGAAAACTTCGTTTTCCAAATTGACCCGACCGGGGATCGAACCCGGAACCTCAGAGATGGCGCTCGCCAAAGTCAGGCCCGCTCGCCTCTCGGCTACGGAGGTCGTCAAAATATACTGCGCTACTATAAAAAAAAACATATCATTGTCTGTCTGTTTGTAGGCTAGATATCTGATTGGCATATTTAAATATAGCATGTTACTCAGTATGAAAGTAGCTTTTATAATAGTAAAAGAATTTATGAAATCGGCACAGCAGTTTTTGAGTTTATTCATTACAAAGATATACATACATAGCTTGAATAATTGCCTTCGAGATAAACTTTCAAGTCATTGTAAATGTAAGTTGGGGGTGTTCTTTGTAAAACTCATTGTCTGTCTGTTTGTAGGCTGATATCTGATTGGCACATTTGGCTTCGTGCCACGTAACATCTGTGTCTGAACACCGATATGGTAATAATTCAAAATGAGCGATGTGTTGATCCATCGATGTACCCGCTTTTGGCAGGCCGGGTTTTGTAAATCAAGGTCTATGTAAATGCCGGTGATTTATCAAAAATCTATAGTAAATGAGGGTGTGTGTGTGTTTGTATGTATGATTAAACATTTAGGAGAAGGTAAAACAAGCTGGAGCTTCAAGTCGCCGAATCGAGCACCACTAATGTATGTATACTAAAACTTGCATAATTTTCATAAGAAATCCACCTCATACCACCATCATACAGAAGACTGCAGACAAATACCAATCACTTCGGTGTTGTCGTGTTCCTATGTGTGAGTAAGGTTTCCAGAGCCCCTGGGGGGTGCTACATTAGTAGCAGGGGTCAAGCCTTTAAGGTAAGGGCGACAAGTCAGTAACAGCGTTATTATGCTGTACTTGTCGCCCTTAAGCTAGGACCTCATTACCACTTAACATCAGGTGTGATGAGATCAATCTTGAAGTGCAATATATAAAAAAAACAGTGAAAATCTTCTCATTTCACACTTCTTTTGCCTTGATTGACACGTATTTATAATAGAGGACTTGGCTCTCATTTCGCAGTTATGTTTTGATTTCAAATAAACGTAAATATCAACACACATCAGTCTTGCTGAGTTATTACCATATCGGTTAAGCCGCGAATGGCAAGGTGCCAACTATGTCATCTAGGTAGGCCTCTGTTCTCTAGATAACAGCTGACATCCACGATAAACAAGCATGGGAACTAATGTTAGTATCAGAATTTTATATAGATTTTTAATAGAGGTAGGGCAAAGCGATTTATCGCTCGAACTGGAGCAGCCCGACTGGTGAAATACCTCCACCTTACAGAAGCAGGCAATCAAATATTTCTTAACTAGCTGTGCCCGCTACTTCGTTCGCACTACAGGTCTTTTCCATATATATTTTTTTAAAACTTTATTGTACAAAAAAGTACAACAGGCGGACTTAAGGCTAGAGGCATTCTCTACCAGTCAACCCATGGATTTGTTATAGCAGCAGTATCGTATACATATATTCATTTGGTGAGTGCTCAGGTTTCTAAAAACAGAAGCGCTATAATATCCTGATACTTTTTATTTTCTGGTGCATCCAGCTTCTTTTTACAAGCAGCAAAGATTCTAAGGGTCATAAACCGGGTTGTAATAGTCAAAAGTAAAGGAATACGTGTTCCCGTTGCAGCTCTGCATTGCAGCAAAAAGTGCATCTGACATTGTGATAAAGTGCAAGGACCAAGACTAGCGGCGCCCGCGACTTCGTCCACGTAGAATTTCTGCACGATCTAAGAATGCAAACTGTTACGTACTGTTTTTTTATGCTTTATTTTACTGGCCCGGTGGGACAATGGGCGTTTGTTGAACAGGATTAACATTCGTATAAATATTTGTGTTTGTACTGTGTATTAATATTAAATACTTATATAGAGGAAGCCGCTAGCCGGTATCAATGATAGTTATGATTTTTAACCCCCGACGCAAAAACGACGGGTGTTATAAGTTCGACATGTCGGTGTGTGTATCTGTTGTAAGGAACATATGTTCTTTACTAAAAGTGGAAGTACTTCCGCCGAGCTAGTTGTTATCAGCTCGGGGACCAAGGCCAAACTACCAATGTTGGTTTGTTGTATATATAGCTAGTGGCGACGAAAACTCTGACATCGCGATGTAGGATCGATGTCATGCATTACGTATGGAGCGGTGTTTACTTTGCCAATTCTGCTGACGCTGTATTTGTGTCGACTTGTAGGTAATGTCGTAGGTCGGCACACTGTCAATAACATCGCAGCTCCCGAACAAATGAACCGATTATGATTTTGATTTTTTTGTTTGAAAGATGAATATGTTGGGAGTATTCTTAGCTATGTTTGATAAAAATCGATCCAAGATGGCCGCCGTCACAAAATTATGGATTTCATGTTTTAACACATTTCCCACAATTATATAAAAGGGCTTAAGTCGCAGAATATATTCATAACTAGCGGTTTGGGCGGCAATAAATGAAAATAAAATAAAAAAAAAGTTAAAAAAACATAAAAAGTATTATATGTCCTCCTCCTGGTTCTAAACTACCTTCCCACCAATTTTCAGCCAAATCTGTTCAGCCGTTCTTGAGTTATAAATATTGTAACTAACACGACTTTGTTTTTGATATAATTTAAATAACAAATTTCAAATCAAAGATGTTTTGTGAATTTTTTTTGTCACAACTCCCTCATTATAAGTATCAAATGAAAGGGCTTTTTAAACACTTTTTTATATCGGGTGTGTTTTAAATTTTAAATTTTATTCGAATAGTATTAAAGATGTTCATATTAGAAGTGTTTAAGCTATTTACCTACTTTGTTTACATTCGATTGTGACGAAATCTAATAACATTCTATCCTAAAAACTGTAAAAAACAACCCAGTTTGATATCAGTTCTTATACGGACGACATAAGGGTGATACTAAAGTGTAAATCTAAAGTGTCTCTGACGTGCTCCTGACTGTACGTGATGTTGCCCTGACTGCACTGCGGCAGGAACAACATTGAAACGTCGTTAGAACTGCAAAGACGATGCAATATCTGATTTTACGAGCTAACTTTAATAATAATAGCGATTGTTGGAGCTGGTGTAATTGCTGGATATTTGATACCGGGCACGCTGCGACTTTTTGCAGCGACACAAACGCTTGGCAGTTGCGCGACTGCGATGAATTATAAGAGCTAATATAATTACTAGGTTTATGCAACCAGACGCATTGTGTACCTACATGAACTTTCAGTAGCGACACAAACGCTTGACAGTCGCGCGACTACGATCAACTACAAAAGCTGGTATAATTACTAGGTTTATGCAACCAGGAACATTGTGTAGTTAAATGAACTTTCAGTAGCGACACAAACGCTTGACAGTCGCGCGACTACGATCAACTACAAAGGCTGGTATAATTACTTGGTTTATGCAACCAGGAACATTGTGTAGTTACATGAACTTTCAGTAGCGACACAAACGCTTGACAGTCGCGCGACTACGATCAACTACAAAGGCTTGTATAATTACCAGGTTTATGCAACCAGAAGCATTGTGTACTTACATGAACTTTCAGAAGCGATGCAACCGCGTTTAATAGCCTCCTTTTCAAATCGGTAAATAATAGGGTTCCGCACCCAAAGGGTAAAAACGGGACCGGGGTACTGAGACTTCGCTGTCCGTCTGTCTGTCAGTCTGCTTGTCCGTTCGTCTGTCACCACGCTGCATCTCAAGAAGGGTGATAGCTAGACGGTTGAAATGATGTATTTCTATTGCTTTTTTTAACGCTTTTTAAGAGGTTAATTATATTTTTATATATTGCTCTTCAAGATTGACCTCATCCCACCTGATGTTAAGTGGTAATGAGGTCCTAGCTTAAGGGTGACAAGTACAGCATAATAAATCTTTACTGGACTTGTCACCCTTACCTTGAAGGCTTGACCCCTGCTACTAATGTAGCACCCCCCAGGAGCTCTGGAAACCTTACTCACACGCAGGAACACAACAACACAGAAGTGATTGTTATTTGGCTGCGGTCTTCTGTAAGGTGGTGTAATACAATTGGAACAGAAAAAAATGAATCCTACGATAATTTGCGGTTAGCTCCGTTAGAAGAGCAGTATACGCTATACGTGAAGGTCGTAGGTTCGAATCCCCTAAGGAGAGATTAAATTTTTCTCTTTTTAATTTTACATAATTTAAAATAAAAATAACCACAAAATTTGTGTCACTGTTAGGGCTCAGCACCATAAGCGCCTAACGTATGCAAATTTATTGCAAATAAAAATTGCATTTTTTTAGCCGAATGCTGAGGTGTTAATTAGTAAAACAAAGGAAAATAAGGCTAAATACAAGCAAAGCATATTTTATTCATAGTGACCAAATTTTTTTCAATGTCATTGTCGCATTGCAGTCACGTAATTAATTTTAAACGTTACAGACGTGTATTACTGTTACGTTAAGTTAGACAACACATTTTGAACTTTGTGCCGACTTTATTTTAATATAATATGTGATGTTGTCCAATACTTTGTGTCGTTTGCATAAGGACTAATTTTGAACTGCAAGTGTCTATCTCGACCGTATTACGTGCACAACTTCCAATAATAGAACCAGGAACATCTATCGATATGTATATCAAATCCGTCAAATATTGTTTTGAGTACATGACGTTACAAGGGTTTTTTTTTTTACAAAAAAAAAGGAGTTTCTCAATTCGACGGCAGTACCATGAAAACGAAACCGAGGCAATTTTCTACCCAAAACATTTTTATTTATTTATTTAAAAACTTAATTGCACAAAAAAAGTACAAAAGGTGGACTTAATGCTAGGAGCATTCTCTACCAGTCAACCGTTGGGTCATGCAGATAGTACGTTTATATGTGTGTTTATTTTTCTATTTCATTTTGCACTTCGAGATTGACCTCATCCCATCTGATTGTGGTAATAAGGTCCTAGCTTAAGAGCGACAAGTAGGTACAGCATAATAGAGCTGTTACTGGACTTATCACCCTTACCTTGAAGGGTTGACCTCTGCATGAACTGGAACTGAAACTGAACGGGGCAATTTCCTACACAAACATTTTTATTTATTTTTTATTTTGCATTTCGAGATTTACCTCATCCCACCTGATCGTAGTTATGAAGTCTTAAGAGCAACGAGTACATCTCCCAGGATGTATTACCCCCCAGGAGCTCTGGAATCCTTACTCACACGCAGGAACACAACAACACCGAAGTGATTTTTATTTGACTGCGGTCTTCTGTAAGGTGGAGGTATTTCACCAGTCGGGCTGCTCCAGTTTAAGCGATAAATCGATATGCCCTGCCTCTCTTACATATGTTGGATTACCCCTCCCAGCAACGGCCCGAGCCGAGGCCCGAGACCCACTATAGGGCGCCCTCCGGCAAGTGTTTAAATTTTTAAGGGTGTGAGCTCTCTGCTCCCCAACAAGCTCGGTGAAGATGAAAAGGCCATCTGCGGCCATCATCTCGTAGTTTGAAAAAAAATCTCCCGGTATTTCTACCGGTGTAGCAAATCTACCGGTGTAGTGGAAACAAGCCGTAACTATCCCCATGACCATCTGAATAATATACCGCGTTAACAGCAGACCGGTTACACTAACGAGTTAATTAATAACCCCCCTTTTACCCCCATCTTGTTAATTATGTGGCCCTGAGGCCGGCCCTGCAAGGACTACTTATCCTTTGAGATCAGAGTGTGGAAAATATCATATACTAGCGACCCGCCCCGGCTTCGCACGGATGTAATGTAAATACTTACAAATATTGTATGAAAATTATCTGATTTCAATAAAATGTTCTGTTTATATTCTGAGTAAATGACAAGCTCTTTTTTTTCTTTTTTATGTAAATAAACATTTACTAACATATATTGCGTTTAAATTGAGCGCGACATCACTTCTTCGCACAGTTTTTACGAATTGGAGACGTAAACACCCTTCTACTGAACCATCAAGTTTATTCGTCACAATATTGGTATATTTCAGCCACGATTCCGTTTTTATGACGTATTTAAAATATGGAACAGTATTTACGATTTCGCCTAAAAGGGCCTGAACCCAAAAAAGGTTAAACACAGCCCTCAGAAGCAACCAAAGCGTATGATACCTATCGGATCCGGAAGTCGGGTAGCCATTTTCCACGCAAGCCACGCCCCCTCTGACGTCACTGCAACAGCTGGAGAAGATTTAGGGCGCGAGCTTCCTCGCGATTTATTTGGAACAAGTTGGGCTGACTGTACCTATGATAATTTTTATTTCCACTTGGCGGTTCTTGTGCAGATAAAAATACAGAGCAAAGCGGATAGTCATAGTAAATTAATTTTATTAAAAACTAAAGGCCGCCCAGACTAAGTCTAAACATTTAAAATAAATTAACAGGTATAAACGCGACACCATTTTTATTTAGTAGTTAATACGAACTACTTACTGCCTGACTTAGAACTGACTTAGGACGAACACAAACCATTCCGGACACTGTCAATGTAGTGTGTCGAAGTGACTTCAATAACATTACAAATATACAAAAATATAAATTTTTCCTCTTTATAATATTAGTGTAGATGGAGAAAGGATATTTTTTAAATCAGATTTTTACAGCTTTAAATAGTTGAGTCTTATTCGTCTTCTGAATAACAAAAATAAAAACTGAAATTAAAATAAAAAAAGTTTTGCCGTTTCAAGGCCCAATTTAAAGTTGCAATGAAAAAATGTGTACGCTTTTTAATTAGTTTCACTTTAAAGATTCTGCTTATAGTTTACTTTTTCGCTTTTTTTTAATGTATTTTGTGATTGACCCATCTCACCTGATGTTAATCGGAAATGATGGGATGGGATGCACCAGACAACGGATACTAGCTGGGGGCGTCCCAGCTAGTATCCGCCGTCTGGTGCTCATAGGAAAACCTTAGATTACGACCAGTTGATTGGTGTAATTGTCTGGCACATTTAATATTTAATGAGGTCCTAGCTTAAGGGTGGCAAGTACAGAAAAATAAAGCATAATAAACTTTTGAATATTTAGTAAATTTACACCAAATTGACTCATTCAAGTTCAAATAAATATAAAAAAATTATCATGCTTTTCCTAGCATTGCTCTTTACTGCATTCCAATATTCACCCAATTAAAGCTACTAAATAACAATTCCCTTCGTATACAAATTAATGCGTCATCACAGAAATGTGAGAGGAATTTCCACAACATTCGGGCTAATTTTAGCCTGTAATAGTGGATAATATTGCGAGAGACTTTCCAATCAAACTAGCAACTTCATTTGAATCGGGATTAAAAAGCTGTTTACGGTTACACGCCAGTAAATATCCCTAACTATCAATATACATAATTATGACACCGCCGCAGCACAGCTACCAGACGCGGGCGGTTTCGCGTGGCAGCTACGTTGTGCCCAGAGTCCACAACTACTATGGAGACCGTACACTGGACAAATGCTTGCCATACTTGCTGAACGCGCTGCCACCCGAAATTGCGTGACTATCATCTAATGAATATAAATATAAAATTAAAAGATACTGTCTGCGCCGCGCCGGTTTCCGAACGTGCGCTTGACCAATGCGCGATTTTAAACAAAAAAAAAAGAACTATTGTCTACGTCCGTCCGTTGTTCTAAAAAGATCTCACCGCCCGCCCACTAATAATTTAACTTACCTAATGCCTTTTGTTTTGTTAAATACCTAATTGTTAATAAACAAAGTCTGTAAATCCCAAAAAACAACTTTAATTTGTCTCGTCGTAGACAGATACTTTTTAGAAAAAACATAAAATAACTTTTATAAATAATATTTATAATATTTGTAAATTTTTTATATTAGTTAATAATTCTAAATAATGTTCTGTTTTGTTTTGGTTTTGTTTAGTTTCCCACTCGCAGACAACCACTCAAAAGTGGTTTGCGAGGCCTATGCTTTTAATTTAAGTATTATTAAATTAATAATAATAAATAAATAATAAATTCGGAAGTAGCTCCGTCTGTCTGTTTGTCCAGCTTGCACGCATCGTCATAGAATACAATGTTGATTAAATCTACTCCCGGTTCGAAACCTATATCTACAGAGATGACACCGGTAAGAAACTCAGTAGACCAGGTACAGTAGCAGTATCAAACTTATTTCTATGTGTAGATGAAGTCATGTCGTTTTATTTTGATGACTGAAGCATCATTAAGTATTTACATTTGAGAGGTGAGCTGGAGAAAACCAGTCTTCAAAGAATGAAAATGGTTCTAGCTTAAAGGCGACAAGTATAGCATAATATTAAGTCTGATTCGGCATTAATTCTTATGCCCACAACAGAGCGTTTCAATGTCCAAAGTGAGTGAGTTCATATGCTTCTGTCTGTACATCGCCCTCAATCCATATGTTCTCGGTCCTAGAATAATTTACGGCGTTATCAGCTGAGGAGGACTGACGGATCGACACTTATGCTTAAATTTAGTGAAGTTTTATGCGCAATTTACGAGGCCGCAGTGCGAATATTCCGCTGTGGGATTTTTAATGGGATAACGCGACGTTTACAGTGATATCAGATGTTTATAGCAGAATATATCAATTTCATTGTTTTTTTTTAAATGTATATTGATTGCACTTAAAGATTGACCTCATCCCGCCTGATGTTAAGTGGTAATGAGGTCCTAGCTTAAGGGTGATAAGTACAGCATAATAAATATGTTACTGGACTTGTCGCCCTTACCTTGAAGGCTTGACCCCTGCTACTAATGTAGCACCCCCCAGGAGCTCTGGAAACCTTACTCACACGCAGGAACACAACAACACAGAAGTGATTGTTATTTGGCTGCGGTCTTCTGTAAGTTGGAGGTGTTTCACCAGATGGGCTGCTCCAGTACGAGCTATAAATCGCTATACCCTATCTAGTTCGATAATAGCTCTTAATTCCACAACACAAAGTAAAAGCGGAACAAACAAACAAACAAACTCACTTTCCGATTTATAATATTAGTAAGGATTATATATTATTTCTTATGCGTACGACGTAAGTGCGGTGCAATGTCTAAAGTGTGTGAATAAAGTGCAGTGCTATTAATCTCACTTAAAATAAATCTTATTTCAATGGAAGATTTTGCAGATTTCTGAACGTTGATGTAGCGGCGCCGCGGTACGTATAGTCACGACGTGCACTGATATGTATACAATCTTCTTTTTTTTTTATAGTAGCGCAGTATATTTTCTCCTCCCAGCCTGATGGTAAGCAAGAGAGGAACCCACATCGCGATGACAACGGATTTGATATCAAAATATCCTATCCGTTAGCATCGCCATACTGGCCCGCAAGATGTTTCTTCACTCTCTATTTGAAGGAATCCATGTCAAAGGAAGGAGGAAACACATGAGCCGGCAACGAGTTCCACTTCTTTATGGTCCGGCAAAGATAAGAGTTACCGAACTTTTTGGTTCGTGATGGAATATTTTGCACGGTGAAGAATCTTATTCTAAAGCGAACCTTATGGTAATGTCATAAGAGATCAAGTGTTTACATTTCATTGCTCGTGACTCTACAGTCAACACTTATACGAAATTAATTATTTTGCCCACTACCTACCTTATGGCGGTGCAATGTCTAAAGCTGCCGTGATCTGACCTCCATAGCCCTTTTGGCTAAACTTTTTATACGTCAATATGTTTTACTTTTCTTCTTCTCAATCCTGATTAGGAAATTAAAGTAAATATCCAATGATAAGCAAAAGTAACTTAACGAAGTGTTAATAATAAAACTAGCTGTGCCCGCGACTTTGTTCGCGTGGACTACATACTTTCATGGTCGGTTTTAAATATCACCCCTAATATTCGAAACAAAATTCAATTTTCATATTTTAATCCAAGTGTCGAACTATATTCGTGCCAAATGTCATATGTTTAAGTCATAAAATAAAAATCCCATATAAACTTCTTAGTGCGGTACTACCCCCATCCCATTTCAAAACAAACAGTAGTCTATGTCTGTTCAAGAGGTGCAACTTATACCTATACAAAATTTCATCAAAATCCGTTCAGTGGTTTACGCGTGGAAGCCTGACAGACAAACAGACAGACAGAGTTACTTACGCATTTATAATATTAGTATGGATTTTAAAAGATTCGCAAAACTTACCTTTCGTCTAAATTCCGAGCAACCAAAACATTATTCTACGAAACTGCACTTAAAGTCTCTCCCCTGTATTTGTAGGCAGAAAACAAGCCATATTTTAAACGTGAACTGATCCAAACATCCAGCCTCATACCGGGTTCTGGGGAAATCTGGCTCCATAGCAAACGCGGAACTGCCTTTATCCGTAAAGCTGTGGCTTTGTGGTAGCGGAACTAGTAATTTCAACGAATGGAACGCAGCACTCAACATACTATAAAATAATCTCTGAACCAGTAATTATGTTTACTCCTATCGTCTTTTCGTAAGAGAATGAATAAATATATATGCAATAGCATGCTAGCAATATGAGAATAAAAAGTAAATTACTTAATTTTATTTTTAAGATACGTATTAAAAAAAATATATACGGTCGAATTGAGAACCTCCTCCTTTTTTTTTAAGTTGGTTAAAAAATACCACAAAGCAGCAAACAATTTCTTTACAAAACCTTATTTTTTCAACATCAATAAGACCTAGAGCGTCCAGGCCCAGACTTCGGCGCTGCGCTATCTCTGAGGTCCCAATAAGCAAAAATCATTTTTTTATATTGTCTTGCATCTGCCTGTGTAATATTGTCGTTTTTTCTTGTTTCACTTTACACATAATCAGAGCATTTATGAAACGTTGTCCAATGTTTATACACTTGTGTGGTTTTTCTTCATTATTACCTCAACTTTCTAAAGTATGTCTCATTCCATTGATGCAGCGAAATTCCGTTATGTGCAGTGTCACTACTGAGTTCCACTTTATCAATTGAATAAGTCCTGGTATGGAAATAAATATTAATATGTAAATAAATGCGCCAGACCATCACACCGATCTTCAACTTATCTAACAACAAGGTTTTCTTACATATAAGTAGGTACGCATGACCGACACTAACAGAAGGCGAACCCAGCACACCCAGACACAGTTAAATATTGTTACCCAGTTTTATCTAAATAGAAATCGAACCCAGGACATTTTAGGAGCCTACCTTAGCCACTGCGTCTTCAAGGTTGCCCAAAAGATTATCTCCGCTCATACAAAACCGCAGCTTTATAATCTTATTATGCTGATAGTACGCCATATTGATTTGCGTAGTTATTTATGTTTTCAATACTACGCGGTACAGTGCGTACAAGCGCTCTTTTATGGGTTCATGTATTTCTAGTAGAAAAAATATAATAACTTCCACTGGGTGTACAGAGTTGTAACGAAACCTTAGTGGTTTTAGTGTTAGGCTTATGTGTAATCCCGATAAATGTTCACTGGTCTTTTTATTAGGTCAACAGAGTTTTATGGTAAACACTAGCACTGACACAGGTAGTTTTTTTTTATATTACTCTTTAAGGTTGACCTCATCCCACCTGATGTTAAGTGGTAATGAGTTCGTAACTTAAGGGCGACAAGTACAACATAGTGAATCTGTTATTGGCCTTGTCGCCTTTACCTTGAAGGCTTGACCCCTGCTACTAATGTAGCACTCCCCAAGAGCTCTGGAAACCTCACTCACACGCTGTAACACAACAACACAGAAGTGATTGTTATTTGGCTGCGGTCTTCTGTAAGTTGGAGGTGTTTCACCAGTCGGGCTGCTCCAGTTCGAGCTATAAATCGCTATGCCCTACCTCTCTTAGTTCGATAAGAGCTCTTAATTCCACGATACAAGGGAGGTTTAAAGTTTCAGGTGTGCTGATGTGACCTACTGTCAACACATTAAGATTGTTAGTTTAATGCATACATATACATAGTTGTCTACGTGGACAACATATTTTAGTTCCGGTTATGCCTTGAAGCGAGCATAAAATGAATCATTATTGACCTCCACGGAGTTGTTAAAAAGCTCTAGGAAATCGAACACGTATTGCCTTATGATAAAATGTCCATTCCCACGCGACAATAGACCTCGAGAAATCCCTACTAATATTATAAATGCGAAAGTAACTCTGTCTGTCTGTTACGCTTTCCCACTTAAACCTCTCAACTGATTTTAAAGAAATTTGGTATAGGTATACGTTGAACCTCAAGAACGGACATAGGCTACTTTTTGTTAGAAAATATGGGCAAATGGGGGTAATACCATTTTTGAAAGATTTTATGGGAAAATGTTTATTTTTTAAGTTAGGGATAGGTATGAAATTTGGCACAAATATAGCTCGAAACTTGGATCAAAATAAAGACTACATTTTGTTTCGAATATTAGGGGGGATAGGGGTAAAACCGACTATGAAAGGATGTAGTCCACGCGAACGAAGTCGCGGGCACAGCTAGTATAATATATTTTGTTTAGGTTAACCACCAAGGAACAATGGCGGTAGAATGACTGTCATTTATTGTTTGTGTAAAAGTGTCAACAGACAGCGTTGGTCCAAATTCGCGTTTTTAAAAGCTGCATCGCGATATCCATAAAAAAAGCATTGCATGCATTTCTGTGATTCGCGGATCTACAAATTAGCAAAAGAGTTCTTCAAATATAGGCCTCTGTGTTCCAAAGACTTATAATCGTTGTTTTAAGACGTCTCCCCGAGTGGTCTAATCAGAACTTTGTACATTAAGCGACGAAAAGAAATGAAAACACCCAAAACTCAGTAGCTTCTAAGCTAGAGTTAAATACATTTATTTCAGTTAAGTATATGTCTGTTGGCCTAGCGTGCATCTTATTTGTATCTTTGTTTGTGTTGTGTCTTCATAAAGCGACGTTTTTAGATTTTCATATGCCCAGTTCCAAAAATGAATATCCGTTTTTCTACGAGTCGTTAATTCTAATTTCAAAAATACTTTACATATCAGCTGTCAGAATTCGTCCGTCGGTCGTGTGGTCGTTGAATTACGCTTTTTTAGCTGATCACTCGCACTCGCACTGACTTGAATAACCTCACTGGCCAACGCTACGCAGTTTGGGGGAGTCATGATTCCTTCTACACAGGCTCCCCCACAGCGCCTACTGCTAAGCGGCCCTCGTGCGCAGCTGGATCCCTTTAACACCTAACCTAGCTCGAAGAAAATAAAGTACCGCCTTCCACATTTGGTACGACGACCTCCGTAGCCGAGAGGCAAGCGTACCGGACTTTTGCGTCGCGCCATCTCTGAGGTTCCGGGTTCGATCACCGGTCGGGTCAATATGAGAAACGAACTTTTCTGTATTGTCTCGGGTCTGGGTGTTGTGGTACCGTTGTTGTTTCTGATTTCTGTAACACAAGTGCTTTAGCTACTTATGTACCACAGAATCAGTGTATCTTTTTCAATAGTATGTGTATGCATCATTGTATATTTAATAGATACCGTACAAACGTGATCTTAAATATTATAACCGATGTAAACAAGGTTTTATTTTATTTCCCCTCGTTAGAACTTTTACAGTTAAAATCCCGCTTTGCGATGCGTTTGTAGGTGAATTAAAAATTCCAAGGGACCCTTAAACACGGTAAGGAAACAGTGGCTCGTAAAATTTTATCAAACTCGACAAAGAATCGTCCCCGAGGAGATCTCTTAAATTTGTTCGTAACTATGTCTCGACGTAAAATATTCATTTTGTTTCTCAATAGTGAGTTGTTTTCTTTCTTTCACTGTGAGCTGGAGCGAGGCGTGAAATATAATGCTTAACTTTCATTTTTTTATGGTTGAAAAATCAATCGTTATAGGATTAAGGTCTGTTTGGTCTAATAGCAAGATTATAAAATTATAAAGGATATATATTTTCTGTATTTAATGAACAAACATTTTCCAAGTTACATTGCACTAAATTATCTCTACTTCTTCTTACTGTTTTCACATGCAGTCTTTGACTAAACTTTGTTAAAATGTATTTTTTTTTAAACATAAAATTATTAAAATCTAAAGAACAGATTTAATAGGATCTATGGTTTTTTTTACCGAGTGATCATCAATATTTGTAATCATACGACTTTGTGTACTTTTCTGTCTTTATGTTAAGAAAGGGGTAACCTATTGAAATCTCGAATTTCTGTTACCCGAATCTTAAAATCCCGATTTACATTTATATAGAAATATTCAATATTTAGTTGCTTATTACAGATAGGTTTAAGTGTCAAATTCGACTCAGTAGGTTAGGTTAGGTTAGAGGGACCCCACACTAGCGTCTTTCGAGCGTCAGCGTCTTGCCGCGCCGACGTTGTTTGGGCGTTGCGTCGACGCGGCGCCCGCTCAGCGTCGACGCGGCGCCCGCTCAGCGTCGGCGCGGCGTTTGAGCGGCGCTTGCGCTGGGCGTCCTCTGCACATCGCGTTCGAGCGTCGCGCCGCGCTGACATCATGTACAGTTATTTCGAAAATGGAAATGTAAGATTTGAATAACGCACAATATAATGTTTTATATTGCAGTGATAAATTAATGCTTTCAACTTGTAAAGGAAAAAATATATTTTACCTATTTGACACATGGCACAAAAAGGCAACTTTAGCATTTATTTTCTCGAAAACTAAAAGTACTTAATTGAAAATGGGTTTCTTCGGCAATATGAGCTAGTATTTTAAGCTACATCCATATTTGCTATCAGCTAAAAAGTCTTCTACCTACTGATTCTAAAACACGGGCGGGCCGAAACAATTGAGTTGATCATTGTACTGTTGTCAAAATAAACGCTGCGGCAGGCGTCGGGCCGGCGCGGCGCCTGTGGAGCGCAGTCCTGGCGTTCGTCATTTCGACCGCGCCGCTGCGCAAGCGTTGCGTCGGCGCCGCGTCAAAGTTGCGTCGACGTCGCGTCGGCGTTGCGTCGACGTCGCGTCGGCGTTGCGTCGACGTCGACGCTCAAAGAACGCTAGTGTGGGGTTACGCTTAGAACTGTGACCCCACGAGCCGAGCGAGCGTAGCGAGCGTTCCGCGGCTGCGGCCGGCGAGTCACCCGACTCGCTATTGTATTACTTGCACATTACAGACAGGTTTAGATTAAGTACGTACCTTGTAATTCTAAAAAAGTTTTATTTTTTATGAATATCATTTACTTATTTTAATTTTAAAAATCTTTATTTTAAAAATCTGCATATTGTTTTTCTGTATATCAATTAACTGTATTTCAACAAATAGATAGTGTTTTAAAAATCTGGCTTTCGTGCATATGGTTTATAGTCATCTGGATTTTGTGCATTTGGATTTCGTGTGTCTGGAACTAATTCGTCTGAATTCTAAAACGTTGTACAAATGAATAAATGGGCAAATGAAAGTTGGAGTTACGATTAGATGGCAAACAAAACTACGAAATTCGAAAAAACGGTATTATGAAAAAATGTCCAAGCGTTTCCGGGATTATGATATTCGGAATATCAACATTCGTGATAAAGATAGGTAACCTAAGAAAGGTGCTTATGGTAAATATTTTTGTGGCAATGGTGCAAAACAAAAAAAAACTCGAGTACACAGAAGAATATAGCTTCATATCGAACTCATCTTTTACGAAACGAAAAATGTTGGATTCCTTGACAAATTGCAATTTTTAATTCTCATAATCCTGCCATCACTTCGAAATTTCGATTAATCTTCAAAATATAAATCAATGAACATATTATACATTAGACATCATTCAAAATTAGTTTTTGACTGACTGAATCAAATGAGTTACTCGAGACACCAATTCTAAACTAGTGAAGTAGAACCAGCTTAAAATAAGATGGTCTGATTCCTATCACACGATATCTTTAAACCGTGGCAGTAAAACACTTCGGCCTACTTCGAGAAGTTGATGGGATGCGGGCGATGCGAAGCTGCCTTATCAGTCGTAAAGTTTCTTAAAAGAATATCTGGAATAGAATAGAAAACACCTTTGTTCATGTAAGCTTTTAAATACAGTGTTCGAGCGAACATTTAGTCATGTCCATATATTTTTACAGTTCATGTTGTTAGCTTTTTGATAAATGGATATTTTTTTTAATTGACGACCTCCGTAGTCGACCGACAGGCGGGAGAACTGGACTTTGGCGTCGTGCCATCCCTGAGGTCCCGGGTTCGGTATCCAGTCGGGTCAATATGGAAAACGAACATTTCTGTGGTGTCCCGGACCTGGGTGCTGTGGTACCGTCGTTGTTTCTCATTTCTGTAACACAAGTGCTTCTGCAACTGACCACAGAATCAGAGCAATGAATGCGATGTTGATCAATATTTGTCCGAAAAAACAACACTAGCGCTACCAAGTGGCTATTGCGAGCAACGGGCCGCCAGCGCCACCTACAGGACGCTTTACGGAGTCTACGTAGCAGCGAGCGGGGCATCGCTCACTTAACTTACGATCGCCGAGCAGTGAGCACGTCGTAAGAAACTGTCGAGGACCGTTGTAGATCCTACCTACCTATTCATAGATTGTGATTTGTGTGCAGTTAAATTGTTATAGGGTAAAAGTGTTCTTATTTTTAATGCCATAACCGCCCACAAGGCTAGGAAAATAAACGACGCTAGCTTGAAAAATAGCTATAACCCGACATGTATGTTAATATCGATTCAAACCTTCCAGACTATAGTAATATAGAAATACATTGTAATATAAATATAATTATCAAATCACAATGCTGAAGCAAGGCTTGAACTAGCCCTTTTTTATAAGCATGTTATAGGAGTAGGTTTATGGCGGCGGCCATCTTGGACCAATTTCCATAGACTAAAAACACTCCTAATTTTTTAAATTTTGAAATAAAAAGAAAACAAAATCAAAATCGCTTGAACCGTTTGAGGGCTATGATATTATAGACACAGACAGATACGTGAAACTTTTAAAACACTGGTGTTTTTGCGTCGGGTGTGTTTTTTTTTTAATATAGTATACACGCAGGGTCTACGTTCATATATTTTTATGGTTGATCATTTTTTTAATTGATCATCAAAAAACTACCATCCTAACCTCATCTTAATAATAAGTTGGGTTCAAATTTAATAAGTGAGCCACTTGTGCCTCGGCGGCTTGTGGCTCAATTAGTATTTCTGTCACCCATACTACCTAATAAAAAGGTGCAATTCAATTATTTATCTATGTTTTGTAGTAAGCGTTTAATTAATGCAAACTTTATTCAAACCTTCCGGACTGTAGTAACTTATACTATATCTCTACCGCTCCATTAGGTGACTCGCATTTGTGAACAAATCAGTTACAATACAAAGGGTGAATCAACAAGACTGACTTTAATAAAGTAGTCCACGCATTAGTGGCGTAAGTCACGCGCGGGCTCATTGATTGAGGAGTGCGGTGGGCTTGCATGGGGCTACCTTAGTTACAACATAACGATAAACAACGAAGATAAAAGATACAAATGTAAGGAACGTATGTTCTTTACTAAAAGTGGAAGTACTTATTTATTTATTTATTTAAAACTTTATTGCACAAAAAAAAGTACAACAGGTGGACTTAATGCTATGGGCATTCTCTACCAGTCAACCTTTGGGTCATGCGGAGAGTTAGTTTATGGGTGCGGTAATAGTGACAAAGTGCATAAGTAAGCTAAAAAATAAAATAAAAACATAATACACGAGAATAGTAACTATCAAGCGTTACAAATGTTCATTTCGGAAACAATTAAATATACATATAGACATACATGAATAAATATAATATATACATAAAATATGAAGCAATACTTATATTTACATAATAAGCATATATGTACTTATATATACATAAGTAAATAATACCACATAAAAATATAAAATAAATAATAACTATATATAAATGGATTCAGCAATTGACAAATTCATTCATTCAAATTCATACAAAGTACTTCCGCCGAGCTAGGTGTTATCTGCTCGGGGACCAAGGCCCAACTACCATTCTTGGTTTGTTGTATATATACTTAGTGGCGACGAAAACTCTGATATCGCGATGTAGGATATCGATGTCATGCATTACGTATGGAGCGTTGTTTACTACGCCAATTCTGCTGACGCTGTATTTGTGTCGACTTGTAGGTCATGTCGTAGGTCGGCACACAAAGATACACCTGCTCACATGAGTTTTTTTTAAACCGTTTGTTCCATATTAGTGCATCTTGGATTTGAATCTTCTTGTTTATTGATGACCTCATTCAAGAGAGGTAGGGCATAGCGATTTATCGCTCGAACTGGAGCAGTCCGACTGGTGAAATGCCTCCACAATGCCTCACTTCTGTGTTGTTGTGTTCCTGTGTGTGAGTAAGGTTTCCAGAGCTCCTGGGGAGTGCTACATTACTAGCAGGGGTCAAGCCTTCAAGGTAAGGGCGACAAGTCAAGTAACAGATTGATTCGGTCTGGGTGTGCTGGGATGACGCCCCCAGTTAGTATCCGTTGTCTGGTGCTCACAATTGGAAACCTTAGTTTCAGACCAGGTGATTGGTGTGGTAATCTGGTGCATTCTTTTATTTATTAATTTGTTACAATGTATTTACTTTTTATTGTTAAATAAATACAATTATCAAATCAAAAGGCTGAAGCAGTGCTTGTTCAAGCCCTTTTTTATAAGTATGTTAAAGGAGTAGGTAGTTTCAAAATATGTTATCCGACATTTTGTACCGACGGCCATTTTGGATCGATTTACATCGAACATAGCTAAAGACTAAAGACAACCCGATTAAATCACGATAAAATAAATACTTTATCAACTGATAAAGTAAAAAACTACTAACCCGATTTCAAAAAATATTTTGCCGTTAGAAATATTATCTTTAAAAATATAGGCCATAAATTATCAATAAAACTACAAATACTAATTAAAATTCTATAAATGCATTTAAATCCAGGCGAAGCTGCGTTGTACCAGTATCAGAACATAATATGAACATACCGTATACAGTGCGTGATCGTAGCGGGAGAGTTGCACAAATAGCGATTTATTATTACACTCTTCAATTGGGAACACAGATAGACTAAAATAGCAGTACAGTTGTCCTCTAGTTAGACACATATCCATTTACAGAAATACACCCTGACACACACACACACACCCACACACACACACACACACACACACACACACAACACCACACACATTCGCACACATACTTCTCTTGATAATTACACCCAGAAGTTTTTTTTTGTATTTTTATTATTTTTAGCTAGATTACTATCTTGTTGTTTTTAATTTGTTTTTGGCAGTAAAAAGAACTGGAGCTTGCAGCTAAACTTTGTTTTAAAATTGTATTCAGGATCATGCTCACTCATCGACTACTGCGATACAGGCCTTGAGCCTAGTGCAGAAGTCACCGTTATTGTAACTTGCTTTTGTTTTTGCCAATAAAGAATTTTTATTATTATTATTAGATAATGTTGGCAGCTGCCTTAATCCATGCTAATAAAACATACATACTAATAAAAGCGAAAGTTACTGTCTGTTTGTCTGTCCTGCTTTCAGGCCAAAACGATTTTGATGAATTTTGGTGCAGGTAAACGTAGAACTTCTCGAAAGGACGTAGACTATTTTTTGTTTTGAATATAAAGGGGATGGGGTGATACCACCCTTGAAAGTTTATATAAGAAAATGATTATTTTTTAAGTTAGAGATACGAAATTTGGCACAACTATAGCTCGAAACTTGAATTAAAGTATGGACTGCTCTTTGTTTCCAATATTAGGGCAGATATGGGTAAAATGAACCATGAAAGTATGTAGTTATGGGAATTTAGTCGCGGGCACAGCTTGTAATAAATATATCAGACAACATCACATACATTTACCTGATTCTGAAGGAAGAAGCTGTGTTTCCCAAAATATTGGTAGCATGTGGTTGCAAAAGGTGTATATTTGATCCATCTGTTTTACTTACGAGGCAAGTGGGCTAGACTTCTCTGACGTCCCAGGTTCTATCTCCGGGTCGGGTCAATATGGGAAACGAACTTTTATATATTGTCTCGGGTCTGGGTGTTGTGGTACCATTGTTGTTTCTGATTTCTGTTACACAATGCTTAAGCTACTTATTACAGATTCAGAGCAATGTATGTTATGTTGTCCAATATTACTCGTGTACTATTATATTAATAGAACTCCAACTCAATGTTAATCCAGGCACTGACAATTGTAACTTAAATCATATCGTATTCATTGAAATATTCACCATTCAAAATTATTGCAATTCAGGAACTTAAATCCATGAATATTGTAGCGGATCGTTAATATCTCTTCATTATGTATGAACGTTTTAACAATCGTTTGAAGCGGTCGTTCAGAATTGAATCGTATTGTGCACGAATTAAGGGTCAGTATTAAAAGAGTATACATTTTTTGTGTAAAGACTACTTATTCCTTGTCTGTGAAAAATAAAAAATAAATAAATAAGTGTCATACGCTGATGGCTTTTTATCCCAATAGCCGGTCGATACTATGAAAAACGAAAAAAGTATAAGTATAGGGTATATATATATGTCGGTAACAGGTCTTCCCAACCTCAAATCGCTCGTAATTTATTTTACCTTTTTATTTTTCCACTAAAACACCTACATAGATAGATACACTTTACTGCACGGCAAAATTTACAGAAATTGGTTTTACAGACATATTCAAGTACAATTAAGGTGGTATTGCCAAAAAACATACTTTTCCAGACAACCTTTATGTAGAGGTAGAAGTACATACATTTAGGCATACTAATAATACAAAATTACAACCAAAACAAACTTAAGTCCAAAGAAAACAGTCGCAAATCAAAAACATCTGGTTAGATAGCTTATACGCCAGACACAAAAGCTGGCTAGAATCTAGATTCAGGCACAATGCGACCTCAATACCTCAGACAGACGACACGCCCCAACATTACTGATGTTACTTTGAGGTAAAGCCGGGGCTCGATGGAAGCGATTTTTTTATATTTCACTTCAAGATTGGCATCCCACCTGATGTTAAGTGGTAATGAGGTCCTAGCTTAAAGTCGTTATACAGCATAATAAAGCTGTTTCTAGACTTGTCGCCCTTACCTTGAAAGCTTGACCCCTGCTGCAATGTAACAACTCCAAAATAATTGTTATTTGCGGTCTTCTGTAAGGTTCAAAATAAGTTCATAAATTTATTTGGATCCGAATAAAATGATAAAATTGTGACCTTGTTGTATGCAGACAATAAAAGCTAGCGAGAATCTAGATCTAGGCAGAATACGACCTCAATATTTCAGCCGAACGTCACTCCACACGACTATTTCGTTTGGGTAAGGCCGGGGGCTTACTGAAAGCGTATATGTTTGTAAATTAGTCTTTTCTTGGTTTGAAGAAGTACAAAAACATTATTGACACCGAAAAAAGGTAGATGACTAAGCTGAAATATTATATTTGGTCTAGCAGTTAGACTACAAAAAAACATAAAACAAATGTGCCATACAGTTGGAAAAATGCACAGATTTAACGTATTAGTGACGTAAATACAAATCTCAACTTTACTTTGATGGGCTGCATCATCATTAATTATGAGTTATTTGTTGACTAAGAATCATAACTAACTCCTAGTGAGTCAATGTTAATAGAGTCATTGTTTTTACCCAATCATGGCCTACTAGAATGCGCGAAACGTTTAATTTCTCACACGGGACGACTAAAATTTTAATAGTGTTAAATGACTGATAGCATACCACAGTCATAATTTCAGGCAACCAGCAGCTGCCGTACTGAATTTTATCGCTTTTGACAGTGTGATAAAATTTAGTCGTTTGGCGCATCTTAGGTGTCATAATCCCAACAGTTTTTGAAACGCTTCAATTTAAACATTTAAAATAATTTAACGGGTCAAAACTATTGAAATCAAAAAGTACAAAAATTTCAAAAGAGAAGACGGATTTAAGTTATCATCAGCATGGAATCCAGTGATTAATAAATGTTTACCGCGATCAGACCGATCAAAAACAATTCCGGATACTGTCAGTGTAGTGTGTCGAAGTGACTTCAATAATATTTTGTTATGTGACAATGTGCGGGTGGATGAAGATTTGCAAGCTCCCCCGAACAGACAAAGGCGAGCAAGACCAGTCAGCTCGTGACCACGGTTGGTGCAACCTAACCGAAACGTCGGGCAGTAAGTAGTTCGTATTAACTACCAAATAAAAATGGTGGCGCGTTTTGACCCGTTAAATTATTTTAAATGTTAAAAATGGAACGCTTCAATTTATTTCTAAAACTGTTTTTTTTAACTGACTATAAACTAAGGTCGTGGATGGAATTTTTATCTTGACCGAGCTTAAGGAGGACCCCTTATCTAAAACTGTGTTTAACAACTCATTTTTTTATTAATTACACGGTTCAACAGTCCAAGTTCTAATCGCTCTCAGTCAAACCTAGGCTTATTCAGCGATTCCGATATGTAAGTCCACAATGTTCACTAATAACTAGTCTAAATCTAGATAGCGGTCTGATTCAGTTTAATCGCAGACGATGCTGGGCTATCCTAGGCTGTTGCGTAACGGTGACGTCAACGAAATGCAGTTACTTGCATTGCGATACATTACAACTCGCACGTAAGCGAATGTAACCCAGTTCTGTGACACGTGTCTTTATTATCTGTACTAATATTATAAAGTTGTGGAGTTTGTTTGTTTATTTGAATAATAATAACATTTATTTGCATAAAATATGGGATTTACAAAAGGTCTTAAATTTAAAATACATAGAACGGATATTTCACCAGTTATTATGGCATGCAAAAGAAATCAAAATTGACTTTTTAAAAGAGGTAGGGCATAGCGACTTATCGCTCAAACTGGAGCAGCCCGACTGGTGAAATACCTCCGCCTTACAGAAGACCGCAGCCAAATAACAATCACTTCTGTGTTGTTGTGTTCCTGCGTGTGAGTAAGGTTTCCAGAGCTCCTGGGGGGTGCTACATTAGTAGCAGGGGTAGCCTTCAAGGTAAGGGCGACAAGTCCAGTAACAGATGTATTATGCTGTACATGTCGCCCTTAAGCTAGGACCTCATTACCACTTAACATCAGGTGGGATGAGGTCAATCTTGAAGTGCAATATAAAAAAAAACTTAATTAAAATTTCACATGTACAGTTGCCGTCAGATATATCGGAGCAGACAAAGTGACCAAATACTTCTTAACAGTTTAAAATGTCAATAAGTTCCATACACTACAAGTTACCAATAATATCTGAACACTCATAATATTAACGTTATGCATATTATGTCTCATTTGGCTACCTGTGTAAGAAGTGTCTTCAGATATTATTGGTTAGTTTTGTGTATAGAAATTATTGCCATTTTTAACTGTTCAGAAGTATTTGGTCACTTTGTCTGCTCCGATATAGCTGACGGCGACTGTACACACCTATCTTATACACATTTAACATAACCTATTTGTAACTAAAGAATTCACTTAATGAATAAAAATTTAACGCGCTAATGTGTGTAATGTAATAATTACATGTAATCGTCATTGAAAGCAAAGTGATTCTACCTCCGGTTCGGAACCTATATCTACCGCGAAGACACCGGTAAGAAACTCGGCAGATTAATTACAGTAGCAGGTCAATAATGTGATAAAAATTAATAATGAACACATCGAACTCATTAACTCCACAATATATGTTGGCATAACTTAACAAACTAACTGTTTGGGTGAGTCTTGGTGCAAAAAAGAACAAAAGGTTTTACAAAAGGTTTTTTTGTAAAAAAAGCTACCGAGTTTCTTGCCGGTATTTTCTCAGTAGTTATAGGTTCCAAACCGGAGGTAGCTTCATTTGGTTTATATGTATAGAGACTGTTCATGAGTATTACTAATGTAATCTATATGAATAAAAATATTTGACTACTAACTATTGACATGTTACAACTCGGTATTTGTAACAAAATTGTTATCTATTTTTTTTATAGTCACGTCAAAATGACCTACATCACAACACCTTTATTTCTTCTGAACACAGAAGCTGTGTATTTTCTCACGATTGTTGGGCCAAGCTAGACAAATAAACTGAAGCGCTTTTTTGACATCTCACGACGTAGATTAAAGCTCATATACACTTGTAAAAAATGCCAAAAAAATACACTACGAAAAAAAAATGTGTGTCCTCACTCTATGAAAATGTTTTCCGCGGGAGGCGCATCCGGACCTCCGGACTTTGAAGCCCAAGGCTATCTGTGTAAGTTGCATCTTATAAATTATTTCTTTCTTTGTTACTTTTAATGCTCTAATCAAACAGACCAAATCAAATCAAATATTTATATTTTCGAGTAATTTACATAGGTAATACTTTCAAATCGTTATACAATAAAAAGTGACTCTACTTCCGGTTCGGAACCTATAACTACCGAGAAGATACCGGTAAGAAACTCAGTAGATTTGTTACAGTACAGTGTCTAACTTATTGATAGGTTTATATCACTTTGGATCAATTCATATAGTTTTGTTTTTATGAGTGAAAAAAACACTAGGTATTTATTATGAGCACCTGTGGCACCTGTCCACAAGCATGACGTATGTGTCAGCCATCGCTTCACTCAACCATATTGAAGGGAATGTAACGACGTTTTAGGGAGCATGACTTTTTTTTTATCGAGGAGGAAATGCCTACTGCACCATCACTCTCTGCGGGGAACAGAGAGTGGTGTGTCGGGCTCGCACCGACTAAAACGCCTTCGGTGGGCAACGCTGCGCAGTTGTGGGGGAGTCGAGATTCCTTGCGGATTCTACACAGGCTCCCCCACAGTTAGTGAGCATGACTACTCCATCTCCTATTAGTACGTGGTCACGTGTCAAAAAGTTATATCATCAACTTAACTGTAGAACCTGATGCACGAAGATATAAACCTCCAAAGTGGCGACCACCAGGTGTAAAGCAATGCATCGCGATAATTCTAATTCGTTTCGTTAGCGTAAACCCGCCTTAACTGACGTTCCGTTTCGCTCTCAATGTTCCAAAATAAAATTAAACGCGCGAATACGACCTCAAACCGTGGTCGTAAAGGCAGCATAAAGCGGCAACAATAAACAATGTATTTTACGTCGAGATAAAACATCGCCACTTCGCGAAAAACAGTGTCGTGGGCAGACATTTTGATTTCGGATAAGAAAGATCGAACGCGTAAATCAAAGATTTGGTCAAAAATTATTATTCATTGTAGAAATTAAGATGTTCGCGTTCCTATTTCAAAAAACATCAATGTTGCGTTTTGAGATTTGACCCATTAACTTATTTTGAATACTTCAGTGGTTGGGTATAACTTGATATTTAAAAATGGAAATCCAATTCCATTTAAAAATGTTACTACTAATGTGACATGAAAACATGTTTTTTTGTTTTCAGTTTTTTAATTATTATTTTTTTAATGTTATATGACTTTTTAGTCAAGGAAAACATTTTTCAAGGCAGACTACACATTTTAGACTTTGCATCGCCCTTATGTGGCGGGAATAAGATCTAAAATTGAAGCGTAACTGTTAATCTTAATGGTGACTAAAGATCAGTGGTCGATTTTTTGATAAAATAGCAGATTACGCAAAATATATGAAAATATTTATGAAACAAAAAAATCACCACTGAACAAATAATGTATTTTATCTTTATAACGTAAAAAATAGACGTCATAAGCTAAATAAGTAACTCATTTTAAGGACTAACTTACTCTATATCTAAATATGAGCCAATTACAAATATATACAGCAAGGCAGTCTAATAACAAAACTGAATTATATCCGACATGTGTAAAACACGTGAAAAAGGAATAAAATACGTATTTGAGTGAATAATTTAGATCCGGTGTACCGTATAAAAATAACTCCAGTCCGGAAACTATGAAGAAATATCCAACAAGTCACACTCATATGAACTCAGTCACTTGTTCTCGCCTATAAAAGCTTAAGTTTAACACTTGGGAACAAACGTATAAAAAATAAAACAGACCACTTCACCTACAGCATCAAAGTTAGTTGGTTATCCTGTGTTGTGAAAACTAGAACAAATATTTTAATGCCATATTGTGTTGTTTGTAATTTATTTAAAAAAAGATATCTGTTGAGTTTGTTGCGGCGCTTCTTCTCAACAGAACCAACGTCGAGGCGCTGGTAGGAAAAAATAATTGACGTGCAAAAGAATTTATTGTAAATCCACTTGCAGATTTAAACCATTTCATTTCATTTCACTACAACCAACTGTACCACAAAAAAAATGTGGTAAATGTGAATGGATGTATGATTTTGAATTTAAGGCCGCCTAAATTGTATCATAACGTGACTGTAAAAATAGATTCTGTATATATTCTGTGCAACAAAGTATTTTTAACTATTTATTTTTTAAGCGTATATCCCGGGTAAACATGCTTTACGAAGCCTAGTTACAACGTGTCAACCTGTAATTAAGGCCACACCAATTCTCGTGTATCTGTCATACAAACCAGCATTATATAACAGCATAAAACAAAACTATATGACTTGGTCCAAAGTGGTCTACACCAAGCTATAAATTAGATACTGCTACTAGTTACAGTAGTCTGCAGAGTTTCTTACCGGTAAGGTTCCAAATCCGTATTCAATGTCGATTCAAAAGTATTACATATAGCCTAGTTGAATAAAGATATATTTGATTGATTGATTGATTGTCCGAATAACAAAGTAAAATAATAAACTACCAATCTCTAGTTAGTAGCACTACGGCTTCAGCTTTAATAATATCCAAATAGAACAGGTCAATGAATATACCCTTCTTGGTTTAAAAATAGACTCTCACCTCAACTGGAAATCTCATGTACAAAAAATAAGAAATAAACTTTCAAGTTTTGCCTATGCACTAAGAGAAATAAAAAAACTACAGATACAAAAACAACAATAGTGACCTACTATGCATATGCATACGCCTGGTTGAGCTACGGAATATCACTGTGGGGCCTTTCCGGCAGACATTCCGGACTGTTTTAACTTTTATACTGCGCACGGCGGGCGCTTCTCGGATGACTTTTATATGATTCGCAGCTCCTACCGCCTATTCCTCACACTTTGCCATCTTTGGGGAATATGTTGCCATTTTATCTGCCTGTGGCGAGGCTAAAAATAAGTTAGGTTTGAGCTGGATATTTTATGTAATGTAAGTGTACCACTGCGCGTTTCGGAGGTAAATTTGCTTGGCAACGTTTATTTAAGACTTCCGTAGCTGAAAGGTTGGACTATGGCATCGTAACATCTCTGGTTCCGGGTTTGTTTCCCAGTTAGATAAGGAAAAAGTTTTTTCCATATTGTCTCGGATGGGTGTTGTGGCAACCATTTTGTTTTTAATTTCTGTAATACAAGTGCTTACGCTGTAAGTATCATGGTAAGCCGTAGTTCAAATTATTTTATTCATCAGTAATATTTATGAGTCGTCTAAATAAACCAAATTAAGCTACCTCGGGTTTGGAATCTATAACTTACAGAGAAGATCTCGGGATGAAATGATGATTGTATCTCTGTAGCCGTAATTACTATTTTTCGCTAGAATAGTGTGGTGAGTCAGTTGTAATACAGTGTAATGTGTCAATTGTAAGAGTAAATTAATTCAAAATATTGTAAAAATTGAAATGTTTTATGTCATGCTGCCAAATTGCAGGGTTAATCTAGCAAAGCTATTTTCTTAATCATCATTGAATACACAAAACTAAGCTTCAAAAAACAAAATTGGTCAAATACTAAAACAGATTTTAATTTTAATTTTAAAAATATTTAATTGGCTAAATCATGATTTCAAGTATATGTGAAGGTCATGGATTCGAGCTCCACAGCACCGGGGAGATGAAATTTTTCTGTTTCTTTTAAATATTTGAAGTTTGCTAATGCAGCGTAAAGCTTATTAATATATATATAAAAATCGATTACGATGCCAAGGTGTCTTCGACTTTGATTTTCCAATATTTCTGCAACGAATGTACCTACCACGGGCCGATAAGTATGTAATTCTAAATATATTCGGTGGAGGGCATTTACCGGAGGCTAACGGGTTGATCAACAGAAAAAAATCATTGCCTACGATAACTTGCGGTTAGCTCAGTTGGAAGAGCAGCACGCGCGATACGTGAAGGTCGTCGGTGGGTAGGTACTCGTTTTTTTAGGGTTCCGTACACTTGTTGTAGGAGAGCCCCCCTTCAATAAATACATAATTGTGTTTTTAGTTTTTGTTGTTATAGCGGCAATAGAAATTAATAATCTATGAAAAGTACAACTCTCCAGCCATCACGGCTCTTGAGATACAGCCTGGTGACAAACATACGGACCGACAGACGGACTGACCGATAAGTCTTCGTAATAGGGTCTCGTTTTTACCCTTTGGGTACGCAACCCTAATAAAAACCAATGCATACGATTGTGACGTACCTACTTGCGTTAAGGTCGTGAGTTCGATCCCCGCACCAACCAAACGCTAATCAAGCGAATAACAGCATTGGGAGCGTCTGTGACGCGCTTTCAGACGTCGTACGCATGACGCAAGTGCAGCGAAACGTTGAGCTAACAGACAGACCGACGAAAACTGCCCAACTAATTTAGTGCATACACTTTGTAACGATCAAGAAATTATTTACAGACACACGCACGCAGTGGTCAACATCAATTGGTAACGGGCTGGCATTTTAAACTAAATATCCGGAAAAATAAACTAAATCCCACTAACATTAACTAAATGTTTGGAAGTGAGATATTTATTTAAGTATCGCTTATTTATTTTTTAATATACTATCCCTACTATATAATATTATAAATGCGAAAGTAACTCTGTCTGTCTGTCTGTCTGTCTGTCTGTGTGTCTGTTACGCTTTCCTGCTTAAACCTCTCAACCGATTTTGATGAAATTTGGTATAGGTATACGTTGAATCTCAAGAACGGACATAGGTTACTTTTTATTAGAAAATAAGGGGGAGAGGGGGGTAATACCACCTTTGGAAGTTTATATGGAAAAATGTTTATTTTTGAAGTTAGAGATATGAAATTTGGTACAAATATAGCTCGAAACTTGGATTAAAATATAGACTACTTTTTGTTTCGAATATTAGGGGAAAAAGGGGTAAAACCGACCATAAAAGGATGTAGTCCACGCGAACGAAGTCGCGGGCACAACTAGTAGTATTATAAGAAGACCGCAGCCAAATAACAATCACTTCGGTGTTGTTGTATTCCTGCGCGTGAGTAAGGTTTCCAGAGCTCCTGGAGTCAAACAGGACAAAGTCGCTAGCGGTCGCTAGTATATTTTAACTAGTGTAGCAACGTCTGTTCGTGGCGAGGCGACTACCAAAACACATGTACGAGTGTGTACCGAACTAATTCAGCGGAAAATACCGCCCAATTTAGGCTGCGTTTGAACGTGAACGAAGAGGGACGTTCTAGCTGTGAACGTTTTCGGGTACGGATATTGTTTTGAACTATCCGGAATTGGTTTCGGTTACGGTTTCGGTTTCTGATTAGTTCGGATTATACGATAGTTGATTTATCGTTTGAGGTTGTTTAAATCTCTGTTTAGTTCAATAGAAATTCAAGCAATATAAACATAGCAAGGCATTGGCTATTGACAAATTGTTTCAATAAATTAAGTGAACCTTGAAAGGGTCGTGAATTCGATCCCCACTCATTAGAAGATATTCGGAACATTTTGGTGTGTTCTGTGTCTGGGTGTTCATAAGTTAATTTAAGTATATATTGTGGTTGTGTTTACTATAATACTAGTGCTTTGGCTTCTTAGTTTGTTGTCAGAAAAGCATATGTTATGATGCCTAATATATTTACTTATTTAATAATCTGGCTTAACCACTAAGCGAATTCTCTGCTACCAGTCTTGTAACAACACATAATATAAATGCATCATTCACTGTATGAATATATAGACTCCTTGTTTTCGGTAACGGTACATTTATTTCAGATATCCGGCAGTTTCGGTTATCGGTTCCGGAGATCACATCCCTATAGCAGTGTTTGCATTAAAATGCAACAGCAACGAAAAATATTCGCGTAACGATAACCGTCCGCTTTTGTTTCGCGTCGTTGTTTTTTTTCGCTTTAACGATGATGATGAAACAATAGGTACGCTTTGATCGAATAGAATATGTTTTGGAGTATTATTCAGGTCAACAGTTCCCAAACTTTTTTAACGAAGGCATTAGTACATGATACGAAATAATGATACGAGTACAAAATGTACTAAATGCATTTTTATCAGTACTATATTAAACGTATGGATTAAAACATTATTGCCGTCTTGTAGTTTTAAAATTTATATGTTACTAGCTGTGCCTACTTCGTTCGCGTGGACTACATCCTTTCACGGTCGGTTTTACCCCTATCTCCCCTAATATTCGAAACAAAAAGTAGTCTATATTTTAATCGAAGTTTCGAGCTATTGTGCCAAATTTCATATTTCTAACTTAAAAAATAAACATTTTCCCATATAAACTTTCAAAGGTGGTATTATCCCCCTCCCCCCTTTATTTTCTAACAAAGCCTATGACCGTTCTTGAGGTTCAACGTATACCTATACCAACTTTCATCAAAATCGGTTGAGAGGTTTAAGCGGGTAAGCGTAACTGACAGACAGAGTTACTTTCGCATTTATAATATTAGTAGGTATAAACCCAATGTACAAATCTTTCCTGTTAATAATATTAGTTAAGATGTTTGCTAAAGTTCTTGTCAGGAAAGAGCGAGGGTGGCGTTACAAAAACCCAGAAGAAATCTCTCTTCGCCAAAAACCTCGGACGTAATCAAGACGTAAATTAGTTCGATGAAACGCCGTCGCGGCGCTTCATCGCGCTATTAAACCGATCTGTTTACGCCACTCTCGATCAAATTGATCGATGGTCGACGGATCCACCGGGTGTTTCGGATTATGCACGTGATCCGAATAGTGACGGCAAGAGGTCGATGGTGTGCTATCGATAGTTTTCATTTACATTTGAAAACTAGGTGTATTGTCTATATTTTTTACCTTTTAAACCTTTTTTGGACCTTCACAATTATACAGTTAAAATTGTCTTACCTATCTTGAATTTTAACGAAACGTATTACGATTCATTTTACTATCAGATTAGCTGTCCCGGTGAACGTCGTAAAGCTTGTTTTTAATTTTGTAACCATTTAATTATTCCGCAATTATTTCAAAACCAACATTAGCCACATCGTTCTAGCTGTTATCGAATTTTAACGAGATTATCGAACAGCTATTCATTTGTATCTATAAAATAAACAAAATAAAAAATAAACATTGGACCACATCAGATACATTCCTTTGATGACTGTGGCAAGTACCACAACACCCATATCGGACAAAATATATAAAATATCGTTTCCCATATTGTCCTCACCTGGAAGCGAAACCAGGGCCTCAGAGATGTTAAGAGTTTAGCCCGCACACTTGTCGATCTCGGCTGCAAAAGTTTTACATCTCATACAAGTAAGCTTTAATGTTGATACAATTTCATGATTTAATTGGAGGGTTTATATAAATATTAAATAAATAAATGCGCCAGACAATCACACCTATAACCTGGTCTCAAACTAAGGTTTTTCCTTGTACTATTAGTACCAGACGACGGATACTAACTGGGGGCGTCATCCCAGCACACCCAGACTCAAATCAATTTAGAAAAGTTCGTTTTCCAAATTGACCCGACCAGGAATCGAACCCGGGACCTTTCGCGCTTTGGCCGCCTACCTTAGGCACTGCGCCACCGAGGTCGTCAATTTATACTTAAGTTGAAAATAATATGTGGATGTTTAGGTGTATGGACATACATTACAGGACATAGGTAATGATTCGTAAGTTTTTGCGTGAAATAATATTAAAGGTACCTTTTTAACTATCTATGAATAATTTAGATAAAACTAGTTCGAAAAATAGATGGATTTTTATCCCGAATGAAGACGCAGGAAACAGTGTATTGTTTTATATTTGAGCTGTTTAACAATGACAATACCATCGATAAATTATGGTGTCATCGGTAGGATTCGGTTCCAAAGTGATGGTAGCCTCATTTTGGATTGTATTCATTGGATGTACTTGATTTAACAGTGATATATGTTACTTATAACTTAACTGAATAAAATAATTGTATTGATTATAAATATGTTTATTAATAGACTATCGATATTAAACCACAAACCGGCGACACTACAGCCGGATTTTTTGTAATTTTTCAAAGGAAGTGGCTAGCAACGAATCTCAAGAACGGATGTTAATTCGTTCTCAAATCTAAAAAATGCAGTAGGTAGGTAATTTGCTTTTTAGATTGGAATTTTGTTTGGTAAATACAGCAGCATCGTGGGTAAAGCGGGAACTAGAAGTGCAATCTGCGTAATAATCTGAACTTCTCATTTGCGTTAGTTGAGTTTGAACTTTATTTTCAAGGCACAGAAACATATAACGCATAACGCTAGCAGTATGGGATTTTAACCCACGACCTTAACGTATCTCGCGTGCTGCTCTACCAATGAGGGTGTTTGCGTACGAAAAATCCACTAGATGGCGACACGTAGGCGTGTGGTCCAACTGCTACGTGATTGGTTATGGTTTACGTGACATTGACAGATATGTCGTCATGACATTTAAATCACCAATCCACAATCCCGCCAAAGTGGATTTTTCATGCGGGAACACCCTCATTGAGCTAACAGCAATATTTCTTAGGTGACAAATAATAATATCTACTATTTAAAAATAAGTCGGGTTTTCCTTCCTGACGCTATAGAACGCACGAACCGATTTCCACGGTTTTGCATTTGTTGGAAAGGCCTCGGGCTCCGTGATGTTTAAAGCAAAGAAAATTCAGGAAAAATGTCATCGGAAAAGCGAGAAAATCCTATAAGGCGAAACGAAGTTCGCCGGTAGCGCTAGTATAATATAATTTTACTTCTGTTTGACTTAAACGTATCATTTTTACAATGACAAGACTATAGAAAACTTGTTAGTTTCATTTTGCATATTCTTGACTTATTTCTTCTGGCGTGTAGCTGTGCATTTTTTGTTTTAATCTGTCATTTTTTATTTGTTCATAACACCGCACTACAGAAGTTTAAATATTTTTATGAAACAGGAAATAATCACTTGCGGTGTTTTATTTGAAACCACGACATTCGCGTTTTCTTTTCAATCAATTTTGTTTTAGTTTTTTTACTTTTATGTCCATTAACGTTGAAGATCAGAGAAGTGCGATCAGTCAATAATACCCATCTCATAGATAGGTCAAACGTAAGACTATTTTGTATAAAAATTACTGAAAACATTAAAGCCGGCGTTCAAACTATTCATAGTTTCGACTGGATCCGCCTTGAACCATAGTTTTCCGAACAGTTGCCAGTTAGCATGTTCCCATTTGTAAGTTTTGAAAAGAGTAACTATTGAGTTTTTTGCCGGTTCTTCTCGATAGAATCAACATTCCGAACACGGTGGTAGTATAACCTGACGATTCATAAATGCTTTTGTAAAAGTTTACATGAATAAAGACATTTTCTATTCTATTCTAGTAAAAGTTAAACTATGTTCCTTTATCAGACAGAATTATGCTTTTAGATAAATACATATAATTAATAATAGTAACTTGTGTAGTTATTTTGTATAGCACTTGTTTTTGTAAGTATTTAAATGTATACATATATATATATTTAAATTCATGTATAATTACAAAGTAGATTAAATACTTATTACTGGCCATACTATCAGTGTAATCAAGTCTTGTGTATGAAGTATAGTAGCGCTGTTAGTTTTTAAATAAATACATTAAATAAATAAGCCTACCCACGCACTACGCTGTTTATTCACAACTGCGAAAAGCTATGAATTAACATGTTAGATACAATGTAGCGAGTTTAAACAATAATATACATGTGTAATTTATGATCAAATGCAGAACAAAAGGTACATTAGTTGGCTTTGAACTTACTTCCATACTGATATGAAATAAACATTACCTTGTAAATGTAAATCATAAAATATAGATGTAGTGACGTCATAAGGTTGTAACCTTCTAACACAAGAGAGGTAGGGCATAGCGATTTATCGCTCGAACTGGAGCAGCCCGACTGGTGAAATACCTCCACCTTACAGGAGACCGCAGCCAAATAACAATCACTTTTGTGTTGTTGTGTTCCTGCGTTTGAGTAAGGTTTCCAGAGCTCCTGGGGGGGTGCTACATTATTAGGAGGGATCAAGCCGTCAAGGTTAGGGTGACAAGTCCAGTAACAGAATTATTATGCTGTACTTGTCACCCTTAAGCTAGGACCTCATTACCACTTAACATCAGGTGGGATTTTTTTAAGGGTAGTAATTATCATTACATACATAGTATTAAACACAGTAGCTCTTTCTGTTCCTATATCCCTATCTGCGCTTAAATCTTTAAAACTACGCAACGGATCGATGCGTTTTTTAATAAACAGAGTGATTCATCCATTAAATAGTGGAGAAATACTGTTATTTTTGAGGTTTTTAATGTGATGTCGAAAATAATTTCATTTTTTCCACTTATACACTGCAAGCGCAGGCTGAACCCTATAAGATTTATATACAACGTTCACAGTTTTTATATAGTTTATTTAGTAACAGCATAGCATCCAAGCGAAGCCGGGGCGGGTTGCCAGTATAAGTATATATTTAAAAAAATACTTATATAATTGATAAGCAACTTGAAATTATAAGAAAATATAACACAAACTTGCGCTTAACTTAGTTTGAATGAAATAAATTAGAAAGGAAAAATATTTAGTAACCAAAAACATAAAGTGAAACCAAAATAACATTTAAAGAATATTATTTTGGGTTCCACCAAAATACCAGTATGGACCAAGGTTTGCATCGCTGGTAGAGAGTGCTCTTAGCGCTTCGCCTTTTTACTATTCGCGTATTTAAAAAGTAAGTTTAAAAACTAAAACCCGACTACTAAAACACCGCGATCTAAAAAGTATGAAATAAGAAAATATTCTGGTCAAAAATGGTTATGTGGGTACCTACTTACTTATAAACTATACTTTATCTTTCGTTAATTAAAACAAATTTTGCACGTAGATTTTTGGTGTCTTTAATACATCCAGAATTTTCAGGAAAGCCGTGGTCGTATGCCACCTACTACTTACTCTATCAATACAAAATTAATTACAACATGTCAATTAAACGAGCTTCAACTTCTTAGGGCACAGCATACCCTCAATCATAAATCTCCTTTTCGCTTCGCCGTAGTCGGGTAAAAATTGGGACTAATTTTCTGTATTCGCGGCAAAAAACTTCATATTCGCGAATTTTGTAAGTTTTATAGTAGAATAAATAGTCTAATCTCAAAGTTCTTTTGGAACTAAAAATGTCATCTTGAAAAACCTTAGAGAAGGCTTAAGGCTTTCTGGTAGCTTAATAGTAAAGTACAATTTTTCCAGGTAAACTAGAAACCTAGTACTTTGTTTTGTGAAAATTCTAACTAAAATAAATTCTACTATTACTTGTCTAAACCCTGGCCATTTTAATAAAATAAATTAATAAAAACTTAACCCTGGAATCTCCCACAATTCCATACAAATAGCCATTCCAAGTTCACGATTCCCGTATTATTTGTTATTTGTGAAACGTTACGAAGCGTTATAATAAATAAAATAGAAATGAAACTCCCAAACTGGCACCCATTTTGGTTTCCCCACGGTTTCCGGGGAATCCCTAGATTGTATTAGTGTGGTCGTCTTTTTCAAAGGTACGTTACGGTGTACATAAAAAAGTTACGGTGCGTTACATTGGGGGAGATCTTCAAAATTTGCTTTACGCAATACTTGAACGCTCCCTAGCTCCCGCTTGAACGCGTGCGAAGCCGCGGTAGGCCGCTAGTTCTGTTATAATTTGTTAAAAACACTAAACAACAATTAAAATTCCTCCGTAAAAAACAGCGGAAGCGATTTTTAAAGTAAATAAACATCCCGTTGTGTGTTCGAGACGCACTTGTTGAATAAGGCCGAAGAGTAATGCGAAGGCGTGTCTAATGGCGTGGGGATAAAGGTGGTTTTAGTTTGGACCGGCAAAGGGCTTAACCTTGGCCAAGGGAATCATAGCTGTGGTGTGTATACGAGGTGTTATTTTTGCCGAAAAGCGGCGTTTTCCAAGTCTAAGTGCATACCATATTAACAGTTTTTTATGCCCTCTCTCTACATCCATACTAAAAACTTATAGCACAAAAAGTAGACTCAATGCTAGGGGTATTCTCTACCAGTCAACCCTTACCACGCAGATAGTTAGTTTTGGGTGCATTTTTTTTCTTAACGCCGGTATTACCCCCATCCTCCCTTATTTTCAAAACAAAAAGTAACCTATGTCTGATCTAGAGATTCAACATATACCTATACCAAATTTAATTAAAATCGGTTCAGAGGTTTACGCATGTAAGTCGCACAGACAGACAGAGTAACTTTAGCAATTATAATATTAGTTTAGATTTTTTTATTGCAACTACCCACTGAACCATTTTTTACTGCACACACCGCGTTCTCGCTCACAATAACAAGCCGTGTGTTTCCACGCTACCTTGTGAAGACACACTGAACTCAGGGTGATGAAAGTTTAATGCTGTATCGTAATTTCAGGGTCGTGAGAATTCTCTTGTCCATCTGTTTCGAGTATTCAAGCTTGTGACGTAGGAATGTTGGCTTGTATACACAAAAGCACTTATATGTGTACAAATCTATCACAAACTAGCTGTGCCCGCGACTTAGTTCGCGTGGGCTAAAGGTATTTGATTTTTTTTGCAATAAAATTAGCCCAAGTTATTCCTTCTTACATCAGTTACCTGCCAATAAAAGTCCCGTCAAAATCGGATCAACCATTTCAGAGGTTAGTCGGAACAAACAGACAGATAAAATATGTAAACAATGCTATTTTGGTGTGATTTTTTCCGTAGCCGAGAGGCGAGCGGGCCGGATTTTGGAGTCGCGCCATCTCTGAGTCCCGGGTTCGAACCCAGTGTTTCTGATTTTCGTCACACGTGTTTAAGCTACTTACCACAGAATCGGAGCAATGTATATGATGTTGTCCGATATATTCATATGCAATACTACCAAAAACTCCTATTTACTATAATCTTTGATAAATAAAAAAATCTGTCATTTCGTAATTACAAACAGGGGCTCCAATTTTATTTATATATGTATAAATTGAGTCTTATCGTAACGTGATAAGAACTTAAGTGTTTTTGTGGCGTTCACGTCATTAAAGTAAAGGGATTTTTCAATTATGGTTGATTTTTTAGCTATGACATGTAGTTGCGAGCATATCTGAGATCCGACAAATTTAGCGCGTCAGGTGCTGATTTGCTGAAAACATGAGTGCAGTGTGTCATCAGCCAATCAACGGTATTGAAACGTTTGTCATCTCATGCGATAAATTTGTCATTTTAATGCTAGACCTACACGACGTGAAGAAACATCTTGCGGGCCAGTATGGCGATGCTAACGGATAGGATATAACGGTATCAAATCCGTTGTCATCGCGATGTGGGTTCCTCTCTTACTTACCGTCATGCTGGGAGGAGCCAATATACTGCGCTACTATAAAAATAATTGACACACTACAGTGACAAAAACGCTGAGCTATCGTAGTGGAAGCAGTAAAATCTAATAACTTAACAAACATTTAAAAAAACCATTTAATTTAGTCTGGAAGAGATTGCTCTCTAGCAATAAGACCGCCTATATTGTACTTAAATATGTTTGATATTTAAGTACAATTATTTTATTGAATTTTCTGTGCAATAAAGTGTATCTATCTATTTATCTATCTATCTTAAACAAAGCAAAAATCACATACTACATTTCTTGGATTATACATCAGCTTGAAACTACACAGGGGTGGTATAACAGGCAGTCCTCAAATATTATGATAGGGTAATTAAGGTCTACGTTTGCTTTAATTAAGCAGATAAACACTTTGATAGCAGGGAAAATTTTAGTGTGAACATTTGATAGACTTTAGCGGGCGCAAATCTTGCTACTAAGTTTAAATATTAGTTAGTATAGGTACCTTAAGTACTTAAAATAGTTAGTTAACTAGGCAAACTGGTGAAATACTAGTAATATTAAAGATATTTTGGTATTCAATTCTCGTCTTAATCTTTATTTTTTATATTATAAAGCTAAAGAGTTTATTTGAACGCGTTAATCTCAAAAAGTACTGACGACCTTCACGTATCGCGCGTGCTGCTCTTACCAACTGAGCTAACCGCAAGTTATCGTAGGCCATGAAATTATTCTGCTGTGTCAACCGTTAGCCTCCGGTAAGTGCCCTCTGCCGAATATGTCTAGAACTAAATACTTATCGGCCCATGGTACATTCGTTGCAGAAATGTTTGAAAACCACGGAATCGAAGACACCTTGGCATCTTAATCGATTACAATCAAAAAGTACTGGTTGGAATTGGAAAATTCATTTTGTATTGGATAGTCAATTCATTTAGGAAGGCTTAAGGCTAAATATCATCACGCTGCAATTTATATTATGTCAAGAATTAGTGAAAAAATGTGGTAAAAACGACACGTGCTACGCCGCTAGTATTGGAATAAAATTAGGTACAACATACTTAATCTGCCTGCCTTAGTGGTGTAGTGGTTAAAAAGTTATCTTTAGGCTTAAAACCCGAAGGTCGTGGGTTATAATCCTATGGGAACACTTTTTGTGAACTGTTTGATTGGGGCATTGCAGACTTGAATCAGCTGATTGTATGATAAGAATATTGATTCCGTCCTCTGGAAGGCCCGTCCAGCCGTTGATTTTGATATGTTTATCAATTTTGTAGGAGCCTTTTATCAATAAGCATGCTTTGAAGTAAACCTTAAATCCATTAAGTAGTAAGTTAATAATGCATTACGGAAACTTGTTGAATATTTTTGTACTTAACCCAACAAATGTTTAATAGTTTTACGGATCCTTATAACAAACATAGTTTTTAAGTACATTGTTACTAACATATGGACAAAATTAGTCTGAAATAAAAGATTTTTATTTTTATTTTATTTATTTATTTATTTATAAAAATAGGTGCCATCTTTGGGTACTGGTCTACTCCAGCTTACCTCTCAAAACTGTGTAATTACTTACGTACTTAAATGTTTGTAAAATCACTCAGTTAAAACTATGTGACTTAATTCGTTTTACGCAAACTGTTAGGTTTGATATTGATATTATTAACTATCTTCTACATACATTGCGACTGAATTCTGGTTTTTGCTAAACATAGCCAATGCTATATATGCAACAGAAACATGTAGGTGCTTCAGGAATGTATGGCACTGCAATATTTCCTACACTGCATCAGAACACTCCATCATTCGGCTATTTTTGCAACTGTGCAGTTTAAGTTTTGTTTTATGAGGGAACTTACTATACCCTTGCAGCTTAGGAAGCGCAACGCGAAACAAATATCAGCTGGTCTCCGTTTGGAGACCTTGTTCTAAAGTAGTCTAGACATAGCAATAAGTTAGATACTCTTAGCAACTAACTTGCTGAGTTTCCTTTCTTACCGGTGTCTTCTCGGTAGATATAGGTTCCAAGCCGGCAGTGGAATCACTTTGCATTATATTCAATGACGATTCAAAAGTTTTACATGTAACCTACTTGAAGAAATAAATATTAAAAAAAAACAATTTCTGTAAATTTTCTGTGCAATAAAGTGTATCTATCTATCTATCTATCTATTAGTATATCTTTATTAATTCCAGAATTTCCATCTCCTTCCAGGTACGGAGACATGGTGCCCGGCACGATAGCTGGAAAGATAGTGGGCGGAGTCTGCTCCCTCTCCGGAGTGCTTGTGATCGCGCTGCCCGTGCCTGTCATCGTCTCCAACTTCTCCAGGATCTACCACCAGAACCAGCGAGCGGACAAGCGGAAGGCGCAGAGGGTTAGTATTGCTGCTTCCAACGATGGAAGACTAGAGTTCGAATCAGAGTCTTGCCAAAGAGGATGTGACGATCGTCCAGTAATTGCAGTCAGTTTGACCGAAGTTTCGAGGCCGTGGCCTGTACCGTGTCCCATAAGATGTTTCAAGTTTCTTCAACAATGAGGACTTTTTCCAATACGTGGTTTATATGGATCTGATGTAGATAATCCGAGATGACAATCTGTTGAGAGGACGTTTGATTACCTTCTGTAATCTGATCAAAACTAGATATATGCATCAGACAGGATGCATAAACTGTAAAGTTTTGGAAGAGAGTATTCATAATTTGGAGACAAGAGTCTTTCAAATAAAACACATCATTAACAACAAACTTCCAGCACAAATTTGGACTTGCAACCATGACAGTCCTAGAAGCTATTAACGGTAAGCCTCATAGTTTTAGGATGCGCCGCCATATTAATTTTTATCGAGATTTTACTGATCGGTGGAAAAAATTCAGGTATTTTATGAGCCAATCAACAGTATCGGAATGTGTCATATCATGTGAGAAGATTGATATATGGCACGCATATTCTAAGCTTACTAGTGATATTAAATGGGGAGTTCAAACTCTTATTCTATGGAATTATTAGCTTAAGCATTTGTGTTACGGAAATCAGAAACAATGATGGTACCACAACACAGACTCGAGACAATATAGAAAAGTTCGTTTCCTATATTGACTCGACCTGGGATCGAACCCGGGACCTCAGAGATGGCGCATCGGCAAAGCCTAGCCCAATTGCCTCTCGGCTAAAATTATTTTTTTCACTTACTACCTGATTTTTCGTGTACTACTTTAAGAGATGAGGAGAGCGATTGATCGCTCGAACTGGAGCAGCCTGACTGATGAAATATCTCCACCTTACAGAAAACCACAGCCAAATAACAAGCACCTCGATGTCGTGTTCCTACGTGTAGGCTTTCTAAAGCTCTTGGGGGGTGTTACATGAGTACCTACGAGTAGCAGGGGTTAAATCTTCAAGGTTAGGACGACAAGTCCAGTAGATAATAGCTTTATTATGCTATACTTGTCGCCCTTGAGCTAGGATCTCATTACTACTTAACATCAGGGGGTTAATCTAGAAGTGCAAATATAAGAAAAAAGTAATATCCAAATATACTATATGAAAACCTTCTCGATTCCAGAAAGCCCGCCTGGCTCGCATTCGCATCGCCAAGGCGTCCTCTGGCGCTGCCTTCGTGTCCAAGAAGAAGGCGGCCGAGGCTCGCCTGGCGGCCCAGGAGTCGGGCGTGGAGCTGGACGACGCGGGCAGGGATGAAGACATTTTCGAATTGCAGCACCATCATCTGCTGAGGTGTCTCGAGCGCACCACGGTAAGCTAAAATCACTATAACCGTCATTTCATTGGGATACCATTATTGGCCACAGATCTGGCAACCCTGTTACTGGGCACATGTTATCTGAAGCTAATGCCTCCTCCACACTACACGCAAAGTTCCTCGGCGAAGTTCCTAGGTAAACTCTGGCGAAGTCAGAAGTATGACTCTACACACTCGTTCAACTCTACGACAACAACCTCGGGCCCCTTGTCTCGGCCCAAAAACCGACAACAAACGGAAGTCACCCGAGGCGAGGCGAAGTTTGACGAGGCGAGCCGAAGTGCCTCTCTACAATATCGTATTCGTCTAACTTCATTCAATTTCGCGAGTAGTGTAGAGGAGGCATAAGCAGATCTTACTAAAACTAGCTAACTAAGCTAGGACCTCATTACCACTTAACATCAAGTAGGATGAGGTCAATCTTGATGTGTAATATAAAAAAAAACTGCATAGCAACAGGTTTGGTGTCCTTTGATTTTTCTCTTTAATATTTATTGTATTTTTAGTTGTAATAAATCTTTTGTCCAATTAAACTGGGGTTTTCTTACAAAATCTAGGTACACTAAACCTGTTGCTATACCATTTTATTAACAACAGATAACATTTTATTTATTTATTTTTATTTATTTAAGAAACCAACAGCGTTACAATACTTAATACACAAAACATGGTTACACTACTAGTAAGGCCAATAATAGGTTTCCCTAAATTTACATTAATGATACAAGAATAGAAATATATATAGAAATTCTTACAAATATGACATATTTAAATATACAAAGACATACGAGTACAGGGTATCGAGCCAACCATAAAAAAACAACAAATATGACATAACGAAGCAAATTACAGTTGAATTCAATTATTTTTCAAAAAAAAAATTTTTCAAAAAAAAAATAATGACAAGTCCTCTCCGTCTGACATAGGCATCGCAACAACACACTAACCCCACCACCGAGCAACAAAGTAAATAACAACATACAGTGACAATTCCCTTCGCATCATGTACAGCAACTACGAAGTACGGTCCACAGCATGCCAAGGCAGCAAACCTACGGTTCGATATAAGATCTTATGCCAACAACATAAGGGCGATGCAAAGCCCAAAGTATGGTATACGGTGCGCTCCTGATCGTATCTACACAATTTAAGCTACTCTGATTTCAATATATCAATAGCAAGACGCCTAAGAACATTCTTACTACAGTTGAAAAGATCGACTTCTCGAAAATGGTTATTATAGAGATTCGGTAGACGCGCGTATGGAGCATTACTCGCGTAGTTAGTGCTAGTGCGCGGCACACGCAGCAGCGGGGGCGGGGGGCGCACAGCGCGGCGCGCGCGGCGCGGCGGCACGTTCAGCGCCACGCTCGCCACCAGCTCGGGGCAGTCGATGCGGCCGCGGACCATGTCGTACAGCAGGCATACACTCATTAGTTTGCGTCTATCTTCTAGTGTAAGCAGGTTAAATCGTTTACAGTTTTCACTATATGTTGGTAAAGCCGGTTTACCTGTACGATAGTTTAAATGCTTAATAAATATCTTCTGTATACGCTCCAAACGATTTATGTAAATAGTATATTGAGGAGACCAAATTGGACATGCATACTCTAAAATACTTCGGACAAAGACATTATACAAAATTTTAAGAGTACTAATATTTTTAAAAGGTTTACATGATCTCATAACAAATCCTAAATTTTTATAAGCTCGGTCTGCTATTTTGTCTATATGGTCGGATAAAATCATCTTACTATCGAAGTTAATGCCAAGATCTCTTATGAGTGATGTTCTACATATCGGTATACCATTCAATTTATAGGGGTAAATTATAGGATTTGGTTTCCTAGTAAAAGTGATGCATTCACATTTATTTATATTTACAGTTATATTATTATCTGAGTAGTAATAAAATAAGGAATCCAGATCAGATTGCAATTTTAAACAATCAATCTCGCTTTTAATTATGACATATATTTTTTTATCGTCTGCGTACATTAAGTGATGTGCAAATTTAAAACAACTAATGATATCAAACACATAAGCATCGTAAAATAGAGGACCTAAATGGGAACCTTGAGGTATGCCTGAAGGAATGTCTATAAAATCTGATCTGAATCCCCCTATCACAACAGCTTGTGAGCGATTATGTAAGTATGATTTTATCCACCTAAGTAGGTCTCCATGTATCCCCAACATTTGTAGTTTTCTCAGAAGAATGACGTGGTCCACGCGATCAAAGGCTTTTTCAAAATCGGTGTAGACCACGTCAATCTGGCCACCACCGTCCATATTTTCCAACACATAATTAGAAAAACAGGCTAAGTTAGTTACCGTAGAGCGTTTTCTGAGGAATCCGTGTTGAGTAACTGGAAGGCCCTTACTGATAACAGGATATATTACATCAAAAACTATTTTTTCAAAGATTTTACTTATCGTATTTAAAATTGAGATTCCTCTATAATTTTCTATTTTGATTTTGCTGCCCTTTTTGTGTATAGGCACCACATGTGCTTTCTTCCAGATTTTAGGAAAAACACCCTCACGGAGCGATATATTAAAAATAATGGCTATGGGCGTGCTCAGACTCTTTGCACACTTACGCCAGAACAGTGGCGGAATACCATCGCATCCCGCACCTTTAGAGACATCTAAACATGTTAATCTTTTCTCAACCATAGTTGCACTAATATGTATAGAAGATATAGAATCACTAACTACGTCAATACATTCCACCTCATTCAATTCAGAGGACGGAACGCCAAATGCGTTCTTAAAAAAATCATTGAAAGCGTCACATATATCTTTTCCATTAGTTACAGCACCTTCTCGGTAAGACATATTCTTAGGATAGTCAGATCCCCCACGCATCGATTTAATGTACGTCCAGAAGGCTTTCGGTGTATACTTAATCGATTGCTCAGCCCGCTCCGTAAAATTTCTTAAGCACATATCAGTTACACGTTGTTGTCGCTTACGTAGAAATGAGAATTCATCATAGTCTAAGTAGTTTCCGAATTTTTTCCAATTCCTATGTGCTTTCGATTTTTCTTTAATAATTTTTATTAGTGCCTGACTGTACCAAGATGGATATTTGTGATGATTACCAGATGGTTTATAAGGTATATATTTGCTTATTATTTCATTAATGGTATCGTAAAAAATTTTACAAGCTGCCTCTGCCGTACAGCAGTCTAAGAGATTTAGCCAGTCAATGTCACCAAAAGCCTGATTTATTTCGCTATACTTTGCCTTTTTGAAATTATATTTTGGGAGCGATGATTCAGTGAGAGGGATTATGTTGATATCTAGAACCTCTATTTCCAGAGCAGGGTGGGCACGGTCAATATCAACTAAAGGAAAACGGCTGTTCATAATTTCAAGGGGAAGATCTGAAAAAACCAGATCTAAAGTATTACCAGCGTAATTCCTAATTTTATTAAATTGTGTTAGCCCCATAAGACTCAACTCTTCGGTCAATCTTATTCCCGCATGTTGCAAATCCACGTTTCCTACATTTATATGCATAGGCCCATCGTTAAGCCAAGATATACACGGCAAATTGAAGTCACCTATCACTAAATAATTAACCGACATGTCATTCAAAATTCTTAGAGCTTGGATAAGGCAATCAATATCTCTCGGTATACGATCCGAACCTGGCGGAATGTAAATCGCACATAGACAAAGATCGGCAGAAGCCGCGAGCGCTCGCGCCGGCACCGTCACCGCCACAAGCTCCGTGCGCGGGTCACAGCCGGCCGCGGCGGCGGCGGCGCCGACGCAGGGCGTCGCGCATAACTCGCGCCGGACCAATATCATGACACCGCCTCCTGTTTTTTTACCGCTTAAGTCCATGTTACGGTCACGCCGAAACACGTCATATCTACCATCGCAAAATTCACGGTCAAAAATTCCATCATGCAACCACGTTTCCGTAATTACAATGATATCATAATTATTACACAGAATCTGTTGTTTCAGTTTTAGACATTTTGTTCTCAGTCCCCGAGCATTTTGATAAAATATTGACAAATTTTGCTTTAATTGAGTCGTTTGAGCTGCCATTAAAAATACTGATAATTTATAAATTGTACTAAACTTAAAAGTGTATTATTAGGTAAAAACATAAAAGCTAGCATTTTAATAAATTTTAAGGACTGAGAATATAATGTTTTACTAGCACAACATGCATAGGCGTTTATACCACACAATGCACAATAATTTGTGGTTAATTGAACTTCCTAAGTGAACTTCAACCAAAATTATATTAATTGTTGCATCCGTAAAGGTTTAATAAATATGTAGTACGTTTATCTGACGTAATGCATCATCACACTATTATTTTAGATTTATTACTATAAAAAAGAAAATTAAAAGTTGTTAAACGCTCCGACTCGTGTCTAGTTCCTGAAGTTGCCGACAGGTGGCGCTCATTCGTTTCAGAGTTAGGTCCAGTCATCGAGTTCTGCAATTAATTCATGGGGTTAAATTAGGGTTGGGCGGGTTCTTAAACCTTTACGGATGCAACAATTAATATAATTTTGGTTGAAGTTCACTTAGGAAGTTCAATTAACCACAAATTATACTTCATTGTTGCATCCTAGAAGGTTTAATAAATATGTAGAAGTTTAGCGCTCAATTGCAGAAAGATTAGATTAGTAAAACTGGTTTGTTTAAAGACAGTTCAATTAAAATGAATTAATCACAGACATATTAACTTTTCCATTCTTATTAACATGGATACACTTAACACGGCTTATCTACACTCAACCGCGTTAGTACAGCTTTAGCGAAAGGCCCATCATGCAATGTATCCGTCAAAGGTAAATTGTAAAAATGTAGCAAAACAGAGAACAAACACTTCTATACCGCTCTCCTTCAGGATTTATTGACTGAGCACTGGCATTTCAGACAGGCCTTCTAGTCGTTAAAACAATTTTGTTAATATTCAGTGCGTCACAAAAATATCTTGTTTGGTCAATATAAGCAGAGAGGGCATTCGCCAGACAAATAGGCACATGGTTTATTTCTATACACGGTATGAACAAATAAATCGTCTTATCACAATACGTGCCATAGATTCCCAGAAAGAAATGTTATTTAAATAAAGTTCAACTCTATTACATATATGTATATTACATAGGGGTTCAAAGGTTAATTAAGAAATTGCTTCACTATATGACACAAAACAATGTTTGGTTTCCAACTGCAATGGAATTTCAAAAGATTAGATTTTATAAATCTACTAATTAAATTATTTACGCAAATTGTTTGTCAGTGTTATTGATCACACTGAGAATTTTAATTGCCATACCGGGCTTTTCCATAATGCTTGAATAAAAACTTCAGTAAATTAGTAACCGGAACTTAAATAATCGAATTTATTTTATCAATAAATGCAAACCAAGATTTATTCGACAGGGAGTGTAACATCACGTCCACTGTGTCATCATTTAATGACTGTCTAGCGAACGCTTGCCTGATAACGTCGCGCACACCAGGGTAAGCTTGGACCATAACGGGTGCGAGGTTCTGTAAGAGAGTAATAAATGTTCATACTGGCCCAAACATAGAACATTTGAATAGTTAATGACATACAAACTATGGCTGGCTTGGCCAGCAAAGGACAACTAGTCATCTTGTCATTAATTGTTTTTCGTGCACATTTTAATATTAAAGTAGACGGAGTAAATGCATAAAACAGGCGACTATGCCATGTTAATATGAAAGCGTCGATATCATAGGCTTCCAGATATCTTTACCAGGAAAAATATTTCAAATATTTTTATTTATTCAGGACGCAAATAAGTCAATACTAGATTGACCAATTTCTTGAAACAAGATTTATGCAATTCCCAATCAGTATCAATATTTGTAAAAAGAGACTATATATTATAAGTTCCTTCTGTCCACACCACATATTTTGTGAGCTATTTTGTTTAAGTGTGGAAATTGTATTCCACCCATTTTGTTAATATAGCAAACAGCTCTAGTATTGTTTATTCTATTATTCATAAAAATAATTCTGTTTATTTTCTCTGGTGTATAACTAATATTCTGAACTCTGATTCTGAACAAAATTTTAAATTTGTAATATGTTTACAGAGTCACCTCCAACAACTCAAAATAATTAATATAATTTCTTTCATTTTGTGCAATATACATATCTCTCTAACTAAAAATTATTTCTCCTGATAAAATTGTTAACCTTGTTAATTACATTTTTCCACCATAAAAAATCAGCAATTAACAGATGGTGGATTTTTAACTTTCATTACAATCTTGATATAAGTGAAAAGATAAGATATTTTTCCCTCTAAAGTTTTTTGTTTATACCCCGCCATATGATACTGCTGAGCAAGCACCTGCGGGGTTGGTACCCTCACAGTAATGAGTGCAAGGTCCCTTGTTTTAACAACATATTTGACATATGCTGGGCCTGTCAATATATCTTACTAGGCCTGTTAACATTTTTCAGATGGTAATTTTAAAAAAGGTGTCCAAACAATTAATTTGAAGTTCTAAGGTGTACAATTTTGACTAAGTTCAAAATAGCTTTTTTCATTATTTATCACAAAACTAAATTTTCCTCATAACACTTATCTGCAGAAAACTAGATGTGACGTAAAATCGTACAATTACCGTCATACCGGAATCTTAAGTATTTTCTTAGGGACAAATACCTCTTTTAAATCAATTGTTACCATAAATTGATTGTTTTTATCAATTTAGTTGCAATATGAATATCCTCAAATTGGAACTGATATGAAATATTCTTAGCCTTTTTAGGTTTAGAGTAAATGTATTTTATTTCTACATTTGAACAGGGTGGATTGGTCGGTTCAATTAGTATTACCGGCGTATGAGTAAGGTTTCATTTATAACCTTTAACTAAGAATTGTAATACTTGCCAATTGGTAGTTGTATCGAGGCCATTGTGTATGAAGCATTGAATGCGGCCAGCATGAAGTACCTCTAGCTCAGCCGCTGCAGCAACTGCTCCTGCGGGCGCGGCTGCGACCGACGGCGGATGGCGCGAGGTCGGCGGCGGCGGCTGCGGCGGCTGCGACGGCCGCGGCGAGCGGCGTGCGGCTGGCTGCAGGCGGCGGCGGCGGCGGGAGGTAGCAAGCGTGACCGGCTGGCGCGCGCGCTGCTCCCAGCTGCTCGTTTGGTGAAGAGGCGTCCTCGAATTTTCCCGAAGCGCCGTATTGATATGTCCTTTGTACATCCAAATCGATGGAGGAGTTTGAACTAATTTCTTAAGTTGCAAGCTAGATTTTATATATTTTCCCCAAATTATCACCAAATATGAATTTTCCTCTTATAATACTTTCTCTCATCATGGAAATAATAACTATCTTCAATTTATAGTCTCTTCATAATGGTGCTTGACAAGAATTTGATTTATTCACATAACTTTTTAATGACCTCTATCTCTTCCATATCCTGATTGATTAACAATGATGTTAAATCAGATATCCGCTGGGGTAGTAGCTGTACTACAGATTGATTTTGACAGACATGTACTTGCCACGGTTCTATTGTTGATTCTATTGATTATATACTTTAGCATTTAATTGGCTAGCTGGAAATTTTCAGGGATCAAAAATGTTTGCAGTAATGATTCCTTGTATTCTTTCACCAGTCCTTCAATCAGGATTTTTCCCCAAACGTTCAGAGATTTTTATTAGAATTTTCTTCCAAATTTATCTTATAAGGTTTTAACTATGCCTAAAAATGAAAGGGATTTTCATCAGGGTTTTTACCACAGAGTTAATCAAATTATTAGGTGTTACTGTTTCTGCCGGGGACCGGCAAATCTGTATTTGATTGGGAGACTGTCCTCAATAGCAAGTCAATACTGCCAGCGTCTGACATGGTATAATCCATAACTACTTCCTCCTCAAGCTCATCACCACAGCTAGCGAAGCCATCTGAGTGTGTCTCGTCGTACACATAGATAGTGTTATACTCCGGTTCTATCAATTAAATACATCAAAATTAGCTTAATCATTGACTCTTTTGGATGACATCACATGCTACCACCATAAAAAGAGATTTTATATGTACACAAAGGTTTATAACATTCCGGATGACATCTCGTGCCACCACTGAGGAATGTAAAAATTTTAAAGGACCACTTTTGGAAAACATCTCCAGCATTCACTGCAAATAGGTATTTCTTTCCGGATGACATCTCGTGCCACCACTGAGGAAAGATAAAGTATAAAAAGCATTGCTTTTGAAAAGCATCTTGTGCTCTTGTTGCAAGTATATATTTCTTTCCGGATGACATCTCGTGCCACCAGAGGAAAGATCAAATAAAAAGCACCACTTTTGGAAAACAACTCTTCCTTTCGTTGCAAGTATGTAGGTATTTCTTTCCGGATGACATCTCGTGCCACCACTGAGGAAAGATAAAGTATAAAAAGCATTGCTTTTGAAAAACATCTTGTGCTCTTGTTGCAAGTATGTATTTCTTTCCGGATGACATCTCGTGCCACCACAGAGGAAAGATTCAATAAAAAGCACCACTTTTGGAAAACAACTCTTGCTTTCGTTGCAAGTATGTAGGTATTTCTTTCCGGATGACATCTCGTGCCACCACAGAGGAAAGATAAAGTATAAAAAGCATTGCTTTTGAAAAACATCTTGTGCTCTTGTTGCAAGTATATATTTCTTTCCGGATGACATCTCGTGCCACCACAGAGGAAAGATAAAGTATAAAAAGCATTGCTTTTGAAAAACATCTTGTGCTCTTGTTGCAAGTATATATTTCTTTCCGGATGACATCTCGTGCCACCACAGAGGAAAGATGAAATAAAAAGCACCACTTTTGGAATACATCTCGTCCTTTCGTTACAAGTAGGTATATAGGTATTTCTTTCCGAATGGCATCTCGTGCCACCACTGAGGAAAGATAAAAAATCAAAGCACCGCTTTTGGAAAACATCTCGTTCTTTTGTTGCATGTATGCATTTCTTTCTGGATGACATCTCGTGCCACCACTGAGGAAAGATATGTAGTTATCAAGATAACTTTATGGCGGGTATGTTCACATGAAAAATTATGATAGTAAAACGCCGATAAGTATATGTTATTTCGGGACGACATCGCGTGTCTTCACTTGGGAAACAATTTGAAACATACTTTTTTGCGTGTTTCAATCGAGATTACACCATACAATACTTGTTAATCCAAAATATTTATTTACCAACCTTCATTACGGTCTCCATTTGGCGGGTATTAAGTACATGCCGCTAGTAACTTTTTACGTGCTCGTAATTCTTTTTCCAAACGTATAATCTTTGATACCAGTTCTTCATCTAACTTTTTACTTGTTTCAATACCCATTTCCTGAAAATCAACACTTAAAACACCGTATTTTAACACAAAAACTATAATTTTCAACGGAGCGAAAGTGGATGATGCACACACAGAAAACGAATGAGCGCCACCTGTCGGCAACTTCAGGAACTAGACACGAGTCGGAGCGTTTAACAACTTTTAATTTTCTTTTTTATAGTAATAAATCTAAAATAATAGTGTGATGATGCATTACGTCAGATAAACGTACTACATATTTATTAAACCTTCTAGGATGCAACAATGAAGTATAATTGTTATTACCAGCCACTCCGTTCCTAAAAACTGTAATATGTAGTGATGGATTCGAGTGTATGATATTAAGAATTAGACGGTATTTTGTAAAAAACATCCAATTAGCGAAATAATCCCGTGAGCGAACGCAACAATGGTGTAAAGTACATGCTTGTGTAAAAGGTGCGTGCCTCACCATTATTGATATTTTTTTAATGTGAATCAAAAAGTCATGCGCATTGTTAATGAATTCATAGTTGTGTATCTCTAATGAAGCTTTGTGTAAAATAAAATTTAAGACTAACAACTGTATTTTGATATGATAAAAATAGTTTACTGGAAGAAATGTAATACAATAAAATACAGTAATGTGGAACACACAACAACAAATACATACGCAACTTCTATAAAAAAAAAGTAAATTATCAAAATCATGCACATCCACTAAAGGAATTACTACGATAGTGACAATATGAATTGCACACTTATTGGGCGTATGAAAATCATGCCATATGTTTGTAAGTTGTAGGTAAACCGAGCTACGGTCCGAACAAAAGGACGGAATGTTCTTTGCAGAGTTATGCCACCAAATACAGACAGAAGTGACCTTGTCATTAATTTTCTTAGATATTATATTCAGATTAACAATGTGTATGGTTGGCAACGTAAAAGAAATATATAATGAAGTTTTACATTGAGCAAGGATGAAAAGTAGGTTAGTTATTACTTCCAAAAAAACATCGAGACTACTTTTATAAACAAACATTTTAGTGATATAAGTGTACCTTAAATAATCTTGCTTAAGTCTTCTTCTTGGGAAATAAGTATTGCATGGTATGTATCGTTTTTTCTTGTATATATTCTGCCATTTTTTGTCCAAGTAAATTGATATTGTTTATTTTTTGCTATCTCTTTTGTTTTCTTAAGGAGCATTTTATTCTGAACTGTGAGATGTTCATTAACATAAATCTGTTTTATTTCTCCTTTCAGTTTCATATCTTTAGTAGATAGGCGGCAACGGCGAACACGAGAAATTATGTTGTCACGTAGTAGGCGTGAGCTCATCTTGGCCACTATAATGCGGGGTCTACCTTCTTGCTTCGATTTCGGTGACACTCGGTGAACTTCTTTTATGTCATTTGAAGAGATAGGAATACCTATACATTTAGTTAACTCCACCATCATTTGATGGAGGTCTTCATCTTTCTCTTCCGGAACACCAATAATTTCTAAATTCAATAGCCTGTCTCTCTGTTCATTGGTGTTTAGTTGTTGTTTTAGTACACGGTTATCCTTTTTTAATTCTGCAAGTTCAGCATTAAGTGTTGTAATTGATTGAAGCTCTTTAGTAAATGATTTTAATTTTGTATTAGTTTCAGTTTGTTCATCACTGTGGAATTGAATAGAGTGTTTTAACGAGATGTACTCCTTTTGTAAGTCTTTGTACTTAGTGTTCAATTCATTCACAGACGTCTTAATTTCTGTATACTCTTTACGAATGTTATTCATCTCCACTTTAAGATCTTGGGTACTCTCTGTTAATACCGTTAATTTGTCATTGATGTCTACCTTCCACTCACCGAGTCTGCCCATAATTTTCTCAGTATATGAATCCAGTAAATCTTGATAGTCATTGCTGTGCTTTCGTTTTCTCTGCTTTACATTTACTCGCTCGCAAAATTCTGTAGACACGTCTGGCATTGATCCCGAAAACTTAGGTGGTGAACGAATCATTGTGTTGTCCCTTCTGATACGTAGTTGCTCTATGGTTGGTAGCCGATGCAGCGATAAGACAATTTCAATGCCTAATTTGTTGTTCACAGGAAACTGGCTCCTAATGTGTAAGAATTAGGACTGAGATTCGATAATGGATAATAATATCAATTAAAAAATATTTCTACTCCGGACTGCGACACGTCTGTGCGCACTCACGACTCGGACGCAAAAAAAAAAAACATGAGCCTAGGAACAAGAGTGGCCAGATCTGTCGCCCATAACCATAATGGCGCCCGTATTTATCTCCTGGGAACAACCACCATTATTCTCGCAAGGCCGCAAAAATATTATTTATGCACGTTTTTAATGTAAATTAAACATATGGACTACGCGCCAGTATTCATTGCGTCTGTACAGCTTGCGGCGCGCCTTTGAAGTACAACCGGCGCGTGTCGGCCACCTTAAAGGCGGCCTTTGACGGAAGCCGACACGCACTGACAAAGTACGCAAACCATTTGAACGTACGGACTTTGAACTCTAAGAAAGTAAAGAAGTATTTAAATAAAGCTAAGCATTTCTTGGTAATTAATTTGATTTCATATATTTATTTTTGTTTGCTTAAACCGTAAATTAAATAAAATTAATTTATATATTTATTTATTATTTAGGTATTTATTTATTTATTTTTATGTATTTTTTATATTGATCTCGTTATGGTATTTATATTTTCTGTTTGTATTTTTCTGAATAAACATTTTGCACAGCCGTACCTGTTTCTAAATATCTACTATTTCTTCTACCTAAAGGTTGTCTGGAAGAGATTGCTCTCTAGCAATAAGACCGCCTATATTGTACTTGAATATGTCTGTAAATCCAATTTCAGTGAATTTTTTGTGCTATAAGGTGTATCTAACTCTACACTCCTGATTCCAGGACCGTGAATTCGTCGAAATGGAGAACCCTTTCAACGGCGCTGCGAAGCGGCCGGGCTCCCCCTCGCCCCTCGCGTCCCCCGCGCACTCGGGGCGTGCGCCCGCGCTGCTGGCCTGCTGCGCGCGCTGCGGCTGCTGCCCACAGAAGTACCAGGTGACGTCATCAGACTAGACACACTACCTCTATTAACAAAAAAATATATATTAAAAAAAAGTCTGTTGCATAAAAAAAAGTACAAAACGCGGACTTAATGCTAGGAGCATTCTCTACCAGTCAACCATTAGTTCATGCAGATAGATTATGGGAGAGGTAACAGTAAAAATGTGTATTAAAAAAATGCGTATTTCGTTAAAGGAAATGTGTTAAATAGTATATTTGCGCAAACCCGGTCTAAACAACTAAAAGAAATAAAATTTTCTGGCTTGAGATCAAATCTAATATTGGTAAATAACTTTTCAAAATGGTCTGTTAATATTCGGACCAAGTTTGAATCAATACAGAGTCGTTCTAATGAAAGAAGTTAATATATGTCTGAGGTTAAATACCACTGCTTGATTTTAAAACCAGAGCTTATAAACAAGTGAGAGTGATAGCGAATATTCTTTTCGAGTACTGGCACAGCGAAAGTTCGATTCGCTAAAGTGTTTTCTGTCTTTCTCACAAAAATAACACTTCAATGACCGTTAAAGCAATAAAAAAAATAGTAATAGCAATAGATTGTTAGGGCGAACTTTGGCTATGGCTATCGTCGCCCTAAACGCCCATTTCTCACTAGATCCAAGCACGTATTAAGACGATTCTGAAATAACAGATAACATCTTATGGGATGCATTTGTAACAAGAGTACCTAAATATAGAGCTCTAGTTGTCCATTATCAGAAGGTTGCGTGTTCAGATCACGTCGGGGTCACCAATGTAAGGAACGTATGTTCTTTACTAAAAGTGGTAGTACTTCCGCCGAGCTAGGTGTTATCTGCTCGGGGACCAAGGCCCAACTACCAATCTTGGTTTGTTCTATATATACTTAGTGGCGACGAAAACTCTGATATCGCGATGTAGGATATTGATGTCACGCATTACGTATGGAGCGTTGTTTACTACGCCAATTCTGCTGACGCTGTATTTGTGTCGACTTGTAGGTAATGTCGTAGGTCGGCACACCATCTTTAAGAAGATCGCTCATATCAGGGGTTTTTACTTCTGCGTCATGCGCAATGAGGGTTTTCGCGTTCGAAAAATCCAACAGGTGGCGATACGTAGGCGCGAGGTCCTACTGTTTTGTGATTGGTCACGGTTTACATGACATTGACAGATACATAACTGTCAAGTGACATCACTATGACATTTAAATCACCAATCAATCAAAAGTTGGACCTCACGCCTACATAACGCCATATGGTGAATTTCTCGAAAACGAAAACCCTAATTGCGCATTAATAGAAGCTCAATGGTTTACCAGCAGCATATAAAACGTGACGTTTTCCATTGAAAAAATGGGAATCTACACACACAGCAATATTGTGCTTCCTCAATGCATTATCACACCAGCAGTTGATAAAAGCTGCTGATTTAATTTTAGGTGATGATATCAGATACATTATTAATTTTGATAGGTTTTAGCATCTATAAGTTAGTGGAAGATGTATTTTAATAGTGAAATGACGTCACCATACATCTATAGAAAACTACCTCCAGTTTTCCATCAAATCTTGGGCATCTGAAAGTATCGATACTAGATAATATAATTACGATGCTCATTAGAAATTGCAAAAGCCTTATGAAATTAACATACAGTTAAAACCATTTTTGGAAATAAAATTACCATAACTTCTTCATTTTTGTGAATACTGTCGTGAAATCCAGAAAATAGGAAATCTATTGAGTCTGAAGTTTAAAATATCATTCGACCTTATGTGGATACAAACACGGTTCAATTTTATCTTTTAACTCACAAAAGAGTATCCAATTTTTTAATTTTTTTTATTTTATGAGCAACAAAATGTTGGTGATTAAATTGAAAAGATATTTTCAAAAGTATTCATGAAATATTCAGTCATCGTCTCCGCGACAAGGATGAATTAATTTTGCAAAGAATATTTCAAATCAGTAATTGTCAACCTTTTTCTGTTGTTTTCAAATTATGGAATCTAAAATTAGCATACGTTTTTGAAGTTATTTTAATTTCGTTCTTATTACTTTGATAACAGAGGCGCCGCCGGTCTGTGCGGTGCATAAGCCCTTTAAGTCCTATGGGGCTCTCTGCGTGCCCTATAAGAGAGGTACTATGTTGTCTCAGCTGAAAAACAGCGATAATTGTCGACGTTATTACGTAAATAAAAAAAAAAACATAAAAAAGAAAAAATACGTAATAATCGTCATACTTGTTGCTTATTTTGTGGATTGTGGCTAAATAAATGTGGCCAGGAAATGTGCTATTGATACTTCAAGAATTTTATTATATATTGTTGATATACAAAATATTGTGGCTTATTTTATGGATTGTATATAAGCTATTTTGTCGGAAATGCTAGATATTGTACCAATAATATATTAAAAATATATGTATAAAGAAGCTAGGCAATATATTTGTTTCAAGATAAAATCTTTTTTAATTATACATTTATACATTTTATGGTAAGTTCTCAAAAATACACATGCAGTTATTATTTAAAAAGGCCAACCTACGAGTAGGTATATTTATATTATTACGATTGTTTTTTTAATTGACGCCATTTTAAGTACTACATTATAATTTTGGTGAATTGGCTTCAAAAAGATGTATTTTAATAATAATGAATACCGCTTAACATCTTTTAGAATCCAACTGTGGTAAGTATTTGTAGTAATGAGATTATGTAGTAAAATTATAATATTTCAAACCTTTTACACAGCAGTATTTACACACACCAACAATTGAGCTGCTAAAAAGTAATACATATTTTCTAAGTTTATATTTTTATGAGTAGATTTCGTAAAATGTTACAGTTTTTCGAGCAATACATCAAAACTAACAATATTAATTTTGCACACACACACACAAATATTCAAACAAAAGTGTAGTCACAAAATATCGTTCAGCTTCACTTTTTGCTGCTTCCAAACGCTCGCAATCGAAAATTATTACAAATATATATTTTTATTTCAAAACAGCTGAGTATAAAAAATTAACAAAATTTACATAAATTCCAGTTGATTTATATCAAAATTAAGTAGATTTAAAATAACAAAATTAAACACTAGATTTTCACGTTTTTTTTTAAATGCAGCCGAGTATAGATTCGAAAATAGTTTTTAAAATGTTCTTTTTTTTATAGAATCAGTAGTTCTGAGAATCGAATTGGCTCTGACAGGTCCTGCTTTTAGACTCGAGTAGAAAAGGTCGGCTGAAAGGCGTTCGCCGGTACACCGCCACCTCGCGGCCCTCTGACACCTCCGTGTCAGCTGCCCCCAGCGAAGACCCCCTACCAGTATGTTTGTCGGTATTATCACGCAGTGATGCTCTCATGGGAAGATTATTATGTATAATTAAAAACAAAGGTTTTTTTAAGTGCGATACTTCAAAACGTTTTATTAGTGTGTTGATGTCGAGATCAACAATTTTGAATATATTAATATTTTTGAAAAACCAAATAAATTCAACTATAGTTGAAATGAGTAAGTTTCAGTTTTTTGAAACATTGTTGTTTATTTATACTAGGAATATTAATAAATAATACAAAGTTAGAGAATCAATAATTTAAAGAGATATTCTAGATCCGTACATTATTGCCATTTTAGTAATCATCTATTTCGTAGCAGCCCTTTTTATTTAACAATTTTAAAATATTTGGTTAAGTTGCTTAAAAAAATAATTCAATCCGAGTTTAAGCTCACAAAGAAATAACTTATTTTACACAGTCTAAGGTATGGATCATCAGACTTGTGTTTATTTAAATTTTAAAGTTGTGGCAGTTAGATTTGACAATACAATCGGTTAATTCGATACTGTAGTAATGCACAATTGACTGTACGGCAATACAACTTAATACCTAGTTTACAAGAATACGTCTACAATAAGAAACGTAAAAAAAGGTGTTTTTTTTTCAGTGGCAAAATTTCATTTGACTGATGAAATTTAAGTATATTTTCAAAAAACTGGTTTTGCTTTTTTTTATTTTGTATTCTCGGTAGGTATCTCTATGTTATATATGTGGTATTATAAATAATTATAAATCTCATTTCTATGTATAATGTCAAAGGATTTTCTACATGTATTTTATTACGTGAAGTAGGTTGATTTTTTGTTCAATAAGGGTTTTATTAATCACTGTGTGATAATATCCGAAATATACAAAATTTGAGGCTTTAAATGTCTGCAGGGTGTTGGCTGCAAAAATATATATATCGCTTTAAAGTTGTTCCTCTTCTGAAGTATGTCTCTGTAACTATTTGTTGTATCAATGTCATATTATTTGAAGCTTGCGCTATGATATTGCTCTATTGTAAAGCATTTTATTTATTAGTGTGAGGTGAATTTGTAATTTCTGTATTTAGGACTGTTTATATTTATCTATATATATATCTGTGTATTATTGTTATCAAGCCGTTTCATTCTTTGAATAAATATTTATGACGTTAAAGAATGAAACGGCGGTATTTAACAGTAGATCCAGAAGTGTTGATAATGTATAGAATATATTTTATAATAAAGGATGTCGTCTGAATGATTTAATGTTTATAAATAATTATTTATGTTGGAACACATATTATGACATGATGTTTCAACGAAATGCCAACACACTGCACACATTTCAAACTATAATTGGCAGTACCTACTTAAACCAACAACGCAGAAAATAAAACATTAGATGTAATTGTATTTTGCTTTAGCAAGCCAAGAAGTATCGGTAAAAATCTGGCATCACCAATCTGTAGTTACGATTAATTTATCTTTTTTTACAGTTCATTATAGAGGTTATCTTGGTATGGAGTTTAAAATAAAATAATTAAAAATCTAGCAGAGTTCCGAAAATTGGACATCCAAATTACAACACATTAACAACTAACATTCAAGTCGGATCATACATTTGTTTACCACACTTACATTCCACGCTATTGGGTCTACATCGTATTTTGAACTAGCATGACGCACACAATATTCTCCACATCACACAACCACCACTCGTATTGCTACTGGCTATTATCACTTCCTTTTTTTGGAACACACTTTTTTCAAAATTTTTATTTACACCGTATCTGTGTTTTGATTTCGACCAAAGGTTTACAACCACTGGTTTTGCGTAAGCTTTTTTGATGTTGGGCTTATTTTGAAATGTGTATGTACAAATATTGTGGTGTAGTTAGTTATATGTAGGTAGGTAAATTATAATCAAATGGTATTCGAGGTGTTTGTGGGTAGTACTTACTTTTAAATTTAAAAAAAGTAATCTTGACTGTAATGTAACGCTATAAAATAATAATTTCATGCTCTGTATTTTATTCATGAAGGTATTGATTTTAAACTTGTTTACATTTAAAATACCCAGGCAATTCCACACTTTGCAGGATACTTTCTGGAAGAAATGTCAAATACAGCTTATTGTTTCCAATATGTATTTATGAGGATTTTATAATTATTTTTGAATGTTCACATATTATCATAATTTTGGTTCAATCAAATTTAAAACAACCCATGAAACTTAGACATCTATTTTTTCATTTAACACGTAAACAAAAAATTAATAAAATATTTTAAAATTAAGACGAATCAATGACGAAAATAACTTATATTTATTTGTTCAAGCAAAAAGTATGTGTTCACTTTGTTTCTAAAATCTAATTAATGGCTTAAAAATAATCTGAATATATTTTATCAGTCGTCATCAATAGAAAGGTTTTATTGAAGCGAAGACTGCATTTACAAATTTAAAAACAATACTTTCATCCTCATCATATCGAAAAAAATTGTGTAAAATTACACTTTTGGTACATAATAATAAAAGTATTATTATCAAATGACTTAAATCTTGTTTTAAATTTCCAGCAAGCGTGCGGAAAGTACATTCCTGCTGGAAGCACAGTCCAGGGTAACCAGACCGGTGTTGCAATGGACGGGACTTATCTAGTTGAAGCGTCCTTCTAGGGCCCGTCCACTAGCACGCACATGGAGAGCTACGTGTAACGTGGGCCTGGGCCTTACGAGGCCTCGGGCCCGACTAGGCCCGCACAAGGCCCGCCCTCACCGGATACGCCTCGCCTGAGCTCAGTAAGCGAGCTAGCTTGCTCCAGTGACCGAAGGGCGCTCTCCAAACCACACCAGGCCCTGAATAACAATCCAAGCTCCCAAGTGGTACGCCACAGGACTATTAGCCAAATCGAGGCTTTATGACTCATTACAATTATTAGGTTATTCAGTAATCTAATGTCTTTTAAATGTAACACGATACTGCCTACATTAATATCCGATTTATAACGAGGTGGATAATAATATTTGAATGGAAACATTGTTTGTTGCTAGTATATTATATATGTATAGTTAGTGTTGTGACAACGTTGTTTTATTACAACGAACATGGTTAAGGTACTTTAAAGTATAAGGTTTCTTTCGTTTGTTAAACTAAACGGAATTAAATTTTTCCTTAAACTGTCAAACGAAATGTGAATATGATGTGGCAGTTTTAAATATTGTAATGTACGCACTGGAAGGACTTGTTAAATATTTGTATAGTTCGTATTTATATTTTAATGTGTGACGAAATGAAAGCTGTTGATAATACGACTTGCTTACGGTCTGGCTTCAGAATCTGAACAATAAAGGGGGTGGTATGTTGTGAAAATGTATTTCAATGCTGCAAGTGAGTAACGAGTGTACGTACAATGATAGTGTTTCGGTGGTGGGGATCATTTGATTGCTAGCATCGAATGGGTGCGGACGTGTATATCGTGTAGTGAGTAAGTGACGTTGATGTTTCTAACTAGTTACCTTATTGAAGTTACTATTGCTATTCAAAATAAATACAAGAAATATCATAATGATACGCTATTGTTCACTCATCTGCTAATTGATGAACAATTTTCCTAAATCTTATGAAAAAACATCTTAAAATTAAGACAGTGTTTCTATTCAAATAGTATATTACAATCGTGGTCCTCTTCATGTCACCTCTGCACGTAGACATATTCGTATGCAGACGGCATCGCCAATCAAGTCAATCACCCCCTTACACAGGATGATTTGCTCGTCTACCGACAACAAATACCTACACAGACGAACAAAGCACCCTTCTATAAGTCAGCAGACTCGTCCGCCGATGCCAACTGCTGCCGAAGCTGTCTACGTTTAGAGGAGGCATCATATAGATTTCTTTTATAGAATAATGTGGAGAACATTAATTTAAGATTTAATGATAGTGACGGATGTTGAACGAGTCTCTATCGTAACAACGAGTCAGAGATATTGCGTGTTTTATGAAAAGACAACTAATTTCGATCTTCAAATATAGTCAATAGTTATTCAAATCATATCATATTAGGGCAGATTTTAAATAGTGATTACAAAAAAAAACACTTCAACTTTTATCCGAATAGGTTTTATTTGTGAATTTATTGGGACGATTCTTGTTCCCGAATGCAGTGGTTGCAAATCTTTTAAGGACACTGTCTTGTGTTATTTTATTTTAACCCACTAGTACTCTAGTGCCTTCGAAATTGATTGTTTCAATGATAAATCATTATTAAATTGTTGCTCTATGTTAGTGAGGCATAGGCGTAGAAATCTATAAAATGTGAATTGTGAATTTTGAGAGGACTTTGGAGATTAATTGCGATGTCGCAATTCGAACACGTCCTTACACATAGAATGTAAAAGTCAAAGTGGATTTGAAATAGATAACAACATTGATATTTATTAAGGACTTAATAATATTAGATATTGTATGTGACTATAAGCAAATAATGTAATAGAGGTACCATTATTATTGATTAAAAATGCAATGAATTAAGATTTACAGGTATTAGAACACCTACACTTAATTAAAGCCATTTTTGAAATTAATCAACAAGACAATGGTTGATCATGTATTACCCGACTAAAGCCCGGTTCCAATATCTGAAAAATGACCCGTTCTAATTACGGATAGTAATAAATTATACGAGGCGTAAGCTAAAAACGACCGACGGACGACTGATGATGGTTGACATGGAAAGTAAATTATGAAACTGTATTAACGGCTCGTTGTCAGTTGGAGGTAGACGTATAGTAATTTTTGACACATACGAATCAAAGGATATTGGAATCGGGCATTTATGATAAAATTGGTCAAAGTCTATGAAAAATACTTTCCCGTTCCATTTAAAATAATTTAATGAGGTCAAAACGCAACACCATTTTTATTTAGTAGTTAATACGAACTACTTACTGCCCGACGTTTCGGTTAGGTTGCACCAACCGTGCTCACGAGCTGACTCACGAACTGAGCTGAAACGTCGGGCAGTAAGTAGTTCGTATTAACTACTAAAAAAAAAATGGTGTCGCGTTAAATTATTTTAGATGTCTATGAAAAAGGTTGCGCATGACTGCATTGAAATATAACATGGGTAATATCTTGGCATCTTACATTCTGTGTGTTCGGGCTTATGACATTATGATATCAAAAGGATGTCACCTAAAGTCGGTAGTAGTGTTGCAAAAATATCGATAGTTTTCCTTGAAAAAGAGTTTAAATTTTCGGTCGAATACAGAATCGATTATATTTTATACTATCGATAGTCAATACTTAACAATTAAACCTAAAACTATCGAGAGAAGCGATACTATCCTAAATCCTATAGTCTATTTGACTATTTTTCAAGGCTACAAATTGTATCGATAAATTTATCGATAGTATATACTATCGCTTGCAACGCTACATAGCCCGGCCCCCTGTTCGTATAAATATATAGTTATGGACGTCTTATGAATGCAATAGTTTGAAAAATGTTAAATAGATAGAACTTTATGTGGTTGAAATAGAGATTAATTTAATACGTTATTATAATAGTAATAAAAACGAGATGTATAATTACTTAAATGTGGGTGTATTACTGCATTGAATGCATGACTTCTTATGTCGACAATCGTAATGTATATGATAGGTTTATTTGTATGTAGTGTTTATGAAACCGAATTCGATGTCGAAAATCTCTTCCAAATTTTGCCACAATTTCTATTAAAGGTTAACGTATTCAATAAATTTGGTAATAATATTAAAAAAAAAGTAAATATTTAAGAATCGAGTTTAAATATCTTGTCTTATAAATATTTGTATTTCTTAAATCCTCTCTGGCAAGTCTGTTACTTTTATTTATTATTTCTATATCAAACTGAATTTATGTATGTAATTATTTATAGAAATATCAGTATCCCTGTGATTCTTAAGGCTGTAATCCTTTTATCTGTTTTTATATGCGCATGAAAATAATTCAACTCAAAATAAATAAAAATATAAAATTACTATTTTAAACTATCTTAAACAACACTAAAAGTAGGTAAGTTGGCTTTTAAAACATTTTGAAATGGGACAATATTATATGAAACATACAAATAACATATATTTTCAGATGGAAACATGAATGCATTATCTGCGCGTATAAAAACAGGATGTTATTAATTATTATAATATAGGTCTATTTAAAAGAAGCAGTATGTTGGAAGAGATAATAATATTACTACTCAAAAACAATAACTGTTGTTACAAACTGTTCTGATTTAAATATAATATAAACAATAAAAATATATATCTTGGTTGTAGAAGACTTGTATTTTTTTAAACTTTTTTTAATCAAATTCTAATGAACTTCTGTAATAGGGAAGTGGACAAAAAATAGATTTTGGCCCGTCTGTTAAATCATTGAAAATTATGGGACATGTATTTTTGCGTTTTCAAAAGGAGCGTGAAGAAACATCTAGCGGTCCTGAAACGAATGGGTTACTACGGTATCAAATCCATTGTCATCGCTATGTGGGTTCCTCTCTTGCTTACCATCTGGGAGGAGCCAATATACTGTGCTATTGTAAAAAAAAAGATCCACCAAACTAATAATAACGGCCATACATTGAATTGAAATGTCACATAACGTCATAGTGTTTACATTTTTTACTTCTCAGTGACGTAACGCGCGCCCCACCAAGCAACTTGGCTTTTTTATTAACTTGAGAAATTAAAGAAATGTGTCTTATATTTTTTTAATAACTATTTCTCGAACTAAAAACAATCTGATATTTTTGATCCGCCTTCCCTATTTCAACATTTTAAACAAAACAAATATTTTCATATAAAAAAACAGTGTTGTAACAACTTGTGTATCAATAATAATATATATACATGAACAGAAATGTTTATTGTCTTAATTCTACGTACCGCTATTATACGTAAATAGGCCTAAACTCTGTTAAGTTTTATGTTTCAAATTCTATTCATGATTCTAATGTTTTGTTGATTTAAACTTTGAACTACTGTTGCAGAATCTATAGTTTATCCGAACTCTTGATGCATTGTAAAAACTTTTTATCTTTAATAATCTAATGACGGGAGCGTGTTTGCACTTGGTAAATGATATCACCACGATATGACAACTTTTTGTTTCATAAAAAGTTGGGAACTAATCAATCTTTTGCTTGCACTCGATATAATATCAACCTACCATGATACTGCCGAAATTTTAAAGAAAGAGAGGAAACTTACAAACAAAACACAAGACATATCTGTTCCAAACATGATGAATAGTGAATGAGCCAAAAGGAAAAAGGCTCAGCTAATACTGTCTCGAGAATGGATCCCGGGCAGCGCTGGTCTTCAGCTTATCCCTGCCCTCGTGTGATGGTTAGGTTAGGTTAGTTTCCATAAAAAATGGACAGACTATTTTACTGAGATCAGGGAGAAGAGAAAGATAGACAAAAAGAAACAAAGTGGAACATTTTCTTAGTTCTAAAAATATTTTTTTAAAATGATGTATAAAATTTGCTCAACTTATTGCGTTAAAGAGTAACCAACGGGCTCATATCATTTTACAGAATATTTTTCGACCGACGCTACGCTTCACCGAACATCGTTTCGCCGAATCATAGAACTTTGTATGATTCGGCGAAACGTGGTTCGGTGTACCGTAACGTCGGTCGAAAAAGATTCGGTAAAATGGTATGAGCACGTAACAGTAACGAACATTCTTACGAACTTTCGCTTTTATAATATTAGTTCGATTAATCGAACAAAACAGTTAATTTGTTTTTGTAATTTGTAAATAGACAATCACTCATTAAAAGCAAAACTGACGCAATCCCAAATACCTTTATTTAAAAGGACGGCAAAAACAGAAAATAAATAAAACGAATGGAGTTATTTTTTATTTATTTATTTAAAAACTTTATTGCACAAAATAAAAAGTACAAAAAGCGGACGTAATGCTAGAAGCATTATCTACCAGTCAACCGTTTGGTCATGCAGATAGTTCGTTTATGGTTTTTTATTCTTTTTTTAAAGGTTATCTATTTATGTTATACATAATTGAAATGGATCTATAAAAAAAAATATATAAAAATTAGTGACCGACCGAAACATGTTATTTTGCCGATACCGAAACCGAAACCGAATGTTCGGTTTCATTGTAGTTTCGGCCGAAACCGAAACCAAAACCGAACCTTTTATAAAAAAAACCTTAAAAAGTCGAAAAAATTTTAGTATGCCCGTTTTTTTCTAAAATTTATATCTCGCCGACGTATAATTACAGATTTTTACTTTCAAAGATTTATCACTATGAAATATCAGCACAGTTACAGAAATTCTGTTTGAAAATTTAACTACCCTATAAATAAAGTGAAAAAAATACATTATTTGTAAGTTTCGGCGCGGCCGAAAGGTTCGGCCGTTTTTGGCCGAAACCGAAACTCGGGCCGAAACTTGATTTTTTGGCCGAAACTGGCCGAAACCGAAACCGAAATTTCGGTCGGACACTAATAAAAATATACCACAATTTTTTTTTTTTAGTTTTCACGTCCTGTAAAATAAAGGTAGGTATTTGGGATTGTATCTGTTTTGCATTTAATGAGCATTTACCAAGTGCACGCGGTCTTACAGTGACTAAAATCTAACTCTTTTGCGTTTAAAGACTGTATCGTTTTTAATTTATATGTGTATTTTGTCTGAATTAAAAAATAATGTTGTGGAATTCGAAGTGTACGTCGGACCAATGTGGGTACTTACGAATAGATGCTGATCTAGGGATGGGTGTGTCGATAATGTTTGTTTCAGCTGATTCGACTATTAAAATTGAAATGTTGTATCTTAAGGTCCTTGGTTCTAAACCTATAGCTTAATGATTCTTTGTTATTTTGAGAAAAAGAATAAACTTAATTGTGTAAATAAAATGAAAATACGTTTTATTTCATCATCTTCTAATATACCTATAAGAACTCGAGAACGGCCAGACTGATTTAGTTATTTTTGGTTTTGTCAAAATCAAAGGTCCAGGAAACGTTTTTAAAAAAAATTGTAAAAAAGCGTGAATATGCCGGGATAGCTAGTAAGAAATAGGTATATAAATAAATGACTGTTCGTAAGTAGGTAATCTATGTGACAACATCACTGACTGGAAGACTTGGAGGCCAAAAACTTACCAATCATTTCAATCATTGAGAGTAATTGAGAAAGATAACTCACTTCTAATGCGATAAATCGTGTACATTAAAGAACGAACACACGAACCTTTATTAGGCCTTCAAACCCGATTGGGCCTAAAAGAGATATTAAACTGAATATTGACCTCGACGGAATCCCCTGAAAACTATAGAAAACCGAATACCTGTGCTCTAAGTTGTTTTGAATTCACATGCGACACTGGCAAAAGTAGACTACGTTAAAGAAGTTTAATTGCCATTTAACACAAAAAATACTCTTATCCTAAGTATCTCTAAGTAAAGCTACTTGACTACTGAAGGTCTACTCCCAAAAACCAAATTATGGGATCCGATTCCCAAAGATATTCTCAAACATGTGCCTAACGTCATCTATACATTGCAATTGGAATTTAGTTGTTAGCATACACCGCCATCTTGCGGTTGCGCAGAGGGATGTAACCTAAGTAGAAGCATAGTAATGTAACCTCGATTTACTGTTGAGGCATTCTTACAGTTTTGTGAGCTTAGTAAAAATATCGAGAGATGGCACTTGAAAGCAAAATTAAGACCAAAACGTTTATGTAAACTTTAAATGACTGAAATACGAAGAACTTTAAAATATTTTTCTCAGATTAGGATTTTCGTCAAAACTTAAATTTTATGTTTAACCTTCCTATCTAACCCTTTTTTTTCAATTTAATGAAACTGGTAGGACCAAATTCATTTTCAATCAGTTTAGTGTATGATCAGTTGCTCCTTTCTAATAAATGAAATAGGTACCGACTTAATTGATCTATGCCTGAGGAAAAAACACAAAAAATAATTTGGTTTAAAAAAAAACACCTGTGATTTAGAATAATTAAGTATGTAATCTTGATATTATTTATATTAAAAAAGCAAGAAACAAAATTGGCAGTTATTGATTCAAAATTTCAAACACAATTTTTTCTGTCCGTTTCAAGACGAAGACGATTGTTTAATACTCGAATAATTGAAGTTCTACGTTAAATATTTCTCGACCATGCCCTAAACACCAAAAAATGTAAGTAAATGTTTTATGTACGAGTAGGCAAAGACGAAAGAAGGATTATTTATTTATTTATTTATTTATTTCACCAGTGTGCATGATGACTTACAGTGTTCCCAAATCACCAGCATGCTAATTTCAGAATTTACTTCAATATTACATAGGAAGATAAAAAACAAAACGTACGTCACATATATCAAACAATAATAACAAAAGTCAAATAGAAAAAGGTCAAATTATACAGGAAAATGTTAATGTCAAATGGTTAATAAAGATTTAAGATTAATTAATATTACAATATGTCAAAATTAAAAGTCAAAAATACAAGGGCCTTGCAACAAAGTTGCCCAAAAGTGTCAGCAAATAGGTCAGACCCGTGGTCATGAGCGAGCATATCCCCGAGCAGGCGTAAAGCACGGGTGGTGGGTGCGTGCGCGGCGTAACGGGTGCGCGTCTGGGGTCGCAGGAGTAGGCGCGGCCGCCGCCGCGGGGCCACGGTCCCTTGCTCATCCCAGCACAGACGCTTGGGAGCCCATAGCCCTAATCTGCTCAAAATTATTGGACTATCTATCTTATTGCTATTTTATCTGTGTCGAAGCAAATTACTAGTTAATTAAATGAATAATGAATAATGTGGATATCGTAACAGCGCCGCAGCGATTAGTCAAGAAACTACTGACTCTTACAAAACTAAAACTACATCGAACTATTATTACTACTGTGAAGGGTGATTGCACCCTTTTTTTCATGCTAAGTAGGTCTACTCCCAAAAAACGAAATATGTCGGATCCGACGACAGATAGCAATTTTTAATTCTTAAAATCGAAACCAACTCACTTCGAATGCGAATAAAGCGTTATCAAAGAACAAAATATTATTTATACAAATCAAAAACCACGCTTCAATTCGCAAACTTTTGATTAATCTTCAAAAACGAAACCTTTCGTTTGTTCGTTTCGTTTTTGGGAGTAGACCCCAAGGGCACTTATTCAAAACCATAATCTCAATGCTACGTGAATAAGTTAAGTTGGTACCTACTAGCACAGAGTACTATAAACTACTACTAGGTAACATTATCCTTTCAATTATTTACCTACATTAAGTAATTGGTAATTTTATTAACCTTTTTTAATTCCTATCCATAAATTTTGTACTTATTCATAGGTAAAAGTATGCAAAACATGTAAGAGGTAAAAAGTGTTACGATTGACTCGTATTACGAACGGTGTTCCGGCAAGAAAATGGCTGAAATACGTTCATCGGTCAAAGAGTATGAATAATTATCTACCTACTTCTCTTTTATACAATATTAGCTGACCAGACAGGCGCTGTCCTCACTTAACGATGACTGTTCAATTATCATAATGTTTTTTTTTTATTTTCTCCTGACTATAACAAACACAACTAAAAAATGTGAACTAAGTCTAGCCGTTCACGCGTGATTGCGTGACCAAGGGAAATAAGAATTAATTTGTATACCTATATTAAGATTTATCATGTCAATATTTTAAACTGGGTTTCATACCGTTTGTTGATATCTACTATTTCCTCTACCTAAAGGTTGTCTGGAAGATATTGCTCTCTAGCAATAAGACCGCCTAAATTGTACTTGAATATGTCTGTACAACAAATTTTTGTAAATTTTCTGTGCAATAAAGTGTATCTATCTATCTCGTACCATTTCCCTAATGAAGAAAATAAGAAAACATTTAGATACTGTCTTAATTCAGGTAGGTACAAGCAAAACATACCTAAAACATAATCTGTTCCAAACATAAATGGATTATTTTCTGTAATGTGAAATAAGTTTTTATTTTCGCGTAAAGAACATACATTTTCAATTTCAAATATCTTTCTTTAAAATCATAGGACTTTCATACACACTTTCAAGCCCCATTTTACCTGGTTAGTATACGATTGGCACGAAATTAATTCACCCGACTAAACTAAAACTAAACTAAATTTAGTTCTTGAAGGGGTCGATTCGCACGTGTTTAAACTACATTCGTGCGAAACGCGTACCTAAATAAATATTTTTATTGAAAGGGGACGATTCGCACGTTCGGGAGAATTATTTTCGTGCCAATGAACTACTTACCCGTTTTAAACACGTTAGCAAAATAATTGTTATTCTACGCACCATGAAGAGCGACCACTCTATCAGTGCAGTCAGTCTCCGCCGGGCTGGTTGTGGCGAGCTGTTGGTGTGTGGCGACACCACGGACCCGAGACCTCCCGGGGGAACTCACCATATTTCCCTCACCTGTGGTCCGGCATTAAGGGTGCCCTCAATTCTGAATACGTTACCTCTTTCAATACCCAAACTGAGGAGTTAGCTGAGGTAATTGACAAAATTTTGGTCTTTATAAGTCGAGTGGACAATTCTCTATTCAAAATTGCCTCCGGACCCAAAGTTTCTACACCAAACGGGGCGAAACGGTAGCAGCCGTCGACAGAGTATTTATTGCGTCCGTTTTTGATTTAGATTACATTTCACGAGCTACTTTTCCTATAAATTTTAACCCTTCTGTACTCTTTATTCTATGCCACGGAAGTAGGAAAAACGAAACGGCGTCGAAGTAGGTGCATATTAATAGGCGATTTTACCGCCCCAGCGCATCGCGATCGGTCTGTTGCTACAATAATGCACTTTACTGTGCATCTCCTTACCACTTTCCAGTCCAGCGTATGCTCAGTTCCAATATTTGGAAAACGATCGGTTTTTGTTACGGATACCAATATGTTATAGGTACGAGGCGTAAGCTAAAACCGTAATCGGTTGGAAAAAAACTGATAAGTCATTTTTGACACATTACCAATCGTAAAGTATTGGAACTGTGTATTAGACTATTCACAAAACGAAAGGTTTCGTTTTTGAAGATTAAACAAACATTTGGGAATTAAAACGTGGTTTTTTATTTATTTTAAAACTTTATTGCACAAATAGGTATAACAGGTGAACTTAATGCTAGGGGCATTCTCTACCAGTCAACCCTTGGGTCATGCAGATAGTTTGTATATGGGTGCGGTAACAGGGGAGAAAAAAAAAGAAATCATTTTAAACAACAATAAATTAAGCATTAAAAATAACATTACGGTATTTTTTTTTAGTGTCAAGATAGCTGCAAACTATTTCAACTTTATTTTCAATGTAACAAGATTCAAGTCAGTATTTTAATTCAAAACATACTAAAAAATAAACGAAAATAGTCTGCGTTTTGGATGTAGGTACATTTAGATTTTTTTTTAGTAAGTCCTACTTATGAAACACAAAACGTTAAGTTCTTTATAATATGTACTTTATAAAAACTGATGCAAAAATTGACTAATAAAACTCCGAGACCTCAAACAGGAATGATAAGTTTTATCGGCATCTGCGATTCAGACCATGTCAAGTGTGGGTGCCACAAGTATTCCTCTTCCAGCATTAATTGCAATAAACTATGTACCTACTTACTTTTTTTTTATATTGCACTTCAAGATTGAACTCATCCCTCCTGATGTTAAGTGGTAATGAGGTCCTAGCTTACTTAAGGGTGACAAGTACAGCATAATAAATTTGTTACTGAGCTTGTCGCCCTTACCTTGAAGGCTTGACCCCTGCTACTAATGTAGCACCCCCCCAGGAGCTCTGGAAACCTTACTCACACGCGGGAACACAACAACACAGAAGTGATTGTTATTTGGCTGCGGTCTTCTGTAGGGTGGATGTGTTTCACCAGTTCGAGCGATTAATCGCTATGCCCTACCTCTCTGAAACTTACCTGTTTGACGATTTAGCAAACAAATTCTGCCCGTCTCATTCTTCCGGCATCTCGCATACAAGTGTGTTGACCCGGGCGCACGTGCCTCGTTTATTTATCAATTACCAGCGCTGGAGATCTGAACTTCTCGCTCTACCGGCCAACTGTGGCCGCTCGGAACGGCGCCCGCTATGTACAGACGCACGGCATAAAGGCGATGAGAGTGTGCTAGATTGTTCCATTGGGATTTAAACAAATTTTGGACGTAAAAATTGATTTCTTAATTATTATGGTCTCTATTCCGCGTTTAAAAACAACGCAGTGATTCCGCCAATGTCAAGTTAAATTGATTTCATTGTAAGTGTTAAGTCCTGCATTTAAACTGTCAAAAAGCTAAAAGAACACTATTTGTATTGCACTAAAAAAATCGATTATTAATTCAGATATTATTTTGTTGCTTCTGATTGAGCAATATTGTGTCTAGGTAATATATTAAAAATGAATTTTAAACTTCCCGTCTAAATTGAAGTTATACTTTTCAGATATTTAGATCCTTGTATTAAGTAACTGTGGTCACGACTATTTGCTTCTAATTAATTACAAATACTCATAATTTTTTATCGCGTTTTACTCGTTAACTTATTTTGACATAGCGAGTAGGTCAGCTTTTGGCGTCATGCCATCTCTGAGATCCCGGAATCGTCAAAACCTTATACAAAGTGTTCCTCCCCCCTTTTTTGTAACTAACTAATGTACTTAATAGTCAAACCTTTTTTTTTCATTTAGATTACATCAGTAACACTTAAACATCGGGTCTATATAAATCAAATGATGCTACTTGTGCATAGCGCACCTCATTTAAGCTACTAACTTGTCTTTTGGTTTCACATTGGATTTTATTTAAATCCAATGTGAAACCAAAAGAAAGAATATAGAAAATTAGTAGTTTACTAAATCATACAGTATTAAATGCATAATACGCCTCAGTCCTTAACGGCCTGCGTCTGTACCGCAAGTAAGGCACACTCGAAGCGATTTTTTATTCTCTCCACAATTACTGTGTGCTCGTGTGTTTGTGTGTTTACAAACGTGTGTGTGTCCTAACTGTACACAGCGAGGAAATTGTTTGAAATTACACACGGCACGGGCTGTCCTCGTAATTAGCACCGACTTTGTTTTAAGTAAGAATATCATATGAATTAAGTAAGATAAGTAAGCAATGAAAATAAATTTTCGGCTTCTGTAAGGCTTTATGAGTTTTGTGCAATAATAAAATAATTTTAAAGTATCGTAGACGTTTCTATAGATACAGGGTTAGAATGGAATGGATTAAGAGAGGTAGGGCAAAGCGATTTATCGCTCGAACTGGAGCAGCTTGACTGGTGAAATACCTCCACCTTACAGAAGACCGCAGGCAAATAACAATCACTTCTGTGTTGTTGTATTCTTACGTGTGAGTAAGGTTTCCAGAGTACCTGGGAGGTGCTACATTAGTAGCAGGGGTCAAGCCTTCAAAGTAAGGGCGACAAGTTCAGTAGCAGAATTATTATGCTGTACTTGTCACCCTTAAGCTAGGACCTCATTATCACTTAACATGAGGTGGGATGAGGTCAATCTTGAAGTGCAATACAATAAAAAACAAAATTAGAAAATATTATTATTCATGTAAGCTTTACAAAAGTGCTTATAAATCACCAGTACAAGCTCAGTATTCTGCCATCTTGCTCGGCAGTCCCGTCAAAATCGGTCCATCTGTTTCAGAAATTAGCAAACAGAGGGACAAAAATTTATTCAAATATAAATAAATAATAAATATAAATATTGGACAACATCACATACATTGCTCTGATTCTGTGGTAAGTAGCTTAAGCACTTGTGTTACAGAAATCAGAAACAACGACGGTACCACAACATCCAGACCCGAGACAATATAGAAAAGATCGTTTCCCATATTGACCCGACCGGGTATCGAACCCGGGAACTCAGAGATGGCGCGACGCCAAAGTCAGGCCTGCTCGCCTCTCGGCTACGGAGGTACGGTATTTAAATTTATTTGGTGATAAAAAATACTCCAATTTTGTAGGTGGATTGATAGACTTTATTGCACTAAATATTAAGGTACAGAAATTTATTTACAGACACAATTATTTATTATGCTGTACTTGTTAACCTTAAGCTAGGACCTCATTACCACTTAACATCAGGTGGGATGAGGTCAATCTTGAAGTGCAATACATTAAAAAAAAAACAATATACTACATTTTAGGCGGTCTTATCGCTAAAATGCGGTCTCTTTTATCTGTATTACAATCTAGTCTGAAAAGACTAGATTGTAATAATTTTCTCGTTCAGTATAATACGCCATTTTAAAAAAAGGGCCTTGGGGGGTCTATTCCTAAAAACATAATATGTCCCAGATACCAATTTTTAATTCTCTTATTGTTACCAACTTATTTCGAATGCGATTAAAGCGTTTTCAAAATGTCATTTATTATTTATGAAAATAATGAGTTACTTGCCGGTGTCTTCTCGGTACTTATAGGTTCCAAACCGGAGGTATCATTTGATTGAAATAGAGACGATTTTTGTATATTATTGATGTTACTTAAATGATTGAAAAGATTTTGAGTTTTGAAGATAGACTAAAAATATTCACCTACCGGTTTTCTGCTAAACGGCCAAATTAAATAGGGCCTACAGTGGCAAATTTTAGTGTTGATTATTTTTAGTTATTTAATCTTCGACAGAGACACGTTAATCCTGCCGAACACACCCGTTCGGCAGGATTAACGTGTCTGCCTGTAGCACCATAGCTCCTTAACGAATGAACCGATTTTGATTACATTTTGTGTGTTTAAAAGGTGAACTAGTAGGTATACCTAATGGAAATCGGACCAAGATGGCCGCCGCCACAAAATGTTGGATTTTAGGTAGGCTATATTTTGACAAACAGCCTTAAAATGGGTATCAAATAAAAGGGTTTGAGTTGCAGGTACTTCGTAGGTACATTATGACAAATTTTAAATCTAAGATGCCTCAATAGCGAAATGTATTTTTTTATTTAATTTAGCGTTTAAATATTACCAGGGCCTTTAACAACACACTCTTTCCATCAAAATTAACTTCAAACAAACGTCTTTTTCATCAGGTCCAATTTTCCGATCCCATCTAATGTCAAATGTAATATAAATCATGTATACAAGAAAATTCCGTTACATACTCCGCCTCATACGCACACCACCATACGACACAAGTGTGCGTTCAAACCAGTATAGATCGATGTGTGTGTGGACTAAAAAGCCGACGCGCGCGCGCATCTATCCGTCTCGCTCTCGCTAGTTCGCTCCTGTATTGCTATCTCTTTCGCACGTACAATTAATGTGCGCTATTGCTGTACGATTTAATCGTGCTGTATATATTTTATTACCTACTTCCATGTTGGACCGGTCTATCGCCGCTTGTATCTTACATGGCTCTGATTCACTGTATACGGTATTGGTAAATCAAGTAATTTGCTTGTTCGTCATAGCTGAGGCAATTTTGTTTTAATGGTCGTAAGAATAATGTTCTGGTGTAGCATTGTTTGTTTTTAATCCTGATCTAATCAGAATCAGTGGGGCTACTACCAAAAAATAAATTGTAAAATGTCGGCTCTGATGTTTTCTCATAAACGTAACCAAATTACTTTGAAAAGGAATAAAGCGTTTTAAAAAAAGCGACATATTGTTTAAGCATATCAAAACCCTCGTTGTAACTTTCGAGTTTCCGATTAATCTTCAAAAATGAAAGATTTCGTTTGTTCATTTCGATTTTGGTAATAGGCCTTAAGGGGTTAGGGGATGCAGAAATACCTATGAACAAATTAATGGTTTAATATATAATGTTTCTTGTTTAAGTGTTGTACCTACGTAAGTAGAATTCGGTATTTTTATAATTATAAATATCATTAACAAGAAAACAAATGTAACTTATGTAATGCAAACTGGATTATTATATTTTATTTAGAACTAACTTTAAAACTCTGATTTGTTGGCGCTTTCGGTGTACCTTAGGTAGGTTCTTGTATATCTTTCAGATAATTTAGTAGAGGCTCATGATCCAGTAGGATACGCTTGTATCAAGCCACAATTATGTCTAAACTAAATTATCACGAGACAATTTTATGCCTATTGTTAAAATACCCGACAGTAATCTGACCAACATCAAAATTCAAATATGGCCGACATTGGTCAGACTTACAATAGAACTCTGTACCGTAAGCCTACATATATTCCATGCTAATCAGAATAGAATGAACAACTTTTACTACTCGGTTTTATCTTTAATCTAATCTTACTTAAGTTTATACATAACATACAGGAAGTCTTAAACCGTAGTTTTATTATTCTAAGAAACAAGTTAGATATAAAAATAAACGCTTACCATGAGCCAAGCGAATAAAAATTATCGCGCGCGTATCAAATGTCAAACTCGATAAAAATCATTGCGTTCGCTGCTGATTGGTTAAATACGAATGCGGTGTACTAACAACCAATCAATGTTAAGGAAACTGTTTTCGTATCGTGCGATAAAAACGTGAACACTATACAGGCCTAGTATACGCAATATGTCAAGTTTATCGCATGAGACGCTAAAAGTTTCGATACTGTTGATTGGCTAATAGCACACCGCACTCGTATTTTCAGCCAATCAATAGCTGACGCACTGACTTCAATCGATTTTGACGCTTGTTAAGAGCGCAATAAAATTTAGTCGCGTTGCGTATACTAGGAGTGATATGAAGACGCCTCAAGAATCCGTCTACAACATTAAGTAGATAAATCTATAACTAATATTGTAAAGCTGAAGAGTTTCTTTGTTTGTTTAACTGCACAAATCTCAATAACTACTGAATCGATTTGAAAGAAACAGAAGCAAGAAAATACATTTATTGACATCACAAAATAAACAAACAAATACAACGCAAGACAATTTAACAGATATTTATATTATAAACTAGCTGTGCCCGCGACTTCTTTCGCGTGGAAATATATCTCGAAACTTGGATTAAAATGTAGACTACTTTTTGTTTCGAATATTAGGGGAGAAAGGGGTAAAACCGACCATGAAAGGATGTAGTCCACGCGAACGAAGTCGCGGGCACAGCTAGTTTGAATATATATAGTCCATTTATTAGGGAAGGCTACGCTATATGCTATCACGCTATGACTGATGGGAGCGACGAATTAGTAGAAAATGTGTATGTGTATGGTACCGGTGCAAAGCGCGGCGCTAGTAAAAATATAAATAAATAAATGCACCAGACAACCACACCAATCACTTGGTCTTAAACTAAGGTTTTCCCTTGTACTATCAGTACCAGACGACGGACCCAAGTCAATTTAGAAAAGTTCGTTATCCAAATTTATCTGACCGGCAATCGAACCCAGGACCTTTCGCGCTTTGGTCGCTTACAACTGCGCCACAGAGGTCGTAAAATGGTCCAGACTGATTTCACCAAGGTAGCCAATTATAATGAGATCAACCAGTTACGCATGTCTTGCTTTAAAATGCGCGAACATTTGTGCAACACACACGTGCACTCTCTCTTAATTTACTCTGATATTCGGATTGGATAGCACACCGATCCAACCTCATCCCATCTGATGTTAAGTGGTAATGACGTCCTAGCTTAAGGGCGAAAAGTACAGCATAATAATAGCTGTTACTGGACTTGTCGCCCTTACCTTGAAGGCTTGACGCCTGCTACTAATGTAGCTCCCCCCAGGAGTTCTGGAAACCTTATTCACATGCAGAAACACATCAACACCGAAGTGATTGTTATTTGGTTGTGGTCTTCTGCAAGGTATTTCACCAGTCGGGCTGCTCCAGTTCAACGTTACGACATTGCCGGGACAGCTAGTCTTATATGTATATAAAAATCTACCGTGGTGTCTTCATCTCGCTCAAACTCAACAACGGGTACATATATTTGGCTAATGTTGGTTTTGAAATAATTGTGGAGGTCCTAGGAAGGTTTTAACGAAAAGAAAATTTGGAAAACAGTAGGTGGCTCGATGTTCGCTACAGCTAGTAAAGACATAATAATTGTGTACATAATACGTTGATATACCTTCACAAAATAAAGACGAAAAAAATCAGTAGTTTGAAACTGAATTGATAATAAGAAAAATTAAAAACTCGCATTAAAGTGAGAAGTAACTTGCAGCGCAGACTTGCTTCAGGTCCCATCATGCCTACACTGCCTATTTAATTTAGTTCAAGTAATGAACCCACTGTCTAAGCGTCTGTCTTGCAATTCAAACAAACGAAGGGTCCGGCGTCCGTTACGCGGCGGGTGTACTTTCTTCGTTGCGCTCCGCCGCTTGCGCGAGCGCAGCCGGGGTGGAGAGTGATGCGCGCAGGCTGTGTCAATATCAATGTCGATAGATAGCATAAACAAGTGAGAGTTATTTATAATATTGGACAAAATCACAGTAAGAGAGGTGGGGCATAGCGATTTATCGCTCGAACTTGAGCAGCTTGACTGGTGAAACACTTCAACCTTACAGAAAACCGCAGCCAAATAACAATCACTTTTGTGATGTTTTGTTCCTGCGTGTGTAATGTAAGGTTTTCAGAGCTCTTGGAGGGTGCTACATTAGTAGCTGGGTGCTTCAAGGTAAGGGCGACAAGTCCAGTAACAGATTTGTTATGCTGCACTTGTAGCCCTTAAGCTGGGACCTCATTACCACTTAACTTGGGATGAGGTCAATCTTGAAGTGTAATATATAAAAAAAAAACATACATTGCCCTGGTTCTATGGTAAGTAGATTAAGCACTTGTGTTACAGAAATTAGAAACAACGACGGTACCACAACACCACACAATAATAGGTGATCTTCGCACCATGAAGAGCGACAACTCTATCAGTGCAGTCAGTCTCCCCAGGGCAGCTTGTGGTGGGCTGAATGGGATTGACACCCCTTGAGGCCCGTGCCCTTGAGAGTCGACCAGGCCCCTCTCTCCACTTGCCTTAGTTGGCAGGTGGGAGTGGACCCCACAGGGGCCGCAGGTCTCTCACCTCTGGCTTGCCTTAGCCGGCCGTCCAGAGTAGGGCGTCAGAGCTACATGCTCTAGTATGGATGTATGTTACGCTTTCACGTAAAATCTATTAAACGGCTAAGGAGCTAAAGGAGTTTCTTTAAATTGGTGGTGAACCACAATAGATCTGATAGGTCGCAGTAACCTCAGTTTAATAGAACTGCACAGCCCCAAGTACCTTAATAATGAAATACAAATACAGGTCGTTAGCAACAATGACTTCTATCGACATCGATATGACACTGTTTCATCCCCACCCTCACATCCTGGAACGGAAGTACAATAATTGTGCGGCGTCTTCCCCCCTCGATAAGCGAGTAATAATTTCTTCTTACTTATTATTACAACGAGAGATTTTTTTCAACAGGTAGCCTGGCGTTTATGAAGACTATTGTCTGTGATGTGGTCTTTTGAACCTCTCACCTTCGACTCTGGAGCAGAATGAGGTATTTGTGACTATTTGAAACGGTTCAAAATGTAATTTTCTTAGATAATTTAAATGTAATTTTCTTAAAACAAAAGTTTTGTAGTGTTTTGCAAGTATCATTGCAGTTTTCAAAAGTTTTTTTTTGCAAATCGTGCAACTATTGAGTTACATGTTATCTTAATGAAATACTGTATAACAAAGAACATACGACGTAAAGAACTTTAGAATACATTATAGTTTAAATATATATTTTATGTCCGCCTTTTATAATCTTAGCGACTTTTTTTTTCTCAATTTTTTAATTTCGGCGATTCATTTTTATATTATACATTAATTCGACCTGGAACTGCGAACTGATACGTTTATTTGTCACGTTTTTTCCTTCTAATATTAAATGTATGAAAGTTTGTACACAGGAATATGATACTCTTTCACGCCTACATTTCTAAATGGATTTTGATGAAACGTAACTAGATAGATTAGTAACACCATAATTACAATTCTTTTAATTCTGAAATAAGGTGATCAAACTAAAATTTTAAAAAAATATCTTGGTCTTTGGTTTCGCTCTTTCTTTGAGGTCGACGTTTTGAAAGGTTTGATTCCGGATAAAGGGATGGTACTCTCAAAAACGAAACGTACAAACGAAAGGTTTCGTTTTTGAAGATTATTCAAAAGTTTGGGAATGAAGACGTGGTTTTTGATTTGCATAAATAATATTTTGTTTTTTGAAAACGCTTAATTTGCATTCGAAGTGATTTCTTTATGATTATGAGTATTAAAAATTGCCATCCGTTGTCGGATCCGACATATTTCGTTTATGAGAGTAGAACCCCAGGCAATATCACGGAAAAACGAACGTTCCTATTTAACTCTTGTCCGGTTATTTCTGTACCATTGTTGTTTCTGATTTCTGTACTACAAATGGTTTAGCTACTTACCACATAATCAGAGCAATGTCTGCTATCCATGCTATGTTCCTGCGTGTGAGTAAGGTTTCCAGAGCTACTGGGGGGTGCTACATTAGTCGCAGGGGTCAAGCCTTCAAAGTAAGGGTAAAAAGTCTAGTGACAGCTTAATTATGCTGTGCTTGTCGCCCTTAAGCTAGGAGCTCATTACCACTTAACATCAGGTGGGATGAGGTCAATCTTGAAGTGCAATATAAAAAAAAAGTAATCATTAGCGACTGGTGAGTACTTAGACGTTTTCTGGGACCTGTATAAAATCTCAAATTAGGTAAAAACTCAAGCGCAGACAGTGCGTACTGGATAATGCTAAGGTGGTGCGCGCGCGCCGCTCTCGCGTCTCGGCTGCGGTGCTCAAACTGTGTTGAAATTGAAAAATATACTTTATAAGCTTTTCATAAGGTTGAATATGCTTTTATTATTACAATTTTTCAAAATGTTCAAGTAATAACTTATTTAGAAAATCTGTGGAACGACGCCTGACTATTAAAGAAAGACCTATCTTCAAGACTTCCATAATTTTGGGTTTGTCTGTGCCGAACTACGATCCTTACATTGGTGACCCCGACTGAGCTGAACACCTGCAGACTTTGAAGAAAGGAGCCTACGCATCAGGCCATGTCTCGATAGCCTCAACAGCCAGCTTAGCCATGACAAGAGCACCGGACCACCTCAGCTAACAACAAAGCCACCTGGTTCCGGGCCCGTGTAAAGAAGCAGGCCACGACCGAATCATTGGTCTTCATCGGCGTAGCAACAGCTGCCTCTTTGCATACTACACGCATCGGGTACGTGCTTGGACTCCAAAGGAGAAAGAAAGAAAGAAAGAAAATACATTTATTGACCACTACACAGAAGATACAAATTTACACAAATAAAATAAAAACAAGAAGAAGTACAGAAAGAAGTAAAAACAAAAACAAACATTAAATAAATAGCAACAAGAACAAAAGACTAAATGGGTAAGTGGTCAACTAGGCCACACCTCAGCTATATGCTGCAGCGACGCAAGGCTGCTGCAGCGCTGGTATTATGGTGCAGCCTATTTGAGTGACGCTTAACATATACAAAGAAGAAACTAAAATAAAAAAATATAATAATAAAAATTTGATTAAATAACAAAGAAAAAGAAGACAAACCAACAGAACAAAAATAAAGAAAAAGAAGAAAACACTATAGTCTATGGTGCCACATATACCATTTTGACGTAAGCAAAAATCTGTCTGATTTTAGGTTAGGTTATGCAGATTCATTCATTATGTAGATTGCCGATGTAATTAAAAATGTGTGGGATATGTAGTGAGGTTGAGCAAAAGAAGAGATTACAGTAATATAAATATGGAAAGCGAGTTAAAGAGGGGGAGGGGGGAGAGTAGGTACTGTGTGTGTACATATTTCCATCAATCAAATATTTCTTTAAAGTAGGTCGTGGGTTCGAGCCCCATACATCAAGGAGAGCTTCTGTTTCTTTAAAATATTTCAAGTTTTCTAAAGCGGCGTAAAGCACTGTCGAAAAATGTAAAAATCTATAAGGTTACTTTTGAATCGTCATTGAATACTGTGCAAAGTGACTCTACTGATAGTTTGGGCCTTTGTCTACCGGGAAGATACCGATAAGAAAACCAGTATATTCTTATCCAAGTTGTTCAGTATTCTGAAAGTTCTTTGACCTTTTTAGTTCATATGAACTTCATCATTGTCTTTATCTTTGTTCATCATCACATGACTTTGATTGGCTTCTGAGCCAATCGTTGCTCAGATAAACTTTGGAAAATGTATGGTTATGTTTTAAAAAATTATAACAGTTTGAGTGCCGCTGCAAAATAAAAGTCAGTTACGACAACTGGCCGTTACAGTTGTCCATTAGTCGGTGCTTTCCGTTGGAAAGAGAAGGCGCTATGCTCTCTACTAATGTTAGAACGGGACGGAGATATATCCACCTGTCCAGTGCCATCGCTTTTTGTTTTTTACTTTTAGATTTTAATTACTTCTAATGGTGCAATATTGAACTGAATGCTGTACGTTTTAAATCGAGAATTTTGATTCCTTTGCTGTTGTTTCCCAATAATCTTTGTATCTTTTTTATTCTTATTTAAAGTGTAAAAATCGTTGTTGATGTTACAAAGATATTTTTTTTGTTTTATTTTTACAAAGAATCTGAAACGGCTGCATTATTTTAAAACTTAGTTATTGGTTAATATCAGATAAATTATATTTTTATAAACATGGCATTCTTACTAAATGTATCCCAATGTGTAAAAGTACTTCTCGGTAGATGGTACCGAACCGTCAGTAGAGTTAATTTTTATTGTATTGAATGACGATTCAAATGTGTTACATGTAACCTAGTTGAATGAGCAAAAATAAGATTGATCTTTGAAAATCGACTTGAAACACTGAAGGGGAGATAAAAAAAATCTGTTTCTAATATTTAAAGTTCGCTAGTACGGCGTAAAGTACTATAAAAATAATAAAATCGCCTTGAAATACGCAGGTAGGTATAGGTAAGATCGTTTTTGCCAAATTTTAACGCTTAAATAGAAAAAAAAATGCGAACAATGGAATCTTTGTTAGCTGACTGTGTGTATATAAGCATTAAGAGTAAGTTACAACGCAAGTTAGTTTAATTAACTTGAAGAGTTTTGAATCTTCCGATCTAAGTATATTTATTTTTTTATAATGAAGATTTTTTCATTCTACCCTAGATAATCCAATCCTTTGTCAGTAATTCAGCCTGTCGCTACAAATCAATTCTATTTAAATCTAAGCCAAGGCTACTATAGTGATTAGAGAAGCAATCTTACCTTGTCAATACAGTACGCCAAATGTAAAGTTGACTTTTGTATATGCTAAATGACATTTAGAATTTATCGAAGCCTATTTCGGCAGGTCCGTGAGAATTCATTTAATTTCAAGAAATTATTTGAAAGTTCGTGCCAATTATTTCCTTTTATTATATTGTAAGTTTTTTTTAGTTTGAGCAGTAGGTAACAATGTTGGGTTTAATTTTTATTTAGACGTTTACCTACTTTTTGCGTTAGCCCTACATATGTAACTACTATACGCTCTACTGAAAGGTTTCTGGGGATAAGACCGCCTATATTTAACTATGATTTGTCTATGAGCTAATTTCGTGCGGAAGTTCGTACCAGTCATGTCATTTTAGCATATTCTGTTATAATATAATTCAACATCACATACTTTGCTCTGATTCTGTGGTAAGTTGCTAAAGCACTTTTGTTACAGAAATCAGAAACAACGACTATACCATTTCGTGTCATCTACATTGGTTGTCAGATATCGCTTTCTAGTGATAAGACCGCCTAAATTATGTTGTAATTTTTCTGTAAAATTAATTGCTGGAAATGTTTGTAATAATTTTTATATCTATATAATGTCCTTTAAAAACAAGTGACATTTGATTTTGTATTGACTATACACTGCTAAGTTTCTTTTCTATGCTCGTAAAATCCGTAATTAGCCCACAAAACATCATCGATAGTATCGATTTAATTGCAATATCGATGTTTTCGATACTGTTAGTACAGTAGTGATCGTAAAATTGCCTTTTTAGTGACACACCTAATTTAACTTTTGTTATATGTTCAAAAATTTAACACTTAATGGAATCAAGTGTTTGATTAACGGACAAGGGACAGTCAAAGTTATAATTAACTTCAACTAATAATTACTAAAGTACTAATAATACTATTTCATATCCCTAATTTCATAAACAATTCTTTCTTTCTAAAATCGTTTACCAGATTAAGTAAGGTGGACACAATTATTATAATCGATAAATCGATTAGCCGACAACACTATTACAAGACGAGACGAGATGTGTGTGTATGGCAGTGAGCCGATAATGTCATTTTTATGTTAGCGTTTTAAGAGAGGTAGGGCATAGAAATCTGTCGCTCGAACTGCAGCAGCCCGACTAGTAAATGCCTCTACCTTACAGAAGACCGCAGCCAAATAACAATCACTTCGGTGTTGTTGTGTTCCTGCGTGTGAGTAAGGTTTTCAGAGCTCTTGAGGGGTGCTATATTAGTACCAGGGGTCAATTAGCCTTCCTACCTTATCTAAAATACCTAATCTAAAACTATTAACACTGTAAGTGGTAAATAATATATATTAATGATCCATGTGTATTGAATATTTTATATTGCTGTGCCTAAATGGGTAACATGATGTACTGTAATTCATATTTAATACCACCTGTTTAACATTCGTGAAATGCAATAAATGATTTGAATTTGACTTCAAGGTAAGGGTGACAAGTCCAGTAACAGATTTATTATGCTGTACTTGTGACCCTTAAGCAAGGACCTCATTACCACTTAACATCAGGTGGGATGAGGTCAATCTTGAAGTGCAATATAAAATAAAAAAGCGAACAAATACTCTAAAGTCCATTAAATGATGAATTAATACTAATAAAGTGGATTGATTGTGCTTTCTTGTCGACCCTACACCGAATGATCTACAGTTAGCCAAATGACAAGTTGTGTGAACACTTTCTTGGTCAATAGATGTTACTCGTTGATGTCTTTTGCGAAGAAAGCTAAGTTAGAAATTATTCAAGTCTTTTTTACTGAAGTGAAAGTTAATTTAAGTAAGGAGTGAAAGAATTACTTATACTAACTTATTATTTACTTTAATCTATATTAATATTTTAAGGGTTCTTTTTAATCGAGCATAAAAAACATTAACCTAACCTAAATAATAAGCGTCCCGGACTCTGGCATCACGCCGTCTCTTAGGTCCCGGGTTCGATCCCCGGTCGGGTCAATATGGGAAAATAATTTCTTTATTGACTTGGATAAAGGTTTTGTGGTACCTCCGTCCGATTACTGTGCTTAAGCTACTTACCACAGATTTAGAGCAATGTATGTGATCCAAAATGTATGTATTTATTTATAATTTGTTTCTAAATCCAATTTCTATAAATACTTTGGTGCAATGTACTCGTAGTATGATAGACTAAAGAATGATCGAAATTCCCGTTAACTCTTTCAGGTTAGGTGGTTAGTTATCTAACCATGTATTTTTGAGTAAGCGATTACTGGCAAATAACTTCCCAATTAATATTTTGAACGGCCGCACCCGTTTCTCGATATCTACTTTATCCTCTACCTAAAGGTTGTCGGGAAGTGTGGACTGTATGAATGAAAGGCTGTTCTTTAAAATGTAAGAGGTATATTAAAATAATAAACGTTAACACAAACCAAAATAAACTGAAATAATTAACAGAGAAAAACCAAAAGGCGTATTTACGGAGCGCGTGGGAAAAAACAAAGGGGCGAAAAAACAAAAGAGTAACAGTTATTTTCGAACTTTACAAATTATTTTTAATAATAACCGAATAAGGTTGCATTGCTACCGGCCTGCCGTCGACAGGAAGAGATTGCTTTCTAGCAATAAGACCGCCTAAATTGTACTTAATTATGTCTGTAAAATCAATTTCAATTGAATTTTTTTTGTACAATAAAGTGTATTTATCTATCTATCTATAACGTCATGCTTATGAACAGGTGCCACCGCCTTGGAGATTCGTATTTTTTCTGTATCTGGGTGTTTATGAACGTATTTAAGGATTTCCGTAACACAAGTACTTAAAATACTTACCTATTTTGGTATCACGTCTTCTTCTTTTTAAGTAAAACGACAACTATGCTTCTGGGATATCATGAATGTTTGTGATTCCTGCTATATATGTTTTTGTATATTGTATATGTATAATACTTAAGGTAAATATTTTTTTGCTATCGTAGAAGTTAGCAAAAACTTAAGACGAATTCCTTCGCGAATCGATTTGGTACAATTCCGCTGTTACAGCCATTTTGTTTAGAGTGTTGGTAATTAAAGTTCATTAATTGATTGCTGATTGATCTATTACTTTGTTCGTTTTAAGACAACACCTCAAGATCTACATTAGAGATGATAGTTAGGTATTGAATGTAAATTATGTGGTCATTTATATCCAAAGTTGCTTTCAAAATGTTTTACAATAGCGTATTTTGTTGTTATCAAACGTTTTATAGAAAAAATCTTGGTTCATTTTTGGGATTTTTTTACAGCAAGGTTTTTCATATCAATATTTTGGATTCACTTCTTATGTATGTTTGTATACACAATTTTGTTGTATATTGATATCTCCTAATGCCCAGTAACCAGAAAGTATGCTGAGCCTTACTGATTCTGGAAATTTAGAGCTGCACTTCAATCTTCTATCTAAAAGAGGCAGAGTAAAGCGATTTATCGCTCGAACTGGAGCAGCCCGACTGGTGAAAATCCTCCACCTTACAGACGACCGCAGCCAAATAACAATCACTTCTGTGTTGTTGTGTAGTTGCGTACGAGTTAGGTTTCCAGAGCTCCTGGGGGTGCTACATTATTAGCAGTGGTCAAGCCTTCAAGGTAAGGACGACAAGTCCAGTAACAGATGTATTATCCTGTACTTGCCGCCCTTAAGTTCGGATTACCACTTAACATCAGGTGGGATGAAGTCAATCTTGAAGTGAAATATATAAAAAAATCTACACAAATCGTTGCATGAAGGTCTCATTGCTCGGCGCTGAGCTACCTATTTTTTTCTTGTTATTGCAGTATGCTTGTCCAGTGCTAAGGTCCACTTAACGAATTTGATATGCAATGATTCGTGGACAACATAGATCCCATAGATTTTAAAGCTTGCAATAATGTATAGATGCTTTTACGTGTATTTGTTACTCTTTAGTGCTAAAATGACTGAATAATTTTGGAAATTAGGTATTGGAATAACGTCTAGGATTGACGACAAGATTACGCGAACAAAGACACGGGGAACGGGTAATGTAAAAAATTATTATAGATTAGTTTTTAGACAGCTTTTTCAGGATTGTTACGGCATCGACAGTAGAGTCACTTTTGGGTGTTTTCTACGACGGTAATTTTTTTTAGTTACTTTCGTTAAAAATTATATTTTACACTTAGATGTTCAAAGGTTAGCACTTTTTGTATTTGATACAAAGTTGGTATTCATATGGTAGATTACACTATCAAGTTAGAAGCGAGTAGTGAAATATGCTCTACCACTATTTTGGTTGCGAATAAAATAGGCGAATGGTTTGAAGTGAAATGTGGTTAAAGTTAAAAACTGAGTCAATGATGTCATATGATAGAAGCAAAACATTGGAAGTGATATATGAAAATTGAAATCACTACCATTTTGTATCGACGCCAAAGAAAATATATGTTTCCTTATAAATAAATGAAAACACGCTATTTAAATCAGTGCAGTAATCTAGATTCTTATTGTGAAAACTATTTCCAAAACAACCAAACAATTAAAACTTGCTTCTCCTAATTTATTAACAAAGATACGATCTCAACCAATTACAAAGTTACGAGACAATAACGAAATAGACAGAAAACAAAAAAAAAACAACAACAATTTCGCTACCGAACATCCCGAATCGGATTCCTAATTAAAATCCCTGTGTCATCAGAGAACACAAAATTTCAACTGTAATCGTGCTTTTCCGTCCTGCGTTCAAATTATATACGTTTTACATAAGGACGCTACTTACATAAGGTACGTGTGTATGTGTGGTGCGGTCGCGACTCGCTGCGCGGGCGCAGGGTATGTTCCACTTAACCGCATTTGACTCTGAGACGCGGCCACGGACGGCCGTCTCACCGCGCGCTCCAAAAAGGAAAACTCCTCACAAAAAATATAAAAAAAAGTGCCAGTGCATACTGTGGTTGACTGTGACTAGATTTTAGTGATTTAGAATAGAAAGTTGAGTTTGCGAAGATAGAAAAAAAGCAAGTTACGTGATTTTGTGAGCCACGATTTTCCGGTACAGGTATGTGGGTTTTTTAGTGAATACATTTTTACATTGTTCGTGTTATGAAAGTCTTTTAATTGGTACAGTGTAATTGAGTTAGGAAGGCAGGAAGTTCCACTTTCAGGAAGAAATTTTGATTTATCGATGCATTTCTAGATACTTTAAAAGCGCGTTACTGTTTTTTTGACTGGATTGTAGCGTTTTGTTTGGTTTTCGACCTCGAACCGATCAAAATTAGGCTTTATTTTGTTTTTTTGTAAAGCATTTAGCCTTTATTCTAATCTTAAACGTCATAAGCCAATCAAAAATGATACTCAATGTTGCACACAAGTACTGTAAACAGCGATTCTTCACATTACATTATGAATGTTCTAACTATTCATAGGCTCTTGTGATTCGAATCCAATTTAAAAACTTCAAGGCTCCATCTGAATAGCTTGAGTCGAGTCTTATTACACACAAATGCGACCAAAACTCGCTGAAAAGACACGTATTTGCGTTTTTTTAGTTTCATTATCTCAGATAACATTCAGTCTGGAGTTCTAGAATTGAAATGGTGTTTGAATTAATATTCGAAAATGTTAGAAATGTTATTTGAGCCTTAGTAGTTGCCTATCAAATGATGTTTTATCAATCTTATTGGGTTGTAAAGAGTACTGCGAAAGCAGTCTGTTGCACCCATTTACGTAAGCGGTTTGTTTTTTTTTTACCGTCGGAATGCCAATCGAGTGTTTTTAAGTAAAACCGCTTTTTCGTTATGAAATAACAGCGAAGGAAAAGTATTGGATCGCTTTGTAAAAACGCGAGTTTGAAAGTTAATTTTACACAAGTTTCTTTAAAACTACAAATTATGTCCACTTCAAACAATTTTATTATAAAGACACGGAAAAGTTTCATCTCCCTTTGCAGTTAGTTAATTATTCCGTAAACACTCAAAATTATTGGAATTTCCATATAAAAAATTAATAATAAAGGAAATACATTAAACAACAAACTGGCTTCCTAATCAATTTTCTAGGCAGTTTTTGTCTTGATTACCTATTAAAAACATGAAATAGAAAAATAGCTCTACAAATTTCTTATTTCTTTTGGGTTGACGATGAAAATCTGAATGTTTAAATGCGATTACCCATACAATATCTTCATCATTAAATTTTCTGTAATGATACTGAGTTTAATGAAATCTAATAAACTCATACCGAGTCTAAGTTACTTAGTTAAATTGGAAACCGAAGCTTGCTGTTTTGAGTGTTTGAAATAAAATGTTCCCAAAATAACATGGTCATGGTTTACCTGAACTTAATATATTTTTTTAAATATTAATCTAGTCAATGATGTTACTGTATATTTAAAAAAAATCTAGTCAATAACACACTTTCTAGATGATCCAAAGGTTAACTGTTAAAAAGGTCTCCCAATGTTAAGGTCAACTATTAAACCTTTATTGCAATATTATTTTACAATACTTATGTAATATGTAGCGAAATTAACAGGTATATTCTACTTATATTTGAATGCATTCTACCAAAAAGTTTTGTACATACTACGTAAAATATATACGGTCGAATTGAGAACCTCCTCATTTTTTTGAAGTCGGTTAATAAAATCTAATAGAAGTCAAGTCAAATATTTAACACTTCAAACAATTGACTTATTATATTTATATGTTTTGCTTAGTAACTGTTATAAAAAAATTTAAATACAGTTCTCGTTTTAAATCTATTTTATTAGTAGGCTTATTAGCTTATTTAAACAAGTTTAACTACAAAAGCAAGCTTAGCCTAAATGAGATGAAAACTTATTTAGACATCTCTAAATCTAACACACGGAATTTAAACTTTTTTAGTCCCGTGCTGGCTTTTTATGAATACCTTGGATGCTAATGATTCCAAGTGTGCTCGTTTCAATAAAGAAAAGGGTCTTAAGTAAGTTGCCTACGTAAAAAGGCGCTTCACACTTAATGATGTCAACGAAAATTTACAAAAATACCAAATAATAAATTGAAACCAATAAAATAACGCCATTGTGCTTAATTTCCACTGTACTCCGCCAAATTGTTATACTTGCAAAAAAATAAATATTATGTACTAAAGCGACCCGTCCCGGCTTCGCACGGATGTAATGTAAATATTTAGAAATATTGCCTTTTCTATTATTTTCTACAAATAAAAACCTTCCTCTTGAATCACTTTATCTATTAAAAAAAACCGCATCAAAATCCGTTGCGTAGTTTTAAAGATTTAAGCGTACAAAGGGATATAGGGACAGAAAAAGCGACTTTGTTTTATAGTATGTAGTGATTTTATTGAACAATTCTAGTTTTAATTTAAACACTTTACTGAACGCGTCTCTTACAAGGCTCTGTTCTCATCTTGAAGAGATGAATTTTTAAATCTAGGTATACAAAAACATACAAAACATGTAATAAGGTATATAAACATATGCATATTAATTTTATACAAGTTTTGATTGTGCTTGATGCCACACTAGCGAACTTTAAATATTTTCAAGACACAGATCGCACATCGCAAGAGGAGAATATTTTTTCTGTTTCTTTAAATAAACATTTATATTTTGCCAAAATACCGTTTGAATCTAAAAATTTAAAGGGCTTTTGTACAGTATGTTTTAAGGAAAAGTGTTTTTTCTCTTTTTTAAAACTGCCCAAAGCAGATTTTGATGCAATGATAATCATACGTAACGGTTGACTGGTAGAGAATGCTTCTAGCATTAAGTCCGCCTTTTGTACTTTTTATTTCGTGCAATAAAGTTATTAAATCCTACTACTATTATAAAGGCGAAAGTTTCTAAGTATGGATGTATGGATGTTGGTTACTCTTTCACGCAAAAACTACAGAACGGATTTGGATACAATTTGGTAGGAAGACAGATGACATACTAGATTAACATATAGGATACTTTTTATCCCGAAATAACGCGGGCGAAGTCGCGGGCAACAGCTAGTAAATAAATAAATATGCAGGTACATTCAGAATGAGTTGAAGTAGAAGAAAAAACATTGTTAGACATAATATTATGCTGTTTTGAAAGGTTTTTTCTAAAACTGCCGTATATACCTCTATATTAAAAAACGTACCCGGTTGTCTTCAGTATTTCTACCCTCATCAAAAAGTTTAAAATCAGTTATGCATTAGCGTGATTACGCCCTATAATACGGATACCGTCTTGGCAAATTCTGATCATTGCGTTTCAAGAGATAGAAGTACATCTTTCGAAGTACGACGACGCTCGAGAAAAAATCAAAAATCAAAATTTGATTGAAATAAAGCTTGCCCTCTAAAGCTCAATAACAAAGCTTACATAAGCTCACGCAAGTGAAAACGAGCTTTTTATCTAATCTCCAGACCAAGTGTGGGAACCTCCATTGTGAATAAAGGTCTAGGTTATATACTCTTTTGTCTATGTTTTCCCATAGCTTTACCGGAGTTTACATAATTATAATTGTTAGATTATGAGGATAGGCTTTATTAGCTAATAAAATACGTGTATGGAAGTTAAATCTTGGACGTTTGTGAAAAATATGTTGGGTAAAGTATTTCTAATGTTTTATTAGATTGAGTACACACCATACTTCAAACATATTAAAATACATATATGTTTGCGAGGAAATAAAATAAACTTGTCCTCTTTTTCTTACGCCAAGATTTATAAGGATGGCTTTATTATCGCATTAGTTTAGGTGATCTGTAATGGTAGTATAAGCTTGCAATCTACTATACAAAAGCAAGTCGGGTTTTCCTTCCTGACGCTATAACTCCAGAATGCACGAACCGATTTTCACGGTTTTGCATTTAGAAAGGTCTCGGGCTCCGTGAGGTTTATAGCAAAGAAAATTCAGGAAATTCCTCTAAGGCGAAACGAAGTTCGCCGGTACCGCTAGTAAATAAATAAAAGTTTTGAAGTAGGTATAGTTACAGTTTAAATATATTTGGTATCAATTTCAAGTTTGTAATGTCACTATAGGTACATGTTATACAAACATCGAATCTTCAGAAGCTTACATGTTTGAGGAAATACAGACACGTGTAAGCCTGAACTATTTCAAATACTACATTAATTGATTTTAATCCCAAAAATATAAATTAAATAAATAGTCATGACAAGTTTTAAAATGACTATTCTTAATTTGATATGTTAAATGAATTAATGTGCAAAATAAATAAAATATTTTTATTTGAATATCTCAAGGAAATCCCTTGGGTTTAAATCTCTCTTGCTTAGTTGGGTCTCGGGCACAATTATTTATTCCCTTATCGTTGTGCCTTACGTGAAAGTTGAATGCGACAAGATATTAAGGTGCATCCACTTTTAAATTTATAGTCATACATTATTATTCAACTTGTTTCAATACTAATAATTAAAGAAAAACATTAATACAAAATGTTACTACCAGCTCTCCCCAGTCATACTGTTTGCAAGTAATCCGTGGCGCCTCTCGTTTTTGCCGATGAAAAGAGACAAAAACCTCTGCGCACCACTTTCTAAACGGACGGCGCGCGCGCAGGGCCCCAATTGGCGGACTAGCCGCTTGATGTATGAAACTAATAATGTTTATATCACTCTACCTTCAATAACGCAATATCTTTCAATACCGCAGCCAAATAACAATCACTTCTGTGCTGTTCTGTTCCTGCGTGTGAGTAAGGTTTCCGGAGCTCCTGGGGAGTGCTATATTAGTAGCAGGGGTCAGGCTTTCAAGGTAAGAGCGACAAGTCCAGTAACAGATTTATTGTGCTGTACTTGTCGCCCTTAAGCTAGGACCTCATTACCACTTAACATCAGGTGGGATGAGGGCAATCATGAAGTATAATATATATTAAAAAAAACTCTACTTCGATATGTTATTATAGGTGTGATCACACCATCCCGTCTCGCCTACCTCTTTACTAAACTGCCTGACTCAATTAATTAAAGTATTAGATGGTAAGAATTTCACTAAAACATTAAACAAGAGTTGACTGTAAACTTTAGGACTTTTATTGTAAACATTTAAAATAATTTAACGGGTCAAAATGCGACACCATTTTTATTTAGAAGTTAATACGAACTACTTACTGCCCGACGCTTCGATTAGGTTGCGCCAACCGTGGTCACGAGCCGACTGACCCGTTAAAAATTGAACTGAGCGTTTTGACCCGTTAAATTATTTTAAAAGGGTACTAGTAGAGAATACCCGCAGCGTAAGGTCCACCTGTTGTACTTGTTTGTGCAATAAAGTTTTTAAGTAATAAATAAATAACGTCGTGGCATTTCCAAAAATGTTTTTATAGTGTCTCCGAATTTGTCAATAGTTGATTTTAACTTAAGATGATTCTCAAATGACACTATTGTTTGTACGCCTGCTTGCAGGTCAAATACAATTCAAGATAACACTTTGTAACATCTTTCATGTATCACACTGTATTTTATTCAAATAAATAAATGTTGTTCTGTTATTTATCTGCAGAAAAAAATGATTTAAATATGTTATCGTAAGTTTATACGATGAAAGGAAAATATACGTTTCTTATATTCCTTGGTAATTTGTGGATGGATGATACATACATCCATATATCCATAGAAGTTTGGATTTCACTTTCCCGCTAAAACGACTAATGCCGGATTCCACTATTTTACGATTCGTACTGTGTTAAAAATGACTATCCATTTTTTTCCAACCGATTACGAGTCGTTAAATAATGAAGTACCTAACAGCTGTCATCAGTCGTCGGTCGGCCGTTTTTAGCGTACCTACGCCGCGTATAATATATAACTACCCGTAACTAGAACAGATCAATTTTCAAATATTGGAACCGGGTATAAATGGATCCGGATGAAATTTGTTGGAAAAGAGTGGAAAAGAGATGAAGACTTAGATTACACCTGGAAATCGTGGGCGAAGTTGAGGGCGGCAGCTAGTATAGATATTATGTAGTCTGCATAAAAGGTTCACTCAAATCATCGATCGTAAAAGGGTTCGATTCCTGGTTAGGTCAATTTGTAAAACGAACTTTTTTAAATTGACTTGGGTGTGGGTGTGCTGGAATGACACCCCCAGTTAGTATCCGTCGTCTGGTGCTCATAGTACAAGGTAAAAACCTTAGTTTGAGACCAGGTCTACCTTACAAAAGACCGCAGACAAATAACAATCACTTCTGTGTTGTTGTGTTCCTGCGTGTGAGTAAGGTTTCCAGAGCTTCTGGGGGGTGCTACATTAGTAGCAGGGGTTCGGCCTTCAAGGTAAGGGCGTCAAGTCCAGTAACAGATTTATTATGCTGTGCTTGTCGTCCTTAAGCTAGGACCTCATTACCACTTAACATCAGGTGGGATGAGGTCAATCTTGAAGTGTAATATAAAAAAAAAGGTGATCGGTGTGGTTGTCTGGCGCATTTATTTATTTATCGATGTCAGGGCACATTCGTCCGTTTAGCACGTGGGGGCCGCGTGGATGCGCAGGCGCCGAATGTTTGATTCGCTCAGTGGCTGCTTGGGTCACTCTTCCATACCGTAACGGAGGCAACCTCTGAGACCATCGGGCACTCAGATGTAACAGGTTCACTTTATTACCATTGATCTGTTATTTAGCTTCGTTCGTAAGGGTTTAATACGGTATTTTTTCTTTCTTAACTGATATAATGATGGCCTCAAATAGCCTTTTCATCTTCACCGAGCTTGCGGGGAGCGAAAAGGTTTCACCCCTAAGTGTTTAGTACGTATGAAAGTACTTTTTCTAGTTTTAAGATAATGTAATAATCAAAAACAAAGAAACGTTAATATACTGCATAATATGTACGTAATCTTTCAGTCATTGGATACTTAAGAGACAAAAAAAAGTACGAATGTTTTGAATACGTATTGTCAAAAAAAAATTTTTAAAACACTGTAGCAGCTATAAAATGAAACGAATACTTCATCCCCATGCTGCAATAGGCCATGAAAAGTAGCAGGGGCTTTTAGGGGGTATTTCCCGCTGTGGAAGAGTGGTCTTACCCGTGGCAACGAAACTGCAATAAATTTCTGTTGCGCTAGAATTGTATCCCAAATTACCTCTTTTTTAACAAATACTTCGTTTTTATTGGTTGCAGTATGATGTAATATAAGCCATCTTCGATAAATAGACAATCCAACACAAAAATAATCATTAATTCCAATCCGTAGTCCCTAAGATAAACGTGTTCAAACATACTCTTTAACTTTACAATATATACATAGATTTCCTTGTTATGTGGTATTTTAAAAGTAAGTGTCGAGTTTCTTGCCGGTTCTTGTCGACATCATCAACGTTCCGAACACGGCGGTAGAATACTAATCATGTACTTACGATTCATAAGTGCTTTTTTGAAGCTTACATGAACAAAGAAATTTTCTATTCTTGAATGTGTTTCTTGAAAAATTCGTCACCGGCTAGACATAGGTAGCGTATTATGGCCTTGACGCGTGTGAGTTAGGTTGTACACCCTCATTCTCATGAATGAGCGCCCAACCAAACCGTGAACGTCAATGTTGTTTGATTCGCATGATGACTGCCCAGGTCACTCTACCATGCCATGACCACAGCTGAGTCTACGGAATGGAACAGATGCTAACAGCCTTTCAGCTTGACCGATATCTTGTGTTCATTCTGTAGTTTATCTACTTTGCAATGGCTGACCGACCCTTGAGAATATGGTGGTAATGCGGCTTCGACTGAAGGTCATACATTTATGTTATGTTCATTTCATCATGGTAGTAACTATGCTATGACCACAGCTGAGTGTACGGAATGGAGCAGATGCCTTTTAGCTTGACCGATATCTTGTGTTCATTCTGTAGTTTTGATGGTATAGTTTCGACCCTTTGGAAATATGGTGGTAATGCGGCTTCGACTGAAGGTCATACATTTATGTTATGTTCATTTCATCATGGTAGTAACTATGCTATGACCACAGCTGAGTGTACGGAATGGAGCAGATGCCTTTTAGCTTGACCGATATCTTGTGTTCATTCTGTAGTTTTGATGGTATAGTTTCGACCCTTTGGAAATATGGTGGTAATGCGGCTTCGACTGAAGGTCATACATTTGTGTGGTGTTCATCTACGTTTGTTTTGTCTGTTACCATGCCATGACCACAGCTGAGTGTACGGAATGCTACAGATGGTAACAGCCTTTCAGCTTGACCTATCGGTCTTGTGTTCGTTTCGTAGTTTGGAAGGGTTAGTTCCGTCCCTTTGAAAATATGGTGGCTAAACGGCTTCGATTGAAGGTTATACATTTGTGTGGTGTTCATCTACGTTTGTTTTGTCTGTTACCATACCATAACCACAGCTGAGTGTACGGAAGTCTACAGATGGTAACAGCCTTTCAGTTTGATCGATATCTTGTGTTCGTTTCGTAGTTTGGAAGGGTTAGTTCCGTCCCTTTGAAAATATGGTAGCTAAACGGCTTCGATTGAAGGACATACATTTGTATGATGTTAATTTATGTTTCTTCTGTCTGTTACCATGTCATGACCAAAGCTGAGTCTACGGAATGGAACAGATGCTAACAGCCTTTCAGCTTGACCGATATCTTATGTTCATTCCGTAGTTTAGTCTGCAATGGGAGCCCGACCCTTTGAAAACATGGTTACATTCGTCACACGAATGTTTATTTATGTTCATTTTACATGTTAAAATGTATGTTTAAACACTGATATAATATATTCTTGAGTGTTACGCCATCTTGAGGTCCCGGGTGGTGTTTTCTGATAATGAGGCACCAGTCTTGAGACTATCCAGCAGACTTTTTGATTTCATTATGTTAACAATTCATGTTAGTAATCTACATATTCAGCTTCCCTTTTTTATTGAAAAGAGCTAATTTTAGAAACTACTGGTTCGTTAAAAATAAAGTATGTATTAAAAAATATTTTTGTGTTGGGTAGGCAATTTAGTAAGTACGACTGTGATAATATTATGTAATAAATGCACCAGGACCGATAGGAGCAAAGAGCCAGAGGAATAAACGGAGATAGCACGATGCAAAGCCGTGACAGGCTGCTAGTTTAGATATGAAAATTATGCCTAGAGAGAGCTATCCTACCGCTATTTTAAAATCAATTTTATAGATTTTCTTTTGTGCATTAATTGTTCCACTTTAGCCTTGTTATAATTGCTAATTGCTGTGTTAAGCTATGAAACGTCAGATTCAGTACACTAATTAATCGCGGAGTGATACTCAGGAAGCTAAATGACATAGGCGTTTGAATTGTTTAAACTAATATTAATTGTAGTTTCATCAGCCTGTATTGTTATGTACATGTTTAGGCGTATATGAAACATTATTTATATGTGTATACTTTATCGCACGTATATAAAAAAGTTCAAAAAGTCACCTTATCAGACAATCATGATTGTCTGATAATATTATTTTATTTTAATAATTATATATTTTTGAAGTAAAGATATTATATCTATGTAAATATTTTATAAATATTAAGCGTCTGTCTATTGCCGTTATAAAATCGAGCAAAAAACTTTATTTTATCATTTCTTTTGTTTTTTTTGTTAGAATTTGTTGTTATAGCGGCAACATAAATACATAATCTGTGAAAATTTCAACTTTGAGCTATCACAGTTCTTGAAATACAGCCTGGTGACAGACTGACGGACGGACCGTCGGACAGACAGTGATGTCTTAGCAATAGGGTCCCGTTTTTATACCCTTTGGATACGGAACCCTAAAAAGAACTTTAAATTATGTACCTTCTATTTTTGGGACGAGCTACCTCCAAAGCGTTGCAGTTTCTTATAAATCAAATTCATAATTTATGTATTAATTGGAGCTGCATTTGTGTAAATCGTGCTAATGAAAAAGCAACTACCGAGTTTCTTGCCGATGTCTTTTCGGTAGATTCAATATTCCGAATTACATTATTTTCTACTTAGTTTTACGATAAGGAAGTGTTTATTTAAAATTTATAGTGTAACACATTATTTAATTTTAACAGATATATACCTTTATAGTTATGGAAAATAGTAATATTTACTTTAAGGATTAAGTAATCATGTGGTAAATTATTTACTGTTGATGCACTAGTCGTGCGAGCCAATACATACAAAAAAAAATATTTAGGTACTTTTATCTGGTTTTAGAATATTATTATTTGCAAACGTAGGATTTTAATTTAGGCTAATTTTATTAATTAAATCAAAAAGCTTGAAATACCGGTTTGTAATTTTTCCATAGTTTATTGATCTTATTTTATAATTTTGTCAATATTTTGCTCACTTTTACTACATACTTATTCATAATTCCTCAAGTTTAAATTCTACTTAATATATTTGAATACAACTTAAACTCTAAGTAAGATAGTTTTTTAGAGAGTTTATGTATTTTATTGGGTTTGTAATTTAACATTTGCCAATATTATTTACGATATCTCATCAAATTCTGGAATTGATTACTTCAAACATTTGATGCGTTCAAATCCCACCCATGATAAGTATTTAGTTTAAAATTCACACGGCAGAGAGCACTTACACAGGAAGATTTTGTAGTCTACAATTATATGCGAGCTCAGTTGGAAGAGCAGCACGCGCGATACGTGAAGGTTGTAGGTTCGAACCGAAGCGGGAGATGAATTTTTTTTGTTTCTTTTACATGTTTTTTTTTTTTATATTACACTTCCAGATTGACCTCATCCCACCTGATGTTAAGTGGTAATGAGGTCCTAGCTTAAGAGCGACTAGTGCAGCATAATAAATATGTTACTTGACTTGTCGCCTTTACCCCTGCTACTAATGTAGCACCTCTTAAGAGCTCGGGAAACCTTACTCACACGCAGGAACACAACAACACAGAAGTGATTGTTATTTGGCTGCGGTCTTCTGCAAGGTGGAGGTTTTCACCAGACAGGCTGCTCCAGTTAAAGCGATAAATCGCTAAGCCCCACCTCTTAGCTTTTGCTGATAAAATTAAACAGAAACAACTAATCCCATTTCGCCAGGCTCGCGTGTAGCGATAGATTTCAAGGTCAAGAGCGGGCAAAAAGTGGCGCCACGCATCACGGTCGGCCGGCTGCCGCGAGTCAGTGGTCACCCCATACGCGCGTGTGTCTCGCTCTGTGGCGCTGCTCCCATTCAGCTGAGGAGTATTGACCGGAATGGGATCGAGAGTAGAGTCTGGGCATTACTGTTCAAATTAGGAATCAATGATTCTATTTAGTCTGTCAGTTAGATAGGTACCACCAGTGGCGTAGGTACCGTGGGTGACACTCGGTACGGATCATCTCGAAATACAGCATTTAAAGAAAAGATCCCTACTAATATTATAAATACGAAAGTAACTCTGTCTGTTACGCTTTCCCTCTTAAACCTCTCAACCGATTTTGATGAAATTTGGCATAGGTATAAGTTGAACCTCAAGAACGGACATAGGCTACTTTTTGTTAGAAAGTAAGGGGGAGGGGGTGAAAGTTTATATGGGAAAATGTTTATTTTTAAGTTAGAGATATGAAAGTTGGCACAAATATAGCTCTATTAAAATATAGACTACTTTTTGTTTCGAATATTAGGGGAGATAGGAGTAAAACCGACCATGATAGGGTGTAGTCCACGCGAATGAAATTCTTTTTATTAACTACTGATTAATTTTTCATTGACTACCCATGTTCACAGTCGGGTGTCACCACGTCCCGCTTTTCTGTTGAAATATACCAAATTTTACCAAAGATCCCTAATTTTGTAGCCTATGTCAAATTGGAAAAATGTAGCATTCTATTGGTGAAATAATTTTTTAATTCGGCCCAGTACTTTTTGAGCCTATTCATTACAAACATACAAAAATAGGTACAAATCTTTCCTCTTTATAATATGAGTATAGATATAATATTAGTATTGAATCTAAATCTGATTATTGTAACATTAGATGAGCTTGTCAATTATTTTTCAAATCAATCTATTCCAGAATGTCATAAGATAAATAACCTGTTTTACTAAAAATTTCTATTATTTAATTTCGACAGTCTGATTCGAATCTATATTCATTACAAACGTCTGTCATACGATAGTGAACCTTAATTCATTGAAAGTAGTCAGGGTTCAAAATCGGGTAATGTACCATTTAATTATTACTTCATATTGGAGTCACGATGTTGGTCAACTATTACGGTTAAACGCCACGATAGATTACAGAAATTGTTGCATTTGAAAACAGCTGAGATCAAATAAATATGGTTTAAATTGATTTTTTATATCTATGGTCTGAAGAAGAGTGAGTCAAATTCACGGTCCGAGTATTCCTTGCGGACCTTTTATTTTTTTTAATTTAACACACCCTTTTTACTCTTCTGCAGTAAAAAAATGGCGGAAACCATAAAATAGTCAAATTATTATAAATCCTGATTTTTAAATTTAAGAGCGATTTATGTTTGGTTAGTAACTTGGATGTGATTCCAAATTCAAATTGTCCATTAAAAAAAATGGCATATTCTAAAAAAAATTACAATTTTTATAAATAATTCTTAAGTGCTTTCGTAATGCTTACATGGATAAAAATTATATTCTAAAAATTTAAATTTGACAATGTTTATTTTATTTTATCGAGTTTATGGTTACAATTTGATTTAACGTGTTTTATGTTCTTTTTTTTGCTGTAAATAGAACCGCGACATAAGTAAGCTTTAAAATCGGTCAAATAATTGATATAACTTCGATTAACTAAATCAAAAATATATAATTTTAAATCAGAATCGGTTTTATAGCGGCCAAAACATATAATGCTTATTGCAATGATTTTTAAAACTTAGATAATGTTTATGGAATAAAGAGCCGGAAGAAAATTATGTTAAAACTTAGTTACTAAGACTTAATAATAACTAATTTATTAAATACAAAACTTTAACAATTTTTATCTACAAAAAACAAAATTAAACTATAACTATTGTGCTAGATTTAACTCAAGCCCAATTTTAAATCCGGCAAGTACCTAAACAGTACATGAAAAGGTTTTTTTTTAAAAACCTTTAAACAAATATCAAATAAACAGTTCCAACTATAGAAACCTCAGGGCGACTTACGACACAGACCCAACACCCTCGGCCTCGAATATGGCGACAAAAACGTCTTGATCAATCGACCTTACTCGCTTTTTATTTGAGCTGGGATCATCAGCGATGGCCATTTTTTGCTGGGACCTAGGGTCAGCCTTTGTAGAGTAGGACAGGCCGTGACTTTATTTTTAGGCTGGTCTAATTAATATTCTTAATTAAGGCAATTAAAATCGTCCACTTTCAAAATTACCTACTTTGTTACCTCTTGTAGGCCTTTGTAGGCCTCGGTACCTGGGAAGATAGCGGACTTAAGACTCACTTTATCTCTAAAGGCTCAGGTTCGATTTCCGGTCGGGTATGGAAAGTTAACTTTTTCCGTTGTCTCGGGTCTGGGTGTTATGGTACCGACATTGTTTCTGATTTCTATAATACAAGTGCTATAGCTTCTTACCACTGCATGTGATGTGGTTCATTTTTTTTTCTAACGTAATGTAAAGCGGGCCGGGCTTTATCTCTGAGATTCCAGGTTTGATTTCCAGTCGGGTTATTAAATGTCAGAACAGCTAAGGTTTTGAAGTTAGCTATAACAAAACAAAACTATATGACTTAGTCTAAAGTGAGCTACACATAGCAATAAGTTAGATACTACTGAGTTTCTTTCCGGTGTCTTTTCGGTAGATATAAGGTCTGAACCGGCAGTAAAATCACATTGCATTGTATTCAGTGACGTTTTGATGGTGTTAAATGTAACCTACTTGAATAAAGAAATATTTGAGTTAGCTGGCGCAGACCAGTCCCTGTCTTCAAAAAGATTTTTTACAAAAACTCGCACTTGGCTTTTTGTTTTAAATATTCACTCGATATCTTCGATCATGTTAGCGTTTAGGAAAAGTATCTAAATCTTGAATTTTAAAGTGTCAAGAGCAATTTTCAGAGCTCATCTCAGCCAAACTCAGGCCGAGGTTAGGCCAAGTTCGGATTAAGTAGAAGGCCACGATTCGCTTTTTGCCCGCTTTATGCAATTGAAGTGCTTTTGTTTAATTTTAATAATTGATTCCGTTTGAATGAGGTTCTTGTCCACGAAATTGGCTTTGTTAAACACCAATAGTTGGAACTGGCAAAATTTGAGCATGGCTTGTTTATAAAATAATAGTTAATGTTCGTTAATAGTATATTTAATTTAATTTTTTTAGTTAATTAAATAATTGGTATAGTTAATTTTCTTTTTTTTGGAATTGAGATTGTAAAAAAAATATTTAGAATAAGGGCGTCTACTCTTGAAAACGAAACGAACAAACGAAAGGTTTCGTTTTTGAAGATTGATCAAAAGTTAGGGAATTAAAACGTGATTTTTGATTTGTATAAATAATATTTTGTTTTTTGATAACGCTTTATTCGCATTCGAAGTGTGTTAGTTGCGATAATGAGCAATAAAAAATACTAAACGTCATCGGATCCGACATATTTAGTTTTCAAGAGTAGACGCCAAGGCAGTTTTATTTTATTTTCATGTCAAATTGTTTTACGCCAGTTACCATAATATTTGTTTACGGTTTCTTTAAATAAATGTAGTCTAGGAAAAATATAATTATAAGTAGAAGGATTGAAATTTGAACATTTCAATAAACGTAGTGAAATATTTCTAAAACCTAAACAGAAAACGTAACATGTAATAATAGTATAACTAATCAGTATTTATTGCCTCCTCCTCAGTAGTTTTTCAAGTTACAAAATCAGTACTAAACATAATAGCAAAAACAGGGGCTGCAACTAAGGGTGTTTGTATGGGACATTCTCTAAGCCAAGTAACACTTTGATATTACCGTAACAAAAAATATATTTCACTTAAAACGTCACGTAATCTAATAATGCCTATCCACTACATTATAAACTTGTCCAACAATATCGAAGTTTAACAACTGTTCCTAGACTTGGCCTCCAAGTAACATAGGTACGGACGTCAGCACGTCATAGTTAACACTTGCAGTCCAATATTAGTTCTTATGCGCAGGAAACAAGGGCTATACAAAGTTCAAAGTGTATACTCTGACGTGGGGCGTCTGTACCAATGTCGACACAATCAAAGCTCTTAAGAAACTTGTAGGTTTCATAGGCATACCAAACAAAAATAGAAGCAAACTGCCGTAAAGTTACAACCACAAAACGCCGCCATCACAATTCAAACAATACAAATTGAAACAAGTCCGATGCTCACAAAAACTCTCCCTCGACATCCTTTCCTACGGGAAATCCATTTTATTCGCTCCCATTTCCCATGCCGACAATGGCGCAGACGCAGACGACAAAATGGCCGCCGCTGACGTCACCGGAAACGCTCCGTTTAAATTTGGAACGGTCGAGCGAGCAATGGCGGAGCATCCGGCCCGCGAAGACGATACAATGAGTGCGCGTGCGATGACGTTCGTTTTATTGATCGGTTATTGTTTTATCTTTTGAGGGGTTCTAATCGATTTATATCGATTTGGGTGAGTAACTAAGTAAGGGTAAGGTTGTTTCCTGAATGCGTGATCGTTATAACTGGGACGCCTAAAAATGTTTTGATAATGGCTGGAAAATAAAAAAATAGACTGTTTCATAAAATTAAAGTTTTTTCTGAAAAAAAGTGAATATTAACAGGCAAACGCATGTTGCATTTTAAGCTTTGTATGTTGTAACACACTTGTGCCGAATGCATAAGAATCAATATTGAACAAGTTTTTATCATGGTCAATTTCATGATTAAAACTTGTTGTATCTTCAACGGTCATTTTAGTGGTATTACTTATATATTTCTTATTAATACAGCAAAACATGTCTTTCTGACAGAACTAGGCCTAGGACAGAATTATTCAACATATATCTAACATATTTTGCAAATTGATACTAATATAAATAATTTCCCAAACAAACAAATTGTGGCTTGATTGATCTACAACAAATTAATAAAAACAAGTCTTAAAAATACTTCTCACTTGTATCATCTATACAGTCTGTGTGTAATATAATATAGAAAAAAAATATATAAATCGCCCGGTGGCAGTCGGTACTCCATAATGGTTGGAAATGGTAAACGAACCGCTAATTGTGCGGTTAGCGCTAGTGATGTGACTTAGATAACGATAAATTAGGTTTATTGCGCGTAGTTATAATTATTGAGTCGGGGCAGATGTGGAAATGTTACACGTATTTATGCGTGGTACAGTATTTTACACATAGTGACGACCTCCGTAGCCGAGAGGCGAGCGGGCCTGACTTTGGCGACCGCCATCTCTGAGGTTCCGGTTTGAATCATTTTACTATCAACAAATTTTTAATTGTGTCTTAATGTGGTTTAAAAAGTCATATACAAAAAGATATATCCTATGTTGTCACTCTTAACCAAAATAAATCTAAAAGACCAATCAACAGATCAATAATGAGACATAAATTTAGGGGTGTGAGCTCTCCCCTCCCTCGCAACCTTAGTAAATATGAAAAGGATCTGCGGTCATCATCTTTAGACATTTATAGAGTAGATTATTAGTGTTTTCCAATTATGAACAAACCATGTATGTTGTCTTAGAATACCTCACTAGTTTAATAAGTGTTAACCTCTAATACATTTTATAAAAACATTATAAAGAATCATTGCAACGCCCTCTACAGGGCTTAAAATGTTATTAATCTTAAGAGAATCTGTCAACTTACTCCATGCGAAATGCAATAAAGATATTGAATTGAATTGATTTTATCGATAGAATTATCGATCAAGGGCACATCACTAATCAATTGAAGCCGCGGTCCACGGCCCTAGAAAACACAATATTGTTGTTCGATCGCCAGTAATTCCTTAATCATTTCATCGGTCCAAACAAAGCCGCGTGATTACAGGGAGCGGATGAAATAGTTCTCTATTTGTACAAGCTACCGACTTGGATATCGATAAAGCAATCTGTGAATTTGAGTTCGATTTTTTACGTGATCTCAACTCTATATATCTACAAGTGCTGTCTACTCATTGCTATTTATTTTTGACACTAATTTTAACTTAAGTTTTATGTTTGTTGAGAGAGGCAGCGCAAAGCGATTTATCGCTCGAACTGGAGCAGCCTGACTGGTGAAATACCTCCACCTTACAGAAGACCGCTGCCAAATAATCATCACTCCGGTGTTGTTGTGTTCCTGCGTGTGAGTAAGGTTTCCAGAGCTCCTGGGGGGTGCTACATTAGTAGCAGGGGTCAAGCCTTCAAGGTAAGGGCGACAAGTCTAGTAACAGTTTTACTATGCTATACTTCTCGCCCTTTAGCTAGGAACTCATTACCACTTAAAATCAGGTGGGATGAGGTCAATCTTGAAGTGCGTTATAAAAAAAAATGTTGACATTAATTAATTATCTTTTCTTGTAATTTTTATTAATAATGATGGTTCTATTATTGAGTTTTGACACTTGCTTATTTAATTTTATTTAAATTCTTTAATTGATCTAATGCTATTTTAATTACAATATGATGTAGCCTGTAAAATATGAAATTTTATTCCGAATGTTTATAATGTTTGTATATATATTAATTTAATATCATTAATCATAATCATAATCAATTCATTTATTCATCTTGGTTACAAGTAACACTTATGCATCGTCAAAATGAACATAAACCAAATTGAAGCTACAGTCGGTTCGGAACCTAATCCTACCGAGAAGACCCCGGCAAGAAACTCAGTAGTTATCCTAATCTTTACAATATTTGGGACTAGAGAACTTAAAAATATGGTATGCGAGCGAGCAAATAATCATGTCCATATATGTTTATTATTAAAATATTCATCAAGTTTGTAGTACCCTTTTTTCATTAAACATGATTTAACATAAACCATTTATCAATTATTCTTAAAATGTAAGTCGATTTATTTTACATTTTTGGACATAATCGTTTTGTTATAGTATGGTGGAAGACTAATAAATTTTCAATATAAAATATAATACCTACTATTTAAATTTCCATGAGAATCTAGTCCACTTACACCCGGTTCCAATATTTTACGATTCGTAATGTGTCGAATATAACTATCCGCTTTCCTCAACCGAGTACGAGCCGGTAATACCGTTCCATAGTTTACTTTCCATCATCTTTCATTAGACGTCCGTCATCCATCCATCCATCCATCAGCCTCTTTTTGTCCACTGCTGGACATAGGCCTCCCCTACAGAACGCCACAACGCGCGGTTCTGCGCTATCTGCATCCAGCGGCTCCCCGCACATCTGACGATGTCGTCAGTCCAAAATAGACGTCCGTCAGACGTTTTTAATTTACGCCTCGTTAATTAACTACAACGGATGGTTTTTTAAATATTGAAACCGGGCATAAGTAAATCGTTCTAATACTATAAACGCGGATGTTTGTTACTCTTTCACCTAAAAACTGAGCAGCTTTATATTTAATTTGGTAGGAAGATAAATGAGACTACATAAACAGATAGGATACATTTTATCCCGAAAAACGCAAGCGAAGCCGCGGGCAACAGTGTGACTTAAAAGACCGAATATCAACCCGGAACTATCTGGTCAAAGTGGCCGATTGCCAGCTATCCAAATGTGGTCTGATAAACCAATCATTAAGGCCGGCTGCCTGTTACCACTTCCGAATCAAAATGACCCCAAGTAGTATCATACTGTATGATCTTATAAAAGAAAAAGTATAATGGCTAGGTAATGGTTTTGCTTGGTAAACAGACACCGGAGATTGCTTATAATATTTATTGAAGTAATAATGAGTCACAATTAACATATTCTTAAAAACTACGTTAGTTGGTATCTTAATAACTGCCAATACCGTTAGACACGACAATGTTTCAGTTGAAATAGCAGTCAAATCTTCTCAAACATTTATTTATTTAAAAGGTTCCTTTACACTTTTGTATCGTCATTGAGTACAATGCAATGACTCTACTACCGGTTCGGAACCTACACCGGTAAGAAACTCAGAAGATGTGTTACAGTAGCAGTATCTAACTCATTGCTACATGTAGATCACTTTGGATTAAGTCATTAGTTATTTTTTTATGAGTGAGGAAACAAGTAAGTATTTCGTTTTGAAGAACCAGTCCTGACTAATTAATTTGTTTATTATTTATTTATTTCTAATTAATTTTTAAAATTCTATGTGGAAAGGGACAGAATAATTCACGAACTCTCATTTTAAAAATGCCCCTAGTCAGGGATTGTCGAGTTTCGGAGGGCAGAGCGTTCCAACGCCAGACGACTTGCACTGTAAAAGACTTTGAGAAGAGGTCACTATGATGCTGATTAATTTTTTAAACACAATAGACAAAATGGAAAGTGCTTCATTATTTTGGTAGCTACGTTGGCAAAATCACGGACATAAATAGACGGTCACGTCAAAGTTATAATTTGTCGTCGATTTTGCGTAGGGGCATTTTTTTCAGAAAAATACATACGTTGAAAGTAGCGTCGCTAATACTATGTGTTCAGCAACATAATTTCCTTAATAAAGTATTTATTATCTCGGTCCTCGCTTTCCTTCTTAAATAAACACAGTAAGCCAGGCAGGTACAGTTATAATGAGTTCTTGCCGTTAGTTTTACGAGTTACCTGAGGACGAGAAATTGTTTGAAAGTTGATCTTTCAGTTAGGGCATGCGCAGAGTACTACCCTAGGATATAGTTTTGGAATATCAGTATTAATTAACAATTTTTTAAATTAAATTAATTAAATAACTAAATTTGAGATAAGTAACATCAATAGGTGTTAGTAACAATCAACTTAAATAGTAGATATTGTTAGTAACTTAATTTTGGAGTACAATGAAACAATAAATATACTTCATTAATAAATATTTAACAACATCACATATATTCTTCTGATTCTATGGTAAGTAGCTAAATCACTGTGTTTTAGATGTCACAAACAACGATAATACCACAACACCTACTCCCGAGATAGTATAGAAGATACCGTGTTCTATTTTTTGTTATGTTTTTATTATTCATTTTTATTGACCAGACCGGGAATCGAAGACAAGTTCTCAGAGATAGATCGACGTGAAAGTCCGGCCGGTCGCCTCTTGGCTACGAAGGTCGATTATATCCAACCGCATTCGGGAAAGAAATCGAGTATATATTCCGAGAAGTTCTCGAAAACAAAGATTTCCACATTGATCCGACCGGGCATCGAACTCGGGAGCTCAGAGACCTAATCTGTTTGATCATTGAATTATATTCAACATTTTCAAGAAACTGCTTGTTAATACTTAACGAACAATATGTGGAATTGATGCCATAGAGAAGACTTTATATTACATCGTTCATATTTATGCCTAAACGTAGCCAGGTTCGATTCCTCGTCGAATCAATACAGAACACGAAATTTTCAACCTTGACCCGAGAATCGAATGCGAGACCTTTTTCAATATTATAGAAATATAAATATATTTATTTGCATAAAATATGGTACAAAAGATGTTAAAACTCAAACTCAAATATTTCTTTATTCAAGTAGGTTACATGTAACACTTTTGAATCGTCATTGAATACAATGCAAAGTGATTCTACTTCCGGTTCGGAACCTATATCTACCGAGAAGACACCGGTAATAAACTCAGCAGATAAGTTACAGTAGCAGTATCTAACTTATAGCTATGTGTAGAACACTTTGGACCAAGTCATATAGTTTTATTTTGATGAGTGAAAAAAGCATTAAGTATTATTTTATTTTAAGAGGTTTGCTGGATCAGACCAGTCCCCAAAGGTGGCACCTATTCACAAGCATGACGTATAAAAATAAAATAAAAGCACAAACATATTTTACCAACATTGGCATGCCCTTGGTGATATTTAGATCACCTACCTACTAACTGTACACAGAATAAAATTAAAGATCTAACCTATTTTTTTAATGGTTAAAAAGTTCACTCATTGTATAGAAATGTTAACTATAAACAGCAACAATTTCGCTTGTTCTAAAAATAAACAGAACACCACAGCACGTGTGTTCGCAACTTTCAATATTGAAACCGCTGATGCCTTTACAATGGAAAGTAGCCATTCCCTATGATTACAAATTCTAGGCTAGTCTGTAATCTAGACAAAATGCAGACTGCGGTCAGCCTGGGGCGCGGATGTCTTTGTTATAGCTATCAAGGTTTTACTATAATGCCTAGGTAAATATACTATGCCTCGTTACGATGACTTAAATCTAGTAAAGTGACTGAAACATAGTTTGATACCTATAAAGTTTTTTTTAAACTTTAAACGTTTATTTGAAAACTGTTACAGTACAAAGCCATGAATAGTTTCGGAGCATTTTGAAGATTTGTTAATTGCAAATGGCGATAATAATATTTAACAAACGAAAGATTATTAAAACGAAATTCAGTGGATGGGTGTGTTTACGTCACTAATACTTAAAAGCTTTGCGAAGTGACAACGCCAAAAATTTTTTTATATTGCACTTCAAGATTGACCTCACCCCACCTGATGTTAAGTGGTAATGAGGTCCTAGCTTAAGGGTGGTACAGCATAATAAATCTGTTACTGAAACTGTCGTCTTTACCTTGAAGGCTTGACCCCTGCTACTAATGTAGCACCCCCCAGGAGCGCTGTAAACCTTACTCACACGCAGGAACACAACAACACAGAAGTGATTGTTATTTAACGCAATATCTCTACAAGATAATTAAATAAATTGGACAACATCTCATACATTGGACAACATATTGTAAGTTTTTCAAAAATAGGAACCGGGAATTAGATGACCTCCTTAGGCAAGAGCGAACGGGTTCGATTCCCGGTCAGGCCAACATCAAATCCCTACTAATATTATAAATGCGAAAGTAACTCTGTCTATCTGTTACAGTTTCCCGCTTAAACCTCTCAACCGATTTTGATGAAATTTGGTATAGGTATACGTTGAACCTCAAGAACGAACATAGGCTACTTTTTGTTAGAAAATAAGGGGGGATAGGGGTAAAACCGACCTTGAAAGGATGTAGTCCACGCTAACAAAGTTGCGGGTACAGCTAGTAATTAAATATATTTAATATTCTATTCTATGAGATCACACAAGTTTGTCTATGAATATTTATTGTAACATTATATGTGAAGCGTTTAGTTTACTGTTATTATTATTATTTTATTACCCATATACCCGATAATGATATTAAAATTGACCTGACCGGGAATCGAACCCGGGACCTCATAGACGCCAAAGTCCGGCCCGCTCACTCGGCTACAGAGGTCATCAGTTCTAATCAAAATGTCAAAGACCTAACGTTGTTCCCAATACTTTCTAAGACCAGGTCAACACCCCCACAATGACAGGTGGCCCGTTTTTCCGTTAGCCGACAAAAAGGTCTTCCCTTTCTCACAACCCTTGCAATCAGCTGTTTCACGCCACCCTATTCAAGCACTCGAAGAAACACTTATTCTTTTTTACCGAAGACTTATAATTGCTTACAGTTTGGTGAAAAAAAAGATGTATACACAAATGCAGACTAAACCGCCGTTATGTCATACGCATAAGATCCAATATCAAAATGTATTTGCTGTCTTTTACAACTTAATAATTACGTTCATCATTAACTGCAACTCTAAGTCGAAGGCGGAAGGTCGACAGTGCAACTTTAAATGGAGAAACACGCTTTTTGCTATGAAGGAAGAGAGTTTTTCCTACTTTTTTGTACGTTGTAAGTGACAAAAAGCATTTCTTGGAGACACTTGTAATTCTCAAGCTATGAGTTACACCGTTAAATGCTTCAGTCTCAATTAACCCCTTTTTGCCATCAGAAGTGAGTATTGTACAGACAGAAGCACATTCGACTAAATAATTTGGATTTTATACCGTCCTTATGGCTTGCGCATAAGGACTAATATCAAAATGCAAGCTTTTACCCTGATGTGCGGTCGACTGTACGTGATAAATGAAAAGCATTAAAATAAATAAATAATAAATAAATATTGGATACTTAAGAGCGGTAGGGCATAGCGATATATCGCTCGAACTAGAGCAGCCCGACTGGTGAAACACCTCCACCTTACAGAAGACCGCAGCCAAATAACAATCACTTCGGTGTTGTCGTGTTCCTGCGTGTGTGTAAGGTTTACAGACCTCCTGGAGCTACATTAGTAGCAGGGCACAAGTGCTTAAGCTACTTACCGCAGAATCAGAGCAAATGTATGTGATTTTGTCCAATATTTATTTATATTTATTATTTATGTTTAACAAACATAGCTCTTTCACGCAAAAATTGATGTCTTGATGTGGATAAAAATTGGCAGCTAGACAGAGTACTAACTAGAATATCATATAGGATACTTTGTATTCGGCAATGTATAATCTGATGTTGTCCAATAATTATATTTACTGGTACTATTGGATACAACTTATTTATTGGTATTTTTGGATGAGCAACCCTGAAATGATTAACCGAATCTAAAAACTGGCACATGCCACGATCGCTGAATAGAAAATAACTACTTTTTATTCAAATCCCCCCATCACCAATTAGAGGGAGGGATCAATTTCCTGTACTGACAATGATACGGAAGGTACAAAAACTCCTCCATAATTAGACAAGGTTGCATGGCGATTTGGCTGAGCCTTGGAGAAGAATAAACTATTAAATTGTAATTGCTAATGGTGTACGGAAGTAGAAAAATGTTTATTTTTTTGTTAAAAAATATATTTTGAAAACTAAATAACAGGCATTTTTGTGTAAATATACTTTTTTTTTTACTTTTTCGATTTGACTAAACAAAAAACGAGTACTTTATATTTCTTTATTTATTTAAAAAGGTGGAGCATTCTCTACCAGTCAACCGTTGGTTCATGCAGATAGTTCGTTTATGAGTCCACCTATTCCATAGTGGTTTTATAGTCCATTGAAAAAGAGATTGTCTTTGACAAAAGTTAAGTTATTTTTGAAAATGTTGTGTTTAAAAAGTCGCTTACTAACATTATTCCAAAAACTCTCGGTAGAAAAAACAATATTACGATTAATAATGTCTAGTATTAGAAATACAAATTTAATAAAATTCTATTAAAAAAAGCTTCAAAAATATATTAACATGACTTTTAGTTTTCATCATTTCTCTGTTACGTTATTTTAGTCCGTAATTATACATTAGCTGTGACACTAGCTGTAAATAATTATTTTATTAAGTTAAAAATTTAATGATAACTTTTTAATAGTACGTCACAGATGACTTGACAGACTGTGTCAAATTCAATAAAACACGCGGGTGATATGAATAGAATTGAATTCAGTTGGGTCAAAAAAGTCCGCAATTTAGCATCGTTCATTTTTGATGACTTCCTCTCTTTTAATATGTTTTTTACTTTGCTACGGTTGTTTTAGGCTCGGCGTTTTATTTTTTTATTCATACATGACACCTAAATACAAAGTAAATATTTCATTTTAATTTTTTGTAATTCATTTATTACATATATCGTTTAGTTTGTATTAATAAGTTCGTAATAATTACAAAGTACCTATTTCTTTTATTTTGATTCTAAGCAAATTATCACACTTGTATTGAGTGATGTGGAAAGAAATTGGCACCAAAACTCTTTTTTTTAAACTTTCATACACACCTACTTTGGTTTTTTATAGGTAAATACAAGTATGAAAGTCAAGTTCAGTTACAAAGGTAAAAAAACTGTGTAAACTATTGTGAAAGTAATACGATGAGGAAAGATTTGTATATTTGTGTATGTGTGTTTGTAATACCGCGCCGATTTAAAACCAAATTTTATCATTATTTTTTGTTAAAAAGATTAGGGATCCTTATTAAAACTTAAGTAACGTAAGCCAAGGTGTAAAAAAATATCTACACGCGTACGGAAGCTATTTTTAATAAAAATCGCATCAAAAAAGCAAACTTTCACATAAAACGACCTATGGCAAAAACCGACCACAAAAAAGTAGTCAAAGAAAAAAAAACAAAGTTCAAAGCGAGTCGGGTCGAGAACCGCGTAACCCGTGGCATTTAAGGGTTGTGCAAAAAAATCACGCGACCACGTGCCCGGCGCACCTGTGCCTGCGTCTGCGCATCCTTGCACTGACACTTCCAACCTTATCGCGTTGTAATAAGAACTCGCCTAAAACGCTGCAGGAGCGATTAAGGATTAACGGTTTACAAAACTTCGTGCAATTTTGAACCTTAATACAATGCAGGCAATCGTTATTGTGTTTGCGTATTGGAGGCTGCGTTTAAGAATTTAACGGTCGTGCAAATTTATACTGTGAGACGTCGTGTTAGGGACGTTTGCAGGATACATTTTAATGCGATAATTTATTACTCACGTAGGTGGTGATTTGATGGATGGATTATTGAAACTTCAAACTTGATAGGTCGTAGAACGACCTCGGCGGCTCAGTGGGTAGGGTAAGCGGTCGAAGTGCGTAAGGTACTTACCAGATTCGATTCCCGGTTAAGTATACGAACTTTTCTTTTTTTATATGGGTATGCTGTTTTACCATCCGCTTGTAGTATTTACCATCTGGTACTCAAAATACAAGGGCCACTTTTGTTTGCGGCATCGTTCGCGCCTTTTAGAAATTAAAAGAATTCCATATCTCATCTGACTTTCTACCAAATTTCATTCAAATCTATTGAATTAGTCTAGAGTGAAAGAGTAACAAACATAGTATTCAGACATGACATGTGTTACATGTAGTTTCTCAAAATTAAAATACCAAGTTATGGACACGGCAAAGTAAAAAGAGGAAAAGATTTGTAAAAAAACATATGGCCAGTTTGATTATAAATGAAAAATATTATTTATATCACATTAGTGATTTCATTTACGTCTTCACATCCATGCTTCCATACGACCTTACAAACTCTCACGTTTATAATATTAGTAGAAATAAGATAGTTGGATGTTTAGATATTTTTTTTGGCATGATACAATATTCTCACTTATACTAGGAAGTGGTCAGCGCACCGGCGCAAGCGCCGCCACCCCAGGGCTGTCACTCATTAGAATTTCAAATTTTAATGTCAACGAGCGGCTGCAACAGGTGGGGGATTTATGTGGGAAACGCTCCTATTTGCATACCGGCGGTGGAATTAGTAATGCGTCGAAATGTAGCTTAGTTCAGTTCGGTAGAATAACATGAGGTTTTGGTTTTGAGGTTAATTCTCTAACAAATAGATATTGTATAAATTTTAAGACTTTCGCGTTCCATTTTAAACATTTAAAATAATTTAAGAGTCAGCTCGTGACCACGGTTGGTGCAACCTAACCGAAACGTCGGGCAGTAAGTAGTTCGTATTAACTACTAAATAAAAATGGTGTCGCGTTTTGGACCCGTTAAATTATTTTAAATAGATATTGATAGGGAATTTGAGATGTATGCGGCTTCATACGTGCTTAATGCGGAAATTGCGGTAGTGCGAACATAAATATGTATGTTACATCATTACATGAAATTTTTCGTTTCTTTTGTACTATGGGTTATATACGTATTTTACACTTACCATTCTTTATAATTACTGTTTCAAGTGATTTAACTAGTTACCACGGAATCATAGCGTTGTATTTGTATTTTCGAAAGCCAACACGTAGAGGCCCTTTAAAAAACAAGTATGACCTTAATGTAATGTAACACCAAACGACTATTATCCCCAATTAATTATAATTATTATTTATTATCTCATAGTTAATTGACTTGGCCTTATTTATTTTTATTTTAACAATAAGGAAGTAAGGCAGCCCTGTTTTGGCGGGAAGCATCTATGCGCGTGCGCGTGCGCGGGATTCCGTTACGTCAGGTGTCACCGCCACCCCGCAGGTGGGTCTAATGACCCTAGGGTAGTCACCCCGACAGGTTGCCGCCGATTAAACATCCATAGATTTTCCCTGCTTTTAGGGTTCCTTGTTGAAACTAAAATGGCAAGACGAAATTATAAATTTTTTTATTGTAAAATAAAAATGTACTAAAACTATGTTAAATCTTAATTATACATAGAGATAGGATAGAATAGACATAATGAACTTATTTACACAAAAATATTATAAACGTGTTATAAAAAAACAACAAGTAAAAAAACTTACCCAGGTCACTTTTTATCAACCAAAAAAAGGCTGTAAAATTTAAAAAAAAGTTGATATGGATATTTAAAAAAATAAATAAGTGTCTTCGAATTCTGATGTCCAAAATTTCTTTAGTTAGATTGTGGCTCTTAATGTCACAATATTATTATCTAAACTCACAAGTCTTCTTGACTGCTTCTTTGTTTCATAATAATTGACATTTAAGAAATATTGTTAAACTACATGGCATTTAGTACTATTGAATTATTAATAATAATGTAAGATTACGTCTATAAAGAAGAACAAGTAATAAAATACTTAGAGGTTACCAAGAAAAAATCAAAAATAATTATTTAAAACAAACGTAAAAAGTATTCGTAAAAAGTTGTAGAAATAGAAGTAGAAAAATATTCATTCATTCTAAACATAACATTACTTACATGAGAAAACAATAGGTACAAAACACTGTAAGGAGACTAGGACAACATACTTAGCTTTTTTGGGATATAAAGTTTAAAAAAATAATTATATTTCAAAACCTTAACACTAATATTACAGGAATCTTAACTTAACTTAAACTAGTGTGGTCACATAAAGATAAATAAAACAAATCAGTTTACTATTTTCCAATTATATTTACTAACAACTAAACGACTCACCTAATGATTATTATAGCATATGAGAAATAGCATAGTCCGTATAAAAAAAAACCTTCACCAAATAATTAAAACAATGTACGCATCCCTCTCACTACCCCGTCTCACTCTTGCCCGTTTTTTGTGAGAGCAACTGACTTTTTGAACTTGGGGTGTGATAATGGGGGATTATCTATGCGTCGATTTTGTATCCTGACGTCGGTTGATGAAAGACACCCTGATAACCATCTGGGACCATTAATACCAACCTGAACTGGACAAATGCCTCTTCGTGTAAAGTAATTTTATGTTTGTAAGCTCATTTAAGAATTAAAAGTTTCTGAGATCCAGTGGTAAGCGAGGTAGGGCATAGCGATTTATCGCTCTAACTGGAGCAGGTTGCTGGTGTAATCACAGAAGACCGCAGCCAAATAACTATCACTTCGGTGTTGTTGTGTTCCTACGTGTGAGTAAGGTTTGCAGAGCTCCTGGGGGAGTGTTATATAGGTAAGGAGCAGTGATCAAGTCCAGTAACAGCGTTATTTTGCTGTACTTGTCACCCTAAAGCTAGGACCTCATTACAACTTAACATCAAGTGGGATGAGGTCAATCTTTAAGTAGTCCCTGAGGTTAATTGATAGCGCGTTCAAAGAAATAAATAAAATCTTCAGCTATATTAAATTAGTATACTTGACTCTAGATACTTGCCGGTACCCTCTCTGCAAGTAAAATTTTCCGGACAGGAGGTATCTATATTACTGGTGTAATTTACATCAATGGAATAATTCTGTACTTTGAACTTGAGCGGTTTTAAAAACACGAAATTCTTAAATTATACGTCGCCCCTCCAAAAATACAAACATATCAAGAAAGTAACTACCAGAGTCATTTTCAAGAACCGGTTTCAGTTTCAATTCCAACATTTCAATGTCAGCGGGCAATGACGAGTCTAGCTGATAACAGCCTTCGTTAAGTAATAGCTTATCAATGAGATGGTGCAACGACCTCTGCTAATTGCAGATTGTAATACAATGGGGCAAAAACGAACAATTCATCGATTAAATACGTGATGGGACGCAAAAAAATATATTGTTAGGCGTATGACATCGATTAGTTTGGCCCATACATTCACTGGCTATCATAAGTCGGAAGTTTTACCTAGATATCTATATATACATATAATTAAAATTGGACTGCCTGTAAATATGGATCCCCGATGTCTGAAATAAAAAGTTTTTATTTTTATTTATTTATTTGCAATATTGAAATAACCGCTCTTAACTGAATATATTCGGTACGTACGTACACCAATGTCATATTTTCTGTCTGTCTTTCTTAAGGCTAATCTTTGAAATGGCTATACCGGTTTTGTTAACAATGTGTATGGATTGCAACAAAATAAAAATAAATAGCTGAGAGTCAGCTCGTGAGCACGGTTGGTGCAACCTAACCGAAACGTCGGGCAGTAAGTAGTTCGTGTTAACTACTAAAAAAAATGGTGTCGCATTTTGACCCGTTAAATTATTTAAACTATAGAAATTAAATAGTCTGTAGCTGAATAGTTGTATTCACACAGAGTAAATTAGTAACACTTATTAAAAATTACACAAACAAATATTCATAGACATGCTTGCATGATAAATAGAATATAAGTATATGAAATATAATAAATTTATTTTGATTTTTTAATCATTGAGGTTACGTACGATTACTTGTTAAGGTTTGTATTAATTAAATATTAAATAAATAAAAGTTAATAAAATTCTCTTTACAAGAAATAACAAGACAATTTCACCTTTCTAGATGCTATTAAAAACATGTATATACGGTCGAATTGAGAACCTCCTCCTTTTTTTTGTAGTCGGTTAAAAAGAAGTGCCATTTTATTTAACAAATAAAAATTTAATTACCAACCATTGATCATCAATTTCGTCCATTGATAACATATGCTGCAAAGTTCTAACCGTTTTTTGTAAAGTCGGTTAAAGTTAACGCCTTGTCAAAGATAAGACAGGAAATGTTCGGGTTGTGAGGGGAGTTTAACCGACTTTTAAGAAAGCTGTTGTAACGTTGTCGCGTGCTGAAAGGAGGGATGGGGTTAATTGGTCACGTGGATGAAAAAACTGTTGAGTATTTTATCTTTAGTGAGGGTGTAGAAGATGTCAATGACACACCGTTTAAAGCGACAAGTGAATCCCTACTAATATTATAAATGCTAAAGTAGCTGTCTGTCTGTTACGCTTTCCCGCTTAAACCTCTCAACCGATTTTGATGGAATTTGGTATAGGTATACGTTAAACCTCAAGAACGAACATAGGCTACTTTTTGATAGAAAATAAGGGGGGGGAATGGGGGTAATACCACTTTTAAAAGTTTACATGGGATTTTTTTTAGTTATAGATATGAAATATGGCACAAATATAGCTCGAAACTTGGATTCAAATATAGACTACTTTTTGTTTCCAATATTAGGGATAAAACTGACCATGAAGGGATGTAGTCCAGCGCAGCTAGTTTATATATAAATTTTTGACATATTTATAAATAGCCACACACTACAGATGGTAATCAGACAGATCCATGGCTTATCGTCTTTGGACAGATCGCCACGCTGCAGAATAAAACTTAAAAAAAAATATTGTTAATTTTTTAATAAAATCTACACTAATATTATAAAGCTGAAGAATTTGTTTGTTAGTTTGAGCGCGCTAATGTCACAAAACTGGTTCTATTTAAAAAAATATTTTGTGTTCCCAACTTATTTTCATTTTACATCAAGCAAATAACGACCTCCGTAGCCGAGAGGCATTGGCAGACTTTTATGTCGCGCCATCTCAGAGGTCCGGAGTTTGATCCCCGGTCGGGTCAATGGGAAACAAACTTTTCTATATTGTTTCGGATCTGGGTAATGTGGTACCGTCGCTGTTTCTGATTTCACAAGTGCTTAAGCTACTTACTACAGAGTTAGAGCAATGTATGAGATGTTTTACAAAATGTATATAGGAAACCCTGGTTATTCCAAAAATGTCTGCATTCAATTTTCATAGACACACTTCCTTAATAACAAAACCATTTGTCTTTACGTTAATTTACCGCCGAATTATCTAGTGACGCGTCGCAAAGTCACCCGGTGACGCGAGTGACCTTGCGCAAGCGCAGTTCTTGTGACCTGCCGAGCAAACTGTACTTTAAGTGAATTGAAGTAAAGATCAAAATAGAGTAGAGGATTTGGAAGTACGAATGAAGCGAAGAGTCGTAGATAAGGTTTTTATTCTTGTCTGCTTGTAAACAAAATGTTTTCAGTGAAAAATGTTCAGTCTGAAAACCAAATTCCTAAATTTCTGGTAATAATACAAGAAATAGTACAAAATAATACATTCATGGTATAAAGCGAAAGTTATCTCAATAAACCTTCCTTAATGCCCGGTACCAATATTAGAAAAACGATTCTTTCTAGTTACGAATAGTTACAAATTATACGAAGCGTAAGTTAAAAACGACCGACGAACGACTGGCTGCTGCTGGTGTGGAAAGTAAATTATGGAGCGATATTAACGACTCGTAGTGGGTTAGAGAAAAACGGATAGTAATTTTTGACCATTACGAATCAAAGTGAATACATTACGAATCGTAACATTTTGGATCTGGGCATAAATAATTATTCCTCCTACTAATATTATAAACGCTAAAGATTATAAAAATGTTACTTACTTTTGCACGCAAAACGCTACCTACTGTAATTAGATCAGGATGAAATTATTGGATAATTAGAATAAAAGTTAGATGATATAGGATTAAATAGGATCATTTTATTCAAAAATAAAGATAAAAAAGTCTCGGGGACATAAATAAACTCCAGGCAATTACACCACTCAATGGATAAATCCTTACAAAACCATTTAGGACTCCTCACTACAATATCAGAGAAGAAAAGGCAGGAAACTCAAACTTTTTTAAATAAAAGTTTCACTTTGGTACTAAAAAAATTAAGTAATATATGCATTTTTGTCATTTAAGTTATTTATTTTACAGAAGCCCCTTTGTATTATTTTTTTTTTATTAGAATAGAATTTTTTAGTTTCTTAAAATAAAAATTATCAGGCATATGTACATCTGATGAAGAGTAATGAGCATTTGGGTATGTTCTGTATTTAAGTAAACGTACCACCGTTTTTTGATTTCCATACAAAAGTGCTTAAGCTACTTAATCCAGGATTTAGTCAATGTTTGTGATATCTGACTTTAATAAAGAAATAAATCAAAAATTTTATCTTTCTTTAGTGACATGCATGACATAGCATTTAAAGAATAGCGACATAAAAATAAAATTGTCACTACAAAAACTCATTAGTCGAGCTATTGGAGTTACACTCCGGCCCTGGTCTCCGCATATGCCTTTCAAGTGGTAAGCATTGCTACACGCAGCGACAGTGACAAAACTACATCAAATAAAAATTAGGTAAACAATTAACTAAACTCATGGAAGGAATACCCAGGGGAAAATAAATATGTCAATTAACCTCCGACTTCGATGGACTTACTTTACGCAACTTTCCTCCCAGTAAGTCACAGATGAAAGCAAAAATGACCTGACCCAGCCGCCATTTTGCTTTCGGGCTTACGGCGTATGACGTAAGACATTGTTAGGCCGGGTTCACACGTAGCCTAGACACTGCGTGACGCGTGTGAACCGACGCTTATTGTTCGGTTTGTAGGTTACTTCCACGGCTCCGGTGCCGGCTTAATTGCTGTTTTGGTCATTGTTTTAATTGTTTTTGGATAAACATTTATTGACTAAAAAATCTACTAGTAAAGTCACAAATTAGCTTATGGTCGGTTCAAATATTTTTATCACTCAAATTGAAGCAGCCCGACTGATGATATACCTCCACCTTACAGAAGACCGCAGACAAATAACAATCACTTTTGTGTTGTTGTGTTCCTGCGTGTGAGTAAGGTTTCCAGAGCTCCTGGGGTGTGCTACATTAGTAGCAGGGGTCAAGCCTACAAGGTAAGGGCGACAAGTCCAGTAACAGATTTATTATGCCGTACCATCCTTAAGCTAGGACCTCATTACCACTTAACATCAGGTGGGATGAGGTCAATCTTGACGTGCAATATAAAAAATAAAAATTTACGATACGTAATGTGTCAGAAATCGAGTCTGGAACGGTCTTAGCTTACGACTCGTATAAATAATTACTATCCTAACTAAAACGGATCGTTTAACTAATATTGGAACCGAGCATTAGAGTTGATTTTTTCCCTAAAGTATATACATAATTTTGTATAGTTTTAAGTAAGTTTGTAACAGCATGCTGTGTTTACGTCAAGAAGGATTATAAGTAAAAATTGACACTATTTTAGGCTTCAAGCTGTACGCATAACATCACGCTGGGACAATTAGGGACAAAGAATACATTTCTTCGATTTAGTGAAACGTTAACATTAAAAAATTATAACCATAAAACATATTCGTAAAATTAATAACCCCATAGTTTGTACCAAATGACCGAACTATTAAATTATAAACTAATCAATTAACTCAAACGCACTACATTCGTCGACAACACACTCATTACTATTATTTAAGTTAAACCAACAACTTTAAATGCAAATGATCACAAATTAAAAGCGGAAAAGCACTAATCACCCCCGTTTAACCCTCCACCCTCTATCAATCAGCCACCGTTGGCATGCAGGTTTAACTCGTGATTATAATTGCGAGGGTCGAAATGACCAATTTGGAGTGAACGTGGGAACTTCCCGTACCACGGTTAGTTTATGTATTTCGAATTTTTGATGATTTGGGGGTGAGTTTGGTTTGATACATAGTGAAGCATGTAGGTTTATTTAATAAAAAAAACGCTCTCGTGTCTCTAGTCATAAACTCACTACATTAAATAAGCAAGGTGCTTATTTATAAGACTATTGAAACATAAATTACTGAAATTTGATGTTAAGTCAAACAGGTAGATACCAAAAGTCATTTACACACATTTGTTTTTTTTTATCATTTGAACTAACATTTTTTAAGACACTTTGTTCAGAATTTAGCGCTACGTCACTTCTCCTTACGAAAGAGTGACGTAAACACACTCCTATATATAATAATAAATGATTATTTTGTTGAATTAAAAAAGATTTTTATCGTATTTTGAAAATCTAACTAACGGTCTAAATACGAATAGAATAATTGCTTGTTTTGCGTCATCATTCATATTGAACCACTGACATTTAAAAGCTAAAAATTATATGTGTTCGCAGCTGAAAATAATATTCATGTAGGTACAGTACTTATGTTTTCAAAACTTGGAAGTTTACAAATCCACTAAATATTAAGCTTTCCATTAGTTCAGCTTTTATAGGTGTCAAAATATTTTTTCTGTGAACATTATTTTATTTTTATAGTGCTTTCCCGCCGCACTAGCGACATTATAAATTTATAGAAAGATCCCACATGGCAAGGGAAGATACATTTTGTCTGTATGTTTAAAATAATTGACAAAAAAATATATAATAGATGGTCTAATTGGAGAGCTCCTCCATTTTTAGAAGTCGGTGAAAAAAGTAGTAAAGCAAAGTGATAATCGTTCGATCGTTTCAGATTCGTAGTAGTACGGTCAAAAACATGTCAGATTACACTTTCGACTTTGTACCGCCCTTATTCGCCGAACATAAGGTCTAAAATCGAACTGCAAGATTTTATCTTGTCAGCACGATAAGCGGAGGGTAAAAGTCACAATTATATATTTTTTCGCTGCGCTTACGCAGGACAAGGTAGATCTACCGGAAAATTGACGTTGTTTACAAATAAGTAATTTTCGGGGTTCCGTCAACTTATAGAATTATTTGTTGTTAATATTGTTTATATAAAAAATAAAGTAAAATATGTCATTGTACTTAGGTACAATCGTGTCGACATCAATATTGTAGTGTAATTGCAGCTCCAAGATTTACAATTTTCAACGCTGTACTCATATGTAAAATAAGATACACTGTTTTTTGAAATCTTTGAGTTGAAACATTATTCACAAATACAAATCTATATATTTTTTTTACGATACGGTATTGATTGAATGAAAAAATGACGAGTAACTCATATATATATAAACTTAAGCTTAGCTTCACAACTTATCGTAACTTCATCGTTCATCAACCAATTAAGATGATTTTAAGGACATATATTGAGTTTAAAAAGTATCTGAAAACTAAAAAACTAAAATCTGATGATGGTTTCCCAGAGCAATAAAAAAAGTCGAGTTTTCGGCTAAAAATAGATACTAAACATAATATTATTCTGTCTTTTGAAGCTTATTAAAGTGAATGTATGAAATCGTCAAAAATTCTTACAACAAAAATTAATTTAAACCTACGGAGCCAATGAAATATGTTTTTATTCCCCCCACAACTTCACTCGGACGTAACGGTCGACTGATAATAAGGGGTCTATTACAAAACCAGACTGAACTCATTTAAAATCTAGATTTGGTAAAAGTTAATGCGTACGATTAGCCGTTTATCTAGTTTCAAAAAATAGAAACTTTTTCATAACTTTTCCAGTTATGCGTTAAAAAAAGATGAAGAAATTCAGTTCAGTTGTAGCTACAAAAGCATTAGTATTGGATACAAGCTTTATCTTATTATAAACAATAGTTATCTATATGACATATAGATAACTATCAATGATATCTATCATAGATAGTAATCTATGTGATTTTTTTAAAATATTAATTAAATAAATAAATAAATAATAATAAATATCGTTTATTTTTTCTTCACAAAGGTAATTTTACAAATAAAACACAAAATAATAACAGCATATACAATAACCTTTGTGAAAATTAACTCTACTATAAAAGATATATAACAAAAATAAAAGATTTTTTTATGTACAATCATTTTTCAAGGCAAAATCGGGTCTAAAGTAAGTTATCCGCGTGACAAGTCGTTTGACACTTGATGCACGTTTGAATGCGGTTCAGTCAGTCAGTCTCTTTTAAAAAAAACAAAGCTTCCTCCGGTTTGGAACCTTTTACTACCGAAAAGATATCGGCAAGAAACTCAGTAGTTTATTCCACAAAAAAAAACTAATCTTATTACTAATTTTCCACTAAGACATACCTACCAACCCAACCTAATCCACCCACCAGTTTAGTTTGTCAATACTCTTATTACTTTCCATTAATAGATACGTATTTATTACTCTCTAACGAATCCATCTAATGTCATTTCTTTAAGTGCAAAAATTCCTATATTTGAACTGCTCTAACTTAGAATGAGCTAATGTTACAAACCAGAAATTCGTAAAAAAAACTCAAGCAAGTCAATAACGATCGTTATCGAAAATCCAAGATGGCGGACACAAAATGGCGCATATATTTCTCATGTGGACAAAAAACTACGACATTGAACCGACAGATAATAATTGTTAAGCCGACGCGAAATGTTAGACAAAGGTATATTTAATTAAGTGTATGGTGGCCATGATTGAAGAGTTTTTAAGTGAAGTGGACAGATAAGAAGCAATAGAGTATGATTTTTAAATTTGACTATTTTTAACGGCATTCCAGCGGTACGTAGCGATAGTGAAAAGCGTTGTTAAAAATATTCTTTTGTTTTTTATAAATACCGTACCGTAACTCTAGAAGCAATGGAATAGGATTTTGAAATTAGAATAATTGTTTTAACAGTAATCAAGCGTTACTTAGCGATGGTAAAAAATATTAAAAACATTCTATAGTTATTTTTAAACAAAAACTCCTTGCACTAAGGTTCTAACCTTTTTTGTTCAATTGGATTTAAACCTTAAACGTTCCATTTACAGGGGCATTTTGACCCGTTAAATTAAAATTAGTTAACGGGTCAAAACGTGATATTAAAGTAGTTAATTGCGAACTACTTACTGTCTAACTGCTCGGTTGGGTTGCACCTACCGTGATCACAAGCTGACTGACCTCGCTCGTCTTCATCTGTTCGGGCGGATTAGCAAATTTTCTAACTTAACAAAATGATAAAAAAATATTTTACTTTTATCATGTTTTAAACGGTCTTGTGTTTTTTTATTTATTTTTTATATACTAGCTGTGCCCGCAACTTCGTTCGCGCGGACTACAGGGTTTTTCCAGTTTTTTTTCCGCTAACTCCCCTCCTCGTGGGAATTTTGCAATATCCTGTTGCAACTAAGCTTTAAGTTTACGAGCAATTTAGATTTTTCATACAAAAGGATTTTCCCGCTAATTCCCGTGCCCGTAGGAATTCCGGGAATTCCTTTTTTAGTGCACCTCTACGGTACCTAAGCTACGTTCCCTCCAAATTTTAAGTTCCTACGTTTAGCCGTTTAGGCTGTGCGTTGATATGTCAGTCAGTCAGTCAATTTCTCCTTTTATATATTTAGATATAGCCTATAAACTGTCCTACTGCTGGACAAAGGCATACTCTTCCAGCATTCTCTATCTAGAGACTTGCCAAGTCGAGAAAACCGGTCCAGATCGTCACGCCAACGCATTTTTGTTCAGTCATAATATTTTTTGGCCAACTTAACCTCATATTTTGGGCACCCTACCATAGTAGGTACAAAGATAACCTGTTTCGTTTTCAAACTGGCCCGGACCTGTCCGTAGTATGACATAAGCTTCAAGGACTGTTGAACAAAGCGCTAACTTTGTAACAGCGTACAATACTTTAATGTTAGACAGTGTGCTCTATCCTTAATCTCAACTGGCCACGTTAGTTGTCAGTAATTTCAAAGTCAAAGTCAAAGTACATTTTTTTATTCACAGATTACATTAGTAATATTTATGAATAGTCTCTATATAAAGCAAATGAAGCTACCTCCGGTTCGGAACCTATAACTAAAGAGAAGATACCGGCAAGAAACTTAGTAGTTTTTTTTACAAATGAAAGCTAAACTTATTACTAATTTCATACATTTTTCTTACATTTTTGTTTGAGTAAAAACTACTGAACTTGATTTGATATTTTTATATTTTAAATTATGTTCATAGTATCATAGCATGAAAGCTAAGCCTAAACTCATAATATATTTATCATTATTTATCACTTGACGACCTCCGCAGCCAAGAGGCGGGCGGGCTGAACTTTGGCATTGCAATCTCTGAGGCCCCGGGCTCGATCCCCGGTCGGGTCAATATAGGAAACGAACTTTTCTATATTGTCTCGGGTCTGGGTGTTGTGGTACCTTTGTTGTTTCTGATTTCTGTAATACAAGTGCTTTAGTACTTAACACAGAATCGGAGCAATGTATGTGATGTTGTCCAATATTTATTTCTTTATTTATATACAGACAGTCGAATTGTGAAACTCTCATAATATTAGTGTAGATGTTCCTATAAACTTTTAATTAATGTTCCTTAGTATATAATTACATAAAATGACACTTATTTGGCTCAAGATATAATGTGGCTTTATACAAAAACGCCACTGTTATCAGCAAGTCTAACACTTTTTTTTGTTTCTGTGTACAACATATCATTATTTAGATGTTATTGCTAGTGTTAAACTTCATTCTCACGGACACACCGACTCGTTAGCTTTTTTGTATTGTGCCACCGGTTCTCAAAGTGTACTACTTGGAACCTTGGGGCCCGTTTTTAAGAAACGTATATTCCTTTTCTAAAAGTGGAAGTACTACCGCCGGGCTAGGTGTTATCTGCTCGGGGACCAAGGTCCAACTACTCCAGTTACAGCTAGTGGCGACGATAGCTCTGACATCGCGATGTAGGATCGATGCATTGATTGGCTAATCGTGCATTACGTATGGAGCGTTGTTTAATAGGCCAATTCTGCTGATGCTGTATTTGTGTCGACTTATAGGTAATATCGTAGGTCGTCACAGTAGGGGTTTTATATAGATAGATACACTTAATTGAACAGAAAAAAATACAGCAATTGATTTTTATAATTTTTTATAGTGCTTTCCGTACTCGTGAACTTTAAATACGACACGTGTATTGAATTTGAAATTTATTCATTACCAACATACACTCAAATATCATATCTTTCCTCATTATTAGTGTAGATAGAGAAGATAGACACATCGTCAATTCGTATTTATATATTTGTTAAAACAAAAAAACGTTTTCATGGTATTTTGAATATCTTACTAACGGACTAAGCACAATTATTGTTTTGTTTACCTAGTCATCATTCCTATTATTAGTGCTCTCTCAATTTGAATATAATCCAATGAGATCCCGTGGCCAAAAAGTTTGAGAAGCAGTTGCGCGTTGTTTTAGATGGTTACCGTTGATTTGTCTTGTTTAGTCTAACTTGGATTTGTGAATTAATGGGTGTGCTTTTCTCGTGTGACACTATTATAGGGTCAGGTGGCAAGTTGCCTCAATGGATTTGTTTTTTGGTAGCAGTCGAAATAATGACTTGGTGGACGTAATTTCGTCATGTTCTTGTCATTAATGTTAAAAGTTGGATGTTATTGGGACATGATGATCTCGATGCGCAGTGGGTATAAGCCAGTGAAAATGCAAAAGGTCCCAGGTTTGATTCCAAGTCAGGTCAATTTGGGAAACTTTATTTTTTGGGCTGTTTTAACGCGTCCAGTTAGTATTATTTAGAATACAAAGAAAAAGTTTTAGAATAGTCAATTGGGAACCGGGAAAAAATACCTGATAATAGCTAATTAAAAAACTATTACTTATGGAGTGCAATACAGAATATGAATGAATATGAAAAATTACAAGACACTCGTTCTTCTTATTGAATAAATAAGAAATACTTAGGCTCGTTACGTCACGTGTAGGGGGAAAAAATGTTGCGGTTGATAAGACTGAGCCGATTTCCCACAACACCGCCGCCAAGGCTATGGTGGTCCAGGCAGGGGGTTTTAGTGGTAGGGAGTCCCACACACGCCGTCACCATCCCTCGGGTGATGGGACGGTGCATCAAGGCATATCCCCCCGAAAACAAAAAAAACGAGTGGGGAGAAAATTTAGTCACTAATGATGTCATTCAATTCAAAGTTGCGCCATTATTTTTTGGTTAAATGTAAAATTCAAAAATACGTATCTCATATTTTTGGAAAAACTAACAGACGGACGAAAAAGAACATTTTTGTTTCTTTTTTAATTTTTCATAATTTTGGTCCTTTGTGTAAAAACAATCTTAAAACATTAACAAAAAACGTTGTAATGAAGTAACTTCTGAGAGAATAAACAATAGATGGTGGTGACAATTAAAAATATACGTAAAAGTGCGTAAAGATACCTCGGTGTATGGAAATAAACATTATCGTCCATGTATAAGAGATACCCATCGTAAGTAACGTGTGAATAATTTGTCGGAACCGAAACCGAAGACACATGACACGACGGACCAAAGATAGATCCGGGAATATGAGGATAGTTTTTGTCCGCGTGTCTTGTCGTTTAATAGCGGTTTTATTGGAATTACTAATATAATAAATTATGTTACTATATATCTTGGCATAGTAAAATTATGAGCCCTTTCATACAATCATTACTACTAAAAATCTAAAGTAAAGCCGCGTCCCGGTGTCTGTCTTTATGTATGCTTAGATCATGAAAACTACGCAACAGATTTTGATGCGGTGCTTTTTAACCGATAAAATGTCTTATGACTTTAAACATGTAATACGTATGTTATACTACAGAAAAACAGAAAAAAAATCGTATTGCTTTGCACTTTTGCACGGTTATAATGTTACAACCATGCAAAGCCGGGGACCATCGCTAATAAATAATTAACCGTTTAAGTTACTTTTCATGATACTTAAAAATTCGTTAAATAGATCCTCGAACGTTACATACGTTTTTAAGGACCTCATTTTTAAGTTTTATAGAGCCGTTTTAGTATAACATACATACAATAAGTACAAATAGGAGATGAAATAGTCTTAGTTAGGCGGCCGGCCGGCGATTACAAACACAGTTTATAAAGTTATTTGATTTTCTTTCCAGTGGTAACATTTCTGTGTTGCCATTGAATCTTAGTTGTTTTTATTGTTTCAATGATTTTTTCACATAGTCCATAAACGGTCCCACTGCTGGGTAAAGGCTTCCCCCAATGTAACACAAAGAAAGTAGTCATTGGATCTAAGTCGTTTACATAGTTTCAATATTTTTTAAGTAAATCCCACATGAACGTATCGCACGACCCATCCCGACAACTGAGTCTCGTGTGTGCCACACTACATTGTATTGCCGAATGTTCCCACAGCCTTGCGCGGTAACCTTTCTGCGTAGGGGATGAGTCAGGCTTGCCTGGCTAACATGTTTCCTCCTGTCGTCTTTGTACCTTCTTGGGTGAGGGTGATTTAGGAAATGTACTCTTTTGACGACCTCCGTAGCCGAGAGGCGAGCGTGCCGGACTTTGGCGTCGCACCATCTCTGAGGTCCCGAGTTCGATCCCCGGTTGGGTCAATATGGGAAACGAACTTTTCTACATAGTCTCGGGTCTGGGTATTATAGTACCGTCCTTGTTTCTGATTTCTGTAACACAAGTGCTTTAGCTACTTACCGCAGAATCAGAGCAATGTATCTGATGTTGTCCAATATTTATTTATTTACTAGCGGCCGCCCGCGACATCGTCCGCGTGAATTTTGGTTTCCATACAAACTTTCATAATAGTTGCATCGTGTTGTTATATAGCCTAAAACCTTCCTCGATAAATGGTCTATTCAACAAAAAAAAATTTTCAATTCGAACCAGTCGTTCCTGAGATTAGCGCGTTCAAACAAACAAACAAACAAACTCTTCAGCTTTGTAATATTAGTATAGATTTATAAACATAACAATACTTAGACACCTATTTAACCAGAGAGGGATACCCCTCATTGATTGACTGACTGATTAATTACAATATCTCAGTAACTAACACAGCAACACAAACTTGAAATTTAGCAAACTAAGTAGGTTTTGTTTCGCGTAGAACATATTTTACTGCACATAACATTTAAGGGGGTTGGAAATTTGTATAAAACTGTAAATTTAATATTAAAAAATTTAAATAAATATTCAATATTGGACAACATCATATACATTGCTCTGATTATTTGGTAAGTAGCTAAAGTACTGTGTTACATAAACAGAAACAACGACCGTAGCACAACACCCAGACCCGAGGCAATATGAAAAAGTTAGTTGTCCAGATTGACCCAACCGGGAACTGACCTTGGGACCTCAGTGATAGACTCTTGACTATGCAATAACTGGTGCATTTCTTAGTTTATTATTGTAAGCCGAGGTGTGGGTAGGTACGCAAATACATATAAAGCGTGTTCCGTTTTGCAAATAAAATGTGTACATCTATTATTTAGCGAAACCGCGACTCGTGGCTCGAGCGGCCATTGTTCCTTTAATGACGGCGATTCACGAAGCTTTATGGATGTGTCAACTTTGGTCAAATGCCTGGTTCCAATACTTAAATAACGATCGGTTCTACTTACGGACAGTAATTAATTATACGAGCCGTAAGCTAAAAACAACTGACAGACGATTGATGACAGCTGATATGGAAAGTGAATTATGGAACGGTATTAACGACTCGTAGTCGGTTGGAGAAAAATGGATAGTAATATTGACACGTTGATCGTAAATATTTGAATCGGGTATAAGAGATTATGCAGAAGATTGCTTTTTGTGAGTCAATATATGCAATAAGTACTGAAAATAGTTAATTATATTTTCATGTGACAATTTCAGACCTAATTTCATTTCGTCATCAACGGCTTAAAGTATGTGCTGAAGTACAAATTAATACTAGAAGTAGAATCACTTTGCATTGTATTCAATGACTATTCAAAAGTGTTATATGTAACCTACTTGAATAAAGAAATATTTGAGTTTGAGTTTGAGAAATGACTCATCCATTTCCCTCTGTTTCTGCCTCCTGGACGCTCATTTCGTATCCCAAAGGAAGCCTTTTGTTCGCATATTCAAATGCTGTAGTGCATCTAAATACTACTGCGTTTTTACCTCATTTACATGCAATTCTTGCATCCTTGTTACACATTCCAAAAAAAATAGAGCAGAAATATTGTTCGGTCAAAATTGTATTAAAATATTGAGACCTCTTTAACATAGTGTTTTGGAGCTGTTTGATCCCCACAAATCCCTACAAATATTATAAATGCGAAAGTAACTCTGTCTGTCTGTTACACTTTCCCGCTTAAACCTCTCAACCGATTTGATGAAATTTGCTATAGGTATACGTTGAACCTCTAGAGCGGACATAGGCTACTTTATGTTTTGAAAACATGCAGTCCAAGCGAACGAAGTCGCGGGCACAGATAGTATGTAATATTGTGTATAACTCTAAGGCTCTCGTAACAAATTGTGCTTCTAAAGACTTTGATTGAATAACTGACGAATGATTTTTTTTAACGTAACTATTTCGGGAACTGACTTTTTTAAATTAAAAAAAAACGTTATTGGCTTAAATTATTTCGTTACTTATTCGTTTTTTTTGTTTCAGATGCAAAAATGCTGACCCTACGTTTGAAAATTCGAAAGAGACTCCGGTGAAAAACACCTTACAAGATTTCCGATCATAAACATGTGAAAGCAAAGTGTCTTAAACCACGAAACTTTCCGTACTTCAAACAAAAATACTCTCGTATACTCTTAATAATATCTTACTGAAGAAATAAGTGCCAACAATAGTGCAAAATTAGAAAAAAAAACTAAAACAACAAAAAAAAATCAACGAACTCTCTTCCAACGACAAACAAAACAGTGCCACGTCAACAAATACTGCCAACTAACAAAAGTGACTAAAAACAAAAAGAACAAACAAATAACTTTTTAAAAATCGGACACAGTGCTGTGAACTATTTCGAAATTAGAACTCGCGCCATAGAACTATAGTGTTTTTTTTTTAATTGAACATTGGCGCCAATTGTGAAGTGTCAAGGCTGTCAAAGTGTTTTTTTTAACAGATTAAAAATAGGTGATGCAAAGACATGGATCTCCACGCACCGCCTCTGGTAGTCCATGGGTATGAACCGCACGCCCCTTTATTGGAAGTTGAGGGTTTGGACCCCCATAGTCCACAGCAGAAGGTTTTGATCCATGCCCCGACGTTGCAGAGCCAGGATCTGATAAGTAGTGACCATAGGAATGGAGGTGAGTTTGGCTTTTTTAGTCCTAAGGACATTCTTTTGATTATTTGGTTAAAAGGTTCCTTTCTCCGGAAAAGTTTGGTTTTCATTTACCTACCAAATTTTAAACAAATATTTTTAGCTGCCATATTTGGGAGAACAGCTTCAATTAATTGTTTTGAGTTTCTAACTAAGTAGTTTGGTATAATTTGACCCATGAATTTTTTTTTCTATGCTTAAGCGAGTTGATAAGTACTTTTTTTTTGTTTAGGATTTTGTAAATGTTGTTTAAGGCTCTGGCCTTTTAATAATTGTAAAATACGTAGTAGGTACCTTAAGTTGACAACTAAAACAATTGCCGTCCATTACTCCGTTTCTGTGCTAAGTAGCTAAAGCACTTCTGTTACTGAAACTAGAAACAACGATGATACCACAACACCCAGACCGGAGACAATATAGAAAAGGTCGTTTTCAATATTATTGATTTAATTAATATTGACGTCCTCGGTGGCGCAGTGGCTAAGGTAATTGGGCAAAGTGCTAAAAGTCCCGGGTAAAATTCCCGGTCAGGTCAAGTTGGAAAAAAACTTTTCTAAATTGACTTAGGTCTGGGTGTGCTGGGATGACGCCCCCAGTTAGTATCCATCGTCAGGTGCTCATAGTACAAAGGAAAACCTCAGTTTGAGACCAGGTAATTGGCGGGGTTTTATACAAAAAAATAATAATAATCGAACCCGGACCTCAGAGATGGCGACTTTGGCGCCGCTCGCCTCTCAGCCTAGGAGGTTGTTAACCAGTTGATTAGCATATTGTTTAGTATGTAAAAACACAGTATGATTGTAGAGAGCAGATGTGTCTGATCTGATGTAGAGTACGACTTTTCAGATGAGCAGTACCACGCCCACAGCAGCAACCAGGGAGGAGACGGTGAGTACATACAGTATCTTTTTTTTTTATATTACACTTCAAGATTGACCTCATCCCACCTGATGTTAAGTGGTAATGAGGTCCTAGCTTAAGGGTGACCAGTACAGCATCATAATAAATATGTTACTAGACTTGTCGCCCTTACCTTGAAGGCTTGGCCCCTGCTACTAATGTAGCACCCCCCAGGAGCTCATTACTTACTTTTTAGTACTGTTTCTTAACCCTTATCCAGGCCTGGAGTATAGAACTTTTCCGTGGTTTTCGCTGGCAAGTTGAAAGGTCATAAGGATCAATTTGAGGTGGTAAATATTTTTCCATTGCCTGATTAAAGTTTAACTTATACACCACGGAGTAATAAATTGTACGAGGCCTAAACTTAAAACTATTGACGGACGAAGGATGACACCTGTATAAAACGGTATTATATAACGACTCGTAGTCGGTTGTAGAAAAACGGATAGTAATTTTTAACACATTACGAATCGTAAAATATTAGAACCGGGTTGGTTGAAATTAAGTAAAAAAATGTAAAGGTTATCATAAAAGATACTTTCTTGCCGAATTAATGCGAACGTACGCAACCAACAGCAATTTGTCCTAGTTCGAAATCGAACCCACAGCCCTCAGTTAAACAGCCAGCACCAACAATTGTTCCAAAGCCAGCCAATATTCAAACTTACTTTCCTAGTGAGAAGGTCAGTGACTAAGAATATTACTATGTAATATATCTCAAAGTGAAATGTTCACAGCTCTCCCGACTTTGAAAAAAAGAGGTGTTTTTTCTTTGACTCACTCATGATCGACGAATCTTATTTTGTGTACTCGACTGGTATAAATATCAGTTAGGGTGGGGTCCTAGTGTAAGCGTTTTGGAGTTTGAGTGAATGTCTCGACGATTTCGGGAAAGTTATTCAATTAATGTGAAACGTGTTATTTTATTTTTTATTTTATAAAAAAAGGTCCACCAACAGCTTACACACTAATACGTGTTTCATAATAATATGGTGTTAAGATTAACTATCAAAATTAATTAAAAATGAACTACATCACATACATTGCTATGATTTTCTGATATATAGGTAAAACACTTATGCTACCGAAATAAAAGACAATGAAGCTACTACAACACCCAGACCCGAAACAAATCTAGAAATAATAACTTTCCATATCCATAAGAATAGGAATGAGAGAGAGAGGTCTTTTAATGCATATACATTTCAACAGTTATAATTATGTAATGTCTATATAAAACAAATAAAGCTACGACCAGTTTGGAACCTGTAGCTATAGAGAAGATACCAACAAGAAACTCTGCTATTTTCATTACAAACAAAATCTGAACTCACAAGTAATTATGTACTCATTTAAACTTTTATATTACTTGTAAGACATACAGGCTTGTTTGTTAATTTTTAAACTGTAAATCCAATATGATTGATAAAATTATGTATTAAGCAGGTACCACGAGTTTGATCTATAACACATGCGCTTAAGCTACTTTTAAGCTTATCAGGTCATTGTATTTGACGACCTCGGTGGCGTAGTGGCTAAGGTAGGCGACCAAAGCGTGAAAGGTCCCGGGTTCGATTCCCGGTCGGGTCAATTTGGAAAACGAACTTTTCTACATTGACTTGGGTCTGGGTGTGCTGGGATGACGCCCCCAGTTAGTATACGTCGTCTGGTACTCATAGTACAAGGGAAAACCTTAGTTTGAGACCAGATGATTGGTGTGATTGTGTGGCGCATTCGTCTGGCGCATTTAATTGTATGTGGTCAGGTCCGTGAATATAGTTTTTTTTTTATAGTAGCACAGTATATTGGCTCCTTCCAGCCTGATGGTAAGCAAGAGAGGAACCCAATCGCGAGCTCATTTTCTTTGGGAGTCTTATTATTAACATATACTGGGCATGGTTCAAATCCACAACCGTTGGTTTTTCGCTGTACATTGGCTGTGGTTGTAGCAAGTATTTTTTAAAAGGCATTGACCAGTTTTTTAACGACGGTCAACCCCACGACCTTTGGTGCAGCATAGAGGAGCTTTAACATTGTTCCCTCGGACAAACAAAGACAGATATTATATACTTTATCGCACAAATCTTTACAGAAATCGGTTTTATAGACAAATTAAAGTACAATTTAGACAATCTTATCCCTAGGAAGCGATCTCTTCTGAACAACTTTTTGGTAGAGGAAATAGTAGATAACGAAAAATGGGCATGGACCTGGAAAAAGTACAAATCAAAAATTTTCCCGCCGTCTCTGAAGCTCCACAACACATCACAGATCAGAAGCGGCGTCGTCCCAACTAATTTCACACCGATTTAGGCAAGTGTACTCGCACAAAAAACGGCCCATTCACTCGCGCCAGCCGGCTCGCCTGACCCACAGTGAAACTATCTCAATGAATCTTTATTCCGGCTACTGGTCGTTACGTTTCGAAGAATGCTTTCGTCTCTACAACGGATTTGAAATGTCAAAATTGCGTCCGTACCAGTTTTTGGCGCGTACCAGTTTTTTAAGTTCGTACCAAGTCCTAAGTTTGTGAAAAAATATAGAGAAACCAAAAATACCCAAGTATTTAAGAAGGGTATTTAAAGGCAAAGCCAAGTTTGGCAAAAAAAAAAAAATATTCTTGAACGCTTAAATTCGTCAAATGTTAATATTAAGAATGTTTACTACATTCTTAATATTAACACAATTATCTTCTTTGCTTTACAAAGTTGGGTATAAAATAATAAAAAAAGAATGCCATTTATGACGTCAAAAAAGTCTAATGCACTTGAATCTAACTTTTATGGATTTAATAAAAAAACACTACGTTGACGACATGACATCGTACAATTTTTGCCTATTGAGTTCTCTTAAGTTATTTTACCAAACCATACAGTTTAAACAATAGATCGTATATAGCTGAAAATATAAAGTAAATTGCATTACATTTTATTTAACCAGCTGTATTTTGCACTGACACAATTTTGTATCCGCAAAGAAATAGAAATGAAGTTGTCTATAGAAACTCGAAATTTACTTTACAAAATAACAATATTTCACATATGCATAAATACAAACGTTTGGCTGATATATTTTGTTGTACTTATTCCTTCTCACTTTGTTAAGGAGTTGAAAATATTAAGATATATGTTCGCTAATATTTAGCGTAAATCACTTTATTGATTTGGAACATATAAGATACTAGATTCACAATCACGATACTTTTATTCCGAAATAATACCGCAAACATATTTCTAGCAATAGCTAGTTTAAAAGAAACTGACTTTTGTGGTACTGGTACGTTGGTACGCTTTGTTAACTAAAATTGTCTCATCACTATTCTGTATTTGATAATTTAGAAAAATTATGATGAGAAATCAGACTCACTCTTCTAAAATTACCTAGTATCTTCGTGTAAATTTGTGTGAAATTAATCGCTTTGAATATAAATGTCAATTTGACCAATTGTAATGAGCTGCATTTACTAATTTAAATATTTTACAGACGCAGAAAATATTTCTTCCTATCTTGCAGATTGGGGCACTCGTATCCATGAAATTACGTCAATACATAGTATAAAACTAAGTCGCTTTTTCTGTCCCTTTACTTACGGAATAGCGAACATATGACGGGCATAGCGATTTATCGCTCGAACTGGAGCAGCCCGACTGGTGAAATACCTCCACCTTACAGAAGACCGCAGCCAAATAACAATCATTTCTGTGTTGTTGTGTTCCTGCGTGTGAGTAAGGTTTCCAGAACTCTAGGGGTGCTCCATTAGTAGCAGGGGTCAAGCCTTCAAGGTAAGGGCGACAAGTCCAGTAACAGCTTTGTTATGCTGTTCTTGTAGCCTTTAAGTCTCATTACCATTTAACATCAGGTGGGAGGAGGTCAATCTTGAAGTGCAATATAAAAAAAAGATTTTTGCTCTTGAGAGGGCAATCAAGGTACTAGGAATGCATAGGTTATAAGAAGGTGTTACTTCGGTCTAGTAGAGTACAATGAATGAGTTCAATGGAGGGACGTAAAAGATAAAAAAAGGCAACGGATTCTCAAGGAAGTGGCCTGCGGTTGGCCTGGTGTCCATTACTGGCATCGAAGGGTCCGTAGTTGGGGTGTAGAAACATATATTTAGAGTAGGTGAGAATAATATTAACTAAACTATCTATCTGCATGACCCAATGGTTGACTGGTATGCAGTAAAGTTTTAAATTGTAAGGAACGTATGTTCTTTACTAAAAGTGGAAGTACTTCCGCCGAGCTAGGTGTTATCTGCTCGGGGCCCAAGGCCCAACTACCAATCTTGGTTTGTTGTATATATGTAGAGTTAGTGGCGACGGAAACTCTGACATCGCGATGTAGGATCGATGTATTGATTGGCTAATCGTGCATCGGTACGTATGGAGTGTTCTTTAGTACGCCAATTCTGCTGACGCTGTTTTTGTGTCAACTTATAGGTAATGTCGGCAAAATTATAAATATAATAAATAATACATATTATATCGCTTTGGTTTTAAAAGTGAGGTAGGTAGGTTCTTCTAGGGTGATGGGATGGGACAATAGGTCTGAAGTCCTGAGTTCGATCACCAGTCGGGTCAATATGGAAAACGGACTTTCTATATTGTTTCAGGTCTGGGTGTTGTGGTACCGTCATTATTTCTGATTTCTGTAACACAAGTGCTTAAGCTGCTGACCACAGAATCAGAGAAATGTATGTGATGTTGTCCAATTTTTATATTTATTTATTATTATTTATTTAATGAAGTTAATTACTACGTTTTTTAATCACAAGCTTGAAAAGCACTATTCCGACAAGGTTGCATCAAAAAGTCCTCAAAATCGTTGAGATTACAAGTGAAAGTGGCAGAACAACATAAAAAAAACTGTCCGTCTGTCCGTTCACACCCCGAACCAGTCCCGCGTGCGAGTCATCGCGTTGGTCACACCCCGGGAGTCGAACCGCGGAAGTAACGATTTGATTTTTTAGGACCACACTATGGCGTTGTGATTGAAAGCGTGTAACCATGTCTATTTTGATGACCTCCGTAGCGGGCTTGATTTTGAACTGAGGTCCCGGGTTCAATCCCCGGTCGGGTCAATATGGAAAACGAAGTTTTCTATATTGTCTCGGGTCTGGGTGTTGTGGTACCGTCGTTGTTTCTGAGTTCTGTAACACAAATGCTTTAGGTAAGTACTTACCACAGAATCAGAGCAATGTATGTGATGTTGTACAATGTTAATTTATTTATTATTTTTATCTATTTTGATGACCTCCGTAGCGAGCTAGATTTTGATCTGAGGTTCCGGGTTTGATTCCCGGTCGCGTATTGTCGAGGCTGGGTATTGTGGTACTGTTGTCTCTGATTTCTGTAACACGTGTGCTTTATCCGTACCCGTTTCTCGATATCTACTATTTCCTCTACCTAAAGTTTGTCTGGAAGAGATTGTTTTTTAGCAATAAGACCGCCTAAATTGTACTAAATTATGTCTGTAAAAACCAATTTCTGTAAATTTTACTGAGCAATAAAGTGTATCTATCTATCTATCTATATTTTGTTACTTACCATATAATAGAGCATGTAATGATATACAGTTTTTATATATAGAATCAGAGCAATGTATGTGATTTTGTCCAATCTTTATTAATATTAGTTACATTCCCTACAATATGGTTGAGTGAAGCGATGGCTGGCACATACGTCATGCTTGTGAACAGGTGCCACCTTTGGGGACTGGTCTGCTCCAGCTTACCTCTCGAAAGTAAAAACTTACTTGAGTACTTATTTGTTTCATCATTCATCAAAACCAAAACTATATGACTTGGTCCAAAGTGAGCTACACATAGCAATAAGTTAGATACTGATACTGTAAATGATCTGCTGAGTTTCTTACCGGTGTCTTCTCGGTAGATATAGGTTCCGAACCGGAAGTAGAATCACTTTGCATTATGTTCAATGACGATTCTTGAATAAAGAAATATTTGAGTTTGAGTTTGAGTATGACTAAAACTTCTTAGTATTAGGAAAAATGGCAGATTACGCCAAAACGCCATTCTGATTTTATTATATAAACAACGTGTTTACGTAAAAGATAAAATTTTACGAGTCGCCGGTAAAAAATGGTCATGCACGAACACTTTAAATAAGCCTGGTTCCGTACGCTTGCGATATTCCTACATATTTATAAATCCATACACTCGGTTGCGTGTCAGCCAATTCGAAGTCAAATATTTTGTTTATTTAAGTAGGTTACATGTAACACTTTTGAATCGTCATTGAATTGATTGCAATGCAAAGTGATTCTACTACCGGTTCGGAACCTATATCTACCGCGAAGACACCGGTAAGAAACTCAGTAGATTAGTTACAGTAGCACTATCTAACTTATTGCTGTGTGTAGCTCACTTTGGTCCAAACCATATAGTTTTGTTTTGATTGTAATGAGTCTACTGCCGATACGAAACCGGTGTTGTTGTGTTTTTGCGTGTGAGTAAGGTTTCCAGAGCTCCTGGGGGTGCTACATTAGTAGCAGGGGTCAAGCCTTTAAAGTAAAGGCGACATGTACAGCATAATAAAGCTGTTACTGGACTGTACTTGTCACCCTTAAGCTAGGACCTCATTACCACTTCACATCAGGTAGGATGAGGTCAATCTTGAAGTGCAATATAAAAAACACAATTTAGGCCGTCTTATAGCTTAATAGCAACCTCTTTGACACAATTTTTAGATGTTAATATTTAGTTTGTGGTGTAATCATCCCTAGACTACCTGAACAAGAGGGCGCATTTATTTTTTGTTCTCACCTAACATTTCAGTTGTAGAAAATTGTGTTTTTGTGTTCACCACTAGTATTTAACCTTTTCTTTTTGTAATTACGTAGTTAGTTTTTAAAAAATATGTAAAAAAAGCCTAAGGAGCTGCGTTCAACTTTGGGTCAGCACGGCAAAGGATTTTTGGGTGACGAACAGTAATATTATGTACCTGATGTTATTATACTAAGATTGAAATTTTTTATGCTAATGGTTTTAACATACGGTGGCTTGCTAAAATAATTGAAATTGCAAATTTTAACTTTAGTATAAAAATATAAAGTTTAATTACTGTTTGTCACTTAAAAATCCTATATTGTACCGTCTTAATATGAGTCTGTAACTTATATCAAATAGATGATGATTTTCCGGCACGTTTGAAAATTAGGAGAATTATTTATGACTAAACATTTTTTTCCAAGACTTAACGTGTAGCACACTGTAGTTTTTATATGTACAGTAATGTGGTCAATTTATTATCTTCAGTAGATATGTCAGTGCAGTTAATATTTCAGATTTTAGTTATGAATACTCAAATGAACATAATTAGGTCTGAAATTGTTTATAAATCTTAATAATTCTTGTATTTAAATGTCAATTAAAAATATTAAAAAATCTACAAGGTTCTTGCGACGCACTCACTGAACCCTAACAACTCGTTTGCGGGAAAGAGACAACTATACTTGGCCCGTTCCGCTCCATTAGAACCGCCTTTGTTCAAATTTTGACAGTTGCCCCGCCAATCAGATTATGCTGACACCAAATTAAATGAACGCTAATGAATACCCTTAGTACTGTATCGATAGAGTCCATTTTGTCATGAATAAGGCTTTAATTTAAGTTGGTAAATAACGAGTTGAAATAATTCAAAATTAAAACGTTCGAAATATTTTGTTAAAAGAGAGTGAACCTTAACGTGGTCCTATAAAGATCAAACTTCTGTTTCGGTTTTGTTAATTTGCTTTTTGAAGTGAACAGCATTTACCGTCTCCAAGAATATGGCTGTCTCTTCTTGTTTATTACAATGGAATACGGTTTAGATTGGCTGTTAAATTTTGATGAAGATATTAAAATATATGTTGGTTTTTGAAATTTAAAAAGAAGGAATGGAATACCTAGACGATACTAACGGCAGATAGACAACCGAAAATTGTAAGAAACTTATTTTTTCTTTTATCATGCAGAAATAAAAAAGATAAATATAATTTATTTTTTCGAACTAAGGATAATTTATTTGTGAGACACTAAAATACATTGTCGTCACTTTTTCGTACTGTTTTTATTGTATTATAAATATATATATTGGACAACATCACATACATTGCTCTGATTCTGTGGTAAGTAGCTTAAGCACCTGTGTTACGGAAATCAGAAACAACGACGGTACCACAACACCCAAACCCAAGAGAATATGGAAAAGTTTATTTCCCATATTGACCCGACCGGGGATCGAACCCGGAACCTCAGAGATGGCGCTCGCCAAAGTCGGCCCGCTCGCCTCTCGGCTACGGAGGTCGTCATGATTATCATTGATTGATTGAGTTCGCGTGGACTATAGAATTGTTTCTCTTATTTATTCTTAATTTATGAGTAATTTGTGAAATAAAAGTTATTTAACCCCTATTAAGTACATCTACCGGTTAATAAAAGTTCCGTCAAAATCGGTCCAGCCATTTCAGCGATTAGCCGGACCAAACAGACAAATAGGCAGACAAAAATTGTAAAAAAAATATTTTAGTATACACCTTAAAAATATTCATATACATATTGTTGCTCAAAAGTATTTTTCACTACTGCCGAACCGATATACAAACTCTCTGTCTGATCCAAAAGTTGGCTGGTAGAGAATGCCCCTAGCATTAATTCCACCTGTTGTAATTTTTCGTCCAGTAAAGTTTTTAAATAAATAAATAAATGCATGTGGTAAAAAGGGGTTAATCCAATATTACGAACAGACACTCCCATTTTATTTATATGTATAGATAGATATATGACATTATAACTAGTCGATGATCCTAATTAATGAATCCAGCCACATTAGACAGTAATGTGTGCATTATTGATAAATAGCCGCTAATGTGGTTTCTGATGTAACGACGTTACCGACAAAGGCTGGGCCAAATGAACCGTGAGTACAGCCGCGTGCACTAATATGTATATAGATACATACAAAATTGAACCTTATTGTAACTGCATAAGAGCTAAGCGTTAACATTTTATTGTTAGCGACTGTACATTGGTTACGTATATTGTTGCTGAGTTGGGTGACTACTGTATGTGTGAACTTTTGTATAAGCAGCTTTTTAGCAGGACTTATTTCATTTTGATCGATTTTATTATTTTTATAGTACTAAACGCCGTACTTGCGAACTTTAAAAATTTCATCGCCTAAGATAACTTGCGGTTAGCTCAGTTGGTAATAGCAGCACGCGCGATACGTGAAGGTCGTGGGTTCGATTCCCGCAACGCAAGGGTAGATAATTTTTTTCTGTTTCTAATATTTATTCCATTTTGCTTCAGAAGGTATGGCAAATCTGAAAGCTTGTAATTTTTTTATATATTTACACTTAAATATGACCTGATGTTAAGTGGTAATGAGGTCCTAGCTTAAGGGTGACAAGTACAGCATAATAAATCTGTTACTGGACTTGTCGCCCTTACCTTGAAGGCTTGACCCCTGCTACTAATGTAGCACCCCCCAGGAGCTCTGGAAACCTTACTCACACGCAGGAACACAACAACACAGAAGTGATTGTTATTTGGCTGCGATCTTCTGTAAGGTGGAGGTGTTTCACCAGTCGGGCTGCTGTAGGCATCTCTTAAAATTCAGAGTAAGAAACATCCATACGGTCAATCATTCGCGTAATACAATGTAAGTAGATGAGATTGAAATATACGAGTAATAACCGTTGCCCGCGACTTTGCTCATAATTACATCGAAATAAAAACCATCCTATATTAATTTAATATTCTACCAAATGGGAAGAGTAAGTAACATTGTGAAATTTAGGCTGTCTTATCACTAGAAAGCGATTACTTTCAGTATATCAGTGCAGTTAATATTTCAGATTTGAGTTATTAATGAAAAAAGAAACATAAATAGGTTTTTAATTGATAAAAATGTCATCCAAAATCATTCAAAAATGTTTGCGTGAGAGAGTAAGAAACACACGTATACGGACATCCGGACATCCATTAATTCTTATAAACTTTCATGATACCTTTAAGAGAGGTAGGGCATAGCAATTTATCGCTCGAACTGGAGCAGCCCGACTGGTGAAATACCTCCACCTTACAGAAGACCGCAGCCAAATAACAATCACTTCTGTGTTGTTGTGTTCCTGCGTGTGAGTAAGGTTTCCAGAGCTCCTGGGGGGTGCTACATTAGTAGCAGGGGTCAAGCCTTCAAGGTAAGGGCGACAAGTCCAGTAACAGCTTTATTATGCTGTACTTGTCACCCTTAAGCTAGGACCTCATTACCATTTAACATCAGGTGGGATGTGGTCAATATAAAAAAAAACCTAAAAGCAGGACCCGACCGAAGTTGGCAACCGGGACCTCATTAAAAAAAAAAGAACATCTATTTATTTCGAAGTTTTTATACTCAAGTTCTAAGTTTACCCAGTCTCCCCTCACCTTCAGATTATTGTAAGCAATTTGTCAAACACATAATGCAATGCCCATTAGAGATCATAGTAAACGCTAATAGGTACATAATGCTGATTCATTTAATATAACATAGTACATATAGTATATAGGCTTTATTGGAATTAAGACTAAGCAGCGGCCGCGGCTTTTCTTGAAGCAACTCAAACTCAAATATTTCTTTATTCAAGTAGGTTACATGTAACACTTTTGAATCGTCATTGAAAACAATGCAAAGTGATTCTACTTCCGGTTCGGAACCTATATCTACCGAGAAGACACCGGTAAGAAACTCAGCAGATCATTTACAGTATCAGTATCTAACTTATAGCTATGTGTAGAACACTTTGGACCAAGTCATATAGTTTTGGTTTTGATTCAACGTTTAACAGAACAATGGTTAGGGCTTACTAAACAAAAGACCGTGGGTTTGATTGATTGACGTGCGTTTATACTGTGTCTGGGTGTTTTAACTGTATTTTTTTGTAACTATTTCACAAAGTGATAATAATTTTTAATTTTGACCGTTTTTTACACTTTTGCTACGATTTTTAGCTCCTGTTAAGCGCTACGTATGTTTTATGTAGCTTAAAACCTTCCTTGATTAATGTAACTATCCAACACAAAAATTGTTTTTCAATTCGAACCAGTTTCTAAGATTACCGCGGTCAAATAAAATCTTTAGCTTTATAATATTTTTTTTATAACTCTTCCAACTCCGAAGTCATATCCGAACGCTGCCCCGTGACGTTGCATCCATAATATCAATCAAATCAATATTTTAATAAAGACGCAATTAAATGAATAAAATAATGAATTTTCTCGGATACGGAGGGCATCATAAAAAGCCTCTACATTCTTTTAAAAGATGTAGGTACGACAAACTCAAAACACTTTTTAAAAAACGAAAAAAACTCGTTAATAAAACGCAATCAGTCTCCTTAAAGCCAATATAAAGTAAACAAAAAGTGTCGCATAAAAGATTCCACTCGAATATTGCATGTTGATTGTCATTCCCAATTCGGAGAGATAATCATTTTATCGCAGAGCGAGATAGCAGATTGTGGGAATAGGGGGGAGCGGGATGGATGCAACGTCACGGGATTGTGTTCGGATATTAAATCGGAGTTGAGAGAAATAATAAGTATTTTTTTTAGTCCTGGTGTTGCAGTAGTATTTAAAAAAAGGGTATGATAACTGTTTTATAACAAACTTTTGCTTATTTGACGGTATCAGTTTTACATGATACTGTATATTTTTTCTTTATTTGATATAAAATTGAAATAGGTACACAGATATTGTGTCTGTCAGGCTTACACTTTGACAAGTATTTTAGTCTAAGACATTTTTTTGTTAACTCAAGATAATAATTGGCAATTTTTGTAAAGATTTTCAACAACAAAAAATATATATTTGATTTTTGTTGCATAAAATTAGTTCTACAGTGATATAGTTTTTAAAAATTAAAACAAATGGCTTTCAGTACATACGGCTTAATGTATTAAATAAGATTTATTTTTAAATACCTATTTGATAAGATATGTTTAAAAAATCTCTACATTATTCTCAAAAATTCATTATATTCACAACAAATAAACATCAATATATATTTTTTGTTACATTTTGAACGGGACGTCGTGGAAGCAGGCTAGGTGAAAAATACTCTAAAATGTGCATCATAAGATTCAAAATCTGAAAAACGAAAAAAGTTATGTCAGAAATGTAGCAAATGGAACATGATGTAATTTTCCTTCCTATTTTTTGTAAAAAGGCATATCAAATTTGTAACAAAATTTGAGTGATGTTCACGCAATGCATCAAATTAGTCTCAGTAATCAGCACATCTTTATTTTTATTAGAAAATTTACACAAGCTCGTGAAGACGATTTAATGCGCAATGAAGTTTTGAAACCTCAAACCTATCGTGTAACCATAAAAATCATATTCACAACGCAACAGTGTTGTTTTGAAACTAATTTTGAAATAGACATGTTAAATTAAATGTACAAATGAAAGTACGACAGACTTTGGATCTTGTAGCGCCCTTATGTCATCGACATAAGAACCAATATTAAACTGCATGTGTTTACCGTGGTTGTATTGGGGTCGGTTGGTCGGTACAACTTCGTAGTTCGTACGTAACTTGGTCAAATTATGCTCTCGTCTATGTATGATCCACGCCCATATTTTCATAATCGTTGAGTAAGATTAATGAATGGTTGTTTTAAATGAGATTGAGATGTACCATATTTTATAAATTTAAGTTTTATAAATTCTGTAAATTAAAATTTGAACATATATCGCTTTTATTATCTAAAATTGCGCCTATACCTAGGTACGTGTTGTTTTTCAGCTTTATTCTCCTTAATCTATCGTACCAACTACGAAAGGATAAAAATATGAATGGATGAAGAAAAATAGATTTACACATAAAGTCAGTATGTTTAATATGCATCGTGCAATAAAAAAAAAATTAAAAAAAAAACGTTTGAATGACAGTTATCTTGAGGTAACATCATTTAGACGTCACGTTCAATTCAGTTTCATTTTTTTATTAAATTGCGAAGAAGATTGCTCTCCAAAAATGTTTCACCTAAATTCGCAAAATAAATAGATAAATAAATTCGCGGCATCAGGGTGGCGAATCCGAACGCACCCTCAGTTGCGCGCCACGTGCCGCGTAGAGAGTATTTTGGCGGCGCGCCGCGCGGTCCGCCCGACCGAGACGCGTTCCATTTTCAAAATTTCGAATTTTGTAAATTCAAGCGTTCTATTTTTGAATCGGTTTTGAATATTCGTATGGGATTGTGATTCGATTAGTGAAGTGGTGGTGTCGATGATGTGTAATTATTTTTTTTGGTTACGCCCTATTAAAACAAATAAAAAATAGAACAAACTAAACGAATATAGGTACCTATCTAACAAATCGTGTAAAAAAAATCCATTCTACAATCATGAATAAAGTTCCTAAATTATTTTGTTCTATATTTCAGTAATTCCGGTTAGGTCGAATATAATAAAACGACAAAACAAATTTTTTATTGCGTTCCTGAATAAATAAAATTAAAGTGTTTGCCTGTCTTACTCAAGAATAACCTTAAACTTAAAAATAAGAAATAGTTAAAAAGATTATTAAACTTAATTTTAATAACATTACTCCAATCACTGACTTAATATTTTACTAGAAGAAAAACGCTGCAATCCAGTTAAATAAACTAAATCTTCTTACTTTTATGTCCTACACAGCTAAAAACTTAAAAAACTTTACAGTGTCTTTGTACCTAATATATTTATATTAACGAAACCTTCATGTAGCCGTGTAAAATAATATTGCATGTAATTCTAATACCCAGTCGTCTAAATCAGAGCCCGCAGATCATATGACGGCAAGAAACTCGCGCCGTGTGAATTTACATACTCTGTTATTATCATAACATAATAAATAAAATATATACTCTAAGAAACATAAACTAACCCTGACTGGCAATCCTGGGCAAATAGGTACAGTACCTGTATTCAAAAAAAACTTGAAAATATTGAATGTAGAAGATTATTTACGGGGCGTCATCTTTTAACATATCGACAATTAACAATCTTCACACATAGAATATAAATTAAATAAGACAGAGTCAGATGTTTGTTATATTCTTGAAATAATATATAGCGTCGAAAGACTTAAGAAACCAGACCCAATATTATTTTTAAAATCATAAAGCACTTTTGGGTAAAAATTGGCAAGCAAGCCTTTCTGTCTTAACTACCGTGAAAAGATCCAGGAAACCAGACCCAATAGAAAATTAATTGTGTTTGACTTTTAAAAGGATATTGGATCAATGAAAAATAAACAAATATCCCAAGCATAACAGTTAAACTAAGATTTTATTGATATTTACTGTAGAAGACCGTACCCACATATTCTACAGCGTTTCCCATTGCTTGTCATAGGTGTCAAAGCGGCGGCAGATGAAAGGCCCCACCGCCAATGAAGTTGCGTAATTAAAAATAACGAAACGACAATCCCACGAGCCGGTGTCCACTTCTTGTGTGTCTGAAAACCGATCCTCTTGTCACAATCCATCGATTCTGAGCGAACCAACCGTGAAATATACCTCAAAATCGAGAATAAGCCATCTGTACCCAACCATCCAGCGGTCGATTAAGACGTATCTCAATTACTTTTTCCTAGGAATTTATTTGTGCAGTGGTTTTCGTGTTTTTAAGAAAAATTCAAGTGATGATTGTCTAAAGTGAAGTGCTACCTCTCTGAGCTCTCTGTGCTAGTTTTAAATTACGGTTCAATCATTAAAGTGCGATATCATGCTTAGAAACAGTGTTTACATCATTAGTTTGTGGTAAACGTGTTTTGAATCTCACTCGAAATATACTACTTACTTACACGACTTTCTTGTTCACATAATCATTAACATTAAACACCGATTTGGTGCTGAGGTACCTACCTATGTATCCGCCGCTTAAACCAGAGTAATATAAAATGAAAGTTATCTTTATCAAGCCCTTTTTGTTGTCAAATTAATCGCTCTATATGTTTACTGACCAAACAAATTGACTCAACGGTTCCCGTTAAAGAATCATAGACCGTGACGTTTATCTTTTCTTTATGAGTAGGTAACCAATAGCAGGCACAACTAAAACTTCATAATTTACTTCCTCATTATAATCACTAAAGCATTAAAAGTGTCCATTCTCGTGAGAAAAAGGGACTTATGGACCCACCTGCCTCTATCGGACCGGAAAAGCGGTGACCAAACACCGGAAAATCGTCCAAAAACCGGCGAAATTGCTCCAAACGAATCGGCTTTACCAAACTACCAATCGTTACCTCCCCGATTTTATGCTACTTTCACGGTTTGGAGAAGTTTTTTCGTGGAAATCATTAGTGCATTGAAATTAACCACCAAGTCGTTGTCTTACGGCAAATAGACACTTATTTGTGGTTTTTTAAGCTTTTCCGGAGGAGTCGCGTTTATTTTTTTTGTATATCTGCGAAGGCGGAGCGAAGGCAGAACGATCTCCAATCATTCGTCACAAGCCCATTTTATTTGGAATTGTTCAGTCGTAAGCTAATTTCTAAAGCCCTCGTTAACCGTACCTACCGTGCCAAAACATCTAACTGCTACTTTAAATAGTTTATTGGAATCTGTAAATAAACTTCCAATTAATTAGGAAAATTTAAAACATTTCACAGAATTATTAAAACAGTGAATTTTTAACAAAAATAGTGTAAGTGCAAAAACAACAATACAAATTCGAAATCATGAATGTGTCGATAATCAATGAACTGTATCGGTGACAACACTAATTCCGAATTCAAATTGCGAACTCAAAATGGCGATTTGAGAGGTATTTTACAGTGTCAACTTTAAGGAAGTGCGATTAAATCGTTTTTTGATACATTTTGAAAGAGTGAAGTGTTTTGGCAAACTGGAGGGGCAGAGTAAGGCCACCTTCGCGGCCCTTTTCGGGTTGCGGGCCGGCGGCGGCGTGGACCTCTCCGCCGCCTACAGATACAACCAGAATATGATGGAATATTACACATGTAAGTTTCAAAATACTTTTCCAAACGTACAATGACCGCGTGGTGGAATATGTCCGGTTACGTCTTACCTATAGTTGAGATGAGAGATCAAAATTGATCGCAGTAGCTAGAAGCTCTACCAACACGGCCTTTATTAGGCATTTTATTAGGCAATAAATAAGGCCCTGTTGGTACTGTTCTGATACTTAATATGCCTACTAAGCCTTAAACATGTCCTGAGGTAGGACTAAGTACGTAGGTAGGTAGGTAGGTACGTAGGTATTATAAGTAGATAAAAGGTATTTAGTTACTAAAATTTACTAATGAAGAGTAGGTTCATTATTATTAAAGTTATACAAAAAGGCAGTCTAAATTCGTCTAACATTATGACTGGATTTATTCGAGTCGCGATACTAAACTCTAAGTGGTGTTATTTTTAGGGAAATATAAAAATGTGTTATGTACCTATGTATTTCATTTTTTAAATTACGTTACCACGAAGATACTGTTAAAAGAAATAGCTATTTGCCTGTCTTTTAAACAAACAAGCTTTGCATACCTCTGTCATAGAGTGTACACGTATACCTATTAGGTATCAAGGCACTGGTAAAATCTAGATATTTTTTAATCAAGATTAATCTTTTTTATTTAACTGACATTAGTTAAATTAGGTAAAATAAAATATATTCATACTCATCGAATTTCCAATTTTCAGATAAGAAATTAATGTCAAATAAAGTAAGATACCTTAAATGTTATTTTAAATGTGATTAAACCTTAGATTATTTCAAACAGCTATCAGATTATTAAAAAAATTAATGGACCAAAACATGTTTTACAAAACCAGAATGAAAAGCAAATTCCCTCTGAGGACGTCAGCATCTTTATAAAAACCTTAGCTGCAGTTTTCTTGAATATAATTTTCATGTCAATCATTAGTAGGTACAAACAATAAATCATTTATATTACTTTATTTGCTGAAGTTGAATAAATATTAATGTTAGACGATATTCGCTTAGACAATTAGAATTTTTGCTCATAAACCTTTGACAGATTATGACATTTTTCTAAGTCTAACTGTTGTTAACTAAGTCTTAAGGAATTGCCACCAAATTCCTTGTTAGGATTTGGACACGCCCCGTTTTAAGAAAAAAAAAACAGAAAACGAAAAGACGTCTCATTTAAGTAAAAATATAATTCAGACTAAAGCAAAAAGTAATATTACTATCTTAATTTGTTCAACGATCATAATTATCTTAATTATAAATATTACCGCTGTATCTAAAATTATAGAGCCCAATTTAAACCTAGCGACAAAAAAGTCGCGACGCCTTTATGTAAATCCATACATAACCGGATTATGATAACGACAAACATAAAAACTCAAATAATCGTGCCTCTATAAAATACCTCGTAACATCTACCGCACATCTGCGAAGACATCATAAAACACCCGAAAAATTCCCTCCGAAAACTAAATCGTTACGGCTCAGCCAATCGGCGAGGTGGTTTCGCGCGGGAGGGCGACCGCGCCGCTCTGATTGGCCGGGCGACGTTGGGCGTTCCGTTCTACGCTTGTGTGGTGTTCAAATTTGTGGGCATGCGGCGGTTAATTGGGCTGTATGGGATGTGTGTCGTTGTCTCGTCGGGGCTATGGTGTCGCGACAAATTTGAGATGCAGCGAGATGGCAATCTGATATGGGTTGTAACAATATTGGGGCTATTGAGACACCTATTATAATAAACGTCCGGATGAATTACCTACTGTTCTAATTTGTATTCGAATTAAGTTAGGTATAGTAATTTGCAAAGGAATAAGGAGTCTCAGAGTTGTCGATTTCGAAGTTTTTGATGTAGACTATATGACTATATATCAGGGGTGGCCAACAGGTCGATCGCGATCGACCGGTCGATCGCGACTGTTAGACCAGTCGATCGTGGCAAGGCAAAAAATATAAATACGTAAACCAGACTGTCCCACTTAATCACCTACTGCTGGACGCATCTTGTATAATTTTTCAACCGTCACGGTATTTATCCTCTATTTTACGCAGCATAGTCTTTTGTTTTCGGCTCGCGATGACCAATAAGCGGGAAGCGTGTGGGACGTGGGGGAGGGACGGACAGCCAGTCTGTTGACAGTTGACGACAGAGACTACCGGGGTTACGACGTTTCAACGATTGTCGATGTAAATCACGATTACTTTCTATTAGGCACGCCTCATAATTGTTTACGTACATCATGTATGAGTGGTTAAAAAGAAGCTCTGAAGGAACATCAAATGAAGAAAGAAATGCTTCTGAAGGTTCATCCAATAAAGTAAGTTAATATTTTTAATATTGTTATTACTGCGAAACACTTCTCAATAATTTGTCTATACTACAGGAATCACGAAATTTACAATAAAAATAAGGAAGTACAAATAATAAACCCGATCGTTGCGAAACATTGAGTAATGTACCTACGTGCCGCGCTAATGTCATTGAACTCCCAAACGCTTTACAAAGTTTTCGCGCCCATAATACATCAAACTATGTATTAATTTATAGCCGTGTTTATTTACTGACTTTTTTTAAGCTGTTACCTACCTATTCAAATATTCGTGATGTTACTTTGATCAGTTGAAAAACATATTGAGCAGTTATTTCATTATTTTTTATTACAAATTTTTGCTCACTGCTGAACTAGTTATTTAACGTGCTATTTATAATTTTTAACATACCAAAACAACTATTTATTTACAACTGCCTCTTTTAGTCAGTGCCATATTATTTTAGGTAAGTACAGACACGTCCTGCTACCCTAATCTATCAAAATTACACAGTGAAATTTGAACCTTATTGTATCGTAATATGGTTGAAAATAGATCAAAGAAATTTGACAGATTGGGGCAGCTAGCTGGAAGTGGTGGCGTCTGTACTTGGTGTATCAAACTAATTAGCCACCTAGTAAATGGGTAAAAAACTAGAAAATATTGTCCGCTCGTTTACTTTGTGCCATCATTAGGAATATTATTATTCTCATTAAATTGGATTTCTACATTTGTTACTATACAAATTATGTTCCTAAAATTTTAATTTCATTTTTTACAGATTCTTGATGAATGTGCTCCAAAGAAATCAAAAGTTTACCATTTTCACCAAGAATGGGAATTGGACTACTTCTTTACTATGGTGAAAGAAAAATGTTGTTGCCTAATATGCAATACATCCCTGGCAATGCCCAAAAAAGGAAATTTAGAGCGACATTTTAATACAATGCATAGCAAATATCAGACTGACTTTCCACCTAACAGCGAAATAAGAAAGAGCAAATTGCAAGCACTGAAATCGCAATTAAAAGTCCAAGAAAACATGTTTTCTGGGCCTATTGAGCAAAGTAAGGCTGCAACTGAAGCTTCTTTCCAAGTAAGCTATAGAATTGCACAAAAGTGCAAACCTTTTTCCGATGGAGAATACATCAAAGAAATCTTCGAAGAAGTGTCAGATTCACTGTTCGTTAATTTCAAAAATAAAAACGAAATTAAAAAAGCTATTCATGGATTACAGTTGTCGCGAAATACTGTGATGCGCCGTATAGAAATAATAAGTAAAAACTTAAACGAACAACTACAAAAAGATATCGCCCTCTGCGTTGCTTTTTCGCTTCAATTTGACGAGTCAACAGATATTACTGATACTGCACAATTACTTGTTTTTATTCGGATGGTCTTCGATGATTTCTCGACTAAAGAAGAACTGCTAGGTATGATTTCCTTAAAAGGAAAAACTCGTGGCCTTGATATATTCACGGAATTCAAAGCATATATTTGCCAGATTAAGTTATGCTTGTATAAACTAGTATCAATGACAACTGATGGAGCTCCTGCAATGACAGGTATTCACAATGGTTTTATTGCTCTTTGTCACAAAGACGAAGATTTTCCAGACTTCATTAGCTACCACTGCATAATTCATCAACAAGTACTGGCTAGTAAGAGATTAAACACGAAACATGTGATGGATATTTCTTTTAAGATTGTAAATTCTATAAAGGGAAAATCCCTCCAAAGGCGGCTCTTTAAACAGCAATTAGGTGAGAAGGAACCAGAATTGGCAATGCACACTGACGTGAGGTGGTTGAGTCGAGGCAAGTTTTTGCAAAGATTTCGAGATCTATTGGACGAAATAATAAAATTTCTTGATGAAAGGGGTGATGATTATCAGCAATTGCGTGATTTAGACTGGCAATGTGATTTAGCTTTTTTGGCAGATTTTACTGGAAAACTGAGTACATTAAATTTGAGTCTACAAGGCAAGAATAAAACATTAACAGAAATGATAAGCTGTATTGCAGCGTTTCAATGTCAAACAGAGTCTATGATAGTTGACATAGAGAAGAAAAAATTTGAACAATTTGTTAACATCAAGGATCATATGGAAAAACATCCTACATACAATTTCATTTCTAAGAAATATACGTCAGAAATTAAGGCAGTGGTAGCAGACTTCGAAGTTCGCTTTGGTGATTTCAGAAAAATTGAGAACTTGGTTCAATTCATCAGTTATCCGTTCAATGATTCCATTGATCATAGTGATATCTATGAATTGGCTACAAAATTTGCAGATACATTTCAAATAGAGCACATGATGTTACAAAATGAAATTATTACTCTGCGCTGCGACATATTTCTTAAAGCAAGGTCATCGTCAGGTCATGATTTCTGGGCATTGGTTTCCAACGAAAAATATCCAAATTTGAAGAAGTGTGTTGAACAACTTCATTCGTGTTTTGGTTCAACATATTTATGTGAATCGGCATTTTCCTACTTAAAGCAAACAAAAAGTAAACACCGTTCTCGCTTGACAGACGCTCATACATTGGATTCTTTAAGGCTGGCAATCTCCAACTACAAACCTGATTATGCTAAACTAGTGGAAGATACTCAGACGCAATGCTCACACTAATATAATATGTAAATAAGTAGTTAGTATACATAATTTTCACACTTATGTTTTTTCTCTTAATAAAATAAAAAAATGCTTCATGATTGTGTACTCAACTATGCTGTTTCATTTAAGATTCTAGAAGTAGGTATGTAATTGGTCGATCGCGCAGGGTCTCGTTATTGAACAAGAGATTTTGGGTTCAATCATGTTGGCCACCCCTGCTATATATTGTCTCGGGTCTGGGTGTTGTGGTACCGTCGTTGTTTCTGATTTCTGAAACACAAGTGCTATAGCTACTTACCACCGAATCAGAGCAATATAATGTTGTCGAATATTTAAAAAAAAAGGTAGGTATAGAAATATTTTTTCTTCGATTAAAAAATTCGAAACCAATACGGAAGAGGGCACTTACCGAAAGGTAAAAAGTAAATATTACAGAAAAATTTAGTACCTAAGATAACAGAAAAATGTAGTTCCTAAGCGGTTAGCTCAGTTGAAAAAACAGCACGCGCGATTTTTAGAGGTCGTGGGTTCGAATCCGGCACCACAAGGGGAGATTACTTTTTTCTGTTTCTTTAAAATTTTTAAAGTTCCATATTGCGGCATGAAGTCCTATAACATTGTTTAAAATCGATTAAAATGTGATTATTATGTACGTAAAAGTTTAAAAATACTAATAAAAATGACTTTGTAAGTGCATTCAGTGATAAAAATCGATTTTTTTATTTGTGCATATTGCGTCAATTTCCTTACAAAATGGTATTCGAAATCATTAATGCTACATTGTGCATACTTACAAGTGCGAGATTCACACTCGTAAACAACAAGTTAAGGGTGGTTTACAAGACCTTATGATTATTTTAAAAAGTGTTGTTTGTTTAATAATAATGAATAAATAATAATAATAACATAGTCACATAATTCTATTGTAAAAAAAAATCTTCCAAATCTTTACTTAATTTTTACCGTCTAACTCTTATAATACAGAAAAATCCTGGTTTACAGAAAACTGGTGGCCCGCCGCGGCTCCACTCGCTTTACAATAATTATATATTATATTATAGATTATAGATATCATAGTTAGGTAATACCTTAAGATACACTTTACATTAAAACACTCAAGGATATCCTCTATGCTGCGCCACGTAAAATTAACACGACGTTCTGTTGAGTGGAATACTCTCACTGTTTTCCATCTGCTCAACGATGTGAATAACTTTTATATAATCGTGTTAATATTTTTCTTTTTTTTGTTTCTCGCACTTTTATGTAAAGCTAAGGTTGTTATAATTTGCTGTCTTAGCAGCAAATTATAACTACACTTTCATGTTTGCACATATTTGTGAATTGCAGTCTGGCTTGAAACTGTATACTTTGATACGTTATTTCTTTGTTGATTGTAATTTGTCATGTGTACTTAAGAAATATAAATAGATAAGATACATAACAAAACTATAATAAATAAAAAACAATAGAAAATATCCTTATTTATGTAAGCTTTACAAAAGCACTTTATGAATCGATATTCTTTGTCTATCATAATCTACTATATTATAAATTGCCTTTAAATAATAAAAGAAAAAGACGATAATCATTTTATTAAAGTATTGGAATAATTTTTAACTAAAAAATCCTATTCTACCATTAAATAATACCTAGAAGATAAAAACTCTTAAATTTACATTCGACATACCAAAACACATACATACAGGAACACACACACACACACACACACACACACACGCTCACTATTGTCAAATAAATACCGTATAAACATCTATATCTTGCACAATTGGTGGGTTTATTTATATTTACATATGTATTTATTTTGAACTAGCTGTGCCCGCGACTTCGTTCACGTGAACTACAGGGCTTTTCCAGTTTTTTCCCGCTAACTCCCGTTCCCGTGGGAATTTTGCAATATCCTGTTGCAACTAAGCTTTAAATTAACTAAGGTACCTGCATGCCAAATTTCAAGCGTTTAGATTTTTCATACAAAAGGATTTTCCCGCTGATTCCCGTTCCCGTGGGAATTTCAGGAATTCCTTTCTTAGTGCACCTCTACGGTACATAAACTACGTCCCTTCCAAATTTCAAGTGCCTACGTTTAGCCGTTTAGGCTGTGCGTTCATGTCAGTCAGTCGGTCAGTTTCTCCTTTTATACATCTAAAGATGTTACCTTTTTGCCAGACAATTAAGTTGCTGAAACGCGAGCGACCTTTCTCACATTGCAGTGTCCTAACGGGGTCTATAATGATCTAATTATAAGAATACCATCTATACTGTATCTACATTATACCAGCAATAAATGATTGAGTGCTGAGTATTGAGTATTTATTTTTTTACACTTCAAGATTGACCTCATCTCACCTGATGTTAAGTGGTAATGAGGTCCTAGCTTAAGGGCGACAAGTACAGCATAAATCTGTTACTAAACTTGTCGCCCTTACCTTGAAGGCTTGACCCTTGCTACTAATGTAGCACCCCCCAGGAGCTCTGGAAACCTTACTCACACGCAGGAACACAACAACACAGAAGTGATTGTTATTTGGCTGCGGTCTATCTATTTTCTTTGTTCACTCAGGGCTAGCATACGCAAAATTTTAAATTAAATATCACATAGGTACTAGGTGACCCGGCGAACTTTGTTCCGCCTTAGAGGCAATAAATGACTTAAAAAAAAGCAAAAAGAAATTAATCAAAAAGTATTCTATGTCCTTCTCCTGGTTCTAAACTACCTCCCCACCAATTTTCAGCCAAATCTGTTCAGCCGTTCTTGAGTTATAAATAGTGTAACTAACACGACTTTCTTATATATATATATATATATATATATAGATTAATATAACTATCGGTTTTCCACGTCTAAGTTAACTTTATTTAGGGATAAAGTAGGAGTATGTTTGTTCCTCTTTCACGCAAATACTGCTTAATGGATTTTGAAGAAATTTGGTAGAAACATAGACGAAACCCTAGAATAACATAAAGGATACTTTGTATTTCAAAAATTTTTGGTTAACAAAGTCGCGGGCAGTAACTATTTAGTACTTATAATTCTAAGGTCCCGGGTTCGATACCCGGTCGGGTCAATATGGAAAACGAACGTTTCTATATTGTCTTGGTTCTGGGTGTTATAGTACCGTCGTCGTTTCTGATTTCTGTAACACAAATGCTTCAGCTATTAACACAGAATCAGAGCAAGGTACCTACCTGACCTAACTATGTTTTTTTTATATTGCACTTCAAGATTGACCTCACCCCACCTGTAGTTAAGCGGTAATGAGGTCCTAGCTTAAAGGCGACCAGTACAGCATAATAAAGCTGTTACTGGACTTGTCGCCCTTAACTTGAAGGCTTGACCTTGTGTGTGATATTGTCCAATATAGTTTTGATGTAAGCTGGAGTAGACCATCCAGATAATCAATTATCATAATGTATATTTCTTTTGCCTCATATTAAAAACATAATCACCGAACACAATATGATTGTCCAATTCTATTCAAACACTGAAATCATAAAACCGACTTATCAGATAAGATTTTCGGACGACAAACTATTAAAAAACCAGCAAAGCAAAACGTGAACAATGAGAAATGTCACAAAAAAAAAGTTGTAACGACTTCCTTCAATCCTATGTAAAAATACAAATGACTCACTGGCATAGCGCACACAATAGGAATGATATACAGCTATGTAAGATGCCGCACCTATGCCCGGCATAGCGGAATAGTGAGCTAAAAGTCAGAGGAGTAAGGTTGGAAATTGATTAGACGTTTAGAAAGACTGGTAACACGAGACAAATTACACGCACACACGACACTATACATTAACGCGGACAGACGCAAACGCAAAGTCGACGCACACTAAGGAATCTCGCCTGTGATTGGCAGCGCGGCCTGCGTATGCGCATATATCACAGAATCTAAAGTTTTGAAACTAGTTTTGCTTGGTAATCGCCGAGATTTTAGAAAGGCGAGCATATAGGTGTTTTGCAACCTACCAGTTACCGTTGCGTTGGTAGGGTGATAGATAATTTTGTGTTATGTAAAATCTGGTATGTAACTGATCGGAACCTGAATTTGATGAATCTGTGTCAGTTTTTGCATGTTGAATGTCATGAATAAAAAATTGGGACTGAAATTGCGTAAATCGATTGTCGCTACGGATCCTTGCAGGCCAATGATTTGATCATCTATATGTTAATGTAATATGATCTAGAAATACCTATTACAAGACTAGATCCTTTGCGGTTTCCCACGCTTACTATACCTTAGGTTACAATATCTCAGTAGCTAGGTTACAAAGTCCCAGTAGCAAGGTTACAAAGTCCCAGTAACTAGGTTACAAAGTCCCAGTAACTAGGTTACAAAGTCCCAGTAGCAAGGTTACAAAGTCCCAGTAACTAGGTTACAAAGTCCCAGTAACTAGATTAAAAAATCCTAGTAGCAGCCCGAGCCAAGTTTCTAGCTAGGGGGCGCCTCAGGCTGTTGCTTAAACTAAAGGGGTAAAAGCCATCTGCGCTTCCCCGAAAGCTCGGTAATAAGGCTTCGCCGCCATCATCAATATTATTTTAGGTAGAAAAAAAAACTTTTTTAGGGGATAGGATAGATAGAACCACTTTATTGTACGAAAAAATTTACAGAAATTGTTTTTATAGACATAATCAAGTACAATTTAGGCGGTCTTATTGCTAGAAAGCAATCTCTTCCAGACAACCTTTAGGAAGAGGAAATAGTATCTTTATCCACATTTTTACTTATTCTTCGCTCCTTTTGGTCGCAGCGTGATGTTATTGACGACCTCGGTGGCGCAGTGGCTAAGGTAGGCGACCAAAGCGTGAAAGGTCCCGGGTTCGCCCCCAGTTAGTATCCGTCGTCTGGTACTCATAGTACAAGGGAAAACCTTAGTTTGAGACCAGGTGATTGGTGTGATTGTCTGGCGCATTCATTTATTTATTTATAGCCTATAGCCATCCCAGATTAATGGATTATCCAACACAAGACTTGCTCTGTTAAGTAACATCGTGATTTTTATTACTTATAGCCTTCCTTTGTAAATAAGCTATTTAACACAAAAATAATTATTCGATTAGAACCAGAGGCTTCCGAGAACAGCGTGATCAAACAAACTCTTCAGCTTGTTAATATTCGATTTACTTGGATCAAAGCGCTTGCGACTGGTTTGAAATCAATAGATTGCCTTTTGGTCTAACTGTTGGCTCAAAAACTGAATTCCGACATACGTTTGCTCGACGTTACGCTACTCCGACAAATCGTTTGAAATTAGATCAAAACTAGTTAGGTTACTCAGCAGTAAGGTTAGATTCAGTTTCCGCCGGCGGCGTTGTGGAAGTTAAGGCTGAGCCGATCTCCCATAGCGCCACTACTAAGGCGATGAAGGTCCAGCCTGGGGGTTTTAGTGGGTAGTCCTGCCCTTTTCAGGGCAGGGAGTCCCACACACGCCGTCACCCTCCCTCGGGGTGACGGTACGGTGCATCAACGCATTTCCCCCCGTCAAAAAAAAATGGAAGTAAAGGCTGAGCTGATCTCCCATAGCGCCACTACTAAGGCGATGAAGGTCCAGCCTGGGGGTTTTAGTGGGTAGTCTTGCCCTTTTCAGGGCAGGGAGTCCCACACACGCCGTCACCCTCCCTCGGGGTGACGGTACGGTGCATCAACGCATCCCCCCGTCAAAAAAAAAAAGGTTAGATTCAGTTTGGTTAGGTTAGGTTCGTTTAATAAACATTTGTCGGAGTAGCGTAACGTCGAACAAATTTCTGTTTGAATTCAGTTTTCAAGCCCTAACTGTTATATGTATGGCTTACACAATATCAAGGTAAACACTTGTAGCTCGATATTAGCTCTTAAGCGTACGAAATAAGGACTGTAAAAAGTCCAAAGTGTCTCGTCTGACGTGCTTTTGTCTGTATAACAAATCTTGTGTATGAGCAAACCCTTTGGTATCTAATGGGTTAATTAGTTATACGCATCATATGCCTAGATGCTTAGGAACCACCTTACAGAAGACTGCAGCCAAATAACAATCACTTCTGTGTTGTTGTGTTCCTGCGTGTGAGTAAGGTTTCCAGAGCTCTTGGGGGCTGCTACATTAGTAGCTGGGGTCAAACCTTCAAGGTAAGGGCGACAAGTTCAGTAACTAGGACCTCATTACCACTTAACATCAGGTGGGAAGAGGTCAATCTTGAAGTGTAGTATAAAAAAAAAAGGTACGTATCTAGATTAACAACTCGTCTGTTTTGTATTGAGCACATGGTTAAAGTAGGTATATTCGATGGCAATGTTACAGACTCCTTTGTAGGAGCCTTTTAATAGTTCTTATTAGAATACGTTGAATCTGTCTTTTCTATTGTCCTGTCTGTTTTGTCAAAATTTATTTCTCTGCTTGTATTTTTATTATTTTCTTTTATTATATTTCCTTAAACTACTCTTGAGTCTTTTTCCTTTCCCTTCGCTACCTAACAGGCACGGTAAGATAAACAGTTCGATAGTTCAATAGTTTTTATGCGCTCAACATAAGGGCTATAATGTATATGAATGATTTTGTCTGCACAAAATTTAAACCCACGAACAAAAATCGCAAAGATTTTTACCCACGATAACAATTTTTCGACTTCCTTACTCCTGTAACAACATTATGAATCATACAGAAAATTAATTCCTCTACACAAAATGAATCCCTTTTTTCGTAAAACAAGATGGCGTCAACACAATGGCGGCGGGTCCGCATCCGGTCCGCGTATGGTAATGCGCTTCCTCTGCTCTGGCCGGTCGTTCTCTATGCTATATTGTTTATGGTATGCTGTGTTTAATGCCTTTTTTGTTTTGTCTATGGTGAAAATTAGGATTCATTTAGGTATTTGTTATTTCCATTTTTGTAAACATTTTGCTTCATACAATATACCTACCTACAATTTGCTAAATAATGAGTTAATTATTGGTATAAAAATCTGAAATATTCACTTACTTTACTTGAGTAAAAAATCTTGAGATTTTTAATAGAAAAATGGTAAAAATAGTCAAACTGGTTTCCGATTAGGCAGAAATGAGAGCCTATTAATGTCACCTTTTGGTGGTACAATATAGTAAAAGGGCTCACTATTACCTACTTACCAAGTTTGAATTGGTGATCACAAATTCGCTATAAGATAGAGCAGGATTGTAAGGCCCACTCTTTACAAATTAAAATAAAACCTATATTTCAACATTAGTAAGGTTCAAAGTGTTTACAATGAAAGCTTTATAATTCTCTGAGAATCCAAATAAAAGTAGTTATTGAAGCTACAACGATGGCGGCCGCTCGTTGTCCGCTGCTTCGGGTTGGCTTTCCTAGTCACGTGATTCATGCATGCTATGACCTTGGCGAGGATCAAATGTAAAAAACTTAGTTTTCTGTGGATGTGCCTTGGGAAACGGTAGGCCTTGTCATTCGGTAGTAGGTATGTTTTTGAAAAGTCCGCTACACATTTTTCTCGATCGGCAAAAAGAACCAGGTGTCTACTACTAAAAATGAAATATGTCGAATCCGATGACGGACAACAATTTTTAATTCTCATAATCGCAACCAATACACTTGAAATGCGAATAAAGCGTTCTTAAAAAAACAAAATATTGCCTATGCAAATCAAAAATCAGATTTTTATTCCCATACTTTTAAATAATCTTCGAAAACGATACCTACCGTTGGTTTGTTAGGTAAAGGCTACAGATACGCACTCCACGCCGCAAGGAGAGACGAAACTTTCTTTTGTCTCTTTAAAATATTGAAAGTGCAGCGTAAAGCCGTATTTTCTTTTCAATCTGCTAATGTTTTTCTCCATACATACCTTTACTTTAAAGTGATTTATCAACCACCTCTATCGCCCTTTCACGCTCGACCGCATAGGAATCCATGCTTTTTGTGGGGGACCTCATATAAGTGCATTTTACTGGGGTGCAGGGAACTTTATGATGCATTACTGTTGTAGGAAGCAGTATTGGAATGCGCATATATAATTTTACCAACCATTATTTAATCGATGCAGCAATCCTTTAAAGCTTATAAATAAATACTTACTTGACTAGTTAATTGTTTCAAAACTCATCAAAACAAAACTATATAACTTCGTCTAAAGTAAGCTACACATAGCAATAAGTATGATACTGGTACTAGAACTAATCTTTCATTTCTTACCGGTTCTTATCGGCAGATGTAGGTTTCAAATCTGCAGTAAGCTACACATAGCAATAAGTTAGATAGGGGCTGCTACTGTAACTATGTTGGTAACACCAGCAATTAATTTATTATATTTTTTGTAGTGTAAACACTGACTTCCTTTTCCGCTCTCTCTCTGTTTTCTGATTGTAACGTGTGCATGTGCTTTGGAATAAACTACTAAATTAAATTCTATTTAACAAGTTTTATTGATGCAGCGATTCCCCATCGACCTTACAAATTACATACAGTCCATTCTATAAGCTACAAACAAACTAATCTTTCGTTTCTTACCGGTATCTACTTGGCAGATATAGGTTTCAAACCGGCAGTAAGCTACACATTAAGATAAATACTGATGCTGTGTCTGATCCACCGACTTTTTAAATGGTATCTTCTCTACAGAAACAGGTTCGGAACTGGTGTAATAATAATTTAGATACAGCTACAGAAAATAATCTTTTCGGTAGATATAGGTTCCTAATCGGTGATAGAGTCACTTTGCATTGTATTTAATGAGGAATCAAAAGTTCTTATAACAAAATCTGATGCCACATTCCTTGTGGCGGAATCCCTTCGTGGATTCAAAAGTACTTACACCAAAATCTGATACCCACATTCCGTTGCTGGTTGTAGCGAAATTCCTGCAAGGATTCAATAGTACTTCTACCAATATCAGATCCCACATTCCTTGTGGTGGAACCCAAGCGAGGATTCAAAAGTACTTATAATAAAACCTGATCCCCACATTCTGTCGCTAGTTGTGGGGAGATCTCTGCGAGGATTCAAAAATACATATACCAAAATCTGATCCCCACATTCCGTCGCTGGTTGTGGCGGAATCTCTGCGACCTCGTGTCAGGTTGTTAATTGTGGAGGGTGTGCGCCCGCGCATGTCGAGCCGCGTCCTTGCGAACTGGTACAGGGTGTCCCGTTTAGTCTTATACAGGGGCTCTTGTTATTTATTAACAAGTGATCCAAAAATGAGTACAAAACGTTTAACAGTGATTATATAAAAAGACACATAGTTTTGGTCTCCAATGTGCCAAACAGGTTGTCCACTCAGCAAGATGCCGTATATTTGAATAGAAGGCCCAAATGTAACGACGCTGTTTTTTAGTAATCACCCAATATCTAGATAAGTAAAGGGCGAGCAGGATGCGGCTCTATCAACAAAATAATATTTTTTTTAACATTGAACTGGTGCAATGCCGATACTACTAAATTGTCGGCTTTTTTGTTCTAGTAACAAAATTAAAATAATCCTATACAGTTCGTTATTAGTCCATCTTGGATTTGAAATGTGTCATAATATATAGTAGTACCTACTACTCAGGTCCTTTTTATTTCATACCTACATTGAGGAAGTAATGTAAAAATATTGTGTGATCCGACATTGCATACCGGCGGCCATCTTGGACCAATTTCAACTGAACATTGCTCGACTTGACATGCTTCTGACTAATTCATCATTCAAACAAATAAAAAAATATTTATCAGCTCAGGAGCCGTAGCATCGTTATGATATAGACAGAACCACGCACTGATAGGCAGACTGACAGACAGACACGTTAACTTATAACAACGCGTCAATTTTGAGTAGGGGGGTGATAATAAACGAACCAACTTTGTTCGTATCTACAAAATTCATTAACCGATTCGCACTAATAATCATCTATCTGAAATACTGTAATAATGTTTACTACTTCTATGTTTCTACGAAAAACTGTTTCATGGATTTTGTATGAATTTATTAAATTTAATACTAGAATAATAGCTTTAGAAAACATTTAATCTCGAAATAAAGCGAAAGAAGTCGCAGGCAAATGCTAGTAATATTATAACCGCAAAAGTTTGTAAGAATGGTGTGGAAGTTTATTTTTTACTCTTCAACGCAATAACTACTGAATATTTTTTTTTATTAATGATTACCTAAATTAATTAAGTATCTGGACAGATTAGATACTAAAATAACAAAGGATACTTTTTAAAAGAAAACCCTGGCAACTGCTAGTATTTAAATAATTGAGGTGTAAGTACCTACTTATACAGAACACACACTCTTTCCATTTGTACTCAAGACAAAAATAAAGAAACACCACCTCAACGAGCGAAGGAAATCTCAAAGGGAAAATGGCGTCGAAATTTCGGAGGGAAAAAGCACTTCTTTCATTAAAGCAAAGAGGCATATTTCACAGGTCTCATTAGAACAAGGAAAACTCCGGCTCCGGTTGTCCGGACACCTGGGTTTCCGGAGGGACGTACGCCGCTTCCGGAAGGAGTCCATTATTGTTAATTACGAAAAAGGTTTAGTTTTAGGCTGTTTCGTTTTTACGGGTCTTTCGTGGAATTGAGTCTTGGGTCAAGAGGTATTAGTCATCTTGTTTTTAATGAAAAAGGACAGCCGATTCTTGAAAAGCACGAAGGAAGATCCTTTGTTTATTTTAAACTTTCAAGTATGTCTTAAAATAAAAAGTTTTGATATTATGTAGGTAAGTCTTTGAAATAATTAATGCCTACGTAGATACTGCAGATGTTGAAATATTTGCAATATGAAAAACTCAACAAAAAATGTTCAAGTCTTCTTGTGTTTCTTATTGTAACTAGCAGTTTCCCGCGACTTTACCCGCGTTATTTCAGAATAAAATATATTGTTTATGTTTATCTACTGTATCATTTATCTTCGTACCAAATATTACCATTTGGTTATTTAGTAGTTTTTGCGTGAAAGTGTAACAAACATAGGTACATCAAGACAGCCATATTCTTACAAACATTCTTGCTTATAATATTAGTAGTAGGATAATTTAAATCTTTAGATTTAAAAGTTGATGGCAAAGGTAATAAAAGGCTAAAGCATTATTATTAAATTAAAAAGTTCTTCTGGATTAACATCAAAATCATCCCTAAACGTTTTTTATTGAGGTCTAATAACAGCAAAAGAACATCATACTGAACGAGCATTGGCAAATACAGGCTTAAGTTTCTGTTAGTTTTTAAACATCGCCAAGAAAATCATTTAAACGAGGTAGGTATAATAAGGCACTCACACAAAAAAATATAACAACAAAAGTATACCATACTAAGAAAAAAATTGCGTCTAGATGGAACCGTTTTCATCGTCTAAAACAAAGATCAGTAGATGAGAGTCAAGAAGGTTTTAAAATTCCAGCGATTCCAAAAAATTTAATCACCTCATTCATTCCAAATTTACGGTTTAAGATATTTATTTACTCAAAAGAATTTACAATTCATTTGTTTGAGAAATACAAGAATATTTGTTAGTATCGTTGGTGCCGGAACGGCGCCGCGGCGTATGTTAGTTAATATTTAAGTTTTTTTTTTCCTTTTTCAATACAATAATTCAAAACATAACTAATTATTAGTAGGCTTAAGAACTATTGTATACTACATAAACTTCGAGACTAACTCAACAAAACATTATAGTGGGTAGGCTTACAATGAATTTCTTAAGCGGTTCCATGCTAGGTGTCACCCATTACGTATCGAATTTTTCTCACAAAAAAGACATTATTGTATTTAATTTGAATAGACAATATTATTGCACATCAAATAATACTGAATGCACAGAAAATAAATACCAAATTTGAATCAAAACAACGATTTTTTTTATACATTCTGGTTAGCATAGACTAGCTTATATTTTTAATTTTATCAATCCAAAATCATAGTTACATCCCACCCGAATTGAGCTACATAGATGACATTATCGTTTATTCCGTTTAATATACACAGTTTAAGAGCACGATTCTAAATCCTGCGAAAAGCTTGCAGAAACATCCTCCCCTGCACTCTTATTCATCACCTGTGTATATCTACCCTGCTCCCGGATCTTGGGCACTTTCTACACCCCTGGGCAGCGGGCGTGACGATCGACCCGGCCCGCCCTCGCCCGGTCGATACGCGGCTTGTTTTGATTTTAGATAACCGGATAATCGGGTGGATGTGAACGGGATTCGGTTGGTTTTTTGACGTTTGCCGCTTGATGAGTGGTTTAAGGATTGTTTAGTGCGTTATGCTCGGATAACCGGATGAGTGCGGATGCGAATTGGCTGATGTTTAAATATTTGATGATCACTTGCAAAATATGGGGACGGGTTTTATTATAATTCCTAAACTTGGCATCTACATATAACATACACAACAAGTAAGGGATTTGGTTTATGATAGATTAATTACAGAAATAGTCAGGCGGTATTAGTTAAGTCTCAACGGAATAGTGGCGCACGAAGCAGGCTTAAGTGTGGAAATTCTAGAGGACGCTGGTTCGAATCTCACCAAATCTTGAAACTTTTGGGTCTGGTAGCATGCTGGGTCTGGTAGCATGCTTTAATGGCCATTTCCCAGGCCCCACCAAAATAGGCATTGGGGGGGAAAGTAGTGGAGTTTTTAGTGGGTGCAAGTCCCAGCGTAACCGATCCCCGTTTCCCCGAACGGGTCGGCTGCATAGTGCGTTTCTCCACACACAAAAAAAAGGCGGTATTAGTTAATTTTATTAAGTGTGATATTTCAACAGACATTTACTTTACTAAGAATTATTTCTGTAAAGTCGCTTCTAAATTATTATAACTTATACACGTTCCGACTGATCTATGATATGCAACGCTACATTCTACAAAAAAAAATCACACGTGATATTGCTAGCCACTATGCTACCGAAAACACACAATGCTACTGATTTGTCCAGTCATCACCGCTTTAATAGTAATGCCAACTCACCCGGTTAGTAAGAATATTAAGAACTATTAACAACATCAATGGTAGTATCAAATTATTAATAGGCGCTTATTGCTATACGTGGTTAATAGTAATAGTGTCTATTAGTAGTTTTGTTCAGCTAGGCAACTCATCAAATGTATTATTTTCATAAAATAAAGTAATTAGAACCTGTCTATAGGTTGTCTTCCAATTACTAAAATATTCAAGAGACTATAGAGCCATAATAACTAGATAACCAGATTCATTAACCAAGCCACGCGCATTGATCCGGATCACGCTCGCCGTACCAGCCCGGTCATGGCCGCTTTTAGTTATAATACACACTCATCTGGGAATAGAAAACAAAAAGTCATTACTAAAATAAGCATAGAGATTAAACTCGACTGTCCGCATAATCATATAAACCTAATCAACAAAAAGTTTAAACATTAGCTCGCACTGATCAGGGCGTCTACTCTTGAAAACGAAACGAACAAACGAAAGGTTTCGTTTTTGAAGATTGATCAAAAGTTAAGGAATTAAAACGTGATTTTTGATTTGTATAAATAATATTATGTTTTTTGATAACGCTTTCGCATTCGAAGTGTGTTAGTTGCGATTATGAGCAATAAAAAATACTAAACGTCATCGGATCCGACATATTTCGTTTTCAAGAGTAGACGCCCAGGCCTGTGTGTTTAGTGCCCAATCTATAACAATATTAGAACGAATTTGAGTGTCCACGTTATCGCAGCCGCTAGGAAACAAGAATCGTTGACCGGGCAGCGCGCATTGATCGGGTCACGCTCACCGCACCGGCCCGGTCATGGCCGCTCTTAGTAATAATACGCACTCATCCGGATATTGATAAGGTAAAATAAATAAAGGTGAGACTATCCAGTTTAAAAAAAAAATAAACAGACTGGCTACATTTAAGAAAATCCCTTGTTATTGGCGGATTCATCCCTCTGTTTTGAGTGGGTCACACACACCCACACACGCAAATTATTTATAATAATCAAAAAACGGTAACTAATTCTGTATTTTCATTCTCAGGTCACGGAGGTGTAAACCAACTCGGCGGTGTGTTTGTGAACGGACGACCTTTACCCGACGTCGTGCGACAGCGGATAGTCGAGCTGGCGCACAGCGGCGTGCGACCGTGCGACATCAGCCGGCAGCTGCGAGTGTCGCACGGGTGCGTCTCCAAGATACTGTCGAGGTAAGAGTCACTTGTGCGACAGAGTCGTGCGACAGCGGATAGTCGAGCTGGCGCACAGCGGCGTGTGACCGTGCGACATCAGCCGGCAGCTGCGAGTGTCGCACGGGTACGTCTCCAAGATACTGTCGAGGTAAGAGTCACTTGTGCGACAGAGTCGTGCGACAGCGGATAGTCGAGCTGGCGCACAGCGGCGTGCGACCGTGCGACATCAGCCGGCAGCTGCGAGTGTCGCACGGGTACGTCTCCAAGATACTGTCGAGGTAAGAGTCACTTGTGCGACAGAGTCGTGCGACAGCGGATAGTCGAGCTGGCGCACAGCGGCGTGCGACCGTGCGACATCAGCCGGCAGCTGCGAGTGTCGCACGGGTACGTCTCCAAGATACTGTCGAGGTAAGAGTTACTTGTGCGACAGCGGATAGTTGAGCTGGCGCACAGCGGCGTGCGACCGTGCGACATCAGCCGGCAGCTGCGAGTGTCGCACGGGTGCGTCTCCAAGATACTGTCGAGGTAAGAATCACTTGTGCGACAGAGTCGTGCGACAGCGGATAGTCGCACTGGAAACGAGTAGGTAGGTTAATCAATTTCACAAGATTTTATTTAACTTGCAATATGTATATAATTCCGCGTGGCATCTTGTAACCTAAATTTGAACCAGTTATCTTCAAGCAATTGACCTGAAATCTTGCATACACGCTTAGTATATATGACAATGCATAGTTAGCCATATGACGTCATTCTTAATCTAATATGACGGATTATCCAGGATGGCGGGCTAGTCGTTTTTTCTGCACTACCACATAATACTAATGTGGGTATCAAATAAAAGGGCTTACCTACTAACGAATAGAACACGAAATAAAGTAAAATTTCTATTGCCATGATTTCATTAAAGTTTATTTTTATCTTTAGGTCACTTAAATAAAAGCTTGTTTTCAAAAGTTTTTTACAGTTAATCTAATATACTTAAGCTAATAATATTTACTCACTTCTATAAAGTTTTCGTCTTGGAACGTCTAATAAACCAGGAAGTAATTGTTCTCTAAATTAAACCAGCCTTTGTCTTACATTAGCCTAAAACAAAACCATCATTTGCTCGACTATTTTAAACAATAGGTAATGCACACACTTTATTCGTAATCATCATCAAGCAACGCCAAAATACGAAACAATACAACCCCAGCACATTACTCTAAATGCATATTACAGTAAACCTAACGATGTCAATTATTAGACTAAAAAGAGTTGGCGCGTGCGGGAACAAAAGAAAATGACATAAGTGTATTGTCTAGGCAGAGATGCGCAACCTTTACGCCAAGGAAGCAAATCAAATACCGTTTTAGTGACAAGAAAAATAAATATAAAGACACTAGCTGCCTGCGGCGGCTTTGCACGCATTCTACCCCCATTTTTTCTACATTTTTTACTGATTCTTCACTCCTATTACTATCCAACACAAAGAAACATATATGGACATGCAAGGCTGCTTGCTCGTGCATCATTTTTTAAAGTTATCTAGTCCTAAATATTGTAGGGTAGGATAACTACTGAGTTTCTTGTTGGATTCTTCTCGGTAGGATTAGGTTCCGAACCGGTTGTAGCTTAAAATTTGGTTTATATTCATTTTGACGCTGCATAAGCGTTACTGTAATCAATATGAATAAATGAATTGAGATACAATTTATTTTCTATTTTATCTAAGTAGTTTTCTGGGTCTTACTTCCATACAATATTTTATGTGGTGTTGCATAATATCGACGCCTTCAGACTGATATGAACAATGATAATATAAAGATACCCGCAGGAGGCGCTGCTCAATTCAATTAAATTTTATTAAATTATTTTATTTGTAGTTTTAAAAATATACACTTTGTGATTTCAATTGTTATAACATAAGTTAAAGTAAATTGTCACTTACAAAATGAAATCGGGGGAAGTCATTTTTTTGCGGAAAATATTTTTAAAATGCCCATCATAATAAAGACAGTGTCAAATTTCAGCTTAATTATTTCAGTTGTTTGGGTTTTGCCTCAGTCAGGAATAATATTAACAATAAATATTCGACAACATAACATACATTGCTCTGATTCTGTGGTAAGTAGCTTAAGCACTTGTGTTACATAAATCAGAAACAATGACGGTACCATAACACCCAGACCCGAGATAATGTAAAAAAGTTAGTTTCCCATATGAGTCGATTAGAATCAAAACTCGCTATCTCTATATGGACTCCAATCGACTTATATTGACGTGACCGGGGATCGAACCCGGGACCTCAGAGATGGCGTGACGCCAAAGTCCAGCCTGCTCGCTTCTCGGCTACGGAGGTCGTCAAAATAGTTACTTTAATGAATAGAAGACTATAAAAGAGAAAACATAATATGTTGTTACCAGGTCATATAACGTTAGTGGTCTCAACTATACCTCTCTACCAGAGTCCGGTCGTCCTCGCGCAATGTTGTCGACCCCTGCATGCGCACGCGCCGCCGCCCACCGTGACGGCGCACACATGAACGTTCCATTGTGATCGCGCCAGACTTTGTCTATGCTTTTGGTTTCCGTCTTGTTAAAATGTGGTAGCTTATATTACCCATTTTTTCCCAGAAGTACGTTACTATAAAAAAAAGGTTATAGTTGTATCCTAATAATAATAATTAGGTTTTTATTTGTAGGTATTAAAAGGAAAGTGGATGTGCGTTTATTAATTTTTCACGCAAAAACTAGTTAACGAATTTGTATAAATTTGGCAGGAAAAGAGATGACATACTGCATTAACATATAGGATATTTAATCGATTTTATTATTTTTAAAGTACTTTACGTCGTACATAGAACTTTAAATATTAGTAATAGAAAATTTTTATCTCCCCTTGCGGTGCGGGAATAGAACTCACGACTTTCACGTATCGCGCGTGCTGCTCTTACCAACTGAGCTAACCGCAAGTTATCGTAGGCGATGAAATTTTTCTGCTGTATCAACCGTTAGCCTCCGGTAAGTGCCCTCTGCCGAATATGTTTAGAACTACATACTCCCGCTCCGCAAGGGGAGATACAATTTTTCTGTTTCTTATATATAGGATATTTTATATAGTGAAATATTGCAGGTGAAGACGTGTACAATAGCTAGTAAGATCATTTTCATCACTAAAGGTGGACTGTAAATTCTTCTAGACATACGAAAATGTATTTTTATATACACACTAGAACTTTGTTCCGCCTTAGAGGCAATAAATGACTTAAAAAAAAGTAAAAAGAAATTAATAAAAAAGTATCCTATGACCTTCTCCTGGTTCCAAACTACCTCCCTAACAATTTTCAGCCAAATCTGTTCAGCCGTTCTTGAGTTATAAATACTGTAACTAACACGACTTTCTTTTATATAATAAGAAGATATATCTAATATTTGGAAATGTGTATGAGGGGGCCAAAATGTGACAACTTGTGACCAGAACGGGGAAATAGTTAGCTAAAAAACCGGTCAAGTGCGAGTAGGACTCGCGTGGAGAGGGTTCCGTACGTTGGGCTCATAGGTCACAATAAACTAAACAATTATTTATCAAATGTAGGTAAATAAGCTACAGTTGTTGACGTCGATTTTTAAAGTAATTAATTCTTCTTATTCTTTAGCTAATGTTCATGGTGAAAGGTTATTAGTTAATTAAATACTTCTGGAACCTGGTAAGTACTCGCATGAAAAAACTATATATGGCTGAAAATAATCACATGGCACAGGCAGGTAACAATAAAAAAAATGTAAATTTAACAAAACAACCCTTTTATTTAATCCATGTACTTCTCATAGGTTTTCCTGTAATCTATAGGTAAAGAGCTATATTCCGCATTCATTTCAAAATTTTTAGCCTAGTAGTTTCGGAGATAAGGGAGGGGGAATGGTCAATTTTCGTCTATTTTCTTAAATAACTTAAAAACTATTTATTTCAAGATTATAAATGATACATATTTGCTATCCTTACAGCAAGATCTTTCATTTGATATGTCACACGATATGGTCAGCGAATTTTTTTTTTAATGTTGTGATTTACCCTCCAAAAGTGACCCCCAAATTCATAATTTATTTATTTACGTTACACATGCACCTTTGGGTCTTTAACTTACATATGTGAACCAAATTTCATCTCAATTGGTCCAGTGGTTTCAGAGTAATCGGCTGTGACAGACGGACGGACAGACAGACACGCGAGTGATCCTATAAGGGTTCCGGTTTTTCCTTTTGAGTAAAGACATTTTCTATCTATTCCATTATGACAGACCGTTTAACCAAATGCAACGCTCTGTAACTTAGCAGCTAAAATCACGTAAACATTGTATCCGTTTATCTTGGTGCGCCATCTTAACCACTCATTAAGTAAACCCGAGTTAAGAGGGCGTCGCTTGCGGTCAACCGAGGGTTTACTGCGGCCCTCTTTAAACCGGTTAAATCTGGATTTGTACTTCTATTAGGAACTTATTTAACGATGCTGGAATTAGGTTCTGAATTTTGGTGTAAACTCTATCACAAGTATTACTAGTGGACGTAATGGTTTACTGTTACTGTTTGTAAAATCTATCACAATAGATATAAATTTTAAGACTTTCGCGTTCCATTTTAAAAATTTAAAATAATTTAACGGGTCAAAACGCGACACCATTTTTATTTAGTAGTTAATACGAACTACTTACTGCCCGACGTTTTGGTTAGGTTGCACCAACCGTGCTCACGAGCTGACTGGTCTTGCTCGCCTTCGTCTGTTCGGGAGCTTGCAAATCTTATTCCACCCGCACATTGTCACATAACAAAATGTTATTAAAGTCACTTCGACATCCTACACTGATAGTATCCGGAATTGTTTTTGATCGTTCTAATCGCGGTAAACATTTATTAATCACTGGATTCCATGCTGATGATTTGCGTTTTGACCCGTTAAATTATCTCAATAGATGTTGTATTGATACCTAGATAGATTTTACTAATACAATTATAACGAAGTGACTATTCCTTATTGTTCTTAAGCTGCCGAATGGTTTCTGGCTAGGCTTAAGTACTAAAAAATATTTACAAAAAACACTTACCTAACTAATTAAAATTAATTAAGTATGACCTTAACTTACGGAAAAAAACAAATGATAAAAATCCATGGGTTATTATGGGTTAAGTACTTGTGCTAAGGAAACAACGGTGGTACTACGATATAATACTTCAACAAATTTATAAACACCCAGAACGAACCCAAAATTTAATCTAGCGAATGTTTGAAAAACAATCCGTTTTAGATACGGATAGAGTAATACGAGGCGTAAGCTAAGACCGTTCCAGACTCGTAGTCAGTCGGAGAAAAACGTGATGTCATTCTTGACACATAACGGATCGTAAAATTTTGTAACCGGGCATTAGTTCTCAAACCAACGAACCTTAGTTCAGCAGCCAGGAGTGTTCCAGCAATAAAAATAAAAATAAATAAAAATAAAAATAAAAAATAGTTTATTTCGGGCAACTTGGCTCTTGCAAAGTGTGTTAGAATTTAGGAAAGAACTTATCAAAACTAGTGTAAGAAAATATTAGAAACAGAAAAATTTTATCTCCCCTTGCGGTGCGGGGAATTTTTCTGTTTCTAATATTTAAAGTTCGCTAGTACGGCGCATAGTACTATAAAAATAATAAAATCGATTAGTGTTAGAAAGTAAGTAATTAATTATTAAAAAAATAAATTATACGCAAGATAATTGTTTAGATTACCCTTCGCATCATACAGGTCCAGATAGAGGATGTGAATCTGTCGGCCACAGTTTTTAAGAGCAATGAGCTATAAATTATCAGTTCCTTATTTATTCCTGAACCGATTCCCAACTGGCTTATCCAGTACAGATAGTCCATTAATTACACCTAAACATATCAGTCTGATATAATGCCGCACAAGCGCAATCAAATGAATAGAGCTGGACGCCATTGTCTGTTTTAAATTGAAAATTGACCTCGCTAGGGAGGAGGTAGCGGTGAGTGGGATTTTTTATTTCCGGGATATTTGTGTCCCAAAATTGTAAAGTTGGGAGTAATAATAGGATTTACGTGTCTGCGTAAAAAGTCCTTCAAATAATAAAAAGAAATATATGAGCTGTTGCCGACTACAATTCGCGTTATTTCGTAAGATAATACATAAATCTAAATGCTATTCTAGAATGTCATCACACTTTCTATCAAATTGTTTACAATGTTTGCGTGAAAGAGTAACAACCATACGACTAGACATCGATGCATTCTTACAAATTTTCACGTTTATAACTATATAGTAGAATACAATAATGATGTATTGATTATTCTTACGTTATTCCTAATAGTCTAAAAACAGTTTTAAGTGTTGAACATGATAAACAGCGCTTTTTTTTGCATCATTATCCCGTCACGAACTCATCATTAACATCCATCATTCAAAACTCAAACTCGCTCTCAGAATCCCGCGACCCCGGGATCCCGTCCAGATCCCATCCCTATCCCCGCGGGACTGGACAGTGCCATGCTGAATGGGGCCGGTCGTTTTTGCTTTTCAATTTATTTGCAGACCGTCCTCCCGTTTTGTTCTGAGCTGCGAACGTTACTGTATTGCGAATTTGTTGACGTTTGAGTGGTCTAGAGTGTATTGCTTTTAATAAAGACTGGTGTCGTTCTCATAATTGTGACTGACGAATCATACCAATGTTAGTGTTGTTGAACATCCAGTTAAACAAATATTAATAAATAAATAAATAAATATTGGACATCATCAACAATGCATGCATTGTGATTCTGTGGTAAGTAGCTATATGAAAAGAGTAACAATTGAGTTTCTTGCCGGTTCTTCTCAATAGAATCAACATTCCGAACACGGCGGTAGTTTACTTGACTTGACGATTCATAAATGCTTTTGTAAAAGTTTACATGAATAAAGACTTTTCTATTTTATTCTATTCTACTCTAAACACTGGTGTTACAGAAATCAGAAACAACGACAGTACCACCACACCCAGACCGGAGACAATATAGAAAAGTTCGTTTCCCATATTGACCCGACCGGGGATCGAAATGTTTTATCCCAGAAAACTAGAGCAAAGACGCGAGCAATAGCTAGTATTAAACAACGCTTCAAAAGAGTATTTGAATTTATAACTTACACCAAGCAAAGTGTCTGTGAAACATAACCTAAATTGTGCTTAGCCGGTGTCAGCTAAAATGGTTATAACATCCTGTTACTACCACACCAACATCTAACAAGGCTAACAATAGCCCACAGTATATTTTTATAACATGACTACCACATAACCTCCCCCCCCCCTCCCCAGGGGGGGACGGAAGCGCCGTGTCACGCTTTCTGCGCATACGCACGGACGGTAATTGTCTGCAGGACCGCTTTCGTTTCGGATTTGATTGTTAATTAATATAATTTATATTTAGTTTTAGAACGGACCTTGGGTTTTTTCGGATTCGTGGAATGCGATAGAGGGTAATGGCCTAAGCTTTGGTCGTTGTGGAGATGATAGAGGCTGGTGTTTCTTAATCAAAGTTCAGTAAGATGCAAAAGTCCACTAGGAATAATATGGTAAAATATTAGCTTGAATGCTGAGAACGAATCCGACACGCACACACGGATAGACTCGACACGGATACATAGCGTATGTTATATTTATACATTATGGTATAAAAAGCAACGGTACATAAAAACAATTGTGTACTGTATTTGTTTATAACTAAAGTCTTTTTTCTATTCATAGTATAATCTTTTCGTGTGTGTATAATTAGTGAACACGGGATTCTGACCTTTACGCTATAATTGCACTTCTGCAACTGACCGTACCTAATAAGGCTATCTTAAAGAGACAAAAAATTATATCTTGTAGTATGGGATACGACCCTCACGTATCGCGCGTGCTACTCTTCCAACTGAGCTAAACGCAAGTTATCGTAGGTGATTAATTTTTCTAGTATAATAACCTCTGTTAAATACCTAACCATCCGAAGCCTGGGCAGGCTATGCTTAAACTCAAACTCAAATACTTCTTTATTCAAGTAGGTTACATATAACACTTTTGAATCGTGAGTGATTTTACTGCCTATTCAAAGCCTATCTGCCGAGAGCGACAACAGTAAGAAACTTAGTAGATTAGTCAATACTTAGTAGCAGTAGCAGTATCTTACTTGATGTATGTGTCTCAGTTTCAGCTCACTTTGGACCAAGTCATACAGTTTTGTTTTAATGAGTGATGAAACAATTAAGTACCTACTCAAGCAAGTATTTACTTTCGAGAGGTAAGCTTGAGCAGACCAGTCCCTAAAGGTGGCACCTGTTCACAAGCATGATGTATGTGCCAGCCATCGCTTCACTCAACTTATTGACAAGATAAAATCATCAAAGACTATCCAAATTAATATTACCACACCCGAATATATTTAATGGCAAGCGACAACAAAATATACAGTGTCGAGTGTCGCACATATTGCCGATCGAGATAAGAGTGGGGCTTAACCGGCGCAAACCGGATTAGTGCGGTATTACGCAGATTATACCAGTTCGGTCTGTGGTTTGCGCGATTGAATTACATTGGCTTACTTAGTAGCTAATATACTGTGGCTGGTTTTGCTGCAATGTAGCAAACGCTGGAGTCCAAAAATCGTACTCTCATCTTTTTTAACTATGTTTTCGTTTTGGACAACAGAACAAATCATCAAAAATTTATCTGTACGATATATACACAATGTAAAACATTTTTTTTATTTAGTGCGATGTCACTTATTTATATCTATAGTTTACATTAAACATTGATCTTAGCACACCGATCCATATTCTGACTTAGATGCGTTGTATCATTATCAATTTTAATTTGTTTGTTTAAGCAAAAAATACATATTCATTATATTTTGATAATCTAACAGAATAATCATTGAATTTTTACCGTGACGTACAGATATCATATTCTTTGTGTAAGAATAACTTAAATAAAGATTGTTCTCAAGCTTTTGGTACAAATTATTTCATTGTCGATATAAAATAATTAGTGCACAAAAAACATTACAAAATTTTACGATTCTCATTCTTTTAGCAATCATTATGCCAATTTATTGTCGCAAAAAGGCGCAAAACTGAATAGGTATTTGAAAATAGCTTCTATTATATCTACTTAAGGGTGAACTTTGCGTGGATCCGTATGCGGAACCCTCTACATTACAATAATGTCAGCGGTCTCCCCACGGACTCCTGGTATAGCACCCTTGTTTAATGCACTCTGTGTACAGTTATGTTAAAAAGGCCTTCCGATTTATTTTTTCTAATTCATTAATATAATGAACATAACGTTAATATAGGATACTTTTATCCCGAAATATCGCTACCTCTCCCGCGTTACTTAGAGATAAAATTGACATACATTAGTATATGGTATATATTATATTTATTCATGTATGTCTATGTATATTTAATTGTTTCCGAAATGACTTTTGTAAAGCTTGGTAGTTACTATGTATTACGTGTATTATGTTTTAATTTTTTAGACTACTTATGCACTTTATCACTATTACCGCACCCATAAACTAATTCTCCGCATGACCCAAAGGTTGACTGGTAGAGAATGCCCATAGCATTAAGTCCACCTGTTGTAATTTTTTTGTGCAATAAAGTTTTTAAATAAAAAAAAAAAATATGGTGGTTATATGTTAATATGTCATCCGTGTTCCTACCAAATTTTCATCAAGATACTTTCACGTTTAAATATTGGTACAATTTATACAAAAGAGAAAAGGTGTTTGAAACACCACTATGTACATCATATATACTAGCATTTTATATTATTACGCCAGAAGTACCTTATATACCTAAACTGTTAGTTATATAATTTGAATTAATAGTTAAATAGGTAATTTTTCTTTACAAAACAAATAGCATTAATTGTGCGACATATGCAATTTAAAATACAATTTAATTTAAATGAAAATAATCAAAATTAAAGTTAAAACTTACAATATTTTTCTATTTGGGGTTAAAAGAATAATAAACCCGTTTTACTAAACATTTTTATAAAACTCTTTTAAAACGGTGTAGTCCTGTGTCTTCTGTATCCGAATGGAGAGATTAATATTTATTACATGGAAAGACACATGTAAAAAACAGAAAATAATAATTATTAGTAGGGTAAAATTAATAAAATCCAATTAATATAAAACGACAACAGTTACCTACTGGAAAATAATATTAAAAAATCAAAATCAACCCCCAAAAATCTTTTCTTCGCCACAGTACCGCTCCACTCTCACTTAGGGTGTGATCACACTTGTAATTGACTTATCTCGAGTGCGATTGTGAATAATTCCGCAAAACAGCCGGAGTGCGTGCACGCCCTAACCGGTTAAATGCGGTACGAACCGGTTCGAGTAATGATTTTACTGGATTAATCCGGTTATGTTAGTGGTTGTCTTTTGGCGATTTTTAATCTAATTATTTTTTTAACAAGCTTGCCTGAGCTATCAAATGTCATATAATAAACTAGCACTATACATTATAAATAAATTGCATAATAAATAATACTCGTATTAAATCACACGTAAATTACAATTGATACTAATTTATCACTTATAATTCGATAAGGTCAAACAATTGGCTACTTGACAGTTTTTGAAAAAGTATTGTAAAATGTGCGCCCGTTTATTTTATATACCAAGCAATTCGATTTATCTGGAAAAAATGTAAATAACCAGAGAAAAATAAGATTTTGTGTAACACATTTAAAAAGCGCGCGCAAACGCCAAGTCACGTCACTGTTGCAATTATGACGTCAACGTCCTAGACAACGAACCGATACGCATAGGAACGACTTAATTTAGATAAACGGAAAATGTTTCAATAAATTCTTAATACGATTAGAGAGACAATAATTCAATTTAATCGGTAAAATAATCATTGTTTCGCCACATTAAAATAAATAATTTTCGCCGACAGCTGTCATTTCCGAATTGCAATGGTGGTTTCCGTTTCGGTTCTTTTGTTCCACAGATAAAAAAAGTAAAATTTATTTTGCAAAAATAAAATACTAACTAAGCTTTTAATTAAAAAATAAAAATGTAAAACTATTACTTTACTAATAAGCTAACATATCTTACACTTTTCATATTTTATTGTTTACACTGTCAAGTAGCCAATGGTACTAATTGTCTTTATAACCTATTTTTATATATTTTCCGTGCAACAAAATATATCTATCTCTCTTTTTCTTTTTGTATAAAATGTCAGCCAAGCTTTATTAACGTAGTCCTTGCCAATATTACGTGAGGTGAAGCATTGTTATAAAATATTATTTAAACATGGATAAAAAATAATAGAAATAGATTTTGTTTATTTATCTCTCACTATTAAATTTCACTGTTCAAACCAACATCATATTTGTAAAATAAAACTAGATCATAAATCTCTAAAGCATCTTTTACCTTCCACCGATGCTGTATCTATCTTTTATCTAAGATAACAATTCTAATAATCCATACATAGTTAACTTTAAAAAAACGGTGTTCCAGTTAAAAACATATTTCAAAGACATGTTACGTTGACAACAAAATAAAAAGACACTTTGTAAACGTATTCAAGTACAAGAAAACATCCCATTAAAAATGCTCCGATACACCCATTCTCGGAGTGTCGCCGGCCGATACATTTGTCGGCCCTCCCCGGGGATCGAACCCCGACCCTAAGAGAATGCATTGTCATTGATATCGGGGGCCACTCGGATTAATTTGTTTTTAAGACGTGCTCATCTGAATATTTTTGTCGATAGCATTGGGGATACAAAATACTAGAAGTACTCTATATATTTAAAGAAACATACAAAAATAACTTTCCGCACACTTGAAGCAATGTAGGATCGGGTTTCGTGTCTGGGTGTTGTGGTACCGTCGTTGTTTCTGATTTCTGTAGCGCATGAGCTACTTACAAAATAGTTACAGTAATTAGTGTGATGTTGTGCTTATCCAACATTTATTACTAGCTGCGACTTTATCCGCGTTGACTACATACTTCATGGTCGGTTTACCCCTATCTCCCCTAATTAATATTCGAAACAAAAGGTAATCCATATATATAAAAAAAAACATTTCGAGCTATATGTGTGCCAAATTTCATATCTCTAACCTAAAAAATAAACATTTTCTCATACAAACTTACAAGGGTGGTATTACCCCCATCTCTCCTCATTTTCAAAACAAAAAGTGGCCTATGTCTGATCTTGAGATTCAACGTATACCTATACCAAATTTCATCAAAATCGGTTGAGAGGTTTAGGTAGGAAAGCGTAACAGACAGACAGACAGACAGAGTTACTTTCGCATTTATAATATTAGTAGGAATTCATATGGATACTTTATCAAAGAGAAATCAATTTACGCATTGCCTACAAAATCAGTAAAAGTAATTTCTCATACGTCCATTAAAAAATAAATAACTACAAATGAATGTCCTACAGTTAACCCTCTGACTGCCAAAGGGTACAACGGGCAGACTAATCAAATTGTCATAATACCGTCCATTATTTTATTGGGGGAAATTTAATTTTCGTCAGCTTTAATGCCGCCTCTCTGGGGACGGGCGTGCTCTATGGATCTAGTTTATGGCTGATTTGGGAATAGTAGGCAATATGGTGCGATTTTTTGGTGTAGCCGATTGTGATTTTTTTGACGATAGGATTATTTCAAGTACAATTTTAGAGGGTTTTTTTTGTAGTTTTATTCGTGTCTGTTGCGTACTGTGCTGTGCCTTTAGTAAAAATCAAGATAAATAATAATAATCTTTATTGATGCAAATAAAGGTACATATTTTAGCTTACGTAAATCACAATTAAAGGAGCCATTAAGTAAGAAGGAAACATTAACGTCTGCGCTAGTTTAGATAGAAACTGTGTGACAGACGCCAATTATTCTTCCAGAGTTACACATGTTGTAATTTAACAGAGCCAAACACTTATTATATGTGTTACTTATTATATATTTACGTTTTAAAAATTAATGTTCTCTAAAAATAATAAAAAAAAAATTTTTTTTTTACAGTATTATAAGATTATTCTTTAGTACATGAATTTGGTGCTTTTGAAACTATTTATGCTTTCTACACCTAAACTAGTTTTATACTACGAACTAACTTGTTTCATTCGTCTTATGCCCGGTTCCAATATTAGGAAAAACGATCCGTTCTAGTTACGAACGGTTATAAATTATACGAGGCGTAAGCTAAAAACGTCCGACGGACCACAGATGACAGGTAATATGGAAAGTAAATTATGGAACAATATTGACGACTCGTAGTCGGTTAAAGGAAAACGGATAGTCATTTTTGACACATTACGAATCGTAAAATATTGGAACCGGGCACTAATCTATATCTACTGTATAAAACGGAAGAACATTTGCTTTTTAATTTGTTTGTTTATTTATAACGTTTAAATGCATAAAGTATTCAACTTATTTTAAACAAATGTAGATAGGTATCTACCTATATTATATATAATGACATTTTGTCCTCGGCATTTTACAAACCAGCATTCGTTTTTAAACTGACGGACGCCGTATGTAAGCGGCGGATTTATTCAAAATGCCTGCGACTTATATACAACATTATATGAACGTGAACCAGTCGATACATTTTAACTGAGCACGTTACCCAAACACAGTTTGAAAAAAATCGTTTCCAAAATTGTTTTAACTTCGACCTTATGCTTCAGGTGCCATCAAAGGTTTACTTAAAGATATTAAGGTTCTTAAAGTTCTTCATTACCTCACTGATCCTCTCTCCTTCACCAGGTACTACGAGACGGGCAGCTTCAAGGCCGGCGTGATCGGCGGCTCCAAGCCGAAAGTGGCCACCCCGCCGGTGGTGGACGCCATCGCGGCCTACAAGCGGGAGAACCCCACCATGTTCGCTTGGGAGATCAGGGACCGGCTGCTTAGCGAGGGTATCTGCAGCCAGGACAACGTGCCTTCCGTTTCCAGCATCAATAGGTACGTTGGAACCTTTAATAGCTTGCTGAATGTTTGAGCAGTAGGTACAATATATTGCACTTCACCTTTGACCTCATCCCACCTTATAGTAAGTTATAATGAGGTCCTAGCTTAAAGGTGACAGTAAAGCATACTGAAGCTATTACTGAACTTGTCGCCCTTACCTTGAAGGCTTGACCCCTGCTACTAATGTAGCACCACCAGGAGCTCTGTAAACCTTGCTCACACGCAACACCGAGGTGATTGTTATTTGGCTGCGGTCTTCTGTAAGGTGGAGGTGTTCCACCGGGCTGCTCCAGTTCAGGCGATAAATCGCTTTGATCAACCTCTCTCAAATTTATGAGAGGAAATAAAATAATATCAAGTAAAATACTTTGTATAATATCACGTTTAATTTAAGAAAATAAATCCACACTAATACCAATTATAAATGCGAAAGTAACTTTGTCTATCTGTCTGTTGGTCTGTCCGGCTGATTTTGATGAAATTAAGTATATGTCTCAAACGGACCTAGGCTACTTTTTGTTTTGAAAATAACGGAGGATGGGGATAATACCTCATTTAATTGAATAGGTAATGTTTATTTTTTAAGATATGAAATTTGGTACAAATATAACTCGAAACTTGGATTACTTTTTGTTCCGAATGTTAGGGGAGATAAGGATAAAACCGATTAAAACCGAAACCGAAACCGAACGAAATACTATGAGTGCAAAAAAAGAGAGGTTGCAGTGTGTGATACGCAATCGTTTGGGAATCACATACCAAGTCTTGCATAATTAGTTGATCTCAATGACTCTGACCACCTCCAAATCGGTCGGAGCTGTGTTGAATTGTAAAATTTATCCAATATCCGCCTCTAACGTCATAAATAAACATATCATCAAAATATGACAAAACCAAACCATTACTCTAATCGAAAAACGCTGTAACCTCTAACCCATCACATCCACACGCGAAACCAAAAATAGTTTCGCATTACCTATTATTACGGCAACGGGAAAATACGTAGAATAGCTATAATTCAATGGATGCGAGTCGGGATGTCCGGTGCGAGCCGAGCACGTGTCTCGACTTCCGGTGCCGCCATCTTTATTCCGCCCCCCTCCCATCCCGGCTTCCGGTAAACGCTGTTGGTTCGTCACGCAACCCCTTGATTGGGGCTATAAGGTTAGCGGGCGGCGCAGCATCCCTGTAGCAAGTAAGTAATTGTGTATTTTAATTTTAAAGATCAGACAACTTCATGAATTGACTGGATTTCAAAATAAATAGCTTAGAAAACCCGATCTAACTATAGCATAATTTTGACGACCTCCGTAGCCGAGAGGCGAGCGGGCCTGGCTTTGGCGAGCGCCATCTCTGAGGTTCCGGGTTCAATCCCCGGTCGGGTCAATATGGGAAACGAACTTTTCCATATTGTCTCGGGTCTGGGTGTTGTGGTACCGTCGTTGTTTCTGATTTCTGTAACACAAGTGCTTAAGCCACTTACCACAGAATCATAGCAATGTATGTGATGTTGTCCAATATTTATTTATTTATTATTATTTATAATACATGCTCAAATCTCTGCTTTTATAAGCACCCAGAGACAAAACAAATACGAGTAATTTTCTACTCAATATGTTTGTCCTGGGTCCCAATGAAGTCAAACCAGAAGCAGTAACCATTATTTGACCGGGCCAAACATTTTGGGCTTTTGCGTTACATTTTAAACATAAAAATGAATCCCTGTTTCCTTTCACTTTTTTTTGATGTGTCTGTTATTGTCAAGAGAAGATTATCATGAAATAAATAAAAAAGAATAATGAAATAGTCGTCGTTAAGATAGGACAACGTCTGTCGAGTCAGCTAGCTTAAAATAAGTTAACGAATCAATACGAGAAAACATTTTACTGCCCAAAGTTTTGGTTTGATTGCACCAACCTTGGCCACATGTCTTGTCTCAGTCGTCTTTGTCAGATCAGGGAGGTTGCACATCTTTATCCTCCCCTCACATCTTCACTTAATACATTTTTATCGACGTCACTTTGACTAGTTAAATTGACAGTATCTGAGATGCTATTTGATCGTTCTAAACGAGGTCAACATTTAATAATTACTGGATTCCATGCCGATCATAACATATCGATATTCTCTAGTTATTTATCTTTAAATGTTTATCTTCAATAGTTTCACGTTATTATTTGTTACAAGGCTTGACTATATCAAGCCTTTGGGTAATTACCGACTTTACATATGTCAAATTTGGTACGCCGCTGAGTTAAAACCGATTTCCAATCGGTATTACAAATGTCAAATCGGTAATTACACAACGGTTCGACTTTAGTATGATAGTGACGATTAGTCCAGACGATTTGAGTGTCGTGTTGCTCCATACACTGATTTAAAAGGCAGGCGCGAAACGTGAAGGTCGTGGTTTCGAATCCCGCATTGCAAGAGGCTAAAAAAAAATTTTTTTCATAAAAATATCCCAAGTTCGTTTGTGCAGCGTAATTTATTAAAAAAAGAATCAAGCAAAGAGATATGAGTTTCATATCTCTTTTTTTTGTTATACTCTTCAAGATCGATCTCATCTCACCTGATGTTAAGTAGTAATGAGGTCCTAGTTTAAGGTCGACAAGTACAGCATAAATCTGTTACTTGACTTGACGCCCTTACCTTGAAGACTTGACCCCTGCTACTAATGTAGTACCCCCAAGAGCTCTGGAAACCTTACTCACAAGCCGGAACACAACAACACCGTAGCGATTGTCATTTGGCTGCGTTCTTCTGTAAGGTGGAGGTATTTCACCAATCGGTTTCTCAAATACCAATTTACAAAAATTCACACTTATGATCAACCGAAGCCTCAACTCCCATTTCGTGGCCCGAACAACTCTTTTCCCTCAGCCGCATCGGAACATACAAAACTAGTACCCAAACGTTAGACAAAAAGGATGATATTACAATAGCAGATACTTTCCAACTTTCATGCTCCTTAAAGGGATCGCCTTAGTTTTCTTTGGTACAAACGTTTTAGGATATACTATGACTACTATGAGAGCACACTCTAACGTTAGGGTTAACAATTTATTCTAATGGCTTTTACTTAATGGCAAATAAAAATAGTTCCCCTGTTTGGAGGAGGTTAGACGTCTATCGTTTTATAATGCTACTAATATTAAAAAACTGAAAAGTTTGTTTGTTAATCTCAGGAACCACTGGTTCGAAAAAAGCTTTTAGTGTTAGATAGTCCATTTATTGAAGGAGACTAAGGCTATATAATATTTCGCTGTGACCAATAGGCGCGAAATCTTGTGGAAAATGTAAAAAAACCCCGAGTATATAGCATATAGCTGTCCCGGCGAACTTCGTTTCACCTTAGAGGATTTTCCCGAGCAATTTTTCCAAGGATCCCTAATTTTATAGCCTATGTCAAATTGGAAGAATGTAGCATTCTATTGGTGAAAGATTTTTTTAAATCGGCTCAGTACTTTTTGAGCCTATTCATTACAAACATACAAACATACAAAAATAGGTACAAATCTTTCCTCTTTATAATATTAGTATGACTACGTGCGACGCCTCGTGCCGCTAGTATATTACGTGAAATTTTAGTTTCGTAATACTTTACGCAAAAACTATCAACTGGATTTAGAAAAAAATAAAGAGTATCTATATTGTACTAGACTAACATTTTGAGATATTTTTTTCCCGAAACAAATTTAACTAAGAAAAAACTACCAGTATTTATTAATATAAAATAAATCGCTATAGCTGGTGTTTCAACGCGTGAAAATGTTTAACGGCTCAACGTATTCGTTAGTTTTTTTTTGTATTTTGGAATAAAACAGGAAAAGTCTTAAAAAAACGAAATTTGACAGATTCGTTACTATTCTTTTCATATCTCGTAACCAGTTAACCTTGCAGTAAAGTAAAGTTCTTTAAAAATAGGAAAATGCAATGGAAATCAAAACTTCATCATACACACGAAGTTGTCTAAATCACGTTAACGAATATAAATAACCATTTTATTGATAAGGAATCCTTAACTCCTTAAAAGTGACAGCCCTATTAGTGTGATAGGATAGTAAACTTTGATGGCTATTGTTTACGAGTTATTGTCGTAAGACGTTGACAGGCATACGGATTGAGGGTACCACAATGGCAGATGGAGAGCTGGAACAATGAGATTGTTTAAGTGGAAGGACTTATTCATGTGTATCGTCCAGTAGTAGCTGTATATAAACACAACAATACTTGTATAAAAACCAAGTCTCGCAACTCAGTTGTTCCACCATAAAAATGTTGCAGCATTAGTTCGTGCACAAGTCTGTACCTTGTCACAATTAGTCACTGTCTATCTGACTGGCTTAATTACGCGGAGATTTGGTATGACAAGGTACTGACTGCTACTGATATGTGTTGGAAGTTCAGTTACTTTTTAATGGAAAACTACCATTTTTCTAAACCAAATTTTCACATACAATCGCGTCCCCTGTCAAAGGCAAATCATTAACAAATCTTTTATCAAAAGCCAACACAGATAGGGAGATATCAGTGAAATTAATAAACGGTAGCACAAATAACCGATAACGGAACATGCTCGCTCCGAGCAATTACTACTATTTATTACTACTATCCGTGGCGTATTTATCTTATCTGGCAACACCGGTTATTTAGCAGGGGATTTGCTGGCAACACTTGAGGTGGAGTGGGTGTTGTGATGGCAATTACGCGGAATTTTATACCGGTCGCGTTGTTTGATCTTGGTTTTTGAAACTTAAATGAATATTTAAAAATATATGTTTTATTAATATTACCTTTAATTGTACGGTAATACAGTAATTAGAAACATTTACGGTACTAAACACCCAGATCCGAAACAAAATAGAAAATTATTTTCGCATATTAGCCCGACTGTAATTTTATGTTAAAAATTAAAACCAAGTCATTGGTAAATAAGAAATAATCATCTTTTTACTCATATTAAGCATTGTTAATTAACTACCATTAGGTGAAATGTGAAAACGACACAAGTGAACAGAAAGACTACTACCAAAAACTAAATTATCGAATCCGAGGACGAATAGCAATTTATAAATAAAATTATATTAAGAATAAGAATAATTATTTATTTATAAGCACACACATCAATACACAGTACACAGACATAAAAGTGACACGAACAATAATAGATCCAGTAGAAGTAAACTAACATAAAAAGAAAAGAAACAACATAGTGATTGCGCAGCTAACAAGGTCCCAGCCTCAGCATAAGCTACTACGACATTGGATGCCGCAGTAGCGCTGGTATTCTGGCGGAACCTTAAGCTGAGTGGACCTTAACACCTCGAATGCGAATAAGACTTTTAAAAAAATACGAATTAAACAACGCATAAACCATGTTTTAACTTCCGATTTTACAATTAATCCTTACGAAACGAGTTTAATCGTTTATCCGTTTCGTTTTTCGTTCGTTTAGTAGACCTACAGAAGGTTTTCAAAGCAAGAGTAATTACCAAGTTAGGGCTCTTTGTGTATAGAAGAAACACAATCAATTAAACAATCACGTATATTTTAAAGGCATTGTATGTAACGGGAAAACAAAAAAAAATATCATTATTATTATCTCTTTATGCACTGCAAAAGAACAGATACACCCATAATCAAGTTCATACTAATTTTCAAAAGCAAAAATCCTTATTTGAAAATTCTCAAACATACTTAAATCCACTGCAACTCAATTGAAATGCACAAGGGTAACAAACCGGGGGTTGAAGTCCATTATTGGACAATAAAGCAACATTATTGGCTCCAATAAAGCGGGGTAGTTGGAATCGCATTACGGGACTGGTAATGTACTGGTTATATTTTATTTATAACCACTGAGAGTTAAGTTTTTGAACTGTGCATCAAATTTCAAGAATGAATATAAAAAAAAAATATGAAAAAAATTACATGACATGGCTATTTCTTTCTTTGGCTTTTAATAAAAAATAAATGTATGAATGTTGCCTCATTAACAAATAAATTGTGGACCTGTGTGTCTTGCAGTATGGTTATTAATGAGTACGGTACCTAATGTTTAGCTTAGTACTGAGAGCAAGCGGACGATTAAATATTATTTAAATAAAAATATTTTTTTTTTGTGTCCATATTGTTTTAAAAAGTTATCGTTAAAATTATCGAGTAAATATAGCTTAAGGATAAAATAGTCGTTATAAAACGATTTAATAGTGCATTAAATACCATTCAAACATAAAAATACAAATTGTTAAAATCAAGACTTGTTTTCAAAATATGCAAATTAGCCTATTTTTTACACTTAACAATTCACAATGATACATTGCTCCGGTTCTGCGATAAGTAGCCAAAGCACTTGTGTTACAGAAATCAGAAACAACAACAACGGTACCACAACACTTATAGAAAGGACAACATAGAAAAGTTCCATTTCTATGTTGAACTTACCGGGAATCGAACCCAGGATCTCAGAGATGGGGCCAAAGTTTAGCAAGCAACAAGCAATCATACTGCAATTAAAAAATAACTCTCAAAAACTTGATTTATGATCCCAATTACTTTAAACTTAACCGCCAAACTCAATTTTGAGTCGTCCCGCGGCGAGGTCGATTCACACCCCACGTCGCGTGCGCGGCACGTGGACGACGCGTGTGCGTAATGTGCGACGGAACTTAGCTACGGAGGGAACAGTGGAAACTATTTGGGTGGAAGTGAGGAGCTGATGATACCACTTGTGTTGGGACTTAATGGATACTGCGTGGTCCATTTGATTTCGATTAAGATTCGATGATGGTTAAAACTCTGGCGTTTTCACCCTCGGCTTTTATACGACGGCAGGTGAGATGAAAAGTGTAGGACAGCCTTCGACTACGATGAGTGATTACGCAAAATAGCAGTACAAGCTTATGCTAATGACGAGAGATGAAATCCTTCCTTCCTTTTTTACTCAACTGACTCAGAAAGGTGATGGTTTTCATACGCAATTGTGAATGTATGTGAGTACATATAAGTCTTATATGTCATTTCATTGTTACCTTGTCTTAATAATTATTGCCAGATCTTTAATCTGTTCACAAAGCAATAGTTCATGCCTGGTTTAACTTTAAGTAAGTAAATCTAAGTACGAGTAAAATACTTTCATTTACGTATCTCATTTTTACTATTTAAAATACAATGATTACTTCTCTTAACATTATCATCCATACTGTTACAGAAACTTTAAACTCTTAAAAGTTTACAATCCGATACCAAAGATATTAAATATTATGTAAATCAAGTGGCGTTTTTTTATCCATATTGATAATTTAATAACTTCTAAGAATATTTGCGTCTTAAAATGGTAGAGTTAACTCAAAATAACATTATAAAAACGTTCTCAATTCTTAATTAAAATAACACGGACTACCCTCAAATCACTGCAAAAAAAAGAAAAAAAGGCAAAGAGCTAGCTTGCAAAACGCCAAGACATTTTTAATCGGGCGGACGGGCGGTAATTGAAGCTATATATCTGGCAACCCCATTTTGACATTTGAATTTTTGCCGCGCTCGCAAACTGAATAATTTGCGAGGGTAATTTAGGTTAGACTTCAGAGGGGATGTGTCAACGCTGGGAAGTAATACGGGAGTATCTTTGAATCTGATGAATGCACTGTTTTTTTTTTGAGTTTAGAAAAACAATATTTTACCGTAACTGACCTTGATATGCCGTACATCAAGGACCTTGATTTACCATTATGTCTGGAATTTTGGCTTATGAAGAGTTAAACAAGTTGAAGGTGGTGAAATAATCGCGTAGAAAAATTTCTTTTCGGGATAGTTACGTTGCTGAGGATTTTATTATTTTTGTTAAAAAATAGACAGACGTATTTTCGGTTTTTATTTTTAAATATTTAAAATGTCTATATAATGTTAACATTGTTAAAAAAACCATGTAAGTGTACTAAAATCCTTAGCAACGTTACCTATCCAGAAGTCGTTTATGATTTTTTTATTCCTTTTCTATACCTTCATTTCACCAAATTTAAGGGAACAAAGCTTCCATACCATTTCGGGCACCAACGAATTTGAAAGACTACTCAACGTCTAGAATTCGTGGCTTAATGTTCTCTTTTTTATTTATTTGTGTACTAATAAAGCTTTTCTTTCTTTCTTCTTCTTCTTACAATTATACTATCACATTTGCAGCCACTAAAACCGCGTTCCTTTGTCGCGAGCAACCGTTACAAATCGCGAACGCCGCCGCGTATATTGCTAAAGGATGTCGCGACACGTGTCGCTAATTTATTGCGACGTCGCGGCCGCAGTCGCGGTTTTTTGTGAGTTCCCAGTTTTTGGGGTAAAACTAATGGGATAGTCTTGTCATCGGATTTGATTATGATTATGGCAATTTCGATGATATTTTGATGATCTGCTTCTCAAATATTACTGGAAATTCAGTATGATATTTATCACTGCAAATCTGCGGTTGAAAATTCTCTTGGGGTAGACTTTATAGGACTAACTGTTGTCGCCGGCTTCGCCTACGAGAAATTACGTGCATTTTCTGTCATCCCTTTCAAGCCACCTCGTAACTTGCTATCTAACTGTCAAGCTATTCCCGTTCTTAAGATACAGCTTACTGACTGACGAATGGACAGATAGACAGACAGCGAAGTCTCAGTAATAGGGTGCCGTTTTTACCTTTTGGATACGGAACCCTAAACAATAAGCTCTCTTGCTCTCAGCTCTTAAGCCATCACTATCATAAATATTTATTAAAGAAACAATGTAACCAAACTAATCTAGTGAAATCCCAGTTTTGTAAGCAAATATCAGTCAGGATTAACGCACTGACGCCATATTTGTTTCGCGCGCGTTTTCCCGCGCGAGTTGACAGCTCATTCCACCATGATGGATAATGGCGGTTGGGTGAATTATTGCCAGAGTCCCGCGGCTTGACATATGCAAAAATTGTTTTGCGAAGTTACCAGAGGTCGGATTAGTTAGTAATAGAGTCGTCAGAGGGCGTCTAGGGTGATGGATGGCCCTGTGAGGACAGTCAGTTTTCGTGAATGCATTTTTGCGGATGATTTTGGGCTCTTTGCTCTATAAATCTCAGATATTTGATGGAAGAAAACGTGTCGACATTATGAGTGATTCTGATTTGCGTTTTTTTTGGGATTGGCCGCTGATAAAACGATTAGAACTTTAGGAATAAGTACTATTGTTTAAAACAAGCTGCGCCTACTACTACAAAATTACTTTGAACCAAGTAACACAGTTTTGGTTTGATCAGTGAAGATTGTAGTTTTAAGTGGTAAAAGGAGCAGACTAGCCGTAAAAGGAAGTGTAATAATTTGCTCACAAGCAAAGCTCTGACAATCATAAGAGCACCAGAGTCATGAGAGATGTCGATTTATTAATAACCATTACCTATAGCAGTTCATTATAATCTAGGAGAGATTCTTCAGCATAAGAACCTTCTCCACTTTCTTTCTTGTCTTCCTTGCTTGTACTTTTTGCAAAACACTACAAATCCACATCTATTAACCTTCGAAGTGACCGCAGCCATTTATCTCATAGTAGAGGTGTATTTTGCGCCGTATAGCTTTCATATAGAAAGCTAAGGTTGTACTAGATATATGACTTCGTTACTGGAGCCCTTATGCTGACTGGCCTTAGTAGTTCTGGGATAGAAGGTAGCGCTGTTTGTCAAGTAGTAATATCATGTTAATTTCAGCCAAGACATTCAGCTCAAAGATTAGTACTCCATAAACTGTAATTGCTTCAGTGAGTGCCAGGGAGACAGGAACTTCTCAAAAAAGTTACGCTTCAAAATTAAAGAATTTCCCCTGAAACTACCGTCATGATAACACCCTAATAAATCTGTTTTGCCCAACAATGGTGCCCTTGCATCTAAAGAATAAAGGCTGCTATGAAACACGGCACCCCTTCAGGAAAGGGGTCTCATAACCGGGCTTTTTGCGAATTTGTTGCGGGAATATTCCGCATTCGGATGTCATGGGTGAAAAATTGGCTGACACCTTCCGGTGCGGTTTGACTGTTTTCGTGTAATGCTTTGTTAGTTTGGTTTAACTTTTATCTGTGTCATATTAGTTATGTAAATAAAATAACAACATTTGTCGTAAAAAATTACTTATTAGAAAAACGTTGCAAGGTAACAGACCTGTAAAAAAACATGATATCTATACTAATATTATAAAGAGGAAAACTTTGTTTGTTTGTTTGGTTGTAATGGATAGGCTCAAAAACTACTGGACCGATTTCAAAAATTCTTTCACTATTCGAAAGCTACATTATTCACAAGTAACATAGGCTAAATTTTATTTTGGAAAAAAATAGGGTTTCGTAATATATTTGGGTTTTTCGGACACAAGGTGTAAAAAATCAACCAGAAAAGTTACTTATTTTGCGTACGCTGCCTAAACTATAAAAGATAGAACTATGAAATGTTCTAATTAATTGTAGATCTTATAAATATCTACAAAAAACTTCGCGACACACTATACCTATCTATGTCGAGTGAGGCACAACAACCATTTTTTAAATCAAAAATCTTGAAATTTTTGGGACTACTTTTAAACGCATTTATTTTACTCATTCTATTAATCCTTATCAAAATAATTTCTTTTATCACTAAGTACAGTTAATGTAGATCATATTTGGTCTTTGAATGATTAAAATTGGATGTTTAGTTTCGAAGTTATGGCGAAATTAAAATATCACGATTTCTGCTGCACGGCCCGTTGCGAAGTGAGCGTCACCAAGGTGGGGGTGCGCGTGCGGGAGGGGAGTTTAGATCTATGAGTAAGGTAGGATTTTTTTTAGATTTCGTTCTTAAAACTACACTTGCGCAAAAGTTCTTCTCAGAGCTAAACAACAGTTCTTCTCAGAGCTAAACAACAGTTCTTCTCAGAGCTAATCAACAGTTCTTTTCAGGGCTAACCAACAGTTCTTTTTAGGGGTAACCAACAGTTCTTTTCAGGGCTAATCAACAGTTCTTTTCAGGGCTAAACAACAGTTCTTTTCAGGGCTAAACAACAGTTTTTTTCAGAGCTAGAATATTACTTATATTAACATTTTCTTAAACATTTGAAAATGCCTAAGAGAGCCAGGTCTCAACTTTCTAAACATAGTTCTCAAGCACGGGCAGCAAGAATACGTCGTATGGGAGAATGTTCACCTGAACGTTCATATTTAATAAAGAGCTATAAAGCCCAACAGGCTTATTTTATGATCACGTTAATGGAAATTGCTCAAATACTTGAAAAAAATTGCGATCCTTATGAATAAGTTATCATAAACTTTGTCCTGAAACTAAAATTATGGAATGGATGAAAGATAATGTCAAGCTTTAGAATTTTCTCATTAAAAGATTGGTAATTATGAGTAGGCATATCTTCTACTATATAAAAATAAGTCGGGTTTTCCTTCCTGACGCTATAACTCCAGAGTGCACGAACCGATTTTCACGGTTTTGCATTCGTTGGAAAGGTCTCGGGCACTGTAAAGTTTATAGCAAAGAAAATTCAGGAAAATGTTCAAGAGAAAAGCGTGAAAATCCTCTAAGGCGAAACGAAGTTCGCCGGGGCCGCTATAGAAAAATAAAACTATACATGCGACCTTCTGGTCATAGACACGTCAAGATTAATAAGAATATGATTTTTAACAGCTTAGTTTTGTTTAACCGAATACGGACCTTGAGGGATGATGACTCGGTAAAAAACAAAGATTCTAATTAATCCGTCAGTTACATTTCCAAATAACAATTAAACGTACTTGTTAATCCAACAACACAACATCCAAATACAACGTTAGCGGATAAGTGTGTTGCGTCGCTTATTCGTAAACTGTACAAATAAATTTTAACGCACTCGAATCCACGATCTTCCCGTATATGTTGCTCTTCGAACTGAATACGTACCTACCTATATAATAGGTGAAAAGAAATTTTAGCGCAGTGAATCTTAGTGAATTTTGTTTACATGATAAAAATAATATATACCTATCTCTGTTTTATTTGTTTGTAATCTCCATGTTCATTTGTAAGGTCCATGTTAATATGTAACATTAATGTTTTGTGGCATTCATGTTTATTTGTAACGTGTGTGTTAAATGCAATATTCTTGTTGATTTGTAACGCGCATGTTTAAATGTAACATTAATGTTGATTTGTAACATCCATGTTTGCTTGTCTACAGGATTGTCCGTAACAAAGCGGCGGAGAAGGCGAAACACGCTCATAACCAACAGCAGCAGCAGCAACAGGAACAAGAGATCAGCTCGGCGCAGGGCAGCGTGGTTTCCGTGAGTAGACCATCAGCTACTAATTTAATTTAATTTGAACCATTTAATTTGAACTTTATACCCCTATTGTAGCGGTAGAAACCAATGCGCAAATTTATTGAACTAATAAAATATGATGAAGGCAAAAGGCTGACGAAGTTGTCTCTAAACCTGTGCAATACAGAATTTACAAGTCTAAACTTAGATGTCTTAGAGACGTATGCGGTTTTGCTTTTTACCTGACTTCAAAAAGCAGGTCAGGTTGTCAATTCGACCATAATATGCTTTTGTTCGTGTATAATTAGAGTATCTATAAATTGAGGTACCGCCATCATTTCTAGTTTCCCTAACACATGTGCTTATGTTTATTAATTTCAATGCATGTACATAATATTTATTTATCGTAATAATATTATGTGCCGACCTACGACATGACCTACAAGTCGACACAACTACAACGTCAGCAGAATTAGCATAATAAACAACGCTCCATACTCGTGCATTGCGCCGATTAGCCAATTAATACATCGATCCTACATCGCGATGTCAGAGTTATCATCGCCACTAGCTATGTATACAACAAACCAAGATTGGTAGTTGGACCCGTCGAGCTAGGTGTTATCTGTTGGTCCCCGAGCAGATAACACCTAGCTCGGCAGAAGTACTTCCATTTTTAGTAAATAACATACGTTCTTTACAATTATAAACGCGAAAGTTTGTAAGAATGTATTGATGTCCGATTAATCAGATTAGTATGTCTGTCACTCTTTCACTCAAAAACTACTTCACGGATTTGTATGAAATTTAGCATAAAAAGAGAAAAACGCAGGCGAAGCCGCAGGCACTAGCTAGTTTCACATACCTTCTGTTTACTCAGGTGATAACCCACGCGGGCAACGCGCCCGGCACGACAGCAGTCCTGTCGCCCACGACGGACCAGCACGTCACCAACACAGGCAGCTACAGCATCAACGGGATCCTGGGCATCGAGCAGGTGGAAGGACTCCACAACGGCACCACCGGCCTCAAGCGGAAGAGGCACGAAGACCAGGGTAAGGAACTGCTTCTTAAACTAGTCCTTCCTATAAATATTTTATGAAACAGAAAAATGTCATCTTCTCTTGCGGTGCGGGATTCGAATCCACGATCTTCACGTATCGCGCGTGCTACTCTTTGAACTGAATACGTATATGTTTAAAATACGTGAATTAATCTGTTTCTTTTAATATTTAAAAACTAATAATATCTGAAAGCTCTCAAAGATTTTTCCGTGTACTATGGTACAAACTAATTCAAAGAAGTGTCTTATACTAAGGAACTTTGACAAGTAGAGCACCTGTATAACGAAGATAGGAAAAGCCTGCAAAATCTTCCATCAGCTTTGGTATAATTTCCCAATAATAAGAGAAGCGTCATTATCTTCCACAGAGCTTTTATGAAGCTGCTAACTTATCAGAGGTTTTAGAAAAGTTATAATAATAACTCGGCAGCGATTGCAGTAAATTTAATAGCTCAGTAAATCTTGCGTTCCGCGGGGTGCGCAGGACTTCGAATGAGAGGGTAGGGATGTGCGGTGGTCGATAAATTTATCGATAATTTTTGAAATTTTGTAGAGAGTTTAAAGAGATTTTAATGTCGTTTCTGGTTTGGTTTTTCATTTCGTTTGTTGAAAAACTGGCCATGGTTTAAGAATAGATATGTTTCTGACTTTAGCCGTCAGTTGAATGACTAGACGATTGTTTGTCACACTGATTTCAATAAAAAACACATTTTAAAAAATAGTACAAAGACATAAAAAAATGGTACAAACTAACGACGAACTTCGTTATTAAACTGTATAGATTTGTAATAAAAATTATAATGACTACATGTTCAAAACATATTGATGATCTCATTAGTGTAGTGGCTAAAGTAAGCACTTGAAGGGTGAAAATATAAATTTAGGGAACGAAGTAACAGTTTGACACCCTAGTTAGTATCCGTCATACCTACTTATAATATAAAATAATACGCCAGCGTGAAAGTAGTTTTTTTTATTATCTCGTTTATTTATTTAGCCTAGAAAACTTGTAATTTTTTTTTTACCTTATTTTCCAAAAAAGCATTACGACTTTCATCAGTTGCAGAATCAGTTTTTACTATAACTAAATTACATTTTGAAATTTTGATAAATTGTAACGTGAATTCTATCGATACCGCGCCCCGCCTCTAGAACAGCTCTACGGGGGACTCTACAAGTATCCTCCCGCACTCAACTAACATTACTTACAAGTTTTCTCCACGTAGAGTACCTACTCTACTCAGAAAGAGTTTATTGGATCAAAGGCCCCCGCGGGGGTACTTCTACAGTTTTCTCGAGTTAGTTAAATTTTATGGTCCGATCAATTAGGGGTAAAGGATTTAGGACTTTAAGTACCTCTTTTTAATGTTTGGATTAGTTAAACAGTATTTTCTGTTATTAATTTTTAAATTATGACGATGTTTCGTGGCGGTGTTTTAAAAGATGGCGAAAAGGTGGTCATAGAAAAACAAAAGTAAAAATTACATGTTACAATTATCAAAGAAATAAAAAAAATATTTGCTTTTGAATCTTAACGTTATGACGTAAATTTAAATCACGTATATTCAAGCAAATTATAGAAAAATTAAATCAAAATAAACTGAAAGAACAGAGACAGACACACAGACAAAATATTTTTTTTATTTTTATTTCATCAGAGCCTATGTTTGTTATAGTTATATAAGACATACTAATTAATCTTCTATTCGACAGATGAGAACCGGGACTTCAACAGCCATTCGGAAGACGACGTCAAAAGACAAAGGAGTCATTACAATGGAGACCAAATATATTCTAACGTAAGTAACTAATCTATACTAATATTATAAACTAACATAACATTATATAACATTAATAAATTTTAAGAGAGGTAGGGCATAGCGATTTATCGCTCGAACTGGAGCAGCCTGACTGGTGAAATACCTCCACCTTACAGAAGACCGCAGCCAAATGACAATCACTTCTGTGTTGTTGTGTTCCGGCGTGTGAGTAAGGTTTCCAGAGCTCCTGGGGGGTGCTACATTAGTAGCAGGGGTCAAGCCTCAAGGTGACAAGATTTATTTTGCTTTACTTCTCACCCTTAAGCTAGGACCTCATTACCACTTAACATCAGGTGGGGTGAGCATCGGTCCGCACACCACGCATATGACGATTTGCAAATATTCTAAACTATCCTTAGCCCTAATGTTGTTTAGTGCTTCTAATTAGGTATATCTAAAGGACCTAAGATTCAGACGAAGGTCATTCTGTCTTTACATAATCATATTGTAAACATGAAAGTTTTTAAGAATGCACGTACCTACTGTAAGTTTATTAGTCTTTCCCGCTTATACAAATGAATGAATTTAGATGTAATTGATAGATAGACTAAATGCTAGATTAACATATAGGATACTTTTTATCCCAAAATTACGCAAACGAAGTCGCAGACAACAGCTAGTTTCGAATTAACAAACTTACCCAGAGTAATTACATAGAAAATAACAAACATGGCTGCTAATCAAATACCAGTTATCTGGCGCGAATCGGCGCGTCAGTGCCGGCCATCTTGTGACAAATGGCGGGAAGCCTTCGAATGCGTTACGAATTAATTCAATAAGATGGTAACGACCGAAGCTTTGGTCATTATTCGCGAACTATCTTGTGGTAATTGGTTTATTTTACGTCATCAACAAATAATTAAAAACACACCTCTTGACGACGTCCGTAGCCGAGAGGCGAGCGGGCCGGACTTTGGCGTAGCGCCCTCGGAGGTCCCGGGTTCGATCCCCGGTCGGGTCAACGTGCTTTTCCATATTGTCTCGGGTCTGGATGTTGTGGTGCCGTTGTTGTTTCTGATTTCTGTAACACAAATGCTCTAGCTACTTACCACAGAATCAGAACAATATAATATGATGTGATGTTGTCCAATATTTAAACAAATTTTGAACAAAAAATAAGGTTTATTTATCAAGTTCGTTTAATAATGAGTTGAAAATGTACAATTGGCTACTTGACAGTGTTAACAATAAAATATGAAAAGTGTTAGATATGTTAGCTTATTACTTAAGTAATCATTTTACATTTTTACTTTTTAATTAAAAGCATAGTTAGTATTTTATTTTTGCAAAATAAATTTTAGTTTTTTTATCTGTGGAACAAAAGAACCGAAACGGAAACCACCATTGCAATTCGGAAATGACAGCTGTCGGCGAAAATTATTTATTTTAATGTGGCGAAACAATGATTATTTTACCGATTTAATTAAATTATTGTGTCTCTAATCGTATAAAGAATTTATTGAAACATTTTTCGTTTATCTTAATTAAGTCGTTCCTATGCGTATCGGTTCGTTGTTTACGACGTTGACGTCATAATTGCAACAGTGACGCGACTAGGCGTTTTCGCGCACTTTTTAAATGTGTTACACAAAATCTTATTTTTCTCTGGTTATTTAGATTATTTCCAGATAAATCGAATTGCTTGGGATATAAAATGAACGGGCGCACATTTTGCAATACTTTTTCAAAAACTGTCAAGTAGCCAATTAATGTATTTAATATTAGCTATTGTAAAGCGATATAAAAATGTGAATACCTTTATTGATTCAACTTCCTTCACCAGCTCTGGTCATCATCAAAGTGGAGCCTCAAAGACGAGTACAAGCTGTTGTCGGAGCTCGGTGGCGCGGCGGGTGGCGCGACTGGCTACTACGGCGAGCTGTTTGACGCGCCGTACGAGCACGCAGCTCACCCGCACTACACGCCACATTCTGGTAAGTCGTTATGAGCTCAAACTCATTTTTTTCTTTATTCAAGCAGGCAACATGAAACACTTTTGAATCATCATTGAATACAATGCAAAGTGATTCTACCTCCGTTTCGGAACCTATATCTACCGAGAAGACGCCGGTAAGAAACTCAGCAGATTAGTTACAGTAGCAAGTATCTAACTTATAGCTATGTGTAGAACACCTTGGACCAAGTCATACAGTTTTATTTTGATGAGTGAAAAAAACATTAAGCATTATTTTATTTTACTTACTGAAACACGTGACTGGTCACTGTCTCGCGCCAGTATTCACTGCGTCTGTACAGCTCGCGGCGCGCTTTTTAGAAGATCTGAACTCAAAACGACCATCACCGATATGATAATAGAATGGAACATATTTTATAACAAATTTAGTATATTAGAAAATATACACAGAATGAGTTTTGTCTAAAAATCCTGGATAGACCATTTTTTATTTCTTTTTTATTGGCAAACCTTGACCCAAACACAAAAACAAACAGTAATGTAATCCAAACACAAAAATCTTACCGCACAAAAACGGGGCGGATTACTAGTCTCATTAAAATACGACAAAAAATAGAGCTTATATAAATACGTAAACACAGGTAAAAAATCCTACCTCGCACAATATGCTTCAATGAATTAGTTAAAATTTCCATTAGATAGATTGATACACTTCATTGCGCAGAAAAAAATACAGAAATTGGTTATATAGACATATTCAAGTACAATTTAGTCGGTCGTATTACTAGAAAGCAATATCTTCCGTACAACCTTTAGATAGAGGAAACAGTAGACATCGAGAAACGGGTACGGCCGTGCCAAACGTAAATTGTAAAAATGTTAACATAAATACCATAATGTCATAAGCATAAATCCATTCCCAAACACCACCATCAAATACCACATCCCAATGAAAGTGTCAACCGAAGAATCCGAAACAGTTAGCCAATCAGAAGGCCATAAACCACGGCACCGCAGCCGCTTTCAGGGCGTGACGAATAACGCGGTAATCATGGTGTTTGGGGGCAGATGTTCAGGTAAATAGTACCCTGCGTATCCGTTAGACACTGTCACGATGCCTTAGGAGTCTTGAGGCTAGAACACTGTTATTCCGAGTTCGTTATTAGAATCTATTATTTGTTAAATTAGTTATATGTACTTTTCTATGTTTCATTTGAGAAGAATTGTGGTCACTCGCGACTTCGTTTACCAAGTCAGTTACATATTAAAAAACCGGTCAAATGCAAGTCTCATGAAGAGTAGCAGTAAGTAGCCGTAGCCGAGAGGCCTTTGGCGCCGCGGCATCTCTGAGGTCCCAGGTTCGATCCCCTAGCCCGAGGAGTCGAGTCATGGAAAACAAACTTTTGTATGTTGTCTCTGGTGTGAGTGTGGTACCGTCGTTTTGTCTGATTTCTGTAACACAAGTGTTTAAGCTACTTACCACAGAATTGGAACAATGTCTGTGATGTTGTCCAATATTTATTTATATAATTTTAAAGTGTATATTGGAGTTAACTAAATTAAATGTAAATTTTAATTTAAGACTTTTGCTGTATTAAAAAAACTACGTACTAGATCCTGTTCAAACCTTTTTTCGACGGATCTTTGCAAGGTAATGTACATCATAAATGTTTTTTAGTTTTATAGTAGTATATAATACTTTGGGTCACTCGTGCAAATTATTCAGTTTAGAAAAAATATATTAGAATGTCCAAAATTTGTTTTGAAGACCTAATTATTTTATTTTATTCTTTAAATTGTTTTTCAAAAAAAAATATAAATATTATGCTAAGGTAGTATGAAGACACTAAAATTAAGTATAGTTGGTGCTCACAACATCGCTTCTATGTCGTCAAAATACAGTTCAAAACTGCAATCACAAATTTCCCTACCACTGAGACTAAAAACAGTGGACTCTAAATTATCGTGTCCACAAAAAGATGGGCTGTCCCAAAACGTTTTTCATTAGCCAGGCTGGACATAAAACTCTCTAAGTTCGGCAAAACGAATATGCGAGGCCATGCCACGGAGGTATTAAATAGACTACAACACCAAATTTATGTGCCGGTGAAATTTATAATACGCAAAGTAAATAAGTCTTATCTATTTTAACCAATATTAATAAATGAATTGATTATGATTAATATAAATAAACTCGAACTTTATTGCACAAGATAGAACAACAGGTGAACTTAATGCTAGGAACGTTCTCTACCAGTCAACCCTTGAGTCATGCAGCGAGATTTTCAATCCGTCCGGTAACAACACAACACATGTTGGTACGGAACTATCTTTTATTAAATATAATAAAAGTGCCTAATTACTATAGGTAAATATCATGACAGTAATTTACACATTTTTGGTACAAGAATCATAATTGTCTATTAATATCAAACTGCCGTAGCCGACAACCTCATGCAGCTCTAAGCATGACATTGTATTTTTTTTAGACTTTCAATATAAATTGCGCGTCCAGTGGTTAATACATCCTTACCCCAAACAAATGTTTCGGCCAAACGCGGCAATCGGCAATTTAATAGATGTGCTGGCGAGCAAACGATTCATTGCGACGGCTTTCAATGAATAAATTGGTAACGTTTTTCGTTTTTGAACAACCTCGCATATTATTTGAAGGGTCCACGGCAATTATGATGAATGTCCAAAATATTAAAATCTATGAATTTAAGAGAGGTAGGGCATAGCGATTTGCCGCTCGAACTGGAGTATCCCGACTGGTGAAATACCTCCAACTTACAGAAGACCGCAGCCAAATAACAATCACTTCGCTGTTGTTGTGTTCCTGCGTGTGAGTAAGGTTTACAGAGCTCCTGGGGGTGCTACATTAGTGGCAGGGGTCAAGCCTTCAAGGTAAGGGCGACAAGTCCAGTACAGATTTATTATGCTGTACTTGTCACCCTTAAGCTAGGACCTCATTACCACTTAACATCAGAAGGGATGAGGTCAATCTTGAAGTGCAATATAAAAAAAAAAAGAACTCCGTAGCCGAGAGACGAGCCGGTCGGACATTGCCGTCGCGCCATCTCTGAGGTTCCGGGTTCGATCCCCGGTCGGGTCAATATGGAAAACAAACTTTTCTATATTATCTCGGGTCTGGGTGTTGTGGTACCGTCGTTGTTTCTGATTTCTGTACCACAAGTGCTTTAGCTTCTTACCACAGAATGAGAGCAATGTATGTGCTATCCAATATTTATTTATTTATGTGATCAACGTCATTTGGTGTTTTATTGCGTATTTTGAGTTTCAACGGCTTTTTTTGCTGGCGTCAGTTGTTGCGAAATATTACGAAACCCAAAATCAGTGTAGGTGAACCATGATTTACGGTCTATAATCGTTCTTTACGAATTTGTTCAACATTCATAATCGTTTCATCGTATTTGCGAGTCACAACATTCCCATGTGATAAAAGCATAAACAAAAAGAGATATAATATCCGTGGATATTACAATGATTTCGAGATGGTAACCGCATTTGCGGTAGGAGGCCGGAGGTCCGACAGACGCCATGGGAAGCATGATTTTTAATGAGATTTGTATCGATCACTTTCGTAACAAAGACAGACAATGTCATAAGTAGGCTGTATTTTCGGCCAAACAGAGCGAGTAGCAAAAAATAAGACACCTTTTTTTATAAAAAAAAATATAGGTATGTTATATGCTCCTAGCATTAAGTCCACATTTTGTTCTTCTTTTTATGAAATGAAGTTTAAATAAACAAATTATAGGTAAAAAACTAAATTATACGTTCCACCACAGAGCGAATAGCAAAAAATAAGACACACTTTTTTACAAAATTAGTAAAAAGCTTAGCTTTTTTCGTAAATAAAAACTATAGAGTTTCTTGTCAGTATCTTCTCGGTAGCTGCTTCCGTTTCAAAGACAGAAAATTACAGAAGTAGGCTAGAAATGTATGCTCGGCCCAACAGCGAGATAAGCTTAAAATAAGACACATTTTTATAAAAATTTGTTATAGGTTTAGCTTTTTTTGTTAAAAAGAACTACTGAGTTTCTTGACGGTATCTTCTCAGTACTTATAGGTTACGAACCGGAGGTAGCTTCATTTGATTTAAATAGATACTATGCATAAGAGTTACTAATGTAATCTGTATTCAGCAACATCACATACATTACATTGATTCTCTGGTAAGTAGCTTAAGCACTTGTGTAACAAAAATCAGAAACAACGACGTTACCACTACACCCAGGCCCGAGACAATATATAAAAGTTTGTTTCGTATATTGACCTGACCAGGGATCGAACCCGGGACCTCAGAGATGTCGCAATGCCAACGTACGGCCCGCTCGCTTCTCGGCTGCGGAGGTCGTCTAAATGCAGATTTGTGAACACAAACTCGGGCTATGTTAATGAAACCGAAACATACTTTGCTCGACCCGGGAACCGAATCCAGATCATCATCCGTGCATCATCCGTGCTTAAACCGCTAGACCATGGAATCGTCTACTAAAAGTACCAATACTTAATCATCTAATCAGGATCAAATACGTCTCACAATTCACACCATCAATAAAAGGAGGCTCGGAACGAGAATCGAACACCGACCACATCCTCTTGTGAATGGAGGCCCGCCACCCCTCCCAGTAACCCGAGATGCGCGCGCGCCGCCACACGATCCGACTAGGGTGACCACAAATGGAGGATCTACTAAGACGATCTATTGGGACTCTCCCAAGATTAAAACTAACTTTAAAAACTACAAAGAGGATTGTCTCACAAACATCAGAAACGATTCTGAATCGAAAAGTCTATATTTTGTCTCTTTCCAAACGTGTAAAATTAGAAAGAGATAAAACAGTATCTTGGAATTTTAATCCGATTCCGATGTTTTGTGAAAGGTATTCAGGCCTGTTAAAAACGCTGCCTGGATTTGGTTTATTTTTAATTTTGTTTGATGATAATGAAACAAACAAAACATTTGAAATTGTGATAATAGGTATTAAAGAATATTTCGAAAAATATAAAAAAAACAGCGTCAACATAATTTGTTACTCACAACGCTATTTCAAAGTCAATCTTTTTTATTCACATAGATTACATTAGTAATACTTATGAATAGTCTCTATATAAAGCACATGAGCTACCTCCGGTTCGGAACCTATAACTAAAGAGAAGATACCGGCAAGAAACTCAGCAGTTCTTTTTTTAAATGTCCTATAAAAAAGAGATCCATATTATATTTTAGTTAGTTATAAGATCATTCAGAACTATCGTTGTTAGTATATTTGTTGGAATCTTGGTACTAATTCGAGGAACAGAAATTATAAAAAATATATTTTTATATTTTATCTACATAAAATTGACTATGATGAGACGGCGCGGGATGAGTCCAAATATTCTTTGAATTTAGTTTTGAGGTTTTTTTAGATTAGAAAAAGGAAAACAGCAACTTTTAAAACTTAAACCGAATAAAAAGAAAAGAAAGGATTTTTACCTACTAGGGAATAACAATAAATTCTTTTTCTTTCGTAAACCAGCAAGTCCCTATAAAGTTTTACGTTTTACTAGTACCATGGTTACTGTATCCATCTCAGCTGACCATAGACCGTATTGTCTACCAGTTTGACGTCCGATGACTCCACCATTCATCAGGTGTTGCGGTCAGATCTTCATTCAGAACATTTGTTTTGAGCACAACGTTTCCCAAGTAGTATAGTGTTTCTTTATTATCATTAATTCCCACAGGAATAGATATGTAGTGTTTGTTTTTATTAGTAACTATCTGACCCGATAGACGTTGTCTTGTCTTAAACGACTTGGTTTTATTTGGTTTTTACCCACGATGACACAAATATTCATAAATTTTCCTCGAAAATTTTAAAAGATTTCTTTCATTAGAACCTTCTCCTTCAGCAAGATGCTTGTGTAAAAAAACATCATAAAACCAATCTGGACTTACGGAATACAATTGTGGGGAACAGCCAGCAACAGTAATATAGATATCCTGGAGAGATTTCAGTCCAAAGCTCTGAGAACTATGTTTGGCATTCCTCATTGTATAAGTAACAAATACATATACCTCGACATCGGTCTAAAAACAGTTCGACAGGAAATAACTCAAAGTAGCCTGAAATATCAGGAGAAACTGACCGTCCATGGTAACAAACTGGCACACGCTCTGAGTGGAGAAGGCGCTATCCAGCATACCCGACTAAAAAGAAGTGACATACCGAGCCTACATAAAAGATTTAGCACTTGACATCAAAAGAGTCGTATGATAAGAATTGATCATACAAGTATGGCTCTTGAGGAAAACATAAACTGAGAAACAAAGGAGTGGCTTATTGTTGGAAAACAGATTGCCATGGGGCAGAAACAAAAAAAAAAAAAGAACCTTCTCCTGGCAATAACAGACACAACAACAAAAAAGTGAAATTGTTCCAGCTGTTCACGCATGATGGCGTGATAAAAAGGGAAATAGATATATAGAAACTATATTTATTTATTTAATGTACAAATTGTATGTCCGAAAAGTATTTTAGGTTTTATGAAGTTTCCTTTTTTCCCACACGAATTCATCGATGTACACTTAGTTTGTTGGCAAAATGTCTTCTTTAATAAGATTTGTTACAATTTACATAAACCCTTAGCAAGTTCGAAAAGTTTTTCTTAGGGAATCTGTAGTAAGTATCAATATTTGAAATTGTCGTAGCGTCGTAGTAGTAAATATAAATATTGTACAACTACAAATATATTGCTCTATTCCAAATGTAAGTAGCTTATGTACTTGTGTTACAGAAATCAGAAACGACTGCGGTACTACAACACCTATACCCGAGACATTAAAGAAAAAAATGTTTTTGATATTGACCCGACCGAGAAGTCGTCGGAATAATAACCTTCTAAAGTTTCCATTCAAAATTGGGTTATGTACTACTCTTCAATGACCGTTTTTCAACATAATAAGTCCATTTCTCCTTGTTTATCATTGATCTTGATTGATGATCTTCCAGTCCTTATTTAACGTCGTTGGATTTCATGCCTAGCTATTAGTGAGTGCTTTTTCATTTAAACTCACTCATTTGTATTGGTTTTAGCATGTTTAACCATATTATCTTGTACACAGCAACGAACGACTCGACGGGGTCCAACGGTGGCACCGGTGCTGAGCCCCCCTCAGCGGCAGCGAGTCCTGACGCGACAGCCTTGGTGGTACTCCAGCCTCCTGCGCCGCCCTATCCTCCGTATGCTCACTATGATGGTAAGGAACCTTCACTTAAAGATAGTTCAGCTCCGTCCCTTAGCTAGGTTTGACCTGTTGGCAAAGACATATTTAAAAATGTTAATGTGCAGTTTCTCATTTCAAGGAAAAAGTAACAAGGTTACTAGTTGTTGTGTGGTCCTTGGTAGTAGGTCTACTAGTATTAGCACTTTCTGTTGATTTTGTGTAAAAATTTGCTACATCTTTACGACAGAATACTTTTGGTCGGTATTTTTCATCTTCCCGAGGATTTATTTGATTCTTTACATCTTAATGGAAATTTGTTTTAACGCCCAAATTAGGCCAAAAGCAAGTTGTCTAGGCCATTCAAAAATTTAAGTAGGTATTATGAACACGACGGATATTGTTGGATTAAGTGTTAGTATTTGATTCCAGTATATACTCTGCTAATAAGCAAATAAAATTTGATTCTTTTTGACAGTAATTTGCATGATAAAATTTAAAGGCAAACTTTCACAAGATTTACTATATTAATTTACGTATAATAGCATATAGCCAAGAACTAAACCTTTTAGTTAAAGCAAAAAGCTAAAATTAATATAGAGCAAATTACTTAGATACCTAGTATTCATTGGTATTACCTGTATAAGTATGTATTGAGTATGTCATAAAATAAACATGCTATCAAGCAATGAAAATGACACGCATTTGTCTAATAATCCAAAAAGTTTGAAAAATGTCAACAAACCTTATTATCTCAACACATTTTCCTCAAATAAGTAAAAAGACAATCCTCATCCCCATTCACGAGTTACTGACGCCATAAAGACGTCACAGAGCGACCCGGCGCGGATAAAACAATGAAAACGAAACAAAAGTGGCTGACAGAAAAACAGTTGAAGAATCACGCTGAAAAAACGCCAATGACTTTAGGAAAGCTTTCGACAAACTCGAGCACGCCACTCCGAGGCACTCTGAGGAAAATCTAATTTTCTCCTCGGACCCCACTCCACTCTCCGTTATAACATCATAAAATTCATACAGAACCACAGAGTTTTCGCACTTATGCATATTAAAGGGAGGTTCTAAAATGGGATACCGCAAGGGGCGCGTTTGGGGACGCCACTTCTCTTTATGCTTTTGGTCTTTAATCTACCGCAATCTGCTTATCCCGGACGGGTGGGGGGGCAGACATCTTTAATAGCTCATTCGGGGCTCTATGCAAATAATTTTAGAGGGGGTGAGAGGGGAGGAAATCATACGGGCTTTGTCTGGAGCGGGTAACGAACCGAGACACGAGTCTGTGATGCGACAGAAGTGGCTAGAGTACTTCAAACGGGTTTGTAGGCTTATTTCGGTTATAAATATTAAACTGTCACTGTTGTGGGGGGAGGCATATCGGAGTGGTTACGCGTTAGGCCGCTAGGGGGCGTTGTTATGTACAGATTTTATTTATTTATCACCAAAAGGCGTGTCGGGCTTAGGTTAAGGGTATGTTAGTTGTTTTTAGATGATTTTGTGGGTCTACAATTTAGAAATTGGAGATTAATTGGCTTGAAATATCGAATTATCTTTTATCGTTAATAACAAGTCGCTTATTTAATATTAAACGTAAGGTCACTTGTAAGTTCTAAAATTACAAAGCCGCTTCAAGTTATTTTTGGATGTACTTGTACATCCAAATATAAATAGTAATGTCTTGACACTACTTATTAAAATTGCTATTACTTTTTTATTTGCCCTTCTTCTAATAGATGTTTTACGTTTTAATTAAATTTACGTTACAAAAAATTATCGGTGAAATGTATTTAAGCTCCTTCAGAAATGCGACAGATTGATACGATCGTAATGCGGTCAGGCCCAGGGTCAACTTTTTACGCCCTTCCGACAGCCTGTATCATTTAAATCATCACACATTTAGTTGTTCAATCTGGAAATGTCCTAACCCAACTGGGAAAATACAAAAATATGTTGCTCCGCGGTTGCTCATTACCACTAGACTACAGAGGGTAAAAATCTGATACTTAGGCTCTGTCTATTATATGACTACCATTATTTGAACTTTACTTTTAAAAAATAAACCAATGAACAATGTTGTATAAAAGATTAAAGATAGAAGATAAAGTTTCCCTATGCCCGGTCCCAATAAAATACGATTCGTAATGTGTCAGAAATGACTACCCATTTTTCTACGAGTCGTTAATTCTAATTTTAAAGCTGTCATCAGTCGTCCGTCTGTCGTTTTTAGCTTACGCCTCGTATTGACTATCCCTGACTTCTAGTTATCGTTTTTCGAATATTAGAATCGGGCATTGGATAATTTTATGGTGGTGATGATGTTGTTACTCCTATTTCCAGGTACGACGACGCTGGCCAGCGAGTATGCCTATGCTGCGCCCTACTCCCAGTACTCGCCATATGGTGGGCCCTACTCGCACTCTGCCGCCACCGGCCTACTGTCCAAGTGGTAAGCATCTGATACTTCTAACCCCCGATAGAAAAATAAGGTGATAAATAGTAGATAGGAATATACACTTTACTACACAGAAAATTTACGGAAATTGATTTTAAAGACATTTCAATTTTGACTGTCTTATTGCTAGAAAGAAATCTCGAAAATAATAGATATCAAGAGACGGATACGGCCGTGCAAAATATAAATATAGAAAACAACACATAACAGAAAAAATAAATACCATACCGTGATGAGTACATAAAATATATAATAATTAAAATATGTAATTTAATAAAATACATACATATGTATACACATACAAACATGTGTATACACGTGAATTCATTACATTTACATAAAGTATTTACGATTTAAACAAATTTATAGAATCAGTGTGTGTGTGATAGCTTAAATAAAATACTTAGAGGATACAAGTTTAATAGGAAGGGACTCAAAATCCCTGTAAAGACTGAACAATGAAAGATTGTGAGTAGTATTCAATAGTATTCTTACCATTATCATAAAACTAAAACTAACCACCATCTACAAATAGCCGCAGTGGGTGTCTATTTGATATAATTTTATATATTTTACTACTTATAACAGACAATTAATTTTAAGTGGTCTTTCATTAAGAGCGAAAATCAAGAGTGTTGAAAAGCAAAAATAATGGCTAAAACTCCTCCCTGAGGCACACCTGTAAAACAGCGGCCAACGCGGTTCCAAGTGATAAACTGTTTGGAATTTATTCCTCGCACACCGCCATTTATTTCCCAGTGGTTGTTAAACGGTCGAACGTTTAAAATGCTGTAAAATCTGTGCAGATATGGGTGAGGTCGAAGGCTTTCGTTGAAATAAATCCCCGGAGATAACCTTCATGTTGGATTTATTGAGTTTGTTTTAGATCTGATTTAATTTAATTGAAGGAGACTCATTTGTCAGACCTTGTTAAGAAATTCAATGTTTAGTCAAAAACACGTGAAACTATGCAATTTGGACTTTGTGTTTTGGGTATTATTATTCATTTTATACGTAACTAGAAAATACGTACGTAAATAGAAAATCACATTTTAGTACCGAATACACATTAATAAAATAAAATAGGACTAGTTTTGTTTTCCTAGTGAATTTTATTAGAATGATGCACAAGAATGACGAGTCATGATAGTTTAAAAACATAACGATTAGTAGTAAAGCTTCTTAACCTAAAACTAAAAAACTTAATTCAAAAAAAATATATTCGTAACATGTCTTGGCAACACACAACAGTTACATGAGAAATTAGCAAAACATTTATCGTTTCAAAAACACAGTTCCATTAATCTCGGTAAACCAAGTATAGTTTACTAAAGTAAATAATTGGCTTATTAAAAACAGGGGTTAAGCTTCCATCCATCGAGGAACAATGTAACAACCACTGGATGTCCAAATAAATAAATAAATAAATCACAGAAATCCTACTGTCGTTACTACAAACGGTACCGGTATAATACCCACACTAGGCAATGCGTAACACATAACTGAATATCAAAATACTAAGTACTTTATCAAAAATATACTGCGACGTTTACAACATGGGTTCGAAACAAATACAAAAGATTCTTCATTATCTTTAACAAAAATTTATTCGAAGCAACAATTTCATTGAAACTTAACAATCTTGCAATTTAACGAGTACAACGCTAAAAGTTTGACTCGCGCACTTTCCATCCTAAAAGTTCCAGCTTCCAATTCAATAAAAACTACTTTACGGATAAAGAATCTCCTACTGTTTTGATTCTACAATCAAATTAGATACGAACTCCCAAATCCCAGGACGATACATCAAAGCTATGGAGTAAATCGAGGGATCTGCCATCATTCGCAATGATTTGTCAAGCCATTCTCAACCTAAGACCATAAGTGATATAGGTTTATGATGAAACTATTTCATGTGCATTGAGAGCGTATTCACCAATTCCTATAGGATTTTCCTTGTCATCGGCTACAAAATTGTTCATATTACTATTATTTTCAATAACGTATTGTTCTGTACAATTATACTTTGTTTCTTCGAGCAAGGTTTATAATGTAATTCATCATAATATCTTATGATACATATTCTCTCATTCTCAATACAACTTTGCTCACTCTACACACAAAATTTGACGACCTCGGTAGCACAGTGGCTAAGGTAGGCGGCCAAAGCGCGAACGGTCCCGGGTTTGATTACCGGTCAGGTCAATTTGGAAAACGAACATTTCTAAATTTACTTGGGTCTGGGTGTGCTGAGATAACGCCCCCAGTTAGTATCCGTCGTCTGGTGCTCATAGTATAAAGCTCATAGCATAATAAAATATACCTACCAATGCGTAAATATTTGCGTAAGAAAGCAATATTTCGTAAATTTACACAGCGTTCGCAAACAACAAAATAATTTGTTTCTAAACTTCATAAACATGTTATTCTAAAAAGCCTTTCTGAGCAAATGGTTCAAAGTGTTGTACCAAACTAACACTCTAACTTAAAAGCGATAGCTGTGGAATCACTTAAATTTAATACCCTGCAAGTTATCCCCTCTCCCTCGGGAACTGCCCTTTGACGGGGGGCGTCGAATGATCGAACAACGCCTTTGTTGTTTAAGCCCTGTGTTTGTTCTTTGTTTGTAAGAAATAGAATAGAATAAAAAACATCTGATTCATATAAGCTTTACAAAAGCACTTATGAATCGTCAGTACAAATTAAGTATTCTACCGCCGTGTTCGAAATGTCGATGTCGAGAAGAACCGGCAAGAAAATCGACACTTATCTACTCTTTTCAAAAACAATGTTTCCTTTTGCTAGGTACTTGAATAAAATACACAAAGATAGATGTTCAAGAATTGAATTAGAAGATATTCTAGATCAATACATTTTTTTCATTTAAATAATTATCTACATTGTAGTAAAGCCTTCCGCTCCCCGCAAGCTCGGTAAAAATGATAAGGCAGCCGAATAACAATCACTTCGTGTTGTTGTATTCCTGCGTTGTGAGTAAGGTTTCCAGAGCTCTTGGGGGAGTGATACATTAGTTGCAGGGTTCAAGCTTACCCTTACCTCGAAGTAAGGGCGAAAAGGCCAGTCTCATTACCACTTAACATCAGGTGGGATGAGGTGAAGAGTAATATAAAAAAAATAAAAAAAGGCCGTCTGCGGCCATTATCTATAGTCAGTTATGAAAAAAAAGAGATGGCTTGCGTCAGTTGCCTAGCTCGCCTAAGTTTAAGCCTAAGTACTGTAGCTTAAATAGTAACTTCAATACATGAAATTTAAGACTTTCGCGATCCATTTTAAACATGAGTATAAATTAATCGCTCAAAACGCAACAACCGCTCGTGACCACGGTTGGTTCAACATAACCGCATTAAGTAGTGTGTATTACCCATTAGAAAAAGTTGTCGCACTTGACCCGTAAACTATATTAAATACTAGAAAGAAATAAAGAAATGCTTTTTTAAATTTGCATTATATGAAACTGTGTTAAATATGAGAAATTTTAAGACAACCTTTGAAACCAAAGATTTTAATAATTATTTTTCTTTTTCTTTTACTAATTTAAAATTGATTAAAATAAATAGCGATAGAAAGTGTTTAATATGCTGTTTATGAGGGAAAAATTGTAAATATTATCCGTTTATATTACAAATAGCGGACCCGACAGACTTCGTCCTGTCAAAAAGATTTGGAATGTGGCTTGACTCTAAATTTTAGTTAGAAAACGTTTGTATGTGAAAAAGAAAAGGGCTGTTTTTAGGGCTTTCCCGGCAATTATTCGATTTTTTCTCGCCGTAAGAACCATCCTTGGAGTTCAACGAACATTTTAAAAAAAGAATTGGCCAAATTGGTCCAGGCTTTGTTGAGTTATGCGCTTACCAACACATTTTGCGATTCATTTTTATATAATAGATTTCAATACAATATGAACACATGCCCCACTACTCTTGATTGCGGGCCCCCGCGGTGCATGCCGCCGCCAAATATCATTTACGCCATGATGTTCTGTCCACTTACATAGTAGGTATTAGCTGACCCGACGGACTTTGTCTTGTCTTAACGACGACTACCTATTTAATCATATGAATTATTCCTAATTCGTTCTTTCATAAGAACCTTCTCCTGAGAATAACAAACACAACAAAAGAAGTGTATTTGGTCCAGCCGTTCACGCGTTATGGCGTGACCAGGAGAAATAGGGATTCATCTTTAATACTTGACTTGACGATTCATAAACGCTTTTGTAAAGTTTACATGAATGGAGACATTTTCTATTTATATTTATATTAAGATGAGTGTGCATCCATTGCTAATCCATACTTATATTATAAATGCGAAAATAACTCTCTCTGTCTGTCTGTTACTCTTTCACGCCTAAACGGCTGAACGGATTTTGATGAAATTTGGTATAGGTATACGTTGAACCTCAAGAACGGACATAGGCTAGAAAATAAGGGGGGGGGGGTGGAGGTAATACCACCATTGAAAGTTTATATGGAAAAATGTTTATTTTTGAAGTAAGAGATATGAAATTTGGCACAAACATAGCACGAAACTTGGATTAAAATATAGACTACTTTTTGTTTCGAATATTAGGGGAGAAAGGGGTAAAACCGACAATGAAAGGATGTAGTCCACGCGAACGAAGTCGCGGGCACAGCTAGTTAACTATATGTACTAGATTTGTTCTTTCATAAGAAACTTCTCCTGACAACAACAAACACAAAAAAAGTAACATTGGTCCAGCTGTCACGCGTGATGGCGTGACCATGGGAAATAGGGACTTCTTAAGATGAGTGAGCACCCATTGCAAATTAACTATGTGTACTAATTATGTTTCCTTGTTTCCAGATATCAACGTACGCCGTGCGAGCAGTAGCTGTCGGCGGGTCACAACGAACACAAAAAGTGATAATGGACACTTTATGCCCAAAATTTGTGAGAAATTTAGTTTTAAAAACCTTATCCATTCCTTTAGAAAATCTCTTATTATGTAGATAAATTAATATATGTACAATTCGGTATATTTTCTGTTATATTAATTTTAAAGAGGTCAGTAAAACGCTTCTAACTTGCTTTCTCAAATTTATTTTTAATAACTCCAGCAATTCATTTATACTCATTATATTTAGTTAAATGAAAGAAATATATTGAATGAGAGAGCCAAAGTGTATAAGATAAACTTCATTACAACTAAGATGTAAATAATGTATTTTAATGAAGCTAAATTTAATTCATTCAATGTCATTATTAGAATTAAGTATTATCTTGTTTCGTTTACCTCAGTAGTTACTACAGACATAATTTGTGTAATACTTTTAGTGTTTTTGAGCCTTTTTAAAAAGAACTTCATTTATTTTATTTAAGCTGTCTTATATGCACAACGTCATATAATTTTTTAAACATTAAATGTTGTTATTATTCATAATAAGTTACGTAACTTATTTTTGTATTGTTATGAATATTAAGTGTATATTATGTGAATGCTCTTGAAATTTTAGCGTCGGAACAAATTATGTGAAAGTCAACTATTTTAGTATCGTTTAGATATATTTTGAAATTACTATGAGATTACTTGTTTCTTTTTTTTTTACTTTTTTAAAAAAGTGTTAGTTTTTAATTATTTGATATGCGCATATCTTCCAAAATACGTTTCCGAATGAAGTTTGTAACTTCATTTGCAAATATATGTATTTTTGGAGCATCTATTATGCGATAAATTAATATATACAACTGATATGTTCAAACCATTAAGAATATATTGTTTTCCTTTTTACTAAGAGGACTATGAGTTGAAAATATCTTATCGTTTCCGTCCATGGTGTATTATTATTTTTAATATTATATATTTTGATTATTATTTTTGTAAATATTGCCTACGTTGTTCCGCTGTACTCTTCATTAGTCAGAATAATATGATTTTAAATATTTTTTTAAACAAATCAACATACAGTTTAGAGGAACGCCAAAGACTTATTTGTATTGTCTTGTAACAACCCAGTGTTTAAACGTAATTTATTTTTATAATATGATGCAATATATTTTCGCCAAAGAAATATAAGCTGAGCGATGCATGTTTTCGGAATTTTAAAATAATAATATTTTTTAAAGGATTAATTCTAATTATACTTATCTCATACAAAAATATCATTGTAAACATTTAGTTAAACTGTTACATTCTATAAAAAAATAATTCATGAATAAAATAAACCAAAACTACCTTTTTATAAAATGGATGCATCGCATCAAATATAATATGTGACCACAATTTTGATATAAAATATAGATACTGTTTGACTGTACTAGTCACAGTACTGAAAATAATTTATCATGATATTTGCCTGTGATAATTACCGATTTATAGCATCGTTATACAATAAATATAACAATGTTACATTTAAAATGTTTTTAAGAAATGAACAGGTCTGCAAATACTGGAGACTATTCCATTATTTAAGCAAAATTTAAATTATTGCAAAGATCTTATTTCTTTATTAAAAACGGCAATATTCTCAGAGAGATATATATATACTTGTCTCGTCTTGGCGGGGGCACTGCCGTGCCCCCAGATATTTTTTTAATATTGGACAACATCACATACATTGCTCTGATTCTGTGGTACGTAGCTAAAGCACTTGTGTTACAGAAATCAGAAACAACGACGGTACCACAACACCCAGACCCAAGACAATATGGAAAAGTTCGTTTCCCATATTGACCCGACCGGGGAACCAACCCGGGACCTCAGAGATGGCGCGACGCCAAAGTCCGGAACGCTTGCCTCTCGGCTACGGAGGTCGTATATTATTGATATATGTAGCTCTAAAGAGAACATACATTTTAAGTCTAATCTTCCGAAAAATAGCATCGCTCTGTAAATACTAAAATAGTAAAAATACGATCATTTTATAAAACATTTTGTGCATGATTCTCTGTATTTATTGAACACGATTATTCTCAATCTGCTTTTGATTTCTGGAAGCATATCGTTTAGTGATAAACTCCGATGTAATGTAGGTGAAGTAATTTTGTTTAATTTGTAATAAGTATATTTGTAAGGCAACGCACCAGTACGAAATAAAGGCAAGAGTTTATAATATCTGGACTTTTCATTTCATTGCTTAACGCAAGAATAATTATACAACCTTATTTATTTGTATTTCAGATAACCCTTAAATTCTATTCAATATTTGTTTATTCAAGTAGGTTACATATAATAACACTTTCGAATCGTCATTGTATATAATGCAAAGTGATTCTACTTCCGGTTTGGAACCTATATCTACCGAGAAGACACCGGTAAGAAACTCAGCAGATTAGTTACAGTAGCAGTATGTAACTTATAGCTATGTGTAGAACACTTTGGACCAAGTCATATAGTTTTATTTTGATGAGTGAAAAAAAGCATTAAGTATTATGTTATTTTAAGAGGTAAGCTGGAGCAGACCAGTCCCCAAAGGTGGCACCTGTTCACAAGCATGACGTATGTGCCAGCCATCGCTTCACTCAACCATATTGAAGGGAATGTAACGACCCGCCACATAGCGCCACCCTTAGAATAAGGAAGGAATATAATATATCTATGGCGCCACCATCCCAGTGACGTTTTAGTGAGCATGACTACTCCAGTCCCCCTTAGAACGCGACCAATTAACAAAAATTTAGATCATCAACCTAACTATAGGACCTGGAGCACGAAGCATGAACCTTTATCTTATTCAGATTAATACAGATAGCATTATCATTATTCAATATTAGATTATGTCCATCGTATAAAATAATTTCAATATCATTATTTTTTTTAAATAATAAAATAAAATGAAACTATAAAGATGTCAACACAATAAAAGTAAGAAAAAAAGTTAAGAAACAAGTAGATACATGTGCAGGCATGTGAACAGTGGCATGTATCAGGCCGGAAATCTTTTATCTATTAGAAAATCATTGACCGTATAGTAGCCTTCTTTCATTCGTAGAGTTTTTACATTTAACTTAAACTTGTGCATAGGTAATTTAACAATAGTTTGCGGTAACTTATTAAACATTTTATGGTTAACCCAACGAATGAATTTCCTATTTTATGGAGTCTGCGATTTGGAACAGCAAGTTTATAATAGGTAGTTCTAAACATATTCGGCAGAGGGCACTTACCGAAAGGCTAACGGTTGATACAGCAGAAAAATTTCATCGCCTACGATAACTTGCGGTTAGCTCAGTTTGTAAGAGCAGCACGCGCGATACGTGAAGGTCGTGGGTTCGATTCCCGCACCGCAAGGGGAGATAAAAATTTTCTGTTTCTAATATTTAAAGTTTAAGTTAATTTCTGGTGTTAAAGCTATGTCTGATTTTTTAGGAATATTGTGCAGGTACGAATAAAAAAAAAATTGTTGTCATAAGTCGATTTATAGACGGTAGTTTCACAACGCTGAGCCGATCGCTCAAGCCGATCATGCTTCACTCTCATTTGTGCGCGTAATGGGACAATGACGTCATCTTTTTTGTGCATGCAGCCCGTAGTATCGAGTTATTAGACATGGTCCCGTCAAAAATAGGATGACCCAACATATCACTCACGTAAACACTAAAAAATTTTGTGACAAACATAGACAAATAAGGATTGGACAACAACACTTACATTACCTTATTCCTGTGCTGAATAACTAAATCATCTGTCGTTATTCAGGTAAGATACCCGAGACAATATAGAAAAGTTAGTTATTTTAAAGAAACAGACAAAATTCCATCTTCACTTGCGGTGTGGGAATCGAACCCACGACCTTCACGTATCGCGCGTGCTGCTCTTCCAACTGAGCTAACCGCAAGTTATCGTAGGCGATACATTTTTTCTGTTGTTTGTTACCCCACGGTAAGTAGTACTGCGGCGTAAAGCACTATAAAAATAAAAAAAATCGAGAAAAGTTAGTTTTTCCATATCGACCCGACCAGGAATCGAACCCGGAACCTAAGAGATGGCGATACGCCAAAGTCCAGAGCGTTAGCCTCTCGGCTATGAAGGTTGGAGGTGAGATAAAATTGAAAAATAAAAATTTATAGTTTTGTAGGATTAAAAAAGAATTGAAATGGATGTAAAAAATAGTTTTCTATTTTTATGGCAAATTTACGAATTATCAGAACAGGCACAAACAATAACTTTTAAAAAATTTAACTCTTGACTTATGATACCTTTAAATCATTGCAAAATAAATTTAAAAGAAATCCTTTTCATCATTGAATACTTTAGTGTTTGCGTCATTCAGTCAAAACGACTTTCTAATACAATCTACTTTGTCGGAATTGGAAAGAAACTCAAAACTTCAAGTAAAGGTATTTATTGAAAACTACGTCCACTTTTCAAGTGTTCGCAATTCTAATTGTTTCATCCCGTTTCTTATCATCCTTTCTTTTATAAATTCAACTTTCTAGATTAAAGCAGTTGTGTCTCAAAGTTCGACTGTAAAGAAACTATTACCCTGCACTTTTTCTCTTCTTCTTACATTTAGGCTTAGCACTGTCTTCTTTCTTTTTACAAGGAGGTTTTGAAGGTGCTACTGAATCCTTTGGAGGTATACAGTTCTGGGTGATTTCTTTTGTGCATACAGGCATAGGTGCCTGGTCTTGTGACTTTGATCTGCAAATCTTTTTTGGGGGATCTTCCTCACTCATTTTTGGTCTTTGTTTGATTTTGTTAGTATTAAAATAATCAAATGATCTTTATACCTCTCACATGCTGATGAAATGGAATTCCGTAGATTGAGATTTAAAATTATCTTGAGCCTAACTTTTTATCAAAATCTTCAAGTTCATGGAGGAGAGGATAACTAGTATTTTCGTGGTAATTGTTACATTTTTTTAGAGTATACAAAATTATAGATTACTTGAAGATTTGAAGAAATATTTGACAAGTCAAATGTTCTGACAGGTGACAGAATTACCGATTACGCCAGCAGTAAATAAATCTATGAACAGTGCCCTACCTAATCAAAAAGTTCATATATTACATTAAATACTCTATAGTTTAATTTTTTTTTGCACCTGGCAGCGCACAAATTTTGTCTGTCAAATGCCATCTGTCAGAAAACAAAAACTCAACCATGGAAATAATACTAAAATCACCATGAAAAATCAACAAAAAATATATAATTTTGTGTTCCATACACAAACTGCAACAAAATGTAACAATGTAAGTTAAATTTAACATCAATGACAAACCAATTAGAAAATTGGTTCATCCAAATATTATGTTCCCCAACAACTCATCCATAGATTTAAATATTAAGAAATTACTAGCAACTTGTCATAAAGAAACGCAAACAAACAATGTATCATTAACAGATACTGGAACCGCTACAGGATCACAAAATGTGGATACATCTGACAAAGGATCGCTTAAAGTATTCGAATTCAGTGAACTAGTTCAAGATCCAAAGCACCCAAGAGAAATCACTATAATAAAAGACGTGTATGCCGAAGAAATCCATGACCACAACAGCCCCACTGGATCTGCATCCAATGATGCCATAGCTAACAGATATACATATTGCCGTGAAGTGATAAAACCGTATTTGAAAGACTATCCAAAAGACTGTCCTGTTTCAGATGACCAATTGATAAGAGATGCTCTAGACGCAGCTCACGAAGACTTTCCCGATTACGAACCGTGTTTCGAAGGCTACGACGGTAGTCCAAAAGGTAGTTCTGAGGGAGGTGGCAAAGACAAAGCAGGGTCTCCTGACAAAGACAGCGTTCTCCATTATTTTGGCATAAAAGACAAAACAAAAAGTCCAGACACTCAGGAAAGTGCGCTCAGCCATTTCGGGATAAAAGACGACCACTCATCTAAAAGTAGCATTAGCAAAAAAGATAAATCGACTTCAAAAAGCAGCACCTGTATTAAGAAAGACAAAAAAAGTCCATCCAAAACTAGTCTCACTAAAGATAAAAGCTCCACTTCGAATAATTTGAGGTCTAACATGGATCCTGATAAAGCTTGCCCCCCAGCCGCTCCTAAGGTTAGAGATTATAGATGCCCAAAGAAGAGCAAATGCCCGCCCTCATTGGAACCTTGCTTTGACCCTGATGATCCTCCACCAGGTCCTCCATCAGCTTGCAAAAACCCTCCTCAAGCAGGAAAGTCTCCCTGCAAAAGTACACCTTCAGCCGGTTCCGTTGGACCCTGTGAAGACAAACCGATACCGAAAAAAGAAAAAAGTTGTGAACAACCAAAAAATGACATGCAACAGGCTTCCATTAAATCGGTGTTTGCGAAAGATTCAGTCACCGCACCGCCAGAGGAAAGAAAGAAGACCATGATGGAAGCACACAGCGAAACGATAGCCACTATTAAAACTGCTGTAGAAGACTTCTTCGGGAAAGTCTATCAGACTACAAAGGAAGCTGTGACCGTGATAAAAACGGAGAGTGCTAAACATTTGGGTAGAATGACGGCGAAGAAATCTGGAGGCAGCAGCACAGACTTAATCCCGCAAAAAGTCCATGAAAACCAGAGCTCAGAAACTCTCACTAGCTTTAAATTCTTCAAAGACAATCCGGAAAAACAAGGTCAAGAAAACGATCAAGTAGACGAGAATTTGAAGAAAGCTGGGCAAGCTATAGGAAAGATATTTGCGACTGTAGATTCTACAATATCAATGCTAAGCAATCAGATTGATCTGGAAAAGATGTCAAGTCTAGTAAAGTTTGAAAGTAAGGACAAGAGTTCTCCTTATGACAAAGTGGAAGGTAGGGAAGAGGAACCAGTTTCTACCTCTACAAGTCTACCTAGTAGTGTTTTTACTGCAATCAAGTCTAAGATAGTCTCCATGTTTAGTGAGGGGGAGAGTGACCCAAAGGAATTATCGAGGAAATCGTCAGCAGACACGACTTCATCGGAAAGTAGACAAAGTGTTAGCTTGAAACCATCGAAAAAACGGTTTTGATTTGTTTTCTCAGATTTCTACTTCATCCTATTCAATAAAGTTTGGGTAACTTTTGTTGTGTTTTTGTCAGAGTCTTTCACTGAAAGAAAGAAAGAAGAAATATTTTTTTTTATTTAGTAACATGTCATAGAATTTATAGAATAGTAACTTATAAATAAAATGATGTCACTATAAATGGCAAATACTCATTTGTCGAGGTATCGGAGGTACTCTCCGACCCGGGTCTTCTGTATATGCCTTTAAGTGGTAAACAGTGCTGCACGCAGTGACAGTGTCAAAAATACATAATATAAAAATTTGGTCAACAAATAACTGTTGATGGAAGAAATGCCTAGTTAAAAATAGCTGCATATGCACTTATTTGTGTTTGCTCATACTATTAGGAGGATAGGATTTTACAAGCTTTTTTTGACCGTATGTTTGTTTGCATTTAATAGGCTACTTAATTACTGCATCGATGAGAATAAATATTTAACTATTGAGAAGCTACAATTTTTGTTTCTTAAAATATTTACTAAAATTTTAAAATAATTGATGTTGATTACATCACAATTTGATTTAAGGTAAATACCTTAAACTTGTAAAAGATGTTAAAAGCAATAGTATCCAGGAACATCGTGATTTATAATTCTTTAAATAAGAAATAAACCTTGTTTCTTCTTATTTAAAAGTCTTAAAGCATCTACTTACAGCATGTTATCACAAAACATCAGATTCTTATATTCTACGAAAGTTTTCTAGAAGAAATTGCATTATAGCAAAAATATTGCTTAAATTCATTCGTCTGTAAAATCAATTTCAAGTTTTGTGCAATAAAGTATATCTATTTAAAATAACCAAAGCTTTTCAATGTTATCGGAGACGAAACTTCTTTACTTAAACACTGGCCACCAACCGTTAAAGTCACACTTCAACTCTTTTCGCCACATATACTGTCATACCAAACCAAAAAACACCAAGTTCCAAATTTTCCAAGAAATGTAACAAAACCAAAAGAAATCTTTTAAAATGTCTGACAAAGGCCTGTGCGGGGAAAACTGTAAGAAACAGGCCATGAAGTGTATACCCTGCGTCATGATGGAAGCACAAGACCCCAAGGAGAAGGCTGAGAAGACAAAAGAGAGCCACGATGAGACTAACTGCACATGTTCCACCGACCGCCTCTGCTGCGAGTCGCATGAAAAACGCTCTTAATTCATACGACATAAGGATCCGAGGACTTCAAGGTTTGTGCAGATTTGATCTTCATGTGATGCCTCCTCTACACGTAGACAGATTCGTCTGTAGATGGCATTGCTAATCAAGTCAAAATGATTTGCTCGTCGTGATATCAAATACATACCACAGGCAAGCAAATCATACCCTCTACAAGCCGCCGTTGCCATCTGCAGACGAATCTGTCTACAAGTAGAGGAGGCATCATACAGATATCATAGAGGCTTCAGCTAAAACACCCTTAGGCTAGGTGTAGTTGAGCAAGATGGCTGCAGGGGCTGAATGCAAGAAGCCCAGGATAGATCAAAGAAGCGAACTATTGGCAAGGTCTTTGTACAGGGTAGAAAGCAAAGTTCCCAATCTAAATATTTAACATTTAGATTTTGTCAAAAATTTTATACTCTGAATATCTTGCTGACATAGTATATGTAATAGTTACCTATAGTTATCTTACGTATGTATAATTTGTTACATTTGCAGAAGCATAATGCCATACACCCAAAAAGTAGACGTCAAAAGCTGCGGAAAGGTCGAGCCTCCCCACCCCTGCGACCCCCCTCCCCCTTGCAACCCCCTGCATGAGCCGGAGGGGGACTGCTTCCCCCCCTTCCTCTGCTACGAACGACTCAAAAACCCAGAGGACCCTAACCATTTGAGTAAGTTTTATTTATTTATTTATTTATAAGGTACACCAACAGCAATACACATACACAATTAATTATAACACTGACATATAAGAGTGAGGTTCAATATGCATGCCAATTACAGGTTTACACAGTTTTAATTTTGTTGGTCGGGTCCGAAGCAAGTATTTTGCTATGTTACGTTTGGGCAGCGTCTTGACGACGTCGGTGACGTCCCATTGTATATGACATAAAATTATGGGCCTTAAGTCCTGTGCGTGACAAAGATTATTGTTTTAATTTCATAGAACTACCTAATAAAATGTATAGCAAATTTTCATCCGCACTCACGTTCTCGCATAACAAAATGTTATTGAAGTCACTTAGACACACTACACTGACAGTATCCGGTATTGTTTTTGATAATTCAAACCGAGGTGAACATTTTTTAATCACTGGATTCTAAGCTGAAGATAACTAAAATCCGTCTTCTCTATTGAAATTTTTTGTAGTTTTTGATTTCAATAGCTTCACGTACAATCCTAGTATGGTAGTGGCGATCGGCCCAGAAGAGAAGTCGAGAGTTATGACACGTTACCTTATTTTAAATTTTTAAAATGTAACGCGAAAGTCTTAACGGTTATATTTAAAAGCTAACTATAAACTACTTACTGTCCGACGTTTTCTTTGAGGAGCACCGACCGCTAGCTGGTCTTGCTCGTGTTCGTCTGCTCTGGCAGTCTTGCAAATCTTCATCCACCCTCACACTGTCCCTTAACGAAATTTTACCGACATCACTTCGACACTACGACATGTATACTGGATTGTTTCCGATCTATTTATTAACATTTTGTTAATCACTAGTTTCCATGATGATGATAACTTTAACATTAACGCGTGTTGACCCGTTATGTTAATATAAATGTACATTTTTGTTTCATCAAATTAATGCGTTTTAATGCATAAAATAAAACACAAAACCAATTAAATTGCTCACCTTGCTGTTGTCATTTGTTTTAAACTTTGTTGCACGTAATTAAAATTTATCAAGAGCGGACGAATGCCCAGTGGCATTTTGAAGTCTACCCGCACAGATTTGTGCGAAAAACATCATGGCGGTACATTAAATTTATAAAAAACTAGCTGTGCCCGCGACTTCGTTCGCGTGGACTACATCCTTTCATGGTCGGTTTTACCCCTTTCTCCCCTAATATTTGAAACAAAAAGTAGTATATATTTTAATCCAAGTTTTGAGCTATATTTGTGCCAAATTTCATATCTCTAACTTCAAAAATATTTTTTTTTCCATATAAACTTTCAAAGATGGTATTACCCCCCTCCCCCCCCTTATTTTCTAATAAAAAGTAGCCTATATCCGTTCTTGAGATTTAACGTATACCTATACCAAATTTCATCAAAATCGGTTGAGAGGTTTAAGCAGGAAAGCGTAACAGACAGACAGGCAGACAGACAGAGTTACTTTCGCATTTATAATATTAGTAGGGACTAGTTGACCCGACAGACGTTGTCCTGTCTTAACAACTATTTGATTATTTTTCTTTCATAAGAACCTTCTCCTGACAATAAGAAACACAACAAAAAAAAAACTAAAATTGGTCCAGCTGTTATGGCGCGAAGGGAAATAGGGATTCATTGAATATATAAAGATATAGATGGTAAAATGAACTATACTTTTAGTCGATATTAACAAAAACAAATAATTAATATTATACCTACATTACTAAAATAACTACGTACATTCAGGAAGCTCACTTATCTATACTTACTCATAACTAGCATAAAAAACTACGTAAACTAACATGAAATATTGTCTAGAGCTCAAGCGTACCAAATATAATTAAATAGCCGGTTTAATTCTTTTAAAATGATCCTAATGTGATTGATTAAAAACAGGATTGGTTATATAATTGATTAAGGACCGTAGGTTCTTTACTAAAAGTGGTAGTACTTCTGCCGAGCTAGATGTTATCTGCTCGCGGACCAAGGTCCATCCAACTACCAATCTTGGTTTGTTGCACATATAGTTAGTGGTGACGAAAACTCTGACATCGCGATGTAGGATCGATGTATTGATTGGTTAATCGTGCATTACGTATGGAGCGTTGTTTACTACGCCAATTCTGCTGACGCTGTATTTGTGTCGACTCGTAGGTAATGTCGTATGTCGTAATATTTAGAACTTGTCATTTGTCTGCCTTCCAACAAATCCAATCATCCAGATACTTGAACTGCACTCTATACTTTCAGCAAGATGCCGAACCGGCGCGTCGATTGGCGTCAGAACTTGCATCAAGACGCCTGACCCCCACCCGTGCGACCCCCCACCACCTTGCAGCAGCCTCAAGAACAAGAAGCAGCAGTGTGATGAACCCCCCCTGTGCAAGGAGAGGATCAAGAATACTGAGCTGAAGAAGATACGAAGGGTCATGTGCACAGACTCAAAGGGGAAAGTTATTGAGGCTGAGATTGTCAAGCAGGAGTTTACTGAATAAATAACATTAAATTGTAATGGAATTTTACTTGTAGCATAGTTTCGCTTTGTATTAAGTACTAGCTGTGCCCGCGACTTCGTTCGCGTGGACTACATCCTTTCATAGTCGGTTTTACCTCTATCTCTCGTATATTCGAAACAAAAAGTAGTCTGTATTTTAATCCAAGTTTCGAGCTATATTTGTGCCGAATTTCATATCTAACTTAAAAAATCATCCTATATAAACTTTCAAAGGTGGTATACCAAATTTCATCAAACTCGGTTGAAAGGTTTAAGCAGGAAAGCCTAACAGACAGAGTTACTTTCGCATTTATAATATTAGTAGGGGTATTATTTATATCGTTAGTGCCATGTGTCCCCATGTATGTGAATATTATCGACAGTTTAGGAGCTAGTGCCCCCCTTTCATAGATTCAGAAGAGCACCAAAGCTAACTTGAGACTAAGAGCACCCTGAATTTATTCTTTGAAAAAAAAATCCACAACAACTGGATATAACTAATTTTAAAGTCCTTTAAATTAATTCCGAGTCTAGAACTCGAATTTCATGACTAAAACACCAATGAATAAAACTACATGTATATATATAGTTATAGACTTTAAAAATTCACTGGGATTTGTTATATTGGAGTCACTGAACTCCAATTAATATAATAGAAACTCGGAAACAAAACGTCAAATTTTTTGAGATATGTAAAGAACTCTAGCATGTGATAAGATTAATTTGTCAATTAAAATAATCCCAAAGTTCTTCGAGCAACACAAGCTCCCGAACTTTGTTGCTCAAAGTGTTTGTACCGTATGAATAAAAAAATTAACAACTATGCAAGTATTCGTGATACAAACTTTTAGAAATTAAAAAAGAAGAAATACAAATAGGTACAATAATATATCTATGGGTACAATGACACTTGTGTCAAATAAGAAAATTCCCAAGTAACAGTGACAACCTAAGAAAATTTATCCGACAGCGTCGGTCACAAAACCAAACATGAGATGGATTAAAATGGTTTCCAAAACCCTCATACCATGAACCAGAAGAAGTGCCATGTAGAACCGAACCCACCAGTTCCACCCCTAAGCCCTTGCACCCTCCAACGGATCAAGCAGGCTAAGGTACGAAGGTGCTGAGACTGGTATCATCAGTCAGTGCACAGCCAGCACTGCATATATTGATCTGTTTCTAAAGTTAGTTGTTTCATAATAAAATTTGTAATGTGGACACCCAAGAAAAATTCTAGAACGATCTACTTAAATATCTAACCATAAAATAAAAACTGCCTCTATTGCTGAACCTGGTGTCCTCATACGCAAAGCCAGCTGGTTTTCCTAGCAGAATGTTGGTCACGGAAGAGTTCTTCGTTCATTCCCTTATTGTCATACCGTGGAGGCAATCTTAATCTCTCTGGTTAATCTTGAGGTGCTTGAGTGCGTAATTGGCTACCAAGTTGGCATCATTAGATAAGTAGTAACAAATACTAACAAAATACCTAGGTATGCATCAAAGTAAAAAACTGAACCTTCTAACCACTGTTATTTGAGTAGATAGCGCCAAACTCTACTCACCTGGATACAGCTTAAAATCTCTGTTACCCTACCTGATTGACAAATAACAAGTTAATTTATTATACTTTTTATATTAAAGGCGGCTGGAAAGACCGTCTGCCCTAAGGAACCAGTGCCTGATCCCCCACCCGCGCCTCCCTGTCTTGCCGTCTGCATTGAACGAGTGAAGAACCCACCCATCCCGCCTTCTCCACCGTTTCCTATTGTCTGTGAAGTGGAACGGCAACCCACAGGATCTGCAAGGTATGACCTTTGTTGTTTTGACTTCTTCCTTCATCATCCCGTCTGAAAGCTGTTAATAATGTACGAAGTAAAAACAATATTTTATTCATATTAGTATCTGAGTAAATGGATTATCTAAATATGATTCCTAGAATCCTTCTTCTTAACCTACTCATAGTGTGACGTAGTTTGAAAATACTCTTATAAGATGCTTCTTATTCACGTTTTCCTCCATCTTTTGTAAATGAACGCCGAATCTTGTCTAGTTATATTGCTTTAAGCAATAAAATTTTGATTATTCGTTTTCGTTAAAAAAAAACGAATCTACTACTTAATATTTAAAAGTTTCAATCTTCTAACATCAGTTATTATATTTTGAAGCAAAATTCAAACTCAAAGAAATCGTATCTTCTTCCGAGGAAAGTCTTCGAAAGTTATGATAATTTCTTATTCTTCAAAATAATCTGTAAAATAATAGCTACAATTTTTTGTACCATATCAAATAAACCTTTTTTCTGGGACCTACCTATAAATAAATTTCTTATCAGGTGTGACGCCATAGCAGACGCTGAAGCCATCCAACCGGATTTACCTTGGCCAGGCTGCCCCCCTCAGCCGCCTTTACCACCACCTCCAGAAGAAGACCCTTGTGACATTCAACTAAGAAACTTCAGGAGAGCACAGTGCAAGGAGAGAATGAAAAGATATCTAGAATAGCCATATTTCAAAAATAATCAAAGAGAAGATATAAAGAAGAAACGAAAGAATGAAATAAGAGTAGCAATGGAAAACTTTGTAACGACTCCAAGTAGTTCCGACGTCGATGTTATGATCGAGAAGTTTAGGCTAGAACTCAGCAATGACTTGAGTAACGATAATGATGATAACACGAGAAGATTGACCATTAACTCCACAGTCAAACCTCCAGATTCAAATATTAGCAACAATATAGATAGTCAAATCAGTGAGTTGGAAAGCTTAATCAAAAAGCTGCAAGATGAAATTAGTGACATGTCAAAGAATGCTGATAGGGTTGTAGATTATACGCCAATGCTGGTAGACGATTCTGTCGATATTCATAGAGATTTAAGTAATGAAACTGTTATAATTGACAATGAGCCAGAAGATACAGAGGCTCTTAGAAATAGAATGAAGAAAGAAGACAATAGAACAGACATGTTTGAAACTGAAGCGTTTAGTCACATATTCCCTTTAATGATCCATGATGTAATTCTACCGCTTGATAATGGTTTTCCAATATCGAGAACGCCTATGGACGGACAAAGCATTGATAGTGAAGTGGATGAAGGGAGTTTTACTATAAAGCAAGATTTAATAAACATCTGGAACGATTTGCCGATACCAGAAGAAAACCTAGACGGATTGATATGTGGTTTGCAAGCTGAAATAACGGACAAAATGGAAACTTTGAAGGAGTCGTGTGAAGAACATGATGTTAAATTTGAAGACGCTTAAATTTAATATCTATATGAAATAAATTTGTTACATCATCTTTTTTGGAGGTTTATTTATAATCTAACAAATAATCCATTGTTAATACTTTACTCATTTAGCTTGCCAATAAGACATGCCTACAGAATTGGCTACTTGACAGTTTTTGAAAAAGTATTGTAAAATGTGCGCCCGTTCATTTTATATCCCAAGCAATTCGATTTATCTGGAAATAATCTAAATAACCAGAGAAAAATAAGATTTTGTGTAACACATTAAAAAAGCGCGCGAAAACGCCTAGTCGCGTCATTGCATTGTTGCAATTATGACGTCAACGTCCTAGACAACGAACCGATACGCATAGGAACGACTTAATTAAGATAAATGGAAAATGTTTCAATAAATTCTTTATACGATTAGAGACACAATAATTCAATTTAATCGGTAAAATAATCATTGTTTCGCCACATTAAAATAAATAATTTTCGCCGACAGCTGTCATTTCCGAATTGCAATGGTGGTTTCCGTTTCGGTTCTTTTGTTCCACAGATAAAAAAACTAAAATTTATTTTGCAAAAATAAAATACTAACTATGCTTTTAATTAAAAAGTAAAAATGTAAAATGATTACTTAACTAGTAAGCTAACATATCTAACACTTTTCATATTTTATTGTTAACACTGTCAAGTAGCCAATTGGGCCATAAGAAATACCTCAAATAAATGGCTAAGAAAGCTACAACAACGGTTCATAATGTTAAAATATATTATAAGCACAATCAAACGCAGGTGGTCCCGTCTAGATGGCGGGCGAAATCTGAAATCTATATCCACACACCACATTTTAAATTTATTTTAATGGGACAATAATTTAGAAATATGATTATGAGTATCTATGAAGGAAAGAAGTAGTAAATATTTAATCGAATGAACTTTATAACAGTCCCACAAAACTGTAAGCCTAGTGCAGTATCTATAGTCATATGAAAATTGTTTATTTAATTCCGTTAGTAAAAAATATTATTATTATTAATTTTGATATCTAGATTGTGGAAACGAACAATTTTCACTTATAACTTAACGATTATCATGGTAGCAATTATTTCCCCGAAGCTAGCAAATTTGGTAGAAATATAAATATAAAAATTACCTGGGAGTCCAGGTTCAATCCCGCCATGTTGACGGACACAGTGCAGAATAGTAAAACTTCCAATTAAAATCTCTCCCAACATTTTATTCACAATATCAAATACATTCCATACAAAATACAACATTAAAATATATCTCATATATTCAGGAAATAGGTACATTAAAATAACTTAAGCAAGCAACTTTGACTAGATATAACTCTGGAGGATAATTTCATTTATACTTTTACATTTTCTCATATAAAATATTATATATGTAAGTTATAAAACTCCTAAATAGTTTCAACGAATTACAATTTACAAAAACATTTAACTTGGGCATAAATACGTCTAAATAAAAATTAAGCTAAATATTATTTTATTTTATACATTTATATCATACATATAAGGCAATTTTTTGGCACAAGTGTTATCTATGTATTTTGGCATTTGTCTTAATTTTGCATAAATAAGGCACATTGCCACATACTTAGTTGAATATTTATTTAAAAATAATAAATTGCTTCAAAATTCTAAAACTTACTTTTATAAGAGGAATAAAATATTTGTGATTAAAAGGATAAAATATATATTTTTTAATGCAATCCAAGTAACAAATATGTATTTTATAATATTCTAAATACACAATAAAAATAAATTATTATATTTTTCTTTCGTAAAAGTTTTAACCATAAGTATTATTAAAACAGGCACTAAAACAGTTAATATTATTTTAAAATTCTGAATAGGATTAAAATCACGGGGATTCAAAGTTGGAAGAATGTTCAAGAATCACATAAATTGATTTTTATTATTCATCAAATCTTCCATTCTATGCAATTTACTAAATACTCTCATATTTCATAAAATACGTATTATTTAACAAAATAATATTTAAATCTTTATTAAAAAATGTAATAATTCTTCAAGTTACACATAACTAAACAGGTGAAGGGAAAATATTAAAATCAAACAAATCAAATTCTCCTACCCTTACTATCTCCTTATAAATTTATATTAATTAACTATAATTTCAGATCCAAAAGCTAAGCATTTTATATACAAATATTCATCAAAAAATGTCTCCTCGTCTATAGGGAAAGCTCATAAGCTTACCCTGGGCTAGCTTTCTTCAAAACCCTTGAAGGGTTAAAAACCGATACTGGTTGTCAACCAGTAGGGGTAAAAAGTGGGAATCCAAAAAATAGGCTTGTCTGTTATTTCTTTCTTGGCGGAGGCTGCATTGGAGGTTGGTGGAAGGGATGATACTGCCGAGAGATTATATTTTCCTGTGAACAAAGAAAAATATATATTTTTTTTGTTATAAAGCAGGAGTTGCCAACTAGGGGGCACGTCCCAAGTTACCAAGAGGGGCGTAGAGAGATATCGAGGGGGGTGTAAGGTGGCACACAGACAAGAAAAATAAACAAACAATTGAACGAATAATATTTCAATGTGTAAATCAAACATCATGTCTATTCACTTTTTCTGTCGACCTTTTTTTAAAACCCAAAGTTGCCAATCGCAGTTTATACAATGCATACTTTCATAGTCGGTTTTACCCCTATCTCCCCTACCCTATATTCGAAACAAAAAGTAGTCTATATTTGAATCCAAGTTTTGTGCTATATTAGTGCCAAATATTATGTCTCTAACTTAAAACAATAAACATTTTCCCATATAAACCTTCAAAGGCGGTATTAACTATATCTCCACTTATTTTCAAAACAAAAAGTAGCTTATGTTTCTTCTAGATGTTCAACGTATACCTATACCAAATTTCATCAAAATCGGTTCAGTGGTTGAGCCGTGAAAGCTGGACAGACAAACAGACTAAGTTACTTTCGCATTTATAATTTAGTATGGATAGAAGTTTCGACGAGTGACAACGTAAAACTTTTAGTGGTGAGAGCCTTCCGCTCCCCCGCAAGTTCGGCGAAGATGAAAAGGCCATCTGAGGCCATCATCACATGTCCTTTAGAAAAAAAAACCCTGAATCTTTTTGTTACTTTTGTGTATTCATTGAAATTTTAAACGGGGAGGCAGATTTCCAGCAATACCCTGGTTTAAATGAAGGAGAACGATTCGATTTTTCACTTGCAAGTATACTTAGAGTACGGAACCGCAACTTATTTTAAAAATATATAACGCATTTTCTCAATCAATGTCAGAATTGGGCCTCGATGACGCATGTAAGTCATACAGTTAATTTAATTTAATTCAGAAATACTTACCTTTGTTTTAAATTTTTTTTTAATAATTGATTTTTAATTTTTATTTTACAATTGACAAACTAACTGTGTGTCTTAGTGCAAAATTAGTAATAAGTGCAGCTTTCATTTGTAAAATAAAAACTACTGAGTTTCTTGCCGGTATCTTCTCTTTAGTTATAGGTTCCGAACCGGAGGTAGCTTCATTTGCTTTATATATAGACTATTCATAAGTATTACTAATGTAATCTATGTGAATAAAAAAATATTGACTTTGACTTTGACTTCTGTATTCTACTGTCAGTATTATACTGGTTCTAACAATACTTACCAAGCTGTTTTGTTGGTTTTGGGCGGCGCTCAGTTTTCTCTCTTGTAAAATGATTTGGTTGGCAGCGCTGTAAAACATTATATTTGTATGAGGTAATGTTAAAACAACTAGCTCCAACTTTACCGGGTAATCTCTGGGGTCCCGGGTTCGATTCCCGATCGGGTCAATGAAGAAAACGAACTTTTCTATATTGTCTCGGGCCAAGGTGTTGTGGTACCGTCGTTGTTTTAGATTTATATAAAACAAGTTATTTAGCTGCATACCACAGAATCTGATAAATGTATATGATTTAGTCCAATATTTTAAATATTTTAAAATATACATGTATATTATAAAATCGCATTATTTAGACGTGAAATAAAGCGAAAAATAATGCGTTAAATCACAATCTGACGACAGTTTACAATCTCACGAGATAGATTGTTGTAATCTAACGTTTTTTACAATCTTACGGTGACATATACATTCTAATAAATTAATAAAAAGACGCTATTCTGATAACTTGTACATTAGTCAAAACTTCCTCTTAGTCTTTAGATTGAATACAACAAAACTGTCAATAGAATTATGATATAACAGTATCAATACTACCGATTGATATTAGCACCCCTAAACAAACTGTCTGCATGACCCACAATTTTACTGTTAGAGAATCCCCTTAGTAAGTAGTGTTTAAATAAAAAATAAAAAAATAATTTGTTCATCGGTATTATCGATACTTTTGTTAGCACTATCGATGTTTTAGTAGGTCAACTATCGATATTTGGGCAGCTCTATCTCGCAGAGTACTCACGCATCCATTTCCTCCTGCGTCAGGTCGAGCGCCTCTTGCATCTCACGTGAGGTACTCTGGATGAACTCTTTGTCGCAGTATTTGCCTAACCCCTGCTCCGTCAATACCTGAAATGAGTAATCAATCAATCTTACAATCAATCGATCAATATAAATCCCTACCTCCGTCATACTTCCTTAAGGGATATTAGAAACAGAAAAATTTCAGAAAAATCCTAATATTTAAAGTTTGCTAGTACGGCGTAAAGTACCTACTATAAAAATAATAAATTCCTTAGGGATGATTTTAAATTTGTGGCCAACCTATTATTTTTTGCATAAGTGTTACTTGTAACCTACATGAATAAATGAATTGACTTTAGGTTATATTAGTATTTTTTTGATGCTTTATTAACTAGAATCCATATAAAAATATAATTGTGATACTCACTCGAATAATAAGATTCTCCGCGGGATTCTCTACACAATAAGGCACGTTGTTGTTCTGTTTCAGTGCATTGTCACGATCTAAACAAAACACAATGTACATTGTCAAAACAAAAAAAAAACAGTCAAAAAAACCATTCTAAGCTAAAAAAATTGGGTCATACCCATGCAAAAATATTTTTTCAGTCATCCATTTTAGAGAACATATAAAAGATGTGCATTGAAAAAAACTATACCATTCCAAAGTGACGTGATTAAAGTTCAGCACTTTTGACACCAACAAAAACAGTCACCGAATACTTTTACGCAGTAAAAAAAAGTAATGAAATTGAAGGAACGCCGCAGCAGTGAGTAGTGGAACTATTAATATTCGAGAATTTGACATTTTCGCGGTCCTTTTTAAACATTTAATATTAGTTAACGATCAAAATGCGATAACAGTTATTAATTAACAAATTAAAACGAACTACTTACTACTTATTTAAGGATGCACCAACCGTGGTCACGAGCTGACTTATCTTGCCCACTTTCTTCTGTGGGGGAGCTTGCGAATCTTCATCCACCCTCACATTTTCGAATAAACGTCGGGCAGTAAGTAGTTTGTATTAAGTACGAAAAAATGGTGTCGCATTTCACCCGTTAATTTATTTTAAACTATTGACATTGCCATATTAAACTAGCACTATATAAAATTATTCGGTAACCGTTCTTGTTCGTACTAAGATTAAACTGTGTGCCGTCTAGCGAGCATTAGGCTTGCTAGACGGCATACAAAGTAAAAATTCACGTTTGACATTTTATTTTTAAAACATCTATGCGTCGATAATATCGACGTCAACAAATCCATGGCAAAACATCGATGTTTATTCACCGTCCATGAATATCGCCCACCCCTAAAAACTGTCTTCACTAATCTCATCGGAGCCTTACCGCGAATATTTGATTTTAGTGTGTATCAAAGTAATTATACGATATAATTAGTATAAAATAGATATAAATAAATAGGTTTTAAGGAAATCCATGCATATTAAAACAAATAGGGATGCACTCGCTACAGGTACGGTACGGCAAATGAAACTTTATTTTACACAATTGTTTTTTAATATTAAAAAGAAATAGTAATTACAATATATGTGTACGCGATGAGAGGTCTAATGCAATGTTGTGTTAAAACGTGTAAATGAAATCCGGGGCAGCAATATGCGTTTCCTGTTGTATTGTCGTCAGTGATATAGAACTCCACAAGTTTATTTTCTATGTTAAATCATAATATGTCATCCAATAGGATCGTATGTCATAACACTAACGTACATTCCTGTTCGCGACTAACGAATCCCTTGCCGTGCCGTCAATATAATTGATAGTCCCTTGGGCACAGGCCATTGGAGGTGCAAAAAATGTCACTAGATCGAATAAAATCCCTCTTATTCAACCCTCGCGCCTTATATCCTCCTGTCAGTACACCCAGACTTCTAAACACCAATTTCTATTTTTTCTTATTTCCACCTGGTCGAGATTTCAGGTCGTGCCCCTAATATCAGAATTATATTCATTTTGAAGTTGCTTGACTGTTTGCCTGTCATGCTATATAAAACTACACCATGCATTAGTTACGAGCAAAATTTTGATATTTATATAAAAAAATGTATACTAAATGTGCCATTTTTAATAATAATTTGGTTGATTTCGTTATTCTAATAATAATATTCACGTGTAATAATTAATATTATAATGATATAATGGATGATAATGAAATGTTTGTATATCGACTATCGATAAAACATGCTAGTTCTCTTTTAAGATAGGATCTTGAAATGTACCATGTTTTATGAAAATATTTATGATTTTGACAAAATGCCGTAAGGGAGGTAGGGCATAGCGACTTATCGCTCAAACTGGAGCAGCCCGACTGGTGAAATATACCTTACAGAATACCGCAGCCAAATAACAATCACTTCTGTGCTGTTGTGTTCCTGCGTGTGAGTAAGGTTTCCAGAGCTCCTGGGGGGTGCTACATTAGTAGCAGGGGTCAAGCCTTCAAGGTAAGGGCGACAAGTCCAGTGACAAATTTATTATGCTGTACTTGTTGCCTTTAATCTAGGACCTCATTACTACTTAACATCAGGTAGGATGAGGTCAATCTTGAAGTTTAATATAAAAAAATAGTAACTTAAAATGCTCGAAATCATTATTTTTACACAAAAGAGTGATTTTATTACCTCTTTACGATTGTTTTTATTTTTATGCGCCATTATTTATATTGTGTCATGAATGTAATGCCTGTTTCAACATTCAACATAATTTTCGATACTTTGCATAAAATAAATTAAGCTTTACGTGCAGATTTTAGGAACTTATTATAAAAAACATAATCAAACAGTTAAAACATTTCTACGCTACTCGTCTCAGCCACTGCATCATTTGAAATAATATTAGCCTGATAGACATAATATTTAAATATATAAAGGAAAAATATAAACATAACTATACTGGATGTAAACGTAAATTTATTGGAGATTTAATCCCTACTAATATTATAAATGCGAAAGTAACTCTGTCTGTCTGTCTGTCTGTCTGTCTGTGTGTCTGTTACGCTTTCCTGCTTAAACCTCTCAACCGATTTTGATGAAATTTGGTATACGTTGAATCTCAAGAACGGACATAGGCTACTTTTTATTAGAAAATAAGGGGGGAGGGGGGTAATACCACCTTTGGAAGTTTATATGGAAAAATGTTTATTTTTGAAGTTAGAGATATGAAATTTGGCACAAATATAGCTCGATTAAAATATAGACTACTTTTTGTTTCGTATATTAGGGGAGAAAGGGGTAAAACCGACCATAAAAGGATGTAGTCCACGCGAACGAAGTCGCGGGCACAGCTAGTGTATTTTATAAAACCTTTACACAATAGGTATGTCTGATCAAGAAAACACTGAAAAAAATATTTTAGTCGATAGTGTCCATTCTGAACACGCATGCCATTTACACTGCGATGAAATATAAAATCGATTAATTTATGTAAATTATATCTAATATATAGTTATTAATTTTCTATCGTACAAACAATATGTTATACTAGATTGCTGTAAGTTTTCTTTAAAGGCCCCAATATTATTTTCCACATATTCTAGGTACGTACTTCTGCGTTGTTAAAATTTATCGTTCAAACATCGTTTTACATAAGTTAACAAGTTGAGAACCATTAATTTCAAACAAACCATTACTTCACATCAGGAAATGTCTGTTAGAAAAATAATGCATATACGTGCAGATGAAACAGTCCATTTAAATCTAAAAAACATATAGAAAAGAAAAGGCAGATGTTATTTTATCACACCATACATAACGATTGAAAATTGTCACAACCACAACACACTAAAAAGAACTTACAGTTTACTCTCATACTCTGCACTAAATCGTTGGACGTTTTTCTGCAAACATCGGATTTAAATACCCACTTGTACTTAATATACACAAATGGCGAATATAATCAATAATGGTAACTCTACAAGTAGCCAGGGTAGGGCATAGCGATTTATCGCTCGAACTGGGGCAGCCCGACTGGAAAAATAACTCCACCTTACCAAATAACAATCACTTATGTGTTGTTGTGTTCCTGCGTGTCAGTAAGGTTTCCAGAGTTCTGGGTGGTGCTACATTAGTAGCAGGGTTCAAGCCTTCAAGTTAAGGGCATCAAGTCTAGTAACTATTCTGTACTTGTCGCCCTTAAGCTAGAATCTCATTACCACTTAACATCAGTTGGGATGAGGTTAATCTTGAAGAGTAATATAAAAAAAAAACAAAGTAATATTACTGAACATTGAAACTCAAACTAAAAACATCGAGTTTCCGAGCTGGAATCGTCTAAACTACGACTGTGATGGCAAAATTTACTTCATAGACGGATTAAAAAACAAATTCTTAAGATTAAAAAAAAAGTTGATTTTTTTTTAAATCTTAATCTTAATTCTCAAAGAAAGCGATTATCTTTATTATTATCTACACTCCTTACTATGGTACGAGAAAGGAAAATATACAGAGTTAGGTAATTTAATAGTTTTTAATTTTAATGTGCTATGATTTAACGTAAATATATAAACGTATAAAGCTCAAGATTCAGTAAAGATTTTATGTTGTTGACATTTAACTTCTATATTAAAAACAAATTAAATAAAGTAACTGTGCGAATTTATTGTACAAATAAAATTAATAACGAAAATGCGATGAACGTTCATTGTTAGTTTTTTTTCGTTTACCAACTATTCATTAACGAGAAAGTGCGATTTATAAAAGTTTACACAATATTATCTAACTTAAATCTTTTTAGTAATTTAAACAATGATTAATAAAAACTATTTCGTTGAAGTTGTTCATTTGAAAGGTTTTTTTTAATAAATACGCATAATTACAGTTATAGACATAAGTACATACATGCAGATAATACTTACTCTATAGCTCGGAATATCCGTTCGGAGTCCTTGCCGTGAAGGAGGGGTTGCATAGCAATTTCCTCGTCACTATGGTGATCTTCGTATTTGCTTAGAAAAAGAAAAAAAATATATTTATTTATTTAAAAACTTTATTGCACAAAAAAAGTACAACAGGTGGACTTAATGCTATGGGCATTCTCTACCAGTCAACCTTTGGGTCATGCAGAGATTTAGTTTATGGGTGCGGTAATAGTGACAAAGTGTGACAAAATAAATAAAAAATAAAGTAAATTATGTATTTAAAATTGGCCTATAGGTTAAAATCAAAAATATTTTAATATCTCTCTGTAATCATAATAGTCTTTTTTCATATGCTGTCATTTGATGTCTAATATTTGTTTTTAGTTTTTATTTAAAATGGCTTTTGCCCGTCTGTTTGATTATCCAAAATAATGGAACACGTCTTTTTAATTTTTCATCTAATTAAAAAATAACGGCGATATATTAAATTGTCGCGTGACGTCAATTGTGGGTACATTTTTCACAAGTGACTTATCGAGCCCAAGCCCCGATAGCCGGCGTTGTTAAGAAATACGTCTTATCAACTTTTTAAGAAGTTGATCAAATCTCTGTACCATTACGGGCCTCTTATACCACTTTCGTCTTCTTTTGATATGCACTAGTATTATTTTTTTCAATATTGCATTAATATCTTATTAAAACACTTACGTCTCTTCTTCTGGAATGGGTATTTGTCCATCCATACCCAATTCTCTTCGCATCATTGTACTTAATGATTGACCTTCCTTATTATTCGCTGTGAAAGATATATCATAATTATAATCATTCCATTACAATTTGGATTTTGAAAGTTCTTCAAAATAAACAGTAGTCTACTTAGAAACACTTAACTAATAACATTAAATTTGCATCAAGAATGAAATATTTTTACAAAAAGCTTTTCTAATATTAATAAAATGTACTCTTTTATTTTCTATTTGTATTGCATCTAAACACTACTAGCTTAATATAATACGATGGTATATAACTTTTGCTAGCCGAATAGTACTAGTTTAACTAAAAGTTACAGTACAGTGTAGCAAAGAAATAACTAAATACTTACAAACACGATACTGAACCTATAAATACAAACGAACTGCTTTCTCTATAGGTAAGAGTGATTTTTCAACTAACTACATAAGTAAAAACTGATCTTACCAATAATAATCTGACCATAAGCTATCAGAATAAAATTAATGTTTTTAAAATTTTCATATTCTCTGTAAGTTTATTTAAAATTAAGATTGTATAATTTATATAATTATACATTCACTTACTAGGCATCTTGAGTTTCACCGAAGGTGGTGCTGTTTTCTTATCTCTACCGTAAAAACTCTCACGGCCATGTTTCTTTAGACTCGTCCAGACAGCTCCAAACAGTGTATGGTTACGCTAAAATATTAACGAAATTATAAAAACAGCAAACGAATTTAATACAACGCACACGAATGAGCATTGCGTAGGAATATTTAAAAAAAAATGACGTGCAAATGTTCGGATTTGTAAATCTACTTGCAGAAATGAATCATTTCGTTTCATTTCAATACACTCAAAGTAACCGAAATCCCACCGTTTTTTTAAATATTCATCAAATGACATATTTCTACAAGTATGTCCATTTTCAAAAAAATTATGTTGTGACCGTCTCAATCGTCTAGTCCATGAATATTATCAACCTTTTTAAATCAGCCATAAGTAAAGGCCATAATGATTATGCTTAAGACACTTTAACTACTTGTAGCTTGCTTTTCGCACAAATTTATCGAAGAACTACTACAGCTTGGCAGGATTAAGGCCCTAACTGGACACAGCAAACTAGAAAGACACCAATTTCACATGACAGGGTGGCTGACATCTACAAAGTTGAGGGGAGGAAAAGGAAACACGTTCATATCTTTGACGTGACTGTGGATCCCTGTTCCGCAAACAAAGTATTTTCTAGAATCTACTCAAGTAAAAGAGTTACTTTAAAGTCACAAAGACAATAGTTAATTAAAACTGCGAAAACCCGAATGCCTTAATAATATATCAATAGAATGTTACAGGCCGCAGTGACCTCAGTTCATTGAATATGAAACCCCAAATGCCTTAATAATAATTGAATAAAGACACACCCTATGCATCGGTTCAACGGCCTCCGCTACTATTTCATCCAAGTTCCCTGATATGGCCCTCTTCAGCTCCGGCCCGGCCTCGTGCAGGGTCCTCAGACCAGCTTGCAGCGTATTTTGGTGCGTCTGCTCCGTCTGCGCTGCAGCCTGTTCCTTGCGCTTTCGGAACCTGCATGTTTTGGATATTTACATAATACCAAAATAACACAACATAAATTAAAGTTAATATGTCTGGAAAACTTTTCACTACTGTTAATTTAAAACTGTGGAGAAATCTGCAAAATAATGTGTCCATTAGCTAACATGGTTGCTCTGACTAAAATCAGTTTGGATCCAAAGACATGTCTTCCCAGTGATAAACGTTACAATCAATTGCATTAGTACCTAGGTGATGTGTGTTCGAGTCGTTTTGAATGTTTTTTTTTATATGTAGTAAAACAAGCCAATCGTAAGCATAAGGCATAAGGCTAAAGGAGTTACTCTAACTGGTGGCGAGTCACAATATATCTAACAGGTCGCAGTGACCACAGTTCACTAGAACTGCATAGCCCCAAGTACCCTAATAATAATAAGCATGCAAAAAAACATTTTGACGAACACAAGATAATTTGATCACGATGAAAAAACACTCAAAAACCAGATAATGTAAATTTGTAAAATTGTGCGAATCTGAAGCAAGTGATTGTAAAAACAACAATACGGAGAAAACATGCTTGGATTTTTCAAATAAACTTAAATAAGAAAAAAGTCATGCTATGTCAATTGGGATAAAATTTCAATGCATGGACCTTGCAGGTAAATAGTACCTAGCGGGGAAGCTGAAATGAAAATTCAAAAGAACCATGCAATCATCACTGACAAACTCCCAAATCCATTTGAAGCTAAGCTCAAAAACCAAAAATTGATAATTGCATGATACTGAAAAATAGCAAGGATAATATACAAAATCAAAAAGGTTCTGTGAACAAATGGATAAAAATCTTGAAAGCAACATCCTTGGGACAATAACAAACTGGTATAAGGATACCAAGGACGAGCAAGCGTAAAATACAGCGGTATAATCGCCGAGTTGCTTATAAGTTTGATGTCGACTTACGCATGATTCCTATAAAAACAGAAATTATGTTAGTGTATTGTATTACGTTTAAAATTAACATAACCACACTTATACGTTTACAGTTTCTAGAAAATCTGTCAAATGATTTCCAAAACTAGACACGATTTTAAAAAACAACATTAAAGTACAGTAAGGCTTTTATCAAATTTATATACGATGCTTACATTCACGATCGCGTATAATAAATTAACATCAAAAATACTACAAAGCTATATTTTTTAAACTTTGGTTATAACTATCAGGTCTGATTTTTCAATTTTCAAATAAGAATTAATAATCAAATCAAGTATAATACTACAAAAATAAATGTCATTATAATATTTTAAGGGCAGTATGTAAATATCGCGCAACTGCAAAAGGTGCAAAATTAAAACATCGCGCTATCTTAACGATTTATATATCAATTTAATAGTTACTACCTAGTTTGGCCCAATTAATATAGTAAAATGACTGTGATATCTTTATTTTTTAACCTCCTGCAAACTGTTCTTACGCGATTTTGTATGTGCAGCGACAAAATTACGGTCTGTAACCCGAACAGCTTATACTTTATCAGTGTGTTAATCTTTGTTTGAAGATTGAAAAATCAGTCCCAAATTGTGTTTTTGGAACTAGTCTCAAAGAAATTTTGAGTCACATTATTGTGTGTGTATATAGATAATATAGTTATCTTCATACAAACCTTCTGAAATAATCTTGGATGAGGAAAGTAGCATAGAATTTGCCAACTGTAATCTCATTAGGGTCTCCAGGCGGAGGTACAACTTGGTCTAAGAGTTTCGGTGAAGTGCGTTTCCAAACTTTCTTTATAATAGCCCGAAGTTCAGTGTTACATTCATCAATGATACCTTTTGTGGAAAAACAAAGCAAAACAACCATTACCTCCCTTAATTTGAATATTAGAGACAGAATAAATAAGAAATAGAGCATTTACAAATATTTTACAGACACAGATTGGGCCATGTGCTATTTAGATTTCACGTTATGGTAAGTGATGATGTAGGTTACAATGTGAAATGCCCCAGCTAATTTCCGCATCTTGTCGCGATGGGGGGCCTCAGTAACCTTGTGGTCTGGTGCGCTGAGGCTGGCCTTGCCATCCAGCCTCCGAAACCGCATACGGTGAAGCAAAGACGATACGGAGCTGGGTCGCCTTGAGCAGGCGGCTCTCTGCGGCAAACCCGCAAAGGCAGAGATAAATCTTGGAGAAAGAGGAGGATGCGGTAGTGCGTTTGCCAGCCTCCCTATCCTCCGCGGCATTAAAGTCACGAAACTTCACGGCCACCGAGGGAGTTTAAGTCGGTGCAACACACCACTCCCTGTTCCCCACAGAGGGTGACGGTTAGGCATTTCTCTCTCAAGAAAAAGAAAATTACGTACTATGTCTACCCAAAATTCGTCATTTAAAAACCTTAATATTTTACACTACAGAAAACATAGAATTAGGCAATGAGTTCCAAAGGTTTGCAATACCTATGTACGAGTATGATGAAGGTTGACCCAAAACATTTCGTATGCGCGTGTGAAACCTTTACTGTGTATTTATGGCTTCATGGAAATAGTCTGATGTCCTATGGTAGGGAAAATGGAATTACCTGAAGTCTTTATCTGCAACTGAGTTCTAACAACAGCAAATAATGTAGCATTAAAGTTGACTGTGCCGTCGGAGTTGAGTGGCATGTTCATTGATACTAATCGCTTGCAGGCAGTCCGGTGGGGGCAAAGTTTGCCGAAACCTAGAATAAAGTGCAACATTGTATCTATAATTTAACATTTATATCTCACTAGCACACCCGCGACTTCTACTCGAACTGCATCTGCTGGTCATCTAAAACTAAATTATATAATCTAAAGTTTTAACACTTAATATACATTATTATTTTTATGCTTTATTACATATTAAGGGCCAAAATTCCACCTTATATAAATAATCTATATTAAAATGACTTACCAAGCGGTGGACTAATTTTCCGTAGTAAATTTACAACGTCCAAATGTTTTATCCGTCCTTTAGCGTCCGGGTCATATTCGCTCCATAACCTTACATATAAAACAATTAATCGGTTTCAGCCACATGATGAAATAAATTGGACTATATTTAATACAACGCATACTATACCTGACAAATTCATCGAGATGATGGGGTCCTAAAATAGACCAATCTCTCGTCAAGTAATCGAAATTATCCATGATAACGGCAACGAAAAGATTGATAATCTGGAAAGAATAAACAAATACAGAACAATAAACAGTAAGAGAATAGTTATGGAAAAGTTTTGGTAGTTGAGAGAGGTAGGACATAGCGGTTCAACGCTTGAACTGGCGTAGCCCGACTAGTGAAATAGTTCCACCTTACGGAAGACCGCAGCTAAATAAAAATCACTTCGGTTTTGTTGTGTTCTTGCATGTGAGTAAAGTTTAGAGCTCCTAGGGGGGTTGCTACATTAGTAGCAGGGGTCAAGTCTTTAAGATAAAGGCTATTATTATGCTGTACCTGTCGCCTTTAAGCTATGACCTCATTACCACTTAACATCAGGTGGTATGAGGTCAATCTTAAAGTGTAATTTTAAAAAAAAATAGTTTGACTGATGATAGAGAACTTACCAAGAAGGTGCAGAGTAAAGAGAAAGAGATGAAGTATGGGAAAGCCATCCAGGTACCACATTCCGTTCCATCGCTTTCGTTTTCATCTAAATCAGGATTTATACAGCCCGGTGGCTCGCCAGGCCGTTCTAAAGTATTATTCGATAGGGCCATCATTATTTCTTGCCATGCTTCACCTATGTAAATGAGAACAATAAAGTTAGCACTATTAATTTAAATCTGATGTTAAATATATATCCAATTAGCTGATGCTTATCGTCACTTGAAAAACAAGAGATGTGACATATGTTGTTGCACTTTTAAACTCTCTTAATTTCACTCGCTAGATGACCTATTGAACTTAGTTGCTATGTACTTTTTCAATAAAAATAAGGTGTTTACAAAAAAAAAATACTACCCATAAAACGGACGGAAAATTTTATCATCAAGACGTAACATGACATAACTGCATCCATTAACAGATTTTAGGAACTAATTACTTCAATATTACTATCAATATTTTAGAATAAAACAAAAGGAATCAAAATCAGATAAAAAACATTTATCACAAGTACTTACCAGTTGCAGATCTAAATAAAACCATAAGAGCACTCCCAAAAGTTTGGAAATTATTATGCCTTGTTATGACTTCGCCATCTAGCTTAATTTTACCAAACAACTGAAAATGCAAAGTGTTATATGTCACTATAACATTGAACATACTAGATTTAGAAAAAAAATGTGTTCAAAATGAGCTATTGAGTATATCACAACATCATCTAAATAAAACAATTACATATTTTATACAATGTCACTCTATGGGAATTTTAATATTCATTAAAGTCTATGGAAATCTTAATATACACGCATGTAATTTGAGGCCAAATACCTGCATTCCAACCACAGCATAAATGAAGAACAGTAATACAATAAGCAAGGCTACGTATGGCAGGGCCTGGAATGACTTGATGAAAGTCCAGAGTAAAGTCCTGATTCTCTCTCCCCGGGATAACAGTTTTATCAAACGCATGGCTCGAAATAGACGGAAAAATGTAATGTATTTTAGTAATGTGCCCTGAAAAATAGTAATCAATAAGTAATATTCAATAAATAAGTTTATAATATACTAAGTAAATGCTCTAATAACTTACCTCGTTCGTCTTTTTATCTTTAGTAATTTCATCGAGCTGAAAGTCAATTAATTGGCGTTATTACCAGTACAAATAATCAGAATCAGTAGGATTTTAAAACTAAAATCATCGGTTTCTACAATTTTTTTTTCTTTCAACAAATTAAGATATATTATTCTTACCAAAGCATCTGGTCTATTTTCATTCACTTGTGTTACCACTATATCTATGATACTTCCAACAACTAAAATGAAGTCTGTTGTATTCCACGCATCACCAAAGTAGTTCTGTGGAAATAATAATATATTTAGTTCATTCTTACATTAATGTTATAAAAGCTTAAAAATTAAAACAAAATCAGTCATACACACCCGATTACTGATCATCTCATTCAAACTATTATTTACTACAAAATTAAGTAATTGAATATTTCTTACCTTAAATCTAAAAGCTGCAAGTTTAAAAACAAATTCTAGCATAAAAACTGTAGTTAGTATCATATTGAGGTAATCAAGTATCTGAAACAATAAAAATTAAAATTGCCATTATTACAATCCAAATTGTAAAATAAATCAGTCATGTGACAGCGCTCTAATTAAACAAATTCATCTCTGTATATCACTCACGCCAATAAAAACATTTAATTTTAACGATTTTTAGTTTAATGGTTTATTGAAAACGATATGTTTTCCTAAAATTACAGTTCTTTTAGGAAAACACATCGTTTCACAAGTTTTTAGAACACCAGCATCTAATGCAACATTTGTTTATTAATTTTAAAAATACAAGTTGAAGTGCCTTGTGCTACTTTCTGACTGGTTGTCCCTATTATTTCTGGTGATAGTTTATATACAAAATAGGAATCCACTCTGTTTATTTTAATCGCAAAACTTACCTTTTTGTACCCTGGAGGAGCACCATGGAATTTCATCATAAGAGCTATTGTGTTCAATACGATGAAGAAAAATATAAAATACTCGAATCTCGCTGACGTCACAAACCACCACGTTTTATACTGAATGCGATGTTTAGGAATGTATCTTGAAAGAAAAATAAGCAGTATTAGCCTTATTACTGTCCAGAGCATGGCAAAATGTTAAATTATTAAAATCAAGTCAACTTGATGATAATGAATGCGTTTTGGTTAAATTACCACTACAGCCGAATGTAGTGGGGTTTTCATCGCAAAATGTAGGTATACCATAATTTACTTAAGACAGGAATCGAGCCCACGGGCCATCATTATTTATTGTTTCAAACAGTAAATGGCGATGCAACTATGTATCTTAACTGTTAAAATATCACAATGGAAATGGGACTTCATTTTAACGATGTAGAGTCTAAATCTGAGTGATAATGGACAGATAATACTTTACCTTCTTACTGGTTTCGCTTTCAATGCAAACTCTATGCAATTTCTCTGATTTTTGTCCAATTCACAATCCTTAAACTCCTGTTCTCCCTCTTTCTGGAATGTTACTATAACGAAACCTACGAAAATGTTTACCTAGAAAAGGAAATCATACTTATTTATGTACTTGAAGTTCAACTTTGAGTAAAGTATAAGTATCAGCCTACATGTAGATATTTGTTCCACTGCAGGGCCATAGACTTTTATCATTCAAACAAAGTAATAACTGAATATTAAGTTAGTCCAACTCACAAATATGTTTTAACAAAACAATGCTCAAAAAACCGTAGGCTTGGGGTAAAAGGAAAGTAACTCAAAATAAAGGTTAAAGTAAGCAATGAAATATAAATTAAAGTCAATGGCTATGCGTATGAAATAACACTTAATTTTTTCAAGAAACAAAATGTAAAAGGAAAAGTAAACAAATACGGTTTAAAGTTTTTTTTTCCTACTTTGTTAGCAATGTCCTTGCTAAAAAAAATTCAATTCATGAAAATTATACTCACCATGAAGAATGCTATTACAATGATGTAGCTGATGTAAAAAAATGCAACCAGTGGCCTGGAATTTTCAATTGGTCCGTGGTTTTCTACGTTCGAATCCATCGATGTCGACAACAGTCTAGAAATAAAAAACAAATGAATAGGCCTAGTGTACGCAATTTATATCTAATAAAAATAGGTATCGATATGACAATCGAGAGTATCGATAATATCGATATAATTTAGATATAAATTGTTAGATTATTTGGGCCCCTTTTGGATAATCGATTAATAATCGATATACACTCAAATCGACGGCCACACTAGCTCACTCATTAAATTTGTGGCCAACATATGTCAAATTTCTCGCATGAGACGACAAAAGTTTCGATACCATTGATTGGCTGATATCATACACACTTGTATTTTCAGCCAATCAGGAGTTGACGCAATGAATTTTGACGTTTATCAAGAGCTCAATTTTGTTTCTTTAAAAAAATATTGAAAAATACTCGATGAAATTTACCAACGTGGCATTTTAGGTGGTAAAAACTTCCGACAGCTCTATTTTTTTTATTAAATTGGCTCACGTTTGATCTTCATCTCACTTGATAGAAGGTGTACATTGGGCTTATGATCTATATACGTTTGCTTACAAAGTATCAACAGATACAAGAAGAAAGAAAAGTGTGTTCACTTTGGCCTTAAAGTTAGCTTCGGACAATCACTTAATTTAATAATAATAATGGTTACTTGAGTAATAAGGAAGAGCCCGAGTAGTTATATCCATTTGACAAATTTCAAATTTAATATTGATCTTGTCAGTTTTAAAAAAAAACCTTTTATGCTTACCCTGGCCATCCCTCAAAAGTGGACACTGTGAAGAGAGTCAACATTCCACTCAAAACATCGTCGAAGTTCCATTTATTTTTTGTCCAGACTCTCTCGTCTATGCTTCGTTTCCCATTCTGGTACACTAAGTACGAGCCTCTAAAAAGTTTGAAGGTTTAAAGGGCGGTACAAATTAATCACTAAATGAAGCACGGAAGTCTGCAGCGCTGCGCCGTGCAATTGCGCCAACTCATCTAAGTGCATCTGTATTAACTCACTTCTAAAAACTAAGTCGAGCAATAACGCAGGACCAATTTGGAAAGTCCTAAGACATCTATTGTGGCACTAATTTTATGCGAATATTTAAAAGAAATAAAATAAATGCTATATAAATACACTACCTGCAATCCACCGAATCTAAATATTGAGGACTCATTTTGGTCATTTGGTTTTTTTGTCCAATTTAAACAGAGCCGTTTGGCTCTGTTTAAATTGACACCCAAAAGTGAAAACGGCCAAATTAAGCTTATTTGTGGAAAATTGTTTCAGAAAAAAAATGGTTACGAACTTATATTTTACTACTTACTGACATTCCTTTTCAGTCACTTTGGTAATATCGTTACATCTAAAGAATTTTCCCTGAAATCATTTCAAATTTATATAAAGGTTATAACTACATAATAATTACAAATTGAATATAAAAATGAAACTATAGACCTCGTTTCTTTGTGAGAGCTAAGCACAAAATGGACGAATTTTAGCACAAAATACTGCAAGTTATAAGCAATGTCTAAAATATATACTATACTATCTACTTAAACACAGGACAACAAAATTATACCTAAAACAAAATATAAAATATCCTTCTAAACATATTTTTTCAAACATTGATTAACTAACCTGACTTTGGATCAATTAATAAACCGGTATTTTTTCGTTTATTATGTAATTTTTAAATTTATTTTTCAGGACTATTTCATTGGATGAAAAAAATCAATTTACAAAACTTTTTAAAAATCTTTCATCCATTCTTATTTGACCAAATCAAGGCAAAAAGCCAAAGCAATGACAAATTTTGGACAAATTATTGGAAAACATCACAAATTTCTCAATAAACTAGGCTAAATAATAGTAAAAATAAAATAATAATTTGTAATATTATAATACTAACCCTAAACAATTGTACACCAATCGCAGAAAATATAAATTGTAATATATGGTTTATTACAAAAATATTGCCTATAGATTTAATCGAAGCAAAAACACACTTAACAACATACTGTTAAACATCAAATTAAGTTTTTAGTATCACACCGAACAATCATTTACCGATATTTAGTTTTATTTGAAACCATTTTGTCCCAATATGCATGTGTAGTGTGTGGCACGATGTATATAATTTGTGTAAAAATGCAAAAAAATGATGTTAAAAACAAAAAAAAAATACAACCTACTTACGTGGCGTTAGTCCTTGGTTTTTAAAAAAGAAAAATATTATTCACTTTATGCCAGTGTCCTGATCTGACGTATTTTAAACGCGATAAAAAAACGAAAAAAAAAACATCAAACCAAGTAGGTACCTCGTTCCTAAAAATGTCAAGGTAGGGAGGTCTGTGCAAAAAAATGGCAAGCTCATTTTGAGTCCAAAAAACTCACAAAAAAATTGTGGTAAAAATTAGATGGACGCAACACCTTTGGGCAAATTTAATTGAAAAAAAAAGCAAAAAAGAGAAGCATGCAGCCTGGCAGCGAATTTTTTGGACCCACGGAAAGAAGCGCAAAAAAAGGTTAGTATCAAAAATTCATTTCGGTACAAAAAAAGCTTCAACACACAAAGAAACGAAATCTGTTTATTTAAGTGTTTATTTTTATTTTATTTTGTGAATGTGCATGAACTGTGTCGAGTGCATACTTACAATTATTATTTATGTCGTTCATAAAATTGACCCAAAGGTGTCGGTACACTCAAGAGAAAAAGTAATTAAAATATTTATTTTTTATTTTTTTCTCCCTACCTTGAACATTTGCACCCCCATGACTGCAAACATGAACTGTAGGAGATTTGTCACCAACAAAATGTTGCCAATGGTTTTAATTGCAACAATCACGCACTGTACTACGTGCTAAAATTGTAAAAAATACATTTTAACTACATTTTTATTTATCAACAAGTCATTTTATTTTAGTTTTAGTTTGATTAGGAAGAATTTGGTAACCATAACAAAAATAGCAATTGACACTTAGTAGAAATATATTTTAAAAAATAATCCAAAAAACCAATCGATGGGACTTTTTTAACGAAAAAATCTTTTTAATAACTTATAACATTAGCACGGACCAAATATCATAAATTTATCTTGTCAACAGGTTTTATTTATTTTTAAATGTGATATTGTGATCAATATTTCAAATAACTATGTCCTCTTTTTCATTTATTGGTCAAGCTACCAGTTTTTCAATTTCAATATCGGTGATGTAAATCATGTAATTACCTTCCGGCTATTTTTTTACCGTTACCAAATTTGTTATCTCCCATAAAATATGATTTAAAATGGGTTAATACTGACCTTCAGTCCTTTTGCTCTGTTGATAGCCCTTAGAGGTCTTAGCACTCTGAACACTCTCAGAATTTTAATAAACGATACGGTGTTTGACCTAAAATGAAAAAAAAATGTCAGAGAGCTGAGACCTTGCAAACATGCATTATTTTCTAACGTAAAAAGTTGGAATATAAACAAAATTAGTTTATATTAACAAATAAAACTAAGAATTTATATCAGATATTGGAATAAATAAAAAAATGCTACTTGGTCCTATTCTTTGGTAAGCAGCTAAAGCACTTGTGTTACAGAAATCAGAAACAACTACCACACATCCAGACAATACAGATAAGTTCGTTTCCCATATTGAACCGACCGGGGACCGAACCCGGAACCTCAGACATGGCGCGACGCCAAATTTCGGCAAGCTTGCCTCTCGGCTACGGAGGTGGTCAATGCATTAAACTTAACATTCAAAATAACTTTGGACATTGCGGTATCATACTTGTATTGTTTCGTATGCAAAAGACTATTGATAGTAGGTAGGTATATAGTAGACTATCGTAATTAAACTGCGTCTTGCTATACCCTGATATTATGACCCTGAGTTTATGTTCCGTTAGTTACATAAATTGTTTTGTGGTGAAAATTAATTATATGTATTGCAATTAATAAATAATAAATATACTCTGAGACTCCTACAAAATGTTTTTTCGCAAATATACGATCATACAAAAGATTGCTATTCAGATTTTATAGGCGTTTCAGTTTTTTGCTTCTAGCCGAAGTTAGCTTTCCTCCTTTCGTGCCTACGTGTTTAGTCTGATTTGGCTAAGTTAATTCTACAGTTTTTCCGCCGCAGTCCGAGATAAACAGCGATACCTAACCAAAACATATACTACGAGTAAAATGTCAAGTCTTTCCCATATCACTCTTTAAAAAAACGTTCAACAGTATCACATTTGATCTTTTCTAAGTATCTAATTTAATTTTGTGTAGGTAAACCTTTCAACTGTCAAATTATCTTGGCTTTTGAAATACTTATAGCCGGATAACAAAAGGACAAACAACTGAATATCTGCTGGGTCACGTTTTTCCCTTTAAGTACGGAACTTTAGCAGTATAACTATCCCACTCACCCATCTAAAGAAATGAGGGAGACTATCACGACAAGTAAATCTAGCAGGTTGAAGGCAGATCGACAGAAGGCGTCCTTGTGGAAGAGGAAGCCGTAGGTGATCAGCTTGAGAAGCAGCTCGATGGTGAACACGGCGGTGAAGAAGTAGTCAATCTTGCGGAGAATCTGGGGAAGAATATAAATAAATAAATAAATAAATATTGGACAACATCACATACATTGCTCTGATTCTGTGATAAGTAGCTTAAGCACTTGTTTTACAGGAATCAGAAACAACGACGGTACCACAACACCCAGACCCGAGACAATATGGAAAAGTTCGTTTCCCATATTGACCCGACCGGGGATCGAACCCGGAACCTCAGAGATGGCGCTCGCCAAAGTCAGGCCCGCTCGCCTCTCGGCTACGGAGGTCGTCAAATAAATATTAATTATTACTTTTAAATACGTATGTATTTGATATAGGTAAGTACATTATTGGTATACACATATCCCTTATTATTATTGTTGTTGTTATGAATCTTGCATCATGCATTATTTGAGTAACTCCTGTTGTACCTACATCTTTTGCAAAGTTTAATTTCGTGGCCATATTTCCAAAGGAATACTTAAAAATCCATAATAATCGTTAGAAATCTGTAACAGTTTGACCTCATCCCAACTGATGATTAAATAAAAATAAAAATGAAATGCTTAAGGGCAACAAGTAGGTACAGCACATTAAAGCTGTAACTGAACTTGTCGTCTTTACTTTGAAGTCTTGACCTCTGCAACTAATGTAGCACCCCCCAGAAGCTCTGGAAACTTTACTCACTCGCAGGAACACAACAATACAGGTGATTGTTATTTAGATCGATAAATCGTAATACCCCTGTTTAATAAGTAACATTGCAAACTTTAAATAAGAATAGTATATCTTCTTACATCAGTCTTCTCTTGGCTTTCCTTCCCTCCCACGGGATCTTCCATTGCCAACATAAGTGAAGAGGCCAAAATGCAGAGCAGAATTAAGTTCTTAAACCAGGAGTTGTTTTGGATCTTGTAACATGACACTCTAAACCTGTAACAAACCAAAGATCGTGAAGACATCTTTTAATTGGTGCTGCAAAGATATTACTGGCGATTACCGTGCTATACTGGGAAAACTAGTAAGTGTAATTTAATCATACAAAGCTTCATCCGATTCCATCTTTTTTTGCACCCTAAATAAAGCCTTTGATGACACATAGTTAATTTCTGCATTATTACTCATTCAATGTAGGAAGTCCATGGGCACCTACTTGAAACGAGTTTGCGAGACTGGCTATACCTATATATTTATTTATTAAAAAACTTTATTGCCCAACAAAGTACAACAGGTGGACTTAATGCTGGGGGCATTCTCTACCAGTCAACCCATGGGTCATGCAGATAGTTTGTATATTTGTGTAACAGTGAAGAAGTGCGTAAATAACTAGAAAAAAAAGAAATCATATTAAATAACAATAAATTAAGCATTACCTACTCTGTTTTTGTATACTCAAAAAAATGTGTACTTAATTATGTCTGTTAAACCAATTTGTGTATTTTTTTCTGTACAATAAATTGTATCTATCTATTTATCTATCAATAATAAAACAAAACTACCAGATCGGCGTTTGATTAACTGCAACCGTGACGTCAGCTGGCGGAAACCACTTTATAGAAGCTATTAATAGCTGTATTACAACCATGTGGATGGTTGCTAGGTGAATAACAACATGATGTTTTGAGTACCAGTTAGTTTTGGAGAAGATGAAAAAACTACTTCCATCCGGTATAGGCTTTTCCTGTGACTTTATCTCCACTTCGGAAAGTCTTCGCGGTCTCGCTGATATAGGCAGCGGCATTTTGTTATCTCCGTCCTCTTTTTTCAAATCACCTGCAACATACATAAAAAGTATTAAAAAAAATAAAAGCGGCCAAGTGCGGGTCGGAGTAGCCCATGAAGGAGGAGCTGATGATGGATACATTTGGATAGGAGGCCCAAATGTAACGACGCTGGTTTGCAGTGGTCACCCTTTATATAAAAACTAAAGGGCCAGTAGGGTGTGGTTCTATCAACAAAATATCAGAGGAAAAATACACATGCTCTGCAATAACTTAACTAAAAATCTAAATAAAACAGAAAATAACAATAACATAGAAATAATTTTATAGTAGGCTAGTCGTGCAGATTATTATCATTTTCAGGTCTTGACTACAACTAGCATTCATCACAAAACACTTATTTATAAATTAAGACAGGCATTTCTTTGAATATCCAGGAGATAAGTCTTAAATTTAGTCTTGAACGCATATTTTGACACAGAGTTTCTGATTAGCGCAGCCACAAAATGCTGGAATAATATACCACATATTATTCCAGCATTTTGTGGCTGCGTGACGAAAGCTGCCACGAAACGCTGCTATAACGCTGAAGAACTAAAGAGTACGGTTGGGTCACATTATTTTGGAATGTGACCACCTTTTATTAGTCATGTTAAATACATTCTATAGTCTATTAGTTACCGTATCAACTTACTCACCGTTTTTCAGTTTCTCAGTAGTAACCAATATATCGTTAGCGTTATCTGTCTCTCCTTGTTCCTGCTCATCCACTTCTTCTTCTGAACCAGTCTCTTCATATTCATGATCGGATCTGTAGAAAGATTATATACTGTCAACATTGTGTTTTCAACACTAAACCACATTCTCTAAATATATGAAAGGAGAAACTGACTGACTGACTGACATATCAACGCACAGCCTAAACGGCTAAACGTAGGAACTTGAAATTTGGAAAGAACGTAGTTTAAGTACCGTAGAGGTGCATTAAGAAAGGAATTCCTAAAATTCCCACGGGAACGGGAATTAGCGGGAAAATTCTTTTGTATGAAAAATCTAAACCGCTTAAGTGAGCCGCTTGAAATTTGACATGCAGGTACCTTAGTAAACTTAAAGCTTAGTTGCAACAGGATATTGCAAAATTTCCGCGGGAACTAACTGGAAAAACGCTGCAGTCCACGCGAACGAAGTCGCGGGCATAGCTAGTCTATCTATATTAACAATGCTTAAGAACGACCCACCGAAGATGGCTAACATTTTTCCATAAAGGGAAGAAGAGTTAAGAAAGAATAATTAGGAGAATTCTGCGCGTGGATATTTGAGAAAGTATAAAATATCGAAAAAAATATACATTCTTATCTATATGATCTCTACTACAATTGAAACTCTTAGACGAATATTAGATATCACTTAAAATACATTAACTAGCTTTTGTCATCAAAAAATCATTTTTCGAAAAACAGTTGTACTAACCGATGTATACTTGTAAAATAATCAAATCAAATACAAATAGAGAAAAAGAAATGTTTTTACAAGTGCGCCCTGTAACTACACACCGAAGAAAACCTTATTAAAACATTCAATTAGGTAAGAGGAGTTCCTAAACAAACGCAAACGTTTAAAGTCTTGTGCGGGTTCGAACCTACACAAAACAAGATATTTTTCATGTCACTTATACTATTTCACTCACCTCGGTACTCTTTTGTACTTCTTGTACGATTGGCTGCATTAAAATTTTAGTTATCAAGATTAGTAGGTATCTAAAATTTACTTAACAGGTAGGTAGTTGTTAAAGCAATAAAAATTGCCGTATGGCCGCTCACATATACTAGACATGGGTGTACCAAGAGGAATCAGTCAGCTCGTGAGCACGGTTGGTGCAACCTAACCGAAAAGTCGGGCAGTAAGTAGTTCGCATCAACTTCTAAAAATATTGTCGCGTTTTGACCCATTAACAGCTGAAGGGTCCACTGCAATAATGATAAACGTCCTTTGTTTTTGTTTCGAGATATTTTGGTGTTAAGTTTATAAAAGTTGTCCAAAATTCAGCCTTATTGACGTTAATACCTGGGACACTGAGCGTTCCAGACGTATAGCCAAATCAGAAAAGGTTTTATTTCAGTACTGAAAGCGATATTGCCTAGTTAGTAAACGAAATCACTAGCTGCATGTATGAAGTGACCAAATGACGTTGATCACATAGATTTTAATAATTTGGACATTCATTATTATTGCCGTGGGCCCTTCATATTTTATATATTTAAAATGAAACGCGATAGTCTTACATTTTATATGAACCCAGACAAAGCCAGGGATTGGCTACTCCTCACCCTCAAGTTGAGTTTTCAACTAACTACGTTCAACAAAAAGGTTGAAAAATAAAACATTTTGTCATACGCTGTTATTATTTTCTCAATTTATATTTTGCACGGCTGGTGCCCGTTTCACGATATTTACTATTTTCCTTTACCTGAAGGTTGTCCGGAAAAGATTGATTTCTAGCAAGAAGACCACCTAAATTGTACTTGAATAAGTTTGCAAATCTCAAATATATCTGTAAATTTTTTCCCCCGCAGAAAAAAAAAGATCCGTCCTCATATCTCGTATGTGCAGCTCCACTCATTAGCTGCGCACGGTTTGGTGCTGCACATTACATGCACACGTATAGCTCGCCAGCTGCACCTTTGAGGATGCTAGCTTACCCTTCACATGAATATCCTTCCTCTTCATTAACATATTCGTCATCAGTCTCGCCTCTTTCTTCATCCAATTGAGGGTTACCGGCTTCTGGATTATCAGCGTCCTAATAATAATAAACAAAGATTTATTTATATTTATTCATAGTATTGACCTCTGGGCCTCCTGTAACCTCTGCCGAATATGTTACACACTTATCGGCCTATGGTACATTCGTTGCAGAAATGTTTGGAAATGGAATCGAAGACACCTTGGCATCTTATTTTTACAAATTTAATATTAATTAAAATGAGATGACAATTTTCTGTTTCTATAAAATATTTTCAGATTGATCACCTAAAATGTCTGATAAGGAATACGATCCGCTGTTCCATTAGAGAGTGCATGCAAGTATTTAACATAACCAACCTCTTTTTCTTTCTGGATCTCGTCCATTTCCTCAGCATCACCCAAATTATCCACAGCGATAGCCAAGAACACATTCAACAAGATGTCTGAGAGAATTCGGTCAGAAACATTAGTTTTGTTTGTTCAATTGTTCCATTACAATTGAAGTGATTTTATAACCTAGGCTATCAGGGACTTGTTTCAAAATACATAAAAATCTTTCCTTTTTGTTAATACCATTGTCGGTTCTATCTCCTTTGAAAGATTTTGTAGATCACAGAGTTTATTAAACAGCATCACATACATTGCTCCGATCCTGTGGTAAATACGAGTAGCTAGAGTAGTAGTTTCTGTAGCCTAGCAGAAACATTATTGTCCCCCGCGTCATTTAAAGTTGTCTGAACATTGGCACAAGCATTGCAAAGATGGCCTGAAGTGTCATATAGACTTATTTAATTTTAACCTTTGTGACAGTGGTAAGTATGGAAATAAATAACACTATGAATTTTTACTTGAATCTGAAATAAATTATAAATTTATCATTTATGGCCACGAAGTGTATAAAAGTGGAGAACGGAAAGGTAAGGTGTCAAGTAGTAACTCGAAGACTTGTTTTGCTGGTGCCGTTATTATAGGTCACAGCTACAAAATCTTCGATCAAAGGTTTCAATGCTTTCTGTGCCCTAAAATACTTTTGTTATCAAGGATACAATTGCCGCAAACAAAGATGACGATGAAGTATATGGAGGCCAGCATGCCAGGTGTCCCTGCTCCTCCGTATGCTTGAATGCCGTGGTACATTACTACATTCCAGTCCTCACCGGTCAGGATCTAGAAACAGAATTCCATCATCAGTGTATGTCAATAAATTTTGTTACGAATCACATAAAAAAACATTAATTCACAGCTCCATCGAGATATGGCTAGTTTTTTTTACAGAATGTGTTTGGTGGGTACCACTTACTTGAAACATGGTCAGCACAGCCTGCCAGAAAGAGTCAAAGTTATGCCTCTCTTTCTCCGTTTCCATCTCGAAGTCGAACCGGCCTCCGAATACCTGCATTCCAAGAAGGGCGAAGATCATGATGAAGAGGAAAAGCAATAGGAGGAGAGAGAAGATGGACTGGATCGAGTTGAGCAGCGAGCCGACGAGGTTGGAGAGAGACCGCCAGTACCTAGAAGCGATAGGTCACAAGTTAGTAAAGTAAATTCTGACAACCTCCTTCTTAGTTAAGATGAACTCCTGAAGCATAAAATGTCCCCGGTTTGCTTCATGATCAGGTCAAATTTGGAAAAAAAAATATTAGGCTGTGTGTGGGTGTGCTGGGTTAATTCCCCCAGTATTTTTATCGATGATGACTGCGAAGCCTAAACCGAGCTTTTCGGAGAGCGTAGAAGGTGACTTCATCGTCATGGGGTGAAGTAGGAGAAAAATGCTGGAGGAGCGGAACCCAGTTCTTGACTAGTGATTTTAGCATACTGTGGCTTACTAAAATAGCTAGGCAACTAAATAGCTACATAAGCTACATTACTAAAAATAATTTGCTTTCCGCGCCTATTAGAACAGTCATTTGGTACTTTTACCTAGAAAGTTTTACAGGAGTTTTGATAATTGATAATTGTAAAGATTTTAGGGTATTTTTTCCGAATTTCGACTTTGCTACCTAAAAGCAGTTTTTTGACAATTTCTCCTTACCGACTCATTTTACGATAAAAACAGTTTTGTAGAAAATGAAACTAAAGACAATCCACTACAATTTATGAATTGACCTTTTATGTCTCTAATTTCATTTCGTATATAACTGTTTTTATCGTAAACCGAGTCGGAATGGAGAAATGGTTTAAAATTTGCTTTTAGGCGCCATTTTTTCAATATGGCGGCGCGACAGGTAACGTGCTTGTATGATGAGTTGTGTATCGTTTGCCATATCTTGGCGCCCCCAAAATGGTTCCCTTACCCTATCTTCCTTCTCCCATGCAGTATCTATGTTATGTTTTAAAAATATCACATAAATTGAACCTTAATGTACAAATACTCTAGTAGCGTAATTATTCCGTTATATCTTCATTGAATGCCCCCTCCCTCCCCATTTAAGAATTATAGAATATCCAAGTTGTTTGACTTTTCTTTTTTCATAAAATTTCTACTAACGGCAGGCACGGGAATTATGACTAATAATTCCAGAAGTATCCAAGAAGTGGAGTTCAAAAATTGGAGAGCACTTCAGGAAAGCTTGAAGTTAAAAAAGTTACTCTTAGGAGTCAGAACTCTCCTTTTTGACTGGGGTTTTCATAATGTAGACTCGCTACCTTGTAGTTACTACTGAACTCTTCCTAAAATTGAGATGATAATTCCACTTACTTGGTAACCTTGAATACCCTGAGGAGACGGACACATCGTAACACGGAGATACCGAGCTGGGGAATAGTTTCTGTGTAGGTCAACGCCAGTTCCAGGATTGAGCAGACCATGACGAAGCAGTCGAAGCGGTTGAACAGAGAGACGAAGTAACCCTGGAAGATGTCGATGGAACAATGTTAGCTCTCCTGGCAGTTGAGGGTCCAAGGGTTTGGGTTCGATCCCCACCCAGAAAAAAACATTCGTGTGTCGAACATTTGTATGTTTGGCTGTTTAAAACTGTATTTAAGTAGAAATCAGAAACAAAATTGGTGCCATAACACCCAGAGCCGAGACAATATAGAAAAGTTTTTATTGACGCGATCGGGAATCGAACCCAGGACCTCAGAAATGACGCGATGCCAAAGTCCGGCCCGTTCGGCTGTTGGGTATTGAGGTCGTCGAAAATTAGGCAAAAAAAATTAACGTTTAATTCTCTTTGCAAAAATTGAGGTAAGGGTTATGTGTAAGAGTTAAGTTGATTAAGCAAGTAAGTTACGCCAGATACTTATCACGTAGTAGCCGGATTTGAAAGGCTTAAATTGCAAAATTTTTCAAAGTCCTAGTTTAATTATTTAATAGAAGTGACGGAGAGTAATCAACTTACTTGAAATCCTAAAGCGTACATTTTCACCAACATTTCCATTGTGAATAAAACCACAAACAAGTAGTTCGCGTAGTTTTGGAAGTAATCTAGCCATTTCTCCTGACTGAAAAAAATAATTTCTATACATATTAACGGTCCTTTAAGCGTAGTAGATTATCCCTACTAATATTATACATGCAAAAGTAACTCTGTCTGTCTGTCTGTCTATCTGTCTGTGTGTCTGTTACGCTTTCCTGCTTAAACCTCTCAACCGATTTTGATGAAATTTGGTATAGGTATACGTTGAAATTTGGTTTGGTATGGGTATCTCAAGCACGGACATAGGCTACTTTTTATTAGAAAATAAGGGGGGAGGGGGGTAATACTACCTTTGGAAGTTTATATGGAAAAATGTTTATTTTTGAAGTTAGAGATATGAAATTTGGCACAAATATAGCTCGAAACTTGGATTAAAATATAGACTACTCTTGAAGTTCGCCGGGACCGCTAGTTGTTTGTGAATAAAAGACAAGACAAAATAATTGAGGAGCTTTTTCACCGGAAGCGTTCACCGTATATTACAATAGAGACTGGCAGATTAAACAGATATTAAAAAATGTTGTTAATTTTTATTGGAAGCCTAGCGTCTAACATTTGATGAGTTCAGAAGGAGACTAAGGTCAGCATAGAGATTTTGATGCAGCACCATGAGTTAAGATTATCAGCCAATATGCTCACATCTCTGGAATGAAAGAAACCGTAAGTGATTCGAGTATTACATCAATGAGAAAAGAAAATCAACTACACAGTGCGCCTCTTGTAGTGATACGACATATAATATTATGATACAACTTTTAACATATCATGATTGCTCAAATTGAATCTAAATATATAAAAAGAGAAACTGACTGACCGACATATTCAACTTACACAACGCACAGCCTAAACAGCTCAACGTAGGCACTTTAAATTTGGAAAGGACGTAGCTTAGGTTTCGTAAAGGTGCACTAAAAAAGGAATTCCCGAAATTCCCACAGGAACGGGAATTAACTGGAAAATCCTTTTGTATGAAAAATCTAAACCGCTTAAGTTCGCTTGAAATTTGGCATAAAGGTACCTTAGTAAACTCAAAGCTTAGTTGCAACAGTATATTGCAAAATTCCCACGGAAACGGGAGTTAGCGGAAAATAACTTTTGTATAAAAAAATCTAAACCGCGTAAGATAGACGTTTTCAATCTAGCATGCATGTATACCTTAGTAAATATAAAGTTTCTCCCACACATACAAAGATCTCTCTTTTATAACACGCCACGCGGACGAAGTCGCGGGCAAAACCTAGTTTTCCTATATACCTAAAGGCAGTATTGTAACGCTCAAATTCCTTTGAATATGCTAAGGCAGTGTGTGAGCAATCCCGTGCAATGTAAATTTAAGAAGAAGGGGCGATAGACATTACCGTTAAAGAGAACAATTGAATTATATTTAGGTTCGACAACATTCCAAAAATAAGATTCTAAGAGTAAATACAACACAATTTACTACTCACTTATAATGTTCTGTTGCTAGTACCAGTGTATTTAGAAATACAAGTACAATAATTGCCCAATAGAACGTTTGAGACTTCACAGCCTTCCTACATGACCTCCGCATTCTTCTATTGATCTGAAAAAAAATGTTTGTTTTCAGTAGCTACACATTATTCAGAACTTTATTTTAGTTAAAGGACTACTACTGACTTCCACTACTCTCGAGTTATTTGAACTGGATGAAACAGAAGAGTTTGCATTACTTGTATCTGTTGCCTTTCTACCACTGTACCGTGACTAGTTTTTTTTAGGGGGGGGGGGGGGTGAGAAACTCGAAAAGAGGCTTTAGGGAAAAGCCGAAGCTTTAAGCCACTTTAAGCATTTAAAATAAATGAACGGGTCAAAACGCGGCACCATTTTTATTTAGTAGTTAATACGAACTTACCATTATTACTTATTAGGTTGCTCCAACCGTGGTCACGAGTTGACAGCTCGTGGAGTGCAACCTAACCGAAACGTCGGGCAGTAAGTAGCTCGTATTAACTACTAAATAAAAATGGTGTCGCGTTTTGACCCGTTAATTTATTTTAATGATTAAATTTAATGATTAAAATGGAACGCGAAAGTCCTAAAGTTCGCGCCACTTGTTTCAATCACCTCGTAGACAGATTCGTCTGCAGATAGCATTGACGGACGCGTCTACGACTTGTAGAGGGTGTGATTTGCTCGTCTGTGGTAGGTATTTGATATCGGCAGACGCGTCCGCTAACGCCGTCAATCACCGTGATTGACGGCGATGCCATCTGCCAACGTGTAGAGGAGGCATAACCAAAGTGACAAAGTTGTATTTCTAGACAGAAACTTCAAATTACATCAATTCTATTCCTATCTCGAACCACATCGTATAAGTTCCCATGACAACTTTTAAATAGAATAGGCCACCATTCACGATTCTCAATGCGTACATAGTAGTCAAAGTCAAACCTTTTGTTTATGTAGATTATATAAGGATACTTATGAATAGTCTCTATATAAAACAAATGAAACTACCTCCGGTTCGTAACATCATCACTGCCGAGAAGATACAGGCAAAAAACTCAGTCGTTATTTTTTTTTTTAAAGTTTAACTTATTACTAATTTTGCATTTTGTCGAAGGATATGTGAGACAAGAGACCAACCAATGGCCTGTAACTAAGATCCACGACTAGAAATGATATATCAGACGGACTAACACATGCCTTATATGCATGGATACAACTTAAATTACTAACTTCAATCAAATATCAGATTAATGTGAGCATAGTTCAACAACCACAACATTCTTTCGAATAACATCTCACGAGGGTAGGGATAAACTGAAACCAGCGCTGCCCGGAATCCATTCTCGAGACAGCATTAGTTGAGCTTTTTTCCTTTTGTCTCATAAACAATCCATTTATGATTGGAACAGATTATGTTTTTTTGTTTTGTTTGTAAGTTGAGTCAATAAATGTTTTCTTTCTTTCTTTCATAGTTAAAAATTGTTTCGTTTCCGAAGCACTGCCGCTCCCACGCCATGAGCACTTATTCATCATACAATAGGAGTGGTGACATAACGTTACCTTGTCGAACCTCCTGCAGTAAACCTTACACGTCGTCTGTTGCGTTTGGTCGCCGTTCGTATTAACATTGTTCTGAGATCCTTCGTTACTTTTTCTGTCTTTTATACCTTTGAAAGAAATAACATTATAAAAACAAGTGAAATTAAATAAGTAATTTGATAATTGATCTAGGTCGTGTTTGATAATCCCTAAGCTATTTAATATTTCCAATGAATCTTTGGAGACCAATGATCCAGTATAAATTCATCATTCTCTCATTTTCTTCTATGAAGAAGTCTTAAGATGCAGATCTAATGTAAGTGGTTTAAGTGACAAGCTACCACATCAATGGCGTAATTTTCCAGACTGTTAAATACTATGTGAAGTCAGAAAAAACCATGGACTTAGGCAAAATCTGACAAGACGAATTTCAACTATTAGGAACTTGCGCTTACTTGCATTTTATAATCCATTAACAACAATAATAATTATACATAATGTTACGAGCTTCGGGTTCGTGACAATGAAAACTGCCGATAAAATTACCCAAAAGCAGATTCAAGACGAGTCGGTCGCGGCCAGTACCTCCGTAAGTTCTAGCATCGAAATCTCTATTCTATTAGTTCCGTCATTTGAAACTAGATGGCGCTAGTGTATCGGCCATCAATTGTGGCGCGTAACAATAATTATTTCGACAAAAATCTTACATTGAGAATCTTGATCATCTGCCTTCTGAGTGGGGTCATTTTCTAGGTCTAATTCTTCTGCAACTGTTATCCAATTGAGGTAGCCTTTCAAATCTTCTTCGAACTGCTGTCTTTCTCGAGATTTCTGGAAGTCACCTCTGTTCTTTGCTTTTTCTCTTTCCTTTGAAAATTCTCTGAAAGTTGAGTATGGCCATGATATAAGTTAAACAAAAACTTAAGTTCAAACACACTTGAACGCATATGTTATGGTTTGATGACCAAAACATATGGACTAGCGGACTAAAATAAATATCTTTTTTGTTCACATGTAGTACAAAATACTAAACGTATTACTTAATTGTTTAAAATTGAAGTTACTTTTTAAGTCCGGAAAAAGAGTTTTTGTTTGAATAGGTCACAGCATATTCATTATTTCTTCTATTTCCTAGCAATACTGGGAGTATTGCAACCAATAAAAGGCCTGAGGTCCTCTACAACTATTTATTATATTACTATTTAGTGATTTGACGAATCTGGTTTTTAGAGTCATGACAATTATTATTTCCCTTACAACCTCTTATCAGCTGATGAATAATTAGGCCAGCTGATAAGGTCACGCTGGCACAGGTCAACAAAGTATTTAAGAACTACTTAGAGTGATACCCCCTGACCTGCAATGTGCTGACCAAAGTAGGAAAACCTTTTCACACTTTCAGTGGCCCGTCGGGGGTTCGAACTCATGAGGTCCAAGTCTTGGAGGTTTGGTTAAACTACCAAAATGTGGAGATAGTATAGTAGGTATACTTAATAGTAGTATATCATTTTAACGTGTTTTTAATAATTTTTGTATTATAGTAGTCTGTTGTCTAATGCTCTGGCAAAAAGATAAAATAATTGAAGACAAGTAATACTTACCCAGACAACACACCGAGAATTAGGTTCATGACGAAGAAATTTCCGAAGATAACGAGAGTGACGAAGTAGATCCAGGGCCACGTGTTACCTTTGACGTCAGCTATCTGAAGGTAGACCATAGGAAATCATGTTTAAGTTTGATAAGTTCACATTAACTGTAAACTAAACTAGCGAACTTAACTGTTTTAAAGATATAGAATAATAATCTCCCCTTGCAGTGTAAAATTCGAACCCACGACCTTCACCTATCTGTTTTCCCATCTTTTTATTTTTTTTTAACCAGGAGAAATGCCCACACACCGTCACTCTCCTCTCTGCCACGGGGAGACATAGAACGGTGTGTTGGACTCGAACCGACTAAAACCCCTGGGTGTTCCTTCTCTGTGCATATGGTGGGGGGTGCGCCATTGGCGATTCTTCACAATCCATGCTGCTATGCCATCTGAGCTAACTGCAAAGAATACTTTACCTACAATAGTAGGTGACGACGCTTTCTGTTATAATTCCCTCTAAGCCTTCGGTAAGTGAACTACGGAATGAGTTCAGAGTTGATTGTTTTTATTTTTACATTATTTCTTCTCGTAGGAATGTATTGTTATTATTCATCATGTGCATGTTTAATATTCATATATACTTCTTTGATAATCCTATGAGCATAATTTGTTTTAATATACTTTATGTAAATTTCATTCACCGCCACGATATATTCGGTTCCAATCTGTCAGTTTAACAGGTGGAGCATGCCACTAGGCATTAAGACCCTTATGTACTTTTATAAATAAAAATGGAATTAAATTTAAACATTAAAATAAATACATAATAATTTTGCAGCAGTTATTCATACTTACAGCGTACATAATATCAGTCCAACCCTCAAGAGTGATGCATTGGAAGACGGTGAGCATAGAATAGCCTATGTGGTCGAAATTGGTTATGCCAAAGTTGGGGCCATCCCAGGGACCTCTGCAGACTTGGCCTTCTCCGCATTTGTAGCCAGTCTCTTCTGCACCGCTGTTGCAAGGAGTCACTGGTTCATCGAAGATTTCATCTGAAAAGAAGATTTTCGTAGTCAAATAGTGAAGGCATCAGATAAGAAACAGTTGAGGGTTTTGGTTATGACTGGTATGTTTAATTTTGTTAATCTGTTCCTTATTTTTTTCTTTTTATATTACACTTCAAGATTGACCTCATCCCACGTGATGTTAAGTGGTAATGAGGTCCTAGCTTAGGGGTGACAAGTACAGCATAATAAATCTGTTACTGGACTTGTCGCCCTTACCTTGAAGGCTAACCCTGCTACTAATGTAGCACCCCTCAGGAGCTCCGGAAACCTTACTCCCACGCAGGAACACAACAACACCGAAGTGATTCTTATTTGGCTGCGGTCTTTTGTAAGGTTGAGGTATTTCACAAGTCGGGCTGCTCAAAAATAATATTCAAAACGCCAAAACATGCGAGCCAAATAATCCGAAAAATAAAAATGTTATAATTAGAATGATTAAAATAAAGACATTTGAATATCACATATATCAGGATCACTTACTAGTATCATTGACATAGCAGGTCTCGTGGAGGACTCCAGAGAAGAGTTCGAGGCCAATGATGGCGTAGATGATGATGACGAAGAGGACCAGGAACGCGATGTGGAAAAGCGGCACCATGGCCTTCAAGATGGAGTTCAGCACGATCTGGAGACCTGGAACGTTTTGATGATGCGGTTAGATTTTTAAATTTTTTTATTGTGATTCTCACCGCACTAGAGAACTTAAAATATTTTAAAGAAATAGAAACATTTCATCTACCCTTACAGCGTAAAGCACTTTAAAAATTTGTTAAAATGTATTAATTCCCGGGTAGAAAAACGATTCGTAATGTGTCAAAAATGAAATCCGTTTTTCTCCAACCAACTACGAGTCTTGAAAGGTTTTCAAGACAGAAAAGGGTCTGGGTGTTGTGGTACCGTTGTTATTTCTGACTTCTGTAACACTAGTGTTTTAGCTACTCATCATATACCTAATTAAATTAATATATGTGATGATGTGGAATATATTCATTTCATAACAAAATCATCACTTACTTGGTACACCAGAGCCAAGCCGAAGCGGCCTCAGTACTCTAAAAGCTCTTAAAGCTTTTGTGATGATGTCAAATGTTAATTTATTTCATAACAAAATCATCATTTACTTGGTACACCAGAGACAAGCCGAAGCGATCTCAGTACTCTAAAACCTCTCAAAGCTTAGGTGATGATGTCAAATTTATTTCATAACAAAATCATCACTTACTTGGTACACCAGAGACAAGCCGAAGCGGTCTCAGTACTCTAAAAGCTCTCAAAGCTTTCACGTCGAACGTATCCTTGGATATGGATTGCAGTATCAAACTCACGATACTGAAAACAAATACATTATGTATACTATAGTAATAATAGTTTACTATTCATTCTTCACGCTATCTTAAATGGGAAAGATCGAGTGCGCGTGTTATGACTTCCTCGAAACGGCTTAATGTGTTCAGATGAAATATGACACATGGTTATCTTTGTAAAAAATATAACAACGTTTTAACCGACTTCAAAAATTGAAGTTAGAAAAGCTCTCACCCTTAACGTTCCAGAGCAATATTTTATACACCTAGTGGGCTTTGAAGCATTTAATTTTATGTATTCAAAATTAATGGTTTAAATTAGCTTACTCGTTTTCACTGTTAGTCTAGAGCCTTCATAAAATTAATATTTTGACGGCATTAAGCATCAATTTCAATGAAATCCGCATAGGTATGTCTGTTTTTAAGTGATAACCGATACTAATATTGTTTAGGCTTGACTTTTACGAGAAATTACCTTTTTACACATAGATTTAGAGATAAAGAAGTTATGTTGAATGACTTGAACAATTGAACATAACTCCTGATAAAATTAAGTATCTTAAATACGTTGTGCATTTAATGTAAATCAATGTGGCCCTTCACAGCATGTTATTTAAATTAATATTTTCATAGATATTATTACAGTTTGAAAAAACAAGGATAATGTTTGCGGTAGTAGGCCGGGGGACTGGCGCTAATAGCATTTAATGATTAGCACATTGCCCCGTGTGAAGCCGGAGCGGTTTGCTAGTCTAACATAATTATAACTTTTAAAATAAGTTAACGGTTCAAAACGCGACAGCATATTTAGTAGTTAATATGAACTACTTACTGCCCGACGTTTCCTTTCGATTGCACAAACCGTGGTCACAAGCCTTAGACCTATTTAACTTATTTTAAGTGTTTAAAATGAAACGCAAAATCTTTTAGTCTACGAAAGTTACTTACCCGATAGTAACTATAGTGAAATCCAAACTATTCCAGGAATTTCTTAAGTAAGCTCCGGGATGGAAGAAAAATCCATAGGCGATAATCTTCAGGACACATTCTGCCGTAAATATCACCATGAATATCAATTCAATTTTTTCCTGAAAAAGAAAATGGAAAAAACTGGATAACTACTGGACACTCGCTTGATAATTTTCATTTTAATTCATTAAAAAAATCACAAAATTTCTATTCAAGATTGTCTACACCCCACCTGGTTAAGTGGTAATAAGGTGGCTTAAGGACGACAAGTACAGCATAATAAAGCTGTTACTGGACTTGTCACCCTTACCTTGAAGGCTTGACCCCTGCTACTAATGTCCCACCCGTAAACTCCCCATTACCCCGCAGGAGCTCTTCAAACCTTACACACACGCAGGAACATAACACCACCAAAGTGATTGTTATTTGACTGCGGTCTTCTGTAAGGTGGGGGTATTTCTCTAGTCGGGCAGCTCCAGTTCAAGCGGTAAATTGCTATGCCCTACCTCTCTTTAAATTAAACAATTGAACAGCTTTAAAAAAATCATAGTTAAATTATTGTTATTTTGTTATCAACAGTTACAGTAGTAAATTGCGTTCAAATGAAGCTAAGAAACAAAGCGTCAAAGGCGAAATTTGAACTTTATTATGATCGCTGTAAGGACTGTGGGTTGAGTTGTATTGTAGCGGCCGCGCGCTGACTGCTCGCCGTTAGCTTTTTCATATCAATATTGCAAAATATATTGTACGACCCACAACTCAATGGTCTTATTTGAAGGTCTAGCCAAGTGGTTTCATTCAGAAAAGTCACGTGAACTTGAAATGTCAATCCCATGCACTTTTAACTTGTCGAAACGATATCTTAGTCTGATAACTACCTCTTGGGTAGGCCTCCGGAACCAACTATCTAGGGGGGAGAAGATGGGGCCACATAAGCGGCCATTAAGCCTGGCGGTGTTGTGGTGGTTATGGTTTTCACTGCTTCCCACAGCACTGCCATTTAGGGCGACGAGGTCCGCGAGGGTGTTTTAGTGGGTAGGCCTGCCTTTCACATGGCAGGAGAGTCCCACCCACGTCGTCACTCTCCTTCAAGTGGCGGTACGGTGCGGTGCGTCACGCATTTCTCCCCGTCAAAAAAAGTCCTCCGGAAGCAATACAATATTCATAAAAGAAAACACTAATACACAAGCATTTCATTTCATGCGTAAGCTCAAGCGATTTCATTGCGTTTATGAGGCCATAAAAAAATATGTATGACGCGATTGGAAACAAATAACATCATCTCCATACAATTTAGAAGTGAAATGCAGTCTCTTTGTTCAAATTTGTATACAATCTTACATAAACCCTTCACTTGTCAGTGAATAAACAAAATTTAGAAATAATATATCGAAAATTCAAGTTCACATTTCGGTCAATTAATATAATTTCTGGAAAGAAATGCCCAATTTTAATACTTACAAGCGTTTTTAATTATGTTTAGTTTTTACCATTATTTTATACTTATTGTATTCCTTATACCCATTTTCATTGTAACCGCACCCATAATCTAGCAAGATCCAAAGGTTGACAGGTAAAAAATATTCCTGACATTAAGTCCACCTGTTGTACTTTTTATGCTAAAAGGTTTTTAGATAAAAGAAATAACATGTGTTGCTATTTATCAATATGCCGATTAAATAAACTTCTTTTTAAATTCTTTATTTTGGCTTCACGCTTACGAATACATTTGTAAACAATGATAACTGCCCTAAAGAATGCATTACCTTCCACAATGTACCAGATGTTACATTTATATTATCTTACTTTTCGCAACAGCGATCATTTGTAATCTCCAAATACTGTTATTGGGTAAGTGTGTTATTTGCAGATGTTCAGGACTAAACACAGTCCGAAATGTTGTTTAAGGCGGCCATTTAAGTCAGTAATAAACCAAATCAATTAAAAGTCACTTCAAGATTGACCTCATCCCACCTGATGGTAAGTGGTAATGAGGTCCTAGCTTAAGGGTGACAAGTACAGCATAACAATGTTGTTACTGGGCTTTTCCCTTACCTTGAAGGTTTGACCCCTGCTACTTATGTAGTACCCCCCAGGAACCCTGGAAAGCTTACTCACTCGCAAGAACACAACAATACCGAAGTGATTGTTATTTGGCTGCGGTCTTCTGTAAGGTGGAGGTATTTTACCAGTCGGGCTGTTCCAGCTCGAGAGGTAAATGGCTATGCCCTACCTCTCTTAAAAAATGAAATAAGTAACGAGATATCTTTTGAATCTCGAAATAATAATCATAATAACAATTTATTATTACACCTTCTTTTACACTTGGAACTGCTTATAGCATGTTTTTATAACACGTATTCCTGGGGCACCCAAGGAGTCCACTTAGCATTTACTTGAAGACTGTTCTTTTTATCTTATTTGTACGACGATTTTACAATTGAGGACTACAAAAGAGATCATGATTACTTGCGATAAAAGTTTCTGACTTAAATTTAAGCAAAAAAATCAGACAACAACTCATAAGAAAAATAAAAAACAAACGACATTCACAACATAAAAACATTAAGAAGATCTGTTAATAAATATAATATACTAGCTGTGCCCGCGACTTCGTTCGCGTGGACTACATCCTTTCATGGTGGGTTTTACCCCTCTCTTCCCTAATATTCGAAACAAAAAGTCTATATTTTAATCCAAGTTTCAAGCTATATTTGGGCCAAATTTCATATCTCTATAACTTCAAAAATATAAATTTTTCCATATAAACTTTCAAAGGTGGTATTACCCCCATCCCCTGCTTATTTTCTAATAAAAAGTAGCCTATGTCCGTTTTTGAGATTCAACGTATACCTATACCAAATTTCATCAAAATCGGTTGAGAGGTTTAAGCAGGAAAGCGTAACAGACAGACAGACAGAGTTACTTTAGCATTTATAATATTAGTAGGGATAATACTAGATAAACAATACATGGAATGGAAGTAATTCACTTACCAATATTTGATTAGTATTGTTCGTGTCACCGCATGGATATGGAGTGAAGACTGCTAAGGCTATACAATTAGCAAATATTGTTGTTAATATCATATACTCGAACGGTCTGGGAACGTCACGTTTAGGAAATCAATTGATATACAGAACAAACATTATAAAATTAGCCTACTTTTTTAAAAAGCATGATGTGGTAATGAGTTCCTAGCTTCAGGGCGACAAGTACAGCATACTAATGCTGTTACTGGACTTAACGCCCTTACCTTGAAGGCTTGACCCCTGCTACTAATGTAGCAGCCTCCAGGAGCTCTGAACCTTACTCACAGGAACCCAACAACACCGAAGTGATTGTCTTATCTGACAGTATTTTCAAAGGATACTTCCACTCCACTATGTCATAGCACAACTTCCTCAGAGGGTTCTTGACTCCGAGGCAGAGGAGACTCCTCTTCGGCCTCTCTGGTTGCGGCTTGCCCCGCGGCCTCGCCTGCTTTTTAGGAGCAGGCGCGGCGTTCGGATCCACACTCTCCGCACCCGGCGTCTGCGCGCCTGCCGGCTGTTCCGTCGCCATTTTTATCTGTAAAAAAGAAAAATGTCAGCTGTCAACCAAATATATAGATAGATAGAAGTACTTTATTTATACATACAAATAAAATTGTAGTTTCTGTTTTTAATATTAAAATAACCGCTTTTTACTACATGCATATACATTTTTGTCTGTCTGTCTGTTTGTTCTTGCTAATCTCTGAAATGGCTGGACTGATTTTGACGGGACTTTTACTGGTAAGTAGCTGATGTAACAAGGTGTACTTAGGCTACTTTTATTTTAGAAACAAAAATTGTTTTAGAAATAAATCTATTCTAAATATTGTAGTCACGTCAACGAAGTTGCGGGCGCAGCTAGTTGCACTTATTTACTTTACAATCAATCAATCAATCCATTTATTTGCAGAATATGGTTACAAAGGATCTTATAATATAAAGTTTCCAGCATATTCTAATCGTTTTTTACGTTGTGCAAATATTTAATCTAACAAGTTCTAAGTATAATGTATTTTTTGAAATGTCAAAGTAAGATTAAACATCCATAAATATCAAGTCATATTAATATAAATTATTAAGTAACATGTCATTAAAATTATACCATTAAATATTTGGATCTACAAGATAATCATTAATATTATAATAACATTTGTCTATTAGCATAGTCTTCAAATTTGTCTTAAATTTATATTTATATACAGTAATTGGTTCTTGCAATTTAGCTCCCTTGAAAGTTTATATTGGAAAATGTTTATTTATTTTTTTATAATGCACTCCAAGATTGACCTCATCCCACCTGATGTTAAGTGGTAATGAGTTCCTAGCTTAAGGGCGAAAAGTATAGCATAGTAAAACTGTAACTAGACTTGTCGCCCTTACCTTGAAGGCTTGACCCCTGCTACTAATGTAGCACCCCCCAAGAGCTCTGGAAACCTTACTCACATGTAGGAACACAACAACACCGGAGTGATTGTTATTTGGCTGCGGTCTTCTGTAAGGTGGAGGTATTTCACCAGTCGGGCTGCTCCAGTTCGAGCGATAACTCGCTTTGCCCTGCCTCTCTTAAGTTATATTTGGCACAAATGTAGTTCGAAACTTGAATTCAAATATGGACTACTTTTTCTATATTAGGGGAGATAGGGGTAAAACCGGTAATCTATATAGATTGCTAAAAAATACTAAATACACGCGTACGAAAGCGCGGGCGGCAACTAGTAGGAGATACGAGTATAATTAACCTAAAACAAAGCAGTTTTGTTCACGGGACGTGCGCCCGCGCATCTAAATCTGTATATTGTTATTGTCCTCCCACATGTCATTACATCTTCTGTTCCAAGTTATACAGAAGGTTAAATAGATTTTTATGGCATTTCTCTGGCATTTTATTGGCATTAACTGGTGGCTGGCATTTTTCTTTACCCCTTTTAATTTAATCATTGTCTGCTCTCATTTAACTGCTAAAAAACAATTAAATAAATAAATAAAATAAATATTGGACAACATCACATACATTGCTCTGATTCTGTGGTAATTAGCTAACGCACTTGTGTTACAGAAATCAGAAACAACGGCGGCACCACAACACCCAGACCCGAGACAATATGAAAAAGTTCGTTTCCCATATTGACCCGACCGGGGATCGAACCCGGAACCTCAGAGATGGCGCGACGCCAAAGTCCGGTACGCTTGCCTCTTGGCTACGGAGGTCGTCAATTCATTCATTCATGTAGGTTATTAACACTTGTACATCGTCAACATGAACACAAACTAAAATTGAAACTACAGCCGGTTCGAAACCTAATCCTACCGAGAAGAATCCGGCAAGAAACTCGGTAGTTATCTTAATCTTTAGAGCTAGAGAACTTGGAACTATGGTGTGCGAGCGAGCAGACAATCATGTCCATATACCTATGTTTATCGTTTAAATGTTAATCAAGTTTATAGTATCCTTTTCGCATTAAATATGATTTAATATGGACCTTAAATCTATGTACCATATAGGTTATTCAACAATACATTGCGATAACTTGTTAATATTTTTATACTTAATCCCACGAATGTTTTACTGCTGAACTTTCTTCTTTTTTGTGTGGATTGTTAAGGGGGTGTGTAAAAATCAGATGGGAAAAACAACTACCTATTACATGTGTAACAGGAATCACGTATATGCACACGCTTTTGAATATCGAAATCAGAGTAGGTATAGTGTTTTCCCTTATCCCGCTCTCCCCTTTCCTGACAGAACTACAAGAGCCGGCCAACGGTGTTATCGCTTCACCTTGAAAAATATTCCATCGCGAACCATACAATTTGGTAACTCATATCTTTGCCACACTATAAAGAAGTGGAACTTATTGCCGGCTCGTGTGTTTCCTCCTTCCTTTGTCATGGATTCCTTCAAAAGGAGCGTGAAGAAACATCTTGGGAGCCAGTATGGCGATGCTAACGGATAGGATATTACGGTATCAAATCCGGTGGCATCGCCATGTGGGTTCCTCTTTTGCTTAACATCCGGCTAGGAGGAGCCAATATACTGTACTATTATAAAAAAATCCTAATCACAAACTTCGTTTGCTTATTCTTCTTTTTTCATTTACGATAATATGTCACTATGTGCTTATGCACATAACCTAACAGATCATCAAAACATAAACTAACCAGGTACGTGGCTCATCGATCAAAATTTGTGTTCGACAAACAAATTTGAACAACTCAGATAATACATTAGATCTTTAATTTTATTTCTGTACAGTTAGTAAATAATTAAAATATTACCAAGAGATCCAAATAATATTGGTAAAAAAAATACGTGTGTGCTTTTTTTTTATTTTTAACCGCTGCCCGCTGCGGTTTCGCTCGCGTACTGTTCCCGTTGAATACCAATTCTTCGGTCCTCTTGGTCACAGTGTGATGTTATATAGCCTAAATAACGCCTTTTTATATGAATGGGCTACCCAACACAAAAATGTCTCAATTCAAACAAATGTTTCTTGAGAATAGCGCGTTAAAACAAACATTATCTTTCATAATACGTTTAGCTGCTTCAAAATCAGTAATAGTTCCCATTACGTGAGCAACAGCATGAACTGAATCATTAACTTGTGAATTATTTAACTTATCATCTGTATTTATTGGTTAGTGACACCGCCCACGGCTCAACACCCTGCCGCCATAACATCACGTTTTACGTCTCCATCTTGCGTTTAGATTTTTTCTTTTACGATCGAACTCGTAAACGTATTCAAATCGTCGTTTACTGCCGAAACGACAGACGGTTTGAGTGTACATTTATAAATTGGGTGATACAAGGACTTGTCGTTTTTCTTTTCACTTCTATTATCGGAGTCACTTCGTAGCTATTATTTTGGCACAAACAATGTTATTGTGTTTCCTCGCGTTTTTTTCACTGATCTACACTAATGGGATTAAATTAAAGTTTGACAGTTATTAATTTGTGACGCAACGTCACAAATTGCAAATGCTATTTAAAGATTATTCAAGTTTCTGCCACAGTATCAGCATAATACATAATATATCAATCAATAGGATGTACCTACATTAAATAAGTCTTGTCCCTAGCTGATAATAATATCCAAAAATACCTACAGCTGATAAAAATACCTACGATAAATACATCCTAATGATAACATTAGGATGTATTTATCGTAGGTATTTTTGTGTATTCATTACGTATTGAATGTTTTGAATATATAAGAAATACCTAATGCATGATTCGCCTATTGCTTAATTTTGTATTTAATATTGTATTACAAAAAAATTAACCGATGAAATTGCCTGTTAATTCGCTGGTATCGCAGTGTTAGATTTAATCCAGTCTAAGGCCATATCTTATTCAAATTCAAATTAAATATTTGTTTATTCAAGTAGGTTACATATAATAACACTTTCGAATCGTCATTTTATATAATGCAAAGTGATTCTACTTCCTTTACTTCTAATTTAATAATATCTGTCAGTAATGTTGGTAACTTAACAATCTGTCACAATTTTATTATTGATTTATTTCAACAAATATTTATATAAAAAATAATATAACGAGTAATTATAAAATATCAATTTATTCTGTTAATTTTGTATGTTGTTTTGTACGATTAATTCGTATTCGTACGACCTTTGAAAAGCGTTTGATTTTATTGGCTTAAACTGTGGTTGTCGTTAATCTTGTCGTTTATGTTGAATCAAACATGATTTGTGTAAACATTAACACAGCTAACCAGTATACATTGTAAACTAAACTACGAAATGCTACAAGTATCGTTAGTACTTATAACGAAACTGGAGTACTACAAGGACAAATACTTGATCCAATACTTTTCAATCATAAGTATGAACCGAGTTGGGCACTGCAATGTGAGGTAAGACGGTTGCTTTTGTATAAGATAAAATTATGCTTATTGCACTCCCTAATAGCAATCCTCGTTCCATCAGAAAGAGGTCAAAGAGGTAATGACACAGCTCGCTCTTGACCGTAGCGAATGTTTCGACAGTAAACAGTTGTGAGTGATCGCCGCAGCGGGCGACTGTGTTTACACACGATACTCTGGCATGTGTGTGTTGATCGGTCAGACGAGGAAACATTAACCATTAGAAGGAAAGTTAGCTCAGTTAGAGCATTTTTTAACTCATGTGACGCCCGAAAATGACTGGCTTTTCTTTCTCATCATGAACCAGTGAGGTTAAAGCTATAAAATGAAATTCAAATGCAGTAAAATATTCTAACAGACTCTTTAATTTATACGGGTGTTGATTGTTTAGTCAACTGAGACATTTTAAAATGCCTCTCAAAACCAGAATCTTGTAAACATTGATCCATTATAATAATAATTCAAACTGACTTTTAAATTAATTCGAAGCATTAAAAAAACACTGTGAAAAAAAATAATATGGGCGATGTAACTTAAAGCCCTTGTACGCCGTTGGTACTTTATATTTATTTGTGAATGGTGTCAATATCCCAATTCTAAAATGAATCTTAGCAGTTTCAAATTGTCTGGCCCCTTTGTAAGTGTTTGACTGATTTCGAAATAAGTTTATTTTATGCTACATGCAAATGAATCAACAAGAAAACTTAGCTCCGTTTTAGTCACATGTGCAATCATTCCTGACTTTCTTCTTTAAAACTCAGCAGGTGTGTAAGCATCTATGGCCGTTATGGGTCTTCAGTTTCCCATAGCGCTGTCACTGGGCGATGAGAAGGTGAATGGGTTTTTTTAGTTAAGGTAGTCCTCGCTCCTGGCGGGGGAGTCCCACACACGTCACTGTCGTCCCCACGGCAGCGATATGGTATGAAAAGTATTTTCCCATCTCAAAAAAAAAGGGTGTGTAAGCATACAATATTCAACACTCGGTAACCGATTGATGATGATTATCAATACTTAGATTTGTTATTTCAATAAATATATTGCATTCTGTTCTACTCCACTCTATTTAAACATTCATTCAAAATATATACATATACCTAAAATTTTATTTGCTGCAACTCGGCGTCTGGCTGTTACAATGTTAGTGGTAATAGGTCGAATGACGTAGACGCAATCTTTGCCACGCGGGGAGTCCTGAACCGATATGTTTTTGCTTTTCACTTAAATTGATCGGGACGGTTTTCCATACATAAATACATATATCTTGTAAATGTAGCAATTTCCCTGCTCATTTTCTACATTATTCTTTGAGCTTAATTAATTTTAATGTTTCGATTAAGAAATGGATAAATTTTGTTGCTAGACTTTCTGTTGCCCGCGATTTTGCCCGTTATCCCGGAATAAAAAGTATTTTATATGGTAATTTAGTATGTCGTATGTCTTCCTACCAAATTTCATCAAAATCCGATCAGTAAGTTTTGCGTGAAAGCGTAATAAATATACATCCGTACATTTTTTGAAATTTTCGAGTTTATAACATTTTTAGTTATACAAAATGATATACAATTTATTCATTCTTTTAACCTAATTGATTTTTAATTTTTGTTTTACAATTGATTAACTATATATATTGGTGCAAAATTAGTCAGTTTAGCTTACTTCTGTAAAAACTACTGAGTTTCTTGCCGGTATCTTCTCGGTACGTATTGGTTCCGAACCGAAGGTTCCTTTGATTTATATAGAGACTATGCATAAACGTTACTGTGACTTCAGTATGAAGTGTACCAGTTTACGTGAACAACTTACTTCAGACCCGATTGGGCCTTGAAAAGTACTTGAAGTGGATCATTGGTCTCCACAGAATCCTTGGAAGGCTATAGAATACCAAAAACCCATATTGTATCGTGAATTTACATCAATACTCGGGCAGAATTAGCAGGAATAGGTTTCGCCGAAAAAGTGTAGTTTCTAAAAAAAAAGGAAAAATTTGTACGTGAAATTGAGGCAAATTCAGGAAACGCAAAGCTCTACGTAGAGGTGAAAAAAGCAAGTCGCTACCACTGACAGATCACTATCTGTCTTAGTTTTTATCGCTCTATATTTAGATCAGCGCAGGCGCAGGAATCCGGCATTGCCGCTACTCCATTCACTCTGCCGACTCTACCGCTTCAGAGGTCGACAGTCTCGTAATAGACTGACGTAGTTTACTGATTTAAAATATGGAAATGTTTTTTGTAGAGTTTTGGTAAAAAAGACAAATTTTTTTTCAGGACTAGGTAGCCTAGCCAGCTGATAGTAGGAAAACGGATTCGGGCAAAAATATCAGATTGTTTTTTGTTCGTTAAATAGTTATTAAAAAATATTAGACACGTATTTTTTAATTTACCAAATTAGTAAAAAAAATTCTGTAAGGTAAGGTTTCCAGAGCTCCTGGGGGGAGCGCCATTAGTAGCAGGGGTCAAGTCTTCAAGGTAAGGGCGACAAGTCCAGTAACAGATTTATTATACTGTACTTGTCACCCTTAAGCTAGGACTTCATTACCACTTAACATCAGGTGGGATAAGGTCAATCTTGAAGTGCAATATAAAAAATTGGCTATATAACGACCAATTAGTGCAAAATTTAATCCAAATTTAATTTGTTTATTGTGGAATTGATGAATACTAATAAGAGTTTTAAGTCGCTGTAAAACAAATTAAGGAAAACTAATTTTAACTAATTTTCTGAAATAAACTGTTTTTATTTTTATATTACATTTGGTCCTCCTATCCAAATGAACGGCATACTGCTGAGTGGATAACCTTTTTGGCACATTGCATTGTACACTTAAAACTATGTATCTATGTAATTACTGTTAAATGTTTTGTGCCAAATAAATTGTCTTTCTTTTTTTCTTTCTATAATATTTATTTTGCAGCAAAACAAGTAGTGTAATGCTAGCTTACAACAAAACTTCCTTTGTAACCTCGAGCCGCTAGTTGATAAGCCGGATCGATACTGATGAGTTCGACCGATAAGATAGATACACAGTTGGAACAACACGTAGACTAGAGCCGAATTAGACATGGATGATTTGGTTGGTTATTGGTTTGCGTTGCGATAAAAAAGGTATTTTAGAGTTCCGTATTTTTACGATCAAACATTAACGATAAAATAGTGCCTGTCTTTAGTCCGTCGGTTTGATTTTTGAAATACAATCAAAACATATATTTTGCTTAAATAACATACAAATTAATCCGGCACATTAAAGTGTTCCACACAAAAAGTGGAAGTGTGTCTTTACGTCACTATTTCGTAAAAGCTGTATGAATAAGTGACGTCGTCCTTTATTATAACGCAATATATCTCATTATTTTTTGTTTACGTGAGTAAAAGAACAGGCGTCTACTCTTGAAAACGAAACGAACAAACGAAAGGTTTCGTTTTTGAAGATTGATCAAAAGTTAGGGAATTAAAACGTGATTTTTGATTTGTATAAATAAGATTTTGTTTTTTGATAACGCTTTATTCGCATTCGAAGTGTGTTAGTTGCGATAATGAGCAATAAAAAATACTAAACGTCATCGGATCCGACATATTTCGTTTTCAAGAGTAGACGCCCAGGCGTGTCGCATATTTTACGGTAATCTATTTATCATTTTGCATATTTAACAACAAATAAGTTTTCAGTACAAGTCAATAAAAAAAACAAGTATATAATTAAATAAACAGAAAAATTTAATGTCCATTTGCGGTATGGGATTTGAACCCCAGACCAAATTATCGTAGGCGATGTTTTTTTTCTGTTATATAATTAAGAATGGAATATAACAGAAAAATTCATCACTTACGATACTTGCGTTAAGATCAGTTTGAAATGTAGCACGCAATACGTGAAGATCGTGAGTTCGAAACCGAAAAGCAAAGATGAAATTTTTCTGTTTCTTGAAAATATTTAAAATTCCCTAGTAAGTCGTGGCGCACCATATCAAATTATGAAAATCTAATCATTCATTTACTATTCCATCACAAGCAATAGTTTGTACAGAACCTTTAGTGCACGAATCCGACTCGCACTCTACCAGCTTTTTGTATTACATATCGAATCAATATCTAATTACTTTCTGCTTAGATTAACGAGTAGCCTATGCGTTTTTCTTTTCTAATAGTGGAAATTCCATGGCAATTTTTTGGGGCAAAGAATATATACTTCATAATTCAAGGCGACATTAAATATTTTTCAAAAACAAACATTTTCTGATCTTAGTTGGTTGGTTTGACCTTAAAGTGATTGCCGTATGTAGGCTTAGCGAGTATCCATTCCTTTCTAAGCTTATGTTATACTACCAATCCTAAAAGTTTCATCTTTCCTAAAATGACGTAAGTCTGGGGTGACTGGGATCTCACTCTATATTACATAAAACGAAACGCACAATCGAAAGGTTTCGTTTTTAGACTAATCGACACAATGACATTGGTTCATTAAGCGTCTTCATCATGGGGAGTGTTACAAGGAACTGTTTTCCTTTATCCCACCCTCTCCTTTTCTTAGCAGAACCACAAGAGCCGGCCAACGATGTCATCCCTTCACCGTGGAAAATATTCCATCACGAACAAAAAAATTTGGTAATTCCTATCTTTGCCGGACCATAAAGAAGTGGATCTCGTTGTCGGCTCCTGTGTTTCCTCCTTCCTTTGACATGTATTCCTTCAAAAGGAGCGTGAAGAAACATCTTGCGGGCCAGTATGGCGATGCTAACGGATAGGTTATTTCGGTATCGAATACGTTGTCATCGCGATGTGGGTTCCTCTCTGGCTTACCATCAGGCTGGGAGGAGCTAATATACTGCGGTACTATAAAAAAGATCGGAAATTTGGAAGTTAAAACATACTTTTTGATTTGCATAAATAACACTTTATTTGCTTTCGAAGTGAGTTGGTTGCGGTTATGACAATTGAAATTTGTATCTGGCATGCTTCGTATTTGGAAGTAGGCTTTGTGACCAAGGAAAGGAAAACTTGACCAACTTGGGCCATAGCCAGGACCAACAGCTTAAAGTTCGTGTTGTCGGATTAGATACGTTGTGTCAGACCTAAGTAATCTGATAATCGATTGTACTATCGATAATATTCATTTGTATAATTGATTATATCGATAAGTCCCTATTTTTATGGAATATAGTATTTTAGTTAATTAATTGATTATAATTGTTTAGGTTCACAATTGTATCGATTAAATCAATTAAATCTAATGATTATATCGATTATTTTGTATTAATCTATAAATCTACAATTATTTGCAGAAATTGTCTCTAATATTATGTCTTCTCAGACAGTAAGTTCTTCAGAATAGTAAAAAACAAAATGGCGTCGTTTTATTAACACGGGTTTCGTATACAGTTTTACTAACGGTCACTAATTGGATAATTTCCATGTTACATTATAATTACGATTTTATCGCACCCCTAGTTTAACCTATTTTGTGTGTGTAAAGATGTATAAATGTGTGGATTGTATGGTTGGTAGTGTGCGTGCATTTGTAGGGGTTTCAAAATCATCTATGGCAGTGCTTCTCAACTTTTTCCATTATAGAAGGACTCCTTAATAAGGCTGAAGCAATCTGGACTGGCACAAGTAAATACAAACAACTAAAACCATATATGTAGTATGTCATTTATCATGTAAACAATAATTTACTAAGAGACATTGTGTTAAAATGTATCGCAACATCACGAATTGGCACAGTTTTTACGAATATATGACGTAAACGTGTGTTTACGTCACATATTCGTTGCCTCTCGGCTACGGAGATCGTCTTCTAATGCCCGGTTCAAATATTTAAAAAACGATCCGTTCTAGTTACGCCAAGTAATGAATTATACGAGATGTAAGAACGACCGACTGACGACTGATGACAGCTGATATGGAAAGTAACTTATGAAACGGTATTATTATACTCGTAGTCGGTTGGAGAAAAACGGATATTCATTTTTGCCGCATTACAAATCGTAAAATATTAGCCCCGGGCATAAATCCCTTCAATAATTATTGTATTGTAGTAATTCTCATAGAGACTGCCACTACCAAAGTTCGCTTTTTGAAACTTTTATTGACATCGCTTTTTTACCCTTCGCTTCTCAATATTCTCTGCACATCAAGTTTCTAGACTTATTCACAACCCTGGCACGAACGTTTAGATATAAAACATAATAGCTCCCCCTCTCCCCCCACACGCGTCTAGACAACATCGTATGTGTAATTCTCGAATGACCCCTCACAATAAATTCCCTTTCGCTTCTAGCCATAATGGTTCCTGAGTTATGAGAAATGAAAATGTTGGATTTTTATTACTAACGAAGCCTACTTATATTAGACAGGGTAGATCCATACTAATATTATAAATGCGAAAGTAACTCTGTCTGTCTATCTGTCTGTCCGTCTGTTACTCTTTCACGCCTAAGCGGCTGAACGGATTTTGATGAAATTTGGTATAGGTATACGTTGAATCTCAAGAACGGACATAGGCTACTTTTTATTAGAAAATAAGGGGGGATGGGGGTAATACCACCTTTGAAAGTTTATATGGAAAAATGTTTATTTTTGAAGTTAGAGATATGAAATTTGGCACAAATATAGCTCAAAACTTGGATTAAAATATAGACTACTTTTTGTTTCGAATATTAGGGGAGAAAGGGGTAAAACCGACCATGAAAGGATGTAGTCCACGCGAACGAAGTCGCGGGCACAGCTAGTATACTATATAAAAATAAGTCGGGTTTTTCTTCCTGACGCTATAACTCCAGAACGCACGAACCCATTTCCACGGTTTTGCATTCGTTGGAAAGGTCTCGGTCTCCGTGAGGTTTAAAGCAAAGAAAATTTAGGGAAAATTTCAACAGAAAAGCGGGAAAATCCTCAAAGGCGAAACTAAGTTCGCCGGGACCGCTAGTATTCTATATAAACGCTAATCAATAACTCTTGAAAAGGGGAAAACCGCAGATGACGAAACGTGCTTGAAACTTCTATTCTTGGAGCACCTTAAAAGCTAGCTAGCCACCGCATATAGGCACACGTGTTCCTGATACCGTTATTTTACTATGGTGTTATTAATAGATGCGGTTGTGACCTGCTTGTAACAATATTATACGGTAGAACGCGCGCAATCAAATTACTACTGTACAATCGCCGTCAGATATATCGGAGCAGACAAAGTGACCAAATACTTCTGAACAGTTAAAATGTCAAAAAGTTCCATACACCACAAGTTTACTATGCCAATTTTGATTGAATTTTGATTGGCTAATCGTGCATTGCTTATGGAGGGTTCTCCACAAGCAATGCACGATTAGCCAATCAATACATCGATCCTACATGCGATGTCAGAGTTATCGTCGCTACTAACTATATATACAACAAACCAAGATTGGTAGTTGGACCTTGTTTCCCGAGCAGATAACACCTAGCTCGACAAAATACTTTCACTTTTAGTTAAAGAACATACGTTCCAACAAGATATTTCTAAGAAAGTTATTCTGAAAGCAATCAAAGAATACTTCTCTAATCTGGTATGCAATAAAGAATACCTACCTCTATGATTTACAAATACATCACAAGTGATTGACAGACATACTAAATCGTCTGCGTATGAAGTGAATCTGATCTACAGAGCGTTGACCCAGTGTAGAGTTAAGAAATAAAAATGGGTTCCATTCAAGCGCGCATCACAAAAATACTAACCTAATTTAATAATATGATGTTGGCTACAAATATTATAAATATGCACTTGGACATTTAAACACACTAATCAGTAAACATCGCTTCTGCAAGAGCCAAATGGATTTTGTGAGAATTAATCAAGCCAGGCGACCTACTTAACCGGTCCTCGAGACAAACACAAAGTAGTTGTATATCAATGCCTACCCTGTTCCCGTAAACATTTCCTATTTGGGAATAATAACTGGAATAGCAGAACGCTAAGGATGGCAGGAAGCAATTTTAATCCAGATAAAAAAGCAAAAAAAGGTCTTGTGCTCTTGTGAGTACCTGTGAGTGTGTGTGTGTGTGCGTGTGTGTGTGTGTGTGTGTGTGTGTGTGTGTTTGTGTTTGTGTTTGTATGTGTATGTGAGTGCGTGTGTATTTGTGTGTAGGGGGTGTGTTTTGTTTATGGCGTTGTTTATTAGTTAATAGACTTCCTCTGAGATGTTTTATTAAATATTGATTTAATTTTTTTTTATATTTATTTATATCTGTAGTTGTAATGTCAACATATCGTGGAAAATACTTGCACATCGATTTTTCCATATCACTAATAATAAGGCGAAAAGAGGTGCAGAGGTTTTGGTGGGTAGTCTCTGCTATTTTCAGAGCGGGGAATTCCCATACACGCTGTTGCCCTTCTCCAGTAAGTACGGTCGAAACAAATTTGGACTTTGTACCGCCTTATGTACAAAACACAAAAAATACAAAACCTTTATTCATGTCACAAGTCTCTTAACAGCTGGGGCATAGATCACATCTGTTAAGATTAGAAACCCTGTAGTAGGATGAGACCACACTTATAATGGATAATCAACCAATTTGGCTTGTTATAATGTCTAAAAGTACAAAATTATTATTTTTTGTTTTACTGGTATGTATTTCACATTTTCATTATTATTTATATATGTCGCGATCGATATATCCATACTAATATTATAAATGCGAAAGTAACTCTGTCTGTCTGTCTGTCCGTCTGTTACTCTTTCACGCCTAAACGGCTGAACGGATTTTGATGAAATTTGGTATAGGTATACGTTGAATCTCAAGAACGGACATAGGTTACTTTTTATTAGAAAATAAGGGGGGGATGGGGGGTAATGCCACCTTTGAAAGTTTATATGGAAAAATGTTTATTTTTGATGTTAGAGATATGAAATTTGGCACAAATATAGCTCAAAACTTGGATTAAAATATAGACTACTTTTTGTTTCGAATATTAGGGGAGAAAGGGGTAAAACCGACCATGAAAGGATGTAGTCCACGCGAAAGAAGTCGCGGGCACAGCTATATAAGATATATGTCGCGGGCATAAGAACTAAAATTGAACAGCAAGTGTTGACTTGAACGTGATGATCCGTTCGCCGTACAGTGTGTCAATCAAAGTCAAAGTCAAAGTCAATATTTTTTATTCATGTAGATTACATTTGTAATACTTATGAATCGTCTCTATACAATGCAAATGAAGCTACCTCCGGTTCGGAACCTATAACTACCGAGAAGATACCGGCAAGAAACTCAGTAGTTTTTTTTACAATTAAAAAGCTATACTTATTACTAATTTTGCACCAAGACATACAGTTAGTTTGTCAGTTCGAAAAAAAAAACAAAAAAAGTATATAGTTAATGAAATAAATAAAATAAAAACATTTAAATAAAAATAACTGTAGGGCTTTATGTGTGCTTCAATATATTACCTTCCTTCGAAAAACAAGAACAACCTTCATTCAGATCTGATTACATAATCAACTCTAATGACCTACCTAACCGATTCCGAGACAAACTCAGAACAGTTGTAAATCAACGCTGACCCAATAATGTTCCCGTAAACATTTCCTATCTGGGAATAATATCTGGAATTAGGACGAAGGGAAGAAAAGAGGACAGGAATTATTTAAAAGGAAAAAGGTGAGGCTCGTTACAATTCGATAAACTTTATACTGAAAGTAGCCCATGTTCCGTATCAAAAAAAAACATCTTCTGATCTTGTTTTTTGTGTTATTTGTTCAGGGTCACAATTGGGTTTTTTTTATTCTAAACTTTGAAATATATAAAGCACTAGCTGTGCCCGCGACTTCGTTCGCGTGGACTACATCCTTTCATGGTCGGTTTTACCCCTTTTACTTTCGCATTTATAATATTAGTATGGATTTAATGTTTCGTTTAAGCTATTTTATATTAAAAAGTGTTTTTATTTCTCTAAATGAAGAATACTTGTATAATTATTGAGAAAAATAGAAAAAAATCACATTTTAACTTTTTTAAATATGTAAAAGAAAACTAAACTTATAGTTTTTATTAATTTACCACACGTACGTTTTTTCAATATTTGACAACCATGATGATCAAATTTAAAATAATCCATACTAATACCTATTATAATTGCGAAAGTAACTCCGTCTGTCTGTCTGTTTGTCTGCCAGGCTTGCATGCGTAAACCACTGCACCGATTTTATTGAATTTTGGTAGAGGTATGCGTTGAACTTCTAGAACGGACTTAGGCTGGTTTTTTGTAAAATAAGGGGGGGGGGGGGAAACCTTGAAAGTTATATAACCAACTGTAGTGCCACACTGTATGGCTTCCAAAATCCTCTTTTCTTAAGTCACTTGTGCTACTAAAACATGTAAAGACATCATACCATTCTCACAGATCAACAAACTGGTAATATTGCAAATAGATACCCCTAATTTAGTAAAGTCGAGTAAAACGACCTCGGTGGCGCAGCGGCTAAGGTAGGCGGCCAAAGCGCGAAAGGTCCCGGGTTCGATTCCCGGTCGGGTCAATTTGGAAAACGAACTTTTCTAAATTGGCTCGAGTCTGGGTGTGCTGGGATGACGCCCCTAGTTAGTATCCGTCGTCTGGTACTCATAGTACAAGGGAAAACCTTAGTTTGAGACCAGGTGATAGGTGTGATTGTCTGGCGCGTTTATTTATTTATTTATAAAAACAATAACTGTACGTCACAGAAATGGATATTCATTGTGTTTTGTATTGTTTTTTTTTAAATAACACTTCAAGATTGATCTCATCCCACCTGACGTTAAGTGGTAATGAGGTCCTAGCTTAAGGGCGACGATTACAGCACAATAAATCTGTCACTGGACTTGTCACCCTTACCTTGAAGGTTTGACCCCTGCTACTAATATAGCACCCCACAGGAGCTCTGGAAACCTTACTCACACGTAGGAACACAACAACACAGAAGTGATTGTTATTTGTCTGCGGTCTTCTGTAAGGTGGAGGTATTTCACCAGTCGGGCTGCTCCAGTTCGAACGATAAATCGCTATGTGTATGTTTGTTTGTGGGTATTTGTGAGTATGGCAGCGTACATACCGGCATATTGCGTGTGTAAATGTGTCGTCACATAAAGTATTTGAGAATCTCCAGATACGACAATAATCAAAAAATATTTGCCATAAACAGTTGTAGATGAAATATTTTTGTACATTACTCAAGATATTTTCTTAATAAACACAGCATCGTTACGAATATATTGCCCCGCAGCCAGGGCGCCAGAATTGGGGCGAAAACAGTCGCATAGCTAGGGCGCCTCCGCTTACATATTCATCGCCGAATAAAATTGTTTTGACTAAGTACCGGCGCGCCCTTGTGAGCCTTGCACTCAGTTTACGATAATATGACTTCACTTCTGCTTGTTACTGGAAGAATGTATTGTGTCTCTATAAAACCATATTTTGCTTTTTCGAATAAATTCGCATTTTGTACACTACCTTTTCCGTTTTAAAAGTTGATATTTTTTTGATTGGAGGATTTTGATAAAGATATCACGGTACCAAATCCGTTGTCATGGCGATATAGGCTCCTCTCTTGCTTACCATCAGGCTGGAAGGAGCCAATATACAGTGATTTTATAAAAAAAAAATATATCTCGTGTGTTGTGTAATACTGTATTTCTAAAACATCTCGTGTGTTATTTTAGAAATATTATATTTTTGAATTTAAATAAATATGTATCCTTTCACCTGAGAATAAGGAAGATAATATATTTTTTATATTTCACCGACCCAAGACAAACATTTAGACGGCTTTAAAGTCGTCAATATTTTATATATCATCTTAGTACATTTTATTCATTTTTTTTTACGCAAAAATATACATCTCTCTAAATAGTCAGACTCATAATTTTAACGCGAGAAATAAGCACGAACGTATGATTCCACTAAGCCTTCACTTCATACAATTTGTAAATTATCAAGTCTTTGGGGACTGGTCTGCTCCAGCTTACCTCGCGAAAGTAAAAACTTACTTGAGTACTTATTTGTTTCATCACTCATCAAAACCAAAACTATATGACTTGGTGCAAAGTGAGCTACACATAGCAATAAGTTAGATACTGTAAATGATCTGCTGAGTTTCTTACCGGTGTCTTCTCGGTAGATATAGGTTCCGAACCGGAAGTAGAATCACTTTGCATTGTATTCAATGACGATTTAAAAGTGTTATATGTAACCTACTTGAATAAAGAAATATTTGAGTTGAGTTGAGTTGATGTATGTAATATTTTTAGATATTCATATTTCTTTATATATCTTCGAGTGGTACAGTATAGGTTAACAAACCCAGATCTACTAAACTAAGTAACTAACTAAACTAGGTACTGTAGTCATGCTTACGAAGAATGCTGACCACAGATACTAAAGAAAGGCGGCTCCTCTAAAAATTAAAAATCCCTCTACAAATATAAAGCGCAGCAAATGCGATCGTTTAGTGTTTAGCGTACTTTCGGGAGCATTCGTCAATCCATCAATGGTTTTAGTTGTTGAGTTTTTTTTTAAATCGCATGTCAATATTGACCTCATCCCACCAGATGTTAAGTGGTAATGAGGTCATAGCTTAAGAGCCACAAGTACAGCATAACAAATCTGTTAGTGGACTTGTCGTCCTTACCTTAAAGGCTTGACCCCTGCATCTAATGTGCCCCCCCCCCCCCCCCCACACACGCAGGAGCACAACAATACCGAAATTTGTTGATTGTTATTTGGCTGCGGTCTTCTCTAAGGTGCAGGTATTTCACCAGACGGGCTGCTCCAGTTCGAACGATAAATCGCTATGCCTACCTTTCTCAAAACATTGATGACAAAATCTTTAAACACGAACGATAACGATAATAGGCGCGGTTATTTTCAGTTTTAGCCCCTCTTCGCAAAAAGCCATCCTGGGTTGTAGTTAAGTCACTAATTTACTAAGAAAGCTATTAATTATCAGGAGCTCTTGCATTCTCCATTAAAATAAAACTAGCCTCAACAACAACGCACGGGCTGTGTTCGGCTGATCGCCAACAAATTTGTCGGCTGCACCGCCTCTGAACTAATGATGCCTATCAGATCCTCTCCTGAGGGCTGATTCATAAACATAAGATGGCTACTAAGTCTAGATTATGAAGTTACGGAAAACCTATTGGCAGTATTATCGTGAAATGCAACACAACATATATATGTATGTATACACATTAATGATGAATACACATACGTTACTCCAATACACCAGTGGTGAGGGCCTGGCGATCCGTCACACAGGGTACCCTACCCTAGTATGGACACCAGTCTCTCACAAAGGTTATTGTACAAGTTGTTATTGTTTTGTTATTGTTTTGTATTTATTTTTAAAATTACCTTTGTGAAGAGAAAATAAATGATATTTATTATAAGATACTATTCGGAGAGTCTATGTTTTCTCTCTGGCCGATCATTTAAGTTACGAAAGAGATAAAACATAATTTTCGAACTAGAATCCAGTTCCGACGTTTTGTGAATAGGTACGAGTAGGTTCGTGGCTCATTAACAAATGTCGGTAACTATTCGGAAGGAAGTGTACATATCGTCTCACAGTTTTATTGTGATTGTATAAACTGAAAAGGTTTATTGGCACTGCTTCTTTGCTTACATAAAGTTTAATCCTAAAAAACAGAATATAGGCAGCCCCGAACCCAGCACACATTTCTTTTTCTCGAGGGGGAAAGCCTACCGCACCGTCACTCTCTACGGGGAACAGAGAGTACCCTTAGTGACCTACACTGCGCAGTTGTGAGGAATCTCTTGCGAGTTCTACATAGGTTCAACCACAGCGACTACCGCGGCCATAAGCGGCCCACTTCACTGTTGAAAATGCACCTGGAGCATGCAAGGCCACCTGACACGCCCCAGCCTCTCGGGAACGAGGTAATGGACGCCAGGCTTACCCCACGCCTGGCATATCCGGTCCCAGCAGCAGCTCCGCTGCCTATTGCCTCTGCGGACACCCAAAATTCTCTCACAAGCTGTCACTCCGAGAGCCAGATGGAGTCCACCGCGGAAGATAGGGAGGCCAGTAAACGCAATACTGCGTCCTCCTTTTCCTTCGCGATACACCTCTGACCTTGCGGGGTAGGAGCAGAGAGCAACCTGCTCTTCGCGACACAGCTCGGGATCCTTCTTTGCTTCATCCGGTGCGGTAACTGAGGCTGGGTGGCAAGACTTATTAATGCACCGGACCACAAGGTTACTGAGCCTCCCTTCTCATGACATGATGCGAAACCCAGCGGCAGCCAGTTTAGATAAGTTCGTTTCCCAAATTGACTTAACGGAGAATCGAAATCTTTCGCACATCCGCAACCACCCAAGATCATCACAATGTAATACAAATTAAGAGAGGTAGGGCATAGCGATTAATTGCTGGAACTGGAGCAGCCCGTGCAATATAAAAAAAAAGAAGTTTTTTGCCAAACATACCTACTCCTGGCTGCATTTTTCGTACCCGTACAATTCGCCCGAAACAAATCACGGAGTTAATTTCGTACTGTTTCGTTTTCACCTTCCATAAACTGTTCGTAACATTGTAAACGTCTCTCGTCGACGCGTAATTACTCTTGTGATCTAAATACGTACTGCGTCTGTACGTATGTCTTTTTGTACACTAAGAATCGCGATCAAGCGACTGAAGTACGCTTGATGTTCCCGTAAACTTGCGTTCACTTCGCGAATCATTTTTTTTAGAGAGGTAGGGCATAGCGATTTATCGTTCGAACTGGAGCAGCCCGACTTCAAGATTGACCTCATCCCACCTGATGTTAAGTGGTAATGAGGTCCTTTTTTTTTTTTGTTGACGGGGGGAAATGCGTTGATGCACCGTACCGTCACCCGAGGGAGGATAACGGCGTGTGTGGGACTCCCTGCCCTGAAAAGGGCAGGACTACCCACTAAAACCCTCTGGTTGGACCTCCATCGCCCTAGTGGCGTTGCCGCGGGAAATCGGCTAAGCCTTACCCACCACAACACCGCCGGCGGAATGGCCGCTTACGCGGCCCTGTCTGCTCCCCCCCTGGTGGTCGGGGGGAGATTGGGGACAGCCAATCCAACTGGACCACCCCCACCACGCTGCGGAGACCGTATGTGCAATGCCGACTGAGGTGCCCTCACACCATCAGCCGGCCGGTCTCCGCGCGGAAATTGTGCGCTGGCGAATTGCCGCCGCGCTCTGAGCCGCCTGCGCTTGCGGCATGCAGGGGCGGATGGGTCGTCCTCCCTGACCCTTTCCGCTGCTTCTTTCTGCGCCATAACGTATTCGCAGAAAGAAACAGCGCCTCTCCAGGCCGTCTCACTCCCAAGCATAGCCTCGACCATGCTTGAGAGTGAGAGATTAAGCCCCACCACAGAAGACAACAAACAGCGTTGTTCTGTCCATTCTGGACATATGAGCAGAGTGTGCTCGGCGGTATCCTCTGGCGCGCCACAGTGAATGCACGCCGGAGACTGCTCCCTGCCAATCCGGTGCAGGAACTTGCCGAAACATCCATGCCCCGACAAAACCTGCACCAGATGGAAGCTTAGGAATCCAAGTTTGCGCTCGATCCAGCGCAAAATAACTGGCCCGAGCGCATCTAGAGTCCACCGACCCGACGTGGACTGTCGAAGATGTTCCCCCACTGCCGAACCATGTTCTTTATCTCCTCGCGCCGGACTCGGGCCAAGTCCTCCAGGTGGAAGTGTTCCCCGGAGGCTTTTTTTCGGGCCTGCCAGTTGTACACCCTGGCCAACATCTGGGCCTCTAGCTCCCAGGGGGGTGTCCCTGCGAGGGCGCACGCAGCGTCAAAGCCGACAGTGCGGTACGCCCTACACACCCTCTGTGCGATGGCCCTTTGGGGGCGACGGAGCGACCTAACGTTCTCCCCGATGTTAAGGGAGTCGGCCCAAATAGGCGAGCCGTAGAGGGCCATACTACGTAATATAGCGGCATATAAACGCCGGCATTTTGCCCTTGGTCCTCCCAGATTGGGGAGGAGCCACCCTAAAGTGCCCGCCGCACTTAAAAGGCGCGAGGACAATAATTTAAAATGTGCGCCAAAACGCCACCGGTTGTCCAAGATGAGACCCAGGTATTTCATCTGGGCGCCTAGTACAATTCGTACCCCAGCGACCACAATATATGCACCGGGTGGACAGCGCTGCCGAGGCCCCGGAAAAAAGATGGCCTCAGTTTTATTTAATGCCACCCGTAAACCCAGTAAGGCAATGCGCCTAGCAACCAGAGTGCCCCCTGCCTCTGCTAAACGAGCAGCCGCACCAAAGTCCTTCCCCCGGGCAGTCACAAGAGTATCGTCAGCATAACAGAATACTCTCATGCCCGGGAGGAGGTAATGAGGTCCTAGCTTAAGGGCGACAAGTACAGCATAATAAATCTGTTACTGGACTTGTCGCCCTTACCTTGAAGGCTTGACCCCTGCTACTAATGTAGCACCCCAAGAGCTCTGGAAACCTTACTCATACGCAGAAACACAACAACACAGAAGTGATTGTTATTTGGCTGCGGTCTTCTGTAAGGTGGAGGTATTTTTCCAGTCGGGCTGCTCAAGTTCGAGCGATAAATCGCTATGCCCTACCTCTCTTAAACCTCTCTGTGCAAAAAAGTCATGTATCTTTAATATTCATATACACTTTTCTTTTTGCCTTTATGTAGAGATAATGGACAGCTTTTATTATTTTTGTATAATCTATTGTAAAAGTTCCCGCAACCTTTACTTGAACAAACTTTCATCAATTAATCAAAACCAATATTATAAATGCGAAAGTAACTCTGTCTTTCTGTCTGTTTGTCTGTCCGGCATTCATGTCTAAACCACTGAATTGATACGCTTAACCTCCAGAGCGGCCCAATGGCAAAAAGAAGCAAAATCCCCCCCCCCCCCCCCCCTTATTTTCAAAGCAAAAAGAAGCCAATGCTTCTTTTTGTTTTGAAAATAAGGGGGGGATGGGGGTAATACAGCCCCTGCAAGTGTATATGGGAAAATGTTTGTTTTTTAAGTTAAAGATATGAAATTTGGCACAAATGTAGCTCGAAACTTGGATTTAAATATGTACTAGTTTTTGTTTAATGATATTCCACGCGATTGATAAAAGTATGTATTCCACGCGAACAAAGTCGCGGGCACAGATAGTACCTCATAAATCTACAACTCTAATAAAAAAAAAAACAAGAATATGTGGGTATCTTCAATACTTAAAACAATGAATTTTAAACTATGTAATTTTTAAGGTTTGTGCACCTATCCTAAAGGGTAAAACGAGACCTACTATGGTATTAGTATTATCTAAGCCTCCGCTGTCCTTCCGTCTGTCACCAGCCTATAATTCTCATGAATCGTATTAGTTAAAATTGATGACTCCCATACCAAAGACATTATTATGCTTATCATGGTACCGATTACTTCATTGGTGAGTCCGGCTCACTCTTGACCGTTTTTATACCAATATCTATCATTAACCGTCAAAAGAAGAGTTTTCATTTGAAAATTCATTTCGCGCTGAACAAAAAGCTTTTAAAACTATATATTCCATTCACCATAACAGTGTTAGTGTGCCTTGAATTATATATAGAAAGCGTATGTTACCTAAACGCATATAATATAAAAGACTATCAGTAGTAGCAAGCCAATTAGGTACATTACCTATAAAGTTCGTTTTTCCACAGCAAAATCCAATACGCAAAACAATCACTTTCTTCGTTTCATCACTGATACTGCACTGGTCATAATTAGTCCACAGCCTAAACAAGTCAAGGCTATTTGTCACCTAGCCTTTACAGTAGCACGACCCAAGACGTACGAACTATTCTTAACCATTTTACCTCACATTACACAAAAAAGTTTTTATTCGGGAAAAGTTAAAAAATGACGCGCCCGCTAAGGCCGGACTGAGAGTGGTGCTGGCCGAAAAAAATATGATAATGTTTTATTTTTAAACGAGTGCCGTCCGGGCGCGCGCGTCCGCGGACAGCAAAGCTCGAAATTCGAATTTAGGTTAGAATCCGCGGGTTATGGCGCCACGCACACATGCGCGCGCCGCCGTCGGGATACGGGCAAAGATTAGGATAGGCAAACAATGCAGAACTGACACTTTCCTTTAGTACGTTTGTTGACCCTTATATTTGACTAGCTGTGCTCGCGACTTTGTTCGCGTGGATTACAGGATTTCGATTTTTTTTTATAAAATAATTATTTTTTCTAAAAGTAGCCTAAGTTACTCCTTATTACATCAGCTCCAGCTAAAATCGGTCCAGCCATTTCAGAGACTGCCCGGAACAGGCAGACAAAAATTGAAAATAATGTTATTTTGTTATAAATACCGAACATATGTTCAAATGCATGTAGTAAAGCTGTTATTTTAATATTACAAACAGACACTCCAATTTAAAATAAATATATAGATGGGGGAAACCCAGGAACAATTCATTGAAACATTTCCCCCAAAATCAAGGTTTTTCCTATAGCGTGGGAGATTTTTCCCAACTGCAGCGGGTAATACAGCTCACTGTTTGATGATCCTGCGTCGGTCACATCATCAGATTGTGGGCATAGCTTCTCTAGACCTGGGCGTGGGAGATTTTGTGCACCCACAGTAGATAATACAGCTCATTGTATTTTCCCAGGCGTCGGTCACATCATCAGAGTGTGGTTAGCTGTGTCAGCTATTGCTTGCCCCATCAATGGGAAAATGTCGAATCCTCCCTACCCATAGTGCAGGAAGGAGCCAAAGAAGCTATACCCGATGAAGACCTGCACTAATTGGCAACTCAGGAAACTATACCAGCCCTCCAAGTTGGTCCAGTTATTGGCTTATAATAATGCATTACGCTAGCTTAGAAATATTTTTTTATGCTTAACTAGCTGTTGCCTGCTCCGCCCAGTTGACGTGGAACCAGTTGAAGACGCCTTTTTTTGACGGGGGGAAATGCGTTGATGCACTGTACCATCACCCGAGGGGGGGGTCACGGCGTGTGTGGGACTGCCTGCCCTGAAAATGGCAGAACTACCCATTAAAACCCCCCGGTTGGACCTCCATCGCCTTAGTGGCGGTGTTGTGAGAAATCAGCTCAGCCTTCCATCCACAACACCGCTGGCAGAATAACCGCTTCCGTGGCTCCGTCTTCTCCCCCTGCGATGGTCGGGGGGAGACTCAGTAGGAGTCGCCTAGACGAAGGAAATGTTCACTCTCTATGGTTTTAAACCGCAAATAACAGATGCGGAGTTCAGGAAGTGGGGGGCACTTCAGGAAAGCTTTCTGATACAAAATAATTGTTGGGAGTAGAGATTTTTCTCTGGCCGGGGGTACCTGCTAATTTGCCAACGGGAACGTTGTAATCTTATAACATTAAAAATAAAATCGCCGCAATGTATACACGCCCATAACTTCAGTAATATTAGACCAAATGCTTGATTACATAAAATGATCCTTGGTTATTAGGATTCTCCATTAATTGGGGGTCTCTTCCGGCTGGGAGCCTTTTATTGCTGTCTTCTTGCTGGAGGCCCTTAGGGCTGTGGCTTCTTACGGCCGAGGCCCTTTCTGACTGGGGGACCCTTCTTACTGGTGCCTCTTATGGGTAGCTGACGGTATGACGGTATGACCCTCGTAGCTGAGACCCAAGGCATTTTACCGACTTGCCACTCTATAATGCCACTGCCTCATCTCCGCTTGCATGTTCTGTGCCGCCAGCGCACACAGGCGCAGCGCCTGCTGGCAGACTCGGCGGCGTTTACGTAGATCGCGCCGCTATATTACTGAAATACTCTCGCGGATCGACCACGCCATCGACGCTACTACGGACCACAACGCTTAGCACGAACTTTTCAAAGAAATCGTAGTGTATGCGTATCGTAAGCAATTTGTATGAAAATTGAAGAGCTCCCTCTACCGTACGTAAGTATAACTAAAATTGACAGCACGAACGCCTGAAGTAATAGTAGCGTAGCGATAGCGTGGCGCTAGCGTCGGTCACGCTAACGTACCCAATACATTCTCTAAGAAACTGAAGGGCTAGCAGGAACATTCAAAGAATTCGTAACGTAAACGTCGCGTGCCCACGATACGATTACGTAGCGATACGCTAGTAGCTAGCACGAAGCACCTTCGTCGTCGTATCGTACGCGCGATACCGAGACGCACGTGACGTCATTCTCACGTATCCCAATGAATGAACATACTCGGCGGATTGACCGAACAATGCGTTTTGAAATGGTTGCTGGGCGTTTGGCTATTTTTAACTATTGAGTTTTATTAGAATTTTTAAGTGAAATATCAAAGCTAAATAGTAAAATCGTCATTTTACAACTCAAAGTTAAAGCTGATTTTATGAAACACGGTTTTAGATTAATAAATTTTAAAAAGTTTTTATTTGTGTATGTATGACGAACTTTTTGTTTCCGAACGGTTCTCATGAAATTTGGCGCGTAAGGGTATTTTGGATTACAAGACTTACTTGTTTAGAATTCTTTGGTATTGTCGTGTAATTGTGAAGTGTTTGTTCGTCAAAATTAAAAATGAAAACCAGCCATTTACAGCAGCTAATGTTGGTTGAATTTATGGAAAAGTAAGTTAAAGTTTAACTACTTAATACTATGTAATTTGTGGATATATTCGTTTTTACTTATTGTGATATTTCATTGTATTAGACATGGAGATTTGTCCAAGCCATCAGGAGGAGCACGAGGACGGCAATACATCCAGACGAAATGGAAGGAATTGGCGGACTTATTAAACAATGATGGAACAGGCGACTCCCGCTCAGAGGAGAAATGGCGTAAGGTGTGTATAAATAATTTTTAATTTTTCCGGGGAAGATGACACGTATCCCATATTATGTCACAACTCAAGTGGAGTGTAGGTACTTCGAATGTAGGTATGTTAGTGTCAAAACAAGAAGGGCCTTGATACACCTACTACTAAGGTGAATATTATTTATTTATGTTGTGTGGTAAAATCTGTTTTTTTTATTTGGTAAAGGTTTGGAGCGACATGAAAAATAATACAAAAAAGAAATCGGCAAAAATACATAAAGCTGCTAGTGGCACTGGTGGTGGTCCAGCCTTAACAACAGTTCTAACAGATTTTGAACATAGAATTATGCAAATAATCGGCATACAGGCAGCTTTGGGCATGGCGATTGAGGAAGCTGGTTTTGAACAGGTCTGAAAAAAATATAATGAACCATAATAATTAAGTCATAATAATTATTATTATTTTCATTTTCTTTACACTGTTTTTTTTCTATTAGAAGTACATATTTTGCAAATAACAGTTAGCTATTTCAATTATTTCAGGATGATCAAGATCTAAATTCGGCACCCCATGCCCAACCTGCGGAGCAGGAGGATCTGCTCCCAGACGCGCATCTTTTTGTAGTGCCTGAAGAAGTCACAGGTAAACAAAAATGGTTTAAAATTAGTTATGCATATGCGGATCCCGGGTTCGATTCCCGCCTATCGTTACAAACATTAAGTCTGCAATATTAAATTGATTACCTACTTACGGTCGTTCTCAAAGATATTGCTTGCCATAAGGCGAAGAGAAAAATCGTGAGGAAACCTGCACACTACTTTCACAAATCACACCACACCATTCAAATATTAAGATACTTTATGTTTTTAGAGGGCTGGCACATACCTGGGACTAGCAGCCAAGCAACTGTGGCTCCTCCAGAGGACCCTTCATCGGACGTTTTCATCCCCATAGAGGAACCTTGGAAGCCCCCAGCACCCAAAAAGAGGAAGACTGACAATCTTGCAAAATTGTTCGTAGAGTCGGATGCGAAAGCGAGAGAGTATACAAGAGAGCGTGATACTATGTATGAAAGATTGGAAACTGAAAGGCTACGGATACAAGAGTATGAAATTCGTGAACGTACAAGACAGCGAGATGAGGAGCTCCGTTTACAAGCTCGATGGCTGGAATTTATGAGAGAGACTTTGGATGTGATTAAAAGGTACTTTGAAAGGGAAAACATGTAAAAAATATTAAGATTTTTTTTTCTATTTGATTTACGTGATATACCTACTTTATAAGTACCTATAATTGTTTTTTTTAATGTTACCTAGGTTAATTTGTTTTTTTTTTATTTTGTTCCATTTTTTCATTTCACATAAGTAAAGTACGTACCAAACAAATAATTTTCTTTATTTTCTACAGTAACCCCTTTTCGTCAATCCTTGTTTCATAGTTAACTTTAATCCATACAAAGGCTAGCCAATAAGTTCAATATACTAAATTAATAAAACAATTACCGGTTTATAAAGAACGAGGCTTGGAAGGGCAGACTTATATTTATTTCATTAATAAGGCACAGTCAAATTCAAAATAAATATTTTTATTGCGTGTGAAGTCTGTGAAGCCTATTTATTCTGTTAACTAACATGTTTCTTAGTGCTCTTCCTCTCAATAAATCGTTTCTATTGTCAATTTCATGTAGAATATTCTGTGTAGAATCTACATTTTGCCGAGTAACCGGCCGATCCTCTGGGTCAGGCACATTGAAGTCTATGGCTAAATTATGCAACACACTGCAAGCCATAATTATTTTTGCGCATTTTTCAGGCGCATAATGTAAAGTGCGGTCTTTGCACAAACATCGCCAACGATTTTTTAAGCGCCCGAAAGTATTTTCTATTATGACCCGGGCTTTTCCATGAACTTGAGTGTATTTGGCTTCTGGACTTCCTTCCGGAGCATCAAGAATAGGTGTCATTAACCACGGTCTTTGGGGGTAACCGGAATCACCTGTAAATATACAAAAATCTTATCTACCTGTAAATATACGAAGATCTTTCTGTGTAATGCCAATACTGAAATTTCAAGTTTAAAATTCTGTCTTATATCTGAGACATTAAATAAAATTATTTCTGAGACAGTAAATACACTGACACGAATTCATTTAACACTTTCATATGGATCACTTAAATTATAAAGCGACAAAATTAATAAATAACGTTTTTACCTAATAACCAAACTTGTTCATTATTTCGATGCAGTGCTTGCATATAGGTGTTTGCAATGCTGTTGTCCCAAATGAACGCATCGTGAGTAGCCCCGCCATATTTTGCATTAATGTTTAATATTCTGCACTCGCTGTCGCATACCTTAAAAAAGTTTCTAATCATAAATCAGAATAAATTTTCAATCGTATAACTTTATCACTAGGTATTCCAGGTGTTCCGGTAGCTCGTAATTTTTTTTATGTAAGTTACTGTACAATTACGAATACAACACACAAAAATAATCTTCCAAATCGGTCTAGCTATTTTTTTTTTGAGTTATGACCTATTGATTTTTACAGACTATTGGGATACACTTACCATTTGTACGTTTAATGAATGGAAATGCTTTCTACAATAGAAAAGATGTTCTATGTCCTTTTTAGGAGTAAAGATGTGGAAATGGCTTCCATCAATACAGCCAATAATCCCAGGAAAGCCGTATTTTGCATAAAATCTAAAAAAAAAGTTTTATGTAAGACAAGATTTGTCATTTGAACCTATCTATGTTGCATGTCCCTTGTACCATGTTCAGCTGCTTCAGGATCATTTACCACCAAAATATAAACAAATAAAAATGCATAACAGTAACATGCAAACCGTCCAGCCGTTTCAGCGTGATTAACAAACATAAAAACTTTAACATGTTTAAATAATATTAGTATGGGTTTAAAATTACCACTTACTTGTTTTTAACCGCATCTCTTTGAGCTCTTGTTGTAGGAAACTTAATAAAAGCATTAACTATGTTGGGAGTGTTAAGTGCATCGGTGACTTCCTTCACGCATTTGCTAACGGTAGTTTGCCCTAATTGTTTCGCCATTCCTACAATTCTTTGGTACGATCCAGTGGCGTAAAAAGATAGAGCACATAGAATCTGTAAAATAATAGATAATACAATAACCACACATAAGGATGCGTTCGTTATTTTACACCACATTTTAATGTAAACAAATCGAGGAATGCCGCTGCTTGAGTGGGCAAAGATAAGGATATTATGTAGTTACATATTCATACAATAGGTGACCAATGAATAAAGCACTACTCAAGCTGGCTGTAGGGGACACTTAGTTTCTCGTATGAATTAACACACTTAAGTAATACATGTCAGGTTACCTTTAATTCTAAGTTAATTCTTCTGCTTGACTTTAATCCTGTGTGCTGGCGGAGTTTTTCACATAAAAACTTAAATGCTGGTTTACTTAGGCGAAATCTATTCCGGAATTCAGTTTCTGGCAATTCTAAAAAATGTGTGAATTTCCTTCCATTTGCCCTGCGACTAATTTCTCTGTAGAAAGTTAGTAAAAATTACGTTTATATACATTCATGATTAATATGTGCGTTTTGTAAGTAATATATGAATAAACTGATTTTCTATTAATCTTACCTTGTTTCTCTGGGATTACTTGCACTTTCAACTAATCTTGCCGCTAGATAATAATATAACGTACTACGTTGTATGTAACTTTCTTGCATTTTCAAAGAAGTTTATACAATAACGCACATAAATAATATACTTGACAATACGACGAAATATTAATAAAAAGTCAATTTAGCTCTAATACGTAAACTTTGTCACCAACAAATTCCAAGTGAGAAGATATTCGTACGCTCACGATAGCTAGCCACGAAACCGAACGTCAAAAAAAGGTTCGTGCTACCAGTTTCTTAGAGAATGTATGGGGTACGTTAGCGTGACCGACGCTAGCGCCACGCTATCGCTACGCTACTATTACTTCAGGCGTTCGTGCTGTCAATTTTAGTTATACTTACGTACGGTAGAGGGAGCTCTTCAATTTTCATACAAATTGCTTACGATACGCATACACTACGATTTCTTTGAAAAGTTCGTGCTAAGCGTTCTGGTAGCACGAACCTTTTTTTGACGTTCGGTTTCGTGGTTAGCTATCGTGAGCGTACAAATATCTTCTCACTTGGAATTTGTTGGTGACAAAGTTTACGTATTAGAGCTAAATTGACTTTTTATTAATATTTCGTCGTATTGTCAAGTATATTATTTATGTGCGTTATTGTATAAACTTCTTTGAAAATGCAAGAAAGTTACATACAACGTAGTACGTTATATTATTATCTAGCGGCAAGATTAATAGAAAGTGCAAGTAATCCCAGAGAAACAAGGTAAGATTAATAGAAAATCAGTTTATTCATATATTACTTACAAAACGCACATATTAATCATGAATGTATATAAACGTAATTTTTACTAACTTTCTACAGAGAAATTAGTCGCAGGGCAAATGGAAGGAAATTCACACATTTTTTAGAATTGCCAGAAACTGAATTCCGGAATAGATTTCGCCTAAGTAAACCAGCATTTAAGTTTTTATGTGAAAAACTCCGCCAGCACACAGGATTAAAGTCAAGCAGAAGAATTAACTTAGAATTAAAGGTAACCTGACATGTATTACTTAAGTGTGTTAATTCATACGAGAAACTAAGTGTCCCCTACAGCCAGCTTGAGTAGTGCTTTATTCATTGGTCACCTATTGTATGAATATGTAACTACATAATATCCTTATCTTTGCCCACTCAAGCAGCGGCATTCCTCGATTTGTTTACATTAAAATGTGGTGTAAAATAACGAACGCATCCTTATGTGTGGTTATTGTATTATCTATTATTTTACAGATTCTATGTGCTCTATCTTTTTACGCCACTGGATCGTACCAAAGAATTGTAGGAATGGCGAAACAATTAGGGCAAACTACCGTTAGCAAATGCGTGAAGGAAGTCACCGATGCACTTAACACTCCCAACATAGTTAATGCTTTTATTAAGTTTCCTACAACAAGAGCTCAAAGAGATGCGGTTAAAAACAAGTAAGTGGTAATTTTAAACCCATACTAATATTATTTAAACATGTTAAAGTTTTTATGTTTGTTAATCACGCTGAAACGGCTGGACGGTTTGCATGTTACTGGTATGCATTTTTATTTGTTTATATTTTGGTGGTAAATGATCCTGAAGCAGCTGAACATGGTACAAGGGACATGCAACATAGATAGGTTCAAGTGACAAATCTTGTCTTACATAAAACTTTTTTTTTAGATTTTATGCAAAATACGGCTTTCCTGGGATTATTGGCTGTATTGATGGAAGCCATTTCCACATCTTTACTCCTAAAAAGGACATAGAACATCTTTTCTATTGTAGAAAGCATTTCCATTCATTAAACGTACAAATGGTAAGTGTATCCCAATAGTCTGTAAAAATCAATAGGTCATAACTCAAAAAAAAAATAGCTAGACCGATTTGGAAGATTATTTTTGTGTGTTGTATTCGTAATTGTACAGTAACTTACATAAAAAAAATTACGAGCTACCGGAACACCTGGAATACCTAGTGATAAAGTTATACGATTGAAAATTTATTCTGATTTATGATTAGAAACTTTTTTAAGGTATGCGACAGCGAGTGCAGAATATTAAACATTAATGCAAAATATGGCGGGGCTACTCACGATGCGTTCATTTGGGACAACAGCATTGCAAACACCTATATGCAAGCACTGCATCGAAATAATGAACAAGTTTGGTTATTAGGTAAAAACGTTATTTATTAATTTTGTCGCTTTATAATTTAAGTGATCCATATGAAAGTGTTAAATGAATTCGTGTCAGTGTATTTACTGTCTCAGAAATAATTTTATTTAATGTCTCAGATATAAGACAGAATTTTAAACTTGAAATTTCAGTATTGGCATTACACAGAAAGATCTTCGTATATTTACAGGTAGATAAGATTTTTGTATATTTACAGGTGATTCCGGTTACCCCCAAAGACCGTGGTTAATGACACCTATTCTTGATGCTCCGGAAGGAAGTCCAGAAGCCAAATACACTCAAGTTCATGGAAAAGCCCGGGTCATAATAGAAAATACTTTCGGGCGCTTAAAAAATCGTTGGCGATGTTTGTGCAAAGACCGCACTTTACATTATGCGCCTGAAAAATGCGCAAAAATAATTATGGCTTGCAGTGTGTTGCATAATTTAGCCATAGACTTCAATGTGCCTGACCCAGAGGATCGGCCGGTTACTCGGCAAAATGTAGATTCTACACAGAATATTCTACATGAAATTGACAATAGAAACGATTTATTGAGAGGAAGAGCACTAAGAAACATGTTAGTTAACAGAATAAATAGGCTTCACAGACTTCACACGCAATAAAAATATTTATTTTGAATTTGACTGTGCCTTATTAATGAAATAAATATAAGTCTGCCCTTCCAAGCCTCGTTCTTTATAAACCGGTAATTGTTTTATTAATTTAGTATATTGAACTTATTGGCTAGCCTTTGTATGGATTAAAGTTAACTATGAAACAAGGATTGACGAAAAGGGATTACTGTAGAAAATAAAGAAAATTATTTGTTTGGTAGGTACTTTACTTATGTGAAATGAAAAAATGGAACAAAATAAAAAAAAACAAATTAACCTAGGTAACATTAAAAAAAACAATTATAGGTACTTATAAAGTAGGTATATCACGTAAATCAAATAGAAAAAAAAAATCTTAATATTTTTTACATGTTTTCCCTTTCAAAGTACCTTTTAATCACATCCAAAGTCTCTCTCATAAATTCCAGCCATCGAGCTTGTAAACGGAGCTCCTCATCTCGCTGTCTTGTACGTTCACGAATTTCATACTCTTGTATCCGTAGCCTTTCAGTTTCCAATCTTTCATACATAGTATCACGCTCTCTTGTATACTCTCTCGCTTTCGCATCCGACTCTACGAACAATTTTGCAAGATTGTCAGTCTTCCTCTTTTTGGGTGCCGGGGGCTTCCAAGGTTCCTCTATGGGGATGAAAACGTCCGATGAAGGGTCCTCTGGAGGAGCCACAGTTGCTTGGCTGCTAGTCCCAGGTATGTGCCAGCCCTCTAAAAACATAAAGTATCTTAATATTTGAATGGTGTGGTGTGATTTGTGAAAGTAGTGTGCAGGTTTCCTCACGATTTTCTCTTCGCCTTATGGCAAGCAATATCTTTGAGAACGACCGTAAGTAGGTAATCAATTTAATATTGCAGACTTAATGTTTGTAACGATAGGCGGGAATCGAACCCGAGATCCGCATATGCATAACTAATTTTAAACCATTTTTGTTTACCTGTGACTTCTTCAGGCACTACAAAAAGATGCGCGTCTGGGAGCAGATCCTCCTGCTCCGCAGGTTGGGCATGGGGTGCCGAATTTAGATCTTGATCATACTGAAATAATTGAAATAGCTAACTGTTATTTGCAAAATATGTACTTCTAATAGAAAAAAAAAACAGTGTAAAGAAAATGAAAATAATAATAATTATTATGACTTAATTATTATGGTTCATTATATTTTTTTCAGACCTGTTCAAAACCAGCTTCCTCAATCGCCATGCCCAAAGCTGCCTGTATGCCGATTATTTGCATAATTCTATGTTCTAAATCTGTTAGAACTGTTGTTAAGGCTGGACCACCACCAGTGCCACTAGCAGCTTTATGTATTTTTGCCGATTTCTTTTTTGTATTATTTTTCATGTCGCTCCAAACCTTTACCAAATAAAAAAAAACAGATTTTACCACACAACATAAATAAATAATATTAACCTTAGTAGTAGGTGTATCAAGGCCCTTCTTGTTTTGACACTAACATACCTACATTCGAAGTACCTACACTCCACTTGAGTTGTGACATAATATGGGATACGTGTCATCTTCCCCGGAAAAATTAAAAATTATTTATACACACCTTACGCCATTTCTCCTCTGAGCGGGAGTCGCCTGTTCCATCATTGTTTAATAAGTCCGCCAATTCCTTCCATTTCGTCTGGATGTATTGCCGTCCTCGTGCTCCTCCTGATGGCTTGGACAAATCTCCATGTCTAATACAATGAAATATCACAATAAGTAAAAACCAATATATATCCACAAATAACATAGTATTAAGTAGTTAAACTTTAACTTACTTTTCCATAAATTCAACCAACATTAGCTGCTGTAAATGGCTGGTTTTCATTTTTAATTTTGACGAACAAACACTTCACAATTACACGACAATACCAAAGAATTCTAAACAAGTAAGTCTTGTAATCCAAAAAACCCTTACGCGCCAAATTTCATGAGAACCGTTCGGAAACAAAAAGTTCGTCATACACAAAAAAAACTTTTTAAAATTTATTAATCTAAAACCGTGTCTCATAAAATCAGCTTTAACTTTGAGTTGTAAAATGACGATTTTACTATTTAGCTTTGATATTTCACTTAGAAATTCTAATAAAACTCAATAGTTAAAAATAGCCAAACGCTCAGCAACCATTTCAAAACGCATTGTTCGGTCAATCCGTCGAGTATGTTCATTCATTGGGATACGTGAGAATGACGTCACGTGCGTCTCGGTATCGCGCGTACGATACGACGACGAAGGTGCTTCGTGCTAGCTACTAGCGTATCGCTTCGTAATCGTATCGTGGGCACGCGACGTTTACGTTACGAATTCTTTGAATGTTCCTGCTAGCCCTTCACGTTCTCACTTCGTACTCGACTTTCTATAACCGTTTTACCGGTGGTGGATCATAATTTAATACCTTGATTTAGTATTTAGAACGTCGGGCTGCAACGCGCTGAGGGCGTTTGTACGAATATAAACGTATTTCATAATTTTGTTTGGACATTGCAGGCTTAAATCATCTCATTGTCGGACAAGAGTTTGCTTGCTTTTAACAACATAACAAAATTGCTCTGATGCTGTGGTTAGTGGTTTAAGCACTTGTGTTTCATTAATCAGAAACAGCGATTTATTATGTTTCAAGTATTTATCCTTATAGCGGCAACACAAATGCATAATCTGTGAAATATTCAACTCCCTGGCTATTTCGGTTCTTGAGATACAACCTGGTGACACGTAGAAGGACGAACAAACGATGCGATGTTTTGGTAATAGGATTCCGTTTTACCCTTTAGGTACGGAACCCTAAAAAGGGGGATAGTAAGTACTCATGCGAAGTCGCAGCGGGTCGCAAACGTTTTACGTTAACGGTTAATATATATACTGCAGATATAACAGTTTTGTGGTATGAAACTTAATGACAAGTAGATTTACAATAAATTATTTCGCACGTTAATAACTTTTTCCTACTAGCTCTTTGACGTTGTTCTTGTTGCAAAGCTGCAACAAACTTAATAGATATCTTCTTAATATACATATAAAAATGAGCCCCTTTTTCTCATAGTCACGCCATCACGGAAGCGGAGTACGGAAGCGTTAAATGGAGACCACACTATGCGGTTCATACTCTTCGACTTGGGCGAGTGCAAAAGAGGTTCCTGTGGCATCTCGCGTTTACTATCGGAATACCTAAAAAGAAGTGGAGAATACCATACACCGAGCGTTTAGCCCGTTTTAAAATGTTGTCAGTATCTAAACGCTTAGAGTTAGCGGATGCTTCGTTTGTTTGGAAATTGTTTAATCATTGTATAGATAGTCCGCCTTTATTAGCTATGTTTAACCTACGAGTGCCTAGCAGATATCCAAGACACAGAATTACACCCATTTCAGTTCCGTTACGTACAACTTTGGGATCGACCTCTCCAATTCCCCGACTCTGCTAACTTATAAATAACTATAGTGACGTTCTTGACTTTAACTTTGACCCACTCGGTACAATCCTCAAGGAGGTTTCGTGCAGTTAACACTATGCAGTAGATATAGTGCTTTCATTTAGTCTTATATTATCTTAATTAATTAATTAATAACTGCCTACTCAAAAACTTAAAAAGTGTATTTACCTGTAATTGTTGGTAACATCACTACTGGTATTATTGTATGTATAGTTTGTAAGTAATATTGTTATTAAACGTTGGTAAAACTTAAATAAATAAATAAATTTAAATAAATAAATAAATCACGCGTGAACGGTTGGACCACTTTCACAGATTTTTTTTAAAAAGTTCGTATGAAAGAAAAATAAAAGAAAATGCCCGCGATATTATAATATTTAAGAATACTATTCTAGTCGTGGATGAAAACCAATTCGAATTAAAAAGTCGTCGTTAAGACATGACAACGTCTGTCGTCTAGTAGGTATATAAATATCGAGATCGAGTTTCGCACCGATGGTACTGGCGCAATCTGTGAAGGCTCAAATCAGTGAGTCAGCTAATAGTCGCGCTCAGTGACCGAAGTACAGCTCTACAACTCAGCGATGAGGACCAGGGGCTTCAGAGATGAGGACCAGAAGCCCTACTCCCAAAAACGAAATATAAGAGAGAGGCAGGGCAAAGCGATTTATCGCTCGAACTGAAGCAGTCCGACTGGTAAAATGCCTCCACCTTACAGAAGACCGCAGCCAAATAACAATCACTCCGGTGTTGTTGTGTTCCTGCGTGTGAGTTAGGTTTCCAGGGCTCTTGGGGGTGCTACATTAGTAACAGGGATCAAGCCTTCAAGGTAAGGGCGACAAGTCCAGTAACAGCTTTATTACACTGTACTTGTCACCTTCAAGCTAGGGCCTCATTGCCACTTTACATTACATGGGATGAGGTCAATCTTGAAGTGCAAAATAAATAAAAAAATTGGAGCCGATGCCGGTTAGCAATTTTTAATTCTCATCGTAATAATCGTAACCAACTTTTAATTAAGTGTTTTCACTTCGAATGCTAATTAAGTTTTAAGATAGGGTAGGGCATAGTGATTTGTCGCTCGAACTGGAGCAGCCCGACTGGTGAAATACCTTACAGAAGACCGCAGCCAAATAACAATCACTCCGAAACAGATTTATTATGCTGTACTTGTCGCCCTTAAGCTAGGACTTCACTACCACATAATCAGATGGGATGAGGTCAATTTTGAAGTGTTATATAAAAACAAAAATCTGACGGCAACTGTACCTTCAATAAAATATTAAATGTAAAAAGCCAAAACGCTTATCGTGCTCTAATAATAGTGACTATTTCTCGAGTCAGCTGAAATCGTTTGTTTGTTCCTCCCAACGCACAATAATAACATCCTGATTCACTCGCTCGAAGGTGGGCCGATGACAAACAAACTACACATCACACTCTACACGGCCAATCGTACAGTCGACAACACGTCAAGGTAAAACACTTGTAGTTCGATATAGCTCTTATGCGTACTACATAAAGACGGTACAAAGTCCAAAGGGTAGTCTGACGTCTTGTCTGTACAATGAGCGGAAGCGGACTTGGTCATAAATCCTACATTATTTTCAGTTCATTAAATAGATATTAGAAAAATACTAGACACGTGTCTTTTCTTTCGGAAAATTAATAAAAAAAATACTGAGATAACGATACCAAGTTGCAGGGGCATGTGGTGGTGAGGGCTCGTTACGTCACTTTTAAGAGGGGTAGGGCATAGCGATTTATCGCTCGAACTGGAGCAGCCCGACTGGTGAAATACCTCAGCCTTACAGAAGACCGCAGCCAAATAACGATCACTTCTGTGTTGTTGTGTTCCTACGTGTGAGTAAGGTTTCCAGAGCTCGTGAGGGGTGCTACATTAGTAGCAGGGGTCTAGCCTCCAAGGTAAGAGCGACAAGTCCAGTAACAGATTTATTATCCTAGACTTGTCGCCCTTAAGATAGGACCTCATTACCACTTAACATCAGGTGAAATGAGGTCAATCTTGAAGTTTAATGATAAAAAGTGTTAGGTTTGCCGATTTTTATGGTGTATAAATTTAAAATTATCTGATTTCTGAACGTAGCATAAAATGTTTTAAAATATCGTTTCGGAACGGAAATTCTCGACCGTTGAATCGAGCGTTTAAAATGAAAAGAGGCGAATCGAGTCATTCTGGTCGGAGCGCCGAAGGAGAACGGACGTCTCTGGAGTTTGTACAATGCTGTCTGAGGAAATAGAAGCTTTTGGAAACTGTGTAAGTGTTTTTCTGTGTTCCTATTCCTTGTGGCCTTTATTTAAGGAGTGAATTTTACTATATCTCAGAAGTGGTATGATACCCTGCTAAATGTCGCTATACCCTCAGTATGTATGTGCGTGACCCAAATCCGCAAGGTCATGTGGCGGTCACCACACGTGTGACTAAAATGTTGGTGGGATAAAAATTTGCAAACTTAGTCTACCCCTTGTGTAAGTGGTAAAAGATTATGCAAAGTCAGTGTGCGGTCACAACACATGTGGTCAAACTTTATGTCGGTGCACGCCCTGGGTCTACGGGGGCCAAAATTTTCTTATTTTTGAGCTACGACGCACCGTTTTCGAGACATTTGAAAAACAAAGTTACAAAATTTGAGTTCACTTTACAAAGTACCTAGAGGTTATTAATTCATAAATAGTTTACGCCTGGGTATACTTTTGAAGGCCGACGAATGTGTCGTGTAAAATATTACTGGTTTGGTACTACAGTTCAAATATTTTTCAGATATCGAATCGCAATCTTTCAGGAGCCGGTTGTTAAATTGTTTTAGAACAAAACACACAGTTTTGTTTTCGAGTTTCAGAAAAGCTGTGGTTACCGTAGCCGCAGCAGGCTAAGGAGTGTAAATCGCGACCAAGGGCGTGTGGTCAAGCCTACACGAACAAGAAATTGCTTTTAACAACGAGCGTCAACGGCTACGCATCATGGAGGACGACCTCAGGCGTGAACGTGATTCACTTCACCACATGGCGTAAGGACAGGAGCAACACGGACGCGTCTATCGAGAACGTAGCAACCGGGAAGACTGTCGCTACGCTAGGGCGGAGTTACGAAGATCACGCACCAGTCAAGGCATCACCAACGGTGCACCAGCACATCAGGATACACGGTCAGAAAGTCTTACTTTTATGGCTAGGGATATTAGGAATCTTATTAATTCGCTAGGTCATTTAAAACCTCAACCCCAGACGACAGCAGTGACTACACAAGTACCCTCGAACAGTAAGATAAAAAATATATATATATATATATATATTTTACCAGACTTGACCCTTCATCGAAAAGCCAGCGTATAGACGTTTGGCCTAAAAAGATGAACGAGTGTGCCACTGTTTTCGGCTGGACTACGATTCACTTTGCAATGCAGAGGCTCCAAGGATTGGCTAAAACTTGGTATAAAAGTCTAAATTCAATATTATTTAGTTGGTCTGAGTGGCAACAAAATCTTTTAGAAGCTTTTCCGTACGAACAAAATTATGGCCAATCCTTGGAGGGTATGTTGAAAAGACGTAGCCGATATAATGAACCTCTTGTAGTATATTACTACGAGAAATAAGCCTTGTTGAACCAATGCGACAAAGAGTGCGAGCGTGCGGTGGATTGTATTATTTATGGATTGAACGATAAGACAATGCAATCTAGTGCCAATGCGTTATGCTGTTTCTGTCTCGATCAGCTATTACAGTTTTTATGTCTAATAAAGAAGTTTCGCAACCATTTTACCGTGGAAATTATAAAGGAAGATCCAATGATTTTACGATTAACTCAGTTAGCCATCAGTTGAGATTAAAGGCTAGTACTAGTAGTAATTCTTATATATTTTGTTATAATCGTAAGGAAAAGGGGCAACCATTAAGTGTCCTAAGTCATTAATGCAATGTGGAAAATTTCGTAGATTTGGACATAAAACAGACGATTGTAATATAAAGTCAGGGAATCTTTCAAATAATTATAATGCACCAGTAACTAAAACTATGCGCATACTAAGTTCAAATGCGAATGCAAAGTTTATCAAAGAATGTAGGGTAAACGGTATATCAATGAAATCTTTTATAGATTTTGGTAGCTATGTCACACTACTTACTCGTTCAGCGGCATCATCATTAGGTTTTACGTACAGTGTTAGCTCCGTTCCAATTCAAGGCTTTGGCAATGGAATAGTTTACTCTCTCGGGTCGTTGAACATTAATTTGAATATAGATGGTGTTAATGCAGGACTAGCGTGTCACGTTGTAGATGACAAACTGTTAGACGTACTGTTACTAGTGAGACAAACCTTCACTGAACAAGCGCACATTGTAGTACATAAAGATGCGGAGAACTTAAGATTTTTCAATTTTAGTGATGAATTACCATTCTCGATATCTGACAATGCTGGGGACATGGCCATCGTGGTCCAATCAAAGGAAAATATCACGGTTCATGGACCAGCCTCGATTAGAGTTTGCGTGAATATCGAAAACGGAGATATCTTGTTGCATAGTAAAGTTATTGGAAAACCAAATAGACAGACTTGTATCAATGGGGGAGTGTATAGCGTTAAAGAGGGGCAGTTTTTCGTCTCTATTACACCGTTATGTAATCCCTGAAAGTTTTGAGCAATCCTTAATTGGGAGAGGTACTAGGGTACAATTGGTTTATTGCGTGAATAAGCTTTCGACGAAATAAACGTGACGTTAGCATCGACATTGATAAAATTCATGTAGGTGACTCTGTAAGCGATTTACAAAAGAAAAACTTAGTGTCGTTACTTAACCGATGTAAACACTGTTTTGCATAATCCTTGGGGGAGCTGAGATGCACTAACGTAACTGATATGCACATAGGGCTGAATAGCAAGCAACCAGTGGTATATCGTCCTTACCGGTTATCGCATAGGGAACGTCGGCAAGTTAGAGGAATGGTAGGTGACATGTTGGAATTCGGGGTCATAAGAGAATCTGTTTTGGAATATGCAAGTCCGATAGTCCTTATGCGGAAGAAGGATGGAAAGCCTAGACTATAGACTTCTTAATTCCCTGACAGTAAAAGAACGATACCGGAAGCTCGTGATCGAAGACGAGTTCGCGCGATTATCAGGACAGGTATAATTTGTAACGTTAGATATGTCATCGGGCTAATTATCAGGTACCATTATTAGAAGAATCTAAGCATCTTACCTCCTTTCGTTACCCCGGACGGTCAATACGAATTTAACCGTATGCCGATTGGACTTGCCAATGTTAGCTGTAGTATGTTTGCTGAGAAAATTTCGTGTTTATTTGCCTGAGTTAAAATTCAAATTGTGACTGACTGTAGTGCCTTACGCACAACGTTTTCCAAGCGAGATCTGATCCCTCGAGTAGTGGCTCCTATTACGGGAATTTGACTAAAATATAGAATATAGAGCGGGGACTAAGATGGCGCACGTTGATGCATTGTCTAGGAATCCTAGTAGAGAAGAAGATAGCACGGTTTACTGTGATGGTTTCCCCAATGTGATGTCCATTAACCAGTTAGATTGGCTACACACCTTACAGTTAGAAGACTCGGAACTTTGTAGGATTCGTGATATTTTAAGTTCAGACTTAGACGCTTATGGACTGGCAAATATTAGGGAAAACTATTTGATCAAAGATCACAAACTGTATAAGTGTGTAGACGGAGATAAAAGTAATCTGAGATGGGTAGAACCAAAAGGGGCACGATGGCAGTTCTGTCTGATGAAGTATGATGAAATTGGACATTTTTGGTGGAAAAGACTCTTGAACGTATCAGGAAATCCTACTGATTCCCCGGAATGTCCAAGTTTGTCAAGAAATATGTTCAAGTTTGTATCGAGTGTGCCTATGCCAAAAGGTTAGTTCAAACGAAGGGCTCCTACACACGATAATGAAAGTAGATGTGCCTTTCCATACAATCCATTTAGATCACCTTGGGCCTTTTGTGCGATCTAAGCGAGGGAATTCATATCTTTTAGTAATAGTAGACGCATTTACAAAATTTATTTTTACTACGCCGGTACGCAAAACCAAATCACAAACTGCAATTAAAGTTCACTTCTCGTGCATTCAAGCGTTTTTATGCAGACAAAGATATAAGGCATGTTTTGAATGCCGTTGTAAGCCCACGTTCAAGTGGAGCGATGCAATCGCACAATTTTGAGTTCATTAACTGCACATAACTTAAACTTTGGTGAGAGAGATTGGGATGACAAAGCGGGTAAGGGTCAATGGGGTATGAATAATACCTGTCAGAAAACCACAGGTAAAGCACCAACCGACATCATGTTTGGAGTGTGTATGAACGCAAAAGTTGATCCCAGATTGAATGACGTAGTTAAAGAAGCTCATGAAAAGACAGATTTGGTGACTATCAGAGAATCAGTTAAGGATAGGATTGAAATAGAGCAAGAAAAACAAACATACAAAAAAAATAGCTTCATTTGCAAATGACGGAAACAGCAAAAAGCTTAGGACACCTTTTCAAGGCCCTTACAGAGTCGTTGCGGTATTGGGTAATGATCGCTATAGGGTAGTTTCTATTCCGGGACTTAGTGGCTCTTGAAATAAGTGCAAAACCGCCGTCGCTGCGTATAGAATGTTGCCTTGGGTCCACGTGGCCGCTCTAGGAGTTAACAAAGGTAATGAGAATAACTGTACGGAGGAAAGTGAAATAGAAATCTAATTTATGTAACTAATAAGCATACAACTAGTGATTTGAACTATGATCTGTGACACTGTTTTTACTTTTTGTTTATTATGTAAGAAGGAAATACGTAATGATAAATTATGGAATCTAAATATTTGTTAAGCTTATATTATCTTATATGGTGATAATTAGTTCCTTGCTCTCATGTCTACTAGACAACGAAACTTATTCCACGAAATCGGTGTTAGCTTTCACTCGTATAATTTCTTTGTATATTGATTGTAACAGTTCCTGGGTAAATTGTGTTAAGAGTTAATTAATATTGATTTAATTGTTAGTTATAATAGTACAGAGGCCAGCGAAGTTCACATATTGTAATTAGATTACCACATTTATTTATTATTTTTATGGAGTATTGGTAAAATATGATTATGAGCTAGGAACGTACATGAGTTAATGAAACTTATCTAATATCTGTAACTAAGAGCGAATGTAATTATTTTAGTTGGATACATTGATATCATTATGGATGTTTACTATTTATTATTATGATGTTTATTATATATTTACATGACTGTAAGAAGGAGGGTTTACAGTTCATTATGGATGTTTACTATTTATTATTATGATGTTTATTATTTATTTACATGTCTGTAAGAAGGAGGGTTTACAGTTCATTATGGATGTTTACTATTTATTATTATGATGTTTATTATTCATTTACATGACTGTAAGAAGGAGGGTTTACAGTTCATTGTGGATGTTTACTATTTATTATTATGATGTTTATTATTTATTTACATGACTGTAAGAAGGAGGGTTTACAGTTCATTATGGATGTTTACTATTTATTATTATGATGTTTATTATTTATTTACATGACTGTAAGAAGGATGGTTTACAGTTTATTATGGATGTTTACTATTTATTATTATTATGTTTATTATTCATTTACATGACTGTAAGAAGGAGGGTTTACAGTTCATTGTGGATGTTTATTATTTATTTACATGACTGTAAGAAGGAGGGTTTACAGTTCATTATGGATGTTTACTATTTATTATTATTATGTTTATTATTCATTTACATGACTGTAAGAAGGAGGGTTTACAGTTCATTGTGGATGTTTACTATTTATTATTATGATGTTTATTATTTATTTACATGACTGTAAGAAGGAGGGTTTACAGTTCATTATGGATGTTTATTATTTATTATTATTATGTTTATTATTTATTTACATGACTGTAAGAAGGAGGGTTTACAGTTTATTGTGGATGTTTACTATTTATTATTATGATGTTTATTATTTATTTACATGACTGTAAGAAGGAGGGTTTACAGTTCATTATGGATGTTTACTATTTATTATTATGATGTTTATTATATATTTACATGACTGTAAGAAGGAGGGTTTACAGTTCATTATGGATGTTTACTATTTATTATTATGATGTTTATTATTTATTTACATGACTGTAAGAAGGAGAGTTTACAGTTCATTATGGATGTTTACTATTTATTATTATGATGTTTATTATTTATTTACATGACTGTAAGAAGGAAGGTTTACAGTTCATTATGGATGTTTACTATTTTTTATTTTGATGTTTATTGTTTATTTACATGACTGTAAGTAGGAGGGTTAACAGTTCATTATGGATGTTTACTATTTATTATTTTGATGTTTATTGTTTATTTACATGAATGTAAGAAGGTGGGTTTACAGTTTTAATATTAGAATGGTTTTTGTAAAATGACTCGATTGGCCGAATGTTAGGTGTGCATGAGGACATGCACAATGTCAGGATGGTCGAATGTTAGGTTTGCCGATTTTTATGGTGTATAAATTTAAAATTATCTGATTTCTGAACGTAGCATAAAATGTTTTAAAATATCGTTTCGGAACGGAAATTCTCGACCGTTGAATCGAGCGTTTAAAATGAAAAGAGGCGAATCGAGTCATTCTGGTCGGAGCGCCGAAGGAGAACGGACGTCTCTGGAGTTTGTACAATGCTGTCTGAGGAAATAGAAGCTTTTGGAAACTGTGTAAGTGTTTTTCTGTGTTCCTATTCCTTGTGGCCTTTATTTAAGGAGTGAATTTTACTATAAAAGGATGTTTAATAATATTTTGTATTGTTGAAAACCCTTCATAAGCATTTGAAGTAAGTTTGTTACATTTGTCATTGGATACGCCATATTTCGTTCTCCAGAGTAAGCTTTCATCTATATCCACTCTTTGTATGTTTATCACGTTTATTATAATATGTTACGTCGCTATTGTCTTTAATAATGGCGGTGATTGAGTCCCGGCAAGTTATTTTGAGGGTAGTGACGTCACACCTGAAACGTTGACCTTTACGTAGGTACGTATATAAATAGGGTTATAAGTATATAAAGAGTATTATGTCGTCGCATTGTGATTTTGGTGGATCAGGCTTGAATGAATACTAGCTGTAGCTAGTGACTTTCACTGCGTTATCTATATTATATAATCTATATAATCTATAATATAAAAATGAATCGCAAAATGTATCGGTAAGCGCATAACTCGACAACGCGGGGACCAATTTTGACAATTCTTTTTTTTTAATGTTTGTTGAACTCCAAGGATGGTTTTTACGAAAAATTGCCGGGAAAATTCTAAAGACAGCCCTTTTCTTTTTTCATCCAACTCCATTAAGTAGTTTTGACATAAAAAAGTAATAAACATTCTCCGAGACTTACAGACATCTATACAGCCATTTAAAATAATTTAATGGGTCAAAACGCGATACCATTCGCAGTGCCGGTTCTAGAATTACTGGCGCCCTGGACGAATTTCCGCCAGCGCCTCTGTAAAAGCGTATACCAATACATATATTTAGGGGAATATATCTGGGTACCTCAGGGTAGCTTTCTAGCGACCGTTCAAGTCCGGGCGCCCCGAGCTGTTGCCCAACCGTGCGCCACCCTAACGCCGGCCCTGACCATTCGTATTAGCTACTAAATAAAAATGGTGTCGCGTTTTGACACGTTAAATTATTTTTAATGTTTAAAATGGAACGTGAAAGTCTTAAAGTTAATATCTATACAGCCAAACATTCTCACATACTTTCGCGTTTATAATATAAGTATGTCAAGTTACAAGGAACCTAGTTTTCATACACAAGTGCTGAAATTAATTGATTTAGAATCAGGCCGTTGTATAGCTGCCCTTTTTGGACCTGGGTTACGCCCCAGTGCGAACGCCATTCACCGAACCAAAACAATAAATTAAATTGAAATACTTTACTTGATTTTATATTTGATAAGCATGTTTATTTGTATATATATATATATATATATATATATATATATATATATATATATATATATATATATATTATGTTATATATCTACGAGTTTATGTATGTTTATCATGCTATACCTACTATGAATATAATTGAAGAAATAAAACTTTATTTATGTTGCACGGCCGTACCTATTTCTCGCCATCTACTATTTCCTCTACCTTAAGTATATCTATCTAATCGTTTCAAATCAAATTGCAATTTGATCCGTTTTAGATACGGATAGTAATAAATTATACGGGGCGTAAGCTAAAAACGAACGACAGACGACTGATGACAGCTGGCTTGGAAAGTAAATTATGAGAAAACAATTTTTTTATACAATACGAATGGTAAAATATTGGACAAAGCATGAGTCAACAGCGATTCAAACTTTTCATTTCCAATCCGCAGGATATGTACACTATCTTTAATACAATTAACTAAGCAAAATGTCCGCTAAATCGTCATAATATAAAATAGAAGTTCGACGGAGCTCGTCATAAAAGATGGCTGCTTGAAACAATTCCATTAATCATTTCAATTATTTTGTTAACGAACTTCGTAGCGCCATGAGGTATAGATATGCTACGATTCGTAGACATAAAACTACGACAGTGACCTCAGACTTCAACACTATAAAATGCCATCTAGCTACAGACAAAAGTTTCTCAGACCTCATCCCTCCCTCGTAGCAACGCTACGAACGCATTGTTGCTTTTTGTAACACAGCGCCATCTATTGCGCGTTTGTTGAAATTATATAAACGCATGCTCTAGTAAACAGTGTATTAACGTGTTCCTAGATGGCGCCCCTAGTATGTCCACTACCAAATTTTATACTGTATTTGTAATCCCAGTTTAACTTCCCATAAAGTTTTAGGGCAAAAACTTTCTTGTTTCCATCCATTTGATTAAGTACTGTTTGGCTCGCAACCCAGACTAAGTTTCATTTCTTCTGGGATATCAAATTTGTGAATTGTTTTGTTGTATAAAACACTCGTTACTTAACTGTGTGAAGTATTTTCTAATTTACTCGCAATATTTTATATCCATAGTAGGAACAAAAAAAGGTGATTGAGGAGCTTTACGTATTCATAGAATAGAATAGAATAGAAAATGTCTTTATTCATGTAAAATTTTAAAAAAGCATTTATGAATCGTCAAGTCAAGTAAACTACCACCGTGCTCGGAATATTGATTCTATCGAGAAGAACCGGCAAGAAACTCGATAGTTACTCTTTTCAAAAACTGACACATATGGTAGGTATAAATCATGCAAAAAAATAAATAAAAATGTATTAACAATATAGCTTATGTCTAATGTACATATTTAATTTATTTAATGCTATCAAGTCCATAAATATTAAGTAGTAATGTAATTTACGATCAAATCTAAAAATCGCAGTTTAAAAATGGGCTTTGCCAATATAAGACACATAAGATAAGATAATGTAAGAGGTATAACTTAATGAACATTGTACAATTCCCCTATTACAAAATTAAATCCACAATAATTCAAATCAAGAGCATTTTAAAACATAACACGTCCATGCAAATTTCATTCGTACACTATCTAATGTAATGACGTCGTAACTCCCACAAGCAGTTAAACATGGCTCGATTTTTTAAAATCCCGTTTTATTGAACACTTAACCTATTTTACAAGCAGCAAGGGTAAACTATTCAACAGAAGACATAATGAGATAAGGATGACTCAATTAAAAAAATGACTATAATTCGTCCGTCAATTTATTATTAAATTAAAATGAAAACTTTTTTGCTTCAAAAAAAAGAGATAGGTATATAGTATTCTTTGTATTTACCATGCAAGTCAGTGCATTATTTTCTCTTCAAATGGGACCGTATAAATGATATATTGACATCTGACAATTTAACGCAAATTGGGAATAGAGTTTTTGAAGAGCATGCCATTTAATAACAACATTTAAAGCTGACCAACCGCAAATGTTTAATAAAATCAGATGAAAATAATAGAGAATATGATTAAGTTAATTAAATATATTTAAACATGACAAATTAAAACATCTCAAATGCTCATAAGTCATAATTTCAGTGTAACTTTCAATAATAAGCAATAAAATATGATTTTAACTCTTACGATTTAAAATGATATTTTATTGCTTATTATTACGACGATTTGATTAAATTAAATTTTCAGGTTTTGTTTTCTGTGATAAACTAAAAATAGTATTCGATATTTAATACGACCCAAATAATAAAGTAGCATAAAAAAGTGATTTAAAATTTACTCGTTTTAATTGAAAACTGAAAAATTCTTATTTTGTGACCTATGAGGTTTTTGAAATGACCGATTCAATAATGAGTAACTTCAGTCCGAATTCATGGGAAAACCCCAGGTTTTAACGCAAAATGGTCGAAGTAGCGTGAATAAAGACCATAAAGTGGTGCCTACGCTCATATTTCACCAGAAAGTATTTTAATGACCTTTTTTTTTAAAAAAAACCGTAAAATCGTGCGACCGCATCGTTTATAGCAAATGAATGAATGTTCTAGTCTTGTCTGAAATATTATGACGCTTGATTAAGGTCCCACCCAAAGTAATACCATAGACTTAATTAATTGAGCTAGATATAAAAATATATAAAGGATTGACTTTTTATGATGGTTTTGATAATTTTAAAGAAAGATTAAGAATTTCATTTCTCCTTGCTGTGTGGGGCACGAACCCACGACCTCCACTTTGTTGTATTTCTCTCTTAGCTCCGGTAAAGACCCTCTGCCAATTGCCATGTTAAGAGCTACATTACTTATCGCACTAAACATTATTAAAAATTGAAATATCTACGAAGCTTTTGATGTTCAACCCACTTATATTATAGATGCCTGTTTTTGTGTCGGAGGAAACGCTTGACGCACCGTACCGTAAACCAGAAGAGGTGACGGAGTGTGTGGGACTCCCTGCCCAAATAAGAGGTAGAACTACCTACTAAAACGCCCTGTTGGACCTCATAGCCTTGTGGTGTTATGGGAAATCGGATAAACCTGACCAAGCACAACACCACCGGTGGAAGGGCCGATTACGCGGTTCCTCTCCTCCCACCATAGTGGTCAAGGGGAGAGTAGGGATGCCCGATCTAGCTGGACCTACCTAGTCACGTACCAGACTCAGAGGACGTAGGTTCGATTCCCGTGGGGACAACATCTTTAAATAATGTTTCCAGTAGACCAACTACAAAAACCAAAACGATCAAAGGAAGGGTTTCGTTCTAGAATATTAATTGAGATAGCCTATAATAGCCTTTCTCGATAAATTGACTAACCAATACAAAAATAATTATTCAATTCGAACCAGTAGTTCTTGAAATTAGCGCGTTCAAACAAACAAACTTTTAAGATTTATCATATTATTAGCATACGTAGATTTTGTACTTAAAATCGTTTAAAACCATCTGTACATATTTCGTTATTAATTTACCCTGACCATTTGATTGGTTGGCAATAAGTTACAATATATATAATTTTTAAATGCTGTAGACTCAATGCACGTTACAAGGACACATTTCTTACAACCATCTGTAGTACTAATTATAAAAAAAACACTTTCCTTAAACGGACTTGCGACAAGTATAATAAAAAGTATGGACACATCGATATATTTCACGAAAAAATTTGCCATTTTCGTTACTTACTTAAGAAGCAATAATTATGTAGTTATTTATTAAGTAAAACAGAGTGTACTTATATTGTTAAAATTGTTTAAGGCAAATGTGTTATTTACTTAATTTATTCTATCTGTAATACAATGATGCTGTTTTTTTCCTGAATAAATAAATAAATAAATATGATATCTCTTCCTACTTAAGCAGTTTTATCGCTTAAGCAATATCATCTATACAACCTTTGGTAAAGAGACAGTTTTAAGTGAAATAAAAGGACAATTAAAAAACTTTATGAAAGAAAATCAAAATAAAGAATTATTCACTTAATAAGGAATGTATTTTAATGAAATATTAAAACCTTTTGTGAATAAAAGCGAGAATTCTAAAAAGCGTTTTGTTTTTCAAATTCAACGTTATTATAAAAAAAATAACATCACCCTAGCTAAGTTAGAAACACAGACATCTAATATAAGTATGTGGTAAGAGAGCTATCGTTAAATAAAATTTGTATCACAATCTAATATCTAACATTGGATGAATATTATTAGAAGTCTAAATTTATTAATCAATTTAGTTAATTTTATGTGATAAAAAAGATACAATTTCATTGAAGGCCTTCGTTTGTTGGCAAACTTGATCTGTCATGAACTTAACTGGAAAAAAGCAGAAGTTTATTGGAAACTACGGCCATGTCACCCCGGGTAATGCTCTAGTCACCCGCCCTAACCCAGAATGCAGTTTAACATAAAATAAATGCAATCTTATGCTGCATTGCGCCACCAAGTTGCAATAACACCGCTACCCAAGACATTCACCCCGCTACTACAAGCCGAATCTTACGTAAACTGACACGGCACACGCTATTATTATCTCTAAAACAAAAACAATAAGGTCCTTAATCATTTTAATCTAATCTCAAGAAGATCAGAAAAGATTCCTCTGTCAGAGCAAAAAATTACCAAAAAGTTAGTCAAACTTCAACACAACATAGCCAATGGAACTGGTAAATGCTAATCGATGTATCATAATTCAAAAGCGACGCAATCCGCAAATGAAGAAATGAAATCGATAAAACCGCAATTTACATTCGAATTATCGCTGACAAATGTCATTTTTCGCGCCGAAACGCGAAACGTCAGGCCGCCATTTTGGGCAGCGCTATTGGCGCGCGCCAGAGGGTTGTTGCTCGTCGAACGGACGGATCTATCGGCGTCTCTTTCACGTCCGTTACATAATACGGAAATGGGTGAGCAGTGTTAAGTTCTGTGGCGGGTTCCGCATGCGGTCTCGGCCTCGGGGTGGATATTGATTTTTCGCTGAGTATGCAGCAGTCGCTCCGCACGCCGGGTCCTAGCGCGAAAACACTCGACGCGCTTCGCGTTTAGCAAAAAAAATAGCATTCCAAATTCGAATTTCGTTATCCGCAGCTCCATTTCGAGTTTGGAACATTTATCAGTTCAAAAATCGCTTGGTTTTGTGTGAAACAAAAACGCTGGGAGTCTAATTTCGTAAGTGATTCAATGTTATCTCATTTTTATTTCTGTGGCACCGTTCTCATCAGTTTTATAGCTCTTCAGGCCTTTTTTATGCTTTTCGTGGTTTCGTTTTGCGTTGCAGATTTTTGGCTAGCGCAGTAATGGTTTTTGGTGTGATCGGTCGGATTTAATCACCGTCAGCTGGCAGCGTTCGTTCAAACGTCAAAAGCGTAAAACCATATGCGGAAACCAAAATTTCACATCGACAGACAAAAAGCAAAGCAAATTTCCGAAATCTTACCAATCTGTCCATAGTGGAATTTTGCCTGAACACGCGTGCCCTGTGTACTGTGTGATGCACGTTCATTTTCACGCACTTTTCTTACACTGCAGCAAAAAATTAAAATTAAAAAGAATAATGTCTTTTATGACACGTTCTGATCACGCCAGCGTTGGTCCGCCACTGATTTGCAGAATCGCAATGATGCATATACATCGCCGTCCTTATAAGGATCTAGATAGATTCATCTATTATCAGAAGGCAATGTATGGTGGGCTGCGGGTCTGAGACTGAGCGGTGGGTCTGCAGGAGATGACGTCATGGATCGTTACCAACACCATGTTATTGACAATGTGACGTCATTTGTCCTCCGGCCCTGGAGAGAGCAATTATGCCGGGATTAATTCAGGATGAGATGGTAACGCGTACTAACGGGACGATTAGGATGAGTAATTGGAATAGGATTTTATTTGCCGACGTAGTAACTTAACAGATCTTAGTATAAGTTACGCAGCTGATTGGAGAATAGGATTGGAACGGCGCTTAATTGATTATCCTTCCATTACATAAAGCAACTTAGTTGATGAGACCATCTAGGTATCAAAATGTTGGAAACTAGGATTTCTTTGGAATCATTCTAACTGTAGTTGCAGCCCAGGTTTGCGCAGACTATTACTATGCTACTCATCTGGATTTCCAAGGACCTGGTGAAAAAGATGATAGTTTATGATGAAGCATTCTTACTTGGAAGTTCAATGCATCCTTGCATCCTTTTCCTTTGAATTAAGGGTACTTATTTACTTACTAAAGTCCTTAATTTTTCAGTGAAAAGGATGATGTCCATAGTTCTTACAGATATCTAGTTACTAGTTGTCTTCAAGCTTAAAATCATAGAAACTGTCCTTGTTTTATTGTCATATCTGGATTTAATACTCTTAATCCTTCTTAAAGATTACACATCCCTTTACTTCATGTTCTGTGTTTCTCATTTTATGCAGCAAAAATTATATGCCATTTGGTGCAACCTAACCGAAACGTCAGGCAGTAAGTAGTTCGTATTAACTACTAAAAAAAATGGTGTCGCGTTTTGACCCGTTAAAGTATTTTAAATGTTTAAAATGGAACGCGAAAATCCTAAAATTTACCATACTTTATGGAGATATATTTCAGCAAATAAAATAACTATTGCAGTGCTAGTTTCTTTAGAATATCTGCCATTATTTCTGCTTTTGTACACAAAACACCTGTTTTCCTGAATTTAACTCAGGTCTTTTCCTTGGCCCTGTCATGTATTTGCTTTTACTTTATTAACGATGCCATTCAACCATTATGTATGATCGGACTATTGTGCAAGTACTAGTGTCCTATTGATATATTTGTTGTTCATCTACAAGTAGTTTATCAACTAGTAGGAGACTACTACCATTGTGTGTACCAAAAACATAAAATAACATAATATAATAAAAAAACAGAACAGGTACTTTGGATTATATTAGCTTATCTGAATTTTAGCCTTAAGTTTGACAGTCACAAACCTTATCATCAAACCTAGACAAAAAGGCTTCTTGCTTGAATATATCTGATAGAACCACGATATAATCATGTTTTATGTTCTTATCTAGTTCTATCATGTAAATCTTGTCTTTATCATCGTGTGATTTTAATATATTCCTTTTTAGTTTCCAACTATATGGCGCTGAATTTGTTCATTAACTTTTTCCTCAGACACGTTTTCACGGGCTATAATAATTTAACCCGAATAGCCTAGCACTAATATAGGTTTAACCTTCGGCACGTGTACATAGCCTTCATAAAACGGCTCGATAGTACGTACGTAGGTAGGTGCTAATCATTTGCTTTAACTGTCGGAAAAGCAAATTTTGATAGTAAACATGACTTGGTGTGGAAAGAACTCTTCATCAGTAAATTGTAGAGGTTTAATGACTTTATTATATCAGTTTTCAGTAGAGACATAGATTTGTGAACAATTTTATTTGACTAAGCCGTCTAAAATCTGACTAATTGTGTCAAATAAAAACACCACCTCCATATTTCAAACTTTTACTGCGGGTTTGAGTCAAAATTCCGGTTTAAGTTTCATTCCGTGTCCAGTTTTGGTTAGAGTTCCTGAACTTCAAACCACCCATGGTAAAATGTAACAAGAGTAACATAATAACGAAAATTAAGACATTTTTTTATATTAAAGACTCACTGTCCAATATAGCGTCATAGTAAATTATTTATCTACGCCACCAAAGGAAAAACTGTCAGACAGGTGGACTTGCAGACAACCCTGCTGTCATAATAGTTGAGAAGCACTCTTTAAGTTTCTTGGTATTTCTCACATAAAAGTTTACTAAGTTTCATCTTGTTTACGTCTGAGAAGCTACAACAATTTTCAGAATTCCAAACTCTTGTGCATTTTGAAAGATATGCTTAACTTTTTCATTTGCCCCCATGCCCTGAACACTATCTCTACTTGCCTTCCAAAGCATGAAATTCATGTTTAATTCCACTATATTAAAATCCAGTTCATCCTAATGGATGTGTAGTAACAGACAGTTTGGTAATCCAAACAGGTGTTTTCGGCATAGTTTCCAAAACTTTGGACGTCACTAAACTACGACCTGTCAAATTTACCAGATTACCATCAATGTAAAAACAACAGTCTAGTCTTTAGACTACCTATACCACATCAATAAATTAGAAAAAAACTTACCGGCTGAATAAAACACAGCTAAAGACAAAAACAGCAGCCCTTGCAGATCATAGCCATTCAACAAACATCGAATTTATTATTTTTATAGTACTATGCGCCGTACGAGCGAACTTTAAATATTAGAAACAGAAAAAAATTATCTCCTCTTGCGGTGCGGGAATCGAACCCACGACCTTCACATATCGCGTGTGCTGCTCTTACCAACTGAGCTAACCGCAAGTTATCGTAGGCGATGAAATTTTTCTGCTGTATCAACCGTTAGCCTCCGGTAAGTGCCCTCTGCCGAATATGTTTAGAACTAAGTACATGGGTTCGATTCCCGCACCGCAAGAGGAGATAAAAATTTTCTGTTTCTAATTTTCAACTAACATCTTTTTAATATAGGAGTAACTGATATCCCTATGTGCAGCACAAGCCTGAAGGTGGAAGAAACGGGTGACCATGCACTTTGGAAATGCAAAAACCTGAAAGAATACAGAACGAAACACCTTGGGGAACTGACGACACTTCAAGAATTACTCATAACTAGCTGTCCCGGCGAACTTCGTAACTCCTACTTTTTTTTAAATTTATAACCTTTCTAAACCGACATTAGCAAAATCGGTCTAGTTGCTGTCGAGTTTTATCGAAACTAACGGACAGTGATTCATTTTTATTTAAATGATAATGAAACCGATGCTGGAAGAGATTCGCTGGCAGAGACTATCTCCATTAAAAGCATACAAGGTACCTGACGTCAAGTTGCAGCCAGCCTGTACCTACATATAACTATCAGATATAGTTTAAGCTATTCCATCTGATGTAATACCGCTGAGTTGCAAATTCACAAAGTCCTGCTCTCTTGATGGCATGGTGGTGGGCAAACTTATCAAGATATTGCTTATTGCATTTTAAGGCCCCATTGCTCAATAGCAGGACGAAATTTCGAACTGCAGGATTTCAGACAGTAATACACCTTTGACATGACCTCTTGGTTGTAGTTTTTGAAAACTGTCTTGTAAATTACTGTTTACCAACTGTTGCCCGGGAGTCCACCCGCGTTTTTTCGGTTTAAAGAGTGTCCTATATGTATATTAATCTGGTATATCGTTTCTTACAAATGCTCATGCTAATTCGTCCAGTAATTTTAACACCACAACGTCTTTTGTCACAAGCTCACTGATCACACTTTTAAAGCTATCTATCATACACCTCGTGACTCTCATTTCCACTTGTATCATAAACGTAAATATATTCACGAACATAATTATATTTTTCAAAAACAATTTCCTTGACATTTATGATTTAACTACGATTTGTTTGATGATCAAAAACTCGCATGACTTTAATACAATCAAACTCAATTCTTATATCTTTATATTCAAGTAACACTAATGCAACCTCAAAATGTGTTCAAAACATAAAGTTACCATTGTTTTTTTTTTTTATATTGCACTTCAAGATTGACCTCATCCCACCTGATGTTAAGTGGTAATGAGGTCCTAGCTTAAGGGTGACAAGTACAGCATAATAAATCTGTTACTGGACTTGTCGCCCTTACCTTGAAGGCTTGACCCCTGCTACTGATGTAGCACCCCCAAGGAGCTCTGAAAACCTTACTCACACGCAGGAACACAACAACACAGAAGTGATTGTTATTTGGCTGCGGTCTTCTGTAAGGCGGAGGTATTTCACCAGTCGGGCTGCTCCAGTTCGAGCGATAAATCGCTATGCCCTACCTCTCTGATAAATCGCTATGCCCTACCTCTCTTTTGCATTTCATTTAGAAGGCAAGCAAGAAAACTAGAAGCTCAGTAAATAAACTATTATTCTCAAGTATAACTACTCATACCTCTGAATACTACTCACAATCTTTCACTGTCCAGTCCACACGCTTATGGAATTCCCTTCCTTTACCTATCAGGGAATCTAAGTCCCTTCCCATTTTCAAATCAAGAGTAAAATCTTTCTTTCTTTCTCTTAACTAAACGCGAACTTCTTTAACAAAGTATTTTAATAAAGCTAAGCATTTGTTGGTATTTAATCTGATTTCATATGATTATTCTATATGTTTGCTTAAACCGTAAATACTTTATGGATATGAATATATTTATTGATATCTATATTATATATGTATGTATTTATTAATTTATTTGTATTATTATTTTTATGATTTTTTTTATTTATCATTATTATGATATTTATATTTCCTGTTAATATTTTCTCAATAAATATTTTGCACGGCCGCACCCGTTTCTCGATATCTACATTTATTTCCTCTACCAAAAGGTTGTCTAGAAGAGAACCTAAAGGTTGTCCGGCAGAGATTGCTTTCAAGTAATAAGACCGCCTAAATTGTACTTGAATATGTCTGTAAAACCAATTTCTGTAAATTTTTCTGTGCAATAAAGTGTATGTATCTATCTATGTATCTAAAACGTAGGCTTAGGGGGATAGAAGCTCAGTAATTAAACTATTCTTCTCCAGAACAACGTAGGCCTAGGGGAAAGGGGAAGACTTGGAATGCTTATTATGTTAGACGTTCAGACAAACCTAACCTACAGGTTATACTAGGTAGTACATCAGGGGGGTGGCATCGTTCCAACTTCCCCAATGACGGTTATGGGTCCCTATATTGCGTTCAAATAGTCTCTCGGCGACGACCCTTCGTTACTCGGAGTTATCTAGAAGGTTTTATGCCCACATCAATTTTGGCCTGGAAAGTTTATGAGTTAATGAGCAGGGCGAATAACATCTGTTTTTTTGACGAACTTAATTTTATATACGATGGTCATAGATATTATGACTTTAATTATTATGAAAATAATCTCGCTCGAACTGGAGCAGCCCGACTGGTGAAATACCTCCACCTTACAGAAGACCGCAGCCAAATAACACTTCACTTCTGTGTTGTTGTGTTCCTGCGTGTGAGTAAGGTTTCCAGAGCTCCTGGGGGGTGCTACATTAGTAGCAGGGGTCAAGCCTTCAAGGTAAGGGCGACAAGTCCAGTAAAGATTTATTATGCTGTACTTGTCACCCTTAAGATAGGACCTCATTACCACTAAACATCAGGTGGGATGAGGTCAATCTTGAAGAGCAATATAAAAAAAAATTGACTTTGACTTTAAAAATAAAATAAATTGTGTAATTCAGCAAATAAAAGTATTCGGTTTAATTTTTTAATAACGGACTTCACCATTGACCAGAATTAGGTCCTAAAATTCACAATACAAAATATAGTCATGAAAGTAAACCTGGCAGCTATCCAATATGCTATGCAATCTGGTTACATATTATAGTGCTAGATTCGGCGGTTGGCCATTGAAAAATGGGATGAACGTCTAACGTCTTTTTATAGGACGCCATCACTAAAAATTGCAGTTATTTTTAAACTTATTTTTTAGTTAAATGAACACTAGACCGTAAAAGAGTCTATTTCTGCCAAATTAGCGACAGTTCTACTCCTAAAAACGAAATATGTCGGATCCGACGACGGATAGCAATTTTTAATTCTCAAAATCGAAACCAACTCACTTCGAATGCGAAAAAAGCGTTATCAAAAAGCAAAATATTATTTATACAAATCAAAAACCATTTTTTAATTCGCAAACTTTTGATTAATCTTCAAAAACGAAACCCCGGAGTAGACCCTCAGGGCAGTACGGATGTGGCTTAGAGAAAAAAAAATCTATAAAAAACGAAAAAACTAAGTTTCGTTTTCAAAGATTAATCAAAAGTAAAGGAGGTAAAACGTGGTTATTGAATTGGAAAAATAATATTCTGCTTTTTTTTGTACTTTAGTCGCATTCGAAGTGAGTTGGTTTCGATTATGAGAATAGAGACTACCTTGTATAAAAAATCCGCTAGATGACACTACGTGGGCCAAATTGCTTCGTGATTGGTGATTAACATGTCACGGTGACACATGTGTCAATGTCATGTCAAAAATAACCAATCATGTAGCAGTTGAAGTCCGGCCCACGTAGTGTCATCTAGCGGATTTTAAATGTGCGATAGTCTCATTGATAATTGCGATTCGTCATCGTTTTTGAGAGTATACCCCTAGGAACGAATAAAGTAAATAGATAGATTGATATACTTTAATGCACAAAAACTTTACAGAAATTGGTTTTAGAGATAAATGTATAGTACCTACCTACAACTTAGGTGGCTAAGAAGCGATCTCTCCGAGACAACCTTTTAGGTAGAGAAAATAGTAGATGACGAGAAATAGATACGGCCGTGCAAAATTAAGTCATGAAAAATAAACTTATGTTAATATGAGTATTAATAAATAAAATATATTATAAATAATTAGTTGATAAGATAGATTTCATTAATTACTTATATATTATTTTTGAGTACATCTTGTTTTGAATTATGTAGGTATGCTAAATGTTTTAAAATTATAATAAATTAATATTCATAAAAAAATAATGAAAAATAGAATACTATAAAATAATAAAATAAAATATGTACAGAATATTTATATTGTTATTTGCCAGTCAAACTAAACAGCTAAACATCCAATCCCCGACTAAACTCATTATCAACAAACCCAGTTTGACGGGTACACTGTCACGCCAAACAGTAATCAGTCGAAACGATTCGTTCTACAAACAATTCTGTTATTACGCGTAATGTGCCTCTTCAAATGTTTCGGGGAATATTTAATGAGGGCTATTGCCTATAAAAGTCGCTAGATGGCGATACGTGGTCATGAAGTATTTTTTTTTTGAAGAACTTTAAAACGAGCCCCCTGCTTTCCGTGGCCCAGGAGGTCTATTCTCAAAAACGAAACGAACAAACGAAAGATTTCGTTTTTAATGATTTATCGAAAGTTTTTTTTTATTTACGCTGCAAGACTGACCTCATCTCACCTGATATTAAGTGGTATTGAGGTCCTTTTTTTTTTTTTTTTTTGTCGAGGGGGAAATGCCTACCGCACCGTCACTCTCAGCGGGGAACAGAGAGTGGTGTGTCGGGCTCGCACCGACTAAAACCCCTCGGTGGCCAACGCGGCGCAGTTGTGGGGGAGTCGGGATTCCTTGCGATTCTACACAGGCTCCCCCACAGCGCCTACCGCCAAGCGGCCCATCTCGCCGCGCAAATACGCAGCTGGAGCGTGTCAGGCCACCTGACACGCCCCACCCCCTCGGGACCGAGGTAACGGACGCCAGGCTTACCCCACGCCTGGCATCTCCGGTCCCAGCAGCGGATCTGCTGTGGATCTGCTGTGCGGCTCCGCTGCCTACCGCCTCTGCGGACACCCGAGACTCTCAATCCAGCTCTCCCTCCGAGAGCCAGATGAAGTCCCGAGTCCCACCGGCTGCGGAGGATAGGGAGACCGGCAAACGTAATACCGTATCCTCCTCTTCCTCCGCAACCCCACCACGACGCGATTCGCGCCTCGCGCGGCAGCGCGCCACTGCCGGGTCGCGGAGGACAGGGAGGCCGGCAACGAAACACCGAGGTCCTCCTCTTCCTCCACGATCCACCTCTGCCCTTGCGGGCTTGCCGCAGAGAGCCACCTTCTCTCCGCGGCCCAGCTCGGGATCCGTCTTGGCTTCACCCTGTGCGGTATTGGAGGCTGGGTGACAAGGCCAGCCTCAACGTCCCGGACCACAGGGTTACTGAGCCCCCCCATCGCGACAAGATGCGGAACCCAGCGGGGGGGTGGTATTGAGGTCCTAGGTTAAGGGCGACAAGTACAGCATAATAAATCTGTTATTGGACTTGTCGCCCTTACCTTGAAGACTTGACCCCTGCTACTAATGTAGCACCCCCCACGAGCTCTGGAAACCTTACTCACACTCACGCAGGAACACAACAACACAGAAGTGATTGTTATTTGGCTGCAGTCTTCTGTAAGGTGGAGGTATTTCACCAGTCGGCCTGCTCCAGTTCAAACGATAAATCGGTATGCCCTACCTCACTTAAAACGTGGTTTTTGATTTGCATAAATAATATTATTTTGTTTTTTTTTCGGAGTGAATTACGATAATGAGAATTCAAAAATCGCTATCCGTCGGATCCAACATATTTAGTTTTTGAGAGTAAACCCCCAGCTCGGGATCCATCTTTGCTTCACTCCAGGGTTTCTCAGAATGGCCGTATATATTTTTAACGTATTTTCGTGGACAACTTCGTAGTTTATATATTTATTATAAAGTATGATTATAATAGGATCTGACAATAACATCATAATCAAACAAAGATCGTCATTGTAGTAAGGTACTTAAAATGCTGGCTGAATTACCTTCCAAACTACCTAGTTAATATTTAAACATTATTAATTGACGACCTTCGTAGCCGAGAGGCGAACGTGCCGAACTTTGGCGTCGCGCCATCTCTGAGGTTCCGGGTACGATACCCGGTCGGGTCAATATGGAAAACTAACTTTTCTGTATTGTCTCGGGCCTCGGTGTTGTGGTACCGTCGTTGTTTCTGATTTCTGTAACACAAGTGCTTTAGTTACTTACCACAGAATCAAAGCAATGTATGTGATGTTGTCCAATATTTATTTATTTATTATATTGTACCACTGTAGCTTATGCTGAGGCCGGCACCCATTGACCACTCTGCTAATGTACACTTTGTCGTTTAAAGTACATAATTGTTAGTTCCCTTTTTTATTTCTTGTATTAATTTTTCTAATGATACCTGGTCAATAAATTTATTTTCTGTCTTTTTAACCGACTTCAGAATAAATGGAGGAGGTTCTCAATTTGACCGCATACATTTTTTTTTATTGCGAGTTGCTCGCTGAGGTAGCGGCCAGCTCAAAAGTAATTTGATAATCATTATCAATTCATTTATTCATGTTGAAATTAGTGTTACTTATGCATCGTTAAAAATAAAAATCAAAATTGAAGCTACAGCCATTCCGGTACCGCTATGGGGTAGTTGTAGTTTGACGCTATAGGGTGAAATCCGAGGGCTTAAAATGCCATGTCTAAATAAACTGCGCTCAATATGAAGCACTTCTGCCATCACACACACAGACACGGGGTGATTGAGCGTGAGAGAAAACACTCGGCCCTGCTATTGATAGAAGGACACTTTGATGACAGTTTTGCTGCAGTTTAAATATTCATTCAGTCGGGAAAGTGCAATGAAATGACTTGAAATCTAAGCTTTTATACAGACGTATAAATAACTAGCGTTCCCGGTGAACTTCGTTTCGCCTTAGAGAATGTTTCCCGCTTTTCTGTTAATTTTTTTTCAAATTTTACTAAGGTACCCTAATTTTGTAGCCTATGTCAAATTGGAAGAATGTAGCATTCTATCGGTGAAAGAATTTTTTAAATCGGCCCAGTACTTTTTGAGCCTATTCATTACAAACATACAAAAATAGGTACAAATCTTTCCTCTAAATAATATTAGTATAGATATAAAGCTGAAGAGTATGTTTGTTTGTTTATTAGAACGACCTCATTAACAACTTCCGTAGCCGAGAAACGAGTAGACTGGTTTCTGACGTCGCGCAATTTTGAGGTCCCAGGTTCGATTCCTGTCCGGATCAACTTAGGAAATTTTTATTTAGGAAAATTTCGATTTTTTTTATATTGTTTCGGTTAATGGTGTTGTGGTACCGTCGTTGTTTTCGGCTTCTGAAACACAACAGCTTAAGTTACTTACTTCAGAATTTTTGGTACTACCGGTTGGAATCGAGAAATTATTGTTTAACCAAGGTTTTGCCAACCAACCAACACAGCATCACACTAAGACCAATAGAAACGAAAAATCAGCGGAAGATATGTAAAAAACGAAGATGGTACTGTAGATAAAATAATTGGCATCACGTATAACTAACTCAGGCAGGTCCGCCAATTTTTATAGTTTTTGAAATAATGACATAACTTTGTCATAAATCAAATTCAAATTCAATATTCTTTTATGATACAAAACACAATAGCCGTTGCAACCAGACTGTAATTTATTTTTAATACCACAGATAAACAATAGTACTTATCCACAGATAAACATATCAATACGAAACTTTACAATTGATGGCGCTAGTATCCATGAAAGTAGATTAATTTAATATATATTTTAACATTTTATTCATGTACGTCTATAGAATGCAAATGACGCTACCTTACCTACTACTCCTTACCTGTAACTTTGTCATAAATAGCTTATAATAAAGCACATACCCCAGCGACGAATATAGTACAAGAGGTGCTGCCTAGCTAGCCTTAGTAGAGTTAGCAGCAACTCTCAAACGACATATTCTAACCGGGGGTATCATCGCAGTATATCCAGACCCAAATCAATTTAGCAAAATATCGCTTCCCAATTGGTCTGATTAAGAATCGAACCCGGGCTGCCTAGCTTAGCCACTGCGCTACCGAGGTCGCATTATATTATTATGCTGATTAGTATTATTTAGGTCGGTGTCACATTACATTTAGATTATATTTGTTTTTTAAAGGGCCTCTACGTGTTGGCTTCGGCCCCATGCACGTCTCCCAAAAGTCCGGGCCTTTGTAGTCCCGAGATATTGGAAAAAACAAACATAATAATAATAAATATTGGACAACATCACATACATTGCTCTGATTCTGTGGTAAGTAGCTAAAGCACTTGCTGCACTTGTGTTACAGAAATCAGAAACAACGACAGTACCACAACACCTTAAAGCAACAGGACTTAGGACTTAATTCCTTCATGAATTCCGGACTGTTACAAAAATTAAACTGTGCTTTTAATCCGAAGTTCGTATCTTTCAATAACACGTCCAGATCGTATTTTGATTCCAATAACAACTTACTTTCTATATATTGTTATTGTTCTATATATCGCTTGGGATATAAAATGAACGGGCGCACATTTTACATTACTTTTTCAAAAACTGTCAAGTAGCCAATTCCAAACTCCATACAGTTCCAATTAAAAAAAAAACAAAAGAATCATTTTTGGTCATACAAAGTTTAGCCACTTTTTACCCACTTAGAGATACAATTTTGGCTGTGCGTTGATCCAACCACAATTGGGGATAATAGGTTTTATAATATGTATAGATATACATCTAACTACTGACTGTGAACCTCTGATTCACAAACGAAGCATCCACCTGGAACGACATGTAGCCCAACCGAATGAATTAAAAACCCTGAAAGCTAGAAAAATACTAGACTTCCTAGAATCGACCCGGCTGAAGGAGTTACTCTAAACTGGTGGCGAGTCACAATAGATCTAAGAGGTCGCAGTGACCACAGTTCACTAGAACTGCACAGCCCCAAGTAACCTAATAATATACATCTAATCTAGATTATAATACTCGGGGGGCTGGGTTGATGAAAGTATTTTAGTGTTTTTGGACTTTAGGTTGTGACAGTGATCACCAATCCCTATAAGGCGAGTTTGGTAATATTTCGTACTAAAAACAGGGATGAAGTCTCAGTAAAAACAAGGACTTTATTAAGTCCGTCGGTTTGATTTTCAAAATTCAATGAAAAACCTTTTTTTGCTTCTACAAACAAGTAAAAAACGACTGAAGATGACTGCATCAAATTTCAGGAGATGGTTGCATTTACGTTACTATTTCGTTAATGCTGTACAAAGAAGTGACGTCGCGCTAAATTTAATCTCAACGTGTGAGTGTGTTGCACTAATGCAACGTACGATTTAACGGTTGTCAAATTGCACAAAATGACTAGTGGGATATGAACTGTCATGTCAAACTGATAAAACATTAAAAACTATTTGACTATTGTCAAATCGTCCGTTAATTTGGCGCAACTAAGCCTAAGTAAATTATTGTTTCCAAGTTTAAATAAAAAATATGTTTCGACGTAACTGTTGGAATAAACTAATAGAATAATAGAAAATGTCTTTATTCATGTAAACTTTTACAAAAGCATTTATGAATCGTCAAGTCAAGTAAACTACCGCCGTGTTCGGAATGTTGATTCTATCGATAAGAACCGGCAAGAAACTCAATAGTTAGGTACTCTTTTCAAACTTGACACATATGGTAGGTATAAATCATGCAAAAAAAATGTATTAACAATATAACTTATGTCTAATGTACATATATAATGCTATCAAGTCCAAACATTTTTGTCGTTAATATAGTCCTCTATTTTATAATAGCCTTTTTTCATTAAACAATTTTTTATCAGAGACTTAAATCTGTGCATAGGTAATGCAGTGATATTTTGCAGCTTATTGCAAATCTTCAGACTAAACCCCACAAAAGAATTATGAATTTTATGAAGTCTTAGATGTGGAACAGCAAGCTTATGTTTATTTCGTGTGTTGAAATAATGACATTTTGATTTCTTAATGAAATAATGTAAATTTTTGCGTACGTAAATAATACAGTCAAAAATGTATTGTGAAGCTACTGTTAAAATATTGTTTCTTTTAAATAATTCTCTAAGCGAGTCTCTTGTTTTAAGACCGTATATAGCGCGTATGGCTAATATAATGAAATCTACAGTCATCTATTCCATTGAAACGATGACTCGGTGTAAATGATGGACGCCTTTCCCCTGCAATTTCATAATAATAGGCCAATACCTCACTTCACTTTAGCAAATCCTGAGCAGCCATTTTAGTTTCACACAAAATCCAGCACTTGATACAAAATCCACTCGTTTTATATTTCATATTCTGTTGGTCGTTTCGTTGCAAAGGTCTGGTGCCGTGGGAAAGGTCGTAAAACTTAATATTAAGGATAAGGGTGGGTTTATGACACGACACAGTTTAGTATTTGTTCAGTGAGCTGGAGTCTGATAATGCCATCTGGTGTGAAACGCGGATAACTGAAAAGAATGTGAAAACTCAGATTGAGCTTAATTTATTCTACACTTTCTGGTTCGTCTGTCCCTTTATCGTTCAAAAATCCTTTTTTAAGAAAGAGGTCTTTAGTTGAATTTGAAATGAAAAATTTGCAGTGCCATGTAGATGAAAAAATCTAGTTTTTAAAGGATACGCCCATATGAGTGTCATTGTATAATATTTCTCAGGGGATAATACCTTAAAAAGTACTGCCAAATTTGGCAAAAAAGATTTCAATACAAAAAGGACAAATTGGTTGTTCCTTCACTGACCAAAGTTTATTAAGTACTTCAGTGTGCGCACTCAAATCCAACTCAGTCTTAACTAGAGATGTAAAGGATTCAAGTCTTTGAGTCCTATATTTTGAGTTTGACTGTCAAACTGCACGACTCGACTCGTTTTATAAGACTCGAGTTCCGAGTTTAGTAAATTCACTGATTAAATAACAGCCCAGTCTATCGAATAAGAACTCAAAGACTCGAGCTTTTGACATATCAAGCCTTGACAAGTTTTTTTAAAAAAGTTTTATGAAAGGTCCAAATATGGATAAGCTGCTTTGTCTATTATTTCTATACTTACCTTTATTTACATACTAACTCTTATATTTCTGTTTCAGCGGCGAATGCACCAGGAGTCCAGAAAGCCGGTGGCGTAACAGCGTAGTGCCAGCCTCGGAGGAGCCACCAGATGATCGGCTCATTCTGGAACCTGTGCCGCGCGTGCCCTTCCATGCCCGTCGATAAGGTAAGTCAATTCAGTAAAGTGCCTAAATAGGAATAGCAATGGTCTCAATATTGAACCCTGAGGCACACCTTTTGAAAGGGAAACATCAAAAGAGGAGGTGGATCAATTAATGTAAAATTTTGGAATTCTAAAAGAAAAAATCATATTGTAAAATTTGAAGCAAAGTGTTTGCTACACCATATTGCCTTAAATTTATCATTAAGGTTTCGATCAACACTATAAAAAGCCTATCTTTCACCCTGATTAAGATTAAGATAAGCTAGTCCAATTTCTCAACATCAAAATCGTAACTGGCTAAAGCCCCTGTTTCTAACTAAGCTTGCATTAAATATATAAACACTACTCGAAGCCCCATAATTCGTTTGTCTAGAAAAGACCTACATTTAGCAGGCTTGGGCCCAATCAGTTGATTGGATATCAGAAGACACAAAACACTAGACCTAGAAACAGAAAACGAATGGGAACTCATCCCTCCCCTACATCCTTTATCACGTCACGAAACATTCAAGTACCCTTGAAGAGAACGTTCTGTGCGACATAAATCGTTTGCGACAGACAGTCATAAAAACTGGAAGAGTCAGCCGGATGAGATATACTAAATTCTGCTTATGCAATAAACTTCTTTCGCCCTGAGTTTCCACATCACACAAACAATGACAAAGTTTTTGCACGTCATTGATTATTTCTTACTATTTATTAGCTGTTGGTCGTAACTTCGTTCCCGTTTCGGAATAAAAAGTATCCTATATTAAGTATGTTAATCCAGTATCTCAACTATTTTTCTACCAAATTTCAACTAAACCTCTACCGGGAGAAAACGCGACACCATTTTTATTTAGTAGTTAATACGAACTACATACTGCCCGACGTTTCGGTTAGGTTGCACCAACTGTCATTATCACCGTTAAATTATTAATTGTTTAAAATGGAACGCGAAAGTCTTAAAGTTTACATAAACCTATCAGGAGTTTAGCGTGAAAGAGTAACCAACACTAATAAATCCACTCATTTATATATTCCTTCAAACGCTCACTTTAAAAATATAAGTAGCACTATGATATTATTCCCCGAAAGCGTGTAGGAGTGTATTTGAATTTTGCGTTAAAAGGTAAGCTTCTAAATAAACTCTATCAAATTATTCGGACGGCAATTTGACCCTTTTTGAGTTTGTTTACACGGCTTCTACCGTTTTGTATTAAATCACATCATATAATGTATATTGCTGGTTCTGTTTTTTGTTTTTATTTTTTTTTATAAAGCACTTCAATATTGACCTCATCCCACCCGATGTTAAGTTGTAATGAGTTTTTTAGCTTAAGGTCGAAAAGTATAGCATAGTAAGACTAATTAAAAAAAATAGTAAAACTGTTACTAGATTTGTCGTCCTTACCTTAAAGGCTTGAACCCTGCTACTAATGTAGCACCCCCAGGAGCTACTCACATGCAAGAACACAACAACACAGAAGTGATTGTTATTTGGCTGTGGTCTTCTGTGAGGTGGAGGTATTTCACCAGTCGGACTGCTCCAGTTCGAGCGATAAATTGCTTTGCCCTGCCTCTCTCTGTGGTAAGCAGCTAAGCATAAAGTTATATATTATAAACAACGAAGGCTTCCACAGCACGCTGATTTTAAAACATTGTTCGCATTCTTAATCGAACATTATCTGGAGGAGATTGATTCCTATTGTAATTCCTTTATTGTGAATTTATGAAAAAAAAAATGGTACTTTTCTTCCGATTTAAGCACAGCTTTCATTTAAACTAATACCGAGAGTCGATTAAGAATTGATATTGGATGTTAATGGAAAATAAAAACCATGAAATAGTTCCAATAATTTCTTCGTATTTAGCATGAAACAGATCTACGAAATGAGTTATCGAAGTGACTAGGTAATCAATTATTCATGATATTACTTTGTTTTTTTTAACCGACTTAAAAAAAAGAGGAGGTTCTAAATTTCGGCCGTATATATACATATATTTACGGCTTCCATAGCCCAGAGGCAACCAGGCCGTACTTTAATGTCGCGCCATCTCTGAGGTCCCGGATTCGATACCCGATCAGGTCAATATAGAAATCAATCTTTTCTTTATTGTTGTGGTGCCATCGTTGTTTCTGATTCCTGAACCGCACGTGATGTAGGTGCTTAACACACAATTAGAGCAGTTTAAACGATGTTTACCAATGTAAAAAATAATAAAAAAATATCTAAACGTACATAAAGATATACAGCGAATTTCTTTTGTAAATAAATTTATTACAAGCTTCTCTTTAACTTTTTTTACTTCAAAGATGGTTTTGAAATAGCTTTTTCTTTGCATTTGTTTTGAAATAGATCCACCATGGTTTACAACCCTACTATTCTCAGACTCAATTTGCCTAAAGTGTCTTCAAATAACTCCACGAACTAAATAGATGCATTAAGAAAATTGGACTGATTTTTTGTCGTTGAACAAAAAAGATACAAATAACTTAGGTACTTTGTAATGCATACTAATGGTGAGTCTACACTCTCGTTTTTGTTTGAATATTTTACTGAAATTGAATATCGTCGTCACATGTATTAGTTTTGTATAAAATATTAGCATAGAGTACATGCACAGCATTAACAGCATAGTTTGACGACATACGTAGCGGAGAGGCGGGCGGGCCGGACTTTGGCGTAGCGCCATCTCTGAGGTCCCGGGTGCGAACCCTGGTCGGGTCAATATGGGAAACGATCTTTTCTATACTGTCTTGGGTCTGGGTGTTGTTACTGTCGTTGTTTCTGATTTCTGTAACACACTTGTGTTGTGTAGGAGTTTAAGCGCTTGCTTAAACTCCTTACCACAGAATCAGAGCAATGATCAAATTGTGTGATGTTGTCCAATATTTATTTATTTCTTTTAGTAAGTACAATCGCCGTCAGATATATTGGAGCAGTCAAAGTGACCAAATACTTCTGAACAGTTTTAAATGTCAATAAGTTCCAAACACACGCTGAAATTGTACCGACTGACTGATGCTTATAACAAGCTGTGTTGCAAGAGCAATGTCGATATTTTCTACGACTCTCTCCGGCAGTTTAAATTGAAAATCCACGAGTTGATAAGGGAAGAATAGGTATCATGGTTTGATGATGAAAAATTATTGTTGATTTATATATTTCCCCCATTTTTTATATCTATGTATCTGAATTTGGTTGGGCCATTCTTTAAAATGTTTACTTTTAATTTAATATAGTATGTAATTCGTTTTTGTTTAAGCATGATGTGGCTGCCTTCAATAGATTATTACATTTTGTACGTATATTGCGAAAGTTAATTTTTAAGTTTTTTAATGTGATTTTCTCTGGCAATTCAAATAAACAAATAAATAAATAAACAAATACACTACAAGTAACCATTAATATCTAAACATTCATTACTTCATTCATTAATATCTATTCAGATGATAGCCAATAACTTCTAAATACACAACTAACCAATGATATGCGAACACTCATCTCACACTAGTATTATTAATTTTGATAATATGATATGATTGGTTGGTTGTGTAAATAGAAATTATTGACTTAATAATAAAGTTCGTGAATACTTCTTCTCTCTCGCTAAGAAGTAATGATAGTCATGAATTTGTCAATTGCTGAACCAATTTATTTATCTTCTGTATTTATAGTTATGTAGATATTTGTTTTTATATATAAATTATCAATATAATGTAAATCTAAGTATACTTTTATATTTTATATATTATATTCTTTTTTTTTTTGTTGTTTTTTGTATCGCTATTTTTGCATACTATCTGTGAGTGTTTTGCCTGTAGTTTCGTATAATTATTAATAAGTAACTTGCGTTATGTTTTATGTTTTGTACGTTTATTTATTTAAGCTAGACACTATAATTATCTCACGTAAGTGAATACATTTGTAATTCTTGTGAGAATAAAGATCTTAAACGAGATATTCTAATTAATTTATATAGTATGTGTATTATTATCGTATATTTAAAAGATACCGTAATGTTATTTTTAATGCTTAATTTATTGTTGTTTAAAATGGTTTCTTTTTTTCTCCCCTGTTACCGCACCCATATACAAACTATCTGCATGACCCAAGGGTTGACTGGTAGAGAATGCCCCTAGCATTAAGTCCACCTGTTGTACCTTTTTGTGCAATAAAGTTTTTAAATAAATAAATAAATATTTAGGAAGTAATGAATTTTCATATAATAATGGTAACAGGGGGGGTACTCTCAAAAACGAAACAAACAAACGAAAGGTTTCGTTTTTGAAGATTATTCAAAAATATTCTGAATGAAGACGTGGTTTTTGATTTGCATAAATAATATTTTGTTTTTTTAAAACGCTTAATTTGCATTCGAAGTTATTTCTTTATGATTACGAGGATTAAAAATTGCCATCCGTTGTCGGATCCGACATATTTCGTTTATGGGAGTAGGCCCCCTGTATAGACTTTAGACTTATAGTTGAAAGTGAACAAAGGAATTTGGTAATTTTATCTGTCCCAATATATCTAACGGCGACTGCACATACCCATACATAATTATCTATTTCCACAATATCACCTTCAAGGCGATGAGGTCCACCAGGGATTTTAGGGGGTATCCCTGGCCAGTGCCGGTTCTAGCATTACTGGCGCCCTGGACGAATTTCCGCCAGCACCCCTGTAAAAGCGTATACCAATACATCGATTTAGGGGAATACATCTGGGTACCTCCACAAAATAGATAGGTACCTCAGGGTAACTTTCTAGCGCCCGTTGAAGTCCGAGCACCCGGGGCTGTTGCCCAACCGCGCGCCACCCTAACGCCGGCCCTGTAAGGGCCTGGCCTTGTAAGGTCAGGGAGTCTCTCAACCGCCGTCACCCCCTCGAGTGACGTGCGTTAAAGAATTGAATTTATTTTCTTTCGTCAATCCTTTTAGTTAATTAATAAGAATTAGCCACGTCGAACAAAGACTTTTATCCTAGGGCTAACAGACAGATCCAATTTAGCACTAATTAGTATCTGTCCTGGCCGACGGACAACAGATACCTAACTATCTATCTAACATCTATCTAATCAAACATTTCACCAAGCAACTGAACTACGGAAAGTATTCTTTCTTTTCTTAGGAAAAAGGCCAGCTAAACAGATGAAACTATTACAGTGTCGTATTTCATAGACTACAAGTATTTATTTAATTCCAGGCAGCTTTAACTGTAATTGATGTAAGATTTTGTTTAATTATATGTCTGGCAAGCAGACAAATTTATTATTATAACATTTTTAAAACTTGTCAATCATACATTCGCTTATAATTCCAGTTCATTAACATCAGTTTGAGGATCAATAAAGTGTCTTGTATTTCTTGGGGCAAAATTAATGAAAATTAATTTTTGAGTTCCGCTTTTTTTAGTAGTGATAAGATTTTTTTTTTAAAGAATGGCACAATTAATTACGCTCTGCATCCTACTTATATTATAAGTGCAAAAGTTTGTAATGATGTCTGTTTGTATATTTGTTACTGTTTCACGCAAAAAGTACTGGAGAAACTAAAATAAAATAACACCAAAAAAGAAAAGAAAGTAATTTTAAAAAAAGTATTCTCAAAATGTCGTCAATAAAGAAGGGACAGTCTCAGCAACGAAATAGAAAACATGAAAATATCCCGGGAGTGTAATATTGTTGACGGGACGATTTCACCATTACATTGTAATCATTTGAATATTGAATTTCCTTCAATAAAACTTCTGAAATACGGAATTTGCTATTTGAAAAACTGGCACTACATACATCAAAGCAGGTAAATATTATTTGAACAGCATAATCGAAAATATTTAGCGGCCATTGAAGTTCCTATTTTTAGTTTAACCCCTCAGGCGGAAAGATATCGGGTAAATCCTTTAACCCTTTTATGCTAATTGCCTGTCAGCTTAGCTTGGATTTCGCCTGGATGACCGAGGGTTAACTTGCTTAGAAGCCTTAGATATAAAATAATATTCAGCTTTTTAGGCATATTTAGTGTTAAGAAATGTGTAATTTAGGCAGACGACAGTAGTCGGTAGGTAAGTCGGCCAAAACATTGCATCGTGCTACCTCTGAGGTCCCGGGTTCGATTCCAGGTCAGAAGAAAACGAACTTTTCTATATTGTCTGCGTGTTGTGGCATCACCGTGGTTTCTGATTTTTGTAACACAAGTGTTTTAGCTGCTTACCATTGAATCAGAGCAATGAAAGTGATGTTGTCCATTATTTATTAAGTGTACAAAAAATAAACATTCAATTGTGTTTCGCACATTTACAAATTACACATTACGAATTAGCAACGGTAGTTAGTGACACAATTTTAGTTACTATACATTTTTGCTAATATATCGTTTGCTAAAATTTTGCTTTGAAGTGCGTTAGAAAACCTAAATAGGACCAACGCAGACAATTTATTTTTTAAGTCTGGGTGTGCTAGGAAGATGCCCCCAGTTAGTATCCGTCGTCTGGTACACATAGTACAAGGGAACACCTTAGTTTGAGACCAGGTGATTGGTCTGATCGTCTGACGCATTTATTATTATTAATTCACTGTTTTGTCCCATTTCTGGGACAAACATATGGTGGGACAAATCACTGAACAGTGCAAATAAAATTCTTAATGGAGCCAATGCAGACAATTTATTTTTAATTCACTGTTTTGTCCCACTTCTGGGACAAACGTGTTGTGGAACGAATCACTGAATAATGCGAACAAAAACCTAAATGTCGCCCTTACCTTAAAGGCTTGACCCCTGCTGTATGTAGCACCCCCAGGAGCTCTGGAAACCTTCCTCACACGCAGGAACAGTACCTAGCGAAATGAATTTTATCGCGAATGAGAAACTAGACGGGTGCTAAGCGTAGTGGCAACCCTGTCCAGAAACTACTAACTTTCGGAATTAAGTTTGCAACTGGTATACGGCTGGAGCGAACTACTGGCTCCAGTTCGTTGCTGGGGAAAATGTATCGATTTCGCGGGGAGTTTTCCCCAATTTGTATTCTGGCGAACATTCGAGAATTAAGCTGATGCCGGGAGAAGATATTATTCATTCAATTAATTCATTCTAGGATTTATAGAGCCTAAAAATCCTAGTGACCATCCAATATCGTTCCTAGTTTGGGCATCAGTTTATCCCGCTGTTGCGTGTGAAAGAAAAATGAAGAACAGAAGCATTTAAAAGCATGTACTTGATAATAATATCTGAGCAGATGCTTGTCAATAATATCTATACACACAACTTACCAATAATATCTGAACACTCATCTATACAGGTAGCTAAATGAGACACATGACGTGCGTGACACATAATGACGTTATGAGTGTTCAGACGTTATTGGCATCTGCTCAGATATTATTGAAGTAATGTATGTTCAGATATTAATGGTAACTTATGGTGTATGGTACTTTTTGACATTTTAACTGTTCAGAAGTATGTGGTCACTTTGTCTGCTCGGATATATCTGACGGCGACTGTACAAGCTAGTCACTTAATATTTCTATTTGGTCCACCATTTCTAGAAAATAAAAGACCCTTTTTTTCTTTTATCCTATTAAATAAAATGCAGATATCGGCATTTTAGTACTATTTTACCCATTAAATAGACTTTTTTTTGTTACGGATGATAGCATTGAAAATAAGTCGAATTGTATTTTATTTGATTATTATTTTTTATGTAACAACAATTGGACCTAATTGTAGTTTTTTTTTCTAACTGACTATAGATGATAGCCGCAGATGGCCTTTTCATCTTCACCGGGCTTGCGGGGGAGCGGAAGGCTCTCACCCCTAACCTTATTGTAGTTTAGCTTCCGACTTCTATTTATAGTTAAAGAGAAATAATTACCATTATTTAAAAAGCTAAAGAAATAACGTTATTTAACGTTGTTTATCAGTTCAGCATGCACCACGTGACTAAATTTTATCGTGTTCTTAACAAACTTCAAAATCAATTGAAGTCAGTGCGTTAGCTGCTGATTGGCTGAAAATACGACTGCGGTGTGCTATTAGCCAATCAACAGTATCGAAACTTTTGTCGTCTCGTGCGATGAATATGACGTATTGCGCATGCTAGGCCTGTATGATACACAATTTGAAACGTTACCAAGCCCTTGTATAAGTTTCATAAGTTAGCACCAAATATTAAGTTACTACTCAACCATAACTTACAGTGAGACTTGAATAATGGCGGCTGAGACACATCTCTGTGTCTCAGCCGCCATTATTTTTTCCCGCGCGATCCAACATAGCCTCACTTTTTTCCAGTTGCCGCTTTTTCACAATACGCTTTTGTTGTTGGCCAATGAAAGCACCCACTTCGCATTTTAGGGTTGACAATAAATAAATATAAATCAATAATAATAAATATTGGACAACATCACATACATTGCTCTGATTCTGTGGTAAGTATACTTACTTACCACAGAATAACTACTGCTTAGGCACTTGTGTTACAGAAATCAGAAACAACGACGGCACCACAACACCCAGACCCGAGACAATATGGAAAAGTTCGTTTCCCATATTGACCCGACCAGGGATCGAACCCGGAACCTCAGAGACGGCGCTTGCCAAAGTCAGGTTCGCTCGCCTCTCGGCTACGGAGGTCGTCAATATTTGACAATATTTGACAAGTTAGAACGGCATAGAATTGGTAGATTTCATATCTACCAAGATGATAAATGCCGATAAAGATGAATTTATTACACAAAACATTTATACAAGTGTAATTTCACGTACATATTGTGATCCAAATTTAGATCTTAACGCTAGAAAGTGACATTTTCCAGGCAACCTACAGGTAGAAGAAAATGCTAACTAACGAAAACGAAAAACTTATCGGCATTGTTTTTTTTTAATTCAACGCACCCCTATATTAAAACTCCAGGCACTTAAAAACCTATTTTACAGAATAACGAAAAAGCTATTTAAGAATGTGAACCACAAACATATATTTGTGATTCATTCAACTAATCAGTCAATCAAACGTCATAACATTAACGTTAATCGTATTTACTCACAAATAAAAAATAACATCAGACATTTACTTTTGTATAATAATAAGCGTGTAAAATAACAATTTCACCACATATTACTTAAACATGGCATCCCCGTAAAATCTCATCTTCACTGCCCGTCGGGCGTCATTAGACCCCGCTAGAACAACAGAGATGCCCCAAGAATATCCACAATAGTAAACATGATATTTTAATTAAAACCGCCATTTATCACAGCTGTCTGAGTGACAGCCCTACCCGCTCGCCGTTGATTGGCCGTGGCGCGTCGCTGCGGAGCGCCGCCATTGGTCGAGCGGAGGGCGATGACCTTGCGTCTTGCCTTGAACTCGGCTGAAAGGTCTTTTGAAGTAGGCACTTTTTCGGGAAATTCGGGAGGTATTTAAGCATGTCGACGTAAGGGAATTAATGCAGGCTTTGAACCCAAAGGTTAGGGTTCATTTGTTCTTAAATCAATCACTATCAGTTGAGAATACAAAATAATTTTGGGATTAATATTAATAGGCGTTGGAATTTAGGTAACTTTATTATTTTTACTTTTTTAAATACCAATCTATTACTTAATTTTTTTTTTTGATAAATCGGAGAAGGGTAGGGCCTTTCCTGCTGCTACGTGGTTATCGCTATTTTAATATAAATGTATAATATGTCCTCGAACGCATATTACGATATTTTTAAAAGTTCATTTTTAAATTTAAAGAGAGGCAGGGCAAAGCAATTTATCGCTCGAACTGGAGCTGCCCGACTGGTGAAATACCTCCACCTTACAGAAGACCGCAGCCAAATAACAATCACTTATGTGTGTTGTGTTCCTGCGTGTGAGTAAGGTTTCCAGAGCACTTGGGGGGTTCTACATTAGTAGCAGGGGTCAAGCCTTCAAGGTAGGGCGACAAGTCTAGTAACAGTTTTACTATGCTATACTTTTCGCCCTTAAGCTAGGAACTCATTACCACTTAACATCAGGTGGGATGAGGTCAATCTTGGAGTGCATTATAAAAAATATATATATATTATCATCATTCATCATTAAAAATAGCAAATAACATTAATAAATCGTATTTGATGGCATTAGTCGTTCCAAAAAAAAAAGTGATTCTATGGTTTTTGACGCTAATTAATTAGTGAAAAATTAAAAATTGTTTGCAATTGTTTTTTGGAAAGTATTCTACCTCATTACCCTGCGCCTCATTTTTGACATGTCTCTCTAAACACATGATCGACGGAATCACTGCGTGGTTTCATGGTTGTTTCTAAACGCGGAATAGACTCCAAAAAAAAAGTATTATGATCAAGACAAAAGAGTTCTTATTTCTTAGTTTGCGTTTTCGACAAAATTGTCCCAATTCCTTCCTCTCCTTATTCTTCGGGGCACTCCACTTTGCCTGAGTAACAGCCTAAGCATGCTCGGCATGGATATCTGCTGCAATCTTAATCAAGGTCAGTACATCGAGAGTCTCATCTCATTAGCATCCAAAAAACTGGGGATTCTGAACAGAGTGCGTCGGTTTTTCAGGCCAGACCAGCTTTGTTTTTTATATAAGACTCAAGTCCGGTCTTGCCTGGAATACTGCTCGCATCTCTGGGACGGTTCCGCCAAATACCTCATGGATGCCCTTGATAGGTTGCAGCGACGGGCTGTGCGCATAATTAACGATGAAGAGATTACTGGGAACCTTGAACCTCTTCAACTACGTAGGGACGTTGGTTCATTAAGTGTCTTTTATCGGCTTTATCATGGGGAGTGTTCCGAGGAACTATTTTCCCTTATCCCACCCTCTCCTTTCCTACACAGAACCACAAGAGCCGGCCAACGATGTCATCGCTTCACCGTGGAAAATATTCCATCACGAACCAAAAAGTTCGGTAGCTCTTATCTTTGCCGGCCCATAAAGAAGTGGAACTCGTTGCCGGCTCATGTGTTTCTTCCTTCCTTTGATTCCTTCAAAAGGAGCGTGAAGAAACATCTTGCGGGCCAGTATGGCGATGCTAACGGATAGGATATTTTCATATCAAATCTGTTGTCATCGCGATGTGGGTTCCTCTCTTGCTTACCATCAGGCTGGGAGGAGCCAATATACTGCGCTACTATAAAAAAAAAAAAAAGAAGAAGCGCCGCAACAAACTTAACAGATATCTTCGTAATATAAAAAAATGAATCCCTAATTGGCTTGGTCACGTGTGATGACGCGTGATCGGCTGCAACAATTTCACTTATTTCACTATTATTTCACTATTTTCCCTTATCCCACCCTCTCCTTTCCTACACAGAACCACAAGAGCCGGCCAACGATGTCATCGCTTCACCGTGGAAAATATTCCATCACGAACCAAAAAGTTCGGTAACTCTTATCTTTGCCGGCTCATGTGTTTCCTCCTTCCTTTGACATGGATTGCTTCAAAAGGAGTGTGAAGAAACATCTTGCGGGCCAGTATGGCGATTCTAACGGATAGGATATTTTGATATCAAATCCGTTGTCATCGCGATGTGGGTTTCTCTCTTGCTTACCATCAGGCTGGGAGGAGACAATATACTGCGCTACTATAAAAAAAAAAAGAATAGTAAAAGATCTAGATTGAGTATTATAATTTAAAAGGCTTATCAACAAATGGCCCTACATAAAAATCGCACATCAACACGTACAAAAACAAATTGATCCATAAATTAGCTGTTTAATCTGCAAATCGAAAGTAATTGAAATTAATAGGAACACATGCATTATGCAAATTTAATTAGTGAAACGGATGCTACATCCCAGTAAACACTTGTAGTTCTATATTCGCTCTTATTGCCTACGAGATAAGGTCGGTGTTAAATTAAATATGTAGACTGTGCCGTGTTAAGATTATATCTCCGTTTTATATCTTGAGTTAACATCAGCGTTGACTACCGGACTAACATACTCAATGGGGGATAAATAAAAAGCTGTCAAGTGCGAGTCGGTTCACGTACCAGAGTTCAGTATAAACATATTTTGTTTAGATACAAGTGAACTTTGATGAGCTGCATAATCATACATTTGTATTGATTTATTATAGACTAGCTGCCTCCCGCGACTTTGTACGCGTGGACTTAGTATTTTCCAGCAATAATCATAGCCTATGTTACTCAGAGTAAATGTAGCTTTCTAATGGTAAAAGAATTTTTGAAATCGGTCCAGTAGTTTCGGAGCCTATTCATTACAAACAAACAAACAAATCTTTCGTCGTTATAACATTATTTTATAGTATAGAAAAAGATACGTATTATTTGTGTACTGGAGCAGCCCGACTGGTGAATTACCTCCACCTTACAGAAGACCGCAGCCAAATAACAATCACTTCTGTGTTGTTGTGTTCCTGCGTGTGAGTAAGGTTTCCAGAGCTCCTAGGGGTTGCTACATTAGTAGCAGGGGTCAAGCCTTCAAGGTAAGGGCGACAAGTCCAGTAACAGATTTATACTGTACTTGTCAACCTTAAGCTAGGACCTCATTACCAGGGCAACAACAGGGCGGAAATAGCTTCGCACGCTCCGCCGTTCCCGTCGAACCCCCCGATCCAGAGCGGCGAGTTGGGGTCTAAAGACCATTCCGCCTGGCGCTGTGGCTGTTATGATTTTTATCGTTTACCCATGGCACCAACCAACGGCGATGAGAGCGTGGGTTTTAGTTCGGGTAGTCCCCGCCCCTCCCGGGCGGGGGAGTCCCACACACGCCGCTGCCGTCCCCAAGGTAGCGGTACGGTGCGCAAACGCATTTCCTCCCCCTTAAAAAAAATGCAGGCTGATGATGATGATTCTCGAAATAACTAGAATAATTGATTTTTTCACGAGTCATCAACCCTATTTTTAATTTCAACCTTGTATAATGCGTAAAATGACAAAAACTACTGACTCACAAAATCCAGCCAACAATTCGACACTCATGTAATTTAGGGTTACAAAAACTTTAAGCTTCTCCTTGCCGCATTCCGATTCAAACTTAAACAACCTTAACTTAGAGTTTAAACTAGTTTGGCAGAGCGTAGCGTATTTTTTATAACCCTACGTGGTTTGATGGTCGAGTGAAGTTTTTATTACTTCGTTTTACAGGCGAATGAAATTAATTGTTGTATCCAAGTTTGGATCCGGAAGAGCTAAAAAGCTTTGTAACGAAGTGTTGATAGGTGTATATTTATTGATTTCTTTGTTTTACGTTCTATTTCGATGACAACCGTTATCTATAGCCGAGGGCCATCTCTGAGATCCCGGTTGTGTTTCTCGGTCGGGTCAATATGGAAAACTATTTTTTCCATATTGTTGCGGGTCTGGATGTTGTGGTATCGTCATTGATTCTTATTTCTGTAACACAAGTGCTTCTACATCTAAACTCTGTATATGATGTTGTTCAATATTTCTTTACTTATTGACGACCTTCGTACCCGAGAGGCGAGCGAGCCGGACTTTAACGTTGTGCCATCTTTGAGGCTTCGGGTTCAATTCCCGGTCGGGTCCATATGGAAAATGAACGTTTTTTATACTATCGCGGGTCTGGGTCTTGTGGTACCATCATTGTTTCTCAAATGCGCATCGAGTGTCAAACGTAAGAATTTTGCTTCAGACCCAATAGTGCCTTGAAACGAGCTAAAACTGTTTATTGGCATTCACGGAATCCTCGCAAAACAATAGAGCACCGAATAGCCGAGTTTTATGGTAAAGTTGTATCTATTCTTATGTGATACTGGCCCAAAATTTACATTAAAATAAAAAAACAGAAGAACCCGGACTGGGTTCCCGTGCCAGATATGGCCAGTTTCACAGGACACATTTGCCACAGTTGTGATAAGACCTGTGCCCAGAAGTGGAACGTGAATGGCTTATTAATGTTCTTGTCAGAATTACCGTCGTATTTATAACAATCTAGCAGTTTACCCTGAAAATATTGATTAAATAATATAAACTTGTATTGTTTGTCTATTTATATTGTTCAAGGTCATTGATATTATTAGACAGTCAGTCTATTATTAATCAATTAAAAATGATAAGGCAAGCTTAGGAAATTACCGTATTCATCTATAGGTACATATAACTATTATAATAAATATTGAACAACATTAGATACATTGCTCTGATTCTGTGGTAAGTAGCTTAAGCACTTGTCTTACAGAAATCAGAAGCAACCACGTTACCACAACACCCCGACCTGAGACAGTAAAATAAGGGAGTGAAAAGGGCAAAATTTGAGTGGAACACAACTTGATTTTTTTGTCCAATCCACTTCAAATTTTGCAAAAACATTTCACAATACTATTGATGAAAGACTTGTTCCTTATAACGCTTCGTTTACGATACGATTAGGCTTAAGAACTTTGTAAAAAGGGTTTATATAGACGTCGTAGACTCTTTTAACGCCTTTGTGTTTTTTGTTCCACATTTGGCACAACATTACCCATCCTGAAAGAGAGCAAGTACAGGCCACATTTGTCTAAAGGCCTACTTACACGAGAGGTTTTCCGTCTCAACCCATTTCTTCTAGTTTCAATATAACCCTATTTGCGCTGTTAAACTGTTGAGAATGTTATCCACTGTAAGAGAGAATTATAATTGAAGAAAAGATAATATGGGCCTATAGTGTTTACAACCACTTGACTTTTAATATTTGACACTTTGACGGACAGTTTCAAAAAGGCATTGCCATCTAGCGAATTTTCATAGAAGACTAGCTGTCCCGCCAAATATCGTGCCACCTATATTTTTAACTTTCTTACCTTTTAAACCTTTCCGGGACCTCCACATTTATATCAAAACCAAATCAGCTGGCTGAATTTTTTTACTAAACAGTGCAGATTTTACCCCATTAAACTTTTTAATGGGGTAAAAGGAAAATCTTTTAATTTCAAGAGGAGATTCTCAAATGACACTATTGTTTGCACGCCTGCTTGCATGTTAAATACAATTCACGACACCACATTGCAACATGTCTCATGTATCACACTATATTTTGTGTAAATAAGTAAGTTTTATACTGTGGTTCTGTGTAGAGAGTGCTTGTAGACATAAGTCCGTGTTTCGTGTTTTTTATACGTGCAATAAAGTATAACTTAAAAGTAGGAGTATGTTCATTCTGGCATATTTTATCTAGCTTGCGTTTTTATTTAACTACATAAGAAATGCTGCCACAAAACGTCCACGTAAACTACTGTGAATGCCGCCTTATTCTCGCATCGCCTAACACTGGACGACAAGCACAACTGTAACCAAGCTTCTGTCGTTGATTTATCGGACAATTCTCCTTTGTGAATAGTTCCTGAAAAGGTAATTTATTTGGGACCCTCCGTTTATAGCTCTTTTTTGGTTTTTCGGACAAGTATTATGTGGATTATTACATACAGAACGTAATATATCACCGTTATGATACTGTTATTCTCAACTACATTCTTTGTGAAGACAAACATGGTATTAATTCAACTAAACTTACAGTACATAACTCACTTGGTTTATTGTGTTTATTTGAACAAATAATGTAGGTCAGTACTTTTGTTAGTCTTTAAACTAACATATAATAACAGCCATATTTAGTTTTTTGTTTAGGTATTGAATTGTATATTAGTCTTACGATAAAAAGGTATTAAAGCTTTTAAGTATTTTACTTTAGTATGCTGATGTATTATTTTTATTTTAGTATGTTTTTTATTTTGACAAACACAAAACGCGAAAGTTTGTAAGTATGTATAGATGTCTGGATGTATGTTTGTTGCTCTTTCACGCAAAAACTACTGAACGAATTTAGATGAAATTTGGTAAGAAGAGAGATAAAATAATAGATTAATATACAAAATGTAATTTAGAAGCTAATACAGAATAGATAAGCATTCATAATGTCGGTAAAAAAATCGTAACCTACCTTTTTTTGCTACGCCGTAATCGCGTAACATTAAATAAGTATAAATGCGCTATCCTATTAATATGATTAATTTTAATACGGGTTCAATTCCGGTGTCAATATGGTAAGCTAGCATTTCAGTTAGTATCCGTCGTCTGGTGCTCATAGTACAAGTCAAAACCTTAGTTTGAGACCAGGTGATTGGTGTGATTGTCTGGCGCAATTATTTATTTTTATCTTGTCTCTGGTCTGGGTATGGTGGTACCGTCTATTATATTGTTATAGTTTCTGATTTGGTAACACAAGTGCGTTACCACAAAATCAGAGCAATGAATATAGGTGTTGTCTAAAATTAATGTTGATCACAAGCCCGAGATATGTTAAAAAAAAATTAAACACGTTCAGCTGATATGATCTGCGAATCGAACCCGGATCCCATAATTGGCACTTGCACCACTAGACTATTGAGACGTTATTGACTACCAAGTTGGTTTACCGGTATTAATACTATAGTAAAATTCACTCCTTAAATAAAGGCCACAAGGAATAGGAACACAGAAAAAACACTTACACAGTTTCCAAAAGCTTCTATTTCCTCAGACAGCATTGTACAAGCTCCAGAGACGTCCGTTCTCCTTCGGCGCTCCGACCAGAATGACTCGATTCGCCTCTTTCCATTTAAACGCTCGATTCAACGGTCGAGAATTTCCGTTCCGAAACGATATTTAAAACATTTTATGCTACGTTCAGAAATCAGATAATTTTAAATTTATACACCATAAAAATCGGCAAACCTAACAATACTATGGCGCTTAAGTTGTGAACTACAAAGTATCGTGTTAGCAAAGTTTCAGCGTGCTTCTCAGCTCGTGTGATAAGTAGCAATAAACCGTTCGTGGGGCGAGTTCGTTCTACGGCGTTCCACATATAGCACCTGCAATATATGGCAATTAAGCTATAGTAAACAAATTAATTGAAATATAACTGTGAAAATACGTTTAAAAAGTATAAGTTTGCATTATTATTATTAATGTTTGTTAATTTTTCACGCAAAAACTTCTCATTGGATTCGGATGAAATTTCATAGGCAGATATCTTATAATAATAAAATGAATTTCTGTTCTAACGAACAAAACTCGGACAACGGCTAGACCTAGTTTTGAAATAATTGTGGAGGTCCAGAGAAGGTTTAAAAGGTTAGACAATTCGGAAAAAAAATAGGCGTTACGACGTTCGTCAGACCAGCTAGTATTAAATAATACTAACGATACTTATAATTCAATACAAAAAAATAATGATTTTATTATCTTAAATAGTATTAAAAGAAGTATTCTTTCTTCTGATGTGTATCCCGTGTGTGCAATTATTACTAAATACACTGGGTCCACTTTGACTACGAAACAGATTTGCCGATCTTGATTATTACCGTGTAGCGATTGCTTTCTGACCTTTGCAACCCTTAAAAAGGCAACAAAACCTATTTGGATAATATTTTAAGGCTACAAAGTGCCTTCTGAAGCAAGAAATAATCATTCTTGCCGAGCACGCTAGACCAATTACTTTAGAGTTTAATTCAAAGGTACCGCCTATTATAAAATTTGACACTTTCGGAAATAACTGCCCCGATTTAATTTTAGGTGCTTTAATTTATAAGATAGACTAAACGTACATTTTTATTCCCAATCTTGCTTTGTCACGAAGTAACTAAACAAAACTATGTTGAGCCAGTGAAAACCTTTTGAAGTATTTGAATCGTAGGTGCCGTAAATGGAACGTGCCTACTGCCTACCCACCAACCTACCAACAGTCGGTGATCTAATAAATTGGGTAGCTGTGTACAGTCACGTGCATACAACTTAATTTAACTACGTACTTTATCACAATGGAAGAAAAAGCCAAGTGTATTTATTACATTGGTCGCGACTGTACATTTACTTGGTTCTGCTGTGCGCTTTCGTGACCACACTTACGACTGGGCCGTTTAAGTGGCATTTTAATAAATACCTTTGTTGGAACGGTTTTGTTTCACCTAGTTGTAGCATTTGAAATAAAAATTACTTCCTTGATTATTTAATGATGCAAATTTTAGCGTAGTGCAGGAGAACTTAAGAGTTTAGTTTTTTATCTTACTGGTTAATAATAACATGCAGATATGTAGTACAGTTTTTGGTTTTTCACGTAGTCTCTATATCAGTTCACAGTATTATAATGTAATCGCTAATATCAGCAATATATTTCTAATATGTAAGATTGATTTTAAGCATACATGTCAATATAAGATAAGGATACCACAACAAGGGATTAAAAGGAGCGATTTTTTTTATTCTTTCGTTGGATTTATTATTAACGTTTAATATAATTTATTTATCCCAAAAAAGTGCAAAGCAGCTTATAAAAAATAAACTTTTACAACCAATTTACTACAATACATAGATAATATGATTTTATGTTAATTACTAGGAAAATCAGTCAAACACTACTAAAATGTCGAATCCTAAGCCACTCACGATTTTTAAAATAAAAAATTGTCACATTACGTTTTATTTCCTTGAAACATTTTTTTCCCTCATACAACAAAACTGGAAAGGATTTGTGTTTAAATGCCATTAATAGAACATATTTGATTGTTAGTGCTCCACTTTAATTCGTATCATAAATTCTGCGCCTTTGCAACTCATTGACATGTCGCAGCATTATGTTTCCGTGACCGACGTCGGTCAAATGGTTGTTCAACTTTTTTCACAACTTTAATAGCCATGTTGAAACGTTTAGACCGCCTTGTTACCGCAATCGAATCATGCTGAACTGCCTTGACGGGTCGTTGTTGATTTAACTAGAATGAAAAATGAATCCCTACTAATATTATAAATGCGAAAGTAACTCTGTCTATCTGTCTGTCTGTTACGCTTTCCTGCTTAAACCTCTCAACAGATTTTGATGAAATTTGATATAGGTATACGTTGAATCTCAAGAACGGACATAGGCCACTTTTTATTAGAAAATAAGGGGGGGGATGGGGGGGTAATACCACTTTTGAAAGTTTATAGGGAAAAATGTTTATTTTTGAAGTTAGAGATATGAAATTTGGCACAAATATAGCTCGAAACTTAGATTAAAATATAGACTACTTTTTGTTTCGAATATTAGGGGAGAAAGGGGTAAAACCGACCATGAAATGATGTAGTCCACGCGAACGAAGTCGCGGGCACAGCTAGTTCAGTTATAATTTAAGTGAACCGTTATAAAATACTTGTTTCTTACAAACGTGTGCCAGATTTAAGTTAAGAGTTTTCTATTCATATCTAAAGTTGATTTGCCGAATCTTCATTAATACAAATGTTTAACCGTCTATCATGACTTTTTTTCAGAAAAAAATAAGTGATAAGACGATATCGTTTGATAACTTCCACTTGCTAAAGCCCCTAGGTATAAAACTTCATTTATTGGATCTCCTATATAGCTGGATTTTGGTGCTGTAAAAATTAAGCTCGTGACAGTAAAATATAAGACCCTACGTTTTTAAAGTAGATGTCATGGATTTTTATAATTATTTAAAATATTTAGAAATCAAATCCTGTACATCTCATGCAAGAAATAAAGTAGACCTTGAATGTGACTCACATATTTGTTTTCTTATAAATATATGCGATACCATAAAAGGAACACAATATAATGTAGTTGGTCCAGTTACGCAAATTATATACTCATGCTATGCAATTACATTGCATACGTGGACTTATCCCAATTCTCGGCATTTAATTCCCATAAATGGTGCCATAAGTGGAACGCAATCAGTTAGTCCAGTTCCGTATATTATTGTATATTCGTGTTACGCTATAATATTGCACATGAGGACTTGTCCCAGCTTTCAGCTTCCGTGACAGCGGTTCGGTCACGTTACTTTAGGCGGACTTCTGTATTGTTATTTAACTTTTTGGGGCATTATAATGGCTATGTTGAAACGCTTACACCGCCTTGTTACCGCAATCAAATTGTGCTATGACGCAGTAGTAGAACATTTGTTTTATGTAAGTAAAATTAAAAGAATGTCAGACTGAACACTATCGACACCGAAATATATATATTGGACAACATCAATATCACATACATTGCTCTGATTCTGTGGTAAGTAGCTAAAGCACGTGTGTTACAGAAATCAGAAACAACGGCGGTACCACAACACCCAGACCAAAGACAATATAGAAAAGTTCGTTTCCCATATTGACCCGACTGGGGATCGAACCCGGAACCTCAGAGATGGCGCGACGCCAAAGTCCGGCACGCTTGCCTCTCGGCTACGGAGGTCGTCAAATGAAATGAAATAATTTATTTCTTCAATACAATAAATTCTTTTGCACGTCAATTATTTACTTTCAAAGGAAAAACAAATTTGGCTTTAATTTGCGTTATGATGAATTAACTGTATAATATTTAGTTGATCGCATTAAGAAGGTATCAAGTTTATTTCATGACGAGATTTAGGTCAATTAATCCCGCTTAAACTTATCCCGCGGGATAAATTGTCCACATTAATATTTTTATTCTCTTTTTTGAGAAACTCATCCCACTTGATAGAAAAGGTAATACGCATTTCTATATATTGGACAACATCACATACATTGCACTGATTCTGTGGTTAGTAGCTAAAGCACTTGTGTTTCAGAAATCAGAAACAACGACGGTACCACAACACCCAGACCCGAGACATTACAGAAAAGTTCGTTTCCCATATTGACCCGACCGAGGATCGAACCCGGAACCTTTTGAGATGGCGCGACGCCAAAGTCTGGCACGCTCGCCTCTCGGCTACGGAGGTCGTCAAATATAAGAGTATATTACATTATTTCGATAGGTACACGAAAGTAATTATTGTCATTATTAATGCACTTACTCAAAGCAAAATGTTCATTATTTTAGCCCTTATGTACCTAAACCACTTTTCTTTATGTTCGTACAAGACATACAATTAGCGGAATGAGTTGACCAAAGACTCTGCATAACGATCGCTGTAGCCTAGAGGCGGTTTTGGCTTCGCACCAACTCGGTACTGCAGATTCGACTCACGGGCGAGTCAATATGAAAAACGTATTTTCTATATATTTTTTTTTTTTTTTTTTTTAAGAATAAGAATTTATTTATTAGCACACAATCAATACACAGAACACAGACATAAAAGTGACACAAACAATTAATAGGTACAGTAGAAGTAAACTAACATAAAAATAAAAGAAAAAAAAAACATAGTGATTGCGCAGCTAACAAGGTCCCAGCCTCAGCATAAGCTACTACGACATTGGATGCCGCAGTAGCGCTGGTATTCTGGCGGAACCTTAAGCTGAGTGGCGCGGTGATAAAAAAAAAAAAAGAAAGAACTGAATAATAAAGAGAAAAAGAAAAAATACTAATAATAATAAGAGAAAGGGATATGTTATCGGATCTGGGTGTTATGGTACCGTAGTTGTTACTAATTTCTACAATACAAGTTATAGCACATAATAAGTGCAAGTGTGTTATATTACTCCATAATTATATTTGTTTACTCACAATTATGCAAATTACTTTCGATTGGACCTAACTGCTCCTTAACTTAAAAAAATAAATATTTTTTAAATCGAATAACGTATTCGATAATATATACAATAAAAATCGAATCGTTTTGCAGCCGTTTCCAAGGAACAAGTTTTACTGAAGACTATATTTTCGTTGTTTTTGTAGAACATAAAACCTATCAACAAAATAAAATTAGTTTAACAGCTCAATTAGCTCCTTTATGTCAAATTTCAAGTCATAAACTAGTAAAAGATCATATTTTATCGATTTGGTTGGTTATGAAGTTTTAATGATTTTAGTAAAAAAATCTAGTAAAATAATTGCTGCATCCATTTACTTCATTTATATACTTGTTTTTTTTATGTTTACAAGTATATTTTAAATATGTTTTTTATTTAATATTTATATTTTATTTAAAAACTTTATTGCAGAAATAAACTGTACAACTAATGCTAGGGGCATTCTCTGCACTTATATTTTTTTTTAGTCCAATTCCTTATGCACATTTTCATTGTTACCGCTCCCTTAAGAAATCTCTATATGACCCAAGAGCTGTCTGGTAGAGCATGCTCCTAGCAGTAAGTCCACCTTTTGTACTTTTTAGTACAACACACCTATTTAAATAAATATAATAAATGTTGCATTTGCCTACTCATCGCAAACATTTAATACCAATTGTTAGAGTGAAGTGTTTGCTATAAATAAAAGATAGATGTTATCGTAATTCGAAGTACTTGTTGCTGACATATTCAATCAATCTTATCTGTGCACGCCTCATAAATCATGCTAGATAGATGATACCATTCCTTAAAAGAGTATAGACTTTAACATATGTTTACTTTTCTTTTTATATACATAACTAAATACATAACAACAATAAATTGTAATGGATTTAGACTGATAAAATATATTTTTTGTTGTCTTCTGTCACTGCTAAATGAACGTTGGCAAGTACTACACAAATAGACATATCGATAGATAGATATATACCTAATTACACAGAACATTTATGTAAATAAATCGGTTTTACAGACATATTGTAGTACAACATAGGCGGTCTCTAGCTAGAAGGCAATCTCTTCCAGACAATTTTCAAGTAGACGAAATATTATGTACCAGAAAAAAGCGACAAGGTTAAAACCATAACGTGATCAAATCACAAAATAAAATAAAGTACATAATTCTCTACATAGCTAATGCGGAGTTTGTCATTGATATAATACAATTTTTAGCATGTTGTACATACATTTATTATTTAGCGTTTTTATTTTTTCTGAGCCTTATAGTTATAGTTTTTTTTAAAAACGTAATCCAATTACAGGTTTGACTGGCAACCTTCTTTGAGTTTGAGTTTGAGAATATTATATTTCCAAGACCAGCAATAACAAATAATAATTAGCTCAAACTATTTCCTATTGGGCATTTCAGTGCCCCCAATCCAGGCTATTAGCATTTCAGCGCTCTTGTAAACAGCAATCAAACGAATTCCCCTAATCAACCTAATTATTCAGACAGGCACGGTCCAATTTTTTCTATTGACTACATTAAATACCCACACCCATCTTGGTCATTCTACTCCAAATATAGATTCAAAAGCGTTGGCCGCCACGCGAGCGGCCAGTGCGTGCGCCAGACTGTGGTATTGATCCCACCACCTGCCGGCCACCACTCCCACCCGCTCTATTTCTTCTAGTCGGCCATCGCCCTGCGCCACGGAACCACTCCATCCGAAACTGCGACCAAAAAACACCCAATTACAAGAAAAAACAAACTGTCAACGTCAAAAAGCGCGCCAAATCGAGCCAATTTTTTTTCTAACGCAATAACTTTTTTTACGCAAACGGTTTTTGTGCCAGTGCCGTGAGATAGTGCCTAAAGTGTCTGTAACTAACACTTTGTCCTTAATTGTGAGCAATGAGGTGATTCATGCCGCCCCAATTGCGAGATATTACCTCAATTTGCGGCGTTAAATTTCATAATTGCGCCAGCGGTATCTACTCGAGGCCGAATTGGAACAAACCAACTAGTTTGTGACTGAAAAATGTTTGCTGGCGAACTTTTTTAAAAACTCAAACGTTTCTCGAGTGACTTTCACCGGATAAGTCCGTGAACAATAGCAAAAAGGAAATTATTTATCAGCCGGCTATCAGATGCAAATTATTATCGGGCCACTTATCTATGCCCCTCTGGGTAGAGAGGGAGGACCGATATCTCGGTCTCCATCGGCACACTAACCCGTTGGAGCGGAATAGCAGAATTTTCTTGCTGTTGCCACCTATGTATCAGCTGATTTAGTCATCGGCCGAGTCAGATAGAGGATCTTGGAGGGAAATGCATGGGTATTAGCATGGAAACACACCGCTGTGTTTGTGTTAGTGAAACGGAACGTTGACTCAGAAGCAGTCTTGACGCACGCGCGGTGCGGACGCTTACAATTAGATTTTTTGCGGAACAATTTTCTAAATTCAAATACCACGCTAGTGCGCGAAACGAAACGAAGACGATTTTTTTTTCGAATTGGTGATTTACGAATCGACCGGTGTGAGCCAAAGTGATTTTTGTGTGATGTTCTGAGTGAGATGGTGTGATTTCTTTTTGATAATGGAAAGGAGTGTTTTGGCGGACACACGGCACGTACACTGGAGTTCTGAAGTAAGTTATTGACCTTTGACCTTTCGTTGGGGTGAGTCTGTAAACAGTCTATGTAAACTGCGATATTTGATGTATTCATATCCAGTAGGCAAATATTAGTTTCACTTATACGAAGAATACTATAGATAGGTACTTAGTATGGAGATAGATGTAGCTGCAAGTCTTTGAACATTTTTTCACGTGATACACCAACGTGACTGAATATTTTCGAATCGAGCGCAGTCAATAAAATCAAGCCAATGGTAGCGACTTTAAAAGTTTATAGTAAAGCTACCATATGGGCGTGTTTTGTTTTATTTTAGCAATGTATTAGTTTAATAGCCTAGTATTAAATAAGTAAGGTTCAATCACAATTTTAATCAAGTTTTTTATGGTCCTAAATTGATTGTCTGATTTTAAATTTAGCGATACCTAACAAGTATGGGGTAATGTATGCACTTATATCCTTATGAAAGCTTTTTACTAGGAATTTTCTATGAATACTATCTAGAAGTACTTATATTTGATTGATCACTGTAAATAACCAAGTGATTTAATTAATGTTTACATACATAACACACAATCTCATTCTAAAACGAAAGATGGTCGTGATATTTTTTCGGATTATCCAATTAAATGAATTATAATTACACCTCTCAACTGGTTTCGAAACTAATATTTTCCCTTGAACTATGGGCACTACTAACCGGAGATATCAACCCAATACACCCAGACCTAAGTCAATTTACAAATTGACCAACTTTTAGAAAAGTTGGTCTAACCGAGCATCGAAACCGGGACCTCAGCCTAATTTAGCCACTGCGCCATGTAGGTAACTTTTCTTTTTTAATACATGTATACCACTAGGAAGAAACAAGCATGTTGAATCACACAAGGTATACAAATGCATACAGAGTATCGTGCGGGAGTTGAACCAACGACTGCTAGATCTGTAGGTTAACATCAGGTGGCATGAGGTCAATCTTGAAAAAAACTCTAGGCACATCCCTTATTTACTTTGAATATTATTAAAAAACAACCTTATTCGTAGGATTCTTAAGTTTATCACGTGAGTTAAGCATAAAATTGATGTTTGGGACTCTACCACTGAAAACGACTAAATATTTAAACGAAATTTGGTAAATAGGTATATAGAGGAGTCACTAGATTATTATATACATACCTAGAATACTTATTAACCCGAAATAACGTGAATGAAGTCGCGGAACACAGCTAGTAAATATATAATATGCAGACAGACACGTTGATTATTCGTCTGGATAACGATTGCTCTCTGACCTTCGTAATGCAGACAGGGGGACAAACATATAATAAGTAGGTATCATATACATATATAAAACTGAACGTGGAAATTTAAACACATTTATACACCTATATACACATTTATTACCAAGACATGCGTGTGATTTGGGGCAAAAAAAGTTTCCGTTGGTCTAATATCTCGTCCCACTAAATTTTATCCAAATAAGTTCAGTAGTTTCAGATGTACACATTTAATTTCACTGCTGATTTAATGAGTACATATTGTTTCTGTTTACATATTATTTCTGTTTTTTTAGTTTTTTTTTTTTTCCTTAGTAATATTTTTTTTCTATTGCACTTCAAGATTGACCACATCCCACCTGATGTCAAGTGGTGATGAAGTAAACTCAAACTCAAACTCAAACTCAAATATTTCTTTATTCAAGTAGGTTACATGTAACACTTTTGAATCGTCATTGAATACAATGCAAAGTGATTCTACTTCCGGTTCGGAACCTATATCTACCGAGAAGACACCGGTAAGAAACTCAGCAGATAAGTTACAGTAGCAGTATCTAACTTATAGCTATGTGTAGAACACTTTGGACCAAGTCATATAGTTTTATTTTGATGAGTGAAAATAGCATGAAGTATTATTTTATTTTAAGAGGTAAGCTGGAGCAGACCAGTCCCCAAAGGTGGCACCTGTTCACAAGCATGACGTATGTGCCAGCCATCGCTTCACTCAACCATATTGAAGGGAATGTAACGACCCGCCACATAGCGCCACCACCCCAGTGACATTTTAGTGAGCATGACTAACTCCCAACTCCCTTTGGAAAGTAATTACAATTTAAGTCATCAAACCAACTATAGGACCCGGAGCACGAAGTAGTAACCTACCTATATCTTATTCTGTTAATTTGAGACTACTTAATAATTCGTGATAGCCATGTCTATCGTACAAAATTACCAATAACAATGTCATTTTGTCAAATGAAAATTAAAAATATCGACATGTCACATAATTAAAATAAAAGAAAATAATAATTTATGTCTACTTATAGTATAAAATTAAAATTAACAATGTCATTTTGTGAAATAATAAATTAAATTATCGAAACTGGCGCTTAATTAAAAAGACAAAAAAACGTTTCAAAACATGTGTTGTCACGTTAATTAATATCAGGCCAAATATCTTTATCATTGAGATAATCATTTACTGTATAATAGCCTTTTTTCATGAGTTCATTTTTAACATAGAACTTAAACTTGTGCGTAGGTAAGTTAACAATAGTTTGCGGTAATTTATTGAACATTTTTATGCTTAACCCAACGAATGAATTTCCTATTTAAATATAAATATTGGACAACATCATAAACATTGTAAGTAAGTAGCTTGAGCACTTGTAACAACGACGGTACCACAACACCCAGACCCGAGAAAATATAGAAAACTTCGTTTTTCCATATTGACCTAACCGGGGATCGAAGGAGGTCCCGACCTCTGAGACGGCTCTACGCCAAAGTCCGGCCCACTCGCCTCTCGGCTACAGAGGTAGTCAATTAATTGGTAGGACGTTGTTAAATTAGCTACGAGTATCATTCAAATCTAAAACCACATTTAAATTTCTAATTATTCTTCAAAAACGATACCTTTCGTTTATTACTTACCTTTAGAACTGCGATTAGAAGCTAACATACATATACATATTTTTAAAAATACTAAAAGAACCATTTATTTAAAAAAGTGATCTTATAACTTAAACGAATATTTATTTATTTAAAAACTTTATTACACAAATAAGAACAACAGGTGAATTTAATACTAGGAGCATTCTCAACCAGTCAACCCATGACTGACTTAACACTTGAATACGTTAACGATAAATTTAGTAATACCTAATCTATTAATACTGTAAATGGTATATATACTCGTAACAATGATTCATTTTCATTATTAAATATTTTGTACTACTATGCCTAAATGGGTAACATGATGTACTGTAATTTATATAATTCCACCTTTTTATCACATTAATGAAATGCAATTAATTATTTGACTTTGACTTTATTCGTTTCGTTTATGAATTATTAAAGTATCATCTAATCAGTTTTACCCCAGTTTGTTTTTGTTATATAAAAACCCTGACAAATCTAGAGGGAGGCCGCAATCTGTCTCGCAGTATCTGTCAGCCATTTTTCATCTTGTATTGTTTCGCTGTATTTTACTGCGAGGAATAAAAATGATACTTCATCGCGGCCTAAGTTTGATTGGGCTTATATTATTTTCGGATTTCATGCCTCAAAAGAAAAAACAGAACCCTTTTAGCGGTTAAACCTTGGGTGCTCTTCACTGGATTAGCCTCGAAAGGGGTACGCTTCATAGAATTAGCCTCACAATAGGTGATTTTTATAAAATTAGCCTCAAAATACGCGCTCTTCATAAAATTAGCCTTAAGATATATGCGTTTCATAGGATTAGCCTCAACATGGGTGCGCTTCATAGGATTATCTTCAAAATAGGTGCTCTTCAAAAAATTAGCTTCAAGATATATGCGTTTCATAGGATTAGCCTCAACATGAGTGCGCTTCATAGGATTATCTTCAAAATAGGTAGCCTTCAAAAAATTAGCCTCAAAATATATGTGTTTCATAGGATTAGCCTCAACATGGGTGCGCTTCATATGATTATTTTCAAAATAGGTGGCCTTCAAAAAAATAGCCTCAAAATATATGTGTTTCATAGGATTAGCCTCAACATGGGTGCGCTTCATAGGATTTTCTTCAAAATTGGTGCTCTTCATAGGATCAGCCTCAATATGGGTGCGCTTCATAGGAGTTTTTTTGTAGGATTTGCTTCAATACAGGTTCGCATCATAAAATGCGCCTTAAAATAAGTGCGCTTTAGAGGATTAGCCTCATAATAGGTGCGCTTCATGAGAAGCGCCTCAAAGTAGGTGCTCTTTCTAGAATTAGCCTCAAGATACGAGATCTTCTAAAAATTAGCCTCAAAATAGGTGCTCTTCGTAGGATTAGCCTCAAAACAGGACGTCTTCATTAAAATAGCGTCATAAAATCTCTTGAATTAATAATAACAATAATAATTTTAAATCTCTTACACAAGAAAGTAAATTCCGTTCGTAGGATTTATCCTATATTTTTTTCAAGCTTAGATATTATTTTAGCAATCAAGTTCTGTAAACGAATGTAAATCCAAAGTAAATATCAAAACAGTATGTTATTTGACTTTGACAACTTATCTTCAAACAGATATAAGAAATAAACTTTGCTTTGTTCAATGTCGAACGTGTGCAAACAAAGAGATTCAAATGAATGCCTTTCTAATACGCGTACACTTCAAAAGAACTGATGCATGAACACAATGACACACTAAATAAACAGACAGACAAGGTCAGGTTTTAGATTAGGTTTCTAGCTCAATATAAACAGTCTTATAAATTTTAAGACTTTCGCGTTCCATTTTAAACATCCATACTCCATACTAATATTATAAATGCGAAAGTAACTCTGTGTGTCTGTCATTCATTAAAAGGAACGTAACCATGCCGCTGTAACAATGAAAAAATAGCCATTTGTCTTATAAATATTTATAGTAGCGCAGTATATTGGCTCTTCCCAGCCATCAGGCAGGTTGCTTACCATCAGGTTAGCAAGAGAGGAACCCACATCGCGATGACAACAGATTTGATACCGAAATATCCTAACCGTTAGCACCACCATACTGGCCCGCAAAATGATTCTTCACGCTCCTTTTGAAGGAATCCATGTCAAAGGATGGAGGAAACACATAAGCCGGCAACGAGTTCCACTTCTTTATGGTCCAGCAAAGATAGGAGTTACCAAAGTTTTAAGTTCGTGATGAAATATTTTTCAAAACAGCCTCACTCACCAAGGTGAGTGTTCCGAGGAACTGTTATCATGATAAAGACGATAAAAGACACTTGATGAACCAATGTCTCTACGTAGTTGAAGAAGGTCAAGGTTATAATCTCTTCATCGTTGATTATTATATGTTACAAAAAATAATACAAGTAGTTCGAAACATATTACATCATACATCCACACATCCATACATTGTTACGAACTTTTGCGTTCTTAATATGAGTAAGATTAGACGTAAAAAAAGACAGACTTTATGCCTGGTGGCCTTTTCTACCAGTCAACGCTACAGATTAGAGGGAGGGGGACGCATATAGTACAATTATACTTGTTGTCTCCCTAAAAAACCAGAACTGTCAACCAATTTTCCATGAAAACACAGCAATTAATTAGCATGTCACTATGTTTAACTTGCACTGCCTCCTCAAACAATGGACCACTTGGCATCTTGACACCATTTAAAGAAACGCGGCTTGCTAAAAAAATTTGTTATCATAACATGATCGATCAACATTCAAAAGGAGTGACTATTATATTTTGTGTTGTTTTCATAAGTAACCACGAGTTTAAAGATCTACTTTTCCGGTTCCAATAATCCGAGTGGCTACCTTCCAATGAGTCTGTGCCGACCTACGACATGACCTACAAGTCGACACAAATACAGCGTCAGCAGAATTGGCATAATGGACAACGCTCCATACGTAACGCACTATTAGCCAATTAATACATCGATCCTACATCGCGATGTCAGAATTATCGTGGCCACTAACTATATATACAACAAACCAAGGTAGTTGGGCCTTGGTCCCCGAGCAGATAACACCTAGCTCGGCGGAAGTACTTCAACTTTTAGTAAAGAACATACGTTCCTTACAAATCCATTTCATCATGCCATTCCATCAGAATGTCCAAATTCTACAGTTCGTGCGCCATTTAATTAAGTTCCTAGCCGTTTCATAATTTATTTTAGTTGCAAACAGTTCTGCAATACTTTTTTATGTTGTTGCAATCGAATTAATCTGAGCTATAGGTAATCAATTATTTCAGTAAGAATTTGCAGACAAGAACAACAAAAAATGTGACGGGTCAAATAAGAAACAAATATTGTATACTGTCTCGGGTCTGGGTGTTGTGGTACCGTCGTAGTTTCTGATTTATGTGCGTGCTTTAGCTACTTATCATAGAATCAGATTACGTAAAGTCACAGCCCATGACCCGTACGTAATAAACGATTTCAGTAAGAATTTTCAAACTACGACTGGAAGTACCCTTTAGGTTTTGATTCCCTTGCGAGTACTTGCGAGTTTCAAAATATGCAGCTTAAATTGCTGTTTCTTTTGATTGCGTTGACATAGAAGTTTGATTTTGTTACAGCTTAAAGGTATTATAGACCTGAGTATTTGGTATGAATTTCAATTTAATACCTCTACGCGTTTATGAGGAAATGGGTAGTAAGTTTAAAATTATTAAAAAAATATATATTATGTGATGTAACTAAAAATTTATGGTTTTCGTAATTTTTCCTTTATCTATGCTATAAGACGTTGCTTTGTACCAAATTTCAAGATTCTGAGTTCACGGGAAGCACCCTGTAGGTTTTGATTCCCTTGCAAGTGTCGAAAATTTGCGGCATAAACGGCTGTATCTTTTGATTGCGTTGGCTTAGAAGTTTGATTTTTTCACAGCTTTAAAGGACAGTAGACTTGAGTAATTGGTATAAATTTCAGCTTCATACCTCCACGCGTTCCTGAGAAAAAGGGTCTTGACAGACGGACGGACGGACAGACGGACAACAAAGTGATCCTATAAGGGTTCCGTTTTTTCTTTTTGAGGTACGGAACCCTAAAAAAGATTAATTTTCCATGAAAACACAGCAATTAATTGTTTAGCATGTATCTATGTTTAACTTGCACTGCCTCGTCAAACAATGGGCATCTTAGCATCTTGACACCATTTAGACAAACGCGTCTTGCTAAAAAAAACTTGCCTAACATAACAACATCGACATTCAAAAGGAGTGACTATTATATTTTGTTGACGGATCTATATGAAGGGTACAGAAAAACAAGCAATGTCACAAATTAAAAAAATACGAGAAATGCGCATTTAAAAATAATACCTGGAGGGGTACTCTCAAAAACGAAACGAACAAACGAAAGGTTTCGTTTTTGAAGATTATTCAAAAGTTTAAAAATGAAGACGTGGTTTTTGATTTGCATAAATAATATTTTGTTTTTTGAAAACGCTTAATTTTCATTCGAAGTGATTTCTTTATGATTATGAGGATTAAAAATTGCCATCCGTTGTCGGATCCGACATATTTTGTTTATGGGAGTAGACCACCAGATCTGTTACACCAAGACATTATCTTGCAGCGTGACAGCGAATGAGTTTTAAAAGTTTAAAAAATAAATAACCGTCACTAGTTTCATTATTTTTTGTTGATGCAGGGTGAAAATACAGGAGTTAATGTAACTTTTGGTGTCATAGTTAGATTTTTGCGTTTTATGTGACAACTAGCTGTGCCCGCGACTTCGTTCGCGTGGACTACATCCTTTCATGGTCGGTTTTACCCTTATCTCCCCTAATATTCGAAACAAAAAGTAGTCTATATTTTAATAGAGCTATATTTGTGCCAACTTTCATATCTCTAACTTAAAAAACAAACATTTTAGGTGGCATTACCCCCCCCCCCCCCTTACTTTCTAACAAAAATTAGCCTATGTCCGTTCTTGAGGTTCAACGTTTACCTATGCCAAATTTCATCAAAATCGGTTGAGAGGTTTAAGCGGGAAAGCGTAACAGACAGATAGAGTTACTTTCGCATTTATAATATTAGTAGGGATAGCTTTCCCCCCGCGGCTTCGCCCGCGTTGAATTCGTTTATATTGCGGTATAAAGCACAACTATAAGAAAACTTCTCGTTTCCACGGAAAAATCTAAGAAGGGCGATGTAACGCTGGATATGATTAGTTGTTAAACAAAAACTGAATGGTACACTATATTATACATATAAGTAAATGTAAAAAAAAAGTTTAGACGATAAAACAAATTGTACGTCACCCCTCAGGAATTCCTAATTTTCGGGGATCCATTATCGTATCATTTAGCTTCTAAATTTACATGTTTATATTCGTTTGCAATATTTTACCTTGTTTTAAACGACACACAGCGCCATCTCCAATCCATCCATCAAGCAAACTATATTTTTGTTTTCCCTCGGGAATATCAATTTTTCCGGGATAAAAAGTTTTTATTATTATTTAATCCGGACTTCTAACTTTACGTCTGCAAAATTTCACAGCAATCGGTTCAGTAGTTACGGCGTGAAAGCGGAACAAACAAACAAACAAACTCACTTTCCGATTTATAATATTAGTAAGGATTTGCTTGTTTTCTCTTGTTCCCTTCATATAGGATACGAATTATCCATATCTGTATCTGGTTATTGTGGTACCGTCATTGTTTCACTTTGTTTCTGATTTCTACAATACAAGCTACTTACCACAGAATCATAGCACGAGATATGGGAAACAAATTGTCTACAGTATCTCGGGTCTGGGTGTTATGATGCCGTCGTTGCATCTGATTTCTGTATCACAAGTACTTTATCTACTGCCCACAGCTATTAGCTATTAGAAACGGAAAAAAATTATCTCCCCCTTGCGGTGCAGGAATCGAACCCACGACCTTCACGTATCGCGCGTGCTGCTCTTCCAACTGAGCTAACCGCAAGTTATAGTAGGCGATGAAATTTTTCTGCTGTATCAACCGTTAGCCTTGGAACTCAGTTGGAAGAGCAGCACACGCGATACGTGAAGGTCGTGGGTTCGATTCCCGCACCGCAAGGGGAGATAAAAAAATTCTGTTTCTAATATTTAAAGTTCGATAGTACGGCGTAAAGTACTATAAAAATAAAAAACCGACACAGCTATTAGCTATTAAACAATCGGCCATTTAACAGGACTAGTTATCGGGCACCTTATTATTACCATAGGCATTCGAAACTATGCTATGCTATACCGGATGGAGTTCACTCTATTTCCGGTCTTAACCTGCACACTTGGCGGCTTGGCGCTTCGAAGCTGAACTTTTTTCGTTCGGCTTTCAACTTGGCAACGGACCGACTACGTTGCAGTTTGAGCAAAGTCTGGTGCCAAAACTATATTGTAGCTACAAAAGAGCGATAGCGTTTGAGTGTTCAGTCAACTCTCAATACGGTCAAGTGGGAGTTGGACGAACGAATGGAGGGCTCCGTAGCTCTTTCTCTTGTTATACCTACCTATATTTTATATGCGAAATTAGTAATAAGTTTAGCTTTTATTTATTAAAAAAAACTACTCAGTTGCTTGCCGGTATCTTCTCTTTAGTTATAGGTTCCGAACCGGAGGAAGCTTCATTTGCTTTATATAGAGACTATTCATAAGTATTACTAATGTAATCTATGTGATTAAAAAATATTGATTTTGTCTTTGACTTTATAATGCGATAGTAAATATGTATAACAACAAAACGCTGGAAATTTGTGTGCCCATAATTTTGTATGCTATCTCATACACCAGTGCAACATGGCGACTGGTGAACCTTACAGAAGACCGCCAAATAACAATCACGTCGGTATTGGTGTGTTCATGCGTCTGAGTAAGGTTTCCAGAGCTCCTGCGGGTGCTACTTTAGTAGCAGGGGTCAAGCCTTCAAGGTAAGGGCGAAAAGTCCAGTAACAGCTTTATTATGCTGTACTTGTCGCCCTTAAGCTACGACCTCATTACCACTTAACATCAGATAAGATGAGGTCAATCTTGAAGTGCAATATAAAAACAAAGGTATTAGTGTCCATCATCTAATACACAAAAGAAAACCTTAACATAAGGCCAGATGTAATTATATGAGTTAATAAATTTGACTAAATGACCCATAATGTCCTCCCAACTCGCCTCGCAAACACAGCCCACTGTTTTAGTCATGCAAAGCCACATTAACCCTTTACCAAGCATCGTTCAGAGACGCCAAGAGTCGTAACGACACAACGTGTTTATGAACAGTGAAGCAGCGGTTGCGTTCGAACTTGCGGTTCGAAATTAGTTCTTATTCCAACGAAATAAGTGGTACAAAGTTTAAAGTGTCTAACGTTCTTTTGATCGTACATACAGAGGCACATACAGAGGCACATACAGAGTTAGGTTTCAAAAGTTTAATGGTTTGAAAAATTACAGCAAATTTAGCATGCAAGCTATTTACGATAAAATCATGTTGGTTTTTTTTCATAAATCCCTGAATTGTCACCTAATTATATTTGACCGCATTCGCATTCGAAAATTATGAACATTTAATTTGATTATTGTTATTTTTTTGATTGGATGCATTAAGGCTGCTCAACCACGTACTTTTTTTTGCTGTTCACAAAATCATTTCTATTTTGACGACTACTTTGTAGAGCGATTTTTTAAAGTATTACATTTCTACATTTTCAACAAAATAATCGTTCGGCGATTGTAGTTCGTAGTCGGAAGCCCTTATTGTATGATTGACATTTGTCAAATTATTTAATTGGTTTTAAAGTCGCCCTTAATAAAGCCGCATAATCCAGTTGTTCATTATTTATTTACTTTAAGATACATCATGTCATAGAAAAGTAGAAAATCTATTAACTCGTTATAAAAGTATAATATGAAAGCGTTAATATTTAATATTGTTTTACATAATCATAACCTAAAACGAAATAACACAATGCGTCATTCTTAATAAAATAAAGTAGGCTTTGCACAAAAATCTTACCTTACTGATATAACTTATACTGTAAGCTTACAAAGCGATGCTACAACCCACAGTTGACCTAATTCTGAGGAAGATTGCGGGGAAAATGAGTAGGATTTTTGCATATTTTTTGAACAAACACTTTTCATTCCAGTGGTAAGATGAGACCGTGACAAAATTTCTGTTATGAAGAATAAAATCCTTTCACTATGTTTGGGATTGACGGGCGCCGGCTCTTTTTTTTCATTTTTAATATGAATGTAACCTTATTGAAAGTAATTTTTTGATATTCAATTTATCGTTGTTTGTAGTTTTTTTTTTTGATGGATTTATTAAACAATTCAAGGAACTACTAGATTTAAATATTTTACTTTTTATCCGAAAGTAACGCGAACAAGGTCGCGAGCAACAGTTAGTTTTCAATCGTTTTACTAAATTTAATGTTTAAATATACATTGTTGCGTCTTTTCATTTATTATAAATGAGTATTTATTTTTCAGAACTCGAAAACGTAGTTCTTAGTCTTTTTACATTTGGAATGACAATAATTTTAGGCTTTCCCATCCTCTAGAACGAAGTAGGTAGGTAGGACCTGAATCCGCGAAACAACATACTATGTTGCTCTGTATTTGGCGTTGCTTCTCAAAACCGGGTCAACAGTAGTTGTGTCACAACCAATGGTACCAGAGTAAGGAAAATAGTAACACACTCAATGAGCTTGATCTTCGAAAACAAAGAAAGACTGTCTCTCGTTTTAAAATGCTCATTATGAATCAACCTAAAAGCAACAAATATACACATTGGTGTTGGCGCTAACTCTCAATATAAATTATTATGATGTTACTTAATTTTTATTTATTTGTCGAAGTAATAAATACATTTGCATTATATTTAAAAAATCTAACTTTCGGTCGAAATATAATAATAATATTTTTGAGTAATCATCCCTATTGTATTTGTTGATTTAGCAATTAAACGCATCCTTTTATGTGTCGCATCACTTATAAAAATGCTTTTATATTTTAAATTGAAGCTAATCTGATCATTCGAAGACTATAAGCTGTTAAAAGTGTTCTTTTATGAGGTGATTTTTATTAAAAAATGCTTTTAGACTTTACAAGAGTTTTTATCTCATGTGATATTAAACTGACTGTTTTTTTACATCGCAAGCGACGCCATCGCTCTGCAGCTTCCGCCTTACTTCCGTACTGTCAATCATTTCGACTGTGGATGTCGTTGCGTCTTTCTATAGTGCGGGAGTGCGCAAACTTGGAGTTAGACTAATGGCGTGCTTTGTGTCTTTTAACCGACTTGAAGGAGCATTGTGGAGTTGGGACCGCTTCATTTTCTAGCTGGCTACAGTACACGCTCTGTGATCAGTCGACGTCAAAGGCTTGCTTTGTGTATGTGGGAAACTGTTTACTTAATCGTAGCACAAAGTGGAATAACGATATTTTAAAGAAACAAGAAACAAAAAAAAACTTGTCGTAGGCGTTATTTTTTTTTAAAGTTTACTTTTAGTGCAGCGTGAAGAATTATGAAAAAATGATATAGAGAGATAGGGCATAGCGATTTGTCGCTCGAACTGGAGCAGCCCGACTGGTGAAATACCTCCACCTTACAGAAGACCGCAGCCAAATAACAATCACTTCTGTGTTGTTGTGTTCCTGCGTGTGAGTAAGGTTTCTAGAGCTCCTGGGGGGTGCTACATTAGTAGCAGGGGTTAAGCCTTCAAGGTAAGGGCGACCAGTCCAGTAACAGATTTATTATGCTGTACTTGTCACCCTTATGCTACCCTACCCTACCTACGCTACCCTTAAGCTAGGACCTCTTTACCACTTAACATCACGTTACATACAAATCGTTAGCAAGAATAACCGTGTTTTTATTTATCTATTTAAACTTTATTGCACGTATTGAAAAAGTGTGAAAGGGGGACTTTATGCATAGTGGAATTTTCTACCAATCACCCTCACAGATTTGAGCTGAAAATATAGTGGCGGGGATGAGTTTATATTATATACTAGCTGTGCCCGCGACTTCGTTCGCGTGGACTACATCCTTTCATTGTCGTTTTTACCCCTTTCTCCCCTAATATTCGAAACAAAAAGTAGTCTATATTTTAATCCAAGTTTTGAGCTATATTTGTGCCAAATTTCATATCTCTAACTTCAAAAAAAAATTTTTTTCCATATAAACTTTCAAAGGTGGTATTACCCCCATCCCCTCCTTATTTTCTAATAAAAAGTAGCTTATGTCCGTTCTTGAGATTCATCGTATACCATAGGTATAGACCAAATTTCATCAAAATCGGTTGAGAGGTTTAAGCAGGAAAGCGTAACAGACCGACAGACAGAGTTACTTTCGCATTTGTAATATTAGTAGGGTATTTTACATTAAAATATACAATACTCCTATAAAATCATGTAAATCATATACTATAGTATTATAAATATGTACATTATAATAATATACCTTCAAGAAGATGAAAATGTAATAATTTAAAAATCTTTAACTCAATCTTTTTTCTTCTTTGTTTTGTTTATTATGTTAACAATTTATTATTGTAACAATTCTTGTATTTTACGAATGCTGTGGTTACCTATTATTATAAGTACAGTTAGATTTTTGTATTATCTTAAGTTAATTATGTATAATTAGTTACTGTAACTTATGTTGGTGATCCAATAAAATAAATAAATAAAATAAATAAATAAAAGAAAGCCTAAATAAATTGTAAGCTTGTATTTTCGGAAAACATAATAAAAATGCTATTATCATTTCATTTTTATCAGCTATTGATGGCGCCATGGGAATATAGTTGAATTATAGCTGCTACAGCGCGCGTGACTGTACCAACAGTTTATAATTAACAATCTTTAATAAACCTTACAACGAATTAAAACACGATTCATCAAGCCTAATTAAACGTATGAAACGTTTTATTATTCAAACCGTTTGAAAGACCAAACTCGTCTTTTGTATTGCACGAGAAACCATGGGAAGTTTCCTTAAAACAATGGATTAAGTGTCTTACCGTCAGTTATGTTTTAGAAAATGTGAGAAAATTATAATTATATAGACAGTGTTAATGAAGAACAATTGTATACGTACTTACACTCCATTAATAAACAAGATTTTTTTGTGGTGAAGAGTTTTTATATTTTACACTAGCGGACCCGACAGACTTCGTCCTGACAAAAAGATTTTGAATGAAGCTTGACTTTAAATTTTAGTTAGAAAACTTTATACTGGAAAAAGAAAAGGCCTCACAATTTTCGATTTTGTCTTGCCGTAAAAACTTTGTATTTCAACGAACATTATAAATAGTAAATAGTAATAAGTTAGTCTTACTTTTTTCATGTTGTGTTCGCCTTAAAAGTTTGTTACATTTAAGTAGTTTCATAGTTATAATAAGATTTATAATAATTGACTTAGTGTAAACAAACGCTGGAGAACCTAAATAAATAAATAAATAAACATTTTTATAAGATAATTGTCAAAATTCGTCCACTCGTTGTCGAGTTATGCGCTTACCAACACATTTTGCGATTCATTTTTATATAATAGATAGCGGTCCCGGCGAACTTCGTTTCGCCTTCGAGAATTTTTCCCGCTTTTCTGTTGAAATTTTTCAAATTTTACCAATGATCCCTAATTTTGTAGCTTATGTCAAATTGGAAGAATGTAGCATTCTACTGGTGATAGAATTATATTTGAAGTGAATATACAAGTTTGAATGGCTGGATGTTGGTTTTTCTCTCTCTTTAGCGCGATTTGCTTATTTTATCACACCTTTACATTATAATTCATATATTTCCTACTCTGAGTTAGACTATGAACCACTAAAAATATAAAATATTGGAATTTTAAATAGTCTGGCACAGGTAGAAGTAAAAAACAAGACAAGTTAAGTCCTTTATTTCTGAAACGCTATCTAGCATTTACTTAAAATGTTTCATGCATACCCCTTTCCTGCTGCATTTAAAATGCATTTGATAAAGTCTGCAGTGGAACAGCCGCAAATAAATGTTCGGTGTTCTACTTAAATTAATTATAATTTTATTTTCTAACTACAACTACTTACTAAATGTAAACCAAGGTGTAAAAAATAATTAACGTGTTCTACCACGTATGATGCGAAAACTATTGATGATAGAATAGGTTATAATAAATTATGTAAGTAGGTACTATAATATTGTAGAAAACATAATTATTTACAAAATGATTCACTAATGCCTAATTCCAATATTTTACGATTCGTAATGTGACAAAAATTACTTTCCGTTTTTCTCCAACCGACTACGAGTCGTTAATACCGTTCCATAATGTACTTTCCATATCAGCTGTCATCAGTCATCCGTTAGTCCTTTTTAGCTTACGCCTCATTTAATTTATTAATATAGTAACCAGAAAGGATCATTTTTCAAATATTGGACGCAAAGACGAGGCATTAGACGAGAAGAACCGGCAAGAAACTCAACTCTTTTCAAAATAACAATGTTTCACCATAAAATTCCTGGCTACAATAAGTGATTGAAGTGAGATTACCGCCGATTGGCCTATATTCTAAACTTAATCACAGCATCCAAGCCTAGAATAACTAATCTATATATAAAAGAAAGTCGTGTTAGTTACACTATTTATAACTCAAGAACAGCAGAACAGATTTGGCTGAAAATTGGTAGGGAGGTAGTTTAGAACCAGGAGAAGGACATAGTATACTTTTTTATGTACAGAATATTTACAAAAGGTTGCCCGCTTCGGTATCAAGGGTACCCAGGATGCTGGCAATGTTACCTCTTTGGATAGCCAGACTAATGCGTTGGCTGAGGTAGTTGCCAGTATTAAAATTGTATTAATAAGTTAGTTTAAGAGTTTTTTATAATTTTACAATTTTCATTTGTGATTGATGATTAAATTGATTTTTTTTATTAATTTCTTTTTGCTTTTTTTACTAATCTGTGACCGCTGACGGCACTCTAAAGGTTAAGTCATTTAGTGCCTCTAAGGCGGAACAAAGTGCGCCGGGACCGCTAGTTAAGTGATAAATTGAACTGCCATATTTAGCTGATCACGCGATTTTCAGTAGCAGTCATAGCTGTTACACATGTATTAGTAATTGCATTGACAATGTTCATTGCCATGATATAAACTGCGATTTTAACGGCCGGTTTATGTGTGGTGTGACAAGAAGTCGTTCGTACCTCCTTTTGTAGTAACTATTTATGCAATGAATGTGGCATTAAACGAAATATTAACCTTAGGACTCAATGCGATTTATGCCCGGTCCCAATAAAGAGAGGTGGGGCATAGCGATTTATCGCTCGAACTGGAGCAGCCCGACTGGTGAAATACCTTCACCTTACAGAAGACCGCAGCCAAATAACAATCACTTCTGTGTTGTTGTGCTCCTGCGTGTGAGTAAGGTTTCCAGAGCTCCTGGTGGGTGCTACATCAGTAGCAGGGGTCAAGCCTTCAAGGTAAGAGCGACAAGTCGAGTAACACATTTATTATGCTGCACTTGTCGCCTTTAAGCTAGGACCTCATTACCACTTAACATCAGGTAGGATGAGGTCAATCTTGAAGTGAAATATATATAAAAAAATTGAAAAACGTAGTTAGATAGATAGATACACTTTATTTCACAGAAAATTTACACAAATTGGTTTTACAGACATATTCATGTACAATTTAAGCGGACTTATTGCTAGAGAGGCAACCTTTAGGTAGAGGAAATAGTAGATATCGAGAAACGGGCGCGGCCGTGCAAAATTTTTATTGAGAAAAATACTAACAGAAAACATAAAACGATCCGTGAGGGAGGCTGCTCGACAGCGTCGTCCGGGCTTTGTTCCCGGACAGCAGTTAAAAAAATAAAAAAAGGACCTCATTACCACTTAACATCAGGTGGGATAAGGTCAATGTTAAAGTGTAATAAAAAAAATATGAAAAAGCGTATCATAATGTATTAACAAATTGATTTGCACTTTAATTAGAAATTAATAGATAATCGTCCTCCCACTCTCCATTCAACCACACACGTTTTCTTTTCCGATTCACTTATTTCCCCAGACTCATTATAATACTATAATGAAGTGTATTGAATAGAGACGTACAGTCAGAAACAAAAATAATACATTTTATTTTGATTAACTGCGAAAAAACTGCAAAATATGAAGGTGAGGTTATGAAACGTAACCAAAGTTGAGCAATACTTACCGTTCCGATTAATTTTTTCTAACTGATAACTAATAATTGCTGCAGATGACCTTTTCATCTTCACCGCATATTCAGAGAAGTGAAGGGCTCACAGTCTCACACCCTTAAACAACTGCTGAAGAACCCCCCATATTAAGGCCCGACTGGGGAAATAACCTTACAGAAGACCGCAGCAAAATATCAATCACTTGGGTATTGTTGTGTTCCTGCGTGTAAGTAAGGTTTCCCGTGCTCCTGGGGGTGCTACATTAGTAGCAGGGGTCAAGCCTTCAAGGTAAGGGCGACAAGTCCAGTTACAGCTTTATTATGCCGTACTTGTGTCGCCTAAGTAATCATTAGAAAGAAAGAAAGAAGAAAGAAAGAAACATTTATTATTTAAAAATTAACATTACCACTTAACACCAGGTGGGGTGAGGTTAATCTTGAAGTGCAATATAAAAAAGGGCCATAAGGAAGGGTTCCGTCGCGTGTCCTAGCCGGTGAGAACAGTATAGCAGTCGTTGTAGAGTGTTAGCTGTGGCGAGGTATTTTGCTTCGGCCATGGCGTCCGTGATGGCGTCCGTGATGGCGTCCGTGATGGCGTCTTCGATGATCGTAGCAGTAGTCGGTGGTTAATTACCACCAACTACTGCTACTGCCTGTTCAAACAAACAAGCAAACTCTTCAGCTTTATTAAATTAAGTATATACAAAACATATGGTAACCAATAAAATACTGTGACGACCTACGACATTACCTACATGTCGACACAAATACAGCGTCACCATAATTGGCATAGTAAAAACGCTCCATACGTAATGCACGATTAGCCAATCAATACATCGATCTTACATCGCGATGTCAGAGTTATCGTCGCCTTTAACTACATATATAACCAACCAAGATTGGTAGTTGGACCTTGGTCCCGGAGCAGATAATACCTAGCTCGGCGGAAGGGTAGGTACGTCCAATTTTGGTAAAGAACTTACGTTCCTTACAACAATTTAGCAACCTCTATCGTTTCGCACGCGACTATACCCAGTCACGTTTTTGCGCGGCCAATTGAGTTTTTCCCAGTTTTCTTGTTCGCGCGATAATAAACTCGAGATGCGCTTGCGCTGCATGACGGTCGGCGGCTGTGAAGTGGCAACGCGTGACGAGCGGCCGAAGACAACTAATTGAGTTATGAGTACTAATTACGTCATACTAATGTTACGAGCAGCGGGCTCGTGAATTAAAAACTGACGATAAAATTACCAAAAGTTACTCTAATTGATCGCCACTAATAACGACTTAAACACACTAATTATGATATAAAAATAAATAAATATAAATACTGGACAGCATCACTTCTTGGGTCTGGGTCTTGTGGTACCGTCTTTGTTTCTGATCTTTGCAACACAAGTGCTTACGCTACTTCCACCATATTCCATCACCTGACGGTACCACAACACCCACACCCAAGACAATATAGTAAATTTCCTTTCCTATATTCAAACACATTGCTCTGACTCTGTGGTGGAATATATGCCTATGTTATAGGCATATATTTATTGCTAGAAAAGATTAACTTCGTGTATTTGTATGATACATTCCTCAACACTTAACTATATTAGTATAAATAATAAATATAAATAAATAAATATTGGACAACATCACATACATTGCTCTGATTCTGTGGTTAGTAGCTAAAGCACTTGTGTTACAGAAATCAGAAACAACGATGGTACCACGACACCCAGACCCGAGACAATATGGAAAAGTTCGTTTCCCATATTGACCCGACCGGGGATCGAACCCGGAACCTCAGAGATGGCGCTCGCCAAAGTCAGGCCCGCTCGCGTCTCGGCTACGGTGGTCGTCAGTATACATTGCATCTTTGCAAAGCCTGGCAGGTCGCTAGTATTTTTATACCACATGAATACCTTCTAAAATACACGATGTAATATATTCAAAACGCTCAGTCGCCCGAAGCGAAGGAACGTAGACTACAATAAACAGCACATTAAGGTAAACACTGCAGTTCAATTTTTGTTCTTATGCCCGCGGAATAAGGGCGGTATACAGTGTATAGTGTATATGTTGGATTGAACATAGCGACGGTTCACCACAGATTTCATTTCGTAAGGCCTGATACGATCACAATCGAGTTTGTTGTCACTTTATTATTGTATGAATAAAGTCATTTTCCGTTCTCCGTATATGCCCCTTTGTATGAAATAGAAATATCAGTATAATATACACCACACCACCAGGTCTCGCCTGAAAACCAGCGCTGTTGTGGCACTGTGTTGAAACAGCTCATGCTGAGGCTGAGACCTTATTGGCATATAATTATCTTATTATTTATGTACCTACTGTATGTAAAAGTTTGTGTGAGTGTACATAAATATGCCAATAATTTTTTTCTTTCTATTTATTGACACATCAACATGGTTGAGAGAGGTAAAGCATAGTGAATTAACGCTCGAACTGGAGCAGCCCGACTGGTGAAATCCCTACACCTTACAGAAGACCGCAGCCAAATAACAATTACTTCGGTGTTGTTGTGTATCTAGTACCTAATGTTTCCAGAACTCCTGGGGGTTGCTACATTAATACATTATTAATAGCAGGGGTCAAGCCTTCAAGGTAAGGGCGACAAGTACAATGACAGCTTTATTATGCCGTACACAAGTATGTCGCCCTTAAGCTAGGACCTCATTACCACTTAACATCAACTGGGATGTGGTCAATCTTGAAGAGTGGTATAAAAAAAATGTAAAAACAAAATTACACACAGAGAGAACATAAATATAAATATAAATATTGTACAACATCACATACATTGCTCTGATTCTGTGGTTAGTAACTTAAGCACTTGTGTTATCAGAAACAACGAAGGTACCACAACACCCAGACCCGAGACAATATGGAAAAGTTCGTTTCCCATATTGACCCGACCGGGGATCGAACCCGGAACCTCAGAGATGGCGCATGCCAAAGTCAGGCCCGCTCGCCTCTCGGCTACGGAGGTCGTCATTACGTGATCAATTGAACATTATTGGAGGTGAACATTATGTGATCAATTGGGTTCCACCTCAGCAAATGCTGCAACGGCATTATTTCAAACAATGCAGCAGCCCTGGTACTCCGGCGGCGTATGCTTAGACCTGTAGTCATTAATGAAGAGGTTTTTAATGTGATGTCGTCGTAATAAAACAGTTTTTGCACTAATATTGCAAATGCTTACTCCCTACGACAAAGATCAAAATATTGTACGATCCAAACACGTCAGATTATACACATTGGATTTTGCACCTCCCTTATCTAATAAACACTAATGTAGCAACCTCCTCCCCCCCCCAGGAGCTCTGGAAACCTTACTCACACGCAGGAACACAACAACACCAAAGTGATTGTTATTTGGCTGCGGTCTTCTGTAAGGTGGAGGTATTTCACCAGTCGGGCTGCTCCAGTTCGAGCGTTAAATCGCTATGCCCTAACTCTCTTAATTTAGAACAAAGTATTTTGTGAATATTTCAAGAAATGCCATTATTATCATATATAGTTTTTGGTCCGCCGTGCCATACACTGTACAGACAAACGCACGCCAGACTTCACATTTAGTATTAGAAACAGAAATTTTTTATCTCCCCTTGCGATCCCCTTGAACCCATGACCTTCACGTATTGCGCGTGCTGCTCTTACTAACTGAGCTAACCGCAAGTTATCGTAGGCGATGAAACCGCACGGGGAGATAGAAATTTTCTGTTTCTAATATTTAAAGTTCGCTAGTACGGCGTATAGTACTATAAAAATAATAAAATCGATTCACATTTAGTACTTTGCACCGTCCTTATGTAGTAAGCATAAGATCGAATATCGAAGTGCAATTGTTTATGTGCCGTCGATATTATATGTCTCTAGTCCCCGCAGGCGATCGGTTGCAAATTGAAATCACCGTCCCGTCTCCCGTCTCTGGGGAGATTTACTGCGTGTACGTCGCAGAGATAAGAAAGATTGAACAATGTAGTTTGTAAACTAGATATTGTCCTTGACTTTGTACACGTTAATACGACAATAATACTATTTTATCTGTCTAGCTGTCAAATATTATCCCCATATAAGTAGTTTTTGAGTAAAAGATTAACAAAAGAGTAAAGAAAAATACAGGTTTCCAAATATTGTATGCTATCTGCATACAAAACGTATTGAGGAATCATTTTTGACAGGTTTTTAATAGTTTCTCAGTTGACTAGCCAATCAACATCTTTTTGAAAAATCGGCCCTAACTTTTTAACAAACTGTAATTTCACTCATAACCGCCAAACAAAATGTATTGCTTGAAGTAACAATTAATCATTGGCATCTCAAGAATGAATCCGCAAGGTTAACAAAAAACCTTTTCAAAAGTTAAGCTTGCAAATAACGTTGGAAGTAATGTTGCTTACATGTAAATAATGTAGTATGTGACGGCATTTTTACCTAAAGCTTTTATGTAAAAAGCCGTCACATAAATACTTACCCTGCCTAGAAGTCTTGAAGTAGCCCACCAAAGCGATAAAACTTCGGACTGATAAGGCAGTATTTAGCGATCTGACCTGCTTACCAAATGCGCAAAAACTTTATTATGAATTTTTTATTATGAATTAACTGTTACACAGTAAAGGGGAATTTTATATGTCGTAGAATTATATAATAAATAGCGGTCCCGGCTAACTTCGTTTCACCTTAGATAATTTTTACCGCTTTTCTGTTGAAATTTTTCAAATTTTACCAAGGATCCCATCAAATTGGAAGAATGTAGCATTCTATTGGTGAAAGAATTTTTCAAATCGGCCCAGTACTTTTTGAGCCTATTCATTACAAACTTACAAACATACAAAAATAGGTACAAATCTTTCCTCTTTATAATATTAGTGTAGATTAAAAATGAAAACATAATCTATAATATAAAAATGAATCGCAAAATGTGTTGGTAAGCGCATAACTCGACAACGCGTGGACCAATTTTGCTTTTTTTTATGTTTGTTGAAGTCCAAGGATGGTATGAGAATAATTTAATGATTATTAAATATTAGAAACAGAAAATTTTTATCTCCCCTTGCGTAGTTAGTTCTAAACATATTCGGCAGAGGGCACTTACCGGAGGCTAACGGTTGATACAGCAGAAAAAATTCATCGCCTACGATAACTTGCGGTTAGCTCAGTTGGTAAGAGCAGCACGCGCGATACGTGAAGGTCGTGGGTTCGATTCCCGCACCGCAAGGGAAGATAAAAAATTTCTGTTTCTAATATTTAAAGTTCGCTAGTACGGCGTTTATAAAAATAATAAAATCTAATGATTGCCGGGAAAACCCTACACCTAAACCCTAAAGCTTTCACATTCCAAATCGAAGTGTGTCGGGTCCGCTAGTAATACATAAAAACTACAACTTACACAAGACGACGGAAGAAGGCGACATTCAAATCGCTTGTCTCGAGTCTGGGTGTTGCGATACCGTCGTTGTTGCTGATTCTGAAACACTAGTGCTTTACCAACTTACCATAGAATTGGAGCAAAGTATGTGATATTGTCCAATATTTATTTATCATTCTTATGTACTTATTTCCACTCCTCGCGTTGCATGGTCTTTTACCAGGCAGATTACTCGTAGATCATTTGAATTTTTATCCCGAAAAAACATGAAGAAAGTCGCATGTCATCGCATTAGCTGGTATACAGTAAATGTAAGATATGGCATGTATTATCGCATAAACAAATACGATACACGTCCACTCGCAATATAAACAGACAGATGAAATGTCAGCCAATTTGGTTCTGCAAACATTTCGTTCGCAAATACCCGAATGTTTTTCTGTTTGTGTTTATTTTTATCATTATTCGATATGGTATACTATACATTCGGTTACGACACTATTTGTTTAAAAACATTCACGAAACGTTTCAGTTTTAATTATTATTATTAAATTAATAACACTTCTTAAATTAAAATCATAGGCCTCGCAAACCACTTTTGAGTAATTGTCTGCGAGTGGGAAACTAAACAAAACAAAACAGAACATTATTTAGGAATTATTAACTAATATAAAAAATTGACAAATATTATAAACATTATTTATAAAAGTTATTTTATATTTTTTCTATAAAGTATCGTTTAATTCTATATTTAAATTCATTAGCTGATAGTCGTTAATAACGTTTTATAGTTTAAACTTTTTCAAATGCATATTCCGGAACAAAACCGTCGTGACCCAGCTTGGGATCCATCTTAGCTCCAACCAGGTGCGGTATTGGAGGCTGAGTGGCCAGCCGCAACAGACCGGACCACAGGGTTATATTATTAGGGTACTTGGGGCTGTGCAGTTCCAGTCAACTGACTGGAACCTCCCTATTGTGACTCGCCACCAGTTTAGAGTAACTCCTTCAGCCGGGTCCATTTTAGAAACTCTAGTATTTTCCTGGCTTTCAGAGTTTTTAATTCATCCGGTTGGGCTATGTCGTCCCAAGTGGATGCTTCGTTTGTGGATCAGAGATTCACAGTCACACAGGAGGTGAAGAGGTGTTTCCTTTTCCACCTTGCAAAATCTGCAATCATCAGAATCACTCAGCTTCATATGAAACTGGTGTCTTTTTAGTTTGCAGTGTCCAGTCAAGGCTCTAACTAGCGCACTGGCCCTAGGCCTGCTAAGTTGTAGCAGTTCTTCGGTCCATTTACGCGAGTAGCCGACTATGAGTGATTTTGAGTGTTCTAAGCCTGGTTGATTTATCCAGTATTTTTAACCATAAACTATGTAACTGTCTGCATGACCTAAGGATTCACTGGCAAAGAATGCACATAACATTAAGTCCACCTTTTGTAGGTTACTTTTTTTTTGCAATAAAGTTTATAAATATGAATAAAAATAAAGAACCCTTGCGTTTTCTACGCAGGCAAATGTTTACTAACTAACGAGTTAATTGTGAACGGCTAATGAGCCGACCGTGGGTTTTTTTTATATACTTTGTACTGAAAATAACAAAAAAATAATTACCCAATTAGGTCCAGAATTGTTAAAGGTATGCGCTTACGTAATTTTCGGCGATTCATGTCTATTGACATTGATAAAATAAAGATTTTTAATTCATCACCGTAACATTAATATTCAATGCATTAAACCTAAAGAAAGATTAATGAAACGTGTTACATGTAAATCCTACGAAATCTCTACTCTTGACTGTGTTAACCCTTACTAGACCATATATTATGTGCCGCAGCCGTCGCATAGCCGTGTAATAACCGAAAGATTGCGGTCCAGGCGACCCGAGATGCGGCGACGAGCGACGGTTATTAGGGAAGGGGCAATGTTATGTTGGAAGTTATCGATTTAATGTTTTATAGATTTTTTTTCGAAAGCCAACAGGGTCACAGATTGTGCATAAACATATATTAGCAAGAGTACATCTAATCACAGGTTTACTTTAATAATTTGATTGTAAGGTATCTATTATGTTATGCTTGAATATGTATATATTACAAAGACCATACATTGCAGTAGTTAAATTAGATTTGAAATATAAGTTCATCATTAAGTCAGTTACGAACATAATGAGGTTGCTATGGTTAGAACATTTGTATTACTTACAGCTTGTATTACATACTATCAAATTTGTTACACCTCATATATTATGTTCAAGTGGTAAAGTGTTATAATTGCGTTGTTAATGTAAAGTATTTTCTTTTACTAATAAAAAGTGTCTGTTTGTCAATTACATATTTACTTATTATTAGCTTGAACTGAATCCAGGTGAAGCATACACCCGGTAACTACGAAACTTACCTTAAAATTCAGATTTGAAAGATTACTCTGTATATATGTTGGACAACTTCAAATACATTGATCTGATTCAGTTAGTAGCGAAAGCACTTTGTAAATCAGAAAAAATGACGGTACCACAAAAGGCTCAATATAAAAGTTATCTTTTCCATGTTGACCCGACCGGGAATTGAACTCGGAAACTCAAGGTGGCGAAACACAAAAGCCCGGCTTGCTCGCCTCTCGGCTACGGAAGTCATCATAATATGGGTTACGAATTTAAGTATTCATTTAGGGTACAATATTCAATTAAGTATACAATAGTAGCATGCATTTATTCAATTTGCATTCAAAACCGACGCATGGTAATATAGTGAAAAAATCAGGTTACTGGCTCAGTGTGCCCGGACGCGTCGACTGTCTACACTTTACCGCTAGGGTGACCATTTATTTAACGTTTCGCACTAGCCAAGTTAGGACACATTAAAATGCATTTCGTCGTGGTCTGTGGTTCGATTTCTGTTCGAGCAAAATATGTTCTCGGCTCGTGTTTTTGATTCATTTGTCATTCATTCATTTATTCATATGAATCAATACGAATTTAACAAGCGTGGTGAAGGTAGTTCCTATTATTGTAAACATTATTAGTTTTTAAACATTTAGGCCTTTACCATTAACAGGGATGTTTAAAATTAGATACTTTCTTATCCCTGTCAAATCAAGATTCCTTTATATAGATCTAGTCTATGAAGATAGCACGCAGAGTTGTCAACACATATTAACCATGTAATTGTTTCGGAACATTTAAAATAGTGTTTTGAAGAACCTTTACAAAATAGCATTATACCCGATGTTACATACCATTAATAACTTTAAGTTGTGAATAGTGCAAACATCCCAATTAGTAGACACTTATTTATTTTTTAAATTCTTGAATACAAAACTCTCTCTTTCTAAATCCTAATAAACAATTAATGAAACATTGGCCTGCAAATATTTGACCTGTTCCAATTCTTTCTAAAACTCACTTTTGTTTATTTAACTACTTAATATTATGGCAATAGTTATATTTTATTAAACTGTACCAAGTAATTTGTCAGAAACTGATCGTGACAAAGAATGGTCTACGTATCCAATACTAAGAAATACGTTAGTTTGAATACAAAAAATAAAGAAGAAGATGGTTTTTCAACTACAAAATTTTACGAAAAATATAAACAAAACTATACAAACAATAGTGTGACATAGAAACGTCAATATTAAAACAATATATGTCACTTAGAACCTCACTCTACAGCAAACATGTTAATCAGTTTGAACAGTAACAAAATAATCATGAATGTGTGAGCAAGCAAAATCAATGAAGGCCAAACCATACAACTAAATATGCTACTGGGATTTATTTGCATATCACTAACTACACTTCTATACTATGCGTTTTTGGAATCCTTATGGATTCTTCACGTCTGTCCGTATGTATGGCACACATGTCTTTTCCTAAAACTATAAGAACTATTCTGTTGAAACTTGGAAAGAATTTCACACAAAAATAGAAAAAATAACTATACAATTTGGGGATTCTCTATAGGTATCTAAAAGTAAAACTGAACATTTTTTATCAAACTCATTCGTGTCTCTATGTCTTTAAAAATTACATTTGAGGTTCATCATCTTGAAGTAAACGGTAACGGACGATTTGACAGCTGTCAAAACTGTCATATTTCTTAAATTTAGTGCTGACAGTTAATACATAATAGTTTTCGAGTGGATGCATTGCATAAGTCTTGTTATTATCAGCGCTTTCATATGACATATGATCAAACAAACACAGGTACTTGGCATGTCTTTTAATCTTTCAGTTTCATCGTTATTAAAGAGCAAGTCAACTTAAGGTGATGAATTTGTTACGTTATAAACATAATTTTGATCGCCACTGAAATTAACGACTCGCTATTTTGCCTTGTTAACATCTACTCTGACACTAATAACGATCTTCATCGTTACAATATTTGCATCAATTTCAAAGATTGTAACGTCTACATTACTGGTTGTCAAACTTTGCTGTAGTAACATCTTAAAAACAGGCTAAGTGCGAGACGCGACGCGGGCTCAGTACAAACCAGTATGATATGAATTGCATTTTTATAGCTTTAAGCGAAAAAACAAATGACAAACATCCTATCTATCCCACACCACAAGGAAAGGGCGTTTTTTTGTATTTCTTTTAAATATTAAGGCAAAACTGTGTAATACTTTTTTATAAATTTTTATAGTGCTTCACGCTGCAATAGAAAAAAAAATTACCTCATCAGAAGTTTTGGAATTTGACATTTTTGTGAGCAGAACAAATCTAAGATTTGATATATAGATAAAACAATGTCATATGTCTCAGTAAATTTGCATGATAAAGCTGTGATCAAATATTTGTGCACGCAGATTTGCAAACAAATAATGGCATCAAACAGTATTAAGCCTTTGATCAAAGAATAAAAGAAAAACATATTTATATCTAAATTTTGGCCCAAGCATAAATGTCTAGTTATCTACCTTAGTTTGACAACCAGTGGCTTACACGCTCGTTAGTGGAATATTTCCTCGTCGTACAAGCAATGAGCAATAAATTTAACAATGATTTCACGCTTGGCCGGAGATAACGTTGCGAACGTGAAATGTTACGTCATGTTCGCGTTTGTATCATGACAGGTTGGACGCAAACGCGTCTCTGATACAGTTTAATATAATACTAACACTAAAAGAAATAAAAAATGTAATACATACGTAAGTCTAGTCCCTAAAAGTCAAACAAAACATAACTAAAATTGATTATGCTGTACCTGTACCACTTAACATCAAATGGTCAATCTTGAAGTGCAATATAAAATCAAAAAAAAAGATGAGTTCATTGACAAACATTTGATCATGAATCGACTGTGTGTACTTATTTATTTAACTAAGATTTTTTCAAATACTTATTTATATAAATTAGTGACTGCATCAATAAGTATTAATTAGGAGTTAATAATTCTCGATTGCAAGAAAGTTTTTTTATGTTTCCTAATTAAGTTGCCGATGTGTGAAATTAAACAATGAAGTGAATTATGAATACGTGTTGGAACAACACTATTTACTTGTTTATTTGTCACTTTAGTACACGTAACTAAAAATTTTAGTATTTTAATATTTCCTTTTCCCAGTGTGATAAGAATTCATCAAAATTAGAACATTTCACAGACAGAGCGTGTGAGGTCACCCTTTTTATGTCGCTATCGTCTGAAGGTTGTTCCGTATGCAAAAAATCTCACGGCCGTCTGTGCATTGAAGATTTTGCATTCATTTACAAATAACTTGTCCTGTTATAGATATTTACTTGCTACTGTTTTACCGGAGTGGATGTTTTTTTAAAAGCTTTTATTTAACTTCATTAAATCTTAGAGTTAATTTTCAACCAGATATCTTATACCGATTGAGCTGAAATTTTGTACACGCTTAGTGTAGATGACAATTCATAGCTAGCTTCGATGCCATTCTAAATCTAATATGTTGGGTAACTAATTTTTAAATATTTAAAATAATTTAACGGGTCAAAACGCGACACCATTTTTATTTAGTAGTTAATACGAACTACTTAGATTTGCAAGCTCCCCCGAACAGACGAAGGCGAGCAAGACCAGTCAGCTCGTGACCACGGTTGGTGCAACCTAACCGAAACGTCGGGCAGCAAGTAGTTCGTATTAACTACTAAATAAAAATGGTGTCGCGTTTTGACCCGTTAAATTATTTTAAATGTTTAAAATGGAACGCGAAAGTCTTAAAATTTATAATTTTTAATGTTTATAATAGAACACTCACGAAATCACCAATGAAAACCAATAAATTAGTCCAATTTATTGGTTTTCATTTTACGACCTCCGTAGCCGAGAGGCGAGCGGGCCTGACTTTGGCGAGCGCCATCTCTGAGGTTCCAGGTTCGATCCCCGGTCGGGTCAATATGGGAAACGAACTTTTCCATATTGTCTCGGGTCTGGGTGTTGTGGTACCGTCGTTGTTTCTGATTTCTGTAACACAAGTGCTTAAGCTACTTACCACAGAATCAGAGCAATGTATGCGATGTTGTCCAATATTTATTTATTTATTTATTATTTAATTGTGCTTTTCCCTCCAAAATCTTTCACAGAATCAACCGTACAGTATGTCTACAATTCTTGTTTTTAGAACTTTCTGTCCAGTAAAAAATCTGCATCGACCTATACAAAAACCTACAAAAAGATATCTACTCTACTGACCTTGCCAATACTTTTAAAGTAAGCCATAAACACTATCCAAATTAAATTCAACCTTTTTACGTAAAAAAAAACAATTCCTACAAACTGCTCACCGATGGTCACCCCACTAAACTAGTTCCGTGCTCGGAATAATTTACGAGTCGATACCGATTTAACGATGCCCACGTGTATCGAATGTTTATATTTGCCTTTCTTTCGGCTAATCGATAAAGATGCGATTAATAGGAAAGCTTCTACGTACTATTTACGACTTAAACTTTTGATCTATGGGCATGTTTAGTTGTGATGGCTAAATATAGACGTTTGAATACTCAAGTGTATGTTTAAGTAGCTGATCAATTTAGGAAGCCCTATTTATAATTGAGTTAAAGAGAATATAAAGAAGAATAGAATTTTCACAAATTACTCACTAACAAAAAAATCCTCCGCTCTCTTATCTTTGCCGTACCCACCAGGGCCCATAACATATAATTTTAGTTTTTAAGAAACTACATGTAACATCATTACTTACCTATGGAGTGCAATTAATAATATGTATATGAATAGATATCTAACATATATACACGAACTCTAATAAATCAACGATATCTATATTTGATGACCTCCATAGCCGGAAGGTGAGCGAGCCATTACATTCCCTACAATATGGTTGAGTGAAGCGATGGCTGGCACATACGTCATGCTTGTGAACAGGCGCCACCTTTGGGGACTGGTCTGCTCCAGCTTACCTCTCGAAAGTAAAAACTTACTTGAGTACTAATTTGTTTTATCACTCATCAAAACCAAAACTATATGACTCGGTCCAAAGTGAGCTACACATGGCAATAAGTTAGATACTGATACTGTAAATGATCTGCTGAGTTTCTTACCGGTGTCTTCTCGGTAGATATAGGTTCCGAACCGGCAGTAGAATCACTTTGCATTTTATTCAATGACGATTCAAAAGTGTTATATGTAACCTACTTGAATAAAGAAATATTTGAGTTTGAGTATGAGCCGGCCTTTGGCGTCGCTCCATCTCTGAGGTCCTGGGTACGGTTCCCAGTCTGGTCGATATGGACGAACTTTTCTATATTGTTTCGGGTCTGGGTGTTGTGGTCCCGTCATCGTTTCTGATTTCTGTAACACAAGTGCTTTTGGTACTTACTATAAAATCACATCAATGGTACTTTGTGATGTTTTCTAATATATATTTAGTTACATGGTTTTCTTCTTAAAAGTGGCTATTTGTCTCCACACGGAAGGCATAAATAGGCCCCATAAGATATATTCTTGGAAAGCGTATAAAATACACTTTTGTACCGTATTGGATACAAACCTGCAATTAGCCATTTAATGAGCGTACTTGACACAAATAGGGTGAATTACCTCTAGCTAATTAATGGATTAGTCAGCCTTCCATTAATTCATATGACTATCGTCTTTTCCGAGCTAGAAAGGTAGAAATACTAACGAGTCGTGGATAAGATCGTTGCTTGTGACAGTTTCCGGGTTTTTGGGATATAAATTATCCTGTATTAATAAATTAATAAGTATAAAAAATTGACAACATCATGTACGGATGACGTACATCAATGTAAACACTTGCAGATCAATATTAGTTCTTATGTCTATGGCATAAGGTCGAAGCAAAGTCCAAAGTATATAGTTTTTGACGACTTCCGTACCCGAGAGGCGAGCAGGCCAGACTTTGGTGAGCGCCATCTCTGAGACTGTCTGCATTCTCTTTGTATGGCCAGACTTATTTTTTGACCAAGGAAAAAGCCAGCCTGCTGATCTCCCGACGCTTCTTTAAGCCGTTTGGCTAAAGCGCGGAAGAGGCTGTGTGCGCCCAGTCCCCACGGTCCCAGAGTCTCGACTCCAAACGGCTCAAATATACAGGTGTTAGTAAGACCTGAATATTTACGCCGTTTGTTCGATTCAGCTCAAGCTTAATGTTTTATTCACTTATCAAAACAAAACTATATGACTTGGTCCAAAGTGGTCTTCACGTAGCTCTAAGTTAGATACTGCTACTAATCTGCTGAGTTTCTTACCGGTGTCTCCTCGGTAGACATAGCTTCCGAACCGGAAGTAGAATCACTTTGCATTATATCCAATGACGATTCGAAAGTGTTACATGTAACCTACTTAAATAATGAATTTGATTTGAATTGATTTGAAAAGGTAGTTTTTCCTTGTTACAGCTGCACTCGGAGTACCGCAGCACGTACAGATGGCACGAATACAAGGAACAGCAGCAGCAGCAAGGCGTGGTGAAGCAGCCCGCGCCCACGCCACCCAACGCGCTGCCACTCACCAGGGGTGAGTCATACTCGACCAGGTCCCATCATACTAAAGGGTCAAGGGAGACAGTAGGATGGTACCAGACTCCTGACCTGGTTATAGACGATGAGCTTCTGTATTGCACTTACTAGGGGTGAGTTATTCTCGACCAGGTCCCTCCATAATGACCCGATTCGTGACCCTTTTCTTCAGCTTCTGGTTCGCAGTAAAATTTCATAAGAATCAGTCCCACGCCTCTGCCATTCGTGAAGGGTGAGTTGTACTAGGCCAGATCCCGCCATTCTGTAAGGTCAAGGAAGACAGCAGGATGGCGCCAGACTCCTGTACTTTGAACGACGAGCTCCTGAATAGCACTCCTACGGGTAAGTCATACTCGACCAGGTCCCATCATACTGAAAGCCAAGGAAGACAAGATGGTACCAAACTCCTGACCTTGTTATAGACGACGAGCTCCTGGTTCGCATTACGAATTTCATAAGAATCAGTCCAACACCCTCCAACTTACTCAACTCAATTCGACCAGACCCCATCATACTGAAAGCTCAAAGAAGACAGGATGATGCCAGGCTCTTGAACTTTTCGTTTGACGACAAACTCCTGACTAGCACTCTCGAGGGGTGAGTCTTACTCAACCAGGTCCTGTCATACTGAAAGATCAAGGAAGACAATATGGTACCAAACTCCTTACCTCGTTTTGGACGATGACCTTCTGAATAGCACTTACCACGGGTGAGACATACTCAACCAGGTCCCGCCATAATGTCCCGATTCATGACCCTTTCCTTCAGCTCCTGGTTCGCAGTAAAAATTTCATAAGAATCAGTCCCACGCTCTGCCATTCGTCAAGGGTGATTTGTATTAGGCCAGGCCAGTGTAAGGTCAAGGAAGACAGCAGGATAGTGCCTTTCTATTCGCCCACTCATAGTTTGCCCCCATGAACGTAGGCCTAGGAATGTCTGCCTAGACTCTGACGATGCCATCACGGTCGCCATGGCCAAAACCAAACAGTTTCACAACGACTGTCATACCGCCCTCACCAGCAAGGACTTGAGAAGTGATTTTTATAATATACGAAGGTCATAAAATGGTCGTAACATGGAAGATTTTAAAGATTTGTGGTTCGCAGTATCAAGAGAATTCAATGTTGCGTGGTTTCCGTTCCTAATGCCTCGTTAAAGCCCGAGGTCCGGTTACATCCTCTATTCAGAACAATTACGACACACATTTTTTAGTAGGCGTTTCGCACGTATCTATTTTAAACGCGTGCGAATCGACTCCTTCATAAACTAAACGCTATACTGCTAGTTCGCATGTTTGGGTGAATTTATTTCGTGCCAATCTACTACTAACCCCACACTGCTCGCAGTCAGACTGCATTTAATAATCTAGATAATATGAATAGGTACGAATGACCTGGTACATTTCATCATCTTTCTATGCAGGACCCATGGAGCCCGCCATGCCGAGACGCAAGAAATACCCCGGCGTCGCTTACAAGGCCAACGAGTTCTTTGACCCGGCGCCAGCTGACGACATCCGCCCGCACCAGACATCCGCCTTCGACAGGGCAAGGGTAAGTCACTCATCAGTTGACAGGAGTTGATGGGTATACAACGTGTTTTAGAATTAGCACAAAACCTGGAACGTATTTGTACAGAATGGAGAGTAGAATCCAATCCACTAATAAAAATATAGATAGACTAGCTGTCCCGTTGAACGACGTGCCGCCTATTTTTAGGGTTCCCTACCAAAAGGGTAAAACGGGACCCTATTACTAAGACTTCGCTGTCCGTCCGTCCGTCCGTCTGACAGACAGACACGGTTCTTGAACATAGCTAGAGAGTTTATATTTTAAACGCGGGACAGAGTCCATATATAAAAAAAAATAGAGTTTAAATTTTCACAGATTAGGTATGTATGCATATTGCAGCTATAACAAAAAACACTTAAAATAAAATAAAACAAATTATAAGGGGGCTCCCAAACAACAAACGTGATTTTTAGCCATTTTTTGGTCGATATTAAATAATAGCAACAGGTAGACGCTTGAAATATTCACAGAATGTTTATTGTTAAAAATAATTTACAAATAAAAAAATGTGTCCAGTGTTGAATAAATAATGACACGGAACCCTTTGTAAAAAATATCACAGAACCAGTATATATATTGCTTTTTACCAAATTAAGGTTTGTATTTAGAATTTATGTTCTAAGTTACTACATTTCTTACACAATAACACCTTACTTGTACCAACATACTTTTATCACTAAAGATCGAAATAAGGTGGAGTTATTAAGTGACCTATGTTCAACGGACGTCCATCTGAAATGATGATCATGAATCCAATTCTCCTTCAATCCCAGCAGCTGTATTCCGTTTTCTATTTACCAGAGCGCGCAGAGGAGCGACGCAGACCGCGCCGGGCGTCGCAGCAAGTCTGAAGGGCCGCGCCAGCCGAGATGGACCGACACCGTCGAGCCTAAGGTAAGATACTCTGAAATGCAAGTGTCCATGATCAGTCCTTAATGCACGGTAGGAGACTTGCGGCAATCGGGCATGACGTCAACATGATGGGTCGGCATACCACGTGGCGCCGGCGCAACTTGCCTTCGGATCCCAGTCCCGATTGGATCCCTTTCTTACCACCGATCGCGATTTAAAATCTTATTGTACCATCGCCGAAGATTAATTCCTAGTTTGTAAGCGCTACCAGCCATTTTTTTAACGGTCACCTTTTATTTCCATCTTAAGGCCCTCTATCACATTGGTCCTTCGAGCCGAATCACAGCGCGTTGACATTTAAGACCCTGTTTCACGCAAGCATCTTGCTAATTTATACTTCAAGTTGTACATTATCTACACTTATAATATTAAGAGAGATAAAATGGTTTTTTTTGGGTATATTTGTAATGAATAAACTCAAAAATTACTGTGTTGATTTCACAAATCCTTTCACCATTTGAAAGCGACATACACCCATAGCAACATAGGTTATACTTATTGCTAGAAAAGACTAAATCTACACGTAGTATCCTTTTTCAAAAGACAACTTTGAACATGCCATAAATTGGTTCAGAGGTAAATCAACAATAACACAAGGGAATAAATAAATGAAGAAAAGTTATAGTGATTTGAATGATTATTAAATTTAAACACTTTATAGCCCTTAAGGTTTATATTTCCTTAATTAGATTTTCTCTCTACATCAGCTGTCCATCAACCAATGATTGATGGACTATACAAAGAAAAGTGAGGCTTTTTGAGTGACGAACTCCGTAGCCGAGAGGCGAGAATGCTGGAATTTGACGTCGCCCCAATCTTTGAGGTCCCGGGTTCGATCCCCGGTCGGGTCAATATGGGAAACGAACTTTTCTGTATTGTCTCGCGTCTGGGTGTTGTGGTACCGTCGTTGTTTCTGATTTCTGTAACACAAGTGCTTTAGCTACTTACCACAGAATCAGAGCAATTTATGTGATGCTGTCCAATAGTTATTTATTTATTTTTGTTTCCATAGTGTCTTTGTGGATGCAAACAAGCTTCAAAATTGGCCAAGCAGAAGTAAAAAACTGATTGCGTCTCGTAATGTTTGTATCTGTTTCTCACCTACTCGCTGCAGGCCACCACAGCGATGGGCGATGGGAAAGCGGCGAAGGAGCCCGACGTGGTCAGCACGGAGTACCGGAACCAGTTCGCGTGGCCCAAGGACACCACGGACGCGCCACGGAAGAGCATCTCCATGGGTGCGCTCAAGAAGGCTGCGGTAGCTGAAGGTACGTCTTCTACATTAAGCTCTGTAGATTAGGGGTCTAACGCCAAAAACGAAAAAAGGTTTCATTTCTAAAGATTAATAAAAAGTTTGGGAAAATGTGATTTTGATTTGCATAAATTAAGGAGTGGAACTCATTTCCGGCTCATGTGTTTCCTCCTTTCTTAGACGTAGATTCCATCAAAGGGAGCGTTAAGAAACATTTAAAATAATTTAACGGTCAATGTGCGGGTGGATGAAGATTTGCAAGCTCCCCCGAACAGACGGAAGGCGAGCAAGACCAGTCAGCTCGTGACCACGGTTGGTGCAACCTAACCGAAACGTCGGGCAGTAAGTAGTTCGTATTAACTACTAAATAAAAATGGTGTCGCGTTTTGACCCGTTAAATTATTTTAAATATTTAAAATGGAACGCGAAAGTCTTAAAATGTATACGTTAAGAAACATCTTGGTGGCCAGTGTGGTGATGCTAACGGATAGCATACTACGGTATCAAATCCGTTGCCATCGCGGTGTGGGTTCCTCTCTTGGTTACCATGAGGCAGGGAGGAGCCGATAATTAGGTTTTTAAAAACGGTTACGATTTTTCTTTAATTGCTTTCCGTCATCATATTCGTTATGTTTCGTATTTGGGTAGGCATCCATGTTCTTTGAAACAGCAGCAAGCAAACTGATAAATCAATCATAAACTAACTGCTGTAATTAATCTACTAAGTTTCTTAACGTTGTCTTCTCGGTGGATATAGGTTCCGAACCGAATTACTTTTCATTGCGATTCAAAAGTTTACATGCGGAATAAATAAATATTTAACTTTGAAATTCGTAACAGTAAATTATTTATAAAAGATAAACAGACGTTTAGTTAGTTTTAACTGTAGCTTAATTTTATTTTAAATTAATTTTCAACAAAAAAACGGATTTCCCCTTGATTTTTCGAGAAATCATCATCTGATCCTAGTTAACTTAAATTTATATGGGTTAATTATAGATAATTTACAAACAAAAAAAGGTAATAATCGTACTATGATCCTAGTTACCTAATCATGCTATCTTCATAATATCTCTTTTCTTTGCCAATAAAAAGAGACATCAGTCGATAAATGACGAAATTTTACCCGTACACACATCTTAACTTTACCAATATTATTAAGCTTAAGATTTTGTTTGTTTGTTTGTTTGATCGTGGTAATCCCATGAACTACTAGTTCAAATAAAAAAATCTAGTGTTGAATTACGCTTTAACCAATAGGAGCGAAGAAATATTGGAAAATGTGGAAGTACGCATGCGAACCAGCTGCAGCAACCAAAATATATGAAAATGTGGTCGAGTTTTTTAACCTTCTCCTTTTTTTAAGTCAGCAATTAACGTCGAAAGTTTTCGCTGACACTTCATTTAAATTATATAACTTAAACGAAGCTTAAAGTCAAAAGTACCGTACAACTCGCAGCCAACTACCACTCGTCATTCAGAATGCATCTGCAACAAAATTTGCAGACTTGAATAAGCCAGAGGGTCTTGAAGAAACTTCTGGGCCATACATAAAACATGGCAATCACGAACCTAAGCTAATGGAGTAAGAGCTACTGAAGTGACGCACCAAATGGCTTTAAAATATACTGAAGATAGACTTGTTGATGTATTAAGAACATTTTACGGTCAACATCATGGTGAACATTTACAGCTCGTAATTAATTCTTATGCCAATGACAAAATGGCGGTATATAGTCCAAAGTGTATAATCTGATGTACTTTTAATCGTACTTTACTATCAGCCCTCACAGATGAACGCTCTCAGCAATCATTCGAAAGGGCAAGGAAAGGTTAATAATCAGTGTTGATTAGGAACTTGGCTCTAATCTAGACTTCTTAAATTTGTTAAAGTTTTTAAGAGAGGTAGGGCATAGCGATTTATTGCTCGAATTGGAGCAGCCCGACTGGTGAAATACCTCCACCTTACAGAAGACCGCAGCCAAATAACAATCACTTCTGTGTTGTTGTGTTCCTGCGTGTGTGTAAGGATTCCAGAGCTCCTGGGGGGTGCTACATTAGTAACAGTGGTCAGGCCTTCAAGGTAAAGGCGACAAGTCCAGTAATAGCTGAATTATGCTCTACTTGTCGCCTTTAAGCTAGGACCTCATTACCACTTAACATCAGGTGGGATGAGGACAATCTTGAAGTGCAATATAAAAAAATATAAAATAAAAACTTTAAGAATAGTTAGTAGAGTTCTTTAAGTAAATAAATAAGTCAGTTAACATTAGAAAACAAACTCTATTGGGACTTGTTTGACGTAGCTATTTCTATACGACCTGACAGACGCCGTCTTAACGACCACTATTTAATTACATACATTTTTTATTTTTTTCTTTCATAAGAACCTTCTCCTGACAATAACAAACACATCAAAAAAAAGTAAAATTAGTCCAGCCGTTTACGCGTGATGACTATGGATGAACCTGGGGATATAGGGATTAATTTTTATATATTAAGATATTTGTGATATTAAAAGTTATGATTTGACTAAGAGCCACGGTATTTGAAGTTAGCTTTAAGTGTTCGTAGATATAATGAAATAGCACTCCCCAACTTCAGTAGCCCTTCATCTATGAGCAAACAAGCTAGAGCGACTTCGAATAGTCTGGAACACTCAACGTAGAACAGAATTCACCGACGTTGAATGAACCAACCTGTTTATAAGGAAACTTGGCGACTCACAAATATTTAGGCGTAAATACCAAAGCAATTCCGACCGTCCTAAAGTTGCTCGTAACTACGGAAGTATTCAATGTTCTGAAACCATAAAACAAACAAGCAAGTTTAAATTGTTTTTTTTTTCTATTTATAAAACTAACAACCTGTCACGGATACAATGAAAATACTAATGTGTCAGAAACGAGTTGTTTTTAGTTTTTCGTCTTTGTATGTATTATAAACCTACATAAACATCAAGATGTAGCAGTGAACACCATGAATGTTGACTCCTATCTATTGCTTTAATAGCATTCAAATTTGTTGAGAAGGTTAAATAAAGTTTTACTCATGAAAAAGGGTGTTGTAGCACCGTTTCTGGTTTCTGTAACACAATTGCTTGAGCCACTTACCACAGAATCAAAGCAATGTGTCGGGGAGCCTGTGTAGAATCAGCAAGGAATCCCGACTCCCCACAACGGTGCAGCGTCGGCCACCGAGGGGGTTTAGTCGGTGCGAGCCCGACACACCACTCTCTGTTCCCCGCAGAGAGTGACGGTGCGGTAGGTATTTTCCCCCTCGACAAAAAAGAATCAAAGCAATGTAATGTTCTTTTTATGTGAAACACCATCCATCCATGCAAAATTACGCGTGTCATAGTATTAATAAGATTGCTTGCGAGTAAGATTGATTGTATTAACCCTTAATCAAATGGATTTTTTTTGGTACTGTCAAGTGGGAAATAATTTTCCCAATATTTGAATAATAATTTATTGCGTTAGATGTACCGTTTGAACAATTTCTAAGCTACACTGGATATTTATGACAAACTATATCAAAAACAATGAATAATTAATAATTATTATATTCTAGCTATTCCAACTAATTTGACGGGTTCATGAATACCTTTGATTTCAACCGCTCTAGTATTTTGTGGGTGTATATTGACGTTAGCCCAATTTCTCTAATGTCAATTGTTGATTACACGCTGCGGCTTATGTACGTGAGATAGTTGGTAAATTTTTAATACGTACTTAGGCGCATTAGTGCTTCCAGGTTAGGTTTCGTACTGACCTTGTCTAGTATTGGCATTTGCCTCTATTTTGGTATAAACCGATTAACTTAATCCACGAGGATAATGTATAATTATCTCACATTTTAACAGGCACTAAGACTAACCAACTATAAACTAGCCAGATAGTATTATACTATGGTTCTTTTAATCTTTATAATATATACTGCCTAGCTTTCTCATGAAGTCAGGTTATACTATTCCTTTAAATGATGTGCTAGGTACTAAGAGTATTGCAACTTTAGCTCATGTACTTTCGTTAAAATTTTACTATGTTCGTAGTAACTGAATAACTTTCATGTAAATACTTTACTTTCTAATCTCGATTTAATTCGCGTCGTTTTCTAGGCCAATTCTGCTGACGCCGTATTTAAGTCGACTTGTAGGTCATGTCGTAGGTCGGCACAAATCCAAAGGCATAATTGATTAACTCCGCAAGATACAATGTCGTCAAAAAATCACCACCATTTTCCAGGGTCTGTAGAAGCCGAACCGCTCATGAACCATGTGGATGGAGACCATGATGACCACAAGCGGTACATCGAAGACTACCTGTGGAACGGCCAGAAACCAGGAGTCCAGAGGTTAGTAGACACCTAGAACATCCAAATCTTATCAAAGTTGAAGTTGATCGATCTATTTCATCGTGGAACTAGGGCAATAGTTATCTATGTATTTATTACTCAAAGATCAGTGCTCAATACAAGTTTTGTATTAAATGGTAAATATAATGTCAACCAAAAGTATTGTATTTCATTTTAACTTAACCAATCGTGTGGTTTATATCAGTTAGAAGTTACATGAACATTATGTCAATGTTTGAATATTTAAAGAGATTTTACAAAAGCTATTGAAGTTTTAAAATGTTTTGGTTTTTTCAAAGAGTTTTCAAGAGTAAACGTTATTAAACCAGGTACTTTTAGTTTCTGAAAGGTTTTTAATATTATTTATGTAAGGTCTTAAACTCACTATATTTTAAAAAGCGCAGTTACTAAATGGTTACGTTAATGTTAGTATGATGACATGTTGTAATCTAAATATTAATTTAGACATGATTGTATGCCTAATAAAAAAAACTAAAATATTAGTCTGTTTAATGTTATAACAATAATTGCAATGTTTATTCCCGCATCACATTAATACAATATACGTTGTAAACAACTCGTCGAAGTAGATGATCAACTTCAACTAATTATACATAGTTCAGAACCTATTTGCTCGGATAACATCGCCGACAAAAGAAAAACTCCACGTTGCGCTCAGCGTTCGAGTTTCGCAAACATGTCGAAGTTAACCCATAAATATTTTAGACTTCGCAAACAGGTCCTGAACACAATAGCTTCAGCTTTATCACATTTCCATGAAATGCTTTTCATACTTCCTAGAACATATCTTATAGATTGTTTCATATATTTAAAAATATCTTTTTCTTTTTCAATAAGCATGCTTTATTTTTTACAAAACATCGACGAACACAAAACATTACGGTATTATTTACAAATGGAAACAGTCTATAAATCACTGAATTTATATTTCACAGTATTTAATGTTTCTCACTACAGATGCTTTGCTTTGAGCTAAAGCAGCAGCTTTTTCGCAAAAATCTCATCGAATCAGAAGGTTGGGGTCCAAAAATATATCCTTTTTTCATGTGAACACACATTTCCAAACTTCCACACTTACACGTCACACAAATATATCGATATTTATATACATCCAAAATCCGTGAGATTCCGGACATCGTTTATAAACGTATAATATGTAAATGATATTTATTTATTAAAAGATATTATGTAGATCTTGTAAATACTCTCATTACATACAAAGAAATAATATTTTGGATTCCGTAACTTTTCAGGTGAAGATTTCTATAATATTTTCGAATGAAGTTACTGCTAATAGCTTTTAACTTTTTCTGTGTCTAGCTTTGTGTACTAACCTAATCGTGAAGGAAACTTTCGAAATTCTCATTAAAACCTTTTCTTCTTTTGCCGTAATTAATCATACAAAGTTGCTTCAGTTATCAAAAGTAATCATGTCTCAAAAGATGATAAAACATGATAATGAAAGACCCTCATTCTTCTAGTCCTATTGGAATAACTTTAATACAAATGTGAACACCCAACAATCAGACTTATAGAATTTGTAACCATTTAACTTACAAAAGCACTACAAGAAGTAGTAACTCGCATTGGGTCATTGCCCAAATTTTTTTGGCACAAGGCTTGAAACCAAGCGAGGTAACTCCAAATATGATTCATTACTGCACTCCATTGGCTCGAAGCCCAAACTGCAAGTCAGTTGAAGCGTGGCTCAAAGTTTCCTTCTCGTGTGTTCTGCCCTTAACTCCTTAACAAGTACTTACAGCAGAACAAGTCTAAATTTCGTTTTTGGTATTTGCTTACATCTCTCCTCACTCCTCACGGTGGCGGTGTGTAGGCCGAGTAGTTTTAGACGATACTAGTTCGGAATGACAGCTAATAGATACTTTTTTAAAATATCAATGTGTCCTGCACTTGTCGATGTGAACGTTCATACAGATTTTTGTTAGATTGTATGTCAATGTCTCACCCAACACTTCTAACACCTTTGAACTAGTCACCGGGCGCTGCCCGCACGTCTGTGCGTCGATCTCTAGACTCTTCTACGTCTGACATCCTAACCTCACCATTGCGAGCTTAAAAATTATTTGAAGCATGTCTACCTTACTAACAGGCTCGGCGCGAGCTATTATTTTGCCGCATCATCATCTCCAAACTCAAGAGTCTAAGACTTAAAATGGAATTTTGCAGAAAATCGACGTTCCGTAGCGCGCTATCGGCCCTCATATCCAACGGGGAGGATCGTTCCAAAGATAATAGGAAACGTTACAAAAGCGAGTACAAAAAGAAATTTAGACCGTTCTCTCAGTACGTGTATGAGGCGTCTAAAGGGACGTTTACGAAATGCAGGGGGAAAGGAAAAGCGAATGAGGAGGCGAGCGAGAGGATGCTGGGGCCGCCAGAGAAGCCGGGGGTAGCGGCGGGGGTCGGGGAGGGGGCAGGGGCGGGTGGGGGTGCAGGGGCAGGGGACGACAGCGCGAGCACGCTCCGCGCGGCGGGGTTGCAGCCCCTGGGCCTAGCGCAAGGTGACTCCTGGTACCGGGAGGTCTTGGATCTGCGAAAGCGCGCCGGCGAATACAAGGTCTGCGGCCATTTTAGAATAGCACTAAATTAAGGCAAAGTGCAAGAGCCCTGGCGTATACTGAGATGTAAGGCCTACCAGATCGATTTGAAACGATGGGTATAAGCAAACAAAATTTAATGTCGACAAACTACGGGCACACATATGAACCTGTAGTTGTCTTCGGAAATCTAGCCAATTCGTGCGAATCTTTGCCAAATGGCACAATATATGCGATATAGCCCTTATGACCTTGACCTAAATAAAGATGTTACAACTTCAAACGACATATTCCTAATCAGGCTATAGTCATACAAGAGAAGGCAAGAATACATCTCAGGATACGCCTGGAGATAAATTAGGGTTAAATTAGACATTAGAATAGAAATTAAAGAAAAAGACACAAATTGGAACACAGACTACAGAAATAGATACCTTAGATACTGCTGTAGAGGCCTCCTTAATTATTTTAATCGCTCGATGGACTTATCACACAGTTTTATTGAATTATCTATGGTAACATTGTTTAAACTACCGATATTTAATTCAAAGTATTAATAGTTACATTCAATTCGGTCTTTTGACCTGTATTAATTTCTCCCTTTATTAAGTTCTTCAAGGATTGTTTAAAACCTTACTTCTTGTTTCATTTCACCTCTCGCGAATGAACCGCAATCTTGGTGGCCCTTATAAAGACCGAGTATCATTCACAGGCGCTTCATGATCATGCTTTCATTCTCAAAATTGCCATTTATCGACAGTACCGCGGCTGGGGGACCGAACTAGCGCCAGAACACATCACACAGCTTTACAATAAGCAAATCGAGCTCTGGTACCAAGTTTCTCGCCGGTCCTCGCTGTCTGCCCTATCACTCGCTTCCACCAATCACAAGTAAGTGACGCACTCGAGTTTTGTCGGAGCAGACTTTGAATCTGGCTCGAAGGACCAGCCTTCAACATGTTTGATGTCTTTCAGGTTTTTGTACTTCTTTTCACAGCGCACACAACGCGCAGGAAAAATACAAACCACTCAAGCTACACGCTGTATTTATATTTTTGTTTTAAAATATTTATCTTAAACATGCTATATAAAAGCAGAAAAAGTAGTTAGACCTAGAACCCTATAAACCTATTTAATTTATTGGTATTTATATATGGTCCTTCGAGCCAGATCCAATGTAATATCTGCTTTAACATATCATAAGTATATTTAGTAGCAAGAAGGCTGATGCAAAGCAAAGAATGGCTTGTATGGCCACTGCCAATGCCATCGATATGCTGTAAAGTAGCGTAGTGAGATTCATCAGCCAACGGTTTCAGTGTGCAGTTGTAATTTAAACTTTTTCTCAGCGAGATAAGTTCGATGATTATTTTATGATGCCATGCACACTTAAACCTGTAATCTAAAGCGATGCTCCTGTTTGAAGCAGTTTTTGCCGAGACTAACCCAAGCCAACTTTGTTTTTCATCTCTGTGGAATAAAACATAAATTGGCTTGTTCTTGCTCAAGTAAACTTCTTTAAGCTTGAGCATCTCTTTACAATCCGGGTTGCAAAGTTTGAAGTCTTAGACAGTTCCACGTTACACAAAGACAAACTCTAATAAATGATGAGCAGTTCAAAGATCCGAGTAATGATACCATCTCTTTCTAACCTCAGGGCACTGCCTCGAGATGAAAAGGACGGCAAAGAGTCGAAGGGCCACTCGCCGAAGAAGTTCCGCTCGTTCCGCTCGGCGCCCCATCAGTCCATCCACGCGAAGTTGCAGGAGACGAAGGCGCTGGAGCGGTCGCCGCACAAGACGTCGCCCCAGAAGCAGAGGAAGAAGCTGCAGGGGCACAGCTTCGATGAGGGGGCTGCGCAGGACGGTGAGTTGAGGCCTGGCCTGATTACGCCCATTGTTAAGGTACTTGGTTATGATTTCGGAGTCCAAGGTTTGATGCCCGGGTCAAGCAAAGTATGTTTTGGATTTATAGAATTTAAGACTTGACATCCCATTGAAATTAAGGCATTCTTAAGAATGATGGGAAACCCATCGATAGACTATACCATGGTGAAGGGGTAGGGCAGCATATGATCTTGGGGAGCCGAACATACTTCCGACTTAAAGGGGTTAAGGTAATCTGGCTGGGACTTCCACCAAACTGATGAACTGATTAACCACGAAGTGAGACTGAGAAATGTTATGAATATTGGTTCCCACCACATTACCAGTGAAAGAGCTGCTCTGAAGACTTCATGCGAATAGGAATGACCTGCCCAACAACTAGCTCTGGCTTGCTAAGGCGACCGTGGGTCGAATTGGCTATGGTGCCCTTGTACAGCCAGCTGGTCTCCACAACGTAACTGAGCTTGTCCGCTGGTGGATATTGAATGCAGACCCTGAAGTGCAGCCTATATGATCACTTCCTCCTTATAACTGCACCGTAGTTGTTTCTGATTTCTGTAACATAGTGCTTTAGCAACGTACCACAGAGAGCAATATACGTGAAGTTGTCCATCATTTAAAACCCTGTCCTGGAATTCTTAAAGAACTATTTTTGTCCTTAAGGGTCATCTAATTGTCAGTTCAGGGTCATTATCGTATATTTTGACGAAAACATATATTTCTGATATTGCTTCCTGCTGTTTAAAACCTGACGCAAAACTGATGGGGCGTTTTATGTTTGACTGGTCTGACTGTCTGTCCATATGTATCTGTTTATGGCATCGTAGCTTCCAAACAGATGAACCGATATTGATTTTTGCTTAATGCCCAGTTCCAATATTTGAAAAACGATCCGTTCTAGTTACGGATAGTATATTATATTAGGGTATAGTATATTAGGGTCTGGGGCAGCTCCAATGCAGTCCTGAGGATGATCGCGGATAGGGTCGATTGCCCCTTTATCCGTAGCTGCTGTAGCGGGCACGTGCCCGTCGCCACGGTTACGGGTAGAGCCGCAATATATTAAACAATTAATTGTATTTGTGTCTTTGTATATTTATTCAATCAATTTATCCCTTTTTAAATTTTTAATTTTATGTTTGTATTTCTATATTTATATCCCCCAGTTATTATTTTTTCTTTTATTTCAATAATGTTAATTAATTAATTAATTGTAATTTAATGTAATTGTAATGAAAACACTTGACATAATTGTTAATTAATTGTAATTGTAATAATAATGTGATTGATATGGGTTATGTTACCTGAAATAAACGATTTTATTTATTATTTATATGAGGTGTAAAATAAAAATGACCGACGTACGACTGATGACAGCTGATATGGAAAGTAAATTTAAAATTAGAATTAACAACTCGTATAAAAACGGATAGTATTTTTGACACATTACGAATCGTAAAATAAATAATAATAAATGGGTAAATCTATTATATAAAAATTAATCGCAAAATGTGTTGGTAAGCGCATAACTCGACAACGCTTGGACCAATTTTGCAATCTTTTTTTGAAATGTTCGTTGAAGTCCAAGAATAATTTTTACATCGAGAAAAATCGAATAATTGCCGAGAAAACTCTAAAGGCAGCATTTTTATTTTTGTATTTTGTAACTAAAATTTAGTGTCAAGCCACATTTTAAATCTTTTTGACAGGATGATGTCTGTCGGGTCCGCTAGTAATAAATAAATATTGGACAACATCACATACATTGCCCCGATTCTGTGGTAAGTAAAGCACTTATGTTACAGAAATCAGAAACAACGACGGTACCACAATACCCAGACCCGAGACAATACAGAAAAGTTTGTTTCCCATATTGACCCGACCGGGGATCGAACCCGGAACCTCAGAGACGGCGCGACGCCAAAGTCCAGCACGCTCGCCTCTCGGCCACGGAGGTCGTCAAATATTGAAACCAGGCATAAAATGTGAATTAATCGTTAGTGTTCGCGCCGCCGCAAAATGTCGGATTACATATTTAGACACTACTCTCTTATTATAGATACAAAAAAGGACTTGAGTAGTACTGTAATGTGTTTTCAATTATTCCTTTCTGCGAATTTCAGGCGCAAAGGCCGAGAACCAGGCGTTCCGGTCCCCGCGACGGCGCCCACGCTCCGCGGACCCGGCCCCTGCGCACGCGCAGACCAAGCACATGCCGAACGGCCACGAACCCTCTCCGCGCCCCGCTAAACCTACCGGTCAGTACCGCACTTGTACCTAGAGTTTAAAATACCTGTTATATGCTTACTTTGTTATCAACATCTACAGTTCCATGCAAAAAGCAAAAAAAATATAGTGTTATCTAATTTAAACCTTAAGGGACAGAGATATAAGTACGAAAATAAAGGTGGAGAGGAGTGCACGAAGACTTGTCTGTTGATGATAATGCCTTATTTTGCCGGTTCTATCATATTTTAGGTAGCAACTGCGTGTCTACAAAATCTCTGAAAGAAGGATCTCTCTCAATTTTGGACAAGAAAAAGAGAACTGGCTTCTTAGGCATATAGAATATTTAGAGGTTTTAATAGCTTGACTACTAAAAAAAGAAGTCATCAGAACTCAGGACCACTTTCTTCTATTTAATATGATTATTTGGCTGAAATAAAGTAATTCTCATACTACTTCCCTATTTAGCAAATTTTGTATGTAAAGCAAAAACTACTACTAAAGGTTTTGTAATTAGGGTTAATGGGAAAAAAAGACTAGGTAACTCTGTACGAAGGATAAATCTGCCCGTATTCATAGATGCAGTAAGGTCGAGAATTGTCAATAACTCTTTTAAACATTTGAGCCAGTGCTTCTTGCTAGATCATAGCTGAATGAAATTGTATTAGATATTGCCTACCTGATTTCAAAAATTTGCGCCAGTAGTAGCGTTACGAATAATATTTTTATACAAACCTTAAATATTTAATTTAATTTATAAATAAAATCAATAATGATTGCACTGTAATATCATTTACAATATTTTCTCGTTTTTAATAATGACAAGCCTCAAAGTAACGAAAAATTGTTAAATTAAAAATATACTACTAAACGGAGAGCACGGTATGGCAAAATTACAGCTGAAACAACTTGTAAAACAATTTATTTAAATCGAATCATTTTCAATCTACGATTTAAACCATTGGTTGGAAAATAGGATACCACAATAATTGAGTATATTTATCAGCCCCACGTTGGGCTCCAAAGTAATAGCCATTTATTTTGAACACTTTTTTTATTTTGATATTACTTCTACTACTACTTGATGTTATCATCTTATAGACTAGAAGTTTTAATGTGTGAACAAAAAAACTAGTTTATAGTTCTGTATTAGGCATACAAAATCTTTATTTGTGTTAAATTACTTATAACTCTAATATTTAGTTCTAATTGCTGTAGAACTTTCTTCTAATGATTGTTGTGAATCGTTGTGTTTATACTTACTCGACATAGAGTTAAATTATCATCTACTTCAAATAGATGTTGTATTCCTGCTTGATGCCTGCCCCCATCCCGGCTGATGATGAGAAAATGGCTCTATTTGCAATAGGAAACATGCTTTTTTTGCTTTTATTAATTTCCCGGAAACCGTAAGTCCTTTCAAGATGCTCCCTCATCAGATGCATTAGCATGTAATCTAACATTATAAATTGACTTTAAGCATTACATTACAAACAACATCCCTGACTGAAAAGCAATTAATTGAAATGTAGCATTGGAAGTGAAATGCATTTATGCTACAAATTGCATCAAAATAATATATAGACATCCGCCATAGACATATGGCGAGCGATTCAAATAGCGTCGTGGCATCTCCGAGGTCTCGGGTTCGATTTCCGGTCAGGTCAATATGGAAAACTTGTTTATATTGTCTCCATCGTTGATTCTAGTTATTAGCTACTTGCTATAGAATAAGAGCATTGTGGGTTATGTTGTCCTATATTTTTAATAATCATTGTATCTATGATGTAAAGTAATTTTTAACATTACAAGGTGCACGTTGTAATGGTCAGTTTTCCTTTTCACTCATATAATGCTAGAGTCTGTAATGTTTCATTATACGTTAATGCTATAAGGATGCACCTTTAGAAAAAGAAGGGTAGAAAAATATCGATAAAATTTTATATTTTGTTTAGTTATGACGTTCGAGGCTTTGCCAATTTTTTTAATAAAATTATTTGCAAAAAGTTTTTGAATATGATTTTTTCACGTCCCATTCCAGATTATTAAGGGCCGCTTTTCAAACCATTGGGCAATTGTTTTTAAATTGCCTAAAGCTCTATTTATGATTTTTTGTTATGTTCTTTTGTTTTTGAAATATTAAAATACCTATTACGTATACAAGAAAAAAAATTAACATGTTTTTTTAGCAAATAAATCACTCGCCCCGAGCCAAATTCTCACAGCCAAAATGTTGAGTAGCAAAATTTTTCCTGTAGGTTTGCCGTTGAGTAGAGGAGCTAGTAGTAGAGTTAGGTCAACATCGCGCGGGGGGCGGTCCCCCTCCGCGCCGAAGGGGGCAGTGCCCAACGGGGCCGTCGGGGGGGTCGACGGGGCTCCTGGACGGGGCCGCCGCAGCCGCAGCGTCTCGAAAGTGGGGATAAAGCTGGGTGCGTACCGAGTGATGTTGCGTCGACGCTCTGTGTGCGCGGGAAATGCCGCTTCTAGCATGGTTTATGCGTCATTTGCTGTTTTATATAAAAGTACTCACTGAAAATCAGATTTTCGTCATTCATTCATTTTTCTGAAGTCTAATAGCGGTAAATCTCGGTAAGTTAATACTCGGCATTGTTTTCAATTTACCAAGAAATACAGTTCGAAATTAAAATATTATTTTTAACTTTTACGAAAAATAGGTAATAGGGCAACCTAAAATTTGATTCATCAGTTAGATTACCAAAAAATTTACGACACATTTTTTTGTCGTGTTAACAAAAAAAAGATTAAAATTTAACGCGGCGTCACTTCTTCGTACAGTTTTTACGAATAAGTGACGTAATCACACCTTCTACGGACATAGTGATGTGCATGAACCCAAATGTGACGAATAAACTGCAAGTGACGTACTTAACCAACTTCGCTTTATGTTCGTTTTCGTTGATTTTAATTTAGATTGACCGTTAATAACCGTTAATTTCGGCTTCAAAATTCTCATTTGTTCCGTATTGGTAACGCTTTTTCTGTGAAATTGTTTAATTTGTTTGTCAGTGCGTCAACGCAACACAGTCACGCACGGTTCCCGCCAATCAGGGGACTTGTCACCTGACGTGTTTTTTTGTCTGTCCGTGTGACACCTGCACTGTGACCACTGTAGATGTGATCGTTACAATACGAGGACTGATTTTAGGGGTCGCGGTTTTCTACGAGATAATAAAAACTAATTAAAATTTTGATTAGCCTACTGAAAACCTTTTTTGTTTTTTTTTTTGATAAAACAGGTAACCGTAGTTATTGTTTAAAAAAAGACGCACTTTAAATATTGAACTCATATTTATGATAAAATAAAAATGTGTTAAGGTGCTATTATCATAAGTTTGGTCAAAAAGTAATTAACAAATTTTTTTTTTTGGGTTTTACCCAATTCTAGAAAATTCACATTTCACAATAGGATAGCACGTAAAAAATCACTACCGTGTTCAATAAACATACTTACATGTAACCAATAGGGTGTTTTGTATTATTTGTCTGTGTTATTGTGTTTTAGACATATTTAATTCGTTTATCTCTATATCCATAATGTTGATGAATGTAATTATTAAAAAATAACCTAAGGATACTAATTATATCTCCAAAGCACTCTTATAGTATTTTCTTGTAGTATCTCGATTTTTATCTAAGTTTAAATGTTATTTTTCTGTTAACTACAAACAAGATATAGAAATAGAAAGATGATTTAAACTTAGTTCAGTATGCATCAAGATTTAAGGATATATTGCAAGTTATTAGGAGCCCAATACAAACTTGCAATATTTTTGGTTTCCATTATACCAACTTCAAACCCATATTTGACTATTTATTAAAACACTTCTCATTTGTAAAGTAAAATATAGCATAATTAATAGTTTTTTTTAGTTTTCATCATCAATCATTAATTGAATCTATAAAATCCAGTTAGTTTTTCAAGTGTTCTAAAAACATCATCGGTGTGTAAACTAAAGATTATGGATATGGAGAAACATCTTAGAGTAATGGATATAGTTGCATGCAGTGTGTTTATTTTGGGAAAGCTGATTGGCCAACTGTCATGTGATTGTTTTTAGACCATAGATGTGACTCTTGTGTGACTTTTTGTCTTCAATGCCTTTTTTGTACAGACCTTATTTTGAGAAATTCTTAAGTAGATTTTATAATTTTTATACAGAAGCAATTAAGAGATAGGTATCATTTTTAATTGTTACAACCTGAATATTAGTTATTTTTTATGAATTATCTCACACAACAATTTATTTATTTACCCAGTCGATAGAACCGACAATTGTAACTATTATTTGAAAAGAAATGCAATAAATAAAATTTCTTTAGAGCACTACAATTTGTATAAACAATAATAATATCTTATTTGCAGATAAATATAACTCTCACTACCCTTCACAAATAGTATATAGAATAAAAAAGACACCTTAGGTCGTTACTTAGATTATAGTTGAGGATAAAGTCAACCAAAGACATAGGAGAAAGTTTACAATATGGAACATTTGTAATCAATGGGAATCTGCCTACTTACATACACTTACTTGTATGTTTAACAAAAAAATAAATAATAAACAAATTTTAGGAATTTAGAACGCAACAAAAAAATATACTTATAATATAACTTACTTATTTTAAAACGCTTTCGGTACATTTGTCCCCGTTCGGTTGACTTTGTCCCCAACCTCTTAATGTTGCCCCGGCCCCAAACTGACAGCCCAACGTTACAGACGACGAGATCCCCTCCCACCGGAGCGCGTCAGTAGCGAAAGACCACTTCTTCGACGACTCGCCAGTGGTCAAGTCTCCGCCAGAACCGACCCGGGTGAAGTCGCCCGAGCAGATGAACATGCGGTCCCCGGACCCGGTCAACTGGACCGTGCCTCTGGATACCGGGAAGACGTTTACTGTCACCCAGAACGTCAAGAGCGGTGAGTGCAGACTATTGGATAAGCTCGGCTACTGTAGCTAGACCGGTTTAGCGAAGTCTTCTCGTGGGGAGTTTTTACCCGGGGACAAACTGAGATTTCGTGTTGGAGCTAACCTGACATTTCATGTTAGGGCTACTTTTAAGAGTTGTGGATCTAAGGGCTTAACGTCTTGGGATCTGTAAGTTAATTACCATTCAATTTCAATTGGGGCTAATTATATAGGTACGAGTGATGAAAACTTTAATTCTTGGTGATTACCGATGTATGTACAAATTATAAATTGCTGGCCAACACTTCAACCACTAATTAAAATAAACAATTTTAAACATCGTTGGCACTTAGACTTTAACTAATGATATAATAAATACCAAATTAAAATAAAATGCTTACAAATAAATTAAATAAAATTGTGACTGAATTTCGACGTCTGTGCCCATTGCTTCAACTTCTAGATACTATTAATTTCAAAGGGATTATTTGATTATGACTATTAATAACAAAAAATTGGCCCCATTAGAAGACTTCTGTAGACCTTAAATAAGTACAATACTAATAATGAACTCAAGGGTATCTTATTCTTGGCATGTAAATGGTTAATTAAAAATTGATGTGAAACTTTCTCGACTTTGGCACTTATTAAGGTGAGGGCACATGTCTGATAATATACAGAGTTGAGGTCATATGACAGCCAAAATACGTATAAAATAATATTTATTACAAATTAATTAGTAAAAGATAATAAGCAATGTATACAGACAATGTTACACTGTAATACCAAAATGAAATAAATAGATATACCTATATTTAAGTTTTACCTTCACCAATATTTTTTTCTATCTGTAGGATGGTTGAAAATATTTTTAAAAACCTTAAGGTTTAATTTTTTTAACTTTAATTTAATTCGAATCCTTTCACCAATTAATATAATAAGTGATAGAATGTGATTTTATTTGAGGTTGAAATATTTTAAAACTATTTGTAAGTCCGTACTATGACCTAAGCTCTGAATAAGTATTTCTACTTCTATCTAATTGATTTAAAGGGGTAATGTACATTCAAACTATAGCACCCATGAAAACGTCATGAAACTTCTATTAACTTTCGCATACTGCAGTAACTAACAATTAGATAAGACCTTACTTATATTTACATAATAAATGCTACTAATGCTTTTTTTGCAGACTACTGTAAATAATTTTGCACATTGTATCTGCATTTTAATTTGTAGATAGGCAATATAATCATTTCTACAGAATTAGATAAAACAATACATATGCCACGAAAAAGATTCTCTTCAGTTGATTAAGTTAACGAAAGATAAATTATAAGACCATTGACTTGTTAATATGTAGGTAAGCAAATTAGGGACCGCGTCAAGCCATCACACAATCATGTCACAAGACACTGCTAGATAATTATTACGAATTACTCACACCATTCTACCATTCAAGTATTTCAAGTGTGTATAGCAACCCTACACTAGAGTGAAACGAAGTAGAGCTTGCAACACTGACACTCATACAATATTATCATCAATTTTGTAAGCGAGTTTTTTTTTCTCCTTAAACACTCCGTCCATTACTCATTTGATTACGTTTCACATACTCAGAGTTTGATTTTGACATACATAATTACGTCACGAATTATTTTAATTTCTGATTATTGTTTAATCATCGTTAACCTTTCTATGTCCATTGCAATGTTGATTTATGCCTGGTTCCAATATTTTACGATTGGTAATGTTTCAAAAATGTTTTTCTCCAACCGACTACGAGTCGTCAATTTACTTCCCATATGAGCTGTTATCAGTCGTCTGTCAGTCGTTTTTAGCTTACGCGTCGTATAATTTACAACTAATCGTAACTAGAACGGATCAAATTGGAACCGTGCACTAGTCAGATTACATTCATGATCACTGCTTAGAGCGGTAAAAAAAACAAAAGTCACATTGACAGTTTGATATTTGACATTAAATGGACATAGAACGTAACGTTCACCGTCTCACGCCATCGACCATACAACTCGCTCGCCATTTTCAGATGAAAGCGTTAAGCGCCCTAGCTCTGAGTTTAAGGGTGGTTCCATAGCCGAGGAAGGCCCCACCGTGAAGCTGGCCACCCCGGCAGGTACGACGCACACCGTCACCGCCTAGACTCCATCGGCCATAACAAACACCTTTTAAAGAGTGTGACAGACAGTCATGCGACAGTGAACTTTAACCGGCAGACTCAAAGTCTAAATTAAAGGTCACTGCCTCATAAGCACGACACACGATCGACACCAGAAAATATATAATCTGTTTTATATTATATCTATTGAATAGTTCATGATTAAATTGTGTTAATCCAATAATTGAGATGCTTTTATTTATTTTGACCGTACTCCGCTGAGGCGTCAACCACGTATGTATTCACTTGTCAGTGTGTGTGTCTGTTTCGATGTTTGCATACACTCTCACTTCTTGGCACTTAATATTCTTATTGTTTTCCCATCTCATTCCCGTCGTCCACTATTGCATGATGCCTGTTTTGTACTCCAAACATCGGGAAGATGCTGTTAAATATCCAGAACTTTATAAGATCGCCTACTCTTCACTTGGCAACAGAAACACGAGAAAGTGTTTGTGCAAGTTCTAAATATAATGGATGTAAGGGTAAATACCTTACTTTTAAAACGCACGTTACAGAGGGCGCCACTAGTTAGCCCATATACTTTTTACTAGCTTCATTGAAATTAAGTTGTAAAGTCTAAATTGAATGTAAATAATCGTAATTTTGTGTTTATAATTAATACCTACTTATTAAGTTTTGTAAAACTCTTTTTTGTTGCAAAGTTTATATGATGTGCAAACAATGGCATCTTTTCGATTGATGTAAACGAAACTTTTTAATCGAATAGGCGCACTAATAGACTCTTTCCTAATTAGTTCGTCATAAACTCATGCAGCCATGACCCATGCTAATTTGGCCATCAATGTTAGAATTCATTTCAAAGGAAATAGTGCATGATTCTTCAGCGAATCTACTAAAGTTGTCTTACAGATTTAGCTTAATATCTTACGTGAATGTTAGATATAACTTGAGTTTTTACTAGACTATCATATCTAAATGAATATAAGCACCAGACTTCTTAACAGAATATTAACAAATTCCAATCGATATGTGTGGTAAAACTCAAGTTTCTGTTACTATAATTACTAAAGTAAACACGCATGAAAATTATGGTTCTAAATTAGAAGGTAGCATGTATCTGAAATATTAAAACAAATCAGTTTTTACTGTTCAAGCTAAATTTAAAATCGTATTTAGTATAAAATCTAAATGTAAATAGCTCATACTCAATAGAACTAGACCATAATTACTGTACATAGATGTGAAAAAAAATATCTTCAACGTAAACAAAAAAGTAAGTATTAAAACAAGATAAAATAATGAACTAAATTGATGAGTAAAATTACTATAAACCAAATAATAATCATGTTCTGAAACAGAGTCAAGATAACATTAATTAGTCAGTGTTGCTTGGGTACAAACCTAATTCATAATAGTTGAAATTAGAACAATATTTTCTGTGCTTATTTGATGTGCCGAACTTCAAATGGGATTTTCAAATTCTTAAGTAAATTATATTTCCATCTTCCTTTCTTGTTAGACTTCTTTAGACTTAGTCAGATGGACCAAAGAATTTGAGACTCCCAGACCGTTGAACACCTCAACTACCGACTCAAAGCCGAAACAACTGTTCCAGAAATCGCTCCGATCCACCACCAGCAAATGTCTCCGATTCGCTCATTGAAAAAGAGCGAGTCCCCGACAAGTCTGAGCAAGCGAACCGACAAGACGCCGACCACGCCCATCAGCCTCACTCCCATAGACGAAACCAAAGCTTTAGACATGAATAAAGTGAACGGCATCAATGGGATCAACAGCAACCAACTCACGCCTGAGACGCCCACTCAGGAGCCTATGAAAGAGAAAGAGGTGATCAAGAAGTCGACTGAGGCGACACAGGTGGCCCCGGGAGTGGTGGACACCACTGTGGTCCAGGATTCGCCCACTGGGGGCCTCACTGCGGCCGAGGTGCTAGACCGCGCTCGTACGAGGTTTGACAAGTTTTGGGGGAAAAAAGAAGAAGACAACGTCTAGTAAATTCGAGTAAAACACGCTCCCTCGCCTAACTTGTGATGTTGAAACAAATTTAGCGTGCTATTTACCTTTAAAATTGCTCCACTCTATCAATAATGGAATCTGAACAGCAAATAACCTTTTTTAAATATGTTCCAGTATCACAATTTAATGTCAAGGAAGTCAAGACTCAATAAATAAAAGTAGGAAAATTTAAATCGCAGTGATAAACTGTAAAAAATATGAAAAAAGCTTCGCTTTATAACGACGACTGGAATATGTATTTATTAATTTAATAGGTATTTTATTATCATTAATACGATCACTATCTATTTAATAGGAGTGTGGTGGCTTGTGATAGTAGTTTGGTCATTGATGAATAGGAATTAATTAAATTAAAGGATCGATTAATGTTACTATGATACGAAAATTACGGAATACAATGAAATTTATTAATTCCACCTATAAAACCTACATTGTATTTATTTGTAATTATCTAAAATATTTGCTAGACAAAATACCTAAGTGGATTTTAAATTCATTTAAGTTTCATGTCTCTATGTTCGCTTTGATAAAAAACTTAAATCTGCAGTTCATACATTTAAATACAACTAACTACTACTAACTTGAAAACAATGGTGTCAAAATCAAGACGGAATGTTAAGAATATCATGGTAGATGTTAAAATCATGCATAACTAAAGTTATGCTGTGTATGACAACGAAAAATAATACTAGATTGTTAAATTTCTTGGTGGATCTGTGATTTTAATAAATACAAACAATAAAACATACCTTTATCTAAACGTAATCGTTTACGTTCTTCAAAAATCATTTTAAGCTTCTGTTCGGAAATCGTTCACGATGTGAAAATTTTTAATCAAAAATATTACGTAATCATTAGCTTTTTAATAAAAACAGCAACTGATAAAATCTACAAGGGCAATTGTATACACACAACTAAGCCGTCCAATGTAGAATTTTTTGTCAAATCATATTTTCTTGGCTATTTATTCCAAAGTTGGGAACCTAATTTCTAAACGTACAATTTTTTATCCAACCAACTGAAACGCAGATACTTTTCATTTGCATGACGTACGTAAATATAATCAACCAATCACGGCATTTTATAATTTTAGGCGGGTAAATGTTTTCAATAAATGTTGATTTTTTGGTTTCTACGATAAAATGGAGATATCACGTAAATCTTGCCGTTTATGTTTATCTGAAACAGAATTTAACGTATCGTTGCACGGAAGCTACTGTCGTAGAACGAATATGATCGATAAGATCCTTGTATGCCTGAAAATAGTAATTGAGGACCACGATTTGTTGAATACAATCTGCTACAAATGCGCAGAAAATGTTGAGAAGTATTACGAATTTATGTTGAACATAAAGAAGTGTCAGACCCGATACCCGAAGGAGATCCAAGAGCCTCGACAGAGGAGCATGGAATGCTCTCCGAACCAAGTGAACAGGCGACACGTCACTTCCTACGTCAGAGAGCAAGTGTATGACGCTGATTACACATTCTCTTTTCTCGAAATGCCGAACAACGAAGAAAAGAAAGAGTCTAACGTATCTAGTCCGTTCTTCTCCTACTTTTCCCCTCCCAACGGGTTATTGAAACAGTCCTGCGATCCCGTTGCCGTGTGGAAAACGCCTAGGCCGCGCGATAACACGCCCAAGAAAGAAATACAAGGAGAAAACAAATACAAAAGGCCGTATAAATCTGAAAGACCTCCTCGGCATCACTCCAGAGATCTTTTCGAGTCTCAGTCACAGGAAGAGTGTGACCCCAACACATTGGACTGGAAACTAACCCCAGACGATAACTTGATAAAAAGAGTAAGACAAAAATGCTTTGGACGGTCAGATTTCTAATTTAGTTTCAATGTGATTGATATTTATTCTTAAGTAATATAAAATGTTACATTTTGTTGTTTAGACTAATTTATTCGATGTTACGAGATTATTTAAATATTGATGTTCATGTAATTTCTATGGAATTCTGTAGAAACAGGGTACTTATTGAAATTGATTTGTAAATGATTTTTGATGCTGTAGATCTTATTATATCTATATTGTAGTCGCCTATACCGTTTTGTATGCTCACGGTAATACAATATTACTGAACTTGGAATTATATCGTATAAGACTTGTACATTTTTTTGTTTACAATTATTTTCTGACTTGTATTCAAATCTAGTCTACATTTTTTTAATGTTGAAGTCCATTACATCCTTCCATCAAACTTAAGTTTCTCTATTCGGTAATAAAGACGATGTTATTTTTTAAAAGCTTTTAATATTAATTGTAATGGATCTAGATATCGTACTCTGAGTACGTTGTAATAATAAAAGTATGTATGAACTAAGAATGGTCATGTATTAACATATATATTTTGTATAATTTCAAAGGCCTTTCTCTTCAGACCACAGTATGGATTAATGAGTAGACAGACGTTGAGTATACAGATTTATGGGAAAGGACTGGTTTTTATTAATTCATGTGATTTTATTGAATATGTTGGAAATAGCACTGGTTTAATTAATAAATAAGTTCCTATTTTTGAATATTATTTTTGCGCACAAACTGTTTTTGTTTTCGATAAGAAACAAGCCCTGCCCGGATAAATGATGATTTTAGAGATAGACTCCTCCATAGCTGGTAATTATAAAATTATAGCTTTGCTACGGGTTTATAATAGCGTGTGTTAATTTTCAGTTGTTATATCAAATGAACACCTAAATAAAACTTGAAAAATCATTTTGTTTTACTTTCCTCATCGTATCCCTACTAATATTATAAATGCGAAAGTAGCTCTGTCTGTCTGTTACGCTTTCCTGCTTAAACCTCTCAACCGATTTTGATGAAATTTGGTAAAAGTATACGTTGAATCTCAAGAACGGACATATGCTACTTTTTATTAGAAAATAAGGGGGGGATAGGGGTAATACCCCCTTTGAAAGTTTATATGGAAAAATGTTTGTTTTTGAAGTTAGAGATATGAAATTTGGCACAAATATAGCTCGAAACAGGGATTAAAATATAGACTACTTTTCGTTTCGAATATTAGGGGAGAAAGGGGTAAAACCGACCATGAAAGCATGTAGTCCACGCGAACGAAGTCGCGGGCACAGCTAGTTGTAAATAACATCTTCGAAATAATGTTTAACACCAAACAGCATGATCACATTGGGAAAACAGCATTGTTAATGTCATAAAAAAATATTTGAAATTGTAGGCACTGAAAATGTATTACAAATTCATAGTAACTTTGAACATAATTAATTACTCACATAGGTACATTTTAAAGCATTGTTCTACGGGAAATGTCCATTGGATACATAGTGCGCAGAATATCTTTATTGATTTATCATAGTAGAAAGAGTCATATAGTTTTAATTAGACCTTTATTTTAACGTTCTAAAATGTGTTTCAAAGTTTTATAGAATCTCGTGTCTGTTAATAAATAACGCACGAAATAAAACCTCATCTTAAAATAGTTAAACGTCACAACAATTAAAACGGGGTTTGCTAATATATCGCTTCATCGCTCGCGTGCTAATCATGTGTTTAATAATTTTGTAACGTATAAAAATTCCTATATTTTTTTTACACTTTAAACCTATTTTCATATTAGAAGGCGGAGAATGACAATTGTAAGTGGTTTTAAAAACGCTATCAACTTATATTCTGAGGTTAACGCTTTTTTACGGTTTAATTGACTGAACTATTACTAACTACGAAACGTTTTTATAGAAGTCTTATAATTATATACCTATGTCCCAAACCAAAAAGTAAGTACCTACCATAAATGTTGAGCTTTATCATAATGATCAATAAAAAATTCTACTCTTTCACAAAAGAAGTGATCTACCACAAATAACCCTACAAGCTTGCATGTAAATAAAACAAGTTATAGGAACGGTTAATTCATGACTTTATTTAATATCCATACCAAACCATACACGTAATATTACTCTAGAGAAAATAATTCCCTCGCTCACTATAGACACTTTATTTATAAATCACATTTAACATTTTAATCGCTAAGTTTATATTTCTGCAGTTATTTATGGCTACATGACATGAATATGTGAACATCGAGATGAGAAATAATACTACTACAAACAGGCGACTTCTGTACATATTTTGAAGGGAAATTCGCCTGTTTGCTATCCAATTTAGCAGAGCTATCTAAAAGCTGCGTATACACCTGCAACATATAAAACTTCCAAAGTATATTGAATTCAGTGTACACCCAGCCACACAAAAGCGCAATTCAAAATATTCAACAGTTTCTCACTTTACCGTTTAGCCAGTGCTTGATCAGGCGAAATTATAAATAAACATCGATACAAGTAACGACGTAACACTTTAGCAATGGACCCAAAACAATCATTTACTCCGAAACTAGAAAAACTCTACCGTAACTAGATTACTTGCATTTTGTTCACCAGACACGTCCGCGAGATGGCGTTAGCAGTTACAAAACAATATTTTATAGGGTATGTCGAAATTACCCTGTGTTACCATGCGTACGAAATAAAACCTCAACTTAAAATATTCTTAATTTACAATTAATTAATGAGTATTGCCTGAATACAATATTTTTCTAATCAAACAAAAAAAATTGTGGAACAAGCGATGACGTAGATAACATTGGTTTACTAATAGTTTTTAACCTGACCAGAATATAGAAAATTTTATTACATCTAAGTGATCAGATTAGAAAATATAGATATTTTACATTTTGATAGTCGCTTTCGGATATACACAATTCAATGCGAACTACGGTAACAATATTAAAACAACACGTTTGAACATGCCCAATCCCGCGATACAACACGAAATTAGAGTCACATTAACTGAAATTTCGTTTTCATATCTTTTAGTAAACAGGGCGTGCATTTCACAATCGAATTGGAAAATAGTGCACTTATTAATTCTTGTAAACCTACAAGAATAAACAAGTGTTCTACTTTAAGGAATACATTTTACTTGTAGTAAAATGTTGTCTTCGACAACAATGATTCTAGACAGTTAATTTTTTTAATAGCCATTAGTTGATTTAGAAGGAGTTAAAATATTATGCAATTATAACCACCAAGTTGGAATGTTTGAGATTTTAACCAAAAAGGATTAATATGTTAAAACTACTAAGTATAAACCTGACGCACAGAAACAAATCGGTTACGAAGCTGGCACTTTTAATTCACTTATTATTTAACTTTAAATATTGAGATATTACTGTTCAACTAAAAGACATAGGCCTGCGTCATTGCAATCAAGTCATTGTCAGAATAAAGGCTTAATTATTACGCTTACCAAAATGCAGACTTGTGATCACAACCCCGAGCTTAGCTCTACACATAATATTTTCTTAATCCAGGATTCGAAACCAGGACTCCTGAATAACAATGCTTACCAAAATGCAGACTTGTGATCACAACCCTGAGCTTTGCTCCACACATAGTGTTTTCTTAATCCGGGATTCGAAACCAGGACTCCGGGATAACAATGTTGTCCCTAATCATTAGACCATCGAGGTTGTTTCGAGGTGATAAGTAGTGTAAAATACATGTAACTTTCAATGTAAACAGTTCTGTTAAGAAATATTGCATCAAGCCTTCTCAATCAGTTAACGAAAGTTAAAAGTTGTGAATGAAAAGATGCATTATTGGTTGATTTTACATGACGCCAGTAATAAATACTGCACGAAAGTTTTCTTTTACCCAATTGTGTAATGCAGTTTACATTTTTAAAATTCAGAGTCACATTAAGATTGCATGATTCGATTTTTTTTTTGTGAATCAAGCTGTTATAGCTAGTGCCAGCTTCTAGTAACCGATTTACAGAGTGCGCAGAACGTAACAAAATAATAAAATTGTAGGAAGACATTAAATGAGAGCCTCCTGTAATTATTAACCAACTTCGCAAACATTTCTACAGCAAACATGTGGACGACGAAGATGCAAATCAAAACGTAATTTGATGAATAATAAATACATGAACTGTTTGTATTGTATCATATTTCATTTGAAAACATTTTTGAGGAGGCTCCCTTGTATGGCACTGTTGTTAAAACATAATGGTTTAGTGATAAAATAACTATTAATTACACAAACTCCTTTTTTATGAAATCAATAAGTTTAGTGTAAAAATTAATTCAATATTTCTTGTTCCATTACCGATACTACGTTTTATTACGTGAATAATTAACGCCTTAGTTAAATATAACCCAAGATAACAATACGGTTCTTAGATCATCAAAGATGATCCAAATACGACGTTTACAACTTAACCAAAAACCGAAATACGGTAGCTATGTATAATATAAAGAAATTAGAAAAAATTACATAACTCAATAATAATAGGAAAAAAAACAGCAAAAACCAACAGTCTAAATGGGAAACAATAAAAAGCTCAGGTATTACTGTTTTTAAAAACACTAACATATTAAAAATTACTAAAGAAGCATTAAAAATATATCACAATACAATTCTATCGGCTATAGATTTTTCTTTTTACAAAAAACACTAACTCCGAAAGACCTAACACTAAAATGAGATTAAAAGAAACACTTTTAACGAACTTCATAAATAATTACATCTTTCTTTTTAAAACCATGTACGCAACAATTCCTTGTGTTCTCATTAATTAACTAACAAAATACTAATTTTCGCCTCGATTTTGTAATACTGAAAAAGCAACCGAAACTAGGAGGCATAGGAAACAAATTCTCTTTCGTTCTTATAACGAGACTAAAGCTATACACAGTCTAGAGGAAGCTTATAGCGATTTTTTTTACATTTTACATTTAATTATTTGTCGATACGATATCTTGCACAGGTAGTTGATTGTATGTGTAATGTCGGCCTACCCTTTAATAAAGTAACAAGCGAGACAAAATATCATCTACATGATAGTTTATTCAGATAGTTACAATTATTATATTAGGCACAATATTACCTACCTGTTCCAAATATCGTATTCACATAAACTTTTAAATTTACTCAACACGACACCGAACACCAAATTGATATTTCACATTAATAGTGAAAACAGCCATTTCTTATCCTAACAGAATTAGAGCTAAAGACAGATTCGGACAAAATATTTCGTATTCGTTTCATCACACTTGATAGTATACACTTCTCTTTCTACTGAACACTTCTCAATTTACTTACAAGTAACATCGTTCTAATGAAATCTTAATTTAAAGTGTCTTAAATTAATCCGTACAAAATTTTTCGTATAACATGCCAAAAACATGAAGTGACACAAGTTTTCCAATTTAAAAGAATAATACACGCAATATTTTTGAATAATATTTTGACATCTTTGACAGAACTTAATCCACCTTTACTTATATAAATGTCATACGAATTTACAAACATTAGTTACGGAACATTTTAAGACACTTCTTTTGAATTCATATAAACCGCACCAAATGCAACATTTAGCAACAATACAACAGAGCAATATAGTATTTTTGCTGATCATAATTCATGCTTTTTTACATTTGACAATGTTACTTATCTACACATTAAACAGTCGAGTATAATCTAATTCATTAATAAACAAACTGTGTTACAATTAAATAGTAAAGTTTTCGTTCTTTTTAATATTATTATGATTCAAAATACATTTTAAAATATTTTTTTATTAATGAACTGGACTTTACATACAAACGCAGGGATTTAAACAATCTTTGTCTCAGTGAAGACACAACTTCGATTAATCAACTCGATAGCCAAAGCGTTCGATTTAAACATTTGAGATCAATTCTTTTGAAACGATAGCTTTCGTTAAAATAACTCAATCAACGTTGACCGATTTTTTTGTATTAAAGTATAAAGGCGTTATTTCTACTGTAAAATACAACTTCACTACTTTATTACGTATTGAATTAGATTAAAGTATCTTCAATCAGAAAGATAAACTATTTTGCCCTGCGTCCACACTCTGTAAAAACGTATCAAATCACGCTAATTGAATTACAATTCTCTTTTAAATTATATTCCTGGCATAAAACAATCTTCGCAATGTTATGACCATGACCTTATTCTTAGTCAATGTGCTTCAGGGTATGCTGAAGATTTTTCAAATACCAGGCTAAAAATAAAATAATTAATGTCGATTCTATTCGAACGTTTTGGACATTTCATAATCGAGAATCTTGTATAAATGACACGTCACTCCGGTATATGGGCCAGAAGTTTCAACTAACGCATTAAGTCTTAAGTTAGACGCATAAGACATAGTAAAACATTAATTATTTAAATTACAGTAGTGTATCTCATTTATTTATTTATTCATGAGTTAGTACAGCATATTATAATCAGGGCAAAGGTTCAGCGTTCATTAACTGATATTGTTCAAGATAATAATACGTCAACCTCATCATAATTACAAAGTCATAGAGCGAACTGAGATATTACACTGCTCCAGGATTAATATTCTTAGGCCAATAGAAACCAACCCTAATTCTAAACCGTCGCAAGCGCTCAAAGGCAGAGTAAGGTAGTCTTCCAGCCTTATTATACACACCTTACTTGTTTCACACCGCAATTACTTTTTCAAGTAAGCAATTCAGGCAGCTGTAACGTAAGTGACCAAACGTTGTTTTTTCCTCAAAAAATAGATAAAAAAAGACATTCTTCTAGGCTCCACTTCATAACACCATGGCCCCAGAGTGCAGTGTCAAATACGATTATATCATCAATTAGCGGACCCAACAGACTACGTCCTGTCAAAAAGATTTGGAATGTAGCTTGACTCTAAATTGTATATACTGGAAAAAGAAAAAGGCTGTCTTTAGAGTTTTCCCGGCAATTATTCGATTTTTTCCCGCCGTAAAAACAATCCTTGGACTTCAATGAACATTTAAAAAAAGAATTGTCAAAATTGGTCCAAGCGTTGTCGAGTTATGCGCTTACCAACACATTTTGCGATTCATTTTATATATAATAGAAGTTGTAGTACAGGGCCAGGCCCGTCCTACTTCTCCCCCGAGGAGGAGCTGGAGGCGCGTCCGCGGCCCTTCTTGCTCCCTCTCTTCTCTTCTTCTTGCTTCTCCGCGCGCTCAGCAGCCGGCTCCGGCGGCTTCGGGGGCTGCTGCTGAGGCTGCGGGTTACTGCACTGTTGAGAAGATGTACGGACGATATAATACTACTTTCTAAGAGATCGTACTTCTGGTTGTTAATATTCAACATCAATATGGAACATACTAGATAGTATTAATTAGCAGTTTTGACCTACAATTTTATTCTGTGAGGAACCCCAGTCTCCGAAAATATCAAAATCCACCCACAAAAAACACCTTACACAAATCAGGGAAGTTAAAAATGCAAAAAAATACTTATAGTTTATGGAAACAAAGTAAAAAAGAAATGTTTTATCAGTCATTAAAAGCCAAATATTCGACAGTTGTTTTAGACATTTTGAATATACCTAGATTATTACTACTAGTTAAAAGTCTGTTCTCTATTTAATATCTATATTGTAGTTAAAACATATGTGATCCAACATTTTGTGGAGGCCACCTTGGGCCGATTTCTACTAAAGATAGCTAACCAATTCACCATTAAAACAAATAAAAATAAATCAAAATTGATTCATCTCTTTATGAGCTACGATCCCATATTACGTTATTAACCCAATGACGCCATAAACACGTGTAACCCAGGGGTCAATGACACTTTTAGCTCAGTTAACCAGCAGGATCAATACAAAGGCGTCCTTCTTACCTTCTTCTTCCCCTTGTCGCTCCTGCGCGGCTTGTGCTCGTCGAGCCGTTCGCGCGTCTGCTTGCGGCCCATCACGCCCAGCAGCTTGCTCACCATGCTGCTGTTCTTGCGGGACTCGCCCTCCACACCTTCTGGAGACTAAAGTACAGTAACAAGACGTTAGAACAAGCTAAATTAGCTTAATACTTAATTTCATATTTTTATTTATGAACTTTATTACCGAAAAACAATATATATACTAATATTATAATGCTAATGAGTTTGTTTGTTTGAACGCGATAATCACAGGAAGAATATTACTAGTTAGAATATATACTAGTTAGAATTGAATAATTGTTTTTATCTTCAGTATATTTATCGAGGAAGTCTTTAGGCTATATAACATCACGCTGCAGCCAATAGCAGCGAAGAACCCGTGGTAAATGTAGAATAGACGGGTATAGTACGCGTTCTATTAGGCGGCTAACCCTGTTTGTCTTTTGAAAAAAAACACTTTTAAAAGAACACTTAATTTTTTTTTCACATAATTTAACGGGTCAAAACGCGACACCATTTTTATTTAGTAGTTAATACGGACTACTTACTGCCCGACGTTTCGGTTAGGTTGCACCAACCGTGCTCACGAGCTGACTCTCTGAGAATGTTTAAATTGGAACGCGAAAGTTTATACACACGGACTTCCCGAATTTCGTATGACCTACCGCTTACCGCGACGTACAGAATCTAACTGAAGTTGAACGTAACAAAATTGTATTGGAAATTAAAATGCAGAGTCAGTGGAAATACTAGAATATGATCTGAAAGATTGAGTAAGCGGTATTTGCTTAGTAATAGGGATGTAACAGTTCGCTAGTTCTTAATCTTTCTCTTAGCGTGTATAGTGTATACTGATTCTTACCACTGATTCTTCGCTGTTATTTTAAAAGAGGTAGGGCATAGCGATTTATCGCTCGAACTGGAGCAGCCCGACTGGTGAAATACCTCCACCTTACAGAAGACCGCAGCCAAGTAACAATCACTTCTGTGTTGTTGTGTTCCTGCGTGTGAGTAAGGTTTCCAGAGCTCCTGGGGGGTGCTACATTAGCAGCAGGGGTCAAGCCTTCAAGGTAAGGGCGACAAGTCCAGTAACAGATTTATTATGCTGTACTTGTCGCCCTTAAGCTAGGACCTCATTAACACTTAACATCAGGTGGGATGAGGACAATCTTGAAGTTTAATATAAAACTTTTTTTGATTTTACTAGATTTAAACTTTGATTGTACCAGATGTCAGCTTACCTTATTAGCGTCCACAGAGTCTTGCCTCTTCAGCCCCTCTATCTTCTTGACCGACTCAGACCTCTTCACTTCCGCCTTCTCTTGTTTCTTCTCCATCTTATCCACTTTCTCCTGCTTCTTCGCTTCCGCCTTCTCTTGCTTCTCTGTCTTCTTCACGGAGCCGCTCCTCTCCATTAACTTGTCTTGCTTCTTCTCTTCTGGTTTTATTTCTGAAATATTAATTGATGCAAATGAGCGTGTGGGTATCAGCTAATCGTCCCACTGCTGGGCAAAGACCACATCCATTTTTGAAATCAAGTCTCTTTACAACAAAATAAAAAGGAGAAATGAGTATTTAAAATGATTCTGTATATTCACTTTTTAAAATACCGTTCATTGTATTAATAATATTACAGTGCATCGGGCCACACTAGCGCAACGGACTTAATATTTAAATAAACTTTATTATGTAGGCAATACTAATTTTTGTTTTGTTTATTCTTATGATATTATTCACCTATACAGAAAAACCCGTACGTTCTTGAAAGGTTTTTGCGCTAAGCCCTTTTTTTGTGCGTGCCTTTATACCTGCAAGAATGCCCACTAAACCCCCCGGTGGACCTCATCCTTTAATGGTGATGCCGTGGAGACAGAAGACCTACTAAAGCATCACCGGCAACCCTATTAACCTCTGCTCGGTCCCTGTCAAAATAGCTGATTTAGCACATCTGTCAAATCCTATACGAGTGATTTATTACTTAGGTGGCGCGTGTCATTAAAATGGCAATATCTTACGAATTATGTATAAAAAGTATATAAAATAATATGTTGTTAGAATCGTGGTTAAGGAATCTAATAAAATACGTATAAATATGTATGTTCCCTTTTTTGATATTAACTTAATTGGATGGGTAAAAGTGCTAGAATCGTTTTTTTTCCAGAAAGTTGAATAAAAAATTAAGTATTAAAAAAATAAAGCATTTATTTCGGTAATTATTAATTTTATATACATGAAAATAACATACTTTACAATAATGAATAAAAAAAACACATCTCTTCAAACATTTTTTGTACACCCCAAGCTCGACAAGAATGAGGGCCACTTAAGACGACCCAAAACACTTACAAAAAATGGCACATTTTTTACTTCAATATCGACGACTCCCGAAGCACAAGTGGTTTTAAATCTTAACTTACTCTATAGTTTGGTCTTTATTCTTATTATAAATAGTTTCAAATATTAAAATTATTAAGTAATTAAGATATAAAAGAAGGGTCACAAACACTTGAAAAAAATGACCTCAGAAACATGCCCTCAAACTTTTGCATTTGTAACGAACTATTTTGCAATTTATTTACATGTGAGTGTATATTCATAAATTTAATAACATTTTCTACATAAAAAAACAAAACAAAGAGAGTCCTTTCATACAAAATAATATTAGAAATTAACTACTAAAATATACAATTTCACCACAAAAAGTACCAAGAGTGACGTAGTACCAAGCTATGCTAGTATGGATATGCCCAGTGGCGACTTCTTTAATAATTGTAAATATTGTAATCATTGACATAAATAATGAAAATGAAATACAAATAAGTTATATTGTCTTTTTTTTAAATTAATACAATCAATTTTTTTAATACAATGTTATTATTTAAAAATATTTCGACATTTAAAAAATAAGGAATTTTCATTTTAATAATTTAATAAAGTGGTCCTAGCCTAGTGATATCCTGCGTGCGAGACTGATAATAATGACAATAAACAAAGTACGCGTTAGCTTGTAACTAGATGGGTGACCATTACGAATTTTGAGGCTTTTCCGACTTATGCACCGCAACGAGCTAAGGCTTATTGCTTAGCAATAAAAAGTACTACGTAAAAAGCAATCTCTTTCAGACAAAATTATCTATACTAATATTATAAAGCTGAAGAGTTTGTTTGTTTGTTTGTTTGTTTGAATGCGCTAATCTCAGGAACGACTGGTTCGAATGGAAAAAATATTTTTGTGTTGAATAGACCATTTATCGAGGAAGGCTTTAGGCTATATAACATCACGCTGCAACTATTAGAAGCAAAGAAATAATGGAAAATACTAATATTATAAAGCTGAAGAGTTTGTTTGTTTGTTTGAATGCGCTAATCTCAGGAACGGCTGGTTCGAATTGAAAAATTCTTTTTGTGTTGAATAGACCATTTATCAAGGAAGGCTTTAGGCTATATAACATCAAGCTGCAACTATTAGAAGCAAAGAAATAATGGAAAATACTAATATTATAAAGCTGAAGAGTTTGTTTGTTTGAATGCGCTAATCTCAGGAATGACTGGTTCGAATTGAAAAATTCTTCTTGTGTTGAATAGACCATTTATCGAGGAAGGCTTTAGGCTATATAACACCACGCTGCAACTATTAGGAGCGAAGAAATCATGGAAAACCTACCATACCAAATTTCATCAAAATCGGTGCAGAGGTTTAAGCGGGAAAGCGTAACAGACAGACAGTTTCGCATTTATAATATTAGTAGGGATTAGTCCCTACTGATAGAGTTTCGCATTTTAATCACTATATTTTAGTGCCAAGTACGGAGCAATTGCTTATTTATTTACTATAGTAACCAAGTTCGCAGAAATTGACGAAAAATAAGGCGGAAATGTTGCAACCTGGTATTTTATTTTACTGTCCCGGTACAGGGTCGCGACCCGGCATATGGGAAACACTGAACTAACTAATATGTTTGTTTGTTTGTTTGTAATGAATAGGCTCCGAAACTGCTAGACAGATTTCAAAAATTCTTTCACCATTCTTTTTTCACGTGCAATAAAATAATAATATAATGCACACACAATAAAAATAAATCAAATCAAATGAAAAAAAACAAATAATAATTCACACCAAACATTTTCATAAAAATTATGCACACTGGCATTCCCAAAACCGTATCCATACTATTTTAGCCTGTGCACCAAAATGGCGGATTCCGTGGCAATGACCTCACGACCCGTGACTGTTCCGCGACCGACATTTGTTTCTTTTAGATTTACGAAATATTCAATCAAAATCGCACAAATATAATTAATGTTACGTTTGTAGAAAAGTATGTTAATGATATTAAAACAATTTTCACCATTCACAAAGTACTTTGCATTCAAAACAATTGAAATGAAAATGAACATGGTATCAACATGGCGATCGAAATGGCAAGCAATGTTTGATAAAATGTATCAATTTATGTACAAATCCTAATCTAATGTGTTGTATGTTAATAGAAAAGTATTTATTACTTACCCAGTCATGTTTATTTTCAATATTTCCTTCCAAAACCACTTTAAACACTTTAAACTTCGCGCGTAAATACGGCACACCGCGTCACTGACCGAACAATTGAACGGGCTAAATGTATTATTATTTTACAGCGTCTATGGTTCTTTTAAGGCGCGAGCGTGACATTATTTGCTATCTTTGTTTAATTATCTGCACGTTGTACGATTTAGAGAGAGATGAATATACATTTGCTACGTCTTTTTCGATCCTAAAGTTTATAAGTCGACAGCGACCACCTCGTGGCTGTGGACAGATGGGCATTTTTTGACCGCGACCACGACGTGGCTTTGGACAGACGAGAGGTTAAATAGATATATACATAGATATTGATAAATATACTTTATTTGACAGAATCTTTACAGAAATTGGTTTTACAGATTACTAATAGCACAACTTAGTCGGCCTTATCACTAGGAAGCGATCTCTTAGAGACAACCTGAAGGTAATAGTAGATGACAAGAAATGGGTACGGCGTAACTAACTACTAAGCTAACGTCTCTTAAAAGAGTGGTTTACCTTTGACAGCTTCCATCTGCTTCTCTTCCTGCCTCTCAATCTTCTTGACTGAATCCTGCTTCTTCAACTCAGGCTTAATCTTGTCTTTCCTTGATTCCTCATCCTTGAGACTGGAGTCAGACTTCTTCCGCGTCTTCTGTTCAGGAACGGCAGCTGGTTCAGTGGTCTTCTTAGCATCTTCTATGGCTGCGTTCAGCTCTGAGCTCGTTCGGCTGTCGTCTGCAAGTACAGGATTGTTTTTTAAACGATGTCGTCCGGTGATTTTTGGTTTATATTGCACTTCAAGATTGACCTCATCCCACCTGATGTTAAGTGGTAATGAGGTCCTAGCTTAAGGGTGACGAGTACACCTTTAATAAAATGCCATCTAGTGGATATGGCACAATAATAAGAGAGGTAAGGCATAGCGTTTTATCGCTTGAACTGGAGCAGCCCGACTGGTGATATACCTCCACCTTACAGAAGACCTCAGCCAAATAACAATCACTTATGTGTTGTTATGTTCCTGCGTGTGAGTAAGGTTTCCGGAGCTCCTGGGGGGTGCTACATTAGTAGCAGGGGTCAAGCCTTCAAGGTAAGGGCGACAAGTCCAGTAACAGATATATTATGCTGTACTTGTCGCCCTTAAGCTAGGACCTCATTACCACTTAACATCAGGTGGGATGAGATAAATCTTGAAGTGTAATATAACAAAAATAAACTAACCGATATTGATCTCCCTTGAGGTGTCCAGCGCGGACATATCCGCGGACGTGTCGTGCGCGTACGACTCGTCGGACAGCGACAGGGACGCGAACGATGCGCTCGCGTCGAACAAAGACTTGTCGAGGCTCATCTTGGGCGACGATGTGAAGATGTTCGGCGTCGGCTGCTGCTTCGCGGGAGTCCTGTCCGTCCTGGAACGATCACACACATTAGTAGGCATCTTTATAAACACTAGCACCCCCCGCGACTCGGCACACGATTATTCGATCATATTGGTCGTTTAATGTTACTTTTATGACGACCTTTTTCGGCAAAAAATACGTGTTCATTGTATTTCCAAAGATTTACTGACGGACTAAACGAAATGTTTGTTTTTTACCAAGACATCATCCCTATTATTTGCTGTTATATTCAATATACACAAAAAATATAAACAGAATTAAACTTATGTAAATGCTCTCTAGTGCGGATACACTATTGATAGGTAGGCTTTTTCGCAAATTATCGAAGATGGGGCTATAAGATTAAGTTCGATTAAGTTCTGGAAATCTTTTTTTTTTCGAGACCGCAACGTTACTCTCAGCAGACAACTGAGAGTGGTGTGTTGGATTTCCATCGATGGGCAACGCTGCGCAGTTAGAAAAAACGCCGCCGCAGGATTTTGAAAGGTGGGCCCAATTATTAACCATTAAATGTCTTGTGTGTGTGTGTGTGTGTTACCTTGTGTGTAGTATGTTATTTAAGTCAATATTTTCTATTTTTCCTATCTTTTCTTTCTTTTCTATCTTATCTTTCTTTCCTTTTTTAATTTCGATCTTTTCTAAGAAAGAAAAAATGCTTAGAAAAGGAATGATAGAGATTTCTTTCATTTCTCTCCTATCTTATCTTTCTTGCCTATCCTTCCTTTTTTTATTTTTTCCTTTTGTTTCCCATCTCCCTTTTCGGTGTACTAACCTATTGGGCAGGTTCCTCGCGTGGTGCGTGGGCGAGTCCTTTTCCTCAGCTATCCTGGGCAGCAGCGGCTCGTCCTGCTTGTCGGCGGGCGGCGGCGTGGGCGGCGCGGGGGCGGGCGCGCGCCACACCACGCCGCGCCGGCCGCCGCCCACGCCCACGCCCACGCCCACGCCCATGCCCACGCCCACGCCGCCCACGTTCACGGCCACGCCGCCGCACGAACTTACGCCGACGGACACGTTCACGCCGCCGCAGCACAGCGGGGAAATAGAGCATTTCGATTCGGCGGAGCGAGGGTGCAGCCTATGAAAATTTATTATATTTAAACGTCCTAATCATCTTATTGACATGAAAATGTGAACAGTTAGCATCAAATACAGATAGTTACGCCTTTTTATGTTCCGTCTCCCGAATTCATTAACAAATATCAGACGATTTAAAAATAAACTACTACCACATTTTAAATAAACTGAAAAAAAAAAATCTCGCACAATGTGGAACACGGCCCCACATACACATTGGTATATTCTACAAAATTGGCTGCAAAAAAGACTTTTAAGCCAATAGGAATAAGGTCAGGATTTTAATATTGTAGAATAAAAGACACTTTTATTGACAAACATCAAATACTTCCCAGGGACAGTAAGACCAAATATTGTCACGTGCAAGTACCTATATGTTAAGAAAAAGAAAGAGATATAGTTTAAGTATCCCAATCCATTATCTACCTTTTATGAATTATTTACCTGCAGTATAATCAGGTACAGTAAACTCCGCGAATAACCAAATTTTTTAACCAAACGATAATGTATGATATAGCATGATACATAAATATTAATGAATGAAACCCAACATAAAATGACACATAAACATGATGTACATAGAAAATGAAAATGCTTAATAAAATAAATCCCAGTTATTTTAATAAAAAAAAATCACGACATCCTGGCTTTAACTACGGCATTAAAAAATTGGAAGAATATGCAGAGTTTGCTGTTTTTACTTTAGGTTCAAAACTTTATTTTGATCAATGCAACCGTTAAATAGCTAATTTACTGACAGATTTTCTAAAGAAAACCGCTAATAAAATAGACGTAAGCGTGATTCTCAGTCTAGTTATTCAAATATCAGTATCTTTTTTAAATGTTGTTTTTGATAATATGCCTAGGCTGTGTGCAGGCTGTTGAATTGGATTTTTCACTGCGATCGGTCCATTCATGATTTCGATTACTTCACAATACTAAAAATCATAAATCAAATACTAATTTATGTACAAGTAGACCGCTCTGCAAATCATCATTCATTTGTAAATCTGTTCATTCATCAATGGAAAGCGAGCTTATGAATGCAAGTAGCCCAAAGCCAGATCAGAAGAGGTCGTTCTGAATATATTTTTTTCCTAACTGAGTTTTTTTTTATAGTAGCGCAGTATATTGGCTCCTCCCAACCTGATGGTAAGTAATCACCCACATCGCGATAACAACTGATTTGATACCGAAATAACATCGCCATACTGGCCCGCAAGATGTTTCTTCACGCTTCTTTTGAAGGAATCCATGTCAAAGGAAAGAGGAAATACATGAGCCGGCAACGAATTCCACTTCTTTATGGTCCGGCAAAGTAACCAAATTTTTTAAATCGTGATGGAATATTTTCCATCGATGACATCATTGGCCGGCTCTTGTGGTACTGTAAAGGAAAGGGGAGGGTGGGATAAGGGAAAACAGTTCCTCAGAACACTCACCATGATAAACTATAACTACTGACGATGGGAGGAGGTCTAAATCAAGTAGTGTGTATGAGGGCGTACCTGTCGGGGCTGAGCGCCCTCCGCAGCAGCGGCGAGGCGGGGTCGCGGCGGGCCCAGGCGCGGCGGCCGCACTCGCGGCTGGCCAGCGGCGACGGGCTGCGCGCCTCGCACCGGCTGCTACGCCACCCACGCCATACGGTTAGTCACGGGATGGATGATGTCACGGATAGTCAACGAAAAAAACATACAAGCATTCCTAACGCTTGAAAATGGCACCACGAAAAGTAAGTCACGGTGGGCGTGGCTTAAAAAAGTGAGCTAGCGTTTTCAAGGACGCAGCTAGTCACCAATCACAACGCGTATTCAATCCCTTTCTATTAAATGACGTAACAAACTAACGAACCCCGTCTATTTGTCGACCTAAACGTATTAACCTAAAGTTTTTTTTTTCAAGTGTCGATACTTTATTGCATATTCATTGCTTAAGTGCTTTACATTTGTGATGCCGATATTCGATTGCCGTTATGACGTATGACGGGAATTCTTCCATGTTTTTTTCGTTCACTGGTTGGTCGAGAAAATGATATTTTATCCAGAACAAATACCCACAGTTTCTTCTAGTGACGTCACTAGTGACGGTTGGTCGAGAAAGTGAAACAGTTAGTAATTTTGTCGCGTATCGAATTTCCATTTAGTATACATTTTGACTACGTAGCTTAAAGTAATAAATGCAGCCGACCGAATCAACGACGGTGATAGAAATTATTACCCGTTGCGAGACGTATTCACGTACAACAAGCGGCCGTGTCCATAACACAGCATCACACATTTTTTTTTTTACTTCGTATGATCAAAATTGAATTGAACCTATTAAATGGTTTTTATTTCATACCATAGTCCACTTTGTTAGTGACAAGGTTTCTTAAGCTCAAAGCACGTCAGACGCACACATTAGACGGTATATCGCGATTATGTCGTGCGCATGAGAACTAATATCGGTTTAGTATCGATTCAAAGTTTTAAGTAGTGTTCTCTTGTCGATGGTAAATCGCTACCGTTCTATTAACACGTCTGTAATAGAATCAACGAAAACACGAGCCTCAAAATGAATGTAAAATAACCAAAGAAAACAGACGTTAATTAACAATGGTTAAAAAGAGTATGATTCATTTATGAACAGAATTATAACAATCAGCTTTCTCGGCCAACACAATAACCCACATATTACAAACAATGTATTTAACACATATGACATGATGCCCATGGTACGTGTAGTTAATAACATTTTCATGCCACGAGACAGTGGATACGAAGTGTACAGACATCACATTTTATGAATGATATACAATACAATGAACTGTTTGACCTCCTTTAGATCAAGAACACAACGTGTATTTGTATGTTTGAGTGGTTGTGTATGTGTGTGCTGTATGTATTGTTACGCGCCACGATCGATGGTGTTCTAGTAAACAGCGCCATCTAGTTTGGAAGGGCGAAACTGCATAGAGTCGAGGCGTCGATGCCAGAACTTGCTAGAACTATGGTCGTGCGGTCGGTCAGGGCCGGACTGCGCGCGAATATTCTGGATGTTTCTACGTTGGAAGGTTCGCGAACAACCGCGGCACTATAAAAGGGCGGGACTGGCCGCGACCGGGACAGTATTGAATTAGCGATACAAGTGATTACTTCGAAAGCGATCTTGAAGTGCGACTTGGGAGCGATTGTGGTTTTAATTAGTGCATTTTAAAGTTGTAATTAGTGGCGTTTAATTAAAGTGTGACTTTTGGTCATTTTTATCGGCTGTTTTCATTGTCACGAACCCGAAGCTCGTAACAGTATGTTGTTTGTCCGCACGCACGTTTTTGCATACGTGTGAACGTATGGGCACGCCTGTAAATCTGTATATCGGTATACAGGTGCATATGTGTGTATATGTCACGCCTACAGATACGTACACATACGTGCGAGCATGCACAATTTATGTAGTTTCTATTTCAATTAAAGATTTTTGTAGATGCACAGAAAAATACAAACAACTTATTGTGCCCCGCTGTACTTACAACACACCGTCGTTTATGCGTCAGGGTTTAAAAAGTTATTTGAGGCTTGTTTTGCCGGTGCCAGTATTTAAGTCGCAACTGTGCATCTACAAAATGTTTGGTGAAGAGTCGCGAAGACAGGTGTAAAGTGTTAAAGTGTTATCGTGTTTACCTGGCGGGGTCGGGCTGCGGCGGCGGCGGCGGCTGCGGCGAGGGCGAGGGCGTGCGCGCGAGCGGCGACAGCGGCATGTGCTGCAGCGACGCGCGCCGGACCTCGCCGCCCGCCAGCTTGTGCTTCAGCCCGTGCAGCGACGACGGCCTGCGCAGACACCGCTCAACACGCATTAACAACTACGAGCGTTAGTTACGACACCGTCACGAAACCTTTGCATGTAAATTATAATAATAATACATTGTTGTAGGAGGCTTGAGTCTGAAGTAGGCAATAAAACTGCCTGTATCCCAGATAACCCGGCATCCACCCTCAGATATTGACCAGCTACTTCTACAGTGTACAATTAATAATACACTAAAAATGTTGGTCACACGATTGGTATTCAAACACAATCTACTAGAAATTTATTTAAATGTGGTACTAAGTGTGAAGATAATGTGTGTGTGTGTGTGTTCGCATCAGTAACACGTTTTAATCTTTACTATCTTTTATAATACTATAAATGCGAAATTAACTGTGTCTGTCCGTGCGTGTGTGTGGGTCCAATACTGACCGATTTAAATGAGAAAGGACATAATATGTCCTATATTATAGACTACCTTTACCTAATTGGAGAAAAGGGTTGCAGGGGGTTGAAAGTTATAACCAATGATTTTTTTATTGGCTTTTGATTGGAGACGTAAACAATTTTTCCTTAGTCTATCGGCCCGCTCGCACCTCGCCTACTGATGTCGTCTGTATAGAAAAAAGCAAGATCCATTTCTGAGGACGTGTATCTCCAGTTACAGCGACACCCAAATAAAAATTGATATATTTACCTTTGATAGTGTGTAGTGGTGTGGAGTGGACTGTCCGCGGCGGGAGAGGAGGACGCGGGGGACGAGGGGCAGTCCCCGCTGCCGACTCCTCCGGCAACCATCTAATACAGACATAAATAATTTTCGATTACCTGAACATCCCATTTTATTGGAACACATCAGTCACTGTTCTTATTGACTTCCTCCTTCTGTGAGGACGTTATGTCGCAGAAGGAGGCAGCTGAAAGAGATCGGGTGAACGCCCCGTCCGCGCCCGCGTGCCGCAAGAGACGACGGCTCAGAGTGCGCCATGTTGCCGCATGAAGACCAGTCGGCCGTTGGTGTGAGGGCGCCTCAGTCGGCATTCCACGTACGGTCTTTATTGCGAGGTAGGGATGGTCCAATCGGCCGTACCCGTTTACCCCCCCCCCCTCCCCGCCAGACTATTCACGAAGGAGGAGATAGGACCGCGTAAGCGTTATGGTTTTCACTGCTTCCCACAGCACCGCCATTGAGGGCGATGAGGGCCACCGGGGTGTTTTAGTGAGTAGGCCTGCCCTTTTCAGGGAGTCCCACACACGCCTTCACCCTCCCTCAGAGTGACGGTACGGTGCATCAAAGCATTTCCCCCCCTCAAAAAAAAGAAAATAATAAAGGACCTCATTACCACTTAACATCAGGTGCGATGAGGTCAATCTTGAAGCGTAATATAAACAAATAAGTGTTACCTGGTGCATCTCCTGGGAGGCCCTCTTGGTGGAGATCCTCCGGAAGAGTGAGCAGCGGCGGCGCGGGCGCGGGCGGGGCGGGGCGGAGGCGCGGCGCCCGCCCCCCGCGCGGCGCCGCCCGCCCGCCTGCACGACACACACACGTTACACAGGATACTAACTGACTTACAATATTTTAAAGAAACTGAAAACATCTCCACTTGCGTAGCTGATGAATTAGGTTCGCTCAAATACTAATGACAATGAACAGCAGTCTCGATATTTCAAAGACATCTTACCTGTATAGTAGTCTGATCCAATGGTGTAGCTCTCAGCGTAGCGTGAGGCGCCGCCAGGAGCAGCCTCAGTACCTTTGAAATAATAAAACCAATAACTTGTTAACAACACTAATGTAGTTCATAAGAAGATGGTAAGGTATTTCATTTACTTTATTTTTGAGCTTATTAATTAACAGCACAGTATTTTGAGTCCTCCAAGCCGTGGTGTATGGATGATAAACAAGAGAGGAATCCACACCGCGATTACAACGGATTTGATACCGTAATATCATATCCGTTAGCATCGCCATACTGGACCGCAAAATATTTTTTCAAGCTCCTTTTGAAGAATCCATGTCAAGGGAAGGAGGAACCCATGAGCCGGCGACGAGTGCCACTTTTTAATAGCAAAGATATGAGTCACCAAACTCCCGGATTCGCACAGGTTCAATCAAGACACTTTTCTGGAGTATGTAAGTCGCTTCCCTATGCCCTGTCTAAAACTATGCAACGGATTGACCGATTCCTTTTTTCAGTTAGTGTTTCAAGAGGACTGTATGTACAATACATACAAATTATAAAATAGAAGAGCCGGAAAATTACCTACATTGCACCCGTGAAAAGCGGGCCGCTAGTTTAACATAAATATACTCAATATAAGTTCGTAGCTTTCCTTGCAAACGTTCACAACCAATCAACATTGGTCTATATTTACCTGCGTATGCAACAGCCCTTGCACGGACTCCCCATTCAGCTGCGTGATGAGGTCGCCGGCGCGCAGGCCGGCCGCCCACGCCGCACCTTGCTCGCTCACAGCCTGGGAAAGTAATCTTTATGTAGTACCGTAATAAGGATTATATTTATATAAACTAAGAAAGATTGTTTTCATAATTAGGTCATTTATTAATGTAGATAGTAATACTTATGTATCATCAAATTAAAGCAACAACTTGTTCGGAATTTAATCCTACCCAGAAGAAACTGAGAACTCAAAAGTTATCCAAATCTTTACAATATTAGGGACTTAAAAATATTTTATGTGAGCGGGCAAACAATCATGTCCATATATGTTTATTGTTTAAATCTTCATCAAGTTTGCAAGTAGAATTTTCTTATTACACTTGATTTCATATGTACCTTTAATACATGGATATGTAAGGAACGTATGTTCTTTACTAAAAGTGGAAGTACTTCCGCCGAGCTAGGTGTTATCTGCTCGGGGACCAAGGCCCAACTACCATTCTTGGTTTGTTGTATATATACTTAGTGGCGACGAAAACTGTGATATCGCGATGTAGGATATCGATGTCACGCATTACGTATGGAGCGTTGTTTACTACGCCAATTCTGCTGACGCTGTATTTGTGTCGACTTGTAGGTCATGTCGTAGGTCGGCACAGATAGATAAGTCTATTTGATCTTGACTAGAGGAACATGCAAACGTGTGGTTAGTAAGTAGTTCAGGGTTCTTACCGAAACAAGATGGTGCATAGTGTAGTAATCCGTGTCTCCGTAGTACACGCGGACCGTGTGTATCGTGAAGCCGAAGCCGCGCGGGCCGCGGCGCACCACTATCGGCGGCTTCGACGACTGGATCAACCTGCGGAACATTTTTTTCTTATATTGCACTTCAAGTTTGACCTCATCCCACCTGATGTTAAGTGGTGATGAGGTCCTAGCTGAAGGGCGACACGTACAGGATAAACAAGCTGTTACTGGACTTATCGCCCTTACCTTGAAGGCTTGAGGCCTGATACTAGGAGTGTTGGAAACCTTACTCACACGCAGGAGCACAACAACGCAGAAGTGATTGTTATTTGGCGGCGGTCTTCTGTAAGTTGGAGGTATATCACCAGTCGGGATGCTCCAGTTCGAGCGATAAATAGCTATGCCCCTACCTCTTAAAATAATATATTAATAGTTAGTTAAAGGGCAGACTCACGAGTGGTTGGCTAGCGCGAAGGGCGAGGGCGGGTCGCGGCACGGGGACGAGTCCCGCGACGAGTTCGTCGACGAGGTATTCCCCGCGCACGGAGACGCCGCGCCACCGCTCACTGATATGTCCTCCGCTGCACGACAACATATACATTATACAGCGCTCATTAAATGCAAAACAGACGCAATCCCAAATACGTTTATTTAACAGAACGGCAAAAACAAAAAATATAATAGGTAACATACATAACTAATTGTTGCCGGTATTTCTGGGCAAAAATCCCTACTAATATAATAAATCATGCGAAAGTAACTGTCTGTCTGTCTTTATGTTAGTCTGTTCAACTTTCACACCAAAACCACTGAACCGATTTTGATAAAATTTCGTATAGGTATACGTTGAACCTTTAGAACGGACATAGGCTACTTTTTGTTTTCAAAACATACCGCCCTTAAAAGTTTTTATGGGAAAAACTTAAGTAAATAAATATTAGACAACATCACATATTATATTACTCTGATTCTGTGGTAAATAGCTTAAGCACTTGTGTTTCAGAAATCAGAAACAACGACGGTACAACAACACCCAGACCCGTATAGAAAAGTTCGTTTCCCATATTGAAGTAATAGAGATATGAAATTTGGCACAAATATAGCTCGAAACTTGGCTTAATATATGGACTACATTATGTTTCAAATATTTGAGGATATACGGGTTAAACCGACAATGCAAGTATATTTCTATATGGAAAAAAACCTGTAGTCCACTCGAACGAAATCGCAGGCACAGCTAGTATCATTCATACGTCCATATACATATATCTTTCACGTTAATAATATTCATATTGCACTGTCATGAAAACAAAACTAATCAAAAAAACTGAAAGTTCTTAATCCTTGTAAAGACATGTGGTCTAAAAAGAATATAGTATAATGGTTTATAAAAATAAAAAATAAAAATAAAAATCTTTTATTTCAGACCAATTTTGTCCATATGTAAGTAACAATGTACTTAAGAATATGTTATGTCTTGCAAAGGAGGACAACTTTAGAGTAATGATAACAGAGCTAGACCACACTAAAGCAAAAAATATTTCAAAATGGCGCTCCTGTAAATTTGCAAAAACTGTAATTGTGCCCTTGTTCTACCGAAGGTGCGAATAATGTTTTAGGATAACTCACCAGGATGTATGACGAGCGATAATCCTGAGGTACTGGCGGACCTCCTCATCGACTTGGTGGCCACCAGCGCTGAGGGCTTCGTCTTCTCCGCCTTGTCCGGACGGTCCATACTCTTGCTTTCTTCTTTCTTCGATATTTCCGACCTGAGTGAAATGCAACAATGGATTTTTAAATAAATAAATATTGGACAACATCACATACATTGTTCTGATTCTGTGGTAAGTAGCTAAAGCACTTGTGTTACAGAAATCAGAAACAACGAAAGTACCACAACCCCAGACCCGAGACAATATAGAAAAGTTCGTTTCCCATATTGACCCGACCAGGGATCGAAGCCGGGACCTCAGAGATGGCGCGACGCCAAAGTCCGGGACGCATGCTTCTCGGTTACGGAGATCGTCAAAATTAAATAATATAAGCAATCACGCGATCAACTGATTTCGAACTGAAGTTTTCCTTTGTACTATGAGTACTAGATGTCGGATACTTATTGGAATGTCAATCAAGAACGCCCAGACCCGATAAAGTTTTGACGAGCGTTTGAGGGTAGATAAACATTTGCAAACTTCCCCTCAGACCAAGACAAGCGAAACTGGTCAGCTCGTGACCACGGTTGATTCATCCTAACCGAAACATCGGCCGGTATTAACAACTAATGCCCGGCTACAATATTTTACGATTCGTAATGTGTCAAAAATTACTATCCGTTTATCTCCAACCGACTACGAGTCGTTAATTCTAATTTCAAATTTACTTTCCACATCAGCTGTCATCAGTCGTTTTTAGTTTACGCCTCGTATAAATTATTACTTATCGTAACTAGAACGGATCGTTTTAAAAATATTGGAATCGGGTATAAAACATTTTGTAGCATTTTATTTTTATATACAAACTTTACTGCAGTAAAAAGTGCATGCACTAAAAGAAGTACAAAAGGTGGACTTAATGCTAGGAGCATTCTTTACCAGTCAGCCATTGAGTCATGTAGATAGTTAGTTTAGGCGTTTTGACCAGTTAACTTGTTTTTTATGTTTATATGATATTCAAACGAATACTCACATCCTCGGCACGAGCGCCAAGCTGGTAGACGGCTGCGGATGCGGGTGCGTCAGCAGCGAGTGGTGATGCGGGTGCGGGTGCGGATGCGGGTGGGGATGCGGATGCGGGTGATGGTGGGGATGCGGGTGCGGGTGCGGACGCAGCGTGGTCCGCCGCCGGCACGCGGGGGAGACGTCGTCGGAGTCCGTCTGGGAGGATTCTGCTGTAGACGCACTGCCGCCCATCATCTGTAATTTAACCTTTTACTGGACTCTGTCGACTATATGACCACCATTATAATATGAACCTTACTTGTTTGAATTAAGGTCCAATACCAATAAAACATTTAAACATGCTCTGCCGTATAGAGATTTAAAGTAAATATTACGTTTTCTTGGAATTTCATACTTACTAAATCCGGAAAATACTTTTATTTGTACGAACATTAATACCATAATGAGATATGGCATCTGACGCCAGCCATGGAAAAAATTAAACTATCACGTGGTTATTATATGTCGCTATAACCCAGGCTAAAATAATGTGATCCATTGAATTTCTGAAATTACACTTTTTAAGTATTTAATATACATCTAATTCTTAAATTAAGTAATTAACGAATACTTTTTAACATTGTAAAACTATACTTAGTTGACTGCTTTACCCCGTCTTTTCTAATTATGCTTAATTACTATGATGGCGAATTATTTACAGAAATCGATTTTAAACATAATGTAGAACATTTAGATGGTATTATCGTTAGATAGTCTACCAGCAGTTGATCACTTACTGGACATTTAGGATGATGGTGTAACGGCGCAGTGGGGGTGGTCGGCGGTCCCGCACTATCGGGTGTCCCGGGCCAGCTATCAGTGCTCTATAACAAAATTAATACAATCTTCAAAAACAATGGAACTATATTTGATAATAAAATAATAATGGCGTTATGTTTATACTGAAGACTTGCCTCGTTCAAGATTAGTTTATTAAATATTACAATATCATCTAGATAAAACTGTTTCAAACTACATGAGCACGTCATGTTAGAATACAACTCTCATGATAATGGTACCTGATAACAGCCACACTGCACGTCTACCTTTAGTTAATAAAAATTTATTCAGTCGAACATTGTTTATGAACTGAGCTACCCTTAAAAATGTTTACTGTATATATTCAAATCACGTCAGACTTTACAAACTTTGAACTAATATCACACCACAAGTATATTATGATTTTTTTTTTATATCAAATGACCAATCGTGTCCTAATTAGTAATTTTGTGTTTCTCAGTAGTTCCTTTCTCGTCTTACCCTAGAGTCGTGCGAAACAGCCCCGCCGGAGTGGTAGTGGCGCCTCCACTGCGGACTGGTGCTGCTGAAGGCAGCGAACAGCCCGGCCTCGTCCGCCGGCTCGTTGCTCTCGGCGGCTTCATCGGTATCCACCTCGCTGTGATTGTAGCGGTCGCAGCGGCCTGAAAATATACACATATTGCAGTGCATTTAATTTTCCCCCTTTTACCCTCTTACGAAAGGAGTTTCATCAAATCCGTTTTTAACGGATGTCTACACTCTAGAAGGAACTTACCTGCTAAGTTTCAAATTTGTAGGTGTTATGAGTTCTAAGATTTCGTGATTAATCAGCTATAACCTCGTACCGAATATTCTTTTAAAACCCAGACACAATTGATTTCCTATTGTGTCTCGTTGTCTGGGTCTTACGACTTTAAAGAACTTAACTGCTAAGTTTCAAGTTTGTAGGTGTTCTAGTTTTTAAGGTTTCGTGATTAATCAGTCAGTCAGTTAGTGAGTATTTCGCTATATTGGGTACTTCGCTTTTATGTTTTTAGAAGATTATTAAACACAAGTAACTCCAAATACCATTGCAAAATCAAAAGCATGTCTGACTATATGTTTGGGACTTTATTCACCCTTGTACCACGGGAATAAGAACGAATATCCAACGCGATGTGTTTTTTACAATTTATAGATTTTGGTTTACGATTTTGTACGATTAAATATAATACCGGTTCAGGCCATTGCTGACGTTCGTCAAAACTCTTATGTCGTGTATTGTACTAATAAGTAGATCTTTATTAAGTTAGAAGATTAAGTTGTTAAAAAATTTTTTACTTGATTGTTTTTTTTTAGCTACATTTTAATGTGAGTTTGCAAAATTCCCTTTCGATGCAAATGTAAAATGCATTACTGATGTCACTTACTATCAAAGTAACTGGTGTCTTCGTCATTTTCCAATTGTGGTATGAACTCCGCCTTCCTCCTCAAAAGGTTGTTCCAGTCCAGACCGTAGAAATAGACGTGGTCCTAGTACAAATAGAATGAACATTTAGAATTGTTATGAATTTTAATAAGAGCTATAAATTTTGATACAATGTTTTTTATACGTTCATGTACTACCCTCTAGTAGATAATTGATTCTAGAAGACATTACAAGGAATTGAAAAGAAATAAGTCATCTTAAAGAATTTTGTAATGGAATCCGAGGTTCGATTACCGGACTGATCAATATGGGAAACGAACTTTTCTATATTGTGTCGGATCTGAGAGTTATGGTACCGTCATTGTTATTTCTATTGCGCAACTGCTTTAGCAACTTATCACAACATCAGAGCAATGTATGTATGTGAAATTGTACAGACAAAAGTACGTCAGTCTAAACACTTTGAACTTTCTACCGCCCCTATGTCGTGCGCATAAGAACTAATATTGAACTGCATTGACGTGCCGTCGGCCGTATAATATTTAAAAAAAAACTGCCACTTAAGCAGTCACTGTCACTAAATACTGTAGTATGATCACCAACAGGCCTAGCATGCGCAATACATGAAATTTCTCGCATGAGACGAGAAAAGTTTTGATACTGTTGTTTGACTAATAGCACACCGCACTCGTATTTTCAGCCAATCAGCAGCTGACGCACTGACTTCAATCGATTGTGACGTTTGTTAAGAGCTCGATAAAATTTAGTCGCGTGGCGCATGCTATGCCTGCAAGGGCCAAAATAGGAAAATCACCTTAACTTGATGAGTGCCGCCAGTTCCGAGCCGATCCCTCGGATTACGCGCGAGCAGCTCAGTGATGATGCTCCGCCCCTCCACCGCTATCGGAAAGTCTTCCTCGGACGGCCATTCTATGTCATCTGTTTAAACAAATCCTTTTTAGCGTTTAAGCCTTACCATACTTCTAAAATTAGAAATGCGGAAGTGTCGAGTAAAGAAAAACTATGAAATGGGTTTATATGAAATTTGGTAACTACATGACTTGGTCCAAAGTATTCTACACATAGCTATAAGTTAGACACAGCTACTGATATAGATTCCGAACCGGAAGTAGAATCACTTTGCATTGTATTCAATGACGATTCAAAAATGTTACATGTAACCTACTTGAATAAAAAAATATTTGATTGATTGATGGTAGCTAGACTAGACACTAGACCAGTGGTTCTCAACTTTTTTTTATTGCGGGCCCCTAATAACGCAAATCTTAATCAATGTGCACGGACCCCCACTGACACCTTTATCAAGATTTTTTGGTACCGATCTCAGGGAGTAGAGAATCGGTTGATTTCGAAATTCCCTTAGTCTTTTCCCTGAGCGATAGGGACGGATTTTACTATTATTAGAGTGCTTCCAACCGTGAGGGGAGATGAATTTTTTCTGTTCCTTTTTAAGTTCTTTATTGCACGCATACTATCCCCATTTTTTACACATTTTTTATTTTGCACTTCAAGATTGACCTCATCCCACCTGATGTTAAGTGGTAATGAGGTCCTAGCTTAAGGGTGACAAGTACAGCATAATCAATCTGTAACTGGACTTGTCGCTTTTACCTTGAAGGCTTGACCCCTGCTACTAATGTAGCACCCCCCCGGAGGCTCTGGAAACCTTACTCACACGCAGGAACACAACAACACAGAAGTGATTGTTATTAGGCTGCGGTCTTCTGTAAGGTGGAGTATTTCTCCAGTCGGGCTGCTCTAGTTCAAGCGATAAATCGCTGTACCCTACCTAACTAAAATTGCATAACTTAAAACCTTTCTTAACAAACTGACTATCCAACACAAAATCATTTTTTAATAAGAACCTATTATGCCTGAGATTAGAGCATTCATATGACTCTTCAGTTATCTAACTCTTAGTTTTATCCATAAAACGTATACTTTCAGTTGTATATTGGTCAAACTATCACATCGACTGAGTTTATTGACAAAATACTCACCATTGACCGTGTGAGCGAACAGTTCTTCGGGAGTCTCCCCGAAAAAAGGAACACAGCCGACGAGGAACTCGTACAGGATGATGCCCATCGACCACCAGTCCACAGGTTTACCATAACCCTGGGCCAAGACAAAAACAAGTCAAAACTATCCTACATAAATTATAAACGTGGGAGTATGTTATTTCCATACATATAATGACCGTTGCGGAAAGATTTGATTACCCTTTTTGATCATCAAGTATTTCGTCAATATGTTGAACTCAAAACATTAAATCAACTTAAGTAAAAGGTGTAAAAATGGCACGAAATATATATTGTTATTATAATTAATAAATTAATGTGTAAGGAACGTAAGTTCTTTACTAAAAGTGTAAGTACTTCTGCCGAGCTAGGTGCTATCTGCTCGGGGACCAAGGTCCAACTACCAATCTTGGTTTGTTGTATATTTGCTAGTGGCGACGAAAACTCTGACATCGCGATGTAGGATCGATGTCATTGATTGGCCAATCGTGCATTACGTATGGAGCGTTGTTTACTATGCCAATTCTGCTGACGCTGTATTTGTGTCGACTTGTAGGTAATGTCGTATGTCGGCACATATGTTTCAGTCAAAACTACTTTAACGTATTAAGGTAGATGATTAAAACAATAAACTTTTCGATTTCGAACCCTTATTTTAGAATCCCCATTCTTATAACAAATGTAAGATATTTTTTTACCAGTGTTTTAACAATAAAACGTATATTAAATTAAAGTAAGAGACCTGTCTGAGTATGACCTCCGGCGCGATATACTCAGGCGTGCCGCACACTTGCTTGTCAGAGAACTGACGCGCCTCGCGGTCCGCGTACTCCTCGTACAAGTTGGTGGCCACTGGACAACAAACAAGTGTTAAACTTAGCCATGATACACGTATATAACATAAGGTATAGCCAGCATCAACAGTTCGTATACACCTCAGCACCTTGTCGTACTAAATCTGCGCGTAACTCAGCAAGTAAGATAGACAGTGACTTAATGTGACAAGGTACAGAGTTGTTCACGAACTAAAGCTACTGACTGTCCATAAATAGTTCGTCTATGACGTCATCTTTTTCGTGCCCGTAGTATCGAGTTGTTAGACGTTGTGACGTCGAAAAAAGTTTAGAAACCTTGCGCATTCTATAACCGGCACTGCAAATGTTTCTGTTTCTTTTAAATAATTATCAAGAAGTGATCATTCGTTCATATTCATTACTAGCGGCACGGCTATGTTTCCGGAAAATGTTAACCATTTTATTAGACAAAACTTTTCCTAACTATTATAACTTTATCCAATTTTAGTTCAGTATTTCTGAAGTTATGCGCATACATATTTTCAGCAACTAATTTATAGATGTGAACTAGGGTGACTTTTAAAAAACCAAATTGTACAATGTAGGTACGTAACAAACGGTACACTTGATCAAAAAAAAATTTTTAATTCAAAAGAAAAATTTAAGAATAATGGTTAGATTCGACAGTCCTATAATTTGGGATGGAAATACATCGTTCGACAATTATAGTGAAAATATCCTAGGAATTAATTCCTTATCTTCATGTCTACAAAACTTCCTTGAAAATAATTGAGTATAATAAAAAAAAGTCTTAAAAATAATACTTACACGACATCAATCCCATCTTACTAAGTCCGAAGTCGGTTAACTTTATATGACCAGTCGCTGTAATCAGTAAACTGAAACAAGACAATTAAAAATAAATACTTTATCACGCTTATTACTAAATTCGGTCCTAGATAAAATAAAACTGTTAGATAAATAATGTTTTAGATCAGATCTATTGACGACCTCCTTAGCCGAGAGGCAAGCGTGCCGGACTTTGGCGTCGCGCCATCTCTGAGGTTCCGGGTTCGATCCCCAGTCGGGTCATTATGGGAAATGAACTAATTGTCTCGGGTCTGGGTGTTGTGGTACCGTCGTTGTTTCTGATTTCTGTAACACAAGTGCTTTAGCTACTTACCACAGAATCAGAGCAATGTACATACATTAAATAATAAATTATTATTATTATATATATTTATTATTTATTTATCTATCAGACTGTGGATAGACAGTAAATAGTGTTATCTCAAAGATAATGATATCTCGCTGCTAACTGTGTTTAGTACTGTATTCGATAGACAGCGTTATCTTCTAAATGATTATCTAGCAACCAGTAAAACTGCCCCTTACCAACTTATTATTTTTGTAAGGAAATCATTGAGAACCAATTTTGAATCATCTACCAAACGACGAATTACATCACTCTGTGAAGTCAATGACCTTCATTGCACGCTTTCTTGGCGTGAAAACAGCAAGAGCGACGGAAGACTTTTAGCGGCTATGGCTACTCGCTCTGGGCGTCTACAGGTTCAAAAACCTCTATCGCGCGTTTGTATGGCACGACCCGGTTCAATAACCTTTATCGTACGTTTGAATGGCACGAATTGGCGGCTAAAGGTTCAGTAACCTCTACAGCGCGTTTGTATGGCACGAACCATGAATTGCATGCGTATGAGTAAGGTTTCCAGAGCTCTTAGCGGGTGCTACATTAGTAGCAGGGGTCAAGCCTTCAAGGTAAGGGCGACAAGTCCAGTAACAGCTTTATTATGCTCTACTTGTCGCTCTTTAGCTTGGACCTCATTTCCATTTAACATCAGGTGGGATGAGGTCAATCTTGAAGTGTAATATGAAAAAAAAACCAGCGCCTTTAGTTCAATAACCTCTACCGCGCGTTTGTACAGCACGAGCCGGCGGCTACAGTTTCTAGCCTAGCGCCTTAGTCGTAAGTTAGGGGCAGCAAGTAGTCTACTCACTTGTCCGGCTTGAGGTCCCTGTGCACGATCCCGTAGGAGTGCAGGTACTCCACGGCCAGCACGGCCTCCGCGAAGTAATGCCGCGCCATGTCCGCCGGGAGCGGGCCCGCGCGCAGCAGCGTGCCGCAGTCGCCGCCCTCCACGAACTCGAGGATCAGGCACAGGTGCCGCTTCGTCTCGAACGAGCAGTACATCGTCACCTGACACGTGATAGACAATATTCAATCATCAATTGGTTACGAAAAAAACATAGAAGCATTTCTAACGCTTGAAAATGCCACCACGAAAAGAAAGGCACGGCGGGCGTGGCTTAAAAAAGTAAGCTACCGCCGGCACGAATACCGTTGCCACAGACGCGGTCCAATCAGAGCGCGTGTTCCTTCCCATTCTATAAGATGATCTAACTAACGACCTTTTTGTTGACCTTAACGCATTAGCCTGAAAGTTTTTTTTTTCAAGTGTCTATACTTAATTACAATATTGAAAGAAAGTAAGAATTTTTTTTCTTTCTTTTTTTTTTATTGCGTATTTATTGCTTGTGTGCTTTACATTTGTGTGTGTTGGTGCCAATATTCGAATGAAGTTATTATGACAGGAATTCCTCCATGTTTTTTTGTTAATTGGAGCAACCTAACCGTAACGTCGAGCAGTAAGGGGGCGTCCATACATTACGTGAAATGTTGAGAGGGGGAGAGGGTAGAGGAAATCTTATCTAATCTTACGTTGGAGAGGGCAATTCTGCAAATATCACGCAAATTTTTCTCTGATTTAAATAAAAAATATACTATTTTCGTTCATTTAATCCAGATAAAACATACTAGAGTAGCTAATATAACTTAGTACTAGTTATTTATGCACTTTCTTTACTATTACCGCACCCATGTACAAACAATCTGCATGACCCAAGAGTCGACTGGTAGAGAACGCCCCTAGCATTAATTCCACCTATTGTACTTATTTGTGAATGATATGTTTTTAAATAAATAAATAAATATACTCACCACAAAAGGGTTGTCAGCGAAACTGAGAATGTCCCTTTCCGCAAACGCTTGTTCAACTTGATTCCTCAGTATTAAGTTGTTTTTACTTATCTTCTTCATCGCGTACCTGAAATCAAAAACATTCCTTTGGATTATAATTTATCAAAATGCATTACACCGCTTAGATACCGTTTTTTATATTATATTCACTCTTAATATGTTCGAACAAGAATTAATATCGAATTATTTGTGCATGGTATGAAAGCAACTAAATTTCAATGTTGACACCAGTCACAAATAAATATTAAGGTATTGTCTATGTGCGCGACGCGTAGCGTTTACAACATTTGCGGAAGCTGTCAAATAATAACAATGTAAACATTATAATTTTCATTGCAAATATAAATAAAACCAAAGATTAAAATAGTATTGTTGGCATTATTTAAGTGCAATTTATTCAATAGTTTTACTGTAAAATGAATATAATAATAAAAACCGGGTTTGAAACTATTACACATAATATTATATTACCATTGTGTACCATCAACACTAAAATGATAAAATAAAGCATGTTAGTGGTCACTTACAATATTATAAATACAAACTGTTCCTGTAATATTGTAATTTAAGGTTGTCATGAGCCGTGAATTACACTTACTTCTTTCTTTTCAAGCAGCAATCCATTTTTTTTCGTTGTTCTATTTTGTAGGACGCTCTTGGGAAAATATAAAATTTACATTTGCTATTGAGGCCGTTATTTTTGCAGTTAACAACGCAACAACAGTCATGGCCCATTTATTTGCTTTGATTTTGTACTGCAATCAACACATTTGACAGCTGATCATCCGCATTTGTTTCCAATTTCCGCCGTGTTGTGCGCTGCGGTCGTTATCTGTCCGCCACTACTCGCTTTGCACATAGCCAATAGCCGTAAAAGAGGATTTTATGCTACATCTGCTATACTGATATTGTGTAAATTTGCTTTAAAATGCTCCGAAACTCTTTTATAGCCATATATAGGCCCAGCATGCGCAATACATCAAATTTCTCACATGAGACGACAAAAGTTTGGATTCTGTTGATTGGCTAATAGCAAACTGCACTCGTACTTTCAGCCAATCAGCAGCTGACGCACTGATTTAAATAGATTTTGACGTTTTTTAAGAGCGCGATAAAATTAAGTCGCGTGGCGCATGCCAGGCCTGAATGTATTGATTAGTAAATTTAGTACCCTCCGGCGAAAAAAGTCTTAAGTGACGTAACGCGTTACGTCGCTTCCGTCTTTATTAGCCCGGCGTAAAGTCGTAAGCGGCGTAACACGTTACGTCAAATACGTCTTCGTTCGCCGGAGGGTGCGATTTATAACGTCATATATTGCAATTTCCATGAAGTAATGGTATTTTTACAGGTACCTTAAAATAACTTAATTGACTAGCCGGTAAATATCCCTATTTAAGTGATGTTTTCCGATTTTCTTTCATAGTGTTACGACGATGATGTCTTCTCACCTCTGCCTAGTTTGTTTGTGTTTGACAAGATAGACGGCTCCGTACGCGCCGTTTGAGATCAGTTTGATGACATGGTAGTCGTTCTCGGAGGGCGGCGCCCCGCCCGACCCCGGCGCTCCGGGGGGCGACTGGCGCCCTCGGGTCCTAGAAAAGTGCACAAAATTTAGACAAGATCAAGGGTCCACGGTCATAATAATGAATGTCTAGAATATTTAAATCTGATTGATCAATGACATTCGGTCAATTCATACACGCAGCTATCTCGTTTACAAACTAGGCAATATCGCTTTCAGGCTTGAGATAAAAAAGTTTCTAATATTTGACTACACGTCTAGAACGCAGTGAGTGTATTCACGGCAATAAGGTTGAGTATTGTCCAGCGTTTATAAACTTTAAACCCGTCGACGCGAAAATGTGATAAATTCGCGAGATAGCAATATGCGGGCGTAAATGTCGACTGATAGGTGAAACTAATGCCTAAATATTAATACTCATAATATTCATAAGTTATTAATATATAATACTAGCGGTCCTGGCGAACTTCGTTTCGCCTTAGAGGATTTTTTTTCTGTTGAAATTTTTCCTGAATTTTCTTTACTATAAACCTCACGGAGCACGAGACCTTTCTAACGAATGCGAAACCGTGGAAATCGGTTCATGCATTCTGGAATTATAGCGTCAGGAAGGAAAACCCGACTTATTTTTATATAGTAGATTAACTAACACTCATGCATACAGTTTAAAATATACACAGTTTGAAGCAATAATTTATTAAAAGAAAGGTTAATTTCTTTTTTAACTAGCCTTTACCTATAAATAAAATGTGTCCTATAAGTTATTATCTGAATTATTCACACTTTGGACGTACTAGTTAGTTCTAGACGAGAACGTTTCGTATTCGTGGTTTTAATAATAATAATAATCAGTTTATTGCTCAGACACATTCAAAAACATATACAAAATACAATTATTTAAAAAGTAAGATTAATTAAGTTTAGCGAAACTAACGATAAGAGAGGTAGGGCATAGCGATTTATCGCTCGAACTGGAGCAGCCCGACTGGTGAAATACCTCCACCTTACAGAAGACCGCAGCCAAATAACAATCACTTCTGTGTTGTTGTGTTCCTGCGTGTGAGTAAGGTTTACAGAGCTCCTGGGGGGTGCTACATTAGTAGCAGGGGTCAAGCCTTCAAGGTAAGGGCGACAAGTCCAGTAACAGATTTATTATGCTGTACTTGTCACCCTTAAGCTAGGACCTTATTACCACTTAACATCAGGTGGGATGAGGTCAATCTTGAAGTGCAATTTAAAAAAAAAACGAACAGCGATTCATTTTTATACATAATATATTTAACTGACGGTCTAAACAGAATCATTGTTTTTTTTTGTGTGTGTATATACAATTAACCATGATGCGCTGTATTATAAATGTTATTTAGAAAATATTTTTTAAAGTGTTTTTAAATTCAAACTGACTGCCTAAATAGAATTGTTATTTTTTTCAAGTATCATAGTAAAGGTCAGTCAATAAATATGCTTTTAACAGTCCAGCAGTATTGTGTTACTTCGTTTAATACTCACTTGGAGGGAGAAGCATTCTGCTGAGGCGGCGGAGGGGGGGGCGGCGCGTGCAGCTCCGCCAGCGGGTCCCTCGAGAGCCCCAGCTTGTGGATTATGTACTGAGGGATGTCCGTGGTGATGCCCTAACAAACAAACAGAATACCTTAACAATAAGCGTCAATTGCACCAAAAAAACATAGTTATAAGTTCAGCTATATTTGTAATATGAACGACAGAGTTGCGGGTTCCCAGAATAAGGACGTCGATCCCCAACAAAAAAGGACAGCTTTACGGCCACCAACGTGTTTAGTATGAGTCTTCTTAGTATGACACCGCTTATTATTATGAGTGAGAGTGGTTAGCTACTCTCACACGTTAATAATAAGCGGTGTCAACCTATACTAAAGGACTGTTCGTCATAATCAACTAAACATATGCATCCATTTATCTTTCCATGAAGGTGTCTCAATGCTGATGTCCATACTAATGTATGTACACAATGTCTTCGCAATCACCAGCAAAGTCCCATGTCAAGTACCTGCAGATGCCTCGCCTGCCCCTCCGCGGCCTCGAGGAGGCGGTAGAACCTCTCGGGGTCGAACTCGAGGCACTCGAGCAGACGCGCCGGGCGCGCCATGGCCAGCACCAGGCGCGTCACCAGCGGCGCCACCTGCGCGCCCGCCTCCGACGACTTCTCGCGAGTCTACGGCACAAAACAAAACTTTTCAAATAACTTATCGGGTCAAAACGCGACACCATTTTTAGGGTTCCGTAGCCGAATGGCAAAAAACGAAACCCTTATGTATTCGTCATGTCTGTCCGTCCGTCTGTCAGTCCGTACCTATGTCACAACCACGTTTTTCCGTAGCTATAAGAGCTATACTGAGGAAACTTGGTAAGTATTCGGTGAACCGCATTGAGATTTTCCATCTTAGAGAGTTCCCCATACTTAGAACTGAAACTTATTTTTTTTTTATCAAACTCATACGTGTATGGATACTTCCAAAGTGACAAATGTTGGTCCTCCCCTTTAACTTTTCAAAAAAGAGAATGAGAAAAAAATACATGATGTACATATCATACCAACTACCAGCGAAAATTGATTCAAACGAGTCCTAGTAAGTAGTTTTTCACGTAAATATAAATTTATTAAGCATGCACTTACCTCAGCCAGTAGCCTATCTAAGCTATCAGCCATATCGTAGAAGTAACTGCTGGTAACTTGCTTCGATTCTGACTTGTGTAAACAATCTCGAGCCATCTCCAATACCTGAAAACCGAAACAGGAACAAATAATTTAATGTCTTTTAAAGTTTTTCAAGGTACCAAACAAATTTGTATAAAATTAAACAAATGAAACGTCCTTTTCAGAACGGTACATGCAGAATTATACATCTGTATTATGTTTTACATATAACGTAAGCATATTATTTAGCAGTGAATTTATACATACCAAGTTATTCTTTTATAAGAAACCTTTTTAAAAGCGTTAGTAATTTAAACGACACCGGTGGAATGATTAAATTTAAATAAACAATAATTTTAAATCGCGTCGTCTTTTGTAGGGCATAGCGATTAATCGCTCGAACTGAAGCAGCCCGACTGATGAATATACCTATACTACCTCCACCTTACAGAAGACCGCAGCCAAATAACTATTAGTTCGGTGTTCTAGGCGCTGCGTGTGAATAAGCCTTCAAGGCAAGGGCGTAAGCCCAGTAACAGATATATTTTTTGTACAAAAAAGGACTAAATACCACTTAACAACAGGTGGGATGAGGTCAATCTTGTTATACTGTTACACGCACCATGGTTTAGTAGTTATTATTATTTTTTTAGTGTTACGTAGATTAACTTAATTATTATCGTAAACTTCGTCAACGATAGTGCACCAAATGAAGCGATATTGTTTGCATATCTCATTACCTGTCTCTGCACAAATCTCTCAATCGGCGGCCGGTCCGGTTTCTTATCTAACTCAGTCACTTCGTCGATAAGTGCCCTCAGCCTGAAATAGAACGTTACTTACTAGATAATGATATAAAACATGGAATGGGTGTTTACGTGATAAATCAAAATGAAAACAAAAAATGTCCTTATACAAACTCTCTGCGTCTTGACTGTATCTTTAGTCATTCGTTGACAAGTAGAAGATGCCCCTAGCAAGTCTTTTTAAGTCCACCTGTTGTACTTTTTATGCAATAAAATAAATGTCAGTAAGACTTGTACGAAATATTTTCTTTACATGAGATTGGACGAGTAATTCTAAATAGGTTTTTAATTTTACTTTATTGTGCATCACGTCGCACTAGCAAACTTCAAACATATTAAAGAAAACAATGATTTTGAACTACATAATCAGCCCATGGTGCAGTCACCGTCAGATATATCGGAGCAGACAAAGTGACCAAATACTTCTGAACAGTTAAAATGTCAAAAAGTTCCATACACCACAAGTTACCATTAATATCTTAACATACATTACTTCAATAATATCTGAGCAGATGCCAATAACATCTGAACACTCATAACGTCGACATGTGTCACGCACGTCATGTGTCTCATTTAGCTACCTGTATTGATGAGTGTTCAGATATTATTGATAACTAGTGGTGTTTTGACATTTTAACTGTTCAGAAGTATTTGGTCACTTTGTCTGCTCCGATATATCTGACGGCGACCGTACATAAGTTGCATAAATGTATGAAAAATATAGAAGCGAACATACCTTGGCATCTAAATAGATTTTTGTAATTTTGTTTACTTCTAAGTCGAGAGTATATTTATTTTATTTGTATTTAATAAATACTTCACATTTAAAATCGCTTTTTCAATGTTAAAAAAATCAACTGGAACTGGTATTGAGTTTGAAAACTAGAAATGAATAATGTCAAAATATGTAAATCTACGTTGTTTACGAGTTAAATATTTTAAACATTTATAATTATTGCCGTGAACCCTTAATATAAAAACTAGTAAAACGGATGGACAACGCTTTCCTTCGATCTCGACTACGATATTCATTTCGACTTTGACTAACTGTATTTAGATACGTTCGACAGCACGTCAAGGTCGCAGATCGATATTATTTCTTATGTGTACGACATAAGGGCGATACAAAGTCCAAAATGCGTAAGTCTCACGTTATTTTGTCTATACATACTTATCATTCATTGCCTTCTGCGCGGCGGGGAACCTCGCAGCGAAGAGGGACGACATGGCGGACACGGCGTCGTCCTTCGCGCCCTCCGCCCCGCCCGCGCCCGCACCGCCCGGCGACCGGGACGGTGAGCTGAAACAGAGAAAACATTTTTGTATCCAATGTTTGTTAGTTTAGAGTTAGGGGTAGATGTTGTAAAGAGCAGCCCTGGATATTTGGAAGTGGGGCACAAACTGAAAACACACACATTTGGGTCCCTTATATTCGGGACTGTAGTTGTCATGCTCATTAAAATGCCACAGGGGTAAATCTAATAAGAATGATGATTCCGTGCTGCGGAAGGTACGTTTTGATTTGGTTTGCTTTGTTGTTTGAACTAGTTACATAATTGTTTTAAGGAAATGCCATCAAACGTCAAGCACTAATCGAAAGATAAAATTGTTATTGTCAGTGGGACAAAGAATCTTCGCCTTCTTCACTCATACCAACGCCATCACTATATAAACTTGTTTTAAGCGTTGTCATAACTAAGACGTTAAGTACAGGTCTGAGATGAGCTGCCGACCTGTAAGTAGTATTATAGTTTAATGTCGTGAGACTCCGGCTGTGCACGCGTCGAGCAGGACTTTGGGAAGAGGGCGCACGCGCAGCCGTGTGCCCGCTGCCGCCGCTGTCAGACAGCGATGTCCATTTGTACAGCACAGTCTTACAGTGACATTTACCTGAGGCTCCGGCTGCGCACGCGACGAGCAGGACTTTGCGGCGAGGGCGCACGCGCAGCGGTATGGCCGCTGCCGCCGCTGTCAGACAGCGAGGCCCAGTTGTTCATGCCGCTGCCTTGTGAGCTGCTGCAATTACACAATAAAATTTCGTTTAAGTGAATATAATAAAAATTATATTCATTCAGCCCAATTTGGTCACTTTTACAACTTCTTACGTGACTAATGCTGCACTTTACAACTTAGCAGGTTCGCTGGCATAAAATGTACACATACACCACTTGATTTGATATGCATAGGTACTGCTTACAAGCGCGCTCACCGATAAATTGTAAGTACTAATTGGGAAGTTAACACCATTCACAAATTACAATTTTATGATACCAAGTTTGTTGAAGATAAAAAGACCATCTGCGGTCATCATCTATAGTCAGACAAGGAAAAAAAATTTTCGACCGAGTATTTAAAAGTATTCCAGTTGATCAGCCAGTTAAGATAACTATTGTAAGTGCTTACTTGAGCGAATTCTGGTGCTGATGGCAGTGCGGGCAGGGCGCCCGCGGCGGCGGCTCGCAGACAGCCTGCACAGCCAGCAGCCGCTCTTGGGACGAGCATTGGGACTGCAACAAGGATGCAAAATATTATTTTCCTTTAATATCACCATTAAGAAGTGAAGCTCGATACTGGATCATGTGTTTCCTCCTTCCTTTGACATGGATTCCTTCAGAGCGTGAAGAAAGATATTGCGGGGCCGGTATGGCGATGCTAACGGATAGGATACTACGGTATCAAATTTCTTGTCATCGCGATGTGGGTCTTGCTAACCATCAGGCTGGGAAAAGCCAATACACTGTGCTATTATAAAAAATATATATATTCATCAGCAATCAGTCCTATATAATCAGATCTTTTGCATGATATGTCAGGTCGATGATGCTCTCCAGCAGGAGCAGTCACTCATTTTGGAATCTGGCATTCAGACAGATGTTGATAAGTTACTACTTCGTTCTCCAGGTCGTATAATTAGTCTGATGACCTAAATTTTACGTAGACATATTAGTCATGCTCACCAAAAAGTAACTGGGGCGGTGACACTTTGTGACGGGTCGTTACTTCCCTTCAAATCGCATAAGATCTTAAATCGGAAAGCAAGTTTACCTTGACATGCTGTTGACCGTACATCCCCATGATCTATTCGATTTCACAGTCCTTCGTATGTAAGTGTACATACAGTACAGTATAAAAAGGACTTAATTATACCGTCGCAGAATTTCCTAGTCTAGAAACAGTACAAACAACACAACTCAAGCACAAAAAGACAACAGGAAACAATAACTTTAAAATAATTATAAGTGAAACCCAATTAACATCAACTTACAGTTATATTTCCACTTGATTGATTGTATTTGTTACTAATCACAATTAAATGATGACACTATATCGCTTAGTAATGATCAGTCGGTATGAATCATATGACATCAACTTCCAATGAACTGATAAATAAATTTAACTCCGGTGCTAATGACCTGAGTTTTGTATCATATGTATAAGTTCTCACTTCTTCGAATCTATCTTCCGGGTTTTAGAGCCAACTCTAACCACTGCGGCAGATTAAATAAATAAATAAATATATAATATTTTTTTACTATTGTTTTTAGAATTTTAGAATGAAACATACAATTTTAATCTGCCCTTGCGGTGCGGGATACGAACTTACGACCTTCACGTATCGCGCGTGCTGCTCTTCCAACCGACGATAAACGCAAGTTATCGGGGCGATTAATTTTTCTGTTGTCCTTGAAGATACAGGATATCTTCTAACTGAGGCAGATTTCATACCCCAAAGGACAATTACCGAAGGCTAAGACGTTAATATAACAGAAAAATTAATCGCCTATGATAACTTGCGTTTATCTCGTCTGGAAGAGCAGCACGCGCGATACGTGAAGGTCGCGGGTTCGCAACCCACAGCGCAAGCGGAGGTGAAATTTTGCTGTTTCTTTTAAATCTTTTAAGATAGAACAACTGATTAGGGAGACATTTGTTTTTTTACAAGTATTTTTATGGTTCCGTACCTAAAGAGTAAAAACGGAACCCTATAACTGAGACTTCGTTTTCCGTCTATCATGTATCTTAAGAACGGTATTGTACAATATGTCAATATACTTGTATAATCTGCTTCCTGATGACATCAAAATACATGTAGATAATAAATTTAAATCAAATTTAACTGACTGGCTTCTAAGCAATTGTTTTTATAGTGTTAAGGAATTTGTTGACTTCAGTAAAAATTGTTTCTAATTGACTATTATTATTTATTTTGTAATTTAATACATTTGACTTTTTTCTTCTTTTTTTTTATATATTTTAGACAATGACAAATATTTGCACGTCTGCTTGCAGGCAGAATACTAACAACTTACTTACTACATTAATTTTAAGACCAAATGTAATTGTAAGATTGTATTCTTGCAAATAAATTATTGATTGATTGATTGATTGATATTAGTAAGACGGTTGAAATTTTCCCAGATGATGTATTTCTATTGCCGTTATAACAACAAAAATAAAATAAATAAAAAATTCAAGCGGACTCCCATACAAACAAACGTTTTATTACCGTTTCTTACTCAAAACGAATAGTCCAAGATCCCAAAGCTAAAGCGCGAAACTTAAGGTTTCATTCGTGTGAAAATAAGTTATGTCTGATCGCTCTGGGACCTTACTATAAAATACTAGGTTACAAATAATGGTACGGAATCCTTCGTGCGCGAGTCCCACTTGTTGTTTTTTTTATAAAGGATAGTTATTTCACAGTGTGTTATCCGTTTTCTCTAACATTTCCGAATCATGAATCACTATTTACACTATCGACCACAATATTACCCGCCATTTCGCTACACACGTAGGGTTGCCAACTGTACTCTAAAATAGAGTATTGTCCTCTATATCATATAGGTGTACTCTATAATCTATAACACTAATAAAGTACGCTGAAATATTATTTTTTTAAAACAATGAAAAATTGTTATGTGCCGCAAAAAGTACAAAAAAATACCTTTTTAAAGGTAAAAAATAAATGATACTCTTTTTTGTAAGTCCGTACTCTTTATTTACCTCCTTTGAAATAAGATATACTTTATTTCTGCTAAAAAAAGTTGGCAACCCTATCTATACACACGGTAAGCTGTAAAATACCATATGCGTAACATTGACTCAGTGCGATACTAAACATGTCAGTGGAACGCTATTCATTCATATTATGGGTCTAGATTTTTTATGTTTGTGTTGTTTTATGGCTGAGCGGCGGAAACGTGCTAGAAATAATCTAACTGTATGTTTGTTCGTTCTGCAATATTTTGGTCTGTATCTTCCCACCCAAAAACTATCCAAAATGGAGAAAGACCATTACGCCTTTACATAAATATATAGACTAAATATATAGATGTAGATATCTGAAATATTAAAAAGAGAAGTCAGACAAAACTATATAAGATAACGAAAGAAAACAACTATATATATTACTAGCGGTCCCGGCGAACTTCGTTTCGCCTTAGAGAATTTTTCCCGCTTTTCTGTTGAAATTTTTCAAAGTTTACAAAGGATCCCTAATTTTGTAGCCTATGTCAAATTGGAAGAACGTAGCATCCTATTGGTGAAAGAATTGTTTAAATCGGCCCAGTACTTTTTGAGCCTATTCATTACAAACATACAAAAATAGGTACAAATCTTTCCTCTTTATAATATTAGTATAGATAATTAATGATAAATGTGATAGCGACTGTGTTTTAATGACAAAGCAGCTTTAAAATGATTTAAAATAAACTATCGCATAGTTTAGTTCATTTCATTGCAACGATGCTCGTTACATCGAATATGTAAATCGTCGTCCAAGCCAACCGCATTTACACGAATTATAATGATGATCGATGTTGATAGATAGATAGTACTACTGTCATTATATGCCTCAATACCGTATTTATTGTCTCTTATCAAAGCTCCAAGACTGTACATCACCGTCCCAAATCATGATTAGTATGTTAAATCTTTCGTATTCTGTATCCGGACTGAATTTGGTCAGTGAATAGCGCCAAAACGCCAACTGATATAAAGCCTAGCCAAATGACAGTCGTTGAACTTCGATATCCTTTCTACAAGTTCCACAGGTATACCTAATATTAACGTTTGAAAATGTCGTCAGTACTTCTTTACCTATATAGTAATTGGCCAGGAGTTGTTTACTGACATACAATGTGAGGCATCAAGTAATGTTTATAATAAGCAAAATAATAACATTTTGTAATGTTGGGAAGACAGGAGGTCAAGCTAAATCATCCATACTAATATTATAAATGCGAAAGTAACTCTGCCTGTCTGTCTGTCTGTCTGTCTGTCCGTCCGTCTGTCCGTCTGTTACTCTTTCACGCCTAAACGGCTGAACGTATTTTGATGAAATTTGGTATAGGTATACGTTGAATCTCAAGAACGAACATAGGCTACTTTTTATTAGAAAATAAGGGGGGGATGGGAAATTTGGCACAAATATAGCTCGAAATTTGGATTAAAATATACACTACTTTTTGTTTCGAATATTAGGGGAGAAAGGGGTAAAACCGACCATAAAAGGATGTAGTCCACGAGAACGAAGTCGCGGGCACAGCTAGTATTTTATATGCATAAAAACAACCATTTGCTTATAAGATAAGTTAACCCTTTACAATCACGTATAGTTATGCTGACGTACAGTCAGCATCATTAGTTTGTATACACCTCAGTATCCTGTCACATTAAAGCTCGTAAGCAAATAGTACGTCATCGCATCAGTTAACGTAATGTGACAAGGTACTAAGTTGTATACGAACTAATGATGCTGACTGTACATTGTACCCTGACGACTAATGCACTCGATCCCAAATTATATTAGACGGAAAATAACACATTATCTAGAAGGCTTAGAAGGCTTTATCTAGGTTACGCTAAGCGAGCAAATGTTATGAATCTGGTTTCAAATGTCGACAAAATTCAATTTTTCAACCGCTGATTGGTTGAAAATACGAGTGTGGTATGTCAGCCAATCAACAGTACCGACATTTTTGTTATCTCACATGAGAAATTTTACATATCGCCCATGCTAGGTATCTGGGCTCGCTGACCAGTAACGAATACCCATCAGATAAAAAAGATAGGAATCTACAGTGATAGCCCTTTGAGACCTAATCGTTTACGGGCAAGCGGAGCGCGTTATAGCAAAAGGGCCTGACCCTTCGCGGGATAGTTCCGCGGGATATCGGTGATTTGGAGACAGGACGTGCCCTTCCGCCTCGCCTTACAACCGAGATGGAATCTGAATCATCCATATTTCCGCAATGATATCAAAGGGAATCAATTCTATTTTGAGACCCTTCCAGCTGACATAATAAACAAAACTACAGAAACACACAGGAACACAGTCACACAAACATACTATTGTCAAATAAATTCTTTACAAATCTTCATAAATCTAGTACAATTAGTTACTTTATTTATATAAATTGTTACCTTTTTGTTGGACAATTAAGTTGCTGAAACGCGAGCGACCTCTCTCACATTGCAGTGCCCTAACGGGGTCTATAATGATCTAATTTTAAGAATACCATCTGTACTGTATCTACATTATAGCATTAATAAAAGAATGAGTAATAAAATGTTAGTCCAGTCTGAAAATGCGATTATTAAACCCGAACGGAAAAACGACGGGGCATTATAAGTTTGACATGTCTGTATGTCTATGAGTGTGTCTGTTTGTGGGATCGTAGCTCCCAAACGGATGAACCAATTTAGACTTAGTTTTTTTCTTTGAAATGTGAAATAGTCGGAAGTGTTTTTAACTATGTTCGAGGGAAATCGGTCCAAGATGGCGGCCACTTGTCTTCCAGAAATCGGAAACAACGACGTTACCACTACGCCCAGACCCGAGACAATATAGGACGATTTCCATATTGCCCCGACCGGGAAGCGAATCCGGTACCTCAGAGATGGCGCGATGCTTTAATCCGGCCCGTTCGCCTATTGGCTACGGAGGTAACCAATTCAAGTACACAATAACTTCATATAATCAAGCATTTTCTTTCTAATTTCCTGTTCGTAACAACAGCAGTTACAAAATCTCTTTGCGGACGACAGGGGCGTTTCGTAAAACAAATAAATGAGCTGAGAACAAAAAACCACTTAACAACAACGGTAGCCAAAGTATGAAGCAATGAGTACGAATTAGTCATTAAAGATATAATTTATTACACGCCACTTTCGAGATTAATTACGCCTGCACAAAGTGGCGTGTCAGTAACATGTCGATGTAATGCTCTGGACCGAAACTATTAGTAGTAAGGACATTTGCGACTTTCTAATTCGTATTATTTACTGGAGCAGCCCGACTGGTGAAATACCGCCACCTTACAGAAGACCGCAGCCAAATAACAATCACTTCTGTGTTGTTGTGTTCCTGCGTGTAAGTAAGGTTTCCAGAGCTCCTGGGGTGTGCCACATTAGCAGGGGTCAAGCCTTCAAGGTAAGTGCGACATGTCCAGTAACAGATGTATCATAGTAACAGATATATCATACTGTACTTGTCACCCTTAAGCTAGGACCTCATTACCACTTAACATCAGGTGGGATGAGGTCAATCTTAAATCCCCATTCTGGGGCTTGGTTTGGCACCCTATGGTGCCGAGCAGCTCGACGAGTCATTTTTGATCCTGAGGTCAGTCGAGTGTCATCTAATTACACAGATACGGCAACATCTTTTGTGGAAACTTAAGTGAAATACTTACTGATAAGCTTGAACTGCCCGGCGTGGTTCCATACCCGGAGGAGGGGAGGGACGCCACGGACCACCTGCGACCATCGCTGTAAACAAATAATGAAATCATTAATCAATAGTACTTATTAAAGTACTCACATTTGCCAGTTTTACCCTTTGCTTGTTGAAAGGACAACTTTTCAATGATAAACCCTTTCAGTAGTAACCAAGTCAAGGATTAATGGATCTATGGACTTAAAGGGATTCTACTTTCTAGGTATAATACACAGTGTCTACAGATCAAAGAAAAAAATACATCATTCAAATAGATATACCCTCGTTCACATAACTCTAGGACAATGAAAACGAACTTCTAAACTAATAACATAGTTGCAGTTAGTACGATAGATCTAGCAGGGTTACTTACATATCCTTACTTCTTATTTGGTTAGACATGTAAACACGAGCGAAAACTATTAAATTTGACATTTGCCGCAAGCATTGGCACAAAATCAGGAATTTTAGTGCAATGATGCTAATCTACTTATACACCACGCAGGAATAGCTACAGACTACGGAAGTATAACTAATGAGGTATTTCTAGCATGTCGCGGGATGAGAAATGATTTGAATCTTGAATTTTATTTATTTTTTGGCAAGGTTCATCATCAGGATCATTTACAATCATGAATGATGGATGGGCAGAGCTGTTGTTTATTTTCGTAATGGCTGTTAAGACATTCCTACGAATACAGAGAGCAAGCTATGTTCCGCCAGACGTCGGTTAAGAATCCATAGACGTGATTTATAGGTCGTCCAAAGATTTTAAGTACAACATCAATCATCGCAAATTACTTTGTCGTTTATTAGGCGAAAGATGCTACAGTTGACGGCTTTCAATAGACAAATGCGAAGATGCGTTATTAAATCGTCTTCCGCCGGCTGGTCTCAATGGCACGGAAAACAAGCAAAACAGATCTTGATGATCCACGACGAATACCTGGGATTGTCATTGTGGAAAGATAAAACCCTTAGATATCAAAACCCACACACAAACCCAAAGTCACCTTGAAGCTCAGAAGGAGTTGGAATGCGAAGATATCATTCCAACAGTAAATTTACAGTGTGCCCGTATGTAGTTCCAAGTCCATGAAGAAATTTACGTTAAAAAATCAAAGTTCAGTAGGATATTTCTACTATCTAGATGGGTAATTGGTACAAATATCCTATTGGACTTTGATCTTTATGACGTCTCTTATTCAAAGTCTTTTTCTCTGCGTATCACAAATACTCGTACAATATGCATTGCTCAAAGGTGTTCGCTCAAAAAATATTCAGCGCAGTTCTTCCGCACTCATCGAAACTAATCTTTAAATTTGGCTTTTCTTAGCGACAACAGAACGTAAATGAGATTCATCAATGAATTATGATCTCTATACCAGAGCTAGTAAGACCCACTGATGTTCATTTAGGGCCTTAGTGTTAAGATATAAATAAAGAAGAGGCCAGCAGTTCTCGGTTCTGCCGAAGTAAGACGTACAGTGTACTCAACAGACAGCACTCAAATAACACGAAACCCAACCCGCTTCACATAATTCTAGATACTAATACTTGGGTCCAATAGGGGTCTCATGTTTCATTTTTATTTTTAAGTTCAGGTACCAACCTTGGGACCTTGGGACCTGAACTAGTTATGTCTAGTGGGAAGAATTCAATAGGCAATAGTCAAAGGTCCTATAACAAACCTCGCTCTCATGTTTGTCAGGGTATACCCACTCACAACTCCTTGGTGTCTCTCACGCGTGCTTTGTGGTTCCTTTGCAGGAGCCAGATCTAGTTCTGTCTCAAGGGTTATGTACTCAAGGGGCAGTAGTCAAACAGCCGAGAGGGACTTCGCTAGTCCACGTTTGTGGGAGGAGTATACTCACAGCTCCTTGCCGCGCTTGACACTGGAGGACAGCAGCGCGTGGTGCAACGGGTGCGGGTGGTGCGCGTGCGGCCAGCGCGGCCCCTCCGCCGGGGACAGCGGGCCCGTGCCCGGGGAGCTGCAGCGCCCTGACCCCACCTGGAGGCGGAAGAAAAAAAATCAGTGGTGATTCAATACCGACATTGACTTATGACAGGAACAGTAAACAATTTGATAAGGAGATTATGTAAAATGTTCAACGCGGTGAGAACGATCTAAAACCATTCCGAATACTGTCAGTGTAGTTGATGAATGTGAGGGTGGATCCTCCAAGCAGACGAAGACAAGCGATACCTATTAGCTCATGACCACATTTGGTGCAATTCAACCGAAACCCCGGGCAGTTGTTCGCATTAACTACTAAAATGTCGCAAAGATTTTTTTTAAATCGTAAATCGCTTCATGCTATTTAAAGTTTAAACAGGTATTCCATTATGAAAACGCCTTTGCTCAATTTGAGACCGGCAACAAAACGTGAGCTTTATTAGCTCACGTTAACTTTAAAAAAGATTGCTGTTACCAAAAATAAAACTGTGTACTCAGTTCTGAAAGAAGCGTATGATATTTATAAATACAAGCTATTAAAAGTTTGGCAACTACAGAAATAACTTTTTTTTGTTATAAGTCTTCAGAATATTAGTTATTTCAGTCACAAATTGTATTCTAAGATCCTACGAGTCATTTAAACATTTCAGGCTTTTTACATATTCATGTACGCACAACAGCCAAGTTATTCTTACATTATCTTTCAATTAGCAATTTTTCAGGCAATCAGGAAGGCCTTCAGGATATTTAAGGTTCATTAATAAAGGAAAGTAACGACTCAGGCTATTTTATGCTCCACTGTAGGGCTTATGCCTCCATCATTCAAACCAAGTCATAGTCACAATCAAGAGTACTGATTTAATCACCACGCTTGTCAGATACGAAATGATGATCACAAATTCGGGTTTTTCACCAACTAAGTGATTTAATTAAGTTTCACTATGTGAACACACGTAAAAATCTAAGCGTGTCCAGATGACGAAATAATAAGTTATATTAATTTTGAGTTTCACCAACTAGAGTCACGTGTGCCTAGTCTTTCGTGTCGAGTTGGTGACAAACCCACAAATTCGAGCTATGTTCGAATTCGCAAAATACTTGGCTCATTAAAATTAAAGTTGAAGTCGGCGAATTCGCCAGCAACAACTAGGATAATATGAATTAAATAATTTATTGGCAATCAGTATAAATTCCTTATACACCTCTTTCATTTTCCAAAAAAGACAAGACTACTCTTAATTGATTACTAACACCTGAACTAGTTCCACTACACCTTAATTCAAAAACTTGGCAAGTTTTTGCAGCCTAACCCAATCAAGATAGTGGTGAGGCAAGTTCGTAGTACGCCGGCATAATTATGGGCGAACCGACGGAAAAGCACAATACTCGTAGCCGGTAAAAAACCGGTCAAGTTCGAGCTGAAAACTGTGAGGGTTCCAAAAAGGTTTTATGCGAAATTTTTTATTCATCATCATCATTGTAGTCAAAGGATCTCTCCAAGATGACAAAAGTCTCAGTAGAGAATGCAGATACAGCCTTAGAAAATATAACCTTGAATTCTGTTTAATAAGTTCGACTTAAGTAGTGATGAAAGACACCTGACACACTCTCTAAAAATTTGTTTTTTATATATCATGCAACAATAACACACTTTTTTTTAACTCTGACTGAACCTAGTGTTTAGTAAAACAGATTGACCGTACATAAAGGCCTTCCTAGAAGATGTAATGGTCTTAGCAAACCTAATTTTCTTTTTAGTGGCTGAAAACGTTTGGTTCGAAATAGGTTAAAAAGATAATTTTAGGGGTATCTCAAATAGTTACAGGCTTGTTTTACTACTGTGCGGCCATAGTAACAGTACCGCACGGGTCGTTTGTGCGGTGAACAACAGCACATTAAAGCAAACACATGCAGTTCGATTTAAGTCCCTATGCCCACGGCATAAGGGCCGTACAAACTCCGAAGTTGTCTGACGTGCTTTCGGCCGTACCTTAATGGAAGTTCAAACATAGCAGGGTAAAAACGAGTAAGTGTCGAGTTTCTTGCCGGTTCTTCTCGACACATCAACATTCCAAACACGGCAACAAGGTAACAAGACAAGATTGAAGATATTTTCTATTCTATTCTATTGCAATTAGTTCTATTACTGGGTCTGACCAGACACTTTTGAGGTTTCACATAGGAAAGGCACAGTGCCTGATAATGATGATCAGGCCTAGCATGCGCCACGTGAGTAAATTTTATCGCGCTCTTAAGAAATGTCAAAATCAATGCATCAACTGCTGATTGGCTGAAATACAAGTACCGTGTACTAACACCCAATCAACGGTATTGAAACTTTTGTCGTCTCATGCGAGAAATTTGACGTATTGCGCCTAGATATGTTCATAGATGAATATCAAAAGATACAATTTGTGATACAAATTCGACATCACAAAATAAATTGTATTAGGTTTCAGTTTTATACGGTTTCCATTTCATTCAGGCGTTACGGAACCCTCAACTATACAAACAAGTTCCCCATTATGCGGGTACGATAGTCGATAGTGTTGGGTAATATAGACTCGCTTTGAGCATGGTAATGTGAGCTCCACTTGTTATGTACACGAACCTTATACACAGGTATACTCAGGACTTGAATAGCTTCTGTTAATGGTTTCTATAAAAGGTGTTGCTTACCAACAATGAAATAATTTTTCAAATCAATCCCCCCGACTGAGGGTAGGAGAGTCCCATCAGACATATGTACCTTTACCACCTTCAGATGGTACAGTACCGGGGGTTACTGTGCGTGACGCATTAAGTTTATGCTTGTTCCTAAATACGTATTGTCAGCGTTTTTCTTGGTTGTCCTAAGAAAGCAAAATAAAATAAATTTCACCGCAAGAAAAAGGTCATTTTTACACATCAAAATAATTAATTTTTAAAACGTCAACGAACTAAGTTTATAACCTCTGATTTAAATTATGGTGTTTTCGTTGATAATGGAGCCTAACAAAACGTAAACAACAAGTATTGTCATTTGACTGACTCCGTCACTAATCCGTAATATGAATATTAATCATTCACCTGTACAGACAGAAGCACGTCAGCCTACACTGTTTAGTCCTTGCAGCGCCCTTATGTCAGACCACATAAGAGCCAATATCGAGCTGCAAGTATTAACCTTGAAGTGCTGCCGACTGTTTATACCAAACATTGTGTTTACGATAGCATGCGTGAATAATTATGTTTAAAATAAACACCTAATATGATGACTTGTCAGGTTTGTTGTATATTTTTTTAGAAAAAACTTTCGAAGTCTGGTGTAGGAATCGCGATCTGAGATAAATTAATCGAAGAATCGTTACCTCGAACTTAATATTTATTTTTTAAAAATCGATATTTAATCCGTTCCATTAATTCCGATTTTTTCAGTTTAATGTAAATAATTTACATTTAGTTAAATTACCATAATTGTTTCATTGAATGCGCTAATGCTAGAATGTTAAAAACTAATAATTTGAAAAATGTATTATGTACTTAGTAAAATATACCGTTATTTTGTAAGCTAAAAGAGACATAAAAATCATTACTAAGTCTATGGCATCAACAACTCGTGACTCAGTACAGTCAAAAGCACGTCAGAATCAAACTTTGATCTATGCACCGCCGTTATGTCGTGCGCATAAGGTCTAATCTCGAACAACAAGCGTGTGACTCACTGTTGACCGTACATTCGAGTCCATTCCGCATCGATCCGTCTATTGTAGAGAGCTGGTTCTATTTGTTACGCTTTTTACAAGCCTGTCTGTCCGTCCACGACTTATTACTTCGTGTTTTTATGGAGCTAAATTGTTTTATTGCTATTTTTTAACCCCCGACGCAAAAACGACGACGTGTTACAAGTTTGACGTGTCGGTGTGTGTACCTGTCTATGGCATCGCAGCTCCGGAACAAATGAACCGATTTTGATTTTTTTGTTTTAAAGGATTCAAAGTCGGGAGTGTTCTTAGCTATGTTTGATAAAAATCGATCCAAGATGGCCGCCGTCACAAAATTATGGTTTGCATGTTTTAACACAAATCCTACAATATGGGTAATACGGGTATCATATAAAAGGGCTTAACACGCAGAATATATTCATAATAACAAATTTCATGGATTTGATGGCTGCCGCCAGAAAATGACGGATTTTTTTTGTCACATCTCCCTCATTATAGGTATCAGAAAGGTTTTTTTTTCACACATTTTCTATGTCGGGGATTTTTTAAATTTTCAATTTATGTTTGTATGGTAACACACACGATTCATGCAAATCCAACCCTTATATCGAAGCCTTAAAAGACCTCAAAACACTGTGTCGGCACTTGTATTTTCTTGGACTCAAGTGTGCCATTCAATTACGAACGCTACAACACACATATTTAAGCACCTTTTTACATTAGCCTGCTTTGATATTTGTTTAGATGTCTATTTGATGAGGATTAATTAAAATACTAGTTGGATGTGATTTCATATTCAAGATTAGATATGTGTTATAATGACAAATACAAACGATATATCATTAATTTTATTACCTCATTTGTTATCTATACGTTTTGTTGAGTACCTTAATTAAATGCGAGATACCACAATGCGATACTAATTGACTGCAACAGGATATTGAATGAGTAGATTTGAATTGCGAATTGTATAATGCACCGTATTTCAGTGCATGATAGATTTCGTTTTTCTTTGCCATTTTCTGGATCGGTCTATGTATTTCAACGTTAGTGGACATATGCAATAGTGAACGGGAGTAACGACATAAAATCGCCTTCAAAAAAGGTGCAGGCCTTTTAAAAAAACAAAGTAAACTATCTCAATGGACTATCGCGCTTAAAAATTTCGCTAGATAGCTATCCGTGGACGTAAGGTCCAAGATCTAAGGTTTTGGAGCCAAGAGAACGTTCTGTCTGCTAAATCCTGAAAGCGTGAATAATTAATTACTAAGTAATCGGCATGCATAATTACAATTAAAAAGAATAACACAAATTTTCTCCAACCCATCCGAATGATTTCAAAATCAACCCATTTACATAGTTTCAAATTTGACTTATTTAGTACCCAAAGTTCAAACAGACTCTAAGTCTATGGTAACCCTTAGGTTAGATAAAAACCTCAAATTTTACACAAGGTTCCTTTTTATAACGTAGGGGGCACGAATAAAGGTTTTTTTTTAATTCACCCTCTATGTCGGTAAAAAACGGGTTCTAAGTTTTAAACTTTGACGTTTTCAAAGTTATACGAATAATTTTTATCAAAAATCATGAAACACACGCAAAACTCTTTTTCGAAAATTTTGTAAAACGGAGTTTGTTTTTTATATAAAAGTAAGTATATACATAATCACATTAAAAACCCTTCCGACAGAGAACAAAAAAATGTGCATCACTGGAATATTTGTCCTGGGTGATCGAGCCCACCACCCTTAGTTTTTAGCCAGCAGTTTCACCATCGTTCTACCGGGCCAGTCAAACGAGTTACCTCACTGCCCTTTCCTCCAACCTGAACAAAGCTAGAACTATTATCTATACTACGCTAGAAGTCTGTAGGCAAGTACTAAATAGTCAATTTAACTGCCCGATGAAAAGATAATAGTGTTTACGCGGAACGTTTCTAGCTGTTTACGTACGGTGAATATCACATCGAAGCAAACACTTGCAATTCGATTATAGTCCTTATGCCCTCGACATAAGAACTGTACAGAGTACAAAGTGTGTAAATCTGACTTGCTTTCGACCGTACAACTATCAGCGCCACCTAGCGGCATTAAGGGCGAACGTAAACATGTATTAATGTGATGGCACATTACTGTCTAATGGAGAACAATGGACAAGTAGCATTAGAACAGGGTTGCCGATGCCAGTGTTGTGAATTCCCCAAAAAGTAAGGTCAAAATCCTCATTTCTGGCCATTCATATGGTCTTTCACAAAATGCAGGCAAGTTTTATTACAAAAACTAATTTAATCACCAACTGACATTTTTATGTTATTATCAACCAATAATCATAGACGATTGCTATTTTTTTATAGAGCAGGCTAAAAAAATAACAATTGGCTACTTGACAGTTTTTGAAAAAGTATTGTAAAACGTGCGGCCGTTTATTTCATATCCCAAGCAATTCGATTTATCTGGAAAAATTGTAAATAACCAGATAAAAATAAGATTTTGTGTCACACATTTAAAAAGCGCGCAAAAACGCCAAGTCATGTCAATGTTGCAATTATGACGTCAATGTTTTAGACCTCGAACCGATACGCATAGGAACCACTTAATTTAGATAAACGAAAAATGTTTGAACAAATTCTTAATACGGTTAGAGACACAATAATTCAATTTAATCGGTAAAATAATCATTGTTTCGCCACAATAAAATAAATAATTTTCGCCGACAGCTGTCATTTCCTAGTTGCAATGGTGGTTTCCGTTTCGTTTCTAATGTTCCACAGACATAAAAAGTGAAATTTATTTTGCAAAAATAAAATACTAACTATGCTTTTAATTAAAAAATAAAAATATAAAATTCTTACTTAATTAATAAGCTAACATATCTAACACTTTTCATATTTTATTGTTAACACTGTCAAGTAGCCAATTGTCTATGATTCTTTTTTTTTGCGTACTTCATTGCTATTTTTACATTTCTCCAAATATAATCTCTCCATTCCCCACAAATTCCCCATTTGGTATCAAACTCTCCGCATTTTGGGGATTCACCATAAATCTCTGCAGCACTGCACTAGAAGTTGAAAGGGAGACTTAAGTGGCCACAAACGGTGCACTTAATTCGTGCTGTGCCTAAACCATTACAGTGCAATTGACTACGACTCTTGAAAGGCTTCTGAAAAATGGAGTTAGTCCTATTAACAGGCTCGTTATTTTTAGAGATTCTTACTTCGAGACCTAAAGATAAATAAATAAACAATTTATTCGCAGAAAGTTTACAACCACTTATGATTACTAGTAGTTTCCAAACTAGGTAATCCTTTTGGGAACTGGAGTTGATACAATGGTGTATTTTACGGCGTTGAATAAAATGATTAGCCATTTAGTTAATTGTTAAAATATAAATAGTATAACACAATCTATTTTGTTTTAAATTATCGATTAACATGTATAATTTAACTAAAGCAGGTTGATGTGTGTGGGTGTGTGAATATAAGAAGATGTTCATACGACAAAGAACAGAGGTATGCAGCAACGAATATCGCCATTTAAAAGAAAAATATTGAACAACATGGCATACATTACTCTGATTCTGTAGTACGCTAAAGTACTTGTGTTACAAAAATCGTTTTCCCTATTGACCCGACCGGCAATCGAACCCGTGACCACAGAGAAGGCGCTACGCCAAAGTCCGGCCCGCCCGCCTCTCCTCTCCAGCTACGGCGATCATTGTTAGTACTAACTACATCTAAAAACATTGACCCCAAGTACCTTTCAAACGCATATTACGTGCAATAACATGTACATCCCGCCTAACAGTTTTCCTCAGCCCGGCCTTAACAATGAACAATCACATTACATAACATACGTAACAGTGGAAGTACCGTGCGCGTTGAACGCGTTACGTTATGTAACGCACAATTATACCGAAGGACATAGGAATTACATGAAACGATTAGACGGTTTTCCATTTTTAATGTAGGTCGCTCGGCCATTACATTTCTTGCAGCCATACTAATCATTGACACTAGCGAGCGGGCCGGACTTAGGCGTTAGGCCATCTCTGAAGTCCTAGGTTCGTTCCCCAATCAAACAATATGGGAAACGAACTTTTCTATATTATCTCGGGTCTGGGTGTTGTGGTACCGTCATTGTTTCTGATTTCTGTAACACAAGTGCTTAAGCTACTTACCACAGAGTCGGAACAATATATGTGATGTTGTCCAATATATTAATATGGAAAACGAACTTTTTTTATAATAGCGCTGTATATTGGCCTCCTCCTTTTCCTCTTGATAGAAAACAAGACAGGAAGCCACATCGCGATGACAACGGGTTTGATATCGTTATATCCTATCCGTTAGCATCGCCATGCTGGCCCGCAAGATGTTTCTTCACGCTCCTTTTGAAGGAATCCATGTCAAAGGGAGGAGGAAACACATGAGCCGGCAATGGGTTCCACTTCTTAATGGCCTCATACAAAGATATTATGTGTTATCACACTTTTTGATTTGCGATTGAATATTTTCAACAGTAAAGCCATGACATTGTTGGCTGACTCCTTGTACTTCTGTGAAGGAAACTGTGAAAAAAGTGTACCATACAATATCGTCTCGGGTCTGGGTGCTGTGATACCTTTGTGTTCAATAGAAGAGTGTAATAAGTCGTTTAAAAATAATTGTATAGGTTTTAAATTCTGTGATATAAATGGTTTTTAACTTAAATTGAGGAGAACAGTTGGTGACAATACTACGCAGTGTATAATGATCCATAGGATTGTATCATACATACTTAACATTTTAAAGGATGATTCACTTATTCCCACATCTAATATTAAACAACCCGTCATTAACTATGCATCTGTCGTTATCATTTTTGAATGACGATAACAAACCGTTATAATTTCATCTAAACACCATACGTTTATCAACAGGAACACTATACATAGGATTGCTATTTTAGGAAAGCGAGTCGTATATTTTACTTTCAAAAGTTAAATTAATTTTGAAACAGCAATTTATATGAAAACAACTGATGATAAAAATTCAATGCATACTTTAATATATCATTTGCGACCCAATACTCCTTCTACAAGCAATCCGCTCGGCTTAAAATTTAAACAGCGCTCCCATTTCTCTTGCAAAGTTTAGTTAAACACAAATTCCTTTACTGGGAACGAGTGCAATGCAATGCAAGCCAAATGGAATTTAAATAGAAGTGCATCGCAAGAGTCGACTCTATTATACGTTGGCTGCATTATGCAATAGAGCACGGAGGTCGTGATACCATAACAAAATGAAAATACCTGTATCACCGAACTGGTATGATACCAGACTGTGACATGTGGTGCCAAATTGATACAGTTTCTAATGTGACTTGGAACGCTTTTTTAATGATGTAACATGTCAACGTTAATTATGAAAAACCGTTAAATTACGTTTAATTTAATTCTATAGGAAGTTTATAATTTAGAAGGTATAGTAAAATTATAAACTGACGCCTTTAGATTTTTTTATATTGCACTTCAAGATTGACCTCATCCCACCTAATATTAATTGATAATGAGGTCCTAGCGTAAGGGCAACATGAACAGCATAATAAAACTGAGATTGTGAACTAGCTAGATGATTCGATGGTGAAAATTCCTGTTGTTTTCAAAAATACTCTTATAAGTGAACCGCATTACAACGAGCTTAAACTGTGTCTTTGGCCTCCAAGGAATCCGTAGAAAATAGTTTCGAACACCAGGTTTCTGTCGTGAAATTATGTCAATTCTTACGCGACATTAGCAGAAACAGACTTTGCTATAGTTGCCATTTACCCAAAAAAAAGAAATGAATATTGATCTGCTACGTATCGTCAACCTGGTGAGTTTGTATACAAATAAGAATCTTTTCTCATTGAACTGCGTTACTATATACCTTAGTCAGTTACATTAGTGTGACAAGGTAACATTGTGTTCACAAACGAAAAATGCTAACTGTATGCCAGCATCTTTAGTTACTGAACAACTCTTGTTGACTGTACATAGGTACGTCATGTACTTTTTGCCAAAAGACTTCTGCTTTTCTTTCGAAGAAGTTAAGATCGATATCTACCTAGGGATTTGCTGGAAAAATAAGAAAACAACACATCGAAACATTTATATTCCCTTGGGCCACGCCGGGAGTATGGATAGATGGAATTTCATCCAACACTTTTATATTTAACGTTAAATGTTCACTTGTTTTTACAGCTTGTCTGAATTATATCTTTTGGTGCACAATATAAAGTTCAGACTAGACTCAATTACATTTTCATCGTTTCAACCGAGTTTTACTATACAAATTAATGAAAAATAAATAATTCAAATGTACGTCCCGCATCAATTTTACAAACGATTAAAAAAAAAAAGTTCTGTATTGACACTTCGATGGTCTAACGGTTTCATTTTACATACGGGATTATAATCTTGGTGCTTTGGGTTCCGGGCTTAGACGCGGGAATTTAACCATGTTTCGTTTAACTTTGATAGGTATTCTGTTCCCACAGCATCACCATTGCTAGGCTATGAGGTCCGCCGGGGGCTTCTGGTGGGTAGTCTTGCTCATTCGAGGTAGGTAGTCCCACTCACGGCGTCACCTTGCTCGTGTGGAGGTTACCTTAATGCATTTCCCCCGGAAAAAAGGCATCTTTCGAAATTGTTCGAACATATCTCGGGATTGTACGGTCAACAGAAAGTCATGAACACTTGCAATTCGATATTAGTTCTAAAGCCGACGACTTAAGGGTGGTGCAAAGTCCAAAATGTATAAGTCTGACTCGCTCTTGATCGTATTCACCAACTTGCATTTGTGATTACGTGATTAAGCTAGTACCAATTGTAGTAACGAAGATTTCATTTTAATAACAGATGTCTAAACCCTTTAATTGATCATGTTCGTTGCTCTTTCACGCAAAAACTACAGTAATTTAATAGAAATATAGACTTGATACTATGATATCATATAGCATACTATTATTGACGACCTCGGTGGCGCAGTGGCTAAGGTAGGCGACCAAAGCGCGAAAGGTCCCGGGTTCGATTCCCGGTCGGGTCAATTTGGAAAACGAACTTTTCTAAATTGTCTTGGGTCTGGGTGTGCTGGGATGACGCCCCCAGTTAGTATCCGTCGTCTGGTGCTCATAGTACAAGGGAAAACCTTCGTTTGAGACCAGGTGATTGGTGTGATTGTCTAGCGCATTTATTTATTATTATTATTATTTATTTAATCCAAAAATAGCCCGAACTATGTCGCGGGCAACAGCCATTCCAGTTATACATTCATACAAACTTTTACAACATAGTATTGGCAGGATCAGTAGGCTTTCATTTGGTAGTGGTTAATTTTAAGTCAGCATCCTATTAGTTGACGAAATGTATCATTAACTGAAGTATTGCTCCATAAGTGCACAGTAATGCAGCGAGAGCCCCGATCGCCCGCATGTCACGTATTATGCAAGTGAGCAGTAACCGCGGCGCCACTCGCCAAGGACACGGTAATACCATCACACGTAGGGTTGACCCTTTAACTAAACATTTTATTTTTTATATTGCACTTCAAGATTGACCACATCCCACCTGATGTTAAGTGGTAATGAGGTCCTAGCTTAAGGGTGACAAGTTCAGCATAATAAATCTTTACTGGACTTGTCGCCCTTACCTTGAAGGCTTGACCCCTGCTACTAATGTAGCACCCCCCAAGAGCTCTGGAAACCTTACTCACACGCAGGAACACAACAACACAGAAGTGATTGTTATTTGGCTGCGGTCTTCTGTAAGGTGGAGGTATTTCACCAGTCGGGCTGCTCCAGTTCGAGCGATAAATCGCTATGCCCTACCTCTCTTAAAATTTGTTAGTACTACACGATAAAGAACAGCAAAGTTTCCTTTAAGATGCACGAAAACCACTAGTGCGATAACTGGTAAGGCCATTAGGCCTATCATGCGCAATACGTCAAAATTATCACATGAGATGACAAAAGTTTCGATGGGTAATAGCACACCGCGCTCGTATTTTCAGCCAATCAGCAGCCGCGTAGCGCATGCTGCGCCTGTTAAGAGGTCAATGTTTCCATATACATATATGTATATAGATTATTAACAATATTTATAGTGCTACACGCCGCAATTTTAAGAGAGGTAGGGCATAGCGATTTATCGCTCGAACTGGAGCAGCCCGACTGGTGAAATACCTCCACCTTACAGAAGACCGCAGCCAAATAACAATCACTTCGGTGCTGTTGTGTTCCTGCGTGTGAGTAAGGTTTCCAGAACTCCTGGGGGGTGCTACATTAGTAGCAGAGCCTTCAAGGTAAGGGCGACAAGTCCAGTAACAGATTTATTATGCTGTACTTGTCACCCTTAAGCTAGGACCTCATTACCACTTAACATCAGGTAGGATGAGGTCAATCTTGAAGTGCAATATAAAAAAAAATGGCGAACTTGAAATATTTATAAGAAACAAGGAATTTTTATCTTCCCGTAACACACGACCTTCATGTAACGCGCGTGTTGCTCTTCCAATAAATGTATATGTGCTAGGAGTAGAAGTAAGAGTAGGGACTCTTGCAAACTCCTCTCCTCTGAAGCTTCTGCTGTTTTACAATCTTACCCGTTGTACTAGGTAAGCGACGAGATGCGGCGCGATGCTTTAGGCGGCTTGTCCTATGTAATTGTCGCGGCACATGCGGCGCACTTACGATTATTTGCTTTAAAACCCTCTTTGCAAACCCACCTCTTCTAATCGTCACCTTTCGTCGCGCAAATAACAAGTCAACAATTCAAAGAAAAGTCAAAAAGCTAAATAAAACAACGCCTATTTGATGCACACACATCGCATCGCGTCTTTTTCTTGCATTTGTCGTTTACCTAGGACAACGGGTTAAAGAATATTTTTATTTTTCGATTCTTCTTCTTTATTAAAATGCGTGCCGCTCTGATACTAGAATAATCCATACTGTTAAATATCTCTGTAAGCCTAAGCTAAGCCTGTTCCGTGTGAAGCAACGGGACAGGCTTAACCTAGTGTGGACAAATATAAATAAATAAATAAATTGGACAACATCACATACATAGCTCTGATTCTGTGGTAAGTAGCTTAAGCACTTGTTTTACAGAAATCAGAAACAACGACGGTACCACAACACCCAGACCCGAGACAATATGGAAAAGTTCGTTTCCCATATTGACCCGACCGGGGATCGTACCCGGAACCTCAGAGATGGCGCTCGCTAAAGTCAGGCCCGCTCGCCTCTCGGCTACGGAGGTCGTCAAAGTGTGGGGATCAGTAATGTTGTTATCGTGTATTTTAATGTATTTATTGTTATTTTAAACTTCGAATGCTACCTAACAACCCTGATCACATATGACAAAACCGTTTCTAGTTTAGTGTTACAACCGCGAACTCCGCTGCGGTGCCGGCTCGAGCTAATGTCCGAGTGAGTCAGATGTCTAATGCACATTTTATTATAACCATATTTAGTCTTAGTTGCTTAAGACAAGTACAGTATAGCGTTAGGTGGAAAATAACATCACTGAAACTTGTTTTATGTTTTGCTAGCCTTCAAGTATTTGTAGTCTTAAGGCAACGACAAACTTTTAAAAAAAAACAAGCGGGCCGCCGCGATCTTTGAATTTGGATTCAAAACGGGTAGGTACATCCCTACTAATATTATAAATGCGAAAGTAACTCTGTCTGTTACGCTTTCCGTTAAAGTAAGGAGGGGGGGGTTTAATGCCACCTTTGAAGTTTATATGGGAAAATGTTTATTCTTTAAGTTAGAGATATGAAAGTTGGCACAAATATAGCTCTATTAAAATTAAAATATAGACTACTTTTAGTTTCGAATATTAGGGGAGATAGGGGTAAAACCGACCCATGAAAGGATGTAGTCCACGCGAACGAAGTCGCGGGCACAGCTAGTTTATTATATAATTTCCTACAGTGTTTGTGAAGTTTTTTACATTTCGGAGATTCATTATTATTTATGCAAATAGATATAATGTGGTGGCGCCGCGTTAATTAATTTGTAAACTTCTCGCCATACATAATTTAGAACTTAAATTTTGATCTGTATCATTTCCCGTCACCAAATACGACAAAAGAAAGAGAAAATTTATCAACGAGAAACCAAAACACATAATTTAATAAGTGTTGTAAAATTTGATTGATCATATTGTATACCTACTTGTTTCTAAAGTTATATTTTTTACATCTATTCTAGTAACTAAAAAACACACCTGATTTTAGGTGGGGTGAAAGGGACGAAAAGAGTGCCTAAAATCACGTGATTAATGGACAGCCCCTAAAGTAAAGATATTTCACTCATACCGAAAATTCCAACTAAAATTACCAAACGATTGGACTATGTATAAGTCCTCAGATGCAAAATATATCAATTCTAACTCGAAGATTAGTTTCCAATGATCTCAACTACAATTACTAGCAGGTCGTGATTTCCGCGATTGTTTTTATGGTCCCTCCAATTAAAGAACAACTTGATTCTTATAGCACCACTAGAAGCATCGACCGTCTCAAATCTATTCAAAACGTGAAGCATAGTCATTTGAAGGGAACCCCATAGACTGGTTTTATTTGTCAATTTAGATTTGTACTAAAAAACTTGTTTCATTGTCGGGCCTTCCTTCGGTTCCGCATCTTGTCGCGACGGGGCCTCAATAACCCATGGTCCGGTGGGGTGAAGCTGGCCGCAAGTGGCCCGAAGTGGACCGCAGAGAGCAGGTGACTCTGTGGTATGCCCACAAGGGCAGGGGCGTATTTTAACTTTTTAGGTATGAAACCCTAAAAAAGGCGTCTCCACCAACCATCCAAAAACCATCTGCCTGCTCTGTGCACTTAAACCATATCTACTCCACTCATTATTTGAACAAGTACATAAAACAGGTCAAAACGAAACTTCTTTTACGAAACTTTTCCTAGCGTGTAACTCAAAGCTACCAATAGTTCCCCCTGACCTCATACCCCAGGGCAGGCCCTTATAAATGGTGCCAAGTCAGTATGCCACGCATCACACCCACACTATACACATAGCAAATGTAACGCTTTCCATTAAATAACGGGTGTGAGCATAACAATGGAACGTGGGTGAATACACGTGTTTTTATTAACAGATAGCTGTTGCACGCGACTTCGTTCATCTATATTTCGGAATAAAAAGTATACAACACGTTCATTTAGTGTCTTATTTATTAGCTCTCTCAATTTAGTTCCAAATAATTGGCTACTTGACAGTTTTTGGAAAAGTACAATAAAATGTGCACAGATTTATTTTATATCCCAAGCAAATTGTATATTCCAAAGATTTATAATGAGCAAATGAGAACCTCAAACCAGCATACCTACTCACAAAACGTAATCTGATTCCATTTCTGAACTACGTTTTATCTCTCTCTCGGCACAACAATTGTACAGAGACAAAACATTTCGAATCGGAATCGTTTATGACGTTTGTGAATCAGCTCCCAGCATACCTATTAACAAAACGTCAGAATTGGATTCGAATTCGGAAATTACGTTTTATCTCTTTCTTAACACAAAGGATTAAACAAAGACAAAACATTTCGAATCAGAATCGTTTCTGACGTTTGTGAATAAACTCCTTGTAGCAGCACTTACCACTAGCGAAAGCCTGTGGTGTGGAGGAGGCGGCGGCAGCCGGGACGGTCGCCGCGAGACAGTGCATGGCTCTTTCTGCAACAAAGCAATTAAACCAATGTTAGGTACAGACAAACGCTCCCCACACTATACACTGAGGACTATGCACAGTCCTTGTGTTGTTCGCATAAGGTCTCATATCGAAATGCAAGTTGAAGCTGTACACGCCTCATCTAGTAGGTTAACTCATCAATCACAATCCAGAAATCCAGACACTGCTGCTTTTCTTAACGTAAGAAAATGCATCAATCCACCGTACTACCGCTTGAGGAAGAATGGTGATGGCGTGCAGAGCTGGGGTTTGCTCTGCCCTAAAAAGAGCGGTGACTACCAACAAAAAACCCTCTAACGTCATCGCTATATATGGCCATTATCGTGACTATCCGGGTCAACCTTTGACTACCATAATATAACTGTTGAAACAGCTGCCCTTATAGGGTGGCCCTCTGATCTACCTCTCAGCATTCTCGAGCTCTTGCACATTAAATCACATAGGGTTGTGAGCCTTCTGCGCTCCCTCGAAAGTGAAGTGAAGATGATAAGGCTTTGCAACCTTCATCAATAGTTAGCTAGGCAATAAAAGTGGCTTAGTTAGAACATCACCATTCGCGTTAATTTAAAGACACCAGTCGTGAATTAAAAAATATGTCTCTTCACGAACATTATCCGGTAAGTGGTCTACCAGTGTGGTGTAATGCACAAAAATAACATACACACAGAATACAACGATACGTGTGCATTCATGGAAATATATGGCTACTAGTGGAAATGCCTCATCATCCCGTTCCTGATACATTATACTCTTAACCTAAATATATGTCATGATCTCCATCGGCAACTTAGGTAAACAAAGAAGACTTGTATCGGTGTAAGTAACAAAGACCGATATCGTAACAACAACACGGGTTGCGTGTTGAAACCCCACAACAGAATGTGACAGCGATTACCGGTAGAGCTTATGGCTGAGCGGAAATGGTCCTTGAATAAGAGAGGTAGGGCAAAGCGATTTATCGCTTGAACTGGAGCAGCCCGACTGATGAAATACCTCCGCCTTACAGAAGACCGTAGCCAAATAACTATCACTATTGTGTTGTTGTATTCCTGCGTGTGAGTAAGGTTTCCAGAGCTCCTAGGGGGTGCTACATTAGTAGCAGGGGTCAAGCCTTCAAGGTAAGGGTGACAAGTCCAGTAACAGATTTATTATACTGTACTTGTCGCCCTTAAGTTAGGATCTCATTACCACTTAACATCAGGTGGGATGAGGTCAATCTTGAAGTGTAATATATAAAAAAAAATCAGGTAGCCTTCTTTTTAAGGGTAGTTATTTTATCTTGTCTATTTATTAGTTAGACTAGGAGTTTCCAACCCGGGGCACGTAGAAAAAGTCTGGTCGCGATTCGGGTGTCGACGATTTTTAGCAAAGAAGCAAATTGCTTGCGATTATTTGTCTAGCATCTCAAGCCAGACGTTGTTCATCCATAGTAATAGAAGTAAGACCGGCTTTCTATGACTTTTTTTAGTGGTCAAGGGGACATAGAATAATTGGAATTGGGAAACCCTGAGTCAGGTCTCGTTTCTTAGTTTCAGGGTTAATTTTTTTATCTATACTAATATTATAATGCTGAAGAGGAAGGGAAGGAGGAAACGGAAAATGTGGAAAACGCGAGGTAGGTAGTACCTACGCGTGCAAAGCCACGACAGGTCACTAGTTTTGTTATACGTGGTCTTGTATACGACGAAACCACTGTGGTTATGAGGCGATGGATTTAATTGTCACAAAAGTTTTAATAATAATAGTTTTCTCTGACACTTACCACGTGGATCGAGAGCGTCGGCGCCGACTTTCCGAGCGCGGTGCGGCGCATGCGCACCAGGTTACTGTTGCGCGATGTCTTGACCGCATCTGTAACAAGCGAATTTGCACTTTAGCTACTGGTCTAATAGAATATTTTATTTTTATAAAAATATTATTTCAAACTATAGGGTAGATGACTAAAAATTTCGGTTTTGTCTAACAGTAAGATTACCAACCATGTATACATTTTATTAAAATACATTTGGTTAAAATTAAGCGCGACGGCACGTCATGTCTTATTCCCTCAGCTTCACTTTAATGCGCTGTACCATCATTGATTTTTATTTATTTATTAACCTCCTTAGACAGCTAATGTTCTTTTAAATGCCAGACACAATTGATTTTCTATTGTGTCTGGTTTTCTCGGTCTTAAGACTTAAAGCATTGTCATTGTATTTTGAAAATTTTACTGACGGACTTAAAATAATCATTTGTTTTTTACATCATTCCGATATCATTGAAAGCAAGATCCATTATTATTATGGGATTTATTAATTTGTGTATGTAATAAATTTATTGACCATCACTATGGTCAATAAATTTATTTCTGCCTCCTTTCTCTCTTACTACCCCGTCATAGATTTATAAGTTACTGTTCTTTAAATGCTATGTCATTTTACTAAATAAACTTTTCTTTCTTTCTTTACTTTAATTTTTTACAAACTATCGTCGTTTGTACTAAGGCTCATTATATTTCCCGACATTCAGAATATAATTATAGTGTAGACCTCACCACTATAATCCTATTTTGTATGTTGGAAACCATTTATCCTTAAATATGAACCAAACCTGAAAAAGTAATGTAAATGGCAGTTCAATATTAGTACTTATACGCACGCAATAAGGGCGATTTTGAGTCGGAGTCAGACCGTACCTACACTCAGCATCACCAAAGCTCGAAAACACTGCCGTGGTAAGCCACGTGTTTACTGGGTAAGTTAATAATGAGGAAACCCGAAGCGCACGGAAAACGTGAGTCAAGGAAACTTCTAAACAACAAAGAGCTACGCACAAAGAGAGCGAGATGGTTAATGACTCAGGGGATTGTAAAAAGTGGAACATAAAAAAAAATGCGAACAAAAAATAAAAACGGTGTACGACCTCCTACTTTTATTGAGTCGGCTAAAAGTACACAATATTTTTTTTTGTACAAAACTGGTTTAGAATTAAAACGTGTTGGGATATTCAATGCCTCAGTTGGAAGAGCAGCACGATACGTGAAGGACGCGGGTTCAAGCCCCACACCGCAGGGGAGATGAAAATTTTCTGTTCCTTTAAAATACTGTCTAAAGACTCTTGCAGTTCAATTACAATCCTTATGCCAACGTTATAGGGACGGTATTTAATTCAGGGTGTGCAAAGTCACCTGCTTTTGACTATACATAAAGGTCCTAGATATCAATACAAAAATTAAACACTGAGTTGACATATAAATTTTAAGACTTTCGCGTTCCATTTTAAACATTTAAAATAATTTAACGGGTCAAAACGGTGAAAAATGTGCGGGTGGATGAAAATTTGCAAGCTCCCCCGAACAGACGAAGGCGAGCAAGACCAGTCAGCTCGTGACCACGGTTGGTGCAACCTAACCGAAACGTCGGGCAGTAAGTAGTTCGTATTAACTACTAAATAAAAATGGTGTCGCGTTTTGACCCGTTAAATTATTTTAACTGAGTTGACATTCTTAGCAGAGTCAAAACTCAAAGCATAGTTGCTGAATCCGTTTGAGGGCTGTTTCGCAAAGTTCAGACACTATTTTCGTCTTTGTTCAATTGTTTATATTAAGGAAGAGATATAAAATTGCTTGACGCACCGTACTGTCACCCGAGGGAAGCGAATTTTTTTATATTGCACTTCAAGATTAAAACTATATTAGCTTAAGGGCGTCAAGAATAGCATAATAAAGCTGTTACTGGACTTGTCGCCCTTACCTTGAAGGCTCGACCACTGCTACTAATGTAGCACCCCCCAGGAGCTCTGGAAACCTTACTCACACGCAGGACATCACCAACACCGAAATGATTGTTATTTGGCTGCGTTCTTCTGTAAGGTGAAGGTATTTCACCAGTTCTCTAATACATCCTGTGTACAAAAGCGGAAATAGAGACTGTGTTGAAAACTATCGCCCAATATCTGTATTAAGTGTCTTGTCCAAGCTCCTAGAAAAAATCATAAATAAACGTCTCATGAGTTATTTAAACGAACACAAAATTATCTCTGAATCACAATATGGTTTTCAACCAAAAAAATCTACGGAAGACGCATTAACAGAACTGACAAACAATATCGTTGGAAACCTGGACTGTGGCCTAAGATGCATTGGAGTCTTCCTTGACCTAGCTAAAGCATTTGACACAGTCTCAATCGAAGTGCTAGTAAATAAGCTAGAACAAATCGGAATCCGCGGCACACCCCTTAAACTCTTAAATAGTTTTCTCACTAATAGGCAGCAAAGTGTAAAAATAGGTGAATTTCTTAGCTCAACCCTCCCTGTTACCTGTGGAGTCCCCCAGAGAAGTGTGTTGGGCCCGAGCCTCTTTCTGATTTACATAAATGATTTGTGCCAATTCAAGCCACAAAACGGCAAAATTATTTCTTATGCAGATGACACCGCCCTTGTATTTCAGGGAAGGACCTGGGCCGAGGCACGCTCTCATGCAGAGCAGGGTCTCCAGCAAACTTCAGCCTGGTTCAGGAATAACTTATTAACTTTAAACGTAAAAAAGTCCAATTACATTACCTTTTCGTTAAATAAATCTACCCAACCAAATAAAAGTCAAATTGCACTAAAAGTACATACATGTGATAACGCAAACACAACATCATGCACATGCATTTCACTTCAAAAAGTGTCTGATACTAGATACCTCGGCGCTCAACTGGACGAAAACCTGTCGTGGAAAATCCAGGTTGACCATTTATCCTCAAGGATCAGAAAGTTAATCTGGCTGTTTAGAAAACTTAGGAACATACTCAAGCCGACACTCTTAAAAACTGTTTACTTTGCCCTCGTCCAGTCGGTCCTAACATACTGCATACCCGTCTGGGGTGGGGCTTGCAAAACAACACTTCTAAAGTTAGAACGTGCCCAGCGTTCTGTACTAAAAGTAATGTTAAGGAAACATTTCATGCACCCCACTCATGACCTGTACAATAAAGAAAAATAATGACAGTGAGACAACTATTTATTCTTCAGATAACACTACGACAACACAAACAGTTACCATTTATCCCAAAGACAAACCAAATTAATAATCGCAGGCCGACAAAAGTGTGCCAAATAGGTAAACACAACACAAGGTTTATCAGACACCAGTCTTGTTTCCTAGCCAAACACTTATACAACATACTCAACGCTAAACTGAACTTGTACCCTAAAATTCTATACGAATGCAGATCTTCTATCAAATATTTCCTACTAGACCTCAACTACTCCGACACAGAATCACTGTTAAAATAATTGTTACTCTGAACTCTCAGTACATACACCTTTGGTTCCTTACACTCACATCCACACTCAGATATGCACGCGCACGCACATACACACACACACACACACACACATACTCTCACACAACCACACACACACACATACTCTCACACAACCACACACACTCCACAGCAACATGCACAAATGCCCAAACACAGCCTAATATTCTTATTCATTATTGTTTTATGCTTATTCTTGGTATTCTTCAGTCATTAGTTAGTAGTTATCCAAACAACATTTCACAGTTCGGGTGGGAGCTCCTGGAGACCTGAAATTCAGGATTATCCTACCTTAGGCTCCAGTCCTCCCCAATATTATCTGTCTCAGTCCCTATCCCATAACGATAAGCTTTTTAGTTTGTAAGAGGCATGTAATTTTGTGGTGGAAATAAATACATTTTTATTATTATTATTTATTTATTCGGTTTTACCCCTATCTCCCCTAATATTCGAAACAAAAAGTAGTCTATATGTTAATAGAGCTATATTTGTGCCAACTTCCAGATCTCTTTAACTTAAAAAATAAAAATTTTCCCATATAAACTTTCAAAGGTGGCATTACCCCCCCCCCCCCCTTATTATATTAGTAGGGATATATATAAATAAATATAAACATTGGACAACATCACATACCTACATTGCTCTGATTCTGTGGTAAGTAGCTAAAGCACTAGTGTTACAGAAATCAGAAACAAGATGGTACCACAACACCCAGACCCAATACAATACAGAAAAGTTCGTTTCCCATATTGACCCGAACGGAGATCGAACCCGGAACCTCAGAGATGACGCGACGCCAAATTCCGGCACACTCGCCTCTCGGCTACGGAGGTCGTCAAATAATATACTGTAGTTATAAAATGTTCAGGTCCACTATCCTTTGAAGCAGTAAAAACACAACTTCTAAGCCAACTCAATAAAAACACTTCTATCTGGAAATTTACTTCATATTAACATCTTTTAAATGTTAATAAATTTGAAATATTCACAAAATACTTATTTTTTTACTTCAATATTAAACAATGAAATATAATCTCCAGAAGAACTAACATCGACCTACATGTGTTACTACATTGACCTACTATTGTTTACCTGTTCAAATACCACAGTACCCGTGTTCGAGTCGGACTCGCACTTGACAGGTTTTACTTTTCGGAGCCGTTTCAATTTTTTAATTCATGTGCCCGACGTTTGTTTTCATTGCACGGTCCTGGATTCGTCTTAATCCCATCCAGTAAATGAAGGGAACGTAAACATACAAAAGGTCTTGCTCAAATCATCTGCTCAGTGTCAATAAAATACAAACAATGGAACATGATCATAAATTTATGAAGTAACGACTCATCAAAGTCTGGGTGGAACACTTCATGTTTATTTATTGTCTTACCGTATCAATTTTGTTTTTAAAAATAAACTAGCGGTCCCGGCGAACTTCGTCTTGCCTTAGAGGCAATAAATAATTTTAAGAGAGGTAGGGCATAGCGATTTATCGCTCGAACTGGAGCAGCCCGACTGGTGAAATACCTCAACCCTACAGAAGACCGCAGCCAAATAACAATCACTTCTGTGTTGTTGTGTTCCTGCGTGTGAGTAAGGTTTCCAGAGCTCCTGGGGGGTGCTACGTTAGTAGCAGGGGTCAAGCCTTCAAGGTAAGGGCGACAAGTCCAGTAACAGATTTATTATGCTGTACTTGTCACCCTTAAGCTAGGACCTCATTACCACTTAACATCAGGTGGGATGGGGTCAATCTTGAAGTGCAATAAAAAAAAAAAATGAGCAGACTTCAAAAAATATATATAAAAAAGTATCCTATGTCCTTCTCCTGGTTCTAAACTACCTCCCCACTAATTTTCAGTCATTCTTGAGTTATCAATAGTGTAACTAACACGACTTTCTTTTATCTACACTAATATTATAAAGAGGAAAGATTTGTACCTATTTTTGTTTGTTTGTAATGAATAGGCCCAAAAAGTACTCGGCCGATTTAAAAAATTCTCTCACCAATAGAATGCTACATTCTTCCAATTTGACATTGGCTACAAAATTAGGGATCCTTGGTAAAATTTGAACAATGTAACCGAAGATTTAGAAAAATAAGTCCTAAAATGTCTTTCGTCGAATTCGCGGGAAAATCCTCTAAGGCGAAACGAAGTTCGCCGGGACCGCTAGTTTGATATATAGATATCAGACAATGTTACATACATTGCCCTGATTCTATGGTAAGTAGCTTAAGCACTTGTGTTACAGAAATCAGAAACAACGACGGTACCAGAACACACAGACCCGATTTAATACAGAAGAGTTAGTTTCCCATATTGACCCGACCGGGGTTCGAACCCGGTACCTCAGAGACGGCATGATGTATTACGACTTGTTCTAGACGAATGGATTCATACAACTTTAAACAATTTCGCAAACATATATATTTATTTATTTAAAAACTTTATTGCACAAAAAAAAAAAAGTACAAAAGGTGGACTTAATGCTAGGAGCATTCTCTACCAGTCAACCGTTGGGTCATGCAGATAGTACGTTTATGGGTGCGGTAACAGTGAAAATGTGAGTATGGATAACAACAAAATTAATAATCATAAATAGCAGAAAATTACACACGAGAATAGAATATTCATACATAGGTTCATGATAAATAAATATAATAATTAATAGACAATAATTATATAGACAGATAGATACACTTTATTGCACAGAAAAATTACAGAAATTGGTTTAACAGACGTATTCGACTACAATTTAGGCGGTCTTATTGCTAAAAAGCAATCTCTTCCAGACAACCTTTAGGTAGAGGAAATAGTAGATATCGAGAAACGGGTATAATAGTGTCGGATCATCAGAAAAAGAAACATAGACTGATATTTTTAGAAGCTCCTGGGGGAAGCTACATTAGTAGCAGGAGGTCAAGCCTTCAAGGTAAGGGCGGCAAGTCTAGCAACAGCTTTATTATGCTGTTCTTGTCGCCCTTAAGCTAAGACCTCATTACCACTTAACATCAGGTGGGAAAAAAACACAAAATTCTTATCACAAATTTGACAAGATAAAAAATTGTTAGGTTTGCCGATTTTTATGGTGTATAAATTTAAAATTATCTGATTTCTGAACGTAGCATAAAATGTTTTAAAATATCGTTTCGGAACGGAAATTCTCGACCGTTGAATCGAGCGTTTAAAATGAAAAGAGGCGAATCGAGTCATTCTGGTCGGAGCGCCGAAGGAGAACGGACGTCTCTGGAGCTTGTACAATGCTGTCTGAGGAAATAGAAGCTTTTGGAAACTGTGTAAGTGTTTTTCTGTGTTCCTATTCCTTGTAGCCTTTATTTAAGGAGTGAATTTTACTATATCTCAGAAGTGGTATGATACCCTGCTAAATGTCGCTATACCCTCAGTATGTATGTGCGTGACCCAAATCCGCAAGGTCATGTGGCGGTCACCACACGTGTGACTAAAATGTTGGTGGGATAAAAATTTGCAAACTTAGTCTACCCCTTGTGTAAGTGGTAAAAGATTATGCAAAGTCAGTGTGCGGTCACAACACATGTGGTCAAACTTTATGTCGGTGCACGCCCTGGGTCTACGGGGGCCAAAATTTTCTTATTTTTGAGCTACGACGCACCGTTTTCGAGACATTTGAAAAACAAAGTTACAAAATTTGAGTTCACTTTACAAAGTACCTAGAGGTTATTAATTCATAAATAGTTTACGCCTGGGTATACTTTTGAAGGCCGACGAATGTGTCGTGTAAAATATTACTGGTTTGGTACTACAGTTCAAATATTTTTCAGATATCGAATCGCAATCTTTCAGGAGCCGGTTGTTAAATTGTTTTAGAACAAAATACACAGTTTTGTTTTCGAGTTTCAGAAAAGCTGTGGTTACCGTAGCCGCAGCAGGCTAAGGAGTGTAAATCGCGACCAAGGGCGTGTGGTCAAGCCTACACGAACAAGAAATTGCTTTTGACAACGAGCGTCAACGGCTACGCATCATGGAGGACGACCTCAGGCGTGAACGTGATTCACTTCACCACATGGCGTAAGGACAGGAGCAACACGGACGCGTCTATCGAGAACGTAGCAACCGGGAAGACTGTCGCTACGCTAGGGCGGAGTTACGAAGATCACGCACCAGTCAAGGCATCACCAACGGTGCACCAGCACATCAGGATACACGGTCAGAAAGTCTTACTTTTATGGCTAGGGATATTAGGAATCTAATTAATTCGCTAGGTCATTTAAAACCTCAACCCCAGACGACAGCAGTGACTACACAAGTACCCTCGAACAGTAAGATTAAAAAAAAAAATATATATATATTTTACCAGACTTGACCCTTCATCGAAAAGCCAGTGTGCCACTGTTTTCGGCTGGACTACGATTCACTTTGCAATGCAGAGGCTCCAAGGATTGGCTAAAACTTGGTATAAAAGTCTAAATTCAATATTATATAGTTGGTCTGAGTGGCAATAAATCTTTTAGAAGCTTTTCCGTACGAACAAAATTATGGCCAATCCTTGGAGGGTATGTTGAAAAGACGTAGCCGATATAATGAACCTCTTGTAGTATATTACTACGAGAAATAAGCCTTGTTGAACCAATGCGACAAAGAGTGCGAGCGTGCGGTGGATTGTATTATTTATGGATTGAACGATAAGACAATGCAATCTAGTGCCAATGCGTTATGCTGTTTCTGTCTCGATCAGCTATTACAGTTTTTATGTCTAATAAAGAAGTTTCGCAACCATTTTACCGTGGAAATTATAAAGGAAGATCCAATGATTTTACGATTAACTCAGTTAGCCATCAGTTGAGATTAAAGGCTAGTACTAGTAGTAATTCTTATATATTTTGTAATAATCGTAAGGAAAAGGGGCAACCATTAAGTGTCCTAAGTCATTAATGCAATGTGGAAAATTTCGTAGATTTGGACATAAAACAGACGATTGTAATATAAAGTCAGGGAATCTTTCAAATAATTATAATGCACCAGTAACTAAAACTATGCGCATACTAAGTTCAAATGCGAATGCAAAGTTTATCAAAGAATGTAGGGTAAACGGTATATCAATGAAATCTTTTATAGATTTTAGCTATGTCACACTACTTACTCGTTTAGCTATGTCACACTACTTACTCGTTCAGCGGCATCATCATTAGGTTTTACGTACAGTGTTAGCTCCGTTCCAATTCAAGGCTTTGGCAATGGAATAGTTTACTCTCTCGGGTCGTTGAACATTAATTTGAATATAGATGGTGTTAATGCAGGACTAGCGTGTCACGTTGTAGATGACAAACTGTTAGACGTACTGTTACTAGTGAGACAAACCTTCACTGAACAGGCGCACATTGTAGTACATAAAGATGCGGAGAATTTAAGATTTTTCAATTTTAGTGATGAATTACCATTCTCGATATCTGACAATGCTGGGGACATGGCCATCGTGGTCCAATCAAAGGAAAATATCACGGTTCATGGACCAGCCTCGATTAGAGTTTGCGTGAATATCGAAAACGGAGATATCTTGTGGCATAGTAAAGTTATTGGAAAACCAAATAGACAGACTTGTATCAATGGGGGAGTGTATAGCGTTAAAGAGGGGCAGTTTTTCGTCTCTATTACACCGTTATGTAATCCCTGAAAGTTTTGAGCAATCCTTAATTGGGAGAGGTACTAGGGTACAATTTGTTTATTGCGTGAATAAGCTTTCGACAAAATAAACGTGACGTTAGCATCGACATTGATAAAATTCATGTAGGTGACTCTGTAAGCGATTTACAAAAGAAAAACTTAGTGTCGTTACTTAACCGATGTAAACACTGTTTTGCATAATCCTTGGGGGAGCTGAGATGCACTAACGTAACTGATATGCACATAGGGCTGAATAGCAAGCAACCAGTGGTATATCGTCCTTACCGGTTGTCGCATAGGGAACGTCGGCAAGTTAGAGGAATGGTAGGTGACATGTTGGAATTCGGGGTCATAAGAGAATCTGTTTTGGAATATGCAAGTCCGATAGTCCTTATGCGGAAGAAGGATGGAAAGCCTAGACTATAGACTTCTTAATTCCCTGACAGTAAAAGAACGAAACCGGAAGCTCGTGATCGAAGACGAGTTCGCGCGATTATCAGGACAGGTATAATTTGTAACGTTAGATATGTCATCGGGCTAATTATCAGGTACCATTATTAGAAGAATCTAAGCATCTTACCTCCTTTCGTTACCCCGGACGGTCAATACGAATTTAACCGTATGCCGATTGGACTTGCCAATGTTAGCTGTAGTATGTTTGCTGAGAAAATTTCGTGTTTATTTGCCTGAGTTAAAATTCAAATTGTGACTGACTGTAGTGCCTTACGCACAACGTTTTCCAAGCGAGATCTGATCCCTCGAGTAGTGGCTCCTATTACGGGAATTTGACTAAAATATAGAATATAGAGCGGGGACTAAGATGGCGCACGTTGATGCATTGTCTAGGAATCCTAGTAGAGAAGAAGATAGCACGGTTTACTGTGATGGTTTCCCTAATGTGATGTCCATTAACCAGTTAGATTGGCTACACACCTTACAGTTAGAAGACTCGGAACTTTGTAGGATTCGTGATATTTTAAGTTCAGACTTAGACGCTTATGGACTGGCAAATATTAGGGAAAACTATTTGATCAAAGATCACAAACTGTATAAGTGTGTAGACGGAGATAAAAGTAATCTGAGATGGGTAGTACCAAAAGGGGCACGATGGCAGTTCTGTCTGATGAAGCATGATGAAATTGGACATTTTAGGTGGAAAAGGCTCTTGAACGTATCAGGAAATCCTACTGATTCCCCGGAATGTCCAAGTTTGTCAAGAAATATGTTCAAGTTTGTATCGAGTGTGCCTATGCCAAAAGGTTAGTTCAAACGAAGGGCTCCTACACACAATAATGAAAGTAGATGTGCCTTTTCATACAATCCATTTAGATCACCTTGGGCCTTTTGTGCGATCTAAGCGAGGGAATTCATATCTTTTAGTTATAGTAGACGCATTTACAAAATTTATTTTTACTACGCCGGTACGCAAAACCAAATCACAAACTGCAATTAAAGTTCACTTCTCGTGCATTCAAGCGTTTTTATGCAGACAAAGATATAAGGCATGTTTTGAATGCCGTTGTAAGCCCACGTTCAAGTGGAGCGATGCAATCGCACAATTTTGAGTTCATTAACTGCACATAACTTAAACTTTGATGAGAGAGATTGGGATGACAATGCGGGTAAGGGTCAATGGGGTATGAATAATACCTGTCAGAAAACCACAGGTAAAGCACCAACCGACATCATGTTTGGAGTGTGTATGAACGCAAAAGTTGATCCCAGATTGAATGACGTAGTTAAAGAACCTCATGAAAAGACAGATTTGGTGACTATCAGAGAATTAGTTAAGGATAGGATTGAAATAGAGCAAGAAAAACAAACAAAAAAAAAATAGCTTCATTTGCAAATGACGGAAACAGCAAAAAGCTTAGGACACCTTATCAAGGCCCTTACAGAGTCGTTGCGGTATTGGGTAATGATCGCTATAGGGTAGTTTCTATTCCGGGACTTAGTGGCTCTTGAAATAAGTGCAAAACCGCCGTCGCTGCGTATAGAATGTTGCCTTGGGTCCACGTGGCCGCTCTAGGAGTTAACAAAGGTAATGAGAATAACTGTACGGAGGAAAGTGAAATAGAAATCTAATTTATGTAACTAATAAGCATACAACCAGTGATTTAAACTATGATCTGTGACACTGTTTTTACTTTTTGTTTATTATGTAAGAAGGAAATACGTAATGATAAATTATGGAATCTAAATATTTGTTAAGCTTATATTATCTTATATGGTGAAAATTAGTTCCTTGCTCTCATGTCTACTAGACAACGAAACTTATTCCACGAAATCGGTGTTAGCTTTCACTCGTATAATTTCTTTGTATATTGATTGTAACAGTTCCTGGGTAAATTGTGTTAAGAGTTAATTAATATTGATTTAATTGTTAGTTATAATAGTACAGAGGCCAGCGAAGTTCACATATTGTAATTAGAATACCACATTTATTCATTATTTTTATGGAGTATTGGTAAAATATGAATATGAGCTAGGAACGTACATGAGTTAATGAAACTTATCTAATATCTGTAACTAAGAGCGAATGTAATTATTTTAGTTGGATACATTGATATCATTATGGATGTTTACATGACTGTAAGGTGGGTTTACAGTTCATTATGGATGTTTACTATTTATTATTATGATGTTTATTATTTATTTACATGACTGTAAGAAGGAGGGTTTACAGTTCATTATGGATGTTTACTATTTATTATTATTATGTTTATTATTCATTTACATGACTGTAAGAAGGAGGGTTTACAGTTCATTGTGGATGTTTACTATTTATTATTATGATGTTTATTATTTATTTACATGACTGTAAGAAGGAGGGTTTACAGTTCATTATGGATGTTTACTATTTATTATTATGATGTTTATTATTTATTTACATGACTGTAAGAAGGAGGGTTTACAGTTCATTATGGATGTTTACTATTTATTATTATTATTATGTTTATTATTCATTTACATGACTGTAAGAAGGAGGGTTTACAGTTCATTGTGGATGTTTATTATTTATTTACATGACTGTAAGAAGGAGGGTTTACAGTTCATTATGGATGTTTACTATTTATTATTATTATGTTTATTATTCATTTACATGACTGTAAGAAGGAGGGTTTACAGTTCATTGTGGATGTTTACTATTTATTATTATGATGTTTATTATTTATTTACATGACTGTAAGAAGGAGGGTTTACAGTTCATTATGGATGTTTATTATTTATTATTATTATGTTTATTATTTATTTACATGACTGTAAGAAGGAGGGTTTACATTTCATTATGGATGTTTACTATTTATTATTATGATGTTTATTATTTATTTACATGACTGTAAGAAGGAAGGTTAACAGTTCATTATGGATGTTTACTATTTATTATTATGATTATTATTTATTTACATGACTGTAAGTAGGAGGGTTAACAGTTCATTATGGATGTTTACTATTTATTATTTTGATGTTTATTGTTTATTTACATGACTGTAAGAAGGTGGGTTTACAGTTTTAATATTAGAATGGTTTTTGTAAAATGACTCGATTGGCCGAATGTTAGGTGTGCATGAGGACATGCACAATGTCAGGATGGTCGAATGTTAGGTTTGCCGATTTTTATGGTGTATAAATTTAAAATTATCTGATTTCTGAACGTAGCATAAAATGTTTTAAAATATCGTTTCGGAACGGAAATTCTCGACCGTTGAATCGAGCGTTTAAAATGAAAAGAGGCGAATCGAGTCATTCTGGTCGGAGCGCCGAAGGAGAACGGACGTCTCTGGAGCTTGTACAATGCTGTCTGAGGAAATAGAAGCTTTTGGAAACTGTGTAAGTGTTTTTCTGTGTTCCTATTCCTTGTAGCCTTTATTTAAGGAGTGAATTTTACTATAAAATTAAAATCAATTTGTTGCCCTGCGCTCTTACATCTTGATAGACGAAACTCTGTGAGAATTCCGTCTTACAGCACCAATGAAACAGTTTACGAACGCCTTAACGAAATCGTAAAACCTTGCACAACTCCATTTACTATTCAAACGAATGCCTATACCAACAAGTGCGACTACCAATCACGTGTTTACGTCAACCACCGAATCGTGACACGCCTCTACAAGCCCGGAATAAATGTTTATAAATAAACACTCAAAACGCAATATTTATTTAAAAATTCTATCGCGTAACAATCCGGTATGAGAGATTGGATCAAACGTTGGCGCGGGAGATAACACACTCGCCGGTGTTTAATAGTTTCTATTGGGGCGTCTTTATATTAAACTAGCGTTCCCGGCGAACTTCGTTTCGCCTTAGAGAAGTTTTCCCGCTTTTCTGTTGAAATTTTTCAAATTTTACCAAGGATCCCTAATTTTGTAGCCTATGTCAAATTGGAAGAATGTAGCATTCTATTAGTGAATTAATTTTTTTTAATCGGCCGAGTACTTTTTGAGCCTATTCTTTACAAACATACAAAAATAGGTACAAATCTTTCCTCTTTATAATATTAGTATAGAAGTCAAATTTAAATTAATACTTGCTGTTCGCCGCTGCTGCGCAAGCGTATTACCCCCGTTATATTCTTCGCTTCTAGTGGTCGCAGTGTAATGTTATATGTATGTATAATGTAGTGCCTAAAGCCATCCTCGAAAAATGGACTATCTAACCTAAAAATATTTTTTCTATTCGAACCAGTAGTTCCTGAGATCAGCGCGTTCAAACAAACACTTCAGCTATATAATATTATTAAAGATAGTAATAGCAATATTATAATTATATATATTATCGTTTCGGTTGGTAGATGTAGGTACCGTGTGTACATCGACATATGTATCTCTAGTATGACAAATAGAACAATAACAATATTGTCCACTTTTAACATTATCCAAAAGTTATAATCACTACCGCGACTTCGTTCGCTTTATTCCAGGATTAAAGTCCCTTTAATTTTTGTTAAACTAGTATTTCATATATATTTTTACTAAACTTATCTAGTTTATCATCAACTTATATAACACCAATCAGTTGGGTCTTAAACTAAGATCATCCCATTATTGTGAGTACCAGATAACAGATACTAACTTGGGGCGTGAACCCAGCACACCCAGACTCAAAACGATTACGCAAATTTACTAAATTGACCTGACCGCGAATCGAATCTGGGACTTCGCGCTTCAAGCTACTACCTCAGCCAGTAAGCCATCAAGGTAATCAAATTACTATCCGCATCTACCTTTCTTTTGCAAGACGATGCGTGACATTATTAGCTTGGATTATCGGATTTCTACTGCTAATACTGCCTTTACAAGTTTTCTTTGCAGCTATAAAAAGATTCCTCAAGCCGACCGTGAATAGCATTGAGTTATCGAGTATGGTTGTCAAAACACAGGAAGCTATGGTATACGCTCCGTTTGCTATGGTAAATCCGGTTAGGATTAAGGTGAACTGTGGTACCATAAAAACAATCGAATTCGAATATAAATGAAAAAACATCCATATTCATTTTCAATCCCTTTCGAAATATTCATTTTCGTAAAAATTCAAAGACTAGACAATGAATACTTCAATGACTATTGAATAAATTAATGACAATTGTATCGATCCGTACTGTTATGGTTACCGATTGAAGGTCCCTTAACCAGAAAATTAAGAACAACAGATTCATATCACCACTTGTAAATGAATTAATAAATCCACAACCAATTAGCTACTCTAGGAACATTTCATTAAAGTGCAAAATAAATATGCAGCAAGTCAACTGCTGATAATATGCAACGTTGTGTTAAATGTATGCATTTTATTCAGTGTTATCGGACAAGCGATAAAATAGTGTCGGTACGTGGTTGCGATGATTTGATATGGTTTAGTTGCTATTTTGTATTCAATAGGTGTTAAAAATCTCACATATGACAATGTGTGAGTGAACGGTAAGAAGTATTATGCTGTAGGTAGGAATGAATCAACTCTCTAGTGTTTAAGTATCGGCATATTATCATATTTGAATTCCGATTATCCGAGTATTGGACATAGCTCGGGTGTGTGATCATCACTACACCGCATTTGGCAAAGGTGATGGTTAGCCAGTCCAGTACCCATAGTTGAAAATTGCTTCATTTGAATGGACTTAACCTTTCTTTTATCAGGGGAAATTATTTGACGAACCGTACCGCCCAACTGAGGGGAAGACGACGGCACACACGCCGATTCCTTTACGCCAAAAAGGGTTCAAGGGTACATTTAGTGATGGTGATATGGGAAACTCTGCTCAACCAGAAAAAATCACCACAGCACAACCGGCAGTATGGTCGCTAATACGCAGCCCCGTCTCATCCCCCGGGATGTTCGGGGAAAGGGAAGGGAAATGTAAATGGTTTCGTTGGAGTAGCCATCCCTGCCTCGCACTGGAAACCTTAGGTGTAATGCGAACTGTAGTGCTCTCACACGCACAACTACCTGGTCTCCTTAAATGGAGTCTTCCACCTGCAGTGGGCCATTACACGTACACTTTACAACACACGTTTTTGACTTCAGCAACTGTGATCGATATTAAACCATTCTTCGAACACAATACTCGTATGTTGACTCAGCAAAGGGATTCATAGCGTTCCAACCAGAAAATAAAATTCAATCGTTTAAGTTTCAAATTGGCGCACCTTACCGTTGAGTGCCAACTGTTAACGAGAGCTGAATAAAGATTACATACTCTCCTGCCCTGTCTGGAAACCTTGCCAGCATTTGCCAAATCCATTTATAGACGTCAAATAAATGTTATTTACTGGATTAGTGTCTCCAGAAAGGTATATTTTGGTATAGCGTGTAAGCGCACGTATGCGCGCGTATCATATGAGCAGATCTGAAATCAATTTAATTTAAAGAACCATTGTTGGACTTTGCCAAGGTAACATTAAAACAAACAATGCTGTGGAAAATACCCAGCCATTTACAATAGTTATGGGATTCAAATGAATCCGTAGAACCCAACCGGAGTGGTACGGTTTGTAGATATTTTTCTAGGATTCGAAGATTTTTATTGTTTTATCATTAACTGGGATTGGGAAGCCATAGATGCGATCAAACATACTCACCTACAATATTACTATCCGTTTTTCACCAAACAACTACGAATCGTTAATACCGTTCCATTTCGTTTCCGTAAAAATTACCTTTGTACTCTTAATAATGTTTGTTTCTTTTTATTAATTTTTCTTTCATTATATAAAGTTTTGTACTAACAATTTAGTCGCATCACGTAAAGTAGTGGTGTGTTCTTTGTCATAGGCGTAAGCTTATTTTATGCACAAATATCTTGCAGTTTTAGTGTAGTCTGCATTGTTTATACAAATAAGTTGTTTTTTCTTTAGGTTTCTGTAAATTCTGATAAAAAAGAGGTTTTTACCAAGCAATGGGTGAATTACAATCATTGTATATCATTGTATTTACTCGAGTAAACATAACTATGCATATTCTTTAAAATAAAGATATTTTAACACACACATATTCTTTTAGATCTTAAAAAAAAATAACTTAAAATACACGTTTCATTGCAATTAATCTTTCTAAGCTTCCAAGGCGAATTTTAACTTTCCAAAGCCTTCTTATCATTAAATAATAACGTATTTACTACAAAACACTTTCAAAGTCAAAGTCAATACATTTTTATTCATGTAGATTACATTAGTAATACTTATGAATCGTATCTATACAATGCAAATGAAGCTACCTTTGCTTTGCAGGGGTTATCATTTAGCCTCAAGTCATTGCACTCTATTTCCTTGCTCAAGTATGAGGTTGCTTGAACTCCCTCACTCTTCAGTCGTTCTACGCTCAGCGGGACGTGTCATAGACTTACACGCCAATTAATTTTCTAGTCCAATTAGAGCTCAGCATAAAGAAGCTTTGGGTTCAATCTTGTGCAGCATGTGTTCATTACGTTTACTAAGTTCGTTTAGTGGTACGAAGCTTAGGCAAAGCGAGGGTAACGACTTTGTGTTGTTTCCTGATTGACATGTTAGATTGAACACCTGAATATCTTGATACAATGATCCATGCTGACGGAAAGGCATGTAAATAGTTGGATCCTGCGTCTGATTTCTCTCTGATCAAGGTGGTCTGCTGGTCTGGTAGAGAGGCGATTGGGCCGGATTTTGGCATCGCGCTATCTCTGATGTCCCGGGTTCGATCCCCGGTCGGGTCAGTATATAAGTTCCGCGCTGGAGTAGAGTAACTTTGTTGTATTCAACTACGATACACAGTCTCACACGTAACCTACTCGAATAAAGAAATAATTGATTGATTTAAAAGACTTTGAACAAGAAGTTTAGTTGCCATTCGACGTAAAAAATACCAGTGTGATCAAGCCCGAAACGGTTCCGAACGAGCGGCATCGAAATAACCACGTGGCGGTCTCGGCGCGACTCCAAATATTTGTTATTCTGCATCGCTGTTCCGGATACGAGACTTATACAATCTAAACGTAACTGCAGTATGGAACTCTGATAAAGATGTGTTCAAGGTCATTTTTCAGGCTAGCATCGTTCATTTTCGTAGCCTTGTAACAGTTGGATAAGTGATGCACTTCTTTCGTCTAAGATCATAAATTGCAAGGTTGAATGCACCGTTGTATCTTGACAAGCTAAGTCCATTGTCAACGACGTGTTTCCGATAATACCTAGATATGATTTCAGAAACGAAGCATCGTTATCGTGTATAAAAGATTGACCTCATCCCACCTGATGTTAAGTGGTAATGAGATCCTTGCTTATGGGGCGACAAGTACAGCATAATAAAACTGTTAATGGACTTGTCGCCCTTACCTTGAAGGCTTGACCCCTGCTACGAATGTAGCACCCCCCAAGAGCTCTGGAAACCTTACACGCAGGAACACAACAACACCTAAGTGATTGTTATTAGGCTGCGATAAGATTCCTTTACGATATTCTTACTTACGGATTCTTATATTTATAGCAGACTAGCGGTCCCGGCGAATTTCGTTTCGCTTAAGAGGATTTTCCCGCTTCTCTGTTGAAAATTTTCGTGAATTTTCTTTGCTATAAACCTCACGGAGCCCGAGACCTTTCCAACGAATGCAAAACCGTGGAAATCAGTTCGTGCGTTTTGGAGTTATAGCGTCAGCAAGGAAAACCCTACTTATTTTCATATAGTAGATTTAACAACCTCGGTGGCAGAGCGTCTAAGGTAGTTGCCTCAAGCGCGAAAGATAAAATATTTAAGTTTGCTTGTATGGCGTGATTTAAGAGAGGTAGGGCATAGCGATTTATCGCTCTAACTGGAGCAGCCCGACTGGTGAAATACCTCCACCTTACAGAAGAACCCCGCCAAATACCAATCGCTTCGGTGTTGTTGTGTTCCTGCGTGTGAGTGAGGTTCCCAGAGCTCCTAGAGGGCGGTTGGGGCTACATTAGTAACAGTGATCAAGCGATAAGTCCAGTAATAGCTTTATTATGCTGTACTTGTCGCCTTTAAGAAACAAAAACACTATCAACACAAATAGTTAAAATTTAAATTGCTCTTTTATGTCTAAAGAAGCAGAGGTGACTTTAACCTTGAACATTTAAATATGATCATGTGAAGGACAATTTCGCTGTTTAAATACTGTAAAGGCAGCGACTGCCAAAATTAGCGCCCACACTCCACATTTGTTGCTTCAGACTTGATAATTTTCAATCAAAACGAGCTATCACACTTAGTGTTTGCATATCAAACATCTATTTGCCTGCGCTGGCAATGCACTCTTAAATAAATAGGATTAACGCATAATTTTCACTAACTTATGTCTTGATGTTGAGAGTGAAGAATGGAATGGAATATAAACCTTATTGCATAGATATAAGTGCAATATTGTGCATCTCTAACCAATTACTGTATCTGGCGAAAACGCCTACTCAGCCGACAGCCAAGAACGCAACGCAACCTTAGCGAAAAGCGGCGTCGATGCCACAATAAATATAATGCCACAGTCAAATTAATAACAGAAATAGTAAGTTGTACAAACAAAAGTACGTTGTCATGCGTTTCGAGCTTCCTATTTTTTTATTCCTGCCGTGGTATAAGTTGACACCTGTAAACTTATACCACGGCAGTATTTTCGAGCTTTGGTGATGCCGAGTATAGGTAAAATTGAAAGCACGTCAGACATATATTCTGAATTCTGTACCGCCCTTATGTCGTTACGTATAAGTATTAATTTGGAACTGCAATTGTTAACCTTAACGTGCTGTCGACCGTACTAATGTTATTTCAACTGTTACTGACAATTATCAGATCGCACTATTTTAACAAGCTTTTATTTAACCTAACTTTTGTATGCATGTATGTTCACACATCTTACAAGGAAGACAACTGGGTTTTACAATTGACTAAGATATTTCTGTGGTAAGAGAGTGAAGATCTACAGAAATAAAGCTTTCATCACCGCGCTTTCAGCTTTAAAATAACTTGTCTCTACTTCTAAACACTTCGCATTGACGGAATCATCGCGTTTTATAGTGATGCGAGATTGAGTTAAAAAACCATATGTTCATACGAACCCGATCTGAACATCTGTCAATAATCTCCACATGCCACGATCAAGCCACGATAGAACCATCATCGGAGTATCTTCTCCATAAACTAGCCTCTTCATATCGTTTTTCCATATAGGAGCACAAATTAATACATCTAATTACAATCAATCGAATTTTTACGTGCTACAACGGAAAACTAATAGAAAAAATTCGATTCGGAATACGAATTCCACAAATATGTGAAAATCTGACTTTAAATTTATTGTATTGTCAGTCTTACTTATATTTAGTATACTGTGGCTCTATTAAACCGGCTATCCAAAACAATCTAGGTCAAGATTTACATTTTAGAAATTTATTACGTGTTATTGCTAATGTTTATTGCCAGTATTCGACGGAATCGTCTAAATTTTTCCATGTAAAATTTCTTTTAAAGACTTTCCAAGGACAAGGAAAACAATGCGATACATGTAAGTTTTCGTTTTAAAATGTTTTACGTATACTTGACGTCATAACGGCAACAGCGATGAGTCAATTCATTAATTCAGTTACAAAAGAAGTTATTAAACAGCTGTTATTCGTTTTGTACAGTCGCCGTCAGTTATATTGGAGCAGACAAAGTGACCAAATACTTCTGTTCTGTTCCTTACACTACAAGTTACCATTAATATCTGAACATTCATTACTTCAGTAATATCTTAATGCTATAATTTCTATACACACAACACTCATAACGTCAATATGTGTCACGCACGTCATGTGTCTCATTTAGCTGCCTGTGTCGATGAGTGTTCAGATATTATTAGTTAGTTGTGTGTATAGAAGTTATTGAGTAGCATTTGCTCAGATATTACTGCAGTAATTAATGTTCAGAAGTATTTGCTCACTTTGCCTGCTCCAATTTTTCTGACGGCGACTGTACAGTCTAAAGAACGTCAGACAACACACTTCGGACTTGGTACCATGCTTATATCGCCGACATAAGAACTAAAATCGAATTGAATATGTTTATTTTGATGTGCTGTTTATCATACGCACATTTGAAAGAAATATCGTCTTACGTTTAGATTCGCAAAGTTACAGGGGGTAACACATTATACCACTTAGGAAGTGTCTTGCAAACTATTCAATTTAGAAAAACTATAATTTAGACGCTTCATTTTCAACACCTATCCATAGATACCCCACAAGTATTGGTTTGAAGAAAAAAAAATCCGTTCCGTTGGCTATGGACCGCTAAAAGAGAAAAATATAATTCTACAGTTACGACCGTTTAACTATGAGTCATAACCAACTTCTACCAAACGGCAAGCAAGCATGATTCCTGAAACCAATTAAAATATCTAGGCAGCATTTGACCGCGTGCCAGCATGTGTATAACTGAGAAATTTACAGTAATTGGATATAATTTAATTTTGCCATAAACACCGTTCGTTTGTGGCACTTATGACAGAAATACACTCGCGTAAAATCATCAACAGAATAAAAAAAAAACGGGAGAAAATTACAAAAACCTTTTTAAATTACTAATTGATGGCTTAGTAGTCGATAAGCGAGTAAGCCGGACATTGGCATCGCGCCATATCTACAGTTCAGGGTTTGATTCCCGGTCGAAAATGGAGAACGAACTTTTCTAAAAACCTTTTTAAATTACTAATTGATGGCTTAGTAGTCGATAAGCGAGTAGGCCGGACATTGGCATCGCGCCATATCTACAGTTCAGGGTTCGATCCCCGGTCGGGAATGGAGAACGAACTTTTCTATGTTGTCTCAAATATGTCTATGGTCAGGTATGGTGGTACCGTCTTTGGTCCTAACTACAGATGCAGAGCAATCAATGCGATGCTGTCTAATATATGTAGGCATGTATTAATAGGTCATGAATTGCAATCTAGATTATCGCTTCATACAGATTATATTATAGATAACATTATTTTTTCACGTACGCAAATTTTCTTTTATAACGCGTGTAATAGATAACTTATTATAATCACATTAACGACAATGTCAAGAGCTGGTGTCACATAAAAAATCTAGAGATAGTGAGGTAGGGCACAGCGATTTATCGCTCGAACTAGAGCAGCCCGACTGGTGAAATACCTTCACCTTACAGAAGACCGCAGCCAAATAACAATCACTTCTGTGTTGTTGTGTTCCTGCGTGTGAGTAAGGTTTACAGAGCTCCTGGGGGATGCTACATTAGTAGCAGGGGTCAAGCCTTCAAGGTAAGGGCGACAAGTCCAGTTACAGATTTATTATGCTGTACTTGTCACCCTAAGCTAGGACCTCATTACCACTTAACATCAGGTGGGATGAGGTCAATCTTGAAGTGCAATATAAAAAAAAGAGATGTCTAAACAACAACTTTACTATTCGCCCCACTACAATATAATTCTATTCATTTCAAAAACCCTTTCCCATATGGGCTACATTTCATTGTAGAACTTAATTTTTACCAAGTCAGGGATACAAACTCTTTTTATAAGTAACTAGCGGTCCCAGCATACTTCGTTTCGCTTAAGAGGATTTTCCCGCTTTTCTGTTGAAATTTGTTTTAAATTTTCTTCGCTATAAACCTCACGTAGCCCGAAACCTTTCCAACGGATGCAAACCCGTGGAAATCGCTTCGTGCGTTCTGGAGTTATAGCGTCAGGGAGGAAAACCCGACTTATTTTTATATAGTAGATATTTCCATATACTACTTAAGTATTTTACAGTTCAATACTATTCCCGCCAAGTTACCGTACTATTTCCTTTCAAATTTCAGAACAAACCAATTTATTCCTTGTTATGTTTTCAAGAAGTGCTGAACAACAGAAAACGGACCGAGCTCATTTATATTTTATTCCACAAGTCTTTGTACACCTTGTTGAATACACCAATAAATAATGTAAAGGAATGGGCAGACTGCTTTTCGTAGCGCTGTTAGGATAGGACCCCCCCCCCCCCCCCCCCAAAAAGGAGGGGGGAAACATGTTACATCGGCAATAGGTACTGGTTTTACTCATCTTTTATTCAGTAGGTAATCTATCTTACTTCACTTACTTGCGATATGAATCACTGTTATTTACTTTATATGTATGAATCAGCTTGCTTTGGAGTAAGGATTCCTAGAGTATGTTTTAATCTTCTATATGTATATAAAAAAATAAAATTGGAGTAAGTAGTTTCTAATATTAAAATAACCGTTTTTTACTACATGCATATAAATATACATACTGTATATATATATATACCAAAATAACATTTTTAACAATTTTTCCTTGTCTGTCTGTTTGTTACGGCTAATCTCTAAAATGGCTGGTTCGATTTTGAAGCGACTTTTACTGGTAGGTAGCTGATGCAATAAGGAGTAACTTAAGCTACTTTTATTTCAGAAAAATAATTGAATTTTATTAAAAATTCTAAATCCAAAAAAAGTCGCGTGCACTGCTAGTGTTACATATCATGCTCATACAGCTGAAGCCTTAAAGCGGCTAGACCAAACTAGACGCTAAACAAATAAAAACTTGAAGTGAGATACCAAATCGCAAAACTACGTGCTTGTTAAATCATAATCATGATAATTTTCAAACGAACGTGAAAAATATATATTTCTTACATTTTTATCATACTCTTAATTAATCATTTTATTTAAACTATCTGTTGCCTGCGTCTTTGGCCGCCCTATTCCGGGATTAGAAGTATCATATCTCAACCTCTGGGGGTCTACTCCCGAAAACGAAACGAACAAACGAAAGGTTTCGTTTTTGAAGATTGATCAAAAGTTATGAAATTAAAACGTGGTTTTTGATTTGTATAAATAATATTTTGTTTTTTGATAACGCTTTATTCGCATTCGAAGTGAGTTGGTTGCGATTATGGGCAATAAACATTTCTAAACGTCATCGGATCCGACTAATTTCGTTTTTCGACGCCCTGAGCTCAAAGGTCGTAAAGGACATTTTGGAGAAAATGAGTGTTATACCTAGGTAGTTACACAGTTTTTATCAGAATTAAATTGTCTATCATGTATGTATTTCGTTAAACTAAATTCGCATTTTTATATTTATTTATTTATTTATTTCAACAGTATGCATGCTGACTCACAGTGTTCCCAAATCGCCAGCATGCTAATTTCAGAATTTACATCAATATTACATAGGAAAATAAAGAAACAAAACGTACGTCACATATATCAAACAAAAGTCAAATAGAAAGAGGTCAAATTATACAGGAAAATGTTCATGTCAAATGGTTAATAAAGATTTAAGATTAATTAATATTACAATATGTCAAAATTAAAAGTAAAAAATACAAGGGCCTTGTAACAAAGTTGCCCAAAACTGTCAGCAAAAAGGTCAGACTCGTGGTCATGAGCGAGCATATCCCCGAGCAGGCGTAAAGCACGGGTGGTGGGTGCGTGCGCGGCATAACGGGTGCGCGTCTGGGGCCGCAGGAGAAGGCGCGGCCGCCGCCGCGGGGCCACGGTCCCTTGCTCATCCCAGCACAGACGCTTGGGAGCCCATAGCCCTAATCTGCTCAAAATTATTGGACTATCTATCTTATTGCGCAAGATAGCCAAATAGTGCACTATGATTTGCATAGCCCTTCTAAGTTTAAGGGTACATAGTCCTACCATACCAGACACAAATAGTGAAGGAAATAGGTAAGGGTAATAACCATATTTCCTCTTATACAGCCAACGCGCAAATTTCCGCTGAATTCGTTCTATTATTAGAGTATATTTCTCTTCATGAGGACTCCAAACAATAGCACCGTATTCAAGTGTACTTCTAACATAGGCGTTGTAGAGTACTCCCAGTCCGTCAAACTGAGATGACGTGCGTATGACAAATCCAAGCATCTATCTATATCCATAACGACTCATGAAATTAGCCAAGTGTTATTTATAACAACTTATGTTATTTATAAATACTAAATCGCATTCAAATCTATTCGGTACTTTTTATGTGAAAGGACGCATATAGTCATCCATACATTCGAAGAAAATTGTCGTTTGTAATATTAGTCGTGTTTAAAAAAAGTTTCTGGTACAAGTCCTCTCTAATGTTTAGACACTAATACAAGATATCGCTTTTAACGACTTAATCAAGTTTTTATATGTATAGATAATAGACTCACGTTTGACCTCAATCCAGCTTAATGAAAGGCGCAGATAAGGCTAAGATGATGAACAGAGTAAAAACCATTCAATAAAGAATGTTATTTGTATAGTTATCTGATATTTAAATCAACAAACCAAAAATAAAATGAACACCTTAACAATAAACCAAACGATAAACTTGCCCTTGAAACAACTGAAAAATTTTAGGCCTAATCAATGTATCGCTAAACAATCGATTGTTTCGCGAACATCGATTAACGCTGGTACCGACCAAAACAAATTGCGTAACTCTCGTTAGCCGTTACGCAAATGACGACATTGAAACCGCTGCCAGCCACCGGCGCCACAATGTGTAACAGAACAGTGAAACACTTTGGACTTACCTTTGTATAAATTTAAGACATATGTTAAAAGTTGTCTTTAGAAAATAGGCTATTACAAAGAAAAAGAGTATATTAATGATAAGAACGCGTGGATCACTAACTAGTCTGCTCGCCTGTACTTACGCGTTTTATATTATTTTAATAAGTTTTGTTGGGTTTTCTCAATCAATGTCAGAATAAGACCACAAAGACGCAAGTAGGTCAAAATGTATAAAAAAACTACTGAGTTTCTTGCCGGTATCTTCTCGGTAGTTATAGGTTCCGAACCGGAGGTAGCCTCATTTGCATTGTACATAGAGACGATTTATAAGTATTACTAATGTAATCTACATGAATAAAAAATAATAGTTTAAAAAACTAAAAAACACGCTTTTAGCTCGCACTAAAAATTACAAAATAATTCAGACATTTAACCCTTCATTACTCGCGTGGGGTATATTTAACCCCACGGTGTATTTGAAGCGTCGTACTACCGCCATTTTTAAAGCTACCTTCATGGTGTTCTTAGTAGCTGCCTAAATACTTTCCCCCGCCGCAAAACAGTCGCTAGTGCCGCTCTGCGTCTTGTGGGTGTGCCAGAGGACCGCGTTTGGGGTATATATTGCCCCACGCGAGTATTAGTGCAACTTTTTTGGACAAGTGAGTATTTTTATACGTAATTTTTTTATGTTCAAATGAGATACTAAATGTTTTGATATTTACTGATCTTTATTTTCTGTCAATTTTTTAGGTAAATACGCTTAAAATAGCTAATAACCGTCTTTATGACTACCAGATTGTTAACCGTTTGTTAGAAGACGACGAAGAAAGTATCATAGATAGTCCCGATGAAGATGAGGAAGATGCTGAGGTGACAGAAGACACAATATAATGAGGGAAACACCATGACCTAACGGAACAGCCAACGAGATACATACATAACGTCGGCAGACGTACAAAGAGATGGCCTATGGTTATCTTTTATCACCTTTTCAATGTTGCTTGTATCAATGCGTAGGTTATTTATAAAATAGAAATTGACCAAGCAATATCAAGAAGGGTATTTTTGAATCTTGCTGTTGATTTGATAAAAGTTCACCAACAAACTCCATACAAAAACGGCTAAAAAGAAATCCTGAAGTTCAGGACCCTGGCCCCCCTTCCAGAGGTGGTCCATCGGCAACTTATAAAAGGTGCCATATCTGCCCAAGGTTGAAAGATAAAAAAATAAGATTTGTATGTGCCAAATGCTAACAGCAAGTCTGTCACGACCATTCTACTATGACATGTGATAAATACACTTGATTAAAAAGTTCCTCAAATTAAAGTTTCATATGTATAAAAGTTGATTATAATGTTGTTTATAAATACTATTATAATTAAGAACAATGTTGCATTTTTCTAGTTTTTATAATAAAAATCAAATTATGTCATTAAAAATATGTTTTATTGTACCCTTAAAGTTGGGGTTAAATATTCCCCACGCGAGCGTTAGTGTAACTATATGAACGCGAGTAATAAAGGGTTAAGAAAGAAAGCGTGGAGCGTTTATGTTATCTTTACTCTTTTTGGACAAAACGCTCCACGCTTTCTTTCTTAAATGTCTGAATTATTTTGTAATTTTTAGTGCGAGCTAAAAGCGTGTTTTTTAGTTTTTTTGTTAATAAAACCTATTTTATAATCACAACACTGGCAAGATGTTTGTTCCTTCTAGGTTTAAGTTTAAACTTTTATTGTCTAATGTCTTTTACAACACTGTCATTCTGTTACGTATACATCTGTCTCTTGTACCATTGCTGCTACCTTTATTATATTCTTTTACCTAAAGTTTCCACTTGGTTTTTCATTCCAATTTCCAACTGGTTATGGACCCAGGATTGTTAACTGAATAAAGTGTGAGAAGATCGTGCTATGGAGAACCATCCATCGGACTTAAAGCCGGCACCAAGTTTCACAGGTATTCCCATTACGAAACTAAACGGGAGGAATTTTAACAATTGGGCATTTGCAATCCAATGTTACTTGACGGATCAGGAGTTATGGCAAGTTGTCATAAACCCTGTAGACGACGCATCTGATCCTGACGCTAAACGTATGGATGCTAAAGCGCGTGCAAAGATATGCCTAACATGTGAAGAGTCCATATACCCTGTGATCAGAAATGCAAAAACCGCGTTTGAGACATATAACAATCTCAAAAAAGCCTATGCTGATAGCGGCTTAACGCGGAGACTGCAACTTATGAAAAGGCTTCTCACGAACAAATATGAAGGAAAGATGGACAAGTACGTACATTCCCTGCTTAGTGTACAACAGGAGCTACAAGAGATAGGAGCTGGAGTGGAAGATGAATTTCTCGGAATTATCATCTTAGCTGGACTTCCTGAACAATTTCAGCCACTCGTCATGGCCTTAGAACATTCCAACGCGAAGATTACTTCGGAAGGCGTAGTGTCAGCTCTTCTGAAGGAAGACTCTCGATCTGCCTGCACTACGAGTACTCGACCCCTGCCTGAACCTGCAACTACGGCGCTGCAAACTAAACAGAAAAAGAAATTCTTCTGTACATATTGTAAAAAGTTAGGGCACCTAGTTTCTGAATGTAGAAATAAAAACAAGAAAGTTTCGGCAAAGGTTTATTCAAACAATATATCGGAATTTACACTTTCATCTTGTTTAACTTCACCTTCATCCACAGGTTCACAAGATTGGTTCATAGATTCTGGTGCAAGCTCACACATGAGCAACAGGAAGGATTGGTATGAGACCTTATCGACTTGCATTATTCCTGTGACTGTTACAAATAAGAACCAACTTCTTAGTCAGGGCAGAGGTACTGTAAATATAAATATTTCCGATAGTGTAAATAAGATTAGCGATGTTTTATACGTTCCGGGTTTAGCTACCAATCTTTTATCTGTAAATAGTTTAGTTAGGAAAGGATTTGATGTTTTGTTTACATCCGAAGGTGCGACAATTACTTTGTCAGGTGGATGTCAAATGACAGGTAAAGTCATAGCGACAGGATCGAACCATAAAGGTATGTACAGACTTAACGTCAATAAGTCGCATGCTCTGTACACTCCTACCAAAGAGTCCGCCATACTTTGGCATAGACGTCTTGGCCATGTCAATTCTAACGCCATGCAAGTTTTAAAAAACAAATGCTTAGGCATAGACTTTCATGGAACTTTTACAGAAAAGTGTATTCCATGCCTACAAGGGAAATTTGCTAAAAAACCCTTCAAAAACTCGAATACAAAAACGAGTGAGGTTCTCGAGCTAATTCACTCGGACCTATGTGGACCCATGAGTACACAATCTTGGGGCGGAGCACTTTATTTATTAACTTTTACTGACGACTTTAGTCGCAAAACTTTTGGATATCTTTTAAAATCGAAATCAGAGGTTTTCAGCAAATTTGTAGAGTTTAAGCATCTGGTGGAAAATCAAACTGACAAGCGTATCAAAGTTCTGCGATCAGACAACGGTCGCGAGTATGTCAATAAGGATATGTCTACCTTCTTGAAAGAGAGTGGTATCCTACATCAGACTACTATTCCATATACTCCTCAGCAGAATGGAATTTCAGAACGCGCGAACCGTACCATTATTGAAAAAGCCAGATCAATGCTTAAATGTTGAAGATATAGGATCTCCATACAGTTTGAATAGATAGGTAGTTTAGTTTTTAATATATTGACAGATGTCGTATGTCATTCGTTGTTCTTTACTTGTTTATTTGTCACCCATCTCTATGTTTTTACATTAATACACTTTATCTCTTTTAATCTCCATACATATTTATTATGTTCTCTAATCACCTATTTACAACAGGTTATGGGCCCAGACCGTAACCAAATGAAGTGATATTTATAGTGAACAGTAAGTTTGTAATTTGAATTTCTCACGATGATAAAAAACGAAGCAGTCACCGTATCCAAATTAACAGGGCAAGCAAACTATGCGACATGGTCGTTTGCAACCCAAATGGTCCTGGTTGACCATGATTTATGGGATTGTGTAGAAAAAGATTTTTGCATAGAATCGGATGTTGCAAAAAGGAGAGACAGTAAAGCACGAGCCAAAATCTGCCTTTTAGTAGCTGAGAATGTGTATCCCCTTATCACAAATGCTAAGACGGCAAGAGAAACGTGGCTAGCTTTGCAAAAAGCTTATGCAGATGCTGGTCTGATGAGAAGGCTGTCCCTCTTGAGGAAAATGTTTGGGTTGAAACTATCAAGTTTTACAAGTATGGAACAGTACGTCACAGAGGTACAGGCAACCCAACAAGCATTGCAAAGCATCGGAGCAGCCCTAGAGGATGAATTTGTCGGAATAATTATGTTGGCGGGCTTGACGGATGAGTACAATCCATTAGTTATGGCGATTGAACATTCTGGTGCCAAAATTTCATCGGAATCTGTAATATCGACATTACTGAGTGAAGGTCAACGTCACTGTGATGTTCCCAAGGACGATTCAGCACTGGTGACTGGTGCTACAGGTAGTAGCAGTAAAGGAGAAAGAGAGAAGTTTCGGAGAGAAATAATTTGCCATTCATGCAAAAAGAAAGGTCATTTCAAATGGCAGTGCAAACAACTGAAAGTCAAGCAGCAACAAAAGAATTGCAGCACCAATATGATGGCCAGCGATTGCATGAATTCAGACTTTCTGACATTGTTGACTGTTACTGGCAACAGTAGTAGTTGGGTCATAGACTCAGGGGCTACATCCCACATGACGCCTGACAGAACACTTTTAGATCCAGCAATTTCATGTTCAAAAATAATAACCTGCGCGAATAATGAAAAAATTGTGTCGACTTCACAAGGTTCTGTCAAATTGAATATTCGTCATGAGGGGCGTACCACGGGAATTGGTATTAATGATGTACTAGTGATTCCGGGTTTAGTTACTAATTTAATGTCAGTAAGTAAGTTTGCAGATGAAGGCAAAGTTATTGTTTTTGATAAAAAATCTTGTAAAGTTTTTAATTCAAATGTACATGTAGATGGTAAAGTATTATTTAGCGCACCACGAAAAAATGGACTTTATGTTGTAGGTCCTGATCATAATAAGGCGACGGTTCTTTTTGGGGAAGATAGTCAGCATGATTTTGAATTGTGGCATCGTAGGTTGGGCCACTTGTCTCCTCCACAGATGGATATTTTGAAAAAGATCGTCAAGGGCCTTCATTATGGTAAAAGGGTGAGTAAAGATCCTTGTGTTCCCTGCAGTCAAGGGAAGCAATGTGTGCAAAAGTTTCCCAGAAGGAAGAAGTGTTTTAGAGCTAGTGATGTACTAGATTTAGTACATAGTGATGTAGCTGGTCCAATTAATGTGGAATCATGGGGAGGAAATAGATATTTTCTTTTGTTCATTGATGATTTCAGTCGAAAGATTTTCGGATATGTTCTGAAATCTAAGGACGAGGTGTTACAAAAGTTTAAGGAGTTTAAGACTTATGTAGAAAACCAAACTGGGAAAAAGATAAAGCGGTTGAGGAGTGACAATGGTACTGAGTATACCAATAAGGATTTCCGGGCTTATTTAGCCAAATATGGAATCATCCATCAAACGAGTGTTCCCTATACTCCACAGCAGAATGGAGTTGCGGAGAGAAGTATCCGCACGATTACAGAGATGGCAAGATGTATGCTTCATGATAGTGGCCTGAGTAAAAGGTTCTGGGGTGAAGCGGTGGCAACTGCAATTTATTTGAAAAATCGGTCGCCCACGATGGCACTTGCCGGGAAGGTTCCGGAACAACTCTGGACAGGTGATGTGGATATATCACATTTAAAGATATTCGGATCAACAGCACAGGTACTCATTAAGGATAATAGTCGAAAGAAGTTCGACTCTAAAACCTGTGAACTAGTTTTCGTTGGATATAGCGAAGTAACAAAGGGTTATAAATTTGTTGATTTGAAAAATCCATGCCGAATAATATTGGCACGCGATGCAGTTTTCAATGAGAAATGTAGGAAAACCGAGAAGGTTAAAGAGTGTAGTACAGACATTTCTAAGTTGGTTCCTGATATGAAATCCATAGTAGTACCTTCAGCTAAAAATATAGTTGTTGGTGGTGGAAAGACTGTTGAAGTTCCCTTTGTAATTAATGATGGTGAAACTTCAGGGGCAGATGATAACTATCCATGTCAAAGTGGAATAGAAATGTCTAGGGAAACTACACCGATAGAAACTGTAAGTGAAGAACAGTTTCATGACTCACTAGATTCTGAGTTTCTTGATTCAGATCATATAGTGAGGGAGAGCCCTGAGCCAGCAGAAGTGGGGGAACAGCAGCCCGAGGTAAGGCGGTATCCTCGTAGAAATAGAGTGGCTAAAAGGGATGACGACATGGTGTACAATTTTCATGTCGGGAATGCTACTGATCCTAGTTCGGTCAAAGATGCCATGCACCGGTCAGATAAAGATTTGTGGAAGAAAGCCATGAAAGAGGAATATGATTCCTTGATTGAAAACAAAACTTGGGAATTAGTTGATCGTCCGAGAGACGTCAATGTGGTTAAATGTAAATGGCTCTTCAAGCTGAAAATAGGTGCAGACGGAACAGTACAACGACATAAAGCGCGTCTCGTAGCAAAGGGATATTCTCAAAAGTTTGGAGAAGATTATACGGAGACGTTTGCTCCGGTAGTCAAACTGTCTTCCATTAGATTACTGCTGGGATTATCGGCGGAAATGGATTTGAAAGTGCACCATATTGATGTTACCACAGCATTTCTGAATGGTGACTTGAAGGAAGACTTGTATATGGAGCAACCTGAGGCCTTTATTAAGAAGAATAGTGAAGGTAAAGTCTGCAAGTTAAAAAAGGCAATATATGGACTTAAACAAGCTGCGCGTTGCTGGAATGTGAAGGTACATGACCACTTAATCAGGAATGGTTTTTCAAGGTCAAAGCATGATCCTTGTGTTTACATTAAAAGAAAGCAGAGCACATTCCTGGCAATAGCATTATATGTTGATGATTTCTATATTTTTGGAAGCGTGTTGCAAGATATAGAGCATTTCAAGAAGGCAATAGAAAAGGCCTTTAAGATTAAAGACTTGGGAGAGGCAAAGGATTGTTTGGGTATTATTACTCGGGCCAATGGAGAAATTATTCTTTCACAGGCCACCTTTGTTAAAAAGATCCTTTTGAAATATGGCATGCAAGATTGCAAACCTGTAGTTACGCCTATTGAGGCAAACCTACGGCTTGCAAAGGGGGAAAAGCATGAGGATCTTTACTACCAAGAAATTATAGGGTCACTTATGTATCTGTCTTGTGGTACGAGACCAGACCTGACCTATGCTGTTAGCTACTTGAGTCAGTTCAATTCTTGTTGGAATAATGAGCATATGGCAGCATTAAAAAGGGTTCTAAGGTACTTGAAAGGTTCAATAGATGGTAAATTGATTTTTAAGAAAACAGGGAAACCTTTGGTAGCATATGCTGACGCTGACTGGGGTAGTAATTCAGATGGGCATTCGTTTTCAGGCTATGTTCTTGTTTTTGGTGGTGCTGCTGTATCATGGCAAGCGTGTAAACAAAGATGTGTGGCTTTAAGCACAGCTGAAGCCGAATACATTGCTATTAGTGAGGCCGCCAAAGAAGTAGTATATTTAAAGGGTTTATATTGTGAACTCTCTGGTAGTGATCACTCAGTAGAGTTATATAGTGATGTAACCTAGTGGCTTAAGATGGTGTGATTTTAGCCTAAGTATTGCTAGCTCCGTGGGTTCTCTGGGACGCTCACAGAAATCTAACTGAGCACTGAGGCAGGGCGCCACTTACTTTAACTAAAAGTAAGAAAGAGTAAAGAAAACAAAAGTTTGGTTTAAGACTTTGATCATAATAAATTTATTAAAATTGACAATTAAGCTTTGTTCCTTTCACAAATTAACCACACTTAAACTAGTTAACTTAGCTAACAATGAAGACCATTGTGGTCTCAAATATCCGTAAGATGAATACACAATATTCTATCTAAGTACATAGGATACTAGGGCACAATAAAATTAGTATCACTTAAATTAACAATAAATGCTAAGGTATGAGCATACCTGTTAATCGGCAAACCTCCCTAAGGCTACAGGCATTCCAACCTCAACCAGTCCATCAACACCTCATTGCCGGTGAACTGCCAACGTGAACCGCATGACAGGAGAGATCCGCAATGCTCCAGTCTGTAGAAGGCTAAATGTCATGGGTATCCCAACCCAAGGAGGGCTTCCCAAAAGCCTGCAAAACACATACAAGCATAGTCAGCATAAGCAGCAAACAAAATCTCTTGTAGCAGAGAAGAGGGTAGGTGCGAAACATGTGCTGCGAAACATGTGCTGTGAAAAACTGCGTAAATCTCCAAAAGCACTTATTTAACCACAAGATCGAGTACAGCGTGACAAGAGATTGTAAGGATAAGAGTAATCCAAGCGTGCTTACCCAAAAATAAGAAGAATTAAGCAAGGCAGAAGATCATCCTCCTCGGTGTATAATCACCTCCTCATTAAAAATTAAAATTTCATTTAGTTATTGATCTAAAACAAACAATAAACACTATAATTAGAAAATGCAACCACATGTGGTGTTGCAGAAGACGACCAAGGTCAAGCCAAGCCAACTTACCAGAGAAATCTTGTAAAATAAGAAGAAATCATTTTTCTCGCATTTCACATGCGAGCCTGTTCGTCAGGAGAGAAACTTGCAGCTCCACGACGACATCGTCAAAATAAAAAAAAACTTTCAGATAAGAAAGATATAAAAAAAAGGAAACTTGTTGCGTGCGTCCACGCACAAGAGAAAAATGAAAATCATCCTGTCATTCCATAGACGAACGTCTTTCAATTGAGGAACTGTCATTGAACTGTCAATGTCAGACTTGAGTGGCAAAAATCCAAGTTCAGAAACAAACAAGACCTGGAACAATGTCTTTTTAGCCATCAAAGATGGATGTTTTTAAGTAAATTTAAAAAATTCACAAAAACATGTAACGACGTGTTACAATACCTCCTTAGTTGACACAAAAAAAAATAAAAAAAGAAGTGAGACTCGGGGCACACGAACCTTGAAACAAATAAAAAAAAATTGAATCAATCAGGTGGATGAGATTTTAAAATATCCTTGACATGCCAAGTTCCTAGAGGCTTCCTTGAGTGAAAATCACAGAGCTGATAAACAACACTTGAGACCTTTTTGATTACTTTGCACTTGCGAAACTTGGGAGCAAACTTATGAGTGAAATATTTACTTGCATTTGAAAGAGGAAATTCCCTTTTCCACACCGTTTGACCAACTTGATAATCCACCTGCCTACAAGACCTGTTGCAAACAATCTTGTCATGTTGACCAGACTTGTCCACATGTGGCCGTTCCTTTTGACCTAAACAAATTTCACAAGTTCTAACATAATACTTTATGTCCCTAACCATTTTAGGCCAGTAATATGACTGTGAAACACGCTTAAGCGTTTTAAATAAACCCAAATGAGCGGTATTCGAACGACTATGACATTGTTGGAGTATAGAAGATCTTTCTTCCCATGGGATTACCCTTTTCCATTTAAACTCAGTCCACAAAGGATTAGAAGAATTTATATATCTAAATAAATTCCCGTCAATACATTTCCAATTATGAAACTTCTCTGGTCTACTCTGAACCCTCCGAATCAAGTCCCAATACCAAACATCCCTACTTTCAGAATTGGACAATGAGTCAGATAAAGAAGCTATTGCTTGCAAAGATTTCCCTTGCCTAGAGAACAGATCGCCAGAAACAGGCAGATGAACAGATTCATCCTTCAACAGGTTCACTGTGAACCCTCGACGCGTGCCATGAGCGTCAAAGATATCCTTACACAAATCGTAAGAACGCAAAAAATCAGACCCTAAAATGATGGGCATGTTGATGTCCTTACAGACATAAAAATTCACATTGTGAACCCTATTTGAAAAAGAAATAGGAAAAGAAACCCTACCGAGAACGTTAAGACGAGCATTGTTACCCACTAACAATTTACTTTGACAAGGTTCCCAGTCAACATTCACACCCATATTAGAGAGTGTAGATAAAGTCTTATCACAAATAACAGACACAGAAGCACCACTGTCCGCCAAAGCATTGCACTTAATGCCTAAAATATCAATTGTAACAAAAGGACGAATATTGTCCTTGCACTGGTCAAATAAAGGATTGATTGAATAAGTCGTAGAAAAAAATGAGTTAATAAACTTTAGATGAGATTTCCATTCACAGTCAGTAGTGAAACCCTTGTTAAACGAAACCCTGACATGAGAGTGATTCACTCCTGACTGCCTTTTACGTTTTTTGAGCAATGACAGTTGTTGGTCAAAGTGCCTGGTTTCTTACATTTAAAACAATGAATGCCCAAATAAACTTGACAATTCTTATAATGATGTGAGCCATCACATTTTAAACATTTCTCAACAACAGAGTTTAAAATTGGCCTCTTTTTAGAAGCAGCATTAGGTAATAAAAGATCTGATATAATAACATCAGAGCCAGGATTGAGATAACCTCTATTTTCACATCTATGTTTGGAAATTTCCAATTTTAAACAAAGTTGCTTAAGATGAGCTATTGAGCTAACATCAATTAAAGCTAAACGGGTAATATAGAAAGGACTCATATTAGTCATTATAATTTCCAATTGCTCATCTTCTGGCAAAGGTACAGTAAGTGTACTAAATAAATATTTCATAACATTAATGAAAGTTCTAATTTTTTCATTTGGTTGTTGAAGTCTTGCCTTAATTTGGTTCAATAATGAACGCTCGGCCTCAACAGATTGGAATTCAGCTTTTAATAATTCAATAAATTGAAAATATGAAGAAATAGAAGTGCGTACTGATTTGTACCATATTAAGGCTTCGCCTGATAAAATATAACTAACATTATCCAAGAGTTCTTTGTTAGGTATTTTAGTACAATGTATGAAATCTTCAAGTTTAGTTACAAAGTCATAAACAGGTGTTTCACCATTAAAATTAAATTTCAGATTTAACATAACTTTAAGATAAGAGGAAGAAACAACATTAGAGCAACCTGTTTGCTGACTTTTGTCTGGCAAGGATTCAGATGAAGTTGAAGCGGCAACAAGTCCACATTTAATGTTTTTGTTTAATAGATAAGCATCAGCCAACAAGTTAATCTTTGACAACTTTTGTTCATCATTTGAGAACACTATGCGTTCAAGTCTTAAAACAAGATGTGCCAATATAGAATGACATTTCTTTAAACAAGTTGTATGATTTAAATTGAGCACTTCATAATATTTTTCCTGACAAAACAATAATTCCTTGGCAGGATCAAGAGAGCAAATGAACTTCTTACTAACTTCATCATTTGAAGTACCTTTCAAAGAACGATATAATTTTCTTAAGTCATCTACAGACTTATCGTCTGAAACTTCATGTCCTTTGACACGAATTTCATATAAGAGTTCGTTCTTACGCAAATAATCAATATCAAGTGAAAGACTCATCTTTCAAAATAAAAATTAGATATGAAAGAAACAAAGTAGCAAAAGAAAATAAGAAACCCAGTCTCAGTTAGACCCTGTTTGTAAAACGAGGCCCCACGTTGGGCGCCAATGTAACCTAGTGGCTTAAGATGGTGTGATTTTAGCCTAAGTATTGCTAGCTCCGTGGGTTCTCTGGGACGCTCACAGAAATCTAACTGAGCACTGAGGCAGGGCGCCACTTACTTTAACTAAAAGTAAGAAAGAGTAAAGAAAACAAAAGTTTGGTTTAAGACTTTGATCATAATAAATTTATTAAAATTGACAATTAAGCTTTGTTCCTTTCACAAATTAACCACACTTAAACTAGTTAACTTAGCTAACAATGAAGACCATTGTGGTCTCAAATATCCGTAAGATGAATACACAATATTCTATCTAAGTACATAGGATACTAGGGCACAATAAAATTAGTATCACTTAAATTAACAATAAATGCTAAGGTATGAGCATACCTGTTAATCGGCAAACCTCCCTAAGGCTACAGGCATTCCAACCTCAACCAGTCCATCAACACCTCATTGCCGGTGAACTGCCAACGTGAACCGCATGACAGGAGAGATCCGCAATGCTCCAGTCTGTAGAAGGCTAAATGTCATGGGTATCCCAACCCAAGGAGGGCTTCCCAAAAGCCTGCAAAACACATACAAGCATAGTCAGCATAAGCAGCAAACAAAATCTCTTGTAGCAGAGAAGAGGGTAGGTGCGAAACATGTGCTGCGAAACATGTGCTGTGAAAAACTGCGTAAATCTCCAAAAGCACTTATTTAACCACAAGATCGAGTACAGCGTGACAAGAGATTGTAAGGATAAGAGTAATCCAAGCGTGCTTACCCAAAAATAAGAAGAATTAAGCAAGGCAGAAGATCATCCTCCTCGGTGTATAATCACCTCCTCATTAAAAATTAAAATTTCATTTAGTTATTGATCTAAAACAAACAATAAACACTATAATTAGAAAATGCAACCACATGTGGTGTTGCAGAAGACGACCAAGGTCAAGCCAAGCCAACTTACCAGAGAAATCTTGTAAAATAAGAAGAAATCATTTTTCTCGCATTTCACATGCGAGCCTGTTCGTCAGGAGAGAAACTTGCAGCTCCACGACGACATCGTCAAAATAAAAAAAAACTTTCAGATAAGAAAGATATAAAAAAAAGGAAACTTGTTGCGTGCGTCCACGCACAAGAGAAAAATGAAAATCATCCTGTCATTCCATAGACGAACGTCTTTCAATTGAGGAACTGTCATTGAACTGTCAATGTCAGACTTGAGTGGCAAAAATCCAAGTTCAGAAACAAACAAGACCTGGAACAATGTCTTTTTAGCCATCAAAGATGGATGTTTTTAAGTAAATTTAAAAAATTCACAAAAACATGTAACGACGTGTTACAGTGATAGTCAGAGTGCAATTAAATTAGCGTATACTCCTGCGGTTGGACGAAGATCCAAACACATCAACATTAGATATCATTTTGTTAGAGAGTTGGCTGAAGGTAATGTTATTAATATAAAGTATTGTTGTACAAATTCAATGCCAGCTGATGCTCTAACTAAAGGCTTAGTCAAAGCTAAACTTCAGTTTTGTGTTAAATGTATGGGGCTCCAGTGGGGGTGTTGAAGATATAGGATCTCCATACAGTTTGAATAGATAGGTAGTTTAGTTTTTAATATATTGACAGATGTCGTATGTCATTCGTTGTTCTTTACTTGTTTATTTGTCACCCATCTCTATGTTTTTACATTAATACACTTTATCTCTTTTAATCTCCATACATATTTATTATGTTCTCTAATCACCTATTTACAACATTAAAGACTCAAACTTGTCTCTTGCTTATTGGGGAGAAGCGGTAAATACGGCTATTTATTTAAAAAACCGTACTCCTACGCAATCATTGAAGAACAAAATTCCAGAAGAAGTGTGGACTAGGAAAAAAGTTAACCTTTCGCACTTAAAAGTTTTTGGTTGCGAAGCCCACGTTCTTGTGCCTAAAGAAAAGCGTACTAAACTGGAATCTAAAACCCAGACTTGCATATTCGTAGGTTATGCTACTGAAAGCAAAGGTTACCGTCTAATAGATCCCCAAAACCCTCGAACTATCATAGTGGCGAGAGATGTAGTCTTCATAGAAGAAAAAACGTCAATTATGCCTAAACCAAATCCTTCTGACAGCGAACTTCCGCCATCACCGCGACCGCAAGAAGTATTTGTGCCTTTAGAAGATGAACCAGTTCCACTGTCACATTTTCAACCTCAGCCAGGTCCATCTGTAACGCCTAGTGCGTCATCTTCAGATGAACCTATAATACCTAGAGTTTCTGTAGATGTTCCAGTTTCTTCGGTGGATTCCCCTCTTGAAAATGGAGCACCTGAATCTCAAAGAAGATATCCAACTCGTGAAAGGCGACCTCCTGAAAGATTTCAGGAAAACCTTTACATGACGTCGAATCAAGAGCCAGAAACATACAAAGAAGTCATTGAACATCCTCAAAAAGAAAAATGGATTGAGGCAATGAAGGCTGAATTTAATTCCCTAGAAAAACATGGGACATGGATGCTAGTTGATCGACCTTCTGGTAGAAAAACTACCAAATGCAAGTGGGTCTACAAAATAAAAAAGGACACAAGTGGTAATGTTACGAAGTACAAAGCTAGATTAGTCGCAAAAGGTTTCACTCAAGTAGCCGGAGTAGACTATGGCGAAACCTTCTCACCTGTGGCTAGACTGTCTTCTGTGCGACTTTTATTTGCGTTTGCTGCTCATCACGGATTATTGGTAGATCACTTAGATGTTGAAACAGCTTTCTTGAATGGAGATCTTGAAGAAGAGATCTACATGGAACAACCTGAGGGTTTCTCCACTGATCCAAAAGGAAAGGTTTGTTTACTTAAAAAGGCCCTTTACGGTCTTAAACAAGCACCGCGCCAATGGAACGCGAAAGTGTGTGAGGCAATGCACAAATTGTCTCTCAAACAGACAGCAAATGAACACTGTCTATACTATCGACGAGAGGGAAACGATCTTCTTATCGTAGCTGTATTTGTGGATGATTTTTTCGTTGTCTCTACAAAGGACAGTATGAAGATCGAATTCAAGAATAAACTTAAGAAAATGTTTACAGTCAAAGACCTTGGAGTTTGCAAAGACTGTCTTGGCATGAGAGTAGAACAGCATAGTTCTGGAAACATATCTCTTGACCAAACTAAATACATTGAAAAACTTATAAATAAATTCGGTTTGACAGATGCAATTTCGGTGACAACTCCTTTAGAACCCGGCATAAAACTGCTGCCTGGATCTTTAAATGAAGAAAATGCAGAAGTTTCATATCAGGAACTTATCGGCTCACTAATGTACATTGCAATATGTACTAGACCCGATATTGCCCATTCGGTCTCATACCTCTCTCAATTCAATGCACATTACGGGGGGGTACACTGGAAGGCCGCTAAGCGGGTTCTTCGGTACCTTAAAGGCACCAAAGACCGTCGTCTGCATTTTAGGTCATCTGAAAAATTTTTGCCGGTAGCATATGTCGATGCGGACTATGGAAACAATCTTGTGGACCGAAGATCGTTCACGGGATATGCTTTCCTAATGAGTGGAGCCCCAATATCTTGGGAAGCCCGCAAGCAGCGTACTGTAGCTCTGTCCACGACAGAAGCCGAGTACATGGCTCTTGCGGAAGCTTGCAAAGAGGCTATTTACCTCCAGTCACTCATTAGGGAAATGTTTGCCATCTCACAACCCATCGTCATTCATACAGACAATCAAAGCTCACTTAAACTTGCCCACAACAACACATACCACGCACGTACAAAACACATCGACATAAGACATCATTTCATTCGAGACTCACTTTCACACCATAACATTCGGCTACAGTTCATACCAACAAACAACATGATCGCTGACATACTTACTAAACCTTTGCCGAAACTAAAGCACACCAAGTGTGCAAATAGTTTAGGGTTAGGTTAGGTTTGTACAGTGTTTTTCATATTATCATGTTTTTGTAAATATTATGTAGCTAGGTGTAAAGTTTATTAAAAAATCACAACACCAAAGAATTAAAACACGCCAATCTAACAATATTTGCTTACAAATTCCGAGAACGAACTACGGAAAAAATAATATTATGTTTCAAGGTGCACAGTTTTACAATAAGTTGCCTAAAAGTATTAAACATGCTAAATCATACCTATCGTTTAAAAAGTTACTCAAAGATCACATTTTAAAGGATCAATCACTTTTAAACTGATTATAGTTTGTAATTATAAATTCAAGTGAATGAGTTAATGTGTCCGCGGCCTTAGAGCTGTGACAACTCGAGCTGCCCGTTTGGTCATAGGCACATCGGTACACGACTGTTTTGATGTATACCTACCCACTTTGTTTCGCGCGCGCGTTTTTTTCGCTAATATAATATAATATACCTAATGTAAAATGTTATTTTCTCTTTAAGTGATTTATGTAATCTTTTGAGAAAAATAAATGTCTTAAACCATAAAGTTAGTGATAGGTAGATGTCTTGTACAGTATGTTTTATTTAATGTGTATATACAGGGTGTACATAAGTGTTGTGATTACGGGGAGGTGTTAATAAAACCTATTTTATAATCACAACACTGGCAAGATGTTTGTTCCTTCTAGGTTTAAGTTTAAACTTTTATTGTCTAATGTCTTTTACAACACTCTGTCATTCTGTTACGTATACATCTGTCTCTTGTACCATTGCTGCTACCTTTATTATATTCTTTTACCTAAAGTTTCCACTTGGTTTTTCATTCCAATTTCCAACTTTTTTAAACTATTATTTTTATTTTCTACTTTTTAGTTTTCTCATGTATCAATAATTATATAATTCTTTTTCGTATCCCATTCAGCAAACCCTTTCATTTAATACCCATATCATAGGGGTGCATTTCAAATAGCCTGTCCGTTATCTTGGACGCCCGCCATATTGGATTTGAATCACGTGACTATTTTTTTCGTATTCCTGACAGCAAACCCTTTCTTTTGATACCCATATCATGGAAGTGCATTTCAAACAGTCAGTTCGCCATCTTGGGGAGGCCGCCATATTGGATTTGTAATGACGTTTCTTAGCTAGTCATGTATTGTCATCAGAACTCAGAGCGTGTGCAAAATTTCATCTTAATCAAAGACCGGGAAGTGGGTCAAATTAAGATTCAAAGATTCCGTTACATACATAGATACATACAACCCGAGCTAATAAAAGCGTGTTAAAAAAGATTGACTTGACGAGTTAATTTTTCAATAATATTAGTACAGTAAAAGTATGAGCTGGCACAGTATAAGCACTGTCCAAAACCTAAACCCTGACATGCAATCTGATTAAAACCAATAGACTAATTGTTTTGTACATCATCAGAGATAGAGCTCGGTCTTAAGCTCTCCTCCTGCAATCTCTAAGAATATCATCGCTTCAACGACGGTCTCTTTAGCTTACTGATATTTGTCTATACTGTGGCCTTGTTAAGGCGGCTGGGCTGGATCAAGCATTTGAGAGTAATTAAAGTCAGCTGATGACAGCTGATAGAACATTTTCATACTACTGCATGGCGGTGTGTAAATATATATTTTAGGAAGCAAAATTCTAAAGTTAGTGGTTATTAATAATATTTCAAACTGGCTGTTGCCTGCTAATTCGTTCGATTAATTTAAGTCCTTATCTTGGCATCACGTTTTATAATAGTAAATAAGGCTGTTTAAATATTAATAAAAGTGGTTATCATCTTAATTGACGTCCTAAATTGTTCTTTGTGGTATACATATTTCAAGACAAGTACTATAATGAATAATAATTGATTTTAATCTTTTACCAACAGCTGACTACAATTTCGTTCAAGATATTTCTAGACAGCAAAACTATCCTAATTTGTTTTCTATAGTAGCTCTTTTTAAGATATAAATGATTGTTAACAAATTGTGGGAACCACCACGAACGAGCAAGGCACAGGCATATGGCTACTTAAAGAGTGCCCCAATAACTTTCATATTTGTACTTCCACTTCACATTTTAACACACAACAATTAAAGATTTTTTCATTTAATTTTCATTTTATATAATATGTCTACATACATAAATATATATTAAATTTTGATGAAATGTGATCCAAATTATCGTGCGTGATTATAACAAATATCTACATCTCCCCACGTTATTCGATTCTAACGTTAAGACCAGTCTCTACCATAAATTTGTTTCATTTTACTCAAATAGCATTTTTAGCACACATTTATAAAAAATATTTTCTAACCACATTAAGTAACCCAATTCCATCTATGAATTTCAAGAGCATCAACAATTGACTACTTGTTACACAACCTACTAACCGCTAATGCATGGTAGACACGCACTTGACCTGTTTTCAGACGTTTAGTACGATTCGAGTTTTATTTATCGTATAAAGTAACAAATGAACGATCACGATTGTGGCGAAATCGTATTAAAGAAATAAGGCAAATATGGATTCTTAAAAAAAATACTAACCTAACCCAAATAATAAGTTGGCCACAAATTTAATAAGTGAGCCACTTGGGCTTTGTTGATTTTTTTTTAATTGTTTAATTTTTTTTTTAAATCACACCAGTCATCTGGTCTTAAACTAAGGTTTTCTCTTGTACTACGAGTACCATATTATGGCTCATTCAGTATTTCTGTCGCTCAAATGACTAAAAAGGCACCTTTGAAATTATTTCTCGATTTTTTTATATAATCTATAAATTAACCCATTGCTGGGCAAAGGCCTCTTTCTCGATAAATATCACAAATGCTTACGTTTTAAATTAATCTTTTAATAGGGTAAATGAATTCTTTGGACACATCTATTTTTTCTTTTATAAAGTAAACCAAAACTTTAGCGCGTTGTCTCTTCTTCGTACAGTTTTTACAAAAAAGTGACGTAAACATATTAACAAGCGTTTTATTGAACTATGATGTGATGTTTCATCATAAATTTTATTTATTTGTTAAAGAAAAAAAAGCTTTCCAATATTTTTTATGGATGCCGGCTTAATCGACGCGCTATCGAAATATGGATTGCTGATTCCAAAACGCGAGCTTTAATCGAACACAGGCAACATAATTTACTAGCCCCGTCACTGAACCATAATCCAGTACTTAAACCACTAGAGTTAAGAGAGGTAGGGCATAGCAATTTATCGCTCGAACTGGAGCAGCCCGACTGGTGAAATACCTCCACCTTACAGAAGACCGCAGCCAAATAAAAATCACTTCTGTGTTGTTGTCTTCCTGGGTGTGTGTAAGGTTTCCAGAGCTCCTGGGAGGTGCTACATTAGTAGCAGGGGTCAAGCCTTTAAGGTAAGGGTGACAAGTCCAGTAACAGATTTATTATGCTGTACTTGTCGCCCTTAAGATAGGACCTCATTACCACTTAACATCAGGTGGGGTGAGTTCAATCTTGAAGTGCAATATAAAAAAAAATGACAAGATTTTCCCAACCTTTGATTTGTTATTCAGTTTTTTAAAAATCTAACAGATAATTTCCAATACGCTTACAAGAATAATAATTACATTTAAAATACATGTCAAAAGAATACAAAATAACAATAGGTATCAAATTCTACAAAACAACAGGTACATTTGGAATGAGTGATATCATGAAATTATTAAGTTAAGTTATGTCAGCTTGTCAAAAAGCAGATTAAAATAGGTAGTAGGTACATGTCAACATAATAAAAACTAAATTAAGCAAGTAATGATATAAATCCAAGTCAGATAAAAATATAATAATAACAATAAAATAATTGTCATATCTAATGGCAGCTGCCGTATAAATATAAAAGGGTTTTGTAGATCAGTTGGGAAAACCTGTCAGCAAATATGTTCGTATTCCAGTAGTGGGCGAGCATATCACCTATGAGGTGTAGAGTGGACCACGAGTGGTAGGTGCATGGGCGGCAAACCCAAAAAAAGGTTATGTTGTATTAGTTTTTTTTATTATTTTTCTTGACTGTGTGCCACCTCAGTGGTATAAAAAAGATATTACAAACGCTTTCTTCCCCTCTTGACATTTCTCTACGCCCCCCTTGGTAGGGAACTCCTGTGCTAGGCCATCAGGGCGATTGGTATGCCTTATCAAAAGAAATTTAAGTACATAATTAAATCATAAGCACGCCGTGATCGTCGTGTTAAAAATAAATTTAAATTCTAAATCGAAATAGGTTAAGCAACTCTATCAATCTCCACGTTAGGCCTAGGACAAACGCAAGGACTAGGCAAAATTGAAATTTTGAAGTGGTTACGAACACTAATATCATTTAGCCAAGTAAATTACATGATCCCCTTGAGACAACCAAATATTTGCCATCTACCAAATCTACATAATTACGTACTTATCGTATTATCTCTTTGATTATAAACAAACACAACACTAAAACTATGACACTCGATTCTAAACCTTATCGGCATTATTTTACTTAGGAAGCAGGACAAATTGCATTGGAAAGGAAGTGAAGACGTCGGATGAAAGTTGTCACGACCTCATTACTTTTTAATGAGTACTTTTCGATCACTCGACCACAGTACAAAAATTACAGTGAGACATCTCTGTCATGTAGATATGTCCTTAGGGGTATAATTTCGCAATATTATCGAACAGATTTACATTTATTAACTTTTATATGTGCATCTCCGTTCTTTACTATTTTGAAGATAAAGCAGCCTGTGTTCTAATTTTAAGCTTATTAGACAGAGTTACTTACATAACAAACATTTAAAATGTTGGAATTTTGATTTGACTGACCGAATGATAGTTAAGAATTTTATGAAAAATTTTAAGATTGACATTTATTTCGTTGAGAATCAGGATAACGCACGAAAATACAGGACAATCCAGACGAACCCTAAACACTTTTCAACCCTTGTTGATATTCGGTGATAAGATCGCGATAATTATTTTGTGCAATTAATTCGTATCCTCTTGGTGAACAATCTGCATCGACTTTTCTATTCCAAAGTTTTCTTCAGTTAGTTACTAAATATGGAAAATAAACATTGCGGAAATGTAAAAAACATGACACTGTTAATCTTTTTACACTGTGACTTAACGAAGTATCGATAAAAAAATGAGGGCGCGCCTCCAACATCACCGCACTATCTACGCCCGGATCTGCTCGTAAACGAGTAATTCTGAATATTGATGAACATATCCAATCGACATGACGCGAATTTCCGATATCGATAGGAGCTACTACTTTCAACAAAGAAAGACAAGTGAATATTATAAATCAATGGCCCAGATGACGAAATAATTTTATTGATATACTAAGGATTCATTCAAGAGTTCGACCGCGTTGATTTAAAAATCGAAATTATTTAACTAAATAGTAGATATAGAATACTAGCGGCCGCCCGCGACTTCGTCCGCGTGGATTTCGGTTTCCATACAAACTTTCACCGCCCTTTTCACATTTTCCATTATTTCTTCGCTCCTAATAGTTGCAGCGTGATGTTATATAACCTAAAGCCTTCCTCGATAAATGGTCTATTCAACACAAAAATAATTTTTCAATTCGAACCAGTCGTTCCTGAGATTTGCGCGTTCAAACAAACAAACAAACAAACTCTTCAGCTTTATAATATTAGTATAGATTCGACGCCCTCTGCTGTCAGACCTTAGTCAGTTGCCTTAAACAGTCGTTTGAGATACATATACCTGTCTCCCAATATCTACCTAATATACAATACTAACTCCCGTTCCCGTAAGAATTTTGCAATATCTTGTTGCAACTAAGATTTAAGTTTACTAAGGTACCTGCAAACCGTATTTCAAGCGTCTAACTTTAGCGGTTTTAGATTTTTAATACAAAAGGATTTTCCCGCTAATTCCCGAGGGAATTTCGGGAATTCCTTTCTTAGTGCACGGTACCTAAGCTACGTCCCTTCCAAATTTCAAGTGCCTACGTTTAGCCGTTTAGGCTGTGCGTTGATATGTCAGTCAGTTAGGCAGTTTCTCCTTTTATATATTTAGATGTATAAATAGTATGTTTTGGAGGATGTTAATATGGGTCTCAGATTATGTAAGGAGGTAAAATAAGATAAAACTACAACCGGAATAAAAAAAATATTGACAGACAGGAAAAATAGGGCAAAAAGAGAGAAAAAGGAAGATCTAAAAGGCTCCTAGTAAAAAGTCCATTGCATGCTAAATGATAACAAAGGATTTGTCAAAATTTACATTACAAAGCAACTAGCTTCAATTTGACAATAGTTGAAAAAGGTTTACAGACAATCAATTAAAAAATATATCAATAATTAAAATTGCAGATTAGCACATCTCATTGAAATATCAATCAAGAAAAATACTGATCACCGCATCACACTGAAAGGATCCACAATCGAGGGATTCGTAGACTTATGATTTCTGGTCTTAGGTAGAAGATCGCTTTTCTCACCATCGAACATCGACAAACTACATCGAGCTACGCCCAACACTACTCAAGTCCCAGGGCATTCGTCGGCAAGTATGCACAATTAGTATAACAACGGAATTATCGCACACATTACCCTGATTAGGCGTTGTGGTGTCGGGTCACGCGCTAATGTTATACATATCGCAAGTGTACAGACAAACAAACCGTTTTCCAGGAAAATGCGGTGTGTAGCGGTATTTACTTTATACGTTTTTGTTTTCAAGCCAAATATGTGTAGTACTAGTAAAACAGATCATTTATTTCATTCCGTGCGAAAGGAGGCACTGAGAATAATATCATACAAATCGGTTAGGAAACCGAGATCCAAGCCAATTAAGAAAAGTTCGTTTATCACATTTACATGCCAAGACTCGAACCTGGGGCCTTTCACGCTGCGACACTGCGCCACCGTGGTACTCATTACTGTCTAAGAATAACTAAGATTACCATATGATCAAACGACTTCCACTTAATATGGCAACAGGTACACCATTTGTTAATTCGCATTTATATTACACGCGACTTGTTCGCAGCATTTCTCTGTGTAGTGTGTACATTTGTACAGTCCAGTAGCTTTAGTTCGTGATCAACTCTGCACCTTGTTACATTAAGTCACTGTCTATCTGACTTATTTAGCTACGCGGAGATTTGGTATGACATGGTACTGTCGTTTATAAGAACTAATGATGCCGGCTTTACATCTATAATTTTGTCTCATGTACGCTATGTCTCATGAGCTTCAATCGGCATTCGGGCGCAAGACATGGTGACAGTACCGTCTTCACCATAAGGGCACAAGGGGCACATTTCTCTAACTAAAGAACCCTCAGCATTATAATATGACAGATGACATGACATATTATTTCAAAAAGTTTAGAATAATTCGCATATTTTATATTCTAAATTTTTGTGTGCCCAAGGGCCTCTAATAATCGTGTGCCCAAGGGCCTCTTAAAATTGTGTGCCCAAGGGCCCCTAATAATTGTGTGCCCAAGGGCCCCTAATAATTGTGTGCCCAAGGGCCCCTATTGATTGTGTGCCCTAGGGCCCCAGGCTAGTTTAAGACGACCTTGCATGGTGACGATCGGACGTGCGCTTGCGCTCAGAACTGGAAACGTTATTTAGAGTAGTTTGTGTGACGGTAATCACTACAGTTTTAATGATAGTAAACATCAATTTAAGCATTATTGTACAACATCACTTAGATACATCACTCTGATTCTGGAGTTAGTAGCTAAAGCACTTGTGTTAACAGAAATTGAAAACAACGACATTATCACACACCCAGACCCGAGACAATATAGAAAATGTTTTCCATATCAACCTGACCGGTAATCGAACCTCAAAGATGGCGTGACCCTAAAGTCCGGCCTACTCGCCTACAGTAACTCGCGAGATTGTGATCACTACAGTTTTAATGGAGGTAACACACACAATTTAGTATTAAATAGGAACAACTTAATGCCTCCTTACTTATATAATGCACTACTCTGCAATGTTTCAGTTTGTTAAGGAGCTTTAGATTAGATACCAGTAGGAGAGACAATTAACAGACAATAATACTATCGAATGTCCCACCCGCTGACAGATCGCAATCATGAAAATTAAAAAATAAAACTTCAATCTACTTAGTGACGAGGGACCTTGAGGGCTGGCCTTGGACCGAATTGGGCCGCGCAAGACCATAACAATGTCTAATTAATTGATACAGATTATGCAGCTCCTTCGACAGCTACCTAGTTGCCAGTTCACGGTCTAAGGTAGGGCTGACGAATACTTATTTTGTAACGGCATTACCAATTCACAAAACATCGGTGTCTGCTCCAGTTTCTGAACGGACTCACGAGGGCTATAACCAATGAGCGTTTAAAAAAAAACTTTTGACCACACCTATAGTTTCTAGAAAGATGACAGCTCATTATTAATTTTAAACTTCATATGTTTAATGTAATGCACATTCTTGTTAATTAAACAAAATAATCTAAAAAAAAACAGCTTTAATTTGTCTCCATCGTAGACAATCAGAATCAGATCGGAATTATGAAACTAGTTATTGTCTCTTTTATAATATAAGAATTGGACAGAGACAAAACAGACTTTACGAATCGGTATCGCTTCTGTTTGTAAATCATTCCCTTGTCAAGGACGAGATATAAAAAGTTACCCAAAAGGGGTTAACTTAACTATCGCATTTCTGTTGAGTTTGTTGCGGCGCTTCTTCTCAATAGAACCAACGACGAGGCGAATATGAAAAGGCCATCTGCGGCCATCATCTATAGTCAGTTAGAAGAAAAAAAAATTATCGCACTCTTAACAAACGTCAAAATCAAAATCAGTGCGTCAGCTGCTGATCGGCTGAAAATACGAGTGCGGTGAGCTATTGGCCAATCAACAGTATGGAAACTTTTGTCGTCTCATGCGATATACTTTACGTATTGCGCATGTTAGGCCTACAAGATACAAAACATAGTTAAGTTTCCGAATTAGAATCAGATTCTGTACAATTTCTTATCTGTTTATAGTATTATATTTTTATTAAAAAGTTAGTTTAAGAGTTTCTTATAATTTCCCAATTTTAATTTGTGTTTGATGAATAAATATATACCTACTTATGAGTCATTATGATAATAATATGTATTATATAAAAAAGATTTATTATGTATGAATGAATCCGATTCGTGTGAAAAGGCACACTGCCATACCGTGAGAAAAAACATACTTGTCCTATTTTTTTATCTACAATCAAAGAAAATGTATGTTAATAAACTTTCTTTTATGAATACTACAATAATACCATAATCATCGCGATTGGAAATTGAGTCCAAAATAAATATTATTATAATCCTCTGTGCATACTATCTAGTACTAGTCTCTTTAATAGTATGTTATGTCTACCAACCTGATACGAGAACAGAATTCAACAAACAACAAGATAGTATTTATGATACACTTGTTTGGGCACAGAAGTCTTGTAACTTATCGAAATAACATTAATAAAGCAATAATACTGATAAATAGATCTCATTCGAGACCAAAGATAACCCTAATTACTACTTGTGTTACGATAATGCTTTATGGAGCTTTATTTGATAACGGTTTAAATAGGTAATAAAGGATTATATAAAAATTTGGAATCGGATTTGGTAATAATTATCATGAAAGTCTATGATGACGCATCTCGTCTACAAAGACTTTTAATATTATGTCAATTTCTATTATATACCATGGAGGGGAAAATCTATTTCTAGATAGAAATACTTAGGCGTGAAGTTCTACATTTGGCTGGTGTATGCAGAACTTTTCAGGTCCCAGTTTCCAGGTATTAAGTAAATAGACATCTTTGATATGTTATTACAAGTTCGATTCGAAAATTTTCGACTAATCAGTCGAATATCCGATAAGAAAAATAATCGACACTTCAGACTCTTAAGCAACATAAAGAAAAAATATTTTTTAAAAACATTTCTCCTTAAAGGTGCAATTCATATCTGCGGACAGCAAATGCAGGCTGAGGGATCTCACCCGCGAGCGATATCGCTGAACGTTTCTTTTGTAATAGAATATGGAATATTAAGGCTTCAACACCCACTGTAGAATGTAGTCGCCGAAAAGGCGATGTGTGAGTTACAAAACGTAGAACGTGGGCGAGCACAAGATAGTACGAAGTTAAAAGTACTACTAATAATGGTTTGGAAATATTTCTAGTGCGGTTGCAGTCTAGAGTTCACCTTAGACTTGCACCTTTAGTGTAAAGAACTGCGCCTACATTGCGCAGCTGTGAGAAAACGGCTTTAGCAATTAAACACTGTCGAGAAATAGGCTCACGTTTCACCTCAATCTTACTAAATGAGGCCAGGTATATAAGTTTGCCTTTTTTGTGCGGAGGGTATGCTTTGACGCACCGTACTGTCACCCGAGGGAGGTGACGGCGAGTGTGGGACTCCCTGCCCTTATATGTGCAGGAATACCCACTAAAACTCCCCGGTGGACCTCTTCGCTCTGATGGTGATGCCGTGGGAACAGGTACACGTTTGCCTAGGTGTAGTTTGAATTTACCCTTACTGATATAGAGATTTAAAGCGTTCCGGAGAACTAACATCGGCAGAGTTCTTAACAATTCATAATGAAAGAAGAGGCAAACCGTTTCGTGTGTAAAAGAGTAATGCCTACAACTTAGAAGTAAAACTGCTACAATTAGTAGTCGGGTTATGGAAAGGGGGTATCAGGTTATGCAAAATCTCCGCATCGTCACTGAAATGTTAGCGATAGAAAACAGAGAAGCAGGCCACTTGGCTGCTGTGTTCCACGTTCTAAAGATGCTCTCAGACCTTCACGACTGAGTATGACCCCATTTATGACAATGACCCTCTTTGCTGGGCTCTCTAGCGAGTCTCAATTAAGTATTATAATCACATTTGTAGCTATAAACTACCTTCGGGACACAGAATATGGTTGGAACAACCCCCGCCCTGGAGGATCTAAGTCCCAGTGCTTTGACCTGGCCGTGACGATACAATTCAAAATTGTTTTGTAGGTATCTCACCACAAAGCTACACACAAACAGACAACCCTACAACACCATTTCTGTTTAGTCGCCCTCCAAGGCGATCGTGTTTTAATTGCCGTGATCGATTGATCGGCCGCGTGACACACGATCTGATTCTACTCGATGACTTTAGCTGTCGTCTGTATTTTTTTTTATTTATAACTAGCTGACCCGACAGACATTTTCCTTGCTTACAACAACTATTTAATTCGAATTGGTTTGAACCCACGACGACACTAATATTCTTAAATTTTGTAATCTTCTTTTTTATGAACCTTCTCCTGACAATAACAAAACACAAAAAAAGTGAAATTGGTCCAGCCGTTTACGCGTGATCGTGTGACCAAGGGAAATAGGGATTCATTTCTATTTATTAAGATTAGATTCTAACCAACATAGAACATGAAACATTCTTCAGTCTTAAGAGTCCAAGCTGAAAGTTTGATTATGTGTATAAGTCCTCCACACAGAAAGTCTTTGACCTATTTTTTTTTCAATAACATAATGCAGGATAGGAATGTAGCTACTAACTATGGATGGGCCCCATCTGAAATCTCAGTCACTTAGCGTGCCGAGGATATAGGGTCACCATCCGTCCGGGTTTACTTTTAAAAGAAGAGTGCCCGGGCGGGGCTACATTTGGTAGTAGGGTTTGAAAATAAAGGCTTTAGGCTACATAACATCACGCCGCGACCAATTGGAGCGAAGATTCAGTAGGAAAAGGCTTCAAGGTAAGGGCGACACGTCCAGTAACAGATTTATTATGCTGTACTTGTCACTCTTAAGCTAGGACCTCATTACCACTTAACATCAGGTGGGATGAGGTCAATCTTGGAGTGCAATATATATATATTTGTTACTCTTTCACGCAAGAACCAGTGAAATTATTCCGATGGCATTTAGTAGTAAGACAGATGAGATACTACAGTAACTTATAGGATAATTTAAACCGAAATAACTCGAACGAAGTGGCGGGTAACCGCTAGTGATGAAATAAAAATATGAATATTAGAAACAGAAAAATTATATCTCCCCTTGCGGTGCGGGAATTGAACCCACGACCTTCACGTATCGCGCGTGCTGCTCTTACCAACTGAGCTAACCGCAAGTTATCGTAGGCGATGAAATTTTTCTGCTGTATCAACCGTTAGCCTTCCGGTAAGTGCCCTCTGCCGAATATGTTTAGAACTACGTACTTACCGCAAGGGGAGATAAAAAATTTCTGTTTCTAATATTTAAAGTTCGCTAGTACGGCGTATGGTACTATAAAAATAATAAAATCGATTAAAAATATGAAGTTCCTCAAACTACATTGCCACCTCTAGGGCAAATTAAAACAGTCTATCGCAGCCGATATCAAGCAGTCAGAATTAAACGCACGATAATAAATGCCCGCACAGGCTGACGTATCGCAAATCTGGACGAATAGATAAAAACACTTACACGACCGAATTATTTGACGTGCAGTTATCACGGTAATTTTCCTATTCTCATCGATATTTAACATTAGGGCTGGCACGTCAACAAAGAAAAACAATTGGAAAGCGGATTGGGCCAAAAAAAAAGATTATTTTTGTTCGTAAATAGTTATTAAAAACATTTAACACGTGTTTTTCCATTTGCCAATTCAATAAAAAAAAACACTTAGATAAAAACGATGTTGCGTAGTGGGAGCTCGTTACGTGAACTGGTGGGTTATAAATGTACACACTAATGACGTCATGCAATAATTCAATTTATGCCCGGTTCCAATATTTTACGATTCGTTACGTGTCAAAAATGACAATCCGTTTTTCTACGAGTCGTTAATTCTAATTTCAAATTTACTTTCCATATCAGCTGTCATTAGTCGTTTTTAGCTTGCGGCTCGTATTATTTATTACTAGCCGTAACTAGAACTGATCATTTTTCAAATATTAGAACTGGGCATTAATGTATGTATAGCTGTTATTTTTTTAGGTGGACAATGCTAAAATACGTGTTCCATATTTTTAACTAACCCAATAATGTAAAATAGAATAATACTAGCGATCCCGGCGAACTTCGTTTCGCCTTAGAGGATTTTCCCACTTTTCTGTTGAAATTTTTCCTGAATTTTCTTTGCTATAAACCTCACGGAGCCCGAGACCTTTCCAACGAATGCAAAACCGTTTTTTTTTATAACGACGGGAAATACATTGATGTACCGTACCGTCACCCGAGGGAAGTGACGGCGTGTGTGGGACTCCCCGCCCTGAGAAGGGCAGGACTACCCACTAAATTGGACCTCATCGCCGTTAATGGTGATTCTACGGGAAATTCGGCTCAGCCATAACTACCACAGCAGCACCGGTGAACGAATGCAAAACCGTGGAAATCGGTTCGTGCGTTCTGGAGGAAGGAAAACCCCACTTTTTTTTAAATAGTAGATCATGAGTGTATTAAAAACGTACATAGACCAACTTAAATTATCCCTACTGATACTACTAATATTATAAATGCGAAATTAACTCTGTCTGTCTGTCTGCCTCTGTGTCTGTTACGCTTTCCTGCTTAAACCTCAACCGATTTTGATGAAATTTGGTATAGGTATACGTTGAATCTCAAGAACGGACATAGGCTACTTTTTATCTATACTAATATTATAAAGCTGAAGAGTTTGTTTGTTTGTTTGTTTGTTTGAACGCGCTAATCTCAGGAACGACTGGTTCGAATTGAAAAATTATTTTTGTGTTGAATAGACCATTTATCGAGGAAGGCTTTAGGCTATATAACATCACGCTGCAACTATTAGGAGCGAAGAAATAATGGAAAATGTGAAAAGGGGGGTGAAAGTTTGTATGGAAACCGAAATCCACGCGGACGAAGTCGCGGGCGGTCGCTAGTTAGAAAATAAGGGGGGAGGGGGGTAATACCATCTTTGGAAGTTTATATGGGAAAATGTTTATTTTTGAAGTTAGAGATATGAAATTTGGCACAAATATAGCTCGAAACTTGGATTAAAATATAGATTACTTTTTGTTTCGAATATTAGGGGCCCAAGAGGTAAAACCGACCATAAAAGGATGTAGTCCACGCGAACGAAGTCGCGGGCACAGCTAGTAAAATATATATCTCTTTATAAATAGGTATCAATGGTTAGTTTTCTTCGCGTGCTAGGGCAATCCATTTCACCAGATTCCACGAATAAGAAAGTCGCTTAAAGATCGCTATCGTAACTAATTAGCAAAAAAACCAAAATTCTTTAAACGATACGTCAATTACACACGCAAACATATCAAAAAGAGCATCATAAACGAAGTAAATCATAACATTCAACCATTTCCCAAATCAATCAATTACCAACTTATCTGATATGTCGACTTCAATCTGTCAAACGATTTTCACCTTTGTTGTCTTTAGCGGCATCCAGCTGGGCCGTTATCAACGGGAGCATGGTAGCAGTTAAGATATGTCTGTCAGTTCATCAACTGTAAACAAACAGAATGTTTGCCAACTATTTTATCTGGCAAGATTCGTGTTTTGGTAATTAAATCTATACTATATATCTATATCCTACTTTTATTATAATCTAGCAACACGCCCTGAAATGTAGACGCCAGGGCTTCGCAGGCATATTCATTTGTCACACAAAATGTGATTAATGAACACCCATTCGACCGATTTTGTGCAAACATCACACAACCAACTACTAAATATTCCGAACCAAGCCTAAACATTGGTTGAGATAAAGTCAAAGTCAATATTTTTTTATTCATATAGATTACATTAGTAATACTTATGAATAGTCAGTTTCTATATATCTGTATGTCAACGTAAGATTATAAATATCGTTAGATTACAATCTATCTTGTGAGATTGTAAACTGTCGAAAGATTATGAACCGTAAAATTATAATTCCAATTTAACGCATTATTTTTCGTTATATTATAATCTCATCATCATTCCGTTCTACGGGTCCACAATGTGACCGATTCTCGTCAATAGATTACAATATAATGAAAAATAATGCGTTAAATTGCAATCATAATGTTACGGTCCACAATCTATCGACAGTTTACAATCTCACAAGATACATTGTAATCTAACTATGTTTATAATCTTACGGTGACATATACATATGAAAATCGATATGATGCCAAACAAATGAAGTACAATTAGAAGCACGACATTTTGGACTTTGTACCGCCTTCATATCAACGGAATAAGAATTAATATCAAACTGCAAGAGTTTACATTATTCTGTTAACCGTACAAAAATCCAATAACCACAATTTAGTTCAGTGAGCATGATACGATATTAATTTGACAACCGACATTCTGAAAGTAATTAACAACGAACGATGCATTTAACCAATGGTTTATTAAAACAAGGGCAGTTGAGTCAGTAGACCGCAAATTTAAAACCGAATTCGAAAAAGGAGGATGTTATTACAATTAGCTCTTTATACTTTTTATGCGTTCGCGAATATCATCGTAGTTAAGAAACCGATTTTAATGATTATTTCATGTTGGGAAGGAAATATCTTAAAGGGCGGTACCTAGTCATTATGTAAGTCATCATCAGGTACCAGCCTTAGGATATCATCTTTTTCTTAGTAAGTTCTTCTCGTGGAAACCTAATATTTTTTTTTGTGTGTATAACTTCTTCAAGGTCGTGAATTTATACTGTTAGACTATATAATTTTTTTTAAGGAACTATGTAACAACCACTGGATGTCCAAATAAAATAAATAAATAATAAATATTGGACAACATCACATACATTGCTCTGATTCTGTGGTAAGTAGCTTAAGCACTTGTGTTACAGAAATCAGAAACAACGACGGTACCACAACATCCAGACCCGAGACAATATGGAAAAGTTCGTTTCCCATATTGACCCGACCGGGGATCGAACCCGGAACCTCAGAGATGGCGCTCGCCAAAGTCAGGCCCGCTCGCCTCTCGGCTACGGAGGTCGTCACTAAACCATTGGTTAATAATTAACTACGTATGTAGGTTTTTTCCTGCTAACTGTACCATTTGAAGTCCTGATCAAAACTAATTATAGTAAGGTTAACACATTGTCAAGCTTCAAACTTCAATACTCTTCCATCACTAGAAGTAAGACTTTGTACTGGCAGTTCAAAAACCAGACGATAGTCTTGACTAATACTTTTTTAACACTTGTCGTACCCAACACTATATAAATACAACCACATAAATTACCCAAGTCTCACAAAAGAAGAGTGATGTCCCACCGTTTACGTAAACTGACACTCTCTGAATATCAAACGAGGCATTTGGGGAAAGGTGCCTACCTACTTAGAATTTCTCTTTCGAGCCGCTACGGTCGCATTTGCAAAATTACTAGATTTTAAATGATAATAATACCTTTCAAAAATGTCTAGGTAGAGTATTCGCGGCATGAACCGAGCACTGAGATATTGCGCTTTCGCTAAGGCAGTGAGGCCAATAGGAACAAGCCCTTTTTTGACGGGTGAATGCTTTGACGCACCGTACCGTCACCCGAGGGATGTAACGGCTTGGTTTTTTTATATTGCACTTCATGATTGACCTCATCGCACCTGATGTTAAGTGGTAATGAGGTCCTAGCTTAAGGGTGACAAGTACAGCATAATAAATCTGTTACTGGACTTGTCGCCCTTACCTTGAAGGATTTTGACACCTGCTACTAACGTAACACCCCCCAGGAGCTCTGGAAACCTTACTCACACGCAGGAACACAACAACACAGAAGTGATTGTTATTTGGCTGCGGTCGTCTGTAAGGTGGAGGTATTTCACCAGTCGGGCTGCTCCAGTTCGAGCGATAAATCGCTATGCCCCACCTCTCTTATGATTGTTGATGAGCGATGAGCCTGGCTTGATTTGAAAAACGATCCGTTCTAGTTACGTTTAAACTCTACCGACAGACAACTAATGATAGCTAATATGGAAAGTAAACTATGGAACTGTATTGACGACTCGTAGTCAGTTGGAAAATAACGGATGTAATTTTTGACACATTACGAATCGTAAAATATTGGAACCGGGCATAACTGTTGCTTATCAATGTTTAAAGGATCCAGCAACACCTGAAAATCCCAATTCCATCCTACTCAATAAAAACAAGTCATTCAAAAAACCTGTTCCATAGACAACGCGGTAAGACAATGGCCACCTAAGTCCAGACTAGCTCTAGTAATCAGAGCATATGCTAAATCCGGTCTGAAATCTAGATACACCTAACTAGCGGACCGCCGCTGCATCGCACGCTTACTATCCGTGTTTCCAAACATTCCACTAATTCTTTTGGTCGCAGCGTGATGTTATATAGCCTAAAGCCTTCCTCAATAAATGTGTAGCGATGGGTGTGTGACATTGGTGACCTCTATATGGACTGCAATGATGGAGGGAGCACACGATAATTGTTCGGACGCTAGTGAGGGGAACGTGTCGGTAGACAGTAAGGAAGTGCATAAATTACACATACGAAGTCCCCCATTCTGGCCCGAGGAACCGGAAATATGGTTCAAGCAAGTGGAAGGACAGTTTTCAATTCATCGAATAACTAGCGATTCTACGAAATTTAATTACATCGATCAATTGGATAATCAGTACTCGAGGGAAATTAAAGACGTCATAATCAACCCACCAGCGGAGCGTAAGTACGAAAAGCTCAAGACGGAGCTTATCAAGCGGCTGACTGCGTCGAATGAGAAAAAGTTGAAGCAGCTGCTAATGCATGAAGAGCTGGGAGACCGGAACCCTTCACGTTTTCTCCGTCATCTACAGAGCTTAGCTGGTCCTGATGTCCCAGACGATTTTCTTGAGACTATTTGGATAAGCCGCCTTCCTCACGGTATACAGACCGTTCTTGCAGGTCAGTCAGCATCTTCAACACTTGAAGACTTAGCAGATTTAGCAGATAGAGTCCATGACCTAGCAACAGCTTCACCCAGAGTTGCGTCGATAAGCCAAGATGGCCCCAGCTCTGCTATCAGTGAGCTGATAAAGGAGGTAGCTGAACTTCGGATGCAGTTCAAGAAGCTTACGTCCCAGCGGAGCAGCAGACAAAGTTCCAGGCACACTCGACCTCGCCACCGGTCATCTTCAAGGCAACGCGAGCGGTCGCAGTCATGTTACCGAAAGTACCCGCTTTGCTGGTACCATAGCAAATTCGGGGAAAAGGCCAACCAATGCGTCCGCCCCTGCGACTTCAACACGGGAAACGTCAAGGGCAGTCGGTAATGGCGGCTGACGATTGCCCATCTTCTGCTGGTCGCCTTTTCGTTACGGATCGATCGTCGAAGACGCAGTTCCTGGTCGACACTGGTAGCGACCTCTGTGTCTTTCCTCGCAAGTTACTTCGTGAACGTCGAGCAACTACCAATTTCCAGTTGAGCGCAGCCAACGGTTCCAACATCGCAACCTACGGTTATGTACATATTCAATTAGATTTAGGATCACGTCGGGGTCACCAATGTAGCGATGGGTGTGTGATGAAGGAAAAGTCTCAATTATGTACAGGAAAAGTTTATATATACACAAACACAAATTGCACTATTTACAAGAAGGAGCGAAGGATGGAGTTAATACGCACGAAATACTATACATGGAAGAAATATACAGAAAAACATAAAATACCGCGATTATGGAAATGAATATGGAAAAATTTACACACTGACATTCATACCACTGACATAACCGTTATGTTTTTCTAATTAGAAATTAAAAGAGAAAATATTTATAAATGAGGTTGGTTATGTAAATTAAATCTAAGAAAATTAAATTTGGTGGAGAGTCGCCACAAATGGACTATCATACACAAAAATATATTTTTTAAATCGAACCAGTATTTCCTGAGATTAGCGCATTTAAACAAACAGACTCTTTGGTAAAAAAGTCCATGAGAAACGCTTACGAACATTATACTGAACTCGGCAATATAAGGTTAAAAGTTACTCCTTTTAATTATTTAAATTCACGCTATGCTTCTGAGCCCTGGTACCATCTATACTAATATTGTGAACCTAAACGTTTTTTTGTGCCGACCTACGACATGACCTACAAGTCGACACAAATACGGCGTCAGCAGAATTGGCATAGTAGAACGACGCTCCATACGTAATGCACGATTTGCCAATTAATACATCGATCCTACATTGCGATGCCAGAGTTATCGTTGCCACTAAGTATTTATACAACAAACCAAGATTGGTAGTTGGGCCTTGGTCCCCGAGCAGATAGAACCAAGAATTAATAGGAAATGTGGAAAAAAATGGGGAAGCACGCTAGCGAAGCCGCCGCAAGCCGCTAAGTCAAATTATAAAGTAGTAACCATATTTGTATGCTGCGGAATTGCAATACCTATTTGGACCGTCTTTGAGCGTTAGGATGTACAAATACAATACAACCTTTATAGAAAACAAAAAAAAAACAATTTGGTGTTTTGTAAACCAACGTAAGGAGGCAAAGCGCCCGCAAAAAATCTGGTTCAAAACGAAACAATGCTATCACAACCTCGTTAAAAGTTAACTGTAGGTGTTTGGACAGCCGCGAATCACAAAAAAAACTACTAACTAATTCAACTAGGCCTGACCAATAATAATCAAGTCATAAAACCAGTCAGCTGAGAACGAAAGTAAACCTTATCGTGTATTATAAGAAACTATTTTCGAAGAAATGATATACACAGTCCGTGAGAGTATTTTCCTACGGCACTCTAGTTCACAAACAATTACACAATTTAGTTAGAGAATTTGGCATAGTATGCGCGCTTAGTTGGGTTACCTTCATGGAAATTGTGTTATTAGTACATTTGAGGTCTTCTTAATAATAGGGTAATGATTACAGGGTAAAAAACAAAAAAATCTATTTGACTACCTCCGTAGTCGAGAGGGCCATAATTTAACGTCGCGCCATCTCCGAGAACTCGGGTTCGATTCCCGGTTGGGTCAATGATGAAAACGGATGAGGATTTTCTATATTGTCGCGAGTCTGCATGATGTGGTACCGTCGTTGTTTCTGATAATCTGTAACACAAGTGTTTTAGCTACTGACCACGAATCAGAGCAATGTATGTGATGTTGTCCATATTTTTTATATTTTATTTAAGTAGGTAGGTGACTATCACCGTCAGCAAGATTTTCTAAATACAATGAACATCAAAGTTCAGTGAAGGGTTTACGTCACAAATTTGTAAAAACTGTGCGAATTGATGACGACGCGCTTAATTTTAACGCAACGTATCATAGTGAATTATTGTTTACACGATAACACAAAGAATACGTGTTTTATTTGGTTATCGAACTGTTGGAATAAACAGATTTTTTGAATCCTTTAAATAACGAGAATAAGAAAACACTACGCCAAGATCAAATTTGTTATTGGTAACGATTCTTCAGGAGTTTGGATCGCTGGAGGGCAATAAAAGGAAACGCTATTTATTGGTTTTTATTACTCATATAGTAAAGCTTAGTGTTATTAATTACTATGGCAACCTTCCACAAAGCAAGGAAAACCGCGACGAAATACTAACCATGAGCATAGCATGCGCATTATAAAATTTTGTAACATGACAAACACGTGGAATTGTCCATTGGCTCATAAAAAACACCTCACATTTTCAGCCAATCAGAAGTCAACAACATTTTATAGATAGTAACATTTGAGAAGAGTCCGCTAATATTATCTCACGTGGCGCATCTTAATTGCTTACTGACAGTGTACGGCCAATAAAAAAGTTTGGGAACCCATGATATATACATAAAGCATATATCAGATATTCCTTTGTATTAAGTTTTTTTTGTAAGCATTCATAGACTTACCAATCGCGGTCAAAGGCGTTATTAATATTTATTGTAAAGCTATGTATTAAAATTGTATGGGCAGGTTTGTATCGAATAGTCATGGAAACGACTTTGTTGCAAAATATATCAAACTAGTTAGGGCCTGTGACCTCGATCATGTTATTTATTAATTTTTTCAATTATTAAAAAATATTTTCCGCGCATCTGTCATCATAATAGACCACAATAAACCTACACACATTATTGGTATAAATTGATTTGATAACGTCTTAAAACTAAAACATGGAAAAATAAAAAATGTCAATGAATATAAATATAAATAAATAAATATTGGACAATAAATATAAATAAATAAATATCGTGAGAAGGCAATTTTTTATTTTGTTAGTTTATTCATTAAAGTTAATATTAAGTAAATAGTGATTTAGGAATCGACAATGTTACTAATAATATTAAATAAGGTAAAGTCGGTTTAGTTAATATTTCATTATCAACAACTACCATTTATCGTACTGTACACAAAAGCTTACTTGTAACACAACAAAATATATTTTTTATTACATAGAAACTATGTTGTGTTTTAATTGACTGTGTCGTCGAAGTTACTAGAAATAATAGTATTGTATTCATATAAATAAATAAATAAATATTAGACAACATCACATACATTGCTCGCATTCTGTGGTAAGTAGCCAAAGCACTTGTGTTACAGAAATCAGAAACAACGACGGTACCACAACACCCAGACCGGAGACAATACAGAAAAGTTCGTTTCCCATATTGACCCGACCGGGGATCGAACCCGGGACCTCAGAGATGGCGCGACGCCAAAGTCCGGCACGCTCGCCTCTCGGCTACGGAGGTCGTCTTAGTCTTAGTATATACTAGTAGTAACTTTCCTGTCATACTAACTTCAATCGAATATTGTCACCAAAACACACAAATGTAAAGCACAGGAGCAATAGATACGCAATATAATAATAAAGTATCGACACATGAATAAAAACTTTAAGGCTAACACAGTAACACATTTAGGTCGACAAAAAGACGTTCGTTTAAGGGTTCGTTAGTTACGTCATCTCATAGAATGGGATGGAACACGCGCTGTGATTGGTCTGCGCCTATGACTCGCCGCGTCCGTTTAAACGGCATTCGCACCGGCGCTAGCTCACTTTTTAAACCACGCCCAACGTGCCTTACTTTTCGTGGTGCTATTTTCAAGCTTTAGAAATGCTTCTATGTTTTCTTCGTTCACTTATTCATATACATTTTAAATTCTGACGTCATTATTACGTTTTCGATAAAGAAAAACATATTTACTGTGTTCAAGTCGAAATGTTACATGGTACACTGACGATCAACACCAGTAGCCGTTACGGCAGGGCGCGGTTGGGTGGCCGCCCAAGGGCATTCAAGGTACGCAGATTTTGTTTACAGGTCGCAAGAGAAACAGCCTAAACCTTATGAGAATCCACCACTCGAATGGGCGCATACAGACAAAATAAAAAAAACGACTGAATTTATTTTAGATGAAATTTGAGAGAAAGGTAAATGAGATATGATTCATATAAGGATATTTTTCCCGAAATAACTCGAACGAACTCGCCGGCAAGCCGGCAACAGGTAGTAAATAATGAAATAAACACAGTTTATTTTAATCTGCACAACCCAAGAATACACCAGCTTATAAAGTATTGGGCGTGGGCGCTTTTAGACCAAGCCTCTGTTATCAACAGCCATCGCCGAGCCGCCAGTTTATAACTATTTTCTCAACATAATCATTTATTTTTTACGACAAATAATGGCTAATTTTCGAAGCGATTTTAACCAATACAGCATTAAACCTTATCAAATTAAATACCTTAAATACATTGTTGATTGGACATAGATCTATACGGCCCTTTACAGCATATGATTTAAATGAATATTTTCGTAGATATTACAGACTAGCTGTGCCCGCGACTTCGTTCGCGTGGACTACATCCTTTCATGGTCGGTTTTACCCCTTTTCCGTAACACAAGTGCTTAAGCTACTTACCACAGAATCAGAGCAATGTATGTGATGTTGTCCAATATTTATTTATTTATTTATTTATTTCTCCCCTAATATTCGAAACAAAAAGTAGTCTATATTATAATCCAAGTTTCGAGCTAAATATGTGCCAAATTTCATATCTATAACTTCAAAAATAAACATTTTTCCATATAAACTTTCAAATGTGGTATTACCCCCATCCCCCCCCTTATTTTCTAATAAAAAGTAGCCTATGTCCGTTCTTGAGATTCAACGTATACCTATACCAAATTTCATCAAAATCCGTTCAGCCGTTTGCGGTGGTGCCGGCCGGACGGAGCGGCGGGAGCATGCCTACGTTCACAGTTTTTCTGTAGTGTTTTTAGTATCAGCCGAGCGAAGCCGGTGCGGGTCGCTAGTGTTAAATAAATCAACAACAAATTATACATAAACATTCATTCAAATTTCCAACCAGGCGTGCCTTTGTATCTGGCTAAAATTATTCCTAAAAGGGCGCAGCCGCTGATATGCCTCACTTTCCGTATTTTTTAACCCATTACAAGGCAGAGCATGTATCAATTTTTCATTGATTTCGGACCTTAATTCTAGGAAGTAAGGTTCAAATTATGGTGGTCCTATAATCGACAGAGCCTTATAAAGAGTTAATTAACAGACAGTAATTACCGATGCAAATACTTTAGGATGACTGAGTCAGAAGGCTGTGATATGAATTTACAAACAATGAAATATTGTTTTTTGGGACAATTTTTCAAAATACACTATTACTTAATTAAGAATTTTTTTAAAAATTCAATGTTATAATCTATAATTAAAATTGAGAATATTTCTGTCACAGAATTTGTTTTATTTTGTTTTTAACTATATTTACTAGTACCTAACAATAATTAACAGGTGTTTCAACAAATCAGAAAAAGTTTACTTACTTACTTACTTTACAAAAATATCAATAATGTTCTGTGAAAAAATAAAATATCACTTAACAATTTCGACAAGACCTGTCACATTGTTTTAGAAATACTGCTTTTTAGTTTACAAGTTTTAAATATTTGATTAAATAATTGATAATATAGGTATGTAATAACAACCAGAAAGTAAATTGTCTACCACTAATAGTAGATTTCATACTTCTGTTGATAATACATTTTCAATGAAAGTGATATTTTTACAATTGAGTCGTATATAATCAAAGGCGGCATTCTTTATAATCCATAATTATGGTGTAGATAATTTACATTATTTGTGAACTTTAAGCAAATTTTACAAATTCATCTTAATACACATACTCAGACTTCTTTGTACAATCAAGTGCACTTATATGTATACAAACGCATTCTATAGCTTTACATTTCATTGCTTGTGACTGTACAACCAAAAACGCATCAGACGATACACTTTAGACTTTGTACCAACCTTATGTCATGCGCATAAGAACCAATATCGAACTGCAAGTATTTACCTTGACGTTCCTATAATACGCTTAATTATTCGATATTCCTATGGACCTCCACCAACACCGATATCCTCGGCAATTTCAGGCATATTAACCAAAAACAGTCGTGTTTTCAGTGAAGTCTCGATGACGACACTGCCTGACAAGCTAGATAACGCTAACATTGTAACCAACCGTCCAAAAACGAGCAAACAAACTAGTAGTTTTGAAATGGCTGGAAACATTAAAACTGCGTGTCCGATAGTTAATATACATTTTACGTTTAAGCACTATTGTTTTTGTATATGAGAGAATGGAAGATGAAAAGTTTTATAGGTTTATATTACATGTTGCAAATTATCACTATTTCGGAATCTACTTGATTATAGACGCTCAACAAACAAACCTAGTTAGTAGACAGCCAATTTAAAAAAGGTTTTTTTTAATGAAAATTGCCAGGTATTGGCTTCAATTTAATCTAGGATTTTCTATTGTCCGATAACTTGATGCATTACACTTGATGCATTACCTAAGTCATATAGGTATGTTTAATTCAAGAAGATACCTATCTATTGTATTCCATCGAAAATGATAGGTGTACAAAGGAAAATGATAGTGATAAGACAATGACTTTTCAATGCATTTCCTTGATATTAAAATACCTTCTGATGTAATATGTATTTCAGTGCATGAGTATACTTGATGATGTCATGTCATAGTATCATAATATCAAAATATGCATGTATTGACAAGACTAATCTACATTCATACCATGCTAAAATGGATATGAAAAATTATCATCACACTCAAAAATTATATACTTAGTCTATCTACAAAAAAAAATGTCATTTGCTGCTTTTCATAATACCTACGTAATTTGCTGCTGCCTTGCATACTCAAGCCTTATAAGAACAAATACAATACATAACTTTAAACAAGAATAAAATAGTCAACTAGGTATTTACATTTTTTTTTATATTGCACTTCAAGATTGACCTCATCCCACCTGATGTTAAGTGGTAATGAGGTCCTAGCTTAAGGGTGACCAGTATAGCATAATAAAAATGTTACTGGACTTGTCGCCCTTACCTTGAAGGCTTGACGCCTGTTACTAATGTAGCACCCCCCAGGAGCTCTGGAAAAACTTACCTAATTATGTAATAAATTATCAATAATTATTTTGATAATTTCAAACTCTGCAAAGTTACCATTATGTTAGTGATTCTAATTTATTCAGTGCTAGGTCCATACCTGATACAAAACAATTAGTTAATATGTCATTGATATACTCAACATATGAATTCAATTTTATCACCATGTTATAATGAAACCATACTTATTACTATAACATTATATTACCAATATGAAACTATCCTTGATCTACATTCAATGACTTGCACTCCATTATTATATTGACACAGTTACAGAGTTTGTCAAGCAAGTTGCTTTATTAGTCTTGAAAAAAAGCCTACAGCTCAATTTCCTATCTCATAATATTTCATGAGTTCTATTTAATCAAGACAAGAATAAAAAAAATACTAACCTAAATAGGTTGGCCATAAATTTTAAAAGTTAGCCACTTGCACTTTGGTGTCTTGTGGCTCAATCAGTATTTCTGTCGCCCAAATTACAAAAAAAATGATGCCCGAAAAATTAGTTCTCATATTTTATTTCATCAAAACAAAAGCTTGTAGACCATGTTTTAAAAATCTTATTAAAGATGAGTGATTTTTAAATTACAAGGTCTTTCTTGGAATGTCTCATAAATATTTAAGATATGATCCAAGTACTCTGTGCAACAACAGTAATATCTATTATGATGACCAGTTTGTTGGAATAGTAATAAACATTAAACGCCTGCACTATCAATACTAAATGAGACATTGCTTAACCTCAGATAGCAGTATCTAAATGGGTGTGACTTGTAAGTAGGTAAATATAAAAAGTTATAATGAGTGTTTTGAGATTAAAAATGATTTATGGTACAGAAAAGAGGCAACATGTTGTTAAAAATTAACCATTTTTTTTTGTATATTGCACTTCAAGATTGACCTCATATCACCTGATGTTAAGTGGTAATGAGGTCCTAGCTTAAGGGTGACAAGTACAGCATAATAAATCTGTTACTGGACTTGTCGCCCTTACCTTGAAGGCCCCTGCTACTAATGTAGCACCCCCCAGGAGCTCTGGAAACCTTACTCACATGCAGGACCACAACAACACAGAAGTGATTGTTATTTTTATATTATTTTTATTCTTCTGTAAGGTGGAGGTATTTCACCAGTCAGGCTGCTTCAGTTTGAGTGATAAATTGATATGCCCTACCTCTCTTAGAACACATATAGACATGAAATTAAGGTATTATTAGACCAGATGCAATTGAGAAATATAATTAAGGGAACAAATTATCAACTATTAAGTCAGATGCATAGCTAGAAGAGATTTGTAAACCATACATCTTTTTAATAAAAATCAACTTTTACTGATTGATCAATTGACAGCTGAACCATTTAACAGATTTAATTAAACTTTTGCATAAAAAAAAGTAATTATTATGGCCACTAAGAAAATAATTAAGTATCTATGTATATCATTACTTTGTTAAAGTAATTAAAATGTTATTAAGATGTAGGATTTGAATCTTGACAACAACATTTTATTTGTTGGCATATATGTTTGCCAAATTATTACTAGACAAGTTGGCATGTTTACACAAATATTTCTCATCTACTAAGTTAGCACCACACAATGTATGAAATCTGAAAGTGGCCATAACTTACTTAGGTACCTATATTCATGGTATGGCATGGTAATGGTATTCTGTTTACATTCAAATTGATCATAAAAACAATCAGATAGCTAAATCAAACTTAAGAAATAAACAAAAGGAATGAAGTAAGTAATTTATTAACAGGCTCAAAAACAAGGAAAGAAAACAAGTCAAGTAAAATAATTGATGTTACTGAAGCCTTTACATTATTAGACCTTTTTAGAAAACGATTTGTTAAAAAGTTTCTGAAATTATTAATGACAGCAACTGTTTAATAAAAATATATTTCAATGCATGAGACCAGAACTGTGATTAGCATTCAAACTTGTTTTACTTAATCTAACAAACAAGACCAATTAAGTCTAGTCTTAAGACAAAGTAGCAGTATCAACCATAAGCTATGTCAACCTTTGTAATATTAAAGAGGTCTTTAAAATATTTTAACCTTCTGTACAAAATGTCTTACCACAACAATCATCATTAATTGTAATGTTAAATCATTCATTAAACAAGCCACCTGGCTAGTAATGTAGGTCTAGGGGTTTTCGCAATCTATAAAATGTCAATTTTATGTAGGCGAAATAAAGTTAAAGGACCCGATATATTTATTAACAGTCGTATACAGTGCCCCAGCCAATAGCAGACGGCTGTTCATTCACGCCTTCGCAATTTAATTGACAGCTGAACAGATAAACCTTGAAAACAATACGAAACCGCTCATAAATCTGTTACCAAATACACACGCAGCGTTCAAAATATTACCCTGAAACTGAGATTTTCTCACCTTCAGCGCTCTGATTCAACGACGACGGAGCTCCAGAAGAGGTCAGGTCCTTCTTCTGCCCGGTTTTCGGCGGATCAGAGTCCGAATCGTCGAAAACCAGCGTCCGGACCGACTGAGAACACCGACGATCCATATCCACTATCACAGAACACACAAATGCACTACAATTTTCGCCATTTATCACCACTTTCCAATTGCGATACGAGTTCGCAATCTATTCACATGTCAACGTTATTATCTCGCGATTTTAAATGGAATACCAAATCGTTGTTTTTTACAAGATGATGATGTATTTTCTATGCCATGATAATAAACGCGACACACGGCTTCTCTACAAATCGAAAAAGTGACATTTTTTTGAAAGTCCTAAGATGGTGTTGCCAATCTGTAACAAAAACTCCCATTGATGCGTTCAGAAATGTTTGAAAAAAAACTGTGCGATTTGTTTTCCCAGGGTAATAAAATATATTTTTTGTAATATTGGGTTTTCTGAAAATGTTTGAAAAAAACTACGCGAGTTAATTCCACTAGGATCTAAATATATTATTTTGTATCATTGTCTTTTTTTGAACGACAGGTGCTTGTCCGACGCGCCATGTTTGTAAAATTAGTTGATCAACTGGTGATTGACTGCAAAACGTAATTATTGTCAAAATTTTATTTTACGTGTTATGTATGCTAGGAAGGATTCGATAGCGGGTAATGGACGGAAAAGCATAGTTGAACTGATATAGTTTCTATTTTGGATTTTTTGAGATTTTGTACAGTCACGGTAAACAGTTAATTATGAATAAAATAATATTTATAGTACACTGCTTTATGCGGAACATTATACTTAGATTCACACGAACAGTGAACAGGCATTTTACGATCAACACTTAGAGTTCTAATATGAGAGCAGCGCAAATTGAATAGTTTGGACGTTTGTTGAATGTAAAACTCATGTTTTATTACAGACACTTGCAAAAGTGTTCAATGGGCAACGACTATCTTCTCTATGTTTTTGGCTTAACCGAATAAAACTAATTAAGTATATTACAGGGTCTGATTACTATCAGACCCTGTAAAATTAAATAGACTGTTTAAAAGTATTACTCTAATATGTATATTATAAGTTTCATTTACAAATTAAAAACTAGAGCAAACCACACCTTCAACATGATCCGGGAACTTACCAGCCACTCTTAGTACTGTCTGTATCTATTGATGGGGCTTGCAGTAGTCGTTAACGCAACGTTAACGATACTTTCCTCAATCAAATATGGACTGTAATCCCTTAGCCTAATCTGCTAATCAGTAAATTATTTCCATCATTCAAAAATATGTCTAGAGCTTCAAATATTAGCGTTCCTTTTCTTAACTGTGACAAAAGATTTGCTTTATGTTGTTTGATCTGCGCTTTGTAGCAGGTACATACAGTGACCAATAGAAATAGAAATAGAAATAGAAATAGAAAATGTCTTTATTCATGTAAACTTTTACAAAAGCATTTATGAATCGTCAGATTATACTACCACCGTGTTCGGAATGTTGCTTCTATCGAGAAGAACCGGCAAGAAACTCGATAGTTACTCTTTTCAAAAACTTACAAAATATTTCTACGCGGCAAATAAGTCGCTTTTCACCAAACTACTACAGAATCAGAGCAAGGTATGTGATGTTGTCCAATTAAAATTTGTGTACTTATTTATTTATGAACATGTAACGTCCAATTTTTTTTCTTGAGGTAAATACCTACCTCACCGTCATTCTCAGCGAGAGAGCGGTGGGCGGGCTTGCACCAACAAAAACCCCAAGTTGTGGGGAAGTAGGGATCCCTGGCGGACTATACACTGGCTCCCCACAGTGCCTACTGCTAAGCGACCCTGCCACGCATATTCCTCTTCGCGCATAATGCGCGGCTGGAACGTGCCAGGCCCCCTGACACACCCAACCCCCTCCGGACCGAAGTAACGGACGCCAGACTTACCCCACGCCCGGCGTCTCCAGTCTCAGCAGCGAATCTGCTGTGCTGCTCCGCTGCCTACCGCCACTGCGGACACCCAAGACTCACACTTCAGCTCTCTTCGAGAGCCAGATGGAGTCAAGGCCACAGAGTTACTGAGCCCCCCATCGCTACAAGATGCGGAATCCAGCGGAGGGGGTGGGGGGGGGGGGGACATATGTAACGTCTTACGTAGCCGTCGCAACATGAAGCCCACTACTTTATACTACTATGGGACCATACGGTTTTTTTACACATAATAATTATTTTCTCAAGCAATTCATTCCGAACTAATAAATTTCATAGGCCTAGCTAAGGGCTGCCGGTGATGCTGTGGTAGGTCTTCTGTTCCCATGGCATCACCATCAAGGCGATAAGGTCCACCGGGGGGTTTTAGTGGGTATTCCTGCCCGCATAAGGGCAGGGAGTCCCACACACGCCGTTACCTCCTTCGGGTGACGGTACGGTGCGTCAATGCATTTCCCTCCAAAAAAAAAAAAGGCCTAGCTAAGGGCTAACTAAGCTCTGTAATATTATTATAGTTCCCTGTGCCTAATATATTTTTTATTATGAGCAACATTAAGAAATAAAAGAAAGAAACAAAGATATTTTGTGTCTTTCTCACACGATCGTTATAGCGACATCTAGTGACAAATAGTAAACTTTGATTTCAAAGTTGCTACTCTCATTCCAAACGTCAAAATTATGTTGCCATCCTATGCGATATGAGGTAATTCTTTTTGGTTTAATCTTCGATAATAGTGAACTAATCCATATTTTTATGATAAATGTTAAATGATAATTTATAAATTTAAATTAGCTTTAGTTTTAAGATGTTGTATTAGCCAATTTTTTCATGAATAATAATAAATTTGTTACGCCATCTAGGGATATAATTTATCAACTTGAAGTTGTTCCGTCAAAAGAAACGGAAAAACACGAGTGTGCGTCGCCTCAGTAGTTATCAGCTGAATTATTCGGCTAAAATGCCCTGGCACGGGCATACGTAGTCGTCGGTCCGCCATTACGACGCAGCCGAGACACGTTCGTCGTATTTAGTTAAATATTTTGGTTTATAAATGAGTAATAACGCTCATGATCTAAGTAATCGACTTCTGAATGCGTTGGATAACAATTACAATGTAAGTTTGCGAGTTTTAATGCCCCTAACTCTGATTATCAAGACTGAGATATGAAAACGGTCCCCACGAGCCTGACACCCGATTTGATGTTGCGATTTGTCCACTTGGGAGGTTGGCCGATAGTTTCCTGGTGTCGTGCGTCGCTAATGATGCGAGTTGGTGCTCGATGGAGTATAAGATTGGGGTGTCGCGGGACGTAACGCATAGAAATGTGGTGTCGTTGTGGATACGTGAGCAGTGCGGGAGCGGTGGGACCACTGACGTCGCCAGTCGCCTAACCGCCTGTCGTCCCTCCGTCCTTAGTGCCAAATGTTTTGCAATGTGAAAGTATGGAATTGTGCCACGCGTGACCTTTCCCGTAGATTTTCTCTGCGATATGCATCGGCGTCTGGGCTCCGAGGAAAATGTGTTTTTTGTACCTTTTGACCTTACGTGAGTACATAGAATAGTTATTCTCGGTGTGAGGAGACCTCGTGTGGCGGATTCTGGGTGCGAGGCCCCGTCCGTTCCAGATTGGTGATGTTTCAGGGCGACTAAAGCCGTTTTTGGTTGTGCAACCTCAGACCATTTCAGTTTTCGCAACTATTAGCGTGGCCATGCTATTTTTGAAGGCAATGGTGTGTTGCTATGGCACCTTTTCTGGTGCCTTGACTTTCTCATTTTTGTGGTGTGTGGTGACAATGCCATTTAGAAGTATTTTTCGTAGAAGTTTTATCTTCATAATTGTTATCACAACATATCAATTACAAGTTTACAGTTAGGGCAGTTATATTGCCTTGAAATATTTTGCATTGTAGATCCTAGTTTAATAAGAACTGTGTGTTCTGCTAAGTTTAACTTGAAGGAAGGGCAGGAATTGAATTGAATGTCCCAAATCCCGTAAAGAGGTTAGAATTTAAAACGTAACTCTATTTAATGTATCAAAATGTGCTAGTGTTCAGCTTATATTAGTTTGCAGTTAGCAACAAATTTAAACATTTTAAACAATTTTATTAAAAGTAACAAATCAATGACATGAAACTATTGAAATGATTTTGTAGGGTATTTAATGACAAATTATGATAATCATTGATAAGACCAAGTATGTAATTTTCTTGTTGTGAAGCGTAATTCATTGTGATCTTAAATTATGTCACAATTAATTATAGGCCACATGTTTTGATCTTAATTGTATCTAGAGACATGCTTGTACTGGAGAGGTGTGTGTGAATGCTTCAAGACGCCCTTGCTTAATTATATTTTTTTATTTATTTAAAACTTTATTGGACAAAAAAGTTCAACACGTAGACTTAATGCTTAAAGGAGAATTTTCAACCCTTGGGTCATGCAGATAGTGTAGTTATGGGTGTGGTAACAGTAAAAATTACGTATTCAATTAAAGTGCTAAACAAAAAGAGATTTTAATTCTCAAACGTAGTATGACTTTGCATTTCTTGCCTTGATACCTAGTCCTAAATTTTAGTGCTCTGCCCATTTTAGTTTAGTTATTCTGGAACATTATGTTGACTGCCATGTGATTGTGAGACCCAAAAAACCAGATACAACAGAATATAAACATTACTTGGTTTTTAATAGGATAATCAGCCTTACGAGGAAAGAATACAGTATCAGAAGTCATGGATGAGAGGATTGTGGATTTATTTTTAAAATTGAGTTGCCCAAATTATTCCTTATTACATCAGGTCCAACTATTTCAGAGATTAGCTGGAACAGACAGGAAAAAATTGTAAAAAAAAGATTTTGGTGTATGTACCAGATATATTTTCATATGCATGTAGTAAAAATTTCTCAGTTCGGTTATTTCAATCCAAACAGAAAATCCATTTTTATTTATATCTATAGATATAGTATAACTAGTTTATTAAATTGTGACTGACTAAACATAAAAGGTTGTGTATAAGCTTTTTTGAATCATCCATCTAAACTTTACCAGAAAAAATCCTTTTGTTATTTTGTTTGACAATAATTACTGTTATAATCACAAATGTTATGTAAGGTTGCTAATATTTAAGTGATATGTTTAACCCTTCTAGCATATCACGTAAACAAGTAACAAAGCACACCTTTTACAATTTTAAGGCCAGATTTCATCATCAATTAATGATGACAATCCCTATGGTTTTGAGAATTAATTTAAATTTTACCATAAACCCTACCCAAATTTAAATAATATTCGACAGTGTGAAATTATCCTGACTTAATAAATGTGCACTTACAGTGCTATTTACAATCAGAACATAAAAATAGTATTAAATTATTTTGTCTCATTTATTCAGTATCAGTACCATCTTATAAAATGTTGTGCATCTTTTTGTTTTAATTACACTTAAAGATTGAACTCATCCCTGATGTTAAGTGGTAATGAGGTCCTAGCTTAAGGGCAACAAGTACAGCATAATAAAGCTGTTACTGGACTTGTTCCCTTATCTTGAAAAGTAGATCCTTGTTGAAAAGTAGATTTTTATCTGTCTTGAATGAAACCATGTACATATGGTAACAGTACATAACAGTGGCAGTTCTATATTAGTTCTTATGCCCACAACATACATGTGGTTAAAGTCCAAACTGGCTTCTCTAGTCCTTTTGACTGACATACTCTATATAATATTGAAACGGAGGTCTGATTCACGAAAGTCAGAAATGATTCCCATTAGGAAAGTCAATGTTTTGTCTCTGTCCAATTGAATCAATATGTGTCCAACAGGCCTAGCATAGGCCACGCGACTAAATTTTATCGCGCTCTTAACACGCGTCAAAATCGATTTAAGTCAGAGCGTCAGCAGCTGATTGACTGAAAAATTGTCCTATTAGCCAATCAACAGTATCAAAATTTTTGTCGTCTCATGCGATAAATTTGACGTATTGCGCATGCTAGGCCTGCAAGTCACGAAAGTAATAATATAGTTTCCATGTTCTAATCCTATTACTAAATTTTATATTTTGTCTGTAAAACCAATATGTGTTAATGTTTTGTGCAATGTAGTATACCTATCTTTTCTGACAGTTGGTGACTATCAACCAATTTTTTTTATTATAGGCTGGTATTCTGTTTATTAGAATACTATGTTTTATCCATATTAATTTGCAAAAGGAACACAGGATTCTAAGTGACCCTACCTTTGGTCTACTTTCTCAAATTCAATGGGCACTACTATTGTTATGTCCATCTGAGCACAATAGTAGGAAATGGTTTTCGCATATTATTTTTACCCGTTCATTGGTTATGTGGTGAATTGATTGCGCTCGTAAAATAGCACCGTAAAATGAATGAAAAATACAAATCTGGTTTTACGTTTAATGAAATTTTTACTGTTGTTTTAAATTTTGCATGTTATTACCTTATGTAAGTAATAAGTAATGACGTTTTATATTCAAGTTACTTATTTTATATTTGGTCTTTGAGATAAAGTTGAAATTGTTGTTCCATCATCACATTTTGCTTTGTATTCCTAATAATATGTATGTATGGGTTTAGTGGTTAATCTTGACTTTAACCTCATCATAGAGGCTTATATAATATCAGATTTTACTAAAGAGCATACCTGACTAAAAGTGGTTACGATTATGTTATGGTTATCTCCCTTGAATTGCATGTGGAGTTTTACCTTTCCCTCATTTAGATTGCTTCCATAAGGGCACAGAGCCATTGAACAATTTAAAATGATAGTGCAATGGGATTATTTTAGGCAGTCAATAGAAACAACTGATGTAATTCCTAAATCTTGCTGTAAGTAGGTTTGCTGTTCACGTGTCTGTTGAGATGGTTTTAATGATCGGTTGACTTTTGAGCTGAAACTAGGTGTGATAGAAGCTTTTTCTGTGTAATGTACATAAAGTTGCATCAGCCCAAGCGAATGGATTGGCTACCTACCTACCGAGTGGTTTTGAATCTTGTAATTGCTTTTAAACCTACTTTAGAGTGATGCTTGTTTGTTTTATTTTAAAATGGTTGACTTATTATCTGATGTGAGTTTATTCGATGTAATTTTTACATTGTTGGATTAGCCCAAAAAATGAAGCTAAGGGTACCTATCTGATTAGCTTTGGATCTCCAAATTAACTCAAAACAACTTGAGAGTGATCATTGTTTGTTATTATTACTCAAATAAGATGGAGATTGGGCCTCTGTCCAGTATTTTCAATAGAAGATCTTGCACTTCTTTTAAATTATGCGTAAAATTGCCACTACTTTTTCGCCTTTGAAATCCACCGTGAGCTTGGTAGAATGGGGGTTTTTAGCTCTTGATCATTGATTTAATTGTTCAATACTGAAGGTCATCCTCATGGTCCACTGTTACGCTCAGTCTTGCCCACTGCCCTTCGGAATATCGTCCCACTTATTATGGAGCGCCCTCACTACGTTTAGCACTATCCATAATTTAGACAGTGGCTGTCAAACTTTAGTCAACAACGTAAATTCGGTCTCTTCAGTTATTTTTGTCTCCTGAGTGAGTGATCAACGAGATTTTGATTCTGTGCGGGGTAATGCTGGGAAAAGCATGGTCGTTCCTATTTATTGGTTTTGTATATGATATCTGTCAGTTTTTTTATGGTATAATTTTGGAGTTGATATTTTGTACTAATGTAAACAATATTTTATAAGTGGATCACATTTAAACGCTCATTGAGTGTCAAGTCACTTGTTCATGTGAACAACTTGCTTCAGACTTGATTGTGTCTTGAAACGAGCTTAAACTGGGAATTGACCTCTACAAGATGTTCTTTCACTTCGCTCACCGAACAGCAGTGTTTTATCGCGAAATTGTATCAATTCTCGCCTCACATCACGCTAGTACAGGTCGACTTCTCAAAAGAAGCTTGGTTGCCATTCAATGCTTTGGCTAATGCTTAATTTAACGTCAGCGGTACCCGTTACATCCTCTGTTACGACCATATGGGGTCTGGAGGCACAGTTTGACAACCAGTGAAATTAGAATCTGCTAATAAAGTGACGAATTGTGCTCATAATGCAGTTACTGTTATGTAACTGATAATAGTTATTTGTGCGCATTATGTATCCCTGGGATCTATTTTTTGTAGACAACTTAGTATTTTCATTTGCGTTGACATTTTACTAATTAAATGTATGTTATAGGCAGTTGAGTGAAAATTAGCAAAATCATACTCTTTTTCTCAGCAGTAAATGTAATATAAAAAATATTCATGGTGCATTCCTATGAAGTTAAACATACTCTTTTACATTATAAATTTGTGATTAGTGATTAAGATTTATAATGATAATTATTTTTTATTTACAGGTTGTCGACATGCAGGCCGTTAATGAAATCATATCCATTTTGGAGAAATTCAATATCACAAAAGAACTGTTGGAGGTAAGATGTGAACCATAGATAGATACACTTTGTATATGTATGTATGGATCTTAAAATATATATTTTTTAATTCAGAATGAATTATCACTTTCATTGCCACAAAGTAAAATGTGCAGCATCTCATTTCCTTAAAGGAATAAAACTTGTTTTGATAGCTTATGCGAAACCTTTTGTATAACATTTGATAAAGTAAGTGTATTTAAAAACTAGCTGTCGGGTCCATATGGGAAACTTATATTGTCTACCGTCGTTATGTCTGTAACACTTGCCACAGAATCAGAGCAATGTATGTGTATAGTCATTCCTTTGTGGGTACAGGACGTTAAACTATTTAATAAATTGCCTGAAAATAATATCCAGTTGCCCAACATAGATTTAAGTCTCGTTTAAAAAATAAAATAAAAAGGGGCTACCACAAAATAAATTATTACTTCAATGACAAAAATGTATGAATATAATAATACCTATCTAATTTCAATTTTCAGATGAATATTACATTGTACATTATCTTTAAGAACCCAGTTTAAGAAATCGTTGTAACTGGACTTGTCGCCCTTACCTTGAAGGCTTGACCCCGGCTACTAATTATGTAGCACCCTACAGGAGCTCTGGATGAATCTTACTCACACGCACAGCACAGAAGTGATTGATATTTGGCGGCGATCTTCTGTATGGTGGAGTAATTTCACCAGTAGTGCTGCTCCAATTCGAGCGATAAATCGCTATGCCTTACCTCGGATTCGGAAGTGCTTTTGTAAAGCTTACATGAATAAAGATATATTATATTCCGTAGCGTTAGTAAATTAACACGAGATTGACGTCTCCAATAACCTTTTCCAGACCACCAGACTTGGTAAACATGTGAACGAGCTCAGACGGAAGACGAGCGACCCGACCCTCGCGCGGCGGGCCAAGGTGCTCGTGAAGAGATGGCGGGACCTGGTCATACCCACCGTCGCATCCCCCGGACATACTGGTATGTGTTGTCGAGGTGGTGAACAAACAGGTTTCCTAGTAATCCTTTAGTTCTGAGTTCAGAGAAAGTATGATGCTGGGCCAATTGATTTCACTAGTGCCCGATTCCAATATTTGAAAAACGAATCGTTCTAGTTACGAATAGTTATAAATAATACGAGGCGTAAGCTAAAATCGACCGACTGACGACTGGTATGGAAAGTAAATTGTGGAACGGTATTAACGACTCGGTAGTCGGTTGGAAGAGAGAAAAACGGATAGTAATTTTTGACATATTAATAGATTAGGGGGCTGCACAAATAAAACATTTTTGAAAAAAAAAAATACAGGCCCGCTTGGCCGTGATTACAACGCTCAATGAAGTTGTTAAGTTCCAGCATTCATCCAGAAATACATTTTTATTTTAATGATTTATATCTTTTCTGTCAATGGAATGAAAAAATTGGGAGAAAATATTTTTTTAAAAGACCCACAGATAGTTGACTTAATGTGACATGGTGCTGAGCTAAAACTAATGTGTGTCTTTTCGACAGGTTCAAACCGGTCATCAGCCGAGAGGCAAATGCGGCGGCTAGGGGGCACGCCACTCACCTCTCCGGCCCTCTCGAGGGTGAGTGAATAAACTATAGACTGAACTATGGTGTACATATTATTTTATATGATGACGACCTCCGTAGCCTAGACTTTGGCGTCGCGCCATCTCTGAGGGATTGAACCCGGTCGGGTCAATATGGGAAACGAACTTTTCTATATTATCTCGGGACTGGGTGTTGTGATACAGTCGTTGTTACTGATTTCTGTAACACAAGTGCTTAAGCTACTAATCAATATAATAAGTTATTGATACGTAATTGTTACTGAAATACCATTAGAAAGGTAAATATGTTTTGTTACTTCAATTGGCTACTTGACAGTGTTAACAATAAAATATGAAAAGTGTTAGATATGTTAGCTTATTAGTTAAGTAATCATTTTACATTTTTACTTTTTAATTAAAAGCATAGTTAGTATTTTATTTTTGCAAAATAAATTTTCCTTTTTTTATCTGTGGAACAAAAGAACCGAAACGGCAACCACCATTGCAATTCGGAAATGACAGCTGTCGGCGAAAATTATTTATTTTAATGTGGCGAAACAATGATTATTTTACCGATTAAATTGAACTATTGTGTCTCTAAATCTATAAAGAATCTAATCGTATAAAGAATTTATTGAAACATTTTCCGTTTATCTTAATTAAGTCGTTCCTATGCGTATCGGTTCGTTGTCTAGGACGTTGACGTCATAATTGCAACAGTGACGCGACTAGGCGTTTTCGCGCGCTTTTTAAATGTGTTACACAAAATCTTATTTTTCTCTGGTTATTTAGATTATTTCCAGATAAATCGAATTGCTTGGGATATAACATGAACGGGCGCACATTTTACAATACTTTTTCACAAACTGTCAAGTAGCCAATTCTATCGAATTTTCATACCAACTACCAGTTCCTGTTCTGACATCCAAAAAAGATATCTTGTATGGAACACACATTTTGAATTTTAATTCTCTTACTTCAAAACCAGTACTTTCATTCAAACATCCTGCCCCCGTTTTACCCCCTTAGAGGTGGTCTTTTGTAAAATATGTTTTCATACATTTGGGCCGTACCATCAGCCGAGGTAGGTGACGGCGTGTGAGGGAATCCCTGCCCTGAGAAGAGCAGGACTACCCACTAAAACCCCCGGTGGGGGGTAGTCCTCATAACCACCACAGCAACGAAGGCCCGGGTGGAGGAGGAGCTAAGTAAGTGCGGCAACCTTGAATGTGGCACTGATACATGTTATTCGTTCAGGTGGTGAGCCCTGCGGTGAACAGCCCTCGCCCTCCATCCAGACCAGGTACGTCTAGTTATCCGTCAAGTTTTTTTCAAAGTGGTTCACAAATTTTAAAGAAACAGAAAATGTTCTGTTTTTCTAAACGCATACAGCAGAGCGCACTTGCCGAAGGATAAGAGGTTCATACAGTAGAAAAATTCATCGCCTACGATAACAGTTAGCTCATTTGGAAGAGCAGCTCTAAGAGGGGTAGGGCATAGCGATTTATCGCTCGAATTGGAGCAGCCCGACTGGTGAAATACCTCCACCTTACAGAAGACCGCAGCCAAATAACAATCACTTCTGTGTTGTTGTGTTCCTGCGTGTGATTAAGGTTTCCACAGCTCTTTGAGGTGCTACATTAGTAGCAGGGGTCAAGCCTTCAAGGTAAGGGCGACAAGTCAAGTAACAGATTTATTAAGCTGTATTTGTTGCCCTTTAGCTAGGACCTCATTACCACTTAACATCTGTTGGGATGAGGTCATCGGATGAGGTCATCTTGAAGTGTAGTGAGTCGTGGGTGCGGATCCCACATCGCAAGGGGAGACAATTTTTTTTTAAAATCTCTGTTCTTACGTATAATCTATATTCCTTAGAGAATAGAGAAACAATATATAGTAATAAAATTGCCTTGTTGTATGCAGCGTGGGGCGGGTACGAGTCGGACTCGCAGGACGTGATCCTGGTGGACGACGACCCCCCGCCGCCCGCGCCGCCGCTGCTCTCCACACCGCTCAAACCGCTCACGCCGCGTGAGTACCTTAACACCCAGTCTCGCCTCATATTCGCCTATTGGGCGCACTAAAACAACCATTATGGCCAGAGTCAACATTTTATAAGTAACCTAAAAAAATAAGGGCTTACTTTATACCAAAGTATCCATAGTCAATGGTCAAATATTTACATTCATATAGATTACATTTATTACACTTATAAATAGTCTCTATATAAATCAAATTATGCTACATTGCTTGACCTTAAGTTGGTCGTAGCTGGTATAATAATTGAAACTTTACGGTCATTAATTTTAAAAGTAACTTTTATCTATTTGAAACATTTTAATTAGATTTAATTGATTTTTTTTTACTTGTAAAATATATGCTTGATTAGTTTTACGAGAAACATTTTTTTGATTGAGAATGATTTTCAAATGATAATAACAATTTGAAATTTTGTGTCTAGCTGTAAAAAGGCCGACCTCTCCCGTAGCGTTACACGATGAGAAGAAATTGAAACGAGACAAAAAACCTAAAAAAAGAAAGTAAGTATGAATTTCTATTTAAATTTTTTATTGAAGTTAAATTTTAATTAAAAGCATATGCGGTATATAATGTGTCCAAATACAAGCTTTGGTTCAAGGTTGGTTTATAATTATCTAAAGTAAAATTATAATTTAAAGATCCATGAGTTAAAGTAATATTAGATTTAGGACAATCAGTTTGTGTACTTTTATTTTATGCAATGTACCTTTACGCCAATAAGTTAGTAAAATGAAAAAAAAAATGGTTAGTCAACAGGAAGATAACTAAACAATTGTTAACAAATATATTTCTGATACCAGAATTGACTAAGATTCAATTGGCTAATTGACAGTTTTTGAAAAAGTATAGTAAAATGTGCGCCCGTTCATTTTATATCCCAAGCAATTCGATTTATCTGAAAAAAAAATGTAAATAACCAGAGAAAAATAAGATTTTGTGTAACACATTTAAAAAGCGCGCGCAAACGCCAAGTCTTGTCACTGTTGCAATTATGACGTCAACGTCCTAGACAACGAACCGTTAAGCATAGGTACGACTTAATTTAGATAAACGTAAAATGTTTCAATAAATTCTTAATACGATTAGAGAGACAATAATTCAATTTAATCGGTAAAATAACAATTGTTTCGCCACATTAAAATAAATAATTTTCGCCGACAGCTGTCATTTCCGAATTGCAATGGTGGTTTCCGTTTCGGTTCTTTTGTTCCACAGATAAAAAAAGTAAAATTTATTTTGCAAAAATAAAATACTAACTATGCTTTTAATTAAAAAATAAAAATGTAATATTATTACTTTACTAATAAGCTAACATATCTAACACTTTTCATATTTTATTGTTTACACTTTCAAGTAGCCAATTGGTTAAATTTTTGTTGAATATGTCAATTGGGATTTAACTAAAAAAAAATTTGTAAAAGGTGTTACACAGCAAAGTCAACTTAAATAGAAAGGGGGCAATCTATGTATCACCTCACAGTCTGCCTCATTAAAATGCCAACGTTTAAAATTATTGAAAAAAAGAAACACACCGGTCCGTTAGGAGCGCCTTCGTTTCTATGGCCCCACAAGAGCAAGCTGGATTACTGGAAAAAAATCCACCTGCCCAGTAATCCGGCGCACTTTTGTTGTGAAGTTCCGTCCGTATTTATATTTGAGTCTAGTATTTTCGAAGATTATCGAAGCCAATTATTCCTTTAAATAGGTAGTCTTGTAACCTATTTTTTACTCGTATTAACCAAAGTCTTCGTAACGCAGGGGCCACAGCCGCGCCGGCAGCGGCACGGAGGCGCCGCCCCCCGCGCCTCCGCCTGCCCCCGCCCCCGCCCCCGCCCCCGCGCCCCCGGCCTCCGCCCCCGCCCTCGCCCCCGCACCCGCCCCCGCCGTCTGGGGCGCGAGGAACGGCTCCTCCGAGAGGCGCCGCAACGGGTACAGGAGGGACAAGCTGGACCCTTACACGGCCCTCGTCAATAAGATACCTGTTGCTGGTGCGAAAAAGGTTGGTGATTTGCGATGCGTACAGCTAGCAGCTTTTAGCTTATAAACACACACATACAAACACTAACGCACACACATTTATACAGATACACACAGATAGTAACACTCACACACAGAGAGATTGAGAGAGGGAGAGAGAGAGAGAGAAGGAAAGAGTGAGAAACGTAAGTCAATATGAGTATTATTGTTAATGTTCTAGGTAAAGACGACGAAGGAGCTGCTCGAGGAGATCCAGTCGCGGGGCGCCAAGGCCGCCTCGCCGCCCGGCTCGCCGCGGTCGCCCGCCTCGCCCGACGTCATGCTCATAGAGCCGGACTGTGAGAACTCATCTGTACTTACTACTATATCTAGGACGCGACCAAGGACGTCTTTTTCCACTTGGGATGCGCCCAGAGACGTCTTTTTCCACGTAGGATAAGCGCAGAGACGTCTTTTTCCATATAGACTACGCCCAGGGATGTCTTTTTCCACATAGGATTTATTTTATTTAACGAACTAATAAATACTTTCCCATACAACAAAACGTGATATTTCGCCTTTTTTTTGTAAAAGTGAAAGCTATTTTTTTTTCTACATGTTTATTTATTTATTTAAATAGGTACACCAACAGCATAATATATGAAACATTTATACAAATTAGGTACCTATAGTAGTACAATTCTTATATATATGCCTATTACAGGCGTACACAACATTGAGCAAAATAAAAACACATACTAAAAACTAGAATTAGATATTAAAATGACTAAAAATAAAAAATAAAAAAAAATACTAGAAACGGGTAGTTTAAATTAGAAAAATCAGAAAAATCTTAGTTTTTTTATTTGCTTTATTATAATTTAGCTGATTCCCTGGTTAACGTCAAGGAGTCCGCCAAATTACGTCTAAACTTGGCTAGGGAATCGCGAAAGATATCCACAGTTATGTTGAGATTCTGGTTGTATTCGTCACAACATCTCGGCATGGGAGCATGGCGTCCCAGGTTTGTCCTAGACGCAGGTAAATAAAAGGTTTTCTTGATGGGGTGGCGAGGTAAGTGAGCTGGAACCGATAACCCAACTTGTGCCAGGAGTTCGGCACATTTTATTTTCCCATTTAGCAATCCGTGCACGAACACTAGATCTTGGCGCTTACGCCGGTCCCGTAGCGTATTCATCTTAAAAAATGACAATCGTTGGTCATAAGGAGCCCGATGCGAGATACCTGGGGACACAAAGGCAAGGTGCCTGGTAAACGCACGCTGGACGCTCTCCAGACGCTGAGAGTGAACTGTATAAACTGGATTCCAGGCCACGCTTGCGTACTCGAGATGACTTCTGACCAGCGCATTAAATAAAATTTTACGGGTGAAGTTCAGCTTAAACTCAGCAGCGTTCCTTCTCAGGAAACCCAACATGCCGAAAGCCTTCTTAACAATATTATCTATATGTGACGTAAACTTCAATTCTTTATCTATAAAAACTCCTAGATCTCGTATCACTTCTAGTTCGTTAATGGATTTCTGGTTTACTTTGTAAGTAGAGATGTAAGGATTTTTCTTTTTTGTAAATTTAATATGAAAGCATTTGTCTATGTTAAGATACATTGCATTTGAGTTACACCAGGAGTAAATGCTATCAAGATCCTTCTGAATGAGATTAATATCTTCCGAGGAGTTAATCTGCCGGTAAATTTTTAGGTCATCAGCAAAAAGGCTGAACCTACAATGCTTGATATTCGATGTGATGTCGTCAATAAAAACCAAAAATAGCACGGGTCCCAAATGTGATCCCTGAGGGACTCCTGATGTTGCGTAGTATATTTCAGACTCGTAACCATCCACAGAAACTGCCTGAGGCCTCATGTGGAGGTAAGAACTTAGCCAGTCAAGCAAACTACCAAATATACCCTTTGAGTGTAGTTTTTTTATGAGAAGTGAGTGGTTAACCTTATCAAAAGCACTGGCAAAATCAGTGTATATGGCATCAATTTGAGTACCATTGTCTACACCACGTGCAACTTCAGTGATAAATGTTGTAATAAACATGTTGTACAACGTTAGTAAAGATGAAATACTCTTATTCCAGCGGTGCCAGTGAAGGTGGAGTCGCCCCTGCGCAACGGCGGCGCGTGCCCGTCGCCCCCGGCGGCCTCCCCCCCTCGGGCGGCGTCGCCCCCCTGCCCGCTGGAGGACGAGCGCGAGTACTCGGCGTGCACGTGCGGGGAGGAGGCGCAGGAGGGCTGCCCGGCGGCGAGGGCGTCGCTGGTGCAGCCCTACCACGTGACGGCGCTGCACCACGCGCTGCTGCCCGGCATCAACGGCACCAGGTGACCCCGCGGACCTCTCTAGCTAGAGACTTACAGCCCAAGCGTACGCAACGCGACTAAATTCTACTATCGCGCTCTTAACAAACGTCAAAATCGATTGAAGTCTGTGCGTCAGCTGCTGATTGGCTAAAAATACAAGTGCGGTGTGCTATTAGCCAATCAACAGTATCGAAACTTTTGTCGTCTCATGCGATAAATTTGACATATTGCGCATGCTAGGCCTGCAGGTTTATATGTGTAGGAAGGGGGTCAGCCATGCTGAATGAAGTCAGGAATCACAATGTAGTACAACCTTTTATTAAATTCTCAGTTATTTACAAGTAATCTAATCACAAAATAATAATTCCTTAATTATCACTTATGGCGAGTACCTAGGGTATTACCATAAGTTATGACAGTTTTGTTGATTATAAAATGCTGGTGCATTGGTGCTGGTGCATGGCAGGGTAATTTTATAATCAACTAATAATAATTAATTATCCGAGAGCGTCTTAGGATAACCAAGCTTACAACTAGTGCACCGAGTCACGAGAGCCAAGACTGCCTGCTCAGTTTTTTTTTCTTTAACTGACTACTGATGATGGTCGCAGATGACCTTTTCATCTTCACTGGACTTTCGCGGGAGTGGGGGGTCACACCCCTAAAAATTTGCCTGCCCGCTCCGTCGCTGAGCGGGTGCTTTTATACCCGGTGCTAAACAAGTCGCCGTCATGCCGATATATGCAACATAAAGCTTTGCAACGAAAGGCCCCAGGTTCGATTCCCGGTCAGGTCAATTTGAAAAACTAATTTTACTAAATTGACTGGTGGTGTTCTGGGATGACGCCCCCAGTTAGTATCCGTCGTCAGGTGCTCATAGTACAAGGGGAAGACCAGGTGATTGGTGGGACTGTCTGACGCATTTATTTATTTAAAAACGTCTAGTTATAACGGTTTAACGGTGTGTCCCAGGGCGCCGCTGTTCCCCCACCGCTTCGCCGTGCGGCCGGCCGCCGACCCGGAGCGGGAGGGCCTGTTCGCGTCCGTGGTGCCGCTGTACAAGTACTCGGACTACGCGGACGACTACTGCGCCAAGAACCTCTATCACGTGCCGCTGTGCACGCACCTGCCGGAGGACCAGTTCGCGCCCTCCCCGCCGCGGCCTCCCTCGCCGCCCTCGCCGCCGCCGCCCAGGCCGTACCCCATAGACCCCGACCCTGTGAGTATTCACCAGTTAACGCAAAATCATGAAAGAATCCCCGTCATAGTTACTGCATTCGATTGTCGGCACCAAAACACAAGATGTGGAGCACACAGGCAACAGGTACGCAATATAGTAATACGGTATCGACACTTTAAAAAAACACTAACTAACGCGTTATTTGATTGGCGATTTAAATGTCAAAGTGACATGTCTGTCAATGTCATGTAAACCATAACCAATCACATAGCAGTAGGACCCAACGCCTACGTATCGCCATCTAGTGGATTTTTCGTACGCGAACACCCTTATTATCAGTAGCTAATGCACAAACTCGTTCATAGCCAAGAAAGAAAAGAAATTTATAAATGAAGTGGTGTATATAACGAGTCTTGTTGTCGTCCAGGACCCGGACGCACCGCCGGAGTCCCCGCGGGCGGAGTCCCCGCGGGCGCAGTCCCCGGCGGCGGCGCCTCAGGCCCCGGAGCCGTACGGGCCGTCGCTGGTAGACGGGCCGTCGCTGGTAGACGCGGGGCCGCATGAGGCTGGCGAGCGGCTGAAGGCGCCGCTGCTGTCGCCCGGCGAGGCCTGGGCCGACGACCGCGACTCCGCCCACGCCGCCGAGCCCTTGCACAGGACCGTCGAGCGGACGAAAGCGGACCCCGTCCTGCATCCCAGGTCAGCCCACAGATAATACTGGAGAGCAACGGATATCCGGTTGCTATCCAGTATTCGGCCGGATAGCGAATAGTGATTTGTTTGGTAATTAACTTTGAAAAATGTTTAGTATACAAAAAAAACAACAACAAATTGGCTACTTGACAGTTTTTGAAAAAGTAATGTATAATGTGCGCCCGTTAATTTTATATCCCAAGCAATTCGATTTATCTGGTAAAAATGTAAATAACCAGAGAAAAATAAGATTTTGTGTAACACATTTAAAAAGCGCGCGAAAACGCCAAGTCTCGTCACTGTTGCAATTATGACGTCAACGTCCTAGACAACGAACCGATACGCATAGGAACGACTTAATTTAGATAAACGGAAAATGTTTCAATAAATTCTTAATACGATTAGAGACACAATAATTCAATTTAATCGGTAAAATAATCATTGTTTCGCCACATTAAAATAAATAATTTTCGCCGACAGCTGTCATTTCCGAATTGGAATGGTGGTTTCCGTTTCGGTTCTTTTGTTCCACAGATAAAAAAATGAAAATTTATTTTGCAAAAATAAAATACTAACTATGCTTTTAATTAAAAAATAAAAATGTAAAATTATTACTTAACTAATAAGCTAACGTATCTAACAGTTTTCATATTTTATAACACTGTCAAGTAGCCAATTGTTGAATATGTTAGAAAGTATTCGAAATTATTCAAGACTGTTTGTGCAGTAGCAAAATCTAATTTTATTAAAGAAAAATAGTAAAAGCTACAAACAAAAGTAAAGTCACATGGCAAATTATCAATAAAGAGACTTGTAAAAACAAAACACTGACACACACGCTCTCTCTTAAAATTAATGACGCTATCCTCGAAAAGGATGCAGAGGTTGCAAACGCTTTTGAAAACTTCTTTTCAAACATTCCGACCACCACAACAAGTGGGTTAGCTTCAAATCCGTATCTTGCTAAATCTCTTGTCGAATCACATGTGGATGAGTGCACAATACCCTTTCAGTTTGAACATATTAATTACATGACAATTTTAAAACCTTAATATGAAAAGTACTGAGGATTTGTGGGGTCTTTCTGTAGATGTATTGAAAAATATCATAGATTCTATTGCGCCTCACCTGGCTTTTATATTTAATAAATGTATTGATGAACGTCGGTTTCCAAATTTAATGAAACTTAATAAAGTCATGCCTTTATTTAAAACCAGCGATAAAAGTGACCCATCGAATTTTAGACCTAGGTATATCTATTTTACCTACATTCAGTAAAATTTTCGAAAAAATTATATTCAATCAAATAATGTGTCATTTCTCAGTTAATAAATTATTTCATGAAAATCAATACGGATTTACTAAAGGCAAATCCACAACTGATGCGGGAGTAGCGCTCATAAAGCATGTGTTTGATGCATGGGAAAATAAACAAGATGTCATCGGAGTTTTTTGTGATTTATCAAAGGCGTTTGATTGTGTAGATCACCAAACTTTGATATTGAAACTGCGGCATTATGGTGTCTCGAACAACTCACTAAGTCTAATTCAGTCATATCTATCTGAACGAATTCAAAAAGTTACCATAAATGGAACGAACTCTTCTGGCGCTTCTTTATTCATGGGAGTACCGCAAGGCTCGATATTAGGACCTTTGCTTTTTCTAATTTACATAAATGATCTACCTTATTTTACAAAGAACTTATGTGACATAGTATTATTTGCTGACGATACGTCCTTAATATTCTTTTTATTATAGGCAGTTTATTAATAGGCAGAGTGAAAATTTTAATGAAATTAATAATACACTCAACCAAGTACATCATTGGTTTACATCCAACAATCTTGTACTAAATGCCAAGAAAACTAAATGTGTTAAGTTTTCAATGCCTAACGTAAAACAGGTCAACTCAATAATTAAAATAAATAATGAGCGTATCGAACTTATACATTCTACAATATTTCTTGGCATAACTTTAGATTCAAAATTGCAATGGTCTCCCCATATAAATAATCTAGCTGGAAGATTGAGTTCAGCTGCCTATGCAGTTAGAAAGATAAGATTTCTGACCGACGTGGAAACGGCAAGATTGGTTTATTTTAGCTATTTTCTCAGCATCATGTCGTATGGCCTGCTGTTATGGGGAACTGCGGCCGATATTCAAACTATTTTTGTGTTACAAAAAAGGGCCATCCGAGCCATTTACAAGCTAGGACCACGCGACTCGCTGAAAGAGTTATTTAAGGAAATTAACATCCTAACAGTCGCATCGCAATATATTCTCGACTGTTTAATGCATGTTTACAAAAACTTGCATACGTTTCCTAAAAAATCAGACACTCATAGCATTAATACCAGAAATAAAAACAAGCTTGCTGTTCCTAAACGTAGACTTCATAAAATAGGTAATTCATTTGTTGCTTTAAGCATAAAAATGTTCAATAAACTTCCGGAAGTAATTATTGAGTTACCTTTGTATAAATTTAAGACAAATGTTAAAAGTTGTCTCTTGAAAAAAGGCTGTTACAAAGTAGAAGAGTATATTAATGATAAGAACGCGTGGAACACTAACTAGTCTGCTCGCCTGTACTTACGCGTTGTATATTATTTTAATAAGTTTTCTCAATAAATGTTAGATTAAGACCACATAGAAGCATGTAGGTCAAAATGTATAAAAATGATGTATTATATTATTATTGAATATCACACATGAAGTCCTACAGTTATTTTAGTTTAAATGTTTTTATTTTATTTATTTCAATAACTATATACTTTTTTTGTTTTTTTTTTCCAACTGACAAACTAACTGTATGGCTTGGTGCAAAATTAGTAATAAGTTTAGCTTTTTATTTGTAAAAAAAACTACTGAGTTTCTTGCCGGTATCTTCTCGGTAGTTATAGGTTCCGAACCGGAGGTAGCTTCATTTGCATTGTATAGAGACGATTCATAAGTATTACGAATGTAATCTACATGAATAAAAAATATTGACTTTGACTTTGACTTTGCAGGTCCCCGGAGCGGCTGGACGGGCGCGCCCTGTGCTCGCAGTGCCAGGCCGCGCGCGCCGCCCTGCCCTACTCCTACCAGGACCTGCACGCCGCGCCCGGCCTGGCGCTGCACCTGCACGACCAGCAGCAGCTGCAGGCCGCGCTGCAGCAGGCGGCGGCCGCCACCAGCCGCGACCTGCTGGGCCGCCCGCGCAGGCATGCTCGCTTCGCCGAGTGGCACGAGTGCGCACGCCTCGGGGACCTCGTCGCGCTGCCCTACGTCGTCATCGACTGACCGCCCGGGCACACGCCTTTACTGTGCACGTCTTCGTACTCAACGCGACTTCATTTTATCGCGCTCTTAACAAACGTCAAAATCGATTATAGTCAGTGCGTCAGCTGCTGATTGGCTGAAAATACGAGTCTGCTATAAGCCAATCGACAGTATCGAAAGTTTTGTCGTCTCATGCGATAAATTTGACGTGCTGCGTATGCTAAGCCTGAAAATCGTAATACTCAGGCAACCGGACATAATAGAAAATCAATGGGTCTAGCTTTTGAAAGGACATTCAGTCTTACGAGTTTATGTAGATATTAAATTCACTGGCTTGACAAGTTCAATAGTTTAAAGCTCGGGTTTTACTGTGCAAGTATTAAGAAGACATCGACACCACTGAACCTCGGAAACTTCTCTCTGTATAACAGTTTTGAAAACGTTTCTAATATATTCACGAAATAGTTAAATGGGAAAAGAATGAAAACGTTATAAAAAATTTAGAAATAATTTATTGGTAACTTGGGTCGATCACATCTTTTTGATTTTTTAATTCAGATGTGACAATTTTTTTTTAAATATCTTAAAAACTGTCATAGAACACTTATTTTATTATTTTTATAGTGAACGTTATTATTTCGTTCTTAGATAAATCAATTTCCGAGATCCAGAAATGATCTTCGCATACAGTGAGACCTTGCTTCTCAGTATGCTAGATTGGTTAGATCACGAATCCTGCATTTGAGAAACTCCTTAAAAAGCTTATAATACCCAGTCATAGTCTTTAAAAGCCAGATTTAAAAAATAACTAGATAAAAATCATCCGATTTAGTAGGCTTAGTATTCGCAATTAGTTAAATTTCCAACATGAGATAATAAATGCTGTTGATTGGCTTATAACATACCACACAAGTATTTATGACCAATCAGAAGCAGACAATATAAATTTAATCAATTTTGAAAAGAGTTTGGTAAAAGTTACTCGAATCCTAAGCCTACTGAATTTGTCTTGCCTATATATCCCATTTCTACAAAACAAAAGTCTTTTTAAAACAAATCCCCGAATTGTGTTCTATTTCACAAGTGAATAATGTCCGCTATTGAAATATGTGCCACAGTAAAGTGCAAGGTCAGCGGGTGAAGTGCGCCGGAGCCGGCACGCGCCCAGTGCCAAAGGCTTATGCCGCGTCCCAAGTGTCCTTAGTAGTGATAAGCGCGTCGGCGGCGACTGACTTTAGTCATATATTTATTTTGTACTGTGGGCGGGGCTACGTGCCTCCGGCCGGGAAGGACAGCCAATCATGAGTGGTGATTTTTATGAAAGTGAAAAAAATAAAAGTTAAATTTGTAAAAAAATAAAAAAAAATTACAACAAACTAAAAACAAATATATATATGAGTCCCACGGACTTTCCAATGAATAATTAATTGAGGAACTTGGTAATGGTTATTATTTAACAAGCAAATTTATATAATTGATGCAAAACATGATTGTTCAAAATACCTTTATCTGTAAACCGCCATTTATTTTTCTGAATTTATTTTTTTTGATCCGTCGATTATTGTGGGGGTTTCTTCCTCTCTCTTGGGGGGCCCTCTTATATGGAAGACCCGAGTTTGTCTTCACATAAATCCGGTTGATTTGTGTCAGTAACACACTTCATATTAAAAAATCCCCAAATGATTTTATCTCTTGAAAATAATTCCTCAAATTTTTTGTGATCAATGGAAAAAACCTACGAAAGTGTTTTCTAGAAAAATATATACAAAAACAAATCTATAAAGTGATGTAAAAAAAAAGCACTTGGCATTAGCTGACCTCCCCGGCGGGCAGCGCGGCCGGATCCGAGTGGTGGCCCTTGTCGTGTTTCTGTTGTATGTGTGAGGGTGTGTACATATATGTTAGTGATGGAGCGTCGCGGCGCGGGCACATGAACTTAAATACCTATTTTGAAGTTCTAGCGCAACAGCTAATTTCAATATTGACAGTGACATATGCTGTCAACATGACAGGTGACGTTTTGGGGCTTTCATCATAGTTTTTTTTTGTGGAATGATTGGATCTGCAAAATTGCGACTACCAAAAAATAGTAGTGAATTTTATTGCGTTACATTTTCCATAGTTTGCATTTGTGACTGATGTATATTCAAAACCTTCTCAATAGAGTAATAAATAATATATCATAGAGCAATTTCTTAAACAAAACAAGTGTCGAGCTTATCAATTACAATAGTAATGTTTTTTAATTATAGGCATTTAGATACCATACAATTATGTGAAATCTCCTCGTTGCGTAAATGTTTAGTTATTTCGTATAAGAGTCATGTGCCGGCGGTCGCGGCGCAAAGATCCGGCTTCGGTTCCCGGCCCACTACTTATTGTATAGGAAATTTAATTCCGACGTAAGACAAAAAATCTCTAGACTGTTCATATTGAGTTATCTTGTTACCGATTGTGATGTATAAAAAAATAAAAAATTAGGTAATTAATAATAATAGGAGTTCCAATTGTATATTATACATATATATTGCTATATCACTGTGTCGAATATCAAATAAATAAAAAAAAATATGAAAAATATAAAATTTACAAAACCTGCAGCATATTAAAAATATATCTAAAACGACCACTGTACAATTTATGATTGTTTCATAATACCTAAAAGTACGTTTAAAAGATTATATTTTCCTTATCTTATGTAAATGTAGTAAGCTCTTCACATCAGGACCGCGGTACTAAATTAGCTATTCCGGGTCGCGTATTGACAGTGCGAATTTGCGCTCTATGCTTTAGTAATAATAGGGTCGCAAATTCGAACTGTGGTACTCTCCCCAGGGTCCGGTGTGGAGGGCTTATGGCGTACACAATTTGCAATCTGTGATGTAGCTTGACGGTCGACTCCAACATTTGTAGTTCACTGGAGATAATGATCTAGTATATTTCCTTAACTTATCTCTTAGTTTAAATCTTCATGTTCCACAGTAATATTTGTCAGCAAAGTACACTGAAACGTAACGCAGTCGCTATAAAAGCCAGTTTACCTTTCCTCGTGTACTTTGCTTTGGTCGCTTTAGCGAGCAGTCTTATGCGATTCTCGGTCTCATTCATTCGGGATAAGGCACAAAACTGCTCGCTCGGCGCATTTGCAGGTGTAAATTGTAATAGGTATACAGTGTAACGATACTCTAAACCACGCGAGATGCACATACAGAGGGTGAAATCTTCAAATGTATTGTCAGTTAACTGAACACAGCATGTATTACACTTGTCTATTAAGATGTTAAATAAATGGTTACAGCCTTCGATCAGAGATATAGAAGATCCACTAGATAGTAGCCGAGAGGCGAGCGGGCCGGACTTAAGCGTCCCGCCATCTCACTTTGGGTTCCTTCCCCGGGAAGGTCAATATGGGAAACGAACTTTCCTATATTGTCTCGGGTCTGGATGTTGTAGTAACGTCGTTGTTCCTGATTACTGTAACCCAAGTGCTTAAGCTACTTACCACGGTATTTGAAATTCTTCTTTTTTTGCTATCGTCAACATTCGGATCAGACTAAAATGAAAATCCGAATAAACCGTGGTTTTTAATTTGAATATATAATATTTTATTTAAAAAACAATTAACCGCTTTAATTGCATTCGAAGGGAGTTGGTTTCGATTAAGATAATTAAAAATTGCTATACGTGACGCTGGCTCTTAATGCAATTAAAATAAAACATCCTAATGACAGCAATTTGAAGATTTCCATCTCCGTGTTTGTAAAGTCGTCCAAGAAATTGGTTTTATATGCGTATGAAAGAATTTCCTCTGCAAGTCATATTACAAGCATTTGATCGCATTAGTATTTGGTGAACGAATTTCTTGGCAAGTGTTCAATGTTATGAGATCAACATTTAATCAGCATCACACATTGTGAAGCGAGTTGCGTTGCCACAAATGATATTGTTGCAATGGGGAGAAATATGTTCGCTGCTCGCGTGTCTGTATTTCTGTCATTCGGTACCTAACTGTCTTGTCATTACTATAAAAATGGCACTGTCGTGTTTTGGTAAATCGATTTTGTGCGCGATATTACTTCGGTATCTTTAGCCATTAAAAGAGTGACGACCATAAATTTAAAAAAAACTTTTTCAATAAAAAAAATTTTGAACCGTTTGAATAAGTTTATTGAAATTATGAAGGCTCATCAGCATTAACTTAAATGTATTTGCTTCTGACTATTAATATTTTATCGAAAACATAGTAAGTCAGTATTTTCGACAGTAGATAAAACTGTAATTTTGACATTTTGATAAATAGGTTGTCAGCACAATTATTTAATAGGTTTTTTTAGCTGAGTCACTTCACCCGACTTATTAGGAGTTAATTGTTTTAATTTTGAGCCTTTAATTTTTTGTCTATACGCTAATTAAATACAGAAATGGGCATATGAGTTCTTTATTGGTGCATCTGAAGGCAATAAGTCGTTTGAGAGTGCCATCAAAATGTCTAGCTGTTATTAAAGTGGTGCAGGCTTAAATGGAATAGACAAAATACTAGATAGTATGGCAATAGCTAAAAGAGTTGCCAAATTGGTTAAGGTGTGTTTTGCAAGTTTCTAGTCAAAATCTTCATTGAAAGTAAAATTGGTTGGACTTTAAAATACTACGCTCAAAATAATTGCTCAGGTCGTTTTAAAAATTAAAAACACAACTTTTCTGAGTAGATGTTCGATTACAAATCTGATGATATTACTTTTGTCGGTATTCAAAAATATCAGAATAAACATGAGTATGTTTTTATCGCTTAAAACATTAAACTACCAACTTTGATACTTATACCGGTATTTATAATGTTCCTGGTTACATTTAAGAGGAATCTTTATCCTTTTATTATCATTGATGTAAAAAGAAGTATTCAATTGGCCCACTTTGCTGCTGCGTTTTTCAATATTTACTTTGTCAAAGCATAGATTGTTTAATTTAAAATGTTTGTTGTATGTTTCAACACATAACGAAAATTTGATTGATAAATTATATTTCGTCTTTCTTCTTTCCTTATTTAGGATAAGTATGAATATTAAACATTTAAAATAATTTAACGGATCAAAACGCGACACCATTTTTATTTAGTAGTTAATACGAACTACTTACTGCCCGACGTTTCGGTTAGGTTGCACCAACCGTGGTCACGAGCTGACTGGTCTTGCTCGCCTTCCGTCTGTTCGGGGGAGCTTGCAAATCTTCATCCACCCTCACATTTTCACGGTTGGTGTAACCTAACCGAAACGTCGGGCAGTAAGTAGTTCGTATTAACTACTAAATAAAACTGTTGTCGCGTTTTGACCCGTTAAATTATTTTAAATGTTTAAAATGGAACGCGAAAGTCTTAAAATTTAGGTATGAATATTATATTATTTATGGACGCAATACAGATACGTGGGTGCGAGCGAAGACGGGCGGCGTCACAATTGTTGTCGTTGAGGCGCCCCCGCCTGGATCTGTCCGAAGAGTGCCACGTTGTTATGTGTTAATGAGAGCATTTATTTTTATTTTTGTGCAATTATGTTAATTTACTAGTAAAAACGTTTTTGTTAAAAGTACTGGGATGCTTACAGTCACCCACAAAAGAGGTTTAGCATATACAATGTTGAAGATTTCTTATCGCCGTGACAACAAGACCTTTAAAATTATCATTGCAAATGCTAAACTACTTTGAACTTGACTGGTGAGTAATGTTGTCGCAATAATTTGCAACAAAATTGTATTCCAATGAAATCGTGAGTATTTTGAATATGTAAATGATTTCAGTTTCTTGATTAGTTTCTTGCACAAAGTAGGCGAACCGATTAGATAAGTGAAATATAAATATCAGTAATTATATTGTAATTTCCATAAACATTAACATATCCAAAGAGAAATAGAAATGTTGAGTCAAATGAAGCAAACGCTTTGACAAACGACAAATTCATACTATGTAGATTAGAGGGGAGTTTTATATGTATGATTTTTTATTCAGTTATGTTGTTTTAAAGTGTGCAATGCCGTTTTTCTCGCCATAACAAAGTAATATTCAGAAGTTTTTTTGTGGTAATTTTTCTAGTACAAAGGTCGTTATCGTGCATTTTAAATCTGATAGGTTAAATTTATGTTTTAAATACAACTGAGACATACCTACTTAATTCGTGCTTTTTTTCATCTGTCAATGTCACGTCAAAAGATTTTACGCGTGCGTGTTGCCATCTAGCGAATATTTCATGAACGATAGCTGCCTTTTACGTTAAAATAAGTTAAAAGTGAAATTTATCCTAAATATCTCATAGTATGAATTTGTCGATCGATGTGTCCTTAGTATCACACTCGATCATTATTGTTTTTGTTAGTGTTGAAACACTTGTACAGTCGATAGGTATACGTTGTTGTCTTTATGTTACTGTCATAATGTTAAGCGGAACTGTTGAGAGCTTCATCAAGTGTACATACTATACTATAGGCCATAAGATTACAGTTTGAATGAAAATTTTGTTAAGTTACAATCAAAGCTTGTATGAATGAACCACTATTGAAATACTCAAGACTGCGATTTAAAGTATATAGAAACCCTATCAGTAAAAAATATATTTCAATACACGACTTTCCGAAATTATAGTTCCTCTTTTGCAAATCCAAATTATTTATTTAAGATCAAAACAAAATGATCATAATATATAACTTTACGAAAGTATATTTCTTTTCTTGCAAATCCAAATTATTTTAGATCAGTTACACCAACTTAATTTTAACCACTAACTGGCAAGTTAGATACATTTACAATTACTAGCAACTGTCACAGTTTAGTTGATACAACTTACATTTGAAATTCACTATCAAAATATTTATGCAAACATTTTTATAAAATTGTTCTTTGTTAAATAACAATTTTATATTTTGGAAGAAATTTACAACCTACCTACTTCATGTTTTGACTTACCATTCGTTTGTGTTGTTACTTTTTCTTTAGAACATAATCATTTCCACAAAGAAAGCTACATACTACATAAAATATGCTGATATGAAGATAAGATTAGGTACATATACTATCTTAGTTGTTGTTTTGAGTCATTAACGAAGTGCTTAATTGTGTTAACGACGACACATTATCATATCAGTAAGGCGTATCTCCTTAACTTAATTTTTTGTTTGATTTAGTTATGAAATGATTATCAACAGTTTTAAAAAGTTATTAAGACAACCACCACTGAGAGTATTCTAAATTGTGTTACAAAGATACTGATTTTACTGTAGGTATATTATAATTGATCATTTTTTCTTTAGGCAGTAAATAATAGCGTATAGGCTTAAAATTTTACTGTGAATACAGACAGTTAATTTTGCTTTGTGCTACGTGTAATACTACGTTAATGTGTGACAAAACCTAAATATTAGTATCCCTTTTTTGAAACCTTTGTCGATAATTCCTAATAGTTGTCACTCTTCTTCACTGGAATATACAGACGTATAAGAATTAAGTTATATTAAAAAATATTATTACTGCCTAAAGAAGTGTCAGGTTAGTTACATAATTAGAAAAAATAGTAAATTGTATTGATAAACTGCCAAATTTAGAGCGGCCATGGATAGGAGTGAACATGATGCTTCAGTTAGATAGTAATTACAATTTATGCACTAGGACCAAAGACGTTTTGAACGAGGCGAAGTGTAACGTGCATTTCAATGTTTCAATATGTTCCGTTCTGTTCGAACTTTCTGTTACTATAGCTGCTCTCTTCGTTAGTTTCTGTTAATGTGTGGACAGATCCGGGGGACACGACTAAAGGCCTTAAGCGTAAGCGCGGCGAGTCCGGGCGCAGAGCTTGTATAGTGTTAGAGGACGGTGATGTAACCCGCAGACTGCCTTCTTGGACTCGATCCAAAATTTTGGTAAAAAGCAAAATATATGTGTTTTTATTACGATAACCTGTTTCATTTAATGTTGTGAACTTTACCTGCACACACACGCACATACCCACACACCAAACACCCGCTGGTTGCCGTAGATATATCTTAGTTTTCCTCTAGTTTTTAAGCCCTGTAAGGCTTAACTTTGGGATACTGAAAATTTCTGCCCTTACTATTCTACTTGTCATTTTGAACTAGATTTGTTGTTATAGTATTAATGTGCAAAGTAAAAATCGATTTTTTCTTACAAAATGATCAAACAGTAAAACAACAAAATAAACAAAAATGTAATCACAATATTAATAAAATGTAAACATTGAGCTCTTATCACGCTTTCATAAGGTACCATTTGGAATTAGGTTGTAGGTATGCACTAGCTTACGTGCACAAAATAAAATTAGTTATGGAAAAGTTTAAAAAATAAAGAATATAGTATATGGTTGAGGGGCTTTCAGAATGTTGAATTAATGCCATGAATAAACAAATACTAGACATTTTATGATGAAATGATCTCGTGTCACTCCGTGGCAGGGACCGGAAAACCCGCTTAATTTCAAAACCCTTAAAAAAGGAAACCCTTTCATTTGGTAACCCTAACCATTTGGGAAACCCTATCGAAGGGGCACCCAAAATAAGGGTAACCCTATCAATCGGGAAACCCTAACGCAAAAGTAAGCGCTTGCCAGGGGTTTTAAAGGAAAGCGCTTCCTGGTTTAGGTTTCCGCTATTTAAGGGGTTTTTTCCCCACACAAGTCCGATTTCTTGGTTCTGATATTTGATTGGTCTTTCTTCTTATCATCCGAGTTTTTTCAGAGGACACACACTTAATTGAGTTAGTGTTGCCAGATAATCGATTATCCCCCCCCTCAAATAATCTAATAATCGATTGGACTATCGATCGATCGATATTAAGTTCAGGACAATATAATCGATTTATTAGATTATAATTGTTTATATTAGACAATAGTATCGATTAAATCGATATTGAAATCAAACCATTACTATCGATTGTATCGATTATTACGTTGCAATCTATCGATATAATCTATCGATATAATATATCGATATAATCTATCGATAAAATCTATCGATATAATCTTTCGATATAATCTATCTATATAATCTTTCGATATAATCGATTTATCTATCGATATAATTGATTTTATTTACCTATCGGATAAATAGTATCGCTATGATGGTACAGCTGTTCAGGTACCAAGAATCAATCAACACAACTTAACTGTCACGTTTTATGAATAAAAAGGAGGATATAAATAACTTTGTCACGGGCTCTCGCAGTGCTCATGCGCCACTCGATGGCGAACGCTAATGCATACAATAATAATTGACCCTATTCATAACGAGTTACAATCTACAGTCGCTCGAAGAAGTTATTTGGTTAGCGCTTGTGAAGGGGTAACCCTTTTAGAAGAGGTTATTCAATCCATTCGGCTTTTCGTTAGGCTTAACTACTATTCGACTTATTTTTTGGGAAACCCTTTAAAAGGGTTTCCCTTTCAAAGGGTTATTAAATCATAAGGGTTACCCCATCATAAGGGTTTTTAATTAACTTAAAGTAGCCAGCCTTTCGAAATACCCAATCAAAACCCTTTCAAGGGTAAGCGCTGGCGGTCCCTGCTCCGTGGTAATGTAGCATTCCAATGATGTAAGAATTAGAAAATTTATCCAGTATCCAGTAATTAGGATGGACACACTTTGCTTAATTTATTGCCAAACATAATGTTATACTTAACGATAAATAATACACCAAAAGTCAGTTAATACTTTATTAATAATAATAAAAATTACTTACTATTTATACACAAATAAGGCAATGTCCCGCTCACTTACATATTACAATATCATTAATGGCACTTTGTTAGTTCTTCCATATAACATTTCTTAAATATTTTCTCCATTTAAATCAGATATTTAATTTTTCAATCTGAGATTCGTTAGAGATTACTAATTACTTGCAAGCTTTAAAGTTTAGGATTAAATATTTACCAATTAAATAATATCGATGAATTTTCACGTTAACTTTGTATAAGGTTCAGTTGCACCATTTAACTAAACCGCGTTTAAAGCGTTAACAGTTATTTTAAGTTAAAGATAAATACTGCAACTTAACCAATAATTATGGGAAAATAATTCGGGTAGTAGATTTAATAGCCGATTCTTGGGAGATCTCTATTTACTTTACTAATAACAAGCAATGAGACTGGTTTTAAAATGGCACTTATTCGATAAACATAAATTGACACTGATGGATATAATTTTAATAGGATTACAAATCACTTTCAACTTAAATTGAAAGGTACAATGTCAGGGATCATAAATAAACATAAAATTCTGCACTGTTGACTGACAATAACGACACATAATAAACATCAGACACTTTCTCACACAAACATACAAATCAAGATAGAATTGTGTATTTTAGCCAACTCTAGTGGGTGTAATAAGCAAGGAAAAGTTTTAGCGAATATTGGTAAATATACACATGATTTTTTACTTTTTCTTAACTTTATAGATTTTCTCGTAGTTTTATACAAGTGTAGTTTTTCCAAAAGACAACAAAGTATTATACTGACGCCATCAGACATTTGCATTGCTCTTAGCACGAAAAAAAATGTAATCGTTTTAGGTAGTTTTAATTTATTCCGTTTTTGTATTGATTTATTTAAAGGGCAGAAGGGCATAATTTTATGATTTTTGTACATTATGCTTCGTCATGTTCCATCATATGGGTAACCTTCTGTTTAACTCGATTGAGCCAAAAAAGGCACAGGGGGGAAACAAGCAAAGTCAGTTTTAAGATCAAAATTATGTCAATGATAACATAAAACACGACCTCTGTAGCCGAGAGGCGAGTGGGCCGGACTTTCGCGTCGGACTATCTCTGGGGTCCCGGGTTCGATTCTTGACAATATGGAAAACGAACTTTTCTATATTGTTTCGGGTCTGGGTGTTGTGGTACCGTCGTAGTTTCTGAAATCTGTAACACAAGTGATTTAGATACTTACCGCAGAATCAGAGCAATGTATTTGATGTTGTCCAATATTTATTTAATTATCTATCACCGCTGCCCAATTCTTGTTTTCCCTGCACCCCTAACTGAGTCCCAGCTAGGTTACCCCCACTAAAGTGTGAAGGCAGCACAACATACATCTGGTGGAAGGCGGGGCGTGGGGCAGGCTACATGATGACGCAGGGCATGGCGCAGCACAGCGGCAGGCAGACGGGCACGGCCGTCTTGCGCTCGGAGTGCTTCTCCTTGCTGCGCGCGCCGGCCTCGTACTCGTACATGCCGCGACCCGACGCGTACGCGCCGCCGCCCTGCAACGCCTGCCACACGACACACTACTGTTACTAGTGCTGACGAATAATCGATTGTGTCCAATATTATCCTAGCCGATAGATTTATTTAATCGATAAGTATTGATTGAAAACATAACATTAATGATATTGTATTTAAAATGTATATATGTAATATATAGTAGGTTGGAATCGATATTTAAGATAGTAAACAAACAAAAGTAAAGTCACATGGCAAATTATTAATAAAGAGAATTGTAAAAACAAAACAATGACACACAAGCTCTCTCTTAAAGTTAATGACGCTATCCTCGAAATCCTCGATGCAGAGGTTGCATCAACATCCCGACCACAACAACTAGTGGATTAGCTTCAAATCCGTATCTTGCTAAATCTCTTGTCGAATCACATGTGGATGAGAGCACAACACCCTTTTAGTTTGAACATATTAATTACATGACAATTTTGAAAGCTTTCAAGGACCTTATTATGAAAAGAACTGAGGATTTGTGGGGTCTTTCTGTAGATGTATTGAAAAATATCATACATTCTATTGCGCCTCACCTGGCTTTTATATTTAATAAATGGATTGATGAAGGTCGGTTTCCAAATTTAATGAAACTTAGTAAAGTCATACCTTTATTTAAAACCGGCGATAAAAGTGACCCATCGAATTTTAGACCTATATCCATTTTACCTACATTCAGTAAAATTTTCGAAAAAATTATATTTAATCAAATAATGTGTCATTTCTCAGTTAATAAATTATTTCATGAAAATCAATACGGATTTACTAAAGGCAAATCCACAACTGATGCGGAAGTAGCGCTCATCAAGCATGTGTTTGATGCATGGGAAAATAAACAAGATGTCATCGGAGTTTTTTGTGATTTATCAAAGGCGTTTGATTGTGTAGATCACCAAACTTTGATATTGAAACTGCGGCATTATGGTGTCTCGAACAACTCACTAAATCTAATTCAGTCATATCTATCTGAACGAATTCAAAAAGTTACCATAAATGGAACGAACTCTTCTGGCGCTTCTTTATTCATGGGAGTACCGCAAGGCTCGATATTAGGACCTTTGCTTTTTCTAATTTACATAAATGATCTACCTTATTTTACAAAGAACTTATGTGACATAGTATTATTTGCTGACGATACGTCCTTAATATTCAAAATTAATAGGCAGAGTGAAAATTTCGCATAGTTTTTACGAAATAGTGGCCACTAAAGTTTGATGCTCTGTCAATTTATACTTATTTGTTGAATCTTTTATTGTACTTTTAAAATGTAAAATAATTGTTTTTAATAATAAAAAAATAAATTTTAACCATTCAACATTATAATCCTTATTGTACCTTCATATATAAGCAGCCATAGGGTGATAGCCTTCTACGAGAGATCAGTGTACAACTTTTAAGGGAGCTTTAGGTTTAGTGCCCTGGAATAAGGTGCTTAATTATAAAAAAATACTTACACTCGACTGGTATCCCGCCTGCAGGCCGGTCTCTGGTTTCTTCGCGAAGGGCGTGTGCCCTGGCGGGTAGTAGACGGCGGGCCCGACCACGTTCTTGCTAGCGGCCGGCGGCGGCGGCGGCCGGGGGGCGGAGGCTCCGTCCCGCTGCGAGGCGCTCTCGTGCGTCACCTCCACCTTGCGCCGCACCACGCCGTCCGGCTGCGTCGGGAACCGCTGGAACAGTTTGATACATTTTTTTTAAAGGGGGGAGGCAATTCTTTTAGTGTACCATACCTCCCCGTCTTTCGTACTCCCTCGCTCTTAGGAATAAAGCCAACCCTAACTAAAACACAACACACGTACCATCGCCTTTGAAAATGGTAATATATCTATAAATCTATAAATCTGGCACAAGATCTGATCCCTGCAATTATCGACCAATATCAGTTCTCCCAATAATGTCAAAAATATTTGAAAAAGTACTACACTCTCGTTTGGAAACATTCCTAAATTCTATAAATTTCTTTTACAAAAATCAGTATGGCTTTCGCCGAAAATCAAACACACTGGCGGCAACCATTGACCTTGTTACAAAAATCAAAAATAAATTAGACCAAAAACAAATAGCTCTTGGTGTGTTCATTGATCTAAAAAAAGCATTTGATACAGTTAGTCACCAAATACTTATGGAAAAACTGTTTGCTATTGGCATTAAGGGAAAAGCATATAATATACTAAATTCCTACTTACAAAATCGGCAACAGGTAGTTAAAATCGGTGAAAATCAAAGTTGCTCTGAATTCATTACATGTGGAGTTCCACAAGGCTCGATCTTAGGACCACTCTTATTTTTAATGTATATTAACGATATGTACCAGATCGGGCTCCAAGGTGACATCAAACTGTACGCTGATGACACTAGTGTCTTTTATTTTGGTCATTCAGTAGATGTCATTTTACCTCAAGTTCAATGTGATTTAAATAGGTTGGGGGAGTGGTTTAAATACAATTTATTGACACTAAATACAAATAAAACTAAGTAATTTTCCATACTAAAAACAAAAAACTTAAAGATAATATACAACTTACAATCAATGACCAGAAAATTAAAAGAAATTTTAAAGAAACATACCTTGGAATAATTTTAGACAATCAACTTAACTGGAAACCTCACATAGAAAAAATACAATCAAAACTTATATCATTGACTGGGGCACTTCATGGCATTGCCAAATGCTTCCCTAAACAAGTACGATACCTAATCTACAACTGTTTAATCAAACCACATATAGACTATTTGATTGAGGTTTGGGGTACCGCATCTAAAAGTAACTTGAAACTTATACAAACCGCACAAAACAAATTAATCAAAATTTTATTCAACTACCACTATCGTACATCTACTGAAAAAATATATAAAGAAACAGGTATAATGAATATAAGACAAACATACGTATATAATACATGCTTACTTATATATAAAATATTAAAAAATGATATAAATACAAATATTAATTTTACGAGAAAAAGCAAAATACAAAAAATCCCTCTGCGTAATGCTAATAATTTAGTTACCCGACAACCCAGAACTAATTACGGAATGAAAAACATCGAATTTGAAGGCGTAAAGTTTTACAATAAATTACCAAATAATTTAAAATCATGCGAATGTATTGGCAGCTTTAAGCGGCAACTAAAATCCTTCGTTGTAAGTCAAGTGAATATTTAAATTACTATATCAACTTATAAGCACATGTACAAGCTACTCGTAAATAATAAATGAGCATTAAAATACTCAACCATAAACGTTCCTATAAAAATATTACACAAAATATAAAAAAAAAAAAAAAATCTTTATGCATACAAAATATAATTACGTTATAAAAATACATGGATGAGTATATCGGAATAAACTACATAAACCTATTCTAATTAACACAAACGGTAAAAAAAAAAATATATTTGAATATATATCTCTAAAGTAAAAAAGACTAATCAACAGATTATTTTAAAATAAACTAAACATAATAAATCTTTTGAAAACACCTTCGCCATAACAATATCAACAATGCCACATCTACTCTTGGTCGTTTATTATGCATCCATGTTCAAGTTGTTTACTTCAAATTACTTCAAATGTTCGCAGTGAATAGCTCGCGTTGTGACTGTGTTTAGTTTTTAGACTACCGACTTTTTGTTAATAATTTTAGTGGAGTCTATGTCGCTCATACAATTTATGTTAAACTGTATTTTTAAGTTTCTCAGTAAGTGAATTGTATTCTTATGAGAAATAAAGTATCTATAACCATAATACACAATAATAGCCACGGCGAATTTGAAACACCATTTTTTTGCACCATACCGGTGCCTTGGGGACGGCACCGGCGTGCGTGGGAAGGGGCGAAGACTACCCGAACTAAAAACTCCCCCCACGCTCTCATCTCATTTGGTTAGCGCCATAGGAAAACGGTATCAACCATAATATCCACGGCGCTAGGCGGAAAGATCTTTAGACCCAAACTAGCCCCACTAAATTTCCCAATTTCCGTTCCCACCGGCCGGGTCGAGTATATGAAGCTATTCCCACCCTGTTGCGAAGGACCGTACAAGGCCGGCTGGGGTGTACCCACACGATCGACTGATCTCCGCTAAGACTAAGCGGACAAACTGGAGCCTCCTGCGTTTTCTGCTCGCCGGAGCTAATTATCACTTTACCGTTTCCTCTCCGTGGCTTCTTTCTGCGAGATAACAGTCTCGCAGAAAGAGGCGGCGGCCGCCCAGGGCTCCTCGCACTCGACCATCGCCCCCACCACTTCTGGGAGCCTGGGCACTGAACTAGAGTGTGTCCCACCGTGTTTCCTCGTCATATCAAAAACAACGAGACCTCTTTTCGGCCGATATGGTGCAGGTACGACCCGAAGCAACCGTGTACAGCCACAATCAGACCTTAACACCGGCCCCACCGCCTCGAGTATTTACCACCATGCAGGCGCAACGGCGAGATTCCGGGCCCAGTACCGGACCAGCTCTACGAAGGCAGACTCTGTATCAACCCAATCAATTGCCCACATATACAATGGCGCAATGTAAGGAGGCTATGGGGCTAGCCTCAGGTGACAGAAGTAAGAGGGCGAAGGCACCAACCCAACATCTCTTCAAAATCTTAAATTTCTTAACTTACCGCCTCTGGGAAGTCAGCGAGCAAGTCATCCAGCTTCTTGGGCGGCTGCTGCGTGCCTGCAGAGGGGGTGTGCGGGCGCGGGAAGGGGGAGGGAGAGGGCGCGGGGGAGGGGGAGAGGTGCGTCGTGTGCGGGAGGGGGGGCGAGCCGGGGTAGCGCTGCGTCGAGTTGTGCGACGTGTACGACGTCTCCGTGAACTTGTACGTGCTTGGACCCTGAGGATGAGATCATTTTAATTTTTGTTAATTTATTATTTTGTAAAGAAGGACAAATCATCTATTTCATATTATCTTAAACATATGTAGTACAGTAAAACAATTGTTATTGAAATCAAATTTTGGAACAATTTATTTGCAAATATGTAACTCGAAATGTTGTTTACATTTTTGTGGCCACACCTTATTGTAGCATGGCGAAAAAAATATGGTTTACTAAGTTTTGCCCGTGACTTTGTGTGCGTTATTTCTAAACAAAAAGCACCTATCTTGTTAATCTCGTATCTCATCTATCACTCTATAACTTTTCATCCAAATCCATTCAGTCGTTTTTGTGTGAAAGTGTACCTAACCAACATAGAGATCCAGATATTCATACATTTACAATATTATTATTACTTTTTTTTTTTAAATGCACTCCAAGATTGACCTCATCCCACCTGATGTTAAGTGGTAATGAGTTCCTAGCTTAAGGGCGAAAAGTATAGCATAGTAAAACTGTTACTAGACTTGTCACCCTTACCTTGAAGGCTTGACCCCTGCTACTAATGTAGCACCCACCAAGAGCTCTGGAAACCTTACTCACACGCAGGAACACAACAACACAGAAGTGATTGTTATTTGGCTGCGGTCTTCTGTAAGGTGGATGTATTTCACCAGCGTCGTTGCTCCAGTTCGAGCGATAAATCGCTTTGCCCTGCCTCTCTTAAAATATTTTTGATCTTTTGATAAATAAACAATTGGCTACTTGACAGTGTAAACAATAAAATATAAAAAGTGTTAGATATGTTAGCTTATTAGTAAAGTAATAATTTTCCATTTTTATTTTTTAATTAAAAGCATAGTTAGTATTTTATTTTTGCAAAATAAATTTTCCTTTTTTTATCTGTGGAACAAAAGAACCGAAACGGAAACCACCATTGCAATTCGTAAATGACAGCTGTCGGCGAAAATTATTTATTTTAATGTTGCGAAACAATGATTATTTTACCGATTAAATTGAATTATTGTCTCTCTAATCGTATTAAGAATTTATTGAAACATTTTCCGTTTATCTAAATTAAGTCGTTCCTATGCTTATCGGTTCGTTGTCTAGGACGTTGACGTCATAATTGCAACAGTGACGTGACTTGGCGTTTGCGCGCGCTTTTTAAATGTGTTACACAAAATCTTATTTTTCTCTGGTTATTTACATTTTTTCGAGATAAATCGAATTGCTTGGGATATAAAATGAATGGGCGCACATTTTACAATACTTTTTCAAAAACTGTCAAGTAGCCAATTAGGTAATCAGTTCCAACAACAAAACGTAGCAAGATATTTTAGCTACGATGGCAATATTGGTACGCGGGAGTCATCTGAGCTCCCTGTCTTGCAACCAGGTCCAAAATGATACAAGTACTTACATAGGGGCCATGTCCATTGTGCGGCGAGGGGTCGCGGTCGGCGGGAAGCAGCTTGGTCTCGTTGGCGGGGCTGGGGTACACCATGCGCTCGTGGGACTGTTCTGGAATGGTTAGAACATGTTACGTAAGTGTCAGAAGGTGTGGGAACTCCTTTTTGTTTTTTATGCGTGTGCGAGTTCGCGTCGCGCGCGCCGACCGGCTGATCGACGCGTCAACGCCCTCTGGTGTTTCTTTTAGTTATAAGTTTATATTGTTTTACTACCCACTAGTTATACTCCAGCTTTTATTGTACATAATATGATTCGTTTTACCAATATACACATTTCCACATTGACTTAGGGCTGCCGACTATCGCGCAGTACCTTAAGCAATGCTCTTCCCGCTACTTTGACTCTGCTCCCCATCATCCAAATAGTCTAGTGGTCTCGGCCGCTGACTACGTCCCTTCCGTAGTCCGCCCACGTAAACGTAAGCCTAGGAATGTGCTTTTAGATCCCGACGACGCCATAACGATCGCCATGGCCGACGCAAAACAGCTCGCGACACAGCACACATCAAACCGACCGCTTTTCCGTCCTCGCCGGCGAGGACGCACGCCGCGATCCCCACTGGTAGGCTCCTTTTCAAGATACCGGCACGTGCCGGTGCGATTTTCTCCCCAAACATATGTTCGATTACCCTCTCCCAACAACGGCCCGAGCCGAGGTCCGAGCCCCGCTATGGGGCGCCCTCCGGCAGTTGTTTAAATTTTTTAGGGGTGAGAGCCTTCCGCTCCCCCGCAAGCCCGGTGAAGATGAAAAGGCCACCTGCGGCCATCATCTATAGTCAGTTAGGAAAAAAAAAAAACAATATACACATTCTCTTCTCTACTCTCATCGGAGTTTCATTGAAGCAAGACTACCTAAAGTTAATTAAAGTAACCAAATAGGTAACCGAAGACTACCTAAAAACATATAACTAAAAATTTATGATGATGGAGAGCATCAAAATTACTTGGGGGGGGTGTGTATACGTCACGATTTCGTAAATGCTCTACGAAGCAGTGACGTCAGACTAAACTTCACCGCATCTGTTATCCTATACTTCAGCCTCGATTACTGTATAAATCTATATTATACTAATATTGTAAAGATATCTGTTTGTTTGAAAGCGCTAATCTAAGGAACTACGAGTACTTACCGGTTCGTATTGAAAAAATATGTTTTTGTTGGAGAGTCCATTTATCGAGGAAGGCTTTAGACTAGAGATGCAACGATTATCCGGTTGCTATCCGGTATACGGCCTATCCGGCCATTATTTTATTATCCGGCCGGATACCGGATAGTCATTCTGTTTGGTAATCAACTTTGAAAAATAGTTAGTATACAAGAAAACAACAACAAATTATCAATATTCACCACTATACACATTAAACCCAAAAAAACTTATCTATTGAGCAAATTGGGCGGGCGCACGTGTACTGGATACCAAATTAGTTCCACACAATTATTTAATAAAACTAGTTTCTTGGCTAGAAAACGTTTCGCGCGAACCAACAATACGTAGTAGGTTGAAACCTGGACGTTGCGCCCGCCGACAAACTAAAATTAAACTGAATTTATCGTTTGGCTGGCCGGATATCCGTCGGCCGGATACCGGATATTCGGCCGGATATCCGGTATCCGGCCAAACAACTATCAGTTGCATCTCTAGACTATGTAACATCAGACCGCGTCCAATAGGAGCCGTGAATAAATGTTAAAAAATGTTTATTGTGTGTTGTTACCGTCGTTGGAGGAGACGTGTCGGTACTCGCGGACCCTGGTGTTGCAGTGGGAGCAGTACTGGCAGCCGCCCGGCGCCGGGGACGGCACCGGCTTCAGCGTGTTCGTGCTGCAGATTAAACATCACACCCAATTTAAGAAGACAATAATTAACACCTTTTACACATAGACTTACAGACTTTTAGACATACGGTAGATACAGTCGAGGTAAACACTTGCAGATCGGTATTAGATCTTATGACAACAGAACAAGGGCTTTACAAAGTCCAAATCGTGAAGTCTGACGTGCTTTTGCAAAGAAAGAGAAATGAGAAAACATTGAAAGACACGGCCCCGTGCCTCAGACACGGTAGTGGCCACGCCAAGTAGAACAAAAAAGCGGCACGGCTGTACCATCTCCTTCACAAAGCAATTCAGACCATTTTCGACCCCCTTATAATTAAAAACCTTATAAGGCCGTAGATGGCGAAAATGTATTGTACGACTCACTACCTACTTATGCCCGGTACCAACATTTTACGATTCGTAATTGGTCAAAAATGACTATCCGTTTTTCTACGAGTCCTTAATTCTAATTTCAAATTTACTTTCCATAACTGTCATCAGTAGTCCGTCAGTCGTTTTAAGCTTACGCCTCGTATAATTTATTACCATCCGTAACTAGAGCGGATAGATTATGAAATATTGGTACCGGGCATTAATTTTCTGATTTGAATGGCAAGTTAATTGCTGAGTTGGGGCGGTACTGCGTGCCATGACCTTTAATCTTTAGCAGCTATATAAAGGCGTGCACTCACGTGGAGCGGTTCTCTGTGGAGGAGACGTAGGTGTGGCTGTGCTCGGCGGTGGTGGGGATGGGCACCGTCGCGGGGTCCTGGTCCGCGGGCACCTCGTACGTGTACGTCTTCACCGTCGTCGTCACCTTGTTCATCGGCGCGCCGGAGCGGGACAGCTGCGGGAGAAACGATATACTCGTGATACGTGTGCCTAAGTGGGGTCAAAAGGGGGAACCTTCGGACCGCACGTGGTTAAACGACGGTTCCTTCTAGAAGTTAGCAGCCTCCTAAGTCTATTATAGTAGGCAAAACGACTTACTCGCGATGCATATGCAGTGTCAATGGTCAAAAGTGGAGTCCAAAGGGGGAACCTTCGGAATCCACGTGGTTAAAGGACGGTTCCTTCAAATATAGTCAGTCCTCCTAAGTCTACTATATACTATAGTAGGATGTATCGTATGTCGTACATGGGTCGGTTTGTTAGTTTGTTGTAACATGAGGTACTTACAGTGCCAGTTGGCGGCTGGTGGCAGTGCGAGCACATGGTGGGCGGCACCACCTGTGGCAGTGCCGGGGATACTTGCGACGGCACTACGCGAGACTCTGTAAGGGGGAAATCAGTAAATCCATCAAATATTCTTTGCTGATTCGAGCAAAGGACATTCGATTGCAAGTAGGAAACCCAAACTAGTAATACTCGTAATTAAAATGATGGTATTAGGGTAAGTTATCTGTACTGGTAGTATAAGCTTGCCATAAATATAATAAGTAACTCTGGATTTAATAATGGGATGGGACCGATATGGTAAAGGTGAAGAATTTTATAGCGTAATTATCAAAACTGACCGGTCTTCTCCTCCCGGTAGAGCTCCTGGCGCAGCTCGGTGGAGCGCGCCTGGGGCGGCGGGCTGGAGCCCCACGACGACGTCTCCACGCGCTCCTCGCGCTTCAGCGTCGAGTACCCGCTCGACGGGGCCTTCGGCGCCGGCCTGCGGCAAATAAAATGCTATTTTATGCCTTATCAACAACGACTGCTTCCAATTGAAGAAATATATATCTGTTCGATGTTCGATAGTCCATTTACTGGGGAAGGCTTAAGCTGTATACGACCAATAGGAGCGAAGAATCAGTTGATAATGTGGGAAAACGATGGTACGCGTGCTAAGCCGCGTCGGGTCGCTGGTTTCAATATAAATTGGACAACTACATTAAATAAAAATAAATTTGGACAACATCACATACATTGCTCTGATAATGTGCTAAGTAGCCTAAGCGCTAGTGGTACAGAAATCAGAAACAACGACGGTCCCCAACACCCAGACCCGAGACGATATAGAAAAGTTCGTTTTCCATATTGACCCGTCCGGGAAGAACCCGGGACCTCAGAGACGGTTCGATGCCAAATTCCGGCACGGCAACTGCTAGGACCTCATAAAACAAAAAAATTTATATTCTATTGAATTGATTTCAAAGAGTTTTTAAACATCTTATTGAGAACTTACCCTCTCTTGTAATCGAAAGATGTACTTTCGGCTGTGTCTGATGCGTAACCACCTGGAATAAACAAATAAGTAATAAGTTAAACAATAACAACGCAATGTTTAATTTGAGTGTGAAAAGGAAACAATTAAAAGTAGATACGAATACACTAACTTAAAATACAAGAAGACTTAACACAAAATAAGATATTTAGGGTGCCAGGTTCCAATAAAATACCAAAAAATGCCATAATTGGACGGCCTATAGAAGTCCAAATGAATCTGTAATTTTACAATTCATTAACTCACTCTTGTACAACTGTCGCTCTTGGTCTTTCTGTAGGTCATCCAGCAGGGAATCCAACTCATCCACGTTCTGGGAGAGGTCCCTAGTCGCTTTGGAGCTCTTCACTTTGGAGTAACCTGCGGAAGCAATACGTCCCGTCCTTATTAATCCAAGAACATCCAATCTTTAAAAGGTCCAGCTAGAATACCCTTGCCGTGGCTGTGTAAGATTTCCAAAACCTCGGGACATTATCAATAGATTGGAGGAGGCTGAAGTTTCCTGTCGATACAGCAAAGAAGAAGAGGCTAGACTTTTCATATCATCTGAAGGAGACAGGACCTGATTCAGAGTTACGAGATGGAAATTGCCAAGATTCTCTTTCAGAGGAAAATCGTTTCAATGGTCGCTTCCTCAAAGTCTAAGCAGAAACGAAATAAGGGGTACGTCTACTCTCAAAAGCAAAACGAACAATTGAATAGTCTCATTTTTAACAATGAATCCAAATTTTAGGAATTGATACGTGGTTTTTCATTTGCATAAATCATATTTTGTAAACGCATTATTAATTCTAAGAGTGGTGGTCACGATTATGAGAAGTCCAAACGACTATTCGTCGAGGAGTCACCGGGAGTAGACCTTATTATACTTTTTTGGTCCATTGTTTCTGATTGAGATGAGGAGTGCAGGAGGGGTTTAATCCTTAACCAGGTCTGGAGTATCGAAATTTTTCATTGATTTTTGTCGGTAAGTCAAGGTCATAAGGTTAAATTTAGTGTGATAACTATTTTCTCACTGCGTGTAAGTGCTGAGCCTACCCACTTGACCTAAGGGTTCTTCTGACTCTGCTTTAAGAAGAGCGGAGTTCACCCACTATTGTGTGGGACCAAGATGCTATACAGCACGTGAAAGCAGTTCCCCCCACCAATAAGTAGTTCCACTACTAAAGTTTCAAGGTCTCACCTGGTACAGAGCTGGTGCTGGACTCGTAGTTGTAGGTGCGGGTGCCGGAGGTGATGGCGGGTAGCTCCCGCTCCTCGCGTTCGTAGTAATACGAGCTGCTCTCTGAGGACTTGGGCGTCTTGCGAGGGGGGATCGTGTACTCCTGAAAATAATTAGTGGCTATGAAAAAAGAGAGTACGCTTTATGTCACCGAAGGGTTCTTGAACTAAGGGTAGGAGTTCGATTCCCGCTCAGGAAAAAACAATCGTGTGATGAACATTTGTGTGATCTGGGTCTGGATGTTTAAGAACGGAATTAAGTGGATATTGTGGCACCATTAGTTTTGGTTTCCATAACACTAGGGCTTGAGCTACATTCGGATAAGTCAACAGAAGAGTATGTTTATATCTTTCATCTCTTTTCCATCTCGTCTGTATTCTATCTGCGAATTACCCTGAATTCCTGATCTGTATCTCATTATAGAGGAAATCATCTTGACCCTGAGAACAATTGCAGATACATCAATCTGCAGATGGAGTGAAGTGATTAGAGATGCTAAATTTAGCGATGTCGTAATTGATGAAGTACATGACCGTTAAAGATTAACGATAAATATGTAACTGACGTAATTACATAGGTAGTAATAAAACGGATCGGTGTAGAGTGGTACTACTAACTACGGTTTATACGGTCGGTACCACTTTATACCGATACGTTTAGGGGCTGATAGCCCCTTTAAAAAAGGTGACTGTCTGTAACATTACCCACTAAAACCTAAATTATGGTGCTATGGGAATATAGAGGCACTAATACAACCACGACACCTCCAGCGATGAAGGTGCCAATACGTAACGGCTACAACTATTTACCTATTCCCCCTATAATTAAGGGACTGGTAAGAAGGCTGGAGATGTGGAACCGTTCACATGCTTCTGCGGAGGACCGTAGAAGGGAGAGGTGTTCACACCCGTAACTACTTATACATTTTATTCTAACTGACTATAGATGATGGCCTTTTTATCTTCATCAAGCTTGAGGGACATCGGAAGGCACTAACCCCAAAAAAATGAAACAACTGCCGGAGGGCGTCCCATAATGGGGCTCGGGAGAGGGTAATCGAACATATGTTTGGGCAGAAAATCGCCTGGCACGTGCCGGTATCTTAAAAAGGAGCCAATCCAATCATAAAAAACGGGCTTGCGTCCTCGCCGGCGAGGACGGATTAGGCCGGTTTGAATTGTGCGATGACGCGAGCTTGCCAACATTCCTAGCCCTAGGTACGTTTGGAAGGGACGTAGGTCCGTAACTAGGCCGGTCGTAGGGACCAGGCTGTCAGATATGAAGGGTGGCACAGCAGGCTAATAGCAGGTGGAGGTGCAAGTTCGTTGACCCCTACTTCGACAGTGTGCAGGTCCTTCCTGTCGTACTTCCCGGACGGATGCTTCTCCTCCTTGTATTCGTAGTGGTACTCGCGAGCGCCGCCAGTACCGCCGCTGCCGAACGTCTCCAGCTTGCTGCCCTTCGGAATCAGCTCGGTTTTGAGCATGTCTGGAAGAAGACACAAGAAAAGGTGGTTTGAATTATTCCACTTTCAATAAATATCAAACAACATCACATATCTACATTGCTCTGATTCTGTGGTAAGTAACTAAAGCACGTGTGTTATCAGAAAAAATAACGGTACTTCACACCCAGAGTCGAGACAATATTGAGATGTTAATTTTCTATATTGACCCGTGTCGAACCCGGGACCTCAGAGATGACGCGACGCCTAGGTCCGGCCTGCTCAATCTCGGCAATAAAATATAAAAGACCTAAAGAACAATAATGTGTGTCTTGTCTTTGCATAAATTACTATTATCTTGTTTATGGAGAAAATAAATAAACATTATTATTATTATTATTATTAATTTATTACAAAATATACTTCTTTTTAACTTGAAAAATTTTAGGCAACACTGATTAATTGTCGTGGCGTTCGCAGCATATTCAAAGTGGTATGTAATACCGGGTACAATAAGTGACATTAAATTATAGATGTATGTGTAACTGAAAACAATCATCATCAGTCAGAACCAATTTTAACAGTCATAAAGTAATGTAAATGTAGTTTTAACCAAGGGCATTGGTTGTATTTGTCAAAATTTGGCTGGTAAAATTTTGCTTTTGAAATAAGTAGTTTTGACAGGTTATAATTTTTGACTGTAACATATTATATACAACAAATACAACTATTCTCACCGAATTGTTCGTCTGTGTAGGGAATGTTGCCGCTGCTCGAGTACTCTTTGTACTCCTTATGCTTGCTATATGACTTCGTCGCCATTTTACTGCCGGTTCACTATCTGGAAAGAACATACATACATTGTTAATAAAAACTAAGACTTATACTTAAAACTAAGCTTAGGTTTAGCTTGTGCTGTGCGTAGTACGATAACGGATTAAATCCCTACTTCCCTACTAATATTATAAATGCGAAAGTGACTCTGTCTGTCTGTCTGTCTGTTACGCTTTCCTGCTTGAACCTCTCAACCGATTTTGATGAAATTTGGTATAGGTATACGTTGAATCTCAAGAACGGACATAGGCTTTTTATTAGAAAATAAGGGAGGGATGGGGGTAATACCACCCTTGAAAGTTTATATGGAAAAAAAATTATTTTTGAAGTTAGAGATATGAAATTTGGCACAAATATAGCTCGAAACTTGGATTAAAATATAGACTACTTTTTGTTTCGAATATTAGGGGAGAAAGGATGTATTCCACGCGAACGAAGTCGCGGGCACAACTAGTAAAGTATAAATCTAAATGAATTGCCGAAATGTATGTTCACGCATAACTACAGATATACTGGATCTAATTAAATCATTTTTCTTTTGATAAGTTCGTACAATGTTGGAAATAAAGTTAACTGCGTTCGTACGGTTACGGAGCCGTTAGTAATGGAAGATTAAATTATGTTTATAACCATCTATATGGCTTAACATGCGCAATAAGACAAATATCTCGCATGAGACGACAAAAGTTTCGATACTGTTGATTGGCTAATAGCACAACGCACTCGTAATTTCAGCCCATCAGCAGTTGACGCATTGATTTTGACATTTCTTAAGAGTGCGATAAATTTACTCGCGTGGCGCATGCTAGGCCCGTATGAATCTACTAAAACATTTTTTGTCTGTGAAACTCGTACCACCTTTAATCGAAATTAGGGTCTCTAGCCACATTACTTAGCCATTACCATAGCACAGATTAATTGGATGCAAACAATAACAATCAAAGTATATTTTTGCATATTATGCTCTCAGTGATGTAAAAAGAGTACCTACTTATATTGAGACGGCCATTTCATTTACAACGTCTACGCATACGAAGTCATCAGTGGGGATCAGTACCGATACACCTATAGCGATAGCGCGGAAGGCTCTCCTCCCTATACCCCTCTATTAGAGATCTATTAAAATAATGTAATAACATTTTGAACTCCCAAGAATTGGCCTGCCTGATGCCTGGATCCGGCTCTGCAGGTCACTTGCTAGTAAATAGACTGTTTTTTTTTTAAATATTGCACTTTAAGATTGACCTCATCCCACCTGATGTTAAATGGTAATGAGGTCCCAGCTTAAGGGTGACAATTGCAGCATAATAAATCTGTTACTGGACTTGTCGCCCTTACCTTGAAGGCTTGACCCCTGCTACTAACGTAGCAGGGGTCAAGCCAGCCAGGAGGTGAACAACAACACAGAAGTGATTGTTATTTGGCTACGGTCTTCTGTAATTTTAAGTGTTTGGATCAACATCTTAATTTTGATCATTGGAATAGCTACGGGGCATATCTAGTTACAGTAGTCAAGTGATTTTAAAATGTCCAAAATCTTCCACTATAATTATTTGTAGGATGTCTTGAAGAAATGCCCGGTTTCAATATTTTACGATTCGTAATGTGTCAAAAATTACTATCAGTTTTCCTCCAACCGACTACGAGTCGTTAATACCGTTCCTCAATTTACTTTCCATAACAGCTGTCATCAGTCGTCTGTCAGTCCTTTTTCTTTGTCAGCTTACGCCTCGTATAATTCACTACCTATACGTAACTAGAACGGATCGTTTTTCAAATAATCGAACAGGGCATTAGTCAACCGCGAAAAGTTTTAAGAACACGAGAAAACAATCGACTCAATTAAACGCTCCTTTCGAAAATAAAAGACCGGTTGACATTTGTCATCTGCGAACGGCAGCCATGACACACTAACGCCCATTTTGGCGCGCACAGCTGTTCAAATATTTTGCATGTTTTACTTACTTACGACTTCATACGCCCACAGTCCTGCGTCACATGAATTTAACATTTTATTAGGTACTTGCTCGCTTTCGCTCCTCTTCGAAAGGTAAATTGAGAGGTTGGTAATAAAATTATTAGCTTTGATGTACCCATTCACTCTTAAGTTAGGCTCTGAATCAACTCTCTCTTAGTAAACATCAAGAATGATCGTACATGAGACTGGAAGAGGATTGCTCTTTGCGGCAAATATCTGTGCTTTCGGCCTTTAACGAAATGTGAAGGTTTAAGTCAGCAGAACCTACAATAAAGTACCATATAGGTATACCACATGTAGGATTACTACAAGTCGTCCTTATTTCGGAGTGAAAAGATTTCTATATGTTAATTTAGTACCTATCTCTATCCATCTACCAAGGTTCATCCGTGTCTATTCAATAGTATTTGTACGAAATAGTATCAAACGTACACGCTCGCATTCATACAAACTTTCGCCGATTTAGAAGATTACCAAGAGCTATCATAAGCAGACTTATTGTACCTACAGTATATTTATTTATGGCTTAGTTGATAGATTTTTCGCCATATTTATACATATATCCCGGCTTACATTAGATAAATGCTCTTGAACAAGTATTTGTGGTTTTCGTTCCTGATTAGAAAACATCTTTATTCATGTAAGCTTTACAAAAGCACTTATGAATCGTCGACACAAATTAAATATTCTACCGCCGTGTTCGGAATGTTGATCATGTCGAAAAGAACCGACAAGAAACTCGACACTTACTCTTTTCAATATAACAATAGACCCACACATTTTTGTCATTATAATAATCATAAATTTTGTAATAGCCCTTTTTTATTAATCAATTTTTAACATGAGACTTATCTATGCATCATTATGATTCCAGTACTATACAGACTAGTGTGTATGTGACACAATCCTGTGGGTGCTCATGAGCAGGGTCTTGTTCAGTTATTCCATTTAGGATCCGAGATGCCGGCCGTTTACAATTTTGTAAATAACCCTTAATTTTGTCTTCTATTGAGATTAACAGTACGAGTTTTAAAATATTTGGAACAAACCTGAAGGCAAAGCAAGTCCTTGTTGAGTCCAAGCGCACATTTCAAGTGTCATTACGACTGTCAATGGATTATTGTAATTACTAATTAATTTATACAGAGCACGCATTCCAAGCCAATGCACTGATATTGAATGCAAATTCTGTATTTTATGTAGATTTAAGCGGTTATTTCACTTATGGAATAAACATGTGTTGTAAACACTATGTACACAAAATGATTTAATAAACTTATTTAGGTAGGTATGTAGTTATGTTAAAAAAATGAGGGTAGGTTTACTAAAATCACTTTGAAATAAATGACAGTGAGACAACAGCAAATGTAAGTAAACATAGGTACATGTTGTACCGATGCCTGGGGAAGTTGTGTATAGCGGCGTGTGTGGTACTCCCCCGCTCTGACGAAAGCGGGGGCTACCCTCTAAAACCATCCAGCTCCTCTCATCTCATCGCCTATTGTTGACACCATGAGAAAACAGTTAAACTTCAACGGCAACATAAACCCACAAACCCTGGTAAGAGAGTATATTCTCGAAGTACCAAATGCGCAATCAGGGCGAGCCCTGGAATTTACTTCCTAATTTAATAAGTATATTTTTCTATATTATATTTTCCCATAATACTTCAATTTAAAAAAATATCGAAAGATTTTTAAAAATTGTGTCAATACAGTGAAGTCCACAAGTGTCAACAATTAATATGATTTAAATAACTAGTAAACCCGACAGACTGTCTGTCCAAGTATTAAAAACTCAATCATGATGCCAACTACCGGGTTCAAATTAATTTTCAGAAGGCACTCACAAAACTTCATAGAAATCGTTCCAGCTGTTTTGAAAGAGTTATGTAACAAATAGACGAACATAAGAATTGTTGTATTATGATGATGTCGGTAATATAATAGTTTAGCAATATAATTGCCCGAAGGTGAGGTTTTTATTATACGTAGCGAAAAATGGCATTCTCGCTATACTGTTCCACACACCTGCACGGACCAACAAATAATAATGCGCCATGTTGTATCCTTATCTCATCAAGCACGAGTAAAAGAGTAAGAGAGTTCTAGAGCCTACAACGCGCAGTTAAAGTTTTTGCTCTAGACTCGCTGATATAAACTCATCATGGTCTCTCTCTCGGGGTCAGCAGCCTCGAGGAAAGCCAGTTGGCTGAGCTGGTCAGCGTCAGTCCCTGTTCGACAGGCCGAAAGGCCAATCGCTGAAGCTAAAAGAACGACATCAGGGTGTTCCCTCCGAGGCGAAGCACTATTACCGCAAGGTTAACTCGACCCCACCTTTTGTTGTTTAAGATTTTTCCAGTCGTAATTCTTTATTTTTTTCCTACCTGACTATAGTTGCAGATAGTCTTTTCATCCTCACCGAGCTTGGCTCTCCCCCTAAAGTCGTAGCTCCTTTTATTTTTTTTCAATCTACACTAATAATATGAAGAGGAAAGATTTGTATTTCTGTATGTTTGTAACGCATGAACTCAAAAACTACCGTGGCGATTTCAAAAACTCTTCCACCATTGGAAAGCTACATTCAACGTGAGTAAAATATTTGGAATGTAACTTGACTTAAAATTTTAGTGAGAAAACGTTTGTACTGGAAAAAGAAAAGGGTAGTCTTTAGAGTTTTCCCGGCAATTATTCGGATTTTTCTTACCGTAAAAACCATCCTTGGACTTTAACATTAAACATTAAAAAAAAAGAATTATAAAAATTGGTCCACGCGTTGTCGAGTTATGCGCTTACCAACACATTTTACGATTCATTTTTATATAATAGATAAAGAATAGAAAAGCCTATATTTCTAAGTACATATTTACATTACATACGTGCGCTCGCGTCCGTAGCTAGTATGTAGAATTGTAGACTAAGTACTTAATTAAAACTTTGACCTTTGTGGCGCAGTGGGTAAGGTCCAGTCCAGGACAGTTTTAAAAGATAAGTTTTCAATCGATTTGGGTTTGGGTTAACGCTCCATGATTTATGCGTCGTAGTTGGAAGAGCAGCACGCGCGATACGTGAAGGTCGTGGGTTCCATTCCCGCACCGCAAGGGGAGATAAAGAATTATGTTTCTAATATTTAAAGTTCGCTAGTACGGCGTATAGTACTATAAAAATAAAAAATCGATGTTGGTACTCATTTTTGTTAAAATGTTAACAAAAATATTGTAACTGTATTGTAAGAAGATAAACCTGTCAGTCAAATTCAAATCTTTAAATTAGCCAGCGTACTTCGAAGATGTTAAAGTAGCCAGCGTAGACGCACAAAAATATGTTTTTGATTAAGTTCGCCGCTTTTCTCTTCAATAATGGATTGGTGATGGGGCATACGTATAAATTCGGCCATTTTGTAATCCTGCATCGCGCTATCAATATTTTCGCCGTCGACCAGTTGGAATAAACTCGCAATTACGATGTTTTTAGGGTCCGAAGTCTCGAGGGGAACTGCTTGCGGGCTCAGCTAGTAGGTACGGACATTACAGTTTCACAGGTCTCTAGTGGACATTTTAAGGTCTGCGAAACTGGACTACCTACGAGGCAAAATTGACCTTTTTAGTTAATTTCCTTGAGGGCCGTAACGGCTTCGGCGTATGATCCCGGTAAATTTAATTTATTTTTTCTCTGCGTAAGAGACATTCTCATACTTCAAGGAATATTAAAAAAAAAGAAAAAAGCGAAGTTGTTCTCGCGATTTGCGCTTAGTAAGACATTCAGCGACTAATTTTTATAATATAGATGTACTATTTTATTTTTCATATTCATAGTAGTTTTTATTGTACTCCATTAATAATTATGGTGTTAAATTATTTTTTAAGCTAAAAGTATAATAATGCAGAAAAATTGTCGAAAATGGGGAAGATGTAATATTGAAAAATAATATTTAATTATTTTAAAAACTACATACCCATGATTTTATTTTACCTATTAAAATATTATTAAAAAAACAAAAGTAATACTTTTGAAAAAAAAAAAATTTCAATTAGGAACTTTGTATATATATACCATATCTACCATACCATACCATTTACACCTGGACCTTTTTTTTTAATTTTTATGTATTATCTTCCAATGTTTTTTTTATAACGATGAAAGTGCAAGCAGTTGAGCCTACAACGCGCTATTAAAGTTCTTGCTCAAGCCTCGCTGATATAAACTCGTCAGGTTCTCTCTCTCGGGGTCAGCAGCCTCGAGGAAAGCCAGTTGGCTGAGCTGGTCAGCGTCAGCCCCTGTACGACAGGCTGAAAGGCCAATCGCTGAAGCAAAATGAACGACTGCAATGTTGTTCCCTCCGAGGCGAAGCACCATCTCCGCAAGGGTAACTCGACCCCACTTTTTGCATTTCTCCCAATTTTTTTAGATCTAGTTTCAACGTTTTATCTCTTTCTTTTGGTAGGTACTTTTTGTTTTTGTTTACCGATGGTTAATGCAGTAAAAAGAAAAAAGATCACATTTCAAACAATACTCTGAATACTGTACAGTAACTTTAAACATGGAATACCTACAACTGATGAAGTGAATAAATATAATATTAATTTATTTTCACATACATATATATATTGAAATTAAAATTACCATAAACAAAACAAATAAACTTAAGATAACACTAGCTTACAAAAAATTCAAACTAAAATTAATAAAAAAATCAATATTTTAAATAAACAAAGATGGTTCCTGTGGTAAGGTACCCAAAATGCTGGCTGCATTACCTCGCTGAATAGCGATTGAAAGACGCTGGGCGAGGTAGCAGCCAACCTTTGGGTCTCCTGTAACGTTGATAAGTCTTTTTGAAATATCTTTAAAAAAAGACAATACTTAAATTAGTGGGAGTGTATTTTCTAAATAGGGTTTATTTGCAAATCTACTCTTTTTAAGCGACTTTAAGAAAAGGACGGGTACGAATATAGTTTTTGAAATCGAAATGCATACTTTTGAGTTCCTGGATTTTTCAACTATTGTAAAATTTGCCATGTGTTAAAAATATGTCATTTAATCTAAAAACACATTCATAAGGTTGAAACGAGGGATTTCGCGTATAAAAAAAGTTTTTTTTCCAATAAAGTAAATAAACTAAAACGAAATAAAATGCCTACTTATAATCGAAATGACTGCAATGAAATAGTTTTTTAAAAATCTAAATATTATTTATGCAAATCTAATTATTGTAGGTACCTACCCGATTAATCATCAAAAACGGAACCTTGCTTTTTCGTTTTTGTTTTTGGTAGTAGGCCTGAAAATAATTAAATAAGTAAGCCAGGTCAGGTCAAACAAAACAAAAAATATATCTAAAAGTAGGGTCAAGCAACCTTTCGGTGTCTTTCCTCGGTGATGAACACGCTCGCTGATGGCATTCTCTCTCTGCTAGCGTTTGGCCTTACGGCCTGATCTAGTGCGGCCGACTCAGACCAGCTCGGCCAACTGGCTTTACCCGAGGCTTCGGACCCCGAAGGCTAGAGGTTGGTGGGCGCTAAACAGCGAGACGACGACAAAAACTTTGAGAGCGCGATACAGGCTTGTGACGTCATGTGTCAATAGTTTCTGATGAGAATAAACGGAACCAGTTTTGCAATAGTTTTTTTTTGGTAGACAAGAAATCATAAAGCGTTTTCATAAAACAGAACAAAATATAGAACGAAGATGGAGTTCCGGTTATGAATAAAATTATTCTTTTATCTGTATAATTAATAGTACTTACTATTCAGCAAAAAAACTGAAAAAGACTAGGACCTACTAATATATATAAAAGTATATAAGATTTTTCAGTTAACTATTACCTAGTGCTAAGACGCAAACTACAGATCATTGGTGACATATTAATTATTCATATGGTCTTCAGACCCAGTTAAATACATACGCTCAAATAGAGAAACCTCATCCTTTGAATGACGGTAGAAATATTCGATGAAAAAAATGTCCGAAAAAACCCGACAGTAACTTAAAAAAAAAAATATTTTAGCAATCATAAATTGTATCACACAATTTAGTCCCAGTCTTCAAATATATTCGTAGTTAATATCTTCTTTAAAATACAGTAAATAGTTATGTGATACACAAAAGCAGAGAGTACAAATTTACCTACAAATAAACAAAGTGAATTGCAGCCTAACTATACAAAAAAACACATTCTACTTTTCAATATGACAAAAGTTGTTGACCATAACAAATGCCCATCTAATAAACGAATGGATGACGATCTATTTTGCCTTTGGCAAACAAGAGGGCGCTACGAAATCCGAAAGCACGTTACGAATGTTTTACCCGCAAACTCCACGTTTCATACGTCACAACCCTGCATCGCGCAATTAAAGTGTTTGCTACCGCTTAACTGATAGCGGCAGTTTGTGTTGGAGCTTTCGGGGTCAGCAGCCTCGAGGGAAGTTAGCGATTGTGGCGCGGGCAGGGCTGTGGCCCTGTCAGCGGCACGGGCTCGACGCTGGCGCGCCATCTCCGGTGGCGTTCCCTCCGGGGCGGAGCACCACAACCGCAAGGTTAGCTCGACCCTTTTGATAGTGCTTGTTCAGAATTATTACTATTTTTTATAGAAGACATTAATGAAGTTAAACTAGATCACATTGGTTTAATTTTAGTACCAAAGATGATCCTCGGACTAACAATATACTTCGTTTAGTGACTGAGGTTGGTTGTTTAAAATAAGTTGATAGTAATGCCTCAAGAGGTAATCGCCTTAATTTTTTTTATATGACGTTTTAAGGGTTACACATGATGACGGTATTGCAGTAATCTTTTATCTATACTTATATAATAAATCTGTAGAGAGGTCAATTCTGTACATTAAATATATTTCCAAAATAACTATCAGGGGGTAATTAGTTATCGATACTGATGTCAAAAATGCAATCAGTAAAATTAATGTCTGTCTGTCTGTCTGTTTGTTCTTTATAGAAACAAAAACTACTCGACGGATTTTAACGAAATTCGGTACAATTATTCTTCATACTCCTGGGCAGGTTATTGTATACTTTTCATCACGGTACAATCAATAGGAGCAGAGCAGTAAAGGATAATGTTGGGAAAACGGGAGAAGTTACTCCATACTTAGGTATCCGTACCCAAAGGGTAAAAACAGGACCCTATAACTAAGACTTCGCTGTATGCCCGTCCGTTTGTGCGTCCGTCCGTCCCTCCGTCTGTCTGTCTATTTGTCACCAGGCTGTATCTCAAGAACCGTGATAGCTAGAGAGTTGATATTTTCACAGATTATGTATTTCTATTGCCGCTTTAACGACAAATACTAAAAACAAGATAAAATAATTATTTCAGTGGGCTCCCGTACAACAAACATTTTCAAAATGTTTGATGGATATTTGTTGAAACTGTTGTTGGACGCTTGAAATATTCTCGTGTATATCTCTTGAATATTTTAATGTATAAATTCTTCAAAAATAAATTATTAAATCAAAATGAAATAAATATTCAAGGTGGGCTCCCATACAACAAAAGTTATGCATAGCCGTTTTTTGCTCGATGTTAGTTAGAGACAGACTGCAGGTCAGGGGAAACTAAAAAAAGAGTTTTAATATTGTGTCTAATGTTGAATAGACAATGGTACGGTATATACATATAGACATATAAAGAAAATGGAGTCTCTGTTAGATAAATAGCTTCTATATTCTAAGGTATGTAACGGAAGTTATCAAGTCAGTTATCATATTTTAGCGTTAACTTAATCGGTGATCCGTAAGTCAAAATGTTAAGAAATGACGGATGAATGAGATTCAGGCTAATGCATAAACATTAGAAACAATTCCTATTAGGAAAGTGTATGTTATGTCTCTGTCCAGTCGTTTATGTTAAAAAAGAATTGGAACTAACTAACTAAGGCTATGCTACTTACTTTTCCTTCCTTCCTTGCAGGTATGTATAACTCCGATCAGATATTTATTTGTTTATTGCCTTAGATACCTTCTTTATTTTTGTCAGCCTTTAGGAATGTTAATGAAATGGCGTCATCCGTGAGTAAGACTGACAAATGATGCCATTTCTGATCGTGCAACACGTTTTATATGCTAAATGTTCTGTAAAATCCAATTACCTACTTACTTAAGTATTTAGAGGACACAATTTTAACGCAATGTTTTTTTTATAGCCCAAATGTTCTATTTGAAATAACAAACTGTCATGTTTTATCGTAATACATATACACCATGGTACCACAAATAAAGTATAGGTATACCTAATTTATACTATGCTAATACATATATTTTAAAGGTAAAAAGTTTGTTTGTATGTTTGAATGCGCTATTTACAGGAACTACTGATTCAAATTGAAAAATAATGTTTGTGTTGGACAGTCCATTTACCGAGGAAGAATTTAGGCTATATAACATCACCAGGATAAATCAACCAGGCTTAGAACACTCAGAATCACTCATAGTTGTCTACTCGCGTAAATAGATCGAAGAACTGCTACAACTTAGCAGGCCTAGGGCCAGTGCGCTAGTTAGAGCCTTGACTGGACACTGCAAACTAAAAAGACACCAATTTCATATGAAGCGGAGTAACTCTGATGAATGCAGATTCTGCAAGGAGGAAAAGGAAAGACCTCTTTACCCCCTGTGTGACTGTGAATCTCTGATCCACAAACGAAGCATCCACTTGGGACGACATATAGCCCAACCAGATGAATTAAAAAACTCTGAAAGCCAGGAAAACACTAGACTTTCTAGAATCGACCCTACTGAAGGAGCTACTCTAAAATGGTGGCGAGTCACAATAGATCTGACAGGTGGCAGTGACCACAGTTCACTAAAACTGCACCGCCCCAAGTACCCTAATAATAATAAAATATGTACCATCACGCTGCGAATCAGTAGAAATACGTCTAAAACGGGGATAATGCGTACGAACCCGCGGCAGGCTGTTAGTTAATATAATTTTCATTCAATCTTGGAGGATTTCAATCAAGGAATATATCCCTAATAAAACACAAACTTTGATTTTCAAAACTTAAATAATTTCAAATCATCATTTTTCATACTCACCTGACTGAGAATCAACCTTCGCCCTTCAGGCCCCTATCTTAACCATTGAATGTGTCATATGACTTAACAACCTATAGCTTGTTTTTAATTTATTTGGCTGTATTTATTAGGCACACCTTCATAAGTCCATTGCTCTCAAGCAAACATCTGAATAACATTGCGACAACATGAAGAAAAAGTTCAGTGTGCAATGCATTTAACTCATTAGCGATTTGTTATGGTAGGATCAAAGTAAATAAGACAAGTCATCATTAAGAACATCTGTTACCGAGCGTGCTTGAAGTGTAAATAGTGACACATCGAGCTGGTGCAGATTAACTGAAACTAAAAGGGCTTGTTTATGATATGACTCCCTTTTTGGGATCTCTCTGACTGCAGCTTTGAACATTGTATTGAAGTTCGTCAACAAGAAACGTTTTTTCTTCTATTTTAGAATAGGATAGCGGTTTATAGCTCGAACTGAAGCGACCTTAGAACCAAAAATAAATAAAAAATGAAAAAATATAACATTAACTATCTTTGCTGCATATTCTTTAGGTACTCAATCTCCACGCCCGAGCATTTAAAGATTTTAGTAACTATGTGAGTGAGGGCAGGGAGTAAGGGAACGCGCATCCCCCATTAGCTAACGATTAATATTGTTACGCGCCACGATCGATGTAACCAGCGCCATCTAGTGTGGAAAGGCGGGACTACAGAGAGTCGAGACGCGTACGCCAGAATTTACTAGAACAATGACCTTGACCGAGCGTACGGCCGTTCAAGGCCGCACTGCGCGCGAATGCTCCGGATGTTTCTGCGTTGGAAGGTTCGGGAACGGCCGCGGCAATATAAAAGGCCGGGATTCACCGCGACCGGGACAGTATTGAATTAGCGATACAAGTGATTACTTCGAAAGCGATTTTGAAGTGCGACTTGGAAGCGATTATTGTTTTAATTAGTGCGTTTTAAGGTTGTAATTAGTGGCGTTCAATTAAAGTGTGACTTTTGGTAATTTTTATCGGCTGTTTTTATTGTCACGAACCCGAAGCTCGTAACAATTGGTGTCAGAAGTGGGATTTAAATTATGCCGATTTTACCTAAAGACGACACGGAGGGTATCCGTACCCGGAGTCAACGCCAACAGGAGACGGACCAGAGACGTTTTGGTGGAGCTTTGCCGCAGGAATCGGAAAGCCAGTTATTAACCACGGAGGCCGGCCCGTCCACAGCAACACCAGCAGCATCGGCAGCATCAGACCTTGCTGCTCTGATGATGATGCTGCAGGAGCAGTCTCGCCGACAGGAGGAACAGGCTCGCCGCCAGGAGGAACAGGCTCGCCGCCAGGAGGAACAGGCTCGCCGCCAGGAGGAACAGGCTCGTCGATTGGAAGAACAGCTTCAGCGGGACAAGGAGGAACAGGCTCGCCGCCAGGAGGAACAGGCTCGCCGCCAGGAGGAACAGGCTCGTCGATTGGAAGAACAGCTTCAGCGGGACAAGGAGGAACAGGCTCGCGGCCAGGAGGAACAGGCTCGCCGCCAAGAAGAGCAGATGCTTCTTTTGAAGGACCTTCACGCTACCTTCGGGAAAGACATAAAGGAGGTGAAGGATAAGGTTGCTCAACATGACAACCGCCTGCTGGAAGCTGAAATCCGGATCGACCAAGTCAATAATCGGGTTGACTACGTAGTGGCTGATGTGAAGAAGACCGTGATGGCAGACGTTAAGAAAACGCTGGATTGTCTTAAACTTGGAGAAGCTATCGCAGCTCCCGTAGCTACAACACCTTCGCTACGTGGATTTAAAGTGCCACCGTTTGACGGAACTTCTTCCTGGTCGGCCTACAAAATCCAGTTTGAGGCAGTTATGAAAGCGAACGGCTGGAATAAAAACCAGGCCATGACTGCCCTCACCCTAGGCCTTCGTGACCAGGCCTTATCTGTCTTGGAAGCTCTCGGTAAGGAAGTGACTTACGAGCAGCTACTTGAGGCATTGGAGGCTCGATATGGCGACGCTCACCTGGAACACGTGTTTCGAGCGCAGCTCAAGGATCGTGTGCAACGCAGTAACGAAAACCTGCAGCAATGGGCTCTTGAAGTGGAGAAGCTGGCGCGTAAAGCATACCAGTCCGTACCTGCGCTTATTAATGGGAACCTGGTGCAGGCATTCATCGACGGCATCCACGACATTGAAGTTAGAGCTGCTGTGAGGCTCGGGCACCACGAGACGCTAAAGGATGCCTTGGCCCATGCCCTGGAAGTGGAAGCTGCGCGACAGGATCATCGATCCCATCGCGTCAGGGAGGTTGTAGCGGCTACAGTTCGGCACTGCAATAAAGGATACCGCCCTAGATGCTACGGCTGTGGGGAAAAGGGCCACCTTCGATCCAGTTGCCCTAAGCGAACTGCAGAAAGAGAACTACGGCTACCTGCAGACCTGATCATCAGAATACCACCTGATGCTCCAGGCAGTATAATCGATTATGCGAATAACTGGCGGTACAAAATAAATGACATTTGTGAGCACGTCAGACAATCGGGCCAGAAAATGTCGGGAAAAATGAAACCCCTTGGTGACCGCAAAGTGAACAGTAGAGTGTTCGACGAGGGTCCACAGATGAGGTTGCGCAATCCAGTCCACAGCAGAGGGAGATCTCCTGGGCTTCAGTCTAGATGGGAGGGACCATACCAGATTGGGACTGGGGGCAATGACGTAACCTACCGGAAACAGAAAGGTGCAAGAGGTACTCCTAAGATTGTTCATGCGGAGAGATTGGCGCGTTATTATGGAGCCGATAATGCTCGGGACGAGCATGTCTTAGGAGGGGGCAGTGTTACGCGCCACGATCGATGTAACCAGCGCCATCTAGTGTGGAAAGGCGGGACTACAGAGAGTCGAGACGCGTACGCCAGAATTTACTAGAACAATGACCTTGACCGAGCGTACGGCCGTTCAAGGCCGCACTGCGCGCGAATGTTCCGGATGTTTCTGCGTTGGAAGGTTCGGGAACGGCCGCGGCAATATAAAAGGCCGGGATTCACCGCGACCGGGACAGTATTGAATTAGCGATACAAGTGATTACTTCGAAAGCGATTTTGAAGTGCGACTTGGAAGCGATTATTGTTTTAATTAGTGCGTTTTAAGGTTGTAATTAGTGGCGTTCAATTAAAGTGTGACTTTTGGTAATTTTTATCGGCTGTTTTTATTGTCACGAACCCGAAGCTCGTAACAATATCTTCATCATTGGCATTATTTTCAGTCAGTTAACCTGACGTCATAAACTTTATGAATTTCTGTACAGAAATTAACACAAGTGCTTAAGCTACTTACCATAGAATCAGAGCAATGTATAGCGGTATGAACATTCCTGTAGGCACTGCACTAGTAAGATTCTTAGAGTACTTCCGCCTTCATTAGGTTAATGATTGAAATCGGCCGTAAAATTGATACCGCGATTTATTTTAAACCTAATTAGGACAAGCTCTCGAGAATGGGCGCGGGCTATCCCGCCATGCACACTTTGATGTGGTTTACATCAGTTATATTGGTGCACATGCGTTTAAAGACGGAATTAACTGTCGAGTGAGATACGACGGACTAAAAATGTGAAGTGAGTCTATTGTTTTTTGTATACGTCTTACTGAATTAAGTGTGAAGGAATTACTGAATATGGTATAGGCACGATTTATTTGTATGTATAAAAATTAAACCCTGTTCCCTTGATCTAAACGACTGGACCAATTTTTATTTTTTTTTCTGTTTAAAGTTTAGGAATACTACTTTTTTTTTGTGTTTCAAATTTAGTAATTTAGTATTGTCGACCGGGATGAAAACCAATTCGAATTAAATAGTCGTCGTTAAGTCAGGACAACGTCAGTCGGGACAGGAAGTTTAATATAAAAAAAATATGTACGGCCAACAGCAACCCTTGCAGTTCGATTTTAGTTCATATGACCGCGACATAAGGCGTGTGTAATCTGAGGTGCTTTCGACCCATTCGACCGTACAACGAGACGCAAGCAGGCCGGACTTTGTTGTCGCGTGGCATCTCCGAGGTCCCCGGGATCGATTCCCGGTCGGGCCAATATGGAAAGCGTACTTTTCTATACGTATTGTCTCTGGGTCTGCGTGTTGTGGTACCGGGGTTGCTTCTAAATTTTGTAATATTTGTGTTTTAGCTTCTTACCATATATCAGAGCAATGTATGTGATATTGGTAAATAATTACTTTTTTATTTTATTTATTTAATAATTCACCTTGTGAAAACCTATTCTTAGATTTCAAATTTTAAGGGGTCAATATTGCAATAATGACCTTTTTATTTTGCCTACCAATTTTCGATCAGTAAAGTCTCAGTCGATGCTAGCCATAGTCTTGTAACTATAATCATGAACTTAATTCGATGTGACCCTATCTCCCCCTGAAATGAAAGTTCAGGATCATTCCTAAACTCTAACAAATAGTCCTAGTTTAAACCAATACCAAATAATATCAAACAAATAAAATTCCAACTTAGATACCTTACCCATCAAAAATATTGACGACCAGCTTTTCAAAATGGTCGTCTTATCTTAATCGCGTTAAAACCAGGTGCGTTTAAAACATCTGGATATGAGCATGACCTTTTATAAAATGCTTAACATTACCTTGTCGCATAGATAAACGGACGCCTTACCATTCATTGAATTAACAACCAGATCGGCAACGATTGTAAGCTGTCGGCAATGGAATGGCATTAACCACACTTAATACAGCTAAACCACACTCTTTAGCCACGGTAACAGGTAGCATCACACATTTGCATCTAGTTTCCTCTAACAGTTCGCTTCATTTGCATGTCGTTATTTAATGTCAACAACACTTACGCGATTCACCTAAAGTATGGGCCATTACCATAATACGAATACAAATCCAATGTAGGGTTGCCGAGCACAGTGTCTATAGCATTCAGCCAGTCAGTAGCTTTAGTTCGTGAACAACTCTGTACCTTGTCACATTAAATCACTGTCTGGCTTTGCGCGGAGATTCGGTATGACAAGGTACTGAGGTGCATACTCGTATGAGCGAACTAATGATGCCGGCTGTACTAGCAACTTTCGAACATTTTCAAAGGATGACGAAATTTTTTCCTTGTTTTTGCACCCTCCTAAGTATTTACTAATAAAAACGTTACCGCAACGTTATTATTGATATTAGGACGGTAATTTCAAACATCCTTCCACAATTTATGCGTGTAGATACACAGTTCCATGAAAAACTCGAACAAATTATTGTACCTGGTATATCAAATCTAGCACTGCAAAAAACGCCTAAAGTGTCATATATATTGTGACGACCTCCGTAGCCAAGAGGCAAGCGTGCCGGACTTTGGCGTCGCGCCATCTCTGAGGTTCCGGGTTCGATCCGCGGTCGGGTCAATATGGGAAACGAACTTTTCCATATTGTCTCGGGTCTGGGTGCTGTGGTACCTTCGTTGTTTCTGATTACTTACCACAGAATCAGAGCAATGTATGTGATGTTGTCCAATATTTATTTATTTATTTATGTCTAATCTAATTTAAACCTTAAGTAAATCAAGGAAATAAATAAATAAATAATGTGCATATACAAAATTTTTTATCTAAGACAATAAGATGCCCTGTCATGTGCCATTGTGCAGACTAGAAACTAATCTTCTAAGAGATTATTTTTTTAAATCTTGCAAGACCTCCAACGACCTCCTTTACGGCCTATACCAAATCAGTATCCCTATTTACATAGCAGTCAACCCTACTCCGGTCTCCTCTCAAAAATGCTTCAAATAAAGGCTTCACTCGATGCGTGTCGTAAGCTGCGTGGGCGCATTGCGTCACCCATTCACCGGCAGCCGCGTGGGTGACTTCGGAGAACTGTTGCCCCTCGTGACTGGTGAAGGTGGAATGATTTCTATTCTAAATCAACTATTTAAAAGGGTAAATTAACATTTTTAAGGAAATACTGTTTTCCTTTGCTAGTATTTAATAAATCATGTTGTGGAAGTTGATCGTTAGGTTCTAATCCCATAAGGCCAATAGTGAGTGGGTAAGTGTTCGCTTGGTTAGGGTGGCGCAAAGGGGGTCCCACACCTAAAAAAATTTTCACCATAAATTAAAAGTGCGCAATTAGCAATTATTTGTTAGTAATTGTGTAAAGGAGCAAAAATTAAACACTTTTTATTCTGTTAAATTCTTTTCTAGGATGTATAGTTTTGCAGAAAAAGTTGCTAGAATTAATGCTTATCTTCTAGAATGAAGTCTTTCATTTGTTCGTTCGTTTTTGTAAGTAGGTAGGCCTACAGATACGCTACTCAGTCAGCTAGCTAACAACATTACGACACAAACTCAAGCTATATTTTGTCCAAGATAAACTGTCCATCAGTTGGGGAAAATATTGTTATTTTACATTTTAAAGTTATGATACAGTAATTGGACGTAACCTCAAAGATATTAAAAGCAGGACTTCTGTAAGCAGAAATTGTCTTGTGGGCACCGCGGTCATAATAATAAACTAAAATTAAATTGTGTATAGCTAGGGGCTTAGATTATGAGATATACAAACTGAGGTAAAATTAAGTTTCAAAGTTTAGTAACTTCACCGAACTGTAGGAGATATGGGTAATCTCTCTCAATTTAAAGCATCCTTTCCTGATTCTAATTTATTTTACTTCTGGGTTTTTAAAACTATTTACCCGAATTCTTATCAGAGCAACTGTTACGATAACCCCAATTTAAAAAAATGGCGAATAATGTAATATTTTTATTTTTAATTGTGACATATTGGGTAAATCCAGATCCAACTTTGGCTGTTGAACTTCACGTTATCTTTATAATGTTTTTATTGAGATTTCAGACATTTTTATTCGGTATCCTTAGAGAGTTAGCTGTAACCGAAGAGCCTAAAATGGTATCATTAAGTATTTCAGAGTTATATTTTTATGTTTGAGACCACATTTATTTCAGTCATTATAGGCTAAAAGAATGATCAAGTTTGTTTTCAGTTAACTTAATAAAATTACTCCCAAAAGTGAGTTGATCGAGTCAATCCGCAACCTTTCGCGATTCTGGGGTCACAGAGCCAACGAGAAAAATAAAGAAAGACAATTGTAGAAATTGATTAATGTGGGTTTACTTCAAACCCACCACTGGCTTAAATCGTCTTGCCCATGACATCAATTCCAACCTTTTTAAAACCACAGGATATTAAAGACCAGAATTAGCCAACATGAGAAAACCACACCTCGACAGAAATAGATCTAACCGAACTCTGTGAACATAAACAATCGCCTCTTGGCTCAATGTTTATAGATTTTTAGCGCATATCTGAGTACCCTTGACCGCTATCCGACTTACAGCATGACATCATCTTGCAGTTTCGCCGGATTCGTTTTATTTTTGCATGCTATCTCTCTCTTTCTCTCTGGAGGCATCTCGCTCTTATCTCGGTAATTAAAAACACCGGTTCGTGGAACGAAGGCTGCATTGTTTCATGTTACAAGTTTCATGTAAGTTATGTTCATTAAATTTTGAACTTGTGGGCACATTATTTATTTTTAGGAATTTTCTGAAGCGTGAGGATGATATCCAGTATAGAAAGACTGCAGAATTGCAGACTTTTTCGGTAAACCATGTCTGAAATTGTTTTAAAGTAAAGCTCCATATCATATCCTGATGACAGAAGTTAGGCGACTGCCCTCCGTAAATGACATTAGCCTCAAGCTGTCCTTAGCTTTGATTTATTTAATATAAATATTTTATTTTTTAAACCTCATTACACAAATAAAGTACTACGTGGTCTGGGCTGTGAGTATTTTCAATCCTTGGGGCACACAGAAAGTTAAAAATAAATTGGAGGACACCACTTACATTGTTCTGATTCTATGGTAAGAAGCTAAAGACGGCACCACAACGCCCAAACCCGAGACAAAGACAAGTTTATTTTCCATATTGACCTAACCGCCAAACAGTAGGTACACGAAAAAAATAACATTGGAAATAGCACGACTAAACATTGTACCTATGTATCATTAATGTATGAGCTAGTTTAAAAGTATTAAATGCATAACAGGACAGGACACTAATTTCCTTTAACCTTTCACGTCCTTATGACTCGATTTCAAGTCCGAAAATAATTGATTTTCTATTGTGTGACGAATTTACTTTGTGGTCACTTCACCTTTATATTTTACATAATATAATATTTCACATGTCTCGCACAAAATTGTCAATAGTATGCATAAGATATGTGTGACGTCACAGCACTGCAGTTCGCTCTTGTTATTTCCTCTAGTTGCAACAGGAACTTTGAAAGCGTGGCTCAAATATTAGCGACTGTGGTGTCGAAATTTTATTTTACGGCGTTGCCTTTTCTAATTCCCCGAACAAACCCCGAGGCGAGGTCATCGGTCGACCAATTAACATCTAACAGGCGCTCTTTCATCGCTAATGAGTGATTCACCGATGACTCGAACATTTTGCTGAGCGACGAAATCATCGATACAATCTCAAAACTTATTTTGTGCGCTTGAGATTAGTCTGTAATAGTCAGCTCTCAAATTTTCAGTTCAAAGAACACAACGTAGTGAAGTCGGAGTTCATATTAAATTTCGTTTCATCTTATGAGTTCATCGCTTTTTATGATTTAGTGCACTGTAACGAAAACGTTAGTCCAAGTGTATCTTATGAACAAACCAGTCTTTCCATTTTAGTGTAAAAATTTGATGTTGATTTGTGTAGTGAAGTTCAATATTGAGTGATAAATAAAATAATCTATAAAGTGTGAGTGTCAAGCCACTTGTCCACGTGTCTAACTTTCTTCAGACCTGATTGTGCCTTATTACCAGCTTAAACTGGAAACTGGTTTTCAGGGAATCCTCTGAAAGCTATAGTCTAGCAAACAACCGTGTTCTATCGTGAAGTTGTATCAATTCTCACCTCTCATTATACTGGAAGAGTAGACTTCACAAAAGATGCTTGGTTGCCATTTAATATAAGTAGAGGAAAAAAAACAAACCTCAACAAATTAAGCTAAACTTTTTCACTGCCGGACCCTGTGTCTTTTCTCAATGTCAGATGGAACGAAACTCACTAACAATCCAAATGCAGATAGATACCGCAGCCAAATAACAACGGTTTTGTTGTGATCCTGCGTGTGAGTAAGGTTTCCAGAGCTCCTGGGGGGTGCTAGTAGCAGGCGTCAAGCCTCCAAGGTAAGGGCGACTAGTCCAGTAACAGCTCTGTAAACGCTATACTTGTTGCCCTTAATCTAGGACCTCATAACCACTTAATATCAGGTGGTATGAGGTCAATCTTGAAGTGCAATATAAAAAGAAATAGATTCCATAAGGTAAGTTATATTTTTGTTATTGGTGCAAAGGATATTTCGAGAGTCTAAATTCGTATTGTCATTATTTTGTTTTTATCTTCCTTCATATTTATTTTCTCAAACAGAAATTTATAAAAGCCATACTATTATGAATGTAGATATCTCGACAAACACACAGCTCTTATTCACATTGTGTGGTCTGTAAATTGTATACTAATCAATGGCTTTGTAATTATGCATTCATACTGTTCGTATGCATAAATACAAGTATTATATGCTAGTGATCGATAGGTCGAATGCGGCTTTTACGAAATGACCACCCAAGAGGAAACAGAATGTGGTTTGGCGCCAACTGAACAATTTATAAGGCGAAAATTTATATCAGAATTCAAATAGTTTCGCATATATACTATACTTTTAAACAATTACTCTCTAAAATAAAACTACAGCTAATTAAGAACCCCCTCCAATTAAACTCATATTAAAAGACCACTCCGACCTTATAAATTTACAGGTTTAAATAAGTACCTAATTGAAATTAACATTTTAACCGTTTTTTCGCGTGGTTTAAATTTAAATGTTTCTAAATAGATATCAACCCTTGATGTACCTAATTAAAATCGGATATAATAGTTGGACCTGTATGTAGCTGAAGCATTTGTATAAACAAACGAGAATCAGAGGTAACACAATATGCATTTAAATACTCAGAACAAAGTCACCTGTTTATGGCAATGTTTGTCCTGGGTAAGAAAGGAAAGCACCAGCCCTGGACTAAAAGACAGTGTCAGTGTGCCATAATGTACATTAAATACCTATATTAAAATTTTTTGGTTTCCATTCGCAACATCCTCCAACTTTACCAAAACAGCGTGCAGCGACCAGCTCATCTCACGGCTATCCCATCAAGGAAAATCTGTAAATCATTCTCCGCTAACAAGACATTTGAGCCTTATTGAAAATCCTCCAACATTTACCCAATTAACCTCTGCCTCGTCTAGAGTTCTAGACTACATCTAGGGTTGTCAGGTTATAAACGCAAGAAAGCTGGATGATGTACGAGTAAAATATCCCTTAGTTTAATGAGCATTGCATGGAATGTCAGAAAAGAGGCACTATTCTAGTTAAGTAACTAAGTGCCTAACATGGAACCGCTTAACACACGTGCAATCCCCAGTTATTTAAAAACCGATACGGTCTAGTTACGGAAAGTAATAAATTATACGAGGCGTAAGCTAAAAAGTCCTGTCGGACACTTGATGACACCTAATAAGAGAGGTAGGGCATAGCGATTTATCATTCGAACTGGAGCAGCCCGACTGGTGAAATACCTCCACCTTACAGAAGACCGCAGTCAAATAACAATCACTTCTGTGTTGTTCTGTTCCTGCGTGTGAGTAAGGTTTCCAGAGCTCCTGGGGGGTGCTACGTTAGTAGCAGGGGTCAAGCCTTCAAGGTAAGGGCGACAAGTCCAGTTACAGATTTATTATGCTGTACTTGTCGCCCTTAAGCTAGGACCTCATTACCACTTAACATCAGGTGGGATTAGGTTAATCTTGAAGTGCAATATAAAAAAAAATATATATGGAAAGTAAATCATGTATCGGTATAAGCGACTCATAGTCGTTTGGAGAAAAACAGATAGTCATGTTTGATTTAAAATTAGAATTGACGACTCGTAGAAAAACGAATTGTCATTTACTGACACATTACGAATCGTAATATATTGGAACCGGGCATAAATCACGTCAAACTACACACTTTGAACTTTGTTCCGCCTTTATGTCGTACGCATAAGAATTAATATCGAACTGCAAATGTATACCTTTACGTGCTGTCAACTGTACGTCACTACGAAACATAAGTAGTTAGTTAAGTTTTTACTTTGTACGAGTATGTACAGTTCGCATCATATCGTCAAATGATGACCATAAATGTCAAAATATCTAGACATCGGAATAGAAATTTGGTTGCGGAAATTTTCTAGCGGAGCGTACTTGGTCGATATGACACAGATTTTACTAATGTTTTCATAAACCGGTTAGGTTGAGCAATTCCGCTAAATTCCGATCCGAAAAACCTTACTTTTGTTCGGGTTTTACCTTAACCAAAGCCTATCCACCTACACATTTTCGAATCTACAATTACCTGGCAATTCTAGCTGCAACAATATTTGTGCGGAAACCTCCGATAAGAAAGACCGAGACAAACGACTTCCCATTTACGAGCACGGCTCGACCGGTTTCAACGACATCGGACCTGTCATTGCGTAACCAAGAATACCTATCTGCTTTAGTAAGGTTCGACCTCATCTGATGTTAATGAAGTGACCGTGAAGAAAGATGAACCGGGTCATTCATCAAGATTTCACGTTAATCATTCTTTGGTAGGAAACAAAGATCTGCACATATCTCCTTATTTGCTGAGGTTTGCTTGAATACACAACTATCGGCACCTTAGTGCACAGATACAACAAAAAAGTAGCAGTAGTTAAAGAAATAGAAAAGAGGTAAAATATTTGTTTTTGTATTGAAGATATGTTACTTTATGCCCGGTTCCAATATTTTACGATTTTCCAACCGACTACGAGTCGTTAATACCGTTCCATAATTTACTTTCCATATCAGCTCTTATCAGTTGTCTGTCTGTCATTTTTAGCTTACAACTCGTATAATTTATTACTATCCGTAACTAGAACGCATCGTTTATTTAAATATTGAAACCGGGTATTAGTAGCAACTACTAAACCAGCTCTTAAATTTAATATTGTTTGATAGTCCTGATACAAAACAAATAAATATTGCTCATTTTAGTAGATTCAGTAGCTAGTAGTAGTATTTCCTGCCTGAACAGCAAGACACGCAATGAAGATGCAAAGAACTGACCTAACCTTTTGCAGTAACATAATATGCAACAAATTTTCAACATCACATATACATACGTAATAGAACTGAAGTCTAATGTTAATCTGATAGGTATACTAAATTAATGATGGCAGGACCTACAGATAGCCTCGCAAATCGTAATTTAACAGTAATTGTCCAATATTAGCATCAAGGTGAATTCCAACGAAAAGTGTAACGTCATTCGGATGAGATATTAAAAGAACCAACACAATGTGCATGATGTTGCATTCTAAATGACCATCGCTGTTGATGGAGACAAAAAGGTATTCTAAGCAAGTTTACAGAACATGTGTTTTGGCAATCGCATACGACAGGAGTTATGACCTATATAGCCCCAACCACATAGAAAGTGGAGGTTGGGGTGAGATGAGAGCCCTCTGCTCCCCTTCAAACCCGGAGAAGATGAAAAGGCCATCGGCGGCCATCATCTATAGTCAGTTAGAAAAAAAAAGTGGAGGTAACTGCACAAATTTGGCATCACACCGTATTTTTCAGTTTGAGGTTCCGAATCCGAATTCCGTTGTGGTTTAGGTATTAGGACCTCACCTAATTTCGTCCTCGTGTCTCGTGGATTGCGGGTTAAGCAGGTGATCTCGATGTAAGTCGGTACGTTAGTTTGTTTGTTTTGTGCTAATCTCAGGAATGAATGGTTCGAATTGAAAAAACATTGAATATCATTCTGTGACCAATAAGAGCGGACATATTTAAAAAACGGGAAAAGTACGCGTGCGAAGCCGCGATGAGCCGCTTGTTTCAAAATACAATAAAAACATAAATTTTGTTTCATCAAAAAAAATATTATGATGATGACAGCGCAACGAGAATCAGTGCAGAACTGCAGAGGTGTATTTACGTCACCATTACAAAAAAAATTACAAAGAAGTGACGTTGCTCTAAATTTTAACATTTTAGAAAACTTATGTTAACATGATAAAAGCAAAAATATTTTTTATTATCTGGTAATCTAACTAATGGATCAAACGGAAATTTGTTGTCATTATACACTCTTTAAAAAATAGTCTGTAAATAGGTACATAAATAAAGGCGTGCTCGCAATAAGCAGGTTGACAGATGAGCGTTGTTAGGTCAAGTTCAGGCTTATCTTATCGGCTCGCTAATTTATTTGCCTCAACTCGCTGGCCTTGAGTGGGACAAGAAACGTTGCCGTCTAGATACTTAGGTCGTCCTGACCTGAGATGTATTTTAAAATAACAAGTAGCAATAATAAATACAAATGAAAAATAATGAACAGCATCACATACATTGCTTTGATTCTGTGGAAAGTTCCTAAAGCAAGTGTTATATAACTCAGAAATAACGACGGTACCACAAAACCCAGACCCGAGACAGTACAGACAAGACCATTTTCCATATTGAAATGGGCAAGAACGTACTGCCCGCATCCTCCCCTCTAGGCTACGGAGCTCCTCAAATAGAGAATTTCAAAACAAGAATGCATATTATTCTAAGAAACTTCTCTCGATATTATTAAAATAAAGTTATCGTAAGAATAAAAGATACTAAAGTAATCACCACGCTTACCACATGATTAAAAACCCGAGCTAAATGCGGAAAATTCATTTGTCATGCTCGACCCGGGAATGAAACCCAGGACCCGGAGATCCTAACTCTTAAGCCCTTTTTTTGTGCGGGGTAATGCATTGACGCACCGTACCGTCACCCAAGGGAGGTGACGGCGTGTGCGGGACTCCACTACCAACCAAAACCCCCCGGTGCACCTTATCGCCTTGATGGTGATGCCATGGTAACCCATAAGCCCTAACTATCACCACTAGACCATCGAAGCGGTTCGACCAATTCTGGAGAAGAAGACGCAGATATACGAAATACTGCTTTGTTCTACGCATTTTACGCCGTTCAGGTGGTATAATTGACAATCAAGGTTTTGATTCATATGAATAGCATTCCTTCGTTGATACCAGCATAAATAATGCAATTCATCTGCCATATTTGCGCTGAAAGGAAGACGTCTGTTATTTCCAACATATTTGTATGAATATTAAAACTCATTTCGTCCTTGTCAACGGTTGTCTAGTCGTTAACTTCCTACGCAATGCATTTTAGAGAAGTACCTAATGGATGTTGAGCCTTATTTCTTTGTGTTTAAGGTCTGCGTGTTCAGAAACTATGTTGCCTAAGGATTGACGGTAATGATCAGCCGTGCTGGATCGTAGATATAACGTGCGGCATTTTAACTGATCGACCTGTTGATCCTAGTTGCATGGATCCTGGTGGTTGCAGAACAGAGCATAAATTATGTTGCAGAGCATAAAGAATTATTTTTAATGTTGGCACAACTTTTCATGTAAATGGTATCTATTTTGGAATTGTGTTATTGATGGTGTTATTTAAAGGCCGTAGTTCGTCGAACCGATGACCGAAAGAGGAATGATTCTACCGGGACCACGTACGTTACATAGTTCGGGATCCCACTGGTTGTAGGGAAGCGATGGATCAAAGTTGCACAAAATCGGGAGTTGTGGATGGTAATTTTATTTCGACATCGTGCTTAGAAACCAGTGCCTTAATGTTATTTACCATAACGGCAGATTTGAGGCTATTTCACGAGATGGGCAGATGCCCTTATCGCGGTGATAAGGAGGCGATAGATGCAAGCCAAGACTTCTCTCAAAATCACGGAGGGAGGTTTATGTACTGCAGTGGAGGTTCTTCGGCTGTGATAATCATAATGGTTATGTCTCTATTTTGCAGTGAGCGACTAAATCTCAGTTCGCTAAAGATTCCCCCTTTGAGGTCATTGTTTTCTTCTCCACCTGGCTCAAGTATTTTTAATCAACTCGACCTTGAAGAAGCGGATCGCTTGGCCAAAATCCTCTATCTTCTTCTAACTTGATTACCAATACACAATTACCCTATTGGTAATCAAGTTAGCAGTCTATTTTCAATGCAATTCGATTCGATCTGTAATTTCACTAAATCGAACATGCATAATAAAATAACATTTTCACAGCTAAACGGCATCGAAAAGCAACTGCTCGTTTTACGAAAGCGTTGATAGTAAATTGTATAAAGGTATGTTTATCCGATGTAGGGCGCGGTGGGCGGGCGGCATTTTGCGCCCACGCTGCGCGGACAGGCCGACGCGATACTTCTTTCTGAAACCTTCGATAGGTTTCGATACAATAGTTAGGTTAAGAAGTGATCAGACTAGGGGTGATGGTTCAGTTGCTTTAGAATAAATGAAGTATTGAAAGAACAAGCAACTAATTACTGAGATACTATCTGGCCTGGTACTACAAAACTGTCATGGTAAAAATGGCTGTATCAAGCCATCACAGGCCCCTACGCAACGTAGCTAAGGGGACCAGATCTTCGATTTGGGTACATGAATTGAGCCTAGTGGTAACTAACCAGAGAAAGCCTTGTTCCCCCCAAAATTAAGTCTAAAAAAGAGGGCCTTTTTGAAGTGATGTCATACGCGGTTTGCCTGTTTAACCTAGAGGTTAATCCACCCTGAAAAGACGACTAAGTTGTTCGTTGGTTGTTTACTAATGTGACAAACATTTTTGTGGGTCTCTTAAAAGCCCACTTGGGAAAAAACATTTTTATTAAGCGGTCGGTTGGATAGATCGGTAAAAGTAGCTTGTTCCCGATACATTTTTCCGAAGGTTGAATTCCAATCAAAAATAGCGAAACGAGACGAACGCATAACATTATACCACTGGAACGACCACTCACCGTTTTAGACCGACAATAAAGTCATTTTTTACGCACGTATTAATTTACTGGTATCTACAATTTATTTGCCTCAATTTACATACGCTTGGAGTCTCAACATCAAATTCAATACCTATTAATGACCAATTCATGAGTGTCACTGTGATCTCATAAACTCCCACTCAGTCCCAGCCATGAATAAGTTTCCCTGAAATCGTATTACGTGTCATGCCATCAGCTACCAGAAAACAAACAAATGAACAACCGACAAATCACGTGTCCCATTTGTCACGGCGAGGCCATTAAAACTTCAGTTGCTATGGGCTATTTCTATGAACCCACTAAAATAGTCCTACGACGGATGTACCTACAACGCACGCGCACCTACACGGTCCACGTACAAAATCCCTCATCCCTTTCCAACGTGCGGCCTCATTCTTCAGAAATAGCTTCCGTCTCGCTCTTCACACCTACACTGGAACTCAAGGAGAGCTAGTTCGTAAAACTATGAATGAACGACTGTAGGCTATAACTGTAGAAATATAATTTATAGTTCATTTGCATGTGAAAAGGCTTGGAAATGAGACATTTTATCTCTAAAGTCATTCAGAAGCAGATTATGATACCAGCTTGACATTTGGCTTCGGAACGCTACAGTCGATCCTAGGCCTTTGTACCGCTGATTGTACTTTAAAAGTGTAACCTACATTGGCTTGGATTACATTGCATGGGCCAGTCAGTGTGGTTATGGCATTTACTGTACTTGCCACATCTTCTATACTGTTCAAGCATACTCAGTATTAACCCGTAAACTTTTGGTTTTATTTATTAACCTCTTTGGTTCGTAACGGGGATTCAGTTTTGCCACAAAAATAGTGCTAATCTACTTCTATGGTGTAGTGGTTTATGCGTTAGGGTTCAAAACTCGAAGGTCGTGGGTTTGGATCCCTCAGGAAACCTTTCTACTTTGTAAGGATTTCCCGGATTGGTTAAGATATTCCAGGCTTTAATCAACGTATTGTCCAATAAGAATAATTCCATGATTTCGATGGCAGGTGAACCAGTGGGTTCAGGCTGTGAGTAAAATAGGCCTGATTTCCCTTGCATCCCAAAATGACAATTACTCCAATGTAAAAACCAGAATTGTCAAATCAAGATCCTATGAACCTGGTTTTTACAATGGAGCGATTCTCATCTAGGCTATCGTCTGCTATTCATAGCAGACCTCTGGCTACGTAATGAAAGCATGATGCACGCTACGAAAAATAAGATACGGCCAAAATAGAGTACAATCATGAAAAATGGAATCATAATCCCGTACTTTTTTATGATGATTGGCCATTTGAAGTTTCTACGAGGCTCTAAACACAGGCCTTCAGTCATCAGCGGAATCGTCATCTATGAATGTCAACATTAATTAACCGCTGTTTTAAATTTCAGTCGCCACCGTTGCCATTCTAAATTGCCTTACATCACCGTGCGCCGTGTTAATTAGAAACGTAAATAGTGCCGAAGATACAATGTACAGCAACAAACGAATACCAAGGTCACCTCGTCTGGCTTTTAAAATATAAATCAGTATGTTCCACAGACGGGTTGGACCTGTTCGGATTACTTTATTTTGGATTCAAAACACCGTATTCGGCGTAACATCCGTCGTAAAATGACGTTAAAAGGAATGAGAGGAAAAATTGTGTCTGTCGCCATTATGGAGATTCAGTTTAGGACAATGGTCTTTTTTTACTTTTTTGAGGATCTTGTCTGGAAGGTATAAATACTTTCTTAATGCATTATAGTTTTGAATATAATCGAAATCGACAAGACTATGAAAGAGAGAGAAGTTAAACATGGATTCAGCTGTGAATCGACAAGTTAACTATTTAGATAAAAGTACAACTTATGAGCTATTAGCAGTTCACGCGACTCAATCCTCGCGGAATGGTATATTTTTTATCATTTATATTATGTAATAATAAATAAATAAAATAAAATAGAAAAAGTCTTAGTTTAGTTACTCCTTATTACACTAGCTTTCAATGAAAACCACACTTAAATCGTTCCAGTAGTCAAATAAACATAAAAAAATATTATTTTGGTGTATATACCGTGGGTACATCTATATGCAATTAGTAAAAAAACGATATAAAGTAACATATTAATTATACAACAGTCATTACAAATAGACACTCCAGTTTTATTTATTAGTAAAAGTTTAATTACAGATATAATAATTTTATGTACATAATTCCCTTGATGTTTATTTTATCTTATCCTTTAAATAATACTCAATATACTTAGTAAAGTAAAAAAAATATAGATTGACGGCGCGCCGCTGTTGTAGAATCCCTACTAATATTATAAATGCGAAAGTAACTCTGTCTCTGTCTGTCTGTTACGCTTTCCCGCTTAAACCTCTCAACCAATTTTGATGAAATTTGGCATAGGTATACGTTGAACCTCAAGAACGGACATAGGCTACTTTTTGTTAGAAAGTAAGGGGGGGGGGCACTTTTAAATGGCATCGGCATTACTTTACAAGGTTAAAAAAACATCACCTATTCCTTAAAAGTCAGATAATTTGATTTAGCGTTTACAGTCTCCTTTTTGCTTTCTTTACTTACAGCCAGTCTTCCTTTCGATGATGTTTGTGAAATCCTTATCATCTTACCGAACTTACGGCGAAGCTAAACTTTACAGTTGTTGCATTTATTTGTATCGTAGAAAGCTTTAAAAGCGTCACACACTAATCGAGAAAACAATCAAACAATTAGCCCAATTCCAAAATCTTTGAGGATGGTAAATAATGAATTATAATATCGACGTGTAGAGGTTAATAAACTCAGATATCACATTTGAAACAAATGACAAAGAAACAAGAACTACAAAAACATCAGAAACTGTGTATTACTTATTTACATTTAAATGACATGCAATCAACATGTTTTACCAAGATTGGATAAGATATGTTTACAGATGCATTTAACTTTATTTGTAACGTTGCAAATATAAACAACCGTTAATTAGAACATTATCATATTTTGCTTTGGATACTTACATCGTTGCAATCTATTGTAAATCCTAACAATTAAGTTAGAAAATAATTAGTATTTTTTTTTTATATTGCACTTGAAGATTGACCTCATCCCACCTGATGTTAGGTGGTAATGAGGTCCTAGCTTAAGGGTGACAAGTACAGCATAATAAATCTGTTACTGGACTTGTTACCCTTACCTTGAAGGCTTGACCCCTGCTACCAGTGGCGTAACTACAGGGTGGCAAGTCGGCAAAATGCCACGGGCCCCCAGCCAGAAGGGGCCCCAGGTAAGAGGAGAATCCCAATTACCAAGAATAATTTTTACATCAAACTTTCCTAAAGTATGCACTACATTTCTGGTATTTCCAAACAAGTATTAGACATTATTCTTTCTTTGAGAAGGAGGAGGAGGGGGGGGGGGGGGTTGGTCGATGGATTGATGAATTTGCCACGGGCCCCGAATGGTATAGTTACGCCACTGCCTGCTACTAATGTAGCACCCCCCAGGAGCTCTGGAAATCTTACTCACACGCAGGAACACAACAACACAGAAGTGATTGTTATTTGGCTGCGGTCTTCTGTAAGGTGGAGGTATTTCACCAGTCGGGCTGCTCCAGATCGAGCGATAAATCGCTATGTCCTACCTCTCTTAAAAGCATCAACAACAACTAATAAAATATGTTTGAAAAGTAAAACAAACCATTTGATAATAATTTGTAATCTTCATGAATAAATGGTTTTCATTTTCACTGTAATAAGTTGAAAATAATAAATAAATTGTTTTGTTACCCTAAAAACACGATTTATTAGAAAAACATCGTCTTCCCCTCCATTTCTTTCATCATTCTAGTTTCCTCATCAGGATACGAATAAATTTAAGAATGTCTCATTTCCAACAAAATCGCTAAATGACGTAGTTATTCGGCCCAATTGAAAAACCTCTTTAAAAAACGAATTATTTTATAAAAAATCTTGAAAAAGAACCTTAAGATTTTTCATATTCGTACCTACGAATGCGCGAAAAAAATGCAAAAAGTGGGGTCGAGTTACCCTTACGGAGATGGTGCTTCGCCTCGGAGGGAACAACATTGCTGTTGTAATTTTTTTCGTCAGCGATTGGCCTTTCGGCCTGTCGTACAGGGACTGACGCTGACCAGCTCGGCCAACTGGCTTTCCTCGAGGCTGCTGACCCCGAGAAAAAGAACTCGATGACTTTATATCACTAAGGCTAGAGCAAGAACTTTAATAGCGCGTTGTAGGATTTAGTTATTAATGCGACGCTGCAACCGTGGTCTAGTGGCGTAAAGGGTCGAATCAAGAGCTGAAGGTTCAAATCTGGGGGCAGCAACATTGTGATAGATTGTTCTAGTTTTTTTAGGTATTTTTGACTGACCACTTGAACGTTTGATATATATATCATTAAGTAAGTTATAAAATAGTTGATCCGCTTTTTAAAATACAGATATTGTCAAAATAACGGACATTCAGATATAGCGAGACCAGGAGTTTCTTGTTGACTGAGAAACCCAGAAAAACCTTAAAATATTAATTAATATTGTATGTCATTAATTTTTTTTTTACGAAAGGACCTAATTCGAGCGATTCGATACGATTCAAGCCTAATTAAGAAACAAGTTTTTTTAAAGTCCCATAAGAGTGGGTGTGCTTTGTCGACGCCCCCAGTGACGGAACCGGAAAACTTTAGTTTGAGATAAGTATATTGGTGTGATTAATTAATTAATTATTTTCAATGTGTTAGAAGCAAACATCAGCTGCATTGCATAGAAAATCAGTTTTCATTATTTTTTATTGACCCAAATAAAATTAAGGCTAATTTTTATTTACTACTGAACGAATAAAATGAAAACGTATAAAGTGACGTGACGTTTGGTACGAAACTTTTTTTTAGGGTTTAATTGTGGGACAGAATTTGATACAAATCAAACGCGTCCTGAGATTAGACTAGCGTATTAGAAATATCTTTATCCTTATTGAACGGCCGTCACATATGGCGTTTCGTAGGTAGGTAACAAACGAATAATAAATAGTGCCTAGTACCATTTGTAAATCCAGCTTTATTCTCGATAACATAACGCCTTCAGTTACTGTGCCAAGGCAAACTTAAATCGTATAGGTGAGTACAAGGTAAAACCTCAGATCCTTTTTAATAAATGTTCTAGGTACATACATATCTGACACATTTTTTATTCTACGACCTCCGTAGCTAAACGGGCCGAACTATGGCATCGATTTCTTAGGTCTCGGGTTTAATTCCCGGTCGGAACAATGTGGAAAATGACATTTTCTAAATTGTTTCTGATTTATGTATCACAAGTGCTTCAGATACCTAGCACGGAATCAGAGCAACCTTTCTGATTTTGTTGAATATAAAATTATTATAATTTTTTATTTCAAGTCCGATAGGGTAAAAGTTGACATTCGTTATATTATGACGTAAATATGCAACTAAATTAACTAAGCGATTGGACATAGTGTTCCGCACAGTTTTCATTTTATTCACATTATATTATTTTATATTAATAGATACTGATTTGCTCGATATTTATATAACATGATTTACACGTATGTCTTTTACCTTTATTTATCTTAAAAATAAACAATTTGTGAATTTAATCAAACACCTTGACGAAATTGCCATAAGTAGCTTCACAATGGAATGGATACTACAACTCAGATCACGTCAATCTTTGATCAAGTATTTTTATTCGGAGACGATAAGTCCCCTATCAAAATCGCGCCGTGACCACAGGTCATTTGAATTCAAAGAAAAAAAGGCGGTACGAAGTCGATATGTTAAACAAACAAAAATAAAACATTAAAAACAATTCAAATGACCGAATCACCTGGCCCGGCCGGCGCCAGACTTGACGTGGTGCCAAACTTTGATTTTAATAATATCTACGCTAAACCCACTGTTCCAGATGAAGAAAAATATATGTATATGTACCGTTATATGTTATTTTCTACCTACCAACTTTGCATTAAAGAGTAACAAACATCCATACAAAGAAATTTTCCTAATTTTCCTGCTACGGAACCCTTCATGGGCGAGTCCGACTCGCACTTGGCCGGCTTTATAATATTAGTATAGATGAGACTAATACGTGGAACCAATCAATTTGGCACTCGCACCCTCAACCCTCAGAAAAGGTCAGATTATATATAAGGGCGGAAGCAAAGCAGCGATATCTAGGCCATACCCGTGTCTAGACCGAATCGACTTCCCGCCTGACTCAGCGCGGTGAGGAAGCCCAGTTGGTGACCTGCCAGCAGGTGGGCCACAAATATACGGTGCTATAGTAAACAGTATAATTAGAACGATACTCTTTTATCGGTTTTTAGAAATTGTGTTTTCTAATACAAGGACGTTGAAGGACGGACGCGTGTTGCAAAGAACTGGCGACGCCGGGCGCACGTTGTGAAGATCTGGCGAAACGCGAATTGAATATTTTCGTTTTAATTTCTGATACCTAATTGAGCGAGTTAGGCTGACCTTGGCTTGCTTATCTACAAAAACAATATGTAAATTTTTAGGTACTTAAGCACTCATACAATTTGTTCGCCAGTAGACAGTTTTAAAAATTGAAGGTACTGTGTAAATATAATTTCTGCGTTCACTAATGCCCGGTACGGTAAATACTGTACGGTTCGTACCGCGTTAAAAATGACTATCCGTTTTTCTACGAGTCGTTAATTCTAATCTCAAATTTACTTTCCATTATCAGCTGTCATCAGTCGTCCCGGTCGTTTTTAGTTTACGCTTCGTGTAATTTATTACTATCCGTATCTATAACCCATCGTTTCTCAATTATAAGAATCGATCATAATCAAATAACAACTTACGCGTCAACAAACTAAACGAATACCAATGTATTTTACCCATCATTACCTAATTCAAATGGGTCATGCTACTAATCCATCATTTTGAGGACCTTGACATGATTGCCCACAAAGGACGAGAAGCATAGTGCAAAATAATGACACATTTAGTATTCTGAGAAGACTATAGATACAGAAATAGCCTTATGTGGCGCTCTACTGCCCTTGGACATTGCTGTGAGTGTGGTTGAGGAAAAGCAGCTGTTAATCGTCAACTAACTCCGTTTGAAACTTAAGATCAGTGACATACTTATTCAAAACACCTATTTTAATATTTCTTTTTTTTAATAATGCCACCTGAATAAAAACCAACGTTATGTCTGTTCAATGAATTGAAGAAGTGAATAGGCAATCAAAAGCATGTCAGACTAATAGGTACCTGCCATATAAATATGAATATATTCCATTCTATGATCTGATATTACATATACCTACACTTTGGATGTGTTTAAGGAGACCAAGCGTTAAGTAATAAAGAGACCAAAATTGCAATTGTAAGTTAACATTCATAAGATGTTTGACACAATTGGTTATTTTATTTATTTTTATTTAAAAAATTTATTGCACAAAAAAAGTTCAAAAGGTGGACTTAATGCTTGGAGCATTCTCTGCCAGTCAACCGTTGGGTCATGCAGATAGTACGTTTATGGGTGCGGTAACAGTAAAAATGGTTAATATTAGTATATTTTTAATTAGGCCTTTTTTTATAAACCAAGGAATCGCAGTTATGTCGCTCGGAATGAGCGCCTTACTGATCTTTTTCGGTCTTAATTATAAACACAATTAAATTTTAGTTAAAAATAAGTGGCAGATTTTCCATTTGATTATTTTTAATGAACAATTTTCGACACTTGTTTAAATGGCATGAAGTATCAAGAAGGTACAAAACATAAGTGGAAGATCTTTCGTTTAATTCTGTTGATAAATAATTGTCGACTTGTGCAATGTAGGGTGATGGATACTAACTTGAAGACACGTTACTGTAGGCTCTGAACACGTCACAAGAATAGACATGTGTTGTGAAGCAGCCTGTCATTTGTGAACTAAGCTGCTACGTAATCATGTCAGCACTAATCCAAGCCGTTGATCCACGGTTCCCTGTAATATTTCCTCGGCACTATGATCCACGCGCGTGGAACCGCGCCAAGATTTAATATTAGCGCTCTGAAGCCAATACATGATGTCATCCTGCACTGTTTACCTCACAACCGAATATTGTTAGCAATCACAAAAGTTGGTACTCTGGTGCCGGCAACGCCTTTTGAATTTTAATGTTTTACGGCTAACTTTGCGGATGTTACTGCGTTTGCTTTGGTGTGGGAAGATTACGGAAGATATGCAAAAGTATGGAGTGAGATGAATACATAACGTCAGAGGTGTGAACTGAGTGTTCTCTATTACGACGCCCACAACAGAAGCTGTGCTGAGATCAAAAACATTTTAAGACCTAACGTTTTTGTATGATCCATATGACCAATCGTGTACCTACTCTCTCTAAGTGACTTCCTTACCGCATTACCTCTACTTAGTTTCTTACCGGTGTCTTCTCGATAGATTTACGTTCCGAACCGGCAGAAGAATCACGTATTCGATGACGATTCAAGTGTTATATGTAAACTAATTGAATAAAGAAATGTTTGAATTGAGTTGAGTTCTCAAATTATGACCTCATAAGCTTACTTACCTATTTATACAAGGAAATCATTACAATGTAGGGTATCTACTTAGTAGAAGTATGGTTGAAACCATATCATGTTAAAGGACCATACAAGCATTAAGCGACTTTTTTTTTTTTTGTTGACGGGGGGAAATGCTTGATGCACCGTACCGTCACCCCGAGGGAGGGTGACGGCGTGTGTGGGACTCCCACCTACTTACCTACCTCGGACTACCCACTAAAACCCCCCGGTTGAACCTTCATCGCCTTAATGGCGGCGCCATGGGAGATCGGCTCAGCCTTTACTTCCACGACGCCGCCGGCGGAACAGCCGCTTACGCGGCTCCGTCTACTCCCCCCATTGTGTTGGGGGGGAGTCTGGGGATGGCCAGTCCAACGGAACCATCCCCACCTCGCAGTGGAGACCGGTGCAATGCCAGCTGAGGTGCCCTCACACCATCAGCCGGCTGGTCTCCACGCGGTAGCTGGGCGCGGTCATATCGCCGCCGCGCCCTCAGCCGCCTTCTTCGGCGGCAGGCGGGAGCGGAGGGGTCGTCCTCCCGCTCCCGCTCTGCGGCCTCCTTCTGCGACATGACGTCTTCGCAGAAGGAGGCCATCCCATCCCATGCCGTCTCACTCCCGAGCATAGCCTCGACTATGCTGGGGAGTGAGAGATTCGGCCCCACTACCGCACGCAAAGAAGCGCGCTGCGCATCCCAGGCGGGGCACACTGACAGTGTGTGCCCCGCCGTGTCCTCCGCCGCGCCACAATGATGGCATGACGGAGTCTGCTCCCGACCTATACGGTGCAGGTACTGCCCAAAACAGCCGTGGCCGGACAGCACCTGCACCAAACGGAACGTCAAAAATCCCGACTTGCGCTCGAGCCAGCGAATTATTGCTGGCCCGAGCGCATCAAGGGTCCAGCGGCTCACCGGACATTCTCCTAGACTGTGGGCCCAGGCCCGGATCATTTCGTCCTGGGCCTCCCGTCGAACGCTTGCCAGGTGCTCCGGGTAATAGCGCTCCCCGGAGGCCTTCTTGGCGGCCCGCCATCTGTAGGCCGCTGCCAGCACCTGGGCTTCCAACTCCCAGGGTGGCGTCCCGGCCATAACACACGCGGCTGCGAAGCCGACGGTGCGGTAAGCGCGCCCGGGTTAGGTGACATCTCGCCTTCTTGAAATCTCGCCTGCGGGCGAGTTGTACCCTTTGCTAAAATGCTAAGGCCGCACTCGCCCAATAGTATTTTTATGTTTGGGCCAGCTACACCCCTAAAAAATAACTAGGAGTCAAGTGGACATTTTGATAGATTCTTATACTGATATGATCTGAAAACCTTACAGTATCAGACAAAGTTTTTACAGACATGGTATAAATTCAATTTGTATGTGGGACTTCATAAAAACATTAAGAATTTTAAAAACATGATATTTATCATTGTAACAGTGATTAACAAACTTAAAAATATTATTTCAAAATCACATAAATCAAGTGAAAAATTAGTTTCCTACCAAAAAAAACCTTTTTCAAGCATGTGATTCTAATATGACTTAAATCAAATGCAAATAGTTATACCAATGTAGTTATCACTTTGGAAGTGCCTCTCACACAAACTATTCAATTAAGAACAGCGTTTTATATGGGTAGTACATGTAAATATTTTTTTCATTCGTAGTTGTTCAGCTTTCCTCCATATACATCTAAAGAAATGAAAAAAACCACCTTAAATTAAGGTTATTTTTTCTTAAGCATTTTCCATGGGGGTTTTAAATGGGTATATGTATATGATAAAATTGTTTTTTTTTGTCAAGATATATAATAAAAATGCAACCCCAACAAAATTTACGGTATTATTACACCAATTATATTAAGATTTTATGTACTACTTCGGATTCATAATCTGAAAAAAAAACAGAATGTATGTGGGCCCAGAAAAATATAAAATACGTTATTGAGGAATTGGTTGATAGCGAAATTATTGAGTTATTGTGTCAAAAAACGGGTTAATATACCAATTTTTTTAACTTCATTGTATAACTATTTGCATTTGATTTAAGTCAAATTAGAATCACATGCTTGAATAAGGCTTTTTTGGTAGGAAACTAATTTTTACACTTGATTTATTTAATTTTGAAATAATATTTTTAAGTTTGTTAATCACTGTTACAATGATAAATATCGTGTGTTTAAAATTCTTAATGTTTTTATGAAGTCCCACATACAAATTGAATTTATACCATGTCTGTAAAAACTTTGTCTGATACTGTAAGGTTTTCAGATCATATCAGTATAAGAATCTATCAAAATGTCCACTTGACTCCTAGTTATTTTTCAGGGGTGTAGCTGGCCCAAACATAAAAATACTATTGGGCGAGTGCGGCCTTAGCATTTTAGCAAAGGGTACAACTCGCCCGCAGGCGAGATTTCAAGAAGGCGAGATGTCACCTAACCCGCGCGCCCGACCCTTTGGGCGATTGCTCTTTGGGGGCGGCGCAGGCTCCTTGCGTTCTCCGCCCTCTGCAGAGACTCGGCCCAGATGGGGGAGCCATACAGGGCCATACTGCGGAAGCATTAAGCGACTGCCTTAGGGGTGGCGAACAGGTCCATCGCTCTTGTAAAGGGCTCGAGCAACAACCCAAGCAAATTTAAATAAAATTATCAGTTGAGTAAAATTGTAGGTTAAGGAAACACCGCAAACATCAATTATAAAATTTTTAATCTCTGTATTTTTTTAAATCCTCTAATTTTATTTAGTACCTATCTATATGTATCACCTTAGCATTTCCCATCAAACCTAAGAAATACCTAAACTATTAATGATAAAAACCAAACAACCAGACCTACTTTCACTTTCCCTTTTCCCGAAGGACAAAGGGCCTTGCAAGAACCTGCTTTCCCGAAACCTCGTAACGGGTAAAGGGCCGCTGATCGAACCTACAACTGCAACCTCTGGTTTTGAACCAACAAATTGACAAACTAACTGTACCTTTGTCTTAGTGCAAAATTAGTGACTAGATATTTTTTTGTTTGTAATAAAAACTAATTATTTTCTTGCCCGTTTCTTCGGTAGTTCAAGATTTAAAGCGGTTCATATAGTGCCGATTTATAACTGTTGCTGATATAATCCCTACTAATCCCTACTAATATTATAAATGCGAAACTGTCAACCGATTTTGATGAAATTTGGTATAGGTATCGGTTGAACCTCAAGAACGGACATAGGCTACTTTTTGTTAGAAAATGAGGGGGGTGGGGATAGACAGGGGTAAAACCGACCATGAAAACATGTAGTCCACGCGAACGAAGACGCGAGCACAGCTAGTAATATTATAAATGCGAAAGTAACTCTGTCTGTCTGTTACGCTTTCCCGCTTAAACCTCTCAACATATTTTGATGAAATTTGGCAGAGACAATTTTTACACCCTGAGAAAGGACATAGGCTTTTATTGCGAAAAAAAACTGTAGTCCACGCGAACGAAGTCGCGGGCACAGCTAGTATGATTATTAACGCTTTTGACTTTGACTAGACCTCCTCTCGCCCAAAACCTCACAAGACACAGCTACAAACATACACCTAATCAACGCTTTCAATCCTCGAGTTCATGAACTTAATTCTAAGCCATAAACACGAAAACATATGACCACAGCATCAACGTCGATGACGCATTGCGGTTTTGAGACGTTGCTGTAAGATTCAACTTCAGAAATGGGCGCAAGGCCTCACAGATCCTGGAATTGGTTTACTTGCACCAACTGAATCACTTTGATTTGTCATTGAATTGAATAACAGTTAATGATTAATCCATAATTACATCATCGTTTAGGGGTTCAGGTTTTTTTCACCAGTAAACTGACACCTAATACATTTTGCAAATGTAGGTAAGTGTGTGCAACGATAAGGTGTGCGTTTTTAATTAATTACTCAAATAATTTAATCAGCTAGGTACTATTATTATTTGAGGTTCACCTAAGTTTGTATTTTTGCTTACAGACAAACACCTTACCAGTTGTAAGTTTGTTGGAAACTTAAGGCTATCTTCATGTTAAAATAAATCTAGACATTTGTTTACAAGAGTTTATCACAGAAGCCAATAAGAAGAGCCAGCTTATTTGCTGCAGATTTGTAACCATATCCTAACCGAGAGAACATAATATTGCAGATTGTTTTTTTTAGAGACCCAGGTTTGATTCCAGGTCAGGTCAATTTCGAAAGCTAACTTTTCTAAATTGGCTTAAGTCTGGGTGTGCTAAACGCGTAAAGATAACCACTTACAGTTCGATATTAATTCTTATGCGTACGACATAAGGGCGGTGCAAAGTCAAAAGTGTCAATTTATCAATTAATAAATCAATAAAATATTTCTTTATTCAAGAAGGTTACATGTAATCTTCATTGAATACAATGCATAGTGATTTTAAGACACCAGTAAGAAACTGAGCAGATTAGTTATCTAACTTAAAGCTATGTGTAGAAAACTTTAGACCAAGTCATATAGTTTTGTTTTGATGAGTGAATAAATCATTTTGTACTTATTTTAAGAGGTAAGCTGGAGTGTGTATTCTGACGTGTATTAGTACATGTGACGCATTCTCCTGTTGAGATGTTGCAGCACAGGGAATGGGTACAAGGCCTCAGAGATCCTGGAATTGTTTCCTTGGGTTGAATCACTCTGATTTGTTATTTACCTCATGTATGATACATTACTCTATCATCAAGGATTGAGGTAATATTGCAAGGTTTTAATTTTCAACATCAAATGAAAAACATTTTAAAGAGGTACGTAGCGTAGGGAGTATATGGTTTGGTAATCTACAATTCATTACAGACTTTTTGGAAGTCTAAACTGGTTACAAAGTATGATATAACAAGCCTATGTAAGTTGTGGTGGATATTCTTATTGCTTCGCACTTCCGCAGGCGGAGGAGGCTGTGTGCGAGACGACATTTTGCCCGCCTTATTCGGACCCTTCCACCAGCCAGCTGCCCTTTGTTCGGGTGTAAGGGCACCCTGGCCAACATTGCACGTGTCTTCGCTATCGAACGGGTGTGGTACCATGAGACCAGCCAACTCTATCAATTTCCTATCGAGTTTCGCTGGTAATGATATGGTGCAGGTTGACCCGGATCCCCATAACATCACCAATAACGGCGTCTAGGTCCATTGTGGGTTTTTAGCGTGTAGTCCCCGCTCTTTTCAGTTCAGAACTGGTCTTTGGTCTGCCTACTGCCAACATACTCCTTTAGATGATAGGAAGATGCTTCAATTCATTTTCCCACTTGAAAAAAAAGTGGACGTACATGTAGGTACGCCTAAATCGTCTTCGTTAGGGACAAATATGAAATAGTTCGGATTCCAGCTTAACTTCAACGTCTTAGTGATAGGAATTCATAGCAATATGTGTGAGATAACAATAAAATCCATATAAGGAACAGAAGCCCACACTTCTATAGTGTCTACACAAGTTCATGTCCCTTTTTATGGTCAAAGCGGTCCCATTTTTCATATTCGATGTTCGGAATGTGCCGCCTACAACCTCAGCCTAACATCTGTCGACAACCCGTGGGTAGCAGAAAGATCGGGGCTGGGTGTTGTGGGCGACCGGTCAAGTTCGACGTGATTCGTTCTAATCCTTCACCCCGATATTTGGTATTTGTTTACTATGATTTTAACACGCTTAGCTATTTAATCGAGAAGCCATATTGAACAGTAGAGCCATGTCTGCGCAGGATACGCACGCTACCCACGTGACGTCATGTTGTGACGTCATTTCCATACAATTTAATGAAAGAGATATATTTTAAGAGAGGTAGGGCATAGCGACTTATCGCTCGAACTGGAGCAGCTCGACTTGTGAAAAACCTCCACCTTACATACAGAAGACCGCAGCCAAATAACAATCACTTCTGTGTTGTTGTGTTCCTGCGTGTGAGTAAGGTTTCCAGAGCTCTTGGGGGGTGCCTTCAAGCCTTCAAGGTAAGGGCGATAAGTCCAGTAACAGATTTATTATCTTGTACTTGTCGCCCTTAAGCTAGGACCTCATTAACTCCGCAGGTGCGCGGGAGCGGTCTATCACCTTCGACCGTTCCCGCCAGTCTCCCCAACCATCCGGGGGGACCTTTTGGCGACGCCGCCCGTAGGGGCAGCAATTCCGCCGACGGCGCTGTGGTAGTCATGGGTCGCCCGGTATCCCACAGCGCCGTCAATAGGCGATGAGAAGGTGGGGGGAGTTTTTAGTTCGGGTAGTCCCCGCCCCTTCTGGGCGGGTTGGTAGTCCCACACACGTCGCTGCCGTCCCCACGGCAGCGATACGGTGCGCAAAGGCATTCTCTCCCCCTTAACAAAAAAAAAAAAAAAAAAGGACCTCATTAACTACCACTTAACATCAGGTGGGATGAGGCCAATCTTGAAGTGTAATATAAAAAAAGAAAAAGATTTTCATGTTTAAGTAAATAAATATTAGACAAAACCACATACGTTGACCTGATATAAAAGTAAGCAGCATAATCACTTTTGTTATGTATGGAAACCATAACATTTTTCTTAGATACTCATTGTAATTCTTGTCGCATAATTCCCCATTAGTTGCCATCTATCGTCCATACCTGTAGCATGCTATATAATTCGTTAGCTCTATATTCTTTGATTCGATTGTACAATTTATAGACAAATTTTCGTTACAGTTTTGAAAAACACCTATTGTCTGCCATGCCATTAGTGATAATTGGACCGACTACAATATTGGTCACTCACTTATTGGGTCTGCTATAAATATTTTTTTTTACTTGTTTCCATCTACCTCTATGAATAATAAACCCTAATTTTAATTTATCCCTTAAACACGCAGACATGCTTGCCCTCAGAGTTCAAATAAAAAAGTGATTTTGATCCCAATTCGTTCTAGTATTATCTACCTATAAAACAGGCCTAATTAATGTAAGAGTTCCATATATTATATCAATACTGCATACATTTATATTATAATACCTACCTGTCTGTGCTTCGTATTATATTATCACTAAGGAGTTACGGAAAAAATTGACGTTTTAATTATTCAATTGCATGTGTAACAACAAATGAATAACTTAAAAATGCTACATACCTTCATGTAGCCCATTAGTGTTACCTATTAATGTTTGATTGAAAAGGTTAACTTTTGATTCGCTTCATAATAAAAACCCTGTTCAGATAAAGTTTAACTTAGCCCTGAAGCCGCTTCCTAACATAGAAAGTTGTTCCAGCATGGTTAGATAAATCAGCGGTACAATACCGTACTTTCGAACTAGCCACCGCCTAGATGAGATCCTACATCCGATCTAGACTTGCCTTATCTGCTAATAACGGCGAACACAGCCCTACAAGGCAAGCCGCATCTCGCCGAGAAAATATAGCATTTCAGTGGCATATAATCCATAAATCTTACGAAGGCCACAAAATATAGACGTAAAATGCAAAACACTTACTGCGCTCAAAAATAATCCTTTCCCGACACCTTTTTAAACAAAAACACAACACTAAACGCACAAAATTATTAAACTAACATTTATATTTTTCTAATTCATAATTTCACCACTTTTTTGAAATTTAGTATTTCTTTTTTCGAGTTTCGAATCGAGCGCCAGCCAACGGCAGAAGAAGTTACGTTCGCGCGCGGACTGACTTCGCGCACTTGTTGAACGTAGCGCGGGAAAAGTTCGACAGAAATATCGAATGTCGCGGGTCGAACAGAGAATATCTTTTTATCTCTTTTCGTCTTTGGTGATAGGTTCTCATGGGAGAGGGATGGCAGGTACCGTTTCAATATTCAATGAAAATAAACAAAAAGTGATAAGCCAATTAGTGAATCATTCATTATTTCATTGATCCAAATGTACAGTAAGAAGAAATTTTAAAATTATGTTTGTTGTTGATTAATTTAAAATTATTAATAGGTTTAAAGATTAATTTTTGTGTGGTATGAGACCAATAGTGGACAACTTCATAAATAAAATTTTCTGTTTATAAGTTATAAAATTTACATTTAATATTTTGTTCTACCAAAAAACAATCAAATGCAAAAATGAATATATACCTAATTTAAAAAAAGAATTCATAAACTTAATAAAAACACAAAAAAGCGTACATAACTTAAAAAAAAAATAAAAAAAAAATTACGCAGGCATGTATGTACATAGTACATTATATACCACCTTCGTTGTAAAATTGAGACTATAACATCAAACATTAAAAAATCACACTTATTTCAATGTAATGTACCAAACTTTTAAGTAAATATGAGGATCCTTCCACTTAGAAAAAAATATTATAATTACTTTATCGTGAACGGTAGAAACTATTTTATTAAAGTAAGTATTTCGCTAGGAACGATATTATGAAAGCGCTAAATCAAGAAAAGCAAGAGCCAGGTATTCATGTGCGCTTATTTCTTGCACGCATGGTGTGTGCACAAGCTTCATAGTCCAATGTATAGATGGCAGTGTTAGAAGTGCCTTTGCTTTTTACAGTTCATGTGGGTTTTTGTAACGTAGTATCACATTATTGTACTAGATGGCACTAGCATTACATATCATTAGCATTATGCCTACAACTTGATTTTATCAAAACAAAAATGTTTACCCATGAATAACTGGGGATTCATAGAAAAAGAACTATATTTATTAAAAAGTATAATACTTTTAACATTTCTTTAACAATCAGTGGCTCCCAACTTTTATCTGCAATATTAGGTCACACAACTCGCCGTACATCACTACATAGTATAAAACAAAGTCGCCTTTTCTGTCTCTATATCCCTATGTACGCTTAAATCTTTAAAATTACGCAACGGATTTTGATGCGGTTTTTTTAATAGATAAAGTGATTCAAGAGAAAGGTTTTTATTTGCACTAAAGAATAGAAAATCCAATATTTTGGGGATTGTTACTAAACATAAAAACTGTAAATTATTTAGTTGGCTAATTAGGCAGCTTTCAAGGAATATAATATCATTCAAATATAAAAACTGCAACTTCCAATACCAAAATAAGATTCAGTTTAATTTCTAACGTAATCTAACCGTTACTATGTCTGCCAGTAATTTATTTTATGATTTAATACACAGTTCCAATTAAACATTAGGTAGGTAGGTACTTATCACAAGTAGGATTCTACTAGCAAGACGATCAATCATAAGAAAAATAAATCGTACAAATAGGTTCGGTCTTTATTACGATTGATAAAAAAAGTTTATAAATATAAACTAAATAATATTAGGTAGATCCATAAATTTTGCTAATTTTAGGCTAGATGGCTGTGAAATTGCTTATGAAACATTATAATAGAAGTAAGTCTTTTAAAATACGTTTAGAATTGTTAAATAACTCAAAATAACTAGACATGTTCTAATATTGTATGTACTTAATTCAATAATTATTTAATAAAATTGCCAACCGTACGTTTGTAACTCTGTAAGAATAACCTTTTGGCTTAAATAAAACTTAAAGGAATAGGCACCCAGCGATTTATTAACGTTGCATGCAAATCAAAATTACAAACCTGACATGACATCATCTTACTTAACTTATAGGTCATTATTACTATCTGCAAAAAATAAAAAAAGTTTAGGCACCACTGCGTTATCCCATAAAAGGTAACGTATGCGTCCCGTGTCACTACACAGTAAACAGCATATTAGTGTGCGTGATGAAGCGGTCAATACATTTTTTATCTTGAAAACCCATTGCTAGAGTTGTTCCATCACAATATAAGTCTGGTCAATTTTAAAAGATCCATAAAAATACATGTGAAATAACAAAAATAGGAACTAGACATGTAAAATTTCAAATTAAAAATCCAGACGGTCCCAAGTCGATATTGCATGTGTGTGCGTAAGTCTCCTCAGCTCGGCGACCGAGTAACGATTTTTAGTGAAGCGCCAGTTCCATAAAGCTAGGTACATATATCGATTATTCGAGAAGCTCATTTATTTATAGTCATTTAAGTATTATCGCGCATTCATGACAAGGCGCACACGGGGTTATAGGCATACATCTTTTGATAACATGGACCGCCTCCGGTTTGGATTTCTCTTTGTTGCCAAGGAATGCACACTTCTCTAATTTACTCATATAATGAATTGAATGAAAACTTAAGTACATTATTTTATTTAATATTTTTAGTGAAAATCGATTTCTGAGAACTTCTCTTCAATATTTGCATAATTCATTACAGTAATTTAATAACTATGTGCACGATATAGTTTCGAACTATCACGACACTCGTCAACAATAAGTTGTCGTTGGTGGGAATCTAATCATCAGAATAATGACAAAACGTGGAACTTTTGACGACCTCGGTGGTGCAGTAGCTAAGGTAGACGGCCAAAGTGCGATAGGTCCCGGGTTCGATTCCTGGTCGGGTCAAGAACTTTTCTAAATTGATTTGAGTCTGGGTCTGCTGGGATGAGGCCCCCAGTTAGTATTCGTCTTCTGGTAATCATAGTACAAGGGAAAACCTTAGTTTGAGGCCAGGTGATTGGTGTGATTGTCTGGCGCATTTCATTAATTAAAAAAAAATATATAAAAAAATATATTTAAAAACTGATGACAAGAAATCCCTGCAGTGATACTTTTCAAAATCATCAGGTAATCTAATAAATAATTGTAGTGTATATTTAGGCGCATATTTAGACGTTGTTAAGATGAATCGATAGCCGTACAAAAAAACAACTCTACGCGTATGTAACTACAATAACTTTTTTTGTTGATTACTTATAATCGATGGAGGTCTCATCGGCAATACGTCAAATTTATCGCATGAGACGACAAAATCTGATTGATTGAAAACACGCCGCACTCGTATTTTCAGCCAATCAGCGGCTGAAGCATCAAATTTTATTGATTGTAACATTTGTTAAGAGCGCAATAAAATGTACTCTCGTGGAGCTTCCTAAGCGTCCATCCAGGGTCCTTGGGAATTTATTTTATAGCTTTATTTAGGTACCTATTAATTATCACACCACTCCTCAAAACAAAACTAAATAAATAAGTCCAAAGTAATTTACACATGCATCGCAAAGATACTACCATAGTAGGTATTATTTCCACTAGGTTTTTTGCCAGTATTATCTTGGTATAAATAGTTGTGATCCAATCCAATATCGGAAATTGATTTTTTTGTAGACAGTAAAATTTTTGATATTCACAATTAAATTGAACAAAGAACAATTCCAATTCAGTCGGACACTTGTCGTAAACATTTAGTTTTCGTTATTAATGTTCATAGGAAAAATGTCAAAAATAAAAACCGATCTGTTAGCATCCCTATAGGTGAATTAACTCGAATGAATCACCAACCCACATATTCCCGCAATGGTGATATAATGCAGCTTTGACCTTATTGGTTGAGCCACCCATGCGGCAGTCAGATCAGCCAATGGCAAAGCTCTATTCAAAGCGTCGCTCCCCCGTGACGCCGGTAGTATAAAACCGCGTTCAACGGAATTTTCGCATTACTATTCGTTCGGCAAGCCTCTTAACCGGTCGCGCTGAACGACGACTGATATATTTAATAATAATTTATTTTCCACGACTACAAAACTCTATTCAACATGGTAAGTGAGCTATTATTTCATTTTAATCTTAATTTTCCCGTTATTTCCTGATTTTAACCAAGTTTTGTGCGAATTGTGTACCGGTTAGTCACGCGTCCATTTTGTCGGCGTGTTATCCGACCAAAATCGAAATGTAACTGCTTCAGTAGTGTATCAAGAGCACTATGACCATTCTTAGTTAGTCGCATTATCAATCGATTTTTTGAGTTTCAACTATTTTATCTTCAGTTAATGCTTGGTAGAAGAGAAACAAAAGATTTAACTTCTGTTGTCAATGAATAAAATGTATTTTAAATGATTGACGTCTTTGCCGAGAATGGGCGTAGTTCAATCAAGGCCGCCATGCCGGTTTCATGCCACGCCTGTTTTCCGTGATTTTCTTTATTTCTTGAATTCAAGCGGTACTAAAGTTCAATATTCTTCATCTTTTTCGAATCTAATTAGGTATATTACCTCGTCGCCAGTTTTCGTATCGATTTGTCTCGCGCCACCGGTGACGTGTCGTTCGATAGTCTGACCTCATTCAAGGTCCGTTGAATATCTGATAATGCTGCTGAGGTTTTAGAAACGATTTCTCTAATAACAGCGCTTTTTATTGTAGCACTAAGCCGATTGTAGTGAAATTGACCTGGTTCTTATCACACGGAACTTTCGCCTTTCTCTTGCACTTGCAAAGAAAGTGTACGTAGGTACCAAAGTACATAGGTATATACTTCTCGTATGGATTAAACATTCGATGCTTAGTTATATTAAATTATTTCTTCACTTGAATGAAAACTTATGCCAAACATTAGCGACTATCTTTACCTTTAGATTAGAGAACACATGGGTTCATACTTTCTAACCATTAAGTAATTCTCTTGTCTACAGCGTGAGTGCATTTCCGTACACGTTGGCCAAGCCGGAGTCCAGATCGGTAATGCCTGCTGGGAGCTCTACTGCTTGGAGCATGGCATCCAGCCCGATGGCCAGATGCCCACAGACAAAACCATTGGTGGCGGTGATGACTCATTCAACACCTTCTTCAGTGAGACTGGAGCTGGCAAGCACGTTCCCCGTGCTGTGTTCGTCGACTTGGAGCCTACTGTAGTAGGTCAGTATCTTTGCAGCCACTGGACTTGCTAGAAAAGTCTAGATGCAATTATTTTTGGGTAAATTCTGATGAAACCAGCATTTATTTATTTTCATAACAAAAACAAAACCTTTTCCAAATAAAAATATTGTAAACAAAACAAAAGTAAATGAAGCCTGACTAATATTGTCTTGAGAAGGGATTTGGGCAGCGCTGCTTTTTCAACATATCCCTGCCCTCGTGAGATGTAAAGATTTTTATAGAAATTTATCCATTTTATATGCATTATTAAAAACAGGTGACCAGAATTATGTAGACCATTTCAGCCAAATTTTCAATTGTTTGTTTTTATTTAATTTTAACATTTGACTTTGCTTGTTCACAGATGAGGTCCGCACAGGCACATACAGACAGTTGTTTCATCCAGAACAACTTATCACTGGTAAGGAGGATGCGGCCAACAACTACGCTCGCGGCCACTACACCATCGGCAAGGAGATCGTTGACCTAGTCCTCGACCGCATCCGCAAGCTCGCCGACCAGTGCACTGGCCTGCAGGGATTCCTCATCTTCCACTCCTTCGGAGGAGGCACTGGATCTGGCTTCACCTCCCTCCTCATGGAGCGCCTCTCCGTGGACTACGGAAAGAAGTCCAAGTTGGAGTTCGCTATCTACCCTGCTCCCCAGGTGTCCACCGCTGTCGTCGAGCCCTACAACTCCATTCTGACCACCCACACCACTCTGGAACACTCAGACTGCGCCTTCATGGTAGACAATGAGGCCATCTACGACATCTGCCGCCGCAACCTAGACATCGAGCGCCCAACTTACACCAACCTCAACAGGCTGATCGGCCAGATCGTCTCCTCCATCACCGCCTCCCTGCGCTTCGACGGCGCCCTCAACGTCGACCTAACAGAGTTCCAGACCAACTTGGTGCCCTACCCGCGTATCCACTTCCCCCTGGTCACCTACGCGCCGGTCATCTCCGCCGAGAAGGCTTACCATGAGCAGCTGTCAGTCGCCGAAATCACCAACGCGTGCTTCGAGCCCGCCAACCAGATGGTCAAGTGCGACCCGCGTCACGGCAAATACATGGCCTGCTGCATGTTGTACAGAGGCGACGTGGTGCCCAAGGACGTGAACGCGGCCATCGCCACCATCAAGACGAAGCGCACCATCCAGTTCGTGGACTGGTGTCCCACCGGTTTCAAGGTCGGCATCAACTACCAGCCGCCCACAGTCGTCCCGGGAGGAGACTTGGCCAAGGTACAGCGTGCCGTCTGCATGTTGTCCAACACCACCGCCATCGCCGAGGCCTGGGCTCGCCTGGACCACAAGTTCGACCTCATGTACGCCAAGCGTGCCTTCGTGCACTGGTACGTCGGTGAGGGTATGGAGGAGGGAGAGTTCTCCGAGGCCCGTGAGGACTTGGCGGCCCTCGAGAAGGACTATGAAGAGGTCGGCATGGACTCCGCTGAGGGCGAAGGCGAGGGTGCCGAAGAATACTAAGCCGATGATTATTTATTTTGCTTCCGGCTCACTCACACCGATACATTCCGCGGTGAAATGAAATAAACAAAAATTATGTTGACTTCTTTGTTTAATTTTTCATAAAGTTTCTCTAAATTGCAATCCTAACAAGTATCACACTAAATACACATTACAGAAGGGGTACATACACATTGCAATAGATTGGAAGACACTTAGTACAGTCAAAAGCTTGTCAGTTGGACAACATACTTAGGGACACACCATCTTAGGGACTTGTACAGCTCATATGAATACATAACATGACTACTAGAAAATTTCTAATGGTATTTAGATGTGCTTTCGACTTTACTGCCTATATTTATAATTTTAACATTCTCCACATCACACACCAGTCAATATCAACCAGAAATAAAATAAAAAGGAATCTTATTTTCTATAATTTGTGAAGTTGGTATTTTATTATTTAGGCAAACAATAAATTTTCAGTAGGTATTATTAGGTACTGTTGTCCGTGTGTAATGGTATCGCCAGGCAATAAGTAGGCAGACATAGTACGTTGTTGATTGATGTAATTTTGTGAAAGCTTTGTTGATATAATTACATGATGGACGAATGGATATTTAGAGAGAAAACTGAATAGGTTATAGGTAAGGTACTCGATTGAAATCATCGTAGATACTTATAGATGTTTGTTAAAAAACTAGGTAGGTATTCTATGGACTTTGAAGAAATTGGCAGAAAGATTGATGAAACAAAGTAACCATTACTTTTTAACCCGTAACAACGGAAAGCGCACACAATATAGACATGCGCTATGTCCTATGATGCATTACTGGAGAGTATGTACATCATATTACAAACAAACGCGAATGTTTACAAAATTGATGTCTGGCTGTGTTTGATATTTCACGCAAAAACGACGAAATCCGGCCTTCTGGTCACTCAGTTATGGAGATCTTCAATGATTTTGTGTTTTGGATATTTGAAAAACCATTTGAATTATTAACCTGATTTAATTATATTTCTCACACGGTGATCGGTGACCGTCAGAACCGCGAAACCATGTACGAAATTTTTTATCTTGATAGCTTAAGAAGTTAGTACTACATCGGTACTAATTGGTACCTACTCTTAAATAATTGGTACCTACGTGTTATTTGAATTTATTGCATTTTGAAAGTGGTCAGCCATCCTGACGTCAGGATGGCTGACCAATTGCAGTTTAACAAGTGGCAAACGCTTTATGGAAAATTTAAAATTGACAAGACTTAATACCTAGTTAGTACCTCAACATATATTATTTATGGCTTTGTAGTGTCAACCATTTCAGAGTTGTAAGCATTTCCAATTTTAAGAATAACAAGCGCCTGTTACTTTTTTCTTAGCAATAATTTATATACTAATGGGTATTATCTTTCAATTAGACGGGCTCCCTGCTCCCCCCATTTTTTTGGAGGGGTAGGGTCCATAGGCAAGGAAGCTTTGATGCCTTCCAAATTTCTTGCCTCAAAAGATCTGCCCACTGATATTTTGGCAATGAAAAAATTTCGCGGTATCGAAATTGATCTCTTTTTACAAATTTTGTGATCGGTTGAATACGTTGCCATTGATAAAAATCTAAAATAAAATCAAATTGTTTATACTGATTACAACTTACAATGTTCGCCTTTGAATGAACAACTGTATGATCACTTGAATCATCACTGGCTGAATCTGAATTGTCAAAAAATACTTATATTTTTTCTTCACCGACAAATATATAGCTTTTGTAGTCATCTTAAAAGATAATGCTTCACGAAGATCACAATACACTTTATCTCCAGGTGATGGGATGTCATTTTCGATGAAATACTGCTGAAATTTCGCTAAAACGGTTTTTTGTTCAGTTAACGACACGGCACTTTTCCTTCCGGTACGATTTTCCATGTTTTACAATATAAAATGTACGGGGATATAACAATAATAACTAAAACGACTCAGGCAATAAAAGGACACGATACTTAAAACTCCCGCAATGGATTTGTCTAAAATACTAATAAATTATTTTCATCTACCTACATTACATTTTCATTTTCTATTATAAAGCGCCTCCTGATCTACATTGAGCAAATTCATTTGGTTCTGCTAGTTATTGCTAAGAAAAAAGTAACAGGCGCTTGTTATTCTTAAAATTGGAAATGCTTACAACTCTGAAATGGTTGACACTACAAAGCCATAAATAATATATGTTGAGGTACTAACTAGGTATTAAGTCTTGTCAATTTTAAATTTTCCATAAAGCGTTTGCCACTTGTTAAACTGCAATTGGTCAGCCATCCTGACGTCAGGATGGCTGACCACTTTCAAAATGCAATAAATTCAAATAACACGTAGGTACCAATTATTTAAGAGTAGGTACCAAATAGTACCGATGTAGTACTAACTTCTTAAGCTATCAAGATAAAAAATTTCGTACATGGTTTCGCGGTTCTGACGGTCACGGTGATCGGAGTCTCTTAGAATATAGTACAACAACTCGTAGCGTAGTCCCTGCCGGATGCAGATAAAAATTATCTGTCCTTAAACGGCTGCAGCCTACAGACAGACGCCTACCTACACTCGACGCCAACGACCGACGCCTACATGCAAATTTGACAAACAACCTTGCCGACTCGCGTACCATTTCCAGCTATAAAATTGAGACCAAGATCGTCGTGTAGTAGGTACCTGCCTGTAGGAGGTGACATCACTCTCGCTAACCATATACAGTTGCGACGGTGACATAAGCTGTGAAGTTGAAACTGTAGGCGCCACTCATATTTGTTGTTCACGCATACAGTTCTGATAAACAATATTGAAGTTACTGTTTCCCGTTATTTTAAGTTATTTATGGTCAGTACATGGAAAATTTGTTGATGTCAATTATAACACGTACTCTGCTGCCCGCTAGGTACCTACTTTGGACGGGAAAATATACTTATTTAGTAGTTTAGTAGTTCTAGTTTTAGATGAAGTAATAATCGTCTATCCAATCCTTTTAACTTGCTCGTTGTCAGCTATGTATATATATATATTATTAAATATGCGGCACATTTACAGCGTACCTTTAAATCTAGTTTTATGCCAAAGTAAATTGAAAATATCAATCCGTTTCTTTAATGTCGCTGTAAATAAAGTCACAGAACGATGAGTTAAACTTAGTGTATGATATATGTACTGATATTTGAAGAAATCTTGCAAATGGACGTAGGTAGGTAATATGTAATATCAGTTACTTTAATAAGTTTTCATAATTGATTAATATTAAAAAACCAAGTGCGAGTCGGACTCGCGCACCGAGGGTTCCGTACAAACCTGCAAGGTTTACAAAGTTCGTTCATTACGACAATCGAGTCATAACTATGGTATTTTTATTGCAAAATGAAATTCATGACATTACAATGGGGAAAGATGGAGGAGCATAAATATTTTGTAATGTAACTAAAAATTTAAGGTTTTCGGAATTTTACCTTTATGTGTGCTATAAAACGTTGCTTCATGCCAAATTTCAAGATTCTAGGTCGACTGGAAGTACCCTTTAGGTTTTGATTCCCTTGCGAGTACTTGCGAGTTTCAAAATATGCAGCTTAAATTGCTGTTTCTTTTGATTGCGTTGACATAGAAGTTTGATTTTGTTACAGCTTAAAGGTATTATAGACCTGAGTATTTGGTATGAATTTCAATTTAATACCTCTACGCGTTTATGAGGAAATGAGTAGTAAGTTTAAAATTATTAAAAAAAAAAAATTATGTGATGTAACTAAAAATTTATGGTTTTCGTAATTTTTCCTTTATCTATGCTATAAGACGTTGCTTCGTACCAAATTTCAAGATTCTGAGTTCACGGGAAGCACCCTGTAGGTTTTGATTCCCTTGCAAGTGTCGAAAATTTGCGGCATAAACGGCTGTATCTTTTGATTGCGTTGGCTTAGAAGTTTGATTTTTTCACAGCTTCAAGGGACATTAGACCTGAGTAATTGATATAAATTTCAGCTTCATACCTCCACGCGTTCCTGAGAAAAAGGGTCTTGACAGACGGACGGACAGACGGACAACAAAGTGATCCTATAAGGGTTCCGTTTTTTCTTTTTGAGGTACGGAACCCTAAAAATACATCTTTCGATGTTGTTTCGTTTTTAGTAGTACCTAGGAGGTACCTAAGTTTACAACACTCCTAGACGAAGAGTTCGTTTCTCAAATTGACTTAGTTAATCGAGAATCGAACTTGTAAGCGCTTTGGGCGACTACTTTAACCACACCGAGGTTCACACAAAACAACACAAATAAGTAGATAGGTATAAGAAAATACAAGCATGCGTTTGTTTTTCACATTCAGGCCATTTTGGCCCTCCCCACACGGAGTTTGTTATTTTTATTTAACCGAGCAAATCTCGTCAGGAAGTCTGGTGCATCTAATTCCGGATCGGAGGCATACGCTTTACATACCTACTCAGCTTGAAGCCAGTTCTCTGAAATACAATACATTTTGTATTGATCGCCGACAGTTGCGTGTTTCAGATCTTTAATACATGTTTAGCAGACGTTAAACCAAACTAGGTCATTTTAACATGACCTGATTTGCTTCTGGGTAATAAAGCTTGATTTACTCATCTTCTTTTTGGTCAACAATATGTAATTCCATATTATTTTTTTACAAAAAGTTACTCTTTATATAAAATGGTACTAAATAATTAGGTACCATTTGTTAGGTATCGAAATGAAAGTTTTGTAGGTACAATTCTTTTTTGCTGCCAACTTAATACTAATTATAAAATACACTTTTGTAATTAACTTAGCGTACCACGCCTCTATTTCGGTGTATGCCGTCATCAATAACAAGTGTTACTAATTAATTTACTCGTAAATAAGTTTATCACTTAGGTACCTTGTGTGGTGTAAAACTGATGAAATGCAATAAAATTCTTTGCAACTAGATGAAGCCTGCGCTTTTATTCGCGTTGTGTCGGGAGAAAAATTATCTGTACCTACCTAAATCCAGTATCTCAGCTATCTCTTTCATCCAAATCTTCTCAGAAGTTTAATCTTACATCTTTCTTTCATACATTTATACAAAATTTAGCATCTAAAATGTTAGCATGATGAAACTATAACCCATAGAGCAGGAGTGGCTTGCGGGTCAATGCAATGGTCCGTAAAACATTTGTAATATGCACCTAACACTTTACCTACCTATTTTACAGACAAGAATAGGATATTTTGGGAGTATATCCTTTACTTGTTCCTGGTAGTTTCCAATTAAGAATGGGATCACATCAAGTAACAATTGCACAGCCCTCATCCCACAAGGTCTGTGATCTATTTACCGCCTCCTTCTCATCAGCATCCATCAGCAGCATTCAGGTCCTTATTGAGCATCTCGGTAGCTAACTTAGTCAACTGAAGCGCGAAAGTGCAGGCCAATTTGGGAAAGTAGCTTCACTAAATTACTCTGGGTCTGAATGTGGCTGGGTTAAACCCCCCCCCCCCCCCTCCCCCCGATATACGTCGTCTGGTAGCTACTCATAGAAAGGAAATCTAATTTGAGACTAGTTGAATGGTGTGGATTGTCTGGCGCATTTATTTGATCGACCAAGTCTGTCTGCCCAGGGTCATGACCCAATGCCCCCCCCCCCCCCTGGAACAGTGCTTTCGACAATAGCGAATAGCTCACAGAACTAACAATGCCGTGCCCGCATTACTTCACAATATTGACGACCGGAGCGCTGGAGTATTAAGCACAGGCGCAGGCGCAGGGGTCAATGAACGGACAGATTATTTTAACAGCGGTTCTCGGCTCGGTCTACTTCTTGTGTTTATGGACGGTACTATTTTTATTGGTTCATTATCCCCCGGATCCATAGATTGCATTTTTAGTATTAGGTACACGCCAGCTGACGTAACATTTTGACGTGAAAAAAATATCTACATGGTATTTAAGTAGATCAATTAATTATGTTTTGTATACCTTGTGGTCTAATCACTAGTTTTCACATTCAAAGTTACATATTCTTTTACAAAAATGGTAAGCTAATGACACAAAACTGAACCTTGGTGCATACCTACTTCTAAAATAAATCTCCCGTGGAGTATATTCCCTAACAGTTACCCCGCCCCTGTTACATCTTCAATCTTTGCTAATTCTTCTCTTTTAATCCCGAAATAACGCAAACGAAGTCGGACCAACAGCTATGTAGTTGTTTTATATTTTGTTAAAACAAAAAGGCCCGAGTTCATGCCTGACCGATGTACGAACTCGGGACTTTGAAATACTATATTTTCTAAATTGGTAAGGTTCTATGTGTACCTACTGGGTTGATGATCTATCTGGTACTCATAGTAGAATACCTTAGTTCGAGATCAGTTGTAGTACACTCGACGAGTGGTCAAGGTACTGCCGGAAGACCAGCGTTGCAGTGGTATCGTAGGTATATAATAAGTAATACCATACCACTGTAGCTTATGCTGAGGCAGGCACCTATTGACCACTCTACATTTTCACTTTGTTTAGTTTTGTACTTTTTTTTTGTATTTATCTGTGTAATAGGTACCTAGTATTATTGTCTTTATTATTCAAAACTGAGGTAAATTTTCAAACAATCGAAATAAAGCAGTCAATATGATACAAATTCTTTATTTAATCATTAACAACACAACGCAACTCCGAATATAATACATTAAGGATAAATTATAGAGCGGGTGCTTGTACCAAGCGGGTTGTGAATTCTCCCACTCATTTGATGACAAACATTCACACAAAACCATTTCATATTTTAGATCTATAATATTAGATGGACAGAAGTAGTAGCAGCTACATTATTTCGAAAATAATTTCGGAATGAAAAATCATTTAAGATTATTTCCTACTATGCGCTAATTTGTATTTTAGATAGTTATTATTACAATAAGGATTCCTCGATATTAAACTGTCGCTTATATCTTGTTTCTTTGATAGGATTCCTGTTACTAAGATTCTAAACAAAATTTCTAAGAATACACTATATCCAACTATTTTTAGAATCGTGAAACTTTTTTATATGTTAGTTACTCTTTGAAGCAAAAATTATTGAATGGATTTAGGTGTAATTTGGTAGCTAGATTAGTTAGATTCAATAATAACATATGTAGGATACGTTTCATCCTAAAATAATGTGAACGAAACCGCGAGCAAAAGCTTGTAATCCGTGAACCAGTTCAAGAGTCACCACGAAAGTCAGTTCTTTTACTTTCGATACTGCGTAAAGCGTCGTATATTTGTAGGAAGCGCTGCATTCTTGGCCGATTGCCACACGGAACCCTCCTTATATAGAATTTATTTATAGATCTGCTAAAATTTAAATTGAAAACCACACTTCATGAACACAATTTAAATACTGAAATGGCATTTTTTTAAACGTAAGATAAATAAAAATCGTATATTTATTATCTATTTCATTATGTCAAACTAGCGGCAACCTCAGGCCTAGCATGCGCCACGCGACTAAATTTTATCGCGTTCTAAACAAACGTCAAAATCGATCGAAGTCAGTGCATCAGCTACTGATTGGCTGAAAATACGAGTGCGGTGTGCTATTAGCCAATCAACAGTATCGAAACTTTTGTCGTCTCATGCGATAAATTTGACGTATTGCGCATGCTAGGCCTGCAGGCGTGGCTTCGTAAGTGTACTATCCTTGTCTTTATCCACATTTTTCACTGATCCTTCGTTCCTATTGGTCGCAACGTGATGTAATACAGCCTAAAGCTTACCTCGATAAATGCAATATACACCACAATAATATTTCTTCAATTCGCACCAGTAGTTTCTAAGATTAGCGCATCCAAACAGACAAATAAACTATTTTAATGGTATGGCTTAATATGGATGAAAACGAAAATCGAAACAATTTTGTGTGAATATCGGCCATTTATAAAAAACACGTATGAGCACAAATTGATCATAAGTGTGATCGTTGTCGTAACGACAGATGTAATCATATTACACCAATTAACAGTGGAGAGCCATCGCTACGTAAATGTTAAGGCTAGTTATCTGAAACAAATCCCAAGAATTCGTTTATTCTTGCGTATCTAAGATGGAGTGCAAGTTAAATTGAGCTATATTCTTAGATGAAATAAGTTACTATTACAAAATCCCGAAATAATAGAAACTTGGAACTCGTTTCAGAATGTAACGGTGAGTTAGTAAGACGTACTGCAGAATTGGAAGCTTACAACAATAATATTAATGGATTGACAATATTCATTCATTTGTTGTGACCTCTGGCAGATTTATAGGTAACGTACCTACATGCATATTTTAATTAAAATTGCCACACAAGTTGAACCATTATATCAGAGAGGAAACCATTTAACTGCAGATAAAAATATATAAAAATACACAAAGCTATCCCTATGTTTAATCTTTCAGAAAGCTTATTTACTTATCTGCCAGCGGTCAAATATCGTATCTTTGAGGTAAAGCTAACAGTTATGGCTACTATAAACACTGCAAATTACAGTAATGGAATTAATTACATATAAATTAAATTAGTTTACAAACTATGTAATAGCTATATTAAAGATATAAAGCTACTTTTTCAAATTGTCCTTATTGGCTACTTGACAGTTTTTGAAAAAGTATTGTAAAATGTGCGCCCGTTCATTTTATATCCCAAGCAATTCGATTTATCTGGAAATAATCTAAATAACCCGAGAAAAATAAGATTTTGTGTAACACATTTAAAAAGCGCGCGAAAACGCCAAGTCACGTCACTGTTGCAATTATGACGTCAACGTCCTAGACAACGAACCGATACGCATACGAACGACTTAATTTAGATAAACGGAAAATGTTTCAATAAATTCTTAATACGATTAGAGACACAATAAATTTAATCGGTAAAATAATCATTGTTTCGCCACAATAAAATAAATAATTTTCGCCGACAGCTGTCATTTCCGAATTGCAATGGTGGTTTCCGTTTCGGTTCTTTTGTTCCACAGATAAATAAAGTAAAATTTAATTTTTTGCAAAAATAAAATACTAACTATGCTTTTAATTAAAAAGTAAAGATGTAAAATGATTACTTAACTAATAAGCTAACATATCTAACATTTTTCATATTTTATTGTTAACACTGTCAAGTAGCCAATTAGTTATGTTTACAGACGCGTTAACAACAATTGCATTAACTCAAGACTGTTACAAATTTTATTTTAGTGTTTTCCATAATAAATATTCTAAACAACATTACGACATACGTTTTTCGTATTAACAATTATTTAAGATTATAGTAAACCGCGCTGGCGTCCAAACGTGGTTGTGAGAACCATATCTGGCGTCTCAACGTGGTTAGGAGTCCCATAAGATGTAATTATATAGGCAAGATTCCTGAATTTCGTTTGAATGACCTCTCAATAAAATAAACATTATTGCAGAAATCACCACGTCACCAGAAAACTCCCAGAGTCATATTACACCTTGCCTGACAACGGTCCATGTCAGGACATCATAGCACTTTGTTTTGTAGGAATTCCGAGTACACTCTATTCACAAAGTATAATAAAAATATGCTTTTTATATTTCTGAACACCAAACAACGGGAAAGTCAATTAAGGAAATTAACTACTCTACACTAAGTTGTCAATAAAAAAAAACATTTGAAAAAGTAGCCAGATATCACATACAAATCTTTAGCACAAACTAATTATTGCATTACGAAAATTAAAATTAACGGTAACAGGATAACAGTAACTTGTCTGTTCCATTATAAACTTTAGCGAGCGTCGCGACGCTTCATTTTATAATATCTACCTACGTTATTTGTCAAACACACTAATGCATTGAAATTCGTTATTTCTCATATCGAACTTTAGCTACTGTGTAAGTACGGTCGATAGCATACCACGCTAAACAGACTCTATATTAGTTTTTATACCAACGTCATAAGGGCGATGCAAAGTGTAATGTCTGATGAGTTTGACTGTACTTTGTGATTAGGTGACAAGTCTAAGGGTGCTGTATTATTCTATTTCTATGTATTTCTAGCGGAAGTCCACAAGATGCTTATAGCAAGCCGTTGCTTGAATTTATCTTAATATTAAGGACACGAATTATTTCTTGTTTGTAACGAAACTATGTAATAAGTTATTTTACTATTATTATAAAACAAAAAAATATTGGACAACATCTCACACATTGCTCTGATTTTGTTGTTAGAAGCTTAAGCATGTGTTACAGCAATTAGAAACAACGACAATACCACAACACCCAGACGCGAGATAGTAGAGAAAATTTCCTTTCTCATAATTGTCTAGACCGGGATCGAACTCGGGACGTCGGGCCAGCTCGCCTCTCGGCTGCGGATGTCGTCAAATTATACCGGGAGTAGCAACGAGATATTTATTATCGATTCGGACGGGACGGGACGATAATAATTATATCATTGTTACTAAACAAAGAAGGGTGAGATATACAATAAAATAGATTGTAAGTAATTCTAGAAGCAATATTATACACCGTGAAATTTTAGTGGTTGTTTTCCCGCAGCAGAACGATTAACCTTTAGTAGCACTATCGAATAGTGCGAGTTTTTTTTTTAAATAATAATATTTTAGTTTTCAATTAATCAAAAAAATAATCATCAACTCGAAAGCGTGAGAAACGAATAGTTATATTCTGAGATTCTGACGTATGAAGGTACTTCTTTCTGCACGAAAACCTTCTTTAAACCAAAATAACTCTTAAGGCCTAAGCAATACAGCATAAACTGCAACGCACGCGCTCCGCGAAACGAACCGCCTCGTGACAAACGACACAGACACAAAGGCACCGCTCGCAGCGCTCGTGCGACTGTCTCACTCACTCATTTCTACTCCAGTGCACCGCGAACGCCGCCCGCGCAACTACTCAACCAACGCGCCCAGTGCGCTACGTCGTGGAGTACCTACGTCGCTATGGTGCAATTGTACGCGAGAGCGAATTATGATTCGCATGCCGCTCGTCGGCTTTACGCAGAGCCGCAGCACATGGAGTCCCTTTGTCTTCGCGGTGTTCTGAACCCGCAAGTACCACAGGCTCGGACGATCGTAGCCGCAACCCAGCGGTTACTCGATCACGGGCAGTTCCAGACGCCAGCTCATGCTCAAGGCAGAGTTTACCCGGCCATTCATTCTTTGGAGCTTGACGAATACATCATAACCGTCGCGGCGGGCCAGTGCCGTGGCCACCACGAAGCCCGGATCTTACTCCGTTGGACTTTTATTTGTGGTCTGAGGTTAAGCGGATTGTGTATCGGGAAGAGTACCACACTCCGGACGCCTTAAAAAGTGCGATAGTGGACGCTTTTGAAGTGGTTAGACGTAATAGAGACACATTATTGAAATTGAAAGTAAATCAATTAAAACGTGCACGATTGTTTGTAGAACGCAGTGGTTTACACTTTGAACAATTACTCCGTTACCGGGAAGTGTAAGTATTTGTTTGTACATTTGTAAATAGGGATATTAGGTTAGGTAATTAAAATCATTGTAAATAGGTTGATTTCTATTTTTTAAATACGCCTTAAATACTTTATTGCCTAATTCAGTAATAAATTATTATTTTCAGACAATAATCTTGATTACATGTCACGTTGTTATGAATTAAAAATTATGTCGTGTTTAGTTAAGTATGGATAGAAGTATTTACGACGGTCCTAAGCCCGTTAAAGTATGAAGGGAAAATGGAAATCACTTGTTAGTGAATAGTGAGTTTTCAGCGAATTGATAAGCGCGAGAGGCAATGACCCGGCCGGCCGGCGAGCAGCTGCGGCGCGGCTCCTACTATTGGTTCGAGGTTGCTTTCGAGTTTAGTTTATCACTATCCTAAAATTGCTATTTTTTGATCTGCATAAAAAAAACCTGCACAAATCTATTGTACTACTGAGATATAATCATTTCACTGCGGGAAAACAACCACTAAAAAGTCACGGTGTATGACCGTTTGAGACTTGCATGAAGATAAGACTGTAAAACTACTTTGAAATATAAGAGATTGAGGATTTTAAAACCCGTTTTATTATAAAATGATTTATGGCATAAATGGAGACATGTAAAATATTTTAAATGACAATATTATTTTGATTGAATGTTGCTATTTTAAAATTTTAATTGAAACCACAAATTATGAATTCTAAATAAGAACATCTTGTAGGCCTAGCATACGCAACGCGACTAAAGTTTATCGCGCTCTTAACAAACGTCAAAATCAATTGAAGTCAGTGCGTCAGCTGCTGATTGACTGAAAATACAAGTGCGGTGTGCTATTAGCCAATCAACAGTATCGAAACTTTTAACGTATCATGCGATAAATTTGACATATTGCGTATGCTAGGCCTATTAGTAAGTGTATTTAATGTCATACGTCAGTTAATTGACCTATTTTTTTACACAATTTAAAAGGTGGCCTTTTTTTATGACAATTTAACTTGGTACAAGCATCTTGTTATTTATCGAAATTGCACTGAAATAATTCGAAATCATATTTAAACATCAAGTGTGATTTTAATACCTAAATGTCCATCTTTATGGTCACTGTAGCCGGTTTCTATATCTCAGCATGTCTCAATATACTTACTGACTGAAGCAGTTCGTTAGGGCGATAATCGTATGGCAATGAGGGTTTTCGCGTTCGAAAAATCCACCACATGGCGATACGTAGGCGTGAGTTTCCTCACGGCTTTTTGTGATTGGTCACGGTTTACATGACATTGACAAACATGTCACCATGACATTTAAATCACCAATCAATCAACAGTTGGACCTCACGCCTACGTATCGCCATCTGGTGGATTTTTCGAACGCGAAAACCCTCATTGAGTATTGCCATACTAAGCGACCAGATTGTTTTTTTAAATAAAAAAGGGGATGGCAATAAATTAAATAACGTGATTTTAATAATTTAAGGTAGACTATAAAATATTGTTGGTATCGAAGCCCAAAACGTATGATTTATTATTTAAAAACGAAACCTTTTTTTCGTTCCGTTTTTGTAAGTAGGCCTATAAAAACGGATTCGTATTAGCTCCCAATACGAATCTTGTTTTGTCTTTTTCTTAATTTCAGGATTGAACAAGACATAGTATAAAGGACAGGACTCAGGGTAATGTTACCTCTCAAAGGGTGACTACAAGGCCTTTGTTATATTTTTTATCTTCTATTATCATTATATATTATAAAACAAAGTCGCTTTTTCTGTATACCCCTATACATATATGCTTAGTTCTTTACAAACTACGCAACGGATTTTGATGCGGTTTTGTTTAATAAATAGTGTGATTCAAGAAGGTTTTTATTTTTTTGCAATATAGAATCAAAAAGCCAACATTTTTAAGTATTTACATTGCATCCGTGCGAAACCGGGGCGGGTCGCTAGTTTTTAATACAATACAATCAGTGCAATTTGATATTAGTTTCATCAGGCCTATTTTGGTGATAATTATTAATTTGAACATTCTTGAGATATGGTTACGTCCTTTGAGGTTAGCATTTTTATTTATCGTGAAACAATTTTCTTACCCGAATCATTCACACATTAATATAAATGATTTAATCCTACAATCGATTTTAATTAAATATACAAAAAGATTTTAACTGTTCAATTAATTTATTTATTAATACAAAAGTATGGAAAATAATATACAAGTCAAATGAAGAAATTAAATACAGTAACAGAGTAATAAAATTTTATAAATATACTCCACGATCAATAAAAACACGATATATTTTTTCGCATAAAATTCATCACTATATACAAATCAAATTCTAATCGCTCTACATATAAAACAGGAATGATCTTTTAGCTAGCAATGACTTGTTTATTTTATAAAGTCACGTACATTAGGATAAAACAAACTGTCATTCATTAACATTTGTCAATAAATCTTCAATACAGATAGAAATCAGTACCACTTTTCGTTGTAATTGTATAACTTAAGAACGAGCCACTTATCCAAACCAAATATTTAGGCTTTTTCGGACTATTTAGTAGATGGTTTATGTAAAATTAGCACAAAATCGGTCGAGCGGTTCTTCATTTATTACATTTTTTTTAATATGCGTGCGAAGCGTGAATTTTTTGAATCAGTTCTTTCATTGAAAATGTATTTAATTTTATAGATTATAATATTTAGTTAAAATATAATGATATTAAAGCAATTAAGTCAAATCTACATCGAAAAAAAAACCTACTTTTGTGTTGGCAATAATCATTGGTGTCAAATGTTACCAGTTAAGGCGCCTTTGGATACGAGCGTTAAATTACCCGAAACATATTTTTCATCTTTACATTTATGTATATATATGTTTCTCGTTATAAAATACAATAGCAAGGAGTTATGAAAATCCTAAGTACAACATCATCAGAAACGCATAAGGGACACAGAATAGGTACATTGTTTTTAGTGAGCATATCATTGTAAGTTAATGAATGACACACGCTATTCTCTAACGATGCAATTCTTTTTATAGACACAAGCTGAGTTTGTTTACGCTAATGAACGTGACTTTTTGGACCAGGAATGTATGCATTGGTACAAAATTTTTTGCAAACATCTGTCTCTTGTGTAAACATAACTAATAATGTAGCATTTCAATTAACCTTTTTTCCTGTAATACTGTTAGAATCAGACAAGCGTAGAGCACAAATGAAATTTTGAGCAAATTGCAGCTGTAATACCAAAACTTTCATTTAATATCGAGAGTATTGTTTTTGTTTGTGTTGTGATAAGTGCAATCAGTAAGTCATTTTTTTGTGACTTGTTCAAAAATACTTTAATAGCATTGCGTTGCAAATTCAGGACAAAAAACTAAAAGATTGAAGATTCTTAATTAAGTCAACAGATTTGTTTGATTTCATTTCAGATTTTTGATATAATACAATAAATTAGATCACATATATATTACATGTTTTGTTCATAGTCAAAGATCCATACATTCCTGGTCGTGTGATGAGCTAATTTACCGAACAGGAGCCGTACAGGCAGCGCTCCGGGACCTCGCGCCCTCTGCCGTACTAATTGAGTACTAGGCCATTCTGTGGACAACAAATAACTTTAAAATGTAAATATAAGGCATATATGTATATGTGTATGGTGTAGAGCACGCGGCGCTATAACGGCGCTACTAGTGCTACACACACGCTCACCTCGGGGCACGGGCGCGGGCACGAGCACGGCTAGAGGCGCGTGCTCTATATGTGTATGGTGTAGAGCACGCGGCGCTATAGCGGCGCTACTAGTGCTACACACACGCTCACCTCGGGGCACGGGCGCGGGCACGAGCACGGCTAGAGGCGCGTGCTCTATATGTGTATGGTGTAGAGCACGCGGCGCTATAGCGGCGCTACTAGTGCTACACACACGCTCACCTCGGGGCACGGGCGCGGGCACGAGCACGGCTAGAGGCGCGTGCTCTATATGTGTATGGTGTAGAGCACGCGGCGCTATAGCGGCGCTACTAGTGCTACACACACGCTCACCTCGGGGCACGGGCGCGGGCACGAGCACGGCTAGAGGCGCGTGCTCTATATGTGTATGGTGTAGAGCACGCGGCGCTATAGCGGCGCTACTAGTGCTACACACACGCTCACCTCGGGGCACGGGCGCGGGCACGAGCACGGCTAGAGGCGCGTGCTCTATATGTGTATGGTGTAGAGCACGCGGCGCTATAGCGGCGCTACTAGTGCTACACACACGCTCACCTCGGGGCACGGGCGCGGGCACGAGCACGGCTAGAGGCGCGTGCTCTATATGTGTATGGTGTAGAGCACGCGGCGCTATAGCGGCGCTACTAGTGCTACACACACGCTCACCTCGGGGCACGGGCGCGGGCACGAGCACGGCTAGAGGCGCGTGCTCTATATGTGTATGGTGTAGAGCACGCGGCGCTATAGCGGCGCGGCCAGCAGCGCTCCGTACTGCAGCAGCGCGCCGCGCAGGGCCGCGCCGGCGCCCGACGCACGCGCGCACGCCGCTAGACGCACCAGCTCGGGGTAGAGACCTGCGAAATAAATACGAATTATTGTTCGAACCGAAGGCCTTAAAGACCTGCTTAAGATTTTTGTGACATTTTAGTTCCAAGTAAAATTTATGCATCGTTAAAATTAATACAAACCAAATTTGAAACTACAGCCGTTTCGGAACCTAATCCTATCGAGAAGAATCCAGCAAGAAACTCAGTAGTTAATTTTATCTCTACGGTAAAGTGAGGAAGATAAATTATGAAAATCAAAAAAAGAAGAGGTCCTAATATAGAGCCCTGGGGTACTCCAATGACTAATGGTGCCAGAAGAATTAATTCCGACAACAATTTAACTTTTTGTATTGTACCAGTTAAATAACATTTGATTAGAGATAAAGCAGGTCTTGAGACACTTTAATGTGGCAATTCCAAAAGCAAGGTTTCATAATTGACACAATCAAACGCCTTTAGTAAATCGCAAAAAATACCAATGACATCTTGCTTTCCCTCCCATACATCCAATGCTACGAATGTCTTACAACCAAAGCACTGAGGTAATATAATGAAACGAATGTAATAAATACTATGTTTAACATAAAGTTTTTTTAACCCTACTTATCAGGCATTATAAATTAGACGGTGCTATTTATATTTTTATTAACTCCCAATCATTATAAAACATGAATCTACGACAAGAAAATATTAGCTTCAATTTATACCTCTTCTAAATTAAATATGCTACGTCACTATAGTGGTCATAATTTTCAGAAATGTCTTGGTAAATCTAGACTTACATCTGAAGATTGAAAGTCATCACTCACCTATTAACTTCTGCCACGCTAGCGCGTCCACTTTCCCAGGCGGCGCCTTCTTCATTGACTCCGTCAACGTCGCCACCGCTTTGAGCACGAACGATATTTCCGACAGTTGATGCCTATGGAAACGGTAACACACACTCGTAGATATAAACCTCAAATTATACACAATCAAAGTATTCAAGGAAAAATACTTTGAACTACCAATTGCCCGCGACGTAGACCAAGTAATTTCAGGAATAAAAACTGTATGTTAATCGACTGTCATATATCTATTCCTACCGAATTTCATTCGAATCCGTGCAGTAGTTTTCGCGTGATGTCCATACAAACATACACACAATTTTAATAACATCTGATTTGGCCTCATATCCTCTATGAACTCTTTATTTTATTTGACTTAGCTACCGTGACTTAGTTACTTATCAGCTAAGTCAACCGATATTTACAAAGCTATCTACCAACTATGTCAAACGAAATTGGCATAGCTATCTATCAGCTAAAGCCCGTGTTAGGAGGGAAGCGAGAGGGATAAGGAACTCAGAATAGGGTGATTAAAAATATATTTAAAATAAAAGTAAAGGGAAAAAATACAATTCTAATGAAGAATAAAAATAAATATGACAGATTTTAAAGAATATAAAAACCATAACGCATGACTCATAAGGAGTGCGTAACAGACACGTTCCAATATTTTGCGATTCTTCATGTGTCCAAAATGACCACCCATTTTTCTCCAACTGACTACGAGTCTGGAACGTTTTTAGTTAAGCTTATAATTTATTACTATTCGTAACTAAAAGGAATCTTTTTCAAATATTGGAACCGAGCATTATCTATCTAGCACCTAAGTCAACCAAGATTGAATTAACTATCTATCAGCTATGTAAACCAGGTTCATCTGGTGCTCACCTGGGCAGTGGTTCCGTGTTGTCTTCGTCAGCCGTGTACCTGGAGATGACCTCTTGGAACCTGTCCAGCAGCGCAACGATGGCCAACGGGTCCGTGTCATCTGGTTTCACAAAAAAAATATAAATTATGAAAGCATAGGTAGAAGCCAGTAAACGAAAAAAACATGAAAGAATTCCCAATAGAATATTGGCACCAAAACACACACAAATGTAAAGCACACAAGCAATAGATACGCAACATAGTGATAAAGTATCGACACTTGAAAAAAAAATCTTTAAGGCTAATGCGTTTAGGTCGACAAAAAGAGGTTCGTTAGTTACGTCATCTCATATAACGGGTTGGAACGCGCGCTTTGATTGGTCCTTGCTTATGACTTATGTCGTCCTTGGAAACGACCTCACTTTTTCTAGCCACGCCCACCATGCCTTATTTTTCGCAGTGCCATTTTCAAACTTAAGAAATGCTTTTATGTTTTTTTCGCTCACCAGTAGAAAGAAACTAATAAGTAAAACCTAACAACATAATGATACAGAATTTTGTTGTTTTTGGCACGGTAACTTTACAGCCAAAAACGTATGTAATGTGATCTAAACTCTGGTCTATATCGTATTGGCGGTTTGAACCAAATTGTCGCCTCTTTGTTGCAGCAGCACGCGCGATACGTGAAAGTCGTGGATTCGAATCCCAGTCCAGGAGGGTTTTTTTTTTTAATTTCGGGTCTGAGAGATGAGTTAGTTAGCCTGATGAAGGTGTTTGCTGCGACACAACTTACTGTCCATCTCCGCGAGCGAGTCGATGTCCTCAAGCATCGAGAACTGCAGCAGCGTCTCGAAGCAGGTGCGCGCGAACTCCTCACGCTCTCTCAGCTCTTGCTCGTTTTCTATGTCAACAAATATCATACAATCAATCAAACACCGTCGCAAAAAAGGGGTTAATAAGTTTGTCTGTGGGTATATCTCTCTGCGGCTACGTAGCTTTCAAATGACTCGATTTGTCGAGAGTAAGTTTTGTCGGGAGTGAGTTGAAAAGAATCGATCCAAGATGACCACCGCCACAAAATACGAGGCGCACGTGCTGCGCCGGCACCTCGTCGCGCACCAGCGACACTAGTTGTACTCACGCGTCGGCTTGGCGGGCTGCGCGTGCGTGGAGCCGGCGCGCACGAGCGCGAGCACGAGGCGCACGTGCTGCGCCGGCACCTCGTCGCGCACCAGCGACACTAGTTGTACTCACGCGTCGGCTTGGCGGGCTGCGCGTGCGTGGAGCCGGCGCGCACGAGCGCGAGCACGAGGCGCACGTGCTGCGCCGGCACGCGCGGCGCCGCTCGCAGCACCTCGTCGCGCACCAGCGACACCAGCTCGCGCGCCTGACGAGACCCTCCCACTCTGGAATGACATTTGTTGGATATCTTCAATAGTAAGCCACATAGAACACATTAATATGTGCCACCGGTGAACGAAAAAAAACATGGAAAAATTCCCGTCCTACTAACTTCATTCAACAACCAAAACACACACAAACGCACGCAAGCAATAGACATGCAATATAGTCATTAATTATCCACACTTGAAAAAAGAACTTTAAGCCTGGTCGTTATTTACGTAATTTCATAGAATGGGATGGAAGAAGCGTTGTGATTGAACCGCGCCTGTGACTCGCTGCGTCCTTGGAAACGGTATGTGTACCGTCGCTAGCTCACTTTTATAAACCACACCCATCGTGCCTTACTTTTCGTGGTGCCATTTTCAAGCGTTAGAAACGCTTGATAATGTTTGTATGGTTTTTTCTTTCACTGGTGAATAGTGATATACTCACGGTGGTTCAAACATAAACGTCTCCAGAACAGTGGGTAGCGTCTCCCAGAATTCTTGGTACAAATCTGGCTCTTCTCTCGCCAATGGCAAACCTGTCGCCAATACCTAGAAGAGAGTTTATCTTATTAAGGACACAGTTGACTGGTTCAAAGGCGTATATGACAGTGACACTTCAATGTATGATATTTTAGTCGAGATACGACACGTGATAAGAATGTATGGATATTTGTTGATGACTTTTACCCCCTTTTTTCAATCAGTTACCCAGTACAATAACAGTTACAAGTGGCATCGAAATTCTTACTTGTAATAATAAAGACGCTATCTGCATCGCCTCGTCCGTCTGATCGAGGGGGATGCTTCGTCTTCTCTTGTCCGTTGAGCAATTCCGAACTGAGGAGTGGAGTGCCTGTAACAAAAAATAACAATATAATAGGCACACAACGTAACCTTGTGACGGCGGGCATAAAATAATACATACATTTTTCTTCTTGTTAGAACTACACAGTAGGTACAGGGCGGCGGCGGCGGCCAGGCAGCACATCTGGTAGAGGTGACGCATACCTGCAGCAGGTGGGGCAGCACGGGCCGGCTGGGGCGGGCCGCCTGCCGGTACAGGGCGGCGGCGGCGGCCAGGCAGCACATCTAGTAGAGGTGACGCATACCTGCAGCAGGTGGGGCAGCACGGGCCGGCTGGGGCGGGCCGCCTGCCGGTACAGGGCGGCGGCGGCGGCCAGGCAGCACATCTAGTAGAGGTGACGCATACCTGCAGCAGGTGGGGCAGCACGGGCCGGCTGGGGCGGGCCGCCTGCCGGTACAGGGCGGCGGCGGCGGCCAGGCAGCACATCTAGTAGAGGTGACGCATACCTGCAGCAGGTGGGGCAGCACGGGCCGGCTGGGGCGGGCCGCCTGCCGGTACAGGGCGGCGGCGGCGGCCAGGCAGCACATCTAGTAGAGGTGACGCATACCTGCAGCAGGTGGGGCAGCACGGGCCGGCTGGGGCGGGCCGCCTGCCGGTACAGGGCGGCGGCGGCGGCCAGGCAGCACATCTAGTAGAGGTGACGCATACCTGCAGCAGGTGGGGCAGCACGGGCCGGCTGGGGCGGGCCGCCTGCCGGTACAGGGCGGCGGCGGCGGCCAGGCAGCACATCTAGTAGAGGTGACGCATACCTGCAGCAGGTGGGGCAGCACGGGCCGGCTAGGGCGGGCCGCCTGCCGGTACAGGGCGGCGGCGGCGGCCAGGCAGCACATCTAGTAGAGGTGACGCATACCTGCAGCAGGTGGGGCAGCACGGGCCGGCTGGGGCGGGCCGCCTGCCGGTACAGGGCGGCGGCGGCGGCCAGGCAGCACATCTAGTAGAGGTGACGCATACCTGCAGCAGGTGGGGCAGCACGGGCCGGCTGGGGCGGGCCGCCTGCCGGTACAGGGCGGCGGCGGCGGCCAGGCAGCACATCTAGTAGAGGTGACGCATACCTGCAGCAGGTGGGGCAGCACGGGCCGGCTGGGGCGGGCCGCCTGCCGGTACAGGGCGGCGGCGGCGGCCAGGCAGCACATCTAGTAGAGGTGACGCATACCTGCAGCAGGTGGGGCAGCACGGGCCGGCTAGGGCGGGCCGCCTGCCGGTACAGGGCGGCGGCGGCGGCCAGGCAGCACATCTAGTAGAGGTGACGCATACCTGCAGCAGGTGGGGCAGCACGGGCCGGCTGGGGCGGGCCGCCTGCCGGTACAGGGCGGCGGCGGCGGCCAGGCAGCACATCTAGTAGAGGTGACGCATACCTGCAGCAGGTGGGGCAGCACGGGCCGGCTGGGGCGGGCCGCCTGCCGGTACAGGGCGGCGGCGGCGGCCAGGCAGCACATCTAGTAGAGGTGACGCATACCTGCAGCAGGTGGGGCAGCACGGGCCGGCTGGGGCGGGCCGCCTGCCGGTACAGGGCGGCGGCGGCGGCCAGGCAGCACATCTAGTAGAGGTGACGCATACCTGCAGCAGGTGGGGCAGCACGGGCCGGCTGGGGCGGGCCGCCTGCCGGTACAGGGCGGCGGCGGCGGCCAGGCAGCACATCTAGTAGAGGTGACGCATACCTGCAGCAGGTGGGGCAGCACGGGCCGGCTGGGGCGGGCCGCCTGCCGGTACAGGGCGGCGGCGGCGGCCAGGCAGCACATCTAGTAGAGGTGACGCATACCTGCAGCAGGTGGGGCAGCACGGGCCGGCTGGGGCGGGCCGCCTGCCGGTACAGGGCGGCGGCGGCGGCCAGGCAGCACATCTAGTAGAGGTGACGCATACCTGCAGCAGGTGGGGCAGCACGGGCCGGCTGGGGCGGGCCGCCTGCCGGTACAGGGCGGCGGCGGCGGCCAGGCAGCACATCTAGTAGAGGTGACGCATACCTGCAGCAGGTGGGGCAGCACGGGCCGGCTGGGGCGGGCCGCCTGCCGGTACAGGGCGGCGGCGGCGGCCAGGCAGCACATCTAGTAGAGGTGACGCATACCTGCAGCAGGTGGGGCAGCACGGGCCGGCTGGGGCGGGCCGCCTGCCGGTACAGGGCGGCGGCGGCGGCCAGGCAGCACATCTAGTAGAGGTGACGCATACCTGCAGCAGGTGGGGCAGCACGGGCCGGCTGGGGCGGGCCGCCTGCCGGTACAGGGCGGCGGCGGCGGCCAGGCAGCACATCTAGTAGAGGTGACGCATACCTGCAGCAGGTGGGGCAGCACGGGCCGGCTGGGGCGGGCCGCCTGCCGGTACAGGGCGGCGGCGGCGGCAGGCAGCACATCTAGTAGAGGTGACGCATACCTGCAGCAGGTGGGGCAGCACGGGCCGGCTGGGGCGGGCCGCCTGCCGGTACAGGGCGGCGGCGGCGGCCAGGCAGCACATCTAGTAGAGGTGACGCATACCTGCAGCAGGTGGGGCAGCACGGGCCGGCTGGGGCGGGCCGCCTGCCGGTACAGGGCGGCGGCGGCGGCCAGGCAGCACATCTAGTAGAGGTGACGCATACCTGCAGCAGGTGGGGCAGCACGGGCCGGCTGGGGCGGGCCGCCTGCCGGTACAGGGCGGCGGCGGCGGCCAGGCAGCGTGTGGTCGCGGGGGGGTCCCGTGTGCACGCTGCTCCTAGCGCCGTGAGCGCGTGGTACATGCTCGGGAGCAGCTCGTGGCGCACCAGCGCCTCCTGCGGACAAATAAAAAAATCTGAATTACCAAATACGACTCTGATACTGTCACAACCGAAATAACATAACTTTTTAAAGGCATTTTCATTTATAATCCTAGGGTGCCTCTGCAATATGTAACAAAACATGACTAATATAACAGTTATAACAAGTGTTACATTTGTAACTAATAATCAAAATCTACCAAAAAACAATTTATTTCAGAATCTCAGATAACCAAAAGCAAGAAAATACAATACAGGTATCAACACACAGGATCTTTATATTACTCTGAAATAATGTAAAATAAGTGGCAAGCTACATCTTGTATCAACTAAGGATGGGTGTGCGGCATACCTTATGAACGGTGTCCAAGCAGTGTAGCGCGTGCAGGCTGACCGGCGCGGCGGACCCGATACTGTCCATAGCGGACGACATCGGCTCCACGCTGCAGATGTTCGACAGACACTCGCCTAGCTTTTGTACGTCGGCTGCTGTGAAACTGTCCACATGAAGAAACATTAAAAAGATACATTTCATATAATGTTTATCTATACTTACTAAAATTATAAAGCCGTGTTTGAACGTGCTAATCTCGGGCACTACTGGTTCGAGTTGAAAAAATTTGTTTGTGTTCGATAGTCCGTTTATCATCTCTTTGTGACCAATAGGAGCCAATCGGTGGAAAGTGTGAAAAAAAAATGCATTATTTATAACATATAATTGGGAGTTTGACACCATTCATAAATGATTTTAGGGTAGGTTCTTTTCATCATTGAGTATGTATATGTAAGCCGCAAATTATTTTGCATAATTTGTAAAAGTTGCAGGACAAAATACGTTGTTTTTCATGGGAGTAATATAATCCTGAGAGGATTTTCATGTTTTAAAAATAGCTTTGTATAATGTTATGAAATATATGTTGGTTGAGGTTGTTAAAATAGCCCTATATAATGTTGTTTGGGCTAATTAAAATAACCTTGTATAATGTTATGAAATATAATGGTTGGGGTAATTAAAATATACCCCTATAATGTTATGAAATATATTGGTTGGGGTAAGTAAAATAGCCCTATATAATGGTATAAAATATGTTGGTTGGGATAAAAACAATATATTTTTCTTTGAAACACTTACGTAGGCCTGATGTGCTGGAATATAAGCGGGAAGATCTGCACCAGCGTCGTGAGGAAGTTCAGCGATGGCGCGTACATCTCTGCCGGCTTGCCGTCCTCTATGGCTGTATTTATTAATGTTTTAGGTGTAAAATTTACTATAGCCTTTATTATATTTACAAATATTCTGCTGTAGTGATACTTAATATTAGCCGTAAAATTTTAGCATATTTGTGTATACTGCATTCAGACATTATTATTATCTGTCATAGCCCGAGACTCGAGTCGAGTCTCTGTACCGGGACTCCGAGATATATTTCGGGACTAGAGAGTCCCGGACTTTTACGAGGCATGCATGGGGCCAAAGTAACACGCAGAGGTCCTTTAAATGACATGTATGATCTTAATGTAATGTGACACCAACCGAAGATTATCCCAGTATACACTATAAAATGCAGCCAAGGACGACCCCCGGTCAGTGCGGGACTATGGGACAGAGTGGAAAAAAGGAATCTGGGCTATTGGGTTGAGGTGCTAATGGAATGGGTAACCGGGACTATGGAAAGGACTATGGCACCAGCCCGATCTATAGGTATTTAAAAACACGATTAAAATGGGTAGGTGGTGACTCGCCATCTCACATAGTATTGCTTAAATTAATAAGTCCTAATGCAAAGATAAGCTTCTATTATTAAAATCAAGTGGTTGGTGGTTGCGCTGGTGTAGCAAGTATACACTCACACGGCGGCTGCGCGGGCGGCGCAGGCTGCACAGGCAGCTGCGCGGCCACGGCGGCCCACGCGGCCCACGCGGCCGCCCACACGCGCCGCTGCAGCTGCCCCTCGCCCTCCGCCGACCGCCCCGCCGCCGTCACCACCTCTTGGAACGACTTCAGAGCTGCCACTGACACCTACCAATTTACATAGTTTCAGGATATAAAAATTGGGTAGGCTAGTATACATGACACGTCAAGTTGAAATAAACATTAAAATTTAATTTGATATAGTAAAAATCAAGCTTTTATTTCAACCTATTTCAAAGATACAGCTACTGTCAACCAATTTCTCTCAATTTTTTTATAATGTAAATTATCTCAATTTTGATATTTTGGTACATATTGTGCCGAATAAGCGCACTCAAACTATTATATATTTATTCTTTATAGAACTAAATTAACTAGTTATCTTTAAAGTACAAATAACGAATACAAAGCAATATAACCGAATAAACATTGACGTGCAAAACAATTTATTGCAAATCTACTTGCACAAATAAATAATTACATTTCACAATAGCACAAAAAAGTTTGTTTTCTGCTAACAAAATCCACACCATTAATAACAAATAACAAAACCAATACCTAGAACCACTAACTACAACAGGACAAAAACCCAGCTGACCTCGTGACTCCGTCGCAACGCGAAATCAGTGATGTATTCCAGCAGAGCTGCCCAGGACCTGTTGAAGTCGCCCACCGTCGTGAGCAGCTGGAACCGCGAGTGGAACACACGAGACACCCCCGATAGCGTCAACACCTGAACATAGCAAAAAGTTGATTTTTAAACAAAGAAATACATTTATTGACTTTAACAACATACATGCCAATATTATATAAATGCGACAGTAACTCTGTCTGTTTGTCTGTTGAGCTTTCATACCCAAATCACTAAACCGAATTTGATGAAATTTGGTATAGGTGCACGTGTAACTTTCACCGTTTTGAAAAGGGGGATATGTGTAATACCCCTTGAAAGTTTATATGGGAAAATGTCTATTTTTTAAATTAGAGATATGAAATCACCACGTGGGATTCGAAACGTGCGCAATAAGTCAAATATCCCGAATGAGACGACAAAAATTTTAATATCGTTCATTGGTCGATAACACGCCGCACTCGTATTTTTTCGTATTTCTTTTCTCGGCGCGATAAAATTTACTCGACGGCCGTATCTTAAGCGACCTTCACATTGCACATGATGCTCTCCAAACTATCTACAGCATCCTTAACAATCATCATCACCATCGCCTACGATAACTTGCATCAGTTGAGCAGCATTTTTTTCCTTGAAATTCTAAATGAATTTATTAAGTGACTTACTTGAGTCTCTGCCCATTGCTTCTGTGCTGTGTTCCTGGTGTGATGAATGAGTATGTGTTCTCCTGTGTCCACCTTTTCAGAGCTCGCTATGTTCGATTGCTTCTGGACCTGTCAAACAGAGTTACTTAAAATATTGATTTTTAATCTAAATCCATATTAAAAAATGACGCCAAATTGAAAAGTTCATTTGCCAAATTGGTTTGGCCGATCGAATTTGGAATCTTGAATTGGCTACTTGACAGTTTTTGAAAAAGTATTGTAAAATGTGCGCCCGTTCATTTTATATCCCAAGCAATTCGATTTATCTGGAAATAATCTAAATAACCAGAGAAAAATAAGATTTTGTGTAACACATTTAAAAAGCGCGCGAAAACGCCTAGTCGCGTCACTGTTGCAATTATGACGTCAACGTCCTAGACAACGAACCGATGCGCATAGGAACGACTTAATTAAGATAAACGGAAAATGTTTCAATAAATTCTTTATACGATTAGAGACACAATAATTCAATTTAATCGGTAAAATAATCATTGTTTCGCCACATTAAAATAAATAATTTTCGCCGACAGCTGTCATTTCCGAATTGCAATGGTGGTTTCCGTTTCGGTTCTTTTGTTCCACAGATAAAAAAAGTAAAATTTATTTTGCAAAAATAAAATACGAACTATGCTTTTTATAACAAGTAAAAATGTAAAATGATTACTTTACTAATAAGCTAACATATCTAACACTTTTCATATTTTATTGTTAACACTGTCAAGTAGCCAATTACTTGACACACCTTAGTACTGCGCGACTGTGGTTGTCAAATCTATAATATTATTTTGAATCTGTAGAGTTTGTTTCCTTGAACGCGCTAATCGCTGGAAATACTTGTCAGATTTGAATAGATATTTTAGTGCAAAAACCTATTTAACGAGGAAGAAATGTTTTGTAATGAATATATCATCACGTTGAGTTTAATGGGAGCGGAGTACCAATGAAGAATGTTTTACAATTGGAGTTTTTTCCCTTTGTCCCGGAATGCAGCGTCTCACCAGACCTGGAGGGACCTGGAGTGCGAGTCATACCTCCTCCAGCATAGGGAACAGCACAGCTAGTAGCGCGCGCCACCCCGGCTTGCTCAGCAGGGTCCCGTGGGCGCCGATGCAGCTGAACAGCGTCTGGCTCGCCGCCCGCCGGACCGGAGCTCGGGGTTCAGTACATAATTCACCTAGAATGTTTGATGACAACCATTATTCACTATAAAACAAGACAGAAGCCATAGAAAATTCCTAAATGAGGTTTTAAATGTGCAATAAATAACTTACGAAGTAAGCGCGAAAACTCAAACCTTTTTTTGGAAACTATAAAAAACTAGCTGTGCCCGTGACTTCGTTCGCGTGGACTACGGGATTTTTTTTTCGCAATAAAAGGTAGCCTATGTCCTTTCTCAGGGGTCTAAAGATTGTCTGTGCCAGATTTCATCAAAATAGGTTGAGAGGTTAAAGCGGGAAAGCGTAAGAGACAGACAGAGTTACTTTCGCATTTATAATATTAGTAGGGACAATTAGGTTAGAACATTTATATCTGTGTTTAAAAAGGTCTGCACTAATATTTTTGTTACTGTTGTTATAATTAAAATAAATAAATAAATGCGCCAGACAATCACACCAATCACCTGGTCTCAAACTAAGGTTTCCCCTTGTACTATGAGAACCAGACGACGGATACTAACTGGGGGTGTCATCCCAGCACACCCAGACCCAAGTCAATTTAGAAAAGTTCGTTTTCCCAATTGACCCGAACGGGAATCGAACCGGTCCCGCCTTACGCGCTTTGGTCGCCTTCCTTAGCCACTGCGCCACCGAGGTCGTCAAACATAAAGAAACACTACACAAGTGTCCGGCGCTTCAGTGACTTTTGTAGAATGAGCCATGCTTGATACGGTTCCTACACAGTATAACAATTTATCTGAAAGAACAATTAAAACTTACTCAGTCGTATGTAGAGGCACATCCAGAGCTTGTCCAGCGGCGGCAATTCAGCATGATTGGGTACTTCGGGGCACACGGCCGCATCTTTAGCTAGCGCCACCACTAGTTTGTCCCGATTGTGGTACAAGTAGTCTGAGATGTTCCACTGCCGACAAAAAAAATGTTTACATGATAAAAGATAAAATATGTGTCATGTATTTTTTTTTGTAATCTAACAAAATACGAGTTTTAAGTCGATTGCGGCTCGGTGAACACAGGTATAGGTATGACCCGTTCGTTACAATATTGACCCGTGACGCCAGTTGCTCTTCTCAATATTTTAATAGAAGAATATTTCACTTTAGTATATTGTTTAGAAAAATGTAGCGTGTTGTACTTAAAAGCCAGGCATGGAATATTTATTTCGGTCACAATTGGCAACACTACGAATTCGTTAAATATGAACAGTTAGATGCACTGGAGTTATATTTAAATGTAAAAATTAAATGTACATTCTACTCACGTTTTTTATTTGTGGTTGACATTGCTTATGCAAATACTAGCTTTCGACCGCGTAATTTTTGACGCCGACATAGTTGTCGGCGTCAAAAATTTTTAGCTGGATAAAAACAATCCTAATGTTATTGGTACTAGATTGCACTTTTCCCTTTCTGTATCTATCTGGATACGCCCGTGAAAAAATTAAGTAATTCGATAAATTTTAACAAAAAATCAAAGTAGAGCATCTTTTCAGTTACCCCATGACGTTCTGTCAATTTAATCTTGTGTGCGTGTGCAACCATTGCTAAATTAATAATATATGTGCTCTATTTCACATAAAGGGTGGGTGGCATGTTCGTGGATTTAAGTACCTGAGAACTAGAACCGCAATCTAAAACATACCATAAGGCCAACGGCAGTGAGGCTGATGTTCAGCTCCTTGGTCTGCGAGGCGAAGGCCGCCGCCGCCGCGAGCACTCTCCGGAGGCAGCGAGGGCCCGCGCACCCCAACAGGTCACCGGCTACCACCTGGGCGCATTGGAAGGCCGAGCGGATCAGCTGTTCGCTGCAAAATAAATATAGGACAACATCACATACATTGCTCTGATTCTGTGGTAAGTACCTAAAGCACTTGTGTTACAAAAATCAGAAACAATGACGGTACCACAACACCCAGACCCGAGACAATACAGAAAAGTTCGTTTTCCATGTTGACAAGACCAGGGATCGAACCCGGAACCTCAGAGATGGCGCGACACCAAAGTCCGGCACGCTTGCCTTTCGGCTAAGGAGGTCGTCAAAACATAGATCGGATATGAAGTAAGTAGCTAAAACACTTGTTTAACAGGAATCAGAAACAACGACGATACCACTACACCCAGATACAAGACAATTATAGCGGGTGAGTAAGGTTTCCAGAGCTCCTGGGTGGTGCTACATTAGTAGCAGGGGTTAAGCCTGCAAGGTAAGGGTGACAAGTCCAGTAACAGATTTATTATGCTGTACTTGTCGCCCTTAAGCTAGGAACTCATTACCACTTAACATCAGGTGGGACGAGGTCAACCATGAAGTGCATTATAAAAACAAAAATTAAGAAAATTTTGTTTTCCATATTGAAATAGAACCCGAGATTCTTTATGACGTTTTAAGAAATTGTTATTGTGAAAAGTGCACATTTTGAGAAGCGGTTATTCTATCAAGACAAACATTTTTTTTTCATTCAGCGTATTTAGGATAAGAATGCTTTCACACTCTACAACTCTAGTCCTTTCACTGGGCACCTATATTAAGAGAGTTATGTCAAAATATGTAATACGACATTTTGTAGCAGCGGCCATCTTGGATCGAGTTGGCTTGGAAGTGTTCTGGCTAATATATTTGGATTTTATACAATTGCCTTTTTTATTTCCCATCCACTACGTAGATATACATTATGAGCTAAAAATACCGTTATGAGACACTTCGATTGCCTTTAAATAGATAGATACACAGAAAATTTACAGAAATTGGTTTTACAGACATATTCAAGTACAATTAACATATATATCCCATGATACCTGTGGTGCGAGGATATGGCGGATATGATCTCCATCATGAGCGGCCAGGCGGCGCCGAGCTGGTCCCCGAGCGAGTGCAGCAGCCGCGCCGCGCACTCCAGCTGCCGGCCGCGCACGTCGCCGTGACGCACGCAGCACAGCTCCGACAGCGGCTCCAGCAGCAGGCGCTGCCGGCCCTGCCACCATGACAATGTACACATTACAAGGGTACGTCATAGTGATATACCGCTCGAACTGGACCAGCCCGACTGGTGAAATACCTCCACCTTATAGAAGACCGCAGCCAAGTAACAATCACTTTGCTGTTATTGTGTTCCTGAGTGTGAGAAAGGTTTCCAGAGCTCCTGATGGGTGCTACGCTAGTAGCAGGGGTCTAGCTTTCAAGGTAAGGGCGACAAAGTCAAAGTCAATTCATTTATTAAAGTAGGTTACAAGTAACACTTATGCATCGTCAGGATGAACACAAACCAAAATTGAAGCTACAGCCGGTTCGGAACCTAATCCTACCGAGAAGAATCCGGCAAGAAACTCAGTAGTTATCCTAATCTTTACAAGTCCAGTAACAGATTTATTATGCTGTACTTGTCGCCCTTAAGCTAGGACCTCATTACTACTCAACATCAGGTGGGATGAGGTCAATTTTGAAGTGTATTGTATAAAAAAAAGTGTCAGGAGCCAGCCCCCCTTGCAACTCCATCTTGCAGCTTGTAATTAAACTGGGAGCAAATAATATCGAACCTACTTACCTCTGTAACTAAAGCTGGATTATTGTGATGGTACTGGAAGGCAGCTTGAACTAAATATGTGATTGCCTCAACCCCCCACTCCCTCATCCTTATGTGTGGATGTTGGCAAACCTGTAATAATTTAATAGATATATAGATAAGTATATATTTGATAGATATAGAGAGACACTGGTCTCTCTACGTAAACCATATTGATTAATCAGTATAATTGTATCAGCGCTTTTAAAAACTCATGTAAGGAATGTTTAGTATATTTAGGTAATCGATTATTACACTAATGGTTGTTTATTAACTATAAGTACCTACTTTTGGCGTGGGGGATTTAATTTTCAATTGTATATTTTTAATGGTAGTTTTCATCTTTTTCAAAGCGTCTTTACTTACGCCCCTTTCATACTTAGGCATAAAGCATCAAATAATCTCTTCCCCCCCCCACCCCTAACAAAAGATCACTTACTTCTAAAAGATGGTTCGTGATGGGCCTCCACATAACTTCTATCCTGTGCATGTTGGCTAAACCTGTTTCTAATAACTTCGCAACAGCAAATAGAGATGGTTCCTGGAAAAAAAACAACGATTTTTTTAGGTTAGAACTTTAATATTCAAGAAAATGCGTAATTGTGAATGTTTATTTAAACGGCATACAATATAGTATTGATAGGCGAGAAAAAGTAATGTACCTTTTATTATCTTAATGAGGTTGCATCTCACTGCGGTATACACAAATCATTAACATAGTAATCCCAAAAATGTCTTGCTATATCGTCCCAAAAATACGCGCAGACCCTAAATAAATGTATAGTGACAAACCAAACTGAGAAAATCTCGCAAAATGAAAGTGTTCTGTGCAGGATTTAAACCGACTACCTCCGGATTTTTGAGGCCACTATTACACCACAGCGGTAAAGTGTGAACTTGATAAAAATTGTTCCTCATCATATCTGACCAGTGAACAAAAAAACATAGAAGAATTCCATTAAGCGTTAAAAATGCTTCTCAATTTTTTTCGTTCACTGGATCTCACCCTGTTAGAGTAGGCCAGTTCCATAGCTTCGTTGGAGAGCTTGCAGAGCGCGTCAATGAGATGATGCAAAGCAACATCATCCAGGTTCTTGGAAGACTCGAACACACGCGAGAGCATTGCCGAGAGCGCTGGAATTCAAAACTTATATGAGAAGGAACAAAGATTATAACGGCGTGTAAATAAATATCGGACAACATCACACACATTGCTCCAATTTTGTGGTAAGTAGCTTAAATTGCTTTTTTCGAACACAAAATATATTTTATTATTTTGTGTTCGGAAAAAGATATTTAGGCAGTGGTATCATGATACGGAGACCAGAATGTTGATGGCGACCAGGAAAAATCTAGGAGATATCGTTTTTTTTTTCTTGCTAAAAATGAATATTTCCGCATGATTTATGTCGCATAAGAAAATTAAGCTTTTTGATAGATGAAAAGAATGTAAAATTTAATAACCCAAAGAAAACAAAAAAAAAATTAGGAATAACCTGTAATGACGCGTAAGAAAATTAATAATAATTCATTAAGGCGATAAAGTGCGTGGATTTAACTTTTTTGTAATGAATGTGGATGTTACACCATTTAAAATAAATGTCTGCTTTTGGTTAAATCAAATATGATTTAATTTTTTGCTAAGATAACTTTATTATAATAGGTATCAAACTATAATCGACGTCATAAAAATCGCTCGTTTAGAAAAAAAATCGAGAATACATTTCAAAACTTCGTTTGTTTATAAAAGGACCATTGAATTTATTACTTTATGTCGTCATAAGCTTCTAAAGAAATTTGAAAATTGGTTTAAAACCCTTCACAACTTAACAAGGTAACATCCACATTCCTATTGATTGACACGGGTGATTATGCTCTCTTTATAGCCGAGTGAAATATGTATCTAAAAACAGTGTCAATGGCAAATTACACAGCAGTGTTCGTCACAGCGGAAAAACAAAACCAAAAGTGAACAGACAGTAGCGTAATTATAATCGCCAGGGCCCGTGGCTAATGCTTCAATGGGGAAAGCCCCGTTCCCGATTTTAAGGAAAATAAAATTAGAACTTACATTGATGGGGCCTAGGGACTAGTACCCTTAGCACGAAATAAAACAGTAATCATCATTAGTATTACGTAGTGATAACTTTTTAGTAACGCCGTAGCGGTAAATAGCGGAACTACTGAATTTGTTATACAATACTATCACTATTTAAAATTAATCTATAGGTATGATGACTTGGTAAAGAAAATGATTCTATTCAATCCGTCAGTAAGATTTCCATAATACAAAAAAACGTATTTTTTGCTTCAATAAATAAAAATTGATAATGCACTCTCAAAGTTAAGTGGAAAGGTGTGTTTAATTCGTAAAACTGTGCGAAGAAGTTGTCTTAAACCTTCTTAATTCACGTCTCTATATTTTATTTCGAATGACATACTTGATTCATAAAACAATATTGCTTTTGTCAAAACGTTAAAAAAATAAAAGTGTGCTTTTCTCAAAATCATTTTTATTTTAAAAAAAAGCAACGGCGACCATGATCCTTCGATAAACCGGCACAAGCGGCACGGATAAAACAATACAGTAATATACTGTTACGGCGAGACGAAGTGGTCGCGCTTAATTTCAACGCATTGTATCTTAGTCTTGCTTACATGGTAAAGGAAAAGTTTGAGTTTGAGTTATTTCGTGCTAAGGGTAAAGCTGTGCCAAACATAGTTACGCTACTGAACATAACAACAAAGAGAGTGCGACAAACGGACGACACAACTAACGCTAGCAGCAGCGGCCAGCAAGCTCCGCCCCGGTGCGAGTGAGAAAGCCGATAGCCCGCGCTCTAGAGGGCGTTTGGAACATGGATTAGCATGCATAAAAAGATTAACGTCAACACATACAAATAATCACTTGGTAGCTGGTTCCTTTATATCATCGATAGAGCGACGTAAGATATACCTAATTCAAAACTGAGTAAAGTAAAAATTGTTTCACATTTGCTCACGAATGATAAAGACCGGAAATTATCTAGGTCCACTTATTAACGCTTGCGACTGATTAAAATCAAAGAACTTGTCGAAATCAGTATTTGAGAGCTTGGTTCATTACGTAATTAAGCAGCCAATGATGTCGAAATTACAATCGATTAAGAACGCCGCATGGACTATTTAAGTAATGGAGTTTTGGTGAATATTTGATAATTGATTTAATCGATACTTAAACTAGATTTGACACCTTTTGAAACGGGAGGAAACATATAACACTAAACAACTAGAATTTTTCTATATCAGATCTTCTTTTCCTGCCTGACTTCAGATGATGGTACTACAAGTTTTAAAGAAAGCTGAAGGCTCTCATCCCTAATAAATAGAAGTAGCAGTGAATTTAAGCAACCTCATTGGAAGAGACACCAGAAGCAAAATAAACACGAAAAGCACCACCCAACAAATATTCCTTACTTATTAATAAAATTGTCTTTGTTTACAATTAAATCTGAAAGGAAATTTTGAATTAAGATTTTGGTAAGGACCAGCTTTATAATCCAACATTTTTACAATAAACACCCAGTTCCAAACGCCCTTATGTATAAAGTGTCGTATAGTACCACTCATGACTCCGAGAGACTCGGCCACTGGAACTTGCTGACCTGCGAACGATTGCAAGTGATCAACTGTTCAAACTACGTCGCTGCAGAACTATTTTATTTGATTTTTCATCTTGCTAGCTTTGAAAAATGTGAACATGACAAAGTTCGTAAATATGCTGAAATAGTTTGGGAAACTAAAACTTATTGTCTGCTGGACAAAGTCGTTTTGACAAACGGAACTGTTCGATACATGAACTACAGTTTCTTTCGAAACAATGCGTTGTACACTACACGTTTTTTTGAAATTCAGAAATGTGGCTCTTATTGTCGGCATAACAAGGTTGTATCGACAGAAAATGAAACTGTTTGATATTTGAACTACAGCTTTTTTTTAAACAGTGCTTTTTACGTATTTTTGAAAGTCACAATTAAAAATAACGGTTTAAAGACTTTTATAAAAATCAATCATGTATATTAGTTTCTGTATTGACTGTATATCCTAGAAATGGATACAGGATTAGTATAGAATTTAAGTTAAACATACATAAAAAAATTAACACGTACCTATAGACATCTTACAATTGAATGTCATTTATTTAAAAGGCGAGGTTAGTTTACAATTAGAGTTAAATCATTTTTGCTGGACTAAGGGTAAAATTGATAATTTTAGAGGGCTGTTTATTAGAGCTATATGATTTCATAAGCAAATACTGCTAAATTCATTTCAACAGATAAACACTTTCCACATGACCGGCATACATCGAAGTTTCCGTGAGCGAACGCTATAATGAAAGTACTGGAAGCACAACTCAAGGCAGCGTGCTTTTCATCAAAACAATCAAGCGCCTTCAACATCAACTACAAAATGACAGAAACATACAGCTACTGCTGAGAAGCAAACAGTTCAGTATTTTATTTTTTTACTGTTTTTTCTGACTCTAAAAAAATCTTGTTAATCTGTTGTAACAATAAATCCAATACTTGTTATAATCACATAAAGTCATAAGTTAAATCGTGATCAGACATTTCAATACAGAGAGTTATTATTTTTATCTGGTTCAATTTAAAAATACAAGTAGTATCCAGCCCGTAAAAATGGCTCATATTGTTATACACTAGATTTTCTTTCTACTAATTTATGGTTATATTATTATTTTTTTAAGGGTCTGATAGCTACACCAACTTTAACGATAAGAGACAAGACTCGCTGTCAAATTGCAAAGAGATATGGGTTACGTCACTTTTGACAGCTGTGGTTGTAAGCAGTTTAGGGTCATAATTAAAGATATCTCACCAGGAAGGTCGGCCATGACAGCGGATGTGCTCATCACCGCGTTGGCGTCAGCGCTGGCGCGGCTGGCCTTCATGCTGCCACCCGTTGAAGGTTTCAGCCCCAGGATCCACACCTGATGGTGAAATCAACAATACTGGTTTAGGTATCCTCTTAGGTACCATTTTTATTTGATACCATTGGTTTTAAGAGTACAAAACGACACACAATCTTGAGTATACAGTTTGCACTCAAGTGTTTGGACACTAAAGAACACGTCGGCAGTAACTTAGCTTTAATCTGACGATTTATAAATGCTTTTAAGTTTGTTTTAGCAGCAGTAAAACACTTACGGTTCAACTTTAGTTCTTATGCCCCCAATATAAGGACGGTACAAAGTCCAAAGTATTATCTGGCATGATTTGAACCATTCATATAATAAATTATTTAAACTAATATCTAAATTTAACATTGGGAGTAAGGGGTCGGTACATTTCCAGTTGGCCCGAGTGCCGAAAATCCACGCCACGCCACAAATTCTATATAAAATTTTGTATCTATTGTCAAATTTGATTAATTTTCATTGGCTAAAATGAAGAAGATATAAATCGCATTAACCACTTGTTCTTCCTTACAGAAAGTAGGTACTATACCGGAGGAACCCACAGATTTTTTCTTCAAACCCTTTCCTGACATTATCCTAATAAAATATAAAAAAAATTATCCTATTTGTTGCAGTCGTTCTGAAGTTGGGCACGTAGTCGAGAATTCTTTTTTATTTATACAGATTTCCTCACCAAATGCTGTAAGGTGGTCAGGACCGGCAGCCACGCCTGCTGTATCGTGTCGCCGTCTCTCTGCGCCGCGCAAAGCAGAGCCTTCATAGCCGTCACGTGGCGAGAGGTCACCATCACGAACGACTGCTGCTGGCCTGGTAGATGCAACAATATTCACAATTAGATTATAGAAATATATTTATTGACCTTAATATAAAACACACAGAATATTTTAAGGTCAATTGGGTTCCACCTCAGCAAATGCAGCTACGGTATTATTTCTAACATCGCAACAGCGTTGGCATTTTTAAGTCACAACTGTATACATATAAAATGTTTGTTGGAAGTGTTGTGTTATGTTTTGCAGAATGGTTTTTACCATTTTCCCATGGCGCCAACCAAAATGGATGAGAGCATGGGGGGTGTTTTCTGTTCGGGTAGTTCTACACGTGCCGTTGCCGCCCCCAAGGCAGCTGTATGGTGCGAAAATGCATTCTCTCCTTCTTATGTCTTGTTTTGCAACTATACGGTCAACAGCATGTGAAGCTATACACTATTTTTATGCCAACGACATGAGGGTAGGTGTAAATAAGTAACGCAACCGTACATCTACAAATCCTTTGATCGATTTGTTTTTTAGCTCTTTTCGCCACCGTACTGTCGTCAGTACACTTGCAGTTTGATATTAGTTCTTATGGGCACGACATAAGGGTGGGCGCGTGTAAGTAAGGCATGTGTGGTGGTCACCGGTGGGCGAGGGCAGCGGCGTGCCGACCCAGACGACCTGGTGGCGGTAGTCGGGGTCGGGCGGCGGCGGCGGCTCGCGGCGCCAGGGGCAGGGCAGCGCGCCCAGCGCCGGCACGCAGTACTGCGCCGGCAGCGCCGCCCGGCACAGCGCACTGATGCACGCGTCGCGCCCCACCAGGTGCCCCACCTGCAACGACCAGCCAGACATTGTACGGTACAAACAACACGTATAGATCGTTTGACGAGCTCAAGCGACGTCTAATAGACCTCAGCCGGTTCGGAACCTAATTCTAGCGAGCAGCATCCGGCAAAAAACTCAGTAATTATCATAAAAATTTAAAAGAGTAAAGGTCCTAACATAGAGCCTTGGGGTACTCCCATGAATAGAGATGCGCTAAAAGAATCGATTCCGTTAACATATTTTTATTGTATTCTACCAGTTAAATAAGATTGGATTAAAGATATTGCAGGACTTGACACACCACAATGTTGCAATTTAAAAAGCATGATTGACACGATCAAACGCCATTGACAAATCGTAAAAAATACTAATAACATCTTGCTTTCGCTCCCACGCATCCAATATATGTTTGACGAGTGCCACTCCGGCATCAGTGGTCGGTTTACGTTTGGTGAAGCCAAATTGTTTGTAATAGTAGATCGTTTTCATTAAAATGTATTATTAATTGATTGAATATAACTTTTTCAAGGATCTTACTAAGTGTTGGCAGTATGGAAATGGACCGAAAGTTTTTACCCCTGACTTAAAAGGGGTATGATTTATTTAGATGTCATAAACTCGTTTCAAATAAGTTAACGACTCAAAACGCGACCACATTTTTTTGTAATTAGTACAAACTACTACCTAACTGGCCGACATTTTGGTTACGGTTACGTTGCACCAACCGTGGTCACGAGCTCGCTGACTGATTACTATTTTAAAATGGAACTCGAAAGTCAAAAATTGTATGTCATAAATCATTTTCGTATTTTAGGTGACATAGGTTGTTTTACCTTGTACTCTTTATGTATGATCATTACTACAGAATAACCATTGATGGACTCACCTTTCCGCTGACTCTAGCAAGCGTCTGTATCGCCCTTAAAATATTCTCAAGTTCTCCGATGCTGGCCTCAGCAAGTACCGAAAGGCCCCAGACAAGGCCGCACCATGACGACTTTAATAGCTGTGAAACATTATTACATTTATGAGTAACTAGCTGTTTCCAGCGACTACATTCGCGTTATCTACACTATTATAAAGTAGAAAGATTTGTATTTTTATGTGTATGCTTGTAATTAATAATCTCAAAAACTTCAGATCCGCTTTCGAAGATTATTTCACCATTGGCAAGCGACATTCGCATAGAGGCATAGGCGATTATTGCTATAAACTCCACGCATACAAATCGCGGGCTGTGCTAGTTACTAGATAAAAAGTATCGTATTCATCATAACAGTCTCATCTATAATTTCATCAAATATCATATAGGTCCATTTAGTAGTTTCCGTAAAAGTGTAACATAATGATAGATTTTCAAGATTCATCCATACTTTTTACAAATTCTTGCAACTTCGTTCGCATTGTTTGTAGATAAGAAGTATCCTACAGTATCTCATCTATCTTTAAACATTTAAAATAATTTAACGGGTCAAAACGCGACACCATTTTTATTTAGTAGTTAATACGAACTACTTACTGCCCGACGGTTCGGTTAGGTTGCACCAACCGTGGTCACGAGCTGACAGAGTCAGTCGTATTAACTACTAAATAAAAATGGTGTCGCGTTTTGACCCGTTAAATTATTTTAAATGTTTAAAATGGAACGCGAAAGTCTTAAAACTCATCTATCTTTCTTTCAAATTTAATCGAAATCCAATATATTGTTTTTGCGTGAAAGAGTAACATACATTCCGACTCACATACATTCATACAATATTTCGCCTTTATAAGTAGAATAGGATTCATTAATAAGCGTCCTATCCTATACTTACCTGCAGCTTGAGCTGCAGTTCCTTCTCGTCATCTTCTTCCGTCTTCTGCACCACGTTTGAGTTCTGGTCCGCCTCGCCGTTGTGTCCGTTATTCGTTATCTCTTTCGTTTCACTTTTTGTTTCGTTATCTTAAAAACAACAATAAAAAGAGTAAATATGCATAACAAATGATTGAGCACTAGTGGCGTAAAACCAAAGTTAAGGTAGACGGTTCGGGTCATGGAATTTGATGGGTGGCCTTATATTAAATTTAGTTACATACTTGTGCAAGGTACGTCAGTCATGATGACAGACAGACACCTATGTACAACTATACAGACATTTGTGTGTTGGTTATTTTGCATGGAACTGTGGATTTACAAAATGTTTGATGCAAGAAGTCAAAAATTAAAAGTATAAAATTCAGTTCAAATAAAATTGAATATGAAAAATACGAGTGTGGTATGCTATCAGCCAATCAACAGTCTCGACAGTTTTGTCATCTTACGTGAGACATTTGACGTATTGCGCATTGGCGTACGTAACGTTATTATATCATACCTTTTTGACTATTTCCATTTTTGTTCGAATTATTTTCAGTCTCATTCTCACTTTGGCTATCTTCATAAATTTCTTGTAACCTGAAACAATGTTGAATTAAGTTTTATTTCAATAAAGTCTTTTTACAAACTCACGTGAGTCCTTAATCCGGACTTGTCACACAATCCGTTTTCGGCAAACTTCTATCAACTAAGAACTTACTGTCAAATTTCCGCTAAATGCTTGAAGCAGTTTCGGATATTTCGCAAAGGGTGACCTTTCGCGTTTATGTCTCTGGATTTACTAGCAAGCTAGCAGACGTGGTCTTTTGTTTTTCTAGGCGGGACGAAAACTGATTGTCCCCGCCCTTCTCTTACTATCTTCCGTAGGTATTTGATTTTTTTTAACATTAACATTTTAATTCTCAGGCAACCATTTATGGCCATATTACTCCAAGGAGTATGATATACAACAAACGGTCTAGTGCCATTTGCTGCTCTTTCATAGGCTTAGAGGGAGAATAAATATCTAGACAAGCCACCCACTTGCGGTGACAGTGAGACCAGCATGCTTAATAAACACGCTGAAAGTACACAGTTTACTACATACTGACTTGTGGATTCGTCTGCAAAGTCCCAATTTAGCGCCGTATAAATTTAGAACTTGGGTCATTTGCCCTCCATTGCATCCCCATAGATCCGACGCCATTCATAGTCCTATCATGTATGTGATAAAATGTCCTACATGTGAATCTAGTACTCTCCCTCTGCATACGAAATTTCATCAAAAAAAAATATATATCATTTATTTTCTCTTTACAAAGGTAATTTTACAAATAAACACAAAACAATAACAGCATGTACAATAACCTTTGTGAGAGACTGGTGTCCATACTAGGGTAGGGTACCCTGTGTGACGGATCGCCAGGCCCTCACCACTGGTGTATTGGAGTAACGTATGTGTATTTATCATTAAATATAAAATCCAATAGTTCAGTAGTTTTTGCGTGAAAGGGTCACAAGCATACACACATACATACTTCCGAACTTCCAGATATCCATACATTCTTAGAAACTTTAGCGTTTATAATATTATTAGTATTAAAAGTACCTGAAGTACTCCGCGCCTTCGATGGTGATGGCGATGGAGCGGATAATCTCCATGAGGCAGGCGTACGCGACGGATATCCCGTAGCCGTCTTGTATAGAGGGCGCTTCGTTGCGGTCCAACATCTCTATACTGCAAACAGAAAATATATTGAGCTTTAAGTAGGTATTTCACTCATTAGAGGCCCTGGGTACATAAGAATAATATCTATACTAAACTAATATTAGAGCTGAAAATTTTCTTTGAACGCGCTAATCTCAGTAACTATTGGATCGAAAATATATTTTTGTGTTGGATAGTACATTTAAAAAAATAATAATAAAAGGACGAGGTATAAAAACATGGTCACTAAATGTATGTGTTCCTTTTTTTAAATATTTTTTATAATTATTAAGTAGACTATCATAGCCACAATTGGCTACTTGACAGTTTTTGAAAAAGTATTGTAAAATATGCGCCCGTTCATTTTATATCCCAAGCAATTTGATTTATCTGGAAAAATATAAATAACCAGAGAAAAATAAGATTTTGTGTAACACATTTAAAAAACGCACGAAAACGCCCAGTCACGTCACTGTTGCAATTATGACGTCAACGTCCTAGACAACGAACCGATACGCATAGGAACGACTTAATTTAGATAAACAGAAAATGTTTCAATAAATTATTGATACGATTAGAGACACAATAATTCAATTTAATCGGTAAAATAATCATTATTTCGCCACATTAAAATAAATAATTTTCGCCGACAGCTGTCATTTCCGAATTGCAATGGTGGTTTCCGTTTCGGCTCTTTTGTTCCACAGATAAAAAAAGTAAAGTTTATTTTGGAAAAATAAAATACTAACTATGCTTTTAATTAAAAAATTAAAATGTAAAATTATTACTTTACTAATAAGCTAACATATCTAACGCTTTTAATATTTTATTGTTAACACTGTCAAGTAGCCAATTGCGACTTTAGAAATAGCACCAACAAAACAAGCCTTCAAACAGTATTAAGCCTTCTTTAACTCACATTCACTTCATGACCTTCATTTCTATACTTATCTTAATCACGTAAGGTTTAGATTAGATTAAACAATATTACAGTTTGGGCCTTTTTTGAGATTTTTGAGTTGTTGTATAGACACCTACACACGTCATGACGCAGGGGACTAATTATTATTTTGCATGCAACTGTAGATCTACAAAATGTTTGATCAAACGCTCTAAGAATTTAATTTGTAATAATGTGTACTTACTACACAGATTTGGCTGTGCCCGGTTCAAAGATGACGCACAGAGGTAGCCACACGCCCTTCCAGTAGAAACCAGCCTGTTGAGGAATGCCCGACGCCCCTGGAAAAAGATATTATTTATTTAGAAAGTATACTTTGACACAGACAAAATCAAATCAGACTGCACAGATGTCGAACTACAAGTGTTAACCTAGACGTGTTGTCGACGGTATAACTACTCGCGAAATTGAACGAAGTTAGAAGAATACGATAGTGTCGAGAGGCATTTCGGCTTGCCTAGTCAAAGTTCGCCTTCTTCTCCCAATTGTTGTCGGTTCTGGGGCCCGAGTCAAAGGGCTGCTCAGCCCGACTGGTGAAACACCTCCACCTTACAGAAGACCGCAGCCAAATAACAATCACTTCTGTGTTGTTGTGTTCCTGCCAATGAGGAAGGTTTCTAGAGCTCTTGGGGGGTGCTGCATTAGTAGCAGGGGGCATTATGCTGTACTAGTCCTCTTAAGCTAAGACCTCATTACCACTTAACATGGTGGATGAGGTCAATCTTTAAGTGGAATGTAAAAAAAAAGAAAGTTGAACGAGTGTGTAGAGTCACTTGTCCGAAGTGACCATAGACTGCCGAAGAATTTCGCCGAGGAACTTCGCGAGTAGTGTGGAGGAGGTATTACAGTCAAAAGTAAAACAGATTATTTACTCTATACTCTGAACTTTATAACACCGTTAGACAATGGTCATAAGACCTAGTATCGAAATGAAATGTGATTTACACTGTGCAGTATCACGGATTTAATGAAGATCGAAGTGGACAAAATGTGTTCCAAAAATCTATTTTAAAATTAACAAACCTTTTGCAACCTAGCTCGACTATGTTTAACTTGTAATTAAAATACTAATGATTATGGCATAGTTTAAACGATCAAAGCATTATTTTTTTCGAAATTCATCAAAATCGGTTTACTGACTTGTACGTAAACAAATTCACTTTTAAGGAATAACTGTCAAATCTGTCAATTAACAAATGAAACGAATCATGCAATTATGAAATGTGTTTTAAGCATTTTTTATGCTACCCTTCAATAAGTTTTCTAATCAATTAAAGGACTTCAATCAATTATTAGGACTCAAAATTGTAAACATTTAACTATAAATACTCTGTCAAATGTAATGTAGTGTATTAATCTCGTCAGCCACGATTCGACACTGACATTTAGTAAATAGAATCAATGAAAATGCGGAAATCGTATTTATTCCATATAAGTTTTCTATGCAAGGTCTTATCAACGGTTACAATGGATGGAGAAGCGATCGAGGCTGAGACGGATTTGATGACCAGCCAGCTGCGTCCTAACTTCCAGAGGTGCACGCGACGCTACACGCCCGGCACGTGCCCTGAGGCACCTCGGGTCGTCTGGACGTTTGTGTTCCACATGCAGAACTGCACGTAAGTTTAGATTTAAAAGGGGCAATAGGAGCGTGAAGAAACAACTTGCGGACCAGTCCGCAATTTTGACAAACCTTTTTTTTAAATGTTCGTTGAAGTCCAAGGATTGTTTTTACGACAAAAAATATTCGAATAATTGCCGGAAAAAGTAAAGCCCTTTTCATTTTCCAATACCTACATACAAACGTTTTCTAACTAAAATTTGGAGTCAAGTCACATTTCAAATCTTTTTGACAGGACGAAGTCAGTCCGCTAGTATTCAATAAAGGTGCTAATCCCACGTCATTATTTTCAGAGAAAGGCTGGGGTGTATGAGGTCAGCCAACACTAACCGCTTCTCATCATACCGGAGCTGCATGCGCCGCTGCCGGCCTGTGGCGGATATATATGCTCAGATGCTGGTGCTGGAAGCGGCCAACGCCACTGACCTGCGCTCCTCGATGTGGGGTAACTGGTTTAGTTCATAAACCGACTAAGGGCTGTATCGCATTAGGACACCTTGGTTGCTACGTTCGATAATGATTGCGAAGCCTTATCATCTTCATCGAACTTGTGGGGGAGTGTGGGTCTCACCCCTAAACCAACAAAATATACCTATAAGTATACTCGTACTAGTCCAAGATCTCAGAGCGATCAGACTGATTGAATATATTAGAAACAGAAAATTTTTATCTCCTCTTGCGGTGCGGGAATCGAACCCACGACCTTCACGTATGTAGTTCTAAACATATTCGGCAGAGGGCACTTACCGAAAGGCTAACGGTTGATACAGCAGAAAAATTTCATAGCCTACGATAACTTGCGGTTACCTCAGTTGGTAAGAGCAGCACGCGCGATACGTGAAGGTCGTGGGTTCGATTCCCGCACCGCAAGAGGAGATAAAAAAATTCTGTTTTTAATATTTAAAGTTCGCTAGTACGGCGTTTAGTACTATAAAAATAATAAAATTGATTGAATATAACTTTTAATTAAATACTTCAATAACATATTAAAAAATCAGACGTGTAAAAATAAGTAAAGTTCATTTAGTTTAAGGTAGGTTAAAAGCGTCTGACAAAAGCTCTGGTCCATTAAAAATGTCCGACTCTTATGATATTACTTTATAATAATATTCTACATGATATATAAAAATCAGCCATGTTAATTAAAGTTAAATAATAACTATTATATTTAATTACCTTTCTCACCTGGTATCTGCCCAGGTGTCACTCGGCAAGTTTTCACAAGCGCATAGATATTTAAGTACCTACACGAGACGCTGCTGAAATCTTTAGGTTTCATTCGTGTGAAAATAAGTTATGTCTGATCGCTCTTTACTTTATACTGTTGTATCGAGGATATCTCACAAGCCCGCTCATTCACATGTGTACATACTGTAGTATATATAAATGTATATACATTTCTCGTAGAGGAGAAGGCAGACATCACATCTTTTCATTTGCCACGATATTCAGCACAGCAACCGGCTTTTGGTGGTTCACTTTGCGAGACAAATCGCTAGCACACGAATTAGCTGCGTGTCTACGACTAAAGCATACTGGAACAAGATTAGCGTTTATCTGAGGGCATCCTGTCCCTGGGCAATGTGGCACGCTTACGGCTAGTCTCTTCTCAGTCATGAATCCATTGACACGGCAGACTTTGGAATGGAAAAAGAAGTAGAAAAGACGGTGGGATATTTCCCAACATCACTGAATAGGGTAATACTGTTTTGTTACCGTATTTGGTATATTTGTATATTTAGTAGAATGATGGATAGATGAGATATTCAACCGAATATTTGGAACAGCATAGATTGACGAAAACACCATTTCCCATTCACAGGTAGAAGAAACTCTGGTGATCCAGAAATGCTAGATCCTGATCTCCCTCTACCAGACGAGAGTGCGGACGACTCCGGCGACATGCCGCTACGGAACCCTAATGGAGACAAGGAGCATGAAGAGTCAGGTTTGGAGGAGCTGCTACCTGCAGACGTGGATTATGTGGAGGGGTTCCACATGGCCGAAAGCGATGACCTGTTCCACGCCTTTGGGGATGAATAAACTGATACTAACTAGTATTTTATGTTTTTTACTCCCCTGCTTCTCGCATTTTTGTGTTAAGTTGGTAGTAGATAAAGGTTAGGTTGGCACCACTTTTTTTTCACTGTTCGTTTTGCCGTTAAATTGTAAAGGTAAAGGCTTATCTTTCACATCTAATTTCAAATGTTTCTTCTCTATGAAATATTGTCTCTCACTCTTAAATTTCTCTCTCTCATTCTCACCTCTTTCTCGCTTTTTGTCTTTCTCTCTCTTTTGCTCTATCACAAACACAGGGATAAAACCTCACCGACTTCCATGACAAATGAAAAATACTTAACAAAAGAGCAATCCAACTATATTTAATTTATTAAATAAAATCTATATTTTTGAAATATCTTATTCAATCGCATATTAGACATAGATGAAAAATAATATCTCGCAACTTCCTTTAGAAAGTTTAATTTTCTTGAACGGGATATGCACATTTTCTTTAAATGGCTTCATCTTGTTACTTCAGTGCCATTTTATCAATAATTTAAAATTTAAAAAACCTTGGAAAGTTGTGAATAAGAAAATTTCTGTTTGGTCCAACAGTTATTATTACTAAGAAATATTAGGTACCTATTTTACATTTGCGATATAAACAGAAAAAATATAAAATATATTGCGTTGACATCTAGCGTGACTTCACTTTGCGTCGCCTTATGTATAATATAAAAAAGTGTTGTGTGTTAATAATAATAATAATTTCTTCGTACACTGATATTTGAAGCGCTGTATCATCATCGTCAATTTACATTTATTTGTTGAAGCAAAAATACGATTTCATTATATTTAAACATCGAACTGGCGGAATAAGATCTAGGAGATAGGGCATAGCGATTTATCGCTCGAACTGGGGCGGTCCGACTGGTGGTATACCTCCACCTTACAGACGTCCGCAGCCAAATAACAATCACTTCTGTGTTGTTGTGCTCCTGCGTGTGAGTAAGGTTGCCAGAGCTCCTGCGGGTGCTACATTAGTAGCAGGGGTCAAGCCTTCAAGGTAAGGGCGACAAGTCCAGTAACAGATTTATTTGCTGTACTTGTCACCCTAAAGCTAGGACCTCATTTCCACCCCAAGAAAGGCAAAGTAAAGGCTCAGGCCCGGCCTAATGCTTTGGAGTCCAGCTCGACGTCGGCAGTAGTGGAGGAGGTTATAATGTCCGAATAAATGGCCCAATACAACCTCCTCCAAACAAATTCCAACCACTGCCGCGCAGCCCAGGACCTGTTGTACCAGGCTGTAGCGGAGTGGTTGGTAGACTTAGTGGTGGTGGCAGAGCCCTATCTGGTCCCCAGTAGTTGGCACGGGGACCAGACCGGTACAGTCGCAATTTTCAGGCGACATACGTCCACGTCTCCCCCTCTATCTCTTGTGGAGAGGGGATCGGGTTTCGTCGCTTGTTTGTGGGGCAACACAGTCGTTGTGGGGGTTTACTTTTCCCCAAGTCGCCCGCTTGTGGACTTCGAGGCGTTTTTGGGTCTCCTGCAGGGAGCTGTCCAGCGGGCCGTTTCTGCTGGACATCAAGTTCTTCTTCTGGGGGACTTCAATGCCAAGGCGGCGTCTTGGGGGAATGTGGTTGCCTCATGCAACCGACGGGGGCAGCTGGTGGAGCTTTGGGCCGCTTCGTCCAGCCTTTGCCTCCTAAATCGGGGCGCAGTCCAGACCTGTGTGCGGCAGCAAGGGGGGTCTGTGGTGGACCTAACGTTCGCCACCCCTGCACTGGCCGCACGCGTCCACAACTGGAGGGTGGACCGGTCCGAGACACTCTCGGACCACAAATTTATCCGGTTCGGGGTGGTCTCCGGTGCCCCTCAGCAGGCTTCACCAATTTCGCCTAGGTCGTCGCCTTTTCCCAGGTGGGCACTGTCCCGCCTGGACAAGGCAGTTGCAAGGGAGGCGGCCTTTCTGCAAGACTGGTTCTCGCCTCCCTTATCTGGTCCCGACGTGAACTCCTCCGCGGTCGTTCTTCGAGGTTTCCTGACCGAGGTATGCGATTCTAGCATGCCTCGGTCCCGTCGTCCACCTCCCCGACGCGCCTGCTTCTGGTGGTCGGAAGAGCTCGCCGAACTTCGAGCTGTCTGCGTGGCTGCACGGCGGGCCTACACCAGAAGTAGGCGCCGCGCTCGTCGGGACCTCGAAAACGAGGCCTCCCTCTACGGAGCCTATGTAGATGCGAAGAAGGCACTCAAGGTGGCCATAGCAGCCGCCAAGGATTCCGCACGCGCCGAAATGCTCGAGGGTCTCGACCAAGATCCGTGGGGGAGACCGTACCGGGCCGCACGAAACAAGTTGCGCCCCATAGGTCCCCCACTTACAGAGACCCTCGAGCCAGGGCTGCTCGACATCGTCGTCCGGGCTTTGTTCCCGGACAGCAGCCCTGGCTTCGTCCCGCCGGCTATGAGTGCCTCTTCAGAGCAGGAGCCTGCAACTGCTCCGTACGAGGCCCCGCAAATCACTGAGGAGGAGTTCGGCACGGCGGCAATCTGCCTTCGTGCCAAAAAGACGGCCCCTGGTCCGGATGGGGTTCCGGCGAAGCTCGTCGCCCTCGGCGCAGTTTTGATGGAGCAGAAGTTTAGGGAGCTGTTCGACTCGTGCTTCCGAGTCGGCCAGTTCCCTAAACCTTGGAAGGAGGGGCAGCTTTGCCTCCTTCGGAAAGAGGGCAGACCGGCGGACTCGCCATCGGCGTACCGGCCCATAGTGCTTCTCGACGAAGTCGGGAAGCTGTTCGAGCGCATTGTGGCCAGGCGCCTGAAGGACCACCTTCGTTCCGTCGGTCCAGACCTGTCGAACAGGCAGTACGGTTTCCGGGCAGGGCGGTCCACTATTGACGCCCTGTCCGATCTGAAATCCCTCGTTTTAGAGTCTAGGGAGAGGGGGGAGGGTGTGTTGGCTGTCGCTTTTGACATAGCCAATGCTTTTAATACTCTCCCCCACTCTACAATTTTGGAGGCACTCCGCTATCACGGAGTGCCCTCCTATTTGATGGCCCTGATCGAGAACTATTTTCTCGACAGAGAAATTGTCTGCGTCGGTGCCAACAAAGTCCTGCGTCGTTTCCGCGCGCGTTCCGGTGTTCCACAGGGGTCTGTTTTGGGGCCCCTTCTGTGGAACATCGGATACGACTGGCTTTTGCGCGGCTCCCTCCTCTCGGGCATGAACGTTTTTTGCTACGCAGACGACACACTTGTTACTGCCCGGGAGAGGGATTTTGGCGCCGCAGCTCGCCTGGCAGAGGCCGGTGGCAATTTAATTGCCAGACGCATTGCCCTCTTGGGCCTTACAGTGGCTCTTAATAAGACCGAGGCCATATTTTTTCCGGGGCCTCGGCAAAGATTGTTTTCCGGCGCGTACATCGTCGTCGGGGGCGTCAGGGTGGCGGTTGGGGCCCAGATGAAATACCTGGGCCTCATTTTGGACCATCGCTGGTCTTTTGGGCCGCACTTTGCTGCATTATCTCCGCGCCTCATTAAGGCGGCGGGTTCTTTAGCGTGGCTTCTCCCCAATGTGGGGGGTCCTAGGGCCAAATGCCGACGACTTTACGCCGGCATTTTGCGCAGTATGGCCCTGTACGGCTCGCCCATCTGGGCCGACTCCCTCCACATTCGGGAGAACCAGAGGCTTCTGCGGCGCCCCCAGCGAGCCATTGCCCAGCGAGTGTGTAGAGCCTATCGCTCCGTTGGGTTTGACGCAGCGTGCGCACTCGCTGGGACGCCACCCTGGGAGTTGGAGGCCCGGGCGATGGCGAGGGCCTATCAATGGCAGGCCCTAAGAAAGGCCTCCAGGGAACGTTTTTACCCGGAGGACCTGTCACGTGTGCGCCGGGAGGCGCAGGAAGAGGTGGTCCGGCGTTGGGCGGAGTCCTTACTGGTGACTCCGTCGGGTCGGTGGACCCTAGATGCGCTCGAGCCAGCAATAAATCGCTGGCTCGAGCGCAAGTCGGGATTCCTGACGTTCCGCTTGGTGCAGGTGCTGTCCGGCCACGGCTGTTTTGGGCAGTACCTGCACCGCATTGGTCGGGAGCAGTCTCCGTCGTGCCACAGTTGCGGCGCGGCGGAGGACACGCCGGGGCATACACTGCAGGTGTGCCCCGCTTTTGATGCGCAGCGCGCAAGTCTGCGCGCGTTGGTGGGGCCAAATCTCTCACTCCCCAGCATAGTCGAGGCTATGCTCGGGAGTGAGACGGCATGGGTTGGTATGGTCTCCTTCTGCGAAGATGTCATGTCGCAGAAGGAGGCCGCAGAGCGGGAGCGGGAGGACGATCCATCCGCTCCCGCCTGCCGCCGAAGAAGGCGGCTGAGGGCGCGGCGCCAATATGACCGCGCCCAGCTACCGCGTGGGGACTGGCCGGCTGATGGTGTGAGGACACCTCAGTCGGCATTGCACCGGTCCCCACTGCGAGTTGGGGATGGTTCCGTTGGATCGGCCATCCCCATTCTCCCCCCGAACACTGTGGGGGGAGTAGACGGAGCCGCGTAAGCGGCTGTTTCGCCGGCGGTGTTGTGGAAGTAAAGGCTTAGCCGATCCCCCACAGCACCGCCACTAAGGCGATGGAGGGTCCAACCGGGGGGTTTTAGTGGGTAGTCCTGCCCTTTTCAGGGCAGGGAGTCCCACACACGCCGTCACCCTCCCTCGGGGTGACGGTACGGTGCATCAACGCATTTCCCCCCGAAAAAAAAAAAAAAAAAAAAAAGGACCTCATTTCCACTTAACATCAGGTGGGATGAGGTCAATCTTGAAGTGCAATATAAAAAAAATAGTAAATAGGTTCATCTTTTTCTTACAAAGTTATAATATGACGATGTAATGTACTGACCTGCGGGCGTGTTCACCTGCGACGCGACGAACAAGCTCTGCACGTACGCGCCGAGAGCGTTCACTATGTCCTGGAAGATGTTGGTTGCGTGCGGACGCATATCATAGCACTCGCAGAACGCCTTCAGGAGATCTGAAACGTGACGTCACAACTCATCATTTATATGTAGTTTAAGATAGATTTTTTTGCAGTTAGTACTAATGTTACAGTAGATACACCTGTGTACATTTATCCTATCCTACCATTGTAAACATGAAAGTTTGTAAGAATGTATTGATATCATAGATGTGTAAATATGAGTTTGTAACTCTTTCACGTATAAGCTGCTGAATGGTTTTGGTTGAAATTTTTGGACAGATCAAATAATAAAATAACACATACATAGAACACTTGAAACAACACGGACAAATTCGCTGGGAAGCAGCCAGTAATGTATATGTATGTGCATATTCATACCCAAACAGCCTTCGTGATAAAGATAAAGTTAAGTAACGTAAAACGTAGTCAGTTGTTAATATAACTTACGCGATTTTTTTTATTTTTATAGTACCTACTATACGCCGTACTAGCGAACTTTAGGTCGTGGGTTCAATTTCCGCACCGCAAGGGGAGATAAAATTTTTCTGTTTCTAATATATAACTTACGCGGTTGAATAGTCATTTTGTGTAGTACTTCTAACGCCAGCGCCCTCTGCCAGAGCGGTTTGTCCGGGTCTAGGAACTTTATCGTGAGCGATAGGAAGATTTCACATTCCGTCACCTGGAAAAATATGTCATTCTAATTTATTTTAAAATTACCCATGACGTGTGTTCTGAAGATGGCGAGGGTGTAGTAAAACACAATATAATCATATTGTGGCAATATTGCTAACTTAACATAAAATTGACACCATGTAGCAGACATTTATTAAAATATCCATGTTACGGTACAACTGACAAATCACTATATCTCACCCATAAAAAACTATACCTATCCAAAAAAAAAGAAGTTTCACTACTCAGTTGTTCAGACAACAACAAATATTTATGATTTATGTAATACAAAGTCTGTTATTAATTTATTCAATTCTGTCTTAAGTTCTCACGTAATTATTTTGTAATATTTGACGACCTCCGCAGCCGAGAGGCGAGCGGGCCGGACTTTGGCGTCGCGCTATCTCTGAGGTTCCGGGTTCGATCCCCGGTCGGGTCAATATGGGAAACGAACTTTTCTATATTGTGTCGGGTCTGGATGTTGTGGTACCGTCGTTGTTTCTGATTGCTGTAAGACGAGTGCTTAAGCTACTTACCACAGAATCAGAGCAATGTATGTGATGTTGTCTTATATTAAAAAAAAATATGGCGGCCGGCCGCTAGTTAGTATATATGACTCACCAGCAGCGAGTGGTACTTGTGCACGATGACGGAGACGAGCCGCAGCAGGCGCATGGTGACGGGGAAGTGCGGCCGCTCCGTGGCGGCGGGGCCGGCCGCTAGTTAGTATATATGACTCACCAGCAGCGAGTGGTACTTGTGCACGATGACGGAGACGAGCCGCAGCAGGCGCATGGTGACGGGGAAGTGCGGCCGCTCCGTGGCGGCGGGGCCGGCCGCACCCTGCGCCTGCTGCGGCGGCTGCGCCCCGGGGATGTGGAGGGACGTGAATGCCGCCCTGGTTATACACACAAATATTTGTGGAAATTGTATTTTAATGAATCAGAAAAATGTCATCTCCCCTTTCAGTGTGGGATTCGAACCCAAGATCTTCACGTATCGCCCGTGTTGATGCCCAGCGCACCGTCACTCTCTGCGGGGAACCAAAAGTGGTGTGTCGGACTCGCACCGACTAAAACCCCCTCAGTGGCCAACGTGTGCAGTTGTGGGGAGTCGGGATAGCCAGGCCGGCAAACGCAATACCGCATCCTCCTCTTCCTCCGCGGCCCCGCCCCGCCCCCGGGTCGCGGAGGGAGGGAGGCCGGCAACGACACAGCGCACCGCACTTCTATTTTCAACCAATCAGCAGCACGTGCAATGAATTTAAACGATTTTGACATTTGACAAGAACGCAATTAAATTTACTCGCGCATTATAAACGTATGAGCGACAATTCGACGTGATTTTTTAAGTGGATATAGTTGAAGAACGTTTGTATGGAGCATTCCACAATTTTCAAAGTAGATAGGTTTTATGCGATTTTTATGGACTTTGTGACCAACAAAAAAAAAACATGTTCATTAATTTTTTTTTGGAAATCTGGCTCCAACCCCTTTCAAACGGGGGTACAAATCATATCGGACTTATCGCATTTTTCTTCGAAGGAAGGAAGGAAGCTAAAAATCGGTGCACAGACAATGAGAAGATAATTTTTTTTTTCACTTTTCTTACAGGCCTAGCTTGCGCAAGAACGTCAAATTTCTCGCACGAGACGACAAAAGTTTCGATACTGTTGATTGGCTAATAGCACACCGCACTCGTATTTTCAGCCAATCAGCATCGCGTTGCGTATGCTAGGCCTGTTAATCCCCTAATAAAGGGGATGGAAATTTGTTTGAAACTCTAAATTATTTGATTAATAGAAATAATATTATTTACCTGTATTTAACATTTGGCGAGAATAGTCTTATGATTAAAGCACATACATGCTCTTTGAGCAAAAACCTAAACTCCGATATCTGAAACAAAAACACAAAATAGTTAATAGACAAACAATTGAACTAAAATGAAATACATACTGAATAACGATAAAAAAAGATAAAAAAATAGTGTATTATGTAAGTAAATGATAAAGACAGCAACCAGAAGGAATGACAAATTTTAAAACCTATTGAAAATCCCTACTAATATTATAAATGCGAAAGTAACTCTGTTAAGCTTTCCCGCTTAAACCGCTCAACCGATTTTGATGAAATTTGGCACAGAAAATCTTTAGACCCTGAGAAAGGACATAGGCTACCTTTTATTTCGAAAACCCTGTAGTCCACGCGAACGAAGTCGTGGGCACAGCTAGTATAAAATAAACAGCATGTTGGTTTGGTTGGCAACAATTACCTTGAAGAATATCTGAGAGAAATCAGTCAGAACTGTGTCCAGCAGCTCCAGTCCAAACGTCTTTGGCACTTCAGAGATCCCGACCAGCCAGTGAGCTGAGTCGCCGTTTATTAGTTGAATTATATCCTGGAACACGCCCAAAAGTCACATCAAATGTCGGAAATGTATTTTAAATATTTTAAAGAAACAGAAAATTTTTATCTCCCCTTGCGGTGCGGGAATCGAACCCACGACCTTCACGTATCGCGCGTGCTGCTCTTCCAACTGAGCTAACCGCAAGTTATCGTAGGCGATGAAATTTTTCTGCTGTATCAACTAGTTAGCGTACGGTAAGTGCCCTCTGCCGAATATGTTTAGAACTACATTACATAAAATCGGCCCGTGATACATTCTTTGCAGAAATGTTTAAAAACCACGGAATGTTTATTTGAATTTGAATGTTATTTGTTTCTTTAAAATATTTAAAGTTTGCTAGGCGTAAAGCACTATAAAAATCATAAAAATGTATTTTAAAATTTTACGTAGCGCAGAAGCCTTTGATGACGACGTTTAAACATATATTTTAAAACTTTTACGTTCCATTTCACACATTTAAAATAAGTTAACGTCAAAACGCGTCACCATTTTTATTTAGTATTTAATACGAACTACTTACTGCCCGACGCTTCGGTTAGGTTCACCAACCGTGCTCACGATTTGATTGAGTCAGCTTGTGGCTAATAATGTAGTTGCATTTTGAGCCGTTAACTTATTTAAAGCGTTCTATTTGACTCTTATTGATTTAGACGGCTTATCTTCGTTGATTGGTTCACAACGCAACTATAATAACATATTTATTTTAAAATAATTCCAAAATGTTCATTCATGCTAATATGTGTGTAAAACTGATTAATCGCCTTAACAAAACTATTGTGCTACTACCGATTCGGAATTTATACGTACCGACAATATTCCAGCAAGAAATTCGGTAGGTCTTTTACAACGTCAGCTAAAGTTATCACTACTTTTGCACTATTTAATAAAAGAAATAAAAACCATTATATATTTTTTGACGCACGCAAGAGTTAAATTAAGACTCGGAAAGTTCAACTCCGATAAATCGTACGTTTAAGTAATGTTTACTTGGGGTGGAAAGAAAATCGTTCATGTTTATTATTTTTCGAGAAGCTTCTTAAATATTTCAGTTTCTACAAAAAAAGTTCAGTTAAGTAACTAAAAAGTTAAACTTTACCTGCAATATTAAATAGGCGTCGACTGCGCATGGCTTCAAGTCTTTCGGCGCTTTGCTGTTCGGCTGGGGCCGAATGTCAGCCGGGTTCACTTTCAGCGTACCTGTTAATTAACATCGGTAAAATTAATTTCAGGCAAAAGATAGACGCTTGTAACATTCACATAATATTTAGTTGTATATTTTCTTCAAAAATAAATAAATGTGTCTAAAGTTAAAAGGATAATGGTACGGAACCCTTCGTGCGCGAGTCCGACTCACACTTGGCTGTTTTTTTAGTCCGACTTACACTTGGCTGGTTTTTTTAGTCCGACTCATACTTGGCTGATTTTTTTTGTCCGACTCATACTTGACTGATTTTTTAGTCCGACTTACACTTGGCAGGTTTTTTTAGTCCGACTCATACTTGGCTGGTTTTTTTAGTCCGACTCATACTTGGTTGGTTTTTTAGTCCGACTCATACTTGGCTGTTTTTTTAGTCCGACTTACACTTGGCAGGTTCTTTTAGTCCGACTCATACTTGGTTGGTTTTTTTAGTCAAGCTCATACTAAGCTGATTTTTTTAGTCCGACTCATAGTTTGCTGGTTTTTTTAGTCTGACTCATACTTGGCTGATTTTTTTAGTCCGACTTACACTTGGCAGGTTCTTTTAGTCCGACTCATACTTGGCTGGTTTTTTTAGTCAAGCTCATACTAAGCTGATTTTTTTAGTCCGACTCATAGTTGGCTGGTTTTTTAGTCTGACTCATACTTGGCTGATTTTTTTAGTCCGACTTACACTTGGCAGGTTCTTTTAGTCCGACTCATACTTGGCTGGTTTTTTTAGTCAAGCTCATACTAAGCTGATTTTTTTAGTCCGACTCATAGTTGGCTGGTTTTTTTAGTCTGACTCATACTTGGCTGATTTTTTAGTCCGACTTACACTTGGCTGGTTTTTTTAGTCCGACTCATACTTGGCTGATTTTTATTGTCCGACTCATACTTGACTGATTTTTTAGTCCGACTTACACTTGGCAGGTTTTTTTAGTCCGACTCATACTTGGCTGGTTTTTTTAGTCCGACTCATACTTGGTTGGTTTTTTAGTCCGACTCATACTTGGCTGTTTTTTTAGTCCGACTTACACTTGGCAGGTTCTTTTAGTCCGACTCATACTTGGCTGGTTTTTTTAGTCAAGCTCATACTAAGCTGATTTTTTTAGTCCGACTCATAGTTTGCTGGTTTTTTTAGTCTGACTCATACTTGGCTGATTTTTTTAGTCCGACTTACACTTGGCAGGTTCTTTTAGTCCGACTCATACTTGGCTGGTTTTTTTAGTCAAGCTCATACTAAGCTGATTTTTTTAGTCCGACTCATAGTTTGCTGGTTTTTTTAGTCTGACTCATACTTGGCTGATTTTTTTAGTCCGACTTACACTTGGCAGGTTCTTTTAGTCCGACTCATACTTGGCTGGTTTTTTTAGTCAAGCTCATACTAAGCTGATTTTTTTAGTCCGACTCATAGTTGGCTGGTTTTTTTAGTCTGAGTCATACTTGGCTGATTTTTTTAGTCCGACTTACACTTGGCAGGTTCTTTTAGTCCGACTCATACTTGGCTGGTTTTCTTAGTCAAGCTCATGCTAAGCTGATTTTTTTAGTCCGACTCATAGTTGGCTGGTTTTTTTAGTCTGACTCATACTTGGCTGATTTTTTAGTCAGACTTACACTCGGCAAGTTTTTTTAGTCACACTTATACTTAGCTAATTTTTTTAGTCTGACTCATACTTGGCTGATTTTTTTAAGTCCGACTTACACTTGGCTGGTTTTTTTTAGTACGACTCATACTTGGTTGGTTTTTTAGTCCGACTCATACTTGGCTGATTTTTTAGTCCGACTTACACTTGGCAGGTTTTTTAAGTCCGCTCCCCTATTGGTAGTCTTACCGTCGGCCTCCGCCAGCGCCCTTTCGAAGACCAACGCGACCAGCTGCCGCACCGTCGCGGCGGCGGCGTGCGACGTGCTGACGTCACGGCTCTCCGTCGTAGACACCATGCGCATGCACATCACCATCGTCTGAAAGCAACATTGAACACGCTACGATGTACTAATAGTTCAAGCCGCGAAGACATGCCATGCCTATCCATATTAATATTATAATCCATAGTAATATTATAAATGCGAAAGTAACTCTGTCTGTCCGTTTGTTTGTCCGGCTTTCACGCCTAAACCACTGACCCGATTTTGATGTAATTTGTTGAGAGTATACGTTGAAGTTCTAGAACGGACGCAGGCTACTTTTTGTTATGAAAATAAGTACCGCCCTTGAAAGTTTATAAGGGAAACTGTTTATTTTTTAAGTTTCATATCTGTACGAAATTTAGTACAAATACTACCAATACTATATGTATTTCGAAAATTTAGATTTAAATATAGACTATTTTTTATTTAGAATATTAGAGGAAATAGGGTTAAAAACGACCATGATAGTATGTCGCCCACGCGAACCAAGTCGCGGGCACAGCTAATTTATATAACCTCTATATAAGAGACCAGATTTAATTAATACTGTTTGAAGCCTTGTTTTGCCAATGTGTTAGGGTCGCATCTTTTCATCCACATATTGTTTGCTCGTACAAAAATACATCAAACAAATCTCACCCTAGCCAAAGTATCGCCATGCACCAAATCTGACGTGGTCATTAACAATGCAGCAGTCTGGAGTAGCTTCAGCTCCAGGACCCCAGCCTGGCCGAGGTTGTAGAGGCAGTCGACTACATGCCTCGCGCCCTTAGCGTCGATGCCTTGCTGCGCTATGAGCCGCTGGATGGTGCCCAGGCAGAACTGGAATATCAATTTCATTTAAAAAAGTGAATAGAAGTATATTGAAAAGGAAATTTCTTTATTTGTATCATAAATCTTCTTAAAAAAATATTATCTGACTCTGAGGTCAGTAGCTACAGCACTTGTGTTACAGAAATCATTATAAATGTAATCTACTAGTAAATTCTGTTTAAGAATATGGGTACCTATTTAGATAGTAATTATATTATTAACATAAAACACTTTTTTTTTACAATAAAATAACAGTTCAATTCTTACAAAAAATATTTAAATAACTGACTATAGATGCTTTGAATGTTAAATTAAATGTTTGACTATCAGGAATTAAGTATCTATATTTATATTGAATGTTAATTACTGTATTTATTATGTTTGAATTATTGTATTTCTTGATTATTTTTCTGTTGTAGCTTTTATTTTCGTTATCTGTAAAGTAACCTACTTTCAGACACAATGCATGTTGTTTATGAATATATGAATATGAAATATTTAACTTTACTTTTATTAAGTGGTGACTTTTTATCTGTGTGGAAACTATTTTTCTTGATTTGTAAAGGGGTTTCACCCTTATGAACAATAACCTTTTAACTATTGAATTGTATCTTGCCTAATTACCTTGATAATTTTGAGATCCTTCGACTCACATCCCTGCACTAATGCATACAATATTTGGTTGACCACTCCATAGAGTGATGCTTGAGGATTATTTGACGCCAAAGATAACTTCTCTATTGCTTCATCGCAAGCCTAAAAAAAAACAAAAACAATTTTAGATATCAACCATTTTAATAAAACCCCTACTTATCAGCTGATAAGTAATTTTATTGTAAGTGCAATAAATCATTCAATAAAATATAATGGACTAGCTGTGTCTGTGACTTTGTTTACATGAAATAATTATTATTGAAAGCATTTTTAATTATTTAGGCTCAACATTACAATTAAGATATTTCATGCATTCACTTATATTCTGTCCCTAGTCTGAAACTTATAAAAAATTCACCAAAACCTTAGATATTTTGCTACACACTTTCATCCCCTTATTTTTTTTACCCTCTTGAGGGTTATACTTTTACAAACAAAACATAACAACCAATGAAATATCACAAAATTAATTTACATAATCAAAAGGTAATGAAGAATGTATCATCATTTTAGTTTCAAAAGGATGGAGATGAAATGTTTATATTTCTTTCAAATTTTTAAAGTAAGCAAGTATAGAGTGAAGCACTATAAAAATAGGAAAATCTACTTTTATACTAACTTTCACCCCCACTTATTGAACCCTCATAAAGCATTGAAAAGTAGCCTAACTCCCTTCTCAGGTGCTATATTATCTGTGTACTGAATTTCATTTGAATTTGTGCAAAAGCATGACAGACACACAAACAGATTTTTCCTTATAATATTAGTAAGGATAACATAGTACTGCAAATAATTTATATAGAACACTTCAAACTTAGGACTTTGTGCCTCTCATTTGTCGCTTACATAACAACTAATAATCAAGAGCTTGGGTTGCAAGGATTGGTTGATCTACAGTCGAGAAAAGTAGATGCGAGTCAATAATTAAAACAAGTAATGAACAAATATGAAGTGTTCCAGTGTTTGTTTGATTATGACGGCCATATTAGCAGACGCTAATAAAGCTAAATTAATATTTTGCAGAGGAATAGGTAAAATTTGATACTATTACCCTTTATTACATACTTAATTGATAAATTAATAACATTCAGAAAATAAATCAAAATATTAGGCAGGTACATTAATTATTCCATCTGGTTTTCTAAGAAGATTTCTAAGATGTACAACTTTATTTATTTTCCGTATTAAGAGCACAGAAATAATTGCTCAATGATTAATTTTATAAAATAAATTTGGTGAATACTTTAACTCTTTTAGTTATGAAGTTATGATCTATTATATTTGTTGTTTTCATATTTAATAGGATTGAATGTGGATTAAACACAACACAAACAAGCGAATCACAATAAATGCAGTTTGGTAATTTGTTTCATCCTGCAGTTTGACCCTGCATTATTCCGGTAGAAATTACATGAGTTACGAATTTTGATGTTTAGTTTTTGGTCCAACACGCAGTACAGGTATTAGACCTTGAATAATAAACATAGTACAATTCTTTCTAAGGATAAAAACCTCTCTTATCTGGGGATACTTCTTCTTAGTTTCCAAGCTCAAAGTCTTGAAGTCATTTTGCAAGACTTCCATAAATTTTTTAGTGGAGTCATCGCCGGTAACTGCACTGACGAATGCCATTTTACACTTTATCACCTCTAATTTTAGTATTTACTTCATGATAAAAGTAAAAATGATAAAAATTATAAATATGCCACCATGTACACAATCGACATCACAATTTTCTGTTCAGAAATTGAACTGAAGAAAAAAATATACGCTTAAACAAATCCAGGTTTTTATTACAAACATATAACACCAACTTATTAATGGACTTTTTTATGTTAAAAGAAGAATCTAAGCATTATTTTCATTAAAATGTTTTATTCTTTACAAATATATAGTTTTAAAAATAATTACGAATAACGCGTTTAAACAGGTTTAAACATAGATATATTATACTTTCCTTATTCTAAGGGTTTAAACGTTTATTTCTAAACGTAATGTCATAGTGTACACATGTTCCGTTGTACGTTGAAGTAATTTTTATAATTATTATTTTTAAAAAAGAAGATAAATCTTTAAATTTTGATGACAAATTCTAATTTCGGTCATAAGAATTAAATAATCATATATTTTTAAAATGATTAAACTTATTAAGTTTACAAGTGAAGTACTTATGATCTAAGTTTTCGAATTAAATGGGTATGCTTAAAAGGGAATGCTTTCGGTGAAAATGATACCATGCCTAAAAATGTTACAATACACTGTTAGATTCTTGGTAGGACAAACTGTTTAATTTTAATATTATCATTCCAGTTAACTTTGCCTCGTAGTATGTAAGCTTTACCTTGAAATTTCAAGACCTACGCCAATCACAAGAATCTAAATCTAAAGAGTCACAAGTACATTAAAAAATATATTCAGTTCAAATGTTCAAATACACACATTTTATCATTTTTTTGTTATTTTAGTTAATTATATGCAATTTTTATTTAAGAGAGTTATCAACTATGAAGTTTAGGTACCTTAGTTTATTACCTACAGGTTCATAACAAGACAAAATTAAACAAAAGTGAAAGTGAAAGAAGAAAAGCTGTGGTGATCGATGATGTTCCACTTTCTGCTATATTTTTTTTAGTATTGTAACATCGAATACTGATTGTGCAGAAGAAAAAACAATGGTGTGATTCCAGATTTTTATTTGTAAGTATTTATAGAATCCAATAACAATTCAGCTAAAGTAACGTTAGTGGGTCGATAAAATCATCCACGCACCCGACGATGCAGATACCGAGGTATATAATGCAAACTTTTCATCAGAAAATTGCTGTAAAAGATTGACGTCCTATCATTCAATTTTTTTTACCCTATTTATTCAGCTTGATTCATCTATGCGCCATTTACTGCAATAGATCTGCAGATGTCTGCAGTTTTTAGCACATCTTTAAATAAAACGCGAATAAGCGCAAGTGCAATGGTTGGACGGCTCTGACGTTGCGAAGTCTCGACGTCGCTCGAGCCACCCGCTTTCGCGATTTTCGCCGTGAAAATTTTCTTACCGGCACGTAGTTTTCCTGTGTTTTGTGTCATTTCTGTGGTTTATTTCATTGGTAAGTGACATTGGATAGTGCCTTATTGCGTTGGCGAGCCCTGTGTGTGAAAAGGGGCGCTTGCAGTGAACGTGTCACCGTTTTATCATCAAATCATGCAGTTATTCGTGCAGTGATTGGTTGCGGTAAACAAAGCAACATGTTTAGTGCGTATTTGTAAATATTTCAGCTCAGGGTCACTTATTAATTTGAATCCTCCTCAATAAACTTAGTTCAGTGAAGTCAGAAGTGTCATCAGAAATTATTAGGCACACATGATTTTGACAGCTTCATTATTATTATTTTACTAATAATGAATTAAGGTAATGGAGCACATGTATTTGGAATCTGTTTTTTTTAAGTGTTGTGTTTCAGTTAGTGAAGTTAATTATACACTTATTTCAAACTGCATAGATTGTTGTATTAACAAAATTGTCAATCAACCTTGGTACTGTTTTTCTATTGGCAGAAAAATCAAGCATAGGTATGAATTGCCATCTCGAAATGTTTCAATCTTGTTGCTAGAGCCAATGTTCTAAATCCCAGCATAACTTTGTTTTCCTATAAATTATTTCAAAAGATACTAGTTATTAATAAATCGCAGCTGTGGTTGAGTAAATCATACTCTGTGCCTGTCACTCAGATAGTAATCATTTGGATGATAACCCAGTTCTGATGCAGATTTATATTTTCTCTAGATAATTTTGATCAGTCATAGATTTTCTCCATAATATATGTAACACTTGTAAAAAGGTAACAGAGTATTGTGAATAAATATTGGAAAACATCGCATAATGTTAAACTTACTTCAAAGTGAGTCACAATGTATATTGATATGTATTTTCTTATGTTTTCTTGTCTTCAGACAGTCAGTGATATGATGTGAAAATGTTATCAAATATAAATCAAATTTTCGAATCTACAAAACAATGGTCTGTTATCAAAAAAGTTTAGTACCTACTTTTGAATACCTATCTCAATAGTTCAATAGGATACAGCAGTCATTCATAATTGTGATTTTGTTAATCAAGTATAATTGCTTTGTAATTTTGAGGTTTATCTTTAGTAAAGCCAACAGTGAGTAGTGTTTTTCCATAGTTAATTTGTGTAGATAGTTTATTCTTTGTCAGATTTTTACCTGACCCCTGGGGTATTTATTATCAGTAGTGGTCCTATGACATAGGAATGTCTTCTGGTGGAGTTGCCTTATCGTTTCTGCTTGATTTTCTGTGTCACTTGAGCACAGTGTTATTTTGTTGTCTGTACTGGCACTTTGAGCTGTTGGTGATGTAAAAACATGTTTGCAGTTTGAAATTAGTTCCCATAACAAAAAGATAGAAGTGATAAAATTTTAGTTAGTAATTGCTAACTACTTACTGCATGTTGGTTCATCTAAGTCCCGCCAACTGTGCTACACAACATGACAAACTTATTTTAAATGTTTGAAATGGAATCCAAAAGTCTTTTAAAGTGCTTTGACATCCGTTTATCTGTACATTTATTATTTTATTAGTACATAATTCTTAAAATGCATTTCAATACTTTAACAAATAAATCTTAATATGTAGAGTGAACTTATTTGCCACTGATTTGTAGTTTCATGATAACAGCACAGTGCAATCAAATGAGGGTCCATAAAATACGCTATTTCTGATATTACATGATTGCAATAAAAAAACATTGTTTCATTCCACAAGTTAATATTGTGTTTCCAACATAGTATGTTTTATTACTTCAGACAATGCACTTGCATAAAGCAAGCATATTTATATTATGTCATACTATGGGAAAATGTGGTATATTATGTATGTATATGTTTTCCTTACTAAGATATTTCTATTGCATAGCATGTGTATTGATACAAAATAAATTATTAGTATAAAATACAACCAATTTCATAAGGTATTGACTCTAACACTACTATTATTCCCGATAATGATGCTTAGATATTCATATAAGTTAATAATACTCTGCTTATAGCCAATGAGGCTGATTACATGATCAATAATTTTATTAAAAAAAAAAAACATACTGGGAAAGATAATAAAGTATTCAATGGATACTGACACTTTAAGATATTAGACGGCAATTTCATTTATAAAAGTGGTGGTAGACCCATAGACTGAAAGCTGATCTGAAAAATAATCAAGAATGCGACCCCATGTTAGGCTATTCTCCATACCTACAAACAAAATAAACTTCTACATTTATGTTTTCACAACTTCATTTAGTTCTTGTCAAAGTCTTTCGTATACCTTGTTGGTTAGTTAAATAAAAGAGTGATTGTTTCCGTAGTGCATATTGTTGCAGCTATTACTGCAAGTTCAAGGCTGAATTTGATAGCCTAAAGTTCATTCACATGAACTAAGTCGAACTTTATTATTGTTATTTTGTTTGTTATGAAATCTAATGAGAATAGTATTCTAAAGGAGGATTTATTTATATACACTTGTCCTTGAGTGCTTTTTTTATATTTTATGACAATTGAAAATGCTTGTGGAAATTATGTATTTAGTGAAGTAGAATTGAGAGACTAGTAAACCAATATGTGAACAAAATAAACATAATAAAAGTAAATTATAAAGAGAACAAATCCTAAATACAAAACAGGTTTTAGAAAACAACTTAATTGTTTGCTTTTAAAAACTAGATTTGGACACTGTATAGGAATCAGAATAATCTTTCAGAATCAGAATAATTTTTATTGTGAATCACAGGTAGGTACAGATGGTAAATTTAACAGGTTTCTCCGTGTTCCGCCTTCTAAGCATACATTTCGGATAACGTTCTTACATTCATCAGTCAGTTATAAACCTATACCGTAATAACGTTTTATAGGATTTAAAAAAAAGTACAGGTGTTCAAACTTTCGGCCACATAGGTATATGAATGTCATTACCGAATATTCTTTGTAAGATTAACCTTATGTGTTATGTATGAATGCTAAATCATATGCAATGCTAATAAAGTGTTTTCTCTTGTTTCAGATAAAACAATCCTGCAATACAACTTTCCAAAATCTTCCTTAAGACTGTTACTTTAGATTATAGTTTCTCTTAGTATAAAGACAGATCGGAGCGGTAACTTGAGAAGGATGCCAACACACAGAGAGAGAATGAAAAGACGGAACTAGCTATTTATTTTATTAATTAATTAGCGTATTCCATAATAATTTTTGTAGTTAATCCTTAATTTTTTTAACATACTTAAAATGATTTTGATCAGTGCAACATTGAGATTCTAAGATATTTATTCAGTTTTATAATAATACAATGAATATGAGCTTCGAAAGGCTAAGTATCTGACGTAGTCTTGAACGGGCATTTGGCGGACCATGGACAATATGGCGTCAAACGTGTCCTTGCGAAGCAATAAACAGAGGAAAGAGAATCTTATTACAAGGAAGCAGGATAAAAGTCCGGAGAAGACCATACGAGGCACGAGGGGCGCATATAGAGGGATCCCCTCGACCTCGAAGAGGGCGGAGGATGAGGAGACGGGTTCGACGGAAAGACTGGACAGACCAAAGAAATTCATCGCGCAGAAAAGCAACTATGGCCTTGGGAAAAGACCAGACTTCTCTGGTCTCAAGAACAGGAACGTGCATTTAGCGTCGTCTCGGTATGGGCAGGTAAGATTTTGTGATATTTTTTAGCCTCACCTATAGGCCTAGCATGCACAGTAGGTACGTCAAATGTCTCGCATGAGACGACAAAAGTTTCTACACCGTTGATTGGGTGTTATTACACCATACTCGTATTTTTAGCCAATCAGCAGTTGACGCAATGATTTTGACATTTCTCAAGATCACGATAAAATTTACTCGCGTGGCGCATGCTAGGTCTGTTAGACCTCTTGGTATTTTTAAGAGAAAAGATTTAAAAATTAATCAATTTGCGTTATTATTGTTCCGATATCAAAGTAATCAGGCTTTGTAAAAGACTGGTTAAAAGTGAATAGGACATTAACCTATTTATTACACAACAACACCTTAAAAACAGAATTAATTAAAACAGCTGGTTGAAAACCAGCGCAGACAGGGAGTTCGGCTCCGTGTCTGCATTAGCTGAACCACTTCCTTTTGTCTTCCTGCGTAGTAGCGTAAGATAGTTTAAGTAGAAATGATGTGGTAGTTTAAGGAAAAAGACAATAAACCATTTTTATTTATTATTTATTTAAATTAAATTGGAATCTTTGCTTTGTCCTTGGTAGCCTTTTTATACAGTCTTCTGAACTTCACTTTTCTTCCTGTTTATGCTTTCTCACTTTGAGAGATAGTCAACATGCTCTCCATTGCACGCTTAGTGACTCTGATCCTTCAGATGAGTGTCGTTGTTGAGCACCACGGTTTTGTCTGGTAAGTTGTCTCTAGCAACTGGTTAAAAGACTTTTGTCTTGACATTGAGTAACTCGGTGTAGGCATGTTCAATGTTTACGTCCACTCAGTTTTGATTGGTAAATCGAGACTCATCGCGGCTTAGTCCACGTGGAGCGGACAAACTGGCCAATTTGGACCAATTTTACTCAATTATTCAGTTGGCTGATGTCATGGCGGGAGGTGCGGGCCCCGATTGTATGTGTAATAAAATCTCGAAGTAGTTGGAGTAAGTGAAATCTGATTTGTACGTGTACGTCGTACGTTGCGACGTTAGCGTCAATTGTTTCATCTCTCTTGGTTTCAAGTTGATGAAATGAATCGAAAAAATATCTACGCCTTTAACCTACGAAACCTTACAAATGTCTTTTTTATTTGAGAGATATAATTAAATTCAAACTTCAATGCCTAGATACTGTGATTTGCCTCCATATTCACATATGTCCGAAACTGATTCGAATTCGAAAATTAAGCTTAGTCTCTTTCTTACCTAAACGATTAGATAGTGATAAAATAGTATTTCCGTATAGGTATTTGACGTTATGAATTGGGCACTGATATAATGAATTTCAAAACGCTTTTAAATAACGCTTTTCTCTTAAGTCTAATTAATTTACATTGGGGAATCATCGCGTTGTCTAGAAAAGCGAGATTGAGCCCAAAAAAGGTTTACTGATGAAGTTGACGTTTCGAACCCGAAACGTTAAAGAATGATGAAACGATATTCAGTCCCTTTCAGATTAAAAAGGCAGATTTTATGTTAAATTTATCTGAGGTTAAACAGCAAATTCTATGCATGGATTCTGTTTATCTTTAAATGAATTTTCCACTATTAAAACATGTCATATTAAGTGATTCATTGGTAGACGATTCATTGATATTTTTCTCTATAGTCAGTTGTTATTTTATTTTTCCTCATTAAGTATCGCATGTTTATTGCATCTATTCTTTGAAATGCTAAAAGATATCATAAATGCATCTAAGTATAGATAACAATCGCCAAAAGTGTGTGTGTTTTTAGACTAAAGGTTTTGAATGATATTCACATCCTTATCATATCATACTCAGATTAAAAAAAAATAGTTTGTATGTAAGATGTTAGGTTTAAAGACATTTATTCTCTTAAAGATATTTACGCAACTTACATGAGAACATGAATATATGTACAAAATAATATACACTCGTTGTTGTTGGTATAGGAAATCACATTCAAGCAATACAAAATACCATACAATATCACTGATCGATACAACATTCATTCAAACAGCGTTGTAACATACATTCCCAAAATTCACAACTCTGGCTAGGATGTGTAATTTAATTCAGTTAATAACAAAACGCACTATCAAAACCCAATTACGTGGAGTGCTAGTTTCTTTTTAAAAACCTCGAATGAATCAATTTTTTAAATATTAGAGGATATCTTATTAAAATGAGAAGATGTTTGATACTCATTCACGCGGAAACTACTGAATAGATTTTGGTGATTGAGTCTGGATTAACTAACATATAAGGTTCTTTTTATTCCGAAATAACGTAAATAAACTCACGGGCAAATAGTTAGTAACATTATAAAAGAGTTTCTATTAATTCGTGCCTCTCTAAACACTTGACATTGGCGGAATCACTGCGTTATCATAAACGCGGGACAGAGTCCATAGAAAAGAGTTTTTTTGTGTAGAAATCGTTAGGCGGGGCACACGCTGTGTCCTGGAAAAAAATACCTAACAGATAACGGGATAGTGCCTGACAGAGACGTTGGTATAATTGAAATTCTAAAAACTAGAAAAAATGTAAACACCGTCGCTACTTAAATCAACTAGACAATTTGTTAGGTACTTAGCAAATTCAAGTGAATCTTGACCTCATCTGGGGTGACAAAACCTAATATTAATATTGTAAATAGCGTGTCTAAAGATTTCATGGAACATTGTAAAAACCAACAACTTTTTTTTCTTTGAAACGAACATTCGTACGAGTTTAGTACTGGTTTTATGTTGTGGGCATAAGAACTAATATAAAGCAGCAAGTGTTTATCGTTATGATGTTGTCGGTCATAAATGACTTTTGACGTACCGTCAACAGCAGATCACGGTAAACTTCGTCTGACGTGATTTTGACTAATTGGAGTTGGAAGTATTCATGTTTTGTAGAAAGGCATGAATCAAGTATTTTGTAGTAATTAACCAATCCATGTGACTGACATGAAGATTGACTTCGAGTTTGTTTCTAGTTTTCACCGCAAAAATGAAGTGTCTATCTGTTACATCAGTGTTTGTGACTGTCCCCCCCGCTGGGTTCCGCATCTTGTCGCGATGGGGGGGCTCAGTAACCCTGTGGTCCGGGACGTTGAGGCTGGCCTTGTCACCCAGCCTCCAATACCGCACAGGGTGAAGCCAAGACGGATCCCGAGCTGGGCTGCGGAGAGAAGGTGGCTCTCTGCGGCAAGCCCGCAAGGGCAGAGGTGGATCGCGGAGGAAGAGGAGGACCTCGGTGTTTCGTTGCCGGCCTCCCTGTCCTCCGCGACCCGGCAGTGGCGCGCTGCCGCGTGAGGCGCGAATCGCGTCGTGGTGGGGTCGCGGAGGAAGAGGAGGATACGGTATTACGTTTGCCGGTCTCCCTATCCTCCGCGACCGGTGGGTCTCGGGACTTCATCTGGCTCTCGGAGGGAGAGCTGGATTGAGAGTCTCGGTGTCCACAGAGGCGGTAGGCAGCGGAGCCGCACAGCAGATCCGCTGCTGGGACCGGAGATGCCAGGCGTGGGGTAAGCCTGGCGTCCGTTACCTCGGTCCCGAGGGGGTGGGGCGTGTCAGGTGGCCTGACACGCTCCAGCTGCGTATTTGCGCGGCGAGATGGGCCGCTTGGCGGTAGGCGCTGTGGGGGAGCCTGTGTAGAATCGCAAGGAATCCCGACTCCCCCACAATTGCGCAGCGTTGGCCACCGAGGGGGTTTTAGTCGGTGCGAGCCCGACACACCACTCTCTGTTCCCCACTGAGAGTGACGGTGCGGTAGGCATTTCCCCCTCGACTAAAAAAAAAAAAAAAAAAAGTGTTTGTGACTGTAATGGGTCCGCGAAAGTTATATGATAAAGAACTAAGAATGTCTGTTTTATCCATCAGTTATATTATCATGTAAACAAACATTTAAGATGCATAGCTATGACGTAACTTCTTCGTACAGTTTTTAAAACCCCTAAACTGAAGTTGGATGCGCTGTAACATTTGTTGAAGCAAAAAGTACGTTTACATATTTCGAAAATGTAACTAACGGAGTTAACGATTTTTTTAGCCATTATTTAATTGGCCCAGTCATTTTTCCTATCGCTCTACTCTACCCTTCAAAAATACAGCAAATGCAATGGTGATAAAACAACCACATGAAAAATCGGGTCTAGATAAAAATGTTGATAATAAGCATCGTTTTATAATATAGTTTCCACAATCACAAAACCTTTTGCATTATTATATAATGGTATTTCAAACTTAAGTGCACGTTGAAAGCATAGAGCAAAGTACTGCTAACAAGATTGCCGGCAAAAACCGTAAACTGCGCCAATAGAACGATTGTGACATTGTTTTTGTTACCTTGACTACCTTACTAAATGGTTATATTGTAGCTTGAAAATTTTCCGACAACAGAGTACGTTGACTCGAGTTGAAACTTCACGTGAAAATGTCATTAAAATTGTATTAACTTTGTAGTTTTGGTTTTCTAAAACGAACTTGTGATGTAAACTGCTTCGTGTCTTTACTCTTTCCATAGTTTACTAGTATGACCAGATAGTGCACCATTTTTGAGTCTACGTGTGGACGTAGTTTGGCTGGAATGATCTTCAGTTTGACTACAACTTACGCCGATTTTTTATAGTCCATCAATCTTACTGCTAAATCTAGGCTACGTTCCCCATTGGATGATTAAGCAGATTTTATTTTTCATTAATCTTCTGGCTTATCCCAATTATACTGACGCCCCCTCAGAAAAATTTCGGCATAACTGGCAGCTTATGACCGGCTTTAAGACGTTTCTCAATTTGAACGTAATATTTTTTTATTATTTGTGTCCATCGCTTATAACCGATTTTGATTTTTTTTTGACGGGAACGGGATATCTCGTGGTATCTGGTACCAACATGTGGAGAACTGGGTCTGAAAAATTTAGTATTATTGCTGCTATTTTATTGCCAAAATGTATTAAAAATATACTTCAACCAAATGTCATGCATGACAAACATACATCCAGATTACATCCTTTCAGACTTCGGCGTGGAGGCCTAGAGGTCTTAGACCTACAGTATGACATTTAAATAGGCTGATGCTACAGTGATATTCTTAAAAATAGTTATATGGATAGCATATTACTTCGTTCTCAAATAGTTCCAACCAATATCATTCCTGAAAGGTCTCGGTCCTTAAATCTCCTGCTATTTTGGCAACGATGTAGTCGTCCTACAAGATCTTTGCTTGAGGCATACCCCAAGCAAAGATCTTGTACTTTAAGGACAGTATAACATAAAATAGGCTGATGCTACAGTTCTACTTTTAAAGATAGTGATACAAACATATTATTCCTGAAAGTTCTCGGTTCTTAAATCTTCTGTCATTTTGGCGACGATGGTCATCCTACAAGACCTTTGCTCGGGGTTAAACGGTCATGAATCATGATGCACCGCGTTCTGTTAGTGGTGCCAATTCCGCTCTCGGGCACGTGCGGTTCAGGAGTGCGGTCACCATCCTCGAGTGCCACCACGAGTGGACGCCGAGTGGAATCCATTGTCAAGTATCGGCGCTACCAGTTTTGTGGGTGTTTTTTTATTGATGCCCGAGTCGAGTGTTTTGCGAAGTTTTTATTTGGCTGTGTTTGTTTTGTCTGGTTTTGCTAAGCAATTGTCCTCGTACCTCCTCCGCTTATATTATTGAAGAACTTTGGTGAATTTGGGAAGGGAATAAGTTTATCTTATAGCAAAATATAATGAAACTATTGGTACCTAGTTGTGAAATAAATTTTGAGAGATAGTAACTCGTAATATAGGACTCTGAATTAACGTACAAGGTACTTTATTGCGAACAAAGTCGCGGACTAACTACTTTAGGCCTAATTCGGCTGTTGGTAAGTTTCTGAAGTGTTTATAGGAATAAAAAGGTATAGAAGAGAAAATAATTGAAAATAGCAATATTTATAAATAAGCCTTTAAAAAGTAATCACTTATGAAGCGTTAGTATAATCCATTCATTTATGAGAAAACAGGTGCAGTATATCCTGCCTTATTCTTGACAAATATAGTTTTACATTCGAAACTGCAAACGCAGTGGTGTTTGCATCAAACTCAATATTTTTTAAAAAGGCACTAAATTCATCCAAGCAAACGCTTGCTTAAATTACATCCTATCTTTGCCGAACCATAAAGAAGTGGAACTCGTTGCCGGCTCATGTGTTTCCTCCTTCCTTTGACACGGATTCCTTCAAAAGGAGCGTGAAGAAACATCTTGCGGGCCAGTATAGCGATGCTAACGAATAGGATTTTTCGATATCAAATCCGTTGTCATCGCGATTAGGTTCCTCTCTTGCTTACCATCAGGCTGGGAGAAGCCAATATACTGCGCTACTATAAAAAAAAAGTACATCTGTTAATATCCGTAACGACATGACTGAGAATGTAGACTTAGCCGGCTAGAAGTATCTCTAAATCGGTTATATGAGCATGTATGCTTAGTTACGTGTCGTAGCTTAAGTTACCGCTACATAGGCGCACGTGTAAACAGATGACACAGCAATGCTAATTATAGGAGCAATCACGTTTACGGCGCCGCCATTGTGATGCGGGTTGCATTTCTTTTACAATGATGTTTTACTGTCAGCAGGATAAATAAAATAGAATAGAAAATATCTTTATTCATGTAAGCTTTACAAAAGCATTTATGAATCGTCAGTACAAGTTGAGTACTGTTCCGTGTTCGGAATGTTTATGATGTTGAGAAGAATCGCCAAGAAACTCTGAACTTATTCTTTTTAAAATAACACAAATGTTTCCCCATACTATTTACTTCAATAAAATATACAAATTTTAGATTTACATTAGAATTGAGTGAGATATTGTAGATCCATACAGTGTTGTGATTTTAGTAATTATACATTTTGTATTAGCCGTTTTTAATAAAAATAAATGTATATGGATCTTTAATCCTTTATTTTGGCCTGTGCTTTCATATCGTAATTAAAACAATCGATCATATTATGAGAGACTCGTCGTAAAACAAAAATAACTTTCTGTAATTCTTATGCGAATTTGAATATTGAAATAAGTGCTATCTTCTTTTTCTTTCGTTACGTTTAGATATATTTTTTTAAACGCAGAATTAAGTAACTTCATTATGACTAAACTCCCTTTTTATTGTCTATACAGATAATAAAAAGGGCATATACCTACTCTTACAAACTTTCACGTTTAAATGTTTAGTTGGATATGTGATGTTTTTGCCTACGTCACTCACGCTCACACGTGTACACAAATGCTGTGTAAAACCATCTTATTTTGACCTCTATTTACGTCTATTTGATTTAAAAGTATTTAAGCAGTTTTGAGAACTAGGTCTACTACTTTATATTAAAGTATTAAATACTAGCTGTGCCCGCAACTTCGTTCGCGTGGACTACATACTTGCATGATCAGGTTCTTGCATGATTTTACCACCCCAATATTCCCTAATAATCGAAATAAAAAGTAGTCCATATTTTAATCCAAGTTTCGAGCTATATTTCTGGCAAATTTCATATCTGTAACTTACAAAATAAACAATTTCCCATATAGATTTTCAAGGGCGGTATTATCCTTATCCTCCCTTATTTTCAAATCAAAAAGTGGTCTTTATCTGTTATAGAGGTTCAACGTATACCTATAACGAATTTCATCAAAACCGGTTCAGTGGTTTAGGCATGAAAGCCAGACATACAGACAGACAGAGTTACTTTCGCATTTATAATATTAGGATGGATATTAGCAGTCAAAATAAAACGATGATGTTTTCTTGGAATGAATTATCACTTTTCTACAGTCAAGAAGCGTCAGGATTTTTTTATCCCGTTTTAAGTTTACGTTTCCAGAGAGAAACTCGGCTTTGAAATTGCGTCTAATAACGAGTTATTGTGCGCGTGTAATATAACTAAGTGAGATATGAAATTATAGCGGTCCTAAGCGTATTAATAGCTATTCGAATGACTCACCTTTGACCCAGCTTTGTCTTGCTAAAGTTCATAGATCCCCGTTATCGTATCCATTAATTTCCGTCAATCTATAAACAAAATCATAATACTTATTACTGATTGAGCATCAAATCTTGACAATAAGGAACATTTTGGCATTATCCTACTAAATATAAACGAGAAAGTTTGTAAGAATGTATATGATGACTGGGTATAAAGTCATCTGGATGTTTATAACATATTTATAACCATTCATGCAAAAACTACTGAATACATTTTAATGAAAATTGGTGGAAAAATAGATCAAATACTAGATTAGAATATGGGATGTTTTAATCCCGAAATAACGCAAATGAAGTCGCGGGCAAAAACTAGTTTATTGTAAAATAGGTAAAAAAAAGATTATCTGTAGTAAAAATAAAATTTTGCCGTCAAATAAATGGGACGAAAAAAATGAATCCAATTTATTACTAGCTTTCCGCCCGCGGCTTTGCCCGCGTGGAATTCGGTTATATGGTCGTATAAAGCACAACTATAAGAAAACTTCTCAATTCCACGGAAAAGTCTTAAGAAGCGCGATGTAACGCGGGATACGATTAGTAACTAGATGTAAAAAAACGTAGATGTTTAGACGATTAAACAAATTGTACGTCATCCATCGGGAATTCCTCATTTTCGGGGATTCATTATCGTATCATTTAGCTTCTAAATTTACATGTTTATATTCGTTTGCAATATTTTACCTTGTTTTAAACGACACACAGCGCCATCTCCAATCCATCCATAAAGCAAACTATATTTTTGTTTTCCCTATCAGTTATTATCAATTTTTTTCCGGGATAAAAAGTACCCTATTATTTAATCCGGACTTCTAACTTTACGTCTGCAAAATTTCAAAGCAATCGGTTCAGTAGTTACGGTGTGAAAGCGGAACAAACAAACAAACTCACTTTCCGATTTATAATATAAGTAAGGATTACAAGACGAGGAGCGAATAGTTGCATAATGAATTTATTACGCTCACAATTATTTATATGTATATTATTAAGGTACTTATAGGATATGCAAAATGCAATGACTAAGATATTTAAATGCCCTTATACAGTTCGGGTTGAAATCTGATGCAATTAAGAGATTCCACATGCCTTTGGATGAATCAGTGCTATTTATTGCGTCTTGGGGAAAATTTGCGAAGGGGGAGGAGAATTAAAGGAATCTAGGCGTATCTAGTTACCCTGTTATATCAATAGTTACACATAGACATTGGACGTAATTGGCTTTTAAATTAAGTTGAAAATCGACAGATTGATGTAGATTTGCAATGCAGAGTGTAAAGTCTTTTTTTTATCTCGTCCGTTAAAATTGCGATTGGCTGTGTTTGATGTCAATAAACAAGGTAATTTAATTCTGAATTGTTCAAACACTTTGAGTTTTATCAACAAGCGTGATTTAAAGAAGTCTCAAAGAATTGTATATTCGTATCTCTTCCTATTGCTGTGGTGGTTTCGCGGTAGCAGAGTTTCCTAACATCACTAATAATGCTATGAGATCCAGCTGGGGTGTTTTAGTGGGTAGTGTCTGCCTTTGTACCACATACTCCGCTGCCTCTATTAGGTGGCAATTAAGAGGTACGATTCGTAAGAAATGTCCATTGAAAAAAATGTATTTTCGTAAAATGGACCATAGCGCTCTTTCTCTCAATTCAATACATTATTCACTTTAGCATAATTTTTAGCAAGAAGTTCATCGATTGCTCGTATGCCATCATCACATCTCAGATTCCTGATCTTGTTACCACCGTCGAGATATCTCCTTTGTACCAAAAAAATAATCGAAATCGCTTCATAAACAACGGATTTATGCGCGAACACAAATAAAAAACATATTACGGTTGAATTGAAAAACCTCTTTTTTTAAGTCTGTTAAAAATGTTCTAAATTAATGATTCATCTACGGACTAATTGCTAATGGACTTGCTCTCTTTCTTTAACATAGTTCTTACGAGCACTCTGTTTCCGTTAAACTTACATTACCAGTTAGAGTCACACCACTTAGGTAAGCATCCTAATGAGTTACTAAACTTTTCCAGAAACAACATCTCACTAGTCACTGCATATGCGCCCCGATAAACGTATATGACGTAGCGTTATCACCGCCGAGGGGGGGAAATGTGATACCACTAAGTTATTACCGTGAAACTATAAATAGCTCGACGTCTGATGAAACTGGTCGTATAGATTTCTGCGGTTACAAAATGTTCAAATATGTAATTCTGCGCACTTGTGGTGCGGGCTTAGTGGTCGGCAGCCCTGCCTAAATCTAGATTTCGCTCCATAAAATTGTTACGACCGTATGCGAGGAGAGTCTACTCTAATAAAATTTTAGTACGAGTCTTGATTTTAGTTTAGCGTTTTATCAAAGAGTCCGCTAAGGACGCGCCACGCGAGTAAATTTTAACGCGCTCTTAACTAATGTCAAAATCAACAAAAAAAGAAAAAGCATCAGGTAGTGATAAATCTACTAAATAGCGATAAATACCCGTGAGGTCAAAGCCAAATTCAAAGTCTTTTTTTTTTATTCATATAGATTACATTAGTAGTACTTATGAATTGTCTGTGTAAAACAAAAAAAAATAAGCTACTAGTCCAACTGCTACGCGATTGGTTATGGCTTACATGACATTGACAGACATGTCACCATGACATTTAAATGACCAATTACATAGCAGTTGAACCCCACGCCAACGTATCGCTATCTAGTGGTTTTTTCTGCGCAAACACCCTCATTGGCTGAAAGTTTCATGCGAAAAATTTTTCGTATTGCGCATCTTAGTAGGGTAAGCCTACAAAATATTTCCTACGTTCATTATCGTTAAGAGGATTACCGATTACACTGGTCAACAAAACTTTGTAACAAGAAAGGTGCTGGCTAATTTTAAATTACCTACCTATCCTCATTTTATAACCATATTTATTTTGATTCCATCAGATCTAGTTTTCGTGTTACAGCTACTACCCACAAAATTAAAAGTTAACCGTTTTTATTTTACTTTCGCATTCACAGAATATGTTTATTTGAAGAGCATAGTGGTTTGTTCTGTTTTTAGAGTGAAGTAATTCTTAAATAATGTCAAGAAAGTGTAAAAATGATCCTGACATTTTTTTTACATTTGTGGTGACATTACTTTTAAAACTAAGCGAATAAATTTAACACCATTTTCGTAACTGAGTTATATCAACAGTATTTTGGTTTTGCCATCAGACAACAAGACAAAGCATAGGTTCCACACATCTGTGTGTTACATGGGTGGGTCTTCTCACTGGATGGGCGAAAAGATCTCGATCTATGCCTTTTGCAATCCCTATGATTTGAACGGAACCAACGAACCACTCATATGATTTTTATTTTTGTCTTACTGATACAAAAGATATTACAATTAAAACAAAAAGTAAAATCAAGTATCCTGATCAGCTAAATGACCAATCCCTCATAGAGAAGATACCAGAAACACCTCAAACTAGCGATCTGTCCCTTACGCCACAAGTCGAAAAAAGAGACATTGGATCCTGAATTTCAAGAAACTTCCTAAAGAAAGAGAAAGAAGGCATATTTGTTGGCCCCAAATCAGGCAATTAATCAAAGATAATATATTTAAAGAAAAGCTTAGTAATTTTGAAAAATCAGCTTGGGAATCTTACATGATAGTAACTTTAAATTTTCTGGGGAATCAGCGATCAAGTGACTATATATGTTTTCACGGAGCTTTTATCGACATATAAAGCTTTGGGCTGTAATATGTCATTGAAAATACATTTCCTCCATTCACATTTTGATATCTTTCCTGGAAATTTGGGCATCGTCAGCGATGAACACGGTGAAAGATTCCATCAAGACATCTTTAGTATCAAAAAAATATATCAGGGCAAGGAGAGTCCACGTATGTTAGCGAATTACTGTTGGACATTAAAACGAAGCAAAATACAGACAAAAATCATAAAAATAAATTTATATTAATGTAGCAATAAATCAAAATAACTTTTTTTTGTTTGTAACAATTCTAAATTTCCAAAATGTTATAAAATGGTATTACAAAAAAACTATTCGTATTTGAAGCATTTTAATTTTATCTCTAGTATCCTTATCGTTGCCCCTAACATAACTAGACAAAAGTTCTCATGTTACACGCCAAAAATGTTTTTTTGTTGACCAGTGTTATTTCCGTTTACCTTTTGATGTTCCCTTTTACAATTTTAGATTTCCAATTACGTCTGACAGACTCAGAAATGAAATTTATTTATTTAACACAGCGTTATTACTTGTTGACTAGAATTCTCTGTGACACTATCCATCGTGAAGCGATTCATATAGGATTTCTATGTAGATTATTTGAAGTTCTATTGGAAATTTGTCACTGGTCACTACTGGTAGGTGAGCTTTTGGCTAAGGTCGTCGCTCTAAATAATAAGTATGAGAATACAATTAAACCTTTCAACGTAACCATTCCGTATTGTAATATCGGGTTTTGAACTGTAGGGATTTGTGATTGTTCGGGATTTTGAACTTTCGGTTATTTGAAAATATTTATATACAGTTTCGGTATATTGGATAAAAGCTTTTCATTCATTCGGAATTTTGATTTTCGACTTTTTAAACGTAGTTATTATTATTTTTTGGGATATTAATACGTACCCTCCTGAACTGAGCGTGAGTCGACGGTAAACCGAAGGTAATCAAGGCCTCGCAACGAAATATATCGTATCCGATGGCGAATAACAATTTTTAGTTCTCATAATCGTACCCAATTCACATCGAATGTGAATTAAGCGTGTTCAAAAAACAAAATATTATTAATGTAAATCAAATACCACGTTTTAATTCCCAAACTCTTTAATTGTTCTTCAGAAACAACCTGTTGTTCGTTTCGTTTTTGGTAATAGACCCCCTGTTCTTTTCTATAAAATGTATAATCTCAACACTGTAGATATTGGTGTGTAATGTACGTGATTAATGGGTTTGATTTACCTGCCTTTGCTTCGATCTACAAAAGTTAAAATAGATTCTTGCCGCGTCATAATTTATTTTATTTCAACTAACCCAAACGATGCTTTGATCTTGTGAAGTAGCCCAGGTAAGCAAGCTTGTGTTACAAAAATCGACGACGGTAACCCAGCACCAACAAAGTTACTTTTCCATATTGACCCGACCGAGAATCGAAGCCGGGACCTCGAAGTCAAAGTTCGGCCCGCTCAACTCTACGGAGATCGTCAAAATTAAATATATATTTGGCCTACGAAATGTCACCAAAGCATGCGTTTACAGAAATCAAATAATTAACACGCAAGCTATAAAACCTGTCGCAAGTGTAATATAACAACATAATGTTTATTATGAATGGTCTGCATTGGCTTCCCATCAAACAGCCGCAGGCTTATTTAGGGAGCAGTAAAGAGTGCGGACGTATACGAAAAATAACTCGCAATAACTGGGCACGTGTACGATTTATTGATTTTGTTTATTTTTGACTTAAATGTAATGAGTTATGACAACTTTCTCTGAATTGCCTAAGACGAAAATCTACTTTTTTAAAATAAAAATAAAATGCACCAGACAATCACACCAATCACCTGGTCTCAAACTAAGGTTTTCCCTTGTACTATGAGTACCAGACGACGGATACTAACTGGGGGCGTCATCCCAGCAGACCCAGACTCAAGTCAATTTAGAAAAGTTCGTTTACCAAATTGACCCGACCGGGAATCAAACCTTTCGCGCTTTGGCTGCCTACCTTAGCCACTGCGCCACCGAGGTCGACATCGTCGTTTGTTTGTTAACTTTTGGATTTACGAGCGCTTGTAGTCTTACTCTCAGGGAAATAATTATGAGGGTTTTAACCCTCTAGGACAAGAGTGTTGAGAAGATCGTGCTAAGAGATAGTTAGGTCTAATGTGGTTATAACTGCATGTGACCTTCCTACGAGTCACAAGTCTGGATCCGCCCTTTATCTGCCCTTGGTCCAGGGTTCCTGGAAAGAATAACAATGTTTCCTGGTTCATGGCCGCCTCTTTTCCATTGAATCGTAAATGCGCGTTTCCCTGCAATTTCCTACGGAAAATATTGGTTCTGAGCAAACTGTTATGTCTCAGTCAATACTGATTTATGTTCTGCCATTCGGAAAAATTGGTAAGACAAAGTTTGAGGCTGCACGTTTCCTAAAATGACCTCATGTTTTGTTTGAGAATGTTACCCTGTTTATATTAGTAACTAGCGGTCCCGGCGAACTTCGTTTCGCCTTAGAGGATTTTCCCGCGCAATTTTACCAAGGATCCCTAATTTTGTAGCTTATGTCAAATTGGAAAAATGTAGCATTCTATTGGTGAAAGATTTTTTTAAATCGAACCAATATTTTTTGAGCCTATTCATTACAAACATACAAAAATAGGTACAAATCTTTCCTCTTTATAATATTAGTATGATATAGAGCTGGTATTCGAATTTTGGATGTCTAATTCTGTCCATATAAATGTGTTCATATTTTTTTGTAGTCTTAAAAATAATCTTTAATTTTGGAATTCACATAGGTACCTAATATAGTCTCAGGTTTTTAATTTTTTTAGGAATGTGCGCTTCACTCTTTTAACTTTATTTAATGTCCTGGAATGTGTTGAATCAGTAAAATAATAAAATGTTAATTTGTTTAATAATGTCGATTAATGGCCTAGAAAAGCATTTGCGGATTTCAATACCGTCGACTGATTGTCCCATTATTTCTAAATAATGAAAGTTATTAGTTAAATCTCTCTATTCATATGGATTATAACAGTTACGCCTTTGGATCGTTTATATAAATCGAATGATGCTACCTTACGTTCCAGATCCTATTACTAACGAGAAGATACCGGCAAGAAACTCGGTAGTTTTTTTAGTAGTACCTAGTTTTTACCAAGATATACAGTTAGGTTATCAATTGTAAAAAAATATATAGTCAATGAGGTAAAACAAAAACAATTTGTTTATTAAATGAACTGAAGGACTTAATGTGCTATACAGAAAATAGAAAGAAACTCTTTTTCAATATGTTTTAGCCTATTAAAAACCCCACTGCAGGGTTAAGGCCTCCATTATTGAATTAAGCCCATAGTTACAATAATGAATACTGACTTAATAATGTCTTGTTTATTCAATTTGTTCTCGCCTCCTCTAATGGGATTTAATTTTAGTACCGTTACGAGATCAGAATCCATTATGAAAGTGTAAACAATGTTATTAGACAGATATTAATTGCTAAGATTATTTTCATTAGCGATAAAAGATCTTATGCTGATTGGATTATAACGGCTTTTACAACGAGCACCTAGGGAAACGATTAGAATTATCATACTACATACTATATGATTGAGCTTAGCTCAGGAATGTTAAAATCGATGGCGATATGGGAAGAATGTGGTTGTGTCATTCTTACATAAGTCGCCTCAAATGTCCCATACAAAATTATAGAATATCCCATTACCTCAAAATTACATTTTTTTTATATTTATTACTGCGCCTGTGGCAGCGTAGGTATGTTTGCCATGATATGAATTCGGGGTGAGAGCCTTCTACTCCCCCGTAAGCTCGGTAGAGATGAAAAGGCCATCCTCGGCCAATATCTATTGTCATTATTAGGGCACTTGGGACTGTGTAGTTCTAACGAACTGTAGTCACTGCGACCTATCAGATCTGTTATGACTCGCCACCAATCTAAAGTAACTCCTTTAGCCGGGTCGTTTTTAGAAAGTCTAGTATCTTTCTGGCTTTTAGAGTTTTTATATAATCCGGTTGGGCAATGTGTCGTCCCATGTGGATGCTTCGTTTGTGTATCAAAGATTCACAGTCACATTCCTATGTGACTGATCTCCTGATTAAGGGGTGTTTTTTTCCTCCTTGCAGAATCTGCATCCATCAGAGTCACTCAGCTTCATGAAATTGGTGTCTTTTTAGTTTGCAGTGCCCGGTCAAGGCTCCATCTACCGCACTGACCGCTAGGCCTGCTGAAGTATAACAGTTCTTCGGGACATTTGCACGAGTAGCCAACCTTAAGTATGGCCATCATCTATAGTCCAGTTTGAAAAAAAAATATGATCAGAAAAAATGGTTGCACTGCTCATACGAAGCTCAAATTTTTTTTAATAGGCCACATCTTCTCGGCCGTTGTCTCGAATCTGGCCGTAATCACGATAAGTGAACAACAATATACGTCATTGCGACCTCCTGTCGTCGTCACATCGCAGATAAGCCATCTCGTGGTCACAGATACCAGTGGGGACTGGTTCGTCACCGGCGTACGATATCCTCAAGCAATCGCTCGTCCGTCGCATTTACCTTATGAATGGAGTAGTACCGTACCTACAACTGTTTATCACTTGTTTGTTTTCGAACACGCGCTGTGGGTGCGCGCGCGCATTTCTGTGGTTATCTGTGACAAGTGCAGTTGGCGGGGAAAAAAAAACAAGTTTAAATTGTGTTTTGAAAATAGAAGTGTGATAGTGGGTTTTGGAAATAATAAGGACATACAGTTTGTAAGTTTCCTTTCATTGTAATACAGTTTTTGTTTAGAGTAGCTTGTAGATCGAATTTACGAATGTTTGTTAATATTTTCCAATTAAGGACTATGTGATAACAATATTGTGGTCATGTTTTGTGTACGTGCTTTTGTAGCCTTGAATGTCCTAAGTGCGACCACAATAAAATTACTAGTTCTAATATTGCGCACCTTATGTTTTTAAATGAAGGTGAACTAAAATGTTACCGGAATTACAATGGGAAAACATTGTAAAAATGTTTTTCTAGGAAATAAATATCGCAAAACTTGACATACATGATCCCAATTTAAGTAGCATATAGGCAATTGTGTTAGAGGAATAGGGGGCTTTATAAGCAGGACGTATTCCATTGAGAAAGCGAGACACAGCTATTTTAGTGCGACGTCTTAATTTTTGCAGCTCGTGGTAAGAAGGCCATTAATTAACCCCATCTTTTGTTACGTACACAAACTGTCAACATTTAAATGACAATCCTGGTTGGTCGAACTTCAACAACAACCCACGATATCTGGCGCAAAAAGGCAGGCTCACTACTAAAAAAAGTCTTAAGGCATGGAAGAAAACTAATCAATGGTTCAAAACAGACTTTTTTGTTTTGCTAACTAAAATTGATTGTTGAATTCAGCAGTAATAGTTGCGCGATATCCGCTTAAGAATTTCGTGTACGTCGTAAATAGATTTTATCACTATGTCCATGCAGTAACAATTCATCATTATGTATCACATACAAACACAACGACGATTGCCGTCTCGCTCAGCTGTGAAGGAAAACATTACGCTGAGATTTTAACTTGACACGATATAATAGTACAGGAATTAAACATTAAAAATTATTCCACATTTTTAGAGCTAATAAGTTGGGATTTTTTTTAATATATTGCATTTTAAGATTAACCTCATCCCACCCTATGTTAAGTGGTAATGAGGTCCTAGCTTAAGGGCGACAAGTAGGTACAGCATAATAAAGCTGTTACTGGTCTTATCGCCCTTACCTTGAAGGCTTGACCCCTGCTTAATGTAGCACACCCCAGGAGCTCTGGAAACCTCAGTCATTTGTTGTGGAATAAGTATTAACTTTTTAACTGCATAAGTTATTGTGGTGTAAACACATAATTGAATGTGCACTTATCGATAAAACCTGTGCTCTTTATTTAAATATCTCAATGGATCATTCGTAGGTTGACCTATGGAATCAAATTAATTAAAAATATAATGATATTATGGTGACTCGATTTGATTAATCATTGGCTTGTATCACTGAGGGTTTTTAATTATTTTCCGGTGCATACGTGATTGACTCAGTGGTAGTAGGTAGTCATTTGCGCACTAGCATTGTTTTAGCTAAGTAACGGTTGCCGTGGGTATGACGTGGATGGGTTATCGTTTTGTCTCTGATTTTTTTTTCATCAAGTTAGTGTAGATAACTAGATACAGTCCCCCACAAATGTTTACCATATCTGCGAAAACATTTGTGGGGGACTGTATCAAGACAAGTATGGTAGGTACCTACCTACTTGCTTCTTTAAGGTTCTGTTGCCAATATAGACACGACCGATGCTACCGATATGTTACTAACAGATGCTTAACTGTTATTATATATTCAGTGTAATAAAACGATTTCATTGCAGCATAAAGTACTTGCTTATTATACTACGTAATATTTAAATGGAAATTGAAATATAATAACCAGAGGATAACCATATAAAACTTATTTGGCCCAACCTAGAATACGAACCGGAGGTAGCTTCATTTGTTTTATATAGAGACTATTCATAAGTATTACTAATGTAATCTATATGAATAAAAAATATTGACTTTGACTTTGACATTGAGCGAATAAGTTAATGAAAAATAAATCGCAACACCTCCATTTACCATGAGATCCGTTTGGTGGTGGTATCAGTCGCGTAGCTAAGGTGGGTAATACCCGAATGCGAACATCAGTAGTCAATGAAAAATTAATCAGTAGTAAATAAAATAAAATATGACACAAAAATTTAGACACTAGAGGCGCTGAACTAAATTTTATGCTTGCAATTTATCCCGTTTATTAGTTATCTTTTTTATATGCTGTATTTTTTATATGATCCGCCCAGTGTGTCACCCATGGTAGCTACGCCACTGGTTGGTATACCCTTCGTTGACACGAGGACTGCCAACAACGGTAAATTTATACCAGAAATTTTTGCTACTGTAAAATCAAAGTAATGACTGCAGTTTAGTTTTTGCTCCGTTCAGATAGTTTATTCCTAAGCACGCTATAATTAATCTATTATTCAGATGGTAGCCGCCCGTAAACGGCCAATTAAAAGTTACGACAATGTTACAGAACTAAACTTTGTTCTAATAGCTATAAAATGAATGCATAACATGCACACTGCTGGGCATTGACTGTTTAGATTATTCAATGTAGGATGCAAAGTTTGTGGTTTGCGAATGCTGCGAGCTGTTACAGGCAGCATTTTGGGGTTCCGTGCGAATAAAATCATAGCCCTGTTGGATTATTTTGTTAATGGGGGTAGCATGTTTGTTTGATGTTAATTTCAACGACTTCGTTCGATTCCACTTCATGTTTTCAAAACAAAAAGTAACCTATGTCCGTTCTAGAGGTTCAATGTATACCTATACCAGATTTCATCAAAATCGGTTGAGAGGTTTAAGCGGGAAAGCGTAACACACAGAGTTACTTTCGCATTTATAATATTAGTAGGAATATCCCTTATGGTTTGAATCTGTACAAGTCAACGTAATCTAAAGATACTCTCATATCAGTCTTATTTTTGATAATTTCTCAAAGAAACAAAACCATACTGGGTACCCCATTGCCATTCTGGCGACGGGGAGTCCCACATAATCACTCCGCTCCCCCTAGCGGGGTAGTGTGTGCATAAAGCATTGCTAGACTTAAAAAAAGGGGAAACCGAAACCTATAAGGCTATGGTTTAAATCAAGTTCACTCAAGAATACGTAACATTCTAACGGTGAAAGAATATTTGAAATCGGTTTCGTAATTGATCCTGATTTATTTCTTACAAACAAAAGCACATTTTTTTATTATCTAATAGCTGTGGTCATAGTCTTTCATCTCGCCTTATTTTCAAAACAAAGAGTGTCCTATGTCTGTTCCTGAGGTTCAACGTATAACTGTAGGAAATTTCATCAGAATCGGTTCTGTGGTTTAGGCGTGAAAGCCGGACAGACAAACAGACTGACAGAAAGAGTTAATTTCGCGTTTATAATCCTCCAGCTCCTCTCCTTATAATGACGACCTCCGTAGCCGAGAGGCGAGCATGCCGGACTTTGGCGTCGCGCCATCTTTGAAGTTCCGGGTTCGATCCCCGGTCGGGTCAATATGGGAAATGAACTTTTCTGTATTGTCTCGGGTCTGGGTGTTGTGGTACCGTCATTGTTTCCGATTTCTGTAACACAAGTGCTTTAGCTACTTACCACACACAGAATCAGAGCAATGTATGTGATGTTGTCCAATATTTATTTATAATATTTGCATGGATATTTCGCTGATTATAATTATGTTTTAATTGAGCATTGTTATGTTATTGTCCTGTTATACTGGGTAGATGCGGAAATAGTTAAATGCGGTGAGCAGTCCGTGGTCAGACCGAATTGAAAATGCCTGCGCAGATAAGCGTTGTGTTCTAAAATGTTATCAGTGTGGTTAAATATCCTTACCGTTACATCCCTGTAACATCGGAGTTGTATGAAAATTTTATTTATGCAATTTATTGTATTATCAACCTGCCGCGGCTTCGCTCGCGTACTGTCACCGCTTTTACCACTGACTCTTCGCTGCTACTGGTCGCAGCGTATTTTTTTATAGCCTAAAGCCTTGTTCGATAAATGGACTATCTAACACTTAACATATTTTTTTAATTCTAACCAGTAGTTCTTGAGATTAGCGCGTTCGAACAAATAAATTCTTCAGCTTAATATTAGTAGAGATTTACATTTACATTTATCCTACTAATATTATAAATGCGAAAGTAACTCTGTCTGTCTGTCTGTCTGTTACGCTTTCCCGCTTAAACCTCTCAACCGATTTTGATGAAATTTGGCATAGGTATACGTTGAACCTCAAGAACGGACATAGGCTACTTTTTGTTAGAAAGTAAGGGGGGGGGGGGTAATGCCACCTTTGAAAGTTTATATGGGAAAATGTTTATTTTTTAAGTAAGAGATATGAAAGTTGGCACAAATTTCATATCTCAACTTTCATATAACAAACTTTCATTAAAATATAGACTACTTTTTGTTTCGAATATTAGGGGAGATAGGGGTAAAACCGACCATGAAAGGATGTAGTCCACGCGAACGAAGTCGCGGGCACAGCTAGTTTAGTATAAAGGGGTTAACTCGACAATGTTTTATTCTGAATTAGACTTAAAAAAAAGAAAGATTTAAAGAAGAGGAGGCGCTTTTAATCGTGCATTAATTTCCAAAAGAAATTTATGCACGATTTTTTTGTTAGGCACAAATACCAATTTGTTTTAAAGTCAAAGTCAAAGACCATCTTTTTTATTTACATAGATTACATTAGTACTACTTATGAATAGTCTCTTTAAAAAGCAAATGAAGCTACCTTAAAGAATTCGGAAAGCTCCATACAGATTATCACCATAAAGATTTACTATTCCCATTTAAGGAAAGATGAAAGTTTAGAAGTATAGAAATAGTCTATGTCGCTCTCCATCCCATCAACCACCACTTTCTTTTTTATCATATTGGTACGGGCTGCTAACTTTGTATGTATGTCTTTCAGATGACATCAGGGTTGCATGGGCACAGCCATCAGATCTCCCAGCCGCCCCACCACCTCGAGCCCACCACAGTCGCCAAAGAGAAGACCGTACATGGAAAAGAAAAGACCTTCAAGGTACGTGTTGTTATTTAATCGTCATACTTGTCAACAGGTGCCACCTTTGGGGGTTGGTCTGCTCCAGCTTATCTCTCGAAAGTAAATTTGTACTTACTTTACTTTGAGTAGGTTCTTAATTGTTTCATGACTAAGCAATATAAAACTGTAGATACTGCTAATGTAACTAATCTACCGAGTTTCTTACCGATGTCTTCTCGGTGAATATAGGTACTTTGACGTTATGACGACCTCCGTAGCCGGGAGGCGAGCGTCCTGGACTTTGGCGTCACGCCATCTCTGAGGTCCCGGGTTCGATCACCGGTCGGGTCAATATAGGGAAACGAACTTTTCTGTATTGTCTCGGGTCTGGGTGTTGTGGTACCGTCGTTGTTTCTAATTTCTGTAATACAAGTGATTCAGCTACTTACCACAGAATGAGAGCAATGTATGTGATCTTGTCCAATATTTATATTTATTATTATAGGTTCCGAATCGGCAGTAGAATCACTTTGCTTCAATGATGATTCAAAAGTGTTAATGTAACCTACGTGAATAAAAGAAATATTTGAGTCGAGTTAAAACCTTATGCCTCCGCTACACATAGACAGATTCGTCTGCAGATGACATCGGCGGACGCGAACTAGGACGTGTAGAGGGTGTGATTTGCTCGTCTGCCGGCATCAAATACCTACCTACATATAATAGGGGGTTATTGGCTTGATTGGCAATGCCATCTGCAGACGAATCTGACTACGTGTAGAGGAGGCATTAGCCGTACCAAGATACGCACGTCAGACACACTTTGGACTTTGCACCGGCCTTATGCCGAGCGCATAAGATCTAAGGTCGAACTCCTCGTGTTTATCTTGACGTGCTCCTGACCGTACTAAAGTCATAGGGTCTGTATTAAGAGCGTGAAGTTAGATTCATCCATAAAGGAACATAAGTTGAGGAGACATACTGCAACAGAAAAGAAGGGAGACTAGGTATACCTAAACCAAACATCATCTAGATACGTTATTCCAATCAGGCGTTCATATGAAAAACATCTGTACGAACCTTGGATGCCCTAGCTTAGTTTAAAAGCGTAAGTTCTCTAGCGGATACTTAGTATTTTAATCTTTTTCACGCAAAACTACTAACCAGATTTGGATAAAATTTTCATAGATTCGTCTTCATTAGAATTTAAAATTTTCAAAATGAAATTCTAGATGTTTATATAGTCTAACAAAACGAAGCCGAAAATAATACTTAGTTTATAACAGTCAAATTTATTGCTAAAACGTTAAATTTGTTGTTAAATTAGTTAGCTAAAGATAGGTATCATCTGGATTGTATTGGATATGCCTTGGTCACGATAATGTCACTAAGTTCAAATGGTCACTCATTCGCTACCTGACCGCAACGTGTGTACCGCCAACTTCGAAATGAATTACTTGCCCTGATATAATGCTGTTAATTAATGTTGTCTTATCATAACAGATACTCCTTATTACGTATATATGTTTCTGTTCATTCATGCAAATATTGGAACAAAGCAAATATATTAAGTTATTACGTGCTATGTCTATATAAGGGTTTTATACCATGCCACATGCCCACGTGCGGTGATTGTTTGATGACAATATTGGACAATTGGACAACATCACATACATTGATCTGATTCTATAGTAAGTTGCTAAAGCACTTGTGTTAAAGAAAAGATATGATGACACATGCAGAAACTTTAATTTAAATTGTGCAGCAATTGTTTTCAACAATCTTTTATGAGAACTTCTTTTCGACAAAAATAGCTAAGTACTACTAGTCTCGCAGCTTTGAGGATAGTGGATATTGATCTATCTTCTTTTTAAAATTGGTGTTCGTCAGCTTATTAGCTCTGACACTGTTTCTCCGGCACGCAAACAGCCTATGCGCATTATCTATGAACAGACTAAAATATACCAACATTGACACAACATACGCATGAATAAACACTTCCGTTCGTAAACACTAATAAACATATAATGTTTTTACTTCATGTACAGCTGGCGAATACTACTCGAGTAGATCATTAAATTGCATTCTGGCATAATTTAAACAAATCGACTATTATTATGGAAAGTCAAATTACTATGACTTGAATAGTCCATGAAGCTTTTATTACACACTGGAACAAAACAAGAAATACTAGTGTTGGGTTGGGCGCAAAGATGTTTTAATGTAATGTATTTATATAAGTATGTGTTATTTTATTTTATTATTTATAATGCACTTCAAGATTGACCTCATCCCACCTGATGTTAAGTGGTAATGAGTTCCTAGCTTAAGGGCGAAAAGCATAGCATAGTAAAACTGTTACTAGAGTTGTCGCCCTTACCTTGAAGGCTTGACCCCTACTACATATGTAGCACCCCCCAAGAGCTCTGGAAACCTTACTCACACGCAGGGACACAACGATACCGGAGTGATTGTTATATGTGTATAGTAGTTTGTTTGGAAAAGATTACATACTTAAATTGTATAGAAAAGGTTTCTGGTTAGTAGTATTGAATTTTGGTTTCGTGATATTTAATACATTTTAAGCTATAGAAAAACAATCGGGTACGATACATTGGATTCATACGGACCCAAATTTTTGAACGGTGCGTGGTTAAAACCACGTCAGACTAATATATACTTTAGTTTTGTTACGACTTTATGTCTTGGACATAAGAACTCATATAGAACTATCATCTAATAATTGGAACATGTGTTTATGTTTGCAGGTCGTGGTGGGGGGCGAGGTGGGGGTGATGAAGGGCCCGGTGCTGGGCCCGCGGCCGTACAATGCGCTCGCCATCATACACACGCAGCAGAGCAACACGTTTGATATGCTCAACTCGCTCACTACCAGCGTTGTAAGTACTTACGACCTTTTAATCCTTACTGTGCAAACTTGCTTGTCGTTGTCGGGTTACCTTAACATGATATATGAAAAAATAAGAATTAGCTGAAACGTAAGTTTTTACTCGTAACTTTAGAAATTAATATTGAACTTAATTCGATAATTATTTTTCTATCATGTTTTTAATTGTCAGGACAAGGTTTCTCAAAAGAAAAGTTATAAAAAACCGGGAATTTACCCGTGAGAAGCCTCAGGGCCGCTAGTGATAAATAAAAACAAACAAAAGGTCGACTACAGTAATTACAATCCACAACCTCCTATTTGACTACCTCAGCAGCCGAGAGGCGAGCGGGCCGAACTGGCGTCGCGCGCCTCTGAGGTCCCGGGTTCCATTCTCGGTTGGGTCAAAGGAAACGATTTTTCTATATTTCTGGGGGTTGTGGTTGTTGTTTCTGATTTCTGTAACACGACCGCTTTAGCCACTTACCGCAGAATCAGAGAAAAGTGTGTGATGATGTCCAATATTTATTTATTTACTCCCATCAACCGAAACTTGACGGTTTGCACCAAGTGTGTATGACATTTTGTGAACGTTTTTTGTCTATTGTCTCTCAATACATTAATGGATTGTTTACTTTTACTATTTAAATACAAACATAATAATCACACAAAGGAAGCCGGCGATAATGTACTCGAAATATCCAGATTGCAGCCCGTTTTAATTAATCTTGGATTACATTTGTAGTTTTATATCGTCTTAATAAGGTTCAAAGTAAAATAAGGTAGTTTACGTTTTATTTTAACATCTCAGATTCGATAATCCCTCTGTAAGGAAGAGAGATGATAAAAACTCATTAGAAGAGGGCAAGCGGTGGGCGATGGTCGTTTGTATTTTATAATAAAATCCCTTCCTTGAATTTGTTGTTGATCTAATTTACTTATTGATTCATGAAGCGGGGTTTTCACTGATTGTATAAGCAAATACAAGTTCAATACGACTCAATTAGTCACAGATAGTAGAAGCGACAGGCTTATTTTGATTTAAATAAATCAATGGGCTATAATAACAGAATATAGCGAACCCATAAGACTACCAGGGTAGAATGAATGTAAACAAGTGTTGAAGATTTGTTTTCGTGTGTTCCTATTCAAGTTTTTCCACAAGTTACGTTTGGTGTTTTTGACGAATTATGTACCCGTGAAGAGGTGACGAGGACTCTCTTATGGGAATTGGCGCTTCCGCAATTTCCTAATCTTGTGGTAATATTTGTGCGGTGTTCGGTGATTTTTGACAATTCTGTGCTCCAGGGAAATACGTTTTACTATTTGACGGGGTTCCTTCAGATTGGTGGCTAATTATGCTTAAACTTCATTTAAATATCCTTTAAAACCAAAGTTTCAACAAATAAAAAATCCAGTGCGTTTGACTAGCAAGGTTTAATGCCTTGACAAGCCGGGTAATGGATGAAAAATAATGATTCTATTACTTAGATTTTCTAAACACATTAAAAACAGCACATCATCAAACAAACTTATTTTATGCTTCAACAATAAAATAAAAATTGATGATGGTACAGCGCATCAAAGTTCAGTCGAGGTGTTCACGTCACTATTTCGTAAAAATATGCGAAGAAGTGACGTAGAGTTTGTTTTATGTCTTGATAAATTAACTGTTGACTTAACATCATTTTTAGCCATCTACCCTGTCGTTAATATCCCAATAGACTTAACAGTAAACAGTGTTTATATTACTAATTTATGACTACATTAAAACAGATTACAATCAAAGAGAAAATTGTCTAATGACCTGTTCCAATATTTTACGATTCGTATGATGATAGAAGTAACAATCCGTTTTTCTCCAAATGACTACGAGTTTGGAACGGTTTTAGCTTACAACTCGTATATTTTTTACTTTCCGTAACTAAAAGGAATTGTTTTTCAAATATTGGAACCGAGAATAAGAGTGTAAAATTGAGCAGATCTATTAGATTATTATATTCACCTCATGAAAACTCTTCGCAGTTTTGAGAATCCTTTGCCAATGTTTGCATGTCTGTTCCAGGCGAGTCAACCAGTAGTGGGCGTGGGCGTGGGCGGGTACCGGCGGCGCAGCTCGGGGCAGGGCCCTCTGTGCGACCCCGAGCTCGACGACAGCGGCAACAAGCTGGTCGCGAGGCTGGAAGACGACGCGTTCATCTCCGAGCAGGACTTGGTGAGGACATTGTTAATTGTAACTAGCTGTCCCGGCGTACTTCGTAACGCCTATTTTTTTAGTTTCTAACCTTTTAAACCTTCCCTGGACCTCCACAATTATTTCAGAACCAAGATTAGCCAAATCGGTCTAGCTGTTCTCGAGTTTTAGCGAGACTAACGAACAGCGATTCATTTTTATATATAAGATTAATAATATCAATATGGTGTATACCGTTTGCCAACAGCGCCAACAAAACGTGTGGCTATTTTATATAAAACAAAAATTCTCAGATATTAAGATATTTGTAAAGTTACCGATATGAAGCAGAATTGCGTAACTAAAGTAACATTTTTACTTGACCATGGGTCGTAAAACCTATGCCACCACACTGCCTCTGAGGTCTGGTGATAACGAGCTTATTATTCTTGATCAAGAGGCCGTGGTTTCGATTCCCGCGGGCAACATCTTTGTCATTTTTAGTTTTGACCAGGACATTTTCAGATTGATCTAAAATGTCCGATATGGAAAAATTATCAATGCAGTTTGAAGGGTATACCTATTAATGGTTGGCCCTACACCTGATCTCCTGTCGTCTGTCTGCCGTCCCATCTGATTATGAGATTGAAGAAAGAGAGAGTGCACTTCTGTTGCGTAAACGTTTAGGCACTATACAACGTGTAACGGAAAGGGTATAACAATATCAAAAATACCAAAGCAGTTAACGGTTACTAACTGTATGGGACCATTTGTAGCTGTGTACACGCATTTATTGATTCAATATTTTTTTTTGAAATATCAGTCAAATACAAGTCAAAATTTTGACTAAGTCACGCTTGCACAACACTATCACAGTATTGTTGGAATCGTCGAAAGACTTGGATGTACCTACCTATTATGCTATTAATTTAAATATCACAATGGTGGTTCATCTTTTAGTGTTTACTGAATCACATCTGAAATTTGTTGGTTTAGCATTTCTCATTTTGACAATTCAGTTAATTAGTTAGTAGGTTAGCTCAGTTGGTAAGAGCAGCACGCGCGATACGTGAAGGTCGTGGGTTCAATTCCCGCACCGCAGGGGGAGATAAAATTTTTCTGTTTCTAATAATTCAGGTCATTGAGTTGTCGTCGCCGTGACAACATCTTGTGTTTTTGCCTTTCTGGATTACCTACTTACTACGGATAGCCTAGTGATATTTCGTGATGTCTTTGAGCAATCAAGAATATTCGAGATGATTCTCTGTGTCGGAGCAACCGACGGCAGCGTGATGGCCGACCGAGAGCTAGAGAAAGAGATTTACGAAACCATCAAAACGCTCGTTTCCATCTGTGGATTGGGCGAGGAGGTCGTATCACATGGCCAGCTCGGTCACCAGACCTCACTCCGTTGGACTTCTTCTTGTGGGACTAATTTAAAAGGAAGGTGCACGCTGTAGCATGCTCGTCAAGGGAAGAGATGATAGAAAGCATCAAGGCCGCGTTCTGTACAGTGACACCACAAATGTTGCATAATGTTCGCGCATCTTCTAAGAAAGTACTAGGCGCGCATGTCGAGGAAGGAGGTGGAGAAATTCAGGATCGCAGTGATTGTCGTGAAGTGATAACGTGATTTGGGGTCGCTGACCTCAATAGTGTTGTGATGCGTTTGTTTACGTTTTAGTCAGTCATTATAGTTAATCATTTTTTATTTCATAAAAACAATAAAGTGTTTATTTTAACTCGGGATTTCGTATATAGAATCTATACAAGGTATTAGTATCCACCTACTTTACATTGTTACCCCCTTTCCGTTACAGGTTGTATACCAAGTCCTGCGTAATTACGCAGGACTTCAATAATTATTGATCACATTGTTTATATGTTAAAGGCAGCCAGCATTGGCTGAAATCGGTCGGGACGGTATCACACCATCCAAAAAAAGAAAGAAACAATAATTACTTTATCCTAAAAAATAAAAAATTAAAGAAGATTAAACTAACTTTTGTGCCAATTTTGACATCATAAGTAATGGAGCGACATCTAGTGAGCTGAAAGTAGTCGATTGCACCCAATATGCGACTGGACATAGTCTGATTAGTGTCACGTATCTCACTTTTAAGTGTTGGAATATTTTCGACGTAACAACTAAAAAGATTAAATCTCCTTGCAATCTGAATTTTCATTGAACCAATTGATATCGGATTCACTGACGTAAAATATTACAAGTTGAATACTCCCGTCATTGATAAAAATATATAGATATTATCAATGTTTCGGCGGGCTAAACATAGAAAGATGCAATCTAAAAATATACAATCATACTTTACGAAACGTCGAAAAGATTCAGTTGTCTTGTCGCATCTTCGTTAAATAGTGATTTTGAATAAACTTTTTTATAATGGAGTTTGTATTGTCGTTGTTAAGTTTCGTTTGTTTGAATCGGCAGGAAGAGAACATCGAAATAGCGACGGCTACAGAGAAGCGCTTGCCTCCAGCTGACGACGACAGCGGCGAAGCCACTTCACAGGACCCGAAAAATGGTTAGTTCACGCATGTAACATGCCTCAAACACAGCGGCGGCTTTAGGGGGTGGCGAACAGGGCACTCTCGTAGGGGCCTCGCGCAACCACACAAGCAAATTTACGAAAATGAAGATTTTTCACAAACAACAATATTAATATTACAATTTTAATAGTTAGATATTTACAATCTCTGTATTTATTAAAATAGTAAAAAACGTTTAAAGTTAGTTTATCGTTTAAAGAAACGTTTAATATTTTACGATAAAATTCAATGCTTAATTATTTTATTAACTTAACATTTCCGTTTAAACATGACATTTACGGAAACCATTACTATGTATGACACAAACCAAACAGCACTTGGGAAAGGGCCTCGCAATAGGTAAGGCCGTCGCTGTTCAGACCCGTTTGTACGGATAATTACTTCGATCAAAAGTTTTTATGAATCATTACTCAATACAATTATTAAACTAGTTCATATTGCTGAAAGGATTATGCCTTGAAGAAGGACATTATATAGACAGATAGGCTGATTCTATGTAATTTTTATATGATTACAGGTCTGGTATTCAGTCCTATATACCCGCCAGACAAGCTCGAGCTGCAGAAAGATATGAAGCCAGATAAGGAGGACGAAGAGGAACCGATTGGAGTTTCGCCCTGCGGGAGGTACATGACAATTTTTTTTTTATATTGCATTTCAAGATTGACCTCATCCCACCTGATGTTAAGTGGTAATGAGGTCCTAGCTTAAGGGCGACAAGTACAGCACTATAAAGCTATTAATGGACTTGTCACCCTTACCTTGAAGGCTTGACCCCTGCTACTAACGTACCCCCCAGGAGCTCTGGAACCTTACTCACACGCAGGAACACAACAACACAGAAGTGATTGTTATTTGGCGGTTGGTGGAGGTATTTCACCAGTCGGGCTGCTCCATTTCGAGCGATAAACCGCTATGCCCTACCTCTCTTATTGTTTTATTAATTTAATTTGTTTTATTTGGGGAAAAGGTGTATTATTTTTATAGTGAATTTATGGGGTTTTCACAATACAAAAATTAAATCTGCAGTACGTGATGGCAGTTTAAATTACCTGGATTCGGTGTTCAATTTGTCCGGATATGTATGGTCACCATCGAGTCGTTAAATTGTATATGATAGAAACGCTCACTATGAGCTGAAAAGAAGACTAATTCCATTGAGGGAGTTAGATATGCATAGCGGCATATTGCTTACTCGATTGAATAATTCCTTCTTTATGAGCAGATGGTGAGGTGCTAGATCTACAATTCCTTAGCACACTAAGCACAAGTCCGCCTTGCGAACTTTTTTATATAAGTGCAATAAATTTTATATGAATGCCATTTGTGAGGCATGAGGCCAATACGTAGATTCCTCTTGCCCTTCCTTTCATTATTATCGTTATTATGAAGTCACAGTAACGAACAGTAAAGAAGACAAACTAGTAGACCAGGTGGGAAACATAGCCTCCAAAATACTAGTATTCATAATTAGTATAATTACTGATTCTACATTTGAATTTGGTGCTAAAAACTGTTCTGTTCGACTTTCTGGTGTCTGTTGGAATTTATTGAACAACAATTTATTGACATTTGCAGATTCTTCAAATACGACAAAGAAGTTGGTCGCGGTTCATTCAAAACGGTATACCACGGGCTGGACACGCAGACTGGGGTCGCCGTCGCCTGGTGCGAGCTATTGGTCAGTTTGATTACCCTTCATCTATGTCTGTGTATCATCTTAATGGTCCCAGCACACTTATCAACTAGGAAAAATATCGTTACCGTATTTTTTTTATATTGCTCTTCAAGATTGACCTCGTCCTACCTGATGTTAAGTGGTAATGAGGTCCTAGCTTAAGGACGACAAGTACAGCATAATAAATCTGTTACTGGGACTGGTCGCTCTTACCTAGAAGGCTTGACCCCTGCTACTAATGTAGCAGTACCGTCAATGTAATGTAGTAACATAATTGCTTTAGCTACTTACCACAATCAGATTTCATATTAAATGTTCTCCCATATAAACAACTGGCCTGTACGGTTATGTTGTATGTTGAGAAAAATGTAAGCCGACATCACATACAAAACTTTTTTTTTTAAGTGCTGTATGCGCCGTGCTTGAGGGCCGTATGTTCGAATCCCACAATGCGAGAGAGATGAACAAAAATTTAAAATTTTTTACTTTTATTTTTAGGAGAAAAAGCTGAACAAGACGGAGCGCCTCCGCTTCCGCGAGGAGGCGGACATGCTGAAGAAGCTCCAGCACCCGAACATCGTCCGCTTCTACAACTACTGGGAGGGCACCGTCGCCAAGAAGAAGAACATCGTGCTCATCACCGAGCTCATGCTCTCGGGCACGCTCAAAGCGTTAGTATACAGCATGCGCCATAAGATAGTGCACAAAATGTCGTTGAACCCATAGTGTGACGTCAAAGCAAACTTTAAGCTCAATATCTTAGAACCTATACCTTATTCACGTTGCAAACTACTGTCTTAATTTGCAGTCTTAGTCGTCATAATCAATAATAATTGAGGGTGGTGAAATCGGCACGTCTTATGATAAGAAAACAATTAGGTAATTACTTAAAACAACAAAACCAGATGGGTCAAAGATACAGATGTTATGATTGCTATCAAGTGGTTACGAAGAAGCATCAGTAGGTCTATTCCCAAAAAACGAAATATGTGGGATCCGACGACAGATTGCTGATTTTTAACTCTTAAAATCTCAACCAACTCATTTTGAATGCGACTAAAGTGTTATCAAAAAAACAAGATATTATTTATACAAATCAAACACCACGTTTTAATTCACAAACTTTTTATTAATGTTTGAAACCTTTCGTTTGGTCCTTTTGTTTTTGGGAGTAGAACGGTACGGAGTGTGGATAATTTCAAAGATATCACGAAGTCCATTCAATTCTGATTGTAGTAGAGTGTAAAAATGGGTAAACAAAAAATGTTTCTTAGGTAACCAAACCATAATGATATAAATGGGTGTCACGCTGTATTTTTGTAATATCCTCCTGTAAATATTTATTTACATAAATTAATATTTTTACGGTTTTGAGAGCCCAGTTTTGCAAGCTTAATTAATATGCTCAGGACATAGAACCTGTATATTAATATAAGACTCTTTACCAGCCATAGAGCACTACAAACAGTATTATTAAAGAAATACAGTTTCTTTTCTAATATAATAAATATTATCGCTAGGTACCTGCGCCGGTTCAAGCGCATCAACCCGAAGGTGCTCAAGTCGTGGTGCCGACAGATCCTGAAGGGCCTCAACTTCCTGCACTCGCGCACGCCGCCCATCATACACAGGTAGGTATGACTTAGCCCTTTTCATTTTTTTTTCTTTTTATATTGCACTTCAATATTGACCTCATCCCACCTGATGTTAAGTAGTAATGATGAAATAGCTTAAAGGCGACAAGTACAGAATAATAAATCGGTTACTGGACTTATCGCCGTTACCTTGAAGGCTTGACCCCTGCTACTAATGTAGCTTTTGGGTCACGCCATCTTTGAATGTGCCTCAATTGAATAGGCATGATGTTTAATTCATTAATTTTACGCGTGTACATTATATTGAAATGTTATTTTTTTCTTGTCTGTTTGCCACCTCAAAAAAGAAATTACAAACGTTTCCCGTCCCCCTTGACCTCTACACCCTCCTTGGGAGAAGCGTCCCCCTGGTTGGGGTACTCCTGGTATAGATGGTTTTGAACATTGCAGAGATCTGAAGTGCGACAACATCTTCATAACGGGCACGACGGGCAGCGTCAAGATCGGCGACCTCGGCCTGGCCACGCTCAAGAACAGGAGCTTCGCCAAGTCCGTCATCGGTGAGCTAACCCCACCTCCCTCCTCCCCCTGCTCACCATTGCCTGGACCGTTGCAGTTCAGATCGATATTTATTTATTTATTAAAAAAGGGACACCAACAACATATGGCACTAGTGAACTTGAGATATTTTAAAGAAACAAAATAATAATTCTAAACCCATACGTCGCAGAGGGAAAACTTAATCGCCTACTATAACGTTTCGCTTAGTTGGAAGAGCAGCACGCGCGATGGGGAGATTAAATTCTTCTGTTCCCCTTATAAAATATTTTGAAAATCTAACTGACTAAATATAATTATTGCTTTTTTACTGACTCATCACATCACCTCTATTGTGTTTTAGAGTAATGACGTAATTACTAACTTTCGACATTTTGAGGGTGCTTTATTTATTAATACTGTCTGGTGTCGTGTCCCAGGCACGCCTGAGTTTATGGCGCCTGAGATGTACGAAGAGCACTACGACGAGTCAGTGGACGTGTACGCGTTCGGCATGTGCATGCTCGAGATGGCGACCGGCGAGTACCCGTACAGCGAGTGCAGCGGGCCCGCGCAGATATACAAGAAGGTCGTCTCGGTGAGTCGCACACGTCACATACGTCACGCACGACGAGTCGGTAGCTGGCACATCATAATAATGTCATGCTTGCGAACCAGTGAACGAAAAAAACAGGGAAGAATTCCCGTCATATTTAAAATCAATCGAATATCGGCACCAAAACACACACAAATGTAAAGCACTTGAAAAAAAAACTTAAGGCTTATGCGTTTAGGTTGACAAAAAGACAGGCGTCGTTAGTAATTTCATCGAATGGGATGGAATACGCGCCTTGAACTCGCTGCGTCCTTGGAAACGGTATGTGTACCGTCGCTAGCTCACTTTTTGAAGCCACGCCCACTGTGCCTTACTTTTCGTGTTGCCATTTTCTAGCGTATGAAATGCTTTTTGCGTTCACTATTGACAATAGGTGCCATCGCTTGAGACTGGTCTGCTCCAGCTTATCTCTCGAAAGTAAATACTTAGTTGAATACTTAATAGGGAAGCGGACTAGATCAAAATTATCAGATTATTTTTAGTCCGTTCAATAGTAATTAAAAAAATATTAGAAACGTATTTTTTAATTTTCCAAATTGGTAAACAAAATAGATAAGAGAGATAAAAGGATGCCAAGTTGCTGGGTTGGAGCTCGTTACGTCACTGGTGGGTAAAAATGTATCCACTAATGACGTCAGCTACAAGTAGATTCAATGTGTTGTACCTTTGTAAAAAGCTACCACATAGAGAACCCAACGCAATAATCTATTGGCTGATATTTAGAAACGAAAAGTTTGTTAATGGTAGCTAATCGTTTTGTTAATAGGGAGTGAAGCCGCAGAGTTTGGAGAAGGTGACCATCCCCGAGGTGCGAGACATCATCGAATCGTGCATCAGACCTAACAAGGCTGACAGGTAAAAGGTGTTCGAGTTTACGTTATACACTGGCATTCCTCCTTAGATATACAGTCAGTAACATTAGTTTGTTTATACCTCAGTACCTCGTTACATCAAACCTCCGCGAGACTAATGCCCGGTTCCAATATTTGATAAACGATCCGTTCTAGTTACGAATAGTAATAAATTATACGAGGCCTTAGCTAAAAAATACCGATGGACGACCGATGACAGCTGATTTGGAAAATAAATTTAGGAACGGTATTGTTACGAGCTTCGGGTTCGTGACAATAAAAACAGCCGATAAAAATTACCAAAAGTCACACTTTAATTGAACGCCACTAATTACAACACTTACTAATTACATCTACTATTTCCTCTACCTTAAGGTTGTCTGGAAGAGATCGCTTTCTAGCGATAAGACCGCCTAAATTGTACTATAATCAATCTGTAAAACCTATTTCTGTAAAGTTTTTGTGCAATAAAGTATATCTATCTACAACCTTAAAACGCACTAATTAAAACAACAATCGCTCGCAAGTCGCACTTCCAAAATCGCTTTCGAAGTAATCACTTGTATCGCTAATTCAATACTGTCCCGGTCGCGGTGAATCCCGGCCTTTTATATTGCCGCGGCCGTTCCCGAACCTTCCAACGCAGAAACATCCGGAACATTCGCGCGCAGTCCGGCCTTGACCGGCCGTACGCTCGGTCAAGGTCATAGTTCTAGTAAATTCTGGCGTACGCGTCTCGACTCTCTGTAGTCCCGCCTTTCCAAACTAGATGGCGCTGGTTACTAAGAACGTTAATCGTGGCGCGTAACAGTATTAACGTCTCGTAGTCTGTTTGAGAAAAACATGTAGTCATTTTTGACACATTAGGAATCGTAAAGTATTGGAACCGAGCATAAATACGTCAGATAGATAGTGTTGTGCTGCATTATCATCAATTTTTATTTTATTTCTTGAAGCAAACAATAGATAGATTGCATTTTGACAATAGTTCTAAACCCATACGGCACATGGCACTTACAGAAGGCGAAGAAGTTAATACAACAGAAAAATTACGATAACTTGCTGTTAGCGCAGTTGGGAGAGCAGCACGCGCGATACGTGAAGGTTGTTGTTTCTAATACCTCAATTTCAATCACCGCAAGTGATACTTTAAAGTATTTTGAAAATTTAACTGACGGACTTAATAAAATCATTGTTTTTTTTTTACCGAGTCATCAGCATCAAATACGGATCGTATCGCATACGTCATATCGGAAGCACAGTAATGTTTACAGAGTGATGACGTAACGACTAACAGTCGCTATTTGACCGTAGGCCGAAGGTGAAGGACCTCCTCAACCACGAGTTCTTCGGCGAGGACATCGGGCTGCGGCTCGAGATCGTCGGCCGCGACCTCGTCACCTCCTCCGACATCACCAAGATACAGTTCCGCCTCAAGATCATCGACCCCAAGAAGAGGTGAGCAAATAACACCACTGTATCAAAGGTGTAAATTGGCTGATTCCCAAAGTGGTCCAGTTGGACCCCCAGACCTTCAAAGAACACTCAACGGGAGTGTATTGAGGCATTATAATAATTGGAGTCCACAATACGTAAGCGGAGATGAATCAAAAGTTCTTTGGTTTCGATAACAAGGACTACTTTTTAACACGCTTTAATCACTCTTTAATATACCGAATGTGAAGTTTTCTAAATAAAATTGTGTAAAAATGTATTATTTTCTTATGATGTAAATCAAGTTTTATAAGAAAATTGATGGAGCCACTTTTCTTATTGCTCAATTTTGCCCGTGTGCTTTCTACTTACGGAAAAATTTATTAAATCAAGCATTTAAGACGCTAGAACGATTCATTTACGACCTCCGAAGCCGAGAGGGCCTGACTTTGGCGAGCGCCATCTCTGAGGTTCCGGGTTCGATCCCCGGTCGGGTCAATATGGGAAACGAACTTTTCTATATGTATGTGATGTCCAATATTTATTTATTTATTTAAAAAAAAACGTTCGTTCGTCCTTCGTCGAAACTCGGCCACATTGCAAATCTCCATGGATAGAAGGATTCCATCATCACCACTTGTTTTTTGGGTATTGCAATATGTTTGGAATCCCTACATTACAATAATATAACATCCACTGTATATAGAAACAATTTTAAATTGGTCTTTAAGAAATGTTTTTTCTCGTAGAACACTTTCAAAAATAACCGTTAACAAAAATACCGTGTAAAGGAAGCATAAAACTGCTTATCGTGTCCATACATTTCTCGCTGGAAGTTACATATCTTCTATCTTTCCAGATCTTACACCCATAAAGAGAACGAAGCGATCCAGTTCGAATTCGACATGGAGAACGACGACTGCGAAGAAGTCGCCAACGACATGGCGAAGGCGGGGCTCATCATGGAGGAGGACGCCAGGATCGTGTTCAAGCTGCTCAAGTCGCAGCTCATCAGCCTCAACCGGTGAGTCAAATTGAATTGAAAATATAAACTTAAAACAGGCGTACGAAGTAAATATTCTCTAATATAAAGGGATTCAGTTAGAAAGAACAGAATAAGTAACCGACCAACAAAAATCCGAAAACACAAAATGATTTTCAAATATACCTAATAACTACAAAATGTATTTTAAGTATCATTTTACACAAATATTAATTTATACTAGAAAAAATAGTATAGAATTATAGTTTTACGTCCCTATTACTTTTCCATTTCCTCTTTGCATCATTACATCTAATAATACATTTGTAGACTTACAAGTGACGTCACCACAGCATTACCTGTATGCACGCGGTGTATTGTGACCCTGGCGCCTGCATTCGCAACGCTTGCATGCATGTTGTACGCAATCAGCGTTAGGAGTTTAGGACCAGGGTTTCCTATCATTAAATCCTAATAGTTTGTCAGGGACAAAGCCCGAGGATTTCCCCTATGGATTGTGAATTTTGATAATAAATTTCTTAGGGAAATACTCCGATATTATTTGTATAGCATTTTTGTCTTACAAATTTATTTATTTACTGGCTGTCCCGGCGAACATCGTGCCGCCTTTTTTTTACAAAATGTCTTACCTTTTAAACCTTCCTTGGACACAATTATCAAAACTAAAATCAGTTAAATCGGTGCGGCTGTTCTTCACTATTCGTGAAACTAACGCACTACGATTAAATTGTATTCCTTTTAAATAATGATATGTAGTCTTTTATATAGTACTGTATTATAATGCAAAACAAATATGCAAAAATGTTAAAGATCTTCTGTCAATCTAAGCATACGTCATTCAGTGATCGTTGCTGGCATCTTATAAGATATCTTCAGACTTAACCCCGGATATGAATAATTAATTATATGTACTCTTAGATGTTGAAACGGCACGTTTGTGCTCATTTTCCGTATTAAAGTTACGGCATCCAGGCTTTTCAGTAAAAAACTGAAGTTTTTTGCATGTATTTAAATAATATAGTCAAAAGTTTTGTGATGCAATAGTTAAAAGAAAGAATTATTTGAATAATACTGTAAGCGAGTTCCTAATTGCATCATTTTGCGCCTGTCACTAGCAAAAACACATTTATGGTAGTCTAAATAAATGCAATTCGCGATGTATATTGAAGTAACATATCAGTTTGAGAAATATAATGGTTAAGAATAATTACATCAATACATTTTCATTGACATTCTTACCTTGGTTGCTATGTAATTTAATTGTGTGATTAAGACGAAACCTTCAAACTCCATTTAGTCTTCAACCTGGCAGGTGATAACCCTAACCGCTATTTGTATCCGCAATAAAATAATGATAGGCTGGAATGAGGACGCGGCGCTCCACGCAAAGGTAACGAGGTGACGTGCTGAAATATTAACGAGAACTTAACGGAAAAAGAAAGACGCACGAAGCCTAACATATACGCACCGATGACCGATAGAAAGTTATCGTGATTTGGATTTCGATTGACGCACTTAAAAAGACTACATATTTAAGACTTTCGCGTTCCATTTTAAACATTTAAAATAAGTTAACGAGTCAAAACGCGAACCTATTTTCTAGTAGTAAATACGAACTTACTGTCCGACGTTTCGGTTAGGTTGCACCAAGCGTTCTCACAGCTCGGGACCACAAGAACAAGAGTCATCATTCAAGGTAAGAATATAAAAAAGCTGTGTGCAGTGTTGATGTGAAACTGAACATCAATCATTTTTGTGTTTACGGGCACTTTACGCACAGAGGTAACTTTTTCAACCAATTATAAAAAGGTCTACCAATAGGAATGATGACTGGCCAGTCAACAAAGATACTTCTAAATACCTGCCTAAACACGATTCGTTCATTCGACTAACGTACTAAATAGTCGTATCAAAACATTTCAAAATATATATTTAAGGATAATTTGCAAAAAAATAAAAACGGCCGATATCGTATAAAGTCCTCTTTTACGCCATTGATACTTTAAAATTATTCGTGAACGGTGTAAACATCCTAATAGCGCCATAATGGGGCTATCGCTTTAAAAAAACTCACTAGTTACCAATAGACGTGAGTTATAAACTATAGATATTTATGCACGATTTCAGGTACTGTATTCGATATTCTTGTTATTAGAAATAAAGGGTATCTAAGCGAAATACGAAGGCATATCGTTAATTTATCGTGAATCAGATCGGAGCGATAACTTTCAATCGTTGGTTACGTCTTGCATAACACTTATTAGCATTGGGAAAACATTCGCCTCTGAAACACGGCTAGCCAAGATAAAGTATGTACGGTAGGCACGCGATGCCCTTACAAATGTCGATTTCAACGCGGTACGTTCGGTTTTATTCTACGGTACTCAAACTGTCTCGCTTAGACCCCGGTGGGTTTTGTGATTGGTAGTGAAGCAATGGACATCATGCTTGCGAACAGGTTACTTCTCCAAACTACGTAGGTACTTTTATATATTGAATATAATTTATATATTGTACAGTCAGCGTCATATAGTTCGTGATACTCAGGGTACTCTAATAAATAGACGCAACTAAAAAGTCAATAATATCGGTACACACAAAGTTTTCTTATTGTTGTCAACAGTTTTGTCGCTCAAAAGGTCGACACACCTAAAATGTCATATAAATCGGCTCAGCCTAACTGCCATAAATATGGTTACAGTCTTCCCGCCAATGGTATCCAAACGTTCTAAGTGTTCAAAAATATGAAACACATTAGAAAAATACGCCAGCATGAAACCTCATTACGCAATCGCGTATTGAGGTTTCATGCTGGCTGATGATTTTCACACTAGATTTAGCTGTTGTGGTTTTTGGAAAACTACAGTAAATAGTCTAATCTTCATTTTAATTTTAGCTGAGTAAGGACCCAAGTTTGAGAAGTTTCTTACTGTACCGCTACAGAAAGTATGCAACGATATTATCGTAAAATTTCTTATATTAAAAAGCTCTGCAGCGTTTGTTTGAGAAACACTGGACAAAATATGCGAGAGTAATTCATTTATTTTGCCAAAAAATAAAGCAAGCAAAGATATTTAGTTTTCAAAATAACATAGCTAAATATCTACCAAATCCATACAAATCTTGGAGACATGGATGTAGTCTAGTAGACTTTCGCATTGGTTATTTACATTTTTTTATGTTTACTTTGTACTAATCCAAAATACAAGGAAACTAGTGTGGCTTCTTCACGTATATCAGAGTGTAATTATTGGAGTAATCATTTGGACGCATCAATGACCACGATTATTAGATCTTGAATCGTCACAGTGCAGTAGCAAGACCGAAAGACAGTTAGTCATGATGGAGAGATAAATAATTGCATAGATGACTAAAATCAACACATATTACGAAAAATCATAAGGCACACACTTTTTATTTTGTCATGTAAATAATAATTCGTTAAAAAAACAATGCGTTAAAATTTGTCGCGACGTCACTTCGTACAGTTTTTACAAAATAGTGACGTTAAACATATTATTATTATTAACATTCATGCCTTATACGATCATTAATTTTTATTTATTGAAGCAAAATACACGTTTTCTAACTGACGGACTAAAATGTGATCATTCTTTTTATTGGAATTTCATAAAAACCTAAAAGGTTTCTAAATATCTTCAAAAGCTTTACAAAACTTTACGAAACCGAATGTCATGATTGGTATAAATAACTGGTGGTTTGGAATATAGGATATGTAACCGTCTTATATTATATTTTTCCTGTATGAGAAGATGCAAATAAAAACAGTTTACTTTATTATAAACATCGTTTTTCTCGTATAGTTTTGAGTATATTTTCTCACTTGGCATTACTTTAGAAACTTCAAACTTTCGTAGTTCATCCTAAATCAAAAAGAAGTAAAAATTAAAACAGTTCTTTGTGGATCCTCCGCCCTTCAGTGGGACATTAAGAGAGGTACTACTGTTTATCATTTTACTGTGTCTGCCTAGCCACGCATTATGTATGCTGCAGTAGTTTCCTTCTAAACCTCGTGTTGAATTGTTTATAAAACATAACACTCCTTTTCGATGCATGTAGTCAGTTCATTTTGAACGCAGTGAAACATCAACACGCGTTATTTTTGCTAGTGCTTAAAGGAAAATACAACTTAAATTTGCTTATCGTTAAATGTTGAATACACGTTGAATATTTTTAGTAACATCATTAAAACTTTAATACCTATAGCACTGAGCATTGTGATAGCATTTGATGACTTAATATTAGTAAGTTGACTATGTTACGTTGATTTGGTAACTTCAACTTAAAAACGATGTGACGTGAAATCGAAATTTAATACTTAATATTTTTATTCGTGGTCTGATAAAACATTATCCGTCTTTATGAAACATCGATAGTTATTTCCTCGTGTTGTTATTGTAGTTATGGACCAAGGAATTATATTTAAGTATTATAAGATGTGTGCGAAACAAAAGTGATGTGTTGTGCAAAGGAACGAAGTGAAAAGGAAACTAGTGCTGTGCTTTGAGGGTAATAACCGGTCTAGACACATGTGTAATTTTATGAAAACAGTGATGTGGGGATAAAATGTATGACTATGCTTTTATTAAAACTTAAGATTTTAGTGTTAAAAAGATTTCATGGCTATTTGCCTAAAGATTACGCTTAAACATGCTTTAGTAACTGCTATATAGTAGTAAAAGAGATATAAGGTTTTTAATGGTTTAATTAATTGCATTCTAAAAAACGAAACTTGCTCGATCTTTGTGCAGCAGGTTCTCCCAGTTAGTATCCGTGGTTAGGAACACAGTTGATTGTCGTAATGTAGGACTTCCCTGATGTTTTTTTAACCAACGGCTCGCCGTGGCGTCGCGTACATTGAATGTTTTTAAAAAACCCTTCCAGGTTTATATGTAAATATTATTGATTTTTTTGGCATTGCAAGTGGTCTTAACGCTGTCTTTTAGACGAAATGTTTAGGTAATATTGAGTGATACAAACAACACATATAGATATCTGAATCGTGGTGAACATTGATTCTCCACGATTCAGAGCCCTTTGTAAATTTCCACATTGCAACACTAATTATCATAAATGTATGGTCTTACTGAAACATATTAATTACCTTGCCTCACTTCCTTTGTGTAATTACGATACTGTAGCTTAGGTTATCGGTGTAAGAATTATTTTTGCATGTTTGTATTAACTGATTTCAATCGGTTAGTGAGGCCAGCAACAAACAGCGAAACGGTGTCAATACACTTTACGCGATGTGATGGTCAGAAGGCTTAAGTACCTACCGTTGTTAATGGTTGCGTGATTACATCGACCAGTTGCACTTCCGTATTAACACTTAAACGTGTCTTTTTTATTTTATTTTTGTGTGCGGGATGAGCGATCATGCTCTCCCGAAAGTTCGGTGAAGTTTCTTCAAGTTCAAATTCGGTGCCGCTAAGACTAAATTGCAGGCGACTGTATGATCAACAACATGTCAGACTTACTCTTTGGACTGTTCACCGCTCTGATGTCGTGTCCATAAGAACTAAATTTGTTTACCTTGACGTGCGGTTGGCTGTACATTGGTCTGATTTCGCGGTTGCCACGCAACGGTTGCGAAGTAAATAACCCGACACTGGTACTGGGCAGTCGGCCTGCGGGCTCTCGTATGACGTCCCTCGTCCCGTCACGCGTTCCCTCCCAGAGGACCATAGGTCGCGCCGCGAACTTCATAAGTGACGTCTTAACTTCCTTGCCGGCTCGAAGTTGTTGGTGTCGCTCGACCTTTGACCTTAGAACCTTGTGCAAGGTCGCGTTCTATTCTTGTGCAAGCTCTTTTAAAAATCATGCACCGTGTTTATTTTATTCGTTGGCCTTACTCTTAAAAATTGAAACATAACTGCTAAAAAGTTTTCTTCGGAAAGTGGCTGAAATACGACGATGTGGCTGTATTTTGATTTTTACAAATATTTCAACGAAATTAGTGTTGTTCCCTGATTAAAAGGTGCAAGGTCAGTTATGCGTTATGGTCATCATGCCTACTAGACACGTACATAATAATTGTCAACAATCCACGGAGTTATGCGCGAACACACATAAAAAAACAAAATATATACGGTTGAATTAAGAACCTCCTTCTTTTTTTGAAGTCGGTTAAAAACAGCGTCTAGCGTGGTTCATTTGTTACATAATTATTTACTGCAATATTAATGTTGTAGAAACGTTAGGTATTATTGATAAGGATTAAATATATATTGGGTGTGTTGAAACAAAATATTAAGAGTATCACATAGAAAACACATTTCATGCAGTACAGTCGCCGTCAGATATATCGGAGCAAACAACGTGACCAAATACTTCTGAACAATTTAAAATGACAATAAGTTCCATACAATACAAGTTACCATTAATATCTGAACATTCATTACTTCAATAATATCTGAGTAAATCCTAGTCAATAACTTTTATACATACAATTAACCAATAATATCTTCGCTTCGATAAAGTTCCTTAACCAAACAGTTTTCATACTTCTAATAATGAAAAATGATAAACTAGGTTGATTAAGTCATTTAAATGATATGATTGACGGTTACACAAACGGCGCAAGGCTAAGACAATGAACACGCAAACAAACTAAGTGATTACCTCTGTATCGTACGCCACGAATAAGTTTCATAAATAATACAACCTTCGTCGTTATTTTTCTTGTGATAGATATTAAATAAAGTCATAAAACTTTTCTGTTTGCAAACGATTGTGATTTTTCACCATGGAAGTATTATTGCGTTGTCTTTGAAATTGGAAGAAGAGTACAATCAGTAGCTCTTTGTTCGTGAATAACTCTGTACCTTGTCACATTAAGTCATTGTCTATCTGACTTGCTTACTTACGCGGGGATTTGGTTACGAATGAATGATGCTGGCTATACTCATTCTTAAAAAATACGTATTCACACAGACTGATACCCTTATTATTCCGATGCACATACACAATAAATGACCCCGGTGCACCAGTATGTGACGGTACACACTTTGCGGAACACTGTACTCGACCATCGAGACCACGGATAATCATTTCGTGTTTTTTTCTAGGGAGAGGAGTGAAAAGAAAGCGCAGATGCTGTTCAACCAAGATATGATGACTGAACAAAATCTACTTATAGAGCAACAGATTATGCAGGTCAGTATCGAAATGATAAACGTGCGGGATATTACTACTGCTCCCACCGCCAATTGCTAATAATTTCGAATTTACAAAAACACAATTTCTCGTGCTAGTCAATAATTTCAATACACACAACTTACTAATAATATTTGAACAATCATCTATACAGGTAGCTAAATGAGACACATGACGTGCGTGACACATATTGACGTTATGAGTGTTCAGATGTTATTGGCATCTGCTATCTGAGCAGTATAGTAGTTAATGGTAACTTGTGGTGTATGCAACTTTTTGACATTTTTAACTGTTCAGAAGTATTTGGTCACTTTGATTGCTCCGATATATCTGACGGCGACTGTACAGTCAGCTTCATAAAGATCTAAGTGTCCAGAGTGGTCAAAATTATCTGAAGGACAGAAGTTCATTTTTATGTACGTTGTCAGGTCGTCATATTGTTGTAAGCGTACAGAGTAATCAATATTATCTAAACTACACGATTCCATAAATATGTTATGTGTTAAGATGAGCAATAATATATTCGCGTCCTAAGTATTCATTGGTATCTAAGCATTCAAAGTGATAAATATGTTGGTAGTAAAGAAAAGTAAACTTTAATGTTTACGTGATACGATTGATTTCATTGTTATTATTGACAGTGACATTCTAAGACACATGAATAAACGAAAACTAGGATGTCCAATTGCGTCACAGCCTACAAATATATGGATATGCCATAAAATTACGTGCATGCAAGTGGAATTTTGTAAAGATAGGAAACTGAATTTAAAGTTTTTGTAAATTCATCCGGGAATTGAACCGACTACAATCTACACTCGATTGCGATCCGTTAGTTAATCCATCCATGTGTCCATCCATGTGATTATCCATGTGTCTTAGAACGTCACTGTCAATAATAACAATGAAATCAATCGTATCTTGTAAACATTAAAGTTTACTTTTCTTTACTACCAACATATTTATGATCACTTTGAATGCTTAGATACCAATGAATACTTAGGACGCGAATATATTATTGCTCATCTTAACACATAACATATTTATGGAATCGTGTAGTTTAGATAATATTGACCACTCTGTACGCTTACAACAATATGACGACCTGACAACGTACATAAAAATGAACTTCTGTCCTTCAAATAATTTTGACCACTCTGGACACTTAGATCTTTATGAAGCTGACTGTACCTATGGGGCGCCCCTGAAAGTATTGTTTTTTTCTATTTTTGTGAAAAACCTTAATACGGTTCACAGAAAACATCCACATACCAAGTTTTAATAGTATAGGTTTTATAGTTTCGGAAAAAAGTGGCTGCAACATACGGATGGACAGATAGACATGACGAATCCATAATGGATACGTTTTTTGCCATTTGGCTACGGAATCTAAATAATTTAAGATAATTTAATTTAGTAGGTATCAGTATTAGTTACTTAGTTATGTCATAGTGGCTATAGTAGGCAAATAGTTGATTTTTTTTATATTACACTTCAAGATTGACCTCATCCCATGATGTTAAGTGGTAATGAGGTCCTAGCTTAAAGGCGACAAGTACAGCATAATAAATCTATTACTGGACTTTTCCCCCTTACCTTGAAGGCTTGACCCCTGCTACTAATGTAGCACCCCCCAGGAGCTCTGCAAACCTTACGCACACGCAGGAACATAACAACACCGAAGTGATTGTTATTTGGCTGCGGTCTTCTGTAAGGTGGAGGTATTTCACCAGTCGGGCTGCTCCAGTACGAGCTATAAATCGCTATGCCCTACCTCTCTTATTGAATTTTTACATAATGCGTAATAAAAAATTCAACTATTGGACTGTAAACTGATCAAAAGTTGTAGCCATGGGATTAATTAAAACAATCCCGTTAGGAGTTTCTGGATTAAAACTCTGATAAGTCGTAGCCTTGTTTTTAAGTTAGATCTGCAAAAATATCTTGGAAAACTGCATTAAATTTGGTACAGTTGTTCTTGCGTGATGTCGACACAAACACACAGACAGACAAAAATTCTTAAAACACCAGGTTTTGGCCTCAATTGCTTTTTTCGAGACCCCCTGAACTTTATCTTTTTCCAAAATCTCTTAAATATTAACACGGACCTGTTACACTTTTATAATAGGAATAGAAAATATTAATTGAGATGATTTTAGAAAAATATTTATTGCTAGGTGAAAATATTTTATAAACAAGCTTTTATTATGAACATACAAAGCAAACAAAAACCAATATATACATAAACCTCATTGTTTTTTAAACCTTACGTAGGTGCACCAAATTTCAGCTCAATTGGTCCACAGGAACAGGTGTTCCTATGGGTATCTTCTAACTCCATTATCAGACCAGCTGGTCATGGAGCTCCATGTTACCATGTTAATGTATTGTTATCGCAGTTACCTAAGTATACCAAATTTCAGCTCAATTGGTCAACCTGAACTGGGTCAATTCTTCATTTTAAAAATTGTAAACATACATACGTATAATGTAGTACATACAAAATTGAAGTTAATATAAAAGCTTACAAAGAGATGTCTAAGTTGCGGGCACAGCAAACGAAGAAAACAAAATTGGTGAAACAATTGAAGCCTTGCTGCTCGGAATGCCGAAATTTACGCACTCGAGATTTAAAAATCTGCCTAATGTGTAGATATTTATGATCACTCTGACCGCTTAGATACCAATGAACAGTTTGGATGCGTACATATTAATGATGATTTTAATCGTGTACATGTTATTGGAGACTTATGATGAGAAGATATTTATGACTTGTTGGATGTGTACAATATTTAGGTGACTTTGAATGATAATATATTATTGCACCTTTGTTCCTCATATATTTTTGACTACCTTCACACCTCATATCTTTATGAACGTGACTGTACATCCATACATTACTAGCGGTCCCGGCGAACTTCGTTTCGCCTTAGAGGATTTTCCCGCTTTTCTGTTGAACATTTTCTGAATTTTCTTTGCTATAAACCTCACGGAGCCCGAGACCTTTCCAACGAATGCAAAACCGTGGAAATCGGTTCTTGCGTTCTGGAGTTATAGCGTCAGGGAGGAAAACCCGACTTATTTTTATATAGTAGATTACCAACTTCAGTGTCTGTTATATTAGTTACATTAAAAGTATTTCAAATATCAAGCTCAGACATTTCCTATTGACCTTTTATAGCGATTTTGTACTTATTTGTTTGTGTGATTTGCTCAAGTCATTTTCTTATATTGAAATTGTTGAACAATACATACCTTTGTCAACAGGTGAAGATGATTCAGAATCAGCAGCAAGCAGTTCCAGTGGACCAGATGAAGACGGGTCTGCTGAACGGCGTGGGACCGCAGCCGACGCTGGCGCCCTTACAGTACGTACCTCAACTAGACTTATGCTTGGTTCTGTAGGCTACTCCGTTACTACACACACACACACCTTTCATGCACATAATTATTTACAGCATAATTATTTATCTATTAAATACTTAACCAATATTAATATAACTTAACACTAAATATTTATCTACAACAATAATAATATTTACACTTAAATTTTATCTACAACAATAATAATATTTTACACTTACATCTATTTAATTAGTATACACGTACCACTTTATTCAGATGTGTACCAGTACCAGCTTGTCGATATTGATATAGACAATCCGAATTCCCTAACGCAGCGAACGCACATAACCGCTATGTACGGTACGGCGTCGCTGCGCGCGCCGGCCCGCCAGTCGAGATTTAGCTACGACGCGGAGCGCACGCTGCTTCTCTCGCGCTTGTATACTTACACAACGCTTACGCATATCTGTTCTTGCTTGCTTATGAACATTATTTCTTTCTTCCTTTTACTGACTGTATCTTGTGCTGTGCATACTATTTGGCTGTGGCTATCGTGCTTACTTCCTTCTGTGCCTTCTTTCATTCTACGTGTTAAACTGGTGTGTGGAGTAAACAACCTTTAACCGTGAGTTGGAGTATTTATTTCTACATCATATCCCATACACACCAAAGTTCCAATATTAAAGAGAAAAGCCGTTATTTTTAATAACAAATTATTATATATCTGTAACACAAATGCTTGAGTTTCTTCCCTTAGAATCGGAGCATTGTATGAGATGTTGTCCGTTATTTATTAATTTTTATTTAAAGATATAATAACATTAGACAGTCGTTTCATAGTTGACCCATTTAATATGATACTGGAAGTTTAGTTTTGTATTAGGGGCCATTCAAGTATTACGTAAGCACTATGGTGGGGTGGGGGGGTCTTTGTTTTGCTTATTTTGGATGACATGGGGGGTAGGGGAGTCTAGATGATGATTACGTCATCGGTAGTTATTTACTTGTTGTAACCCTCACATTGCCTATGCTTGAAAACGAAACGCATTTTAAAATTCCCGCAAATAATGCATACGTTTAGGCACTCGCTTTAGAACCGATTAGGGGAATTACCGCGCGCTATTCACTTGTCTGAAATTTCTCCGTTAGTGTATTGTTTTGTTTGGATATTATAGCGAGTAGACGTATTGTAAGCATAGCAAAGCAAGATAACATTTGTGTTACCGTTGATTCCATTAGCCAAAGTTTAACGTTTAAATAAGATGTCGTTTCAAATAGACAAATCCAAGTTATACCAAAAATTGTTTCAAAGTTTTAAAAAATCTCATGCAAGTACGAAAGTACAAAATGTACAAAAGTTGTGAAGTGTGGCTAAATTATAAATTACAAGCAAAGTCCGACAAGGAACTAGATATGTATAGATATAATTAAAAAAAATACATTTATAATTGAAAAATGTTTACGTAAGCATGGGAGGAGGGGGTAAGAGCTTTGCTTACTTTTGCTGACAAGGGGGATGGGGGGGTAAATGATTGTAATAAATCTGCTTACGTAATATTTGAACGGCCCCTTACGCTTCCTTTCCAATATAGTCCAAAACGAGGAACCTACAATAGGTTATTGTTACGACCGTGAACTACAATCATATAACAATATTATTCAGGCTAGACCAGCAGTCCCAACTGCTACAAGCGCAACAACTCCTCCAGCACCAGATCCAGCTGAACAACGAGGAGACGGCAATGAAGCTGCTGCAGCACAACCTGATGCAGACGAGGATGTCGCCCTCGATGACCGCCGACCAGCAGTTCTTGCAGCAACAGCACCAGCTACTCGAGCAGAACATCAAACAGCAGGTCGGTTACTACTAGGACTCTCTCTTAGACACTTGATAAGGTTGTTTACATGTTAGGTCACGTGACTGTATACAAAAAGTTGTGGTCCAATAAAAAAGTTATTTTTTTGTTTAGTAATTAATAGAAGAAATATGGCGCATGGCGCTGTGGCCGTTATAGTTAAACAATATTCCCATGGTGCAATCAATAGGCACTGAGAGATGCGGCGAGGTTTTAGTAGTAGTTTCCGCTCTTTTCAGAGCGGGACAGTTCCACTTATGCCGCTGTCTTTGTTCCCCAGGCAGCGGTACTATGCACCAATGCATTTCCCTTCCTTAAAAAAGTATATATCGCACATCTAGTTTAAAACTTCAGAAATTCCGGTTGAGCGACTTTCGATGGGCATTCCGAACGCTCTGCTTACCGTCAGATGAGCCGTATATTTTGCTGTTCTTGCTACCATATCGTTTCCTGAAGTGGCATCTAATTAATGAAATATTTTATTTCAGGTAATGATGGAGCAGAATCTCTTGAACCAGCAAATGCTCGAACAGTCTGTGCAAGGCCAGATGATGGACCAGCAGAACCAGCAGGCGATCCTCGATAACTCAGCAGCGCAAGCACAGCTCCAACCCGCCCTCCTCAACCAGCACCTCACCAATGAGATCAACAACCAGAACCAGGCCTTGCAACAACAGATCATCCAACAACAACAGACTATTATTGCGCAGCAGGCTGCCGCGATACAACAGAAGCAGCTAGAAGAACAACTCACGCAGGAAAGTATGATTGGAGCACCACAGAATCTCGTCACTGGACAAGTACTCGACCCCTCCTTGCAGAATTTACAGAATATCCTAACGCAGATCATACACAGGCCCGACAATCTACAGCCTAGGAAAGAATCAGAATCAGAAACTCAGGCAACACATCAACAGCCTCAGCAGATGGTCAATCAGACGACTGAGAGCCAGGATCAACAACAGCAGGAGCAGGAAATGATGAGGCAGAAGATGCAGAACTTATTAGGAGCTCAAATACAACAACAGAATCTGAACTTCCAACAGAATCAACAATACGTTCAGCCGATTCTAACTGCCGTTGATCCTGGTCTCTTAGCTCAGCAGCAGCAAGTCGCCCAAGCTCAGCAACAGATATCACAAGCACAACAACAGTTGAACATCCAGAAGCAAATGTTGGCGCAACAGCAACTAGTCCTTCAACAACAGATGTTGTCCCAACAACAGCTTCAGATGCCGGGGCAGACGCTGTCGCCTCAACACATCAGAAATCTTCAACAACAACAGTATTTGGCTCAGCAGGAGTTGCAATTACAAGGTCAGCAGAATATCATAGATCAGCAGAACTTGGCTTTGCTGGCACAGAAGCAGCAACTATTCGGGCAGCAGCAACAGAAAGTAGAGGAGATATTAAGAGCGCAAAGGCCTATGTACCAACGTCAGGGTTCGGAGCAAAGCCAAGTCAGTTCAGTGGATGTGCACGAGCAACAGAATCAAATGATCGACCAGTACCAGCAGAAGGTTTCTTTGCAGCAGCAAATGTCGATGGACCAGATGCAGTACCAAAGCATGCAGAATCAGATGCATAAGCAGCAGCTAGAAGAGCACGGGTACCATCACCAGATGCACGCGATGCAGGGGCAGTCGCTGCCGCACAATATGATGACGCAGAACTTCAGTGTCGTCCAGCAGAACGAGAGGCAGATATCTAGTCATGAAGGCACGCCAGTGCAGAATTATACTGCCAATCCTCTGCAGATGTACCAAGCCCAGAATCAGCAAGTCCAGCCAATAATACAGAACATGCAGTACCAAGTTGAATCTTCTATATCCTCATCCGTGCCGCAGAACATCCCTCAATCGATCCAGCAGGATGTGAGTCAGTTGGCGGTGCAGTCGGTCGCTCAGCCGGTGCAGTCAATGCCTCAGTCGATAGCGTCAGTTCCTCAGTCAATCCAGTCAGTGCCGCCCACGCAGCCGCAAGCTATATCAGTGCCGCAGCCAGCGCCAACGATACAATCAGTACAGCCGACACATACGATACAACAACAGCCTTTACAACAGCCGATGTTACAACAATCCATATCGACAGTCCAGCAACCAGTGCCATCTATCCCTCAGCCGATCCAGACCTTCCCTCAACAAATAACAACTCTACCAGCGCCTCAGCCGATTCAGCAGAGTATTCAGCCGGAAGCGGTTCCTCAGCAGCTGAATCTAGGGGAGCAGGTGGAGAACGGTTACCACAGTAATGGGAACCAGAAGGAGCAGTTCCTGACGCCGATGAGCGAGTTCCCGTCGGGCGCGACGCACCAGGAGGCCATAAGGCATCCGGAACTGAGCTCCGTCGAGGAGAAGCAGGCGGAGACGCAGGAAGGTGAGTCTGGACGACCGCGTAACATTTAGCGGTACAGTCCCAGTAGACCTAACTTTGCGGCGGTGTATGTGATTGTTTACTTTTGACGCTAAATTGGCTACTTGACAGTTTTTGAAAAAGTATTGTAAAATGTGCACCCGTTCATTTTATATCCCAAGCAACTCGATTTATCTGGAAATAATCTAAATAACCAGAGAAAAATAAGATTTTGTGTAACACATTTAAAAAGCGCGCGAAAACGCCTAGTCTCGTCACTGTTGCAATTATGACGTCAACGTCCTAGACAACGAACCGATACGCATAGGAACGACTTAATTAAAATAAACGGAAAATGTTTCAATAAATTCTTTATACGATTAGAGACACAATAATTTAATTTAATCGGTAAAATAATCATGGTTTCGCCACATTAAAATAAATAATTTTCGCCGACAGCTGTCATTTCCGAATTGCAATGGTGGTTTCCGTTTCGGTTCTTTTGTTCCACAGATAAAAAAACTAAAATTTATTTTGCAAAAATAAAATACTAACTATGCTTTAATTAAAAAGTAAAAATGTAAAATGATTACTTAACTCTTATTAGTTACATATCTAACACTTTTCATATTTTATTGTTAACACTGTCAAGTAGCCAATTGATGGAAATATTGACGCATCATAATATCTTAATCCCCCTATCACGTAGCCTATATGCGTATATAGCTCCATCCCACTAGCAGCCCGAGCCGTGGGCCAAGTACCGTTATGGGGCGGGGGCGCCCATCGATTGTTATCGCTATATTTTTTTGGGGATGAGAACCTTCAGCTCTACTACACCTCTATTATTAACATCTTGTTTGCGTTTAATTATTTAAATACCCTGTGCCATTATTTGGCGCTGGCTTTAACAGAATATTTACCAAATACAAGTGCGGTATCTCTTCCTTCACTCCCATAATCCTATGGTAACAATTACAGTGGGAACGGCCATCCCATCGCCTATCACGAGCGAGAAGAAGCCCCGCGGCTCCAAGAAGCGTTCCCGCGAGAAAGACAAGCTCCCGAAGCTGACGGTGCTTGAGGTGAACGAGACTGCGAACGTGGTGGAGTGCCAGCTGGAGTCCAAGTCAAAGACGGTCACGTTCAAGTTCGACGTTACTGATGTCAACCCTGAGGATGTCGCTAGCAACTTGGTGAGTCGCCAAAACAAATCATACTAATATAATATGAAGTTATTTACAAAGCATGTAAAGGAACACCTGCTTTTGAAAACCTAATCCCAACAAGATTTTTTAGATGATACATCTTAAATAAATAGATACATATTTAGGGATAGACAGATAGTTATAATTTTAGTTATATAGATTAATTCATTTGTGAAACTCTATCGCAGTGCCCTAACGGGGTGTCATGTGTCCAATGTACTTCCTAAATTGTAACGCCTCATGTACCATGTGACTAGCAAATAAATAATAAACGCAAAAGTTTGAAGACCTCTGTAGCAGAGAGGCGAGTGGGCCGAACGTAGGCGACGCGTTATCGCTGGAGATCCAAGTGCGGTCGATCGGGTCCATATGATGAAATAACATTTTATTTTGTTTTCTGTAACACATGCTTAAGCCTTACCATAGAATCAGAGCAATCGAAAGCAACTTAATTTTATCATAATATGTAAAGATAACAAGTTCCGGCAAACTAAGAACTAGTAACGCTGTTAAACTTAAGTGAAGTAGTGTATAAGTCTATTCGTATACACCTAATATACGTAATTCGTAAAATTTCTTGCCAATAAATTTCGTGGAATTTAATATATTTCATGGGAGTTGGTGGCCACATTTAATTTTAATCGGGAACTACTAATGCTTTATCTTCTCTGACGTAATAAAACGTTTGTTAGGTGTCCAATAACCTCCTACCAGAGTGGCAGAGCTCGACGTTTATGGAGCTGATAAAGGACATCGTCAGCCAGCTGCTGGCCAACCCTGGCGTGACGCCCGTGCTCAACCCCGCGCATCACTCGGCCCTGAGACTCAACATAGACAAGGTATGTTGGCGACCAGGCCAAGGTCGAAACTATGATTCGTTTTTATAAGCGTCAGAAAGAACAACATTTGGATTTTAAATATATACATGTCGCAGTCATCTGGTGGAAACAGCTATTTGATTGAATCACTAGCATGTTTATTAAATGACGACGTTTAATTGAATGACTAGGCCGAACATTGAATGAATAAGACTCACTGAACGTCCAACAAGTTAGCGGATTGTAACATAGCCCTTTGAACATAGCGGACGTAATCAGTCAAGTGATTGTAATTTAGTTCATTTTTTTTCCACTGCGGCGTTAGTGCTTATCAAAACAAAGATGGCGTCAAACAGCTGTTTGACGCCATCTTTGTTCCATCAGTGCTATTCGATTATATCTGTACCAGCTGGTACAGATATAATCGAATAGCACTGTGTTGATAATTTTTAGAGTGAAATTGAGATATAAAGTGACTTATTCGTAAAAAAATATTTTTTTAGCCTAATTGTTTAAGACTTAAAATTGTTAAAACATATTAAAAAATCTTATTAGGGTGTGTTATGTCATGTCTGTCAGCTATATCCCATTCAACGACTATGCTAAATGACGTTCAGTCAAGAAGTTGAACGTTATATTAAACAATTTGACGAGTTGTCCTTTAGTCATTCAATTAAACGTCGTCATTCAATGAACGCGCTAGTGATCCAATCAAATAGCTGATTAAACCAGATGACTGCGACATACACATTATATTCAACAAATAAAGAAAAAATTGTAATAACACAGTGAATCTAATTCACGCTAAATTTGCAATGCATCTTATAACTATTGGCTTACAAGATAAAAAAATGTGTTTCATATTTTTTGGTAATCTAAGCGTTAAACAAAATGGTTTATGCGTGTTATTTGGTTGATATAAAACTTAAATCGTCCCAGTTTTTCTGTGAGGAAAATATGGTAATCGCCTTATGCAATCACATACCGTTACATAATCATATAACGTATGAAACCGATCAACATTTCAGACTGACTACGACTCCGAAACGACCGAGCGCGAAGAGAACCTCACGGACTCCAACCAGGACAACTCTGAGTGCACGACGCCGACGGCCAGCCACGACAACATCGCCGCCGAGCTGGCCTACGACCTGCCCGAGAGCGAGCCGCCCGCCGAGCATGCTGGCGAGCCGCACCACGCGCTGCCCCGCAAGATCAGCACGGCCTCTAGTATAGGTAACACGACAACATCGCCGCCGAGCTGGCCTACGACCTGCCCGAGAGCGAGCCGCCCGCCGAGCATGCTGGCGAGCCGCACCACGCGCTGCCCCGCAAGATCAGCACGGCCTCTAGTATAGGTAACACGACAACATCGCCGCCGAGCTGGCCTACGACCTGCCCGAGAGCGAGCCGCCCGCCGAGCATGCTGGCGAGCCGCACCACGCGCTGCCCCGCAAGATCAGCACGGCCTCTAGTATAGGTAACACGACAACATCGCCGCCGAGCTGGCCTAGTATAGGTAACATCTGTGGCGTGCATGGATATTCGCCGCCTCATGCCATCGAAAATCCGAATCCACTTGTGGTTTCGGCTTGCAATTACTTCCCAGCTCCATACGTCCGTGGGAAGCTTGATACGTCCTATCACTGTGGTCATACCACAGTCGAACAACTCGCAACACAATCAAACACTATCCGCCTCTCTCTCCTCCACTCCTCTCTCGATTTTCATCAGTAGGTGGACTTTCGCGAACCGTCTCTTTTTTTGAAGTCTTAATGACTCCAACTTTGTCCCACAGGTTCCAACCAATCGGACGGCGGGTCGGCGTTGGCCGAGCGGTCGGGCAGCACGGAGTCACAGAACGGCGAGAAGAAGAGTCAAAAGCCGACGCGCAAGATCTCCAGGTTTCTAGTCAGTCCCGTCGTAGACCGCGGCGAGGAGGCGCCGGAGGAGGCGCCCGAGCGGGACGACGCGCCGGCGCCCCTCGCTGTCGCCCCCGGCGCCCCCGCGCCCGTCGCCCCCGCGCCTGTCGCCCCCGTCGCCCCCGTCGCCCCCGCGCCTGCGCCCGCGCCCGTCGCCCCCGTCGCGCACATTGCGCCGCAGGTATTGCTACCAGCTTTGAAACTTACCTCCAGAGCCTAAGTTATTATCACGGTGACGCAGTACACGCAATGAGGGCGTTAATACCATTCACAATACATATTTTTAAGTTGTCAATGCCGCACACTGGTCCGGATTTTTTAGTATGGAAGACTTAGGACCCAATGTCAATATTTCGGGCTGAAAAAAATCATGTGGATAGATAAATGAACGTTCATCAACGTTTGTTCTAGCAGTTTTTATGAAATTGGTTATTTTTGCGAAAAAAAAAACATTGAAAAAAAATTTGTATGGAGAAAAAGTGAAATATTTTTTTTTTTCGAAAAGTTCAAAACTGTTAGCAGTGAAACCTTTTGTGTGTTATTGTATTACACTTATTCGTTAATTCCATATTTTTTTTATTTGCATATACTTGCAGCCTTGGCCAAAATATGCATCGGAACTTTCATTGTATTTATTTCAACTATTTGTGACAATTTAATTTTTTTATTGATTTATAGTCACATAATTTACGCATATTTTCAATATAATAAATTTTAAAATCCATTATTTGTTGACTATGAATGATTTTGAAAAATAGATTACAATTTAATTTAAAAAATCAAAATAATATTTTACTTCTCATGGTTAGCTGTTGCTTAAAGCACAGCTAGTGATCGAATGAGGCATTGCCTGCCTGCTAATATTCTCCTATTCCCTAATATAGCTATCACTTTTATTTTCTACTATTGCTGTCTCTTTCATTCTCTTTTGCTCACTCTTTTTCTTCTTAAGACAAGTGGTGTTCCACGCTTATAAATCAGATAAAATAGACAAGAGCTCTACTGGTAATACAAAATATTTACTTGCAGCTTTGGCGTTTATTTCGTTTATCCTAATATATATTTATTTAAAATCAGTACTTTTGCTTCTTTAAGTGGTTTCGGGAAAGTAAATTCGGTACTAAGATAAAATCCATACTAATATTATTAATGTGAAAGTGACTCTGTCTGTCTGTCTCTCTGTCGCTCAATCACGCCTAAACTACTAAATAAATCTAGTGTCCCAAAGAATATCTATACCAAATTTCATCTATATCGGTTCAGTGGTGCAGCGGTAAATTTAATGTAATGTAAACGACCTTCAATTATTTTTTATTGTACTGCGAGAATTGTGCAATAAACTATTTCTGGTTATTTTGTTATACATTTTGAAGTTGATTTATGAATAACTAGTGGCCATCCGCGACTTCGTCCGCATTAATGTCGGTTATCGCGACGCTATTCACGCGGACGAAGTTTTAAGTAGCATAGGGTATGTATGTAAATGTATTACAAAATAACTAAAAATTGTTTATTGCATAATTCTTGCAGTACAATAAAAAATAAATTGAAGGTCGTTTTCATTACATAAAATTTAATACATTTTTTATCAATTTAGTACATAATAAATAATAATAAAATAAGTAATTAAATTAAAAATAAAGTAATTAACTAAAACTATCTATACATAACATACAAATTAATATAAATAACTTAAAACTACAATAGAAAATAATTGAAGGTTGTTTACATTACATTAAATTTAATACATTTTTCATTAATTTAGTAAATAGGAAATAATAATAAAATAACTAAAATGAAATTAAAACTAAAGTTATTGACTAAAACTATCTATATATAACACGCAAAATAATAGTTATAAATAACTTAAAACTTATTCTAAAGGATCTGGCACATTTTCTGGAGCTTCTTCATCAACTTCAATTTCTTCTTCAACTTCTATTAATTCATCTGATAATATCAACTGCGTAGCTTCTGGAAACATCCTTGATGACTTAAAATTGGTGTATTTAGGTTTCAGATGAGATATATATGGATCTGATGATATCAAAAAATTGTGTATAATGTCTTCATTATTTTGCAGTCTTCCTGTTTTCCTCGTGTGTCGCTCTCTGGTATTTCGAAAGTCCTTATTTCTTGCTTCTCCTGCTTCTTCTGACAAAATTCCGATAGGAAGGCAAGAGAAATGTTTGCATATGTCAGCGCCATGTATCAACATTTTGTGTATGCTGGAAGGCATATTGTACCAGGGGTAGTGATGTACAAAGATCTCAGCAGTCTCCTTGCAGTATTCACGGAAACTATCGATATTGACAGCCTTTCCACAAGATAACACTTGCAATATAACTGCGAAGTGCTTTATCAAATCAGCATCAATCTTCGTTATTTGAGCACTTTTTTTGTATTCCCGAAAAAATCTTCTGGCCGTGTTTCCGTCATTAGTAGTTCCAAAGCCCTGCTTTACAACATCAATCAAAAGTCCCATTTGTTGTTTGAACTCCGATTGCACCATATCCTTCCTTAACTTCTTAAGGTTTTTGTTGTCACCTCGTGCACTCCACATTTTGAAATCTAAATTATATGAAATATGTAAAAGACACTCCATGCTTCGAATCCACATATGGAGTGTTGATAGTCCATATTGATACACATCGTCCCGTACAGGTCTTGAAAACATTTCTGAAAGATTATTCATCTCACTAGGTTTTGCAAGACAAACATTGCACGTAGCTGCAGATGGAGTATCTGTAATAATTGTAGCCACTTTCCCATCAATCATTGTCATGTGCAACTCATGAGTAACTTCCAAGTTTCCGCAACTTGAAATAGTCAAATTTCGTATTTCTTCCTCCATTGCCGCTTGTTCTTGCTTAACAAATTCGGTCGTTTCCTTCGCAAACTGAAATTTAATAGGTCTGCAATAAGATGTTGAAGATGGGTTTGGATTATTCCAAATAACAACATTGCCGCTCTCGAGCTTCAAAGGAACGAGGCTCGTCATGAACACAGAGGAGTCGTCGAATTCTGCCAGTTCACTTCTTTGCTTGTAGTTGCTCTGTGCTGAAGATCCATCGAATCCCCACTTGGAGGTAAGCTTCAAGTTTTCACTGCACATATTTAAATCATCACCAACGACTTGCAGTATTCTTCGAGTTGTCACGTCTAACAGTGCTTGTAGTTTCACCTTCACTAAATGTTCTGATACTTCAATATCTCTGGTATCTGGATAACACCTCTGCTTAGCTTCCAACAACTTGTAGTAAGACGGAAGCTTCAATTGCTGTGACAATGCTGACCGTAAAGTAAGATACTTCCACTTTGACAGATCCAATGATGCAGTAAGGGCCAACGCTTGATCTTCCTGCATAGTGTCCGTCTTCTCGTTTGTTGATAAAAGTGATTCGACAGCTTCAACCTTTTCAGGATTCTTCACAAGGTGATCGATGATGCGAGCAAGACCTTCTTTCCCATTAGACTTTAGCTTCGTGACAAAAGCAAAAGTCAGTTCCTCTTCCGGATAGTCGAGTAATGTACCCGATCGCCTTTTCTTCTGCTTATTCCCCAAGTCTTCAAATGGCTTCCTTGATGCAATGTCTGTAGATGTTCCAATGTCACTAGTCGCCTTCGAAGTAGATGGAATGGGTTGAACAGCTGCTTCTTCTTCTGTAGAACGAGGATCCAAATTTTCGGTCCCTTCAAAAATTTCGGTGAGATTTACTGATTCACATTCAGGCCACTTAATTCTTGTTTCCAACCAGTTCATATGCTTCTTCATGAATGTTTTTTGCACCCTGTGTGCCTCGGTCCATCGACGATTTAAGTTCACAGTAAAAGATCTTGCAAAATTCAATAATTTTTCTGAATCTTCTTGCGAAATTTCAAGCAAAACGCAATCCAAAATTGCTTGATGCAGTCGTTTGTAATCCTTGAGGTCCTCTTGTCGCAGAAACACGTAAATGTCCAGGTTAGTGCCAAATCCAGCCATGATCAAGTTGCTAGATTATTCACGTTAAAATTTCCAGGTATGTTGACTCTTCAAGGGTTGAATGTCTAATGACGCTCCAACATGAGCTCCCGTCTGTTTTATTTGATTCATAAGCGCTCAACTAGCAAGGGTTTCAAGGAGCGAAAGAGAGAGAAGTATGGAATGAAAGAGATAGCGATAGTAGGAAATGAAAGAGATAGCAATATTAGGGAATGGGAGGGGAATATTAGCAGGCAATGCCTCATTCGATCACTAACTGCGCTTTGAGCAACAGCTAACCACTAAGAAGTAAAATATTATTTTGATTTTTAAAATTTAATTGTAATCTATTTTTCAAAATCATTAATGGATTTTAAAATTTATTATATTGAAAATATGCGTAAATTATGTGACTATAAATCAATAAAAAAATTAAATTGTCACAAATAGTTGAAATAAATACAATGAAAGTTCCGATGCATATTTTGGCCAAGGCTGCAAGTATATGCAAATAAAAAAAATATGGAATTAACGAATAAGTGTAATACAATAACACACAAAAGGTTTCACTGCTAACAGTTTTGAACTTTTCGAAAAAAAAAAAAATTTCACTTTTTCTCCATACAAATTTTTTTTCAATGTTTTTTTTTTCGCAAAAATAACCAATTTCATAAAAACTGCTAGAACAAACGTTGATGAACGTTCATTTATCTATCCACATGATTTTTTTCAGCCCGAAATATTGACATTGGGTCCTAAGTCTTCCATATTAAAAATCCGGACCAGTGTGTGCCGTATAAAAGGACTATGATACATTTAACTCTAAAATGCTATTTTTAAAAGCTCCGAAATAATTTAACCGTCAGTGTGTGTAATATGCAAAAATTATGACGTCACAGTTTGCTGTCTTCATAAAATATCTAGCTTCCTAATCTTAGGAACGACTGGTTCGAATTGAAAAATTTCGTGTTGAAATTGTCGAATTTTTTTCGTGTTGGGTAGTCTATAGATAGATAGTTGGATAGTTTATAGAGGAAGGCTTTAAGCTATATATTATCACACTGCGATTAATAGGTGCCGAGAAAGCCAAAGCCACGACCCTTACTTCAACACCGAGGACGCCCAACCATTACTCCTCCACCTTACTATATTGACCACCTTACTTACAGGATAATCAAGTGGCCCCGCATCAGTACAGCGCGGGGGCGGCGGGGGCGGGTGGGGCGGCTGCCGGCACGCAGACGGCGGCGGACCCGGCCCCGCAGCCGGCGCGGCCCGACGACCAGCCGGGCCTGCCGCCGCCCGCCACGCAGCTACCGCAGGTGACCTATTTGCACTGCGTCACTAAAATTGACAGGCTTTAGAGAATATTTTATTATAGAGAAGTTTCTTATGAAAGAAAAGATTAAAAAATATGCATAATTAAAAGTCGTCTCTAAGACAGGACAACGTCTGTCGGGTCAGCTTGTAAGGGATAATAGTGCACAGTGTCCGATTTTACAGCAGGTCCCCCTCGATCCGGCGCTGGTCGGCCCCTCGCTGCAGCCGGCGCTGGCTCGGCTCTCGACGCCGCTGCAGATCGCGACAGACGCGCCGCTGCTGGGCCTCGCGCGCCCCCCGGCGCCGGGCCCGGGCTCGCTGGGGCTGGCGGGGGCGGGGGCGGGGTCGGGGGCGGGGGCTGCACAGGGGGGCGGGGGCGGAGGCATGCCGCCCCGCGCGCCCGCGCCCACCCCGCACCAGGGCCTCACGCCCATCGCCGACCCGCCGCACTCGCACGACAACATACAGCGGATGCTTCTCAAACAGAACATCATCAAGTAAGTTATCATTACAACTGTAACGTTCTTTACATCTCACTCCATTACTTACGAGGTAGATTATTGCTTGAAATATTACTTATCACGGATGGTAAATGCGGCACGACTAAGGTCGATTTGCTTCGGTTCTTAATAATTCATTTTTGTCATCACATCACAGACAAGTCAAAAATAATAATCTCTTAGCAATTGGACCTCACGCTCAAGTATTGCCATCTAGTGGATTTAATATCCAATAGGACGGCAAACAGACTCGACGGCGCAAGTCAGCATAGGACCGATTAATTACATATCATTCTAACATCCGTTATTAATTTAATTATGTATTTTTTCATTCTTATCAGACGTTAAAACTATTATTCCAAACATGTCTTCTCCATACCTAATGAACACACATATAGCGCGACCACACTTATTCGTACAGGTTTTACGAAAGAGTGACGTAAACACAACCTCCAATGAACTTTGTCGCGCTTTATCATTATTTTGAATATCTAACTGACTGATTAAATATAATCATTTGTTTTTTACTAAATCGTTATCCCTTGCGATAGGGTCAAAAAAGAAATACTGAATTTGCTTGTCCATTAAAGATAACAAGTGATCTCTTCCGTTTCCAGCCAGCAGCAGAACCTGACAGGGCCGAACTTGCTGGGCCTGCTCAACCAGCAGCAGTTCCCTCAACCCGACCTGGCGCTGCACAACACGCTGCTCAACAATGCGCACGCGCAGCCAGGTACAAACAATGACGTCTCTACCTATCTCTATCGTACAGTCGCCGTCAGATTTATTGGAGCAGACATACTGACCAAATACTTCTGAATGAAATGACAATAAGTACTTACACTACAATTTACCATTAATATATGTATGAACTTTCGTTACTTCATTAATATATTAGCAGACGCTATTTAATAATTAATATCCACACAATAACCAATCATTTGACGACCTCCGTAGCCGAGAGGCGAGCGTGCCGGACTTTGGCGTCGCATCGTCTCTAAGGTTCCGGGTTCGATCCCCGGTCGGGTCAATATGGGAAACGAACTTTTCTGTATTGTCTTGGGTCTGGGTGTTGTGGTACCGTCGTTGTTTCTGATTTCTGTAACACATGTGCTTTAGCTACTTACCACAGAATCAGAGCAATGTATGTGATGTTGTCCAATATTTCATATTTATTTATTTATTATTGTTAATATTACTAGTGTGAGATGAGTCTTCAGATATGAATGTTAACTTGTACTGTATGGAACTTATTGACATCTAAACTGTTTAGCAGTATATGGCCACTTTGTCTGCTCCAATCAAATTTTACTTTGATGTGCTGTGGATTGGACAGTCAGTATCGTTCATTTGTATTCACCTCATTACTATGTCACATTATACATCCTAGGAACTGAGCAAGTCAGATAGACAGTTAGTTTAATGTGACAAGGTACAGAGTTGTAATAAACTAAATGTGCTGATTGTGCATCGATTACTGCACTTGGGTCAGGGCTTATTACGCAGCAAATTGGTAACAATACAACGCTTATTTTTTGTCGCTATTACTAATACGAGCGACAAGCAAATAACGTTATTACTGAAATTTAGTATGCAATGTTACTGACAATTGTATGAAGAAATAAATGTCCGTATTAACATAAATATATACCCTAAAAGTCGAGTTGCCTGAGTAGCATTTCACTTAAATTGAGTATCTCGTAATTTTATTCTATGAGAAATAAATTAGAATGGTCTATGTAATCCACCAAAATAAAAGCGTAAAATGAAGAGTAATCGTGCATTATATATACTCTTGTTTGCATACAATTTTATAAAACAAAAAGACACACACTCCTTCCATTAACATGAACATTTCTGTAGATTTTCTCCTAAATTTGATGCTGCTGCCACTAAATGTTTATGTGCCTACATAAAATAAGCTTGCCAAAATTATTTCCCCGACATTGTATAAACCGCATCGTTGGATTTGTGTGCACATAACACCTTTTAAATGCAAACCTTTTAGACTCATTTTAAATGCATTTTTATCCTCTGCTCCACGATTTTAGATCTTACTAGAGATTAATTTTATTAGAGCTAATATGATGAACATGAAGGAAACAAATAAATTAATAAAACATTCCTTTTTATTTTACAACCGATTTTACATAATACTACAACATAAATTCGACATTGACCATACATAACAAAATCTCAAAATTACGATTTAAGACGACAACGACTAAATTCCGTAATATGGAACCAATTCACATCGAACTTGATACGACTTTCAATTTCATTAACATAACGCTCTAATAAATAATTTTCGCTTATTTAACAGCTGTCAAAACTGTCATATACCATAAAATTTTTGCGTCAACTCGTCTAGAGGTCACTTTCAACACGTTGTCAGTTGGTGCAATTCAACTGAACCTTTGTTTTGTTTGTATTTTTTTTTATTTATGTGAGGTCAATTTAGATAATTAACTACGTAAGTCTCTAGTACGATCTAAAATCATTGCCCCTGTGTTTTCAAACATGTTTTAAATTATCTTTGTAAGGCTGACTGTCTTTTAAAAGGCTAGACACAATTGTGAATAGATTGTAGAAGATTTTCTATTGTGTCTGGTTTTCTCGGCCTTACGCCTATTTGTTCGCCTGCTGAATTTCCCTCTTGTGCAACAATAACCTTGTATTACCTTGCCCCTAGTAAGAGGCTTGATCTTTTGCAATGTATGCATACAGGAATGTGAGCCACCTTCAATTATTGAATATTTACTAAAAAACGAAAGCTAACCAGACGGTTAGACGGTTAAATAAGTGATTTTTTTTTTTTAAAAATCACTTTGTTTATCAAAAAATGCTTTTCATAGTAATTATTTTTATCTGAACTCAACTGAGCCAGAAAAATGAATCGTACATAAAAACTTTTTGAAGTAGTGCATAGTAATTTATGTTAAAAGCCTAAAGGAAGAGGAATTGATCCTTGTGATCTTGACCCTAGGAGGTATCCATCTCATCGATTTGATGCGTAAACTAGTACGACTATCTCATGATTAGCAAAAGATAAAAGATTCATTATTTGATTGTAAAATGAAGCTTGCTCACGTTCCCGTATCCCCCTTCTCGTGTGGGCGTGTGTGTGACTAACGTTCCGTGTGGGGCAGCGGGCGGAGGGGCGGGGCGGCTGCCGGCGACCTACCCCCAGAAGTACTTCCAGCCCATGCTCGCAACCGCTAACGACTTCATAGGTAAAACACTTACTTTCCTTCCCTACACGACACTATCTTATTCGCGGAGTAGACCAAGCGCGAAATGGTCGCAGAAAAGATGCCAACGCAAGCAAAAGCTCTATTTTGAACCAGTCGCAAGCGCTACTGAGCGCAGCCATATTAATTTGGGTCAGAGAAAGAGCTTGGCTTGGTGCACTCCGAGAATACGATACAGTAGTACGGTCGACGAAAGATTTGAATTTAAAACGCAATCACTGAATGTTATATAAAAAGAACAAATGTGCGAATCTCAAGTCTACCAATGATGTTCGTCGACCGTGCTGTAACCTTCTCTTTGTTTACTTTTAAAAACTGCGTTTTCCGGACATCTTTTTGACCATCCTCATGTACGTTTTGCATAAATTGATTTATTAAAATAAAACAGTCCATTTATTTCCTATCATCAAATCTACTATACATATTTGATTTAAGGTTAGGAAAACGCTGGTGGTTCAAAAAATTAAGTTGTGTACAGATTATGCAGAACACTTAATTAATGTTTCGATGTCTACAACAGATACGAGGTGCCACAAAATATACTATCTCAGTGATATTTATATATTTATATTGATTTAATACCTTTAAAGTACATATTTTTCGGCGCCTTATATGCTTTTACGCTCCATCAGACAGTAGTTATTAATTCTGAATTTTATTGTTTTGTTATTATACAAAGCATGATTCATCCCTTTATTCCCGGTCGTCCCCACTCTGTCGTCCCCACTGGGGACGAGTGGGAAAAAACAGTTTCGTTTGTCCCCGGCGGGGACGATTGGAACTTTTTATTTCCCACTCGTTCCGCTATAGACCGAGAGTCAAATTGAAAGGGGGTTTAATAAGAGATTTCACGGTTTTTCAAAATGCTTTAATTACTCTTTTCATACCAAGACTGATCAATGGGTTTGATTGTAAGTAACAAAAAAACTGAGGTAATTAGTACAGTATTAATGAATTTACAATAATTCTTACAGTTTTATAGTGTGTATCACAGATAATCAACTTATTTACACTAATTCTTACAGTTTTATAGTGTGTATCACAGATAATCAACTTATTTACACTAATTCTTACAGTTTTAAAGTGTGTATCACAGATAATCAACTTATTTACAATAATTCTTACAGTTCTAAACTGCGCATCACAGATAATCAAATAATTTATTAAGTAATAATCCCCGCAGATCTTTGGAGCGTATAACAGAAAATCAACAAATTATAAATATTTAACTACCTTAATTATTATTGGATAGTTATGTATCACAGATAATCAACCTTTCTACAATTATTATTATTACAGGTAATGTTCCTATAACAGTTTTGTGAAAATGTAATAAGTTCTGTATAAAAAATGAGGACTAATCACAAAATTATAAGTTTGAATGATTTAAAAAAAAACATTTTAAAAGTAAACTACATATCGAAACATTGTCAACTCCTTACCATTTCAAGAAAATGCCTGATTCCTATTTCACCTTGTGTTAATTCAATTTGCGAATCTTGTATAAATTCGTCTCTTTGCTTTGATTTTTCGTTTCTCTTTTTAGCTGGTTTTTTATCATTTTCTGTTTAACGAAACTGATCTAAGTAAAAAGATGCATCTTCTTGTAATAAATGCAGTGTGCTGGAACGATCTTCCCCCGCCAATGCGTGACCTGAAAACAATATACTCATTTAGGAAAAGCCTGAGAAAACACCTAATCAATGAACAAAGGAACTTGAGCTTACCCTCGGGCTTCTCACGACATGCTACGCAAGCGTCGGGGACGATGTCCTAGCACCGTTGAGGCGGGCAACCGCAGGCGCAGCCACTTGTACAGAACCAATAATACCGGTCACTCTTTAACTCGCTTTCCATATTTATATTACTGTAATCTCTTCTTTTTGCTCAACCTCACTACATATTCCACACATTTTTAATAACATCGGCAATCTAATTATTAAATGAATCTGCATAAACTAACCTAAAATCAATAAAATGCTTACGTCAAAATAGTATATGTGACACCATAGAGTGTTTTCTTCTTTTTCTTTATTTTTGTTCTGTTGATTTGTCTTCTTTTTCTTTGTTATTTAATCAAATTGTTATTATTATTTTTTTTATTTTAGTTTCTTCTTAGTATATGTTAAGCGTCACTCAAATAGGCTGCACCATAATACCAGCGCTGCAGCAGCCTTGCGTCGCTGCAGCATATAGCTGAGGTGTGGCCTAGTTGACTACTTACCCATTTAGTTTTTTGTTTTGTTTTTTGTGTTTGTTGCTATTTATTTCATGTTTGTTTTTGTTTTTACTTCTTTCTGTACTTCTTCTTGTTTTTAGTTTTTATTTTATTTGTATAAATTTTGTATCTTCTGTGTAGTGGTCAATAAATGTATTTTCTTTCTTCTTTCTTTCTTCATCAGTAAATGCATCAAATTGGGCGCTTTTTGCCAACAGCGCTGTTTAATTTGTGATGCCACCCTTCTGCAAAGTTTGTTGTTCTTTGTTTTTCTCCAAATACACACCACATCGGTATTTACACGACCAACGATTAAACGACTTTATAAACAAGTTATCACCTTAAGATCATAATACATCTCATCAACTTGTATTAAACAATAATCACGAAATGACTCACCCTCACCACCTCAGCTTATCATATGTGCATTGTACGCATGACCTTGAAATAGCCAATGAAAGCAATGCAATAAGTGTCGTTGATGCGCTTTTTGCTACCCGCAAATGGGTTTATTATTATTTTAGTTAGCAAAGTTTGTGTAATCATCATGACGGAACCAAGTGCAGCGAGTAGTTCCAAACAGTGCTTGTGTATATCAAAAGAAAACATGGGACGGTTTTACTACACGGGGGTCACCAATATTACAAAAAAAGGGAATATAAAAGTGGCTTAAATGTGTGGGATTGCTGTCAACGCAAATTAAAGTGCAGAGTTCTTCTAAAAATCAAAGTAAGTTTTTATTTCTTATATTTAGGTAGGTAGGTATAGATAATTATATTACTACATTACTGCACGTAAAATATATAATTTGTAGTTGTTTTAACTAGATTTGTGATCTGTGATACACACTTTAAAACTGTAAGAATTATTGTTAATAAGTTGATTATCTGTGATACACACTTTAAAACTGTAAGAATTATTGTAAATAAGTTGATTATTTGTGATACACACTTTAATACTGTAAGAATTATTGTAAATTCGTTAATACTGTACTAATTACCTCAGTTTTTTTGTTACTTTCAATCAAACCCATTGATCAGTCTTGGTATGAAATGCGTAATTAAAGCATTTTGAAAAACCGTGAAGTCTCTTATTAAACCCCCTTTCAATTTGACTCTCGGCCTATAGCGGAACGAGTGGGAAATAAAAAGTTCCAATCGTCCCCGCCGGGGACGAACGAAACTGTTTTTTCCCACTCGTCCCCAGTGGTGACGACCGGGAATAAAGGGATTCATCCTGTTGATCATAGTCGTTTTTCTAGTATATTTTTAATTTATTTATTTTTGCAGCTTTTATCAGGAAATTATATGAAATGAGTAATAAGTAAAATAATATATTTAGTGTAAATTTATAGATGTCTTATAAAAACTAGTCAACTGGTAGATAATTATAGAACATTCATGTATTTTTTTGCTAAATGTGGTGTGGTTTAGCGCTCAAACCATTTTTTCTTGTAAATATAATCAAATACGTTTGAAGTTCATTTTGGCTTGCTATAAATTACGTTTGCTATGTCTTTACAATTCCCGTAAATATATCGAATCATGTCAATATCATGCCATAAACTAGTTAAGTAACTTTTAAGAGCTAAAAGTATGCAAAAGATCGGTCTTGAAGTAATTTAAGCCAGTTCCATTTTTATATGCGTTTTGTTACGCCCTCTTAAGATTTATTTGTGACGCCCTCTTAACAAATAGAGAACTTAAATCAGAGATATCTCATAACAAATTAAGGAATATATATGTCGCAGTCATCTGGTTTAATCAGCTATTTGATTGGATCACTAGCGCGTTCATTGAATGACGACGTTTAATTGAATGACTAAAGGACAACTCGTCAAATTGTTTAATATAACGTTCAACTTCTTGACTGAACGTCATATAGCATAGTCGTTGAATGGGATATAGCTGACAGACATGACATAACACACCTTAATAAGATTTTTTAATATGTTTTAACAATTTTAAGTCTTAAGACAATTAGGCTAAAAAAATATTTTTTTACGAACAAGTCACTTTATATTTCAATTTCACTCTAAAATTTATCAACACAGTGCTATTCGATTATATCTGTACCAGCTGTTTGACGCCATCTTTGTTTTGATGAGCACTAACGCCGCAGTGGAAAAAAAATGAACTAAATTACAATCACCTGACTGATTACGTCCGCTATGTTCAAAGGGCTATGTTACAATCCGCTAACTTGTTGGACGTTCAGTGAGTCTTATTCATTCAACGTTCGGCCTAGTCATTCAATTAAACGTCGTCATTTAATAAACACGCTAGTGATTCAATCAAATAGCTGTTTCAACCAGATGACTGCGACATATACATATTTAATCTTGAAACTTATAAGTATCCTTTGGTGGGAAGCATTAGTACGGGCTATTAAAGATTAGATTAAATTCGATTGTATCTATATTAACACCTGCGCAGTACTCACCAAGTCTCGTCTTTTGTGACTTTTATTGTACAGTCAGCGTAATTATCTCGTAAACAACTCTGTGCCTTGTCACGTTATGGTAATAGGGATGATAACTATCTAATCAATTGAGATACTTTGGAATACCTGTAAAATTTTCTTCATAGATTTTATGTGAAAATACAAAGCGATGACGTCACGAACTTATATCAACCCACTGATTATTAACTAAGTTTTGGTGTTTTTAAAATCGGTATTAATTAGAAAGATATTTTACAGAAAACAACATTCCTCATTAGGTAAAATTACATTCTTACCGTCGCCGCACCCATAAAGTATAATTATCTGCAAGGGTTTACTGGAAGAGAATAGACTAAGCGTTAAGTCTACCTTTTTTAATCTTTTGTACAATAAAGTTTTTAAAATAACTAAAGTCCCCTTTTTACGGCGTTGATACCTTACATATTTGTGAGGGTGTCATCATCCAGAATGGAGATTGAATGTGACCAGGTGCCGAGTTGTTTACTAACTTACTACACCAAAGAGGACGTTAAGGCGAGTGTTGGTATTGCAGTGCAGCAGCAGGCGCTGCAGACGTCGGTGAACCAGCTGGCGAGCCAGCAGATGCCGGGCTTCGGGCTGGGCCTGGGGCTAGCGGCGCCGCTGCAGCAGCCTGCCATGCTGCCGCCCGCGAGAGCGTTCAACCAGAACCTCATGGGGCAGAACCTCACGCAGAACCTGGGTGAGTTAAGTGGCTGCCCCCCTTTCGGCGGATTACAAGAGGAACTGAACTTGAACTGGCAGCACCATAGTCCAGTCATTTTAACCAAAATACAGACTAAATCTTGGAAATCAATATAACAAGCTGTAAGTTCGCAGAAACTTTATTTTGACATCTTAAAACTTGTCTGAAAACAATTTTACCGACGATAGGGTGGTCGCGTCTATGGATTCCTAGGGGTCAAAGATCCAACTCCTCCTAGTGTTCCCCTAAAGGATGTAGTGAAGTATTTGATTTTAAAAATAACACTGCTCCGTACTACAAATTCCGTACTAGTATTAATTAGTATACATGATTTCAAAGTAACTAGCTTAACTATTGAGGTAACCAATACCATCAGATGGTATCAATGATAAACAACCAGACACTTCTAGCACAAATGTTAATCACTCTTATCGTGTGTTTATATCTTAGGTCTGGCGGGCCAGAACCTTGGGTTGGGCGGTCAGAATCTGATCGGTGGGCAGAACCTGTCGCTGGGCGGGCAGAACCTGGGGCTGGGCGGGCAGAACCTGGGGCTGGGCGGGCAGAACCTGGGGCTGATGGGGCAGAACCTCGGGCAGCTGGTCGCGCACCGCGCCGTGCACCACGCGCTGGCGCGGCGCGCTCAGGACATGGAGATGGCCAGTGAGTACCGCTCGGGCCTACTCGGCTATGGTGTTGGGTTTCTATTTAGATAAATCCCATATACCTTTATTATACAGGACGGAAAAAACAAAAAATAAATAAAACGGATTGAGGTATCTTATCAATATTCATCAATTTCTGCAATCAATCAAAATCAATTTCGATTTATTGTAATAAAGTTTTTATTATTTTATTTTAATTTTAAAATTATATAGGACAGCATTACATACATTGATCAGATTCTGTGATAAGTAGCGAAAGCACTTGTGTTACAGAAATCAGAATCAACGATGGTACCGAAACCACTCGACACAGTATATAAAAGTTCATCATCCATCATTAACCCGACCGGGAATCGCACCCGGGACCTCAGATATTGATACGCAAGAGGCGGACTACGGAAACAATCGGGTCATAATAAATGTGAAAATCCGCTAGATGTCACTACATGTGTGTGAGGTCCAACTGTTACACGATTGGTTACTTTTAACATGACATTGACAGATGTGTCACCATGACATGTTAATCACCAATTACGAAGCAGTTGGACCTCACGCCCCCGTAGTGTCATCTAGCGGATTTATCACGAGCGGTAGTCCCCATTGCATGTGTGTGTTTTTAAAGTTGTATATAAAAAAGTATTAGTTGAACTAAGTATATTAAGTTGTACTAAAATCTCAAACAATTTGGGAGCCTCAGCTGTAGCTTACAATACTGTAGACATTTTCATTGTCTATGAAAACATGCTTTGAAGTACGACTAGCAAGCACAATATGATAATTACATGGTTACACTACGCTTAGAAACGAACAAAGCCTGCACGATATTCAAGCAATGCCGCCTCTTCCGCTATCTCCCTCTACCAAATGCGTTGTCGATCCAGTCAATATATCTTATCTATCTGTCTATCCTTCTAGACATGACGAACGTGAACTCAACGGGCTCGACGCAGCCCAGCACGCCGAACAAGAGCCAGTCTTACAACGAGTACATGCTCACGCTGCAGCACAAACTCGCATCTATCTCCAACAGCGTGAGTTGCTTTTTGTTTGCCTACCATTCGACTAGACAGAAGTTGGGTCTTAATTCTGCTTTTGTAACAATAGTTACTGCGAGTAAAAATTTACATGATGGCTGAACTTTTAGCCGTGCCGTATATTTGTGTACAAAGTGAGCTTTTCGTTGGTTAATTCTAAACTATCAGACCGTATTCGCGGAGTGAACAAGACAAGAGTAGGTCCCTTTCCTGTCTCAGATTTGCATATTAGGTACTAGTTGTTACCAATATTATATCTCGTTTTAAACATTTTAAATAATTTAACGGGTCATAACGCGACACCATTATTATTTAGCATTTTTAAGGGCAGTAAGTAGTTCATATTAACTACTAATTATAAATAGTTTCGCTTTATGACCCGTTAACTTGTTTTAAATGGAACGCGAAAGTCTTGAAGTTTTTAAATATCTCGTTTATTGCAATTAACGAGACGACTGCATGTCGTCACACGCAAAGTACCGTCACGTTTTGAAGAGAAAACTCAAAAATTCACTTCTGGAAGTATGTTGTTTGCTACCTAAAGTTAAAATGTATGGGCAGCAATACAAGTTGTTTCACAATTGAATACAAAAAACCTTATTATTGGCAAATTAAACCAAAATTAAAAAAAAAATCAATTTACGTTACGTACTGAGTCTGAACATCCATTGCAATAGCAGATTAAGACCCTATACCATGTTGTAAGTGTTATAGGCCATTTCGGTAACTTCTTTAGATTATTTTATATTTTACTTCGCCAAGAGATAATTTTCACTTTTACACCGAATCGAAAATAATAAGTAAGACTAAATCTCTCTACCGTCTAAAATTAGACAAAGACAGTCCACAAGTCCTCATATAATCGACACATTTTCCTTATTTTGTTTTATATTTTATTTCAATTTCCGCACTGTCCAGGGGCCGGTGTCGCCGCAGTCCCCGCTAGAATACAGCCCCGCCCTCTCGCCCACGCATAGGCCGCTACATTCCTTGGCGAAGGTATTACTTCACCTAGTTATTATATCGAGAAACATTTACTAACCCCTACTTTTAGTTCACAACTAATACTATATTTTTTATTTTTATTTACCCAAAACTAATCTATTAACTCATCTTATATATGTCATCTAATCGACCAGTTTACTGCTAAGAAGCAATATAATCTTATTAGTTTCTTAACTTAATCATATTTACTAACCCGTGTTTCATATGTCAGTGAACAGTCATCTGCTTTAATGTGTATTCAAACACTTCTAAAGTGAGTCTTATGGTAAGGTAATAAGAGTGTCAACATTATATTGCCGGTGATTGTACTCTAGTTAATTGTTTCTCAACTATGTTAGTCCGGGTTCCCGCTGAACTGTGTTAGTCAGATTAGCCGGACTGGTAGAAATGCCGGAAGAGGGGAAGGATTTTGGGTAGATGATGAGTCATATATCCAAGAAATTGATAATGGTTTTGCTCATAAGACTTGAATTGAAAATTCTCGTATTATATCCTAAACAAACCACATTAGGTGTCCTCCGTGATTAGTAGGTTGTGATTTATAAATTGTATTTACGTCTATTAGTGTAGCATGTATGTATAATGGACAAGAACGCGTGGACATAGGGTTTTTTCTATATATATATTTTTATGCTCGATTATTCCCATATTTCCCTTAACAATGAAAACAAAAAGAAGTCCATTTTCAAACCCAGTTTCAGGGTATATTTGTGATAGATTTTATATATCTAACTTAAAAAATAACTTTCAAGGGCGATATTACCTTCATCCCCCTTTATTTTCAAAATAAAAAGTATGTCGTACGTGTTCGTGTGTCGGTGTATTGGTGTATGTGTAACACGTGGTGCGGCGGCGCAGGAGGCGGAGGGCGCGGAGGGCGCGGAGGGCGCGGCCTCGCAGACGGCGCGTCACGCCGCCGCCCTCGCCGACCTCGACCACGAGCTCAGCAAGATCAGCCTGCAGTACAAGCACCACCAGCCCAAGGTACGGACCGGGCCTAGCGACGACTTCCTAGATCCCGACGACGCCATAACGAACATGCCCGAAGCGACAACGGCTCGCGACGACGCATACATCAAACCGACCGCTCCGCCCTCGCCGGCGTGGACGCGTTCCCCATTAATAGCTTCCTTTTTAAGATACAGGCACGTGCTGGGGCGATTTTTTATATTGCACTTGCTTCTAATGTAGCACCCCCCAGGAGCCCTGAAAAGCTTACTCACACCGTGTGAGTAACGTGTGAGTCACACGCAGGAACACAACACAGAAGTGATTGTTATTTGGCTGCGGTTTTCTGTAAGGTATTTCACCAGTCGGGCTGCTCCAGTTCAAACGATAAATCGCTATGCCATACCTCTCCTAAAATTTACATGTAGCTTAGTACCTCTTTTTTTTTTAGTGTTGTGAGCCCCTCGCTCCCTCGCAAGCTCGATGAAAATGAAAAGCCCGACTGCGGTCGTCATCTATAGTTATAGTTAGAAAAAAAAAGAAATTCATTGCGCTTATAACAATTTCAAAAACCTCTGTCACTTTGATCTTAGCGCTTGTATATACGGCACATGAGCGGTCGAAGTCCAACTGTTACGTTGACTATTCTATAATACCGCCATTTTGTGATAGCTGCCATATTGAATTTGAAACTTGTCAAATTCATTCAAGCCCCTTTTATTTTATATGTGTAAAGTGTAAGTTGCGTCCAAAATATGTGTTCCAAAAATTTGTAGCAGCCGCAATCTTGGACCCGATTTCCACCAAACACATTCACTTCTTCGTACAGTTTTTACAAATAAGTGAATACACCTTCTGAATTTTATTGCCCTATACAGTAAAAGCTCCATATTCACGGTTCCTGTATTCGCGTTTTCACTATTCGTGGGTTTAAAAAATGCGACTAATTTACCATATTCGCGGTAAAAAATTTCATACTCGCGGATCTAGTGCGGGTTTTGATTAAATTAAATGGGCAATCTCAAAGTTTTATATGTACTGAAAAAGTTATCTTAAAAAACCTTAGCAAAGGTTAATGGCTTTCCTATAGCATGCATCTTGGAAAATGAATGCTAGCCAGTAGAGTATATTTTTCATTGGTTTTGGACCTTATGTTCAGTGAAAATGTTTGGGTTGCATTAAAATTTGGTGCATCTTCTAAAACTGAGATAATACACATTTGTTCTGTCTATTTGCCACCTCCGATACAAAAACATATTTTGGCGGAATTCATTAATATCACCAACCGTAACATGGAATCACAGACGAAAACATTAATTATTGGTGATTTTAACATGGGTTCAATGGTTTGGAGCAATAACTCACCATGCGACTCTAGTCCTGACGGCACTCTGAATAGTATGTTTACAGATTTTATTAATTTGAATAACCTTAAACAGTTCAATAACGTACCTAACTACAGGGGGGGTTTTTTGGATTTAATTTTGTCGAATTTTAATATTAATAGTTGGGCAAGCCCAGTAAGTCTTAGCACAGTGGATCCCTACCATCCCAGCTTGGAGCTTTCTTGTCTAGTACGATCTGATCCGAGACTAAGTGACAGAAACCAGGAGCCTAGATATAAGTTCCATAGGGCTGACTACGAGGGAGCGGTGGCTCAGCTTTCGGGGGTTTCTTGGGACCAGGAGTTTCAGAGCTGCCTGAATATCGACGACAGGGTCGAACGGTTTTATGTAGTTTTGGGGGAGGTCATATCTAAATTCGTACCATTATGCAAACCTAAAAACAAGCAATACCCTACTTGGTACCCAAGAGGATTAATACAACTGCTACGTGAGAAAAACAAATTTCGCGTTAAATACAAAAAGTACAACAACCCTCTCGACTTACTATATTTACAATCATTAAAGAAGAGATGTGATTTAATGATAACCTTGTCGTATCGAAATTATTTATCCAACTTAGAGAGTTCACTCGCTGGAAATCCTAAGCTCTTTTGGTCATATGTAAAACAAAAAAAATCAAATAGCAGCAATTATCCTTCTTCAATGAAATTAGGTGATCTAACTGCTGATAATGGAAAAGGAATTGCCAATCTCTTCGCCACTTGCTTCATGTCGGCTTATAGCGCACCTAAAAATGTTACGGGACAAGCTCATATGCCGCTAGTGTCCGCTAGTAATAGTTGTCTCAGTGGGATCTCCTTTTCACCTCTTCAGGTCCAACTCGCCCTAAAGAAATTAGACCCTGCAAAGGGTGCTGGTGCTGACGGAATACCCCCGGTGTTCTTGGTTCACTGCTCCCAGTGTCTCTCATATCCACTCTCATCAATCTTTAATGAGTCTTTGCGCACTGGAGAATTTCCCACATGCTGGAAGAAGGCCCTTATCGTTCCGATTCTTAAGGCTGGAGATGAGAGCCTAGTAAAAAACTATAGACCCATATCACTTTTATCAGTTATTAGTAAGGTTTTCGAGTCCCTTTTGTGTCCTATTTTAACATGGCATACTAAACAGCTCGTAACGACGCGTCAGTTTGGATTCATGAGAGGTCGATCCACAACGTCGGGCCTTGCTGAATTTGTATCAGATACTTGCGCATCAGTGGACAAAAGACATCATGTCGACGCTATCTACACAGATTTAAGCAAGCCATTTGATCGTGTGGATCATGGTATCTTGCTACGGAAACTGGCAAGGTTCGGATTTGGTGATGGGCTGGTGAAGTGGTTTGCATCCTATCTGTCTGACCGCTCGGCTGCTGTTGTTGTGGAGGGTTTCACGTCAGATCCCCTACCGATAGTTTCAGGCGTGCCACAGGGCTCAAATCTCGGTCCTATGTTATTTAATATATTTATCAACGACATAGTTACGGCCATTAACCACTCTAAAGTTTACCTGTTTGCTGACGACCTAAAACTTTGTAAGGAAATCATTTCACCTAAAGATGCAATACTCTTGCAAAAAGACCTTGATAATGTGGTGAAATGGGTTGAAGAAAATTACATGGATCTAAATGCCGATAAATGTCATTTTATTAGATTTTCCCGAAGCAGAATACACACATCCCCCACTTACCACATTAAAGACAAATCTCTTAAGGAGGTAGAGTCTACTCGAGATCTGGGTGTAGTGTTAGATAGGAAACTCCAGTTCCATAACCATATAAATCACATTTCAAGCAAGGCTTCCAGGATGCTTGGTTTTGTGACTCGAAGTTCCAGACAGCTTAAGCCCGCCACGAAGGTACTTCTATACAATACATATGTACGTTCAATCCTAGAATACAGCAGCCCAGTATGGTCACCCCACTACGAGGTGCACTCTAAGCGACTGGAACGAGTCCAGAAGCGTTTTTTGTGGCACTTAACATTTCAGTGTGGCTTGGCTCGACAGTTGCCATCGTACGCCGATAGACTGTCCAAATTTAAAATGTTAAGTCTTGTAAATCGAAGGCGTATGCTGGACCATATGTTCTTATTTAAGATTGTAAGTGGTGGCCTGGACAGCCCTGCCTTGTTGGAGAGGCTCAATTTCAACATACCTTACAAATTACCTGTAAGAGCGGGACGATATGTTCCATTTAACATCACAGGGTCAAAGAGCAATCTGGGCCACCATTCGATCATGAACAGGCTGCAGCGACAATACAACGAGTTTCAAAAGAGCTCAACAGATGTTGATATCCATTCCAATAGTCTTTCAAAATTTAAAAGATTAACTCTGTGTTTTCTAAAAGATTGAAGAAGTTTTTATTTTATTTTATTTTATTTTAGTTAGTAGAAGTTTTAGTTTATGTTTTTATTGATTTACTCACACTCGCAAGTCGTGGCAGCCTGTAACTGAATCTGCACTTAGCATGTTTATATATATAAGGTACTTACTGAAATTTGGTGTAAGATTTGTTGGCTGTCCTCAATAAATAAATAAATAAATAAATAAGATTCAAATTATGGTGGTAATGTCATCCACTATCGGTTAAAGGTTAATTCACACTAAATGTATGTTTCAGGACGTGTTTATCGAGCATAGCGCTGACCAGCACGAGATGTTGGCGGCCACCATCAACGATAGCTCGGTCAACACATACGAAGGTTTGTTTAAGTTAACGCTTCTTGTTTCTATCTATTCTGGTTTAAGATCTTTATTCTCACAAGAATTACAAATGTATTCACTTACGTGAGATAATTACAGTGTCTAGCTTAAATAAATAAACGTACAAAACATAAAACATAACGCAAGTTACTTATTAATAATTATACCAAACTACAGGCAAAACACTCACAGATAGTATGCAAAAATTGCGATACAAAAAACAACAAAAAAAATTATAACGAAGGTAGAACAATATCAAATTTAGAAACAAACTAACATTAGCAGGCGTCCAGCGACAAACAAAGGACGACGCGCTCAGTTGCATAGACCGAGGCGCGACTAGAACTGACAACACACTAGTTCGGTATTGACGTATTCTATTATTTATTTAAGTATTGACGTAATCTATTCGTAACTTAAGTTACCTTGTGGTCGTAGATGTCGCAACTGATGATACAATGAGAAAACAGATTGTTTGGTTAATTGATTGGAAGTTTATGCAAGAACAATTAAATGGATTTTGATGGAAATTTAGTAGGAATAAGCTTTCTTAGCACGTGGCCCTCGGTAGATGTCGCCACACGTATAATATTAGTTAATTGTAATCCTAGCTATATTATAACCACTTTTACACTATAACTACTGAATGGATTTAGACGGTAATTTAAAAGATAAAACCTTACCTTATGTTATATATATGCGCAAGTATAAAATGGATTGGATTATCGTAAACAAATTGGCACGGTAGCATATTACATTAAAAGTCTTAGAATACATTTTAATATAAATTAACTATATTCCCCCCTCCCCCTCCCCCTGCAGAGCTGGGCGCGGCGTGGGAGGGCGGCGCGGGCGGACGCTTCCTGGTGTCACGCGCGGCGCCGTGCCGGCCCTACGCGCTGTGCCGCCTGCTGCCCACAGGTACACACTACATACTGTAACTTGCCGCTACTGTTACCTATACTTCCTGGTGTCACGCGCGGCGCCGTGCCGGCCCTACGCGCTGTGCCGCCTGCTGCCCACAGGTACACACTACATACTGTAACTTGCCGCTACTGTTACCTATACTTCCTGGTGTCACGCGCGGCGCCGTGCCGGCCCTACGCGCTGTGCCGCCTGCTGCCCACAGGTACACACTACATACTGTAACTTGCCGCTACTGTTACCTATACTTCCTGGTGTCACGCGCGGCGCCGTGCCGGCCCTACGCGCTGTGCCGCCTGCTGCCCACAGGTACACACTACATACTGTAACTTGCCGCTACTGTTACCTATACTTCCTGGTGTCACGCGCGGCGCCGTGCCGGCCCTACGCGCTGTGCCGCCTGCTGCCCACAGGTACACACTACATACTGTAACTTGCCGCTACTGTTACCTATACTTCCTGGTGTCACGCGCGGCGCCGTGCCGGCCCTACGCGCTGTGCCGCCTGCTGCCCACAGGTACACACTACATACTGTAACTTGCCGCTACTGTTACCTATACTTCCTGGTGTCACGCGCGGCGCCGTGCCGGCCCTACGCGCTGTGCCGCCTGCTGCCCACAGGTACACACTACATACTGTAACTTGCCGCTACTGTTACCTATACTTCCTGGTGTCACGCGCGGCGCCGTGCCGGCCCTACGCGCTGTGCCGCCTGCTGCCCACAGGTACACACTACATACTGTAACTTGCCGCTACTGTTACCTATACTTCCTGGTGTCACGCGCGGCGCCGTGCCGGCCCTACGCGCTGTGCCGCCTGCTGCCCACAGGTACACACTACATACTGTAACTTGCCGCTACTGTTACCTATACTTCCTGGTGTCACGCGCGGCGCCGTGCCGGCCCTACGCGCTGTGCCGCCTGCTGCCCACAGGTACACACTACATACTGTAACTTGCCGCTACTGTTACCTATACTTCCTGGTGTCACGCGCGGCGCCGTGCCGGCCCTACGCGCTGTGCCGCCTGCTGCCCACAGGTACACACTACATACTGTAACTTGCCGCTACTGTTACCTATACTTCCTGGTGTCACGCGCGGCGCCGTGCCGGCCCTACGCGCTGTGCCGCCTGCTGCCCACAGGTACACACTACATACTGTAACTTGCCGCTACTGTTACCTATACTTCCTGGTGTCACGCGCGGCGCCGTGCCGGCCCTACGCGCTGTGCCGCCTGCTGCCCACAGGTACACACTACATACTGTAACTTGCCGCTACTGTTACCTATACTTCCTGGTGTCACGCGCGGCGCCGTGCCGGCCCTACGCGCTGTGCCGCCTGCTGCCCACAGGTACACACTACATACTGTAACTTGCCGCTACTGTTACCTATACTTCCTGGTGTCACGCGCGGCGCCGTGCCGGCCCTACGCGCTGTGCCGCCTGCTGCCCACAGGTACACACTACATACTGTAACTTGCCGCTACTGTTACCTATACTTCCTGGTGTCACGCGCGGCGCCGTGCCGGCCCTACGCGCTGTGCCGCCTGCTGCCCACAGGTACACACTACATACTGTAACTTGCCGCTACTGTTACCTATACTTCCTGGTGTCACGCGCGGCGCCGTGCCGGCCCTACGCGCTGTGCCGCCTGCTGCCCACAGGTACACACTACATACTGTAACTTGCCGCTACTGTTACCTATACTTCCTGGTGTCACGCGCGGCGCCGTGCCGGCCCTACGCGCTGTGCCGCCTGCTGCCCACAGGTACACACTACATACTGTAACTTGCCGCTACTGTTACCTATACTTCCTGGTGTCACGCGCGGCGCCGTGCCGGCCCTACGCGCTGTGCCGCCTGCTGCCCACAGGTACACACTACATACTGTAACTTGCCGCTACTGTTACCTATACTTCCTGGTGTCACGCGCGGCGCCGTGCCGGCCCTACGCGCTGTGCCGCCTGCTGCCCACAGGTACACACTACATACTGTAACTTGCCGCTACTGTTACCTATACTTCCTGGTGTCACGCGCGGCGCCGTGCCGGCCCTACGCGCTGTGCCGCCTGCTGCCCACAGGTACACACTACATACTGTAACTTGCCGCTACTGTTATACATGCTTTATTATATTTGTACGTAGCATAAAACAATATCGCTTCACTCTGTCTCTTTATATGCATGATCTATGAAATACCGGAACGGACAGTGATAAATTCAATGAGGTTGTTTCCGCATGAACAATCCACTAGATGGCGATACGTAGACGTGGGCTCAAATTGTTTTGAATAGTGATTTCAATGTCATGTAAACCATAATCAATCAATCACGTAGCAGTTGGACCACACGCCTTCGTATCTATATCTAGTGGATTTTTTGTACGCGAACGCCCTCATTGATTACAATGTTGCGAGGCTTTAATTACTATCCCAGCATTCATAACTATTTTTGTATTTTCCAGCCAAAGACAAGCTGGACCTCTCCGGAAGCGTACCGGCGTACGAGGAGGGCCCAGAGACGGGCGAGGTGACGGAGGCGGGCGAGGTCGCGCTCGACTCAGGCTCCTGCGACAACAACTCGCTCTGCTCCGACTCGAGCCCCGCCACCGACACCTACGTCATCACCGACCGCCGCGCGCCCGCCTACGTCATCAGCGACGCCCTCGCTGCCCGCCCCGCCATTATCATCGACCCCACCAGGCACCAGGTGAGTGCGCGGTGACGTCACAGACACGTGCGTCTATACCGACCGCCTACGTCATCAGCAACGCCCTCGCCGCCCGCCCCGCCACCATCATCGACCCCACCAGGCACCAGGTGAGTGCGCGGTGACGTCACAGACACGTGCGTCTATACCGACCGCCTACGTCATCAGCAACGCCCTCGCCGCCCGCCCCGCCACCATCATCGACCCCACCAGGCACCAGGTGAGTGCGCGGTGACGTCACAGACACGTGCGTCTATACCGACCGCCTACGTCATCAGCGACGCCCTCGCCGCCCGCCCTGCCACCATCATCGACCCCACCAGGCACCAGGTCAGTGCGCGGTGACGTCACAGACACGTGTGTCTATACCGACCGCCTACGTAATCAGCGACGCCCTCGCCGCCCGCCCTGCCACCATCATCGACCCCACCAGACACCAGGTCAATGCGCGGTGACGTCACAGACACGTGTGTCTATACCGACCGCCTACGTCATCAGCGACGCCCTCGCCGCCCGCCCTGCCACCATCATCGACCCCACCACGCACCAGGTCAGTGCGCGGTGACGTCACAGACACGTGCGTCTATACCGACCGCCTACGTCGTATTATAGCTGTATCTAATTTATTGATATGTGTCTCACTACTATGTATATTACTTTGGATCAAGTCATATAGTTTTGTTTTGAAAAGTGAAAAAAAACATTAAGTATTTATTTTTGAGAGGTAGACAGGAATAGCTCCCAGTCCCCGGCGGTGGCACCTATTCACAAGCATGACGTATGTGTTAGCCATCACTCAACTCGACCGTTCCTCCCCAGATGGAGCCGGCCAAGGCCCCGTCGGAGCGGGCGGAGAGCTCCGAGCACAGCTTCCTGGTGCTGGACGTGTCGCGCGCGCTCACGTGCACGGTGCTGGACCGCTCGCTCGCGCTGCACACAGACCCGGACTTCAGCGACTTCCAGGAGGCGCCGGAGCCGCCGCCCGACCAGGACACCGTCGAGGTTCGTGTAGTTATCGTTAATATTCGACTGACGTTTTTTAACCAGTGGCACATCACCGTCAATTACTGCGGGAACAGAGAGTGGTGGGTTTGCAGCAACTAAAATTCTATCAGTGGCCACGCGCACGGCTGGAGCGTGCCAAGCCATCTGACACGCCCCAACTCCTTGTAAGCGAGGTAACGGACGCTAGGAGTATGCCTGGCGTCTCCGGACATGGACATATGAAAATCTCGGAAGTTTTCTTACAAAAGACTGGCAAACTTTAGAGTGTTATTCGTTATCATTCAAAAGGGAAAAAATTGGGATTTAATAAATGAACTTTCTACTTCTAATTAAGGTCCTACTTCTTTAGACGTTTTGATGAAATTGCACTGATATCATTTATATGGATTTAAATTGTGTTGTTGCTGAAGCTTTTTGTCATCATTATTTGATAGAAAAAAAAACTTACAATCTTTCAAGACGGATAAAGAGCGATTTGTTTGAGAGTGTAATTGTGAAAAATGTTTAAAACTTTATATTTTGAATTGTAATTCTAATATTGTCGCCCCATGATTTTATTTCTAGTGAGTGCTTTTTTTCATTATTTCAGTGCATGGAGAGCGTGCCGGCGTCGGAGGAGCTAGCGTCGTGGAAGTGCGTGGAGGTGTCGGGGTGGGCGTGGCGCGAGGGCAGCCCTGCGGGGGCGGGGCCCCTGGGGGCGGGGGCGGGGTCGCTGGGGGCGGGGGCGGGGTCGCTGGGGGCGGGGGCGTGTCGCGCGCCTCAGACGCTGCGCGCGCGCAACGCTCGCGGAGTCGCCGCCGACCTGCTGGTCGCTGAAGCGCTCACCGATAGAGGTGCGCTATATGCTATCAGCTTATCTTGATAATAACTCCTGTATAACTGCAAATATGTACATTATAACACTACACAACTTAATGGTTCTTAACTTAATGGTTCAAAATTAAGATATATTTGGGAGTTTCAGGCGTTATTCATTTGGGTCATACATTAGAACCATAATTTGCACCTTATTTACATAAAATTTGTTAAGCTATTTTTATATATTTTATGTAATGTATTTTTGTTCCAGTGGTGTGTCGGCAGGTGGTGCTGGTGTCGCTAGTGCCGGCGCAGTTATGACGCGAGTAGGTCACGTGTACCTTATATTTATTGCGACTATCTACCCTGTAACATATACATATACTATATCATTATTTGTTAATTAAATATTCATATGTGATATCTAGATATAAGCGTTTTATTTTGTTATAAACCTACGTTTTGGGTTGGATAGATATAATTTTGTGCGCATACAATTGACTGAAATTGATTTTGCAGACACATTATAGTCACAATTGAGGTCTTGTCACTAAAGAACAATTTCTTTCAGACAACCTTCAAGTAAAGGAAACAGTAGATGTCGAGAAATTGATACGGACAGGGAAATAATATTAACAGAAAAAAATACTAGATAATAACCATAACTTAATTAATATACAAAATACTAATTCGTCAGAAGGATGAAAGATATCTCTTAATATTTTGTTTGATGATGATTTCATTCGGGAGCTTGGAGGTTGCTACTGATTCCATTACAACAAAATGATAGGTCATATCTGTACAAAAAAATATTTTATTTGCTATTAATTTATATAAAAATATTTCATAAGGTAATTGCATAATTTCCTAACTTAATTATTGTCTAAATAAAACTATACCGTATTTGTTGAGTGAACCAAACACTGAGATTTTGCGCTTCCACAAGTTAACGCTTGGGTTAATAGAAACAAGCACTTAGATTTTAAACCAGTCGCAAGCGCTCCTGAGCTGCACAAAAACAGTTGGTGATTTTGCCTGTAAGAGAGAAAAACATTACCGCAGTATTTGAGCAGTAATAGCACATTCGTTGGGGCCGGACGCGTGCGAACCAACCCGTCACACTTCTATTGAAAAGAAAAATTATCTACCTTTACGGTAAAATATAGGTATGCAGTGCTTTTACGTAATACATATATATTATCGCAAAAAGTTCTTCATTCATCATGGAATATTGTTTTATGATAATTGTGCATTGCGCCTACAAAAATGACACACATGACAAAACCACCAGCTGATGTATCGGTGTTGTGATCGGTCCAGCGAACCTATTCACAAAACTTCAGAATCGAATCCGAAACGCACAGTTGCGACCTAAGAAATGGCAAAATAAGGCTTCACGCTAGTGTTGCCGTCGATTCGATTGTAAATCGATTATAATCGATTATTCCAAAAGAGGCCTAAATAATCTAATAATCGATATGACAATCGATAGTATCGATATAATCGATTATATCGATACCTAATTTTATTAGATATAATCGATTAAAATCGATTAATCGATTATAATCTAAGTCAAATACAATATAATCGATTATATCGATATCAAGTTGAAAGCAATACTATCGATATAATCGATTATTTCGATATAATCGATTATTTCGATATAATCGATTATTTCGATATAATCGATTATTTCGATATACTCGATTAATTTGCAATTATTTTTAGATTTAATCGTCATTCATATAATGTCTTCTTAGACATAACACATTCAAAATGAAACCGTGAAAAAGTTATTTATACCCTACTTTTTATTCATAAAACGTGATAGCTAAGTTTCTTGGTACCTACCTGAACTGTACCGTCATGGCGATACTATCTAAAAATAATTGCAAATTAATCGATTATATCAAAATAATCGATTATATCGATAGTATTGCTTTCAACTTGATATCGATATAATCGATTATATCGATTATATTGTATTTGACTTCGATTATAATCGATTATATCGATAGTATCGATACTATCGATTATCATATCGATTATTAGATTATTTTAGGGGGGGATAATCGATTAATCTATAATCGATTATCCGGCAACACTACTTCACGCCTTCTTTCACTCTGGCCGCTCGCGAGACGTTACCTAAAAATGATCAATTTCCTCACTCACATAAGGTTTAAATTAGATTAGACTAATAACTCTTTAGGCCCTTATTGCAACGCGTGCATAAACAGTCATACCTAGATGTACAGTCACGGCACAAATAAGTATACAACCCCATTCTAAAGTGAATTCTATGATAACGGCATATAAGCTCTAGCGTACCATTTTATTGCTCATGAAGCTCTTGATTTACAAAATTTTTGATCGAAGCTTTCATAACATAAAGGATTGGACAGAGAGACAACACATAGACATTCCGAATAGAAATCGTTTTTGAGATTTGTGAATCCGCCTCGAAGTGGAAGGAACACACGGCGGAGAGCTACACATGTGTGACAGAGAAGACGCTATGTTTGGATTACTCTCCAAATACGGGATTGGCTTGTCGCTTAGACGTCTTTGAAGACTGTTAAAGACGCCAAGAGAGATGCCAGCAGCACGATGCCGGGCAGACCGAGCGAGGGCGCGCTATTATAGCGCTGCACCTGGAAGCAAATTATAAAAATACAGTTATAAATGCGCACTATACTGCAAGACTTCTTACCCGATGCCATTGGACGCAGACTTCTAATAATATAGTATATGTCTGTGATGCCACCCTATTTTTTGGAGCTATTACTCACTAGCCGTCCCATTCAAAATTTACCACGTGGCTGACGATCCCTGACGATTAAATTTTCCAAATTTGTACTATTATATTAGTGTCTATAATAAACACATAAAGATGTTATTTCGTATAAAAAAAGAAGTCTTTGTTTAAATTAAAAAAAAAATCAACATTGTCTAATGACACCCCTGTCGTGTCATTGCGTGTGATTGGCTTTCCTGAAAGAAACGCACTGGGTGCGTCATAGGCCAGCAATTTGTGAAACACTATCCAAATTTTAATAATATATTCTGCTGTCAAAATTATTTTTTATAAATGTTTACTTTTAGTATTACTCAGTAGGTACTGAATATTGAAATATGGCATTACAAAGTCGTCTGACCTCACAAAATCTAACATAAAACGTGCCCGCCCCCCGCGTGCGCTGCCGCCGCTGCACGCGCCGTGGACGCATCTCATTGGCGTTTAACACTTTACTACTAGATTTTGACGCAAGAAATGGTAACCAGTTACCACGCTAAATTTGAAGATTGGTTCGAGAGTGTTGCTAGTGTAAAAGTATAACAATTTTTTTTTTCATAAATAGGTTCCAATAACAATACTCAACGCCAAGTGCTACTTGACAGTGTTAACAATAAAATATGGAAAGTGTTAGATATCTTAGCTTATTAGTTAAGTAATCATTTAACATTTTTACTTTTTAATTAAAAGCATAGTTAGTATTTTATTTTTGCAAAATAAATTTTAGTTTTTTTATCTGTGGAACAAAAGAACCGAAACGGAAATCACCATTGCAATTCGGAAATGACAGCTGTCGGCGAAAATTATTTATTTTAATGTGGCGAAACAATGATTATTTTACCGATTAAATTGAATTATTGCGTCTCTAATCGTATAAAGAATTTATTGAAACATTTTCCGTTTATCTTAATTAAGTCGTTCCTATGCGTATCGGTTCGTTGTCTAGGACGTTGACGTCATAATTGCAACAATGACGCGACTAGGCGTTTTCGCGCGCTTTTTAAATGTGTTACACAAAATCTTATTTTTCTCTGGTTATTTAGATTATTTCCAGATAAATCGAATTGCTTGGGATATAAAATAAACGGGCGCACATTTTACAATACTTTTTCAAAAACTGTCAAGTAGCCAATTCGGACACTTAGTGATAAAGAATCATGTGTAGCAACTGTAATAATAATACTCTCATGATTGAGGGCCACAGCAGGCATTAGCATTGGCGACCTGTGGTTTTATTTATATTAATGCTACGTCGCGTTTTGGCGATTCTGCATTCGATCGCAGTATCAGAACCGCGCTTTTTCGTTGGCAGATGCCTAAGGTTCGATAACTGTTGTACAACGGTACAGAGACCATGATCTTAAAAAAAAAATCTTATGACCGCGTCATAGGGGCGTTAAAAAACCAAAGTGTAGTCTGCCGTGCTTTCAGTCAATGTTCCATTAACAAGAATAAACTCATTTGTACTTTGTTGAAAATAAGAAAGTTTCTTATAAAAACACATAACCAATCTCGTCGAGCATGCGAAAAAGGTATGTTGTAACTGACCGTGGTCTGTATCCAGTCGGTGAAGTTGGAGACGCGCGCGCTCACGCCGGGGAACATGGCGCGCGCGCAGCCGTGCCCCCATGACGTCACGCCCACCACGATGGTCGTGTTCGCCTGCAGCGCGAGCGGCCCGCCGCTGTCGCCCTGGCACGCGTCCGCGCCTGCAACAAAAGTAGATATTGTTATCAGCTTCAGGTTAATGACAGTAAATACTCCCGTAAAAATTACTAAAAGTTACACTTTAATAAAATGACACTAATAACAACTTAAAAACACGAATTATAAAACAAAATCTTAAGTCGCACTTGAAGATCGCTTTCGATGTATTTGCCTGTATCGCTGATTCAAGGCTTCTTCGGTCGCGGTCAGTCCCGGTCGGATAGTTCCCGAACCATCCATCCAGGCCCCGAGCGACCACATCTTGACAGTTCTAGTACCTAAGTTCCAACATCGAAATCTCTACTCTATTAGTTCCGCCACTCGAAACCAGATGGCGCTGTTGGAAACTAAAGTCATCGTGTATCTGCCGTTACAGACCCAAAGCTCGTAACAATATGTTTTTGTATTTGTATTGATACCTCCGACGTCGAGCAGTCCCGCGCAAATCATGTTGGAAGTGACGACGAAGGGCAGGTTCTCTTGAGCAGCGAGCCACGCGTAGCGGCGCGCGCACTCGGTCGCGTTCACCTTGTACACCACCACCTCTTGTAGGACGTCGGCCAGTGGACCGCCTTCCTGCAAACAACATTGGGACATTTAAGCACCCTCATAGAAAGTTATAACGCTAAAAATCCTCTTATATCCGGTTCGAATATTTGATGAACGATCTGTTCCAGTTACGAACATAAATGATATATCAGACGACCTCCGTAGCCGAGTGGCCAGCGTGCCGGTCTCTGGCGTCGCGCCATCTCTGAGGTTCCGGATTCGATCCCTGATCGAGTCAATATGGGAAACCAACTTTTCTATATTGTCTCGGGTCTGGGTGTTGTGATACCGTCGTTGTTTCTGATTTCTGTAACACAAGTGCTTTAGCTACTTACCACAGAATCAGAGCAATGTATGTGATGTTGTCCAATATTTATTTATTGTATTATTATTATTATTTAGGCGTAAGCTAAAAACGGCCGAGGATGACTGATGATGGAAAGTAAATTATGTAACGATATTAACGACTCTTAGTCGGTTGGAGGAAAACGGATAATAATTTTTGACACATTACGAATCGTTAAATATTTTAACCAGGCATTACAACCACACACTTCACATTATGCTTTTTGGTAGTCTGAATATTCTCAACCATACTCATATATATTTGCTCTTCAATACAACTTCGTGAAGTACATATGTACACAAGATGAGACCGAAGCTTACAGACGGCTAAGAGAGGGTAGGTACCAGGAAAAAGGACATCCGGGCTAACTTATACCGAAGCTGGATGTAGTAAAACAATCTTCCTATTAATTATTTTATTAAGACTATTTAATGAAATCATAATAGGTTCATTTATAAGACGGAATTTAAGAGCAAATTAAGAACCTTCTTGCTGAAAAAGTGCTTCTATAGTGTTGATGAATTTATCAGCATTATGTTTGATTCCATAAAATGTATTTATTGAGCATGTGAGTTTATAATTAATATACCTACCTACATTTGATATTGCAAATGTAAATTAGGTATGTATTTTCAATTGATATCTACAAAAAAATTATATTATCAATATTATAGTAGTTATTTTTTTGTTGTAAATACGATACGATACCACATAACTACCAACGTCAAAGTGCATAAAAAGTATAATATTAGGTATGTCCGAAATAAGGTCATTAATCATTTTTTCAAAAAACTACAGTAAGGTAGTATGGTTCTTATGAAAATTACAAACACAATTTTAATATTGTTTATGAAATGAAATGAAGTAACAACGGTAAGTAATCAAGTAGCTTTGCGTAATGATGGCTCCGAATTGCCTTCAGATCCAACTGCGAACCACGCACCTTCTCCCTCCTAACCAATCGAGTCGTTAACATAGTTAACCCTAGAACCGTACCCATATTAGAATTACAGCAGAAACACAAACATTTGTACCCCAGGGTACGGTTCTAGGGTTAAAGCGGTAGATTATACGAGTAGTAGGTACTCGTGTACTCGCCCCAATGGATCGGGGGGTCTAAAAGACCATTCCGCCTGTTGCCGTGGCTGTTGTGGTTTTCACCGTTTTTCCCATGGCGCCAACCAAAGGCGATGAGAGCGTGGGGGGTTTTTAGTTCGGGTAGTCCCCGCCCCTTCTAGGCCGGGGAGTCCCACGCCGCAGTCGTCCCCACAGCAACGGTACGGTGCGGAAATGCATTTACCCCCTTAAAAAAAATGGTACACGTGTACTCACGGAGGTAGCGCCCCAGCCGAGGGCGACGACGGGCGTGTTGTACGGCATGGTGGCGCCCTGCACCGGGAGGACGGCGCGGCCGACGGTGGCGCCGAGGGTCACGGCGGACGCCAGCAGCAACACCGCCACGTCGTTGTCGAACGTGATGCGGTTGTAGTTCTCGTTCACGATTATTGCGCTCACCTGTCTCGTTTGACCGCCTGGAACGTGGGTAAAGTTAGCTTAATATACGAATTTAGAATTTCGCGTTCCATTTTAAGAATTTAATATAAATTGACGGGTCAAAACGTTACAAACATTTTCTTCTAGTTTGCGTCGTCACTGGGGGTGGAACACACTTACGTTATGCTTGTAAACACGTGCATTCTTTGGGGACTGGTCTGCTCTAGTTTACTTACTTCGTGACGATGGGCAGTCGCCACGGTAGGGGTTCACAGGACGAAAACAACCTGAACTGGCCTTTAACACGTTTATTTCCATTTTCACCCACATAAGACACAGGCTTATTACCTACACTAAACGTGGGTAGGTAGCTAATTCGCTCTGAGATCGCGTGCGGCGCCGTGCGCGCGCGGCTTCTGTCTCTCGCTCGCTACTCCCGCGCGACCCTAGGGCTCCGTGAGAACGGTGGCGCATTCGTGAAACTTATGTTCCTATACACGCCATACTCTATAATTTCCCAAAAATAAGTAGGTACCTCCTAATGTTTCTTCACTCATCGAAACAAATCTACATGACTTGGTTCAAATTAATATACACATAGCACTAAGATAGGTACCTACTGCTTGTAACTAATCTGCTGAGTCTTCTCGGTAGCTGAATGTTCCCAACCGGCAGTAGAATCACTTTGCACTGTATTCAAAAGTGTTATAATATGTAACCTTTAGCTTGAACAAAATAATTGACTTGCTAGAGGTAATAATTTCATGCCCGACGTTTCGATTAAGTTGCACCAGCCATGGTCACGAGCTAACTGATCAGGCTTGTCTTCATCTGTTCGGGGAACTTGCAAATCTTCATCTACCCCCACATTCTCACATAGCAAAATGCTTTTGGCGTCACTTCCGGGCACTACACTGACAGTATTCAAAATTGTTTTAGATTGTTAATTGGGGTAAACAATTGTTATTTAGTGGATTCCATGATAACCTGGATACTTACCTGCCTTGTCTTTATTATTTATTGCTTTTTTTGGATTATTTTACTTCATTCGTTTACGTACTACCTATAATGGCAGTAGCGATCGGTCAAAAGGATTTTAAAATAAGGTTGTGAATGTAGGTAACTCCGTACAATGATTAACTCCCATTTCTAAAAGTGTTAGCTACCGCGGGTTTTTTAGTGTGGCAATTATTGATTGCTGAGATAACGTTATTTCACTCTTTCAGCTATTGTACCTACTCTTAATTTGTCTAATAAATGGATAGATCATTATGATTTTTTACGGGGGGGGGGGGGATGCGTTTAAGCACCATATCGTGTCCTGAGGGAAGGCGACGTGTGTGGGCCATGTTTTCTCCCTTAAAATCGATGACGAGGCCCTCTACTACACGCTAGTTTGATCTCATCTCCTTAAGGCAATGTTTGCTGTGTAGTCCTAGCATGCGCAAAACGTCAAATTTGTCGCATGAGATGACATAAGTTTCGATACTAGTGATAGGCTAATAGCACACCGCACTCGTATTTTCAGCCAATCAACAGCTGACGCACTAACTTCAATCCATTTTGATGTTTGTTAAGAGCGCGATGAAATATGGTCGCATGGCGCATGCCAGGCCTGGTGGGAGAAGTTACTGAACCTGACCTTCTCCCTGAACCCCCAGAATAATCGAAGAGAGGGGGGATGGATAATTCAACATGGCTATACCGCCTGGACAGAATATTCTTAAGAGAGTTGTGTTGTTGTTGTAGTATTATTGAAAGAGAATAAAATGAAAATGACCGAGGAACATTCACCGCGGAACACAAGCACCCATTCGTTTAAATAAATGATCTTGATTTGTTATCATAATGATACCTTACATGCGCAGATAGTACATGCCTAAGTATGTAATATGTTATTATCTCGTCATTATCGATGACTCACCAGTGTTCCTATTCGTCGTGCCCGCTCGGATTGATATTATCCGTGGATTTGTCACCTGTCCTTCACTGAAAATAAACAATGAAGTATGCAATTTATTAGTAAAGAATCAGCTTATACAATATAGGTAGGTACCACTGCCAGCAAAGGACTCCATTGAAATCAAAGTCAAAAATCTTCGAAAATTGCGTTACGTAGGTAATACGCTTTTACGTTGAACGCTCTCTAATAAAAGAAAAAAACTTATATCTTATATTTTTTAGCAACCTAACTGTTGGAGTAAACAGAAATGTTTAGTCATCTACCCTAGATTAGATAAGTACTCACTTATTAACAAAGCAATGTGCCGCGGTGAGCACGTGCCGCTGGGTGATCAGCAGCCCCCCGCAGAACAGCTGGCCGCTCTGCGCAATCTAAGTTAAAATGTTGTCAGAACTTAACTTCAGTGATCCCATAAAATATCAACTATTTATTCTTTTATCCTACAAATATTATTATAAACGTGAAAGTTTGTTTGTGGCTGTATGCATGTTTGTTCGTTCAAATACGATTCATTGATTGACGCATCACACCTAGGCAGGACATATTGCAGGCCTAATCTGGTAGAGCCGGCACACCAGGGGGTACACAGTTTTGTAAGGGGGGATTTTGGGAGGGGGGACGCTTTAGGATGGGATAGAACGATCGGCTAGCCGCAACCAGCCGACCACAACCAGCAGAATATTCACCGTTACAACCATAATGTATTCCTATACATACGAAGAAGGGTTTATAATACGAAGAAGGGTTGGTGAGGTGGGCTGTCTAGCCCTTGATGCTATGTTTCGTTTTCGTCTTTCCGGATAATTAATTGGGGTAGGTCGTTTTTGCTCGTTATTCTGCAATACCTACTGTTTCTTCAATTTCGAATATTTTTTCTGGTTCTAGTTATAGCTTCATACAAATACTGACTGAATAGATGCAATTTTACAGATTTCTCCCACGGCGGCCAATATCATTGATATCATCCAATTAAGCAGGTGTGCCCGAACGTTTTCGTAACACACAGATCAGGCGAAATATCGTCTATTTACATGATAAGAAAATTTTATCAAACATATAAGGTGAAAAATGTCCTATCCAAACTAAAAACAACACACAAAGACGTTGCTCCTGTGGGAATCGAACCCACGACCTTAGGAAAACGCCCAAGCTCGTTACCATTAGACCAAGAGCAGTAAACTACAAACATGATTATAAACGTCTCAGACGAACAATAACTAAATTTAAATTCAAACTATTACTTACTACACATTATTTCGAGATAAAAAGTACCATACTGTATGTAGACATTATATACTGTGGCAGTGATGTGACAGCTGTCATAGACACAGAATGATTCCCACCAAAAATGGTGTGAGTTTGTTATCCGGAAAATAAAGTAAATTTGTGAGTTAGTAACCTTGTTATCATTGGAAACATTCTACATTTTGGCGACGGGATTGCGGACTACGCGTACAAAGTATGGAAAAAGGGGAATATGCCCTTGGAGCGGCGGGACCGCGTTTTGACCCTTTCGGTGAGCCAACCACGCTGCCGGAAAAATGGAGAGCATGGCTAAGAAATTTTCAATATTATATCGATGGGCAAATAGGCCTTAGTGATAAACAGAAATTGTCTAGATTGCTGCATCAGGCCGGGCCGGATGTACAGGACATATATGAGTCCTTGGAAGACGGAGACGGCGATGGTGTAAATGAATACGAAAAATGCATAAACAGACTCAAAAACTACTTTGAACCTGAGAGAAATGTGGTGTACGAGAGGCAAAAATTCAGAAGTATGAATATGAAAGGGGAAGAAAGTTTAGATCAGTTTGTGGTGAGATTAAGGAGACAAGCGAAATATTGCGAATTTGGGGATGAAGAAGAGTCTCTGAGAGACCAGTTAGTTGAAAAGTGCAGAATCGTTGACTTGAAACGTAAAATGATTAAAAAAGGTAAAGACCTAACGTTGAAAATGGCTTTGGAAATAGGCAGGCTCCACAATTTGGACAATTCACTGAAAATAGAAGTGACAGAAAAATCTGAAATGGCTACTGAAGTGAATCAAGTATCTTCGCCAAAGTGCTTTAGATGTGGTAGATCTGGCCACTTTGCTCGTAGTACTGCCTGTCCGGCTATAAATGAGAAATGCTCCAAGTGTGGCATTAAGGGGCACTTTGCAAATCAGTGTAAGACACAAAAGGTCCAAAAAGGAAAAGAGAAGAAGAAGAAGATTGTGAGATATGTTGTTGAAGAGGATTCTAGTAGCGAAGATGATGAATGTGAAGAAATGTCATGTACAAGAGAAACTGAACCAGATAAAGTACATTCTGTATTTAAAATTGATGAGCAGAAAAACAATAATTATAGTTTACTGATACAGGACAATATAAAGTGTGATTTTGTTGTTGACTCAGGTGCTTCAGTTAACATCATTGATAAAAACAAGTTCCGTAACTTGTTTAAAAACATTAAACTCAAAAACTGTTCAGAAAAATATTTTTCTTATTGTGGCAAGGAAATACCTAGTTTAGGGATATTCTATACAACATTGTTTTGCCCTCAGACAAACATAAAAGTTTCTAATGTTAAGATATTAGTATTTGATGGCAAAGGGCCATGTCTATTAAGTAAAGATACATCTGAAAAACTGAATTTGTTGCGAGTTGGGCCTCAATGTATAATGCATGTTAAGAATTTTGATAAATCTGATATTTTGAATTTGTATCCAAAATTATTTAATGGTGTAGGAAAACTAAAAGGTTTTAAGTTAAAGATACATTTAAACCCAAATGTACAGTTGGTTGCTCAGCCTGCGCGCCGTCTACCATATAATATGAGAGATATTGAGAAAGATTTAATTACTGAGTTACTTGACAATGACATTATTGAACCGGTCTCCGGTCCAACCCCTTGTGTGTCCCCTTCACATATAGTCAGGAAGAAAGAAGTAGGCAGCTATAGACTTGTCGTAGATATGAGACGAGCAAACGATGCTGTACTTAGGGAACGTGTCCCATTGCCTACGTTTGAGGAGCTGTTAGCTGATTTGAATGGATGTAAATATTTCTCTGCTATAGACATAAAATGGGGCTACCATCAAGTTGAACTAGACGAGGACTCTCGGATGATTACTGTATTTAATTGTAGCCTAGGGCTTTTCAGATACAAGAGATTATTTTTTGGTATTCGGTGTGCACCTGAAATATTTCAACGTATTATAGCACAGTTGCTTCAGGGCATAGAAGGTGTCGCGAATTCACAAGATGACATCAGGATCGGTGGTAGAACTAGAGAGGAACATGACAGCAGGTTAAAACAGGTACTGGACAAGCTGCAAGAAAATGGAATAACATTAAATGAAAAGAAATGTGTGTTTGGAGTTTCTGAAATGATTTTCTTAGGCCATCATTTGTCACCTGATGGTATCAAACCTACACAATCCAGCACGGAAGTAATACAGGAATTCAGAGCTCCACAGAGCAAAGAAGAAGTTAGAAGTTTTTTAGGACTGGTGAATTTTTCAGCACGCTTCATACCCAATTTCAGCACAATAACTGACCCAATAAGAAAGTTAACTAAGAAAGACATGGATTTTGTTTGGGGTCAAGAGCAACAACAAGCATTTCAACATCTTAAAAATATGATAGCTAAAACACCAGCACTAGGATTTTATAACAAAGATGCAGATACTTATCTGATTACAGATGCTAGTCCAGTGGGTGTAGCCGCTGTGTTGGTACAAAAACATATGCTTTGTAATAAAAAGGAACCTGTTATAATAAAATATGCCAGTAGAGCACTCACTGATACCGAGAAGAGATATTCACAGACTGAGAAGGAGGCATTGGCAATTGTTTGGGCTTGTGAAAATTTGTACATGTATTTGCTTGGTAAAGAATTTAATATAATCTCTGATCACAAGCCTCTTGAGACAATCTATTCAAAAAAATCTGTTGCACCTAGTGCAAGAATACAGCGATGGGTTCTTCGTCTCCAGCCCTTCACATTCAAGGTAATATACAAACCTGGTAAGAACAACATTGCAGACCCCTTGTCAAGACTTCTGGATACCAGCAAAGAAGCTTCAGAGAAAGAGGACATTGAAGACAGTCACCTGTTAGCAACTATTACTGAAACAACACCTACTGCAGTATCCATTCAAGAAGTGAGGGAAGAAACTTTAAAGGACGAACAACTGATTAGTCTGAAAAATGCTATAAGAACAGATATTTGGCCTAAAGACTTAAAGAAGTTTGAAATAATAAAATCAGAGCTTTGTGAGATTGATGAGGTCATATTGCGAGGAACAAGACTTGTTATTCCTAAGACATTAGTGGCTAAAATCCTGAGTATTGGACATGAAGGACACCTGGCTGAGGCTAGTATGAAGTCAAAACTACGTCTTAGTGTATTCTGGCTAACTATGGACAAGGATATTGAATACTGGACTGAAACATGTGATGGATGCAAACTGGTTAGAAAAAAAACTACAACAGAACCTATGACATCTACAGAGTTACCATCTCGAGTATGGGAACTGGTAGCTATTGACTACCTAGGACCACTTCCTTCTGGTCATTACTTACTTGTAGTTGTTGACTATTATAGCAGATTTTATGAGGTTGATATTACCAAAGGACCTTCAGCAGAAAACACTATCAAGGCTTTACAAATAATAATTGCTCGAGAAGGTGTTATGGATACTCTATTATGCGACAATGGGCCAGCGTTCCGAGATGAGGGATTTAAAAATTTTCTAAAAAACTATGGTATCAAATTAAGGCACACTACACCTCTTTGGCCACAAGCTAATGGGGAAGTAGAAAGACAGAACAGGAGTATATTACGAAGGCTTAGAATTGCCCAGGCAATGAAACTAAATTGGAGAGATGAGCTTTTAGCTTACTTATCTGCTTATCGTACAACACCACATTCAACAACTGGAGTACCCCCCGGTGAAGCATTTAGAGGGAGAATCATAAAAACCAAATTACCTGAAATGAGACTAAACCTACAGCGTAATGATGAGGAGATAAGGGATAAGGACAGATATCACAAGCAATTGAGGAAAGAATATGCCGATAAAAGGAGACATGCTGTAGAAGTAGACCTGAATCCAGGAGATAAGGTGCTGGTAAGGCAGCAAAAAGAAAATAAGCTAACAACACCATTTTCTCCTGTAGAACACACAGTCCTATGGAAAAAAGGAAATTCGGTTGTAGCACAAACAGCTGATGGGAAGACTGTAAGAAGAAACTCATCTCACTTCCAGAGAGTTAAAGAAAGAGACTTGAGTAGATTTGGGGTAGACACTGATGAGAAAGCAACAGAAGAGACATGGATGAATGAAGTAGAAGGAACAAAAGATCTAACTTGGACAAAGGAAAAGGAGGATATAGGAAAGTTGACACGGATCCCAAATAAGGTGGTGACACAACCTGATATACCGGAACAGACTGTCCAAAATGACCAAAATGTTATAAGACCTAAACGAGAGGTTAGAGCACCAGCTAGGTATAGAGAGTTTGTAATGGCTATGATTTTAGATTGTATTACTTAAATACAATGGCAGAGCCATGACGTAGCTTTTATTATGTTGCAGTTTAACAAAATATGACCTGATCGTTATTTTGTTCATTATCTGTTAATTTGTGTTGAGCTTATTAGTTTGTGTTCAATAATTGTAGGGTTTCAGTAACTTTGTATAAGGGGTTCCCTTTAGTTTAGTTTTACTTAAGTACAGCATATATTGTTAAAGTTGATTTAGTGTTTTATGTCTATTTTGTTTTGAAAAAAGAGGATGAGTGTAGACATTATATACTGTGGCAGTGATGTGACAGCTGTCATAGACACAGAATGATTCCCACCAAAAATGGTGTGAGTTTGTTATCCGGAAAATAAAGTAAATTTGTGAGTTAGTAACCTTGTTATCATTGGAAACATTCTACACTGTATATTATAATTTCATATAAAGAATCCAGTAGGTGAAGTGAAACAGTAACTAACTCCGATACAAACCTAAAATTAGGAGAATAGTCAAGGGCTACCTGCACGGTATAGGGGCAAGAGCAATCCAGTAGATTATTATCTAGTAAATTAGTAACTAACCTATCGGAGTTAGAAGATACGAACTTCCACGTTTATTATTAGGGGTTTAGTAAGTACCTAGTATGTTGGTCAAAAACTACCTGCACGGTGTAGGGGTACCGCTCGATGGTGGTGGCGGTGCCTCCCACTATCCTGGGGCTGGTGCTGTCCGTATTCACGGCATCCAGGTCCACCGTCGTCACTGTGTACTCATACTCTTGTGCTTGCGACACTGTGTTATCAGAATAAAAACAAATAAGAACGCAGCAGAACCTACGGGAGTTAGGAATAAGCAGGTATCATCATAACAAAGGCTCCAAATGAAGAAGAAACAGTTTTGTTGACCACGAACACAATATACATGATAAGAAGTGCTTCAATCAATACAAGAAAATATTTAAATTTAAATATATACAAAAATACGGAAACATAAAATCATCCACAGCGATCTGTGGGCGATCATAGGCTGGAACGACCTGTTTCAGCGCTGGTTTTCAGGCCGTGCTTACGTTGTGAAAATATCTTGATATTTAGTTATAAATACAACTATCTTATCATATATGATAGATGATAATTATCATGAAATTATACCTATTTCTTGATAATAATAAAATGAAGTATATCGGGTATCTGAATGCAATTTACCGCTTCACACTGCTACAGCAGTCGATGTCTTATAGAAACATGTTCGCGGCAGAGCAGAAAACTGCCGGGCATAATAGGTTTCGTTATGAGATGGAATGGGAGATCACATTTCATAACGTGAGCAGGTGTAGTAGTGGGCTTAAGCTATAATTAACTGTGTAAAAGAATTACAATAGTACTTATTAATACAGCCTGTTGTGTGCATTACAAAGTGGTCGTTTTTGTGAAATAGAATAAAATCCCTCAATTGTTTTTTTAAATAAATATGAGTGGGTACCTACCTACCTATCTATCTATGGATTTAGCGATGCTAGATGTTATTAACGACCCCCGTAGCTGGGAGGCGAGCGGGCTGGACTTTGGCGATGCTCCATCTCTGAGTTCCCGGGTTCGATCCCCGGTCCCTTTTAAAGCAGGACATTTTGATAAAAAACAACGGTGTTTGGCTTGTCCTGCTTTATTTCATTTTACACACGAGCGAGTGCCGAGTGTGGGCGAGGCTAATCCACTGTCGGTGGCTCGTCCTAGGACTTGCATTAGATTTCAACAATATTTATAGTACCTAACAAAACAAAAACGCTTGATGTTACGAACAATTATATATTTCGCTGGCTGCTCTACCCGGTATTTGGCGACCTAGCATAATAGTTATGCGATTTAGGTACAAAGCCCCATATTCACAACACGTTAGAAAAAGATTCGAATTTTTAAACAATGCTTAGGTCTCTTTCTTATCATCGATTAACCAGAGACATAATTTCTGACATTCAAGAATAAGAAGTAGGGGAAACCCAGTAGATACCCACTCTTTTTTGTCGATCTTATCAAATGATACATTAATCTTATACATAGATATGTATATTATAATAATTATATGTCACCCAGACACTTACCTGTTAATTGGAACCAAATACATGCATTTCTGATGTAAGATAAGCGAGTTGTACAAACAAGCAAGATAATTTATCAATAACTCTCAGATATTTTGTTTGGGTTGCCTATATGTTATCTTAACATCGCTCATTTGTTGCCGGTCACTCACATATCCCAGCAAAGTCAGACGATAATTACAAGAAATGTTTCACAATACACCACAATATCACATAAGTCGGGTTGCTCGAACTGGAGCAGCCCGACTGATGAAATACCTCCACCTTACAGAAGACCGCAGCCAAATAACAATCACTTCTGTGTTGTTGTGTTCCTGCGCGTGAGTAAGTTTTACAGCTCCTGGGGGGTTCTAGCCCAACCTAACCCAACGAAAACGCAATATAAATAAGATACCAGACTCATTATAGGACTAATTTTATACCGAAATGACGCGATCAAAGTTGCGGGTAACAGCTAGTCTTTCGATAAATGGTTCATTGTTGAAATGTAGGTACCTACTACTAATTCAACAATAAAAATATTTTCTTCTATGTCTATATTTATCATGTCCATGTAGGTTTTTCATCCGCTGTTTCACTAATGGAACTTGTTCGTTGCAGCTGAAATATCAAACAATAAACTTAATTTTTATCTATTAGACCTAGCATGCGCATTACGTCAAAATTCTCGCATGAGACGACAAAAGTTTTGATACTGTTGATTGGCTAATAGCACACTGCGCTCGTATTTTCAGCCAATCAGCAGCTGACGCACTGAGATCAATCGATTTTCACGATAGTTAGGAGCGCGATAAAATTTTGTCGCGTGGCGCATGCTAGGCCTGTATGAACTACATACGAAATAAATGCATACGATAACATTTCATCTATCCCATAGAGTTGTGATAAGTAAGATAAACAAGCACTTTATCTGAGTGGTCTAAACCCGTATAGCGTATTGTACAAGGAAATGCAGAAGAAATATGTTAGGAAGTGGTATTGCAAGAACTTATACCTATTTAATTAAATTCCATGGAAAATCCGATTTGATTTATCTTTTAATGGATTAGCAAAAACCAATCTTAATCTGTAAAATCAATATTGACAATATTTTAAAAGATAATGTTTTTGTAAACAAAATAAGATAAGTAGGTACAACCCAACATAGTTCTCGTACATATTTGTTTGTATTTTGCATGTACAGCTTTTAATATTGAATAGGTACCTATATGTGTGATTTCAAAAAAATATTTAATTTACATTTAGTTTTTATTTATCTGCAGTACCCGTATATGGATACCTACGGATATTGTTTGTTACGTTAAAAAATATTTATTATGTGATAATTATTGAAAACTGGTTATTTTCATACATCAAATACGTAATATTATCAGCCATTGCTTAAGCCCGCAATGAATGCTATCAGTCACAACGCGATTTGTTAGTTCAATAAAATGTGTAAGTTTCACCTTATTAGTTTATTAGGATAAGATTAGCAAATTTCTGAAATATGTCGGTCAGTTGTATAAAGATGAATCAGAAACTAAGTTGAATCATTTGAATTAATTATGATACAACAAGCGATACTATGGTTAAGTACGTCAGCCTACACACTTCTGACTTTGCACTACTTTTAAGCAGTGATGAAAGAGACTCAGACCTTTAAGTTGTTTAAAATAAGACTAGCCTCTCTTTACACAGCTTTGCTTTAAATAAAGGTCTTTAGCTGTTAGTCTACACTAATATTATAAAGAGGAAAGATTTGTACCTATTTTGGTATGTTTGTATGTTTGTAATGAATAGGCTCAAAAATACTGGGCCGATTTAAACAATTCTTTCACCAATAGAATGCTACCTACATTCTTCCAATTTGACATAGGCTACAAAATTAGGGATCCTTGGTAAAATTTGAACAATGTAACCGAAGGTGTAGAAAAATGAGTCTTAAAATGTCTTTCGTCGAATGCGCGGGAAAATCCTCTAAGGCGAAACGAATTTCGCCGGGACCGCTATCTTAAATAATAAGACTTTGGTCAGTTAACGTATAAGACTAGTAGACTAAAACGACTTAACAGACTCAGTCTTTTACAAGAGAGCGCCGCGGAGCTCTAGTTAAACGTTTAGGTTGCAATGAGAATTATTTTTTAATTTGTCCATATATCCCACCCCTACATAAAACCTTCAGTGCTTTTATTCTGCAGGCGGTAGGGAACTATAAACAAGGGACTTTCAGACCAACACATGCCTTACGACTTTAGACTTCGCACGCGATAACTCGTTAGTCTTTAAGTCGTATAAGCTATTTAAGTAACAGCTAAGCGTTTTACGTTAAAAGACTGGGACTAAAAAGGCTAGTCTTACGACTAAAGGTTGGGGACTAAAAGACTGAACCAGTCGTTAGGTGTCAAAAATCTTTATTAAAAGCCTTAAAAGCCTGAGTCTCTTTCATCACTACTCTAAAGTCACGGGCATAAGAACTAAACTGCAAGTCTTTAGCTTGATTTGCTGTTCACCGTACATATGTACCTACCTACATAGTGAGGAGTCTTCGAACTGCTGCGGGAGAGCTCATAAATAACAAGAACGGAAAACAATCCGACTGATATTAAATAAGCGAGGATTTTGAGTATGGATATCTAGATTAACGTATGAGAAACCCGAATTAACGCGGTGGGAGTCGCGTACAACGACTAGTACCTATCTAAGTAATTCTAAAATTTTATAAAAAGCATCAACACACTCAGACACGAAACAAATGTTCACATAACACAGTGATTTGCCCTGGGTGGAAATCGAACCCAGGGTCTCTACCAAAATCGCCATCCAGACAGCCCGTGGTTAACTTGTATATAACAAATAACTTACAGCACAGTATGGTCGCGAGGCAGAGTATACGAAGCATGTCTGTAGGTCGCCAAGCACTCACTGAATTAGTCCACTCCCGTTATCGGCTGATAATACGATTATCTGAATCATTCGCACCCTTTATATGACTGGTAGACGTGTTTTTACATTTTCATGCCTAGATAAAAATGTAAGTCGAGTTTATTGTTGTCCATCACATACCTAAATTCAAAACATATGCGAAGAAGAAAAAAACTTACTTTTACTGCTTGCGTCGAGCTCCCAAATGCGGAGGTTCGAATCCCGCTAGAAACATTTTCACTATGAGGTTTTTACAGTTTCTTTTGGAATTGTAGTATAGTATTGTATGATTTCGTGCTTCGGAATACTTTACACTGCTGATCCCGCAGACTTGACAGACGGTTCAAATTGGTCGACAATTTAAATTTTATACACAATATTTCGTTTGTACACACAAAAGCACGCCGTAAGTTATAATCGAACAGCAAGCGTTTACCTTGACGTGCTGACTGTACCTACCATTGTGAAATAAAGGGGGGAGGAGCATCATGAACGTTAGGATTAGGGCGTTAGGGCGAGTGTACTTCAAAACTGTTTCTGTACACATGAGAGCAATGTCCTAGCAATGAGAGTAATGTCTGTAAAATTTAAAGGAATGTAATTTTATAAAACCCGAATTGTTCAAACTGTTAGTGAGCCGCCGGCCTGATATGAGGACCATGGGGGTATTTTTAATATTATTTGTAGTACCTACCTACACTCGCCATGACGTTAACGGCATGTATTACCGTTTAAATGTTAAAAGATTGGACAGTCTCGTAGTAAATGTAAGTACCTACATTTGCACAATACGCTGTCCTATAGCTACACTAAACTTGTATGCAGTAATTATCAATCAAGTGGTTGTATAGGAGTGGTTCTCTGAAGAAAAAGGCGAGGGCATCTTTCGCAGATGTAAGCACTAATAGCTTGTTGAAATCGTCCTGTAGATACCATTGCTTGATTGTATGTTGGATTGTACTAATGAAACCACCATTTGTGCCATTATGTTTATTTTTCAGTTAAACAAAAACACGTTTATTGCAGCCGTCACACCCTCGTAATATCGCTACGCAACGTCTATGCTAAAGAAGAGTGTAACCGCCCAGTCCGCCACAGAGATGCTATGACACGTGAAACAAGCATTAAATACTATGTTGTTAATACATATTTCGAATATGTTACTAATAAAATTTAACCATTATAATTTTGCTTTGCTTCAATCTAAAATAAGTCTGGTTTAACGTAATTCAGCATCTTAGTGGCGAACCAATCTTCAAAGACGGCGAGAACTTCACAATCCTCAAAAATAGTATCTAGATTCCAAAATAGAGATAATAAAAACAATATAAAAATACACTAGGAATGTAAACGTGCGATAAATATAAGAGATATAATGTATCCATAAGGGTCAGGTCACAGTCACGCGCGCTTGTAAACTTACGCACTGACCCGTGGACAAGTACATAATAAGAACAATTAATGTCACTCACAAAGATGTGGGTAATAAAAATAGAGATTTCTAGGAGAGAACATATAAACACTTTTTCAAAAAACTACTTGGTCGGCTCCATGAAGAGAAGATATATTACAATTCGTTCCATAGAGGGCGCAATTTCAGTTTGACAGTATTGTCGTTATAATAATAGAAAGATATTTTACTATTTCAAAGTAACAAATATTATTTTTTAAACTTCTAGTCTCATACTTTAAAGATATAACTTTGACAGTATCTATTGTAAATACAGCTCAAAACATAAGTCTAAAGTTTAAAAAGCTTTTAAAAGTTTGTCAACCATTACCTAACGAATATATTGCTATAGAATATTTAAAAACGAGTTAATATTCGTATTACGTTTTTGAACTAGAGGTGTTTTAATTTACTAATTCAACTAACTACAATCATCAGTGGTTATCTAAAGTGTGAATAGTCATAAATGTTATAATAAATACATTCGTCACTTTTCCCATTGTTTTAAATATGCTAAGGGACAAAGACCCCAAAACTATTCGAAAGGCGGTTTATTTTCTATGAATAACTAATTAGAAATGGTCCGACATACTAAGATGCGATAAAGTGATTCTAAAGTGATATGAATAAAACAATACAACTGCGTTAGGAATGTAAGTATAGGTCATAATAATTAAAAACAAATAAATAGATAATAATAATGGAGAAAAATAGAGAGATTTCAGAGAAGAGAGACAATATTTAAGTACACAATTAATCAAATCAACAAAAAACATAACAAATCGTTAATATTTGGCGTACTAACATATTTATATATACAATAGTTTAAGATCTCAAATGTTCCCTATTGCTTCAATGGCACGGCTCGTCTTATACGAAACGTAGCTTTTTAAAGTCAAAATTATTTTAAATACTATGTTGTTCGATTAAATATCTATAATTGTAAACTCCTATGCATCATAAGCTGTTGACATATTAAAAATAACAAATATAGCTTGAAATTTTCACACAAAATACAGAATTAGCCTACATCTGATAGTAGTCTAATGGTAATCAAAAATAATGTTGCAACAACATATGAAATTATTGAATTTTAAATCTCGTGGTAAAGAACTATGTTCCATAAGTCATATACAACAAAATGACTTTTTGATATTTAAACTCGCCACCTAGCCTAACAGCGAACTAAATCAGTATCAGCTGTAGTTACCTGGATATTTTCGATTACTAAAGTACAGTATTACGCAAGGAGTTTCCCTTATTCTCCTAACTTAGTATAAGTATTGCATAGTTCTACAACCGAAAGGTGAACAGTTCATCGCGATCCATCCTGTAGCTTCAATACAACCACGTTCCATGTCCTATAAAATCTCTACGACGTAACTTAACCTAAATAAATAATTACCGCAAATATCAAATGTTTTGTATGATGTTTCCAAATTGAAACAGTGTTACGATGTAAAAAGATTTAAACATCTAAAAATAATAGTGTTTCTGTATAAATGTATTGAGAATCGGATTTAATTTCTATGAAAACCCATTACTTTAAAGTTCGTATTATTTTGAGCTATAAAGTATTAGAATATTAACACACAGAGAGGGTAATTCAATCAGAGCTTGGTAACAATTTAATAGGGTTTAAAAAATATGAAGTACCCAAAATTTTGTAAAATTTAACAACGGACCAAACGTACCTTCATTAATGGACGATATAGAAATAGCAATGCCCAGTTGATAATTGTTATCCGTTAGTTTCATGATGTCTAGATAATAAAACTGCTTTACATCAGATATTCGCGGTAACTGAACAACACTGCGACCGCATAACTCAACAACAACATAACTATACGACGCACAACTCTGTCATAGACTAAATTGGTGCTTCCGCGTTAGTCTATGGAAAAGACGCACTTTAAATAAATGTCTATAGCTAAGTACAGTATAGGTAACGGATTTGAGCTAATCGATTGCACGTACGAGCTGTTACTGTAGGGAGGCTTGTGAACGAATGATTAATGATTTTTACTGTAGGTTACAAACACCTTTCATGGGATAAAATGTAGTCTCATAACTTTCTTGTTACGTGATCAAATTCCGAAAGTGTGTGATAAATCAATTGTAGTTAGGTACCGGTTTTTCAAAATAGGGTTTTGATTTCAGTTTTTAATAGACTAAGTTTCGAAACCTCTATCGGCCTAACACACTTAGGTAGGCCCTTACATCCCTTGAACTATATCTTCGTAGGCTAATCACATAGGAAAGGAGTTTTACAGCGGTCAAGCTATTTTACTTTCTAACCGCAAACAATAGGATTTATTATTGCGCTTGCTATCAGCAGCTGTTTGAAAATGAAACATCGAATACAAGCTTTTGCCTTTTACTATTTGTTGGCAGTTTAGCTTAAAAAGGGGTTTACCGGTACCTGATCGTTTTATATTCCACACACTGGAAAAAAAATCCACTAATCTTATTTTTTGTTTGGTTTTTTATTTACTATCTATATAATTATTTTATGTTCAAAGTATTGCTATCAGTGGTAGGTTGAAACTCGCGTCATTCACAATCATAGTATATTATTCCGTATTCAAAGTACTCAATTACGTATTCACAAGCCTCCCATTACTCCCACACTCCTAACCCTATGAACACTAGTTAAAACAAAGTCGCATTTTGTTCTGAATTATTGAATAACATTATACTATAGAGTCGTTCCAAACGAATAAAGATAACACGTTGTCAAATGTAACTTTTAGTCAAATGCACCAACACAACTTTAACAATTACTGACAGTTTGACAGTTGTCAAATTATATTTTTAAGTTGCCAGCTAAAATTGAGTTGGTGCAACTCACATCTGCAAACAGTCAAACTTAACTAGAGATTAGTACTTTAGTAGTTCATAGAACGAATAACAGATTAAGATTACTATGAACGTTAGCGAAAATGTAACATAGTTTAAAATTTAAAATCCATAAGTTACACATGAAACTTCACATAGAACAACTACGAAATTTTACATTATTTGTCATCAAAGTCATAATAGTCTTAACTGCGTTTTCGTACGAAAACCTGAGCCAGACATAAATTTAACGAATATTAACAATATTAAAGATCTACGTTAAACATCTAAGGGTTCAAATCCTTGGCTAGTCACGTGATAACAATAGTTAAATATCTCAAGATATGTTAATCGAAGATTATCTATAGATAAAGATATATACTCTTCATTTCTACTTATAAATAACTTAATAATTTCCAGAAGAAATTACGATAAAACCCATTTAATCTTAGATAATATACATTTAAGGCGAATCATGACAATATACCTAGGTATTTCCATTTGTAATGATTTTAATAATAAATTAATAAAATATATCTGTAGATAAATGTTCGCTGACGATAATTTTTTATTTGGATTTGATTATTTTCGACTAGGGTGTCATGAGGAATCGAAGCTAGAAGTTTATTATGGAATAGTAGGAAACAAAGTGCTTCTTCATTGTGCGGTACAATGAGGTACTCTCTAGTTACGGGAGACGGGGACTTTGAGACACAACAATCTCTTTACAACAAAAGTTGTTACATTGTTATCGACAATCATTTGTAAGATTAAGATTTTAGCACTTATGTCATAATACGACCCCAACAACTTTGAACCAGCCCTCAATGGATAGACCTTGAGGGTTTTTGTACCAGGAAATACATCTCACCCAATCTAAGCCGCTGGCCAAAGCTAGTTTACTATAAAATCGATATTTCAGTTGTTTACGTTAGAGTTGACCTTTTACAAATTGACGCACTCTCACGTCTTGATAACACATTTTATTAGTTTAAAAGTCATCACAACCAAAATTATATCTTACATTTCGAAAGTAATCGCTTTCGAATTGAGACATTGAAAGCGATTATTTAAAGTAACACTCACCTGCCAAAAGCTTGACCCAGTTAATCAATGACACAGAAGGTACACGTTATGTCTCTGGCCAATTGTAAACGATTACGAACATAAATGCTAGAAAAAAAAGCAGTTGCCAAATTTCGGGTCTGAAAATTCACAGGCCGCATATTATCAAAACTTCAGAGGTATTTTGTCGTTGGTTGGTTAGTGGGGTGATTATGTTATGGTAACAACTTGGTACGTGGTTATGTCGTGTGTAGTGCGAGATTGCGTGTCTCCTCCCGCGGCGTGACGTGGGCGTGTCGCTCACGGAGGCAGGTTCATTTGCAAGTTCTGCAGGTACGCCGAGGTGGAGTTTAGTAAGCCGATGCGTTGCTTCTGCTTGCGTTGTTCCGTCATCTGTCGAGGTGACATTATGAGTTACCATCTGTATCTACTATGTATCTAATATCATAAAGCTGAAGTGGTTTGTTTGTTTGAACGTGCTAGTCTTAGGAACTACTTGTTGAAGTTCAAAAAATATTTTTGCGTTAAATAGTCCATTTATCGAGGAAGGCTTTAAGCTATATAACGACCAATAGGAGTGAAGCATCAGCTGCACCTGCAGCCCCCCCCCTTACCTGGTCGCGCAGGTCTGTGAGCAGGTCGGTGAGCGCGCGCACGGCCAGCTGCGCGCCGTCCAGCTGCGCCTGCAGCCCCCCTTACCTGGTCGCGCAGGTCTGTGAGCAGGTCGGTGAGCGCGCGCACGGCCAGCTGCGCGCCGTCCAGCTGCGCCTGCAGCCCCCCTTACCTGGTCGCGCAGGTCTGTGAGCAGGTCGGTGAGCGCGCGCACGGCCAGCTGCGCGCCGTCCAGCTGCGCCTGCAGCCCCCCTTACCTGGTCGCGCAGGTCTGTGAGCAGGTCGGTGAGCGCGCGCACGGCCAGCTGCGCGCCGTCCAGCTGCGCCTGCAGCCCCCCTTACCTGGTCGCGCAGGTCTGTGAGCAGGTCGGTGAGCGCGCGCACGGCCAGCTGCGCGCCGTCCAGCTGCGCCTGCAGCCCCCCTTACCTGGTCGCGCAGGTCTGTGAGCAGGTCGGTGAGCGCGCGCACGGCCAGCTGCGCGCCGTCCAGCTGCGCCTGCAGCCCCCCTTACCTGGTCGCGCAGGTCTGTGAGCAGGTCGGTGAGCGCGCGCACGGCCAGCTGCGCGCCGTCCAGCTGCGCCTGCAGCCCCCCTTACCTGGTCGCGCAGGTCTGTGAGCAGGTCGGTGAGCGCGCGCACGGCCAGCTGCGCGCCGTCCAGCTGCGCCTGCAGCCCCCCTTACCTGGTCGCGCAGGTCTGTGAGCAGGTCGGTGAGCGCGCGCACGGCCAGCTGCGCGCCGTCCAGCTGCGCCTGCAGCCCCCCTTACCTGGTCGCGCAGGTCTGTGAGCAGGTCGGTGAGCGCGCGCACGGCCAGCTGCGCGCCGTCCAGCTGCGCCTGCAGCCCCCCTTACCTGGTCGCGCAGGTCTGTGAGCAGGTCGGTGAGCGCGCGCACGGCCAGCTGCGCGCCGTCCAGCTGCGCCTGCAGCCCCCCTTACCTGGTCGCGCAGGTCTGTGAGCAGGTCGGTGAGCGCGCGCACGGCCAGCTGCGCGCCGTCCAGCTGCGCCTGCAGCCCCCCTTACCTGGTCGCGCAGGTCTGTGAGCAGGTCGGTGAGCGCGCGCACGGCCAGCTGCGCGCCGTCCAGCTGCGCCTGCAGCCCCCCTTACCTGGTCGCGCAGGTCTGTGAGCAGGTCGGTGAGCGCGCGCACGGCCAGCTGCGCGCCGTCCAGCTGCGCCTGCAGCCCCCCTTACCTGGTCGCGCAGGTCTGTGAGCAGGTCGGTGAGCGCGCGCACGGCCAGCTGCGCGCCGTCCAGCTGCGCCTGCAGCCCCCCTTACCTGGTCGCGCAGGTCTGTGAGCAGGTCGGTGAGCGCGCGCACGGCCAGCTGCGCGCCGTCCAGCTGCGCCTGCAGCCCCCCTTACCTGGTCGCGCAGGTCTGTGAGCAGGTCGGTGAGCGCGCGCACGGCCAGCTGCGCGCCGTCCAGCTGCGCCTGCAGCCCCCCTTACCTGGTCGCGCAGGTCTGTGAGCAGGTCGGTGAGCGCGCGCACGGCCAGCTGCGCGCCGTCCAGCTGCGCCTGCAGCGCGCGCAGCTCCAGCTCACCACCCTCGCCCTCTCCGCCGCCCACCAGCGACAGGGCGCGGAGCCGCGGGAACCAGTCTAGGTTGTTTGACTGAAACAAAAAAAAAGTTTCAGTATTTTATTTATTAAAAAAAAATATATTTCTAATGCGCGCGGTAGTGGTGCGTGTTGTGCCCATGTGAGCCTTATGTCTAGCGCGCTAGGGTCGTGCTCACCTTGATCATGGCGTGCACGTAGCTCTCGGGGCCGGTGAACTCGGTGGGGTCCTTGACGCGCACCAGCACCATGAAGTAGAGGTAGTGCCACATGTTGTGTTCGCTTTTTATGTGTTCCTCGAATGAGACTGTCTTGTTGTCAAAGGCTGTTCTGTTCAATCCTGAAATAAAAATAAAATAACTAAAGTGAGACCTGCCATAACATTACTTAATTGATAATCTAAGAAATATAGAAATGTGCGATGGAAATTTGTTTTATTTTTCAATATATCAAATTAATCTATGGTCATAAGTCCTTAAGACATATGCATAGTTTCAAGTTGATAAGGCGTCTAGAAAATAATGAAAATCGTGCTCAAAGAAAACGGAACGGAAGTTACATAGTTACATACAGCCCAAGCTTATAAAAAAGTGTTATATACCTTTAGGTTATAATGGAGTAAAGGAATCAATTCAAAATATCTCGCAAGAGATGACAATATTTGTGATTCTGTAACACACCACAATCGTATTAAGCCAATCACTGACGCGCTGAATTATTGATTTTGTCATGTGTTAAAAGCGCGATAAAATTTAATCGCGTGTCATATGTAAAGCGGTAAAGTTCCTAACCGCAAATAAAGCACGTGCTCTTGAGTATTGACTCCTTCTGCTGCTTCTCGCTCCTCAGGTCGGCGAAGGTGTCGATGATGACACCGAAGATGAGGTTTAGTACGATGATGATCACCACGAAGAAGAAGAGCAGGTCGTACACCACGCGGGCCACGAACAACGGCTCCTGGGGGTGAAAAATAGTAAATGGTGACATGCTCTAAAGAAAACAGGTTGATTTATGATAGAATTATTAAATTGGTTCACTGTAATTGATTTATCACAATCTTTAGCACCGAGCCTTGGATACTGCACAAGGTGAAGCCAAGATGGATCCTGCGAAGCAAGTGGCTCTCTGCGACAAGACTGTTAGGTGCCAGCATAAGGCGTGAAACGCTTAGTGATGGGGCTGTAGAGGATGAGGAGGATGCGGTATTGCGCCGGCCGGCCTCCTTATCCTCCGCGGCCGGTGGGTCCCGGCCGGGACTTATCTGGTTCTTGGATGGAGCAGGATGAGTTTCGGGTATCCGCAGTGATGGTAACTGCACAGCAGATCCGTTGCTGGGACTGGTAGCTTGACCGCAGAGAGCCGCCTAGCGTCAGGCGCGGTGGCAGCGCTTCCTGCCTCCCCATGATTTTTGGCCACCGAGTGTGATTTAGTCAGAGCGAGCCCAGCAGACCACTCCCCGTTTCCCGCAGAGTGCTGTTAGTCTACTTCCAAAAACGAAACGAACAAACGAAAAGTTTCGTTTTGAAGATTAATCAAAAGGTCGGGAGTTAAAACGTAGTTTTTGGTTTGCAAAAATCAGCTAGATGACGCGTGTCCAACAGCTTTGTGATTGGTGATTAACATGTCATGGTGACCCATCTGTCAATGTCATGTCAAATATCACGTAGCAGTTGGACTTCATACTCACGTCATGTTATCTAGCGGATTTTGAATGTGCGTAAGTCTCCATTGGTTACGATTATGAGAATCCAAAATTTGCAATCCGTCATCGGATCCGACATATATTTTTTTTATATTATACTTCAACATTTACTTCATCCCACCTGATTTTAAGTGGTAATGAGGTCCTAGGTTAAGGGCGACAAGAACAGCATAATAAATCTGTTACTGGACTTGTCACCCTTAACTTAAAGACTGCTACTAATGTAGCACCCCCCAGGAGCTCTGGAAACCTTACTCACACACAGGAACACAACACAGAAGTGATTGTTATTTATTTGGCTGCGGTCTTCTGTAAGGTGGAGGTATTTCACCAGTCGGGCTGCTCCAGTTCGAGATATAAATCGCTATGCCCTACCTTTCTGAAATACGACATACTTCGTTTTTGGGAGTAGACACACTGATGCGGTAGGCATTTCCCTCGTGCTAAAAGGCAGGCAGGATATCTTTGGAGGTGTTAAGTGGTAAACAATCGGGAGCTGGCACTTACGAAGCTGGCGGGCGCGCGCAGGATGTCGCCGATGCCGCCGCCGTTGCGCAGGCCCTGGTTGAGCGTGGTCACGATGCACATGATGAGCGAGTCGCAGCTGCGCTCGCGCAGCTCGCCGCCGACGGACACGAAGCGGCCGCGCGACGGACAGCTGTCGGCCGCGTCCGCCGCCTCCGCCGCCGACAGGTACTTGGACGCAGGCTCGCTGCAGTCGCCCGCCGCGAAGCGCGGGTCGTCGTCGTCTGCACATATAAAAATACAAACTATCTGCATCACCCAAGGGTTGACTGGTAGAGAATGTCCCTAGCATTAAGTCCACCTGTTGTACTTATTTGTGCAATAAAGTTTATACGTAAGTAAATAAAAGATTTGTGATTGTTGTTTGGCTTCCTACTAATATATTAAGCACGAAAGTTTGTATGGATATCTGACGTAATCATTTTTGATGTATTGTCACGCACACGGCCACGAACGTAATAAGAATGTTATAATATAAAGGGTCCACTGCAATAATGATAAATGTCATTAATGTTCGTACCATCGAGCCGGTCGACGCTGACGAGGAAGTGCTCCCGGAAGAACATGTAGCCGACGATGGAGAACATGTAGACCAGCACCAGCGCCAGCACGGCCGTCAGTAGGATCGACCGCCCGTTGCGTGTCACTGATCGCATCACGTTCAGGAGGGTCTCTTCGCGGTACACAATGTCCAGAAGCTGGAACATTAATTATTACAATTCTGTATAGTGCTTCACAATTCACTAGCGAGCTTTAAGTAGTTAAAAAAAACCCAGAAAAAATTCATCTCCCCTTGCGGTGCAGGGCTGGATCTCACGCGCTATACCACTGTAGCTTACGCTGAGGCAGGCACCTATTGATCTCTTTGTTTATTTTCATTTTGTCCTTTGTCCTCTAATGTAATGATTTGTAACTTTTTAGTATTTTAAATTTTATTTTTTAATTTTGTAATTTTTTGTACGGTCAATAAATGTCTTTTCTTTTTTTTATACGTGAAGGTTGTAGGTATGGGCCCTACATCGCAAGGGGAGATGAAATTTTCGTGTTTTTTTAAATAAATGGAAAATTATTTAGATTCTTTATTAAAATGATTTAAAAACAATAATTCGCCTTCATACAAAATAATTCCAAATAGGTCCAGAAATCTTTGATGAATCAATGAACGTAGATATCGGATGACATGTGTTTAAAATTATCTATTACACTAATGAACCAATTTCGATAAGATTTTAATGAAACCATTTGGAAAGTATATTCTTTATGACAAAACAAAATTTTTAAGAAATCAATGAACATATTATATAATGGCATATATTGAAATTATCTGTTGAACCAATTTCAAAAGTTTTTGGGGACACAATTTATCATCACTTCCATTATAATTGTTATTGTGCATTATCTTTTTCCATTTTCTATTTGTAATTCAGCTAATTTTCAAGATCAAGCAATACAATAGAATATATGCACGTACCAAAACCGAAAAGAAAAACGGATGTGCGCAGATGCCGAGGAAGCAAAAAACGAGGTAGACGCTGTGGTAGAGCAGCTCGGGGTCGGTGAGCACGTTCCGCGTCGACTTGGACAACGTGCCCTGGTTGCCCATTATGCTCACTAAGTGGATGCCCTTCACCACTATCTGTAAACAAGTTTGGCTACAAATAAAATTTTGGACCTAGTACGGCACCCTGGGTGATACCTGAAAATATGTTGCTTTTAAAAAAGGGGCCTAGGACGAAACCTTGTGGTACTTTGATGACCCTAGTATCGTACCTTGAGGAACGCCTAAATTTAATCATAGTATGCGGGGCTTTTGACAATGCATTGCGGTTGTTTATTATATGTTTTTAGTGAGAAATAAACTTTGCGTGACTCCTAGCTCATTGAACACAAGACATAACAAAATCCCGCACTATCGATACTTTCTAGTTTCATATCAATACAAAATATTATTTTTGATTTCTTAAAATACATTATGTACAGAGTCTTACTTCAAAAACATAGGAATTTCATTCGTACTTCCAACCCCAGTTACACCCCTTTAGGGGTATAGCCATGTCACCAGCGCCGCTCCTACCGCTGAGCTGCACCAGACCACTAGACACGCGCGCAGTATACCAGTATACTCACACAGAGCATGCCCAGGCACCACAGCGTGGGTTCGGGTCCCAGCGAGTAGATGAGCCGCACGATCCCGCTGGCCAGCAGCGCTCGCACGCCGGACGAGCGCGGCAGCCATGTCACCAGCGCCGCTCCTACCGCTGAGCTGCACCAGACCACTAAGGAAAGGTGCTGCCCTAATTCTGTAAACATATGTTGAAACCTTACATTTAAATTCCAATTCTACTCGTATAATCTTTGTGAGAAATTTCAATATTGAATAGAGTTGATTCAACAGTTAAATCTAATGTGTCTAATTTTCATTTACAAGATACTTTGCGTTAAGCATTTAGCGCTACGTCACTTATTTGTGAAGTTTTTATGAAATTTTAACGTCATTTTATTTTAGGTCCAAGCATCTTAATAAGTAATGACTCTGTAAACCATAATAAAATACAATAATTTTATTTTTGTTTACCGAGTCATCATTTATATGCCGAAAATAAGTTTCATGATAATATAAATGTACTTACTGGGCTGTTTGTCTTGAAAGGGGTAAAAGAAAGCAACGATGACGTTGATCAGCACAGCGAAGTTGAACAATATGTTGCTCCACAGCGACATGTAGGACGACACCCAGAACAGGAAAGGTTGCCCTGACACAAAAAAAACGTTTAGCACCCCTGGCGCTTCGCTCCTCGTGCATTAGATACGTACTTCGATGGTTAAGCTGTTTAACCAACTCTTTGGCACCTTGATTTTTCGAGCAATCACAGCCCGGCCCCATGCAAAATGTATATATTAAAATTATACCATAAAGTTAATGTTTCCTGACCACTCAATTTTCCAAAAAATAGTGTCCACAGATATTAGTGTCTCTAATGTATTTTTTTATTTAGATATCTTTATTTAATTACAAAAAAAAAAAAATAAATGAGGCGCATGTCTCTCTAAAAAAATCTTTATTACGCGCTAGGTGAGTTTGGGTCTTGGATTCCACACGAGTCGAGCCGAGTTTGTTACAGATTTTCAAACATAGCTCAGTGTTTTCTTTATTCCCACTGAAGAGGTCTTAATCACTCAGCTATGTGATCACAAATCCACATTAGGCTAGCGTGGCAATTAAGGCAGTATCCATTATTTTAAAGATAACTTAATTCGATACATAGACCTTTGCTCAACAGAGGGACAGTATTAGGCAGATACTCTAACAGATGGCGATATAATCATTGCAACTAGTTTTAATGGAAAGATTAATCAGCTGGATAAAAACAACCAACATAGTTTTTTGCCGGTTCTTCTCGACATCATCAACATTCGACGACTCATAAATGCTTTTGTAAAGCTTATATGAATATTTCTTTTTTTTTCTGTAAGGAATGTATGATTTTACTAAAAATGGAAGTGCTTCCGCCTAGCTAGGTGTTATCTTGGGGACCATGGTCCGACTACTAATAGAGGTTTGTTGTATATAGTTAGTGGCGACGATAAATGACATCGCGATGTAGGATCGATGTATTGATTGGCTAATCGTGCATTACGTATGATGCGTTGTTTACTATGCCAATTCTGCCGACGCTGTATTTGTGTCGACATGTAGGTAATGTCGTAGGTCCACACATTTCTATTATATGTCCTATACTGTATTCCGTCTTCTGTGTATACGGTGTACACAGTGTTAGTACGGTTCAGTGATTAAGCACTTACCTCTGAGCTTCTTCTGCCACTTCATCTCGTGGAAGAGGTTGTCGAGCCGGTTGAAGAAGTCTGCCACCTTGCTGCCCTGGTCATCGCGTTCCGCGCTCTAATTACAATAATTTATTTAATTAAATTACTGTTAAGTCTTCCGTTATCAAGATTCACATGGCGATGCCAAACGGATACATAGATATATACTTTAATACCTACCCGCCCCGGCTACGCGCGGGTGCAAGAAAATACATATGAAGTTTCCAGGTTTTCTGTACAATAATATGTACCTATAGATTATACATATAGACCTTTCTCATATCATCACTGGAACTATACAAAACCGCATCAAAATCCGTTGCGTAGTTTTAAAGATCTAAGGATCCATAGGGACATACAGAAAAAGCTACTTTGTTTTATACTATGTAGCGATTGTGCAAACAATTCACAGAAATAAGTTTTACAGTACAATTTATGCCGTCTTATCGCTAAAGATCGATCTCTTCCAGACAACGTTTAAGGTAGAGGAAAGAGTTTAAAACAAGAAATGGGTACAGCCGTGCAAACGCATAAATTCAGATCTGAGAGGGATGTCCTAACCAGAGATCAAAATTTGGTATATGCACAGTTACGACTTAAAATATGGGACCCAGCACAATAAGGCATACCGTTATTTACATTATTTCCAGATAAATTGCTTGGGATATGAAATGAACCTGCACACATTTTACAATACTTTTTCAAAAAATTATCAAGTAACCAATTGGCTACTTGACAGTTTTTGAAAAAGTATTGTAAAATGTGCGCCCGTTCATTTTATATCCCAAGCAATTCGATTTATCTGGAAATAATCTAAATAACCAGAGAAAAATAAGATTTTGTGTAACACATTTAAAAAGCGCGCAAAAACGCCTAGTCGCGTCATTGTAGCAATTATGACGTCAACGTCATATACAACGAACCGATACGCATAGGAACGACTTAATTAAGATAAACGGAAAATGTTTAAATAAATTCTTTATACGATTAGAGACACAATAATTCAATTTAATCGGTAAAATAACACAGGTCAACAGTGATATTGGTGCACGCAAACCAATAGCTGTTTTTTAGCTAAAAACGGCATAAGGAAGCCAATTCTGGCTATAAAATACTTCTATCACGTATTATCTCTGTGATATTTTGCTTCAAAATCTTGAAAACTGCCATTTTGGGTCTTCTTCGAACACGTTTAACTATTTCATTCATTATTTCTGGCTATTTCAAATATATGCAATAAGAAGCAAATACCTTTGCCATAAAATTTTTATTTGGTTTATTTATACATTTTGTTTCACTGTGAAAATATTCAGGTAGTTCTCAGCAGTGTTATTTTCCTTTCAATTGATAAGTTTAATTCTATATGGAAAAAAAGATTGCTGCTAGAATCTAGAATTACTACAAAAATAATAATGCTAGAATGATAATTTAAATTATGTTACAAATAAGAGAAGTAGTAGTTTATTTTTTACTATCAAATTATAAAATTCACTGGCTCGTGGCTGGCAACAGACCATGGTAAAATCCCTAAGATCACTGAATTTTACTTTTTTGATGTAAAATGACTTTGAATTTGGACGTGTTAGAAAAGAAACAAAATGATATCCATGTATAGCAGACAAACAGCTACAACAAACGTCTACTTAGTTTAAAGCACCATGCAAAATGTATAATTTTGTTGACTTGTGATAATCATTGTTTCGCCACATTAAAATAAATAATTTTCGCCGACAGCTGTCATTTCCGAATTGCAATGGTGGTTTCCGTTTCGGTTCTTTTGTTCCACAGATAAAAAAACTAAAATTCATTACTTTTATAGCCAATTGGCTACTTGCCAATGTAAACAATAAAATATGAAAAGTGTTAGATATGTTAGCTTATTAGTAAAGTAATAATTTTACATTTTTATTTTTTAATTAAAAGCATAGTTAGTATTTTATTTTTGCAAAATAAATTTTACTTTTTTTATCTGTGGAACAAAAGAACCGAAACGGAAACCACCATTGCAATTCGGAAATGACAGCTGTCGGCGAAAATTATTTATTTTAATGTGGCGAAACAATGATTATTTTACCGATTAATTGAATTATTGTCTCTCTAATCGTATTAAGAATTTATTGAAACATTTTCCGTTTATCTAAATTAAGTTGTTCCTATGCGTATCGGTTCGTTGTCCAGGACGTTGACGTCATAATTGCAACAGTGACGTGACTTGGCGTTTGCGCGCGCAAAATCTTATTTTTCTCTGGTTATTTACATTTTTTTCAGATAAATCGAATTGCTTGGGATATAAAATGAACGGGCGCACATTTTACATTACTTTTTCAAAAACTGTCAAGTAGCCAATTGAAAGGTGTTTGAAACGTCACCTGCAGCACGCGGTGCTTACTATCGGCGGGCAGATACTCGCATATTTCCGGAATCGGGAACACTATCTGTTCCATACTCCGGTCTGTGCGAACAATCTGCGAAAGAACATTATTATAGTTCAGTATACTTAAACCGTACAAAACAGGACAGATTGAAACATGAACCACGCATAGACTAGTGTGTGATTTATAGAATATGGCATTCATCGACTGAACCGACGCATACATGATATCTGTGTCCACCATCTTGGATTTTATTTACGTCTAAGTTTCGAGGATAGTCTTAGTGTCTAAATTTACCTATATGCGTTTTTAGAGTTTGAAAAAAAAAATACATTTATTCTGATTCTATGGCAATTAAAGTACTGGTGTTACAGATATCTGAAACAATAAAGTGCCACAACACCAGACCAGAGAAAATGTAGAAATATTAATTTTCCACATTGCCCCGACCGGGAATCGAACCCAGAACTTCGGAGATGGCGCTGCCTAAGTAAGGACCGTTGCCTCTCGGCTACGGAGGTGTCCAAGTGTGGCTGTGAATGCAGGCACCTCTATCTGCGCCGTGTGAGTACGGTAGTACTGCAGCGCGGACGTGTTGTGCCCCGCGGGCGACGCTCGCACCAGCGCCGCCAGCTCCTTGTTGTGGCCCGCCAGCTGGTGGCACAGGATGTAGATGTTGTGGCCCACCTGCACACACAACACAATACCATATACAAATAAAGAAAGATACATTCATTACGAGCCGCCCGGAGGTTGGCACGAGAAGCAGAACATGCTAGAGCTAGACGGCTAGCAGAAATCCAACTCAAAGGTGAAAAGGAGCAGCAACTTCCTGTCCCAGTCAATCCAAAAAAATATTTAACTAGGGTAGCTAGTTAAATATTTTTTTGCCCTGGCTTCGCACGGGTGCGAGAAAATACAAATGTAGTATTCGGCTTTTCAGTACATTAATATGTATGGATTATTTATATATATACTCTTTTACGGTGGGGTTTACCACTATCTCCCCTATACGAAACAAAAGGTAGTCCAAGTATGCTGAACTACGACATTACCTACACTACAAGTCGATACCAATACAACGCCAGCAGATTTAGCATAGTAAACAACGCTCCATACGTAATGCACGATTAGCCAATCAATACATCGATCCTACATCGCGATGTCAGCGTTATCGTCGCCACTAACTATATATACAACAAACCAAGATTGTTAGTTGGGCCTTGGTCCCCGAGCAGATAACACCTAGCTCGGCGAAAGTGCTTCCACTTTTAGTAAAAGAACATACGTTCCATACACAAGTTTCGAGCTATATTTGTGCTAAATTACATATCTCAAACTTAAAAATAAACATTTTCCCATATATATTTCAAGGGCGGAATTACCCTCATCCCCCCATATTTTCAAAACAAAAAGTAGCCTGTCCGTTCTAGAGGTTCAACGTATAAGTACCTATCTCAATTCCATCAAAATGCGTTATGTGGTTTAGGCGTGAAAGCGAACAAACAGACTTACTTTCGCATTCATATTTATTTATTGATATTGATATTTATTTATACGGGCCAGCGCTGAGCACTGAGCCCAGCATCTGCCGAGACTGGTACCAATTGCCTTTAGTCAACAAAAATATGTATCTTACTTAATGTTTAATTTAACTGTTTTTTTTTAGTTTTTTAAGTTTATAAAATGTAAGTTATTCTTTCTTTTTTAATGTATTTGTTAATATAAATATAATATTGTGTAATTTTAATGTATAGTTAGGATTTTCCCACTTTTCTGTTGAAATTTTTCCTGAATTTTCTTTGCTATAAACCTCACGGAGCCCGAGACCTTTCCAACGAATGCAAAATCGTGGAAATCGGTTCGTGCGTTCTGGAGTTATAGCGTCAGGAAGGAAAAACCGACTTATTTTTTATAGTAGATTAGTACGGATGTATAGTGAACTTACTTCCTTCGGCGACACGCCCTGCACGGGCGCGTCGTCTTCGGAGTCTGACTCCGCGTCCATCGCGTGCTCCTGGTGGAAGGCTGAGCACGCAACATCTACCTGCAACAACAACACACGCGTCACACATGCTCCGACACATAGCACTACAAGTACGTGACTTCGAGAAACGCTAACTCGATAAAAAAATCTTTATTCTATGTATATTTCGATTATTTTAGCAATAGCTGTTGACAGCAACAGCGTTAGTTATGTTCTAATATCTTATCTATATTTCAACCAAATGCCATCCAAATCCATTTATTGGTTTTTGCGTGAAAGAGTAACATACATCCAGAGTGGATGGATGTATAAAAGTCAGGAATACATTGTTACAATCGTTCTCTTTTATAATGTTTAAATTAGAAAAAAAAATATGTATTTTTTATATACTAATGTACGGCAAGCAAATATATATATGATATACAATTCCATTGTATTGTATTCACTTCTTGATGTGTTTACACAATTTACATATATTTTAATATAAAAAAAACATGTTTCAATTTATAAACCAAAATTAATTCATTTAAAAAAAAAACAGTAAAAACTAACTTAATATAGACTTTTTTCCATTTGCTTAATTAATGACAATACTGAGATAAAGCGATGGCAAGTTACGGGGTGGGGGTTCGTTACGTCACTGTGTAATAAAGCAAAGTCTTACTTTTCAATAGCAGCAACTGTCAAGAGTGACACGAAACTGACAGTTAACTGTCTTACGCACCATGCTAGAGTGAAAATAGTATAGTCGGTTGTTGTTCTCACCAGCTGCTTCGGATTCATGTTGTAGAGGATCCGCTCCGCGTTGTTCTCGGAGTCGTTGCGCGACTCCATGATGGCCAGCAGGAGCTTGGAGGCGTTGTTCTTGAGCTCGAGCACGAGGTCCATGCGTGTCTTGCCGAGGGGGTTGATGTCGTTCAGGATCAGCGCCGTGATGATGTCGAGGCCGTTGCTCTCGTGCATTGCTATGCAGTTCTGGTTCTCGTGGCAGGGGCCTGGACAAATAGGAATACATATTGAACAGCTTCAAAGAAAGAAAATACATTTATTGACCATCACAAAATTATCAAAAAAACAACACAAGACAATCGTTACATAGATTAAAGTATCTTGTGAGGCCAATTTGGGTTCCACCTCAGCATATGCTGTTACGGCATTTTTAACACCGCAGCAGCGCTGGTATTTTATTATATTGCACTTCAAGATGGACCTCATCCTAACTGATGTTAAGTGATAATGAGGTCCTAGCTTTAGAGCGACAACTACAGTATAATAAAGCTGTTACTGGACTTGTCGCCCTTACCTTGAAAGCTCGACCCCTGCTACTAATGTAGCACCCCCCAGGAGCTCTGTAAACCTTACTTACACGCAGAAACAGAACAACACCGAAGTGATTGTTATTTGGCTGCGGTCTTCTGTAAGGTGGAGGTATTTCACCAGTCGGGCTTTCTTTCTGTAATAGTTACCTTTCTTTCTGTAATATTTCTACTACTATGTCGGTACCTTGGCAGTACTCCGTGAGGGTCTCCAGCGTCTGGTTGATGAGCGCGACGTTACCCTCGTTGATGTAGAGGCCGAGCAGGCCCAGGCCGCCCGTGGTGGAGCCGCAGATGCAGTCCAGGAACATCAGCGTCTCAGAGACCAGGTTGTAGTTCGATTTGTTGTTTTGGTTGCGCAGCAGGTTCTGACAAGGGTAATCAATAAATATATATTAGACGACATCACATACATTGCTCTGATTCTGTGGTAAATATCTTAAGCACTAGTGTTACAGAAACCACGACAGTACCACAACACCCAGACCCGAGACAATATGAAAAAAATCATTTCCTATGTTGACCCGACCGGGGTTGGAACCCGGGACATCAGAGATGAATTTTGTGTACTTACTACAGTGAAAGAAAAAAAAACTCGCAAAACGTTACGATGTGTTAGAGAGGCGAGAGGGGGTATTTCTTACATCAGGTTACGTACCTTTTACCTATTTTTAATAAAATCAAATTATGACTTGATTGTTAAGAAACGTTTTGAGAGGGGGAGGCGGGGTACAGTTAAATGTTACGGTGTGATACAAGGAGGGTATGTCCAAAATCTTCAAAAATTGCGTAAGGTAATACTTGAACGCTCCCTAAGTAGCTAAAGCACTTGTGTTACAGAAATAAGAAACAACGACGGTACCACAACACCCAGACCCGAGACAATACAGAATATTTCGTTTCTCATATTGCCCCGACGGTCGCTGTCTTCTTTGTAACGTACCTGCAGATCAGGATTATGGTTCTCGCAAAGCAGCTGCAGGAAGCGCAGTATGGGCTTCATGACGGACACTTTGGCAGGTAAGACGTCGCCGCTGCCCGCCTCGCGCTTCTTCTCCGCCATTATAGCTTCTAGCTCCGTTGTACCTGTGGTGCCAAATGTAGATGGTTGGTGATAAGAATATACAATTGGCTACTTGACAGTGTTAACAATAAAATATGAAAAGTGTTAGATATGTTAGCTTATTAGTTAAGTAATCATTTTATATTTTTACTTTTTAATTAAAAGCATAGTTAGTATTTTATTTTTGCAAAATAAATTTTAGTTTTTTTATCTGTGGAACAAAAGAACCGAAACGGAAACCACCATTGCAATTCGGAAATGACAGCTGTCGGCGAAAATTATTTATTTTAATGTGGCGAAACAATGATTATTTTACCGATTAAATTGAATTATTGTGTCTCTAATCGTATAAATAATTTATTGAAACATTTTCTGTTTATCTTAATTAAGTCGTTCCTATGCGTATCGGTTCGTTGTCTAGGACGTTGACGTCATAATTGCAACAGTGACGCGACTAGGCGTTTTCGCGCGCTTTTTAAATGTGTTACACAAAATCTTATTTTTCTCTGGTTATTTAGATTATTTCCAGATAAATCGAACTGCTTGGGATATAAAATGAACGGGCGCACATTTTACAATACTTTTTCAAAAACTGTCAAGTAGCCAATTGGAATGACGCATATGTCGCATTTTGTATACCATTTCATGTTTGAAAATAGGTAAAACTATCGATATTATAACTATTAGTGAAATCACATTAAAAATTGGTTTGGTTGGTGATTTAAGGCTGTAATCTTTTTTTACAATTTTCATAAATTCAAATGATTTTCTTATTCTTTTTTTTTACATTTTTCAAATCAGAAACGATTATGACGTAACTACTGTTCTAGTTTTTAAATGGGTAGCTAAAAATGAGATTAAATTTCACAGTAATTTTATCAAACATAAGCATCGTGTTATCTCAACATGATAATAGACATAATTTAAAAAAAATATTCGAGTGACGTATTTTTGACAATTTACAAATTAATAATATAATACATAGATATATAGATGCAAGGCTCTTGGGAACTCGTCATACGACAAATAAATTCAACGTATCGTCGTTATTAATTGATTAGGTGGAAAATGCAAAAAATCGTGTCCAGTATTTTTGAATAATTTTACTTCCTTCAAAAGGAGCGTGAAGAAACACCTTGTGGGTCAGTATGGCGATGCTAACGGATAGACTATTACGGTATCAAATCTGTTGCCATCGTATCTCTTGCTTACTACCAGGCTAGGAGGAGTCAATATGCCTAAATTATAAAAAAAAGACAACTATAAACAAATTTTTAGTCGGCTTTCTTTTAATGTTAGTGTCTCACCGTGCGACATAGTATGTATGTCGGAGTAGGCGTGCACAGCCGATCCACAGGCCGTGGTCACCTCCTCATCCATCTCCTCGCCAACCACGATGGGTCCTGGGGTCAGGCGACCTTAAAACAATATACGATGTTTAAACACACATACAAGAGAGGTAGAGCATAGTAGACATTAATCTTGCTCCACTTTGGTGTGTACTCACCATCGGCGGAGGGCTGCTTCTGCTTGTCCGCTTGGCTAGAGCGCTGCTTGTCCGAGCTGGTGGCGGCGGTGCCGCTGGCCGCCAGCGACCTGATCTCCTGCTGAGCCTCCCGCATTTTGTCGTAAAACACCTGAGAAGTTATAAATATAACATACAAGTAAATAACAGTTGAGTGAAGCGATGGCTGGCACATACGTCATGCTTGTGAACAGGTGCCACCTTTGGGGACTGGTCTGCTCCAGCTTACCTCTTAACATAAAATAATACTTAATGCTTTTTTCACTCATCAAAATAAAACTATACGACTTGGTCCAAAGTGTTCTACACATAGCTATAAGTTAGATACTGCTACTGCAACTTATCTGCTGCGTTTCTTACCGGTGTCTTCTCGGTAGATATAGGTTCCGAACCGGAAGTAGAATCACTTTGCATTGTATTCAATGACGATTCAAAAGTGTTACATGTAACCTACTTGAATAAAGAAATATTTGAGTTTGAGTTTGACATAATACTATAGTGGACAGTGAACGATTTAAACATAGAATCATTTCTAACGTTTGAAAATGGCACCACGAAAAGTAAGGCACGGTGGGCGTGGTTTAAGAAAAGTAAGCCACGGTACACATACCGTTTCCAAAGACGCAGTCACCGGTGCGGATCAATCTCAAGGTTTGGTCTATCCCATTATATGCCATGATGTAACTAGCGAACTGTCCATTTGTCAACCTATACGCAATAGCCTTAAAGTTTCCAAGTGTCGATACTTTATTACTATAATGCGTATCTATTGCCTGTGTACTTTACATGTGTGTGTTTTGGTGACGATATTCGAATGATGTCAGTATGAGGGGAATTCTTCCAGGTTTTTTTTCGCTCACTGATTGTGTAATAGCGTTAATTGAAATTCGCGTATATTGAAACTAACAAAACAGAGGAGAGAATCCTCATAAAACAAAGTCGTAGGACGGGGTATCTCCAATTCTTCAATTAGAATGTTCAGTGGAAACGGGGATTCCCGCGATCAAAGCGAAGTTAATTACTAAATTATGTGTAATACATTTCTTTTGCGTAATGAGTGAAATTTGAAATTCGTGATATAGTAAACCTGGGGTCGCGTAAAGCGGGGTGTTTCTGTAATTACGTATTTAATTTACCTTAAGAAAAGCTTGCGATATTTCGCCGTTTTGTAGTTTCGTGAAAATGCTGTGTTGAATGATTGGGTTGCCGCCTTCTAGAAGAGCGATGCCTGTTTTAAAAAAAGGAACACTGAATTTTTTTATTGAAAATGTAGAATGGATTGCGAAGAAAACACATTAGTTCAGCCTAATAGTATAACTCTTGTGTAAAAATCCTTTTTTTTCCTGGAAAAATCTTTCTCGTAGTGACTTATTATCACCACCGTCTACCAATTGGTACAAGCACCAATAAACTGAGTTGCGACAATTTTTCCGAATATTTAAGGTCAGTCGTGATTGAACACGCGTATGACTCGCTGTACGCCGTCAGCGCCGTACTGACGCGTCGGGCCGCTGTGTGGACAGGAGCTGCGGTTGAGTTGTGTAGTAACCGCCGCGTTCTGACTGCGACCCATTGGCTTTTTCATATTAATATTGCAAAATATATTGTAAGACTCTTTACTTAGTGGTCTAATTTGAATGGCAAGTTAATTGCAGGGTTGAGGCTGTGCTCTTGCCGTGCCCGTATAGTGTGCCATGACCTGTAATCAAACAAGAACTTACCGAGCTGTATCGCCTCGAGGAAGATGGCGGGCCGGTTGGTGCTCTTGATGACTAGGTCCACCACCAGGTCCGAGGCGCCCTCCTTGTCCAGGTGCGCCTGGACTTGCGCGAGCGTCTGCCCCGTGCGCATGAGCACTTTCGCTGTAGCCGCCATATTAATTAGCCAATAGTATTTGAGATACATTCAGACAGAGATATATAGATAGATATATCTATCTATCTATATATATACTCTATCTATCGATATACTTTATCGCATAAAACGTTTACAGAAATTGGTTTTACAGACAAATTTTATTACAATTAAGGTATTATCATAGAAGGCGATCTCTTCGAGACAACCTTTAGGTAGAAGAATAATAAGGATAGTAGATGTCGAGAAATAGATTGACATTATGATTAACATTGTAAGTATTATTTGAAACTTCATCTTAATTAAGAAATCCTCTCGATTTTTCCCACAGATTTCAGTGCTAGCTTTGGCAATGCAATGCCGAAAGGAGTCGTAAATCAGATATAAATAAATTGGTTGTCCAACCGCACATAAAAGCGTTAAAATAACACCTCATCCGGAATATAAGTGGTTCAGTAAGTTGAAAAGGCGTGTATGTTTGAAGCGAAGAGACAGGTGGATACGTATTGCTGGGTAGGTAGAAAGAAATAGAAACCAACTCAGAACATAGAAAATAATGGACTGGTTTTAAAACAAAGAAGACGTCGAAGTGATAGATCTTCCTTGTCGTTTGATCAAGGTTCAGCCTAAACATTATACAGGGTGTCCTAAAAATACGGCAATGACGTATCGAATAAGCCTGACATCCATATCCTGAAACATTTCATACGGCGGCCACAAGATTGTTCTTTTACGGTAGCTGCTCAAAGTGTGACGTTTTTTAAATTGCGGCAGAGGCACTTACCGACGTCTAAGAGGTAAATGTAACAGAAATAAATCGCTTACGATAACTTGCGGTTCTCAAGCTCACTTGGACGGGCAGCACGCGCGATACGTGAAGGTCGTGTGTTATCCCACACCGCAAAGGGAAGCGTATTTTATCTGTTTCTTAAAAATATTTAAAGTAAAAGCTATAGTTTTTGTGTGAAAATAAAGGCAATATTGTCTCTAAATCTATCCTAATATCACATTATGTATGACCTAAAGAATATTTCTTTTAAAACAAGCTAGTATTTTTAAGAGCTCTTATTTTATTAAAAGCTCATAAAAAAGCTAATAGCAACACGATCATTGACCATTCTCGTTTTTTTATTAAATTAAGAATTGGACAAGACATTAATATATTATATGGGCATTTTAGGCTTATTTGATGCGTTTAGGTTTCCTCGGACTCAAGTGTGACGTGTTAATTCTTGGACACCCGGTATGATACAATGAAACCAAAATTCAACACAAATAATTTAGTTCCCGTAAGTCTAAGATTTACGAATTTAGACTTCTGAATAGTTAAATATATATGAACACATTGTTGCACAGATTTGTGTCTGATCCATTTTCCTCACATAACGAAAAACAACTCTATCAGAATATGTACTGTCTCTACGGATATCCTTACCACGCCAAGCAAAGATTAACGTTAAATATTGTCCTCGTATTATTGCATGTTAGTATTCAATTACACAAACTTTTGATTATTTGACCGTCTCTGTGTATGTATTAGTATGTGAAATCGTAGCTCTTGAAACAAACGGACCGATGTCTATGGGTTTTTTTCATTTATTACCCAGTTTGCGGTGGTTTTAAGCTATGTTAGGTTAATATCTGTTGTCAGGGTGGAAGATTCTCTCTCTCTTAAGATGATAAGACTTTGGTTTTTTCCATTGATGTAAAATGACTACTTGATTATTACACTATACGTATATTTTCCGTAGGTGTTTATTTTTTTAATTGATTATGTGAGGTCAATGGCCAGACACACTCGCCAAATTGCTCGACAAATACCCGCAGTCAGCGTTCAAGTACCAGGGCTGCAGTTAACCACAAGAAGTAGACACAGACTAAGCTACGACAGTTAAAACGGGCAAGTGCATTGACCCCGCTCGGAGCACCCACCTGTCTTCGGCTGATGCGGGTGACTTTCTGCTGCATGCGCGGTGGAATAAAGAAAAACACGACGCTAGAGTCTAAACTAGTTATGTGCTTCGGAGGTTGCCTTCAATCGGATTTAATTAGCTTAAAGTCACCATAGAAAATTAATTGTGTCAGGATTATAAGGATATTCGGTCTTACGAGGTTAACCTGTCACATGCCGGAATGTGGATATAAACAAAATTAATTATCATAATCTTTTACGATATAAAAGACATAACGGTAAATACTCTTGTAGTTTGATATTAGACTTTATGCTAATATAATAAGAGCGGTATAAAGGTTAAAGTCCGTTTAAAAAATGATTACTGTCAAGTCATATGGTACCTTTTTATCAAACCATGTTCTTTGTCCATCAAAATTGAACATCGTACAAATCATGCTTTTGACAATCCTTTGTGAAAACGACCAATCTTGTGAACGTTGACTATTGGGGATCATTTATAAATGTTAATATTGAAGGCAACCTTCTCAAAATAAAACAAGTGCCCCTCTAAAACTAATGTTAACGGATCAATTCCTCCATCTAATTAGTAGGTTCACACAAGATTATAATAACATTTACTTAATGATTATTACGTATGAACAAACCATTCCGATCTAGTTTTGTTAGAAGAATACACAGTAGTTACGTGTGCACCACGCCTAAACTCTAAACTATGAAACTAAGTGCAAACGACAGTATTGTATTTAGAACTAAACGATACTATTACTAAAGACGTGACAGAACCGTGCTTAATATTGTGTTTTTACGTTATACTACGAGATTCTATTTTCAATATTTATGTTTTTGCTTAAATTATAATAGAGATTAAGGCTCAGTTTAACCAAATTAACAACTAACTTTAGCGGTAACTAACGATTTGATAGATGTTAAAACTGGCATATCCCATTTGCATTCGACAACCGTTAACTCGTAAGTTATCGTTTAAGTTAAGTTAGTGCAACTGACCCTAAGGCAAATTCACAGTTGAACATAAATTGTTATGAACTGTCAAGCTAACTAGCCAAGAGTAGCATCTTGTAAGTGCCCCGCTAGTATATAGAATTAGTATGTATAATGACATGGACATCTCCTGGGCACATTGTATATGTGAACATACACTATCAAAATCAACTAAAAACGATTTACTAACTCTTGATTCGAAATGCTAACCTGATATTATGATTATTCCCAAAAGCAAATACCATATCAGAGTTTGGTTATAAATTGGTTATCAAAATCACCCAACTCCAATTAATAAATTTTTGATACTTATTCTTTATGTGTGTAGATTGCTACTCTAAGATATACCAGCATTTCACCAAGTTATATGTACGTCAGTTATACGGTCAACAGCAAGTCAAGGTAAATACTTGTAGTGCGAAATTAGTTCTTATGCGCACGACATAGAGCGGTGCAAAATCCAAAATGTCTAGTCTGAAGTGCTTTTGAACGTACAATCTTGATCCACCCTAAATCCAAAATGTCTAGTCTGAAGTGCTTTTGAACGTACAATCTTGATCCACCCTAAATCATTCATATAGATATACAATATCATCGCATGCTTCCAACTGCATCTCCGTTAACTATTGGTTTGGAAATCATTCATGATATGGTAAATATTAGAAACAGAAAATGTTTATTATTCTTAGTAGTAGTAAGTGCAGCACGCGCGATACGTGAAGGTCGTGGGTTCAATTCCCGCACCGCAAGGGGAGATAAAAAAAATCTGTTTCTAATATCACACACATATTGTCATTCAATTATCATAATAAACAGTAGTGCTGTCATGCGAAGTGTGCAAGTTTTAGGATGGATCAAACTTAGCCTCAAAACTTAATTCATCTGGATCGATATAATGCCATGATTTGGAAAATCTAAATCCTCTTATAAACTTTAAAGTACGAGCAATGAACTATAGATTTGAACAGTAAATTAAGTTAACGGTAGAAGAATATCAATGTCGTAGAAGATCAAGCTACATAGTTCAAATTCCTGTCGATAGATCGCCGTAATCATACCTGAATAATACGTGAAATATTTAAACAATAAATTCTAAAGTTTCAGTACAAACATACGGATATTTATTGTCAAATTGGCATGGTATCTCAGTAATAAGCCAAAATTTCCTTCGATTTGAACGATCGAAAACAATCCCAGCTACTATCAATGATAATTTGAAGAACGAGTCGAAGTGACGTAAATAACATATTGCTAAGTGAGAATGTGAGGGTGGGTGCAGATTTGTAAACCCACCTTAACTAACGCAGACGAGCAAGACGTGCAGTTCGTGAAAACAATTGGTGCAATTCAACCTAATCGTCGGGTAGTAAGTAGTTAGGAATTAACTACTAAAAATGTTATCGCGTTAATTAAATGCGTTTATTCCAACCGACACAGATCGCATCAGTTACATAACGAAATATAATATTGTATGCTAAAATAGACAATTGAATCATTACTATCAACTTATACTACCAACCTCCATAACTATGGCCATCAGGCCGAATTTTGGCATCGCGGTATATTTGCTTCGACTCCCGGTCGGGTCAATAACGAACTTTTATACTTTGTCTTGGCTTTAGATGTTTAGCTTAGGATAGGATTAGAGAAATTGATGTATCTGACATTGCCCAATACGTATTTGTTTACTTTTTACCGTCAAACAACACCCGTCAACTTATTTAAAATAATTTACGGTGCGAATAAAGGATCCAGACATTTATATCGTTCTAGATGTATTGAGACCGCTAGCTATAAGGGTAAGTGTCCACTGTGTGTGCATGTGACGTCACGTGGCGCCAGTACTGACCTCCCGGGCCGTGAGTGACGGCGACGGCGGGCTGCGGAGGCTGTATCTTCGGCTCCGACTTGCGGTTCACGAAGTACTGCGACAACAGTTTGTTGCGGAGTTGGTTGCCCTGTTACAAATGTCAAGATACAAATAAACACCACCAATAACACCTAGAACGCGTATATAATTCAAGTCAAGAAAGTCAAATATTTTAAACAAATAGAAAATTTTCATCTTCCAATCAGGGCCGTGCAAAATCCCACACTTGTTTGCAAAAGTGTGCAAAGTGCTTTAGATACTTACCACAGAATCAAAGTAATGTATGTGATGTTGTCCAATATCTATATCTTTAGCCGTCGCGGAAATTGGGCACCGTAGATACATAGATAAATTGATAGATACTTTATTGAACAGGATTTGATTTGACACTAATTATAGCACAATATAGGGCGGTTTTATCGCTAACAAGCAATCTATTCCAGACACTACAGGCAGTCTGGAAAAGAGGATTTATCTGGTAGATAGACCTGGATAGAGGAGGATAGAGATTTTATGAACTTTTCGTTTTATGTGATACTAGGTGTGCCCGCGACTTCGTTCGCGTAGACTACATCCTTTCATGGTCGGTTTTACCCCTTTCTTCCCAAATATTCGAAACAAAAAGTAGTCTATAGACTTTAATCCAAGTTTCGAGCTATATTTGTGCCAAATTTCATATCTCTAACTTCAAAAATAAACATTTTTCCATATAAACTTCCAAAGGTGGTATTACCCCCATCCCTCCCTTATTTTCTAATAAAAAGTAGCCTATGTCCGTTCTTGAGATTCAACGTATACCTATATCAAATTTCATCAAAATCGGTTGAGAGGTTTAAGCAGGAAAGCGTAACAGACACACAGACAGACAGACAGACAGAGTTACTTGCGCATTTATAATATTAGTAGGGATTATGGAACGTAATGAGTTCACACCCGGGATACACGACCAGAAAAAATAAGAATAGGCTATAAGGTCTCATTTTCGGTGTTCCGCAGCATACCTTCTCTCCGTATTCGGGATCCACCGCCATCATTTCCCGCAGCGTCCGCAAAACTTTGACGCATAGCTTTTCTTCCTTCTCTTCTAATAGTTTCTCTGTGTGTCTTATCAGTCTGAAAATATTTTAAAATAAAAAGTATTTATAATTTCACACACATCGACATAACCTCAGAGCAGGGGTGGGGATTAAATAAAACACAACCCTTGTTTCAATAGCCGGGATGAGGTGAGGTGAGAAGAGCCGGAATATTAATAGGGATGAGGGTAAATTAAAAATAATTCTATGTAGGACGTTAGTTTTTTATTTTCAAAATATGAATTTTTATATTACACTTCAAGATTGACCTCATCCTGATATTAAGTGGTAATGAGGTCCTAGCTTAAGGGCGACAAGTACAGCATCATAAATCTGTTACTAGATTTGAAGGCTTGACCCCTGCTACTAATGTAGCACCCCCCAGGAGTTCTGGAAACCTTACTCACACGCAGGAACACAACAACACCCAAGTGATTGTTATTTGATACTTGAGTACTTTACGCCGTATTAGCGAACTTTAAATAAGTAGGTACGATAAGTAGGTACGATAAGTAGGTACGATAAGTAGGTACGATAAGTAGGTACGATAAGTAGGTACGATAAGTAGGTACGATAAGTAGGTACGATAAGTATGTAGTTCTAAACATATTCGGCAGAGGGCACTTACCGAAGGCTAACGGGTTGATACAGCAGAAAAATTTCATCGCCTACGATAATTTGCGGTTAGCTCAGTTGGTAAGAGCAGCACGCGCGATACGTGAAGGTCGTGGGCTCGATTCCCGCACCGCAAGGGGAGATACAATTTTTGTGTTTCTAATATTTAAGATTGTTATTTGGCTGCGGTCTTCTGTAAGGTGGAGCTATTTCATCAGTCGGGCTGCTCCAGTTCGAGCGATAAATCGCTATGCCCTACCTCTCTTATGGTGCAAGTAAATAAATAAATATTGCACAACATCACATACATTGCTCTGATTCTGTGGTAAGTAGCTAAAGCACTTGTGTTACATAAATCAGAAACAACGACGGTACCTCAACACCCAGACCTTACAGAAGACCACAGCCAAATAACAATCACTTCTGTGTTGTTGTGTTCCTGCGTGAGATGGAGGTTTCCAGAGCTCTTGGGGGGTGCTACATTAGTTGCAGGGGCTAAGCCTTCAAGGCAAGGGCGACAAGTCCAGTAACAGATTCACTATGTTGTACTTGTCGCCCTTAAGCTAGGATCTCATTACCATTTAACATCAGGTGGGACGAGGTCAATCTTGAAGAGTAATATAAAATAAAAATACCTACAATAGTTCGTACTGACCTTGATATAAAGATGCCGCTTGTGTCCGCCTGGCTGACGTCACCAGGGCTCGTGAACAGCAGGTGCGGCTTGTACAGTATGTCCACGAGCAGCGAGAGCTCGGCCTGCAGCAGCGGCCGCAGCTGCTCCTCCAGCAGCGCCACGATCTCTTGGAGGCCCTCCATCACTGATCTGTCGTTTTGGAGGTTCGACTGGAACAAAGGAATGGAGTATGAAAGGCCTGACTGCTTTCTGTGGCATTCAGATTGGATAGAGTGACAGGATACGAATGGTGATTGATTGCGCGCGAAACTCGTTGGCCGTTCCTTACGTGGCGACAGGGGAGGGGAGAGGGGAGCCTTGCCTACTGCTCACAAAACACATGAGTTTAGACAGTGATGATGACCAATCACGAGATATCTTGAACAATACTTTATACAATTATTGAAAATATTGAATAAAAAAATTGAACATTTAGAAGTTCATATTGAACGGCCAACTACTTTCACGCACACAACAGTCAACTGGGACACGTTTACGCGATTCCTTCGCAAATCTACGTAGATGGCTCACTGACGGCCCCAATTCACATATCAAAATACTGACTGGTCTACTAATAAATTAATATACGAGTAGCGAGAGAAAGGCTCGTCTCTTTCTTAAGGCCCTCACAAACCGGAAGGAAGTAAGCCTTTTACTGGTGTCACCAGGTTTCAGGTGGTGTCAACATTCTAAGGGCTTTTCCTGAAAGAACTGATTAGATCGATTGTTTAGCTGATCACTAACCTGAGAAGCCATCTTCTCCAGCTTCGAAGTCTTGGAAGCCAGCAGCCACTTGCTGGTCTGCCTCGACAAGGCCGCCGCCTTCTCAAACACCGTTTGTATCTTCTCCTCTAGTTCTAGGGGTATGGCGATGCTCCGGGACTTGGCTGTGGGGAAAACAGGTAGACCTGAATATACAAACGCGAGCACGTGTTGTATATTCAGGGTACTTTACCATTCATGAGAACGATTGATAACCCTGGATGCCACAGTGGCATAATCAATTAACGTTGAATACAAATACCATAATGTTGATCCTCATTGTATAGAAGCCAGAAACAGTAGAAAGTTATTAAATTATTAGTACAATCTTAAAAGGGGTATTACTACATGACAAAGAAAACTTTCTAGTTTTAAGTATATTAGACAAATTGAAATAGCTTAGACAGAAAGCAGTCGGTAAGTGTTGGTTAATAATTAAAATTATCGTATAGCCACCATTTTTCTACGTCATTCCGCTATAAATACTAAAGTGACAGTACAGCTGTCAAGTAATGGCGTACATTCATACCGTGTTTTTAAGATGTTTTTTCCAGTTATGTAAACTTTTTCATCCAAGTTGTAGCAAAAGATATTTTAGATGATTAATGCATGTAAGTACGGTCAGAAGTGATATTCATAAAAGTAAAAACGGAATTTACTTTTAAAAAGTCTCTCACATTTAAATCAGTTGGCACTTAATACCACAATTCGTCCGGTGTTTTTACAATAGTGATATTACATTCTCAACTAATCAACGATAGATTCGATCGTTAATAAATAATTGAGATAAAAAAAGACAATATCAATATGTTAAAAAATTGCAGTGATGTTGTTTATTTATGGCGTTATGACTACAGAGTAAATACGGCACCCACTGCCTTCTACAATTTTATCAAATGACGCGCGAAATTTGAAAATGAAAATTTTAAATGTTGTTTTAGTATACCGAATTGTATGCATACTGACCGACTTCGCTGAGCGTCCGGATGCACTTTTCCACGTTCAGCTTCTGCGGAGGCGTCAGCCACGGGCACTGGTAGATGCTGAAGGTGGTCTGAAGCAGCTTCACGAAGATTGACTGCCGCGTCTGTGTGATATGAACACGCTGATACATTGTACAGTCTGAGTATACCCTGCGGACTTTATACCGATCAATTAGAAATTGTGAAAGCTTTAATAAATTTATTAGTATTTCTAGATTATTACCAATATTAATACTAATAACTGTTAAGTCTAAAAACTTTGCAAATACTTACATAAATGATGAATCCGGATGTGTGAAGGCAATCCCAGATAGTAAAATATTTTATAAATTTTAAAGTAAACAAATTAGGAATCTGCGATACACGTTAATGATATCAAGATCAAAATATTACAACCAAAATGTTTAAGAATATATATATTATTTAACAGATATATCGGCCGCGTAAAAGAGCTACAAATTTTATTCCCTGCCTGTCTATCGATGATGGCTGCAAAATCATATCATCTTCAACGAACTTGTGGGGATGCCGCGGAAGGCTCTCGACCGAACGAAACGCGAAACCTTTGACGACCTCTTTAGCCAAGCGTCGTGTGAGAGTCCCGATTTCCAGTCGGTCAGTATGAAAACGGACATTTCTGTAACCCAAGTGCTTTACTCACCACAGAATGAGAATGTATAGGATGTCCAATACTTATATGATGGAGGGGCATTATTCGGGTTCTCTAGTGCAGATTCTTCATCTTCGAGCATGACGCTGGATTTAAAAAATAGATTCACAGTATTCATTTTAATCTGATAATATCGACTTCAATCAAAAATAGCACACATAGGACGTGATGCAGAAGGATTGTGTTCAGCTCGGAGATACGTATTCTACGGCGGCTAGAGTGAAAGTGACCAGTGGCGCGAAAACATCTCTCTTTTATCATGTGTCATTGACGTTTGCAACTGCCACTGTCATTAGATTTGATAGACGTCAAAGTCACTGACAGCCGTTAAATTAACGAAAAAGTTGTTCTTGACAACTTCGCGCCGACAATTTGTATTCGAAACATTGAACGTAATCCTCATAAGGTAATCAGGTAACAAACCTGTACAGTGGTGCTCTGGTCGCTGAAGGGCGAGTTGAAGAAGGTACATATGGTGTGCATGAGCACATCTGTGACGTAGTTCACCCACGCCTTCTTGCCGTCGCCAGGCGACCTGCTGGGCGACAGGGACGAGGACGGACCTGCACACAAGCGACAAGTATTTAAAACACGCACTTAATACTACCACTGTAGGTGTAAATTTCTTAGATCAAAAGTTTTTATTAATGCATAGTTGCGATCAAACGGTACCGGAGATGAAGCTTCACACATTATTAATACTTGGTTCCAATATTTGAAGAACGATCCATTTTTGTTAAGGAGAGTAATAAATTATACTAGGCGTAACCGTTTACCCATTACGGATCGTAAAACATTACAATCGGGCATTAGCCTCTTTTAACTCTCATTTGTTTTGTGACTATTTTCATTTAACTCAGTCAGATAAGGTTTAAATTAGATAAGACTACATGACCTTTTTTACGATGCTTGTGTTTATATGCAGACAAGGGGGCGATAATTTGTTTTGTTGCATGGAACAGTGTATCTGCAAAATCTATGATCGAAGGTACATGAAGTTTTTTTTTTATATTACACTTCAAGATTGTCCTCATCCCACCTGATGTTAAGTGGTAATGATGTCCTAGCTTAAAGGCGACAAGTACAGCATAATAAATCTGTTACTACACTTGTCGCCCTTACCTTGAAGGCTCGATCCCTGCTACTGATGTAACACCCCCGAGGAGCTCTGAGAAACTTACTCACACGCAGGAACACAACAACACAGAAGTGATTGTTATTTGGCTGCGGTCTTCTGTAAGGTGGAGATATTTTACCAGTCGGGTTCGAGTGGTAAATCGCTATGCCCTACCTCAACCCGAAGAGCAAGAGCTTTTTAAAAGCCACTACGTACCCGGTATTGGCTGCGTAGCGTCCGCCTGTATGATGGCCTGCATGTCCTGGAGGAAGGACCTCTCGAACAGATCCCACATGTAGTTGCTGGAGTAGATCTCCTTCATCTCCACCTCGGTGTCGATGTAGCAGTGATTCAGGAAACCCACGTATGCTTCTTTCACCTGCCATATAAATATGATAGAAGTTAAACTAATAAATAAAATTGGAGTATCTATAAAAATAAATGGATGCATGGTCGGTACATATACTTAATTTTTTTTACCTTATTTTGTGATATGAGAATCTAAGCGATAGATAGATAGATATACTTTATTGCACAAAATCTTTACCCAAATAGGTTTTACAGATTGATTATAGTACAGTTTAGGCGGTCTTATCGCTAGAAAGCGATCTCTTCCAGACAACTTTAAGGTAGAGGAAATAGTAGATGGCGAGAAATGGGTACGGCCAATGTTAATGGCGATAAGCCATTTAACAGATTTAATATTATTATGGCATAGTTAAGGTGCAAACAGTTAATTTTTTTTTGGTCTCGGATTGGATGTCAAGCCTTATAAAAGTTCCGAACAACCTTTTTCCTATTATAAAACTCTATGGTTCTGTAGTTTTAGTGATTAAAAATATTAGCAACACAATTTAACTAATACGGTTCCAATATTTGAAAAACAATCCCTTCGTATAGTAATACATTATTCGACGCGTAAGCTAAAAGGCAAAAAACCACCGACAGACAATTGGTGACAGCTGATATGGGAAGTAAATTTGAAATTAACGACCCGTAGAAAAACGGATAGTAATTTTTGACACATTACGAATCGTAAAATATTGAAACCAAGCATAAGGCGACCTTTTTAATGAACAGTCAAAAGGAATCGTTTTTAAATTACGACTGACAACATATTGACTAACAATAAATTTAGGCTAGTTAAAAAACAGCAATCACCTGGTCTCAAACTAAGGTTTACCCTTGTACTATGAGCACCAGACGACGGGTACTAACTGGGGGCGTCATCCTATCACACTCAGACCCAAGTCAATTTAGAAAAGTTAGTTTTTCAAATTGACCTAACCGGGTATCGAACCCGCGCTTTGGCCGCCTATCTTAGCCGCTACGCCACCGAGGTCGTCAGTTCAGAGAGTGGAACCAGAGCATGGGAGACATTGGGTGCGCCTGCGCACCACACTGCACGCGCACAGGGAAAGGTTTAATATCTGCACTAGTACAGTCCTGGATTCTCTCGCTTTATTGGCATGCTACTGAAACATTGCCCTCACCTCGGGTATGCAGTGCGGATGGGTGATCATGGCGACTATGTCGTCGAGCGGCAGCAAGCTGTGGCACTTGATCTCCGTGTAGACGTTCTTGCCCATCGTGCAGCAGGTCAGAAGCTTCACCAGTTGAATATGGTAACTGGAGACAAGGAATGATACACAAAAATCACTAGTTGAATATGATAGTCGTGGTCAACGAATGACACACAAATCTTCATCAGTTAAATATGGTAGCTGTAGATAAGGAGTGATATATATATAATGCCCGGTTCCTATATTTCAAAAAAGATCCGGTAGTTACGGATAGTAATAAATTTAACGAGGCGTAAGCTAAAAACGACCGACAGACCACTGATAATAGCTGATATGGAAAGTTAATTATGGAACGATATTAAGGGCTCGGTTGGGGAAAAACGTATTTTTTGGCACATTACGTATCGTAAAATATTGGAACGGGGCATTCTCGATGGTCAAATATGTGTGCGAAGAATGTAAGTATAGAAAGTAAATTAAAATAGAGCCAGGTGAGATAGAGGCTATTCGTTGGTCAGTCCTAAATAAAGAAATAAATATTGGAAAACATCACACACATTGCTCTGATTCTGTGCTAATTAGCTTAAGCACTTGTGTTACAGAAATAAAAAACAACGACGGTACCACAACACCCAGACACGAGACAATATAGAAAAGTTCGTTTCCCATATTGACCCGACCGGGATCGAACCCGGGACTTCTGAGATGGCGCAGCACCAAAGTCCGGCGCGCTCGTCGGTCATCAATTAAAAGATAGTCAGTCCTATGTAAAAAGTTTTTTCATGTTTGTATTCTTACGTGAGTGCTTCCGGCATATCCTGCGTCTGTTTGAACGTCTTCATCATCTGTATGAAGTTGTTGAACGACACTTTGTCGTTGTAAAACACGAGCACGTCCTCGCCCGCGTTCACCATCTAACAAAACACAATGTTTCGGGTTAAACCGCCAAAACATTTTTAGTAGTTAATACGAACCACTTACAATCGTAGTGTATCTTGCTCATAGACAAATTAGATGTTTTTTTTTCTTTTAGTATGTTTAAAAAATACTAAAATACTTTTTTACGATATATTTACGTAAACACTTAACTTCGATGTGCTGTATCATCAATTTTTATTTACATGTCAAAGCAAAAAATGCATTTCTACTCTATTATGACAATTTTTAAATTGTTATTGTTGTTGTTGTAAAAACCCCCACGCCACAAGAGGGCAGTTTGAATAGAATAGAAATCATCTTTATTCATGTAAACTTTACAAAAGCACTTATGAATAGTCAGTACAAATAAAGTATTCTACCGCCGTGTTCGGAATGTTGATCATGTCGAGAAGAACCGGCAAGAAACTCGACAGTTACTCTTTTCAATGTAATAATGTTCCCTTACGCTAGATACTTAAATAAAATATACAAAGCTTATATAAAACATTTCCGAGAATTAAAGTTATTTTATACCCATACATTTTTGTCATTTAAATAATCATCAATTTTGTAGTAGCCCTTTTTTATTAAACAATTTTTAACATAAGACTTAAATCTATGCATGGCCAACTGGATAACATTTTCAGGTAACTTGTTAAATAATTTAACGCTTAAACCCACAAAGGAATTACTTCTCTTATGTAGTCTTAGATATGGAACAGCAAGTTTGTGTTTATTTCTAGTGTTAAAGTTGTGGAAGTCAGATTTTTTTAAAAGTAGATTATAATTTTTGCGTACATACATAATACAATCAAAAATGTATTGAGATGCTACGGTAAGTATGTTAATTTCTTTAAATAAGTCTCTGAGATAATCCCGTAATTTCCCCATTGCGATTTAGAGTCTAATGTGATGCCGAGAAATACTGTAGAATTAATTATTTCCATAGGTTCACCATTCATAGACAATTTGATGTTGGCTTTTTTAACATTCGGCATTGTAAATTTGACACATTTCGTTTTCTTAGTTTCGTTACTTAGAATTTATTTGTTACTTAAAATTATTTTTGAGAACATAACGGACAGCGAACGCTAATAATAATAGTTTTGAACTAAGTAATTTCCCGCAGTTTACGTTACGTAACGCGAATATTTTCGTACCTCTTGCATGACAAGGTCCTGGCTGCGGCGAATGTACTGAGTGTCGGCGTGGACGATGGTCTGCAGGAACCGTAGGTACGCCGGACGCCGCCCACGGGATTCTATGCAGTGGACGAAGTGAGACACCACCTGAATTTATAAACAACATTTGAACTGAATAACTCCTCTGACGATATCCGCAGCCGAGGGGCGAGCGGGCCAGACTTTGACGACGCGCTATCTCTGAGGTTCCGGGTTCGCTTCCCGGTCGGGTCAATATGACGGAGTTTTTTATATGATTTCGGCTCTGTTTTTTGTAGTAACGTCGTTGTTTCTAGTTAATGTGTACACAAGTGCTCCAAATGTGATGATACATTTTACCTAATGTTTATCTCTTTACTACCTAATCTATATCTATATTAATAAAAATCAATTATATCTGTTAATTCCGCTAAAACTTAAGAATGGCTAAACCGGATTTGATATAATTCTGGAGGTCCAAGGAAGGTTCAACAGGTAAGAAAATTAAAATAAAAATAGGCGGCACGTCGCTTGCTGGGACATCCAGTCTCTGTATAATTTATTTAATAGGTATGTACTACTTAAACCACATATTTTATAATTTTACAATAAATTAAAATACCTTTTCGTTGTTTTCATGTGCACAGAGGGTCGCGTTGTCCTTGAATATCGCACAAACAGTTTGAGCTTCTCTGATCTGAAAAAAAAATGATTGAGAAGAGGCAGATTGAGAATTAAAAAAAATATATATACTATCTTTAGATATCATGTCTTGTGTTCACTTTTAATGAAATAGGAATACTGAAGTTTATAGTTAAGTCGATCTTGTGTAATTGTATTAGCTTTCCATGAAATAATACCAAGAGTTAGGTTATTCATACGTCATGCTTGAAACAGACTAGTTTGCTCCAGATTACCGTTTCTGTCTGTAGTCACGGCGGTACTAATCTGATAAGTATAGTTACTACCATCACATTGGATCAATTGCTATCTGACTTAGAATTGAATCATAGCCGAGACAAATTAAAACATAAAGCACACTTTTATTGTGCCTAATCAAGACACAGTTTCGTTTACCCCTGCGTTGAGGAACAGGTCCAGATGCTTGTGCAGGATGGCCTGATTCTGCTGGTTGCCGTGGCAGAAGTGCTGTAGAAACTCGTGGGCCAAAGCCAGCAGCTCGTCCATTGCTGAGTCGTCTTCGTCGTGCGGCACCTAAGTATAATTACAAGCGTAATGGATAACGTGAACGAAGTCTCGGATCACGGCTAGTGATGACAAATAATGGACATAACATTGGACTAGACACGTTTTACACCGTGGATGAAAGCAAAATGTCAGTTGTTATACTTGTATGATTACCTAATTGTTTTCTGAATGAAATGATTGACGCTGTACTTTAACATGGTTGAAAGGTGAATTAATTGGATCTGTCTTTGCTATGTTTTATAGAAATAGGTACGAAATGACCGTCGTCACAAAATTTCGGATTACATATTTAGACACAAAACTTTTAATATGTTTTATTAAATAAAAGGCATGTTAAATTATTAGTACTATGACAAATTTCAAATCTAAGACGCTCTCACACGTAACTGACTTATCCAACAATTATTAGTGGTCCCAGTCACAAGAAAACTATTATACTTTAATACTCCGGGACCGCGGTTCCATTTAAAGGTGGTCCCACTCGCCAGAACCACCGAGTAGTCTCTGTGAAGGCTCACCTGAAGTAGGTCCAAGACGATATTATGTACTCCAATGTTCCTTAGCAATCGCTGCTCGTGTCTCCGCGGCCGGCCGGTGTCGCCTGCGCCGCTGTTTCCGTGTGTACAGTACTTTATCATACGCTGAAGTATCTAGACGAAAAGAAAACCACAATTATGACGTAATGTGTCTCTGTGATACTAAAGTATTATTGAAACACCCGTACATTTCAAAAACAGATCAACACATGTGTAATAAAAAAGGTTATTTCCAAGACAAAACAGAGGTGGCACCTTTGGTGACTGGTCTGCTCCAGGTTACCTCTTAAAATAAATACTTAATGTTTTATTCACTAATCAAAACAAAATTATCTTACTTGGTCCAAAGTGGTCTACACATTACTATAAGTTAGATACTGCCACAGTGACTAATCTGCTAACCGGTGTCTTCTCGGTAGATATAGGTTCCGAAACGGAAGTAGAAGCACTTTACATTGTATTCAATTATGATTCAAAAGTGTTACATGTAACCTACTTGAATAAAGAAATATTTATTGATTGATTGATCATCTCCCTCTCTCGAACCCACGACCAACACGTATCGCGTGTGCTGCTCTTCCAACGACTCAAAAAGTATTCTAAGCTATAGCAAAATTGTTATAACTACCTCTTTAATCTTGTTATACTCGTTCATATGGTCGTGCTTGGTCGTTCTAGAAGTGTCCAGTACGTTGTCGAGCGATACGTTTCTCTCCAGCATGGCGCCGCCAGGCCCCACAGTGCCTGTGAAACCTATAACGTGAATAAAAAATAGAAAGGGCAAGGGCACAAGTCTCAATAATAATATACATCATAAAAACACCTACTTTCTTTCGTTTTTTATAGAAAGGCATAATACAATCCAGGTTAGAAGCACTTTAAAAAAAAAACAAAAGTTTTTTTTTAAAGTGCTTCACGCCGTACTAGTGACCTTTGAATACTTTAAAGAAACGCACGATACGTGAAGGTCATGCGTTCGTATCCGACTCCGCAAGGATAGGTGAAATTTTTCTGTTTCTTTAAAATATTTAAAGATCCTGATTGCCTTATCCTGGTACCATCACCGAGATATCTCCTTTTCACCCAAACATAAACATGTAAATCGGTTCATAAAAGACGATTCTAACAACGAACACATATATAGTAAAATACAGTCGAATTGAGAAACCTTTTTTTTAAGTCTGTTAAAGAAATATGAGTCAAGATTTATATTGACAAGTTGAACGGCCCCATGAGTTAAATTTTAAACTCTTATTGGTAACATGAATACTACTTAAAATGCATGTAATGGGGTCCTTTTTCAATACTTTTACCACAGTCATCGGTGCAAAAAAAAAAACAAACCTTGTATTTTTGTGTCCCCTTGCTTTTTACTTTTTGCTAATATAACTTCGATATCAAATATCTAAATATCCCTCAAATATAAGTTTCTAACAATGTGTAACAAATGCTTCAAACCTGATCTAAAAATAACCAAACAAATTAAAAAGTTGCACAATATGTCATCTGACTAAATTTGTTATATTTCTTCTAAATTAAATTTATCTAATTCTGTGTTGCTCCTATTTTGAATGCTGTGTACTCCTCTTATTGGAGCATATACTAGAACTTACCTCTGTATCACATACCCCTAAAATGCTATGTATATGTTCTGTTGGTGTACCTATTAAATAAATAAATAAATAAATAAATAAAAAGTCAAGAGTTAACATTCTAATACCAAAATTAGTCGGCTAATATTTAGTGAAGGTAACTTTTCCTTGTTAAGTTCTTGTTGAGTGAAGGACGTATTGTATACTCGTTATGGTCTTTCGTTCAATTTTGTGTATGTGTGTGCGTAACAATAACGCTGACCTGAGAAAAGGACTTACGTTACAGGCATATTGCGTGTGCGTAATAAGATAAGCGGGGTGGACCGCTAGAGACAAAGATTGTTAAACTATGCACATGGCAGTCCAGTTTAGATGGGTGACCATTCAGAGTAAAATGACAGCAATTTCGTGTTTCTAAATATACCTCAAGCTATTGGTTGAGACCAATAGCGCAAACTGAACAACTGATTTTTATATATTAGATCTAGTCAGAGTCCCGTTTGTCGGCTTGAGAGTATCCGACAATCTACATGTAGAACTTTTTTAATAGGTACAGTCAGCATTATTAGCTAGTACAGTCAACAGCTTTAGTTTGTAGGTACAACTTAGTCCTTGTCAAATTAAGTTAATAGTCTTACTGATGTTCTAGTTACTTATGAGGTTTAATGTTACAAGGTACTGAGGTGTATACGAACTAATGATGCTGACTGTACATACTTCAATAACGTATCACATTAAACTTTCACGTAACAAAGTAAGTTAGATAGACTGTAAACTTAATGTGACAAAGTATTGAGTTGAAAATGAAAGCCGCGCCTCCACTGAGGAAAAGTTGCAAATTTTTGTGTTGTCAACACGTTTTGGTGTCATTTTTTTGCGGTGGAAATGCGCCTTTAGTATGGTGTACTGTACTGCAATGTGCTGTGGTGTACTGTACAGTGTACATATGGAACTATAATCGATTTTATTAAAAGTTCGGTGAGAGATGTTTCACTGTTGTATTTACAAACGTAAACATGCTTGTTCTACGGTGTTCTATTTAACACATAAAGTGCCAACTACGTAACACTGCGGACCAAGTAAGTCATGTAATATTGAGTAGTCAGCATTTAATGTGTAAAAATAAAAAGAGTACAAGGAAACTCACTCTGCGTCCGAAGGAGTGGTCCTCTGTCAGTAAACGAGGATTAGATGAATGACAGACAGGAAGGTAGACACAACAAAACTAAACAGGATAACTACTTGATAATACTCACTGCAATTGGGATGATGACATTATGCAATTAATTTAACGTATCAATACCGTAAAGAAAGACTTTTCGAAACGTCAGCCATATTTATTGTGTGTAAATTATCTTTAAAAAGCTATTTTAAAATCAGCGTGTTTATAAGTAAAATTTGTAGCGTCATAGTTTCGTATTTTAATAAAATCTTGCTTAGATAGGTATTTATAAGTATTTAAATTGAATAGCCAGTCACCATCCCAACGACTGTCTAAACTACTACGTTCTAGCTTTACAAGAAAACCAATATTTTATTAACCGGTGTTGAGTGATGAATTATATCTAAATCAAATTTTAATTAAATTATAAATTGGTTAGATATATTGTTTATTTAAACGTTCGATCCTGGCAATTAATATAAAATTTTAAACATGTAATATTTTTACCAGCATAATATTTTTTCTTAGTAAGCTTGAACTACGTTAATATGAATCAAGAGAAACCTTAGTACTACCAAGTTCTTTTAAATTTCTTTCAAAGAACTGAGTAGTTCGTTATAGTATTAAGGATGTTTTCCACAAGAGATGTTAGCATATGATGGTTTAACTAGCACGAACTGGTTAGGTCATATATTTATATACCTCAATTGTCTAGAAAGCTATGTTGCATATAGTTTAATTAGGATTACTTTTAATTGAGCATCTTAAAATACTAACCTAACCTAAATAATAGGTTGGGAACAAATTTAATAAGTGAGCCACTTGGACTAGGGCGACTTGTGGCTTAGTTAGTATTTCTGTCGCCTAAATGAATAAAAAGGATCATGTGATATTATTTCTCACTACAAAGCTGATTCGCATATATCTAGTGGAAAAGTACCCTTAAAAATAAAACTACCCTATGCTAATCAACAACTTCAGAGGCCAGCGCTGACGAGGGCCGTATATTTTTATTCAATAACGCAAAACTGAGTACAAAATTACCGCGTAAAAGACAGTCCGACAAAGATGGCCATACTCCAATCCACCAGCAATAACATGTAAACACAAACTCTAATGACGTTCTTTTAAGATTCACTTTATAATGAGTTCTAAGATATACTCGTACATAAAAAATGCACGTGATTGTACCTCGTCTGTGAAGGCCTTTGTAATTACTGAACTTTTGTTTTTTTTACGTCTTATAGTTAAACAGTAGAACTGGACATTACTTTCTACCCCCGCCCACGTCAGATGAATAAGGAACAGATTTTTACTGGTAAATTTTTTTAATTTGGAATTTTGGGTTTAACTGGGTGAAGGCATTCTTAATGCTAAAAGATGGATCTTTTGTACTTTTTTTGTGCAATAAAGTTTATAAATAAATAGTAAAAACGACCCCAAAAATCGCATCTGCAAATCTGACGTGCACGGTACCGCTTGGAACTACAGATCAGAACACGGCGGTTGAATACTGAACTTGTACCGACGATCTATAAGTACTTTTGTAAAGCTTACATGAATAAATATAACTGACTACTTGACAGTGTTAGCAATCAAATATGAAAAGTGGTAGATATGTTAATTAAATAAAATAAGTAATTAAAAGTATAGTTAGTATTTTATTTTTTCAAAATACATTTTACTTTTTTATCTGTGGAACAAAAGAACCGAAACGAAAACCACGATTGCAATTAGCAAATGACAGCTGTCGGCGAAAATTATTTATTTTAATGTGTCGAAACGATGATTATTTAATTATTGTGTCGTTAACCGTATCAGGGATTTATTTAAACATTTCATAAAAATGATGTCGTTCCGATCCGTATCGATTTGATGTATAGAACGTTGACGTCACAATTTCAACATTCACGTGACTTGGCGTTATAGCGCGCATTTTAAATGTGTTACACAAAATCTTGTTTTTCTCTGGTAATTTACATTTTTTGTTTCATAGATCCAATTCCGTTTCTTGATATCTTCCTCTACCGAAAGGTTGTCTGGAAGAGATTGCTTTCTAGCAATAAGACCGCCTAAATAATACTGGATTATGTCTGTAAAACTAATTTCTGTAAATATTCTGTGCAATAAAGTGTCTATTGCTTGGAACGTAAAATGAACGGGCGCACATTTGACAATACTTTTCCAAAAACTGTCAAGTAGCCAATTTCAATTCTATTATGGTCTAGATAAGGATCAAGAGCACTAACGTGACCGGTCGACGATCGCGCCCGGGTGCTCGTCCAGCAGCGCCCGGCCCTTGTTGAACACCCACAGCTCCGACTTCTCGACACTCTGCCGCAGCAGGTCGAGGTCCGCCTTTATCTGCTTGTACGACTCCACGTCCGCGTCAGACACCAGGAGTTGGACCTGTAATACGAACACGAGATCGTTTCCTAACTGTTGTGAGAGCTTTTCATGTTCAAACCAAAAATTACGTTTTCTTCAGCACTACAGCGGTTTATGTGTGACAATAGCCGCGCCCGCGACTTAGTATGGATGAAGTAACTTATTTATTCCAAAAGGCTAAGTACGTAATAAAAGGACAAATCAAAAGAAAAATCAAACAACTTCACACCATCTATAGATGGGACTTCCTGACGCTGGCTGAAGTGCCGGAAGAGCAGCGCCAAGGCCACAGATACGAGCATCGCGGAGGCCCCTACTAGCACAACTGCAGCAGCACTCGTCCTCTTTACTTTTTAGTCTATATATAAGGTTCACCTGCTTGAAGGCAGCTATGTCTTTCTGCCGCTGGCTGAAGTGCCTCAAGAGCAGTACCAGGGCCTCAAAACACAATGGACACGGAGGCCCCTACTAGCACAATCGCAGCAGCATTCGTCCCTATACCATGTAGTCTGTCTATAGATTTACCTGCTTGAAGGCAGCCAAGACTTCCTGCCGCTGACTAAAGTGTCGGAAGAGCAGCGCCAGGGCCCCGGACACGAGCGACGCGGAGGCCCCCTGCGAGCACAGCTGCAATAGCACTCGCAGCACCATGCGGCCCCCACACTCGTCTAGGTCGAGTCCGTCCCTGCATTTAACAATTACATTTAGGATAGGCAAAAACTAATTTAAAGATGGTCACAAAAAAGCTTACGACTGATGTCTCAACGATTAATATAACGATTACAAATCATGATTTCTACTTACAGCCAATTACGGCCGGTTGCTACTTATTTTTTGTATGTAAAAATTTGTGAAAAATCAGTCCTTTGCACATTGAAAAAAGGGGTGGATTTTTAGTAAGAATTGCAAGTTCTCATATAAGGGCAATAACAATAGGATAATTAATTAACTTTCCGTCTGTATGTCTGTTCGTCAAATTGAAGCCTAAACATTAACACTGTAAATAAAATTGACAAATATCAATTCAGGGTAATTTCTGGACACAACAGCAAGAGGGGGCATGTTTAAATTGCATGTACCATGCAAGGGCGCTAACTAAACTTTGCTACCTATTATTCAACAATCTAGATGTACTTCAGCGAAATTTATAGTACAATTTTGTTGAAAATCTCAAAATAAAAACCGGACCGTTTTTATGCAAACCAAATTCACTAGGTAATGAAATCAGTGGTTAGAAATTAAATCTAATGGGGGAAATAACAAGGCAATGCACACAAGACTGTTAGTATTTTTATTACATGCTATTAGATATTCATTAACACATTCCACAATGCATAGTTAGGGGGTTATTTTCGTTACAATCAAGCTAAAGATCACCACAAACTTGTAAATTGAAAATAAACTCATTAAAAACTCAAACTTTATGAATCCAAATGTTAGAAATTAAATACCACCACCACAAAACGTTAATTATGTCAACTATAAATAAAAATGCTTTTTTTAATGTTAAGGTAAGGCCCGATATCCAATCTAACCCTGGTAAGAATGGTGAGACCCTATATAGCTGAGTCCATTGGTGAAACAAACAAAACAAACGTCACATCAAAGTTTGTGGTGAGCACTGTATCACATCGCAATCACTCGTGCATGCAATGGTAATCCATCTTACTAACAAATCTACATTTTTTGGGAGACAGCTGTCGGGCACTGTCTGAATGGCTCTGAAATAATTTAATCATGTTAGACATCACCTGCTTAATGGGATACAAAACTATTTATACAAAAGCACTTACAAAGTTTTAGTTGAAGTGAAAAACTGTTAAATTTTCTTCAATTCCTGACTAGGGGCCCGCCGCGGCTTTGCACGCGTACCTTCCCCGATTTTTCTACATTTCGCACCGATTTTTCAAGCACGACTTCTCTATAGATTTACTATGAGGATCTTTGCGACACACTTGCTATGAAATAATTACGGAGACATTTAAATAAGCATCTTAAAGATAATTTTCAAAAAATCAATATGGCTGACGTAAAATAAGTCCTCTTTACGGCATCGATACTTTAAAATTACTTTTGAATGGTGTCCACATCCCAATTCCTAGTTGATTGATTTTTTTCTAGTATTAGTCTAATATATGAACGTTTAGATAAAATGCATCAAATGTTTTTTTTATCGGGATTCGAACCTGATAATTCCATCCCAAATATGAGACTTAATTCCCTCCACCATGTTAAGAGTTACCCGCACCTTCCACCACCATGTATCATGCTTTAGAGTGACTAAATTCTACTTACTTCTACTCTACTAACTAGTAGTTATTAGTTATAAGTTCCTAATCAGAGACAGACACATTTCTAAGAAAGTGTTCTAATAGATATTCTAATCAATGTACTGTAGAAGTCTAGAAGTCGGAGAAGAATATTACATAAGACTATGTGCTGAAAAGTAAACATTTTATTAGAGTTAAGTTTCTTATTGCCATTGATTATCATTATCAGTTGAAGATGCCAGTGGTGTTTTTATGTCCAATGATAACTAGAATTCTTTGGCGAAGTCTATTTATGCTAATGTCAATCGGCATAATAGACGATGGAATAACGAAAGAATGTTCAGTGTTTTATTTTCAAGGATTCCGTGGAGGATAATTGTCTAGTATAAATAAATGTTGGACATATCACATACGTTGCTCTGATTCCGTGGTAAGTAGCTTAAGCACTTGTGTTACAGAAATCAGAAACAACGACGGTACCACAACACCCTAGACCCGAGACAATACAGAAAAGTTAATTTTCCCATATTGACCCGACCGGGGATCGAACCTGGGACCTCAGTGATGACGCGATGCCAAAGTCTGGTCAGCTGTAACACAAGTGCTTTATCAACTTTTCACAGTATCAGAGCAATGTACATATGTGATGATGTCCAATATTTATATTTATTACTATATTGCGTACATTTGCTTGTGTGCTTTACATTTGTGTGTGTTTTAATGCCAATATTCGATTAAGTTCGTACGACGGGAATTCTGCCATGTTATTTTCGTTCACTGCCATAATTACATACTAAAATTGACAATCATAAAAATATTATACAAATAAATCGGATCGACCGTGCTTTATATCTGTCGCAGTCATCTGGTTGAATCAGCTATTTGATTGAATCACTAGCACGTTAATTAAATGACGACGTTTAATTAAATGACTACACCGAACGTTGAATGAACAAGCCTCACTCAACGTCCAACAAGTTAGCGGATTGTAACATAGCCCTTTGAACTTAGCGGACGTAAAATCAGTCAGGTGATTGTAATGTAGTTCATTTTTTTTCCACTGCGGCGTTAGTGCTCATTAAAACAAAGATGGCGTCAACAACTGGTACAAATCTAATCGAATAGCACTGTGTTGATATTTTTTTAAGTGAAATTGAGATTTAAAGTGACTTATTCGTAAAAAAATATTTTCTAGCCTAAGTGTCTTAAGACTTAAAATTGTTAAAATATAATCATAATTCTTATTAAGGTGTGTTATGTCATGTCCTCATTTTTTTATCTTAAGTTAGTTATCTTTTAAATTGCGAACTTATGGTCACCCTAATCAAACATTACAAAATCAGCTATATACCATTCAACGACTATGCTAAATGACGTTCAGTCAAGAAGTTGAACGTTGTATTAAACAATTTGACGAGTTGTCCTTTAGTCATTCAATTAAACGTCGTCATTCAATGAACGCTCTAGTGATCCAATCAAATAGCTGATTAAACCAGATGACTGCGACATATCCACTACCCTCCACCGAATCTCTTAAACACCTAATGCTGCAATTCACAAATAAGTCTTACAGCTTCTTATCCAAATCTGGAGACACCGGTAGAGATAACTAGTGGGTTTCAGCATATTTTACATTTTTAAACGCACAATCGACGCAAACAATTACGCATGACCTCAACGGCATGTAGCTGAAATTGCTTGTCGCAGCAGCAGCGGCACCTGGATGGGTGACCGCTCACCCGCAGTTTAAAGTGGACCCAGACTGGTCCATCGGAGACAGACTTCTCAACGTCGTCTGGCTACAGCAGTAATGATACATGGAAAGGTGACCGTTCAATTAGAACTGAAGACGTCCACGGCCTGTAAGCCGCTGTCTCCAACTTAAACTCCTTGCAGTCAAACGGCAGCCATAGGAGCTATAGAGGGATGGGTGACCGCTCACCTACAACTGAAGATGCCCTCGGTCTGCAAGCTGATGGCCTCGAAGTTTTTCTTGAACGCCTTCTTGAATATCGACAGCAGCAGCTGACGCAGCAGCGGCGTCACACGGATGGGTGACCGCGCACCTGCAGCTGAAGGATCCCTCGGCCTGCAAGTTTATTCCTCAACGTCGTCTCGCCAGACAATGGCAGCTGACGGCGCAGCAGCGAGATATGGATGGGTAACCGCTCACCTGCAGCTGAAGATGCCCTCGGCCTGCAAGCCGATAGCCTCGACGTCGGCGCGGGCGAGCGCGTCGGTGCGGTCGCCGGCCTGCTCGAACTCCTTCTTGAAGATGGACAGCAGACAGCTGATTCGGTAGTCGAGCCGGACGTCCAAGATAAACTGAAAGGTAAAAGTCCATGATATTTGTTTACACAGTACTGTAAAATATTTAAAATAATTAATAAAAAAATCTTCCATTCTCCCCGCTTCAGTAGTTCGACCACTAACCGCAGCGGCACTACTAAAATGTCTGTTAAAAATATCATCTGTGTAAAACTAGTCGATAACCGTTGATAGTCAAATCTTTTTATTCATATAGATTACCTACATCAGTAACACTTATCTAATTAAAAATGTATCTATACAAATCAAATAAAGTACTTATTTACGTCGTGCTAAGGGCACAGGCGTGTCAGTCTTGCGTTATTTTTTTTTTTTAATATTTGGTATCTAGTTCAGTGGCGGTTGGCCAAAAACTGTTTTTTTTTTACGTATCTCTGTTTAAGGGACGTTAACATTATTCACAATTATTTTTAAGATACATAACAATGCTGTAAAAGAGAAATTGTTGCATCGGTCGTATTGATTTTTTGCAATTTCTATTAATTTACTTATAATACTCCAAAACTATTTAATAGTAATTGTGTTGAAAAGTAAAACATGACGTCACAGAATGCTATATTAAAAAAACTATAAAGAATTCTTGCTTAAAAGTATCTGCCCGGTTCCAATATTTTACAATTCGTATTGTGTCCAAAATTACTACCGTATCCGTTTTTCTACGAGTCGTTAATTCTAATTTCAAATTTACTTTCCATATCAGCTGTCATCAGTCGTCTGTCGGTCGTTTTGAGCTTACGCTTCGTTTAATTTATTACTATCCGTAAATATAACGATTCTTTCTTCTTCACATATTGGAACCGGGCTTCAGTTGACTGGTCAGCGATGATGCCTATTATCATAAAAAAATACATTCATCCAAAATTGCAAAAGATTTCCGAGTTCCCGAGTGGCCCACTACCACATAACGTCTACTTACCTGAAGTATCTCGATGATCTTGAGCTTGGTGTCCATGACAAGAGGGTGCTCCCGCGCCAGCATCAGCGCCGACGCGCTCCTCTGAAGACCACCGCCCCCACTGTTCCCCCCTCCTCCTGCGCCGCTACCACCCACCTGAGATTATAGTAAGAGATTATTATGGATTCGGTGTTAAACGTATGCACTAATGTACAGTCGACAGCACATCAAGGTAACCATTGGCAGTTCGAAATTAGTTCTTATCCTCACGAAATAAGAGCAGCGTAAAGTCAAAAGATCTATCGCTCGAACTGGAGCAGCCCGACTGGTGAAATACCTCCACCTTACAGAAGACCGCAGCCAAATAACAATCACTCCGGTGTTGTTGTGTTCCTGCGTGTGAGTAGGATTTCCAGAGCTCTTGGCGGGTGCTACATTAGTAGCAAGGGTCAAGCCTTCAATGTAATGGCGACAAGTCCACTAACAGCTTTATTATGCTGTACTTGTCGTCCCTTAAGCTGGGACCTCATTACCATCAGGTGGGACGAGGTCAATCTTGAAGTGCAATATAAAAAAATGTATACCTTGACGTGCTATTGTTTGTACGTAATTTGAACACCAAAAACCACAGTTAAAGCGGATGAAAAGAGAGAAAAAATAAAGCTCAATATTTACATATTATCTGCCTACAAACCAATTTGTAAACACTAATTAGGTGTATTAACTTAAGTGTGCAAAGCATTATTTGTCAATGTTACTGTAACTACGTCTCCTATTTGTCTGGGAAAAGATTCCAGCAGTGTTTTTCTATCGTGTTCCAACGTCGTAAATTATGATTCGTTCACTTTCGTTCAGCAACAAATTTTCAAAGGGTTTGAAGTTTCAAAGTCGATAAAAGTAATAGGAAAGTAAATTTTTGTTTCACTTTGTTATAGAAAGACCTTTCATACCAAAACTATTGTAAACAAAATTACTACATCAAAGGGGCTGACAAGAGTAACGTAATTGAGGTTATTTTTGTCTGAAGCCCTGTGAACTTTGTCCAACAACCATTATAAAATTGGTGTTTATGAGAATGTTTCAAAACTGTATAAAATTAGTTGCGTGGTCCAGCAAATGTATTATTTTTAATGACTTGTAAATTTTCAATATGGACTTGTTCACCTCAATTCTGAGTCAAATCTGAGTTAATAATTGGCAAACAATTTCAAATATTATATCGGAAGCTATATCTTTTAAACATGAATCCCCATAGAATCCAAGCAATGAATAGATACTGTTTCAGGTATATAGTAGCAAGCAGAAGTACACACATAAATTATTACGATATAAAAAAGGTCGTAGCTGATATGTTCCGATCCCTGCGAGGTAACAAAAGCGAAGTGCACTCACATTCCTCGCGACAGATCCTAAAGTAATAGATGTCATTACCGCTCCCATGTCTCCGATGCTCCGTAGGACTCCGCCCTCGGCTGGAAACAACATAAATGAAAGTTATAAATATAAGTTCGTTAGTCTCGCTAAAACTCGAAAATGGCTAGATTTGGCTAATGTTGGTATTGAAATAATTGTGGAGGTCCAGAGCAAGTTCAAAAGGTAAGAAAAATGAAAATGAAAGTAGGCGGCACGACGTTTGCCGGGATAGCTAATATAAATATATATAACATCACATATATTGCACTAACAGTGTAAGTAGCTCAAGTACTGGTGTTAGTGAAATCAGAAACAACGACGGTACAAGATCGGAAACCATATAGAAAAGTTCGTTGTCCATATTGAGCAGACAGGGAATGGAACTCAGGACCTCAGAGATGCCGCGACGCCAAAGTCCGTCCCGGCGCGCCTCGCCTATGTAGGTCGTCAACGTCCAATTTATGGAAAGTTAAAAATCAGACAAATTTATTAATGTCCCAGTGTAGGACGAAGCCCTCCATCGTTTAATTGTATTGGCATTATAATAATTGTATTGGCTTATTCACTTCCTTAGTCAAACGCAGATGGGTGTTCAAAAACTGAGCTATGTCTCAAAAATTTGTAACATTAAAAGTAAAATAATCTACTTCTTCAAACTTTCATAACGTAAAATATTCACTTACTTTTTTTCACTTCCTTTTCCTGTGCTGCATGCAAACATTATCAACAAATGATGATTGCTTATATTATGTCTTTCTTTGATTATCCTTATAGTATTAAAAATGAGAAATAATTTTACAGACACATTTTTATTCACTGGGCGACAGAAATACTGACTGAGCCACAAGTCGTCCAAGCCCATGTGGCTTACTTATTAAATTTGCCCCGAAGCTACATATTATTTAGGTTAGTATTTGTCGATGGTCAGTTAAATAGAATCCATTAAAAAGTACACAATAAGAAAGTGCCTTTCATTTCAAATGTTTGAACTCAGTGGATTCTAAATAAAACTTTACATTTCTCTATCTTCGTTAAGCAGTATCGTAAGATCAAATAGAACTTGTAAAATTAGGATGGTGACACTATTAGAAAATTAATGCCGTAAAACAGGACTTTACGAAACGTCGACAATAATGTTTTTTGAACATCTGTAAAATCCACTTAAACTATTAGTAATCAATGTTCATACGTAAAATTCGTGTCGTCATAGCTTCTTATGTTCTTAGAAAATCTATAGATTTCGTGTTATGACAGGTGTTTAAAAGTATCTTAAATTACTGAACAGTCATCATCCCTATTGTGATGTTTACTTACATTCTACTTCTCCGGAGAGAGCGTTGGTCTCGTTCAGCAGGTCCATAGCCGTCACGCAGTCCAAGATGCTTAGTAACGTCTTCGTTAACCGGAGGAGATCGCTAAAGCTATTGACAAAATGCAACTTGGTCAAATAATCTCTCTCCGAAAGCACTTCTGGATTCTTACTTGCAAAATATTATGTAACGCAAGGAGAAATTATTACCTCTTTTTAAACAAAATTATTTTAATAGCCTGCCACAAGAAATTTTTCTTACGCATAGGTATGCCACAAGGAGGTTACTTTGCACCCTTCACTTGGGAATTATTTTTGTGTCTATCTTATAAAGGTGACTTTTGAGGGTGTTCTACAAGGAAGATAACGATCTTGTACCCTAATTGTTGAATTTACTTTGTCATGCCATTGGGAGGTACTCTTACTCTGCAAATTAAGAAATGATTTTTTTATGCCAAAGTGCATTAGATCCCTAGCTAGATAGATCACCTCAACTGCATAAATATCCTATTTGAGATGAGGTCCGTCCCAAGCAGTCAAACATTAAAAAGGTATAATTATAAAAAGTTGATTTAGAAATGGTGTGCCACAAGGTTTCTTTATCCCATAACTATTGAACCTACCTGTAAAACCCGAAGTAGATCAGCTCCCTAGCCAGCTTGACCACCTCGAAGGTCAGCTTATTCTGGTCATGGTCGCTGAAATACCACGTGCGAGTGACCACATTGCACAAGTAGTTCTCCACGAAGCGGATGGTAGACGCGAACTGTTCTTTAACCTTTTCTCTGTTCGCGTCCGGGCCGCCTTTCACGCATTGGTAGCTGTACAAAAATAATTTGGTGATTATGATATTATGGTAAGGAATTAATATAATAGTGAATAAATGGTAATAGTGACGACGTGCGTTACTGAAACTTATGGAGGGATTGATCACATACATTGTAAATTGCACTCATAGTGTTTATCAAAGATATGGCGCCATATTCTTTTGTTACCAAGGCGAAAAGCACTGTTATTGATACGTTTTAGCATATCTGTCGCCCTGGGCCAATATCATTGAGGTCTGTTTGTCATGAGACCAACAGACCTCAATGACTACTGAACTACTCCAGGGTCAAACGTTCTGTTTGCGAAACGTTTGTCAGTGAGAAGTTCCATCAGCGTCTTATTTAGTCGTACTTACTGACTCTACAAAAGTCCCCGTGCATGATGCACGTCCGAACTGTTCGAGAACGGAACGTTCATCGATGAAAAGTTCCATCAGCGTCCTTCTTAGTCGTACTGAGAGACTCTACAAAGGTCGACATGCATGATGCATGTCCGTACTCACTCGTGCACGTGTATGCGGTCGCAGACCTCAACGATCCCAGAACTACTCCTGTTAGCGAAACCTTTCTCGTCCAAGTCTCTTGGTCGTACTTACAGACTCTAAAAAGGTCGACGTGCGTGATTGATGCACGTGTGTACTCACTCGTGCACGTGTATCCGGTCGCAGACCTCGGTCCAGAGGCGCGCGTACTTGACGGGCGTGACGGGCTCCTGCGGGTCGCGGTCGGCGTGCAGGTGCAGCATCAGCCGGCAGAACGACGCGCGCAACTCGTACGACAGTTCCGCGTTTGACATACATCTACACAAAAAACAACACTACCATAGAATATAATACAGAAGGATCTTAAACGCCATTAATTAACAATTAAAATAAAATCAATAAAAATAGTATTTGTTGCTCAATATAAAATCAATTTTAAGAGTTTCGCTTTTTCGTTTAAGTAGTTCGTATTAACTACTAAATAAAAATGGTGTCGCGTTTTGACCCGTTAAATTATTTTAAATGTTTACAATATAAAATTAGTTACACATGTTAAGTTTCCCCGGTAATTAATGCAATACTTGTGTTGGGGATGACTTTTCTGCGATTCATTTTTATTTAAATATATTACTGCGATTTGACGACCTCCATAACCGAGAGGCAAGCGGGCCGAACTTTGCCATCGCGCCACCTTTTTGGTCCGGGATTCGATCTCCGGTCGGATCAATATGGAAAACGAACTTTACCATATCGTCACGGGTCTGGGTGTTGTGGTATCGTAGTTGTTTCTGATTTTTGTGTCTTAAGCAAAGCTACTTTTCATAGAATCAGAGCAAGGTATGTGATGCTGCACAAAAAAAAATACTGAGGAGAAGAAATCTATTTGATGAACTGACTTGAGTATGAGCAGTATATGCAGCTGCGGCGAGAGGCTGTTGAGCGCGAGGTACTGTCGGTTGAGGCACATGTTGGAGAAGAGGTCCAGCTGGTGCCGGTAGTAGTCCAAGATGGCCGCCGCCTCGCCGTGAGGGCTGGAGCGGGCCTCCGCAGCCAGCTCGGACAGGAGCCGGGAATTCTGGAATATTGAAACCCCATGATATTACTGCTATGTTTAATGTTTTATGCTATATTAGCTGTGCCCGTCACTCCGTTTGCGTGGATTATAGGTTTTGTTCCATATATATATATACAAAAAATAGCCTATGTCCGTTCTAGAGGTTCAACGTATACCTACACCAAATTTTATAAAAATCTGTTCAGCGGTTTAGGTGTGGAAGACGGACAGACAAACAGACAGTTACTTTCGCTTTTATAATATTAGTATGGATACTACTAGAATATCAAGCGAATATATTCGCGTAATTTTGCAAATATATGTATACAAGCAGCCCCAGACTTCGTACGCGAGTACTTAGTATTTTCTAGCAATAAATATAGCCTATGTTACCCAATTGAATGTAGCTTTCCAACGGTAAATTAATATTTTAATCAGTACAGTAATTTTTGAGTTTATTCATTACAAACATACAAAATTACAAACCTTTCCTCTTTATAATATTAGTATAGATGTAGATATTAAACATCACATTCATTTTGTTTTATACTATGTAGTGATCACAACACATTATATCACGTATGGGTATTATGTACTAGCTTCAAATGAAAAACTAATTTAGTGAATAAATGAAGTATCAAAAAAATTACCCCAAACGACACCCATTGCTTGTGAACAAAAGTAAAGAAATATTAGTACCATATATTTCAGCAGACAATACTACATACAAATTAAATATGTAGGTAAATACCTTTTTGTTATTCCATATCAGTATAACTTCGTCTTCAACTGTGTATTTGCTGTCTTCTGGTTCTAATATTCTAGTTTTTTCATATTTTGTAGAAACCAATCTGAAAATAAGCACTTTAGTAAGTAAGCAAGTAAGTTCATAATTTTTTTCCCACAACATTACCATTAAGGCGATGAGGTCCCCCGGGGGGTTTTAGTGGGTAGGCCCGTCCTTTTTAGGGCAGGAGAGTCCCACACACACCGTCAACTCCCTCGGGTGACGGTACGGTGCGCCAAGCATTTCCCCCCCGCAAAAAAAAAAAGTTCATAATTTTGCATGTAAAAAACAATGTTATTTTACGATCTTATGGTATGCCAATGAGCCGTGATACCGTGATTGTGATACTCACTACATCCTGCTTTTACAGGTGTATGCACTAATTAACTAAAATATATCTTAAGTCAGTTACATTTCATTTTATATGAACAACAGGTACAGTCACTAGCTATGAAATGCATTATTATTATTTTTTATATTGCACTTTAAGATTGACCTCATCCTACTTGATGTTATGAGGTCTTTTTTTTTTGAGAGGAAAAATGCCTTTGCGCACCTTAACGCTGCCGTGGGGACGACAGCGCAGTGTGTGGGACTCCCCCGCGTAGGGGCAGGGGCTACCCGATCTAAAAACCCTCCCCGCCTTCTCATCGCCTATTGACGGCGCCATGGGATATGGGGCGACCCATGACTGCCACGGCGCCGTCGGCATGTTATGAGGTCCTAGCTTAAGGGCGACAAGTACAGCATAACATATGATAGAAATCTAAGCTTTAGCTCCCGACTCCTCACCTGGTCTCAATGAGTATGTCAGAGTTGTTCGCGCAGAGCACGCTCTTACAGATGAGCTCCTGCGTGACGGCGATCGCCTTCTTGTTGGAGATGCAGAGGTCACTCAAGTAGTCCAAGAACCTGGACTGCCATGTCTTCATGTTCTTGCGGACCAGACCTGCACAAATCACATGTTACATACATCACATAGATTGCTATTATTCTGTGGTAAGTAGCTTAAGCTCTTGTTACAGAAATCGGAAAACAACAGTGGTACCACAACACCCAGACCTGAGACAATAAGGAAAAGTTTGTTTCCCATGTTGACCCGACCAGGTATCGAACCCGGGACCTCAGAGATGGCGTGGCACCAAAGTCCGGGACGCTCGGCTCTCGAGATCGTTATTTATTTATTTAGACACCTGTTTACATTAATGAATAGTATTAATACACAGTTAATTTTCCTTAAACTAAATTTAACAGTTACATAAAGGTTAGTTCCAAATGCACAAAATCAAATTTAGTATGTATATACATATACTGTCAATAATTACAAATTGGTTAGTCGAGTAGCTCCTTGTAATTATACAAGGATGCTTTCCGATCGCATGCCGACGCCTCTAAAGCCGTGCATGATACACACGCTACGCACGATGTACGGGGCCGAGGAAACTAATTGGGTGGGGGGTGGCTTACTTTGTCTTACACCTCACTGTACTACTGCCAGACAGAACGTGTGGGACTATGTTAGTAGCAGAGAATACGCACTAAAACACCTCGCCTACATGATAGCACCATAGAAGTATAGGTACAGCGAATATATAAACTGTGGATTGGTAACAGATAACGTGCTTAAACGAATTGTTACAAGTCCTAATTCTAAACCGTTCGATAGCGCTTCTGAACGGATGAACTAACCGACAAAGGTCTCGATCTCCGAAGCCGTGATGTGCTTCTCCAGAAGCTTCCTGTTGTTGTGCAGGAGCGCCGTGATCGTGTCTTCTGCAAGGATGTCATATCCGATTTGCTTCTGCATGAAGCCGAAATGTTTCGCAATATATTCCTGCAAATAATCAAGAATCTTGATAAATACGCCTTTTTTTTCAATAATTTCCTTAGGTTAATATTTTACTCAGGGCTTTTTGAATCGATGTCGCATTTGAGAGTGACCTTGCGCTCCACGTCGGCAGTCGTAGGTTCGATACCCGACCAGAACAAACATTTATATAATGAACGTTAGTGTTACTCTGTCTCTGGGAGTCTAGTAATACCAATCAAATACCAATGACTCATTAGTACCTCAAGAAACTGTGAAGAAGTGTCTGAAATTAAATTTTATCAAAATTTAATTATTATGTAAGACATGGTAAACTATATTGTCGTAACCATAAGGTCGAGACTCGCTGAAAATCAAATATATAGCAAGGGAAAATCAATCGCTTACCATCCACCGTTAAATCTTTTTCCAAAACACAAGTGCTTGATCAGCTTAATTTCAAGGTTTGTGGCAATGTATATGAAATTCACAGATTTTCTTATATTTCTCTGGATTTAAGCGAAAAGTGCACTTACTTGATTCTTCCTGTAGTCCTGTTGGCTAAGCCTCAGTATCCGGTAGCAGAGCCGGAAGATGTACTTATAGGGGGCATACCGAAGATCATGCAGCTCTTCGATCTTCAAGAACGCTTCGCCTTCTGCTGTCTCTTGGAATGGGCCCTGAAAGAAATAACAAAGGAACATATGAAAGAAAGAAAACTTATTTCTTAAAGACACCACAAAATAGCAATAGAAACTTACGTAATAATTGAGGAATTTACAACATAAAAAAAAAGAGTGTAAATTCTATGAGTAAACATCAATCTGGCATTGCAGATAAGGGTAGGTTTTGATGCCTAAAAACAAATTTTATTTTAATTTAAATTAAAAAAAAAACCAAAATATTATTTGATACTAGTATCTATTTAAATAAAAAAATATAAAAAAAGTCGAGTCAAAGTCCGATTATATACATTCGCCATTTTGTGATCGCGACCATCTTGGATTTGAAATTTATCATAGTGTACAGTCAACTACACAAGTCCTTTTGTTTGATTATTTGAATTTAAAAGAGATGGGTCTTAATATATAATCCGACATTTAGTAGCGGCTATTGTATAGTTATTTTGCTTAATGTTAGAATTGAGCTGCCTACATAGGACCGGTAAGAGTGACAATTTTTGCCCTCTGCTGAATATGTTTAGAACTACATACTTATCGTTCATCGCCTACGATAACTTCGAAAGAGCAGCACACGCGATACGCGAAGGTATTTTTTTCTGTCTCTTTAAATTGTTTAAAGTTCGCTAGTCCGGTGTGAAGCACTATAAAAAAAAAATATTTTTGCCAATTTTTTACTAATATGTACCTTTTGGTTTGATTGAAAACTAAAAAGTTACTCAGTCTAGCACATACTCTGTCTAAAGTACCGACCTGCAGTATCTTGAACAGCTGCCGCAGTATATACTGCTCTCTGAGCAGCTTCTGCCGGTCGCGGTTGGGATTCTCCACGACCAGCTCCAGGGCCTCAGACTTGTTCGGCTCGTTCTCGAAGCCCGCTATGAAGTACACTATGTCTTGGAGGAGGCATGTGAGGGCCCTGGAAGTTAAGAAATATTTTTGTAGCAGTTCATCTGCTATTGAGTATTCAGCGATAATAGCATTACAACACGTGGAACAATGGTACAACTGTATTCTTATGTCACGCTCAATGTGTGTGTTTGTATATACATGTAATATCTGATATTTATAACTATTTAAAAGTTTTCACAGAAAAAATGCCTTAAAATATAAAACTACCATACTACTATCACATACCATACTATAATGGTGATATAATTCATAGATAATTATTGTACAAAAATATATCTTACTTCCTCTCATTATGCTCTATATTCCCGTGATGCAGTTTGGTCGACAAGGCCGATAGCACCTTGCACGCGTCGTTCGCGAAGTCTAGGTCCCTCACTTCGCTGGGTGACACCGATATCAGGGCAAATGCTTCCTTATCTTCTTTTACCACTGAGCAACCCACCTAGAAAACAAAAAAAAACATATACGTAAGCAAATAGATCAGTCTCAACTTCTAAAGCAACAAAAACTCTTTCCAGAAATAATTTATTTGCCGTTTTGGAGGTAGAATATGGGGCCATGGGGCAAACGCGAGAAATCTGTTCAAAGTTTCACCCAAAAAGAGATTACCCCTTCACTCCAAAGTAGTATTTTATACTAGCTGTGCCAGTGACTTCGTTCACGTGGACTAAATTATATTGAATTTATGTTTTCTAAAATAAAGTATTACATCAGCTACCTGCCAATAAAAGTCCCGTTAAAATCGGTCCAGCAATTTTAGAATGTCGGAACAAACAGAGAGAAATACAGACAAAAATTGTTATAAGTTCCGTTCAAATCCGTCGAGTAGTTTTTGTTTCTAAAGCGAACAAACAGACAGTCAACATTTTTACTGATAACATTTTTGGCATGAGTATCTCACTTATCGCCCCCTGATAGTTATTTTGGAAATATATTTAATGTACAAAATCGACCTCTCTATATATTATAAGTACCTATAGATTTGATTGATTATAACAATAACTCATTGACATAAACATAAAACATCTAGAAAAATATAAATATAGACCAATAATTTAAACTAATCTTTCCAATCCAATCTTAGACGGAGTCAAATGAATTACTCTTAGTATAAAGATGCGTTCAAACCTTTGAAACTTTACGGCTTTTACAGCGTAATGTACACGCATGTATGAAACGAAAATAATACGAAATACATTAATACTTTCGAATAACATTTTTTTTCTTTACTTCTCGGGTAAAAATACGAATATAGATGGCAATTATATACATACTTTGGACATGACGGGTTTCTCTTCATCTTTATCGATAGGTATCGAAGTCGAGTGCACCCAGGTATGCGTGCATAGATGCTGTAACCTGCAATAACAAAAACAAGTTCAAAAATCTAATTCAATTATTCATCTGCACAGCGATTAACGACTATATCAATTAGGGTTTTTTTTTAAATATCTAAAACAGTAAGTGCTATGACTAACGTAGAATCACCAGATAATATATTATGATTTGAATTAATATATATGGGGGCTTAGTAACCCTGTACTCTGGTGCATTGAGGCTGGCCTTGCCACCCAGCCTCGAGAACCGTACAGGATAGAGCGAAGACGGATCCAAGGTGTGCCGCAGAGAGCAGGTGGCTCTCGTTCGTTGCCAGCCTCCCTGTCCTCCGCAGCCTGGCGTCCGCTACGGGGTCCGGGGTGGGGCGTGTCAGGCGGCCTGGCGGCGAGGGAGGCAGGCGCTGTTGGGGAGCCAGTGTGGAGTCCGCTGTACGTTAAGTGGAGCACGTGACCTGACGTAGCTGCTCTGTGGCACGGGCGCGTCGGAGTGCGTCATGGTGGTGGGGTCCAGCTCGAACAGCGTCGCTATCTCCGACGAGTGCGGCACTGACACCAGCTGGTACGCCGGCTCGCCTATCTCCACTGGCGCGTCTCTGAAAGATATAACAATCATTTTTAGAAAAAAGAAACATAATATTTAGATACTTTATTGCACAAAACTTTACTGAAATTGGTTTTAATGACAAATAAACATACCTACGCATCATGAAAAATCATTCGGCTAGCACTGCCAGACTTATGGCGGAACAAGTGGAACGTTTGCTTCAAATGTAGCACTACAAGCGCTCAAACGCAAATGTCTTTAGAGGAAGTGTGGTTCTAGATACATAGAGTATCAGCACTCACGGTTGCCTATGGCACGCCTCGGCAGCCAGGTAGTGTCCAGTGGCGAGATGCTTGAACCTGAAGATGGAGTTCCAATGGCCAGCTCCTCCGCGGCACGGGTCGTGTTGGACCACCTTAAAAAAAGAGTTTTATTAAAATTAAGCTGGCGTTTGTTTTCACTCCAAAAGGGGGTTGATTTCTACAGATTTAATCCAGAGCGTGCGCGCTAATCACTGTCGGCGATACGTTTGTGATGCGTATCGGGGGTGGAGGAGATTGAGATGACGCTTACATGAGACATTCGGCGGCAGATTAATCTCGGGACAAAACGTTACGACAAAATTTATAGTGCACGCGGTGCGCACTATTAGTACATCTCCATACTATCTATAGATACATTTTAACATTCAAGTTCCAAATTTGAAGAAACAAGGCACTTTCCCCCAAACCCTTACCTTACCCACTTTAGGGGTTGAGTTTCGTCAAATCCGCGAGCAAACCCGTATGTCTACACCTTATAAGGAACCTACCTACCAAATTTCAAGTTTGTACATATTTCTTAGATTTTGTAAATATTCAGTCAGTCAGTAAGAGAGTGGTATTTGCTTTTATGTGTATAGAGTAGACCCTCCAATGTACCCTATTTAAGACGGTTGGTTGCAGGATCAGGTCAGTTCAGTAATAGACGAGGTGACACTAACCTCGATCTCCCAGAGCGCTTTACTGCTGGTGGCAGCGGTGGCGCTGGACCGACCCGTGGTCCGCAGGAACACGTGGTGCCTCTTCCTGGATACATAAAACTTTGTATTAAGTAAATATATAATAAACTGGCTATTACGAGCGACTTCCCTCGAATAATTCTACTAATACTAATAATAATACCAGCTAACGGGTTGATAAAACAGAAAAAAATCATCGCCTTCGATAACTTGCAGTTAGCTGAGTTGGAAGAGCAGCACGCGCGATACGTGAAGGCCGTGGGTTCGATCCCGCACCGCAAATATGCGCATAGTCCGTCCGATGGTTTGAGTTGTTCGTTGTAAGATCAATCAATACATTGTATGATACTGTTCTTCCCGTCCTTTCACCAGGGAAGTATTATACCAAGACCACTAACTCCATCATGAATATACATACCTATATACTTTCGTCGATGTTGATCGAGTCCTACCTGTATTCGTCCATGGTGAGGAACTTCTCCTGCTCAGCGTGGAAGAGCCGCACCACGTCGCCCCCCTTCAGGATCTCCTCCTGGTTCTCCTTGTGTTCGAGGAACAGCGTCACCTTCCATGACGTCGACGAGTTCACTACATTCACCTGACGATAGATAAAGTGATTTATTTATTTTCACATAATTATAAAACAAAGTACATTTTTGCTGGTCCACACTCTAGGCTAAGCTTTTGTGTAATAGTTAATGTTGAAATAAACAGTCGCCGTCAGATATATTGGAGCAGACAAAGTGATCAAATACTTCTGAACAGTTAAAAATGTCAATACGTTCCTTCACTACAAGTTACCATTAATATCTAAACATTCATTACTTCAGTAATATCTGAGCAGATGCTAGTCAATATTTTCTATACACACAACTTACCAATAATATTTGAGCACTTCGCGGGCAACAACAGCTAAGATTATATAAAATTATATTCCAAATGCTACACTCATGAAATCAAGGTAGAACGCCATGTGATCCTAGGCCTCACCTCCATACAGCCTGCGTTGTCAGGTAGCTCGTGGTTTGAGGATACGTGTAGGACTTGTTGACCCGCATTCACGGGATTCATTATCACCTTGTCGCCAACCACCACATTGTCCCCTGCCAACAGAACATATATGTTAGCAATTCAGTATACATATTCTTTGACTACACGAGGTAGGATAGAAAATAAAACATAATTTTCAACAAAAAATAACTTCTTTAGGATGCTACCATCAGTTTCTGGTCTTCGTATCATGGTACTACCCGTTTAGTTTGTTGGTAACTAATCGTATTTCATGTTTGTTTTTTGTCCTGTATTTATTTTTATTTTTTTATGCCGTCTTGTGTTGTCCGGTGTAAGCTTGCATCCTGTATGTAGTTGTTAAGAAATGTATTTTTTCTTTCTTTCTTTCTACTGTCGACATATAAATATAACATAAAATAGCTCTATAAACGACGAAGACATCGGATAACACACAAATAAAAATAAAGGGTTCAATTGAAATACCTCCTATTTAAGCCGGATAATAATTGGCTACTTGACAGTTTTTGAAAAAGTATTGCAAAATGTGCGCCCGTTCATTTTATATCCCAAGCAATTCGATTTATCTGGAAAAAATGTAAATAACCAGAGAAAAATAAGATTTTGTGTAACACATTTAAAAAGCGCGCAAAAACGCCAAGTCATGTCACTGTTGAAATTATGACGTCAACGTAGTAGACAACGAACCGATACGCATAGGAACGACTTCATTTAGATAAACGGAAAATGTTTCAATAAATTCTTAATACGATTAAAGACACAATAATTCAATTTAATCGGTAAAATAATCATTGTTTCGCCACATTAAAATAAATTATTTTCGCCGACAGCTGCCATTTCCGAATTGCAATGGTGGTTTCCTTTTCGGTTCTTTTGTTCCACAGATAAAAAAAGTAAAATTTATTTTGCAAAATTAAAATACTAACTATGCTTTTAATTATAAAATAAAAATGTAAAATTATTACTTTACTAATAAGCTAACATATCTAACACTTTTCATATTTTATTGTTAACACTGTCAAGTAGCCAATTTGCGCTGTGAGATACGTAAGTAATACTACCCACCTAGGTTCGTGATAAAAAAAATATTATTCATCGAACAACTATCTGCGTTATATAAGCGTATGAAAATCTATGACTTAGGGAATGATTTTCCCTTTGAATAACCTATTACCTTAAAACCAGCAAGATTAAGTAATGGATACTTTTTGTATTCTCACATGAATATAAATGCTTAGAGCAATAAACCTTAAAAAAACATCAAAAAGCCAGACCTCAAATGCATATTTAGAAAGATTGAAATAAAAAGGGCCTCTATTTAATAGATCATCAAAAAATACTAACTTAACCTAACCTAAATGAAAGGTTCGCCACAAAGATAATAAGTGAGCCACTTAGGCTTGGGCGACTTGTGGCTCGGTCAGTATTTCTGTCGCCCATATTAATAAAATGTGTAATTATTTGTCAAATACAAATATTTTAGTCCATATAGGTCTGGTTTCCTCCGATGCATGAGGCTTGTCAATCTGGGTCTTAATGTAACGGACCCCGGGATTCGTTATGGACGCAAAACTAAAATACACGTAAGGCAAAGGATTAAAAAATATATATTTTTGCGATTTGTAATTCGGAAGCAGCACAATATATAACAAACACTCACCAGTCGACCGGAGTTTGTAGAAAGGCATAACATAAAACCACGAGCCCTCATTCCCGTTCGCGTCGAGATGCACCCGCATCGCATTCTTTTCTAGCAACGCGGGTAGACGCTTATTCACCTGTAAAAAACAATAATAATAACGAGATTGTCAGCTGAATGTCTGAGATTTTGTGAGCGAGACGTATGAGAGTGCCTGTCCTTTGTAAAGTAACTAATTGTAATTTTGTATTTTTATGTGTCTAATTCAATTAATGTAACTGGCATTTGCCGTTTTATTTGAACTCAAATAAAAAAATAACTAGTTTTTTTTTATTGTAGCGCAGTATATTGGCTCCTCCCAGCCTGATGGTAAGAGAGGAACCCACATCGCGATGACAACGGATTTGATATCAAAATATTCTATCCGTTAGCATCGCCATACTGGCCCGCAAGATGTTTCTTTACGCTCCTTTTGAAGGAATCCATGTCAAAGAAAGGAGGAAACACATGAGCCGGCAACGAGTTCCACTTCTTTATGGTCCGGCAAAGATAGGAGTTACCAAACTTTTTTGTTCGTGATGGAATATTTTCCACGGTGAAGCGATGACATCGTTGACCGGCTCTTGTGGTTCTGTGTAGGAAAGGAGAGGGTGGGATAAAGGGAAACAGTTCCTCGGAACACTCCATGATAAAGCCGATAAAAGACACTTAATGAACCAATGTCTCTACGTAGTTGAAGAGGTTCAAGGTTCCCAGTAATCTCTTCATCGTTAATTATGCGCACAGCCCGTCGCTGCAACCTATCAAGGGCATACATGAGGTATCTGGCGGAACCGTCCCAGAGATCCGAGCATTATTCCAGGCAACACCGGACTTGAGTCTTATATAAAAGACAAAGCTGGTCCGTTTAATAAAGCTGGTAGTTAGTTTAAAGGCGTAATATATGAAATAAACTGCATAATGGAAGATAGAAGTCCACTGGAGAAAAACTTTCTAATGTGTGGTTTTATGATAAGAAAAGTTAAACGACTTAAGCTAGAACATCTTTTATGTATTTACTTCCTATGGTACAGACAAAAAAAAAAGATACTTTTGACAATTTAACAGAAGTTTTTAGTTATGTACCCCTTTGTCCGGTTGAAAGCACAAACTACTAAAACCTTGGACATTTCACCGCTGTTATGTCGTACTCATAAGATCGAATATCGAACTGCAAGTTTTAAACCTTGACGTGCTGTTGTCCGTACTTTAATCACGCAGTGTATACGTCATGCTTGTGAACAGGTGCCACCTTTGGGGACTGGCCTGCTCCAGCTTACCTCTCGAAAGTAAATACTTACTTGAGTACTTATTTGTTTCATCATACATCAAAACCAAAACTATATGACTTGGTCCAAAGTGAGCTACACATAGCAATAAGTTAGATACTGATACTGTAAATGATCTGCTGAGTTTCTTACCGGTGTCTTCTCGGTAGATATAGGTTCCGAACCGGAAGTAGAATCACTTAGCATTGTATTCAATGACGATTCAAAAGTGTTATATGTAACCTACTTGAATAAAGAAATATTTGAGTTTGAGTTTGAAACAAATAACTCACGGTTAGGTACTTGTTGGACTTGACGTGCAGCAGCTGTATCACGCTGCCGTACTGCACGACCGTGCCCAACAGCTTCTTGTTCTCCAACTCATTCTGCTTCTTCTCTATTTCCGCGGCATGCTGGAACCAATGGAGAATGTTATTCGTTTGTATATATCGTGTGGGGCATCTATGGATAAGTCTTCGAAAATGGTATTGAGGCTTCCAATATCATTGTTTTTTTCGAAACTGAATAGTTTGCGCATACTTTAAAATTACGGTCCTATTTTTGTTATATTATTGAAACTGTAAATTTTGCACCAAACCTTTCTCTTGCCAGGTTCAAAAGAATAATAAGAGCCAGCTGGGGAGTGCTGGGCGTGGACATAGGCGATGAATAGCTATCTATAGGCCGAATCGTGAGCCGGCTTTTGGGTGTCTGGCTAAAACACATTAGAACTCGGGCGCCGGGTTTTGGGCATAGTAAGTTTTGTTTGTTTTTATATTGCACTTCAAGATTGACCTCATCCCACCTGATGTTAAGTGGTAATGAGGTCCTAGCTTAAGGGTGACAAGTACAGCATAATAAATCTGTAACTGGACTTGTCGCCATTACCTTGAAGGCTTGACTCCTGCTACTAATGTAGCACCCCCCAGGAGCTCTGGAAACCTTACTCACACGCAGGAACACAACAACACCGTTTTAAGCACATTCCTTAAGTCACTCAGTTTTTTATAGGTCCTTAACTAAAACTAAAGTCTTTAAGTTTCCACCGTCAGAAATGAGTGATAAGTCCACCTCTATGTAAGAATAATGAATGTGAGTCTACTACAGTGTTACTGATTCAGAGTTAAACATGTTTTTTATATGAAACACATGTCATCTCATAAAAGTTTGACGAGCAAGTTCTACCGTGTTCCAAAACACGTACTGCCAATAAGAAACTAAATGAAAACAGAAACAAAGTTAGTCGTACAGAATTTCTTTCCAACAAAATTGTACGTACTTTACTAAACTCACAACATACAGATACAACCGTGAGGTGAGGGAATGACTTCGTAAGTTTACTTTGTTGCATCTAATTTGAACGTTTGAATTTCAAGTTATAACTTCCAGTTACTTTTGGAGTATCAAATACCACCAGTTTCTTATTATGTTGAGAATAGTTACATCCATATATTTGGTACAGTTTTAACAATATGTAATTTTCATGCAGAACGTCTAATTATTAACCGTTCAGAATCACTGTTCTTAAAACCACACAATTCTGAAAACCATCATTTTCAGAATATAAATATTGAGTACAAAACTGAAAATTTATGTTCTGAATAATAATGTAGCAGCCATGGGTCGCGGTTTCGATTCCCAACAATGAAAAACTTTCATGTGGTGAAAATATGTTTTTATTTTCTGTCAGGTGGTTAAATATACATGTAACTAGATATGTATAATATGATCAGAATCAGAATCAAAAATTATTTATGACCACACACAATCAATACATGGTACATAGACATTAAAGTGACATGAACAAAAGATAAACAGTAAAATGAATTAACAAACAAACAAAAAAGTAAGAACATATTGATCGCGCAGCTAACAAAGTCCCAGCGTCAGCATGAGCTGCTACAACATTGGATCCAATGCTGCAGCAGCGCTGGTATTCTAGCGGAACCTTAAGCTGAGTGGCGCAATACTATTCTTGATTCTCTTCTCAATAACACAAATGCCGGCGTTTTTTGCTTTGGGAAGATATATTGTTTTATTTATGCCAAGCTGTACCCGCGACTTCTTACGAGTGACCTACAGGATTTTGAATTTTATTTTTTCTAAAATAAGTTACTATTTATCACATCAGCTACCTGCCAATTATTTAAAATCAGTCCAGCCGTAAAGAATGTTATTTTGGTGTATGTACCGTATACATAATTAATATGCACGTAGTAAAAGGCGGTAATTTAATCATTACAAAAACTTCAAATTTATTTGTATTTCTAAATGTATTACTACGATTTTGTTTGTTCCACATGCAAGCTCAGGGTAAACATCCCTTACTGTCAATCCTTCACTATGTCGTCAATTCGGTAGAGAAAGTTCAACGGACGCAAAAACTCCCAATTCGGATCCAAAGTTAAACTCCGTGCCAAAGTAATCAGGCTGACGCAAATCTTTCTTTTGAAGTTATATTAAAATAAAACTCTTTCTGTAAACACAACGTACTCGCACTCGCACAAACGTACGTTGGAATTATGGAATGCATTTTATAATTTAGAGCCAGCATCATTAGTCGTACCTTGCCATGTCAAATCTCCGCGTAATTTTGTTTGTATTTTTATATATTTTTTGTAATCCAGCCCATACCATGGTTTCAAAACTTTAAACGCGTAGAATAAATATGTCGTTACGACGATGAAGTTATTTTGATGCCAGATAAATAGGACAAAACATTAATAAGTATATTTTCATTTACAGAATGATATAATATAGTTTTAATAGAATAATTTTATTTTTTGTAAATACCTATGTTTGCTACGTCATAGTCTCCGAGATGCACCTGCTAACATTATTTTTTTTGACGTTTCATCCAGTATCGAGGGGCTAAGCAAGCCGGATAAACAGTGACTTAATGTGACAAGGTACAGAGTTGTTCACTAACTAAAGCTACTACTAGCGAACTACGAACTACGACTGTACTAGCGAAATTATTTCGGAATAAAAAGTATCCTGAATCTCATCAATCTTTCTGTCAAATTTCGTTCAAATATATTTATTTGTATTCGTGTTCAGAAAGAGTAAAAATATACAACCATACATAAACCCGTACCGTATATCTATACAATTTACTAACTTTTGTATTTAATAATAATAAAAGTATGAGGGTTAGAATGGTCCTATCTCAAAAGTGAGGTTTTTTGTAGTTCTTGTAAAAGAAGAAGACAGCGATCATTTGTTATCCATCTCGTCGTGGCAGGTACAAGATTAATTCCTCAATATTTTTCCTAATCATAATAAATTCATAAATTAATGTAGGTTACCAGTAAAACGTATGTATGTATCGTCATAATTGATATAAATTAAAAATGAAGGTGAAGTCGATTCGGAGCTTAAATCGAAAAGAATCCAGCAAAAAACTGAAGAAGCCACGTTTAAAAAGCCGTTAAAATCTTTGGATTGCATTGACTTACAGACTTGATTCAAAGTACCGCATAGATAAATCCCTACTAATATTATAAATGCGAAAGTAACTCTGTCTGTCTGTCTGTCCGTCTGTTACGCTTTCCTGCTTAAACCTTTCAACCGATTTTGATGAAATTTGGTATAGGTATACGTTGAATCTCAAGAACGGACATAGGCTACTTTTTATCAGAAAATAAGGGGGGGAGGGGGGTAATAACACCTTTGAAAGTTTATATGGAAAAATGTTTATTATTGAAGTTAGAGATATGAAATTTGGCACAAATATAGCTCGAAACTTGGATTAAAATATAGACTACTTTTTGTTTCGATATTAGGGGAGAAAGGGGTAAAACCGACCATAAAAGGATGTAGTCCACGCGAACGAAGTCGCGGGCACAGCTAGTTTAATAATATGACGTTAACTACATACTACCAGGTGTTCCTGAAAAAAGAAGAGACGGAAACATAGTAACCGAATAAGGGTTGTTTTTCCTTTCCGCACACCTTTCCAGCAAATTCTAAACGATATTAAGCAATATTTTACGGATTCAAACGCGAAAAGCTACTTGTTTTTTTTGTATCGATTGAATTCAACTCTTTTATTTTTAGTACATAAGATTACAATTTAAAACTGCACCCATTATCTTAAGGCTACGTTTTTCCTCATACTAAATTTTATTTATACATCTCTTTTAATCACAGCGACATCTATTTTTCGCGACGGAAACCCTAGACGCGTCCCGTCACTTTGACGGATAGCGCCATTAGATTTCGAAAGACTCCTTTAATAAATCTCCTACAATTAATATCTTTACGGCATTATAACTCTTCTTCAATTCAAATGGACGACTTTTATGCGATATTACAACACGTCTGACAGTTATTTAATTATTAATAGTTAATTAGGTGCTTGGAAATGGGTCGGATAATTCAGTTTGTGAATATTTATGTGTCTTTTGTTCAGCTTCTGGGTTGTTTGTTAGATTTATGTTGACTGATGTATTCTGGTGTTATGACCCACTCGACGAGGGGACAGGACGGGACAGGACAGGACAGGACAAGTGTCGTACATGACGTCAAACAGCAAGAAGACAATTTAAAGTGTATAGTCAGTGCGGTGTAGCATAGTGTTTATTGATACGTTACTCACGCTTCTAATTAATACTCAATACTCAATACTTTATTGTGTATTGAGTATTAATTAGTATATAATTAATGTGTAATAATGTTTCATTTACAAAGTAAAAGATACATCACACCCTGTTAGGGCACAGCCACTGGACGAGAAGAGAGGACGCTCGATTTTCTTTTGTTTTATGGTTTAAAATAATAGGGCACAGCCACTGGACGAGAAGAGAGGACGCTCGATTTTCTTTTGTTTTATGGTTTAAAATAATATTTTGAATAATAAATAATATTGTTTATTATGAGGTGCTGTTAAAAAGCCTCATTAATATATAGCACCTAAATAATATATAAATAAATATCACACACACACACACACACACGCGCGCGCGCACACGCACGCACACACATCCTGATAAATCTCACAAATATATGTCAAAAACTGTATTATCTCACTATGATACATGTAAATCGCAACTGTTATGTTTGTGTTAGAAGAGCGAGGCATTCCCTACACAAGTGTCTTTTGACTACTTTTTGGGAAGCAACCGGCAACCTACTTGTTAAGATTTACTTGAAATAAAAACAAATATATAAACACCCAAACAAAGAAACGTATGTGTAATACCGCGTATATAGCATATTATGCCATAAAGATTAATTTTATCCTATATTTCATATTATTTTAATACAAATTAGAGCTTACGGAAAATCTACTTACGCGGTGTTACACGCGTTTCGACGAAATGTTCAACATACGATTGTTTCATGCCTTTTATGTTTTGTCGCGATTGGATTTCCATTTCTGTCAGATTAATCATTTTCCCATATAAAACATTTAAAATAAGTTAACGGGTCAAAACGCGATACCATTGTTAGAAGTTAATACGAACTAGGTATGTACTTACTGCCCGACGTTTCGGTTAGGTTACACCAACCGTGTTCACGATCTTACTGTATTAACTACAATCAAATCTTGTAGCGTTTTGACCCGTTAACTTTTTAAACTTTATAAAATGGAACGTAAAAGTCTTAAATTCTACATCTTCCCATATTATTATGCAACTAATTGTAATTCTGTATCAAATATATTACTTTAGTTCTTTTATGGAAGTCGTAAAGCAAAAGTTGCTCATGCCACCTACCAACAATAAAGGTACCTTCAAGAAGTAAAAATAATGGCAGCCACTTTACATCTTAGTAGATCAACGCCCAACAAATGGTTAGAACACGTTTTGATAACGTAAACGTTTGTTATACAACTGTGCCTGGAGGGCGCTCATTCTCTCCTGGGAAACATCAGCCGACGACAGCCGGGTTACACCCGCAACTAGGGTCATCAAACGACGAGAATTTCCCGGACGTTTCCAGTAATTTGGCTGTTTAGAGGGAGCGCTTTCAGGAAAAACCAGGAAATACTCTTTCGCGATTTTTTTTTATATTACACTTCAAAATTGACCTCATCCCACCTGATGTTAAGTGGTAATGAGGTCCTAGCTTAAGGGCGGAAAGTACAGCATAAAATATCTGTTACTGTATTTGTCGCCCTAACCTTGAAGGCCTAACCCCTGCTACTAATGTAGCACCCCCCAGGCGCTCTGGAAATCTTACTCACACGCAGGAACACAACAACACCGAAGTGATTGTTATTTAGCTGCGGTCTTCTGTAAGGTGGAGTATTTCACCAGTCGGGCTGCTCCAGTTCGAGCGATAAATCGCTATGCCCTACCCCTTTTCGCTATGTCCTAGCTCACTTAGCATTATCGAATCATTTAACATAACAATAACTTTTCGGTTTTCATTTTGGTGTAATTTTTTAGAATTTAGGGAAGCGTTGGCTGGCACATAACGCCATGTTTGTGAACAGGTGCCACCTTTGTGGTAATCACAAACCTACTTCGAAAAAACATTTTTTTTCATCCGTAATTGATCCCAGCACGCCGAGATTGTAACCCGGCATTTAATCCACTAGACGGTCGTGCCGTCAATTAGATGTGTCATGTCAAAAATCATCAATCGCCGTAGCGGCATAGAAACTTCGCTTTGATTTTTTTTTCATTATTCCATCTCTAATTAATTATATTATGCTATATCATAACAAATATTAAATGAAGTCCAAACTTTAATATATGAAGATTGAATCCCCACAATATCTTAACTCTCGTGCGTGCTTTTAATGACCAGAGCAATATGTCTTAACTCTTCAATCAAGTAATTACTAAAATCAATTTTCAATTTTGCCGTACATTAAAACGGTTGGATTAAACTCTCGTTTTCCAACAGTTTCGAATAAAGATACCAATATAAAATTAAACAAGGGAAATTTAACAAGACAAATATATTATTCTATTTAAATATGATATGTGGTTACCCTACTAACACCCGCACTTACCTCAATTAAGTTATTTTTACGACCATGTTTGATTTATTATCGCATTCCGCGGCTCCCGTATGAGTACCATCTCCAAACATACTGTTACGAGCTTCGGGTTCGTTACAATAAAAACAGCCGATAAAAATTACCAAAAGTCACACTTTAATCGAACGCCACTAATTACAACCTCAAAACGCACTAATTAAAACAACAATCGCTCCCAAGTCGCACTTCAAAATCGCTTTCGAAGTAATCACTTGTATCGCTAATTCAATACTGTCCCGGTCGCGGTGAATCCCGGCCTTTTATATTGCCGCGGCCGTTCCCGAACCTTCCAACGCAGAAACATCCGGAACATTCGCGCGCAGTGCGGCCTTGAACGGCCGTACGCTCGGTCAAGGTCATTGTTCTAGTAAATTCTGGCGTACGCGTCTCGACTCTCTGTAGTCCCGCCTTTCCACACTAGATGGCGCTGGTTACATCGATCGTGGCGCGTAACACTGCCCCCTCCTAAGACATGCTCGTCCCGAGCATTATCGGCACCATAATAACGCGCCAATCTCTCCGCATGAACAATCTTAGGAGTGCCTCTTGCACCTTTCTGTTTCCGGTAGGTTACGTCATTGCCCCCAGTCCCAATCTGGTATGGTCCCTCCCATCTAGACTGAAGCCCAGGAGATCTCCCTCTGCTGTGGACTGGATTGCGCAACCTCATCTGTGGACCCTCGTCGAACACTCTACTGTTCACTTTGCGGTCACCAAGGGGTTTCATTTTTCCCGACATTTTCTGGCCCGATTGTCTGACGTGCTTACAAATGTCATTTATTTTGTACCGCCAGTTATTCGCATAATCGATTATACTGCCTGGAGCATCAGGTGGTATTCTGATGATCAGGTCTGCAGGTAGCCGTAGTTCTCTTTCTGCAGTTCGCTTAGGGCAACTGGATCGAAGGTGGCCCTTTTCCCCACAGCCGTAGCATCTAGGGCGGTATCCTTTATTGCAGTGCCGAACTGTAGCCGCTACAACCTCCCTGACGCGATGGGATCGATGATCCTGTCGCGCAGCTTCCACTTCCAGGGCATGGGCCAAGGCATCCTTTAGCGTCTCGTGGTGCCCGAGCCTCACAGCAGCCCTAACTTCAATATCGCGGATGCCGTCGATGAACGCCTGCACCAGGTTCCCATCAATAAGCGCTGGTACGGACTGGTAAGCTTTACGCACCAGCTTCTCCACTTCAAGGGCCCACTGCTGCAGGTTTTCGCTACTGCGTTGCACGCGGTCCCTGAGCTGTGCGCGAAACACGTGTTCCAGGTGAGCGTCGCCATATCGAGCCTCCAGTGCCTCAAGGAGCTGCTCGTAAGTCACTTCCTTACCGAGAGCTTCCAAGACAGATAAGGCCTGGTCACGAAGGCCTAGGGTGAGGGCAGTCATGGCCTGATTTTTATCCCAGCCGTTCGCTTTCATGACTGCGTCAAATTGAATTTTGTAGGCCGACCAGGAAGAAGTTCCGTCAAACGGTGGCACTTTGAATCCACGTAGCGAAGGTGTTGTAGCTACGGGAGCTGCAATTGCTTCTCCAAGTTTAAGACAATCCAGCGTTTTCTTAACGTCTGCCATCACGGTCTTCTTCACATCAGCCACTACGTAGTCAACCCGATTATTGACTTGGTCGATCCGTATTTCAGCTTCCAACAGGCGGTTGTCATGTTGAGCAACCTTGTCCTTCACCTCCTTCATATCTTTCCCGAAAGAGGCATGAAGGTCCTTCAAAAGAAGCATCTGCTCTTCCTGGCGGCGAGCCTGTTCCTCCTTGTCCCGCTGCCTCTGGTCTTCCAACCGACGAGCCTGTTCCTCCTGGCGGCGAGCCTGTTCCTCCTTGTACCGCTGAAGCTGTTCTTCCAATCGACGAGCCTGTTCCTCCTGGCGGCGAGCCTGTTCCTCCTGGCGGCGAGCCTGTTCCTCCTTGTCCCGCTTAAGCTGTTCTTCCAACCGACGAGCCTGTTCCTCCTGTCGGCGAGACTGCTCCTGCAGCATCATCATCAGAGCAGCAAGGTCTGGTGCTGCCGATGCTGCTGGTGTTGCTGTGGACGGGCCGGCCTCCGTGGTTAATAACTGGCTCTCCGATTCCTGCGGCAAAGCTCCACCAAAACGTCTCTGGTCCGTCTCTTGTTGGCGTTGACTCCGGGTACGGATACCCTCCGTGTCGTCCTTAGGTAAAATCGGCATAATTTAAATCCCACTTCTGACACCAATTGTTACGAGCTTCGGGTTCGTGACAATAAAAACAGCCGATAAAAATTACCAAAAGTCACACTTTAATCGAACGCCACTAATTACAACCTCAAAACGCACTAATTAAAACAACAATCGCTCCCAAGTCGCACTTCAAAATCGCTTTCGAAGTAATCACTTGTATCGCTAATTCAATACTGTCCCGGTCGCGGTGAATCCCGGCCTTTTATATTGCCGCGGCCGTTCCCGAACCTTCCAACGCAGAAACATCCGGAACATTCGCGCGCAGTGCGGCCTTGAACGGCCGTACGCTCGGTCAAGGTCATTGTTCTAGTAAATTCTGGCGTACGCGTCTCGACTCTCTGTAGTCCCGCCTTTCCACACTAGATGGCGCTGGTTACATCGATCGTGGCGCGTAACAATACGAATTACGCCTTCCAAGGTAGAGGAGAAAATTGACGCCGAGAACGTACCGCCGTATTGGATTAAGATGCTGACACCACTCACGAACAATTATATAGTTACCAGTACCGTAAAAGAGGGCTTTATTTAACATCCGTCACAAGAAAATGTGCAAAAAAAAAGCAAATTATTTAATAATCATTGTGTTGATACGTTAAATAGTGACGTCACAGATTGCTATCGTCATAGTAAGCCTATGATTAAAACGTGTTTTGACAGTTAAAAGTTCCTCCATTGCCTGTCCTCATCGCTATTCCAAATGCATAAATGCAATAAGAAGAAAAAAAAACTGCAACCTAGTATTAGCAATGAGGACATTTATTAAAAATATTTACTCAAAACCTTCAAAATATGCTAATAAGTAAAAGTGCAAAGCATCACCGAATATTTTTAAGATAAGTTTAACGTAAAATAATTAATTAATACATTTATGAGCTGTTCCAAATGAGATATACATACTCGTATATTCAACTAAAAACTGTAAATTAATAATATAAAACCTATTTTTCTATACCCAAGTGGGTATCATGAAGTAATTATTCTATAGCTATTGTAAGACCTGCTGTATACTCATGGATGAAATAAACGATTTGTTTATTATTCTTATAGTGCCTTACGCCGCACTAGCTAACTTTGAATATTTTAAAGAAACAGAAAAATTGTATCTCCCCTTGCGGTGCGGGAATCGAACCCACGACCTTCACGTATCGTATACGGTAAGTGCCCTCTGCCGAATATGTTTAGAACTACATACTTATACGTAGGCTAACGGATTGATCTAGCAGAAAAATTTCATCGCCTACGATAACTTGCGGTTAGCTCAGTTGGAAGAGCAGCACGCGCGGTACGTGAAGGTCGTGGGTTCGATTCCCGCACCGCAAGGAGAGATACAATTTTTCTGTTTCTTAAAAACGATTTGTTTGTTTGTCATCTGTTTTTTAGGAGATTAGATACTACAATAACATATAGGAGACTTTTTCAGCTAGTTCACTATATGAAGAGTATTCTGTTAACCAGTATAATACTCACGTGTAACCTCTTCAGCAGTCCTGTATCGGTGTTCGAGTTGGCGGACTGCTTGGCAGTATTCCAGAACTGCTTTTGAGCGGAGTAGCGGTTCATAGGGCATATCTTGAACAGGCAATCTGGAAGCAGGGAGACAATCAGTCATAAGGGCATTACACACCAAAGCCTATAGTATTCGGCAGCCTATACTATTATGTACGCGAAAGTTAGCCAATATGATCTCGATATATAGATGTCTGATTATATAAATACACACTCAGACATCATTAAGAATGTATTAAAGACAAAAACAAAACAGTGTCCGTAAGAGGCAGGTTGCGTGCCAGCCGAAACAGCATTCTGAGGACAGTGGCTGACAGATGCACATCACCTATCTGGAGGTGCTTAATAAGAAGGATTTCTAGTTTTTCTTTACCTAATTTTGCATGTTACATTTGTACTAACACTGGTTAATAACAACTTCTTTTTTGTATATTAACCAAAAAGATGTTCGAAATAAATACTTTATATTTATTTTGTTTTGACTATTTTAATTATTATTTCAATACTAGCTGATGAGGCAAGCGACTTCGCCCGCATTTTTTTTCGAAATAATAAGTATCCCATTTGTTAATCTATCATTTCATCTCTCTTTCTACAAAATTTTATCTTAAATAATACACTTGTGTGAAAGATTAACAAACATACATCCAGACAGGCGTCTGGACGGTTTTTCTAAAATAAATTCTTCTTATAAACTCTAAATTGAACCCAAATCGCTCCCTAGACACAATCCATCGATCGATCGAAACAAACCACGTTTAGAAAATTGGGACAGTGTTCTTCCCCCAGTGTATAACAGTCCTCCCGTAGTCACAAAGCAAACAGATTGAGCAAACCTGTCTCCTAGCGTCCTAGACCTAGGTTTTGGTAACATAAATTTTTTATCAAGAAGTCAGAGTCTAATTTTTCGTATCTAATAAGAAAAGTATCGCGATTAATTCAACTAAAACTCCTGTAAATAACGCTTAAACACGCCCAAAGAGAGTTTTAGAGGAACTTTAGGTGTCCCCCGACACTTCGGTAAGTGGTTGAATTCTTTAGAAGCCACCGCCTCCGGGTTTTGGCAAAGTTTTAATGGTGGGGGTAGATCTAAACTTTTTATTGAACAATTTCTGGATTAAGGAACGGCCAAGTGGCTGTCTTAATATTTGTCCATACTATTTTGAAGTGTATTCGTTTCATTTGTTCATTCTGCCTATTACACATAAACCCATAAACTATCTGCACGACCCAATGGTTGACTGGTAGATAATGCCCTAGCATTAAGTCCACATTTAATACTTCCTTTTGTGCAATAACATCTTTAAATAAAATAATATATACACATACTAGTTTTTTTTAATAAATAAATAAACGTTATCGAAATCTTAACAAAGGTTAACAATTATGGCCCATATCTTGTTTAAACCATTCCTGCACGCAATATTTTTTTGTGGTCCAGACATATGTATGGCTTAGTGTCTTTGTATACATAGAGTTCTAAGCGAATCTATGATAAATCGATTTGATTTGTAGGACTGCTCTCTAAGAATGGTTCACAACTTAGCGTTTTAAATATGTATATAGTAACTACTTTGTTTTTGGTTATCTTCTTGTAGGCGGTTTTTTAATATGATTGAGAGTGTAGTTGTGTCCGTAGTATACATTTCCTTTCCCTTTACAACCCTTATGACATTAATAGGAATGGTCCTGCTAGAAAAAATCAAGCCAATCAGAGTTCAGGTAGAGCATAAGAACTTATAACAAACTGCAAGTGTTAACATTGAGCTGCGGTCGACCAATCAAGACGGTCGTACCCTTATGAATAGAATAAACATAAATTTACCGCCCGAACATCTTTTTTTGTTTCACTTACCCCGGAACTTTTTGGGTGGATCAGTCAGGTCGCCTGCCTCGGGGCAGACCACGCACCTGTCATCTACCAACCTGTGTACAAGTAAATCAAAGTTAATAACACATTCTGAATACTTACGCATATGAATTGCAATCCATGAATCCGGATCCGGCTATTCGGTGGATCAACATTAATCTACTAGTAGGTAAATAAGATATACGTTTAAAATAAAATAATAAAATTGTAGGTTCAAGTTTGTGATTTTATTTGTTGCGACAATTAAGATTTTACTAAACAGTTTTCTCTAAAACTGGTCATTCAAAGGTTGGTTTGGTTTAATATCTCTTTTTAACACTTCTTTAACGGTTTATATTGGGGAGAAAGAAGAAATATTTTAGTTGAACTGGGAATATAAAGATCTCATTAAATTAGCTCTGAGCATCAGCATTTAGCATTCAAATAACGTGTCTCTCTAAACACTTGACATTGGTGCAATCATCGCGTTATCTGAAACGCGTTATAGAGTCCAATAAAAAAGAATTAAATGAAATCGGACCGGAACTGGTCCGATCCGGGCGAATTAAGGATCAGGCCGGATTGAAATGATGCCGGATTACAGTCCCTCATTACGAACATCTGCACTAAGCGGAACCTCCAAAGTACAGTTTACAGCGAAAGTAGGAGTTTTCATTTACACTCTCCAGACGTCTAGTCTACCTTGTATATTGGCGAAGTTTGAAAGTTTACAGGTCCAAACTTATAAAGTAACATAATAATGCTTGAATTATAAACTGAACTTGGCCACACTTGCGAACAGGAGAGTAAAAAGGAGTTTTGATAGCAGATAGGACTGGTTAACAAACAATTATAAATTCAGCATAAGAAAACTGGCTGATTAATTTATAGATGGCTGTATACTTGCTATCTAATGAAAAGGAATCAATGAAATCGAACTATATTTTTTACTAGCTGTGCCGGCGACTTCATCGCGTGCACTACATGAGGTTGAATGTATTTTTTCTTCAATGAAAGTAGCCTACCTATATTATTCCCTATTTCATCAGCTACCTGCCAATAAAAGCTTCATCAAAATCATAATCAGACAGACAGACAGAGATACATTTTTCTGATTGCATTTTTGGCATCAGTATCGATCACTAACTACCCATTGATAGTTATTTTGGAAATATATTAAATGTACAGAATTGACCTCTACAGATTTATTATAAACTAGCGGACCAGACAGACTTCGTCATGTGAAAGAGATTTGAAATGTGGCTTGACTCTAAATTCTAGTCAGAAAATGTTTGTACTGGAAAAAGAAAAGGGCTGTTTTTAGAGTTTTCCCGGCTATTATTCGAATTTTTCTCGCCGTAAAAACCATCCTTGGACTTCAACGAACATTTTATAAAAAGAATTGTCAAAATTGGTCCAAGCATTGATGAGTTATGCGCTTACCAACACATTTTGCGATTCATTTTTATATAATAGATAATAAGTATAGAAGATAGATAAATTACAGCAGCAAATTTTTACATTCATTTCTTCTCCTATAGGAACCATAGCTTACCAGTCATACCGTTGAGTATGGATTTAAATCGTGTCGAGGTTTACTTGGTTAGATTCATTAGGCACACAAGAAGACCAAAAATATATATTTTTTTCATTGTTTATATTCTGACGTTTGTAAAAAAAGGCTGATAAAGATACTGACCCCAAAGTACTGAGGAATCCTGAGACTGTGCCCTCCGCATGAAGGGACACTATGTCCCCCTGGTGCAGGAAACTGTCCCCCATCTTCGCACCTACTCCTTACCCCCACCATGCAACGACACCTGTGAACAAATATTACATTTTAAATATCCATTTCAGTCATAGTACATTCGAAAGCACATTACACTATACAGTGTGGGTTGGGCAGTGTGGACAACCTTTGTCTCGTGGGCATAACTAAAATCGAACAGCAAAAGTTCACTTTGATGTTCTATTCACAGTACCGTACTTATTAACTAATATTTTAAAGTGTCCTTAGGTTCACAACCACTGTTAATACACACTCCAACCCTTCTTAGTAGAATAAAACAGAATAGAAAATATATTCATTCATGTAAGCTTTACGAAAGCACTTACGAATCGTCAGTACAAGTTCAGTATTCTACCACTAATAGAAGCAGGGTTCACTGCAAAACCACCGCCTTGGTATACTACATTTATTTATCATCGTCGTAATGCCTCGGTCTACTACATGGGGCCATGGCTCAATTTATTTATTTATTTGCACACATGTACCTATATACAATAAATTAATCACATATGATGTTTAGTTGTAAGTTAGTATACATGTACCCAGTTAGAACGTCGCAATAGTTAAACGGTTTATAACATAAGTTTGTATTTAAGTATTGTACTCTTATCTAAGTTTAAGGGTCTAGATGTCAGTTTCCAAATATCGGGTTTTCCTATACGAAAACCTTTAATATTGTAGTGTCTATCTTTTGTCGTTTAAAAAATTCAGTTATATCGTAGAAGCTTTTTGAAATTAAATATTTACGTAGTGTTTCTAAAGAAGTTTCGGTTGATTTTTAAATTTTTATGTAGTTTGGTATTTTATTATATATTTTTATCACCATTAAGTGTGGACCGGATGCAATTAATTTTAACTTGGAAAAGGGCACCTCTAAAGTGTTTCCGCCGCGGTTATTTCATTTTAAATGTGTTTCAATACTTAATACTCAATATTATATCGCAGCTATAGTGTTTACAACACACAAAACTCCAACACTTATATTGAGATCGGATCCAAATCAAAGCCTGATTAATGGGTAATGCGATTGAAGAAGTTATTTAACCTTTTAGTTATCATCTACTCTCAATTTGGACATACGCGCTTATCGCTTGGCCCCATCAAACGCGTAATACCTCGGTACTGCTATATTTGACCGAAACAACATTTTGTTACATTAAACAATAATAATAAGCAATAATACCGCCTAAATTGCACTTGAATATGTCAGTAAAACCAATTTCTGTAAATTTTTCTGTGTAATAAAGTGTATTTATCTAAAAATTAGAGCCAATTACAGCAGTCCCAATTACACGGTCATCTGTATACGTTTAACCGTGAGATGAATGTTTAGGTTAGTTCGTTAGTCGAACAAACAAACACACGTTTAATTAACACTCAATATACTCTTATCTGCGCGTTATCGGTGTTTGTGTGAATCACGGGCGTTGGGTTGTGCTTAATATATTGAGTATTGTCGAGTACACAGGCTCGAAGCTTTACAAAAGTAACGTAATCCATCCCTACTAATATTATAAATGAGAAAGTAACTCTGTCTGTCTGTCTGTCTGTCTGTTACGCTTTCCTGCTTAAACCTCTCAACCGATTTTGATGAAATTTGGTATAGGTATACGTTGAATCACAAGAACGGACATAGACTACTTTTTATTAGAAAATAAGGGGGGGAGGGAGGTAATACCACCTTTGAAAGTTTATATGGAAAAATGTTTATTTTTGAAGTTAGGGATATGAAATTTGGCACAAATATAGCTCAAAACTTGGATAAAATATAGACTACTTTTGTTTCGAATATTAGGGGAGAAAGGGGTAAAACCGACCATTTCATGGTCGGTTGTACGGATGTAGTCCACGCGAACGAAGTCGCGGGCACAGCTAGTATCTATATAAAACTAGCGGTCCTGGCGAACTTCGTTTCGCCTTAGAGGATTTTTCCCGCTTTTCTGTTGAAATTTTTCCTGAGTTTTGTTTGCTATAAACCTCACGGAGCCCGATACCTTTCCAACGAATGCGAAACCGTGGAATTCGGTTCGTGCGTTCTGGAGTTATAGCGTCAGGAAGGTATGACTTATTTTTATATAGTAGATAATATAGTTACGACATAAACCGCTGTTGGTTAGTCCCGCTAAAACTCGACAACGGCTAAACCGATTTAGCTAATGACGCGAGTTTTGAAATAATGGTGGAGGTGAAAGGAAAGATTTATAGATTAAAAAAAAATAGGCATTACGACGTTCGCCGAGACAACTAGTACCTATTAATTAATAAAATTCGAGTGTTATCGTATATCCGCATATGCACACACGGTACATAATACCAAAATAACTTTATTTTTAATTTTTATCTGTTTGCCTGTTTGTTCCGACTTATCTCTGAAACGGGTGGACCAATTGTGACAGGCCTTCCCCTGGTAAATAGCTGTTTTTTTAAAGCACAGTATATTTACTCTCTCCAGCTCGGTGGTAAGGAAGAGAGGTACCGAACCGATGACAACGGATTTAAAACCGTAGTATACTATCTAATATTGTCGTCATATTGGCCCTTAACGTATTTTTCAATTTAATTTTATGAGGAACAAAACAAACAGTAGGTGCTCATATACCAAAACTGCCCAATAGATAAGTAATCAAAACTCGAGAGGCCGGTTACATCAATAATTTAGTGATACAATTACATAATAGGTAAACAATTCTGCAGACTTACAAGTAAATCTAAGTCTATCTACGAGTATCTTCGTCCCACCTACATAGCAAAGTATTATAGAGCTTACTCCACTCTGGGGAAATTGGCAATAAAGCCACCGGGATTGACGGCTCCTTAAAGTATTCAGTAAATGGAGGATACGATCGAGCGAAACGATTTATTGTCCGTCTGTCTGTCTTTAAAAAAAGTAGTAGGGACAAATTGAAGTGTCGTAGAAGTCAAAGTCAATATTTTTTATTCATGTAGATTACATTTGTAATACTTATGAATAGTCTCTATACAATGCAAATGAAGCTACCATCGGTTCGGAACCTATAACTACCGAGAAGATACCGTCAAGAAACTCAGTAGTTTTTTTAACAAATAAAAAGCTATTTAGAAAGATAAAAGTCGTTAAACACATCCTACTTCTTTCTTTCTTTCTTCCTACTAATTTTTAAATGCGAAAGTTTGCAAAAATGGAAGGATGTCTTGCTGTGTATTTACACATACACCCAGACATTTGTCTGCGTGTATGTTTGTCTGGCACGCCAAAACTTATTAATAGATTTGAATTGTTGTTAGTTCACTGTGAATGCTAAACTAACATTTCCATTATAATATAACGTCTCAGTGGACTAGTAGCCTAAGTTACGACCTCGGATTCGATTCCCGGGTCAGGCGAAGTACGTTTGGAATTATTCGAGCGTGTTTAGGGTTTGTGATCACCAGGCTGTATTTAAAAACCTTGGATATTAAGCCAGTAACCATTGTTGTTACGATTACTGGCTTTAAATAATAGAGGTATTACAGTGTAATAGGTACCTATTACACTGTAATACCTCTAATAGGTTTGTTACGGACAGAAATAACAAGATATTCCGATTAAAATTATATTCACAAAATCACTTATAAAGTACAAAAAATAGGAAAAAAACCACAATCGAAACCCCGTTGCTAGCTGAACAAATTACACACACGATAACAACTGCCTAGCAACGGGGTTGCCAGATCTGTCGCCAACATTTCTCCCCCCTGGTAAGACATGAAAGTCTTACCAATGAAGATATAAGTTATGGCGACAGATTCAACTTAATTAATTTACGCGCAGGCCGCCGTAGGACCCCTGCGCTAGTCCTGACGTCCGCCACTCGCACGATGTCGTCATGTCCGGGGTACACTTTCACAACTCTACCGCGAGGCCAAACGCCACGAGGCAAATTTGAGTCGCAAATCAGAACTATATCGCCCACTATCAAATTCTGATGTCCGTCTGAACAGGTGCCTCGCGATAAGAGGTTGGGAACGTATTCCCTTATCCACCGAGCCCAAAACATGTCAGCTAACCGGCTGGCATTCTTCCACCCCTGTCTACTGATTAAATCTGTCTCGGACGTCTCTGGTGACGGTAAACACGATGACACTCCAAGCAAAAAATGGTTTGGGGTCAGGGCTGGTTCATCGTCGTGAGACACAGGAACCTGAGTCAGAGGCCTCGAGTTCACCACCTGCTCGATCTCCGCCAAAAGTGTCACCAAAACTTCCTCTCTTGGCGCTCGTTCTTTGAGTGAGCTTGATAGTCCACGCTTGACGGATCTAACTAAACGCTCCCAGACTCCCCCCATTGATGGAGACGCAGGCGGAATAAACTGCCACTCAATACAGTTGGAAGCGGCAAAGTCCAAAATTAGAGAATGTTCCATCGAGGCCCAAGCTTCTTTGAGAATCCTGTTCGCACCGACAAATGCAGTCCCGTTGTCGGACAATATTTTTACAGGGCACCCTCGGCGAGCGATAAACCTCCTCAGAGCCATGATTGCGCTATCCGCTGTCAAACTGCCAACCACCTCCAAATGAATTGCTCTTGTAACGAGACAAGTGAACAGAGCCACATATCTTTTTTCTCTGCTCCTCTTGACGGCAACATCTATGGGGCCAAAATAGTCTAACCCTACAAACGAAAATGGGTGGTGGTGATGTTGTAACCGTTCCGGAGGAAGATCACCCATAGGCGGAACTTTCGGGTTCGTTTTTCTGAGACGGCATACCTGGCATCTGGCAGCAATGTGTCGAACTGTTGGTCTCAGATGTAATATGGCATATTTTTGGCGGAGCTCATTTACAACGGTCTCATTGTTGCCATGTAACGCCCAAACGTGGTATCTTTGGATAAGCAGCTTGATAATTGGATGCCGACCGTCCAAAAGGATAGGATTCCGGACTTCAGGCATCACTCCAGAAATAGAGCCGATTCTCCCATGCACCCTCAACAAACCATTATCATCCAATTTAGGAGTAAACTTGCACAGACGACTCCTCTTCGAAAGATTGTTGCCTTGTGTTAAGCAAGCAAGTTCTTCAGCAAACGACTCGTGTTGAGCTTGCTTCAAAAGGTGGATTTCAGCGTTCTTAACGTCTTGTGCGAGTAACGGACGTATTTCGCCTCTACTCAACCCGGTGTCAGCAGTGCGGCCTCGTAACAAGTATATGAACTGAAATACGCGTGCGGTTACCCGAAGAAGCCGCCGCCATTCTGAGAATCTGCCTGCCGACAAAGAAAGGTTATTAATTGAGACCTTTTCCCGGGGCTTTAATTCAAAATCATTTTCGAGGTGATTATTTTGATCCACCTCACATGGCCAGCTATCTTCTGGTTCTTTTAAAAAGGAAGGACCCAACCACCATCTATCCAAAGAAATGGAATTAGGACGCGTGGCATCGTCTGCCACGTTAAAGGTTGTAGGCACCCATCGCCATTCATCCACTCGCGTTTCTTCCGCTATTTCACCCAACCGATGACTGACAAAGGCCTTATATTTGCGTGAATCGCTTCTTATCCAAGCCAATACAGTTTTGGAATCGCACCAAAAGATTCTACGGAAAGCTTGGTGGCGGTGCTCCTTGCATATAGTTTGAGCCAGTCTTACACCAAGTAAGGCTGCCTGAAGCTCTAAGCGCGGAATGCTAGTCGATTTTAAAGGTGCTACCCTAGACTTGCTAGCGATTAGAACGAGATTAATGCTGCCATCATCTAATAAATAGCGCCAATACGCGACGCATGCATATGCTACCTCGCTAGCATCTGTAAAGATGTGAAGCTCTTGGGAAACAAAATCCGTTATAAAATTATACGCGCGAGGTATTTTACAAGAACTAATTGATTTTATATCACGGTACCATTCCTCCCACATCCTACATTCGGATGCTGGAAGCAAAGCGTCCCATGAGTTCACTAGCCGCCATGTTCTTTGGAATAAGATTTTTCCTCTAATAACCTTAGGCTGTAAAAGACCCAGAGGGTCATAAATGCGCATGAGATCTCTCAAAACTTGACGCTTAGTGAATTTTGACGGTAAAGGGATGTCGATATCAATTTTAAAATGAAATGTGTCGTCTTGGGGATTCCAATACATTCCCAAAACACGTACATCTGACTCAACCGTGGCACCATTCAAGTTGAGGTCGACATTTCCAGTATCCTCTTTATGAAGATGAGATGGGATTAATTTGAGAGCTTCAGGAACATTGGATACCCACGATCGCATCTCGAAGCCACACTGCGCGTGTACATGAAGGACATCAGCTGCAAGACGAGCGGCACCATTTACAGAGTCACAAGACGTCAAAAAATCGTCCATGTAATGATCACGAATAATGGACTGGGCGGCTTCGGGGTACTGATCCTGGAAATCCTTTGCGTTCCTGTTTTTAATGTAAATGGCTGTAAAAGGCGAGGATGATGCACCAAAAATTAAGGATGACATTCGGAATTCCTTCATTTGACCGTCAGGGGATAGCCAAATATAACGCTGGCTATCTCGATCCTCCTCCCTTATCTTTATCTGTGGAAACATTTCCCGAATATCTCCATTTAAAGCAACTTGACCTTCGCGAAATCTCATCAAAATTCCTAATAAAGACTCAAGCAAATCAGGTCCAGGGAGAATAAGAGAATTTAGACTGACGTTGGAGATGTTAGCCGATGCATCGTGCACTATTCGTAACTTGCCAGGTTTGTTCGGGTTAGTAACTCCGAAATGCGGCAAATACCAGCGGCGCGAAGATGAATTAGGATGACTATGGCTATCGAAGCACTCTTCTGCGTAACCTTTTTCAACGTATGCCTCAATGTTTACCCTGTATAAATCCGCGTACTCTTTATCTTTATCTAACCTTTTAAGTAGACTTTGAAATCTTGATAAAGCTAAGAAATAGCTATCCGGGATATAGGGTTCATCTTGGCGCCAAGGTAAGCCGACCTCAAACCTACCATTATCTAAACGGCGTGTCGTTTTCTCTAAAATTTTCAATGCCCTTGCATCATCCGTATTTATTTTATCCTCACGCTTAATACCAATAGAGTCTAGCCGGTAATAATGCCTGATAAGGCAATCCAACTCGCTATCACGTGAATCAGTGGCATAAAGGTGATTGATAGAATGCGCTAAATAAGAGTCGTGAGGAAGGTTCCCAAATAAAACCCAACCTAAAGCCGTACAAATGGCAGCTGGCTGCGGCGCGGTACCTACTCTACTTTCTCTGGTTAGCAATAACGGCCAATCTGTGGTTCCAATCAATACCTTTGGCTTTGCAGTACTATACACTAACTCCGCGGATATATCTAAAAGGTGAGGAAAATTAGTATCCCTAAGCTTGACTTCCTGAGATCTAAGTTTTAAGTTAGGGATAGAACGAGCATTACGAATAGGATAAACTTCATTCCTATATTTGCCACGAATCTCAAAGTCTACATACTTTACAGGGATCCCATCACTAATTCCCGTTATTGTTTCTATGCACATATTTTCCACGGTCCCACCAACACCTAGGTGCTCTGCTACTTCAGCATCAATAAGCGTAACTGTAGACCCGTCGTCTAAAAGAGCGAATGTTTCTATACTCCCTTTAGGACCAGAAAGAACAATCGGAACGACTTTTAAAAGTACCGAACTCTCACTGGTAGAGACGCAAGAATATGCTGACTTAGTGATGGAATTCAAATGTTCACATAATAAAACCTCATTGGGCGGTGTAACAACTTTTTCATGACTGACATACGAAACTTCTTTTTTATTGTTGTCAGTAATGACATGAGATGTCGATGGCAAATTAGTGATTGATGGCATGACATTATTTACATTCGGATGAGATGAAAATTTAGAATTTTCTAAATGATGTAAAATTTTATGATGCAATTGCTTGCAGTTTTCAAGACCACACGGCTTTGCCTTGCACGATTTATAATTATGCTTGCCTTTGCGTAGACACCTCGTACATATTTTGTTTTCGCGAACCCACGAAAGGCGATCGGAAATATGAAGTGCTAGAAATTCAGCGCACGCCTTTATGTTATGGTTTTGGGCTGCACAATACAGACATGGCAAAGGCATGTAGGTACCAGAAAACATAGGGAAAACATCATTTGAATTTTCAGGACAAGATGCAGTTATGTGATGTGAATGAGTGGTGCGTGATAAATGCGTGTTATTGCGCTGAGAAAAAGCAGCCAGCTGTGGCTTGGGCTTGTCACTCAGAAGTGGCATGCTGAAAATCTCGCACGGGCCGAAGTTGGCTTGTTTTTCAGTCTCCACCTCCAGGAACTGCGCGAACACTTCAATTTGCGGATGCCCAGGAACACAGCGCTCAGCAGCAAAGTCGCACCACTTGTTCTGCAATAGCGGATTTAATTTAGTCACTAAAATATGTATGAGTTCCGGTGAATAAATATATGACGGATCTTTTAGTAACTGAACGATGCTTATGCAGTTTCTTACTTTGCACGCATATGTAGATAATGCACTCATATCCTTACCAATTTTAGGCAAGTTTCTAAGTAAGGCAAGTTCATTAAGAATGATCTGCTTAGGCCGCGCAAACTTACACTCTAAAGAGCGCATGACAGGCTCAGGTTCATTAGAACATAATAAAAGGGAAAGCACGGCTTCTTTAGCCTCTCCCAATAAGGCGTTTCGGAGCCTAGCTACATTTTCACCAGCTGTGAAACTTGCCTTAGTGTCGTCAAAGGTGCGCTTAAATAATAGCCAATCAGATATATTTCCAGAAAATTTAGGTAATTCAATGTTACACTGACTCCTGAAACTCGGCTTTGCTAGTGACGCAATAGCTTCAGCAAGTTTATCAATGTCACTAACCTGTGAAGTGGCAATATTACCATGTCCTGGGATTGGTGCTTGCACATCTCTTTTATGCAGTGGACGTGGTGAGAAAACCGTCGCCTCGTCGGCGACAGCGTCCGGAAAACGCCGTGCAGGGTCGCGCACAGGTTCCGCAATAGGGATCTGTTGCGCAGTGGTAAAAGCCTCACTCTGTTTATCCGGAAAACTCTCTTCGAGAGCTACCATGCCAACTGCTTTTGATGTGGCTGCTGCGAAATCACTTTTCGCAACCCAATCCGCAGTGTGACTGCTTCTCGCACTCATCACCTCCTCGGCCTCGAGCGCTGCGACTGTTGCCTCAAACGTAGCTTCCGCGGCTTCTCGCTCTGCTGCTGCGACTGCGGCTGTAGCTGCGGCCGTGGCTGCGGCTTCCCGTTTTGCAATTTCAACAAGATGTTGCTTACGAACTGCTTCTGCGGCTTTTAAACGGGCGATAGTCGAGGCGCTGGATGTGGACGAAGTCGCATGCGGTTTCGATCGGGCTTGTGATCTTGTGAACATTTTATCGGATGAATGTAAAATTTTGAAATTTGGAAGAGCGCTGGGTTTACCAATTAAAAACGGACGAAGGACCACGATGTTACGGACAGAAATAACAAGATATTCCGATTAAAATTATATTCACAAAATCACTTATAAAGTACAAAAAATAGGAAAAAAACCACAATCGAAACCCCGTTGCTAGCTGAACAAATTACACACACGATAACAACTGCCTAGCAACGGGGTTGCCAGATCTGTCGCCAACAAGGTTGATTCCTTACATTGAAAAACGCATCGAAATCGGTCTATTCGTTTATGTGCTACGGCGCCACAGACAGACAAACACACAGATAGACAAATAGATATCAATTTATAACACCCCTCTTTTTTAGCCTGGGTGTCAGAAAAGAAGTTGTCAGTTCACCGTATATTCCTCAGAGTATATTCACACGTTTACCGACTGTGTAAAAAGTTGCCGAGATACGTCACGCGGACCGGCGCTTTCTGACGTCATCATTACACCATTTGTCTATTAAACAAGATAATATACAAACATTGATTGCGTACGTAGTGAGATATCGAGTCTTTATACGTTCTAAAAGCGATTATGGATACTGCCCACTGAAGCTCGACAATCTATGACTAAAGGAAATGAGAGTTCGTGAATTCTTGTGTATAATACATAGAATTGATATTGTTGAAAAATTTTGCTTTTTGTTAAGTTTGCCTTTGGCGCGTAAATGTTCCGGATTTGGTTATCTGTTTCTTAATCATCGTCCCTAAAATCGTCAATTTCTTACGTACGTCATGCTTGTGAACAGGTGCCACCTTTGGGGACTGGTCTGCTCCAGCTTACCTCTTAAAATAAAATAATACTTCATGCTTTTTTCACTCATCAAAATAAAACTATATGACTTGGTCCAAAGTGTTCTACACATAGCTATAAGTTAGATACTGCTACTGTAACTTATCTGCTGAGTTTCTTACCGGTGTCTTCTCGGTAGATATGGATCCGAACCGGAAGTAGAATCACTTTGCATTGTATTCAATGACGATTCAAAAGTGTTACATGTAACCTACTTGAATAAAGAAATATTTGAGTTTGAGTTTGAGTTCTCACAACACCACCACTTAGGCGATGAGGTCCAACCGTTGTTTTAATTGGGTAGTTCACCCGAAGACCTGCTCTTGGAATTCATAGTAAATTCCATTCTGAATTTAATATACCTTTAAAAAAAATATTCAAGTGAACGCAATGTTTCCAGCCACAGAAAACTTAATTCAAGGTAAATCAAATAGCACTTACTTTATCTACTATTAAATCCTGTATCAGAGTATACAGGCTTCACAAAACCGAGAAACCACGTCACAGAGTACAATACACACTAGAGTCACACTCTGACTGAATGCAGGAACGTGGCGGCGAAGGGCGAAGTTCCCAAGGGAATTGAGACAGGCACGCGCCGGTAACCCCCTATAATGACCGGTGACCCAGAAAATTCCATAGTTTGGAGAGTTTTCCAGTAATGCCGTCAACGTAATATAAATAAGTCCTTTACTCTGTGTAAACAAAGATTAAAAAACAACACTTTCGTTGTACACTCAAAAGCACATTTTTAGGGTTCCATACCGAAAGGGTAAAAACTTACTGAGACTTCGCTGTCCGTCTGTCCGTGTCCGTCTACCACCAGGTTGTACTTATTTCAATAACTGTGATATATAGACAATTGAATTTTTCCACAGGTATTTTCTATTGCAGCTATTAACAACAAATAAAATAAAACAAATATTACAGGGGTACTATCCCACATAAAAACATGATTATTTTACCTTTTCTTGTTGCCTACTAATTAAGAAGACAGGTAGACGCTTAAAATGAAGTTTTATGTTGTCTTAAAATATAATTGATTAAAATTAAATTAATTATTAAGAAAGACTCCCATACAATAAACGCTGTTTTTTACCTATTTTAGTAAATAAATAGTAACAGGTGTCTTCTTAAAATTTTCAATGAAATTTTTGTACTGACTGTTATATACCTAACCAATGGTACAGAACCCTTCGTGTGAGAGTTCGACTCGCACTTTTCCAGGTTTTTTTAGCTAATTAGGCTAATTAGGTACTATTTTCAGGACACCCTAAAGATGAAATAACACGTTCCTGACTAGTTCAGTATACGAATACTTGCTATGCATAATATCAGAAACATTATTAGTAAGTTCAGAATCTGTAGAGATTTTTCCATTATTAAAGTTTGCTTGTTACTGAAGTCAGCCACCCGTAAAATAAGGTAAAGATGAGAGTACGTACTAATGGGGTAAAATTTATATCATTATAGCAGCACAGGTAAACGACCATTAGATGCTTTGACGATTCGCTTAAGTAAACAACCAAGTCTGAAGTAATCATGTTAAACAACGGTTTTCATAAACACCTTTGTAATTCTAGCGTTTGCAAGCATTGCGCGTTCGTCCTTCCTTCTTGTCATTTAAATAACCAAAACAAAGCCGACGGACACCAATAGTTTACTGTCATATTTTCAAGAAACAGATTGTTTTTTATCTTCCCCTTACGGTGTAGGACTCGAAGCCACGACCTTCACGTATCGCGCGTGCTGCTCTTCCAACTGACTCTTCTTAGTTTACACTCGGGCGAAAATACAGTTTAATGTTACATTTCACTCTATTATGAAATGCCATTTTCAGATTTTCCGTTGCTTTTTAGGGTTCCGTACCCAAAGGGTTAAAACGGTAATCTATTACTAAAACTTAGCTGTTTGTCGATTGAGCCGCTACGAAAAGTGTTACGATGGCGAATACCAGTTTTTAATTCTCATGACCGAATGCAATTCCCTTCGTATGCGGATTAAGCATCTTAACCCAGATAAACCTGAAACTATTTTTGTTCTAGAAAGTTGTGATTTTTTATATATTCTTAATTATGGGCTCAGTATGCCAGGAAAAATTATAAAAAAAATTAGACACCCTCGGTAAAGCCGGAAAATGATATCCCATGTATGGGTCGGTTGGAACCACATGTACAATTTACTATGAAGTTTTTAGCAAGGTATAAAGACATAAATATAAGACTTTATGTTGCAAAAAACAAAATATCAACAACGTCGTTTTAATCCCAAACTTTTGATTGATCGCCAAAAACGAAACTTTTCGTTAGTTCGTTTTGTTCTTGGAAATAGACCACTAGGTTAGCACCGAAGTATCGTGCATTAACTTAAAATGTTGTCGCGTTTTGCCCCGTTCACTTATTTGAATTCTTTAAAATGAAACGCGAAAGTCTTACATTCTATGCTATGAAAAGTGGTTTACTTGATGTTTTGAAGATTCTCTTGAAGAAGTATACCTACTAAAACTTAATTATCACTATAATCAAGATGCGCAGGATCATAAAAGAGCGGAATAATCGTGTGAGCATAAAAACTGTTATTTCTACAGCGTCCCAAAAGTTTAGGAGTGTCAAGAAGCTGTCCCACAGCTGTGTGTGCTTTGCAACGTCATCTTCTGACGTCATCACTTTATGAGTGGCCTATTTCCGATAAACATCCGTTACTAGCTGTGCCGTGGAGAACTAACTGGAGTCCTGGGGGCTGATTCATAAACGCCAGAAACGATTCTGACTCGAAAACGTATTTTCTACACGTTTTGTCTCAGTCCTATCGTTTAAAGTAACTATAGATTAAGATTTCGACGTTTTGTGAATAGGTATGTTTGAGTAGAGCGCTTTAGGCGTCAAGTCACTAGGTACGTCAAAATGCTCCTGAATCAAAGGGAAGAAATACTGGCGCCAATATAATAGTTTCTGTTATTGTTGCTCCACTCAAGACTCACAAGTCTTGAGCCACTCAAGACTTACAAATCTTGAGTGGAGGCGGTCTAAGAGAGTTTCTATTGATTGGCGTGAACGCTGGTGCACAAAAAAACGATTACAGCATCGTCTAATGTCATAGATGACGTCATTACTCACCAGTTACCAGCACATGCTTAATACAGTTCCACCAGCTTCATAAGCAGCTTGAGCATATCACACACGAAGTAGAACAGGTGTAGAACCAGCTTGTACCACCCGCGGCGAAGGTCACAGAGCCAGTAGCAGACCACCGCGGCCACCGCGAGAGCAGCGCAGTACCATAACTTGCGTCTGTCCCATAAAACCATCTGAACCCCTTGACGGACACCACGCCTCCAAATCACTCTCGACCTTCGACCATCTCGCTCCAAAAACCACTTTCGCTCGAAGGTCACCAACGTTAAGCCCTTTCGGCACTAGTAGGGTGCTCCGCGAACTTTTTAAATAAAAGTTTCAGCTGTAATGTTTTCGCGTGAAAATTTTAAATTAGATACATCTTTTGGCAACAATTTCATTAGCAATTTCCGCTACGCTAACTTTGTTTAATAAAGGAAATTAGACAACAGCCTAATTAGGTTCGTCGATGTTTTTATCGAATCATAAATTTCGTTCAAAAATGTATCTTTTTGATATTTCGTTGAATAATCACACGGCGTTTTTAAAGTTTGGAAACGTATTTATTTTTTAACTGAATTTCAGTGTCAAGTTCACTTTTTTCGAGCGTGCCAGCGCAAAGCCGGCCATTGGGCAATAAATATTATCAGAGACTAGCATTTTCCAGCAACAGATAAAGGGCAATCAATACGTGGGTGCGTGCTGTCTAATCAGGCATCGAAGGGGGACCAGCCTATATTTAGAGGGACGCGGACCGTGACTGCCTTTGCGCCAAGTCAACTGACCTGGATTGTGTGAGGTAGCCTTTATTTTTCACATTTGTAAAATGTAAAAATAATATTTACTCCACTGCTGCTATATCTATACATTTTGTGCCTATTTTCCTTATTGTAAATATATATTTCGTTCTAGCTTATCAAGTAATTTCTCTTCAACAGTTTGGGTAAAATATTCACAGAATGTATGTGTATATTGTTGTGATCATATCGTAAATTAGGTTATTTCATGAAACGGTCGGTAGTTTGAAACTGTGGCATTTCACATTGTAGGCAACTTCGATGATCAAGAAAACGATTACCTACTTTTCATTTACGAGTGGTCACTCGTGACCACTCGTCAAACAGACAGTGAATATCATGAAATGCGACCATTACAAAATCTCGATCATTCTGTAAAGTCAGCTTCAAATTTAGGATATGGCCACGATATGTACGAGTACAGTAAACAGCAGGTCAAGGTAAACACTTGCAGTTGAATATTAGTTCTTATACGCACGAGATAAGGGCGATGCAAAGTGTTCTTGATCGTACATATATAGAAGCTCAACGCCTCCGTGGTCTGGTGGTAAGTGCGTAAGGGTACAAAACTAGCGGGTAGTGGGTTCACACACAGAAACACTTTCATACTAAGGGTTTCTTACATTGGTAAGGACATAGTATGCTAAAATGATGATTCCGTGCTTCGGATCGCATGACAAGGAGTTTAATTACGATCCAATCAGGTCTGGTTTCCCTTGTAAGGGTTGTGAAGGTCAAATAATTATCGCTCCAATGTATACAACCAAACCAAGCTTATTTAATTAGGAAGTCGTGGGACTCCGGATTCCATTATGAATGCACAATACGCCAGAAGGAAATGTATATATGAATACCAGGTCCCGAAAAAACAGAGCGTCTGCTGTTGAACGACCAAAAGCAGACTCAGACTATAACTTTGCACCACCCTAAAGTCGTTGTCACAAGAACTAATATCGAACTGAAGTATTTAATTTGACATGCTGCTGACTGTACCTATGATCAAAATAATTAGCTAAAGTTTGCGATCTAAATTGTGCAATCAATGAACTACAATAAAAAAATCCAATTACAACTCGACTGAAATCTTTGATCATATTATTCTTTTGAGAAAGGCTTTTGTCGACTTTGTGGATTAAACTGGAGATTATTCCTTTCAACAAGTCTTTCAGCGGTTTAGGATTATTTTAATTGTGTACAAAACACATCAAGGCCCGGACTACTAATTAATTTACCTGAATACAAGTTTAATTTTAATTTAGGCGTTAAGTTCATAATGAAGGCTTAAGTTTAATTTAGGCGTTAAGTTCATAATGTAGTTTGTTTCGGTGTTGAATATTTGATTAAAATAAATAGGGTAAATGACTAAAATATATGTTTAATTCTAAAATTTGATAAACAAAGCTTTTTCAATTGGAATGGAATTGAAAATTCCGTCAATTAGACTAAATAGTATCACTATTTCTTTACCCAGTCATCAGCCCTCCCATGGTGTTTTTTAAAAATATGCGAACATTTAATCATAAATACGTAACGGCGTAAAACTATTTTCTATTTTACGAAAAAGTCACTTTAGTACACCTAAGTAAACATCAGAGTATTCTAAGTTGGACAGTCAAGTATTTATTTAGTAATTTAAAAACTTTCAATTTCCAATGTCATCTCATTTAATTAGGTACACACCTAATTAAAAATCAAGAGTATACTAAGTTGGGCAGTCAAGTTTATGGCTAAAAGTAGTTTCACTTCCAGTATTTGGTAAAGCAAACTTAGAAAATGACTGTAGGTCCCGTCGATCGTCCTATTTTACTCTTACGATATTGCCATCACACTTATCTAGTTTTCCAACACAGCGGTAATTTTATCACAGCAGTTAAGATCAAGATAATTAAAAGAATAGTGTTGCTATTTTTTTAATTTTGCTAAAGCGGTATCATTTCCAATGCTATTTCATTTAATTACACACCTAATTAAAAATCAAGAGTATACTAAGTTAGGTAGTCTAATATATGGCCGAAAGTCTTCTAACTTCCAGTATTTAGCAAAGCAACTAACTTAGAGAATGACTGTTAGGTCCCGTCGACCGTCCTATTTCACTCTTACGATATTGCCATCACACTTATCTAACTTTCCAACACATCGGTAACTTTATCACAGCAGTTATATCACAGAGAGCAGAACTAAAAAGATTTCCGCCACACCTCACAAGATTGTAAGCACTGGCAGGAACATCGTTTGTAGGCTAAAAAGTTTGTTTGTCTTTCGGCATGAGTGATGGCCGTCTTTCCGCGTTTCTTTTGCTTGCGCTGTAATGATCTGGGAATAATGTATCATCGTGCTGGAAGGCCAGATGCGGTGAACCGGAATTATTTTTGAAATAAAAAACTACATTAGTTTTCTTTAGCGTTACTTCAGGATAAAAAGAATATGAAGTAAAAGCAAAACTAATTAAGGTTTATTCATTAATCCAAAAGGCATAGCAAACACAATGTGTCATATTGACCACGTGAGATAATAGAAACGTCGGCACTGTTAATTGGCTGATTTATTATGTACCACACTTGTACTTTGAGCCAATCAGATAGATAGATAGATAAACTTTATTGCATAAAAACTTTACAGAAATAGGTTTTACAGATTAATTATAGTACAATTAAGGCGGTCTTATCGCTAGGAAGCGATCTCTTCCAGACAACCTTAAGATAGATAGATAGATAGATATACTTTATTGCACAAAATCTTTACAGAAATAGGTTTTACAGAAAAAATATAGTACAATTTAAGTACTTAAGGTAGAAGAAATAGTAGATGGCAACTCAGCAGTTACGAAAACTGATTTTATCGATTCTGAAATTAGCTAAATAAAACTTACTTGCGTCCTAAGTCCACAGGTATCATCGAATTCTAATTATATGTAAAATTATATGCGAAGCGAACACAGCTTGACCTTTATAAATGGTAATTTAATAAAAGTGGACTAGATTAGGACGATTTCGGACTGGCCCTTCAAAGGCAATTTGGATAAGACCCCAAATGTAGGTAGAACGTTAGGGTTGCTATTAATTACAGTTATACCTTAGGCTTTTGAATCGACGTTTAAACCTAGCAGTTTTATATATTAAAATCGGCTAACGATTGTATTTACCTATACTTATAGTACGTTACCCTGGCAGTACCCGTACCACGATAATTTTTTTTAGAAAAATTAGAGTCCTACACCTTATAAATGTGCCCCAAATATAAAATTTGTGCCTATTAAGATCTCTGAGATAAGAAAGTAAAATGCCGTTGAGGTTACGTATCAAGTCTGATAAAAATTTAATGTTAGCCAGTAATAAAATGCGGATGCACCGCGTGAATGACGTTTTTCAGTTGACACACTTCTATTGAAACTATTGGTATTGTAACTGGAATACTCTTAAGCATTAATGTTAATTACTATTCCGAACAGCATCAATTGAGAGCTGTAACTGGAATAACGTTGGTACTGGTCACATAGTGGTTAGCTTGGTGCCGTAACTGGAATAACTCAAACAACGTTCAGAAAACTCCTAAGTGGTCTGACGAGTAACAACACACAAAACACTTTCCGTTCTATATTAGTTCTTAAGGGGACGACATAAGCGCGGTACAAAGGCCAAAGTATAGATCTACCTGTATTTAACTGTAGGTACTACTTTCTTAATGCATTTGAGAAGGTAATATTTTTGTGTCAACCCTAAAAGACGCCCTATATCGCCAAACCATTTAGTCATACGCATAACCCTTGAAGGGTTGCCGGGGTGCCCTGAAAAGGGAAGCTTTGTAGTCCTGGGTTACGTGATAGCCGTATTGTTCGGCAGGCCGAGCGAGCCACTTTGAGCCATTGTTGTGTGACAAAGCGGCGAGGCACTGCCTTTGTAATGGACTTGTGCATGTTTCTTTTGACTGCATTAGATGTCGTACGATTACTTGATAAATCAGATACCTATCTGTAGGGAGTACACACAACAAACGCCTCCCTCGGGTGACAGCACAGTGCGACACCGCATTTGCCTCGTCACAAAAAAAAACAAAATTCCGCTAGAGTCAGTCAGTATCATGAATCAGCAATAAAGATTTTGACTTGAAACAAAAGAAAAGAAAGAGAGAGTCAACTGAGATACTTTTATTACCTGTCAAAATAAAATAAGATTTTGACAGGTAGGAAGTAGGAAGGGCATAGCGATTTATCGCTCGAACTGGAGTAGCCAGACTGGTAAAATACCTCAAAGATTTTCTATGACGATAGCAATCAGTCATAATTTGACTTGTTTATAAATAGTTACGGAACATTTTAAAGAAAATTTGCAAAAAAATATTATGGCCGATGTAACATAAAGATTTACTTTTAAGGCGTTGATACCTTAAAATCAACATCCCATTTATCCGGCATATTTGTGAACTCCAAAAGAGGATCGGCAATTGAGGAAGTTCCCGACCACAATGGAGCCGACTGACACTGCATCCAATATGGCTACGTGTTACGTAAGTATTCGCGCGCCAGAATTGTGAGGAACTACATAAAATCGAAGTCCTAAAGGCGCTTTACGTAGCGTCCATTCATTTATGTTCTAACTAGCTGTGCCCGCGACTTCGTTCGGGGCTTTTACAGTTTTTTCCCGCTAACTCCCGTTCCCTTGGGATTTTTGCAATATCCTGTTTACTAAGGTACCTGCATGCCAAATTTCAAGCGTCTAACTTAAGCGGTTTAGATTTTTCATACAAAAGGATTTTCCTGCTAATTCCCGTTTCCGTGGGAATTGCGGGAATGCCTTTCTAAGTGCACCCCTACGGTACCTAAGCTACGTCCCTTCCTAATTTCAATTGCCTACTTTTAGCCGTTTAGGCTGTGCGTTGATATGTCAGTCATTCAGTTTCTCCTTTTATATATTTAGAAGATAGATATGTGCTCCCACACAGATGTTTGAAACTATTCAAAACATGTTTAATTGTTTATTTCTTAAGTTTCGCTAGCAACAGATACAAATGTATCATAAATATATATAGCATATATATGCTACTTTTACAAGTCTTCTTCGGTAAGTGATTAATCTCAACATAATATGTATTTTATAATCCGCTTCCGCCGTCTGTCCGTCGTAGTTTACAGACTACGCAACGATTTTTAATAACCCAAATTGACATGATTAAAAATCGGACCTGGCAAATTGTACCTATGGTCAGGGTACTCGCTTTAGCTACTGCTACTACCAACATCACTGAAATCTTCGGTGATTTTTTCAAGTAACGTACTGGTTTAAAATACAATAACATGAATAAGACAATTGGCTAGCCATACGAATACCATACTTGCAAGAAAGAAAAACATCACCTTATTCCTAAAGTTAGTTTTGACCGGCTATTTCCAATGCAGATTCGAGTAAAGAAAATACATTTAAATAAATGAATCTTTTAACAGACTCGCTCGGACCTGTACTAACTGGGAAGATCTCGGAGCCTGTTCAATTAGCATCCTCCTTGGTATTCAGCGCGGCGCGGCACTCTTATTAGTCCACATCTCGAGACACCATCGCCTCACTGAATCTACTAGACTACATCCTGCGTAATTGGTAACGTACGCGGTTTGACGAACGTGACTCGATACGTTCGGAAAGTTTGCGTACAAAGTTTTGGTTAGAGTGATCCGTGCCGCCATGCATTGTTATAGTGATAATGTGAAATGTATGCAATTTTTTTTTTCATCCTCTCCCTCCTGGACCGCGATCGCGCGTAGACGTGTGCACTCCGCTAGTCAGAATTTATAATATTACCGAAAATTTATTTACTCGAACTTAAACCATATTACTCGGAGTGCAAAGCCCGTTTAACAGAAACGCAGTGCGTGTGTGTGATAAGGAAGGCATAAAGTGACAAACAATAATTTCTCTGTGCTTACTCGTTTAGCGTACCACTCGAGCAACCATCGTAATAGAACCCTACTCTTGTGCTGCACACTCTGCCCGGTGGAGTTCTCCCGTCACTGGCTGCTAACTCGGTCCGCGTATTGTTCGATCACCGTCTTAACAAGACCCTAACTTGTGGTTGCGCACCTCACCGGCGGAGCTCACCAGTCACTGGCTATTAATCTACCACATAAACTACGGACTTAAACAATAAGCTGTACATATGTCGAAGATGCAAAGGACTCCACCAGGAAGCAAAGTCCCTTACGTTATGTCCGAAAATGATCTTACTAGCTTGGACCCTGAGAATCCATTGATCTATGTTAGTAAACGCCAAAAAAGACCTCGAAGCGATGAACTAGATATAACGGACGGAGGGTCCCTAAAGGATGAGTTGCTTTCAATGTTGACAAATTGGAAAAAAGATCAGGATCTCACTCTAAATAAGTTGTGCCTGGACATCTCAGAACTCAAAACCCAGAATGCCAATATCCAGTCTACGAGTGCTGACTTAGAAAAGGCTATGTATTTTATGTCACAACAATATGAAGATATGAAATCCAAACTCCTGATTATGGAAAAAGAAAAAAAGGCAAATACAGAATACATTGCCATTTTAGAAAACAAATTGGATGACGTACAAAAAAGGCTCAAGTCCACAGTCATCGAGTTTCGGAACATGCCTCCGCCATCCACTCAGAATTTTAAGAAGGAGGTACAACGAGACCTATGCGATGTTGTCCAGAAAACATGTGAAGCTTTCCAAGTTCAAGTCAATCAAGCAGAAATAAAAAACATATATCGCGTAAAAAATAAAACGGGAACAACTACTATTGTTACTGAGCTAACCTCAGTCCTTACAAAAAATAAGATTCTGGATGGCGTAAAAGATTACAACAAAACAAATTACAGGAACAAACTCTCTTCTAGTTCTATTGGTTTCCCGGGCCCCTCGACCCCGATATTCATAACAGAAAGTCTGACCAATAAAGACCGCAAACTCTTCGCAATGGCACGAAATACATCGAAGACGCTCGATTACAAATACTGCTGGACCAGTAACGGTCGAATTTACATGCGGAAGGCTGAAGGCGGAACTCGTGTTGAAATTAGAGATGAAGAGGATCTAACTAAAATGAAGAAGGATTGACTAGCTAATGTATTCCTTACCTCACTTTTCATTGTTTTTTATAGTAAGTTGTTTATCTATTTTATATTTAGTATAACTCGGTGTGCTACCATCCGAATTCAATACACACTTCTTAATGTTTACCTCTTAAATATACCCACACGTAATTTTTTCAATCCACCACACACAACAAACACAAACATTCCTCAAAAAATTAGTTGTAACTACCCGCTGAAGTTACTTTTGATTCCTTTAGGTAATAAAATCTTATTTTTACCCTCTTATCAAAATATTCTAAACATTGACCTAATTAGCTTATACGCACTAACTATTTTACAAAAAAAATGTCATCAGTTGTTCACAAACAATTACTCAATGAGTAATTTACTTCAATTTCTCGAGAACTTTTATCTGTCACCTATTTATCAAACATAAAAAGAGCTTGCCACTATGAATAACTGGCACTCGTGCCTGGATAATCTTGTTTTCTGCGACGCATTGACATGCAGCCCCGAGGGTTCTCGTTCTCTATTGCCTATGTCCTCTCCATATATCACCATACTGTCCCAAAATATTCGAAGTATAGGAGCCAACTTTAATGGTCTCGTAACCCTTTTGGAAAGAATCGAGACTTCGTGTGATGTTATAATTTTGTCAGAGTGCTGGCTTTCCTGTAATCAAGTCATACCGACCATATGTGGATATAACTCGCATAAAACTTCCAACAACTATAACCAGAATGACGGAGTGATTGTATACATAAAAAGTAGCCTAACTAAAGTAAAAATAACGGAACCTAATATCTCCGAGTCGAATGGCCTTATAATCAAAATAGGAAATGATCTTGCAATAATAGCGATTTATAGGCCTCACGCGTTTAGTGACCCATCCAATTTTATCCAGTCTTTAGATGGTGTCCTCTCAGATTTGAGGTCCTACAGGAATGTTGTTGTTACAGGTGACATTAACATTGATATCACGCCCGGTTCTGAGTCCACCTATTCTCTGGATTACCTAGATCTCTTATGCCATCATGGACTCTTTCTTGGACATGTGCTCCCAACTCACAGCTCCACCTGCCTCGACCATATGAATCTGAAAACTTCACTGTCGGCCAAAGTGTTGGTCTTGGAGACAACTGTCACAGACCACTTCTCTGTACTTCTTGCCTTATCAAGAAATAAAATTGACTCAATTAATCAAACCTTTGCAACCAAAATTGATGAAGATAAGCTTGATAAAGCCCTTAGTAATATAGATTTCGACCCTGTGTTTAAGACAAATGACCCTAACCTTGCGACCGAACTGTTTATTGACCCTTTAATTTCAGCCCTTTCTAGTAGTATCAAAAAAACCTCAGTATCTAGTAGACGCAAGTCACTGAAACCCTGGATAACTCCTGGTTTACTTAAATGTATGCGACATCGTGATAATTTATATAAAAAGGCTAAAAAGGAACCCTTAAATGATGTTTTGGCAATCTCCTACAAAAGATACCGGAACTTCTGTACTAATGTATTACGGAAAGCGAAAATTCAATATGAAAAATCGGAATTCATTAAAGCCGGTAAAAATTCGAAACAGCTTTGGAAAGTTATTCAATCTGTCACCAGCCTTTCTAAATCAAAATCATTGCCATATGAACTGCTCGACTCGACTGAAAGTAACTATGACTCGATTGATGGGGTTAATTCATATTTTGTTAACATAGGAACACAATTAGCTGATAAAATTAACAAAGATCCATCACATATCCCGCATATAAATATTGCTTCTCAAAAAAACTCTTTTACACTTCTGGAGACCGATGAGACAGAAATAAGCTACCTAATAGGTTCATTAAAGAATAAATGTTCCGTCGGTTGGGACGGTATCTCATCAGAATTTCTAAAAAAACATGTCAATATCATAGCCCCCCCACTTACATACATTTGTAATTTGAGCATAAAAACGGGTATCTTCCCAGATTTGTTAAAAAAAGCAATCCTCCTTCCAATATTTAAGTCAGGTGATCGAAGCTGTGTCGAGAACTATAGACCTATCTCAGTTCTCCCAGCGATATCCAAGGTCCTTGAGAAACTTTTAAATTCAAGACTTATTTCTTACTTGGAAATGTGTAAAATTCTTTCGCCACGTCAATTTGGTTTTAGGAAAAAAATTTCAACTGCCGATGCCGTACATAGTCTAGTAGACCATATTGTAAAGAATGTTGATAGAGGTCAAAAATGTATAGCGCTCTTCCTAGACTTAACCAAAGCATTCGACACAGTTTCTATACCAATCTTAGTGTCCAAACTTCAATCCCTGGGTATAAGGAGTACTCAGTTATCGTTGTTTCAGAGTTATCTAACTGGTAGAACCCAACGAGTTAAAATTGGACAATTCTTAAGCTCTGAACTGCCCATTGCGCATGGTGTGCCCCAAGGCAGTATTCTCGGTCCAACCTTATTTCTCGTCTACATAAATGATCTGTGCAACCTTAGTTTAAGAAACGGTAACATCTTCTCTTATGCAGATGATACGGCACTTGTGTTTTCGTCGAGTACTTGGTCCGAGACGCATCTAAATGCTCAGGGGGGGTTTGACATGGTTAAAGCCTGGCTTAATAATAATCTATTAACTTTAAATTTATCAAAAACAAAGCAACTCAACTTCTCTATACGTGGATCTACAGCCTCAATTTCTAACACATTACAAATAGCCACTAATCTACCAGGAAGCATTATCTCTCCTTCTGATAACACTCCTGGATATATCGATATAGTAACATCTACCACGTACCTAGGCATTGTAATAGATTGCAACCTTAACTTCAAACTATTTATTGACCACTTATCAAACCGAGTGCGTAAGTTAACTTATATTTTCAAATTACTTCGTCAATCGGCAGATGCTGATATTATGAGAATGGTTTACTTGTCCCTCTGTCAATCAATTCTAAATTATTGCATAACAACCTGGGGTGGCGCTGCTAAATCACATTTTATTAAAATTGAACGCGCCCAGAGAGCCGTTCTTAAGGTTTGCTGCTTTAAACCTCGTCTGTATCCGACTAATAAACTTTATGAGTTCTGTCAAGTGCTTACAGTGAGACAGCTGTTCCTGCTAGCAACTGCTCTTAAACAACACTCCTTAACTCATTACTACAGAGAAACGTATCGCCGTAACCCATTAGCCGGCTCAGCCATACCAGTCAAAACTGCTTTTAGTCATCGGTTTTTTCTTTTCCTTGGACCATATGTGTACAAAAAATTTCACAAAATTTTATCTTTGTTCAACCTCAACCAGTTTAAATTGAAATCTACTCTTACTAACTGGCTTCTTAGTCAATCATACACAGATACCGAACGTCTATTAGAAGTAATAAGATAAATCAAACTAAATAATTCAGCACTTTAACTCATACACACGCACGCGCTCACATACTATCACACACATATACATAAACTATCTCACACACACATAAACTCGGACATACGTCCATACATACATACATTTACAAACATATTTACGCAGAGAGATCTCCTATACACAACACATACACTTACATTCTTGAAATCGTGTTTTACTATCTTACATCACACCTAAGTATGTGGCACACTTTTTATCTATTATTATATTCAAACATATTCTTATCATTGTATTACAACTTTACCCTACCAAATTAAAATTGTTGTCTACACTTATATACCTAATTTTAAGTTAAAAATTTCTACATCACTCGTTTTGGCACTAAATCAAACTATGTGTTAGGCTACAAGCTAAATTATTGAAACCGGTCTACTTGAGTTGGAGACCTGGTGACCTGTAACACAGGTTTCTTACCTACCACGGGCACCAGCGATCCACAGCCAAATATGTAGATACTAGCTCTTACCTGTATTCCTATATTTTTATAGTACTTGCTATGTATTTGGATTGTGGTGAGAAATAAACGCTTTTTATTATTATTATTATTATTATTATTATTTTATTTGGGTCAACTAACAGTTTCACAATAAGAATTTCTTAAAAAGTAATTGTACATTTACCAATAGATAATTGTGAAACCAAACCGCTAACCACGTGTTAAATTTATTTATTTATTAAATAAAACAAGGGCCTAACCTAAATGTGCTGAGAGGTGCACTTCCTTTTTATAAATTATTTTTTTTGTCTCTTGTCGGACATACAAGGGTAAATTGTTTAAGAGGTACAGTAGGTACTTGTTTTTTAACCTGTCGCCAAAATTATTATGAATCTTGGTACTTCATATTTACCCTCAGACACCGATCAAGTACCTTGCTTATGTATAATTTATGACCGTGACAGTAATGGTTATTGGTACCTAGTGAATACTTAAATTATACTTATGTTACTTACTGCTTCACTGATATATTTTTTATCATATCTTTTAATAAACTAACAACAATTGTAATTGTGAACCATGAAATTTATAGTGCAGTTTTGTTGCTTCTTTCTTGGCAAATCAGATTTTCTTCTCGTACAATCCCGTCATTGTTATATTTTGCATATGAAGTACAAGTTTGCCTGAAGAAACATATCTAAATAAAAAGAAGATTGAGTAAGTTGAAAAAGAGGTAACTTTTATCTTAAATACTTTAAAGAAACAGAAAAATTTCATCTCACCTTGAGGTCTGGGACTCGAACCCACAACCTTCACATATCGCGCGAGCTGCTCTTCCAACTGAGTTAACCGCAAGCTTTCGTATGCGATCTTTTTCTGTAAAATTACCACTTACCCTTCGCGAAGTGTCATTTGCCTTTATTACATTTTTACAATTGTACCTTTTACCTTGTATCATATACTGTGAATTCTGTTATAGTTTAGCTTAGTTCTTAGGTAAATTTTAGATCGAAAACAAGAATGGCATCAGCTTCTATTTTCTTTGAATCGCCGTCGTCTAAGAATAGCTTTCATCACATTCGGCGAAACCTAGAATTCGTTTGAACCGTTCATCACGCATTCAATATCTAACTGTATTTATATCTCCATCAGTAAGATCACGACTTACGTATCGAATCTATTATATCTAATTTATCTTTTTGTTGCTGCATTTGGACTCAGGAATATGAAATGAGAAGCCACTTATACTGATGTATGTTTTTAGACAAATTGTGAAGCGATTTATCTATCTGTTACAATTTGCAAAGAGAAAGCTCCAGGACTTACATAATAAAAGCTGGCTCAAGCAAAAGCACGTCAGCCTATACTTCGGACTTTATAAAGCCCTTAACTCGTTGGCAAAAGAGCTAATATCGCACTGCAAGTGTTTACTTTGGTGTGCCGGTAGAGCAGTACAGTCACAACCAATAAAAAGACTGAGCTTCTAAATCAGTGTTTCCCAATCATTGTTTCGCCATGACCCGGTACTTTTCATACAGCCCTTTCGTGGCCCACCTAATAATTTTAAGCTGGTTCTATTCGATTAAATAATACACATTTATTATTAGTAGAAAATATGTTTTATTCATTATTATAATCATGTTTTGGTATCGTATTTTAGTCATTAAAGTCACCCTAGATGCTAGGGTATTTCGATTGCAATGCAATCAAATGATTGCAATCGAAATACCCATATAATAATATAATGACGTAAATACGTTGCGTCGATCGATAGTAAATAATACATTTTTAAAACAAGGCGGAATTGTTGCGACCCGGTGTTTTATTTTGATGGCCCGGTACCGGGTCGCGACCCGGCAAATGGGAAACACTGTTCTAAAGCGCTACTATAAGGTTTAATTAAGAATGAGGTTTTAGTACATAGAGCCATTCAAATCTCATGAGGTTACTTGAGGTCTTTGATTCTTATGTTGTTGAGATTGGACGAGTAGATTCTAATATAGTAGTAATCAAAGTTGTTTCATTGTAATAAAAAAGCAATAAAAACAATTGTCGTTTAAATATGATGTTCACTTCAATCTACATCTATACATATCTTCTATTATATAAAAATGAATCGCAGAATGTGTTGGTAAGCGCATAACTCAACAACGCCTGGACCAATTTGGCCAATTCTATTTTTTAAATGTTCGTTGAAGTCCAAGGATGGAGAAAAAATCGAATAATTGCCGGGAAAGCCTTTTTGACAGGACGAAGTCTGTCGGGTCCGCTAGTACTTAAATAAAATAAGAGTGTTTGTTTGTAATATTGAAATAACCGCTTTTTACTACATGCATATGTTAATTATGTAAACACTAATATATTTGTTTTTACAATTTTGTCTGTCTGTTTGTTCCGACTAATCTCTGAAATGGCTGGACCAATTTTGAACGGACTTTCATAGGCAGGTAGCTGATGTTAACTGAAGGTACTTTCATTTTAGAGATTGTAATAAATTTTAAATATTGTAATAAAATTACCCGTAATGAGAAAAAATAACTATTAGGGGTTGAAAGTTTAAATGTTGTAAACCTAAGTACAATATTCTGATGTAAATAATTACAAAGTCAAAATATGTGCGTGTCGTCTAAATTACCCCTACCTCGATAGTCGATCTAGATACTTTTAAAACCTGTCAAAACACTATTCCTACTTAGATTATATAAGAAGATAACTGTGACGTCACAATTTTACTTCACAACACACTGGACTTTTAGTCTCTTTTTTTTTATATTGCACTTCAAGATTGATCTCATCCCACCTGATCGTAAGTGGTAATGAGGTCCTAGCTTAAGGGTGACAAGTACAGCATAATAAATATGTTACTGGACTTGTCGCCCTTCCCTAGAAGGCTTGACCCCTGCTACTAATGTAACACCCCGCAGGAGCTCTGGAAACCTTACTCACACGCAGAAACAAAACAACACTAACGTGATTGTTATTTGGCTGCGGTCTTCTGTAAGGTGGAGGTATTTCACCAGTCGGGCTGCTCCAGTTCGAGCGATAAATCGCTGTGCCCTACCTCTCTCTGTTCTACACATTATAAAGGCATCACATACATTACTCTTATTCTGTGGAAAGTACAGCTTAAGCACTTGTATATAGCTGATCTAACATCGAGTCCTCTTTCACGGCCTTCATACCTTACAAGTATTCGTAAATGGTGTCAAAATCCCAATTATACAGGCATTCATCAGTAGATACATTCCAAGCATACATCGCATCTGTCTCTCCGTCTGGCGCTTGTCGGCATAAAACTACCTGTAATAGCAGCGAGGCCACGAACTTAGCGAGTTTTATAGTTCACCTATGAATATGGTTTAGGACATGTGCGTCTTAATTAAGGGTAATTTTGTTAAAACTCTTTAAAAATGTACTCAGGATTTAGTGAACACTCTCAAAGAATTGTGAAAGTTCGAATCAGAATTTTTGAATGTCAAATATTCGAGTTAATAATAATAAAAATAAAAATGCATTTATTTCCGTACTTTAAATACAACAAGTGTTGGAGACTTAACTGTAATAATCAAAAGATACTTGTGGTGGGAATGTCCTGCTCTTCCCTTTAAGATAACAGCTGGTTAAAGTACAAATTAAAAAAAAAACATAATTATAGGTAAATCAAGAGACATATCAACAGCATTACAAAAGAGTTGAACTTAAATTTTTAACTAATAAATTTATAACTAAGCGAGTTATAGACTGCTAAAGACTCAGTTCTCCCATAGAGGATTGAGGGACGGCTCGCCTATGCCAGATAAACTATTGTACATTTTTCTGAGTGTCCACTTCGTAAAAATACATAGCTCCTTTTTATTTCAATCTCTTTAATCATAATTTATTCGGAACTGACTTCTTGAGATATTAAAGAGAAAATAAAATTTTGATAAAGAAACTTTATGCAACAGATAATATGGTTTTGGTACTGGTTATAGACTGGTGTGAATGGTTTACCTAATCGAAGGTTAACCAATAATTACGGTAACGTCTCTTTTTCGTCATTGTGGTTTCTTACGTCACTAAAGTGTTACCCTTTTCAAAACGTACCCAAGAAATAAAATAGCCCTATATCAACACGATAACCAAAGTGATTGGAGTTACCTTTTAATAGGGTTACCCTATCAATAGGCTGAACATAAAAAAGGGTTTACCGGACCCTGATCTAGAGTTTATCAAGGCAAAAAAAAAACATATTTGTATGTACCTATTGCATAGTACGTGTTCATTATGGCCTTCTCATTTCATTATCTAGCTACACTCAATTTAATATATCATATGACTCATTCCCTTGCTACATGTGTGCATTCAAATTTAATTATGTATTTATAAACCTTATTAACAAGCACCAGATTAATGATAAACAATATTTTCTACACATCTTGACCATCTTAAAGGTTAAGCAAATAATCAATGTAAATATCATGACATAGCATTGTAAATCCTATTTGATATTGTAGTATAATATAAAATAGCATAATAGCACTATTCAAAGCGACGGTTGCATATTTTAGTAAGCAAGTAAAACAGAATAAATGTTGATTACTTGTTAAAAGTTCGTCAATGAAAATTGTAGGAATACTGTAAAATATTCAGCATTGAGTAGATAATTATATTGGGTCAAACAATTATATCAAGCAGTCAATTAATCAAGTTATCATTGTTATACATAATTTAACTTAAGCAAATAATATATTGCGTTCATCTCACAACTTTTGTTGCTAACCGCTTTTTAAGCCCCACTCCCGATAATGGAGACTTTTTCAATCAAAATTACTGCGAACCGATAATTTAACGGATAAATTCAATAACACATTCTGATGACTGTAATAACTGACCTGTTTATTAGTGTCCCAGTTTTACTGAAGCATTCAAGATGTTTTTTTTTGTTTAAGTACCTACTTAAACAAAAGTGTTACAATGCAAACCTTTTTAATGGCCATTGAACAAAATGCACTAAGATTTAAAGAATCTCAGTACTGTGTAGTGGTTAAAAAGAAACCTGATGTTATGAAGTTAAGAAACATACTATGAAGGTGATTATCGAATTCAAGGGGTTTTCAGAGACGGTACAAAAGGTATTTCTAATTTAATGAATACTATAACAGTTTCTTAAAAACAGCATCAAGAGTCAGAACGCTACTGTCTACTATAACACAGATAATGTGAAAATTGATACTGAAAAAGGTCACGTTTTAAATTACAAGACACGATAACGACAGCTAGATCGGGAAATTAAAATTCCTTCGACGATCGAGAAATTTCTGAGTAGATGTAATTCAATTCGTTATGAAGTCGATGTTGACAAGAGTATTAACGAATCGATCGGAAATAGTAATATATTCGATTACAACTTTTATATTTGATTAGCTCTGTCTATATCTCTCACAACGTATACATTCATTTTGGTTGGGTTATAATGGTAAAGAGTTGGCGAAATTGCTTCTATGGTCCAAGTCTCTCAATAAGATTTACGGCAATGTTGAACGATATACCGGGCATATATCGTTCAACATATGTATTTGAAAAACGACCCGTTCTTGTTACGTATAGTCATAAATTAAACGAGGCTTAAGCTAAAAACGACCGACAGACAAGTAATGACAGCTGATATGGAAAGTAAATTTGAAATTAGAAATAACGACTCTTAGTCGGTTGGAGAAAAACAGATAGTAATTTATGACATAACGATTCCACCCATATTCTCGTACCCATTTCTCGCAATCTACTATATCCTCTACATTAAGGTTGTCTGGAAGAGATCGCTTTCTAGCGATAAGACCACCTAAATTGTACTATAATCAATCTGTAAAACCTATTTCTGTAAAGTTTTGTGCAATAAAGTGTATCTAACTATCTACAAGTCGTTAATTTTAATTTCAAATTTACTTTCCATATCAGATGTCATCAGTCGTTTTTAGCTTAAGCCTCGTATAATTTATTACTAGCCGTAACTAGAACGGATCGTTTTTCTTATATTGGAACAGGGCATTAAAGATTAATGACGCATGAGCTTTCACAGTAGATGCAGTGCTCGACCTTTTCAGTCGATTCTGCTTAGGATTCAGAATTACACAATTTATTACATCAACAATAAATTGAACGCACTCGTTTATCATGTTTATTAAAACGTTGAACATGACACCTAAATGTAAGCTAAAAAAGTTTACGCCCGCCAACTCCATGGCCACACACGCCCGCCTAAATACAGTCAAACGTGAAATCAAGACAATGTTCACATTCAGCAGGAATGCTCGCTCCATGCTGGTTTGTTAACGCTTACGTCGAAATTTAATATTAGTATAGTTCACGGACTAAATGGGATGCGTCATCGAATCATTCTAAACATACGTTCGTATCTATACTAATATTATAAAGCTGAAGAGTTTGTTTGTTTGTTTGTTTGAACGCGCTAATCTCAGGAACGACTGGTTCGAATAGAAAAAATATTTTTGTGTTGAATAGACCATTTATCGAGGAAGGCTTTAGACTATATAACATCACGCTACAACTATTAGGAACGAAGAAATAATGGGAAATGTGAAAAAAACGGGGAAAATTATTCATCCTTGAGGGCTTCCGTTGCGTGCGCTGCGAAAACGGTTCAAGATACCAAAAACATATTATAGAGCCTGAGAGAAAGGACATAGGCTACTTTTTAATGCCAAAAAAGGGTTGTTAGGGGTTGAAATGGGGGGTGAAAGTTTGTATGGAAACCGACATCCACGCGGACGAAGTCGCGGGCGGCCGCTAGTCCTATTATAACAGTAGTGCTAGTACATAGGTATATTTTGAAGATGAAGAAAAATTGAAATTAGATAAATCTATACAAAGCCTGACTGACTGACCTTTCAACGGAAGGCCTAAACTACATATAAGGGTTAGAAAGCTGAACTTATAGAGGGGTTATAACGTAAGGGAGCACTAAGGATTTTTGTTAATTCAACCCCTAAGAATGTAAGTGGTGACAAATGCCCCGGGCGCCAAATTGTAACAAGGCAGACGAGTAAATATGGTAACCTAGCGGCCGGCCGCGGCTTCGCACGCAAACTATGCCAGTTTTTTCCACATTTTATACTGATATTTCTGATCTTATTAGTCGCAGCGTGCTCTGATGTAGCCTAAAGCCTTCCTCGGTAAATAGACAAAAATATTTTTCCAATTCGAAACAGTAGTTTTTTTTTTCATTTTAACCGACTGATGATGGTCGTAGATGGCCTTTTCATCTTCACCAAGCTTGCGGGGAAGCAAAGGGCTCTCATCCCTAAAAATTCTCGGTGCTCGGACCTCAGCTCGGGCCGTTGTTGGGAGAGGGTAATCGAACATATGGAGAAAATCGCCCTGCACGTGCCGATATCTTAAAAAGGAGCCTACCTGTGGGGATCGTGGCAAGCGTGGCGGGAACCAGTAGATCTTGAGATTAGCGCGGTCAAACAAACAAGCCTCTATTCCCGTGGTCTACTCGCTTGGTCCACCCAGGTGGACTGACTACGGGTAATATAATTTTCCCCTGGTTCACCTAGGTGGACTGCGGGATATTAGCAGACTCTTCAGCTTTATAGTATCTATAAACTAGGTAGGTACACGCTGGCCATGGACATTGAAAGTGGACGGCTCGTCTAGATATTAATTATAATGGCACTAGACCGTTTGGTGTATACTATACTCCCTGGAGGACCATTCCCATTAACAGCCGTCTGCGGGATAATGTTGATAATGAAAAACATGTTACTTTCAACTGTAAGTCCTTAGTTAGATCTATGGAATGTGTCAGGACACTATTTATAACATCGCATTTGATTGCATTACAAGAAAGATTTTTCATTAATTATTTATATTTTAACTGACTTCATGAGGTTCTCAGATTGACCTGTATGTAGGTACGCGGACAAACCCGCGTTTATCACGCGGGTTTGTCCGCGTTTATCGCGGGTTCGTCCGCGTTTATCACGCGGGTTCGTCCGCGTTTATCACGCGGGTTTGTCCGCGTTTATCACGCGGGTTTGTCCGCGTTTATCGCGTGTTTGTCCGCGTTTATCGCGTGTTTGTCCGCGTTTATAGCGTGTTTGTCCGCGTTTATCGCGTTTGACTAAACCGATTATGATAGGTTTTTTTAGACTACATTTACATTCAACATTTGTAAGGTTTTTTACATTCACTGTAATTTCGCAAAGCGAATCTTACCCACGTGCGTAAGTCTAAACTATTAACCATTGGCACCATAGACAAGTTTTAGTGTATTTCTAGGTACACTAGTATAATAAAGAGGATATATTTGTATTTTGGTGAGTGTGTTTGTAATGAATAAACTTGAAAACTACCGCGCCGATGTCAAAGATTATTCCACCATTGGAAAGTTACATTCACCCTGAGTAACATAGGCTATATATTTTCTAGAAATGACTAATGACCGATTCCAATATTTGAAAAACGATCAGTTATATTTACGGATAGTAATAAATTATACGAGACGTAAGCTAAAAACGACCGACAGGCGACTGATGACAGCTGTATCCAACGGTATAATTTAACGACTCGTAATCGGAGAAAAACGGATAGTCATTTTCGACAAATTACAAATCGTAAAATATATCAACCGCGCGTTAGTTCACGCGTACGAATTCGCGAGCGACCGCTAGTTAGGTAATAAGACAGCAGTATATGTACTGACAATATGCATTTAAGCGTTTAAATAACCTTCATTAAGTGTATGGAATCAATTAGTTTCACCATAAGCGTTTCGCTCGAGCCGCGAAGTCCTCGGAACATTTGTTCAAAGCGATACTGACCTTGCAGTTTCATCTTTACTAGCGGACGACACTCGGCTCACAATGGAATGTCAGCGACTTCGTATCTAACACTTAAAGCGTTACTGAATGGAGGACATACTTAACTTGTCTCTTATTTACTGTGGCATTTTGATTTATGATTATTTAATTTTACGAATTTAACTATTGAATTCAAAAATATATTCGTCATGCTTGATTTCTGTTTCGCTTGACATAAGTATAAGATGAAATCAAAAACAATGTTATTGATTAACTGCGCTGCGCCAAAAATGTATATGTATTTTTTTTTAATTTAGTTTATTATGCTTCATCTCATTATAAGTGAACTGTATAAAACGTTCTTATGAGAAATAAATGTCTTTAAACCTAGATTCTTAAATTTTGGAATTAAAAGTTTAAGATCCTAAATAATGTATTTAGAGATTCTCCTGCACATGAATATGAATCCTTCTCTTCAGAATACTAACAATTATTAAAACTTTCTTATTGGCTTATTGCACTTATAAAAAAAGTAAGTAGGTACAAAAGGCAGCCTTAACACTTAGTGGCATTTTTAGGTCCCAAAAACTATTTGAGCGGAAAATATGTATATTAGTGTAGTGGTTAAATGTTAGGCTCAAAAAGCCAGGGGTGGTAGGTTCAAACAGCGCAAAACACAACAAGTTGAAGTTTTTTCAGTTTGCTTAGAGCATTGCAGGCTTGAATCACCTGACTGTCCGATAAGAAATGAAGATTGCATGCTTTGGAACCCAAATAAAGATGTCAATCCTCGGCAACAACCTATATAGGTCTGGTTCACCTTCCAAGGGTTGGGGAACTCAGATTAGCAGTTGCCCCATTGAATTAAAGAGGCTTGTCAAATACGGTCAAAGTTAAAAAGGACCCTTATGTACTACATGAATATGAGTATCAGTAGAAAGAAGAGGATATTAATTCTGACTAAAGCACTTCACTAACGCACAGAAGCACTTAAGTAAGGTCATCCTTGTTTATAGTTTGATTTAAGACACCTAAAAATAGTAGATAGAAAAGTCAACTAGATGAGAAACAAAGTTGTGGTTCCTCTTTAAATAACTGTAAGGTTTGGATGTGTGAAAGTCCAGCTATATGTATGAACATACATTTAGACATGCAGACTTTGATACATACATTGTTAAAATATTTCGTTAGTTTTCCTATCCAGATATTTATGGCTGCCAATTGATTTTATTTATATTTTTAATCTGGGTGATTTACTCAATTCATGTTTCTATAGGAAATTGAAATACCTTATATTAGAATAATACCAATTCATTATATTTACAAATAAAGAAGAAATGAACTTCTAATTATATTTACAAATGAATTTTATCAAAAATTACCAGTCTGTACAAGGGCACAATTTAAAAACACTTTTTTCACTTATGTGTTTTGGTATGTAAGAAGTGCTTGAGAACGCTACGTAATCTTTGCAAACAGTACTGGTTTATTAAAATGTACAACACACAAGTAATATTCAGTTTAAATTATGATATTAATCAACATGATCCCACATTGTCTAGTGTAAGTATGTGTACATAGCAATTTGTTCCAATCACATGGATCCAGTAATTGTTCTAACTGGACGGACAGTGCAACATGAGTGCTCGTATCTCGGACTAATTAATTGTGTTGGTTGTGCTAACAAACAGTCTTTGTAAACTGTTTTTGGGCTTTAATGTAGAATATATCAGTTAGATACTTAATACTTATGAATGTGATTTGAGAAATGATGATCATACAAGGATCATACAAGGATTCAAATTAAATTTGTCAGCTACATAGATTACATAGAATAACGCTAAGGATTTTTTATTTTGTGGTAACATCAAAAGAAGTTGTGGACAACAGATGTATCATTAAACTGCTAACCTGTGTGCTTCTAATACAACACCAAGAGAGCAGCACTGAATTCCTAGGACATTTGTTTCTATGAAAAGCAAACATTAATTTACATATAAATAAACTAATGTCAGTTTTGTACATTCACATAACTTATGAGTATTTATCCTCAAAACATACTCCAAAATAATAATAATCATCTTAAGCCAAGCTAAGCTATAAAAGACATGTTTAGTTTGACAAAAGCTTTTAGCGAGGAAGTGTAAACATTTGCCAAAGAATTTAGTGTTTACTAACACTTCAAGACAGGCTTACGAGATAATTCCATTGAAGCTATCTATAGATTCATAAACATATTGTAGTTTTTCGTGTATGTAGATTATCAAATTTGTTTTTTTTATTAAATTGAAATACATGAACAATACTGGAGAAAAGGCAATGTCACAATTTATAAAAATTGTGAAATGCACATTTAAAAATACAACTGGCGCTGCACAAACTGCATGTGATTTTTAAAAAGTTAATAAAACATATGACTATCACCAGTTTTGTCATTTTTCATTGATGTAGGATGAAACTATGTACGAGGTAATGAAGGGAATTTTTGTAGTTATAACCTAATTTTCATTTTATGTAACATAATATTTTCAGGTTTTTATTTTTATTCTGTATTTAAATTAACTAACCAGCATTTTCAAATTTATGTAATTTATACTTTTGACACTTTAAGGTAAACAATCAAGATGGATTGTGTTCTAACTAAATTATGTAAAATATTTAAATGCAATGCAAATAAACTTTTTATTTAATCCTGTTCTGTATAGTACCAAATTAAGCTTAGTTCCTTTTATCATCTCCTGTATTATATTAATGAAATTAATTAAAATTTGGAAAGCTAATATTGATAGGGTAAATGTTTTCATTTCTGGGGTAAAATGATAAACAGATTCATAGACAAGGCCATGACATGTTAAGCATTCAGATTAAAATAAATTAATTTTAATATTTATTATTTATTAATTAATATTTATTAATTAATATTCATAGTTCATTGTTGTCTAAAATTAATTGATAAAGTTTATTAGATTTAGAAGAAAGTGAATTTAGCAAATATTAATATTATTATTACCCAGTATTCATATTATTATTACCCAGTATTAGTGTACTACATAGTTTCGATAATGCATTTTTCCAATGAAAAACAAAGATAGTACATATGTTTTCAAATATAAAAATTAAAATGAACAAATAAGTAGAAATGAAAAGAAAAAATCTCATTAAGAATAAAATTATTAAGGCATTTTAGGAGGTAGTTTTGAATTTGTTAGTAAAATTATTTTCTTATAAGATTCCAACTGGAATGTTATCTACTTAGCAAAATTAAAAATCATTCGGAAATCTAAACTGTAAAGACTAACTAGTAATATGTGCCGAATAAACGATTTTAAACAAAAACATGAACTTGCAACCTAACTTGTTTTTTTCGTTACTATTGAAAATAAGGTCACCAACCAGATACCGGCGCCTTAGTTAGTGCTGAAAATATGCGTAGTGATAATATCGGCACATCAGTACCTATACGCAATGACTACGAAATGCATAAAATAATCTTTTTAGAACCGACGGTCTGTCAGAAGCGTGATCAAACACTAAGCGAACAAATGTTTATACGGTTATCTTACCCTTATCTTGTACCTTCACCGCACATGAGATGATAACACATAATCACAAAAACGTCACTTTGAGATTAACAAGGGATTTCAAGCGTTAATTCCAGAAAAACATGAAAACTTTGATTCCCAATGACACACGAACGAAACACGTTCACCTCTACGGAGGCGCGCCACTGTCGGTGTTGCTATAATCAAATTATGGATACCTTAAAAATAAACGTTAAACTGTGTAGTGGTAATTTTATTTACACAAAAATATTTAGATTCTAATAACACACGTAAAACTGCGACTTCAATGATTCTGGAATTCCACTGACTTTTTATTACACACACGACAGTACGTAGAACACGGATAGAATGAATCAATTACTTCGCACGGTCTGTCTGATCTTCTACATGGTTTTTTGACTTTGTGTTCCGAATTACAACGTTTGATGCGGTGCGATTTTCTAGGCGGATCGAACAGATGACTATACTCTGAAGACATAAATGCTACAACTATAGGCGAACCAGTTCCCAATAATGAACGGAGTCTTCGACATTCATCTCTACATGAATTTGTATACCTTGAATATTTTCTATGAGATCTCGATTTACCACTGTTTTCTGTATGTCTGGAGTATTTTTTACATCTTTTCAAGTTTCTGTCGCATGTTGAACTTACTCTTCGATCATCCATATCGTGCATTAAACTTCTAACATTGTGATTTCCCATTGCGATTACTTATTTTCGTATTAGTTTTCTCTTGCAATTTACACTTGAAATTTTGATTTTGCTTTATTTGTCAAAGATGTTAATCGTGGAATGTCAAGCTCTTTTTTTATAGTCTAAAAAGGTTTCACGTGAAGTTTCGACCTTTAACACCTCAGTTAACTTTTTTACAAGTAATTTTTAATTTGTTATTATTATATTAGAATAAGTAATTTATAAATATTGTAAAACGTGTAGATATATTAATTAAATTGTACACTTGTTATGCTAGAGCGGAGTTTCCTAGCACAAGCAACATTTTTGCTTAAAAGGAAACTCCTACCTCTACTTATTGTAAAATGTACCTCAGTTATCATTAAAAGTATTTTTGATTTTGATTGATTTGATTTCGTTTTTTACTTGCACAAAAGTGTTTTTATTAAACTTGGCAAGTTATTATAAATACTATAACCATCTGTCGCAGCTATCAAGACCATTCATGAAACGCCGGCACCCAATTAAATAACCAGGACGATAGTTGATTAAACTTAACGTATAAAGACTTGACATATTCATACGATAAAGAGCCAAGATTAAGCAAAGTGATTTATTTAATTCAGTTTTATTCTACTTTAGAGCTAGAAATGGTGACTAAAACAGCATTGACAGCATAGCGAAATGAGGTTGACTGTTTAGTCAACTGAGATACTTTATGACCTATTAAAATACAATTCGTTCGTAGATTATCTCCGAAGATATGACGTCACAATTTTACTAATCAGTATTAAATTAAATTGTTTAAAAACATATTAAAATAACATATTAAATAATACTTAAAAAAAAAAGTCATAATGTTAAAAATTAAAACGATTTTTACTACTTATTAAACGATTTTTAACTTGAGTTGGAATTCCATTAAAATCATAAACATTTTTAATTTAATATAACAATTAATGACTACACGTCATCTGGTTAAACATTGCGCTCAATGAAAAGGCTGGTTGTTATTCGGCTATATAATTGGCTACTTGACAGTTTTTGAAAAAGTATTGCAAAATGTGCGCCCGTTCATTTTATATCCCAAGCAATTCGATTTATCTGGAAAAAATGTAAATAACCAGAGAAAAATAAGATTTTGTGTAACACATTTAAAAAGCGCGCAAAAACGCCAAGTCATGTCACTGTTGAAATTATGACGTCAACGTTGTAGACAACGAACCGATACGCATAGGAACGACTTCATTTAGATAAACGGAAAATGTTTCAATAAATTCTTAATACGATTAAAGACACAATAATTCAATTTAATCGGTAAAATAATCATTGTTTCGCCACATTAAAATAAATTATTTTCGCCGACAGCTGTCATTTCCGAATTGCAATGGTGGTTTCCGTTTCGGTTCTTTTGTTCCACAGATAAAAAAAGTAAAATTTATTTTGCAAAATTAAAATACTAACTATGCTTTTAATTATAAAATAAAAATGTAAAATTATTACTTTACTAATAAGCTAACATATCTAACACTTTTCATATTTTATTGTTAACACTGTCAAGTAGCCAATTGGATGGTAGTATTTAGTAAATTAACCAAATGAACATTGACTAATAACAATATTTCGATTCGTTATTTTTATAAGCTCCGTGTAAGGGATACGCCTACATTAAACGGGCAAATCGGCTGTACAGGCCTCATAAAAGTAATTTGCCGTAACCTGTAAGTTCATTACCCTGTTATAGTTGAAAGGAATGCTAACCTGGCAACACTTTCCAAAATAGTTGATAATCGGGATACTATCTGATTGGTGAATGCAATGGACCCTCGTGTGACGTAGCCCCTGTACTATGTTATAATTGGCCCTTTTTAGAAGAAAACATATGACTGATGTTGACATGTCATGTGTAAATGTTAACCATTGGTGGTTGACAATTTTGATAGAGACAAAACCGCACAACGACCTTGACTATTTGGAAAAGTGGGCCAATTAAATGAAGTAATGGAAAGAAAGAAAACTAAGTACCCTCAAAGGGTGGGTTTCAGCAATTAAATAGGAAGTTCTAGGAGGTACTCATTTCGTAATCTCATCAGACATGACATAATTAATAATCAATTTATAAAATTCCAAAAATGATATGATGGAAAAAAAACCTCGTGGACGCAGCCCAATGCGTTAGTCCGATCAGATCCGCACTGCTCTCGACTCTACAGTTCAAACGCCCTTGACACGCCAGAGACAGAATCAGAGAAAGCATACGGGAGAAAGTGATGCAAAAGGGAGGTCACGACCCTCAGCAATGAGGAATACCACGCAAGGAGCCGGATAAATTTCCAAACCAAACTGAGAAGTTCGATAGCGTGTCGAGTTTTTTTTTGTAATGAATACGAATTAAGCTTCTTTTACGATTTTTATAAGTCTACCTTTGCCAATGGGACTTGAGGTCAGAATGGAGACAACTTTGGAATAGAACACGGTTGTTCGATGCTCTTATGTGGAGGCCAATAACCTCAGAGTTTTAAGGCACAATTGGGTCTGAAGCAAGTTCTTCACCTACATGTTTTCTCTATCTCCCTCTCTCTTCCTCAGCTACTTACTTTGGGATCAGTAGGTCTACACCACAGAACATGGAACAAATTCTTTGATCTGAGGTCTACTCCCAAAACCGAAATATGTCGGATCGGACGACGGATAGCAATTTTTAATTCTCGAAATCGCAACCAACTCACTTCGAATGCGAATAAAGCGTTAACAAAAAATAAAATATTATTTATACAAATCAAAAACCACGTTTTAATTCGCAAATTTAAGATTAATTTTCAACAACGAATCTATTCGATTGTTCGATTTGTTTTTGGGAGTAGACCCCAGGTTTGTTTCATATTACACTTCAAGATTGACCTCATCCCCCTGATGTTAAGTGGTAAGTAACTTAAGAGCGACCAGTACAGCATAATAAATCTGTTACTGGACTTGTCGCCCTTACCTTGAAAGCTTGACTCTTGCTACTAGGTAATGTAGCACCCCCCAGGATCTCTGGAAACCTTACTCATGCGCAAGAACACAATAACCAGTCGGGCTGCTCCAGTTCGCGAAGAAATCGCTATGCCCTACCTTTCTTAAAAACTGTTCCGTCTGGCTTTTTTTCCGAACTGACAAATGCGCATTTCATCTTTACCCAGCTTGCGGTAGAGCGAAGGGCTCAAACTTACAAAATTTAAACAACTGCCGGAGGGCGCCCCCTAGCGGTGCTCGGACCTCAGCACCGGAGGGTAATCGAACGTTTATTTGGGGAAAAAAGGGCCCCGGCACGAGCTGGTATTTGAAAAAAAGGATCCTACTAATGGAGATTGCGGCGCGCGTCGTCGCCGGCGAAGACGCAATGGGGCGGTCGTTTTGAAGTGTGATGTATCGCGACCTGTTTAACTTCGGCCATGGCGATCGTTATGGCGTCGTCGGAATCTAAGAGGAAGGTTGTTTGGCATTTATATATTATAGAGTGACAAGTGATTATTATCTTTTGACGGTACTAAATACTAAGGGTAGGCAAAGATATTTGCAGGCAAGTAACGATGAAAATCCGGCACAAATCGTGGCAATAAATGAATGCAAGTAGACAGGAACTCGCTCGTATGCAAGGTATTACAAAATTTTCCAACTCTGATAAGCAGATAGGTAATTGTCAAATTATAGAACTTAATCCATTGGATCGTAAATAATAATGAAGTCAATGGCTTTATCTAAATACAGATTCGCTAAATACTTACTACGATAACTTGTACGTGCCCGATTGTTGTATACAGTAATCTTGACGTGCGTTTTAACATGTTGCAAATTTTTACACAGAATGTTCGTTAATTTGGCAAAATGTGCCAGCTCACTCTGGCCAATTATAATTTTATAATTTCCAGGGTGTTGATGAACTTCATGAGCTGGACCAATGACTCTTACTTTTAAAATAAGAGAATGAGAAAACTAAAAAAATATATGATGTACCTACCTACGTTTCCATGCAAACTACCAGCGAAAATTGGTTCGAAAGAGATCTAGATATCTTAAAGTACTATTTTGAAGTAGTTTTTTAATACGTCATAAATCGTAAACCGCAATTTTAGTAAATTGCGGTTAGTAAAGGTAGTCCTTTAATTCAATCAACTCAAATATAAACTTTTATATTATGTTACTTGCTGCTACGGAACCCTTCATGGGCGAGTCCGACTCGCACTTGGCCGGTTTTGATAGTAAGCCTACATGTTCCTTTGCGCACGATAAGGGCCGTGCAAAGTTCAAAGAGTGTAGGTAGTCTGACGTGCGTTTGATTGTACCATGCACATCGTTTTAAGTATATTAGGGGTCCGTGATCAAGAAAGGTTGAGATTCACTGCGCTAGAACTTATTCGACGAAAAAGTTGTTGAAATTTAGTGAACTACAAAAAGTAGTAAGTACCTACGTGAGCGAGTAGCCTCATGCGCAGAGATAAGTTGGTACCCACGTCCACTAACGTAAAAAGGGGTTCCCTACTACAGTACGAAAGTCGATGCTTCGATTTTTATTATATCGAACACGAAAAGTCGATAACTCATTTGTCCGATGTTTCATTCCGCCGATGCTTTATTAGTGCGATGTAACGTTTGTGCGAAAAATCTTGGTGCGAATAACGTTATAGCGATTGCTCGTTGGTTCGATAATTTATTTCTTCTTTGGTATGTTGCTTTGAAATAATAGTAACCAAATAGTTACTAATTTAAGATGTAGTTTTTTATTTCAAGAAAAAATTACCACCAGAACAAAACAAAATCAAGTGTTACGTTTTTATAAATATCGGGATATTTACTTTCAGTTATATAATTATAAAATAATCATGTAATGTTTCCATTAATTATTAACATTCATAGTGTTTGTATATGTTTTGTTTTTTTATTTATTTTAGTATCGTTTTTTTATGCATTATTCAAGCGTTCATTGAATTATTTCTACCTAAAATACTGTATTATTCTATAAACTGATTGTATCATAGTCTATTGGGAAAATATTAATTAATTATGTGGAAAAAACTTTTTATTCAATAGACAAAGCCTTCTTGTAGATAAAGTATCTAATTACCTATATTCAAATATAAATGTAATTTTTTTTGCATATTTCTTTCAACAATGAGTTGTTATTTTAAAGTAAAATAGAATTTTAAAGTAGAATTCTCGATATTTATATAAAAACGTAACAATTGATTTTGTTTTGTTCTGGTGGATATTGTTTCTTGAAATAAAAAACAACATCTTAAATTAGTAACTATTTGGTTACTATTATTTCAAAGCAACATACCAAAGAGGAAATAAATTATCGAACCAACGAGCAATCGCTATAACGTTATTCGCACCAAGATGTTTCGCACAAACGTTACATCGCACTAATAAAGCATCGGCGGAGTAAAACATCGGACAAATGAATTATCGACTTTTCGTGTTCGATATAATAAAAATCGAAGCATCGATGTATGTGTGATATTTATTAGACGCATAATAAAACGCATATTTATCTTACCTAATGGACTTTGAAAAACAGTTGTATCGTCTAAATTATTTTCAGAACAGCCTGTACAATCACTATCCGGGCTGTTATCAATCCGCGCTGGGAGCTGAGCTACCGAACAATAACTTATAAATTCGTTGCACTTGGGCGGTACAGGCAGCTAATCGAAGTAGGCCACCGGCGAAATGGCTTCCAAACTTCTCTGTCTCTTGGCAATGATTGCTGCTGGTATGTATCTTAATTTTAACTATTACCAACATCTAGTGCTAGATTCAGGTATGCATTAGCGCCCCAAAGCTTTAATATATTTGACGCGCCCTACCTACTTATAAAATTACCTCTAGAAACACTGCTTACATAAAGTTTTAAATTGAAACGTCTGATTTTTTTCCATACTTTTTTGGACCAAAATGGAACGCGAAAGAAAGAAAAATCATTAATTTAATTTTTGCCATTAATATCTTCAATAGGAGTGTATAGAAACATCTTGCGGGCCAGTAGGTAACGGATAAGATATTACGGTATCAAATCCGTTGTCATCGCGTTGTGGGTTCCGCTCTTGCTTAATATCAGACTGGGAGGAGCCAATATAGTTACTGTGCTATTATAAAAAATTTAGAAAATGAAAATAATCTTTTAAAACCAAGATAAAACGTGGTTTTAACAGTAGGTATCATTGACTTCATGGAATTCAAAAACATTCTGTTTGTTCCAGCGTCAGCGGCGGTACCCGGCAGCAGGCTGATGGGCGGATCCCCCCTGGACGTGAGCGACGCACCTTACGTCGTCTCCATCAAGTACACGTATCCTGGTCCAGGAATCACGATCCAGCGCTGCGTGGGCTCACTCATCTCCTCGTGGCATGTTGTCACAACTGCCTTCTGCTTCAGGTATGAAATACAGCGGTAACCCAATGCAAAAGTGGTTCAATTCATTTATTTATGCAGGTTACATATAACACGCATCGTCAAAATAATAATATTTAAAAAAAAAGGCGTCTTCCCGTCGACCTCGATCATGTGTCTATTTCCAGTTGCCACCACATGGATTGCCACCGGTGGCATACGGAAATGAAAAATCCCAATTGCCACCGGTGGCAACTGGGAAGTGATTGTCCCCACTTCAACTTCGCTGTACATTGCTCTTGAAATTTACTTACGTAGGTACCTGTTACTTTAATAACGAGCTATAATGTTACAATGTTAGAAACATTCTATAGGCTAAGTGATATTATCAAATAAGGAGCAGGTTTTGCTTTCATTTTCTACGACGGAATGGGCAATGTACAGCAAAGTTGAAGTGGGGACAATCACAGTCGCCACCGGTGGCAACTGGGATTTTTCATTCTCATATGCCACCGGTGGCAATCCATGTGGTGGCAACTGGGAATGGATGCGATCAGATTCTCGTTACCGTATCATGGTACCGCCGCGGCGTCGAAATATCTCCATTCCAACAGAAAATAAATATAAATATACCCTAACATGCCCGTACATTTTATAAGAAATTAAAGGTAAGATGTCGTTCAATTTTAAAATTAAGTTTATTCTAATACCTACCTGAAATTAAAAATTTTGGACGACATGTTTGTTAATCTTTCAAGCAACAACCACACACCGGATTTGGTTCAAATTTGGTACGAAACTGATAAGACGTTAGAGTATAATGTACTTAGGATTATTTTTATCCCGAAACAAAGCGAACAAAGCTAGTATTTCATAAAACACCAGTTCATCCAATAACAGCATATTCATTATCTTTTACAGCGGTGCCAACCTCCAGAACATGCGCGTGCAGGCCGGTTCCACCAACAGCCTCCAAGGCGGAGTCAGCAGCGCCGTCACCAGCTTCGTGGCCCACCCCGACTACCAGGCCTCGCCCCGCTCCGCAGACGTAGCCGTTCTTTTCGCGGCTCAGCCATTCCCCATCACGAATTTAGTCAATGTTCTGTTCCTACCCTCCAGCGGCTTCGAAATCCCAACGGGCACTGATTTGAAGGTCGTTGGATGGGGATTTAGTGCGGTGAGGCGAATATAATTTTTAAAGACAACATCACATTCATTGCTTGCGTAGTTGGGCTGCGTAAACAGAGACAATTGGCTACTTGACAGTTTTTGAAAAAGTATTGTAAAATGTGCGCCCGTTCATTTTATATCCCAAGCAATTTGATTTATCTGGAAAAAATGTAAATAACCAGAGAAAAATAAGATTTTGTGTAACACATTTAAAAAGCGCGCGAAAACGCCTAGTCGCGTCACTGTTGCAATTATGACGTCAACGTCCTAGACAACGAACCGATACGCATAGGAACGACTTAATTAAGATAAACGGAAAATGTTTCAATAAATTCTTTATACGATTAGAGACACAATAATTTAATTTAATTGGTAAAATAATAATTGTTTCGCCACATTAAAATAAATAATTTTCGCCGACAGCTGTCATTTCCGAATTGCAATGGTGGTTTCCGTTTCGGTTCTTTTGTTCCACAGGTAAAAAAACTAAAATTTATTTTGCAAAAATAAAATACTAACTATGCTTTTAATTAAAAAGTAAAAATGTAAAATGATTACTTAACTAATAAGCTAACATATCTAACACTTTTCATATTTTATTGTTAACACTGTCAAGTAGCCAATTGTTGTGGTTGTCCAGCCAAATCCTATTTCCAATAACACCACCACCAAGGCAATAAGGTCCAAGGGGTTTTTAGTTCGAGTAGTGCCTTCCCAGGGCGTCCCATACACGCCGTTGCCTTTCCCAAGACAGCTGTATGTAATTTCACCACAAAAAAGTACAACCGTGTCGCATCGTCATTGAAAACTACGATGTCACTTATTGTTACCTAAAGCTTCAAGCAAATTCAAACTCAAATATTTCTTTATTCAACTTGATTACATATTATAACACTTTTGAATCGTCATTGAATACAATGCAAAGTGATTATACTTTCGGTTCGGAACCTATGTCTACCGAGAAGACACCGGTAAGAAACTCAACAGTAGTAGTAGGTAGTGTATCTAACTGAATGCTATGTGTAGCTCACTTTGGACCAAGTCATATAGTTTTGTTTTGATGAGTAATGAAACAATTAAGTACTCAAGTAAGTATTTATGTACTTTCGAGAGGTAAGCTGGAGCAGGCCAGTCCCCAAAGGTGGTACCTGTTGACAAGCATGACGTACTTATATGCCAGCCATCTCTTCACTAAACCATATTGAAGGGAATGTAACGAGCCGCTACACGCTCACACACGCGCTAAGACCAATTTTTATTACCTGGTATAAACTAAATTGACCAATGTTAATTTTTGTTCTCAGGCTACCGGCGCCATTCAGCTGTCGGATCTTCACTCCGTAGACCTAGTGACGATCTCTCAGGATAACTGCAAAGCCGCTTTCGCAGGCTCTGATGACATCGCAATTAATGACAGTAAGTGTTTTAAGAACTAAATTTAAAGAAGAAACCATGTATGTAAGGTCAGCATCTTTGATTTGTAAACAATTTAGTGCCTTGTAACATTAAGTTAACCGCGTAGGTATCTGACTACATTTGACAGGATTTATGTGACAAGGTACTGAGGGGTATACAATCTGAAGTTGCTGACTGTATGTTAAGTCTGGAAAGCACTGGTCTAATGTAAGTATTTGAGGATATAGGCAAAGCTAGATTGGTGACTACAATAATGATAAACCCGTTAAGTTATTTTAAATGTTTAAAATGAAACGCGAAAGTCTAATCTATACTTACTAATATTATAAAGCTGAAGAATTTGTTTGTTGGTTTGAACGGACTATTTTTTTTTTATATTGCACTTCAAGATTGACCTCATCCCACCAGATGTTAAGTGGTAATGAGGTCCTAGCTTAAGGGTGACAAGTACAGCATAATAAATCTGTTACTGGACTTGTCGCCTTTACCTCGAAGGCTTGACCCCTGCTACTTATGTAGTACCCCCCTGAAGCTCTGGAAACCTTACTCACACGCAGGAACACAACAACACCGAAGTGATTGTTATTTTGCTGCGCTCTTCTGTAAGGTGGAGGTATTTCACCAGTCGGGCTGCTCCAGTTCGAGCGATAGATCGCTATGCCCTACCTCTCTTAAATCTCTAACTAATCTCGGTAACTAATGGTTCGAATTGAAAAAAAATTTTTGTGTTTGATAGTCCATTAACCGAGGAAGGCTATAGGCTATATAACATCACTCTACTACCAAGGAGCGAAGATTCAGTGGAAAAAATGGAAAAAGCGTGGATATTAAGCGTGCGATGCCGCGGCGAGTCGCTAGTATACTATATACATACGATGTTCCTCATCAATGCATCTTACAGAAAATTGCGAGAAGCTGGTAATTTATAAACAATATTTTTTCCTTGTCCAGAGTCTATCTGCGCGGAGGCGGACGGCAAGGGTCTCTGCAGAGGCGACTCCGGCTCCCCCGCCATCATCGCCAACTCCAACATTCTGGTCGGCGTGGCTTCCTCCGACTCCTGCGGAGGAGACACTCCCGATGTGTTGGTAAACGTGCCCAGTGTGAGCGCCTGGATCGTGTCCGTGGCCGTAGCGCCCTCTGGGGAAGGAGTCCCCGTCAGAACGGCCGTTGTTTGATCTGTGATAGCTGAGAGGCAAAGGCTGTGGGCTTTGGCATTGTTTCATAGTATAGGACCAACCAGTAGTTAACACCTCAAAGTAAACATTTCAATTCGATATTAGTTCTTGTGCCAACGCAATAAGGTGGAACTAAGTCTAAAATAGTAGCCTGACGTGTTGTGGACTGTACTATAATAATGTATCTGCTAATAAACCACACTTTTTTAAGATTTAAGAAAGATTAACCAATTTATTATAGTGCATACGTTTTCGTCTATTCCGTTCTGAAGAATGCTCAATATCGAATAGGTTTGGTCAATCCAGTTATTATTTTATTGGCTAATTTATGTATAAGAAGAAAAAACAATTTGTATTAAATAAAATAAATTTATTTATTGATTAAATCTGACATTCATTATTGCGTAAAAATCCTTATATGTAAAATATTGGAATTACAGTTGATTCGGTCTCGGCATGTGCGGAAGACTTAAGAAAATTATCTTTGGGACGTATTTAAATAGAAGAAGCAGATTTTTCACATAATTTCATTTATACAAAAGGCAAGATGTTTACATTAAAAGGCACGACATTTATTGCGTTATCTTAAAACTAGATTATTATTAAAATTAAAATATAATTAATAAAGATATTAAGATTATCAAGCTCGGTGGTCTTCTAAGCGTGCTTACACAAGACGCCAGCTAGGCTACCGGCCAACGAGGATCCACCAAGATGTATACCCGGAGGCCTAGCTAGCGGGCTAGTGAGTAGGCACCGTTACACTAACTTATTGGTCAAGACATTGTCGAAATTCCTAAGTTCAATTATTAGATGAGTGTTTTTAATCATTATATCGTCATAGGTTGGGTGCTTATGAGCTATGCATGTTATGCATTTCACGAGTGCCCTTTTCGGCCCCTTATGCCCCACGATATGCAATAGATGCAATATTGCCTAGCATGCTCAGCTGTGGGTCAGGAGCTTGATATTATTTTTTAACTAAAGGGTCATTGTACTGCGGTTTGACGTGAATATTTAAGACAGTACATATTTACCTATTACTCTCTAAGATCTCTACAGGCGGATGAGAGAAACATTACGATTTTAGCAATTATACGATCCAACCTCTGGACTTTAGAAAAAATATATCCAGATTTAAAAAAATGATACAAAACCGCAGTGTTTTTCTCTAAATGCTACTGTTTTTCCTTTTTAAACCAATATATGCATTTTAAGATCCCTAGACGATAAATCTGACTATAATATCTAACATACTTACATGTTTACTAACTTGTAACAATCAGTCAATCCCCGATACAGCAAATAACTGTTAAAACTAAACTACTTACAACACGATTTGTCAAAAACTAACTTCATTTACTTTTAAACTATTATTCTTAGAATGACTAAATATTTAATTAATGTATTTATCTAGTACATAAACTTAAAACTTAAAAGCAATGTTTTTACAAAGATTTCAGATTTTTTAGAGATTCTTAAAATTAATTAAAATGCAATGAATAGAAATGAAGTGCAAATGCACATATTAAAACAATTATCTGAAATAAAATAAATTAAGTATATCGTTAAGTAGATAGACATTGCTTACAATAGTAAGTATTTCCAAGTAAAAAGTATTAGATTAGATTACACTAAAAATGTTTATTGTCTTTTATGAACGACTGCGAACTATATTAGCGATAGGTAAGTTTGGTGTAACTTAGTGTGAGTTGCACCAACTTCATTTTAACTGTTACTATCGACATAACGGCTGTGTACACACTTTAAAAAAAAAACAGTCACATGGTATGTATGTTGGGTAAGTATGATTTACAATATCAAAGTAGGAGTTTCTTGTCAGATGAACAGATCTTTTGTATTTCTTTATTCAGATCTTACTCAGAAAATGTGAAACATACTCACACTCTGTAACTACACTGTTGTCAATTAATCTAGGTTGCTTTGAATGTAGGCTTTTTGTTTGGGACACATATTATTGTTGTCCTTTCATTGATTTTTGTTCTATACTATAATATTTACACAGCCTTTAGTATGAAACAAAGCAGCCACAATTCCTGGACTTGCAAATTTTTCAGGGTGACCGGTAATATGAAGTATTCTTTTAAACTTATGAGCAATACTTAAAAAAATAAGTAGAGTAAACGTAATTATATGGAGTGTAAACAATGAGCAATACTGAAATTGGATAAAAATGCATGTTAATTCGTAAAAAATAATAAATATTAGCAATTCATTTAAACTGAAACGAACAACACATAGCTTAGTATGTTCGAAAGTAGTAAACTTTTAGTATGAAGCAACAGTTTAGTATGACAATTTTAGTGCTAATTACCGCTAATGACAATTTTCGTACTATTTTGTCGCATGAGTTACACCACATCTCGTACACTATTTTTGCACATGCTAAGCCAAGTGTTGACTGAAAAAAAAAAACGCAATTTCATAGACATATTTTTAACTACATACATTCTTCTAGTTCGAAACATCAAGGTTTTACAATCAATTAAAAATAAAAATGTAAAGATTTTACAGAAGTGGATAAAGGTTATCCATAGCACTTAAGAAAAAGGCGGTTATGTATATTAAAGAATTAAAGTAAAAAATGGGTCTTAATATAAAAAAGTACATCCAAAAATTCATAAGACAAAAAAAAATTAAAAGTGGTTTATAAAAACATTTGAGTTGATTATTTTAAAATGGACCTTTAAAGTCCTTTACATATAAAAGTTCATGTAAGTACAAACATATAAAGTAAACCAAAAATCATAGGGTTCCATAGACAATGTTCTAAATTATGGCATTCTGGACGGATAATACACACTGGTATTTAAATACCATAATATGGAAGCTGGGTGTACCACAACTTACTCTCTAAAGACAAGAACTCAAACCAACGCTTTTAGTTTCACACACCACGTAATTTGGCAATAACGAATGTATTAAAGCTATATTTAATTTATTACTTACCAACATCGTCACCTAAATATAGGTACAATTCCTAATAACAATTCTCATAATTTGCATTGGCACGAACATAACGTGTTTAAAAATGCTTACAGTATCAACATTTATTTTACATAATATCGGAAATTGTTCTTATGTCTCCCAAGCACATTTGGCATATCTCGACGTACCCTAAATACCTTATCACACTAGAAGATTTGGAGCGTTTTCAAAGCGAATCGGCTCCCTTATTCACAAACGTTAGATACAAAAAGAATAACGACACGCTAGTAAACTAATATACTTTTAAATACCTCTAAAACACAATTTTCTATGAAAATACGAAGCTGTGACGTATATTGATGACGTACTTACTTATCAACACACTGACTACTAAATAGATTTAGTGCATTTTAACGATAATTTGCAAAAACCAATTCGACAGATGCAACATTAAGTCCCCTTTTACGGTACCTTAAAATTATTTGTGAATGGCGTCAACATCCCAATTAGGGTGTTTTTATCTAAAAATCCGATAGATGGCGTAACCTGAGCCACTGTGTGATTGGTGCGCGTTTAAACGTCAATACGGCTGTCAACGGGAACCAATCACGCAGAAGTAAGAGCCGATGCTTGTGTCGCGCCATCTGGTGGATATTTCTATTACAAAAACCTTCATTACAAGTAGAAAATTTGCGCACACGCATTCAATTTGCTTCGCGTCCGCTGCTATTCGAAAACGTTCGCACTCCACCAGCGTGATAAGGCTATTTGTTGTTACAGTATTCATTAATTAAAGTATTCTATGTTTTAAAGTAGGTTTCCTGTTGCCACAATCTAATTTGATTAGGCAGCAATAAAACCAACACAACATTTTATCTTTTATGGCCCTCCCAAAGCGTAGGGTCCCTTACAACAGTAAAACAGTCTTAGCTTAAGAACTCAAAGTAGTAACTTTCTCAAAAATAACATACAATAAGGTATATTTAGTACGACGTAATAAGGGACATATATCTGATATGACATACCTTCTTTGACTAAAAAAATGTAGGGCATCGAGTAGTGTTTATATGTATAGGGAAAAGCGCATCAGACTGTTCACTTTGACCCGCCCTTATACCGTGGACATAAGAACTAATATCGCACTGTAAGTGTTTACTATGATGCGCTGTTCACTGCACATGTATGCACTGCTTATTGAATCACCAAGTACGAGGTGGTAAATGTAATTAAGGTTACATTTATTTTTTGAAATTTTTTTTTAATATTACAAATATTATAAAAGCAAAAGTTTGTATGAATGTTGTTACTAAAACACATATCTAGAAAGACGCAGGTAACTGCCCTATATAACATGTGCTGTTGCCTGGAGTTTGTTCGCTTATCTTTGGGCTAAAAGGTATCCTATGTGTTATTTTAGTGTCTAAACTGTCTACTTACCGAATACCATCCAGTGCTGTTTGAGTAAAACAGCAACAAACATTCAGTTAGAGATTCTTACAAACTCTCGCTTTATTATATTAGTAAGATAAAATATGGTTGAAAAACAACATTAAGTCAACTCTTTCTGATACTTAGCAGGCATATAAATAAACATTACTCAATGCCGTACATTTTGTCTTTCAGAATACAAGATCATTACCATCTTTGGGTAGTTAGTCCATCTCAACAAAACAAGTTTAACTATAACATTTAAGTTCATTTTCTCACTTATAAAATTTTCCATTAATTTGGCCATATATTGCCATGCACTAATAAAAAGCTGCCATCAATAAATTCACTGTTTCACAGCTAATTTGGCACTCAGTATTATGTGGTACATTTTTTCTCTCTGTTCTTTCAACAACATACTCTTGGTACAATAAGCTGTTAGAATCTTAACTCATTCAAATTTTGGTTGACACCACATTCTACCAATCTCTTTACAATTAGATCTATCAACATTATTGACCTTTATAATTTGACTAATGACTGTTCATATCAATTTTACAACTATCATTATCTACCTATTATCAGTCAAATGAATTAATATCATATTCAGTAAACATTGACTAAATGTTTAATGATACGAGTAATTCCGAATAAAAATGTCCACTACATCCCAAGAGTAATAATTTCTACTTCACAATTTACAAAAATATTTCCTCTCAAATTGTTTACTTCAATCCAATTTGGTTAAAAATATTGTATAATCCTAAACTATAGTGAGATGGTCTGTTAACAAACAATACTTATAATAATAATCAGTATTGCTCTGACTACTTCTTATAGCCTTTGCGTAATCGCTTGAATCAGACAGTAAAAAACTTACCAATCCTTATTTCACAGTAAAATACGCTGCACTTCTCACACTTCACTATTCTTGCTGCACTTTTGCTTTATCAACTATTTATCACTAATAAACAATTATTAGGTTTTATCAGCGTTACACTACGTTTTCAGGTACTGCCTTATATTTCAGTAATGTCTTCTTAAAACAGCTCTGTGATTTCATACCTCACAGTTAGCGAGTACCTGCAATCAGAAAAATTATGTAATTAGTGTTAGCATTTTAAAAATTAATTAAAATGTATTTAAATTGGGACAATTACAACATTCAATTTCAATCAATTTACAACTATCATAATCTACGTAACATCTGCCCCAACAAACCCCACCCAATCTATTTAATAGGCAGTGTGGTGATGTTCAATAGGCAGTCATCTGCATGACGGCTTCTATGCGTATGTTCATAAATCTTTATTGCGACCATTTTTTAGATTTGATTTGGGTGGTTTATTATTTCAATAAGTAATTAGTACAAACAACAAAAACAAGTATTGTGACTGTTAAATTTCGTATAGTTAGATCGCGTACTGGCGTACGAGTCGACCGGTCCTGCTTGCGATACGTGCTTGTGGACTTAACGCTAGGAGCTTTACCATCGCTTTACACATCATCTACACGCGCCATCTACAATTGTTTTTGTTGTTTGTTCTAATTACGATTTTGTTTTTGTTTTCAAAAGAAATACTCCTCACACCATTGTTTCGATATAATGAAAGTTTTGATTCTTGCTGTTGTGTGGAAGCAGCATGGTGGTTTTTTTTACATTGCACTTCAAAATTGTCCTTATTCCATCTGATTGTAAATGGTAATGAGGTCCTAGCTTAAGGGCTACAAGTACAGCATAATAAATCTGTTAATGGACTTGTCGCCCTTACTTTGAACCCCTGCTACTAATGCAGCACCCCTCAAGAGCTCTGTAAACCTTACTCTCACGCAGGAACACAACAACACCGAAGTGATTATTATTTGTCTGCAGTTTTCTGTGAGGTGGAGGTATTGGGTCCTGCTAAGTCTCTAAAGTGTGCGTGTTAACCTGGGCGTGAGGGTGTATCAGTCGGCGGCGTGACGGCAGGTTGCGGATGGGTGTGCGGTACCTTTTTTTTTTTTTTTTGAGGGGGGGAGAATGCATTTGCGCACCGTACCGCTGTCGTGGGGACGACAGCGGCGTGTGTGGGACTCCCCCGCCTAGAAGGGGCAGGGACTACCCGAACTAAAAACCCCCCCCACGCTCTCATCGCCTTTGGTTGGGGCCATGGGAAAAACGGTGGAAACCACAACAGCCACGGCGCCAGACGGAAAATTCGCCCCCCTGGATAGAGGGAGCCGGCGGGAACGACCGAGCGTGCTAAGCCGTTCCCGCCCTGGTGCGAAGGACCGTGCAAGGCCGTCCGGGGTGTCCCCACACCCGCGGCCGACTGGTCCCCGCCAGGAGGCACTAGGCGGGCAAAGTGCCGCCTTGCGCGCAGCCTCCTGCGTCTTCTGCACGCCGGAGCTGCAGGGTCGCTTTCGCGTTCCCTTTCCATGGCCTCCTTCTGCGAGATGACAGTCTCGCAGAAAGAGGCGACAGCCACCCAGGCCTCCTCGCGCTCAACCATCTCCCCCACCACTTTTGGGAGCGCAAGGTCATTTCCGACCGCTGCTATTAGCGCAGCTCTTTCGTCCGACCACGATGTGCACTGCTCCAGAGTATGCTCTGCCGTGTCGGTAGGTTCGCCGCATCCCCAACAACTCGGGGCCTCTTCGCGGCCGATGCGGTGCAGGTACGACCCGAAACAACCGTGTCCGGTCAGCACCTGCACCAGGCGGTACGTTAGGAAACCGTGCCGCCTTTCTAGCCATGGCCGTAGTAATGGCCCCACCGCGTCGAGCGTTCTTCGACCCGCCTGCGCAATGGCGAGGTCCTGGGTCCATGACCGGACCAGCTCTTCATGCGCCTCCGTGCGCACCGCTTCGCGCTCACGTAGCGCAGGGCGCTGCCCTAAGGCCCTTCTCTCTGTCGTCCAACGGTAAACTTCGGCCAGCACCTGGGCTTGTTGGGCCCAGGGCGGTGTACCGGCAAGGACGCATGCCACGTCGCAACTGACCGTCCTATATGCCCGCGCGACCCGTTGGGCGATGGCTCGCTGCGGCCGCCGAAGGAGGGCCGCGTTCTCTCGCCGCACAATGGTGTCTGCCCAGATGGGGGCGCCATACAACGCCATGCTCTGCAGAATGCCGGCATAGAGTTGCCGGCATTTGGCCCTGGGCCCCCCAAGATTTAGCAGCAACCAGCTAAAAGCGTCGGCCGCTTTGATAAGGCGCGCAGCTAGTCCACGAAAGTGGGCCCCGAATTGCCATCTGCTGTCGATTGTGAGGCCCAGGTACTTGATCTGAGCCCCCACCTCTACGCGGACGCCATCCACCATAATATGGGCGTCGGGCGGGCGGCGCTGTCGAGGGCCGTGAAATAATACTGTCTACGTTTTTGATAGCGCCACTTGTAGCCCCAGCATACCGATGCACCTGGAGATAAAAGTTCCCCCTACCGAAGCGAGACAAGACGCCTCCCTGAAACTCTTCCCCCGAGCAGTAACTAAGGTGTCATCTGCATAGCAGATGACACTCATGCCCGGGAGAAGCGCACCCCGCAGCAACCAATCGAAGCCGATGTTCCACAAAAGGGGCCCCAGGACGGAACCCTGTGGAACACCGGACTCAACTCTATGACGACAGAGACGACGTGTTCGCCAACAGGGATGCTGTTGGCGAACACTACGTGCCTATCTTCTAAATAGTCCGCCAACAGGGCCTGTAGATATGCCGGCACTTGATGGTGGCGCAAAGCCTCCAGTATGGTGGTGTGGGGGATGGTGTTAAATGCGTTGGCGATGTCAAAGGATATCGCCAACACGACTTCCCCCCTTTCCACTGCTTCTGCCACTATGCCCTTGAGGCGCATAACGGCGTCTATGGTGGAGCGTCCCGACCTGAAACCGTACTGCGCGTCGGCCAAGTCTGGCCCTATTTCGCGCAGGTGCGCATTTATTCGCCCGGCTACTATCCTTTCGAAGAGCTTACCGACCTCGTCCAGGAGAACTATTGGCCGGTAAGCTGCAGGAGATTCGGGCGGTCGGCCATCCTTGCGCAGAAGGCACAGTTGGCCCTCTTTCCACGGCTTCGGGAACTTACTCACCGACAGGCAGCTGTTGAAAAGGCCCCGGAAACGTCCCTCCATCATGGCCCCTAAGGCTACTATTTTAGCCGGGATGCCGTCCGGGCCTGGCGTGGTTTTTTTGTTCTGCAGGTGGAGCCTAGCGGTGATCAGCTCCTGCTCCGTTATAGGCGGAATATCTTCCTGTGGCTGCTCCTGATAAGGGCCCATTACCGGCGGCGAGAAAGCTTCTGCCCTCGGTGGGAAGAGTGCCGGCACTATTCTCCTTATTAGAGATGGCTCGAGGGACTCCGTCAACGGGGCACCAATGGGGCGCAGTTGGTTACGCGCCGCTCTGTATGGTCTCCCCCACGGATCATTATTCAGTCCCTCGAGCATCTCCGAGCGACCCCTGTCCTTCGCCGCTCCAATCGCTGCTTTAAGGACACGCCTCGCCTCTACATAAGTGGCGTATAGGCGGTCTTCATTTGCCAGGTCACGGCGTCTTCGACGACGGCTGCGTTGGAACGCCCTTCTCGCCGCGATGCAGGCTGCTCGGAGGTCCGCTATCTCCTGGGACCACCAGAAAACAGCGCGCCTAGGTGGTGGACGGCGGGACCGAGGCATGCTAGCCTCGCACACCTCGGTCAGAGATTCCCGTAAGAAAGAAGCGGACAAATCAACGTCGGAGTGCGGTACCTGGGCGTGAGGGTGTATCAGTCGGCGGCGTGGGGCGGCGTGACGCTGAGCGTGACGCGCGTGCCCGAGTGCTTGATGAGTGCGACCACCTCGGGGTGCGGCAGGTTGCGGATGGGTGTGCGGTACCTGGGCGTGAGGGTGTATCAGTCGGCGGCGTGGGGCGGCGTGACGCTGAGCGTGACGCGCGTGCCCGAGTGCTTGATGAGTGCGACCACCTCGGGGTGCGGCAGGTTGCGGATGGGTGTGCGGTACCTGGGCGTGAGGGTGTATCAGTCGGCGGCGTGGGGCGGCGTGACGCTGAGCGTGACGCGCGTGCCCGAGTGCTTGATGAGTGCGACCACCTCGGGGTGCGGCAGGTTGCGGATGGGTGTGCCGTTGATGCCCACGATGGTGTCGCCCACGCGCAGCAGGCCGCACCGCGCCGCCGGGGAGTTAGGGATCAGCTGCCCTGGGAACGGATACACATACTGTTAGCGGCTGCAGTGATCCGACCTCCACAGCCCTTTTAGCTATGCCTTTTTTTATGACAATATGTTTTACTTTTCTACTTTTTGATTACCTTTTATTTATAAATTATAGATTGTTAGTGTGTGTGTGTGTGTGTGTTTGTGTACATATCGTGCTGTGGTTGTCCAATATATAGCATAGAACGAGTTTAGTTGTAATTATAGTTCATTATTCCCTTATACATACATTGAACTACTTACAGGTTTGAGTTGAAATGCGTCGTATATGTAAGTAACGTATGTTCTTTACTAAAAGTGGAAGTACTTCCGCCGAGCTAGGTGTTATCTGCTCGGGGACCAAGGCCCAACTACCAATCTTGGTTTGTCGTATATATACTATATAGTTAGTGGCGACGATAACTCGGACATCGCGATGTAGGATTGACGTATTAATTGGCTAATCGTGCATTACGCATGGAGCGTTGTTTACTTCGCCAATTTTGATGGCGCCGTATTTGCGTCGATTTGTAAATAATGTGAAAGGTCGGCACATATATCTAACCAGACAAAGTGATTGAAGACGAAACGAAGGCGCCCAAATTAGATGGGTTCGTTCTGTTTCATCATATAGCTCCTTTGGTCACCTCCCACTTCCATCATGCCCAAGGTCTTGCATACATCTGTATGATGACAAAGCCAGACCAAAGTAAATGTCAGGAAAAATCAAACATGCCCAAAGGTATGGAGTGGGAAAGCAATGGAATGGAGAGCTGGACTTCTGCAGTGAGATCTTGCTAATATTTCACACGCGAAATTTGTCTGGATGTATGTTTGTTTCACGCAAAAACTGCTGAACGGGTTTGTATGATATTTGGTATGATAAGAGATGACATACTAGATTAAAACATATAACTTTTTAACCGACATCAAAAAAGGAGGTTTCCCAATTAAACCACGTATACTCGTATCTATTTTTTAAGATAACTTTGTCGTTTAATCGCCGATTTTAATCTTTACATCCCGAATAAACGCGAGCGTAGTAGTGGACTACAGCTAATATTAGCTGCTTAACTGATACTTAAACTGACCGATGGTGCTGGTCGCCTTGTTGGTGGAGGAGATGACGACAAACCCGAACCCTTCGCCCTCGCTGCGCGTCACCGTGACGTCATAGGGCGCGCCCGCCCAGCCGGGGCCGGCCGGGCCCTCGTACTGCCCGGCGTACCTGCAAGTTTTGTTAATTATACACAAACAATTCTGAAGCAATCAAATAGTCTGAATTAATCGCTAGTCTTTTGTCTCGCTGAAATTCGAAAGCGATTGAGCCAATTGGCTACTTGACAGTACAATATGAAAGTGTTAGATATGTTAGCTTATTAGCTAAGTAATACTTTTACATTTTTATTTTTAACTTAAAAGCATAGTTGGTATTTTATTTTTGCAAAATAAATTTTACTTTTTTTTCTGTGGAACAAAAGAACCGAAACGAAAACCACCATTGCAATTCGGAAATGACAGCTGTCGGCGAAAATTATTTATTTTAATGTGGCGAAACAATGATTATTTTACCGATTAAATTGAATTATTGTGTCTCTAATCGTATAAAGAATTTATTGAAACATTTTCTGTTTATCTTAATTAAGTCGTTCCTATGCGTATCGGTTCGTTGTCTAGGACGTTGACGTCATAATTGCAACAGTGACGCGACTAGGCGTTTTCGCGCGCTTTTTAAATGTGTTACACAAACTCTTATTTTTTTCTGGTAATTTACATTATTTCCAGATAAATCGAATTGCTTGTGATATAAAATGAACGGGCGCACATTTTACAATAATTTTTCAAAAACTATCAAGTAGCCAATTTGGCTAATGTTAATTTTGAAATAATTGAGACGTGACATCGTTCACATATAATTTTGAACTAGCAATGCTGTAAAAATACGATTTAAAGTTATGTTTATAATCCTACGCTATTATAGAGAGTTGACGTCACAGTCGCTGCCTTCATAAACATTTATGAGTTATGAGGGCATATTGTTTCGACAGGGGCCTGTCATTACAAAACAAAAGTTGACTGAATTGACTAGCTAGTCAACAGTCCTATTCTGTAGTTCCAGGGAAGGCTCTAAGCTTAACAAATTTGACAACAAGAAGCGGTACGACTTTTCTACCAAAACGAAAACGTAAAATTTTCTGTGATGTTTTTATAACTGCCCAGTATATTGGCTCCTCCCAGCCTGATGGTAAGGAAGCGACGAACCAACATCGCGATGACAACGGGTTTGATACAGTAATATCCTATCCGTCAGCATCGCCATACTGTTTATGGTGAATTGATAATTTTCTACAGAAACACAAATATTACTTACATAGGTACATGCGCGGCGGGAGGGTACATCGGTGCCGGGTGCAGTATATTGTACGAGGCGGGGGGGACGTGGTGCATGGCCGGCTCTGCGCTACTACACACAGACACACAAGATGAGTTCGGTCAATCATCACAATGGGCTAAATGCAAAGTGCTATTGATTTCAATTACATTTTGTGACTGTAATTGGAGTAGGGTTTTTACACACTTAACAGAGTTTGTTGTCGGATTCTTTACAGTAGGATTGTGATGGATATACTTCATTGCACAAAAAGTTTAGTGAAATTGGTGTTAGTGACACATTAGTACAATTAAGACGGGCTTATAACCAGAAAGCAATATCATCCAGAAATTCTTTAGTTAGAGAAAATAGTAGATAAGGTGATCGGGCAAACATATAATATAGGCTGGCCGGGCCGGTTTGCAATCTCTAATATTAATAGAAGAAAAACATGCAATTAAAAAAAAACGCGGGACGGACTTAGATGAACTACGGACCGGATGCGGCCCCTGCGGGCCGTAGTTCGGACATGATCTAACTTACAGACCAGTCATAAGATTGAAGTCATCTACCCAGTTGTTTTTTACTCACGTTAGCAATGGTTGATGAGTGTGTGGCGCCACCATAGTCGGTAATCCTAACGGTTGGATGTCAGCGCGGTTGTGTCGTACTCCTAACATCACCTGAAACATACAATTAATATTTAAAAAACTCATGAGCATTCAAAATAAAACATTTTTTTTATAATATTTTATCTCTATGACCGGAGGGCCAGCAATGTGGTAATTTCCTCAAATACCAAAATATGTACATAAATATCAAAAGATAAAATAAGAAATTGGTTTTTATTTAAATTATTTTAAGAACAACAAACTTTTATTACGAAAACTAGAATCAAAGGTAATACAAGAAAACCTTAACAACAAACATTCCGAGGGCCTAGTTAAGACTCCCGAGCCAGGATCTCGGGCTTCTAGGTTCGATTCCCGGGTCAGGCAAAGATTGTTTCGGATTTTTCCAATATTTCTCTTGTATCACCTATTTATATTTTGTATCTAACTTTTATTTAGTTGATCGGAAGTGGTGATGATTTGGTAAGCCACTACCAAAGAACGAAAAAAACGTAGAAGCATCTCTAACGTTAGAAAATAGCACCACGAAAAGTAAGGCATGGTGGGCGGGGCTTAAAAAAGTGAGCTAGCGCCGTTACGAAAACCGTTACGATGTATTATATAAGTCTGAACCGCTCGCCTCTCGGCTACGGAGGTCGTCAAACGGAGAACTGATATCTTACGTTAGATACTCACATGTCCTCTAGAGGCTGCTTGGCACACGTAGGCTACAGCACGCGCGTGGGTGGCCCCGGCCAGGGGGATGCCGTCCACCGACGTCAGCAGGTCCCCCGGCCGCAGCAAGCCGTCGGCCGGCCCGCCTGTGGACATGCGATTCATTGAGTAAATAAGAAAGGTGAGTGTCCGAAATAAAAAGAAAAAATAATAGCAAGTCAACTACAGCAAGCCTTTAACCTGCCGCTAATTTCGCTTCATCTTGTTGAGTGTGCTTGGCGCATTGGCTTTTGCACCGTAACTTAAAGCGATCGCGCCCGGTGAACGTAAGTTCAAACCTCGGACAGCCGAACAAAAAATCTTTTTATTTATTTCTGCAACTTGCTAAGCGCCTACCTAAACGAAATAGCATTATCTCTAAGATTGGAAGTTGCGCACATAAGCTGAAAGGATCTGTTATTATGATGAGTTCTACGACGAAACAATTAATATGGGGTTGCTGCCAATCCACTACAGCTGCGGACGAAGATTACATTCAATGTGTAAATTGCAAGAAAGCATACCATTTCGATTGCATGGGCACTCCCGACACTTCATCTTTAACTCCCACTTGGAGTTGCCCCGTGTGCGTAATCTCCAACCCAAAGTGCGCCAAAGATGATGATACCCTGGTGCATCTTAGCCCAAATGTAACGGTAAGACCATCTAAGAGACCGGCCTTAAAATCACCACCTTTTATGACAGCAAGGACACAAAATAAAAGCGGTTCGGTGTCCGAAGAAGATAAATTTGAGCGTATTATAAAAACAACTATTAAGAACGAAATGGATGAATTGAGTTCACGAATAGAAAATTCGATAAGACAAATGTTTATTTCCGAATTTAGGACTATCAAAGACGAGATGAGAGATGTAAAAGAGTCAATGAACTTTATGAACGATAAGTTTGAGGAAATTTTGAGGGAACAGGATAAAACAAATAAGGTTATAAGCAATTTAAAGTCCGAAAATGAAACCTTGAAAACCACTGTTAAGGAACTTCATTCGCGATTAAACACCATAGAACAAAGTGCACGAGCCAACAACGTGGAAATACAATGTATCCCTGAGAAAAAGAATGAAAACCTAATTTCTGCTATCTTAAGAATAGGTTCAGCTATTGAATGTAACATTTCGGTTGAAAATATAGAGCACTGCACCCGTGTAGCCAAACTTAATCCGAGCAATCCCCGCCCAAGACCTGTTGTAGTTCAATTTAACAGCATCAAGACAAGAGACCGGTTTATGGCGGCTGCGATAACCTTCAACAAACATAAAAAGGTACAGGACAAATTAAATAGCAGTCACCTAGGCTTTGAGGGGGCAAAAACGGCTGTTTACATAACTGACCACCTGTCACCTACTAACCGAGCTTTGCATGCGGCCGCCAGAGCTGCGGCCAAGGAAAAAGGCTACAAACATGTATGGGTACGTGGTGGAAGAATTTTTATGCGGAAACAGGACGACTCTGACTTTATAATAGTGAGAAATATGGAATCTCTGGACAATCTTAAATAGACTTTTTAAATGTATTAATCGTATGTAATTTTCTTTATTTTTTATAATTTGTTACATTCATTCCACTAAACATATATTACCAAAATACACGTGGTCTGCGAACCAAAACATATAATTTTTACTGTAATCTAGCGAATTCAAACTACGATATAATAATTCTTACCGAAACTTGGCTTAATGACAATATACTCAGCTCCGAGCTGTTTGACGGTAGGTATGTAGTACATAGGCGCGATAGAGAAATTTCTAGATTGAATAATAAAAAAGACGGCGGTGGTGTGTTGATTGCGGTTTCCAAAAATATTGTATCTTCTAGAATGTTTAACTGGGAAAGTGAATGTGAAGATCTTTGGGTAGTAGTGACATTACCCAATACAAAACCTTCGATATCGCTAACGTTGTGTGCTGTGTACCTGCCGTCGCCTGTTAATAAAATTACGGCCGAAAGTTTTATGGATAACTGTAATAGGGTATTTGAGCAGAACAACTTGAATAATTTATGTATGGCAGGTGATTTTAACATATGGGATGTGAACTGGAATCTTAGTGATACTGGGCGGCTGTCTTCATTGAACCAAACATTTATGGATTTCATAGCAGTAAATACCTTAACCCAATTTAATTACGAGAGGAACTCTATGAATAGGCTTCTTGATCTTGTTCTGTCAGATTTGCCCTCTTGCAAAGTGACCAAAGCGACTGATATATTGAGTAAAGTGGATCCACTGCACCCACCTCTTGTCATAGATCTGAATTTTGGTAATGGAGGTACTCTTCAGTCTAATAGCAACTCAGTCAAGCGTAACTTTCACAAGGCAAATTACACCAAACTTAATGAATTTTTAGAAAAAATTGACTGGGAGCAGTTGTTTATGGGCGTGTCTGAGGTGAATGGAATGACAGACGCATTCTACAAGGTTATTGATGATACAGTATCTAGATTCGTACCACTGCATCGACCTCGTAATGCTCGTTTTCCAATTTGGTTTAGCCGCAATTTAATTAATCGCTTGCATGAAAAAGAAAAGTACCGGAAGAGATACAAAAAATACAAGAATCCCCTCGACAAAATCTCGTACAGAATGTTGTCTGACCGTTGTGGCTGGCTGACTAGGGCTTGCTACAAATCTTACATGCATAATGTTGAACAGAGTATCAAAAACAACCCTAAATTTTTCTGGTCATATATAAAAAATAAACGAGGTGGGACTGGAACATATCCATCGTCAGTAACTGATGGCAACGTGTCCACTTCGGATGGCTCTGTCATTTGTAATATTTTTGCCACACACTTTGCATCCGTCTACGACGACTCTCAGTCAACTGCGACCACTGATTGTGCAATCTCTACTACAAATGCTCAGTCTAATAGCTTTCGTTTTACACCTATTAAACTCGACAGCTCCGCAATAGAGAAAAACCTTCAATCCCTTGATATAGGTAAAGGCGCAGGGTCTGATGGATTGCCGCCGGTATTCATAAGGAATTGCTCAGCCAGTTTGGCGAAGCCATTGACTAAAATCTTCAATAAATCCCTAGAAACAGGCGAATTTCCTAAAGCATGGAAAATAGCTAAAATTGTGCCAGTTTTTAAGTCTGAAGATCCCCGGCACGTAAAAAATTATAGGCCAATAGCCATTCTACCAATTCTGGCCAAGATCTTGGAAAGTATGATCTGTCCCTATATTCAGAGCTATTTTTCCCTATTTGTGTCTAATTATCAGCACGGGTTTTTGAAAGGCAGATCTACATGCACGAATTTGGTCACATTTACTGAAAGCATCTCAGAATCTATCGATGCTAATAAGCAAATTGATGTTGTCTACACAGACTTCAGTAAGGCCTTTGATAGAGTTCCTCACGATTTGTTGGTAGCAAAGCTAGCAAAGTTTGGTTTCTTTGGGTCCATGTTAAAGTGGCTAAATTCATATCTCAGGGAGCGCTCGTTTTACGTTGTTGTAAATGGTTTCGCATCAGACACCCTTAAAATTGCATCTGGTGTTCCACAGGGGTCGCATTTAGGTCCTGTTCTGTTTAATATTTTTGTTAATGACTTGCCGTCACGTTTTCAGTATTCTATACCGTATTTGTTTGCGGATGATCTGAAACTGTTGAGAGTAATTGCTTCTGTGGAAGACGCGACATTGCTCCAGAAGGACATTGATTTACTCAGGGAGTGGTGTCAATGTAATGGGATGAGACTTAATGTAGACAAGTGTTCTTTTATTACATTTACTAGGAAAAGAAATATTGTACCTACTAATTACAATATCAATGGGGTTAGCTTGAGGAGAGTTGAAGTGATTAGAGATCTTGGAGTTCTGATGGATGGAAAATTAACTTTCGTGCCGCACATAGACAATATAATAAAAAAGGCAGCAAAGGTTTTAGGTTTTGTGATCCGGAATGCAAAGGGGTTTAAGAATATAGAGACCAAAATAGTGCTATTTAACTGTCTAGTTAGACCAATCCTCGAGTACGCTAGCATTGTTTGGAGACCTCACTTTGCTTGCCATTCCTTGAGAGTCGAACGGGTTCAGAGGAAGTTTACCAGACACCTTGCTTATGCTACAGCTAGACCCGGACTCAGTTACGAGGATAGATTAGCTCTCTTTAAAATGTCAAGTCTTCAAAAGCGTAGAGACTTTCTTGACTTGGTTTTCCTTTACAAAGCCTTTAACAGTCATACAAACTGTACCGATTTACTTCGTCGACTTCAACTCAGAGTCCCCCTACGTCTTCCTCGTCGTCCTATGGGCCTGTTTAGTGTTCCCTTTAGAAGAACAGTTAAGGGTGCAAACTCTCCTATCCCCAGAATATGTAGGCAATATAACTCTTTGAGCCAATCCTCAGATGTCGACCTATGTTCCATGTCGCTAGTCAGATTCCGCAGGTCTCTTTTTGAAGTGTTATAGCTATAGTACTTATTTTATGATTTTTAAAAAAATTTTAATTATATAATGTTTTTTTAGAATTTTAGCACTTATTTTTTGTTGCTGACTTTTTTATTTAGTGTTTAAATGACTTTTCTTTTGTGCATGCTGTGTTCGCCTGTAAGAGACTGTACATTTAGCATAATTTATTTTGTGTTAATCGTTTGTCTTGTATGTGTCAATGTACTAGTTGTAGGTGAACCTTATTAAATAAATAAATAAATAAATAAATAAATCCAGATACGATTAATAAATGGTGTACTATCATACCAATAAGACTGCAATAATCTATAGTAATATTATGCTGAAGAGTCAGAAAAGTGCTAATATATATTTTTGTGTGAGATAGTCCAGTTATCTAGGAAGCTTTTGTAATATAGCTTATATTACATCACGCTACGACCAATAGGAGTGAAGAATCCGTGGAAATTGTGAAAAAAAAACGGGGATCACATATATTGCTTTGATTATTGTCAGGTGAAAAGCTAATGCATTCATGCTACAGAAATCAGAAAAAATTACAGTTGGTGCCACAACACCCAGATTTGAGATTTAGAAAAGTTAGTTTTCCATAGTGACCTGACCGGGAATCGAACCTGGGGAGGTCACGGGAACAAAATGGCTTGACGCCAGCTCATCTCTCAGTTACGGGGGTTGTTGAATTAATTTAGCCGTGATTCATCGGCTAGGCATTTTTATAGATGGTGTGGGAATCCTAAGGATGCTCCAATTTCGCCTTTAACTGCAGAAAGCTCCAGGGCAGGGGTTACCCACTAAAACGCCTTGATGGGGATGTTATGAGTATCCAGCGTCAACGTTGGACTACCAAAACACAGCCTGGTATGGCTGATCGACTAATGCTCGGTTCCAGTACTTTACGATTCGTAATTTATCAAAAATTACTATCCGTTTTTCTCCAACCGACTTTTTGCTGTATCAACTTGTTAGTCTACGGTAAGTGCCCTCTACCGAATATGTTTAGAACTACATACTTATCGGCTCATGGTACATTCGTTGCAGAAATGTTTGAAAACCACGCAATCGAAGACACTTGGGCATCTTAATCGATTTTTATGAGAGTTGGGAGACCAGCAAGCGCGACAAGTGAAGGTTGTGGGTTCGATCCCTGCATCGCAAGGGGAAATGAAATTTTCTGTTTCTTTAGAACGGATCGTTTTTGAAATATTGTAACTGGGCTGGTCCTGGCCCTGGCCTGGTCCCGGGTTAGTTAGTAGGCATGTGGCGGGTACCGGGCACGACGTATCCGACGGCGACGCGGCTGCCGTCCTCGGTGCCGCCCACGATGCGGAACCCGAAGCCGGCCGCGCCTCGCGCCAGGCGCACCACCACGTCCGCCTCCGGGTCCGCCGCCGAGCCGCCCGCCTCCACCTGCCAACACACCACAGCTACGTCACATACAACACACAGGAGTCTTACCAGCACAGTATATTGGCTCCTCCCATTGGCGACGAACGCACATAGCGATGACAACGGTTACACATAACACTTTTGAATCTGCATTCAATACAATGCAAAGTGATTCTACTGTCTGTTCGGAACCTATATATACCAAGGAGACACCGGTAAGAAACTCAGTAGATTAGTTACAGTAGTAGTATCTAACTTTTTGCTGTGTGTATCTCACTTAAAACTAACACTTCAGTAAGGCACACGCAACATTCAGAGCTCTCCAAGTAAGAGGGGCTGACCACACCGACACGACAAAAAGTTCAGTAAGGAACAGGCAACATTCAGAACGCCCACAAATCAAGGGGGTAAGACGGGGTCAATACTCGTTTACATTTACGCCGGCCCGAATTCCGGCCTGTATATTTGGGTTGCTGCTGATTTTAATAATAATAAAACGACTTCGAGTAAAAACACCCCTGTATATTTCTCTAACGTTTGACAACAACCCAAATATACATTCCGGAATTCGGTCCAACGTTAATAGACGCGTATTCACGGGATCTAAGGATTATTTGACCGCAGCGATGAGACGTGTTAGAGATTTTCGTCGTTAATCTTTGACAAGCGCCGCTATTCATCCAACAACGCCATCATCTCACAAAAAAAAAGATAAAATTTAGATTTATTTTGCAACAAGTTAAAAAAGTTATTAGCCTAATTGAACTTGAGGCTCTATAAAAAAAGCTCATTTTAGGTCACCTGCGGGTAGTTAGCGACGTAAACAGTGTTGGGGTGCGCGAGCGCATCTCCGTCGTAGCAGGACGGCGACCGCCGCGACACGGGCGAGTGCATGCGTCGCCCGGGGGACGACTCACCCAGCCTATAAACGATAACACATGTTACATTGTATTTAATGCATTTTTTATCTATACCAACCCATGTTACATAGTATTTAACGGATTTTTTTAACTTAATCTAAAATTAACGTTAACTAAAGTTCGTATATCGTCTTATCTTAACATGATTGTCTAGTTGCTGGACTGTGGATTTCAAATTAAGCAAAGGCCGTTTAGAATTTTCAGAACACAGCATTCATTTGTGACTATAAAAACTCTAATAACTTGATTTTAATAATACAGTCCATTGCATTTGTTTTCTCTTTATTAAGAAACCTTAAGCTTTGGTAAATAGCGAAAGGGCTTGTGTGTTCAGAAATCAGAAACGACGACGGCACAATTTATATTTAATAACCTGATATTTTACTTTTAATTTTAATCTTATTTTTTATTGTGTCTTACGACCCTAAAAGCTTTCACCTACTTTACTAACGACCGTTTCAAATAACAGCTTTATATATAATGTTCCTTATCGAAGACTTACCTTAGCGGGGAGCCCTTTATCCGTCCGTTAGAGGAGTTGTTTGAGGGCGACTGACTCTGCAGGCGGCCGGAGGGAGAGTTGGCGAGTAGGTGGTCGGTGGTGCTGTTGTTAGACGGCGAGTGGCTGCGCAGGCGCCCTGGAGACAAACCATAGACATTAACATGTTATAGCAATGGTAAATATGTTTTATTCTGTCCTATTTTTTTTAAATTGGATTCCAGGTACAGACGGACGTAATGCTTAGTGGAATTACCTACCAGTCAATCCCCAAAGATTTGAGCAAATAATATCGAAAATATCTGTACTAAATTATAAATCTGAAGAGTTTTCTGGTTTGGGCATAAATAGATTTTGATAATATTTGATAGAAAGTTATGGGTATGTTTGCATTACCGTAATGTTTGGTAACCCTGCCTAAGATGTTGACCAAATATAAAAACATAAAGTTATTTTTGTCAATAGAGTTAGTCAAAAGCTCATCATTTCTACTTATTTTTTCTGAACAATCGATATGAAAATATATTTTAAGCAAGTACAGGAATGTAAAGTGAAGATATTTAACACGTACGTCTATAATAAACAGATATATGTTTATTGTCAATACATTTAAATATTAATTGGTACACTATTTCTACTTATTCAGGTAGGCTCTACAGGCAGAAGGGTTTGTAATGATGTAGGGGACTCAAACGTATGTTACCTGAAATGTAATAATCGTTTTGAAAATGCGAAAATCAGATATCTTACAAATGGAGATTGATATCAGGAAAAATGAGTTAAACAACACAGTTAAGAGCGGTGGTATGATGTTCGGTTTGCGCAGTGACCTTTAAAGCCAAACATGTAACTGTCGTACCTTTGACTGCGAAACAGCACGCGCATCCCGTAGACGAAAAGAAAAAGAAGCTAAATATGAGATAGTATTGAGAGTACCTATACAATGGAAAAGGTAGGTGTGTGCTAAGTAAATAAAAAAGTATAGATTTTTAAGCATGTTACTTATCAAGAACCCATTTTTTGCTCTTCTTGTGTCACATTTGTAACAAACAAAAAAACATTGTAATGAGGAAACAGACCAAATGCGTATCGGCATAAATGACAATCTAGTTACGTTGCGTGGCAGTTTTTTCGATAATAAAACAATAATGAAATTAATTCAAACAATAAATATTTCTACATCTCGAAACATCGTTTGCATGTCTATTTCTGAACAGAATAAAATAACGATTGATTTCATTTATTTACATTACAACAAGGACGAATCATCACTTTTACTTTGACTTTGATTAAAAAGATCGTTTAAATATGCTCTTAGATACAATTCCAGGAGTTCAGTTTATCCCGGCAAAGTATACACGTGGTCAATAATAGATTATAACGTCAAAAGTTAAGTGTAGTTACAACAATTACTTTAATTACCTGTGGAATTAGACGGTGAGTGCTGTCTCAAGCGACTCGTAGACGGGGACTGCCGGTGCGTGGACATACCGCCTATGGCTGCTGTGGTTGGCGAGTGTAGCATCCCGTCTTCCGTGAAACCTGATTGATCAGAACACACATCAGAACTGAATTCTATATTCCGAGCAATGAAAAGTCAGAGACGATTGAGTCTGATTTCAGCTCATCGTTTCGTTCCATCATTCAATTTTTATAACTATGGCATATCATTGTGAAGGCGTTGAAATTACGTAAAATATATTACACTAAATTAGCAAATAGTCAGCATTTTACCATCATTCTTGCGAGATTTCCTGGTATTATTCCGACATTATTTGTGGAACAAAATGATAGTTATGCCGTTTATATAAAGTGGAGAGAACAAATTTAGTTGAGTTGTGTAATAGCCGGCGGCGGCGTCGACGCGCACGGTGGGCGTGCCCGCCTCGCCCCACGCCGCCCAGTGTCAAGCTGATATAGTGAGAGTGGTATGAGTGAGACCGACCGCCGTTGTCGCTGGAGGGCGGCGAGGCGCGCCAGTAGCCGGCGGCGGCGTCGACGCGCACGGTGGGCGTGCCCGCCTCGCCCCACGCCGCCCAGTGTCAAGCTGATATAGTGAGAGTGGTATGAGTGAGACCGACCGCCGTTGTCGCTGGAGGGCGGCGAGGCGCGCCAGTAGCCGGCGGCGGCGTCGACGCGCACGGTGGGCGTGCCCGCCTCGCCCCACGCCGCCCAGTGTCAAGCTGATATAGTGAGAGTGGTATGAGTGAGACCGACCGCCGTTGTCGCTGGAGGGCGGCGAGGCGCGCCAGTAGCCGGCGGCGGCGTCGACGCGCACGGTGGGCGTGCCCGCCTCGCCCCACGCCGCCCAGTGTCAAGCTGATATAGTGAGAGTGGTATGAGTGAGACCGACCGCCGTTGTCGCTGGAGGGCGGCGAGGCGCGCCAGTAGCCGGCGGCGGCGTCGACGCGCACGGTGGGCGTGCCCGCCTCGCCCCACGCCGCCCAGTGTCAAGCTGATATAGTGAGAGTGGTATGAGTGAGACCGACCGCCGTTGTCGCTGGAGGGCGGCGAGGCGCGCCAGTAGCCGGCGGCGGCGTCGACGCGCACGGTGGGCGTGCCCGCCTCGCCCCACGCCGCCCAGTGTCAAGCTGATATAGTGAGAGTGGTATGAGTGAGACCGACCGCCGTTGTCGCTGGAGGGCGGCGAGGCGCGCCAGTAGCCGGCGGCGGCGTCGACGCGCACGGTGGGCGTGCCCACCTCGCCCCACGCCGCCCAGTGTCAAGCTGATATAGTGAGAGTGGTATGAGTGAGACCGACCGCCGTTGTCGCTGGAGGGCGGCGAGGCGCGCCAGTAGCCGGCGGCGGCGTCGACGCGCACGGTGGGCGTGCCCGCCTCGCCCCACGCCGCCCAGTGTCAAGCTGATATAGTGAGAGTGGTATGAGTGAGACCGACCGCCGTTGTCGCTGGAGGGCGGCGAGGCGCGCCAGTAGCCGGCGGCGGCGTCGACGCGCACGGTGGGCGTGCCCGCCTCGCCCCACGCCGCCCAGTGTCAAGCTGATATAGTGAGAGTGGTATGAGTGAGACCGACCGCCGTTGTCGCTGGAGGGCGGCGAGGCGCGCCAGTAGCCGGCGGCGGCGTCGACGCGCACGGTGGGCGTGCCCGCCTCGCCCCACGCCGCCCAGTGTCAAGCTGATATAGTGAGAGTGGTATGAGTGAGACCGACCGCCGTTGTCGCTGGAGGGCGGCGAGGCGCGCCAGTAGCCGGCGGCGGCGTCGACGCGCACGGTGGGCGTGCCCGCCTCGCCCCACGCCGCCCAGTGTCAAGCTGATATAGTGAGAGTGGTATGAGTGAGACCGACCGCCGTTGTCGCTGGAGGGCGGCGAGGCGCGCCAGTAGCCGGCGGCGGCGTCGACGCGCACGGTGGGCGTGCCCGCCTCGCCCCACGCCGCCCAGTGTCAAGCTGATATAGTGAGAGTGGTATGAGTGAGACCGACCGCCGTTGTCGCTGGAGGGCGGCGAGGCGCGCCAGTAGCCGGCGGCGGCGTCGACGCGCACGGTGGGCGTGCCCGCCTCGCCCCACGCCGCCCAGTGTCAAGCTGATATAGTGAGAGTGGTATGAGTGAGACCGACCGCCGTTGTCGCTGGAGGGCGGCGAGGCGCGCCAGTAGCCGGCGGCGGCGTCGACGCGCACGGTGGGCGTGCCCGCCTCGCCCCACGCCGCCCAGTGTCAAGCTGATATAGTGAGAGTGGTATGAGTGAGACCGACCGCCGTTGTCGCTGGAGGGCGGCGAGGCGCGCCAGTAGCCGGCGGCGGCGTCGACGCGCACGGTGGGCGTGCCCGCCTCGCCCCACGCCGCCCAGTGTCAAGCTGATATAGTGAGAGTGGTATGAGTGAGACCGACCGCCGTTGTCGCTGGAGGGCGGCGAGGCGCGCCAGTAGCCGGCGGCGGCGTCGACGCGCACGGTGGGCGTGCCCGCCTCGCCCCACGCCGCCCAGTGTCAAGCTGATATAGTGAGAGTGGTATGAGTGAGACCGACCGCCGTTGTCGCTGGAGGGCGGCGAGGCGCGCCAGTAGCCGGCGGCGGCGTCGACGCGCACGGTGGGCGTGCCCGCCTCGCCCCACGCCGCCCAGTGTCAAGCTGATATAGTGAGAGTGGTATGAGTGAGACCGACCGCCGTTGTCGCTGGAGGGCGGCGAGGCGCGCCAGTAGCCGGCGGCGGCGTCGACGCGCACGGTGGGCGTGCCCGCCTCGCCCCACGCCGCCCAGTGTCAAGCTGATATAGTGAGAGTGGTATGAGTGAGACCGACCGCCGTTGTCGCTGGAGGGCGGCGAGGCGCGCCAGTAGCCGGCGGCGGCGTCGACGCGCACGGTGGGCGTGCCCGCCTCGCCCCACGCCGCCCAGTGTCAAGCTGATATAGTGAGAGTGGTATGAGTGAGACCGACCGCCGTTGTCGCTGGAGGGCGGCGAGGCGCGCCAGTAGCCGGCGGCGGCGTCGACGCGCACGGTGGGCGTGCCCGCCTCGCCCCACGCCGCCCAGTGTCAAGCTGATATAGTGAGAGTGGTATGAGTGAGACCGACCGCCGTTGTCGCTGGAGGGCGGCGAGGCGCGCCAGTAGCCGGCGGCGGCGTCGACGCGCACGGTGGGCGTGCCCGCCTCGCCCCACGCCGCCCAGTGTCAAGCTGATATAGTGAGAGTGGTATGAGTGAGACCGACCGCCGTTGTCGCTGGAGGGCGGCGAGGCGCGCCAGTAGCCGGCGGCGGCGTCGACGCGCACGGTGGGCGTGCCCGCCTCGCCCCACGCCGCCCAGTGTCAAGCTGATATAGTGAGAGTGGTATGAGTGAGACCGACCGCCGTTGTCGCTGGAGGGCGGCGAGGCGCGCCAGTAGCCGGCGGCGGCGTCGACGCGCACGGTGGGCGTGCCCGCCTCGCCCCACGCCGCCCAGCGCGCGCCCCAGGCGTGTCCGCTCTCCGCCCAGCTGCCCACCGTTGAGTTGTCCACCCACGTCTCCTGCTCGCGCCACTGGTTCTCCTACAGTTATTTATAACAATATTATTGCACGTAAAAGGGTACAAAAGGAGGACTTAATACCTCCTTACATGTTTAGTGAAAAATTATGCGGCAGTACATGAAGTTTATATTAACAAGCAATGCCTTATTCTTACCAATATTATAAACGCGATCATTCGTAAGAATGTATGTTTAATACTCTTTCACGCAAAATATACTAAACTAGCTGTGCCCGCGACTTCATCCGCGTGGACTACAGGGTTTTCCAGTTTTTTCCCGCTAACTCCCGTTCCCGTGGGAATTTTGCGATATCCTGTTGCAACTAAGCTTTAAGTTTACTAAGGTACCTGGTACCTGCATGCCAAATTTCGAGCGGCCAACTTAATCGGTTTAGATTTTTCATACAAAAGGACTTTCCCGCTAATTTCCGTTCCCGTGGGAACTACGGAAATTCCTTTCTTAGTGTACCTCTACGGTACCTAAGCTACGTCCCTTCCAAACACCCTGTATATTTAGATAATTATACACAATTATAAAAATGTGTGTTGGTGATTACTTCAACTTGCGGGGCCTCCGTCCAGGGTGCGACCACGGGCAGCGTGAGGCGGCCCCCGGGCGTGCTGCTGCGGCGACGTCGGTCGATCAGATTTTCTCTGTCACGATTCTTGTGTTCGGGCACTGCGTATGTCGCTTCTATTCGACAAAGGTTATGTTTTTGATTTGTGAGTAACATTTGCTTAATCTTAAAATATTAATTAATTGGCTACATGACAGTGTTAACAATAAAATATGAAAAATGTTAGATATGTTAGCTTATTAGTTAAGTAATAACTTTACATTTTTATTTTTTTATGAAAAGCATAGTTAGTATTTTTTCTTTGCAAAATAAATATTTTTTTTATCTGTGGAACAAAAGAACCGAAACGGAAACCACCATTGCATTTCGGAAATGACAGCTGTCGGCGTAAATTATTTATTTTAATGTGGCGAAACGATGATTATTTTACCAATTCAATTGAATCGGTTCGCTGTCTAGAACGTTTACATCATAATTGGCTACTTGACAGTGTTAACAATAAAATATGAAAAGTGTTAGATATGTTAGCTTATTAGTAAAGTAATAATTTTACATTTTTATTTTATAATTAAAAGCATAGTTAGTATTTTAATTTTGCAAAATAAATGTTACTTTTTTATCTGTGGAACAAAAGAACCGAAACGGAAACCACCATTGCAATTCGGAAATGACAGCTGTCGGCGAAAATAATTTATTTTAATGTGGCGAAACAATGATTATTTTACCGATTAAATTGAATTATTGTGTCTTTAATCGTATTAAGAATTTATTGAAACATTTTCCGTTTATCTAAATGAAGTCGTTCCTATGCGTATCGGTTCGTTGTCTACAACGTTGACGTCATAATTTCAACAGTGACATGACTTGGCGTTTTTGCGCGCTTTTTAAATGTGTGACACAAAATCTTATTTTTCTCTGGTTATTTACATTTTTTCCAGATAAATCGAATTGCTTGGGATATAAAATGAACGGGCGCACATTTTGCAATACTTTTTCAAAAACTGTCAAGTAGCCAATTGCAACAGTGACGTGACTTGGCGTTTTCGCGCGCTTTTTAAATGTGTTACAGAAAATCTTATATTTCTCTGGTTATTTAAATTTTTCCAGATAAATCGAATTGCTTGGGATATAAAATGAACGGGCTCACATTTTACAAAACTTTTTCAAAAAATGCCAAGTAGCCAATTATATATCAATTTATTAAAAATCAATATTAACGCGTCGTGGATATGAAATTAGTCAATTAATATACACTACTCAAGCCTGTTTATTTGATACCTATATTAAGAAGGGGTTGGGTAAAAATATATAATCTGACATTATTTGGCAGCGGCCACCTTGAATCGATTTTCAACGATTTTTTTCTTTTTTTTCCTCACATTTGATCCTCGCCTCGGAGGACCCCAGAGCTCAAACACTGACGATTGATGGTACGTAAATTTGAAAACGTGTTAACTTTATATTTGTAGTTATTATGTAGTATTTATTTTTTCATTTATTATTACAACTATTTTATAAAGACAAATGATTATTACGCTCTGAAAATAATAAAAATATTTATGCATATTTAAGACTTTTGATATCTAATAAAAATTGTAATGTTTTGAGAAGTTGCATTTTAGTGTTGTTATTTTGTTACATACCCGAGTTCATTCCGTTCATTCCATTCAGTCGGTCTCTAATGTCATCCTGCTGCGCGTGCAGCGCGGGTGACCGCAGTTGCTCCGCTGTCGGCGTTTTGCTTCGGCCAAGCTGATTGTTGTTTTGATTCGCTGTAATGAGAAGTAATTTGCTTTAAGCTATAACTACAGAGGTATGTCTAGTTTATGACAGGAGCGGCTCGCGTGGTGGAGCGGCTGCGACGTCGTGCAGCGCCGGACACTCCTTCAGTACTTGCGGGACATACTTACAGGGCGCGGGTAGGCGCGCGACCGTGTCGTGCAGCACCTGACACTCCTTTAGTACCTGTGGAACAAACTTACAGAGCGCGGGCAGGCGTGCGGCCTTGTCGTGCAGCGCCGGAAACTCTTTCAGTATCTGCGGGACACACTTGCAGGCTGCGGGCAAGCGCGCGGCCGTCTCGTGCAGCGCCGGACACTCATTCAGTACCTGTGTGGGACACACTTACAAGGCGCGGGCAGGCGCGTGGCGGAGCGGCTGCGCGGCGCACGTCCGCTGCGGCGCCACACGCGCAGCGCCGTCTCGTGCAGCGCCGGACACTCATTCAGTACCTGTGTGGGACACACTTACAAGGCGCGGGCAGGCGCGTGGCGGAGCGGCTGCGCGGCGCACGTCCGCTGCGGCGCCACACGCGCAGCGCCGTCTCGTGCAGCGCCGGACACTCTTTCAGCACCTGAGACCACACATACACGCGTATTGTTTATAAATGTGTGGAGGATTATTTTTCTGTCATACAAAATCTACTGAATAAAATTTGACATTTCTATTCTATTGTAACAAATTACTTTTTACCCCGAAAACAATATGAAAAATGTCGCGACAACAACTAATGCCATCATCACGAAAGTTCGGTAAACATTGTTACGAACTGACTGTTTCACACAAAATTTACTAAATGGGTACGTAACAAACAACGTAAACAAAGTCGGGGGCAACAGCTAGTAATATAATAAATAAATATAATAAATATAATAATTATAATATTTGTAAATTTTTAATATTAGTTAATAATTCGTAAATAATGTTCTGTTTTGTTTTTGTTTAGTTTAGTTTCGCACTCGCAGACAACCACTCAAAAGTGGTTTGCGAGGCCTTTGATTTTAATTTAGTATTATAAAATAAATAATAATAAATAAATAAATAATAAAATGCCGCAGACAATCATACTAATCTACTGGTTACAAACAAACATAACAAAGGTCACCTACTACTACGAATTCGAGACTATAGACATTAACTAAAAACGTCAACGCAGCACACCGAACACAATTTAGAAAAGTAATTTTCTTATCCTGACCCGAGACTCAAGCCCGGATCTTTGGCGCGTCGAACGCTTTTCTAAACAGCTGGTCCATGGATGTCGTATCCTCACCTGCACCACATGTTGATGGGGAGAGTGCCTGACGTCGGTGTCGCCAATCTGTAGTAACAGGTCACCTTCACGCAAGCCAGCACATCTGCTCCGATCTAAGACCTACAAAGACCATTAATAAATAAAAAAAAAATGACATACAAATACAGGAAGATATTTTGATCACTATCCAAATTTTTTCTGGGTATTAGGTATCGTTAATAGAACCCATTTCTGAAAAAAAAACCGTAGGTACAACTTACACAATAAATTCATTACTCCGAACCAATTTTAAAGTTCGCATGGTTACCCTACCTAGCGTAAATATTATTACAACGCAAAGCGAAAATATCAATGGGTAATACCCCCGGGCGGGGGTGAGGCGCGGGGCGGCGGCGGCGGCGGCGGCGAGCGGCTAGACGACGCACAGAGGTCACGCCACGCAGTCGCCCGCGCATCTCCGCCCGGGGAACGCGTTACGTCCGTATTGCCGCGCTGCCCCTGCGCCGCCCGCGATGTATTCAAACCGCGAGTATAACGAAATAGTGCGATGTTATTTGTTAAGTGCGAAAAGTTTGTACGGAGCCCAAACGCTTTATGAACAGGAAAACCTTCCTCGCCTCCTCAACCAGGGAGTGGTGAACCCTTATGTTCCGAACCGTGCAACGATTTTAGCCGTCAACTAGCGGTTATTAGAGTTAAAAATCATCCGACCATTTGATACAGTGAAAAGAGACACTAAGTGCTTAATAAATTAAAAGACAACGTGCAGAAACGTGCGACACTCTGTTTGGAGAGAAATGGTATGCACTTTGAACATTTATTAAAATACACGTAATTGGAGTTTAGGTAAATAAGTTAAATTTTAATTAGTTTGTATATAAGTTGATTCAAATTGTTAAATACGCCGTATTGCACAAGATACCTACCAACTTCATATCGTTTAGTTTCGTGGTTAGAGCATAAAACAACTTAATAAAAATATCGTATTTAAAATAAACTATTGGGGCACCTAAAAGTACCTACCTACCTAGTTTAAATGTCAAGGATTACCATACCACGGTGGAGTTAGGTAGGTAAAATGCTTTGCAAGCCATTAGCAACTAACTTATGGATGTTATCAATGAAATGGTGCGGCGAGTGGCGGCGGCGCCTTTTTTGTGGATAACTTTGTAATGCTATATCTCAATATTATATTATTAAGTCATACTAAAAGAAAACTATTGCATATACTAATTTACGCTACAGATTACAATATCAAAATTTGGATAGTAATTAAAATGTCTTCCTGTATGTAATTACTAGCAACCCGCCCTGGCTTCGCACGGATGCAATGTAAATACCTAAAACTGTTGGCTTTTCAATTCTACATTGCAAATAAAACCCTTTCTCTTTAATCACACTATATAATAAACAAAACCGCATCAAAATCCTTTGCGTAGTTTTAAAAATCTAGGTATAAATGTGGACATACAGAATAAATAAATAATAATTAATAAATATTGGACAACATCACATACATTCCTCTGATTTTGTGGTAAGTAGCTTAAGCACTTGTGTTACAGATACAGATATTAGAAACAACGCCGGTACCACTACACCCGGGGGTTTTAGTGGGTATTCCTGCCCGCATAAGGGCAGGGAGTCCCAAACACGCCGTCGGGTGACGGTACGGTGCGTCAATGCATTTCCCTCCGAAAAAAAAACAAAAAATAAGGCTGACAATATAGAAAAGTTAAATTCCCATATTGACCAGACTGGGGATCGAATCCGGGACCTACGAAATGGCGCGACGCCAAAGGCCGGCCTGCTCGCTTCTCGGATACTATATAATAATAATAAAAAATACCTCAATTAGTTTTATTTTGTTTATTGTTTCTGTCGTCCTGTTAAATAAAGGTATTTGGAATTTCGTCTGTTTTGTATTTAATGATCGAAATGTAACAAGCTAACAAGTAGTAAAGTAGTATTTTTAGTTACCTTCTTAACTTTTTGTCCGTGAACACTGTCGGCGATGGTGAAGCCGAAGCCGGCGGCGCCCCTCCGCAGAGTCAGCAGCAGCTCGCGGCCCGGCTCGCTGGTCGACACGTTGTTGTTGCGCTGGTGCTCTGGAAACAAAAATATATAGTTATATAAATTAAACGACAAGAGCGAGTCGCACTCGCGCAAGGTTTCTGTACCATTGACTCTAATAGCGAGCAAAAAAGGGCAAAAAAGCGATTGTTGTGAGTGACTCCACCTTATAATTGATTTTGTTTTTAAATCAAAATCCTAATAATAAGATCCCGATGTTACCTTTTGGGGACGGAACGCTAAAAACCATACTGAAAAATAGAAACACCCCTCAATTCAATATTAGTGCATCTTGAAATTTAAATTTGTCATTATGTTTAGTACTAATAGAGTTCCTATAGAGTTCATTTATTTGATACCTATATAAAGGGAGTTACATAAAAATATGTAATCAAACATTTTGTGGCGGCGGCCATCTTGGACCTACATAATTCAAAACACTACCGACTAATTCGCCTTTGAAAAAAAAACCACAAAATCGGACCATCCGTTCGGGTTCGATAAGTATGTAGTTCTAAACATATTCGGCAGCAGAGGGCACTTACGGAGGCTAACAGGTTGATACAGCAGAAAAATTCATCGGCTACAATAACTTGCGGTTAGCTCAGTTGGAAGAACAGCACACGCGATACGTGAAGGTCGTGGGTTCGACTGGCACCATAAGGGGAGATGGAATCTTTTCTTTGAAATATCTGTTCGGGTGCTATGTACAGTCGCCGTCAGATATATCGGAGCAGACAAAGTGACCAAATACTTCTGAACAGTTAAAATGTCAAGAAGTTCCATACACCAAAAGTTACCATTAATATCTGAACATTCATTACTTAAATAATATCTGAGCAGATGCCAATAACATCTGAACACTCATAACGTCAATATGTGTCACGCACGTCATGTGTCTCATTTAGCTACCTGTATAGATGAGTGTTCAGATATTATTGGTAAGTTGTGTGTATAGAAATTATTGACTAGCATCTGCTCAGATATTACTGGAGTAATGAATGTTCAGATATTAATAGTAACCTGTGGTTTATGGAACATTTTGACATTTTAACTGTTCAGAAGTATTTGGTCACTTTGTCTGCTCCGATATATCTGACGGCGACTGTACCATTAGGCGGCCGACCCTATTTGTCTTTAAAAAAAATTAACTAGCACTAAATGTATTATCAAATTAAGACACACACACGGACCGCTTACCGCAAGGCACAGAATATACCTAATTGGCCAGATAGGCAACAATTTTAAATAACATAAAACACAAGGGTGATTTTGTTATGATATCCGAGCTGTTTCAATTTTTAAGTTAACATACACAATTTCGGATGTTTGGTTTCATTGTAGGATCTCTGGATTTATGCTTTTTCGCCTATAAAGGTATGTGCTATACGCTAGGAACCACTAACGTTGCTAGGCGATATAACACCATCATACATACCAGTAGCCAATGTCAATAGATGATCAGCAGACGGGCACCTCGGCGGCGCGGGCGTGGGCTCGCTCGTCGTAGCCAGCTCGTCCAGGTCGAAAGACCTAGACATGAGCCTCCTCTGCCCTGGACTGTGGGGGGCGACGGGGGAATTGTCTGTCTCATCACGGCCGGCGTTGGGGTCCACGTGGTTAGGAGAGTCTAAGTTGAATCTGAAAGTATATTTAAGTTATACTATGAATATAACAAAAAAAACAATTTATGTTTGCACGCCCGTACCCATTTTTTTATATTACACTTCAAGATTGCCCCCATCCCACCTGATGTTAAGTAATTACGAGGTCCTAGCTTAAGGGCGACAAGTACAGCATTCAGGGCCGGCGTTAAGGTGGCGCGCGGTTGGGCAACAGCCCGGGGCGCTCGGACTTGAACGGGCGCTAGAAAGCTACCCTGAGGTACCCAGATGTATTCCCCTAAATCGATGTATTGGTATAAGCTTTTACAGGGGCGCTGGCGGAAATTCGTCCAGGGCGCCAGTAATGCTAAAACCGGCACTGAGCATATTAAAGCTTTATTTATTTGGTTTATTTAATTACAAAAATAAAATAAAAAAACTTTTATTAACGAAGATTTTTACAATTCAGCAAACAGTGAAGCAACCCATTTAAGCAATTTTAAAAATATGCACTTACCTTGTTCTTAAAGCCCTGGTCAGCTGCTGCATGGCGACGGCGTCCGAACTGGCAGGCGTGGTGGCGTCCACAGCTAGGGTGCTCAGCACGCGTGTGTTCGGGTCCTCGGAGTCGAATGAAAGGGGGTACCCTGACGAGAAAACAAAGGATATTATGTAAATTTAAGAACTACTTATCCACTGTCATCAATAAATAGGAGAGGAAGGAGATAAATGGAACTCATTCAGCATATATGGAGGTAGATATCTCCACATATACTTATATTATAAATGCAAAAACTATTGCAAGCATTTCAATGAAATTCGGTTGATAGATACATTAAATCCTGAAGTCGCAGGCAACAGCAAGTTAGAATTTTAATTACTAGTACATTTTTATAATATGGTTCGTAAACTTACAGAAATTATAAAAAAAAGAGTTAGGAAGCAGTTTGAATGGAACATATTTACAGGGGGGAAGGGGTGTGATTTGGTGCAACATACTGCTGGGTATCCTACCCAGTAGTATATGGGTAAATCAACACACACTTCACCGCCTATTATTTGAGTCTTCGCAAAAAAGACTATAATAACTCCAGTCAAAACTGGATACAAACTCCAACACATCTCCCTAAACTCCCTTAATAAGTAGGAAGGGCTTGCACTCACCCCTGACAAGGTGTAGCGTGACGTCAGAGCCCGGCGCGATGGACTGGAAGATCTGCGCCACGTGCGCGTGCGACAGGCCGCGCACCGCCATGTTGTTCACGCCCACCACTACGTCACCAGGCCTTAGAGCACCTGGAGGACAAGAAAGAAGGAAACGTTTTTTTGTGATATACCTTGCATTTAAGACATAAACTTACAGGTACAAAATATTACATTACTTACCAAACTATCATAACGACGGTGAAGTACCAAAACCAGTTAATTTTTATAAGAAAATTATTTAGGACCTTATTTTGTAATAAACAAATATTTTTTTAAATTATTTGAGCACTGATAGTTAGGCGGCACTTCACCATCGGTAATTAATTATTATTTGTATTTGCTTGTGATTTAATAATATCACTCATTTTACATTATGTTGGAGTCAAGTCAAAATGTTTTTATTTAACCAATATAATCATCCGGTTAAGTGTATGCGCATAATTACACATTACAAAAAAGTAAGAAAATATTGAATTTGGTTCAGTTTTATTATAAGGGCCCAAATTGAATAATTTTTATTTGTTATGTTCGTAACTATCAGGACAAGGTTTGTAAAAATAAGATGAATAAACTTAAAATATCATATACAGGGTGTAACAAAAAGGCGAAATAATATTTTAGGGTATGTATCTATAGCAGGTGTACATTCAGTTGTATTAATATCAGCTAATTACAAACAAGTTTTTTCTTCCATACTAACTAAATAAATTGTTTTTTTACTGAAAATGTTGACAACCCTGATTGAGGTCATTCGCGCTCAACCACAGACGCGCCGCGCGATCAGCTGATGCGCGGCCGCCCCGCTACGCGCCCGCGCAGCCCGCCCGCCTACTAGAAACCACTATTACTTAATTTTACTTGGAATAGGACTGAATAATCAAACCATAATTACCGAAATGCATTTATTAAAATACTATTTAGAAATAGTACATAGAAATAATCTGTTAGGTACATTTCTTTTTATAACTACATATGTAGGTACACGTAAAAGTTAATGTCTAGTTTTTAGGACAATACCCCAAATATGACTTTACCCACTGAACTACATGACTTTACAATTAAAAAAACCTCTCATTAATTGTCAGCACCCCGTAATTTGAGTCAGTAAATAATTAAGACATAATAGGGACAACTTACAATGTAATCAACATGTAGGTATCAAATAATTATCGGAAATGGCAGTCATTTACTAACCTTATTTTTTTGATATGCTTAACTGACGCGATTTGCCAATTACTATTTTTTGTGTATTAAACAAATTAGTTTCTTGGAAAATGTTAATTTATGTATGTGTTACCTGTTAAGTTTCTTATCACCAACACTTATGCGCACAAGGATACACTAAAAACCAAAGAACATTTTCCCTGACAAGAAGAAAACATTCTTCTTTCATTCGGCTTCGATACCACTCACAAAAGGTGACCCTTGGACCAAAGTCCGTAGGAATCAATTCTTGAACTCGCGTAAACTGATCTGGATCGGGGTCTCGAGCTCTGGATGCTCCCGTGTGCTAGGACGACCTTCACTTGTGGGCGGTCGGAAAGAGCCAGTGCTCTGCAGTCGGAGAGACAGGTTGCTGAAGCAGGTGTACGACCTTAAAAGCCGCTGCTCCGCAAAGGGTCTGCCATCGATGAATCGCTGGCGATACAGTTCACGAGCACCATTGATGCTCCCGGATGAAGTACCCCGACATAAAATCGTTTCATACTATTCACTATTTGAATACAAAGAATGATCTTCGCGAGACATAGTGACGAAGAATGAGATTTTGAAAGTTTAGATAGCGACTGCCCAACGAGAACGAATACGAGCAACTAAAAAACACTATTCCCGTAGGTACGCAGGGATGCTCGATTTCGATTTGATTAATCGATCGATCGCAATAGAGATTTTTGTAACTTAATCGATTAATCGAAAATGGAAAAAATCGGGAAAGTCAATTATTTTAAGTTTAAGTTTAAAGTCAATATTTACAACAATTTAAAATGTTGGCTCGACAGTCACACGCAGTGATAAAAAAAATGTTGAGGTTTTGTTTCTGACATGGACTTACATGGTTTTATATCCCAAGCAACGCGATTTATGATTTTCGAAAAAAAAAATTCCAGTGATAGTAAGATTTTGTGTAACAGATTATAAAAGCGCGCGTAAACGTCAAGTCACGTCACTTTACACCAAAACGATATTGGTCGGAACGCCTTAATTCTATGCAAATATCAAATTTTAAATGAATCGAAATTGTTCAAATAAATCCTTAATATGGTTAGCGACACAATAATTCAATTTACTCGGTAAAATCATCGTTTCGTCACATTAAAATAAATAAAATCCGTCGACAGCTGTCATTTGCGAATTGTAGTGTTTAATGACGTCACACAAAAGGTGTTTTCTGTTTCGGTTCTTTTGTTCCATAGACAAAAAAAGTAAAATTTGATTTTTAGAAATAAAATGTTTTAAAATAAAAAAATAAAATGTAAAGATATTACTTAACTAATAAGCTAACATAGCTAAAGTTTTAGTAATCTCAAACTTTCACTTTATACTTAATAAATATTTTTATTTGTAGATTTTTTCATTTTACCGAGTATTCTGTGTTTCATTTTTAACATGTTTAGCAGGATCTCAACGAAAAAGTTTAGAAGAAACCGTTCTAATGTAACGGCATTTCTAAGATTAATCGATTAATTAATATCGGTGCTACGCAAATAATCCATTACCAAAATATCGATTATTTCACAATCGATTAGCATCCCTAGATCCCTACCCGGAAAGCGGTCCGTAGGTGACAGTCACGCGACAGAATATTATTGGCTAAGCGCATTGTTGCAATGCTTGCGAAATGATCGCTGATTGGTGCGGGCGCTTAGACTTTTGACGTAAAGGTGCCGCAGTCCACGTGTCGTGATTGTTGTGTGCGTGATTAGTCCTTGATAAAATAAGCGCAGAAGGTCACCAAGTTGAAATGATTGGTAGGTAGGAGTATTTTATAAATTTACGCTTTTGTGATCTAATAATATTCCAGTAATATTTAAAAGTATGAATGGATAGTACAAATAATAAATGTAAATATCATGTTTTCGATTACAAAACTGTGCTTGCTGATATTGACTATTTCTGTTAGGTTATGTTATGTACCAAACATCTCATATTTAAAAACCGGCCAAGTGGGAGTCGGACTCGCCCATGAAGGGTTCCATAGAAGCAAGTGTCATAATATTTGTATTACTAAAGGTAAATTGTGGTTTACGATTTATGACGTATTAAAAAAAAATACTTACTAGATCTTGTTCAAACTACTACATTCTGTAGAAGTTTGCAAACATTTTTCTACTTTTAACACCACACGTAGGTATAGGTTTGAAGAAAAAAAATTACTTTCAGTTTTAAGTATGGAGAGCCCCTAAAGTTAATTGTTTTTTTTCCTATTTTAGTGAAAATCTTAATGCTTAAAGGTTCACAGAATACATCTACATACCAAGTTTTAACAGCAATAGGTCTCATAGTTTCGGAAAAAAGTGCCTGTGACATACAGACAGAACGTACAGAACATTTGGCTACGGAACCCTAAAAAGTAGTGTTAAATAAGTACTTAACGATCACGATCACTGCACACTGAACTGAAATTTGTCAAAGTTGCACATCTGTATTCTTCTACTTAATCTTTTGCTTCATTTTGATTTATGATTTGTTTACATCTAATAGGGTTATCAACAATAAGTTTTAGTAAAAACTTTGACATCGATTTACTCCCTAATTAATAGCTGTACGAGGTTGTGGTTTTGCATTGGAACTACGCACTACCTACCCTACACGCCCTTAAAATTTTATTTCGCCTTTTTGTTACACACTGTAGATAAGTATGATTCTGTGTGTAAGTTAAAGTACTTGTGTTACACATACAGAAACACCACGGTACCAGAACACCTAGAGACAATCTAGAAAAAAAAAAGGTTTTTCATATTAACCTGATCGGGAATCGAACCAAAGATCTCAGAGACGGCTCGGTACTCAGCTACAGAGATGGTCAAACTCTTAAAACTTCATGATACCCGTATTAAAAAATATCTATTAACATATTCATACCATCAATCCAAGCAGGGCTATGTGGAACTATGCTGCGGATCTGAAGGTAGCCTTCTGTTTCTGGAATACCCTCGGCACCGATCAGAGTGAACCCCAAACCCTAAGAAAAAAACCATAATACCATCACCATGTAGAAATGGGACACATACTTACTAGGTCAGTTTAACTTAGTCAGTTTTATAAATAAGGTTGAAAGTTGCGTGCATGTTTTGACAGCAATTTGTAGAAATTTTTAACATTACACATTCACATTAATGATATTCAACGATTCATGGTACCAAATAAATATTTTTAACTTAATATTTTATGACTAGTCTGATGGGAGCTCATGTTCTGCTGTAGTGACGCACGGTTCTATTAAGTAAACTGACTAGATATTTGTACGAACCTGCGTGCCTTTCGTTAGAGAAAGAGTGAACCTCTCCCCTCGCAACTCTCCGTTGGGCGTAGATCCATTTTGTTGGCTGTTACCGTTAGTGTCTGCATTCAGATTCTTGGCTGTAAAGAAATACTTTCTTTAAAAAAAATTTTTTTTTGTTTTTTTTTTGGTTTTTAATTGGCCTATTTATTGAACATTGCAGGAGGGTAGTTTATTTTTTTATCAGAGTAATATAATTCTATTTCAGCAAATACTTCGCGAATCACCAAGCTGTAGGCGATCTCTTAAAAGATTGCGGGCCATTTTAATTTAGCTAAAGGGTTACCAATATAAAATACATACATAAATAAAGCAATAAGTAGCAAATATTCATAATAATACGATTGGTGGTCGAAAACTAGCAGGAGATGGCGCTGGACAGACCCAAATTGCCTCTTTAAGTCTTTATTATCAGAGCCTAAGACACCTTTTGTGCCATCAAAGTAAATAAGTGATTGTTTGTGGAGCACCCATGTCCCTGTGGTTTTGCCACTTTCCTTGCTTTCCTATGAGTTGATATACTTTTAGTAGTGTATTTTACTTTGATAGTTTATTTATTTTAAAAAGGAATAACATAAGAGTCCAATCAACTTCGGGTTTTTCACAGTTCCAATATCTACCCAGCTTTTATAGCAAGGACATAATAAATGACCGTAACGATCACACATTGTTCTCCGTTATGATGGGAACTAAGAAAAAGGTCAGTGAAGCGTTTCGTCCGTCTATTTAATGATACTTCAGTTGTGGACTTATTTTTAAAACACCCCATGTAACTCGATTAAACACTAGACTAGATACGTCAATCACGTTATAATCTAGGCCATCGATCTAATTAATCCCTAGCCTTGTTCATAGCAAGTCGAAACATTATTATTTCAACCTTTTTACATGTTTATAGAATTTTATTTGTGCACGAAACACATATGATGCGTTCGCGGTAGAATTTTATTGAGCTCTTTTCAAATGACAAATTTGATATAATTTTGTTACTCAACAGCTTATTGGCTGAAAATGTGACTGTGGTATGTCATTACCAATCAACAGTATAAAATTTTGTCATCTCGTGTGAGAAAAGTAACCTTTTCAAATGATAAAATTTATACAATTCAGTTAGTCAACTGATGATTGGCTGATAATATGACTGTGGTATGCCATTAACATATTAGCCAATGAAAAGTACTAAACTTATTGATTATCTCGTGTAAGAAAATGACCTAATCCGCAGGAGATAGACGGAATATCACGCAATCGAAAATATTTTTAAAACAAATTTTGACCTATTTCAATATCTTAACTCAGTAATTAACTCTTTAATATTTATGTAATCAAATAAGAAAGGAGGATATAATTTAACTACCGTTGACAGTAACTATTAAGCAAGCAAACTTAGTCAAACCCACTGAAGCGTGGCATGAGCGCGCAATATGAAGATTCCACTTCACAGCACCTGAACATACACCATCTTAAGGCATGAATATGTATAAATATAGATTATATTATGGCACGCTCAATTGCATTGATTAATCTCTGCTTTTACCTTATAATGGCAGAGTAATTACGAGCTACTGTTGGGCCACTTACAAACTCTTAAAATTACATGATTAGCAACTTCCTAGGAGTTATTTAAGCCAGCAGATTATGACTGGCTGATCAACTGAGATATGTTTGAATACATGTCAAAAAACGATTCCTTCACATATTTTCTATGAATATAGCTAACGATGAGTCACAATTATACTTATCAGCATATGCATTTTAAAATGGCATTTTGAAGGTAATTTACAAAAAATCAATACCTATATAACGTTGGACATTGTTGAATAAACTTCTCTTTTACAACTACAACTTAAAATTATTTGTGAATTGTGTTAATAACCTAATTCATTCACTTATAGTAACATTATATTCATTTTACGACTAGCTATATATATGATTTCTATAAGGTTTAATCCAGGTAATCATATTGTTTAACTGATAGATGTTGCTACCATCTCCATGGTAAACCCCCTTTAAACGAGTATAGTCATCGAAAAACGACTAAAATCCCAATATTTTGTAGTTCAGAAACCACGCTTGTCCCGTTATTCACAAACATCAATAATGATTCCAATATAAAATCTATGTGTAAGAGATAAAGCATAGTTTTCAATTCCATTCCATAATTGAAAAGTGTGAATATGGAGGCTAGGTTAGCATACAATGTTCACGCCCCAAAAACACATCAAATCGACATCATTGTGTATTATTGTGTACATAGAAAACTACACACGAAAGAGACGCGAGTTGCATCACTTTCACTCTTCACACGAAATATCTTTATCGTACGACAGCACGCCAGACTGTACCTACCTTGGGACCGCCTTTATGTCGCGAGCATAAGAACTAATTTAACTTCAAGTGTTTTAGTTGCTGTTGACTGTACATTCGTCTGTCGAGTGAGCTCACTGCTTATTAATTAATTTAAAATCTCTGATGCTTCACTTATTTTGTAATAGTGCTTATTGTATTCCAAATGTAAGTTACGTTATCTACTGTAACAGTGTATCGTAATTGCTTTTAAGGATTAATGAATAAAAAACAAACCAGACTAGAGAAAATGTTTTAAATAAAGTATTTTTTCTGATAAGCTGTTACCCGATTTATTTCGGGATAAAAAGTATCATGTGTTATTCAAATATCTCGTCTTTCTTTCAACAAAACTTCATACAATTTCGTTCAGTAGTTTTTGCGTGAAAGAGTAACAAACTATCATCCAGATTTATGTGAACTTTCGTGCTTTTAATAGTATGATAATAATAAATTGTACTAGGTATTTTTATAATTTGAAGTTTAATGTGGATGAATCAACTGCCACTGACAGTACAACGTTTGTTAGATTACGAGAAACATTTGCAATTTATCAGATTTGACAGTGCTAAACAATGTGTTTCTTCCTTTATTTCAATATGGAGTCAGATTTCATACTAAAGAGGTTGATTATTGCAATAGCTTTTGTAAGTAGCCTCTACAAGGAAATTTTTTTTTGGACCATAGTTAGAACCAATAGCATAACACACCTCTTTAAGCAAGTAATTATCATTCTTGTCAGATTCAAGTCTACAATGTCCTAACAAAACTAAAACCACAGAAACTTACTACCTCAGGGTTTTCTGTGGTTAGAGTGGTTAGAGCTCTTCGCTCTAACTACTATATCATATAGTAAGTTCTACTACCAATAACGATTAAATGTAGCTTATACACAATGCCTAAATTGTCCAATTTAATCTGGCACACCTTTCAGTTAAACAACTAACAGCGACAATGACTTTGTAATTTCGTCAACTATAACTATGTCAAACTATTTTTACTTCAGTAATTAAATAAAAATTCATGATCTTACAGTATACAAAGTTCAGTAGAAGAGTGTAAGGCACTATTTCGTGTGCAAAGAAGTGGCGACGCGTTTGTTGTTTCCACGATACAAGAAAAAATTTATTTTGTGTTGTTATTAGATCAGCAATCAGTCCCAAGACTATACGCAGATGTGATGTTTCCGATAATATCGCATGCAGAGTGTGCTCTCCAGTAAGAGCATCTACTCATATTTAGTATATTAATACTACTTTCGATTTTGTAGCTCTAGGAGGTCATATAGCTTGAGCTATATAAACTAGGATAGTCAGCTGGCGAAAGAAAAAATATGTGTCTTATATTTTTGGTAATCTAACTGATCTTGTTGTATAGGTAAGTACTTACCTCTCATTCTCCTAGCTTGTAAGACTGGATTTTCATATTGAGTCCTCCTGTTTATGTGGTCCACGTAATATGATCCATATCTTTCATCTGTTACTCTCTCCCAGCCATATGGGAGCTCATCTTCACCACATTCACCAAGGGAGTGTTTTCGGACTCTTGCTAATCGAGGATCGAGCCAATGTGATGTCCCTGAGTTGTGACTGAAAATTGACAAGGGTTTTTACATTGGCAAAAACGTTTTCTTTATTTTATTATTTATTAAAAAGAAATACTTAGGATTTGTATCTTAGAATATTTTCATAAAAATAACTTTAGTTTACCAATCCATTCAAGAAATTAATCTTTGTCTAAGGGCCAGTCCTTAGTTTTTATAATACACATTTGAAAATTACTGTCAGGTCTCTACTAAAACTAAATACATATACATAGATCAATAAAAAAATTTAAAACAATATTCCCTGTATTTGTTTAAAACACCTCTGCAAACACTATTGATCAATAGAAAATATAATTAAACAGTAACACATCTTTATTTTTAAAAAATATTGAAAAATTCTTTTTGTGTTGAATAGACTATTTATTGAGGAAGGCTTTAGGCTATATAACATCACGCTGCAACTATAAGGATCGAAGAAATAATGGAAAATGTGAAAAAAAGGGGAAAAATTTTCATCCTTAAGGGCTTTCGTTGAGTGCGGGGTTGAAAAGGGGGGTGAAAGTTTGTATGGAAACCGAAATCCACACGGACGCTAGTATTCAATATCTATCTAAAACTTAGTATTACATTAATAATAATAAGGGGAGGGAAATGCCAAGTATTTCTAGTTCATTCAAAAACAGATACTCAAAATAGGGAAATATATTTATGTCATTATTTATGGCAACCGTTTTTATTTTTCTGTCGGACAGATAGGTACCAAAAATGGCTTTCCTTGGGTATGCTCATTTCAGGATCTGATGAAAATGCTTTCTTTTCTTGTTTTTACATAATTGTAGCAGTAAATCTATTAATTACAAATACAATGTTCAATGCTCTTTGCATAGATCACTTGGTGAATTAATAATGTATCACGAAAGATGTTTAACTATCAATTGATTGTTGATAGAGATAGTTGCCAAGTCCTGCTAATTAGCAATGTATTGTAATGAAACGAAATTGATATTTCAGAATGGAATTGTACAGAGAATTGTAGTTAAGAAAGATACAATATGCCTCAATCCCGATCAGACAAATTATTGTATCGTTTATTCTAGGCAGTAAAATTATTTATAGAAAAAAGACAACAGACAGCACTAAAATTTAAGCATAAAATTTTGATACCTTTTAATCTTTTTACCAAAGCACAACATCATAACCAAATCACTTTTCACAGTCATTGGTAGAAACACACTTTCATCTCCACGCTAGACCACTAAAATATTCTCCGCAAAGTTTACTGATGAACTAACCACCTAATTTTAGATTATTTACTTTAAAAACATTGTTTGGACAATTAATCCAGTGTTCGGCCGCCTGTGCTATATCAAATACAGGAATTAAGAGCAAAAACATTGCATCTGACTACACAACACAGCAGGTTTCTACTGATTGACTTTATAATGATGGAGGGGATTGCATGTTAATGATTTTTAACGTTATTATTATCACCGGTACATTATTGTTTTTGCACAACTATAAAATTTATAGTTAATAATCTTATTATTTAATAATCTTTGTTTTGATTTGTTATTTTTATTGGATAATAAAATGAGTACATACTAAAGTTAATTTTATCTTTATAATTAATTAATAGGTCTCTAAAATATTTTTCAATAAAAAGAAATGGGATAACTAGGAAAGTGCCTAGATATTGGGTACAGATCTTTGAGGTGCATTGACATAACCCAACCACTACCATTTTGATCAATTTAGGGGAATAATATTGGGATTTATGACTGGGAAACTCTTTTGTACTCACTCAATAAAGTACACTTCTCCTGTAGGTGTAAAAGCTTTCTCCCACATTGGAGGCAGAGGCCCAAGGTTGTACTCATCTTCATCTTCTCTCTTTAAGCCAGGATGGCCAGGATCTCCAACCCTCACTCCAACAACAGACCCACCAACAGTCCCAGCAGTTCCTGAGCTATGCGTCGAAATACCAGCCGAAGACAATCTATCCGAATCCATCGAAATCTGTGCCATTTTAATTCATTTGTTTAGTTTTAACACTGCACTGAAGAAAAGTTTTAAATTTTCAAAAATAGAACATGGTCTTCAATACACAGACAACACTTTTTTTCTTAACACTGTCATCGTCGAGGAATTTACGAAAACAAAACAATAACTGCATGCCAGTGACCACGTATCATGAGTCATTTTCGGGTCTGACGAATGTTCACTTGTCCGGTTTTCTACCTGCACTGCAATAATAGATTCCACGTAACAACTAACTGGATTGCGATTCGTCTTCCGCCGGAGCGTGTCATAATCTCGGCGCGTTCAACCCGTTGCAGTTATCTGCACTGCAGGTGCATTGTAACGAACTTTACGATAATGAAAACAAGACGCATTTCCCACGTTCTAACGTCAACCGTAACGGTAAACTGATAACACCAATACCAATTTATATGCTTGTAAATAAAATATCAAGTTCACTTTCTCACATAAACAGATAGATAAAAATTCTTAACTTTTGAAAGTGGATGCAACAAGTGTGTATGCACACACAGCTACAGCTTACAGCTGTTTGTTTATAGATAGGTAGTATACGTAGATTAATTATAAGGTCGTTTGACTTTATCTAATTAAGTATGGTATCGTAATTAATAGAACAACATGTCACTTATACGAGCCATGTAATTTTTTGCGAGTTGTCAATTTATTTCACAGCGTTTCACACAAAAATCAAAAGATAATTTAAATTTCTTGAAAAAAAGAGGCCAGGTCCGTGGCATAGACAAAACACGGTAGTTCAGTTTTTTTTTCTTTGAATGAACCATAGGATAGGCTAATTGCTATTGTCAGGAAATTATAAATTCATGCGATTTCTACAATTCAAACGTCAAACATAAAAAAACCAAACAAATTTTGTAGTAAATAATAATTAACATAATTAGTAAAAATGAATCATGAGTGAAAAATTTAATCGTGTTTTTCCTTTAGTAGTTAGTTATACTACTCGCCGATAGATGTCACACCACATAGACATTCTGATTAATTTTTGTAACGCCCTCTTTCGGTGAGCTTTTTCATCCAACGGCAGCTTTCATCTGTTATAAATTGAGGTTTCCGTCTGTTTCCGTCGATATTACGTACTATTTTTTTGTATTGAATATTGTATGATAAGCAAAAGTTCAAAAATTGTGCAACATCAATTTCATAACCTGATTCTGCAAAACGAGATATCTACATATCTATCGTTATTGATGCCTAAATCATATTTCAGGAAAATGGTCTTTTAGTATAATTAAAATTATATATTTGAAATAATACAATTATGAAAACTGTTTCCATGTTGTTATTTTGTGGCATTATTCGCTTTTCATCTCAATGGTTTTAAGTCACAGTCACCGATTCAAGACTAATAACTGGACATAGTAGAAAATCACGTTGCAGTAAGTATTTGGCTTTTATAATGACATTTATGAGGCTTAATTAAAAATGCAATGCAAATGAGCGACGATGAAGTATCCACCAATACTCCTAGCATTCCAAAGAGTCTTGTTCTCATGCTAAAGATCTATAAAGATACACTTTGCGGTCATGATCTTTAAGCAGGTAGGAAACTCCTTGGTACATTCAAATGAAAACGTTCACTATAGGAAGCTGGATCATAACTTTTTTTATTTATTTTTAACTGACTATAGACAATGGCCTACACAGATGACCTTTTCATTTTCACTGAGCTTGCGAGAGAGCTCTCATTCCTAAGGCTTAAAAATCAGAGTCTTGAAGGAGGATTATATACTTATTGTAGCGAGAAGCTCGAAAATCATATGATTACCTATGTTGGCAAAAAATTCAATATTTTTTTTTCTAATGTTTAAATAATGAGCTTGAATTAATTTAGCTGGATCCCCTTTTATGAGTGCCTGCAACGATGTAACCAAAGTAATTCAGCTAATACGATTCCCAGAACCACTCCCGTGCAGGCTACGCGCGTAATGGATAACCGGGCGTCGCGCGGAATATATCGGCGACGCGTTGTACAATAAATTGTGCGCGCGTCGCTACGGGCCTAGCTAGATTCTTAGCTAGAGATGGGACGACTTCTGTTTCCACTTCGAGCAAGGAAGTTCCGCGACGGTGTTACTTACAAACTTACTATACAAAAAATTGGCGCAACGACCGGCCCAAAGTGAGCGTGGGCCTGACAATACAAATCTTCACCTCGGTTTGTCCTGTGTCTTGTCTCGTTTTGTAATTGAAAAAATTATGTTAACGGCAGGCAGCCCCGTTGTAAACGTCAATATTGATCTATAGGAATAAGGAAATTATATTTGTGCAGCATGCTTATAAGATCTACAATAAATCCTATAATTAAAAACTACTTACCAAGTTAAAATCTATACTAATATTATAAATGAGAAAGTAACTGTCGGTCTGTCTATCCGGATTTCACGCCTAAACCACTGAACAGATTTTGATGAAGTTTGGTATAGGTGGGTAGGTATACTTTAAACCTCTAAAACGGACATAGGCCAACTTTTGTTTTGAAAATGAGAGGAAAGAGGGTAATACAGCCCTTGAAAGTTTGGGAAAATTATTACTTTTGAAATTAGAGATATGAAATTTGGTACAAAAGTCAAAAGCTCAAAACTTGGATAGAAATATGGACTACTTTGGTTTTGAATATTAGGGAGATATGGGTAACAGTGACCATGACAGTAGATATATATGGAAAAACCCTGTAGTCCACGCGAACGAAGTCGGGGGCACAGCTAGTCAATTATATTTCCGTTATCACTAGTTGTAATTTTTGTCCCAGCTCTACTCTTGACGTGTGGTGTCGCAGCGCATTGGTTTGTTAAAATTAGTGCATCTGTTAATTAAATAGAGACAACATAATGGGTGTTATAACTGTGTTTACACGATACGGTTGACACGGTACTCTTTCACCTGTTAAACATAATAGCCTACTTCTATTAGCTTCGTTATTATCTTAATAATAGGTCCTTGCATATTAAATAGAGGCTTTAATTTTTTTTATTGGCTCCTCCCAGCCTGATGGTAAGCAAGAGAACCCACATCGACAACGGATTTGATACCGACATATCCTATCCGTTAGCATCGCCATACTGGCACGCAAGAGGTTTCTTCACGCTCCTTTTGAAGGAATCCATGCCAAAAGAAGGAGGAAACACATGAGCCGGCATCGAGTTCCACTTCTTTATTGTCCGGCAAAGATAGAAGATACTCGTACCAAATTTTTTTGTTCGTGATGGAATATTTTCCAAATGTTAAATTTAAATGGAAAAAGCAAATCATTTTTTATATTTAATCAGTCAAGGTTGGTCTATAACGTTGTTACCTAAATGTGCACGTTTCACATTCCCATTTTAAAGGGAACTCCCTTTTTCCCTCCGTTGTTTTTTTGCTGTAAAAATTGCGAACGGTAATCTTTAAAAACCATTTTGAACTGCCTCATCAGAATTGATATTTTTTCTATCTAAGAAATTATCAATACCTACTCCGAAGAAAGTAATAATAGGTTGGCAAGGTTCGCGGAGTAAAATTGAGCGTTGGACACATTATTTGCCAGTTTCATTAGTATCACCACTGTGCATTTCCAAGAATTTTTGAATATTCTAGTTTGGTGAAAACTAAATGAACGAAGGTTTAATTTCTGCGTTATACACATTTTACGCATAATTCTAACTAAGTTATGAATGCCGTTTATGAGGACTTTATGTAGGTAATATCGCATTTCAAATTATATTTAAAATGCGATTTCAAAATACTGCGGAACTATTTATTGATCAATTGTTGAAATTGCCATAATCATAGCTGGGCACCGTTAATCAAACAGTTAACTTCGTTAACTGTTAATCCGTAACTAAAAAAAGTTAGCTTCGTTAAACGTTAAAGCGTTACATTTCTGAAGAATTAACGCAAGTTAACGTTAATCCTTAATCCGTTAAAATACAATCAAAATGGTTGGATGCATGGTCATGGATTCTCAACAGGACCTGGATTCCGCTTTCATGTCTTCCATGATATGGTTTTGATTACTGCACTGCACAGTAAACTTTTTCAATTCAACTAATATTACCTACACACTTCCTTATCCACACGCAAATGATCACTGACAGTAATTTAGGGAGCGTTCAAGGGGGAGGGGGGGCTATGTAGAACGTTATGATGGTTCCAATGATAAATTAAGGTATGAAACTCCCATTTGGAAACCCTTTTGGTTTCCCTACGGTTTCCGGAGAATCCCTCGATTGTATTAGTGTGCTCGTCTTTTTTTTAAGAAAGAGGGAAGGGGAGTACAGTATAACGTTACGGTACATTACATGAGGGGGGGGGGAGTCCAAAATCTTCAGAAATTGGGTTACCTACGCTACGCCGTATCGGATACTAAATGATCGAAAATTAAAAGATATTTTAATATCGAACACTATTAATCGAACAGTCCAAAAAATCGTACGTTCAAAATATCGAAACGTACGTTCAATTTAGATGTTTTTGTGGATGATGTAAAAAACATCATTTTGGATACTTTAATCATTCGATGTATTGACAGTTCGATATTTTGATTTTCGATCATTTGGTATCCGATATGGCGTAGGTAGTCCGTTACTACGTAATACTTGAACGCTTCCTTCTTTAAACAAACACAGCACTCTTCATTCTTATTAAACATCGGATCTAAGTAATTAATGACATGTTGTAATCGGTGCCAATATTAGGCATTGGATTAACGATAAGTTAATAATCCAGAAGTCCGTCTTCTGGATTATTAACGGAAGTTAATGATTCCGTAAACAGTTTTTAAAGTTAACTTAAAAATTAATCCGTTACTCAAAATGTTAACTTCGTTAATTAAGGATTAACGGATTAACGAGTTAATGCCCAGCTATGGCCATAATCATAGAAAATCTATGAAGGAAACGTGTTTTGACAAGCATTTCAAAATATCGCAGTTGACTAGTCTCTCGAAATCCACCAAATTGGTCACCAAACTCCTTTTTTTTACGAGGAGAAATGCTTAACGCATCGTACCGCCACCCGTGGAAGAGTGGCGGCGTGTGTGGCACTCCCCTGCCCTGAAAAGGGTAGGCCTACCCACAAAACTCCCCGATTGGACCTCATCGCCTTAGTAGCGGTATTGTGAGAGATCAGCTCAGCTTTCACATCCACAACACCGCCGCCGGAACAGAAATTAACACCCTCCCCCAGATCACGACCACCAGTCCAACTGGACCGCCTCCCTCTCGTTGCGGAGACCGTGAGTGCAATGCCGACTGAGGTGCCCTCACACCATCAGCCAGCCGGTCTCCGGTCACCAAACTCCTCTTAGATGGTTCTCTAAGTTTACATTAGAAGGTATACCTGCTATATTCTTTCATTACGTAAAAGGTAGTTTCAATAAATGTTTTTCTGTTTCACTAGACCCTCGACGCCTTTTATAGTTAAAATAATTTGAAAAAAAAAATCAGTCTCTATAGTAGGTATATGGGTGCAGTGTTATTTCCCAATACCGACCCGTTTTCCTGTTTTAAAATCGAGGGCATTAGAGACAACATTTTTCATCAACCACTCATCGTCTGCAATCGCGATCCAGTCTGAATCACCAAATCCCTTAAATAAAGCTTTATTTTTAAATATTCATTCAGAGATTTTATCATAAGTCCACTGAGAGCGTCAAAAACTCCACGCTGTAATAAATCAGTGGTTTTTTTTGTATCATTTGTCCAATTATTTCATTCTTAACACTATCATATCACAGTTCCGCGCGTTATTATTCGAATCCGAGCGTGAACTGCATGACTTATGGCGCAGTCTAAAATACTCGGTACCACCGCGCATTTTCACCCGGTGCCACCTAAATTTTATATTAAAAGCACGTGAACCGTGGTTAGTCACGTATGTTCGCTGGCCGGGTACGCAGAGTCTGCAATAAAAATTCCACTAGCTCGATTCCCGAGCTATTATTTACATTCTAAAACGCTAATCTGCCAGCGTTATATTCCCGCCGTTTTGTGATAGTCGTGGATATCAATTGACGCGTTCAACGCGATTTGACATTTCGCGCGCTTTCGCGGACCGCCATCTTGCGAGCGGACTTTTCGAGTTTTCCGGAAGTAAGTGCAAGGAATTTAATAAAACAGCCAGTTTTCTAGCCGTGCTTATTTTTGGGAGTGTTTATTATTTTGTGAGTGTTTTTTTACTATTTTATATGATCTCTTTGGAGTCAAAAGGTAACGTAGATGTTTTTTTAATGTAGGTACTTGCTTTTTTATTTAGACAAAAATGTTTTAAGCAGTTTCTGTTTAGCAAAATTGTTTAAGTGTGCCGGGCAGACTAATTATTACGCAGAAAGACATTAAATTGGGCTTGGCAGAATACTAGATTTCGTGCAGTTTATACGAAGTTATAATATTAAACCCTGGTCCGTAGAATCGAGAATGTCAACCCGTGATGTAATCGGTCAGATCCGCTATTTTCGGATTTGCTTGGATTCCGTTATTTTGAATGTTACATTTGATTTTGTGTGTAGGCTGATTTCTATAAATATAGTAATCTTTTATACACAAACACTGTAATTTATGTGACGTGGCAGTTGAGTCACCGTTAGATCTGGTGATGTTGATTCATGAAATTTTCACGCGCAGTTAAAAGTACTTACCTACCTAATATCCAGAATTTATAATGTCAGTCAGCCCACAGCTATTTAACTCATCAAAGACAAAACATTGGTCAAGATAAATATATGATATAATACGAGTAAAATGGTTTTATGAGGATATATGATGATTTTGAATCTACGCGTACTTAAACGAAGGTGAATTAAAATAATAATATATTATCGTTGATGGTAGAATATCAATTAGACTAATTTAAACCAGCATGCTATTAAACATTTGAACGAGTTCTAGTAGGTACCTACATTTTATAAATATTCGCCTATCATCTTATTCTTTTTGTATTGAATAGCAACTAAGCGAAGTCTCTGCCAGTGTCGAAGCACTGAAGAACACGAAGAACACGTATTAAGGAACCCGCAAACAAACTAATGTGTTGTACTTGAATGTTTTAAATTATTCTTAAATATCTTCTGTCTGTAGCACCGACTTCCATCATAAATATAAGATAATATCTACATAACAAAAAGAGAGTGACCATGGCCCCACTTTTTATCTGCCAATTTTTTTGAGCAATTTTGCCGCCCTAAGCTTTATCTTCTTTTCTAGAGTAAATACTGCATTGGTGGAGGTCAATATCTAGGTTGAGCTCGTTTCAAGGTGACGACCTTAAACTTTGGATCACGGGCTTTCAGGAACTCTTAGGCAGCTAGTGAACACCAATCACTGGTAAATATTAGAAACATAATTTTTTTATCTCCCCTTGCATTTAATATTTGAAGTTCGCTAGTACGGCGTTAAGTACTTTAAAAATAAAAAAATCGACCAATCACTGGTGTTTCTATCTTGAACACTATCGCGCGCCGCGGCTTCGTTCGCGCACCTACTATCCCCATTGTTCTACAATTTTCACTGATTATTAGCTTCTATTCGTCGTAACGTGATGTATAGACTAAAACCTTCCTCGATAAATGGATTATGCAACACAAAATATTTTTTTAATTCGAACCATTCGTTCCTGGGATAAACGTGTTCAAACAAATAAACTCTTCTACTTTATAATGTTTACTAGTTGACCCGACAGACGTAGTCCTGTCTTAACGACGAGCATTTAATTACATATTTTTTCTTCCAACCTTCTCCTGACAATAACAAACACAATATAAAAATGAAATATTGAAATTGGTCCAGATGTTCACGCGTATGGGCGTGACCAAGGAAAATAGGGATTCCTTTTTTAAATAATAAGATATAGATAATACAAAGGGCTTTCTCGTTCATAATTAACTAGTTTGTTCGGGTTCTTTAATTAATTAGCGAAGTAGACCAAGGATGCAGGCAGTGCGACGCTGCTATTTCTAGCTCTTCTAGGTAATAATAGTGGACCTAATTTTCGTGGACGTGTTTTTAGTTCATTAGCAAAATAATTTCTTAGTAGGAAATCGCTCATTAACTTTTATGCTCTATTCAATAACCCAATGTCATCCTAATGATAAAAACGCGAAAGTTTCTTAGAATGTATGGTTGTCTGGTTGTATGTTTGTTACATTTCCACGGAAAAATGAACTACTGACCGGATTTGAAATTTTGTGGAAAAGATACTGATAATAAAAAAAATATAAGTACCTAAACATTTTATTTCGAAATAACGCACACGAAGTCGCGGTCGACGGCTAGTTTACCTATAAACTATATTGTAAACGTAAACCTATGTCTGTCTATTGACATCCTCGTTGGGGTAGTGGCTAAGACAGGGGATCAAGCGCTCTAAAAATCTCGGGTTCTAAATTGGCTTGGTTCCGGGTGAGCCGAAATGACGTTCCAGGTTATACGTCATCTGATACCCATCATCATTTCAGCTGAATGAAGCTAGTGTTCAACAACACCGCGCAGTCCCATTTTTGACGTGTCTCTCTAAACACTTGACATTGGCGGAATCACTGCGTTGTTTGTAAACGCGGGACAGAGTCCATAATTAAAAAAAAAAGTGTTCAACTGTGTTATTTCTATAGATAGTTGGGCAACAGCAGTTATTGATAGTATTATTGCTCGCTAGGAGTTTTTAAACGAGTATTATTGATTTGGTAAATAATTCAATTCAATATTCTAAGTCAAAAGTAATTTCTTTTAATTCATATAATATATCCCTTTATCATACGTAATGCAAAACTGTGGAACTTCTTGCCCGAGCTATTTTTTAAGCAAAAAGCTTAGCATTTTTCAATACAATTTATGTTTGAATTTGTAAAGAAAAACACTCTCAACTAAATATAATGGGGAAGAAAGTTTGTTAGAAAATACGTGCGGTTTATGTGAACAAACGGAGCCTGGTGCAAATATGGGAAGAAAAGCGTGGCGTTTCTTAGGGGAGCTTGACGTGACGAAGGGGGAAGGCGTGGGTACCCACTTAGAGTCACTATTCCACGCAGACATAGTCACGGGCACAGTGAGTATGACTATATGAAACAGTCCTGTCTCCAGACCTCAGCAGTGAGCGGTGAACTGACACCTTTGAGTCATACGTGTATGAACTAAAGAATTATGAGATGCATTAAGACATAGCTACATAAATCTGCCCTGACGGACCAACGCGTGCGCGTGCGCATCAGTGCGTACCTAATTTATGCGCAGAATGTAAGTGAGATACAGATAATAGAGCAGTACCCATAAATTGCAGAAAAATGGTAACTGTGACAGTTTTGTGAGGAAATTTCAGTATTAGTTCTGCAACTCACCGCAGCGGCGCTATTACAATTTCCATACAACGTAATACTATTCGATTAGGTACCGTTTTTGTTCGTGTTATGTAGCATGTTAGGCTAGGATACTTATCCTAGCCTAACATGCTACATAACACGAACAAAAACCTACTTAGGTTTCACTTGTGTTATGTTATACCTACTTAGGTATAACATAACACAAGTGCCTGATTATTTAACTTTGGGATCAGCACCCTTAGCAAGTACAACGCAAATTTTTGACTATGAGGTATTTCGCAGAAAGAAAATAGTAAAATGGGAAAAGGAAATGGGGAAAAAATTTCCCAACTATATAAATAGTTTCGTTTTAGTTGGATTCTATTGAGTCGCTAGTAGTAGTTACTTCGACAAATTAAAAAAAAATGATGATAATGGAAGGTATCAACGTTCAGTGAGGTCTGTTACCGTGACTATTTCTTAAAACTCGTGCGAGGAAGTGACGTTTCACTTAATTTTAACGAAATTACGTTAAAATTAAGTGTATATGTAAAATCTTAGTAATTTTTAGTTTTTATGATAAAAAATTGTCATTTTTTGGTTTTTTTTAGACCAATCATGTATTTTTAGTCATCTATGCTATTATATCCGTCTAACGATTACACGTTGAGAACAAATACTAATTCAGCAGCATCGAAGCTTTTCATTGCTCAAAGTCATTTCAGTCGTAATTAACATTAATCTAACGCTTTTAATGTGTAATTTATCTTGTTTTATCACCCTATCAATTAATCAACGCATTGTCGGTTTACGAAAGCATGTGAAAAGATACATTAGTTAATTTTTTTTAGATAGGTTGGTATCCGTCAACCGTTTCCTCATCGTTAAATCTAAATCTTTATAAACTGTGCCGACATACGACATTACGTACAAGTCGACACATAAACGAAAGCTGAAGAACTGACTGATCAATCAACACAGGGTCTAAACTTTAGAGTTAGAAATTTGTTTATTTATTATTTTTCTTTTATAGCGTAGGGGAGCAATAACAGAGGATTTCTGTAAATTCACTCCCTAGGAGTTAAAAGTTATTGAGTATAAAATTATCGTTTTGTGATAAATAATCGACTTCCTCTCGATTTCTTTGGGTTGCCACCATCAGATCCTGGTCCCCATGTCATGGTACCATCGCGGCACCGTCGATGTATCTCCTTTCCAACAAAAATAAATCTTAATCGGTTCATAAAGGAGGAAGTGATTGGTGAACAAAACAAAATATGTTCGGTCGAACTAAGATACTTACCTTCTTCTTTGAGGTTGGTTAAAACTTAAAAAGTGCCGTAAAATCATTTATTCTTGCAATGAGGGAGGAGAGGTTGCTGTCTGCTGCCAACCCCGAGACTTGGAAACAAGGCATAAAAGTTATGTTTGTATGTTGGCACTTCCGAACAGTCCGAATAATTGACATTTTATATTCTGTTCTTCTTACTGACTCGTACCTTCGTTCACAAAAGTTAGTTAATTTATCTCCCAAGATTGCTAAGCTGTTTAGTACTTGCCGAATTCCTGATATCACAAAGGCATTCAATTGCTATCCAGACAGTAAATCACACGCTTTCATTGTAGCAAGTCATGCCAAGACAGTCCACGTGTGATAGGTCCACCACCAGGGTAACCACAGAGTTGGTGAAAATGAAGACTTTCACTTTTACTTTTAGCTTAAGTCCTTATTTCATTAGAACAACTCGGGTATGCCAACATTTCGATGTCAAATGTGTTACAAATTTTAATGTTACTCTAATCTTAACTTTAGGGTGCACGTTCAAAGCGGTAATCGAGAGTATTTAGTAGTTACAATGTACGTTATATGCAAACTCTTCTCTCTCTTAGAGTGTATCCCGGTAGACCTACATCCATTGTGGTAAGTTAAATATGGATACTGTATATTTTTATTAAATGTCTTGCTGGACACTTCTCGGTAGAAATAGGATATGTACTTTCTGTGGAAGCTGCTACAATGATTAAAGTAGTGTGAATGTTTACTTAAAAGTAGAAGACCGTTCGAAAGATTAATTATTATATATATATTAAAGAATTAGTTACACAAAAAATGACCAAAAAACGTACGTCGTACAGACAAATATCTAAGCTTAAAAGTCACTTGCGTCGATAAATAATTAAGCTTTACTTACTTTTACAATATTCCCGCAAAATACCAGCGCTGCTGTGATTTTACAAATAATGCCGTAGCAGCATTTCCGGGAACTCAATTGAATTTAAATATAATGTGTTGGTTATCTTGAATATATGTATTGTTAATGTTAAAATATATTTTTTTTCTTTTATTTCGTTCCTTCAATGTTACTGCCCCGTCCCGACATCTTCGGGATCTTGGCCACCCTCCACTCAGTCACATGATCCCGCGGACGGATCCCGCTATAAAACAAGCTATAAATACGCGTCCCAACTGCTCTATTAATTAGGGATATACCGGGATTCTTGCGGGATATTCTCGGCACGGTTTCATTGATATTATTATATTTTTTGACATTTACTTAGCAACTGGCGGGCTTGCATTCTTTTGAACCGCGTCATTGGAACTTAGCGATGTGCTTTTAAAATGTCGTATTTTGGATTTTATTGAGCTGTTAAAATTGAATTGAACATGGTATTCATTTTTTGCACTGACAGGGTAAAAAGATACACTACGATGGACGCAAATAAGCAAGACAGTGATGTCAACTTTTATTTTTTCTCATATACCTACTAAAATCAGAGTGTGATTCCAAGAGGTCTGGTCTTCCATGTGAGAGTTATGGTGGTTGAAAGCAATGCTTCAATGTAGTACCTCAGGATTATAGTCGTATCAGACAACCTTTGGGAGCTGGTAGCCATATCTGGTAGTTGAAGCCACTGCATTCCTCTCCAAAATACTTAATGTTTCTTCACTCAGCAAAACTAAACTTTACCTATGATTTGATCCAAATAGGTATATAGGCAGAAATAAGTTGGATACTGCTACTGTAACTAGTCTATTGAGTTTCTTACCGGTGTCTTTTCAGTAGATATTCACATTCAGAACCTATATAGGTTCTGTTTAGTGTTTTAAAGGAGCGTTTCCTAAGATATGCCCTAGAAATAATAAAAAAGTGAGTCTGGTTCACACCAATGAACTGAATCAAAATATATACGGTTTTCCCATGAAGTATGCGTACAAGACGACGGGTATTAATTAGAGGCGTCAACCTAAAATAGCCAAGCTAATTTGCAAAAGTAAATTTTCTGAATTTATTTGTCAGAATCCAGAACCTTTCTCTTGGCCACTAGTTCTCAGTAAAGGCTGACAACTCCATTTATCATCTGATTCGCAATCTCTGCCACGCGATTAATTTTATCGCAAAAGTGAAAATCGACAAAAATTTGCGTGTCAGCAGCCTGATTGGCAGAAAATATTACCGCGGTGTACTATCAGCCAATCAACAGTACCAAAGCTTTTGTCATCACACGCGAGAAATTTACGTATTGCGCATGGTAGTGGGGCTTGTGTCACACAATCGCTATTCTTAGTTTTACAATGTTGATAAAATTGTAGTTCCTACCGTTATTAATATCGAAGAGGTTGGCAACCTCGCGTCGCACTCACATTCTTAAACGAACATGAGTTATGACTCTAGTCACCTGAGTCACGGGAAGGATGTTTTGACACAACATGGCGGCCTACCAGACTCCCATTTGTCGAGTTTTGGACTCAGACGTCATAATAATGGAATACATTTGTATTCGGTTCGCGGAATGAGGTGAATATTTCTGGGTTGTTGAAACTGAGAATCCCGAACGTACCTTCTCTAAATATATATAAAAGCGAAATCTGGCTGACTGACTGATTAATGACAAAATCTCAGAAACACCTACAAAATTTAAATTTGGCATTATTCCTTACAAAACGTAGACATCCGCTAAGAGGGAAGGATTTTACGAAATTATATAGGTAAGAGAGGTAGGGCATAACGATTTATCTACAATGCACGATAATTTATTATTGTCTTTGGTTTGATCTTTTCTCGGTCATTCAATGACATTGGATTTAAATTACACTTAGGTTATTTTGTTTGTAATTTGGAGTTGGCCATGTTTTCAAAATAAGTAGTTAGGTATATTTTATCTTGATCAAGAGTTTCCATTTGATCCACTTTAACGGCATACATTCCTTCACAGCAACTATTCTACAATGCCTGTTAACTACAATCAATTTGTTGCACTTCAGGATTGACCTCATCCCACCTGATGTCAAGTGGTAATGAGGTTAGGACCTCATTACCCTTAAGCTAGGGCTTAAGGGCGACTAGTATAGCATAATAAATCTGTTACTGGACGTGTCCTCCTTACTTTGAAGGCTTGACCCTGCTACAAATGCAGCACCCCCCAAGAGCACTGGAAACCTTACTCACACTCAGAAACACAACAACACAGAAGTGATTCTTATTTGGCTGCAGCCCACTGTAAGATGGAGGTATTACACCAGTCGGGCTGCTCTAGTTCGAGCGATAAATCGCTATCAAAGTCAAAGTCAATATTTTTTTATTCACATAGATTACATTAGTAATACTTATGAATAGTCTCTATATAAAGCAAATGAAGCTACCTCCGGTTCGGAACCTATAACTAAAGAGAAGATACCGGCAAGAAACTCAGTAGTTTTTTATTTACAAATGAAAGCTACACTTATTACTAATTTTGCACTAAGACACACAGTTAGTTTGTCAATTGTAAAATAAAAATTAAAAATCAATTATTAAAAAAAATTTAATAAAACAAAGGTATTTGTGAATTAACTTAAATTAACTGTATGACTTACATGCGTCATCGAGGCCCAATTCTGACATTGATTGAGAAAACAGACAAACACAGGTGGGAGCCGGTTTGTTATGTCGGCCTATTGCTAAAACCAACCTTAAAAAATTTTCTGCGATTTCTAGATTATCATCTACTTATAACAATATCAGTCAGGATGTAGACATTTTTAGTGACAGTTTACCCAGCTTTAAAAGAGCTGCATTGATGTTGTTTGAGAGTTGAAATGTTGAGTCTCTTGTTTTTTTTTTCTCTTTCTTTAAAATATTTATTATTGTAAAAAACTGTTTTATATTATTAAGAATACATTAAATGTTATTTTTTTGTGAATGATGTGACACCTTAAAAGGTTGTGCATTTATACTATGTAATAGACCATATTTTTTTTTATAAGGAACAATGTAACAACCACTGGATGTCCAAATAAATAAATAAATAAAATGCGTTATATATTTTTCAAATAATATAAAACACGTAAGTACAGGCGAGCAGACTAGTTATTGATCCACACGTTCTTGTCATTAAAATACTCTTCTACTTTGTAGTAGCCTATGGCCTACCTCTCTTAACTGAATGCAGTTAAGGGGGGTGGTTCCCACTATCGCCTTAGGGCGGCAAAGCGGTGTTCGCCCATGGGTTAGACTTATAGAGCCTTTGTTACTTTCGACCCGTTACTTTTGTACCCGGTCTCCCCTACATACATTTCACAAATAATAAGATTGCAAGAACATTCTTTATTAACTAAGAATGACTAAAAGTGTTTTGCACTGAGTAAATAGCAAATTGTTGACACTGCTGATATCACTCGACGCCGTCTCTGAAACACTGCATGGCAAATAAATCAGTGTATGTTTTGAGTAATACCCAAGATGAAAGCAAGCGTTTGCTATCGGTGAGATAAAAATATGTTTTCCTAAATCCAATTGAATTTTCAACGGCGTGAAATACTGAAAAATAACAAGATGTCTCGTTGATAGCTAGTTTTTCGATTGCGGCTGACAACGTCTCATTAGTTTGAGTTTATTAATAATGATAATAAAATAAGTTTTCAAAATGTTTTTTTATCTTTTGGACAAAATATTGTGCTGATACTTTTGCTCCAAGCCACATCCACTCCACCTCTCGGAGCGCGGGGGCAGCCGCTGCCGCGGCGGAGACCCGTAAACGTTTGAAGTACTCGGGCCTCGACAGCTGCTATCGTTTCGCTCCATTTGGAGTGGAGACTTTGGGGCCGTGGGGTCCAGAGGCCCGAACTTTATACAAAGAATTGTCCGCTCGCCTCGTAGAGGTTTCTGGTGACTAGAGTGCTGGTAAATACCTCGGCCATCGTTTAAGTCTGGCCATTCAAAGAGGAAATGTTGCTAGCATTCTGGGCACCCTAAACACTGGAGCGGACTATCTTTTGTAAATATTTTGTATATAGGTATATATTGCTCTGATTCTTGAAAAATACTTGTGTTACAGAAATCAGTACTTGTGTCGCAGAATGATGTTATATCTATAGCCTATGCCTTACACGATAAACGGTCTGTCCAATTTAATAAAGATTTTTCAATTTGTGCAAGTAATTACTGAGATGAGTGTGTTCAAACAGACAAACAAACTCTTGAGCTTAATAATATTAGAATATACATATATGTTATGGAGCTCGCAGTCCGCCTCATATATGACTTTCATTTGACGAATTTACATTAGAGCGATTGCCATTTCACTTCTGAAAGCAAACCAGATTTGGACTATAGACGGCACGCGTCATCATTCTTAGGATATAATTAAGATAACAATTATGTATTATTTGTATTCATAACGTTTTGGTAGTTATATTTTCTTCCAATATTCTCTCATTCTCAATTTATTTGCGCGGCTGTCCGTTTCTCGATATCTACTATTTCCTTTACCTAATGATGTCTGGAAGAGATTGCTTTGTAGCAATGAGACCGGCTAAATTTCACTTGCATATGTCTGTACAACCAAATTCTGCATTTTTTTTTCTATTCAATAAAGTGTCTATTTATCGAATCAGATGATTTAACTCTGTAATATCTAACCTTCTGGGAGAAGGTTAGATATTACAGAGTTATTTAAGTTTGAGTTTAAAATTACTCGATTAGCCTTTTTCAGGTTAAGGGGACAGTCAATCCTGAATCGAAATAGTAGCGTAAACTTTTAATTTTCATAAGATGCACGACGCGTTGTATAAATAGACTGGGCCAACGATTCAGTGCGATGGCAGAATACATGTGATAGTATAATTTTAAACTTATACTACAACTAGGAACGCGTAGACGTTGGTGCCTTAGGCGTAGTTTAGTTTGTGAAAAAAAACAATTGTGGTTTGTGATTTGTGACAGTGATTTGCGCGGTAAGTCGTATTTGGAATTTTTGTTTTTTTTTATTTTGAGACCACGATCTTGATAACCAATGGCACAAGCATGATATAAATTAGAAATGTTTAAATATTGCGTGTTTAAATTCAGTTAAAAAACATTTATGAAGCTACAAAGACGCTTTTTTTACACAAACTCAATAGTGATGGTGTTATAAACGTTCTGAACTGTATCTTAAGAAAAAGCTAACAAAAGTTAATAATTAAGTATTGCAAAACCTAGCTCAAAACAGTGCTAGTTCTAGGTTTAGGTTTCTTATAACTATCGAAAACATTAATACAATGCCAAATTGACAGGCTCTAATGAACGAATACTAATGACTTTAAATTAAATACTATAACGAGAAAAACTTTTTTTTTACTGTCATGGGAAGGAATTGGTTTAACAGTTTTTATTTCAGTACCATTAAAGAGGTGTTATTCCTAGAACTTGATGTGTTTCCCTTTATAATCTGAAAAATTAAAATTATGAAATCTGAATGTAACATTCTCCCATCCAAGTAGCGAACAAAATTTAACCCATTAAAACTACACTTACAAATACCTATGTAGATTTGCAGTTTTATTTTTCAGTATTCTATTGATAACGTATTCGGTATTAATGTAGTAATTTGATAGCAGTGTGCAAGTAATTGTCCGTTTCTAAAATAGAATTATGAACGCATTAACTGGTCGTTTAGTTTACAGATTTCAAAGTTTGATATACGCCTATAATAATTCGAGAATATTTCGGTCAGACAAGATCGATGAGGTTTATTTATCGGAATAAGTTTTGACGGAGAATTATGGCTGCGAACAAAAATAATAGGTAGATCTATTATCATGTCTTAAATTGTTTAAAACATGGCAAGTAATGAAGATCTTCTACTTACATCTAATAAAATCTAAAGTAAAAGTAACGATGTGTGAGATAAAACCGTTTTACAAGTTTTGATCCAAATTTACTTATTTATGAAATGTTGTCCTATATTTATGTTTATCTAGGTATACATATTAATAAAATTGGAGTGTATGTTTGTAATATTGAAATAAACGCTTTATATGTACTGTTACATAAACTAAAGTATTTTTTTTACAATATTTGTCTGTCTGTATGTTTGTTCCGGCTAATCTCTGAAATCGCTTACCCGTTTTTGTAGGGACTTTCATTGGCAAGTAGCTGATATAATAAAAAGTAATTTAGGCTACTTTTTTTAAGAAAAAAAATATAACCCTGTAGTGCACACGAAAGAAATCGCAGTCATAGCTAATATCACATGCACATATTATTAGATGTGGACAAAAGTTGTCATTATTAGCCTTTGTCAAGAATTAAAGATTGATCGACAAATATCGACCATTTTTAAAAAGTTGTTGATTTCTTGTGTCGACTGTTCAGACAAATCAATAAATCATATTTATGATGAATTGGCGCCATTACCGCCCAGCGCGTGGCGGGAAAACAAAAGGAAACCCAAGATGGCGGGCGGCAGCTGTCAAATTACAGCTGTCGCGGCTGTCAGCCGCTGTCATTAGGTCTGGGAGTACATGCGATAATTATCGTGGCTGTCAGTATGGTTGCAAGTTGTATTTTTAACGTGGTTAAAATGTGGCCGTAATTTAAATGATATATTTTTATATGACATTTTGGATGTCATTTATAACCGATATTATTTTAAGCTAAGCATCGTGTGTTTGATGCAGTTTCTTTACAAACATTAACATATTTATTTCCGGGTGCTCTTGTACTCACGAAATTAATTTAGTACCGTTTCTTAACATTTTATCATCGATAAAATGTCAAAATAAAGACAGAGTTAGCATATCTTATCATATTTTTTTTATATGGCTTTTGCCTGTTGGGGCTTCGTGCGGGTGGAACATTTTAAGGTTCTATACCCGAGGGGTAAAAAGGGACCCTATTTCACAGACTTCGCTGATTGTCTATTCCTCTGTCTGTCACCCGGCCTTATCTCAACAACCCCTATAGCTAGACAGTTGCAATTTTCAAAAATCATGTATTGTTATTTCTGGTTCCACTTTGATAACAAATACTAAAAACAAAATAAAATAAAACATTAAGATGGCTTCCATACACGTGATTGTTTTGCCTTTTTTTCTCGATATTAATAGCTGCAACAGGTTGAAGCATTCACAAAATACTTAGAATAAACTTTAAAATAAACTTATGTCTATAATTTATAATAAATATGTAGGGAGGCTTTCAAACATTTTTTTTATCAAAGCATTTTATTATATAGTCGCTATTCAAGACAAGACTTGTCTTACCACTTAGCTAATCGGTAATTAATTTTGTTATATTGTTATTTACGACAGTATACTCGATCGTTGATTAATGTGTATGCTTCCCCCGCTCATGCTAAGGGCACAGCTTTTTTTCTCATAAAATTCATTGCCAAGTTCAGAAGCTCGCTTTACCTTGAACCTTAAAAGGCCGCCAAAATAGCCTTCTGGCATGGCCTCCAGCAGCCCTGACCTCGTCCGACCTTCCTCACTTCAAATCCTTGAACGAGGCCACCATTCCGAGGTCGACCTTCGGAAAGGACGCGTGACAAGGACGCACGGAGCGGGATGGATGTTACATGACGTCACAACCTTGAGGTCGGCCTCCCGGGCGACCTTAGGAGGCAGCGTTGGCCCTGGAAGGTTCAAGGATTTTCAGGAACAGAACATTTCGCGCGCGTGTAAGTTATCCTTGGAAATATGATGGAGGATTTTATCCACACTGAGGAATATTGCCTACAATACAAATATGTAGGTACCTATGTATGATGCTAAATGTCTGAATCTGGGAAAACTTTATTTTTAAAACAGAAAAAAATACTTTAATCTAAGTACCCAATTGGGATTTACATTTTACATTAAAGAACTAACGAAAGGTTTCGTTTTCGAAGATAAATCAAAACTTTTAAATAGCGGTAAATAGGTTACAATTTTGCTCTATCTAATGAAAGATTAAGAAGAATTTAATTTAGTGGAGAACATTCCTTTTAAAAAAATAGTTAAATTTAATAATATTAATTTATTACATAATTTTAATAATATCTAATTATTTAATTAATTTTATATGCTTATAAAAAAATGCCATAAATACAGTGAAGCAAGAGATAAAAGGCTTTTTATGTTATTTATTTCTGAGAATTGCTATCAGTCATCGGATCAGCCATATTTCGCTTTTGGCCCCATTAGACCTCGAGCAACGACTTAAATGTCTCGTGGTATTAGTACTAGGTTTGGATTTTAGGGTTCTGGGTTCAATTCCTCGGTCGAGCAATGTGATCGCGTGTTCGTTTTTGGCTAGCCTGGTAGTTATGCTAGTACCCATTATTATAATAATCGACGACCTCTATAGCCGAGAGGCCAGTGGACCGGATTTCGGCATCGCGCCATCCCGAGTTCGATTCCCGGTCGGGTCAATATGAAAAATGAACTTTTCTTTTGTTTAGTTTCGTGTCTGGGTGTTGTGGTACCGTCATTTTTTCTGACTTCTGTAACAAGTGCTTTGGCTACTTACCACATAATAAGAAAAAGCAATGTACCAATGTGATCTTGTCCAATATTAAGTTACAATGCTGAGACTTTTGGTCTTCCGCCGTTTGTGTAAAAAAGTTATCGATTATTTAAATCAATTTTACATGCCAACAAGCTATATCAAAGTGAAATGAAATGAAGCATTTGAAGAAACAAATTCGTAATTTTAAAGACGGTTTGTTATATCATTCATCTGTAACACTGATCTTGAAGCGCCAAGAAATGTAACATGTCTGTTAGTGAATATAATTCTCGACTTGCCATCGTATTTCTAAACAATCAATTTACCAGATGATGAAAACTTTTTAAACGTTTGTAAAGGTGCAAAATAGATAACAAAAAAATTAGGTTTGGTAACATCAGGGTCCAATAATTAGAAAACCCATAAATATAGACATATTTATTCGACGATCTCCGAGCGGCGAGCGTGCTGGACTTTGGTGTCATCTCTGAGGTCCCGGGTTCGATCCCCGCTCGGGTCAATATGGGATACAAACTTTTTTTTATTGTTTTGGGTCTGGGTGTTGTGGTACTGTCGTTGTTTCTTATTTTCGTAACACAAGTGCTTTAGCTACTTACCACAGAATCAGAGCAATGTATGTGATGTTGTCCAATATACATACATAATTATTTGTTATTCTTTCTCACGCTCGTTTTTGTTGCTAGAAAGCTTAGATACTAGAATAAAATAAATAAACTTAGACACTAGGCCCACCACCTTTATTATCAGTTAATAATTATTATTATAATTTATTTATTCAACCAAAACAGGGTACATATAAATTGTTTACGATAGAAGCTCCATAAGTTAAAATCTGTGTTGCAGCCGCTAGCGCCCACCTCCAGACAATATAGTAAAGAATAAATAATCATTGTTGAAACGTTTGCAATTTTTTCGTTTTATTTATTTAATTTTCTGTTTAATGTTATTTGCTATTATTCGCATACTATTTAATTAAATAGTGATACAATTTAAAGAACGCTGTATCCCATAATCTGCAGTTCATAGACAAGAATAAACTTGTTTTAAAAAACATTTTAAAGTTGAACGATCTGGACGAATTTTGTTTATGGTTCTCGTCTGCGGCATTCATTGTTGAATAGATATTGTTTCCACAATCCACATATACATTTAGAGATGCTGAAGTTAGGGCGCACTGACTGAAAAGTATCTGAAAAGTGACTTGTGTGTTAGTGTCGTCAGAATTTTAATAAAAACTTTCAGAGCATCTTAAAAAAAATTTACAACTATTACTTAGCAGTTTCCAAATCTTTCGAAACTGCTAAGTCAGATCTAATTTGTATCAAATCTTTCCTAAATTTACATGCTTTTTTTAAATCTTATAAACATACGTAATCAATTTAGGCAGTTTCCGAAATTTTTAGTTTTTTAGTTTCTTCAATATTTGTAATAAAAAATCTAGGTCTTCTTTTTAAGCTCCTTTGATAGGGGTACTAGTACTCTTAATATTGTTGACTTGCCTGTGTATAGATTTAAAATTCATTTCAAGACAGGTCTACAACACTACAAAATAATTCGAAGAATTTTATGTGCAATAATAATTGCAAATATATTGGCAGAAACTAAAAATCGTTGCTATCATTTGTTTTCAGTATTTATTCAGACCCTGCAATTTGTGCGTACTAACATCGTTGTCTCCTCTCCTTCTAAAATGTAACCGAAGAAATAAAGATTCTGCCAAGACGTAATTGATAGATAGTGCTGAACTAATTCCTGTCGCTAACCACACTTTGATGTTAGTTCGTTCAACGTGTTTTTCACATCTTTTGTTGTGAATTTAAAAACGGGCGTTCTTAATACCCATTACTTTAAGCCCGAAGACAAATTTCGTGCACAGTATTTTCAGTGTTTCAGTGTACAATTCGTAACATAATTTATTGAGATTCAAATTAGAAATAGATACTGCATAGTTTGTTGCAATTTACAAGGGGATTTACGAAATCTTTTGAGCCAATATCTTTCTAATATTATCAACGAGAAAGTTTGTTAGAATGTATGGGGATCTGTATGTCTGGATGTTTGTACATAGGTAATTTATTGAGATTTAAAGTAGAAATAGATATTGCATTATTTGTTGCAATTTACAAGAAGATTAACCAAATTTAGACAGCCAACATTTTTGTTATATTTTCAACGTTAATGTTTTTAAAAATGTATAGGTTTCTGGAAGTATGTCAGTTACTACATATTTCAAAAACTATTAAATGGAGTCAGATGAAATTTTGGTAAAATCTTAGATAGCATAAAAAAAATACAAAATACTATTTAACACAAAATAGCGCGAACAAATTCGCAGTCAACAGCTACTCTCTACTGACTACCATCAGGTTTCGATAGTGTAGTGCCCGGTTATGAATTTGGTGTCTTAGATTCATTCCCGGGTCGAGAGACCATGTTTTTGTATCGTCCATTGCCCTTTACAAATTCGATATTACGGAGAGCATCTCATCTTCTCATTTCATATAAGAGAAGGCGGATTATTTCATAGCACCCAGGTGTATTACACAATAGAATCACAACCAGTGATCTAGTCTATCAATGTTCATGAACCAATAAATGAATGAAACGCAGCCAATATGGGCGGCGGGCGGCGCAAGCGCAGCGCACTGTGATTGGCAATCACGGAGTACATTTATTACTAATTGGATAGGTAACTGTTTAACTACGGTGTCGAGGACAGGTTGTTAGGTATACAAACCTCTTTACAATATACTTTTATAGGTACATGTCATTTATGACACAATTAGATGGTCATTCATTTTTCCGTCTGGTTACGTAGGTAGATAAGGTTGTTGTTTTTAGATTTTGTTATTTAATTGAATTTTTAATATACTTTTTCCATTTAAATCCAGGTTTTATTCAATATCGTCTACATACAGTTTTGCCTTGTGCGATCAGTACCAGTAGATACTAATTGGAGCCGTCAATCCAGCGTTCAATTCAGTGGCAGACTGAGATTCGAACCCGCGATCTTTCGTGCTTTGGGCACCAGAATTAGCCACTACGCTACCGAGGTCGTCGTAAAATCTATAGTGACCTATTTTGATTCTGATGATGAATAAGTCGTACATGAAACACAGGAACTCGAAAATAATTTATCTTATACCGGTACGGTCAATGAATTTCCAAAATCAAATTAGTAGGATACGATATAGGACTACCCCAAACATTAAAATTTAAAAAATCATGTCTCTATTATTTCAGCCACAGAAAAACGCAATTGAAAAGGAGAAATAATTTCACAGGCACCTTTTTTATTCATTTGGGCGACAGAAATACTGACTGAACCACAAGTCGCCAAGCCCACTTGGACGTGGGCGACCTGTGGCTCAGTCAGTGACTAACTTTTTAAATTAGTGGCCAATCTATTGTTAAGTTTAGTATACCTAAGTGAGTATTACTTCTATGGCCGATTAAATAGAACCCATTAAAAAGGCTATGTCTAGCAATGGACTAACAAGCTTACGATCATCATAATTGAAAATGGATAAGATAGGTGCTATTTGGAATTCGGCTAAGAAATAGGATACTGGTCCTGAATAAATCACGCAGTCAATTCGGTAGGCAAAAGTCTGTCCACTACAAAACAAACTGTACCTATTCGTATCCAGCCACTCTTGGCTTGCCCTATTTATACAGAACAATAGTGAATGCACCATTAACATCAACATCAGTCGTAAAATGCGAAACAGTGGCGCCCCGGACACTCGCAGCGGGCAGCGTGCCAAACTTACCACGTTGGTGACATACACACAGACCGATGGATCCACTCACCATATCCTTTTTTTTTGAGGTTGGAAAAATACCTTTTCGTACTTTACCGCTGCCGTGTGGAAGAACAGCAGCGTGTGAGCGAGGACTACCCTAACTTTTTTTATTGCACTTCAAGATTGACCTCATCCTAGCTTAAGGGCGACAAGTACAGCAGATTAAATCTTGTTACTGGAATTGACGGCCTTAATTTGAAGACTTGACCCCTGCTACTAATGTAGCACCCCCCAAGATCTCTGGAAACTTTACATAGCAACACAGAAGCGATTGTTATTTGGCTGCGGTCTTCTATAAGGTGGAGGTATTTCACCAGTCCGGTTGCTCCAGTTCGAGCGATAAATCGCTATGCCCTACCTCTCTTAAAACTCCACCCACCTTATTATCGCCTAGTGACGGCGCGATAGGAAAACTTGATACCCTTATGGTATAATATCCACAGCGTCGTCGGCAGAGACCATATCCTATGGGCACTTGCGGAACCATTGGTACGGTCGACAGCAGGTTAAGGTAAACACTTGCCATTTGATATTAGCTTTTATAAAACTTGGATTTAAATAAAGACCACTTTTTATTTCCAATATTAAACCTGACCATGAAAGTATGTAGTCCACGCGAACGAAGTCGCGGACACAGCTAGTTGTAAATAACCAATCTTGTCAAATCCAGATCATAGTCAAAGCGGGTCATGGGTTCCGTAATGAACGCACAACCAGAATACATGATAAGATTTTTTTATTAATCACGCTAAAAACTACGTTTTTGTTACAGTCATAGAATAGAAACTAAATGTATCTATCTAAATAGATACACTTTATTGCACAATTTTTTTTACAGAAATTGGTTTTACAGACATAATCAAGTACAATTTAGGCGGTCTTATTGCTAGAAAGCAATCTCTTCCAGACAACCTTTAGGTAAAAAAGGTAAAGGTCTTATTGATGTAAACTTTACAAAAGCATTTTACCGACGCGCGTGCAATACCGCGGAAGAGCAGCATGTATGTAAATACCGCGTAACTGCAAAAGGCGCAAAATTGAAATATCGCGCCATCTTAACGAATCATGGATCAATTTACGTTACATTCTTATAAAGTGAGTCACAAAAAAGTTCCTTCATAGTTCGGTCCTTACAATATAGTCAACAAATGACTAAGATATGTCTCTGCGTGACCGAATCAGGAATGAGGAGATCCGTATAGACGAACTAAAGTTGCTGACATAGCCCTTAGGATTAGTAAACTGAAGTGGCAATGGGCTGGCCACATAGCACGAAGATCGAACGGTCCATGGGACAAAAAGGTTCTTGAGTGGAGACCACGTACCACCAAGCGTAGTGTGGGTCGGCCACCTACCAGATGGACCGACGACCTAGTGAAAATTGCTGGGTCTCGTTGGATGCAGGTGGCAATGGACCGGTCGCGCTGGAAATCGGTTGGAGAGGCCTTTGTTCAGCAGTGGATAGGAACAGGCTGAAATGATGATGATGACTAAGATATATGTATTTTTGAAACCCCTGTAAAATCGTACAAATGCTGATACGTGGTATTTACTAACTGTTCTCACGCGGGTTTGCTCGCGTAGCTACTTTTTATGAACAATTAAAGTGTGTTTATTGTTCATTGTTTTTTGAAGATGTAACTGACGGAATTAAAATATTTTTTTTGCTTGAATAGAATCATGCGATCTGTGTGATTTTCAATATTTATATTTACGTACTAACTCACAGGTTTTACGAGCCTCTAGTGCGAAGAAAGACCTTTATAATTTACACTTTATTGCCCAATAATTCTCGCGAATAATGCAGACTATTAGCAAGTGCCAATAAACAAATATTAAGAGGGAGCAGGGGCGCCCCGCTGTGGGCATGTCGCCAGAATGCTATGATCAGCAGATACCTCTTAACGATATGTGGGAATAGTTTAGCATTAGCTGGTAACTGTCTCCGTGTTGAGATTAGAGCGTTGGGTTTCAAAGTCTAAAGGTCCCTTAAAAGTATAAGATAAAATCACTACAATGCTTTGTGGTAAGTTGCTCGAGCACTTATGTTACAGAAATCAGAAACAACTAGGGTAACACCCAGACCGTAGACAATATACAAAAGTTTGTTTTCCATACTGACCCGACCATGGGCCAAGAAAAAAAAAAAGAAATATATAGTATCAACCTAATGAATTTCCTGTGATGCAAAGTTCTGCATCGTTAAAGTTTAGTCCTCATTGCCATAATGGCGCTGGCTTCATCACCACGCTTGGTAAATGAGGACTGGTAATGAACCTGGCTTGTACAAGAAACTCGAAAACGAATACTTCATGCTTCTTTTGTAGGATTTCGCGAAGCCGTTGTCCCCTCAAAGCAAACAGTCACAGTACCTAAGGCTCAGTTACACCAACTTAATTTTAACAATCACTAACGGGTGTCAAATTGCATAAAATGGACTACAACAGGTTTTAAATTCTGTTACTGTTAAAGTTTAGTTAGTTTAGTTTATTTTTTATTTTATTATATTTATTTTATTTATTATTTATATGTGTAAGTACTAAATTTTGGCGCAAAATAATTCCTTCCGTGAATTAGATTTTACGATAAACGTCCCAGTTAGGGGTTTTATTTCATTACAGGAAATTAAAAAAAAAAATTGCGGTATATCTATATTATTAACACTAATAGCTTTTCGCTTTATGATAAATATGTATATTAAAGAGAAAACATTTGTACTTTTGTCATGTCTGATAGTATTTTATATAAAAATTTTACTTTACTTATGTACACTAAAAGGTATTATAAAGCGAATACTTTGTAATGTTGTTATGTTACAAACGTTAAAGTTACTTATTATTATTACCTTCATGAGCAATCGTTTATTAACTAAAGTAAAGCCTTACCAACAATGAGAATGCTTTCGTTAACATAAGAAATCGAATTTACGAACGTTGACAAAAAACTTATTATCTCGAAAGAAGGACAAACTAATCAAGAGAACTCCTTACTACATGCATAAGCAATATGTTATACGAAACAAAGTGCCACACACCCACAGAGTTTGCAGACGAAATGGATATTAATCGCGACTTAGTATTGAACAATCACAACACAGATTCACGAGTCAACATTATTGCTAACTATCTCGGCCGATCGTATTAAGTGTTTACGTAATTTAATTCTGCATCAAATGCAAATGAATTTGCACGTCCTTCGGTCCGACGTTTCGCGGAAACTCGGCCACTTTGATCTGATTTTCGAAGCACGCGAAATAATAATCAGAGGTTGAAAACGTTTTCGCGTTAAGTACACAGGAAAGTGATGAGAAGATGCTCAACTGCACTTCCTTTTATTTATTAATGGAATGGGAATTTCAACAGTCCTTCATTGCCGTGGACTTTTTCATCTTGGAGTTTTTATTGCCCTGTTTTTTTATGGCTTTAGCTTATTTAGGTCGTTGAAACCACGTAATGAAAGCGTGGCGATGAAAATCAAGGGAAAAATGTGAAATAACATAAAATCAGTTAATAAATACCTGTTTTAATAAATACTTCACAAATAAGTGTTAGATAATTTGCGATTTGTTGAATGTTTAACAAAGAGAAAGAAGTTGTGAAAATTTTATCGATTTCACGGAGCTGGTCCGCGAAATTTAGTGGAATTAAAATGGCTAAATGCTGACTGATTTAGTTTGCGTCTATGAGTGGGCTTAGCAAATTCAAGGACGGTATGTAAAGTGAATTAGTAATAGCCTAGTATATGCCCTACTGCAGAACAAAACCCATCATCATTTAATCAAGTCATCGTTAGGTAAAACAATGGCGATGGACCACCTCCGTAGCCGAGAGGTCAGGGGGCTGCACCTTGGCCTTGCACAATCTATGAGGTGCCGAAAGCTTTGAAAGTACGCGGGTGATACCGCGGCAGGCCGCTAGTTATGTACTTGTTAAATAGGATGTCTGCTTTAATTTAAAAATTAAAAAACAACAGAAAACTGTCAAACCACCGTGTTTGTTAGTAAGAAACTTAACAGAAAATTGTTGTAATTAAGTTAATATAAATAACTACGGATAACAACCCGCTCATTATTAGAAAATGATCACAACAAACATCAAAGAAAACAATTATCCTGATAACCTAGAACTGCTAGCAATAGTTTCCTGTGACAGTTACTGTTTTAACTATTCCAGAATCAGTTTTCACGCCGCCAATTAACCATCTGCTGTTCCCACAACGTTTATAAAAAGAGACAGACGAAAATGATCTCGGCTTGTGAATCCTCTCGCCGACTTGATACTCCGTGACAGGTGCTTGGCAGAACTCCAGCCACGCGCCGATCTAGCTGACAATTGTTCAGCTCAAGAACTATTTAATTACTAATTAATTTATCGGCAGATCGAAGGTCCGATGTGAATGGGTAGCAGATGGCTTGCGTTCGAATGATTAAATGCACAAACTAAATGTAACTGCAGTATAGAAACTGGGGAACTAGGATTAGTTTCGTTAGAAACAACGACGGTACTCCAACACCCAGACTCGATATAGAAATGTTCGTTTTCCATATTGACTGGAAATCGAACCCAGGACCTCAGAGATACTGACGCCAAAGTCTCGCTCGCTCCTTATCGGCTACGGGGGTCGTCATAGGAATAGCAGAAACCGGTTGGGAATTAAGATTAGTTTCGTTAGAAACAACGACGGTATCCCAACACCAAGACTCGAGATAGCAATGTTCGTTTTCCATATTGATCGGACTGGGAATCGAACCTCGACCTCAGAGATGGCTCGACACTAGAATCCGGCTCGCTCGCCTCTCGGCTACGGATGTCGTCATGGGTATAGCTTCCAGACTTGAGTGTACTTTAGATTGTGTTGAGAGTTTAAACTGTGTATGTTGAAGGCTGGTATTTGTGGAATCTTTGGTGTAAGCTCGTGAATTATGGGACTTCATGAGCTTTGAGAGATAGAAAGAGAGTTACTGGTGTACATCGTATTATTGAATGACAAGTATTAATGAGGTGTATTACTTGTTGGTAATATGCTGTGACCTCATTAGTTAGAATTGGAGCATAATATGTGGAAGTCTACTTCTATTATACACGCAGTAGTTTGTAAGAATGTATGATGACTGATCGTTATCAGTCAACATCTGAACACTCATAACGTCAATATGTGTCACGCACGTCATGTGTTTCATTTAGCTAGGTACCTGTATAGATGAGTGTTCAGATATTATTGGTAAGTTGTGTGTATAGAAATTATTGACTAGCATCTGCCCAGATAATAATGTAGTAATGAATGTTCAGATATTAATGGTAACTTGTGGTGTATGAAACTTTTTGACATTTTAACTGTTCAGAAGTATTTGGTCACTTTGTCTGCTCCGATATATCTGACGGCGACTGTACAACATCACTCGGTTAATCAGTGAAATTGTGAATTAAAAACTAGATGAACTGAACGTAAACACTACAAAACCACGTCGTAAATAGCAGGAAATTGGTTTCCTGCATTTTTGCTACTTTTACGATCTATTGTACATTAAACAATGCCTTCAGTAGATCGATGCCTTGTTTATTAAAATAGCGGCCAGTCGCTATGCACGCAGTGCCGGTTTTAGCATTACTCGCGCCCTGGACGAATTTCCGCCAAGCGCTCCTGTAAAAGCGTATACCAATACATCGATTTAGGGGAATACATCTGGTAACCTCAGGGTAGCTTTCTAGCGTCCGTTCAAGTCCGAGCGCCCTGGGCCGTTGGCCTGTATGCACGCGTACTATCCCGATGCATTTAAATCTCAGCGTTAGCGAGTGCTGGCTTACAAAATAGCTAATTAATTAAATTTGTTGACATTATAGTAGGTAATGTTAAATTACATAAAAACTATGTGATGTTATCCAATCTACTAATATACTAATAGTATAAAGAGGAAAGATTTGTACCTATTTTTGTATGTTTGTAATGAATAAGCTCAAAAAGTACGGGGCAGATTTAAAAAATTCTTTCACTAATAGAATGCTACATTCTTCCAATTTGACATAGGCTACAAAATTAGGGATCATTAGTAAAATTTGAAAAATTTCAACAGAAAAGCGGGAAAAATTCTCTAAGGAAATTATTTATAAATTATGTAGGTATTTCTGTTGCCGATTTAACATCAAATACTAAAAAAAAATTCACAGAATATTTAGATTAGTGTATCTAAATTTAATTCAAAAAGAAATAATTCTAGTCTAGTCTAGTGTCTAGTGTTCAATATATAATGGTACTGAACAATTCGTGCGCGAGTCCGATTCGCACTTGACCGGTATTTTTTTATCGAGTTGTTATGTAGGGCGCGGGATCAGTGGTGAGATGCAAGTATGTCGCGAACAGCTGCGTTGCAATAACACGAGCTGCGCGGGCGCTGATATTTTTACATCACTCCTAGTCGCGGGGACAGGAGACCGGTACTTAAAATGTTTAATTTTTTTGGTACACAAGAAAATTATGGGTACAAAATAATTGGTATCTATTTGCATTAGTTATAATTGTAGTTTAAAGTGCCCTGCTCGGCACTTCGGAACTAAAAGTGAAAAAAACACTTATTAAGCATATAATTAGAAATAGTATGGCCTGGGGATATTTCGTACGTCGCGCGCCGCCCAAAATTGCAATAGGACTTATCTCAAGATTTTTCCTTTATATGGTAAAGAAACAAAATAATGCCTTATATTTATTGATGTTTGAACTGTTGCTGCACTAAGCAGAAGTTTTTACTAATTGAACCTTTTTTTTCATTGACGCACCGTACCGTCACCTGAGGGAGGTGACGGTGTGAGTGGGACTTCCTGCCCTGATCCTGATGTGATGCGGGCAGGAATACCCACTAAGACACCCCGATGGACCTCATCGCTTTGATGGTGATGTCGTGGGAACAGAAAACCTACTCGAGAATACTGACTAATTTACTCTATTGAACTATTCAATTATATGTGGCTACGAATGCTACGATCATTGTACACGCTACGACTTTGCTACAAAAGCACATTTTATGTATTCGAAACGACAGTGTTCGTACTCATCTTAACATAATATAGTAATTAATACTACGAGTAGGTATAGTATTTACCTTTTGTCAGTTTGTCGGTCAAATTTCTTGAGGCACCTCTGGCTCTGTCACGTGAGGTTAGAGGTGAGGTTACTAATAATAAGACTTCATGATAGAGCACTTGTGTTCAGGGCTCTATAGCTTTCTAACGATTTCGTGAAGGCATTATCCAGTTTAAGCTCGTTTCAAGGTACAATCGAGTCTTAAATTAAGTTGCCCACGTGAACAAGTGGCTTGACACTCGTTGCGCTTTAAAACGCGGTTCGCTTTATAAGCAGATTATTTTATTTATCACTTATAATTGGATTTTACAGTACGAACCATCTCCAAATCTATACTCTAAAACTTACGAACCCATAATTAAATACGGATCGGCATTGCCCTCAATTTCCTTAGAAACCAGCCTATTTTCTACGAAAACGGTAACGAATTAAAATAGTTTTGTATGCCAATTTTAGTAGTTCCGCTACTCGCCACTGCGAATCTGTCATAATATACGCATTACTCACTATAATAGAAAAAAAACTATAATACCTCTTTTTCTACGCTATTATGTTAAAATAGGTAAGCAACGAGAGACTGATTTGTACTCATTAGGCACTGAGTTATAAACAAAAGGAAATGAAGCAGAAAAGTAAAACGTATTAGTATATAAAAGCATACCCAAAAGGACTGTGAAGGTCGGATCACAGCAGTCGCTAACACTCACTATGTACTTCATTATCACACAAATTGTAATGTAACTAGAAAATGTCTGGAATTCTAATTTGGGAAATACTGTATTGTCTAGAGCTGTTAGCTCCAGACCTACAAGCAACAGTCATGGAGATTTAGTGCTGAGTAAACAATGTTTTGGAATATGTTTATGTTAGTTTATAACTAACAACAATATGTGCAGACTATTCATATGCCAACGTTTATAACATTGCTGCGATGGCAACTGATTGGTAATAAACATTTTTACGCGAAAATATTTGTTGAAACGCTCGCATTTGATGTTGATTGATTCGTTGAGTTTGTTTGAAGTAGATTTAAATCGTGTTTTGATGCTGTTTTTTTTATTCGAGAGCTATTTGAAACCATGAGGAAGGAAAATAGATTCAAGAGAGGTAGGGCATATCGATTTATCGGTCGAACTGGAGCAGCCCGACTGGTGAAATACCTCCACCTTATAGAAGACCGCAGCCAAATAACAATCACTTCTGTGTTGTTGTGTTCCTGCGTGTGAGTAAGGTTTCCAGAGTTCCTGGGGGGTGGTACATTAGCAGGGGTCAAGCCTTCGAGGTAAGGGCGACAAGTCCAGTAACAGATTTATTATTGCTGTACTTGTCACCCTTAAGCTAGGACCTTATTACCACTTAACATCAGGTGGGATGAGGTCAATCTTGAAGTGCAATATAAAAAAAAAAGATTGCATAAATAAGTCCATGTTGTCTTTAAGATATCTACTATAGACTAAGATAAAATTTTCGGATAGTACAAGATTTATGTCCGGTTACAGTATTTTACGATTCGTAATGTGACGAAAATAACTATTCGTTTATCTACAACCGACTACGAGTCGTTAATACCGTTCCATAATTCACTTTCGATATCAGCTGTCGTCAGTGGTCCTTCGCTCACTTTTAGGTTATGTCTCGTATAATTTATATTTTTACTATCCGTTACTAGAACGATTCGTTTTTCAAATTTATATTATACCTACGATATTTTTTATATGTATTATATTTTATATTATTTTATAATACATTGATTATTTTCGTTTAACAAAACGTTTTGAAAATCGTTTTGCAATGTTTATGTCGATGGTAATTAAAAAAATAGTATTATATTTGTGATTGGGCCGAAAGAAAATTATCTTTAAAAGCGATAGCACTTAAAGTGACAATTTGATGCGGCAACTAACCAATACACATCTTAGACAAACTTTGACTTAGACTTTCTTACTCAACGTTAAAAACAATGCAAAGATTTTATTATTCCAAAAGTTTTTGCGCGTTGATGTCTTCTTGTTTAACTCTAATTAACAACCAAGCAAAAAAAAAGTGTTTCGCCTGACTGAACTTCAGTAAATAAAAAGTATAGGTATTGCTTTTTTGGTATATTTCGTTTGCATATAAAAAGTTATGACTATAAAGAAAAAGCGTCTAACTCGTAAGTTTCTTAAACTTTTCTTAATGCTTCATCTAGTGAGTAAAGGTGGAACTAATCAAATCTAATCAATTGTGTAACAGCGCCATCTATTGGCTAGTAGTGAAACTACATCGCTAGTTCTCTGGTTGCTACCAGAGCCATCTGCCGCAGAGCTTTTGAATGTTTATAAACAAACTCAGATCCGAACCTCGCCTGAGGAGCTAAAAGCTCTCACACGCTGAAACGGCTGAAAGTGACGTTTGCGCAGACATAATCGCTACTCCGAGATATTTATGTTTGCGTCGAACCAACGTGAACTTGGGCGGCCGAAAATAGTTTAGTTTGACATATGTACGAAGGAAACATGTAGTTTTTATTTTAAATATCGCTCGCGAATTTTTATTTTATGTAGAAATTTTACGTGCTGCTTTAAGATGGCCCTTAAAATGGATGGAGGGTAAATATTGTGCACAGTTTTCGCTTTTTGCCTACTAGTTTTACGCTCGGATGTAAAAGTTTTGTGGTTGTGCGAATGTTTTGATTTATCATAACCTCTAAATGTGGTTTTCTGGAGATTTTGAAGTATTTAGCGAGTTATTTTTATGTGTCGACACGGCTGTCTCGTTTTAGTTTTGGTTACTGATATTGTTTCGTTTTGTATTCGTTATTTTTTCAAAATATAAAATAAATACAATAAACATACAAAAGATACGTATCATATAATTTATTCACGTCTTTATTTATATTTTAATATGCAAAGTATTCAAATTAAAGTATAACTAAAGACGTGTATAACCATTAAAAATACTATAAATTACGGATAAAATTATTTAACGTAATCAAAGAATATCTATACAAGTTGACGATATAAACTTCATTAATTTATACACAGATATTAAGAATTTAGTATTATTATGAAATCATAGTAGCATAACTTCAAATGGATAAGCAGTACAAACGAGGAAAACCTGTAAAAAGTTTTCGTTGTGTCTATAGTTTAACCTAGTTGAATAATGACTTCTTAAGAAAGATGGTTGTCCAATAAGGAATTTATGCATAATCCATATTTAAGTAAAAGATTCTCTAATATCGTCCATTTGAAGTCATTCTGTAGACAAATACACCACGTACGTTCAACTGAGTTACGATCAACCGAGTTACAGGATTCAATATTTATTTAATGTATACTATATTAACTTAGGTACGTTAAATGTAGTAATGAAATACAAGTATTGATGTTAAGTTATAAGGCTGATAGTAATACATTTTACTTCTATTAGACTGTAATATTTACTTGACGGTTAACATATGAAGTACAAGTAATTTTATAAAAAAACAGTATTAAATTGGATAAGGTGTTTACTATAAAAAATTTCCACAGTCCAATTTAAACTTTTTCGGACTTAAACTCAACCTATTTTTTTCTCCTTGCAGAGGCAGCGGCAGTATACTGGGTTCAGACCAGCCCCCGGAACCAGGGTGGTACATCGACTCCGCTTACGCCTCCTCACTCAAGGTTTCTCTTCGTTTACCCACACGCCAGTTTTTAGAAGGTAACTATCGCTTTGTTTTTTATTTGCCTCTTTTGGTAATATTCAAGTCGTACTTGAGGATATCCCTAAACGGTAGGTACAGAGCTAAAAATCGGTGTTTATGTGTATTAATACTGATTTTCTAAAGGATATTCTGTTATTATCTATTAGGCTACACTACAAGTAATAACAAGTTGACATATATGCCAAATGTGTACCTTTAACCTAGGGTAATATATATTAGGGAGGGCGGGTGGCAGCAATATAGTCAATAAGTTAAAAAAATACCACTGACAAGTTTTAATAATGGAGAATCTAAGAAGCCCTTTACAAAATATGCTTATTGCGGCTCAAAGACAATATACCTACTAACTGGAAAATGGTAACTCTTGCTATTTCATTTTCTGAAAATTTGGTTTATCATTTGGAAATAGTTAGCAAATAAAAGCGTAATTTGAAATTCAAAATTTGCAGCAAGGTTCGTGGAGATGAATTTCAGCGTCTTTCTTATCAGTAGATATAATTAACTATTATGTACAATTTGAAAATACCAGTTTATAAACTGAATATTATTGTGAGGAACAATATTTTATTTAATATGGGGACGAAAAATTACATAGTAAATTGAGTTTGATCCGATTTCAGACTTTTTCCAACCGTTCTACCGCCCAAGTGACATAAGGCTACACATAATGGGTATGTTTGAGTGACCCACATCTGTGATTGAATTTATTGAATGAAACCTTTGTCATTTTGTTTGTCCATGTCCGTTTTTTTCATTTTCAGCAATTTTATGCGTGCAGTTTTAAAAGAGTGCGCCATAAATGTGTTAAATGTTCTGTCTTTGTGACGTCCTTTTTGCGCATTAACGATTTAAAGAAGCGAAATAAAACAATTGAGCTTACGCATTCACAAATTTCTTGGAAACAGCGCCATCTATTGGTTGGCCGTAGTACTGGTTTATAATAAGCCCTTGCTCCAGTGAGCCAGAAATAGCGGCGACTGCAAGCAATCACAAAAGAAACGCCGAAGTTTGTTCACACATTGATAGATGGCGTATGTGTGCTCACATTTAATTTAATTGAAATTGGCTGTGATAAGCTATCTTGTTTTTTAATTATAGTCACTCTAACCAAACATTTGGTTAGGAATACCTACTTTATGAAGGTTATTAAAATACAGTGCAAATACGTAAAGTCCTTGTTTCCTGCATTTTCTTTGCATTGCATGCATGAAGCTATTTGATAAGCTGTAGTTTGTTTTTTTATTTTTGTTATTATTTCAATGTTATGTCAATTACTTAAATAATTTAAGTCTTTTTATAATTTGTAAGTATTATCTTGAAATTCTATTAAACTCGACCGTCTGACCGTTCGGCCAAAAATGTAAATTTCCCCAATGGTTGAATTCGCAAATCAAAGTACCTACTTAAATACACTACATAATTAAATAAATTAATGTTCCCTTGTAGTGTATTTCATAATTATTTCAGAGTTATAGTTTTGCTGGTGATGTAATGATAAATACGTAGGATATTTCGCTATTTTTGGAAAACTACTTTAAAACCTAAAACCCTTTTTCTTCCCTCTCATAATTCGTTGGGACGACAGACTCCATGCAGTCTGTCCATGCAGTGTATATATTATTTTGACATTTTAGGTAATAAATCTACAAATAGACTAAACAAACAGGAAACAGTACACAAAGATGTTGCCCCACGAGATTCAAACCCATGACCACTGACCACGAGACAGATGGGGTCAAATAACAGAACATTATTTCTTTCTATGATCTGAGGGTCAAATAGTATGGATATTGTTGAACTACAGAAATAGGGAAGCGGTTTGGGTAAAGATACTAGATTGTTTATGGTTCGATCAATAGCCATAAAAAAAAATTATACACCATATTTTTCCATTTGCTGAATTAATAACAAAATACTTCGATAAATATTTGCCAAGTTGCAATATAATATTGCTCGTTACGTTGGTGAATAAAAAATGTACCTCTACTGATGATGTTATGCGACAATTAAATTTGATGTAACGCCGATATTTTTTGATTAGCTGAAAAATACAATAATACGTGTTCCATATTTTTAGATAGATTTTAGAAAAATTGGTTTTCAGTTTTTAGTAGGCTTCCCCTATTCTAGGGAATAAGTTTGCAGCACTAAGTTAAGAAGCTCAAAGATCAGCACGAAAAAACTGCGTGACTCGTCCAATATCGATATTTATAGTTAACTAGCTGTGCCCGCGACTTCGTTCGCGTGGACTACATCCTTTTATGGTCGGTTTTACCTCTATCTCCCGTAATATTTGAAACAAAAAGTAGTCTATATTTTAATCCAAGTTTCGAGCTATATTTGTGCCAAATTTCCTTATTCTAACTTAAAAAATAACTTATCGAAATCCGACTGGTGAAATACTTCCACCTTACAGAAGACCGCAGCCAAATAACAATCACTTCTGTGTAATTGTGTTCCTGCGTGTGAGTAAGGTTATCAGAGCTCCTGGGGGGTGCTACATTAGTAGCAGGGGTCAAGCTTTAAGATAAGGGGACAAGTCCAGTAACAGATTTATTATGCTGTACTTGTCACCCTTAAGCTAGGACCTCATTACCACTTAACATCAGGTGGGACGAGGTCAATCTTGAAGTGCAATATAAAAAAAAACAGGTTGAGAGGTTTAAGCGGTAAAGCGTAACAGATAGACATATAGGCTTAGCATGCGCAATACGTCAAATTTATCGCATGAGACGACAAAAGTTTCGACACCGTTGATTGGGTGATAGTACACCGTACTCGTCTTTTCAGCCAATCAGGAGTTGACGCATTGATTTTGACATTCCTTAAGAGCGCGATTAAATTTACTCGCGTAGCGCATGCTAGGCCTGGGGGGGGTACTCTCAAAAACGAAACGAACAAACGAAAGGTTTCGTATTTGAAGATTATTCAAAAGTTTAGGAATGAAGACGTGTTTTTTGATTTGCATAAATAATATTTTGTTTTTTGAAAACGCTTAATTTGCATTCGAAGTGATTTCTTTATGATTATGAGGAATAAAATAGCCATCCGTTGTTGGATCCGACATATTTCGTTTATGGAAGTAGGCCCCCTGATAGTTACTTTCGCATTTATAATATTAGTAGTGATTGGTTGTCAAAACCAAAGCACACTATTCTATAACTTCATTCTCTTTATCACTCAATCCGCTCAAAATATATTTTCAGTTCTATAACGGATATAGTCACCGCGTGGATATTTACGTTCATATTTAAGTAATGTTGCGTGACGCGGTATTATGATGTTTTATGCGAGCAGGTGCGGAGTTTGTGTATATAAAAATGTTTGTGTTGCTATCCGTACGCGTTTTATAAAATGTACGGTATTCTGGTGTCAGTCTTGAGGATGGTCACGGATGCATTTATTTCTAGATACATAAAACCAATTTCTGTAGGTAGTATGAAGGTATGTAGCTTCATTTGTTTTATTAGAGTCTGTTCATAAGTATTACTAATGTAATCTATGAATAGAAAAAAGATTGACTTTGAATTTGCAATTTTTTGTGCTTTCTTTTTTTTCTATCTGGTTAACTGATGATGGTCGCAGATGGTCTTTTCGTCTTTGCCGGACTTTGTGAGGAGCGGAGGCGTTAATAATCTAAAAATTTTGTGTAATAAAGTATATACTTATCTGTCTTTAAGATGTATAATTTAGGCCTTTGTAGTGATGTCTTTAGTAGCGATGGTTCGTTAACGTGGTAGTAATGTGATTAGATGCCTAATCAATTGACTAACTAAGGCTGCTCGCCCACGAGCTACTTTTTGTAGTTCACTAAATCGCATCTACTTTTTCGGCGACTACTTTCTAGAGCGACGTTTTTAAGGTAGTGGGCGCTGAAGTATTAAATTATTAAAGATTCATATTCTCCTACAAAGTAGTCACTCAGCGATGGTGGTACGTGGGCAAGAGCTAGGGCTCTAGGGCTCTCACAACAAACCACAAAAGTCTGAATCGATTTCCATAAGAAAATTCTATGTTTGTTATCAGTGTCAAAGTTTAAAGTAAGTTAGGGACAAATTAAACCTAAAGGCCTTCTTCCAATAATGAAACGAACAATAGTTTTCGTTTTTGAACATAAATTAAAAGTTCGGCAGTGAAAACATGGTTTTGATTTGCATAAATAATATACCTATTACCTACTATATAAAAATAAGTCGGGTTTTCCTTCCTTACGCTATAACTCCAGAACGCACGAACCGATTTCCACGGTTTTGCATTCATTGGAAAGTCGGGCTCCGTCAGGTTTATAGCAAAGAAAATTCAGGAAAAAATTCAACAGAAAAGCGGGAAAATCCTATAAGGCGAAACGTAGTTCGCCGGGACCGCTAGTAGTTTTTAAAACGCTTCTTTCGAACTTTTGTGTCTTAGATTCGAAGTGAGTTGGTTACTTTATTAATGATTAAAAAGAGCTTTCATCAGATCCGACATATTTCGTTTTTGGGAGTAGACCCTCATATTTCTGCATTCGAATTTCTGACGATTTGTGAATATAGTAGTTTTACGGACTGAAAAAGTAGATTAAAATATAAACCATTAAATTTCAAAATACTGGTGTAAATTACTTACAGACCTAAAAACTTATTCGTTACGTCTTAAGAAAAATTAAAGGTTCTTGCGTTTCATACACGTGCCTGTGTAGTAAAAAAAAAAAAGGTGAAATGATCACTGGTTTACATAATACTCGTCTTAATATTATCACCGTCATCGCGGATTACAGATTGCCAGAAAAAAGTGAAAATTTTAAAATGACCGCCATGTTTATGGGAAACGGAAGTTGCGCGTTAAATGGCGCGCACATTTGCAACGCTCTTTTTAATTTTCGAACGCAACGCGAATAGAATCCGGTGTCGATTTTGTCGCCAATTCGGTAGAGTGACTACATGTTCGAAAAAAATTATCATAGGCCAAAATACCTTACATCACTGTAAAAAACCCGGCCCTGACGAAGAAATGACGAGTTTTAAGTACGGGGAGCCCCTATTTTTTTATTTTTTTATTTTCGTGATAAATCTTAACGCGGTTCACAGAATACTGCTACATAGCAAGTTTCCGCAGTATAGATCTCATGGTTTCGGAAAAAAGTGGCTGTGACATACGGACAGACAGACAGACAGACATGAAGAATCCATAACGTTTATTGCCATTTGGCTACGGAACCTTAAAAAGAGCTGATACTGCATCTGCTAAAAACCACTGCAAGAAAACTGGCTTTCGAATAATTATGATGTTGTTTCATCGTTATTGGTCCAAGCTTTTCAGAGCTACGATTCCAGATACATTTTTTAAAATTGGAATCCATTTTGATTTCATAAAGTAGGTATACATCGTTTATTCCAGACAGGGTCTATAGCATAGTCTGCGAAAAAAACTTAGAAATCAAACTCAGGCGACAGATACAGCCAAACATTGTAAGGCTGTGTCCCCAGTAGGCAAACAGTTAGCGGCCGACTGAGTTTGCGGCGTACCGATATAGTACGCCCTTCCATATATTTGAAATGAAGTGTCCACAGTCTGCTAGTTTTGCGCTCACTATACGCAGTTTGCAGCGTTACGCGCGCTGACTATAGCAGTGAGCGGCCGACTCCCAACAAAACCGGTTCTAGTCGGCGGCAGCGACATGGTTGTTTTGAAAATTGATAAGAGTTTGTAGCTGACTCAAATTTCTCAGTCTCACTCAGTCGGCCGCTAACAGTTGCTTACTGGGGACACGGCCTAACATACTTAACGAAATTCAATGGACGCCGAAACTATTTGTGCTAGACATGACTCATAAATATCAAAGTGTTGAATCACACAGTCACACAGTATGTCTGTCTGCCATCGCCCACAGCACCAAATTTACAACTGTGGTCACTTGGCACCTTGGTACTAGTGCAATAACCACGTTTTTACACTAGCGTTTTATTGCTACTTTCAGAATTTCAGAAACTGTCAAAAATACAATTAGACAAAGATATAGTGGCCTACAATAAAACTTGTAAATAAAATGCATGGTCTTTATTTAAAGACTAGCTGTGCCCGCGACTTCGTTCGCGTAGACTACATCCTTTCATGGTCGGTTTTACCCCTATCTCCCCTAATATTCGAAACAAAAAGTAGTCTATATTTTAATAGAGCTATATTTGTGCCAACTTTCATATCTTTAACTTAAAAATTAAACATTTTCCCATATAAACTTTCAAAGGTACCATTACCCCCCCCCCCCCTTACTTTCTAACGAAAAATCCAAGCCCATGTCCGTTCTTGAGGTTCAACGTATACGTATGCCAAATTTCATCAAAATCGGTTGAGAGGTTTAAGCGGGAAAGCGTAACAGACAGACAGACAGACAGAGTTACTTTCGCATTTATAATATTAGTAGGGATAGTCGTGTTAGTTACAGTATTTATAACTCAAGAACAGCAAAACAGATTTGGTTAAAAATTGGTAGGGAGGTAGTTTAGAACCAGGAGAAGGACATAGGATATTTTTTTTTTTTTGCTTTTTTTGAAGTCTATTATTGCCTCTAAGGCGGAACAAAGTTCGCCGGGCTACCTAGTATTAGTTTAGATGTAGAAGTAGACAGTGAAACTCTGTAGTTCACATTTCACAGTTCCTCAGTGGCGCAGGTGCTAAGGTAGGCGGCCAAAGCGCGAAAGGTCAATCAATTTTCGGAAACGAACTTTTCTTAATTGACTTCGGTCTGTGTGTGCTGGGATGTCGATGTTAGTATTCGTCACCTAGTATTCATATAAGTACTAGCGATCCCGGCGAACTTCGTTTCGCCTTAAAGGATTTTCCCGCTTTTCTGTTGAAATATATCCTGAATTTTCTTTGCTATAAACCTCACGGAGCCCGAGACCTTTCCAACGAATACAAAACCGTGGAAATCGGTTCGTGCGTTCTGGAGTTATAGCGTCAGGGAGGAAAACCCGACTTATTTTTATATAGTAGATTTACAAGGGGAAACCTTAGCTTGAGACCAGGTGATTATTTATTTATAACTTTTAAAAGACTTGTAGGTAACCACTGTCTCTCAATCCCAGAGATTTTTGGATACCCCACCACAGGGGCATCATTGTAAGTGTATATCCATTTAATGGGCACTGAGTTAGTTTTTTCCAAATGTTCACTAATTGTTTGCTTCTGTTAAATGCGCGCGGGTAAAGTCGCGGGGATAGCTATTGCGTGATAATAAATGAGAAATTTCTGGTGCCCGAAGCATTGAAAACAAAATTAAATATTAAGCGGTGGAGGGTAGAGTCACGTTACTTGTCCTCGTGATAAACTTATTTTAGATTGTGTTCAAAACAAGTTTGAACAAGATTTCAGCTTCCCCAGAATCCTTACAAAACTACAGGTTACCGAACACTCGTGTTCTATTGTGAAATTCATTTCGAATAAGTAAGGAGGTAACAGTAGGCTAACGAAATGAACAAACAAAATGTTTCGTTTTTGAAGATTAATCGAAAGTGCAGGAATTAAAATTTGGTTTTTGACTAGCATAATAATCTAAATATATAAAAGGAGAAACTGACTGACTCACTGATATATTAACGCCCAGCCTAAACAGCTAAACGTAGGCACTTGAAATTTGGAAGGGACGTAGCTCAGATACCGTTGAGGTGCACTAAGGAAGAAATTCCCGAAATTCCCACGGGAACGGGATTTGCGGGAAAATCTTTTTGTATGAAAAAACTAAACCGGTTAAGTTAGACGCTTGAAATTTGACATGCAGGTACCTTAGTAAACTTAAAGCTTAGTTGCAGCAAGATATTGCAAAATTTCTAATGGGAACGGGAGTTAGCGGGAAAAAACTGGAAAAACCCCGTAGTCCACGTGAACGGAGTCGCGGGTACAGCTAGTGGTATATAATAATCTTCTGACAATAACAACTACAACAAAAAGGGATCAGGAGATCCGTAGACGAACTAAAGTGGCTGACCTAGGATTAGTAAGCTGAAGTGGCAATGGGCTGGCCACATAGCACGAAGATCGAACGGTCCATGGGACAAAAAGGTTCTTGAGTGGAGACCACGTACCACCGAGCGCAGTGTAGGACGGCCACCTACCAGATGGACCGACGACCTAGTGAAAATTACTGGGTCTCGTTGGATGCAAGTGGCAATGGACCAGACGCGCTGGAAATCGGTTGGAGAGGCCTATGTTCAGCAGTGGACAGGAACAGGCTGAAATGATGATGATGATGAAAATCATTGGAATCAATCTCGCTTTAAATTGTGCTCTTCAGAGTAACGTTTGTGAATACCGGTGTAAGTGTAACCCGACATAACGAACCGTGTGCTATTTCGATCCTAATTTCCAATTAATACGTGAAATTTATCGCGACGCCTCGTGACTCACGCAGCGTGGTTTGCGGAATTTCGCACTTTTTCAACACAATCTGAAACACTGCCAAACGTGAGCTGACATTTTATTAAATTAGATTGCTCGGGATGCGCGGGAACACGATTGCAGGTTTAGGAGTGCCGCAGACGAGGTAGGCCCGTCATACGATCAGTGGAGTAGAGCGGGAAACGCGGTCTGGGCATTACCGGCTTCACCATACCCATCATCTGAGGGCCAGCAGCATTCTATAGGTCAAAAAAAAAATCATAAATGGCATGACATAATATTATAATAAAAAATTTAGTTTAATTCGCATATTTTATTCCCAAGGGCCCCAAATTATTGAGGCCCAAGAGTCCCAGTCTAGTTTAAGACGGCCTTGGGTCTGGTGCTAAACGGCGAAGTCCTCCCCTTTTATATTTTTTAGTTAAACTAAGCAGCCTTTTTAAATAACTTGAATTGTCGGTTTGAAGTTGTTCTTATGTCCAGTCAAAAGCACGCCAGACTATGAACGAAACTCAAATCTTGAAGTGATTCAATTTTGCTTGTTATATTAAATAAAATACATGAAACTTGGCATAATATTTGTTTAAACTTGAACACACACTCCCTTAAGGGATAATTTTCGAAAACAATATTTTCACGTCTTTTATGAGTTTCAATGACAGAGAATTAGAGAACTTTCGTACAAATTAGGAACCTGTATCTCCCTTTTTTATTTAGGTAGGTATATATAAGGATTTTGATGAATTCCTTAAATTCCTAAGATAAAATAGGGGGTGAAAGTATGTAATTAAAAAACTAAAAAACACGCTTTTAGCTCGCACTAAAAATTACAAAATAATTCAGACATTTAAGAAAGAAAGCGTGGAGCGTTTATGTTATCTTTACTCTTTTTGGACAAAACGCTCCACGCTTTCTTTCTTAAATGTCTGAATTATTTTGTAATTTTTAGTGCGAGCTAAAAGCGTGTTTTTTAGTTTTTTAAACTATTATTTTTATTTTCTACTTTTTAGTTTTCTCATGTATCAATAATTATATAATTCTTTTTCGTATCCCATTCAGCAAACCCTTTCATTTAATACCCATATCATAGGGGTGCATTTCAAATAGCCTGTCCGTTATCTTGGACGCCCGCCATATTGGATTTGAATCACGTGACTATTTTTTTCGTATTCCTGACAGCAAACCCTTTCTTTTGATACCAATATCATGGAAGTGCATTTCAAACAGTCAGTTCGCCATCTTGGGGAGGCCGCCATATTGGATTTGTAATGACGTTTCTTAGCTAGTCATATATTGTCATCAGAACTCAGAGCGTGTGCAAAATTTCATCTTAATCAAAGACCGGGAAGTGGGTCAAATTAAGATTCAAAGATTCCGTTACATACATAGATACATACAACCCGAGCTAATAAAAGCGTGTTAAAAATCTTCTTAAATTTCCGACGACTTCAACTAAAATTAAAGAAAGACGTTCGCGTAAATAGGATTTTGATAAAATCAACCCCTATGAGGATAAAATAAGGGATGATGGAGGATATAATAAATGTATTAGTTTGAACCTGTCAGTATCTAATGGAACATATAAATTAAGACGAACCAAAAACATTTTTTTTTTCTAATAACTAACTCCGCGCGTACGAAGTCGCGGGCGATTGCTAGTTGTGTATAAAGAAAAGGTGTATTACCACTTCTTCTTTGTTTACACAATTTATAAAGCCTATATTAATATTTTTCTGTATTTGCCTGCACATGCACACCACTGCAACTCATGTGCATAAGACCTTACGTCGCATTGGCCGCAATCACCTACATTAGATCCACTAATGAGCGGGCTTAAGGCGCGAGAGTAATCGCTTCCAGTGCCGGCAGCCGTTATTCGACGCCATTTTGTGGGATCAGAGTGAAGTCAGTAGCTCGACGCCATTTTATGGCTTAAGAGCACCTCTGTATTCAGAGTTGTTGATAAATTGAATGGGCGTGTAACGAGGTCGGGACTAATTGTGCTAAAATTGGAACGTGATTCACAAACACGGGAACCATATACCTACAGGGTGTTAAGGATGGATAGGAATACCCGGAAATAAAGACAAATACACTGAAAGTAATGGAAATTTGTTACATGTTAACACACATTTATGGTTATAATATTTTACGGTGCAAATAAAAAGAAATATGAAACTAGCGATCCACTCCAGCTCCACAGCGCAATGTGTTTCTTGGGATGGCCTAAGTCATATTATAATATACATGGGTATATTATAATATGACTGATTGAGTCAGCTAGTGATCACGGTTGTGCAACCTAACGGAAACATCGGGTTAACTGCTCAAAAATTGTATCGCGTATTGTTACCTTGACCTGTTAATTTATTTTAAATGTAAATTAAACGCGAAAGTCTTAGATTCTAAGTATTATTGTAACGTATTAAAAGTCGTGTGATGCCCAATAAGTATTTTCTCCTTTCAAATTAACTAGAGGCCCGTCGCGGCTATCTGTTGATTCTAATTGATGCCATCTTAAACTAGAGGGCCGCTGGAGTTTCACTCGCGTACAATCCCAATTTTTTCCAAATTTCGTACTGATTCTACGCATTGTTATGATGAGGTATTCCTCGAAGCGCTCCCATTTTGAAACGCTCCTATTGAAACGCTCCTAAACTATTCCACGAAACGCACCAAAAGGGTGCGCTTCAGATTAAAATTTTAAATAACCTTACCCCAAGATTGTATAATAATTAAGCAGTGCCTTTTAAGACAACGAAGTAATGAGTGCATATTAAATAAACGTTATTTATATCTATGTGTTTTATTTATTTATATGCCTTATTGTATAAATACACAAGACATAATTGCTCTAAGTCAGATGATACTATTGGTTAAAAAACTTTTTTGGTAATTGATGGTTTCAAAACATAATCGATAATTCATCTATTAAGTGAACTTCATGCTCTTCTCTAATTTTAAAAGTGGGCGCGCTTCGTTGAATAAAATTTTAGGTGCAACCAAATAGGGGCGTTTCGAGGAATAAGTAGTTTAGGAGCGTTTCAATAGGAGTGTTTATTTTTTTTTTATATTGCACTTCAACTAGCTTAAGGGTGCAAAGTACAGCATAATAAATCTCTAACTGGACTTGTCACTCTTACCTTGAAGGCTTGACCCCTGCTACTAATGTAGCACCCCCAAGGAGCTATGGAAACCTTACTCACACGCAGAAACATAACAACACAGAGGTAATTGTTATTTGGCTGCGGTCTTCTGTAAGGTGGAGGTATTTCACCAGTGTTTCAAAATGGGAGCGTTTCGAGGAATACCTCATTGTTATTGGTCTCAGCTTGATTTTATCTAGCCTTCCCAGATATATAGACTATGCGACCCAAAAAGCTGTTTACAACTCGAACCTGTACTGAGATTAGCGCTTTCAACCAAACAAACTCCCCAGCTTTATAATATCCCTACTAATATTATAAATGCGAAAGTAACTCTGTCTGTCTGTCTGTCTGTCTGTCTGTCTGTCTGTCTGTCTGTCTGTCTGTTACGCTTTCCTGCTTAAACCTCTCAACCGATTTTGATGAAATTTGGTATAGGTATACGTTGAATCTCAAGAACGGGCATAGGCTACTTTTTATTAGAAAATAAGGGGAGGAGGGGGTAAAACCACCTTTGAAAGTTTATATGGAAAAATGTTTATTTTTGAAGTTAGAGATATGAAATTTGGCACAAATATAGCTCGAAACTTGGATTAAAATATATACTACTTTTTGTTTCGAATATTAGGGGAGAAAGGGGTAAAACCGACCATGAAAGGATGTAGTCCACGCGAACGAAGTCGCGTGCACAGCTAGTTAGTATATATTATTCAGACAAGGTCATGCAGTCAGAAATAGCTACGATGTAGTTTATTAATCGGTGTTTACTGAATGCAAGCGTTTATTAAATGCCAATGATAAACGTGCCTGGAAGGAATTTGTTAGGTGGACTCATTTACGCTACAGGTAAAATTGAACTTGTGATGAATTAGATATCAGCCCCCATTATTACAAAATGTCATAATCGTTTCTGATTTGGAAGGTCTATTATTAAGGTTAATTGCACAATTAAAATAAATATTGGACAACATCACATACATTGCTCTAATTGTGTGGTAAGTATTTTAAAGAAACTGAAAAATTTCATCACCCCATGCGGTGGGGGACTCATGCCCACGACTTACCACCATATTATATAGGATATTTACGGGACTTCTCCACTCTAAAAATTGAATAATCGTAATTATTAATCTGTGCATATATCTAAATCAAATTGGAGTGTCTGTTTGTTATATTGAAATAACATCTTTTTACTCAAACTCAAACTCAAATATTTCTTTATTCAAGTAGGTTACATATAACACTTTTGAATCGTCATTGAATACAATGCAAAGTGATTCTACTTCCGGTTCGGAACCTATATCTACCGAGAAGACACCGGTAAGAAACACAGCAGATCATTTACAGTATCAGTATCTAACTTATTGCTATGTGTAGCTCACTTTGGACCAAGTCATATAGTTTTGGTTTTGATGAGTGATGAAACAAATAAGTACGCAAGTAAGTTTTTACTTTCGAGAGGTAAGCTGGAGCAGACCAGTCCCCAAAGGTGGCACCTGTTTACAAGCATGACGTATGTGCCAGCCATCGCTTCACTCCTACATGCATATGCAAATATATATGGTTCATACAGGTAAAATTTTTTATTACAGTTTTTGTCTGTGTTATGCGGCTAATCTCTGAAATGGCGTGACTGATTTTGATGGGGTTTTTTATTAGCTAATAGCTAATGTCATGGTCCAAAGTGTTCTACACATAGCTATAAGTTAGATACTGGTACTGTAACTAATCTGCTGAGTTCCTTACCGGTGTCTTCTCGGTAGATATAGGTTCCGAACCAGAAGTAGAATTGAATATGAAATTTTAATTAATAAGGAGTAACTTAGACAAATTTTATTTTAGAAAGATTGACATTTTATTTTTATGTTGATGTACTTTATATACTATGTCATGTCAGTAAATAAAAGTTCCTTTTTCATTTTTTAAATATTCAAAATCCTGTACCACGTTGGTAAAATAAGTAAAGGCGATTCAAACTGAATTTTCTTTTTTTATATTAAATTTCTATATGTAAGCTAAAGTTGTGTATGCTTTATTAGATTGCCGTCTAGTTAAGTTATTTTTTTGTGTCTTATTGTTTTTCACACTGACTGTAATCTGTCTGCATACCTATTTTAAATAAATAAATAAATAAATTATAACCATATTTAAAAGAATAAAATAACGGACAAATAATATGACATGTCGCAAGAATAATATACGAGAGATAGCCCATAGGTTGTAGACGTCAGACATAGACAACTACATCATTGAGCGTAGACGTTCATACTTCATCACACGTGAGCAATGTCGCGGGTACAACTAGTGAAGAAATAAAATGTTGTGCCTCCGCAAACATGATAACTGCTATTTGCTTATCCATTTCTTATCCAGTCACACATACAACATCCTCAATCTGTCTATTTGGTGTATCTCCAAATACAGGAGATGTTGGCATGATGTACAGACAGACGCATCGCAACTCTGAATCCGTCCACCTTTAATGCGTTGAAATGACTTACATTGCGTTGTATGCGCTATGCATAAAGATTAAATTTAAAAAGCCTCCGACACAAAAAAGTGTGGAAATAACCAATGACCATTAAGCCTAGCTTTTATTTGATAGGTACCTATATTGAGGGAGTTGCGACAAAATAATTTAGGAAATCAATGATTTTTGGGCGCGGTCATCTGGGATTTGAAATTTGTCATTATGCATATATTCCGCTAATCAAGCGCTTTTATATGATACCCATATTGTAGGAGATGTGTTAAAACATGCAATCCCTAATTTTGTGACGGCGGCCATCTTGCATCGATTTTATCAGACATAGCTAAGAACTCTCCCCGAGTTATTCATCTTTCAAACAATAAAATCAAAATCGATTAATTAATACGGTAGCTGTGATGCCTTAGACAGATACACACACACACAGACACGTCAAACTTATCATACCCCGTCGGTTTCGCGTCGGTGGTTAAAAATCTTCTTATATATGAAAATTAATCGCTGTTTGTTAGGCTTTTTAGGCTTTAGCCTGTTAGGCTTGGCTAATTTTGGACTAAAAATAATTGTAGAGGTCCAAGGAAGGTTTAAAAAAAGATTGAAAAAATCTAGGCGTTACGGAGTTTTCCGGTACATGGACAGCTAGTACGAAATAAAAGCCTAGCAAAAAGGAGATGCTTTTGTTTTTTACAATTTTTCATAGTGCTTCACCTCACTCTTGCGAACTTTAAATTTTTTCCTCAAGTACTGAATTTTTGTTTTGCTTTACTTTGTAACGCCAGAAACATTTTGAAAAGTATTCCATATCACCAGTTATAAATGAAAAAAAAAAAAAACTCCACAGTTCACAGAAAAAAGTTATTCAAACATAATTTATCTATTTGGCCACTTGAATCGTCATAAAAAACTGAATCGCAAAACTGAGGGCAACGCCCGTTGATTTACTGCAAATAGCTGGTTATACAGCCAGTATTTATTATTTAAACAATTACAAAAATACGCTATAAAATCCGATCATTTTTTTCCAAAGGTGACATTGCAGTGTAAACATTTTCCGCGGGCAGGGCGCAGGAATACACGCCCAAAACGCCTGTTAAAGTTGTTGTGACGAGAATATCACGCGGTCAAATGTTTGGATTATGAATGTATAATTATTGTGATATATTTAAATAAAGTATTGCTGTGTGGGTCCGCTGGAGCGGCCGCCTAGTTCGATCCCGCGATTGCCGAGCTCTGGTCGTCAGCCTGCGTTCGGTCTTCAAAAAAAATAAGTGACAAGTTCAGTGAAGTGTTCTCTGTGATCGGTAAAATTCAAATTTCGAATACGGTTGGTGTTATGTAGAAAGAAAATGGCGCGAGTACGGAGTTGTTTTTTTAGGAACACTTCACACTCTACATTTTTTACACGTTTGACAAAAAAAAATGTTTTTTTTTTAATATTGGAGTGAGCAGTGAAATAAATTGATATGGTTCGTTGTTGCTACGAGAATGCTACGTGGTTCCATTGTCGTGCTACGAGTTAATTGCAAGCCAATCGCACATTGTTATAAATCTGAAACGTTTGAATTTGTGCATTATTTCAATCGCTATAGCGTTTATTCTATTAGATTTCTTTATTACGTAACTTATAATTATTGAAGTAATAACTCATAACTACGATTGGTCTCGGTAAAAAATATTTCTTTAGTTACAAACTTCAATTTGAGTATTGTTTTCATGTACAATTATACATTTTGAAATTGATGTGTTAAATGATACAAAACCACTAAAAATATACCAGTTACTGAAAATATAAAATAATGTGCTGCGTAAAATAGCAAAAAGTCCCTTCAAACGATAATTTGAGTCAGCCCCGCGCAATTTACGATATCCCAAATTACATGACGAATTTAAAACATCAAAAATAGTCACAGTAAGCTTGAATATGAAAAGTTCAACAATTTTTTAAATTAGTTTATCCTTAACTACGAAATTATCCAATAAAACTAATACGCGTCCCCGAAAGACGAAATTTTAGTAAGCTGCTATATTATCACGCCGAAATGACTCTTAACACAAAGCCACAAGAAACTGTAGAAATGTTTTATTTTACGTCTCATTCACATGTTTATTTCTATCTCGTAACTGTGCGGTCATTTTATTGTAGGTTCATAATTTAGAATTTATTAATGTTTTTTATTTTAGTTGCTTGAGCCAAATATCTTGTATTTTTGCAGTCAATATTCACACGTTTCGTAAGTCAGTCGTCATATTGTCTGACTGTATGTCACATGTAGGAACGGTAGGTATTTTAGTATTTTAGTAGTCCGCTTGGACTGGAATGTATTAAAATGCATTTTTATGACCCGTACATAGTCTGTTTTGCACAATTTTTGTCATAAAATATATTTCTAACTTGATCAAAGAAATACTTCTATTATAACGATAAAGTTTAGGTGTATGGTCGTTTGTAATTCTTTGACGCAAAAGCTACTGAATAGATTTGTATCAAATTTGGTACAGACAGACAAGACAGAAGAATAACAAATTGGTTAACTATTCTTATACTAATGCCCGGTCTTAATATTTAAAAAACGGTCCGTTCTAATTACGGATAGTAATAGTATTACGAGGCGTAAGCTAAAAACGACCGACAGACGACTGATGACAGCTGGTATGGAAAGTATACTATGGAACGGTATTAACGACGACCTCCATAGCCGAGAGGTTACGTGCCGGATTTAGGCGTCGCGCCATCTCTGAGGTCCCGGGTTCGATCCCTGGTCGGGTCAATATAGGAAACGAACTTTTCTATATTGTCTCGGGTCTGGGTGTTGTGGTACCTTCGTTGTTTCTGATTTCTGTAACACAAGTGCTTAAGCTACTTACCACAGAATCAGAGCAATGTATGTGATGTTGTCCAATATTTATTATTTATATTTATTATTATTATTATAACGACGGCTGGAGAAAATGGATAGTCATTTTGACGCATTACGAATCGTAAAATAGTGGACCGGGCATTAATCAACCAGAACAAAGCCACGAGCGGGCACTAGTATGAGATATACTGTTGTTCCCAACTGTAGGCCTACTACCAAAAACGAAACATATAAACGAACATACGAATGAAACGGTAAAAAAAATGTTTTTATTAAACGCTGTAATCACATTCTAAGTTACGATTATAATAATTAAAATTTCCTATTTGTCATTGGATCCCACATATTTTTTTGTTAGAGGCCTTCTGATGTCATATTATGACACTTTATTGCGCTACATAATTTAATGACCTTTTTAAAGGTGATTTCTTAAAACTGAAGGCTTTTTTTCCTAGCTGATTATCGTTGATAGCTGCGAACCCTTATCATCTTCACTGCTGTCTCTCAAGCTCTCTCTCACCCCTTAAAAACCGAAGGCAAATACAGGATAGGGGAAGGTTTATTTTCAAATTTACATGTTTTATTTTAATCTTATTTATTTATGTATCTAGATGTCTAAGTTTAGTCTGAGCCACCGACGAGGCTAATGTCACGAAAGTAATGCTATTGATAGTACCTATAGTATTGTTTTAATTCAACAATGTTTCCTGGGTCTTAGCTATCGATAATATCGTTAAGTTATCGATACGTTTGACGTGTCGTCAACTATCATTAATCGATAGACTATCGATAGTCGAGTACCGATCAGCAACACTAGCCTGAACCACAATTTAATCAATAAGAAACGTAACAAGCTCGCTGACAGTTAACGGGTTACGGTCTGAATATCTAGATCCGTTTTATGGTCGCAATCAAAATTTAAGTGCCTAATATTGTAGTACCGGTCTCTTTGATCTTGTCGCAAACAGGCCACTAAGTTGTGTTAACGGGTACATTGACGTGTATCAACCTCTATGCAATATGTCGCAATCAACAATGAAGTTATATTACTGCCCATTGGCTGAAAATATTATTGTGGCACTCTCGCCAGCCCTGGTTTCGATTTCTGGTCAGGTCAATACGGAAAACGAACTTTTTTATATTGTTTCGGGTCTGGCTGTGATGGTACTGTGCCGACCTACGACATGACCTACAAGTCGACACAAATACAGCGTCAGCAGAATTGGCGTAGTAAACAACGCTCCATATGTAATGCGTGACATCGATATCCTACATCGCGATATCAGAGTTTTCGTCGCCACTAAGTATATATACAACAAACCAAGAATGGTAGTTGGGCCTTGGTCCCCGAACAGATAACACCTAGCTCGGCGGAAGTACTTCCACTTTTAGTAAAGAACATACGTTCCTTACATTGGTGACCCCGACTGAGCTGAACATCAGCAGCCTTTGAAGAACGGAGCCTTTGCATCAGGCCATGTCTCCATACCCTCAACAGCCAGCTTAGCCACGACAAGAGCACCGGACCACCGCAGCTGACGAAGCCACCTGGTTCCGGGCCCGTGTAATGAAGCAGGCCATCGCAGCCCTACGACCGAGTCAATGGTCCACACCGGCGTAGCAGCAGCTGCCTCCCTGCAACTACACGCATCGGGCACGTGCTTGGACTCCAAAGGGGGGGAGTACTGTGCCGACCTACGACATGACCTACAAGTCGACACAAATACAGCGTCAGCAGAATTGGCGTAGTAAACAACGCTCCATATGTAATGCGTGACATCGATATCCTACATCGCGATATCAGAGTTTTCGTCGCCACTAAGTATATATACAACAAACCAAGAATGGTAGTTGGGCCTTGGTCCCCGAGCAGATAACACCTAGCTCGGCGGAAGTACTTCCACTTTTAGTAAAGAACATACGTTCCTTACAGTACCGTTGTCTGATTTCTGCATGGACTTAGTTTATTATATTAGGTCCATGGATTTCTGTAACACAAGTTTCAGCTGTTTACCATAGACAGAGCAATGTATTTAATGTTGTAGGATAGTCCACATCGAAGAAGGCTTTAGGCTTTATAATGTCACACTGGGATGAAAGAAAAAAGGTACAAAGAATCAGTGGTAAATATAAAAGAAAGAAATATTACGCATACGAAGCCGCTAAGGGTCACTATTTATTTTTAATTAATCATAATAATCATTATCAATTCATTTATTCATGTTGGTAAAAATGAATATAAACCATAATTAAAGCTACAGCAGCTTTTTTCTATTTTTCTATTTCTTAATCTTTACAATAGGATAACTACTGAGTTAACTATTTATAAACTTAATTGCACAAAAGTACAAAAAGTGGACTTAACGCTAGGAGCATTCCATACAAATGAACTCTTAAGTCATACAGATAGATTAGTTAATATTGAATTGTTAAATACTTACTTTCGTAGTTCAATTTTTTGTGCTGGATCCGAAAATCCCTTCAATACTCGTATTTTTCTGTCCCGAATCCTGTAGGCCTAGCATGCGCCACGCAATCAATTTTATCGCGCTTTTAACAAACGTCAAAATCGATTGAAGTCAGTGCGTCAGCTGCTGATTGGCTGAAAATACGAGTACGTTGTGTAATCCAATCAACAGTATCGAAACTTTTGTCGTCTCATGGGAAAAATTTTACGTATTGCGCATTCTAGGCCTACTGGCCTTACCGGTGGTACTGTGGTAGTTATGGCTGAGCCGAGTTTCCGTTAGCATCTCCAATAACGGCGATGAGGTCCAATCGGAGGGTTTTAGTTGGTAGTCCTGCCCTTCTCAGGGCGAGGAGTCCCACACACGCCGTCACTTCCCTCGGGTGACGGTACGGTACACCAATGTATTGCCCCTCGTTATATAAAAAAAAGGCCTACTGGCCTTGTCAAACCACAAACAGCTTCCAGTTTCCGCATAACGACCAAACGAAGTACTCTAGCCGTACTCACAGATGATACTCATCAGCTGAGCGGTAAATCACATACGTTTTACGACAAACTAGCCAGAATGGGACTTGCCACTTCAAACACCGCTGAAAGACAAATGAAATACGGCGCCCGTTTTAATTCATTCTGCTTTGCGTTTCACGACAAATAGCATGCAGCGAATAGTTATCACGGTCAAAAGAGCTGAGCTTTTTGTCGGTATCTATTCTGTACTTATTGAGTCCAAACTGGAAGTAGTTTCATCAAACTCAAACTCTTTATTGCCTTTCATTAATGTTACAAAGAATGTAATTTACAACGTACAGTACATCATGTAGTGTTACAGCAGTGATTGTAAAATTATCATCCATAAATAATAATTAAAATTTTTATTCAACAAATTATAAATTATATGTCTTATTTATAAAACTTTTCAGCAGATTATTAACATAAATTATAAAACTAAGTACAGTCGCCATCAGATATATTGGAGCAGACAAAGTGACGAAATACTTCTGAACAGTTAAAATGTCAATGAGTTCCATACACTACAAGTTACCATTAATATCTGAATATTCATTACTTCAGTAATATCTGAGCAGGTGCTAGTCAATAACTTCTATACACACAACTAACCAATAATATCTGAACACTCATCTACACAGGTAGCTAAATGAGACATAATATGACGTGGGTGACACATATTGACGTTATGAGTGTTCAGATACTATTGGTTAGTTGTGTGTATAGAAATTATTGACTAGCTTCTGCTCAGATATTACTGAAGTAGTGAATGTTCAGATATTAATGGTAACTTGTAGTGTAAGGAACTTATTGACATTTTAAACTGTTCAGAAGTATTTGGTTACTTTGTCTGCTCCGATATATCTGATGGCGACTGTACATACTCTTAAGTTTTTTAAGAAAAGTTTGGTATATTCGGTTTAGTATCTAAAATTCTTATTTATGAATTTTAGATACCAAACCGAATATACCGAACTGAATTTTTTTTATATTGCACTTCAAGATTGACCTCATCCTACCTGATGATAAGTGGCAATGAGGTCCTAGCTTAAGGGTGACAAGTACAGCATAATCATTCTGTTACTGGACTTGTCGCCCTTACCTTGAAGGCTTGACCCCTGCTATTAATGTAGCACCCCCCAAGAGCTCTGGAAACCTTACTCACACGCAGGAACACAACAACACAGAAGTGATTGTTATTTGGCTGCGGTCTTCTGTAAGGTGGAGGTATTTCACCAGTCGGGCTACTCCAGTTCGAGCGGCAAATCGCTATGCCCTACCTCTCTTTATGAAATGATGAAATTAACATGGATAAAAGGATTTAAATATCTATAATTTATTTTTATCCGTAACTAAAATGGATTATTTTTCAAATATTGCAACCGGACATTAAAGAAACAGAAAACATTCATCCCCCCTTGCGCGGTGACTCGAACCCACGACCTTCACGTATCGCGCGTGCTGCTCTTCCAACTGAGCTAACCGCAAGTTATCGTAGGCCATGATTTTTTCTATTGACTTTTTAGCCTCCAGTAAGTGCCCTCTGCCGAATAAGTTTAGAACTACATAAGTGTGAAGTCGGTCCGTTGTACATTCGTTGCAGAAATATTTGAAAACCACGGAATCGAGGGCACCTTGGCATGTTAATAGATTTTTACATTAAAAGCGAACATTTAATATTTTAATTGTTACTTTTTTTTTAAGTTCGCTAGTGCGGTGTGAAGCTCTATGAAGGTATTTCAAAATTGTAAAACTCTATTTAAAATGTCGTCATGAAGGTCCCGCGTCAACGCATAAGTACGAAATTGGGCGGATATTATATAAACATGATACATTCTGATGCCGGATTCTTGGCTGCCTCTTCGGCACGGCCCACTGGCGATGTATTGCATGTTTATTTGCGATCTGAGGACGTTTTTATTGGTAGGTAGGTACCTTTGATACGATGTGACACGGAGAAACGGTTTCGAAGGTTTTTGGACGAGCGATGTAGGCAATTAGCAGCGTTAATTATGAAGTCAGAACTATTAGACAGGCGGATTTATTGTTGGATTGCTATAGGGCAGGTGGTCTGTAGGGCCGGGCGGTGTTTGAAGAATGTCAAACAGAAAAGACTTCTAGCAGAAACGAGCCTTGATTTTAAACCAGTCGCAAGCACTCTTGGGCGGTGGTAGACAATTTCCTGCATTTGCATATGGACAAAGAAGCCACATAAACTGATTTTAGTAAGTAGCAACGACGGTACCACAACACCCAGACCCGACACTCAGAAAAATTGTTTCTCAAATAGAAGAAAACACACCAAATTCTGAAACCTTTTTTAAAGTATACTGATCCTTAGGAATAATTGTTGTCTCGTAGCTGTTGAAAGGGCTTTGGATTCGATCCTCACCCAGAACAATAATTTGTTTGCTACACATCGACGTTTTTTCTGTTAGGCTCTTTATAAGTACATTAATTAAATCACATAATTTAATTAATGTACCACTATTGTTTCTGGTTTCCATAACACAAATACTTAGGCTTACTTTGGTGATGTTATCAAATATGATATTTGTTAAGAACAAACTCAGCTCACATTAAAAAATATTGAAACACATACAAAAATAATTCACCAGGGACGAATTTACGACCTACATTTAAATTCGTGAGGAAATCAACAAAATGACTGCTCTAAGTACTACGGCCCATTAAACGCATCGTACCGTCCGCAAAAAATGTTTTAACAAATTACTTTCTCGCTTCAAATATATCTCCGCTAATTTGCTTTTGCGATGCCGGACGCTTAACAGATTATCTCGAGGAGATCACGATGTGTCATGGAGCCACGGATGTGGGGAACTGTGTCACATATGAGCTGAATTGGCAGGCGTGAGGTGTCGGTTAAGATTTTTCAATCGCTTGTAAGATGTCGCTTGTGAAGTAAACTTTTATCCACCGTACCGCTGGGTAGAACATATTATCATATTCAAACACCCAGCTCCCTGCACCTTTCTCGCTTAATTTATTGCGCGATGCATAGAATATATGTCTAGGTAGGATATAAACTTTCCAAAAGTATTTTGGAATCAAAAATAAGTTCCTGGGAATATAAATCGACTAGACGGAACAAAACGACAGATATTATTTATGCTCCATTTAGGTTTTATTAAAGGTTTCATAAATATTTTTCATCAACCTGTCCAATTATCTCGACGGGTTTGAACCTAATTAAAGTCAAAACTAAGTCAAATTACTCGTACTACTGTGAAAAAGTGACCGATTGGCGATTCAACAAGCTTACTGTTTTATTATTATCTCAAACGGGAGCGTAATTTAAGCAACTGTTCTACGTTCTTACCTATAAAATATAAAATTCTTATGTATGAAAATTATATATTTTTAAGATGTCACCAGATCTCGTGTCGTTGCTGTCTGTACTGCTCTGTATCTAGCGTATCTGTTCCAGATTCCAGATTTAAAGTCCGCTGCATTTGCGCAAAATATCACACGGCATATCTAATGCATTAATACAGGGAGATCTAATGGGCGAAGGCGTCTAATAAAAGAGCTGACTCTAGGATTCAAATAATTCATTTACACACATTATGTATTGATATAGTGTTTTATTTAAAACTAGCGGCTTTCACACAGGTCGACTTACGATTTTTAAGTTACTTGAGTTTGAAAGATCCCCTTTCTTAGGCTATATTACTCAAAGTGAATGTATCTTTTCAATTATGAAGGATTGTTTGATATCAGCACTGAAGTTTTTGAGTTTATTCATTACAAACATGCACACAAAAATACAAATCTTTCTTCTTTATAATATTACTGTAGATAAAGAATACATGCATTAACAACCAATTCTTTTTTTGGTTGTTATTTCCGAAAATGAAATCAGTCTACAATTTGAACGATTCGGATGTTGGCAACATTAACAAATCATTTTAAGGATATGAGTTCCGTAAAAGATGACTTCATGTTACATATAGATTTTTTGCAAATTATCTTAAATTAATTTATTAACTTTTAACTAAAATCATACAACCTGCCAGGATGGTACATAAAATCATACAACCTGCCAGGATGGTACATAAAATCATACAACCTGCCAGGATGGTACATAAATTCATACAACCTGCCAGGATGGTACATAAATTCATACAACCTGCCAGGATGGTACATAAATTCATACAACCTGCCAGGATGGTACATAAATTGAATGTCAAATTAACTTTTACCTAAAAGCTTTTAGATAGTGTATTAAGGCGGCTTTGGATCACGTCCCTAATAAAGCCGCTGGCGGAACAAATTTACTACGCCAACTGAACAATTTTAAAAATTTACTAACAGTAGATATAAGTATATTGATACTAACACATGGATCCGAGATATCTGAATGAAATCCCTACTAATATTATAAATGCGAAAGTAACTCTGTCTGTCTGTCTGCCTGTGTGTCTGTTACGCTTTCCTGCTTAAACCTCTCAACCGATTTTGATGAAATTTGGTATAGGTATACGTTGAATCTCAAGAACGGACATAGGCTACTTTTTATTAGAAAATAAGGAGGGGAGGGGGGTAATACCACCTTTGGAAGTTTATATGGAAAAATGTTTATTTTTGAAGTTAGAGATATGAAATTTGGCACAAATATAGCTCGAAACTTGGATTAAAATATATACTACTTTTTGTTTCGAATATTAGGGGAGAAAGGGCTAAAACCGACCATAAAAGGATGTAGTCCACGCGAACGAAGTCGGGGGCACAGCCAGTATTTTATATTTTTTAAAGCTGAAGAGTTTTTTTTGTTGACTTGTTTGTTAGTTAGTTTAAGTCCATTCATCGGGGAAGGCTTTAGGCTATGTAACATCGAGCTGCAATCAACAGGATTAGGATACAGGATTAGGAAAGATCAGTGGCAAATGTGGCAAAACGAAGACAGTACAAGTGTGAAGGCATCGGCCCTCTAGTTTATGATAACATAAATAAGAGTCAATCTTAACGAGTTCAGATTTCCTTTAACTAAATGACCAGAACAAAATTGAGCCACTACATCATGATCTGACCAAATGACATTGTCGTATATCGCTGGAAGATAAACACTTGCTATTTATTCGTTGTGAAACTTACTAATTGGTTGGCCGAGCGATTAATGCAGCTAACTGGGCACGGCTTTAAGATCTTCACCGGGGATTGGGCAATTGAAACACCTCATTAAATTAATTTGACTTGGCTTCTGCCCTAGTGGGTAGGGCTGGGTTCTTGGGCCAACCTTCTAGGCTGGGTTAGAGTAATACTGGCAACATATCTTCCGGGCTTTGAAAACTGCAGACGAGTGGCCTGCTTCTGGCTTTTTTATCGGTTGCATTTTGGTAAGTGTGCAGAAGTTTTGATTAACCTGATACTCCCTTCCGCTATCCAACACCGTACGATTAGGCACAGCGAGCAGTTATACACTTACTAGCTGTACATGCGACTTCGTTCGCGTAGACTACATGCTTTCATGGTCTGTCTTACTCATCTCCCATAATATTCAACACAAAAAGTAGTCCATATTTTAATCCAAGTTTCGAGCTATATTTGTGCCAAATTTCATAGCTCTAACTTAAAAATAAACATTTTCCCATATAAACTTTTAAGGGCGGTATTACCCCCATCACCATTTATTCAAAACAAAAAGTAGCTTATCTCTGTACTAGGTCCAACGTATACATATACCAAATTTCATCAAAATCTATTCAGTGGTTTAGGCGTGAAAGCGGTGCAGACAGACAGACAGAGATACTTTCGCATTTTTAATATTAATATGGAAGTATTTCTATTACGCACGAAAAGATTGGCCTCCCTGATATGCTATGTCAGTACCCTAACAATAGTTAATAACTACTGTACTGAATACTAAATCCGATTTTATTTAATCGGAGTAACCACGCAAATATGACAAACACACATGAAACACAACAGTTAAGTCTGAATTCTTATAATTCCAGAATTCACCCCAACTCTGAGGTGTAAACAAATAATAATTTTACGAGAGAACCCGAAGAAGACCGGTCTTAACTTATTGAATGACGGGTAATAAACTCGCCTCTCGAATAAATGTTATTGCTTTTATGAATCTTTGTAACCTACACTTACATCATAAACTGGGATTTTGGTAAACATTGGACAGTGTCAATATAGTTTAATGTCGTAGAGGGTGATTTGGCTTGGCTTATTTTTAATATTTACTCAGCATAATTTTTTATTTTTATTTATAAACCAACTCATTTTTTATCACTATCAGCCAGTTACTGTCCAATACTGAATACTAAGACCTGAACCTGACCTGTTTTTCGTGCTAGTAATTATCCCCCCCCCCCCCCTCTACTGTGCCCTAACCCTCCGGAACCCGTCTACTCTATGTAGTTCTAGTGGTTTTTTACTAAAACTTCGGTTTTTTACTAAGTCTTTAGACTAGTAATATAAATTTAATTATGTACATATTTATTTAACATCCAATGTAAATTGAATGTTGGTTAGTTTTCCGTTATTAAGATTGTTCTTATATCACTTACTATGAAAATCAATACAAAGTACATATAATATTTGACTGATTTGATGACTGTTCAATTAAAAGTGCATAATCCCAAGTAGATTAGCTCAAGTTTGCACATAAATCTCAACTGAGAGTTTACGGATTCAATATCGTGATATATTTGTGAATCGCATTCCCAATTTCTCACCACACCCTGCCGTATTTTAAAGCGATGAAAATGTATTATTGCAACTCTAAAAATGGCTCAGAATTCGATCCAGAAAAGGAATCGAGTGCAACGACCAGCGAAACAAACAAACACATCCAATAATGCCCAAAACGAGCTGCTAAAATAATATTTTCACTCCGATCATCCTGTAGCGATGGCAGCCGCGTTCTGAGTCCGATGTTTTCCACAGATTATAATTAAATGTGTTTATCTAACTCAAAATATTCGCGGAGTAAGGATTAGTTGCGTGTGCGCATAAGAATATCTAAATAGTTGTGGAGCGATGACCCGGGAACTCTGGTTGGCTCGACTTTAGGAGAGATCTAAGAATTCTTTGTGTATGAAATCATACAATCATACGCTTCTACGGTTAAATATTTATTTATTTCTCAAAAAGAATATACAGAAAATTCGCTTACTGAGAAACATACATTCACAAATAATTAGATTACATTATTGCGACGGCGAGAACACTTAGATTTTTATTTGAGAGGGTAACTTGAAGTAAGCGGTCGGTGTCGGTTATGCACTGACCACGGCATTTCCTTCTGTATCCTAGCTATATGTCCTGGTTACATCCAGTGTGAAACCAGGGGTATACGACTTTGGATACGATAACTGATTTCAACGAGCCTGCCTTTTTAATAGAGCAATTGCTATCTGACTTCCATTACCCTAAACTCTAAACCAGACTTAATTTGTATAGAACTTGGAAGCTATGGTTACCGATACACAAAGCCATGGATTAGCCTTCTAATCTTCTAATTTGACGGTCAGATGATTCGAGCAGCAACGTCCTGACTGTACTGGGAAACTCGCATACACAAAAAGTGTTACGCTTGGGTTTTGAACCCAGGCGAAGGGTAATGAAAATATTGGAGGGATTTATGCCTATATTTAGCAGTGAACGTTGTTCAGCTAAATGGCGTCTAATGATAATGAAAGAAAAAAGGCTCATGAGTAGATAGAGTAGGCAATCATCAGAAGACATCATTTTAATTAAAAAAATGTATGGATGTAAAATATCTCATTTCATATAAATACTAGGTGACCCGGCGAACTTTGTCCCGCCTTAGAAGCAATAAATGACTTTTAAAAAAAGCAAATAGAAATTAATAAAAAAGTATCCTATGTCCTTCTCCTGGTTCTAAACTACCTCTCCACCAATTTTCAGCCAAATCTGTTCTGCCGTTCTTGAGATATAAATAGTGTAACTAACACGACTTTCTTTTATATATAAAGATAACATTGTATATTAACTTTAAGTGCCTAGTATAGTGAATAATTATTATTTTGAAAAGAGTAAGTTTCGAGTTTCTTGCCGGTTCTTCACGACATGATCAACATTCCGAACACGGCGTTAGAATACTGAACTTGTACTGACGATTCATAAGTGCTTTTGTTAAGCTTTCATGAATAAGGATAGTTGCTATTCTATTCTGAAACACCTTTATATAATAAAGCTACACAATACGGTTTGATTATGGATGGGTGATCAGATCATTCTGGCAACGTTAGTGACATACATTTTATCAAACGTCACCATGTGCAAGCCATTAAAATGAGCAGGTTTAAAATTTATTACATCTCTTAAAATAATATTTTTTAAGCCATCGTTCTCTCATCCATCGGGTAGACTCTATTGTTTAATTACCTTTAAAGTGACGAATGAAATATTTTATTAGCAATAAAACGCGCGTTAGCTACCAATCACCACGATGATGATTTTGATCAAAGTTCGCGGTTTCAAAAAGTGACCAATATTAATCACTAGAACTGGTAGCATTTCAGCCAGCCCAAGAAACAGAAGACATAAATTAAACGGTAGAGAGTACGCAAGGTAGCTAATACGCTGTACCAAGGATACTATTTTGTGCCCAAAGTAGGTCAAATCAAAACTCATTGGCACACCGTACGACTGCCTCGGGGACGGGACCAGCTTGTGTGGGACTCTCCCCTAGGTGTTCTGGGTTGAAGTCCCCAGCTAGTATCCGCCTGGTACTCAAAATACATGGGGTACCCTTAAATCGAGACCAGGACCAGTTGATGCTGTTTTTTTCCTAACTGACTAACTGATGATGGCCGCATGCCTTTTCTTCTTCACCGGATGTTCGGGGGAGCGGAGGGCTCACACCCCTAAATTTGATGCTGTCATCATTTATCTGGCGCTTTTATTACTCCAAGACCAGCGCTGATCCAATTCCGTTGATCCTGGGTAAAAATATAAAACAATAACTGTGACGTCAGCACCAACCGACCATGACCTAAACATGATTCATGCACGCTGATACTTACAGTCTCTCTTCATCGAAAGTGTAATCTTTTTGTGTGTTTGTTTGAACAAGCCTGGCGCCGTCGCAATTGCTTCTCACATATGTGGTTTGATCGCATTAATATGTATTCCATTGTTTAGGATATGAAAGAAAGCAAGCAAGAAAGAAATTATTTATAGTCTCAACTTACAAACAAAACATATTACATAATCTGTTCCAAACATAAATGGATTGTGAATGAGACAAAAGGAATAAAAGCTCAGCTAATGCTGATTCGAGAATGGATCCCGATATGGATTGGAGCCAGATTTGATTTGAAAGAAACTAGCATTACTAAAGGTACTCGGTCGGAGTCTGATGGTACATATGAAATACTTAGAGGTCAAAACTATTTTGGCGATAAAACGTTAAAAAATGAAGTACCATACCTTTTAAATCATTTACCTTTGAAAATCGACTGGTGACAAATAAAATATTTTAAAAAAGTAAGTGCACCGGTACCTCTTGGCACAATGATATAAACATATATGTTAGACCCTGATCCCTGATTATGTTACTGAATTTGTCGCCCTTACCTTGAAGGTTTGACCACTGTTAATAATGTAGCAACCCCTGTACTTGTAATCTTGAAGATCTCTCAAATAAAGTATTCTGTTCTATTTTGTACTTGCTGTTAACCGCGGTTTCTTTAATCTATATTATCCAAAAATTCTTAAAAACTTACGCGTTTTTTATATAAGTAGAACGTTTGGAAGCTTTTTACTCTGAAAGTTCAGTCAAAGTGAGAGAAACAAGTATAATTCATACACTGCATTACAGATAAAAGACAAACCATCTTGTAGAGCAACCGACAATTGCATTCATGAACGTCTCTGCTCAAATTTTAGGTCAATCCCGGGAATACCTCTCACGCACTACCAGCTCGGATTAACACTTGCTGAGCACTATTATTAACGTGACCATACGTACCGCTTTAGGCAGTCTGTCCCGGTGTCCCCCGCGAGGCCGAAACTGTCCCGCTTTTGCAAACAGACCAAACGATAATATAAAAATGTATTTTTTCTCCACTTTTCTAAATACTGAACCGATATTTTAAAACAAATTTGATCAGTCGCAGTCAGATTTGATTTGATTATTTTGAGTTATTCTATCTTCTATAACAAGAAACTTGTAAAACACTAAAAACTTTTTTTTATTACCTACATATGTCAATGAAAATCTCCCGCTCTGACAAAAAACAATAATGGTCACGTTAACTATTATACACGTTTGTTATAAGCAACGCACGTTTCCTTGGTCGTCATCCCGGCGCCAAGACGTTGCAGATTGTTCACATTTATTAAAATAAAAGTAACTTCGCCTTTGAAGACGTGAAGTCCGAGCTTCGAGCTTAGATCTCTGTGTTTTTAATGAACTGGAAATATTTATTCAATTCAAAACATTTATTTCGGATAGATGATAATCATACTTCTTTCAGATAAGTGTCAAAACATATTTTACATCTTCTTTTTTTGTATTAAATGGTAACCAAGCTTCTTTTGTGAAGTCTACCTCTGCTAGCAGAGAACACTAGTGTCACATGAGGTGAGAATTGTAACAACTTCACGAAATAACTCACGTGTTTCGTAGTTTTTAGTTCTCCGAGGATTCTATGGCGGCCAATATCTAGCTCGTTTTAAAACATAATATATCAATTTATTTATTCACTAGCGGCCTCCCGCATCTACGCTTGCATATAACCCCGTTGTGTCCATATTTACCAGTGATTCTTCGTTTTCTTCCTGGATAAACGGAATATTCAACGCAAAAATATTTTTTCAGTTCGAACCAGTTGTTCCTGAGGTTAGCGTGTTCAAACAGACACACTCGATAGCTTTATAATACAGGTTTAGATGAACTTGATAAGTGTGCTTTTAGTTTAAATTACGGAAACCAGAATAACTTCTCCCATTACACTCCACGCAATCTTTTAGTCAAAATCTTTAATATTAAGTGAGTAAACGGTCCAACGACTTTCTTATACCACAATATGACATACGATTAATTTAAACTACTATAATATTTTTACGATCCCATAATTCACAAAATACAAGTCCTAATACATAGATGAATCAAAATCTCTTTGTTTAAAAGAAGATATTTATCAATTCTAAGTCCCATTGATTAAAAAATCACAAACGATTTGTCAACAATCATTTATTGTTCTCTTTCAAAAGATCAAACACGCTTAATAGCCGCTAGAATCACATTTCTTTGATTTTCTAAGACTTCAGCAAGACTATGCCTCATTAATCTTAGTGGAAATAAAAAATTACGAACAATATTCGGACATATGGATATTAATCACTTCATGGTTTCTCTGAGACACCTCTGGATATTCAGGTCTTGTGTAAACAAGTGGTTAGTCATAAATTATGAAATGAAATTAGTACAATATTTTGGCGACATGTTTAATTTGGTAAATGGCTTATTTTAAGAAATTTCCACGTGGGATGAAGGTGCGTATGTAACGTTGGTTGTTTGTTTATGAATCGAACTGTTTTTAGATAATTGTGAACCATATTCTCCTTTTTTACATGGAATAAAATAAATAAATAAATGCGCTAGACAATCACACCAATCACCTGGTCTCAAACTAAGGTTTTCACTTGTACTATGAGTACCAGACGACGGACACTAACTGGGGGCGTCATCCCAGCACACCCAGACCCAAGTCATTTTAGAAAAGTTCGTTTTCCAAATTGACCCACTTGGGTTTATTTTATCTAGGGAGAAATGCATACCGCACCGTCACTCTCTGCGGGGAACAGAGAGTGGTGTGTCGGGCTCGTACCGATTAAAATCCCCTCGGTGGCCGACGCTCCACAGTTGTGGGGAAGTCGGGATCCTTTGCGGATTCTATGCCCGGCCACCTGACACGCTCCTCTTGCTTCACGCTGTGCGCTATCTGAGGCTGGGTGGCAAGGCCAGCCTCAATGCACCGGACCACAGGCTTATTGAGTTCCCCCCATCGCGACAAGATGCAGCAAGGGGAACATTCGGGTCTGAAACAAGTTTTTCACGTGAACAAATGGATTAACTATCGGATATTAAACTTATAACACCCCGTAGCTTTTGCGTCGAGGGTTAAAAACAAATAAGGTCGATGAAGGTGATTACGTCTCATTTTAGAACTATGCCAAGATAAAAGTGCTATCATAGCAGTTATTTTCTACTCTGCAAAGTTCCCATTGTATTCTAAAACTGTTGAAAACAATGATTTATTGCATAAAAATATTTTCAAAGTGTTGTTTGTGGATTGATTTATTTGAGAATCTACGTAGCTGTCTATAGTTCAAAAATATTTGCTCGTGACTCATTCCAGCTGGGAAAACACGTTTCATAAATAAATTACTTATTTTTGTCCACAATTTCTTTTGCGCATTTATTATTAGGAACTTCATGCAGTTTTTGTGCATACGTAACGTAATCACGCGCAACCGCGTAAAAAATGTAAAATTGAAGAAAACAGGTCAGGAAAATACGTCTATCATACCAGAGGAAAAAATACGTTGTAAAGCAGCGGATGTTGCCTTAAAACTGCTGAAATTCAGCTTAAATAACATGTTTTCGACTGAACTGTCGATTGGAATAACAAGGGCATCCGGTGCTGGACATTTTGGGTGCATTAGGAGCTGATGGATACGTCAATACTTTGTGTTATGACAGGCATCAGACCTAATGCGTCCGATTTTGAAGATTAGATTAGTTAGATAGATAGATAGATACACTTTATTGCACAGAAAATTTACAGAAATTGGTTTTACAGACATATTTAAGTACAATATAGGCGGTCTTATTGCTAGAGAGCAATCTCTTCCAGACAATCTTTAGGTAGAGGAAATAGTAGACATCGAGAAACGGGTACAGGGAATTCTTAGCGCACCGTACCGTCACCCGAGGGAGGTGACGGCGTGTGGGACTCTCCTGCCCAAAGTGCAGGCCCAACCACTAAAGCCCCCCGGGGGACCTCATCGCCTTAATGGTAATGCTGTGGGAATTTCTTTAGTACCACCACAACATAACCGGCTCCTTTTATATCCCACTACTAGTTATTAGAAATAGAAAAAATTTATCTCCCCTTGCGGTGCGGGAATCGAACCCACGACCTTCACGTATCGCGCGTGCTGCTCTTACCAACTGAGCTAACCGCAAGTTATCGTAGGCGATGAAATTTTTCTGCTGTATCAATCTGTTAGCCTCCGGTAAGTGCCCTCTGCCGATCGTAGGTTCGATTCCCGCACCGCAAGGGGATATTTTTCTGTTTCTAATATTTAAAGTTCGCTAGTACGGCGTTTAGTACTATAAAAATAATAAAACCCACTACTAGTTGCTGCCCGCGACTTTGCCCGCGTTAATTTTGGATAAAAAGTATCCTATAAGTTAATCTAGTATATCTTCTCTCTTCCTACCAAATTTCATACAAATTCGTTCTGTTGTTTTTGCGTGAAAGAGTAACAGACATCCATACTCACAAACTTTTACATTTATAATAGGTATTGGTAGGATTAGGCTCATGTGGACGACCCCCCAAAAACGAAATATGTCAGATCCAACGACGGATAGACATTTTTAATTATCATTACCGTAACCAACTCACTTCAAATGCGACTCTTAAAAAAATAAAATATAATTTATGCAAAAATGATTTTATGTTCGTAACTTTTGTATCGTCAGTATTGCATGTAATGTAATATTGCAAGTACCTAGTTTTTGTGTTTGTTTCCTATAGGATTATAATTCGATTTCCTTAACCTTTTGTAAACGCTAAAAACGCGTTTTTAATTTATTTTCTTTTGTTCAGATTTAGACATTATTCTTGTTTTTTTTTAATCAGCTTCCTTTAAAAAATTTAGCTTTAGGCATCGTTTGCTAAATAGTGCGGGAATCAAACTCGTGACCTTTTACAATTTGGGAAGTTTTTTTAGTGATTGCACTATCAAGGTTCCTTCCTAGCCTTCCGAGCTTTGAAAAGCTAACTTGACTCTATCATCGTCTTACTTATTGCACAATCTGGAGATTTAGAATGATCTATGCCTTTAGCATGACACGCGATACATAAAGATCGTGTAATGTATTTTTTCTCCACTTTTCTAAATACTGAACCGATATTTTAAAACAAATTTGATCAGTCGCAGTCAGATTTGATTTGATTATTTTGAGTTATTCTATCTTCTATAACAAGAAACTTGTAAAACACTAAAAACTTTTTTTTATTACCTACATATGTCAATGAAAATCTCCCGCTCTGACAAAAAACAATAATGGTCACGTTAACTATTATACACGTTTGTTATATGCAACGCACGTTTCCTTGGTCGTCATCCCGGCGCCAAGACGTTGCAGATTGTTCACATTTATTAAAATAAAAGTAACTTCGCCTTTGAAGACGTGAAGTCCGAGCTTCGAGCTTAGATCTCTGTGTTTTTAATGAACTGGAAATATTTATTCAATTCAAAACATTTATTTCGGATAGATGATAATCATACTTCTTTCAGATAAGTGTCAAAACATATTTTACATCTTCTTTTTTTGTATTAAATGGTAACCAAGCTTCTTTTGTGAAGTCTACCTCTGCTAGCAGAGAACACTAGTGTCACATGAGGTGAGAATTGTAACAACTTCACGAAATAACTCACGTGTTTCGTAGTTTTTAGTTCTCCGAGGATTCTATGGCGGCCAATATCTAGCTCGTTTTAAAACATAATATATCAATTTATTTATTCACTAGCGGCCTCCCGCATCTACGCTTGCATATAACCCCGTTGTGTCCATATTTACCAGTGATTCTTCGTTTTCTTCCTGGATAAACGGAATATTCAACGCAAAAATATTTTTTCAGTTCGAACCAGTTGTTCCTGAGGTTAGCGTGTTCAAACAGACACACTCGATAGCTTTATAATACAGGTTTAGATGAACTTGATAAGTGTGCTTTTAGTTTAAATTACGGAAACCAGAATAACTTCTCCCATTACACTCCACGCAATCTTTTAGTCAAAATCTTTAATATTAAGTGAGTAAACGGTCCAACGACTTTCTTATACCACAATATGACATACGATTAATTTAAACTACTATAATATTTTTACGATCCCATAATTCACAAAATACAAGTCCTAATACATAGATGAATCAAAATCTCTTTGTTTAAAAGAAGATATTTATCAATTCTAAGTCCCATTGATTAAAAAATCACAAACGATTTGTCAACAATCATTTATTGTTCTCTTTCAAAAGATCAAACACGCTTAATAGCCGCTAGAATCACATTTCTTTGATTTTCTAAGACTTCAGCAAGACTATGCCTCATTAATCTTAGTGGAAATAAAAAATTACGAACAATATTCGGACATATGGATATTAATCACTTCATGGTTTCTCTGAGACACCTCTGGATATTCAGGTCTTGTGTAAACAAGTGGTTAGTCATAAATTATGAAATGAAATTAGTACAATATTTTGGCGACATGTTTAATTTGGTAAATGGCTTATTTTAAGAAATTTCCACGTGGGATGAAGGTGCGTATGTAACGTTGGTTGTTTGTTTATGAATCGAACTGTTTTTAGATAATTGTGAACCATATTCTCCTTTTTTACATGGAATAAAATAAATAAATAAATGCGCTAGACAATCACACCAATCACCTGGTCTCAAACTAAGGTTTTCACTTGTACTATGAGTACCAGACGACGGACACTAACTGGGGGCGTCATCCCAGCACACCCAGACCCAAGTCATTTTAGAAAAGTTCGTTTTCCAAATTGACCCACTTGGGTTTATTTTATCTAGGGAGAAATGCATACCGCACCGTCACTCTCTGCGGGGAACAGAGAGTGGTGTGTCGGGCTCGTACCGATTAAAATCCCCTCGGTGGCCGACGCTCCACAGTTGTGGGGAAGTCGGGATCCTTTGCGGATTCTATGCCCGGCCACCTGACACGCTCCTCTTGCTTCACGCTGTGCGCTATCTGAGGCTGGGTGGCAAGGCCAGCCTCAATGCACCGGACCACAGGCTTATTGAGTTCCCCCCATCGCGACAAGATGCAGCAAGGGGAACATTCGGGTCTGAAACAAGTTTTTCACGTGAACAAATGGATTAACTATCGGATATTAAACTTATAACACCCCGTAGCTTTTGCGTCGAGGGTTAAAAACAAATAAGGTCGATGAAGGTGATTACGTCTCATTTTAGAACTATGCCAAGATAAAAGTGCTATCATAGCAGTTATTTTCTACTCTGCAAAGTTCCCATTGTATTCTAAAACTGTTGAAAACAATGATTTATTGCATAAAAATATTTTCAAAGTGTTGTTTGTGGATTGATTTATTTGAGAATCTACGTAGCTGTCTATAGTTCAAAAATATTTGCTCGTGACTCATTCCAGCTGGGAAAACACGTTTCATAAATAAATTACTTATTTTTGTCCACAATTTCTTTTGCGCATTTATTATTAGGAACTTCATGCAGTTTTTGTGCATACGTAACGTAATCACGCGCAACCGCGTAAAAAATGTAAAATTGAAGAAAACAGGTCAGGAAAATACGTCTATCATACCAGAGGAAAAAATACGTTGTAAAGCAGCGGATGTTGCCTTAAAACTGCTGAAATTCAGCTTAAATAACATGTTTTCGACTGAACTGTCGATTGGAATAACAAGGGCATCCGGTGCTGGACATTTTGGGTGCATTAGGAGCTGATGGATACGTCAATACTTTGTGTTATGACAGGCATCAGACCTAATGCGTCCGATTTTGAAGATTAGATTAGTTAGATAGATAGATAGATACACTTTATTGCACAGAAAATTTACAGAAATTGGTTTTACAGACATATTTAAGTACAATATAGGCGGTCTTATTGCTAGAGAGCAATCTCTTCCAGACAATCTTTAGGTAGAGGAAATAGTAGACATCGAGAAACGGGTACAGGGAATTCTTAGCGCACCGTACCGTCACCCGAGGGAGGTGACGGCGTGTGGGACTCTCCTGCCCAAAGTGCAGGCCCAACCACTAAAGCCCCCCGGGGGACCTCATCGCCTTAATGGTAATGCTGTGGGAATTTCTTTAGTACCACCACAACATAACCGGCTCCTTTTATATCCCACTACTAGTTATTAGAAATAGAAAAAATTTATCTCCCCTTGCGGTGCGGGAATCGAACCCACGACCTTCACGTATCGCGCGTGCTGCTCTTACCAACTGAGCTAACCGCAAGTTATCGTAGGCGATGAAATTTTTCTGCTGTATCAATCTGTTAGCCTCCGGTAAGTGCCCTCTGCCGATCGTAGGTTCGATTCCCGCACCGCAAGGGGATATTTTTCTGTTTCTAATATTTAAAGTTCGCTAGTACGGCGTTTAGTACTATAAAAATAATAAAACCCACTACTAGTTGCTGCCCGCGACTTTGCCCGCGTTAATTTTGGATAAAAAGTATCCTATAAGTTAATCTAGTATATCTTCTCTCTTCCTACCAAATTTCATACAAATTCGTTCTGTTGTTTTTGCGTGAAAGAGTAACAGACATCCATACTCACAAACTTTTACATTTATAATAGGTATTGGTAGGATTAGGCTCATGTGGACGACCCCCCAAAAACGAAATATGTCAGATCCAACGACGGATAGACATTTTTAATTATCATTACCGTAACCAACTCACTTCAAATGCGACTCTTAAAAAAATAAAATATAATTTATGCAAAAATGATTTTATGTTCGTAACTTTTGTATCGTCAGTATTGCATGTAATGTAATATTGCAAGTACCTAGTTTTTGTGTTTGTTTCCTATAGGATTATAATTCGATTTCCTTAACCTTTTGTAAACGCTAAAAACGCGTTTTTAATTTATTTTCTTTTGTTCAGATTTAGACATTATTCTTGTTTTTTTTTAATCAGCTTCCTTTAAAAAATTTAGCTTTAGGCATCGTTTGCTAAATAGTGCGGGAATCAAACTCGTGACCTTTTACAATTTGGGAAGTTTTTTTAGTGATTGCACTATCAAGGTTCCTTCCTAGCCTTCCGAGCTTTGAAAAGCTAACTTGACTCTATCATCGTCTTACTTATTGCACAATCTGGAGATTTAGAATGATCTATGCCTTTAGCATGACACGCGATACATAAAGATCGTGAGTTCCAATCCCACACTGCGAAAGGATATATTAATATCTTCTGTTTCTTCAAAACATTTGATCATTTCAAAGAAACTAGAGTAATAAATAAATGTAATACATCTTTAACGCACTAACGGAAACGAAGAGATATTTTACTTCGTCTAGTCGATAATGTAGAGAGTTAAATGATAAACTGGTTTGACGTTAATAATTTTATTAAGGAAATATAAAATTATACTACCAGGCCTCGTATGTTTTACGATGATGTATGTCAACGGTGTACAGAAACTGATGATAAAATAAAAATATCACTCTTCCTCAATGCCCCAGATGTATTTAGCAAAACATCATTTGTAAAACCAATATTACGTGCTATCTACAGATGGATCTATCAACCATTTATCAAATAAACATAAAAATATGACAGGGAAACAGTTAAAATACACCGTGGTTTAGCATAAATATGTCGCGGGAATTTCGAATTCAGTCTACGTCTGAACTATTAGATAAATATCTTTACAACTCATCACTTAAGTGACAAAAATATTATTCAAAATGGCGGCACCGCGGCTAAAGGTTGCAATAAATAAATCGCAGCGTTATTCGCATTTTAACTTTTTAATCTGAAGCGGCTGATGGCGATGCCAACAATTTTTATGACGACGACGTCAAACTCCTCGTAAACTAGCGAAGTTTATATTTTTAATCTGACGTAATTAGAGTACAGTTATCTTAGACTGTTGACAGAATAAGAACTGATTGACAGTGTGATGGCGCTCCTCAATGTTGACGATCTCTGATCAGCAACATATCTTCTAACTATTTCTATCGTTTAATTTTTCAAATGGCTGTAAATTTTCAATTTTTTTTTTACTTACCTTGTCCTGATTGCTTCAGTTGGAATCAAAAACGGCAATCTCAAGATGGACTCCAACCTTAACCATTTTTTTTTTTAATTATGCGTGAACAAAAAGGTGTGCATTCGATGAAATGAATAATTTTTATTAAATGTTTTTTAAAAAAAAGTATATTTTTGAATTTTGAAAGAAATAAATAAAAAAATCGATTTAAAAAGAAATAGATAAAAGCTCTTTTCCAATAATTTCGACTACAAATCATAATCAGAAATACATCGCAATGCGTGCTTATTTACTTTGGACAAAGCTTTGAAATCCTCTTGTCGGATGTTCAAGGTTAAATTAATTTAAGGGTATGGTTTTTTAACGTAGGTACTATCGCCAAAATAGTTTTTACCCTTGGTACTTCATATTTACCCTCAGACTGAGTACCTTAATTATGTTTAATCAGTTTGAGTTATGTTATTGACAGTATGGTTATTGACGTGACAACGTCTAACTGGATACTACAGGCTGCATGCATGAAAAAGATGACGTCATTGTTACGTTCGCGTTCCGCAAGCGAGAGCGCGGCACGAACGAGAGAGAGGCATGATCGGCACGACCGAGAGAGAGGCATGATCGGCACGAACGAGAGAGAGGCATGATCGGCACGAACGAGAGAGAGGTATGATCGGCTCGAACGATCGGCTCAGCGTTGTCATCAAACTACCGTCTGTAAACCGATTTTACAGACAACCAATTTTTTTTGCTAATTAATACTTTAGTTTTAAACGGGCCGATAGAATTTTGCAAATTCTAAATAGTCTGGAATAGTCATTTTTACAATTAGCTAACGTTTTTTATTCCCAAATTTTAAAAATCTTATCTGAACTGCTACAAGTCTGTCAAAAGTATTTTTGGGTAGACTGTACCAACGAACCACGTGTATTTACGAGGCACATTATTCACGGGAATGAAAAAATCGGAAATATAAATGAAACCCTCACAAGTTATATGTGATGTGTGAAAACCATTTTATTACTACCGTATTTACCGTAGCCGAGAGCCGAGTGGGCCGGACTTTGGCGTCGCGCCATCTCTGATGTGCTGGGTTCGATTCCCGGTCAGGTCAATGTAGAACGAACTGTACTTGGCCCAAGTCTGTATCTATATAATGGTGTCCAATTTTATATAATAATAATCTCGGTTTTATAAAGCGTCTTCCAACATTACCTATTAAAATTGTTTCATTTGTGTGATTAAAAGTATCAAATTAACGTAGCAACAACGAACTATCATATTTTTTTTATAAGTTCACATGCAACTTTTAAAAACGAAGGCAACAAACAAAAAACAACAGTAAAACCAACGAAAATTGTTTTGTTATCCATGCCTTTCGTACCATGTTCTATAATTAAACAATTACTAAGATTCGTAAAGTTTCATTGAGGAATATTCACTGGAATATAATACTGGCTATCTGTAAAACCATTCGTAAGCTCAAAAAAATACACCGTTAGACAGTCAAATTAAAAAAATATACATAAAAATTTTAGTACTTACCTAGTTAATTGTTAACAACTTTCTACCCGACGTTTCAGATACCATGTTATTATAAACTTATTTGTATGTAACTCTATTGATGATATTACCCTTGTCAATTTCCAAAAACAAATATCGTTCAGTTCGCAGAGTTTACGATTAAATTATATTCAAAATAAAAGAAGCCTATTTTACTTTTCCTACTAGCAGTTTAAATCCAATCAAAATCAGTCCAGTCATTTACCGGGAAAAACAGACATTAATTAAAAATGTTGTCTGCTTTTTGCTGATTTACCGTGTAACACATATTTCATATACAACATCTTTATATATAAAAGACTAGCTGTGCCCGCGACTTCGTTCGCGTGGACTACATCCTTTCATGGTCGGTTTTACCCCTTTCTCCCCTAATATTCGAAACAAAAAGTAGCCTATGTCCGTTCTTGAGATTCAAAGTATACCTATACCAAATTTCATCAAAAGCGGTTGAGAGGTTTAAGCAGGAAAGCGTAACAGACAGACAGACAGACAGAGTTACTTTCGCATTTATAATATTAGTATGGATAATACACATAAAAACGTTACTTTAATTACAAACAGACATAAATTTTATTAATCTGTAAGTTTTGATGTCAAACCGGCTGTTGATTAAAGAACATGGTACGATTTTGAAAAACACGACCTAAAGCTTCGCTCAAAGATTTTGTAGATCTTAAGTTCCGTACAAAATGCAAATAAATGAATGGCCTCCATGTAATGACATACTTACATAGACGCCTTTAAATCAACACGAGCATTGTAAAAAAGGCCTAGTACAGTCTAATATAATTTAAACCTTATATGACGAAGAAAAGTTTAGAAATAAATAATTACAGACGTCATGTCACGCGCGCGGTCGCGAAGCAAATGAGAGTGAAAAAAGGCTTTGATGCCTTGTTTTTCTGGAACTATTTTAGGTACATTTACAAAATCTTTGATTTAAGACCAACTGTATCGCACAGTGGCACGGAAAATGGATACAAACATTTATTAATTATCACACGTATGTTAGGCGTTACACCGGACACTACACTATGCTAAATTAGCATGCACACACATTTCACAAAAAGTTTGTAGCAGAACCAATAAATGGCGTTTATGAGTGGGCTGTGGAACTCAATTGTCGGCGGTAACGACAAGGAGGTAACCTGGGAGGAACTGTCAAGATTCTACTTTGACAACTACAGGAAGTACTTCTCTGTCTCGGAGATTGACAAGGAAGAAGTGCCGATTGTGTTCGGAGAAGCACACAAGATCGGATTCAACAAGACTGGTTTTGGATTGGATTATACCCCGCTCAATTTTGTTACGGTCTACCACATTGATTCTAGGAAAGGTTGGTTGATGCGTCTACTAAGTATACAAGCTTAAAACAATGAAGTGATTGATTCCCTACATAGCTAGTAAATTTACAATACATTCTTTTGCTCGGCAATTTGTTTTCTGCTAGCGCCTGCAACGAGCGATCAACGTTTTGACGATTGACGCTAAATTATATACATATAACGATAAAGACAATATAGGTGTAGATATATAATTTAATTTTTTACATAATGTTTGTCATTACAAAAAGTCTTATGATAAAGCAATTTTGTTTGGAGTTCACTAATCTGTTCAGATTAACAGCACAGTAATGATATTTTAATACATACTATTTACTGTACTGTAAACTACAGTGTATTCTTTACGACAGCTCATTACAACATAATCTTACACTCTGTTGGCTTTCTAGAAGTAAAAAGGCAGAATAAAAAACGAACACAAATACATTTGGTGTCATTTTGATATAATTTTTAGGATACTCCATTTATCACTAGTGATTTGTATTGACCACTTGTTTTAAATAGGTACATGAGTCATATCATGATGGCTGTGACCAAATTTACTTAAAGCTGTAAGCCCTTTACAGACGACTCCAAACCTAGACCAGATGAAGCGAGAGTCACTAAAATCGCAAGAATTCTTCTCTATCCCTCTATCTATACCATAGTAATATATGTAGGTATACCAAAGCAAACATCCTAAGGCATTGGGAAGACCTTCTGTAGTTAGGACCCCCTTCTTTTAGATCCAGTAGTGTTTTGGCATCCCTAGTGACTTCCACTGCTTTTCCTCGAGGTTTACGATAAACGGGGAAATTCGGGATTCTCGTTTCGGTTTGCCCCGGGCGCCAAAGCTGATGCTATTCCAGTCCCTTAACTGCTCATTCTTTTGTGTTTCAGCGGAAGTCAAGATGCCAAGCGGGCACATTGACCAGCCGACCATTGAGGACAACCGTGATGGCACCGTCAGCATCCGCTACGAGCCCCGAGAGGAGGGCATCCATGAGCTGTACGTCAAGTACAATGGGGAGCACGTGCAAGGTAGGGGAGCCTCTTTGGTCCTGGTATGATCAAAAGAACGTCAGACTATCTTTAATAGGCTCTTTGGTCTTTACATCACCCTGAAGTCGTCGACATAAGAACTCATATCGAACTGCATGTGTTTAACTTGACGTGCTGTTTACTGTTGTTGTTGTACAGTCGCCGTCAGATATATCGGAGCAGACAAAGTGACCACATACTTCTGAACAGTTAAAATGTCAAAAAGTTCCATACACCACAAGTTACCATTAATATCTGAACATTCATTACTTCAATAATATCTGAGCAGATGCCAATAACATCTGAACACTCATAACGTCAATATGTGTCACGCACGTCATGTGTCTCATTTAGCTACCTGTATAGATGAGTGTTCAGATATTATTGAAGTAATTAATGTTCAGATATTAATGGTAACTTGTGGTGTATGGAACTTTTTGACATTTTAACTGTTCAGAAGTATTTGGTCACTTTTTTTGCTCCGATATATCTGACGGCGACTGTACATTAATTATCTTTTCGTGGATGTAATGCGAACTAATGAGGGCCTTCTGGCACCATGTTGTTTATTTTATCCTTATGCGATCGGTTAAGAAATCCGTCCGAGGTTAGTTTTTCCGAAACGTTTAAATCTGGACATAAGACTAAAATTAACAGACCTCTTGGGCAAACGTCCATCATAAGCCTCATGTTTGCCTTCCATCAAGCGAGATAGAGTTCAAATGTAAGCCTTTTTTGTATAAAAATTAGTCACTACCTTTTTTGTGGGAGGTAAAGTTTTGACGTGATGAATGAGTGATCCTCTGCGTAATGTCCTACACGTTAAAGGCCGATCTATAGACCATAGTGGCAGTGTGACTAAATGTGAACAAACGAAGCGTAAAGATATCGGGTTCAACTCTCGGTTAGGTAAGGTTAGGTTTAAGAGGCGTAGAACATAGCGATTTATCGCTCGAACTGGACCAGTCCGACTGGTGAAATACCTCTACCTTACTGAAGACCGCAGCCAAATAACAATCACTTCTGTGTGTTATGTTCCTGCGTGTGAGTAAGGTTTCCAGAGCTCCTGGGGGGTGCTACGTTAGTAGCAGGGGTCAAGCCTTCAAGGTAAGGGCGACCAGTCCAGTAACAGATTTATTAGGCTGTACTTACTTACCCTTAAGCTAGGACCTCATTACCACTTAACATAAGGTGGGATGAGGTCAATCTTAAAGTGCAATAAAAAAAAATCTTAGCATAGAACTTTTGTAAATTGGGGTTGGGTGCACTGGGTTGACGTCTTCATAATACGTAGGTACTATGATGAAAATAATGATGTCATTGTGAGACAGCCATGTATAGCCTGACCAAGGAATTCACTATACAATATCAGTAATAGATAACGTGTAACCTATACGTGTGTAAATTAGTAGTCAGAACTCTCTGACGGAATTCCTATCAAAATTTCCAGGTTCCCCTTATAAATTCACGGTGGACTCTATCTCTTCCGGCTACGTGACTGCCTGGGGTCCGGGCTTGACCAGTGGCGTCAGCGGTGAGCCAAGCCTGTTCACCATCAGCACCAAGGGAGCAGGCGCTGGAGGCTTGTCTATGGCTGTGGAGGGTCCTAGCAAAGCTGAGGTGAGAATTTACTAGAAGAATTTCACGACCATGGGTTTTGATAGAGGGCGCATGACTATGATTGCCAATGACATCAGTATTGTCTAGACAGGTAGATTCTCACATGCTGATGGCATCCTTCCCTCTCTCCGTAAAGATAAGTTTGTTGGTAGTACTAACTTCCCAATAATTTTATCGCTTGGAATAGTTTTTATATCACATTATAGAAAGACGGCCGCTGTAGTATTAAATTTAGGCCAGGTTTGATTGCCTAATTTATTAACGAGATTAATGTTATAATATTGTATATATTTATACTTAAGGCGAAACAATCCACTTATAGTTCTGCTTGAGGATTTTTTTATGTTGGATTTAGGTAAATCGAATGCAATTAATATGAGAATGAGTTCAGAATTCTAATATTTAAGTATTTGGCCCTGTTTAATTATTCTCGAACTTGTATTTACATTTTCATTTTATTTATTACACATACGACAACCTCTGTAGCCGAGAGGCGATCGGGCTGGACTTTGGCGTCGCGCCATCTCTGAAGACCCGGGTTCGATCCCCGGTCGGGTCAATATGTGAAACGAACTTTTCTATATTGTCTCGGGTCTGAGTGTTGTGGTACCGTCGTTGTTTCTGATTTCTGTAACACAAGTGGTTAAGCTTCTTACCGCAGAATCAGAGCAATGTACGTGATGTTGTTGTCCAATTTTTATATTTATTTATATTTATACACACAGTTTAAGAATCTTGCAGCATTATAAAAATAAGGCCAAAATAAAAACTCAAAAGTGAAAACACGGACTAAAAATGTATTAAATAATATTTCAACTTAATAATGAACATTAGTAGTGTTCAATATAAATACATTTTAGGAGTAGCACAACTTCACTTAAAAGTTGAAAAATAACTTAAATGTTCCACTGAGGGTAACATCTGGCATCATTGAATGATAAGTAAAAAATGTTATTGCTTGTCAAATGGTGACTACAATCCCCACTTAATATAAATTTTAAGACTTTCGCGTTCCATTTTAAACAAATAAAATAATTTAACGGGTCAAAACGCGACCCCATTTTTATTTAGTAGTTAATACAAACTACCTACTTACTTTACTAAACGAAACGTCGGGCAGTAAGTAGTTTATATTAACTACTAAATAAAAATGGTGTCGCGTTTTGACCCGTTAAATTATTTTGAATGTTTAATTCCCACTTAAATCCGAAAAATATTTGTCTAAGTAGAAACTATCTAGGTCAGGCAAAATATGCTCCTGTTGCATTCTAATAGCAATTACACAACGAAAAGAATTGCTATTAGAATTTGATAGGAGCTTTTTATCACAAATTGATGTAGAGTTAACTGTAAGTCTAATGTTATCTTTATTTGCAGATCACATGCCACGATAACAAAGATGGCACAGTCGCTGTCTCATACCTGCCCACAGCACCTGGAGAGTACAAAGTGTCAATTAGGTTTGGAGACAAGCACATCAAGGGATCGCCCTTCATTGCCAAGGTACGGAACAAACAGTATTTATATATTGCACTATTAATTTATTAATAGTATATTGCACTTGAAGATTGATTTCATCCCACCTGATGTTAAGTGGTAATGAGTTCCTAGCTTAAGGGCGACAAGTACAACATAATAAAGCTGTTACTGGACTTGTCACCCTTACCTTGAAGGCTTGATCCCTGCTACTAATATAGCCCCAGCGCTGGAAACCTTACTCACACGCAGGAACACAACAACACCGAAGTGATTGTTATTTGGCTGCGGGTTTCTGTAAGGTGGAGGTATTTCACTAATCGAGCTGTTCCAGTTCAAGCGCTAAATCGCGCGCACATCCGTAAGCTTCGTAAAGATGAAAAGGCAATTTGCGGCCTTTATCATTAGTCACTTAGGAAAAACAAGATTCTGGTCTTCATAATACAAAGGCTTACAGACTTGGTGATCAGCTCAATGAATGTGAACCTGAATGAATCTGATATTTATTAATAAATTGTTCTATTCCTGATCTCAGGTAACCGGTGAAGGTCGCAAGAGGAACCAGATCTCCGTGGGCAGCTGTAGCGAGGTCACCCTCCCTGGCAAAGTCAGCGATAATGACATTCGCAGCCTCAACGCCACCATTCAGGTATCCATTTATTTTTATTTATATATAAAATATAAAAGTAATATAAAAGCTGTATTTACCTGTAATTGTTGGTAACATCACTACTGGTATTATTGTATGTATATTTTGTAAGTAATATTGTTATTAAACGATGGTAAATCTTAAATAAATAAATAAATAAATATAAACTTTATGCACAAAAAAGTACAAAAGGTGGACTTTATTCTAGAAGCATTTTCTACAAGTCAACCCTTTGATCATGCAGATAGTTATTTACGGGTGCGGTAATCCATCATTCCTAGTTTATTTTCAACTAAGAATCTCCACATCATAATCGTGTCAATTCAAAATAATTATATTTAGATAGGACGTACGTACATACCTTATTATGATTTCTCTGGGGAGTTATCATCAGATCATGATTCGATAATAATACCATCATCGAAATATCTCCTTTCTAGTATAAATAAAACCATTTTATAGCCGCATTGGCGAACATTAAATATATTAAAGAAACAAAAAAATTCCGGTGGCAAATGGTAATATTTACAGAAAAAATCATCCCCTATGATAATTGCGTTAGCATAGATGGAAGAGCAGCAAGCGCGTTACGTAAAAGTCGTGGGTTCGAATATCACACCGCAACGGGAAATGTTTTTTTTCTGTTTCCTTGAAATTAAAAAAAAAAAACATGAGAATCGTAATTATTTTTTGTTAACCTCTAGATTCATAGAGCTCCATGCTGATGATAATTTATATTATCGATTTGTCTTTTTTAATGCTGCAGCTGGAAATAAGGTATTTTAAATCATATTTAAAAATACTTAAAACACAATTTTATGGAATTAAGTGTTTTTGGAAATTCCATTCAAAAAGTATTTTCAGGACCTTCGCATTCCATTTTAAACATTTAAAATATGTTAACATGAATGTGACATAGCTACCTGTTGCGCAACCTTTTTGTTAAGTTACACCAACCGTAGTCACGAACACTTCAGCTTAACTACTAAAAATGTTGTTGCGTTTTGACCTGTTAAACTCAATTATATTGATTGTTTAAAATGGAACGCAATAGTATAGTTTGGTTGATGAGTGATGAAACAATAAAGAACTCACGAAAGGCGTGACATGTAATTGACGCCTCTCGGCTACGGAAACCGAGAGGCGAGCGGGCCGGACTTTGGCGTCGCGCCATCTCTGAGGTCCCGGGTTCGATCCCCGGTTGGGTCAATATGGGAAACGAACTTTACTATATTGTCCCGGGTCTGGGTGTAGTGGTACCGTCGTTGTACCACAGAATCATAGCAATGTATGAGATGTTGTCAAATATTTATTTATTTATGTATATATTAATCCCAAACCTCTCTTCTAGGCCCCCTCAGGACTGGAGGAACCATGCTTCTTGAAACGCCTACCATCTGGCAACATCGGAATCAGCTTCACACCCCGCGAGGCCGGCCAGCACATCGTCTCCGTAAAGAAGATGGGTGTGCACATCCAGAACTCGCCGTTTAACATCACCGTGCAGTCACAGGAAGTGGGAGACGCCAAGAAAGTCTTGGTACGTAAACGTAATCTTAACTTTATAGTTTGGGGGTGGTACATCTCAGTAGAATCGCAACCCTCATATGCTCAAAGGGCAGAAACGTTTGTGATAGGTGATTGAAAGATATGTGATTGGAAAGTTTAACTTTTGCCATTGATTAATATTACAAAACATATAGTTTGCGGATTTGAATCCGTTTCCAGTTTTTGGTGTAAAATGGTAATGGTTTCAGAGTAGTCTTTTTTTATATTATAACCCTTCAAGATTGACCTCACGGTGAAGTGACATTTAGATCTTGACTTTTATAAATGTAAGCTTATTAAAACGACTAAATAATAAAATTTGTTTCAAAACAATACGGTGTGACATTTTTATTAATGGGAATGATGTCAAATTACAATTTTCAAACGATGTGTTCCTGTTAAAAACCAAAGTCATAAATATCATTATTATCAGACTACAGTAAAGTCAAATGTTTTTTTTTCTAATGAGGGTAAATACGTTGGTGTACCATATCGTCACCCGAAGGAAGGTACCTAATGGCTTGTATGGGACTCCCAGTTCTAAGGCCAGGATATACATATATAAATTTAGCCTCATCTCATTTGGAATGATGCTATGAGAAACTTGGCTCAGCCATAACCACCACAAAAAGTTCAATGGTCTTGAAGAACAAATTCTTGCCTCCTTTTTATAACTCCACTTTTTATTCTGAGTTGCTGTGTTCCTGCGCGTTATTTTTGAAAAAATATTTTTTATTGTTACACACAGATAGCCCATTTTTGTAACTTTAAGTGGGGATACCTAAGTATTGTGATGCACTGAAAACTACGGAATCCTACACTGAGCGTGGCCCGACACGCTTCTGGCCGGTTTTGGTAATTTAAGAGTCTGAAGAGCAATTAGAAAGTATTTACGACACTTCAAAATTGATTTTGACGAATGGACACTCTAAGGCGGATGATTTGTCAGCTGTCGCAACTATTTTACTTTAATAACATATTATCTCCAGGTGTCCGGAACAGCCCTGAAGGAGGGCAAGACTCACAGCGAGAACACGTTCACAGTGGACACCAAAAATGCTGGTTACGGTGGTCTTTCTCTCTCCATTGAAGGTAAATTCAATTTAATTAATGTAGAATGTACATAATCTTACTAATATTATTAAAGCAAGTGTTTGTAAGAACGAATGGATGTGTGCCAACAAACAAGAATAAGAATCCTCTTATAAATTCGCACCTCTAGATCTGAACAGGGTCAACTCAAAAAGTACTTTTTTCAGGAGTGGCGAAGAACAAATTGCCGTGTCCCTGAGTACCGTAGGAATTTTCTGAATAGATTAATAGTGTACTAATTAGTGTTGCCGGATAATCGATTATCGATTAATCAATTATCCCCCCCTCAAATAATCTAATAATCGATATGACAATCGATAGTATCGATATAATCGATAATATCGATACCTATTTTTATTAGATATAATCGATTATAATCGTAGTCAAATACAATATAATCGATTATATCGATATAATCGATTAATTTGCAATTATATTTAGATTTAATCGTCATTCATATAATGTCTTCTTAGACATAACACATTAAAAATGAAACCGTGAAAAAGTTATTTATACCCTACTATTTATTCATAAAACGTGATAGCTAAGTTTCTTGGTACCTACCTGAACTGTACCATCATTGCGATACTATCTAAAAATAATTGCAAATATTACTATACTATCAATATAATCGATTATATCGATTATATCGATAGTATCGCTTTCAACTTGATATCGATATAATCGATTATATCTAATAAAAATAGGTATCGATATAATCGATTATATAGATAGTATCGATACTATCGATTGTCATATCGATTATTAGATTATTTAGGCCTCTTTTGGAATAATCGATTATGATCGATGTACAATCGAATCGACGGCAACACTAGTACTAATGGAGCTAAAAAAGAAATATTATTGAAATTTTTTTGGTCGATAGCTACTGATTTAAGAAATTCGATAGTGTGCATAACTCAAAAACTGCGATTTATGAGTTAGTTTCCTTTAGATTTAGGTGTGAGAATTGATCTAGTAACTCATATTTTTTTCTTATGCTGATGATTATTAAATAATTTGCGTGGAAGAAAAACATCTGTAAAACAACTTAATGGATTTGGATTAAATTTGTTAGAAAAATAGCGATACTAGATTATCATACCTATAAGATATTTTTAAATACCGTAAAAACGCGAATACGCTTTATTAGTTTTCCAAAATGATGTATGTTCGCGTCGCGAAAACTAATCAAAATGGCGAAATGTAGCCAAGAGGCGATCGGACATTAGTCGCGCCATCTCTGAGGTCCCGGGTTCGATATCTGACCAGGTCAATATAAGAAACATACTCTTCAATATGATCTCGTATCTGGGTGTTGTGGTACCATTGTTGTTTCTGATTTCTGCAACACAAGTGCTTTAGTTACTTACCATAGAATTGGAGCAATGTATTTGAAGTTGTCCAATACGTATACTTATCTATTTTTGTTTCCAGGCCCTAGCAAGGCCGAGATTCAGTGTGCTGACAGCAAAGATGGCGTGCTTGCCATCAGTTATAAGCCCACCGAGCCTGGATACTACATCGTCAACCTGAAGTTTGCAGACCATCATGTAGAGGGCTCGCCTTTCACTGTCAAGGTAGATAGACAGATAGATACTCATTATTTCACAAAAAAAATGACAGAAATTGGTTTTACTGATATAATAAAGTACAATTTAGGCGGTCTTATTGCTAGAAAGCAATCTCTTCCAGACAACCTTCTAGGTAGAGGAAAAAGTAGATATCGAGAAACGGGAGCGGCCGCGGCCGTGCAAAATATTTATTAAGAAAAAAATAGCAGGAAACATAAATACCATACCATGTTTAATACAAAAAAAAGGTGAGATTCCAAATTTAAATGATTATAAGATGAATTAAAATTCATGTTATATATTTGAAGGAGCATATTATATTACGATGATATCCGTAGCCAAGAGGCAAGCCGGAATTTGGAGTCGCACCATCTTTGAGGACCCGGGCTCGATTCGCGGTCGGGTCTATATGAAAAAGAAACGAGCTTTTCTATATTGTCTCAGGTCTGGGTGTTGTGGTACCGTCGTTTTTTATGATTTCTGTAACACAAGTCCTTAGCTACTTACGAGTTACTTACTTACTTATAGTGTGCGATGTTGTCCATTAATATTGAAATTTTATAAATGTTTATTAAAAAGCTTGTTTATTACAAGATTTTTGCATATTTTACTAGCTTTTGTCCACGTCTTCGCTCGCGTTAATTTCGGGGTAACAAAGTTCCCCTTTCCTGATTCTAGGGGGCTAGGGGAAATAAAAAAGAATGTGGCAGGTATTTGTCTTTTGTATGAAGGCCGCCGCCCCCTTTAAAATTTAAATGTAATGTCTATGATTAAATTGCCGTGAATGAGCTGACCTAAAAAAATCCATAGGCTACAAGCTAGCTACGTCCATGATAAGCCTATGTAACAAACTTCTAGATGTGATAAAATATAATGATTTTAGGTAAGCGGTGAGGGCAGCAACAGACAGAGGGAGAAGATCCAGAGGCAACGCGACCAGGCACCGCTGACTGAGGTTGGCACCAATTGCAAGCTGACCTTCAAAATGCCTGGTAAGTGGAGTACAGCCAAGTGGTGGTATAGTCAGTAGCTTTAGTTCATGAACAACTTTGTACCTTGTCACATTAAGTCACTGTCTATCTGACTTACTTAGCTACGCGGAGATTTGGTATGACAAGGTACTAAGGAGTATACGAACTAATGATTCTGTTCCGATCTTTGATATAATTTTGTCAATTTCAAAATAAACGGAATGGATTTTGTGGAAAGCATTGGAAATAAAAGATGTTCGGTCCAATTAATTCAAACTCGAACTCTTTGCATTTCATGAATGTGACAAAGGATGGAAATTACAATATACAGTACACTATGGCACTTATTAAGGCATATCAATATTAGTATTACAACAGTTATTGGCTTATGTTTCCCTATTGCAAACACTAGTGGACACCCGCGGCTTCGCACATGTATCATCCACAATTTTTCCACATTTTCACTGATTCCTGGCCCCTATTCGTCGCAGCATGATTAAACCTATTGCACCTGATCTCTCTCCAGTCGTGTCGGCCTTTTTTTTTTTGAGATGGGGAAAATACTTTTCGTACCATATCGCTGCCGTGGGGACGACAGTGACGTGTGTGGGACTCCCCCGATAGGAGCGAAGACTACCCGAACTAAAAAACCCATCCACCTTCTCAACGCCCAGTGACAGCGCTATGGGAAACTGAAAAACCATAACGGCCATAGCGCCGTCGGCGATAGCTGCTCCCTAGGGGGCCGCTCCGTCTAGTCTCCCCTGGATGGTCGGGGGACTGGCGGAAGTCGTGTCGGCCTGGCGTCCAATCGGCTTACGAGAGTGAAGGAAGAGTGCTTTGTGTGCTGCGCAAACGTCCGGGTTCTATCAATCAAGTCCTGCGTGATTAGTCAATCTCAAAGAAAATGGCCGCATTGGGCGAAATCGAAATCGGTGAAATTGTTGTTTTGCGCGTTTTCGCACTCATATCATGGGCAATAGAACTAGTGTTAATGCAAGTGTAATTTTTTTAATTGGACTTCAAAATTGACATCTTCCCACGTGCTGTTAAGTGGTAATGAGGTGCTAGCTAAAGGGCGATAAGTACAGCATAATAAAGCTGTTACTGGATTTGTCGCCCTTATCTTGGAGGCTTGACCCCTGCTACTAATGTAACACCCCTCCAGGGCTGAAAACGTTACTCACACGCAAGAATACAACAAAATAACATAAAAATAAGTGCTAACCGTGCTTTTGGGTGTACATTTAAATCTGAAGCTTATTGTTCTTCAGGCATCACTTCCTTCGACCTGGCCGCTACGGTCACCAGTCCTGGGGGAGTGTCAGAGGACGCGGAGATCCAGGAGGTAGAAGACGGCCTTTACTCAGTCCACTTCGTGCCCAAGGAGTTGGGAGTCCACACTGTCTCCGTCAAGTACAGGGAGATCCATATTCCTGGTAAGGTTTTCTTCAATTGGTCGCCTTGTTGTAGGTATGTTGTATGATTACCAGAGGTCTGTACCCTTGGCAAGAACAAAAACGGTTTTTGGCTAGTATTACATAGTGAGAAAAGAGTAAAAAAATTGTAGTAGCTCCGCAGTGGTAAGTAGTGGAACTGACTACCAGCGATTCCCAAACTTTTTCGCTACGCGGCGCACTTCTAAGTTTATTATTTTAGCGTGACGCCCCTTGCATTGGGGGCCTAAAAACCATCGCTAATGAAGCCTTGTGATAAGATCTCAATCGGTGACATTATACAAAAATGTATAAAAGTTTTGTATATTTTGTGTAAAGGGGTGAGTGAGGATATGCCGGTGCCCCTGTCTTCCCTCATTGACGGTGACCAGGGCGTCGTTGCATATAGTTTGGGACCCCTGGACTAGCCCGAAATCACAATACAAAACTGTCCATACACGAAACTACTTGATTATCAATTTTGTTCGTGCTAAGGGGATATGAACAATCCAATGTATCATACTCATTCCACAATATTAATATATTTATTCGAATTGACTGATTAATCCTCATTCTTCTTCCCAGGGTCCCCCTTCCAATTCACCGTGGGCCCTCTTCGGGACTCCGGCGCCCACTTAGTTAAGGCTGGAGGTGCTGGCCTCGAGAGGGGAGAAGCCGGGCGCTTCAATGAGTTCAACGTGTGGACTCGCGAGGCGGGAGCGGGCCAGCTCGCTATCTCGCTCGAAGGACCAAGCAAAGCAGAGATTGACTTCAAAGATAGGAAGGATGGGTCGTGCGACGTGTCATACAAGGTGGAAGAGCCTGGTAAGTGTATTTTAAGAAGCCCTTGACCTTATACTAGACAATACTACACAGTTAAGGATTGATAGGATATGATAATTAAAAGGTTTTCAACAGGTTGAAGTTCACAAGAGTTCATTGTAATGATTGTTGACTGTTTTTAATAGCATTGAACTTACTGAAATATCTGGCTCAAAGGACCAATACAAGCAGAGATTGACTTCAACGACAGGAGCGTTTGGTTTCAAGACGTAATTTACTAAGTAGAAGTGCTTATAAAGTAATTTTAATATCTTAGAGTGTCCTGGTGAACTTTTGTGGCTTGAAACCTATTTAATTGATATGTAGAACTGTAGAAGGCTCCAGAATCCAGCCGTAAAGTTCATTGGTAATACTGGATGTGCAGATCGTTAAAGTCACACAATCACTTGTGGTATGATGTCAATGAGCGATAATAATCTAAATGGCTATATTATGTATAAGTAATATTGTTAAGAAAGTGAGGGATCTCCTAACAAATGAACACTGTTCTTCAAAGAGGTCCCAATCACAGTTCCTCTATGTTAAAAATTGAGATACTGAATAAAGATTATTCTTATGATTGTTATGCTGCTACCAACTAGCTATTAAACTGCGTATCCGGCTCGAAGGACTAAAAAAAGTATAGAAATTATTTCAATGACGATATAGATGGGTCTTATATACAGTCACGCGCAATAAAATGTAAACACTTGTGAACGAGACCGTGCTCGTGTGCACCCTTAGGATAATACTGGTTTCGGAGTAAATTAAACCACAACACTTTGACTTCTTAAGAGCTTGTTTAATTTTTTTTTTTTTTTTTTCTTTTTTTTTCCTAACTGACTATAGATGATGGCCGCAGATGGCCTTTTCATCTTCACCGGGCTTGCAGGGGAGCGGAAGGCTCTCACCCCTAAATTGTTATTTGTTGTTGTTTATTTGTTGTCAACCAGGACACATATACAAACGGCGGAAAATCTCGTCACCGCGATGTAAAATGGGATAGCGACATCTATTATTTTAAACACTAAATTAAATGACATTATCTATCAAACCTGCCATATTGGCCTGTACAACTTGAGCTCTTATGACATTGACATAAAGCCTATTTTAGAATGAGTTCGTGTACATATTAGTGCACGTGACTGTACTTAGATGTTTATTTTAGGTCGGTGAATTTGATTTTAGCGCTAATTTATTTGATATGTTTTTTCATAACCTATTTTAGGAAAGACGGGTATACGTCGTAACCTCTTTATTTTCATTCACTGACAAAATGATTGAGTCAGAAAGAAATAACATGTCGTCTTAGGTTTTGAGATTAGACTAATTTATACACTAATAACCATCAAAATGTGATGTTGTCCAATATAAAAAAAAAAAAAAATTGATTAGATATGTGACATCCCCGTTTCCTTTCCTGTACGTTTTTTCTCGTGAGTTTGAAGCCAGAATGAACATTTTTCGCATTCCACTGCTGATTGACGGGTTTACCTCACATTACCAGGATTGACAATAAAACTGCAAGTCCAGTTCTAGGGAAAATAAAGTAACGCCACCCAACTTATCGTAGACCATACGTCAACGAGGCAAATGTCCGCCCCCGTACCATACCAACGTGGACAAGGCCTAAAAACGTTATAAAATACTGAAATGCACATCATAAATAAACTCGGACTTGTTCCTTATTCGAATGCCGGCCACGCCCACTGATTAAAACAGCCAATCGCAAACGCAAGCCCGTAAGCGCGGCAAAATTTACCGCGTACCATTTTGACAGTTCGATTTTTTAAATCTCCCTGTTTTTTTTCTTTTTTTTCTCCTCCTCGAACTGACCACGGTATAACCCATGTTCTTTTTTTCATAGCAATGGAAGCTGCGATTTCGGCTGGGCAGTGATTACGCCGATTTACGATACGTGTTTTTGCTAATGAAACTCATAATTCGTGAGGGTTCCTCAGTTTTTGCGGCGCAGTATTAATTAGGCGATTTTATTGATACATTATTTTTGGGCACCGTGTGCAAATTACTTACGAGTACTGTAGCTTTTGTATGCAATTTGACTATCACGAACACTTTTATTTGTATCTTTATGGAAAACAAGTTTTGGAACTTGTATTATAACTGGTAACACGACTGTTCTCTTAGGACAGAAACGGTAAGCTACGTAAATACATTTTACCTATATGGCAAATCAGTAGTTTCTTCATTCACCGCTGTAGAAACGAAATACTTACTCAATGGCAGATAAGATACTTGATTGTAGCCAAACTAAAAACTCCGTACAATTGACATAAAAAAGGCAGGATCACTTTAGAATGACCTTTGGGAGATTTGCAACTCTGGCAATTGTTCGGGCTCATGACTCTTTAAGACAAGCACTGAATAATATTTAAAACATTAACATTTTGGGAACCAAATTAGTACGGCCGGAAGCACGTCAAACTTTGAACTTTGTACATCCTAGGCGTAAAGACTAAAATCAAATCAATTGAATATTGTTGAAATCTCGTTTGATCGTAACAGACCATAAGAAGTGCTAATTAAACTAGAAGCAATAATGGAATTGATCGCGGCTTACAGGCCTAGCATGCGCCACGCGACTAAACTTCATCGCGCTCTTAACAAACGTCAAAATCGTTTGAAGTCAGTGCGTCAGCTGCTGATTGGCTGAAAATACGAGTGCGGCGTGCTATTAGCCAATCAAATAGTATCGAAACTCTTGTCGCCTCGTGCGAGAAATTTTACGTATTGCGCATGCTAGGCCTGCTAGTAGGAAGTAGGTTCTTGTTATATCTGATAGAGGGCAATATGAAGGCGTAAAATATATCGGCTATTTGATTGGTAATATTTGACTTTTCCGTCAATTACATATCCAAATAAATAAATATGAAAACCCTATCCAAAACATAGCACAAACAAAATGTACACTAATAATTTAAGACTGAAGAGTTTGTTTGTTTGTTTGAAGGCGCTAATTTCAGGAAGTAAAGGTCCGAATTGGAAAATTATTATTGTGTTGGATAATTCATTTATCAAGGAAGGCTTTAGGCTATATAGCATCACGCTGCGATCAATAGAAGCGACGGATCAAAGGAAAATGAAAAAAAGGTGATAATACACATTGAAAGCCGCTAGTATGACATAATCTCATCTCATAAACCATCAATCTCAGTGCACAAACGCTGAGCGCAAAGAAACCTGTCGCCAAAAAATTTCAAATTAAAACTGCAAAACTTAAGTCATTATTATTTCGAATAGCTCGGAAAATTCTAATCGCGATACACTTATGAAGCATTCGCGGGCAAAAAGGCACCGCTTTCTTTGTCGGATACTGGGACATTTTTTTGTGGGACTCAACACAATGGGCCGGGACAAATTTAGCTCAGGAGTGGCATTCCGGGCTCTGGTGTTTAAGAATCATTTTAATTGACCGCTTGTTGGAGATGCGTTATGAAAAAAGGCGGGTAAGCGCGAGTTGGATTTGAAGTTGGGGGTTTAGATGACATGAGAGAGGCAGGGCAAAGCGATTTATCGCTCGAACTGGAGCAGGTAGACTGGTGAAATACCTCCATCTTACAGAAGACCGCAGCCAAATAACGATAACTTCTGTGTTGTTGTGCTCCTGCGTGTGAGTAAGGTTTCCAGAGCTCCTGGGAGTGCTACATTAGTAGCAGGGGTCAAACCTTCAAGGTAAGGACGACAAGTCCAGCAACAGTTTTATAGCTGTACTGGTTGCCTTTAAGCTAGGACCTCATTACCATTTAACATTAGGTGGAATGAGGTCAATCCTGAAGTGTAATACAAAAAAAACAGTCTTTGAGATATATGAGGGTTGGGAGTCTAAACCCCGGAACTACTTGGCGAAGATTAGGATCACGTAACAAAACTTTCTTCGCGTCTCCTACTTCCTGTGCCTGTACGCTGATGTTAAACGGCGAGGGATGAGGTCAATCTAAACTGAATATAGATAATTTTACTGTTGACACATCTATAGAATTGCTAAACTCAACCCTTTTGCTGTTTGTTGTAAGGTTTAAACTACTATCTTCTTAACGTCTTAGTTAATTTACATGACAGGCTTCGTCTAGTGGTCCGTTGTAATATAACTCAAGTTTATGGTAAATTAAAGCATTTTATTTACTAGTATTATTTATTCTGGATCTGGGTGTTATGGTACCGTCGTTGTTACTGACTTCTGTAACACAAGTGCTTTAGCATCTTACCACATAATCAGTTAAATATGTGCGATGTTGTCCAACATTTATTTATTACTAGCGGACCCAATAAACGTTGCCTATTTAATTCGAATTGGTTTTCATCATTCAGGATGACAATATTTTTCGCCCTTTTTTTATACGAACCTTCTCCTTACAATAATACACACAACATAAGCTAGTATTTGTGTCGACTTGTAGGTCATGTCGTAGGTCGACACAGTACTCCCCCCCTTTGGAGTCCAAGCACGTGCCCGATGCGTGTAGTTGCAGGGAGGCAGCTGCTGCTACGCCGGTGCGGACCAATGACTCGGTCGTAGGGCTGCGATGGCCTGCTTCATTACACGGGCCCGGAACCAGGTGGCTTTGTCAGCTAAGATTGTCCGGTGCTCTTGTCGTGGCTAAGCTGGCTGGTGAGGGTATAGAGTTATTGCCTGATGCGAAGACTCCTTTCTTCTAAGGCTGCTGGTGTTCAGCTCAGTCGGGGTTACCAATGTAAGGAACGTACTAAAAGTGGAAAGAAGGTACTAAAAGTGGAAGTACTTCCGTCGAGCTAGGTGTTATCTGCTCGGGGACCAAGGCCCAACTACCATTCTTGGTTTGTTGTATATATACTTAGTGGCGACGAAAACTCTGATATCGCGATGTAGGATATCGATGTCACGCATTACGTATGGAGCGTTTGTTTACTACGCCAATTCTGCTGACGCTGTATTTTTGTCGACTTGTAGGTGATGTCGTAGGTCGGCACTGAAAAAACAGCGAAATTGGTCCAGCCCTTGTCTTCAATGTTAATGTGTCATTCGTGTTTGTTTTAGGTACATAATAAGGATCGCAATATAGAAAGAAATACTTCAATACATCGCCAGTCTCATTTTTCACGTGTCTCTCTAAACACTTGACATTGGCGGAATCGCGTTGTTTCTAAACGCAGGATAAAATCCAAAAAAAATTGTTCTAGCCGTTCACATGTGATAGAGATTATATTTTATCTAAAGTGATTATTTCTTCCTTTTTTTGTGCATAATTGGAGCTTGTTTTTATTTATTCATATACTGATGACCGTTTTTCGTGTCCCGGCGCGTGCCCCAAAGGTCTATGGAGTGCCCTCTAACGCCGCGCTATGACGGAATGCCACTGACGGACGGGTTTTTTGACAGCCCCCCTTTCGCCCAGTTCTGGTGATAGTATTTAGACAATTTCTGTTTTGAGAGCTAGGTTGAAGCTTTTTGTTGGGTTACTTGCGTTTTGATGAAAATGAGGAAGATATAAAGGTACCTACCGTTTTAGGAAGCAAAAAAAAATATTCCTCTTATTTTAAGGGGACTCTTACATAATCCGTGTGATAGGTGTTAATTGTTATTCTACTGCTGTGTTGTCGTTCGTCTTAATTAATTAGAACAATCCAAATTCATAGGTCAGTGTGGCGGGATGTAATGTGAAATAAAATTATAATTAATTGCTAAAGTTTTTTTTTTTCATATTGCACTTCAAGATTGACCTCATCCCACCTGATATTAAATGGTAATGAGGTCCTAGCTTAAGGGTGACAAGTGCAGCATAATAAAGCTGTTACTGAACTTGTCGCCCTTACCTTGAAGGCTTGACCCCTGCTACTAATGTAGCACCCCCCAAGAGCTCTGGAAACCTTACTCACACGCAGGAACACAACAACACAGAAGTGATTGTTATTTGGCTGCGGTCTTCTGTAAGGTGGAGGTATTTCACCAATCGGGCTGCTCCAGTTCGAGCGATAAATTGCTATGCCCTACCTCTCTTAAAAGTGACTTCTTTCCTGTAGTTTACAAACAATTGTTAACAGACTTAAAAGGGAGGTTTCTTAATGCAACCGAAAATAGTACCTATACTTTTATGAATATTCGTCGATAACTTCGATTCTGTGGTTTTCAAACATTTGTGCAACGAATGTACCACTTGCCGTTAACTATGTAGTTTAAAAAATGGTCGAGTACCAACTGAAGGCTTCAAGAATGAAAAAAATCATCCCCTACAACTACAGTGATTCTACTTCCGGTTCGGAACCTATATCTACCGAGAAGACACCGGTAAGAAACTCAGCAGATCAGTAACAGTAGCAGTATCTAACTTATGGCTATGTGTAGCTCACTTTGAACCAAGTCATATAGTTTTGTTTCGATAAGTGATGAAACAGTTAAGTACTCAAGTATTACTTTCGAGAGGTAAGCTGGAGCAGACCAGTCCCCAAATGTGGTACCTGGTGGAATCTTTTCATCATATGACACTATAACTTGTTTAGATAACAACCAAAACAACCAAAAGATGTAGACTATTAAGAAGTGTTGCTAATGATAAAAAAATGAAGCGGACTTTAATAATCTATTCTGGTCAATCAGGTTACATCGCATCTCCTTTTCCCAAAAGTTCTTCAACAATTCCCGATTGAGTCATTTTTTACGTTTCCACAAAACCAGGTGTAACTGCAAGGCAATAGCATAAATCCCTTCACCTGTTGGACTCTTTAAAGCAGAGGAAGCGAGCCGGGCATCGAACCCTGGACATGTCAATACCACCACTTTGCATGAGACCTACATCATTATTTGGTTCGGGAAGGCAGGTGGTACAGTCGTTGGTTAAGCAGTCGTAGTAAGGTTAACTAACAGTTATTCAAAATGAAGTTTTTAAAGCTGTTCTTTATGGTTGTGAAGTACGATAACAGTCGTAAAATTATAAAGGCAAACTATGTTTGCATGTCAATTTATTACGAAATTGTGAAAACAGTCATTTTACTCCATATTAGGCCTTATTAACTTAAACATTTATGTTGTTATTTGAAGGGAAAACTATTTATCGGCACCCAAAAATACTGTAGAACAATTAGCTGTGTGCTAACCTGAGGTACTAAAAAGACTTCCAGCATAGTACAATGGCGCAGTATCACAATCCTCGTTTTCAGTGGTTGCCTGAAGTTAGTAAATCAATTAAAAACATATCATAAATTTTATGGTAATTCCTCTTAGTACTAGTGTTAAAATATATCCCATCAGACAAAGACCTAATTTCTTATACATTTGTTTATTTCTCAAAACAACTAAAACCGAAAACTAAACAATCATGGACACTCCTAGATTTACATAAAAAAAAGTTCGGATGCGCGTTTATTACTTTTTCACGCAAATCTACTGAATGGATTTGGTTTACCCAAAATTGTAAAAGGTGGCTGAAATACTAAATTAACATTATATACATATAATACTTTTTATCCCGAAATAACGTGAACGAAGTCGTAGATAAAAACTAGTAGGTGCCTACATCACATGTAGTACATGTGTATTATTATATAGTGTTTCCATATGGAAATCAATAAAGGAACCTAGATTTTTTCACGTGACAAATTCAATTGGAATTAAAGTTAAGATGACAACAAATGCAATTTTTGTTTATTATAACTTAAAATAAAAAATTACACTAAACGCGAGATCATCGCATATATGCATATACATGAGAACCTTCTTTTCATTTGATGTCGTTTAACAATTTCCAGTCAACCACTATCGGTGCAACCGACCCACAAACAAATTTCCCCACAAAACAAAACGCAAAGAAACACTGCAAAAACATGAGAAACATTTTTTTTTCGGGATCGGCAAAAACTAACGAAAAAACCCCAGTTCGGATGTAAATAAATCCGCAGTTACAATATGCCCACCGCGACGATGCGCCGCTCATACAAACGGAGTGGGCAAGCGGGAGTCGCGCCTGGAGACTTGGGTTCTGTTCATTACTTTAATAGATACGAGCACCAATAAATATATAAAGAGAGAGAGAGGAGGAAGAGAGGTATCGATTTATCGCTTGAACTAGAGCAGCCCAACTGGTGAAATACCTCCATCTTACAGAAGACCGCACCCAAATAACAATCACTTCTGTGTTGTTGTGTTTCTGCGTGTGAGTAAGGTTTCCAGAGCTCCTGGGGGGTGCTACATAAGTAGCAGGGTTCATGCCTCCAAGTCCAGTAACAGCTATATTATGTTGTACTTGTAGCCCTTAGCTAACCTCATTACCACTTAACAGCAGGTGGGATGAGGTAAATCTTTAAGTGCAATATAAAAAAAATTGAAGGCACAGGTAAATAAGCTTTGTATTTACAGCAAATTACTGAGTGATTTCGCATTTGATTTGTTTTCATATAGGATTTAAATAATCTTAAACTAATGTTCGCTAAAAGTATTTAATTTGGACTCTGAAATTATTTAGACTTCATGGATCTTGCTATCGAATTTGGTCAAATAGTGCTGTTAATTCAAAAATTTGATTAATGTGAACACGTTGATCAAACAAATTATCCTCACAACTATATTTCTTCGGACTCCTAACAGTAGATCTAATACCAGAAACAAAATATGTCGTATCCGATGATGAATAGTAATTTTTAATTCTCAAAATCGTAACCAAGTCACTTCAAATGCGAATAAAGCGTGTTCAAGAAAAAAACAAAAATATTGTTTACGCAAACCAAAAATCACCTTATAATATTAAGCATTTAAAATAATTTAACGGGTCAAAACGCGACACCATTTTTATTTAGTAGTTAATACGAACTACTTACTGCCCGACGTTTCGGTTAGGTTGCACCAACCGTGGTCACGAGCTGACTACCCGTTAAATTATTTTAAATGTTTAAAATGTAACGCGAAAGTCTTAAAATTCACCTTATAATTTCCAAACGTTCGATTAATCTTCAAAAACGACACATTCCATTTGATCATTTCGTTTTTACTAGTAGACCTGCCGTATCCCGAATCTAAAATGCAAAAATTTAAATTTGCAGCGAGCTCCAGAAAAGAAATATAGCAGGCATCGTTAGTCCGTTATTCAGATTGAGTGACGTCCCACTCCCCTGTGGGGGGTTTTTGGGCGAAATTCAAATCGTGTTTTTGCCCACTTTCGACGGTTTTTTAGACCACAGTGCAAATTTATTTGTGCATTTGTCGGTAGCCGGGTTAAGAATTAGAGTATTGGTATTTCCGGTGTCATCCTAATTGGCTTGTTTAGTTATTTTATTGGCTTCCGTTTTATTGATTTTTTTAAATCGGATCCGATTTTGAAGCTAAATGTTTGTTTAAAAGTATTTTAGTGGTAATACGTAGTAGCCCAATGCTCTTATTAATTAAAAAATGACTTGGGTCAAGAATACGTAACACAAAAATGATTTTAAGTTAATACTTGGGGTATTAATTTAATAACTAATGGTGAACAGGTAACTGCTGATGAAATAAATGCACTGTTGAAAATTAATTAATGAATTAGACACAGACCACGGTGAATGATAGAAAATCAGTCAAACCCGATAACAACACCAAAATGTCTAGTAAATAAACATAAAAATAAATTTTACAATTTAACAAATCTTCTAACTTCAAACCTTTTTTTTTTTAATATTTTACTTTTTTCTTTGTATGTTTACCAAAATTTCCGTCAATGAGGGTCTTTGCGCATAGGAAATCCACTAGATGCCCGATACGTAGGCGTGAGGTCCAACTGCTACGTGATTGGTTATGGTTTACATGACATTGACAGGCATGTCACCTTGACATTTAAATGACCAATTACATAGCAGTTGGACCCCACACTTACGTATCGCCATCTAGTGGATTTCCTATGCGCAAACACTCTCATTATAGACAGATTTCAAATATTTTTTTGAACTAACCGTTTACCTTGTTCCAGGCGAGTACCGTATCGGTCTGAAGTTCAATGAACAGCACATCCCTGATTCACCCTTCAAGGTGTACATCTCCCCAGCGGTGGGCGACGCTTACCTCCTGGAGGTGGCCCAGTTTCCAGACTCTGCACAAGTGGACAAACCCGCCCAGTTTTACATTAGGTTCAACGGTGCTAAGGGAGATCTCAACTCTACGGTAAGTGATTTTGTAATTATATATAATATTCACACGCGTACTATGTCCGTTTTTAGGCGATTGCGATGGCGAAAAACAAACCTTTATGGATTCGTCATGTCTGTCTGTCTGTCCGTCTGTACGTCACAGCCATATTTTCCGAAAATATTAGAACTATGTGTAATGTGATGTATTCTGTCAACCGCATTAAGATTTTTTACAAAAATAGCAAAATAAACAAAAAAAATATTTAGGGGCTCTCCACACGTAAAACTGAAAATCCACATTATTTTTTCTTCAAACGTTTAGGGTATCTAACATTATATAATCAAAGGGTATCTATGGATTGATCTTTAAAAATGATATTGAGGTTAATAATATATTTTTTTTCATTTAATAGTTTACGCGAGGGCCACTTCTAAGGTGAAAAAATGTGATTTATGTTTTCTTAAGAAATCACACTATTACAATTTAAAAAAATCTCGATAATCCGAATTTAGCGAATTTATGTTAACGGCTTTAAATCTGTATTTTTTATGTTTATTATAACAAACTGTATCTGAGTAGTGTACGGCTACGAAACTACTATTATAGAAAGTTGAACTTAAACAAATGTATTTTAATGTGACGACCTCCGTAGCCGAGATGCGAGCGTGCTGGACTTTGGCCTCGCGCCATCTCTTAGGTCCCGGGTTCGATCCCCAGTGGACAATATGGGAAACGAACTTCTCTGTATTGTCACGAGTCTGGGTATTGTGGTAGTGTCGTTTTTTCTGTTTTCAGTAACACAAGTGTTTTAGCTACTTACTACAGAATCAGAGTATGTGATGATGTCCAATATTTATTTATTTATTATTTGCAATATTATGAAGCTTACATTAAGAAACAGAAAGCCTGTGTTTTTAGTTAAATATGTACACTAAATTTAAAATTCACACGCACCAAAGATATTCCGTAGCAGAAGGCACTATTCATCATAGTCAACGCCGTCTCCCAAACGTTCTCGTACGGCGTCCACCCCAGCCCGGTCTATTTAAGGATTTATAAACTGAAATAGCAAATGGCCACAATGGCTCAGCCAATAAACGGACAGTTGATTTATCGTGAGAACATGACGCCGTGTCCGAGTGTACCTCGCAGATTTATGATCGATGGGTTTGACTGTACCTAATATTTGGTGTACGTGAGGGGTGGTTTCCCTTTTTTTTGCCGGAATGATGGTAGTTCGGACCTCGTGTGTGGTAATGTTTTTTAAAGTGAGTTTCGGTGGAAATGAGCGAGCTCCAAGATATCCTTTTTAGTAAAAATATATACTTGCGTCTAATAAATATTAGAAACAGAAAAATTTTATCTCCCCCTGCGGTGCGGGAATTGAACCCACGACCTTCACGTATCGCGCGTGCTGCTCTTATAGTATAGTACTATAAAAATAATAAAATCGATATACTTGCGTCTTTTGGCACTGTGATAACTAATTTATAATCTCCATAGAGACCCTAAACTCAAAATAGTAATTCTGAAAATTAAACAGTATTGCTTCATAACAATATGTCCGAGTTTAAGAGTAATTAACTAATTAGTATATTCGATAATGATTGTGAACTTAACTCACTTTCCGATGAATGAAGAATGAAATAAACAAGTGTTTATTTGTATTTTATACTAAAGTTTTTTGTAGGGACAAGCTATGTGATTTTAGAGAAAACTCTCACTGTAGGCTCATCTCAATGTCTTTATAAAGGACGTTTACGTAAAGTCAAATATATAAAAGTATTTTAGGATTCACAAGACTAAAAAAATATCAGTATAAAGTAAAATCTTAAACCTCCTCTAATCTTGACTATGTAAATAAAATATACCTTTTTGGAGTATAATTTGTGCCAAAATAATTATGTAATCCAACATTTTATTGCGGCGGGCATCTTAAACTATTTAACCACTACTTTTATTTATTTATTGAGGGCAGCCCACAAATCTTACACCAAATTTCAGTAAGTACCTTATATATATATATGTGCAGATTCAGTTACAGGCTGCCACGACTTGCGAGTGTGAGTAAATCAATAAAAACTTAAACTAAAACTTCTTATAAAAAAATTAAAATAAAAACTTAATTTATTAATATTTTAAAACAAAAAAATTTTTTTTTTTTGCAATGTTTATACCTAGTGTATGTATGTATACCACACCCCACTAGCGAACTTGAAATATTTTAAAGAAACTGAAAAATTTAGTCTCCCCTTGTAGCGGCGTGATAGAACTCACGAATCAAAATCGGTTCATCCGTTCTGCAGATATGATTTCACTGACAGACAGAAAGACACGTCAAAATTGTAACTTCGTCGTTTATGCGTCGAAGTTTTACAAACTCCAAAATAAGAAGCGAAAGTAAACTATTCTTTGATTGTTCACAATGTATTCCCTACGCACAGTGGGCCGCCCCAAGAGTTGCGGCACAAAAAATGCAATATAACTCGCCAGGCGTGACCCGCCCGCCAAATAAATCTGGTGTCTCTTCTTATAATATAAAAGTGCCCGACGTATGCCATGAAACGTTAGGGGTGAGAGCCTTCCGCTCCCCCGCAAGCCCGGTGAAGATGAAAAGGCCATCTGCGGCCATCATCTATAGTCAGTTAGGTTAAAAAAAAAAAAAAAAAAAAAAAAAAAAACATGAAACGTTAATATGCTAGGGAGTGCTGGTTTGATATGCCCTACTTGCTTTCGTAATACGAATTTCTCGCATGAGACTATAAAACTTATAATACTGTTGATTGGTGGATGGTACACTGCACTCATGTTTTCGGCCAATTTACATACGCACTAAATTTTAATACTACCGCTACTAGTGAGAGCTAATAAATGTCGTTTTCTTTATATTGCAATTCGAAATTGACCTTATCCCACCTGATGTTAAGTGGTAATGAGGTCCTAGCTTACGGGCGACAAGTAGAGGATAATAAAGCTGTTACTGGACTCGTCGCTTTTACCTTGAAGGCTAGACCCTTGCTACTAATGTTTTTATAAATAAATGTTGGAGAACATCACATACATTGCCCTGATTCTGATGTAAGTAGCTACAGCACTTGTGTTACACAATTCAAAAACAGCGACGGTACCACAACACCCAGATCCAAGACCATCTAGAAAAGTTCGTTTTCCACATTCACCCAACCGGGAATCGAACCAGAACCTCAATGATAATAAACGCGACGCTAAAGTCCGCCCGCTCGAATCTCGGATACGGAGGTCATTATTTTAAAATGACGATGCATATGGCGTCACCATAGACTACCCCCCTCCCCATATATCACGTGTATTATAGTACATACAAATATTTTCATTTTTATATATAACTAGCTGTGCCTGCGACTTCGTCCGCGTGGACTACAGGGGTTTCGCAATAAAAGGTAGCCTTTCTCAGGGTCTAAACATTGTCTGTGCCAAATTTCATCAAAATCGGTTGAGAAGATTAAGCGGGAAAGCGTAACAGACAGACAGAGTTACTTTTAGGGATTTGTGTGACAGTTCGTGGTTATAGACCCCTTCGAGGCCCCTTTGGTAGTAGTACTTGTGCTGTCTAAAACGTTCACCTTCCTTCGCAGGTGATCTCCCCCTCGGGCAAGACGGACGACTGCTTCATCCAGAACATCGATGGGGACCAGTACTCCATCAGGTTCATGCCGCGGGAAAACGGAGTCCATAACATCAACGTCAAGTTCAACGGAGTTCATATTCCGTCGTCCCCTCTGAGGATCAAGGTTGGTGTTTCATGAAATGAGGTTATCTTTTTTAATAGCTGTTTTTACCCGCGATTTGCTTGCGTTATTTCGGGATAAAAAGTATCCATGTGTTAAATTAAAACTATGAATTAAAATTAAAACATGTGTTTAGTTTTTAGGGTTCAGTAGCCAAATGGTAAAAAAAGGGAACGGAACGGATTCCGCATTTCTTTGTGTCTTGTATTTGTCCGTCACTTTTTGCTGAAACTATAATAACTTTACTGTTAAGTGAAACTTGGTAAGTTAGTGTGAATCGCATTTGATTTTCACACAAAATATAATAAAAATTATAAATTTTGGGCTCCCTGTACTTAGAACCACAATTTAATTTATCAAACTACAAAAAAAAGGTACCTAATTTGTTTAATTTCTTAACTGAACATTTGTCGGAAATGTTCGCGCAAGCTCGTACAGACGGTTTTCACGCGATATGAAGAAAGAAAACGGCGTCACTACTGAAAAAGTTGAGGGATAGTCACAACAGCATCCTGAAAACAGAAGCGGAAAATTACAGTTCTCCGCTAATGAAACATTTTATACGCACCCTTACGTTTACTAACAATAGACAATAAGAAATTGTTACTAACCCACTATGGACTTTTTTTTTTATTTCCATAGTGATTTAATGTAAATGAACCCATTGAAATTACTTCATTTAAAAATGTGAATCTCATAGAAATATTGTATCATGTACATTACAGTTACCCATAAAGGTAGACAAATAACAATGCTATGAAGTAACACTTATTATGAATGCGTTTTATCAATTAGTTTTTCTCATCAATAGGTCGGAAAAGACGACGCTGATCCCGCGGCGGTCCACGCTCATGGTCCAGGTCTAGGCTCAGTGAAGACTGGTAAGTCACAAAACCTTTCCATCGCCAAGAATAAGGCTGATCAACTCAAGTAATTAATTAGTTCTTGAGGTTTACTGACATACGGTACAATTATCATTAGGCAATTGGCTTACCACGTTCAAATACGGTAACCAATTAGTATTTAAGAAGAGATAGTACTGCCCTCTTAATAACTATTGATGGAAAGTTTAGTAAAGGCGTGTCACCTCACTATTTCGTGAAACTATGCAAAGATACGTCACGCGTAATTATAACACAGTGTATTTTAGTACAATTTTATTTTCACGATGACAGTAAAAATATGTGTCTTAGATATTTTGATAATCTTGCTGTTGGACCAAACATAAATATATTAGTAATTTACCCTATTGTATAGGAACGTAAGAAGCGGAAATACTGATACATATAGCCGTGTATTCGATTCCCGTTCAAGTTCTTGCTTAAGTAGTTTTCGTTTGTATCCATTATGGTGACCTTCGTAGCCGAGAGGCGAGCGGGCCTGACTTTGGCGTCGCGCCATCTCTAAGGTCCCAGGTTCGATCCCCGATCGGGTCAATTTGGGAAACGATCTTTTCTATATTGTCTCGGGTGTGGGTGTTGTGGTACCGTCGTTGTTTCAGATTTCTGTAAAACAAGTGCTTAAGCTACTTACCTCAGAATCAGAGCAATGTATGTGATGTTGTCCAATATTTATGTCAGTTTGCATATATTATTATCACTCCACTAACCTAAAGGGCGACCTACATACATTTCAAAATAAGTAGCGAAACTACTGAAATAGCCATGAATTCGGTTTAAAGAAAGCATTTTATTTCTCAAAAAGAACATTTTAGATAGTTCACTAAATATGAGAAACTTAACAATTTTTATTATTATGTACAAATATGGGTTCAATCTATCATAGTTACACAACAGATTCTAGGTACACCATCAATCTCTTTTTAAAAACATGAATAGATTCAGAGTCTTTTAAAAATTTCGGTAATTTATTGTATAATTGAGCTCCCTCAAATTGTATATTTCTCTTTCCGTACATGGTTCTGATCTTTGGTAGTTCTAAATCATTTCTGTTTCTAGTATAGTGGTGATGTGATTTTTGTTTAAATGTGATTTGTATGTGAATGTTATCATTTAGTATTTTATTCATTAATATGCAGGTGTGATAGGTATAGAGTTTATTTATATTTAAGAGTTTTGTCTTTTTATAAATTTCTTTAGTGGAAGTTAAAAATGGAAAGTTGAATAGCACCATGATTAGTTTATTTTGTGTAATTTGTAAATCTTGTATGTGTGTAGGCGTGGCCTGGCCCCAAAACTTGTATTAAATACTCTAGATGTGGTTTTACTAATGAATTATATATTGTATGTCGCAGTTTATATGGTATGCATCAAGAAATATTTCGCAATGCTCCAGTTAATAAAAGTTATTTTGATTTATTTTTTTCAATATGTGGTCTAAATGCTAGACTATTATCTAAGATTAGGCCAAAGTATTTCTCTTGGCTTGATTTCATAATTTCTCTGTTATCTACGGTAAGTGGGCAAAATTCAGGAATCTTTTTATTTTTTGCAGAAAAAATTATATATGAGGTTTTATTGACGTTAATAGTAAGAAGGTTTTGCTTTAGCCACATATTTAGTTTAACAAGATCCTGTTGAGCTTCAGTGACGATGCTATGGATTGAGTGTCCAAAGTAAAAAAGACAGGTATCATCTGCATATAATGAGATATGTCCTGTCAGCCCAAGACTACTTATGCTGTTAATGTATATTAGAAAAGGTAACGGGCCCAGAACCGATCCCTGCGGAACCCCGCACACCACTCCTGCTGACTTGAATTCGATTCTTATTCATGTTTTTGCTACGTCATTTTTCGTTTTTGTCCATTATCAGTCTGTTTTCATATACTATCATCACTCCATTTACTTGGATTGATTGATAGTCTGCTTAAATTGGAATAGCTGATTATAATATAATATTTATAATGTTTAGAATCATTGCAACGCCCTCAGGGCGTCTCTTAGCCTTAAAAATGTCAACTTTCACCCCATGTGACAATTAATAGAGATTTAATTGAATTGGAGAGCGTACGACAAACTGTTTAAAATATACTTATGGTTTTCACCGACAGGTGTCAAGACGGACCTGATCATAGACACGTGCAATGCCGGTGTTGGTATCCTGGCCGTCACCATGGACGGACCCTCGAGGGTAGCCATGGACTGCACAGATGTCGAAGAGGGATACAAGGTAGCTTACTCAACTATTAGAAAATACTCTAGATCAGTCTTTCCTAAAGTGGGCGACAAAGCCCCGAAGTAGGCCACAAAGTGCCAAAGTGGGTGACACGGCTCCAGAGTGGGCCATGGACTGCATGGAAGTCAATGAGGGATACAACGTAGCATACTAAAACATTACGCATACTCTCTAGATCAGTCTTTCCCAAAGTGGGCGACAAAGCTCCAAAGTGGGCGACAAAGCCCAAAGTGGGTCTCAAAGTCCCGAAGTAGGCGAAAACCCCCCAAAGTGGGCGGACAAAGCCCCGTTGTAAACACTTAAAACCTACAGGGGGGCGGTAAGGGGCCCAAAGATGCGGGGAGCTGAGAGAACATTCTGATGTGTAACTTCATCTTCATCATAGTATAAAACAAACTCGCTTTTTTTGTATGTCCCTATGTATGCTTAGATCTATAAAATTACGCAACGGATTTTGATGCTGTTTTGTTAATTACATAGTGTCATTCAAGAGGAAGGTTTTTATTTGCAATGTTGAATAGAAAAGACAACATTTCTAAATAATCATATTGCATCCGTGCGAAGCCGGGGCGGGTCGCTAGTAAATACATAAAGTTGTATTATTACTGCTCTTATGTGGCGATCTGGTTGGTTGTGATGCTGTGAAGTAAATGCTGGAAGCTCGGCTCTAGGTTCCGATAGCATCACTAAAAATGATCTTCCGGGGGTTTGTTGTGGGTGGGTCTCACCAACACATTGTACTCTCACCTCCCTCCGGTGCCATTACAAAAAAGAAATATATGGGACTTGATTAAGGATGAAAATACAAAATGCGAATGAAGCGTTTCAAAAAAAAATCCTATGAATTGTTTTAAATCCCGATCTTAACAGGTAGATTAATCATCAAAATCGAAACTCTTTGTTTGTTCTTTTTTTTTTTGGTCGTGGGCCTTCAGATCAGGTTATTGTATTAAATGTGCATTTCTCAATTGATTTTTCAATTTGTGACATAGCCATTTTGGCCAGTACTCTTCATTCGGCTAATGCCTGGTTCTATTATTTTTACGATTGGTAATGTGTCAAATATAACCTATCCGTTTTATTACGAATTCCAATTTCAAATTTACTTTCCACGTCAGCTGTCATCAGTCGTTTTTAGCTGACGCCTCGTTACTATCTGTTACTAGAACGGATTGTTTTTTAAATATTGGTACCGGGTATAAAACAGTGTTAGCTAATTTTGTTTCTTTAAAGGTGCGCTACACGCCTCTGGCCCCTGGTTTCTACTACATGAGCATCAAGTACAACGGGGCTCATATTGTCGGATCTCCGTTCAAGATTGAAGCCACTGGTAAGCAGTTTTCGATCTAGATAATGTAATAATTATCTCGGGTCTGGGTGTTGTGGTACCGTCGTTGTTTCTGATTTCTGTAACACTAGTGCATAAGTTACTTACCATAGAATCAATAGCATATATATATATACATAATAGTTTTAAGTCCATTTAAATTGGTAGAAGTACAGTTCACGTTATTAATGTGTTTAATTTCCTCTAAGTACTCGTAAATTAGACGTTGAGAAAAAAAAATTTAATACAATGTTAGGGTTATTGTAAGTTTGTTTTCTCCATACATCATAAAAATGTCTATTCTAATCTTGTTTCTTAATTGAATATTTCACTACGTAGTGAAGATAATTGCTAATTCCAAAAGTAGGACAGTTAAATTATATAAATATATTAGGAAGTATTAATTTTTTTTTAAACCATGTGATTTTTTTATTCCTTATTTAGAGTTCTCACATTATTTAAATATATGAAACAAATAAACACACAATTCATACTATTTACACAATGGTGAATTTTTTAAAATTTTTTTTATTGAAAATATATATTAATATTTGAGAAGCCTAGATTGTGGGCTTATTAAATTTATATGAAGACATGTCCGAACACAAAATTAAAAAGTTATGACTGTGAGACTTACCCTAAAGACTAGTGTTTTAAAAGTAATACTCTTACTAACTTGATAATGGAGAAAATTGAGGTGAAAACGATATCTGCAAAACGTGATCTCTCTAATTGATAGATCGAAAATCTAAGTGGTTTTTAGCACTACAAAGTTGTCAACTAGATTGCCAAAAAAGTGATAAAATGTAACGAGGAAAAAGTAGATTATAAAGTGTTTTTCCTTGAGTGACATTTGACGGGTAATTTTGATCAGAAAAACTTGATAGAAATGGTAGTAGGTACTGCTATCAACTCTTTTTTCAATTTTTTTTAGTGCCATTGAAAACTTTAAATATTTTAACGAAACAGGCAAATGTAATTTCCTGACGGTGTGGAATTCAAACCCACGGCACGTGTGCTGCTTTTTCAACTAAGCTAACCGCAAGTTATCGAAGGCGATGAATTTTTATTAACCTTCGAATCTGAATTTCTAATCTGTTCTATTAACCTCTTAGCCTTCGGTAAGTGTCCTCTGCCGGATGAGTCCCACATAGGTACAGCCAGCATCGTTAGTTGGTATACACCTCAGTACCTTGTCATACCAAATCTCCGCATCACTAAACAAGTCCGATAGACAGTGACTTAATGTGACAAGGTACAGAGTTGTTCACAAACTAAAGCTGACTGTACTCGTGGGTTCGAATCGGAAAACGCAAAGAGATGAAATTTTTCTCTTTTAAATATCAACTCATTTTTTAAGTCACGTTCCGTCAGAATAAGGTCTTAAATCTTTGCAAATTTGACTTCAATAATTGCCCTAACTCTGCAATGGGCCTTTTTTTTTCCTTTTTTCCTACCTGACTTTCGATGATGGCTGCGAAGCCTTATCATCTTTACCGAGCTTTCGGGGGAGCGCAGATGGCTCTTACACACTTATTAGTTGATATTACTACTAAGTAGGTACAATGCTTTCAATAAGAACCACATCAGGGTAAATACTTCGATATTAGTTCTTATGTCCGCGATGTAAGGACGGAACGAAGTCCAAAGTGTGTCTGACCTGTTTTACTAACCGTACTTACTTTGATAACATGTATTTGTCATAATCCTTGAGCTATAATCTCTTTCTTTCTTAGGCAGCAACTTAGCTGAAATTGGTGCTCAAGAAACTTCGTCTGTTACCGTGGAGACGGTCCAGAAGGTATCCAAACAGGGCCAAAAGCTGGGTCCGGTGTTGCCCCACTTCAAGTCTGACGCTTCCAAGATTACGTCGAAGGGTATGGGTTTGAAAAAGGCGTATTTGAACAAGCACAACCAGTTCACAGTCCACGCTGGAGATGCTGGTAAGAGAACCTGATAAATTGCTGTCTTTCAACCCTATTCTCGTTGTTCTTTTATACCCTCTACCTAAAGAGAACTAGAAGGGATTCTAATGATAAACCTATCTTGTCAGCAACAAACCAAATTCTGTGTTGGTGCAATAAAGGAAATCTGTATATCTCCACATAATTAATTACAAATAGTTAGGACTATTACAGTTTTATTAAGCAACTGTGTTTGTCTTAGAAATGTATTTTAGTCTGTTCTCAATTTTCTCAGAAAATCAACTTCTGCTGAAATATTATAGAAAGCAGAAACTGATTTGAGATGGCAATTAAAATTTAAAAAATAGAAAGATCATACTCTCTACTATACTATACTATTATAATGTCGTATTAGATATCTTGTGTATACCTCTTATTTGGTAATCTTCTTTAGAATTTTGTGAAATAGCAGATGTAAATACTGTACTTTTGGGTTCACAACGAAACGCAAATAGGTTAGTTTGCGGCATAGAAGATATTAACGATTATCCTATTATTATCAAGATTCAACGATGATAATAATTTAGCATACAATTTTGGAAGATAATTTTCTTGCCTCTTCTTTTGTTCCATCTAACAAGAACTTTTTATGGTACAGGCAACAATATCCTGTACGTCGGCATCTACGGTCCGAAGGGTCCTTGCGATGAAGTCCAGCTCAAGCACAAAGGCAAGAACAACTACGAATGCTGGTACGTCGTCAGAGACAGGGGAGACTACATTGTCATCGTTAAGTGGGGGGATGAGCACATCCCCGGATCCCCCTACAAGGTTGAGGTCTAAACATCTAAACGGTGGTGGCAGCGTATGTAGATTAGGTTTAAAATTGTCAAAATTATTATGAAGTTCCTGTTTTTAGTTTCTTTTATTGTAAGATCCTGCTTTTATTCCAATCATTGACTTCTAAATTTGGGAGATGGAAAATTTGTTACCTTTAGTGTTATAGTGTGATTTTTTTTTTAATTTGTCATCTCACTTTCATTGTCTTCAAAGCTGAAGCATTGGACCTTGCTGGTTCTCTGAAAGATTCCATTTCGAATTTAGGTTTTCTGTCATCCTCATTTCTAGTTTGAGTAAAATCATTTTCATTCTAGATAACATGGGATTTCTCATCTTTAGGCTTAGATCTTAATATTAAACTCTTTATTACTGGTTTGTACTTAAGAAGCTAGTCATTAGATTCAATTGTAATTCTTAGAACTTCAAGAATAGTTCATCTACATACGCTGTCATCCAAATAAGTTTTGTTTGTATAGTTAATGTCTTCAATCATTGCGCAATTATTATCTGTATTCTTCAAAGGGTCCCGGGGAGGTTCTGCGAATGGATATATAATCGTTTTGGATGAAAATGATCTCTCGGTATTAGAATTGACAAGACTGAACCTGCCCGATATCCTTTTGTGTTTAGCGTTTTTTCCCTTGACCTGTGTAATTTATTTTCATTAGTTGTGTAGGGCTTCTAATATCCTGGAGAATTATGGCAATGATAATTATAGCTAAGCTTATTTGTTAGATGAAATCAAATTTACGTGAATTTTACTTGTTTTAAATGTCTAGTTACGAAAAATAATCTTTTTTTATTGTAATTGAAACTTTTCAAATCGTTCAACAGAAGGTTAGCTATAAATAACTCCTTTTAAATAATTTCTCCAGATATGAGAAACCTTGTATAGTTCGTATCATACTCAAGCATTTCGTTCTAACAAAGATGAGTTTTCGAACTCTAAGATATCATTTTGAGAAGTTTATATGATTCTCGTTTAGTAATTAGGGCGACTAAATGACAATTCATATAAAATATTAACTTGAAATATTCCCTGTTATTATGTAAGTGGGATAGATTGCAACTTATTTCGTTTCTAACAACTATATGCGAATTATCATTATTTTCTTCAATAAAATCTTCTACAACTTTTTCACTTAAAAGTGCTGCTAGAGGAATTACCTTAGGATTCAAATTCGCCTATAGTTTTTGGATCTTCAACAATACTTTAGGCAGATCATTTTTTGCATTTCAAATCACTATCTATTTATAAATCATAAACATTTCTATATGTAACAGTCTTAGTGTCTGTATGTCTGTCACACATATTGTATGATATAAATTTGGTATTCCAAAATAAAGATCTCCCTATGTATTATTGTTTGAAATAAGTCGCAATCTGTGATATTATCATTATAAGTTCATTTATGTATCGCTTTCTAATTTTGTATGGTTTGTGCTGGATGAAGTGTTTTACCTACGTAGGTAGAATTACCCCTTATATTGTAAATACCTATTTTAAGTGTTTAATATATAATGTATTTGCGACTGTTAACTAAATAAAAGAGGAAAGTTTTATCGCTCTTTTATTTACTTTCTCTTATATTAATTAATTAGATGTAAATACTTTTAAAATAGTCTAAAAGGACTTGGAAAATACGGAAGTGACAGAGTCGTGCACCATGCAGCTTTTTAAGCAGTTAGAAATAAAAAATTAGACAAAGTCCACTTTTTGTAGCTCACAAAATCGCATCTTCTTTTTCGGCGACTACATTTTAAAGCGACTTTCTGGAGCCGATTGGCGTTCGTACTTAATTCTATATATTCCTTGCTCTGCAGCAAAATAATAGCTTGGCGTTTGACGCTCATGGGCCAGAGCTGCTTGCAAGGCCTATGTTTAGTGGTAGATGTTATAACTGATGTTTTGTTATGAATGCCACTTCCACTTGTTTATTCTTTATTCTTGTTATATTTGTAACTATTTGGGCCCATTACCTGACTAATATAAAGAGACTAGGAATAAAAAATAAAAAGACACATGTGATTCTTGGCATAGTTGTAATTTTAATCGATTTTAAGTAACAAAAAAAATGATTTCGTTTACTTTGACCTATTAATCTAAACCGAAAGGCTAGAAAAGCAAAACTATCTTAAAACGTAATTACTTACAAAAATATGTATTTAATCATAATAAGTTTACACTTAACTAAAAAAAATCAAATTACAATATCACATTTCTACTTACAATAGAGAGATATTGGCGTATTCCTTAAATCCGACGAAATTTCCAAAAAAAATTGGGTAAAACCATTGTCATGTAGTTCAAATCCAATACTTTACATTTATAACGTGCACCATCGAAATCATGTCTCATTAACAACAATTCGGAAGAATTAAGTATTGCCGTAGTTTACCTTAATAACAAATAAACATTTGTACAAGAAACTTATCAATTAGCATTTGGCTAACTTTGTGACACTCCTTGGACTTCCGCGACCCCTAAGGGGACCGATCACAAATAACCACAACCTAACAATTTAAAATAATAATCAATCCTGATTTTTATCAGCAAATCATTTTCGAAGAACAGCATAGGTACGAATCCTCCAAAAATATTACTCTCCACTTTCTTTCCTATCACATTCCATTAAATTTTATTTACTACAAACACGTACCGAATAAAAAATAACAATTCATCGTATACTTGAAATTAGTCTAAAAAAATCGTTGTAAAATCCAAAAAGAAAAATGTTTGGAGCAATTAAGTACCTTTTTATATAATACAATTCCAATTTTGCCAGCTACCAGAATATTCTTATGGCTAATATAATTGAGCATAAGCATTTTAGACTAAAAGTAAACAAAAAAAAAACGTTTCAATAAATTTCAAGGTTTCTCAAAAATGTATCTATTTACAAAATATTTACAAAATGTGCACCTTTCGACGTACCGAATGACGTAAAGACGAAGCAATTTGGCCACTCAATATTGTACAAATGGGATTATAAAATTATTCAATAGAAAATATGCTAAGCCTTCAACCACAATTCGACATTTATTTATGTTTAACTCGAAAAAGGCAAACCACATTTTCCAATGGCGAAAAGATACTATAATTGTTTTTACGACAGACGAAATAAAGCTAAATAATAAATGAATTAATATGATCTAAGTAGGAACTGAGTGCAAAAATGTGATGATTCAAGAGATCTGTGTTTAGTATAGGTACTTAAATGATAAAAATGCAATAGAAGAAACAAAGATTCAAGTTGTTTCAAATATTCAACCTAGTAAGTACTTGTGATATTTCAACTATTACAAATATTTGTTTATCAGGAACTTTAAACTTTAATCTTTCAACTGTATCTCCTATAATAACATTTGTTCGAAATAAATTACTGGATCTAACTATTGTTTTTAAAGCAGTCTCACTCTAAAACTGTTGTGCAATACAAGGCAAATTTAATACGCTGAAAAAAAAGGGATTTTTTTCATTATCCTTAACAAAAATTTATTTAAGAGCTTGGAAGATTAACATACCTTTTTGGACATTTCATGCAAAATTTGCGGTACCAAATCTAGTTCAAACAATGATAAGGATGGCGAAAATATAGACCCGATCGCTGGATATAGTCCAAAAACTTAAGTTAAGGTCAAAACGATGTTGAGCATTCAAACCGGTGTGAGATGCATCAAAATAACAATCATTTCACGAAGACCTTGACAAAACTGGTTTATTACATCAGAAAATTAGTTATATTTAGAGATCTATGCATAATAGTACCTACCAGAGGTCAATAAAACAATAAAATCAATGAATATACAGAAAATAATACTTTTCAAATCGTAGCTGCATTTCGAAAGGCATTTACAACTGAACTGTGCGTTTGATTATGTAACTGTGCTAAAATTAGAGATTAGTTTACTAAAAAGCAGCCGTAACTGACCCGGGATAACGAATGACTGATCAAACGGAGGTAATAAAGGTAACAAAATTTTTGATCTTCAAAATTCTCCTCGTCTTGATCAATCTCTCGTCATCCCTCCAAAAGGAATCCTGCTTTCCCAGTAACTAATCTATAACCTGTTAAATGCTGAAACAACTGCATGTAACCAGTATTATCTACTCACAAAAATTCAGAGTATTCATACACGATTAATTCTAAAAACATGGAGTCGTTTTACTAACGATAAAACCAATTTCGTATTTCATACATTCATTAATACCACTGTCTTCGAGAGCGAGATTCTAAACATTTTTAATAATATTTCGTTATTTATATACTAATAATACCATCGTAAGTATTAAAGTAGGCGTACCTAGGTAATCGGCAAGGTTTAAACCGCGTTTCCACTAGGCAACATTTGGCGCGCGACATGCTACACAACATGTTGATGACAATAGTTGATGGTTTCTAAACATACAGTTGGCAACGTCACGCGCTGTTGTGCAACATTGTCGTACATGTTGTACGTTCCGTGTTGCGCGTCAAATGTTTCTTAGTGGATACGGGGCTTTACTGCTTATCTTTGTGAGATAGAGCGTGGGGGAGGATGTGTTCCGCGGGGAGGAGAGCCGACGGCTGATGCGCGTAGTTCCTGATCTGGTGGAGGGAGATCAGCTGGTTGGGGAAGGAGTTCGGCTGCTGCTTGCCCTGTTGGAAGTGCAGCGGGTCGTAGAGGTACGGCCGCGTGGGCAGAGCGCTGTGGTGGGACAGCCCGTTAAGGTGAGGCGCCATGGAGTTGATAGGAGTGAAGGCCGAATTGGCTGCTGAAGAGACAGGAGGCTGGATACGATCGTCTTGGCTCTCGTGCTGCGAGAACAGCGCTCGCTGCTGCTGCAGCTGGTGCTCATGGTGGTCGTCACTCTCTCGTTGTTGGTGGTAGCCACCGTCATCGGACATATGCGCCGCTGAGTCCGGGCTCACTTTAGGCCAGTAGGGATGCTCGGCAAAAGGCGCAGCGGTCGGCGCTGCTGCAGCCAACGACCTATTCAGGCCAGACAGCCCGAGAGCTGAAATCGGCGGCCGCTTGTCAGCTCTCTCAGCATGCTTGTTCATGTGCTTGCTAAGATACGTCTCTTGCGTGTAGCTCTTGCCGCAGTACTGGCAGATATGGGTCTTCAGATGCTTGGATTCCTTGTGTTTGGGGATGTGTTCCAGCAGATCCTTCTCGTGCGTGAAGCACTTGTAGCAGGAGTTGCATTTGAAGGGTTTGTCGGTTTGGTGGCACCGGCTGTGGCTTTGGAGGTTGGAGAGTTGGGAGAAGGCCTTAGTGCAGCCGATCTGTGTGCACCGGTAGGGCTTGTCGCCGGTGTGGGTGCGGATGTGCTGCTGCAGGTGGGACAGTTGGGTGAACTTCCGCTGGCAGATCTCGCAGCGGTAAGGCTTGATGCCGAGGTGGATGCGAGAGTGCTGCGCCAGGTAAGACGAGTTCGCGAACGCTTTGGGGCACTGGGTGCAGCGGTAGGGCTTCGCTTCCCGCAGGTGGATTTGCGTGTGGAGCTGCAAGTCTGCTTTGGAGCCGAAAACCTGGAATTAAAAGAGAAAATTACGTTATTAATAGATCAATGGAAGCAACACATGGCAAGATCTCTTAAAATGTTAAAAATCATGACAAAAAAAAATATCATTATCAAGTATCAACGTCTCAATAGTCTAGTAACTAGTTTCAGTACGAGCTTATGATCTTAGGGTTCTGGTTTCGAAACTCGGGTCTAGTAATAAAGTTATATGTCTGTATACAACATACCAATCCTTATTGGCAAGGATGGTTGTGGGACTTTAAATAATATATAAACCTTTTATAAATTTAATTTTAAATCTAAATTATAGTACATTTAAATTTTCAACATAAGTCTTAGGCTCAGTAGCACCAATTTAACTTGAATGGCAATTAACGAGTTGATAGTTGTCAAATCGCAAAAAATTTAAAGCGTATGACAGTTTTGACAGCTGTCAAATCGTCAGGTACCGTCAGTTTATAAGCACGTTGCACTGTCTCGCGCAAACCTATTTCAATAGAAATCAACACTAGGCTAAGAGTTTGCCGAAAGTGAATTTTGCCCTTGGACGACATCCTCAGCAGGCGGAACAAATTGTTCTCAGTAAAACAAGACTTTTTTATTTGCTCAACAGCCGAAGACGCTAAGACGCTAATAAAGACAGGATGCAACAGTCACGGCGTTTTTCACGCGTCGTGGTCAGACTTCCTTAAGCATCTTCGTTAAGTTACCTAGAATATTATGAGATAAAAACACGTAATCACTTCCTTAGGTTCTACAAGTAGTTACACATTCTCGGTGATTTGTCGAGTTTCGTGAGCAAGCGCAATACAAATTGTACAGTTTGGTGTAGTTAGAAATTCTACCAATTTATAAATGTGAAGTTTATAAAAAAAAAGGATCTCTGGACACGTGCTGCTTCACGGAAAAGCAGCTGTGTGTATTTGAATGAAATTTGGTAAAAACATGAAATACTAGATTAACTTATAGGATACTTTTTGCTCCCTAAACAGCGAAAAAAGTCGTAGGAAAGGTTATATTTAATAAACAAGTAGGACTTTGATCTTTGCAAACAAATAATAATAGCGTAGGTAATTAATATGAATCCATTTTGAAGATATCACCGGTTCGGAACCTAATCTAATCTAATCCTATCGAGAAGAATCCGGTAAGAAATCTATTCGTTACATTTTAGGACTACAGATAACTTATACATACGATATAGGCATATTGGGAATAGACCCAAATATCTATTTTAATAATTTAAATGAAATCCCTGAAATTAATCTAATATGGTTGGGCTACATGTTTTAAAATAATCAGTTCTCTAAAAGACATAGACTGCCTCTAGGATTTCATTCATGACGATGTTTTAAGTAAAGAAGAAAGTATTTCTACTTAGAATAGGTTGAGAGATTTAATGATTTCTCTTTCTGGAAAACCAATTCAAAAATCTTCACTTATACTTTATCTAAACTTTACTTATACTTTATCTAAAGTATAAGTAAAGTCTGCATTCATAATTTATTAAAAACTAGTAATATACTAGTAAATGGATTCAAAAATATACCACTAAACTTTATTAAAAGGCAAATGCTAAGCTTTATCTAACTATAATTTACACGTGCCAACCAAGTAGCATCTATTATACAACGGCGGCACTCTTCGCACATTCAAAAGACTGTTTCGGAACACCATTGATAGTCATTGTGATATTCCAAATTAGTTTCTAAGCAAAACCGGCTTGTCATCCCGCCGATAGACTTTATTCACCAACAAACGGCGGACGAACACGTTCCTCCGGGCTCCGTTGCTAGAACACGACTCAATCTCGCATCAAAAATCGAATTTTATAATCGCAATCGACACATTATTAATCTAAGAACCCAACAAATAGAGTCCAAATTACATCATCACGCCGCGCTGATGATGGTCGGATTCAGCTTGATGCTGTACAATTTTCGAGAAATGACATTAAGGAGCCTGTAGACGGAAACAAGTTTGAGCCTAATTTTGATGGTCTTAGAGATGGTAATCAGTAGGGTGATGATGGCGAGTGCGGGTGTACGCTGTACGGTGCAGGACACGGTAGCACGTTGCATGACTCGTAAGAAAATGAGACACGAAGCCAATTGGTCACAGCCCGAACATAATTAAAGTTTGGGCCGTCGGCTAATGGTATGAGGTCGGAAATTCGAGGTGGTGGCTGTTTTTTAATAGGACATCGTGAAGGATCGATTCAGCTAAGGAATCTGTGTTAAATTGGAGTGTGGAGCGCCTTCCGCTTGGTTAATAGAAATAGCTTAGCGTACAGCAGCAACTACTTCTTTTTAGTTTGCGTTCTTTGAGGCCAATAATTTTAATTGTAAATGTATCTTGAGACACTTCACAATCGATTTGGGTCTAAATATTGATTTTTGATGCTACTACGATTGTCTAAGAAAATGAGGCAAACAAAATCAGGTGTGCGTAAGCAGTCCTTTTGTTTAATCTTGAAATGTAATAATCTGAATTATTTTTTGACATTTAAATTGTTCTAGGTACTAACTACTGCTTTTAATTTGAGGATTAAAATTATTATTTGCAAATTTTTACACTTTTTATTTGCAGAAACATTTAAAAATAATTTCTCAGGGAGCACTTGTCAGGTTTTTGTTACCACAACTTTTTTGATTACTGAATATTGTGTTCAAACCATTGAAGTCGGGTACTTTAAAAACTTATAGGCATTTGGGATACATTTGAAAAAAAATCTACGAACGAGAAGAATACAACCGAATCTCGATATCTACCTACTATTTCCTCTACCTAAAGGTTGTCTGAAAGAGATTGCTCTCCAGCAATAAGACCGCTTATATTGTACTTGAAAATGTCTGTAAAACTAATTTCTGTGAATTTTCTGTGCAATAAAGTGTATCTATCTACAAACATCAGTTGAAAACAGTTTAGTGTGAAAATACGAACACAGAAAAAACATATAAGAAGGTGTAATGAATAAAACAAGTCACAAGCAACTGAAATTACTTGTACAATAATGGTGATTTAAACTGTGGAAACTGGACAAAAAATAATCGGGATTCCCATTAAACGACGTTAACAGATTAAACAATTTGCTTCATATATATGATTTATTAATGCCCAGTTAATTGATTACATGGGGCTGTAAATGGGAGGAAGACTCGTTAAGACCTAAATGATTAGTGACAATGAAAATTCAAGTTCTTGAGCAAAGATTAACCTCAACTTGTGGTAAGGTCATCTATTGTGTGAATACTTAATATTTAAATGCACTACGATAATTAGTTTTGCAGACAACATTTTTAATAGAAGACAAAGCAAATTTGTGGAGCATATTTCAAGTTAAACTGCTTGGTCACACATAGATAAAGGTAATTTTATTTTAAACGTTATTATAAGCGACATAAAGAGATGTAACGTTTAGTGAACACTTGCAAAGACTAGATCCCGAAGTAAGTAAGTTAAACTCTTGTGATATAGAAATCAGAAAGAACGCCGGAACAATTAATAAATAAATAAATAAATGTTGGACCACATCACATAGCTAGCAGACACACATAGTTCTAATTCTGTACAAAGTTGCTAAAGCACTTGTATTATAGAAATCAGAAAATCGAAACGGTTCCACGATTTTGATGAAATTTGGTATAGGTATACGTTGAATCTCAAGAATGGACATAGGCTACTTTTTATTAGAAAATAAGGGGGGGAGGGGGGTAATACCACCTTTGAAAGTTTATATGGAAAAATTTTTATTTTTGAAGTTAGAGATATGACATTTGGCACAAATATAGCTCAAAACTTGGATTAAAATATAGACTACTTTTTGTTTTGAATATTAGGGGAGAAAGGGGTCAAACCGACCATGAAAGGATGTAGACCACGCGAACGAAGCAACGGGCACAGCTAGTCTATTATAAATGTGAATATTTATGAGTTTGGTTCCGTAGATGTGTTAGGTACTCCTTCATACAAAAACTAGTAGTAATTAGACTTCTAAAAAAAATTAAGATTTGTTTTTAAACTTGTGTTGAATTTGACTTTGAACTTCTGTTTATCACCTTAAACATACTTTAAAGGTGAAAATGACATTTAAATTAAGCTGCAAACAATATGAACACAATAGTTGATTACAATTTACATAGGTACATTATTTTACTAAAATATCATTGCCAATTGTTTTTGGGTTAAGGGAACATACGTAGGTGAACGTGTTTAACCTTTTTGTATTACCAATAACTACTATTTTTTTACTAAAGATGGCGTTTATTGAATTACGCAACTTTAAATCTATAGTGTTTTAAAAACAATATTTTTAAATAAATTTAAGTACCGCAGAGTTAATCGGAATATCAGAAATATATTTTAAAAATACTAAATATTAAGAACAAAAAATCTTTAAAATCTCAAATATTATTTACTATCAAATATTTTAAATACAAACATCTTTATCGAAATCGACGCATGATTGCGTATATTTTTAGGATAAATCTGTCCATTGCTATAGCTTTTCGATAATACCAATCAACCAATCAGAAAATGCTCTTTTAAAAGCACAATCGGGTCGAAAGCAAGATGTTCGCGCGACAAGTAACTTGTCACTCGATAGATGTTTGAAAACGTTAACTTATTTCACTAAATATATTTCTACCGCGCACATAAATCTATATATATAAAAGGAGAAACTGACTGACTGACTGACTGACATATCAACGCACAGCCCAAACGGCTAAACGTAGGCACTTGAAATTTGGAAGGGACGTAGCTTAGGTACCGTAGGGGTGCACTAAGAAAGGAATTCCCGAAATTCACACGGGAACGGGAATTAGCGGGAAAATCCTTTTGTATGAAAAATCTAAACCGCTTAAGTTAGACGCTTGAAATTTGGCATGCAGGTACCTTAGTAAATATAAAGTTTAGTTATGGCTGTATTTTGAGAAATTCCCACGGGAACGGGAGTTAGCGGGAAAAAACTTTTGTATGAAAAAATCTAAACCGCGTAAGTTAGATGATTGAAATTTGACATGCATATACCTTAGTGAATGCAAAGTTAAGTCATGATTGGATTTTCCAAAATTCCCATGGGAACGGGAATAGCGGGAAAAACTTTTATACCGCGAGTTAGAGGCTTGAAATTTTTTAGTATATGGGTATCTTAGCAAATGTACAGCTTCATGGGAATGGGAAACATCTTTTTCATGAAAAAATACTGCACTAGCGCCAGATCTATATATATAAAAGGAGAAACTGACTGACTGACTGACTGACATATCAACGCACAGCCCAAACGGCTAAACGTAGGCACTTGAAATTTGGAAGGGACGTAGCTTAGGTACCGTAGGGGTGCACTAAGAAAGGAATTCCCGAAATTCACACGGGAACGGGAATTAGCGGGAAAATCCTTTTGTATGAAAAATCTAAACCGCTTAAGTTAGACGCTTGAAATTTGGCATGCAGGTACCTTAGTAAATATAAAGTTTAGTTATGGCTGTATTTTGAGAAATTCCCACGGGAACGGGAGTTAGCGGGAAAAAACTTTTGTATGAAAAAATCTAAACCGCGTAAGTTAGATGATTGAAATTTGACATGCATATACCTTAGTGAATGCAAAGTTAAGTCATGATTGGATTTTCCAAAATTCCCATGGGAACGGGAATAGCGGGAAAAACTTTTATACCGCGAGTTAGAGGCTTGAAATTTTTTAGTATATGGGTATCTTAGCAAATGTACAGCTTCATGGGAATGGGAAACATCTTTTTCATGAAAAAATACTGCACTAGCGCCAGATCTATATATATAAAAGGAGAAACTGACTGACTGACTGACTGACATATCAACGCACAGCCCAAACGGCTAAACGTAGGCACTTGAAATTTGGAAGGGACGTAGCTTAGGTACCGTAGGGGTGCACTAAGAAAGGAATTCCCGAAATTCACACGGGAACGGGAATTAGCGGGAAAATCCTTTTGTATGAAAAATCTAAACCGCTTAAGTTAGACGCTTGAAATTTGGCATGCAGGTACCTTAGTAAATATAAAGTTTAGTTATGGCTGTATTTTGAGAAATTCCCACGGGAACGGGAGTTAGCGGGAAAAAACTTTTGTATGAAAAAATCTAAACCGCGTAAGTTAGATGATTGAAATTTGACATGCATATACCTTAGTGAATGCAAAGTTAAGTCATGATTGGATTTTCCAAAATTCCCATGGGAACGGGAATAGCGGGAAAAACTTTTATACCGCGAGTTAGAGGCTTGAAATTTTTTAGTATATGGGTATCTTAGCAAATGTACAGCTTCATGGGAATGGGAAACATCTTTTTCATGAAAAATTACTGCACTAGCGCCAGATTCAGAATAATTGTTATGTTGTTTTTTAATGTATTTTCTCAAAAAAAAAAAAAAACTTTTTAAAATTTTTGAATGCAACATTCATTATTATTTACATTCGACACACACCGAGAAAAATACTGAAATGACACAATAACACGCCACGCGGACGAAGTCGCGGGCAAAAGCTAGTGTTAAATAAGAATCAATGAAAAATAAATCTACCGCGCGTGCTTATAAATCTTCGCCTAATCTGTTAATTTCAAAGTTGTTACAGGCAAAACCAAACTAAAATTTACAAAAGCACTACAACAAGCAAAAAAGGACTTAATCGCATTAACAAAACCACAAATTTCCATACATTTTCCATACAAAAAGCTGCAAAACGCAAAGAGGACAGAGACTAATTTTCTTAAATGAATAACGTGAAAATTTTGCTCGCAAAAACTGGATGCCGACAAAAACCGACCGCTCGTACGTACCTACTTTTTGCCACCCTTAAATTATTATTAATAGTAGGCATACATTCTGTCTGTTTATCTAAGGATATTAGAGCTTGTCCAGGGGTAGGATTTTCTCTAATAAGACATAGTTTTTGCGGGTTCAGATTAATTTGCCGTCGCCGAGGGCGGTTGTTTGAGGTCATTTTTTAAAAAGGTTTTTGTTAACACTGACGTATTACCTTTGGGGTGAGGCAAGGCTTGTTTAAGATTTTCGGTCGAGATTTACTGTTATTTTTGATGAAATAAAATAGTAAAATACGCTGTTTAAGAAACGTGCGTGTATTGTACAGACGTATAGAACTTTTTTTTTAGTTTTGAATCAAATTCCTTTTCTTATTTCAATATTTTATACAAAATTAAAGTTTGACTCTTCGACACGAATGTAGCTTTTTGTCGCCTTATTTTTTTAAACTATTGTATCTTATTAAATTGAGAAACACTGTATGCCATTTACTTATAAAATCAGATTGATAGTAAAATCGTTTTCGTAACTAAGTGATCTTTTTGTATCTTTTTCTGTAATTTTTATCTTCAATACTTTGGTTTAATAATTTAATAATCTTTATTTTAATACGTGAAGTGCCTACAGCATTTTGATTTTTGCATGTTGTTATAAATTGGCCGCCTTAATATTTAAAAAATACTTGGTTGGAAGGTTAAAAGAAGACTTTTGAATATTCAAATAACAGAAAGTTAATCTCGGAGGTCCCGGGTATGATTCCCGGTCGCAACAATGTCAGTTCAATTACTTTACTTGTTCCCGAAGACTTGTTATTACTTTTGAATCAGTTTGTTTACTTTACTAATTCTTTAAGACTTTTGATTATTTTTAATCAGTCCATTTACTTTACTAATTCCCTAGACTTTTGATTACTTTTAATCAGTCCATTTATTTTACTGAGGAATCTTTTTTCTTAGTTATTTTTTCTGTGTCTTTTAAATTCTAACTAAGCTGATTTTTTTGTGAATCTTTGAAAAAACGCTAGTATTTTGTTTTTCAGTTCAAAAAACGATTAAAATCTATCAGAGTTAGGTCACTCAAGACACTGTGTGTGGTTTAGCAAGTCGTACAAAAGGGTTACAAAATTAAACCAGCTATCAGAGTAAGATTTAGGCGAGTGCAGATCCGACGTCACTGGCATTAGGCAGCCATCGCTACTGACATGTGAGTGACGCGGAAGGTTTACCCACATATGACCGAGTAGGGTTGGCGAATCAGATGCAAATATTTTTGACCAGGCATCTTATCTTCCTTATTAATTATGGTCTAGTGGTCTACGTCCTGGGTTATGGTCTCAGTGTGTTTTTTAAGTTGGGGGAAGGGGGGGGGGGGGGGTATCGGTGCGTTGTACCTTTGCAGGCAGCGGCGTGTATAGGACTCCGCCGCTTTGAAAAGAGCGTGGAATCCCCCCCTATTCCACATCTCATCGCCTAGTGACGGACGATTGATATAGCAATGATATATGAGGCATGATTTCTTTCTCTCATGGCTCGAACGATTCAAATCAAATTAAATCGGGTTGAAACAGTTTGAGCTAAGAATGATTCACATTTTTAGAACATACCATGGATTTATGATCTCCTGATCACAACATTTGTACCCGAGAGGCAGGTGGGCCGGGCCTGGCTTTGGCATCGACTCGAATCCCCGGCCGAGTTATGGAAAACGAATTTCTAATGTCTGAGTACCGTCGTTGCCTCTGATTTCTGTAACACAAGTTCTACTCAATACTAAATCAGAGCAATGTATGCGATGTCCAATATTTATCAATTCTGATCTTTTAGCGTTTGGCAAGCATGATAATTAGCCTTTTGTTGTTAATTTTATTCTGTTGTTGATGCGTTTTTCATGCTAAAAGTATATAGTACTAGGTTTTACAGAAATTAATATAGTACCACTTATTGTTAGAATGCGATTGAGACGACTAGATGGCTATTCGATAGTAATACTGACATATTTCAATGATGTATGTTTGTTTTCTTTGTTAGGATATTTAAACATTTATATTTATATATTTATGTAATTTTTTTCATGTTCAGTTTTTAAGTAAAAATAAAAACCTCTCGCCTTTTTTGCCAACCCTAAACATCTTATTACGTCCATAGATACAACACACCCACATAAATGAAAATAATAATGTACATATATTTTATCTACTTATTTAAATTCTGTATATTCTGCATCTGTAATGAATAGATATGTAAAACAATGTACAAAGTGTATTTGGATGATTTTCAAGGTAGACTTTAAAATACGTAGGCAATTTAAATGGATTTTGAACGAGGATAAATGCTTACTATGATTTAGAAACTATTTTATCCATTAGCAAGGCAAAATCAACCTTAATTTTATACCATACCTGCTGTTAGTGATCTTAATACTTCGCCGTGCTATCCTGCCTGATATAGAGCATAATCTCTTAGGAGGCAAAGAGCCTTCGTCACTATAAACAGTAATGTTATAACGCTAAGGTTGAAATTGCAATTTTAACGGTTTATTAGAATTGACAAACAACCTTGTAAATCGTGGTGCAAAATTGAAAAAAAAAGAAGATTTTTTTGTATGAAAACTTCAGAGTTTCTTGTCGGTATCTTCTCTGTGGTTATAGGTTCCGACCCGGAGGTAGCTTCATTGGTTTTATATAGAGTAGTCACTCATACATATAACTGATGTATTTTTTATGAATGAAACGGTCAATTTTGATTAAAACTGGCAAAACCATTAAATTTAATAACATGATTTCAGCATAGCCTTACCGACATGCGTAATATGTCAAATATCTCACATGAGATGACAAAAGTTTCAATACTGTTGATTGGCTGATACCACACCCCACTCGTAGTTTCAGCCAATCAGCAGATAACGGGCTGAATTTGGTCTAATTTGACATTTGTAAGATAAATTTGACAAGAGCGCGATGAAATTGACCCGCCTAAGCGGACATCATAATTTAATCCATATACTGTGCGAAAGGATTTTTCTTACGTTGGGGTCATCAAACATTTTCAAAAACCTTCTGTGACGAAATATCCGCCCGAATAAACGTGACATTAGTTCGGCGCGCGACCAAATTGTGTCTCCAACCGAATTTCTACGCTCAATCCGAATCAACTCAATGCCAATATTAAATGCTTTTTTTACCTCAGAAGCACGATTTCAACTTTTTCATCGGCTTGGGTGACAAAAGAAAAAACCACGGAAAAACGCGACCAAACCAACTCTTATTCGCAACAGATAAGGTTCAAATCTGTTCGCGTCGTCGGAACACTTCGTCTGTTTTATGTAGGTCTTGGTCACTTTGACCAAAGTCAGGAAAAACTGTTAGTTTTGTTATAGAGGATCGGTTGCGTACCGCACGAGCCACCGCCCGCGGCGTTTCATGATTTTTGAATAAATAACTATCATTTAAATCTTAATCAGTCTAGAAGCAACCAGTGACAGGTTACTTAACATTAATTTTCTAGAATCAAACATTTTCTTCCGATAAAGAACCTTTATTTAACGTCATATTACAGGACTAATGCCTGGTATTACTGGACTAATATTGTACGATTCGCAATGTGTCAAAAATTACTATCCGTTTTCCCCAACCGACTACGAGTCGTTAAAACCGTTGCTTAATTTACTTTCCATATCAGCTGTCATCAGTCGTCTGTCGGTCGTTTTTAGCTTACGCCTCGAATAATTTATTTATTACAATCCGTTATAGAACGGATCATTTTTTGGTTATTGGACCCGGGCGTAAGGCGTTTATCTATACTAATATAATAAAGCAGAGTTTGTATGTTTGTATGCGCTAATCTCGGGAAGTACTGGTTCGAATTGAAATTGCAATTGGTGCATTGGATAGTCTTTTTCTTAAGCAAGCCTTTAGGTTTATAGGAAAGTGTAGAAAAACGGGTATAAAACGGTTGCGAAGCCGCGGCGAACTAGTCTATTGTATGAATAAATAAATAAATGCGCCAGACAATCACACCAATCACCTGGTCTCAAATTAAGGTTTTCCCTTGTACTATGAGTACCAGACGACGGATACTAACCGGGGGCGTCATCATAGCACACCCAGATCCAAGTCAATTTAGAAAAGTTCGTTTTCCAAATTGAAAAAGTCTATTAAATACGAGTATGACATTTCGCAAACGACTTTAGACAACAGACAGTCATAACTCAAAATTTGATATTTAGAGTAAAAGTGATTTGACAGTTCAAATAAAAAAAAGTAAGTTCAAAAGTATGAAATTTTAATGGGATTTGTGATACAATTGTACGTAAAAACTATATGTTTTAGTATGGAATTTAGTAGATAGATAAGACACTGGATTAATATTCAGGATACTTTTTATCCCGGAATAACGCAAAGGAATTTGCAGAAAACAGCTCATCATGTTTTTGAAATGACAGCCATTAAACGGAAGTATTAACACCTATCATTTCAAAACATAGATATGCTAAATAGGTATATGACTATAAATAAAATTTAATCAAAAAGGTTTCACGCATTGAACGTGTGATGCAATGTATCTAATAATTGAATACTAATGACAAATTATAAAAAAACGGTCAAGCGCGAGTCCGTACCGACCGTATGGGGTTTCGTATTATTGCAATGGTAATTAATACTAATACGATCTATATTTTCGCCCAAGAAATCAAGATTGTTGTATTTTAGTTATATATTATTTAATGATTAAATATATACAACTAAGTTTTGTGAATATTTAAAAGAGCGAAAAAAATACATTTGTTGCGTGCTCTTATAAATTTATTTTGGTTTGATTTCAGTATTTATTATTAAAGTGACAATACATCATTTGTAAAAATGTCAACTGTCAAATAGACGAATATTGGGACACACAGATATATAAAATACTATTTAATAGGTAAAATATGATTTTATTCCCAAGTCTGTCACAAAAATAGACTAAATAAAAAAACATTTTCAAAAGAAAAGAAAACAGTGATCAAGTATATCATCATGTAATATACATATACAATATGTTGTTTCGCAAAGAGGACAGATGAATAAGTCTTAGAAATAAGGTCCTATTTACCCTTTTGCCACGGAACCCTAAAAAAACGGCCTCGTGTGTCAACAATTTCAAAATCTAGTTTATTAAATTTAAAAAAATTCGCACTTAAGTAGGATTTAAAATTTTTTCGCAAGTTAAGTATTGAAAATAGGTACCTCAGTTTCCTCATGGCAATTTGAATATTAATTACTTTTAAATATAGTTAGCAACATGTTGACATAAAACATTGCAATGCAAACTAATTACAAGTTTATATAGATTGTTTATTATCAGCCGGTTTTCAGAATGGGAATGGTGAGTATATTTAAAATAAATAATAAATAAATATAATATATTGGACAACATCACATACATTGCTCTGATTCTGCGGTAAGTAGCTGAAGCACTTATGTTACAGAAATCAGAAACAACGACGGTACCACCACACCCAGACCCGAGACAATATAGAAAAGTTAGTTTCCCATATTGACCCGACCGGGGATCGAACCCAGAACCTCAGAGATAGCGCAAAGTCAAAGTCCGGCTTGCTCGCCTTTCGGCTACGGAGGTCGTCATTTCATTCCGCATATTATACATCCTTCATATTAATCCAATGTATGACAAATATAACACTGGTTCACCTTTTGATATTTATGATATTGATGATAATCCCAAATCAAATTGATGACAATAGGGAAATGGACTAAAAAATTGTACTTTGTCCGTCTGTTTGCTATCCAAAAGTATAGAACACGTATTTTTGCATTTTGCACCTAACACTAAAAGCGATAAATTGAACTGAGTTGTCACATTACGTCCTTAAAGGGTACATTTTTTTAGGAGACGTAGCGATTTATCGCTCGAACTGGAATGAAATGGTAATGAGGTCCTAGCTTAAGGGCGACAAGTATAGGATAATAAATTTGTTACTGGACTTGTCGCCCTTCCCTTTAAGGCTTGAACCCTGCTACTAATGTAGCACCCCCCAAGAGCTCTGGAAACCTTACTCACACGCAGGAACACAACACAGAAGTGATTGTTATTTGGGTGCGGTCTTCTGTAAGGTGGAGGTATTTCACCAGTCGGGCTGCTCCAGTGCGGGCGATAAATCGCTATGCCCTCCCTCTCTTATAATAGTTATAATCTTAAAATAATTGCAATGCCCTCTTTACAGGGCATCACCTGCACTTACAGGGCATCACAGCCTTATGAATGTTAATCATCACCCCGTGTGACATGAAATAAAGATTTGAATTGAATTTGTATTTTTAACCTTATCCGCATCTCTATTGTGTAATTCTGATTTCCTAAAACAATAAACGAATCGTTGATTGCGTCACACGTTTTGCTCAAAAAAATTTTAGAACAAAAATAAACTCATTACCCCTCGAAGGCCGCAAGCGTTATTTACTCAAATATTTATCAAAAATTACAATATCATTACACCGAAACGTTTAGCAGCTTGCCGGTTGATTTCCCGCTATTTACCGAGATTATTCGGTTTTTTTCAATGCTTGCATCAACCTGACACGCCTGGGCGAACTGGCATTGGCTCCGTCGGCTTTTTGCCGCCAAAATCGAAGATGGAGGTCACTCGGAAAATCTAGTTCTCAACTGACGTCTGTGACATAATAAAAAGAAGAAAAAACTGCATTATGGATGCCAGAAACTTCTTCAAAAATCGCCGCGCTCGTAACTATGCTTTTGTCTGGGCGAAGATTGAGGTAAAAAAACGAGTGGATTGTGTCGTAAAAGTTTCAATGCACATTTCTTTTAGGAGACACTGTTTGTGATTAGATTCTTGGTTGCATCAATGATTGAACTTCGTCATGAGATCATTGCATTGTATTGAAGAGAGACACGAAACTGCGAGATAAGGCCTCAATTAGGGTCGACGACTAAAATGTATGTTTAATTAAACAGTAAGATTAATACAATACATATTAGAGACATATTTCTGTTATCTAAGATACATTGCTTAAATTTACCGTCTCGTCACTTCTTCGTACATTTTTTACGACGTACAATAGTGACGTAAACACACTCCTTCACTGAAATTTGACGCGCGGTTATTTTCTTTTTTTTATTTGTTGAAGCAAAACACATTTTCATTGTATTTTGAAAATGTGACTGATAAATTATATTAATTTTTCACTCTCTTTTTATCGCTGAGATGTTGAATATCTTTAATGATGTCTTAGATCATTATGCTTAAGACAGCCTTCGTTTAGGGATGTTTTCTAGTGTAAGTTTTGAATTTATTTATTTAACAGAATATGTGGTGTTCACTACACGCACATATATCTATCTATATATATGTATATATATTATTTTCTCAATCAGTTGACAAACTCATGATAGATAATTATCGTCGGTATGGACTTATTGATGTATAGAAAACTAATATCACAGAAATACAGGGGTAAAATTTAACTATAAATTATTATATGCAAAGGTATTTTCGTCGGTAACTCTCTTCAAGTTTAACGTATGTTTAAAGGTTAAACTTTTCTTATTACATCAAATTATTTAACAAAATCAGTTCCACAACAAACAATCCATGGAATCATTGGCATAAACGATCGATTAAAGATTAAAATTAATTGGAAAAACGATGAGAATTATTTGTACTGATTAATTTATATTAATTGTGATTGACAGATGTAATTAAGAGGCGCCGCGACTAAATGGCCAACTTGTAATCGATTCGGAAGTTCGTTTGTTCAATGCCTTCCTTATTTTGTTTTATTGCTTCCTTGTTGACTACGACTCTAAAACGTTAGACTAACTGTGAATTGCATAGGTTTTTTAATTATTTTTATAGACGCATGTGGACACTGCAAGAGGAGATGCCATTTTTCAGTTTCATTAAAACACTTAAAGCTCGCTCGGACAGCACTATGATATATAAATAAATATTGGACAACATCATACATTGCTCTTGATTCTTCGGTAAGTACTTATGTTACAGAAATCAGAAACAACAATAGCACAACACCCAGACCCGATACAATATAGAAAAGTTTGTCTCCTATAGTGATCCGATCGGGGATCGAACCCGGGATCTCAGAGATGGTGCGACGCCAAAGTGCGGCCCGCTCGACTCTCGGCTACGGAGTCCGTCAAATATATCTAGGTACGCAGTTGTCTGCGATTCTGTGGTTTTCAAAGAAATCTGCAACGAATATACCAGGAGCGGATAAGTAGTTCAAAACATAAGTTTTATATGTTTTATGCCGTATAAACGGCAGAGGGCGTAGAGATTATTATAACAAAAAAATTTGTCGCTCACGAAATCTTGTGGTTAGCTAAGTTGGAAGAGCACGCTATACGTGAAGGTCGTGGGTTCGAATCCACACTGGAAGGGGAGATAAAATTTTCTGTTCCTTAACTTTTGTTAGTTCCATGGTGCACCTGCTTTTCACGCGTGTGTTGACATTATTTCACGATATACAAGGGAACCTGGTTTTCTGTGTGGAATAGCTTTCCAAGGAATCCGTGGAGAATCAGAATTGTAATCTATTAAAACCGTTAAAGACTTACAAGAAAACAAATAAAGAAGAAGTAGGAACTTACAATTATTCGCACAGTCCGACTAATATTATAATCGTTTGTAAGACTGTATGAATGTATGTTTATTACAAATTCACGCAGAAACGTCTGTTCATATTTGGATGACATTAAAGAGATGAGATAATGGATTAACATATATCATACTTTTTATTCTAAAATAAAGCGGAAGGAGTCGCGGGCAATCGCTAGTCTATAATATATAATGGTGGAAGATGATGCTCATAATCTATTTGTATGTGTATGTAGTAATTTTAATAAAAGTGTATTAGCGTTGAGGGATCGTGTGAAATTTCGCCTTTAGCTGGTCCGTGCGCCCGCGCAGGCTGTGCAAATATGGCGACGTAATGACATGTAGACTTATACATTGGGTAGATTGGCCAATATTAATAAAGTTGAGTTTTTTTCTTTTAAAACCTGAGCTTGGAGTCATTGCCCTAAATTTTACCAATAGAATGTAAAATTTAAACAAATATATCTATGAAATAATTTCTACCTTCGAATATACCTTATCCTCATGAAGGAAGTTTATAGATTGACACACAAAGCAATCTTAAACAGTGTGTTGCAAAAAGCTTTTCAGGTTAAAAGTAAGTATACTTAAAATTAAATAAAATTATAAATTGGCCATCAAATAAACAAATTTATAATTATAAATAAGTATTACTCTTGGAATCTACTACTGTAAATAAAAAACGTTTTACGTTCCGATTTTTTTAAATCTTCCGTTTAAAATAGCATTTTGTAGAAACAAATTAATTCAAATTTATTCTGAGTAAGAATGGTTTCTGTAAACGCTGATAAAAACGATATGTGTACATATAAATCGACAAAGATTTAAATTCAATGTCATGTATGAAGTCAACTTTCTAGGAAAACATTATTTTATTTAAATTTCATTTCTATGTCATTATTAACTCTACAGAATATCGGATCGATGGGTCCCATCGTTAGTTCGGGTTCCAGGATCCATTAAGATTTCCGCCCGCCACCGTAAGATGCGCGGGAGCATCTAAACTGCACTATTACAAAACGACACAAACGCCCGCCTGAATTTCCACCTTATTCCACAGCCATTAAAGACGAATTTTCGTTCAAATTACAATCTTCAATACAAAGTATGGACTGATGAATTGTAAGGTGTATTTTAAAGCTCGTATAGCTCATTTTTCTTTGTTGTATGATTCATAATAGCCATGTCAGAGTGTAGAGATAAGTGTTAAGTAATTTGGACTGTATTTCGTAAGATTTACAGTGCTTATTTAAATGTTTGCTGCGGAGCATTTCGCAGAAAAGTGAGGTTGTTTGGTATTACTCATTTTTATAGTGGTTTTAAGATAATAGTATTGATTTACCACTATATGTGGTTATCTATAGCATCTAAGATCATTTAGACGTGGTAAAGACAGCTTTTTGTGAGATTCGAGAGTATTGCATTGTATGAACTTTCATAATATATCGATACAAATGGTTCGAGTAGTAGTAGAAGTTTGTCAGATAACTTTTGATGTATTCTGAAATGTCTTAGGCAGTTGCTCATTCGTTAGATGAGGTGAGGTGCACCCTGCAGGACAACGAATGTATGCTTTAAGCACAACGTTCAGAAGAAGTCTATGTTTTCCCTCGGATATGGTTGAATGAGTGATGGCTAGCACACATTTCATACTAGTGAACAGGTGCGTACTAGTCTGCTCCAGCTTAGACCAAAACGAATGAATATATCTACTTTTGCGGTATAAATAGGATCAGAACCGGTGGTAACGTCATTTTGTATTTTAATAAATGATCTTTAAAAGTTTTATGGAATTAGACAAACTTGAATTTTTTTAAGAACCCGAGTTATGAAAAAACTTTCGAATAGTTTAGCAAATTATTTGATATTATAAACATTATCATCATGAAACTTCCGAACATTCTAATTTTCAACAGTTTGAAATGCAAAGTTGCATACAAAACTCCATTTCGTTTCTGGCATAGACAACAATACTTAACCTTTTGACACTACATTTTGTTTTCTTTGTTTTTTATGTCATGTTTAACTTAACAACACTAGTAAACAATTAACCTGTTAATGTTTACCACATGTTTACTTTTAATTTAGCATGCGTATTACGAAGGAAGTCGTGTAATGCAGTAGAATATAATTATATGTGTAGTTTATTGTTAAAAGATCAACTGGGTACAATGCCACAAGACGGTGAGCTTGATGACATCATCAATGTATATTATATAATTAGGCTCTTTAATTTTTGACATTTATTTTTTTTATATTTGTACTTACAATCTAGTAATAATTCTTTCGTTTGTCAATTCCAATATCTTAATTTGTTATTTAAATAAAAGCTCTTTTTAAAAAAAAGCTATATGTACAGTCAAAAGCTTGCTTTTATTTTTTACTTTGGACTTTATACCGTTCTTACGTGGTGGGTAAAATAATTTTACATCGACTGTACTGTTGCCTGTAATAAGTGGTCTGACTACAATACGATCACCTGTTACGATATTCTTGACATTTTGTATTGGTTATTAAACGGTTTGAATGTTACTTTTTAATTGCTTTTTATTACAACGTGTGTGTAACTGACATGCGAACATTTTCTACCTGCTTTATAAGGTATGGACGAATGATACATTTTTGAGGGTTAAAAAAGTTTGAACAATTAATGAAGCTTTTAGTCAAAATATAAAAGAATGACGTAATTAATTAAAAAATGTTTTCATTTCATGCAACGTTAGTGTTAGTTTATTTAATCAGTGACTCTTGATTTTTAATCTAACTCATACAAAGATAAACCACAATTTAATTTGAATGCCCTGTTTTTCTTCAAAGGCTACGATCCTAAAACTAGGGTTTGACTTAGCTCATAGACGGGTGTTAATATTTCGTTAACTGTTCAGATTTAAATTAATACTTAGAACATTATTTATTCAGTCGAATAAGAACTGATGATTTTATTTTCTAATTCCTTGCCGCCAGGAACTCCCCATGTTTGTATTTGTTTGTAAAATAAAACCGAACGTAACATTGACCTAATGACCTTTTTATCATAACTTGTTGCTTCCTCATGCACAATACTAGTAAAAGATAAAGTACCGAAGTAAGTGACGAAACACAACGCGTATTTTAGCAATTATGTAATAAAATTCATTAACAACAACAGCGTGGTACGTTAAACTTTCAGTTTGATATAAGATCTTATTTGCACAACATAAAGTCCAAAATGTGTAGTGGAATGCGCTTTTGTCTGTACAAGAACTTGACATTGGAGATAAGTAAGTTTTGTAACGTCAATGGTTTAAGGAAAATATGGAAGACGGTTTATGTTCATTTTTGTTTTAAGTTGATTGATTATTTCGAGTTTTAATAAAACTTAAGGTAATAGATCATTAAAATGCAAAATAAATGGTCCGGACAATCACCAATCAAATGACCTTAAACTAATGTTTTCTATTGTGAGGACCAGACGTTGGAAACTATCAGGAGTAATCCAAAACACTCAGACTCAAGTTATTTTCCTAAATTGGCCGAGAATCGAACTAAGAACCTCACACAAGTATGCGAAAACTTAAATTTCTTTGAAATGTTCTTTTATATTGGTACCTTTTCTGTAATTGATCGGCTATTGAATTGAATTACATATCTGAAATTCTTAAAAAATACTCATTATTCAGGTTTTTTTTAAATAATATAGTACTGTTTATATGTAATCAATGTACGAGTATAGTAATAACCACGAAAGACACTTTTAAAGACACTAAGTCAAACATTTCATATGATTTGGAAGCAATCTAATTCTGGACTTAACGATAACAGTCATAAAAATAGTTAAACGACATCAAAAGTCTAATAAAAATTCAACTTGTATATAAAGTAAAAATATTAGTCGCATAAACGCCAATAGAAGTGCAATAAACAATAAAAAGTCTATGCTCCAACAAGACGCAGGAAGTGCCCGAGATATCCTATCCCTGTCCTTTGTATGGCATAGTAGCGTTGTCTCTCTCTGACGTAATACCAGTTTTGGCACGGTGAAGAATGATTATCAGTGAACGCGAGTTCGTAGTATGACCATAGATATTGGAAGTTCTTTTTTGAAATTTTAAAAATGTCTACGGCACTATTTTTGTCTATGCTTTGGCCTTTTCGACCAATATATTTCTTTAACATTAAGGTTTTGGTTTAAAAAATACGCAAAAAATATATATTTTATCACGTATGTACTTAGGTAATACTACCGCAAGTTTTGTTTCTTTTCATTGATTTGGTTTTATTTTGATGATTACAAATTCGCGTTAGCTAAAATAGCAGTGGTTTTTCTAAGTTATTTTATTTCTGACTGTACTGTAAAAAGCACATTAAGGTAGACACATGCAATTCGATTTTCGTTCATATGTCCTGGACATAAAGGCAGTATGAAGATAAAAGTGTTTTATCAATGATGCTAATTATTCTAAATAGATAAATCTGGTTATATTAGTTACAATTCAATATTCCTACAAATACGGTAAATATTTAAAAACAAAATAAAAAAAAACAAAACAAAAATACAAACTATGGAACTTTCTAACGAAAAGTAGTCTTTTTTTTTAATTGTTTTATATTTTACCTGTCTATGGTTACCATAGTCTATGGCCGCGTATGAATGGTATAGGATAACGTAATACGGCAGGTGACCACAGCTTTGCCTTAAATCAAGCCAGCTGATGCCATTTGCTTGTTAATGTAAAATTCGCTTTCACATGATATTGGTAAGTACGAAAATTTACGATAAACCTTTCTAGCTTCTAGGTAACATAGAAATAAAAAAATATCTACGGTTATATTTTTATTGAGTTTGCTTTTTAACTAGTGGACATTAATTTCTATTGGAACACGTTTGAATGGCACTTGAAAGGTGAATACAGTTTATAGTTAAGAAAAGCAAAAACGCTTCACGATCACGAAAATTTGACTTTTCTTATGTTACTTTGACAGGATTGACTTTTAAATCTTTTTCCATTTGATAAAAAAAATTTTGTCTTGTTCGTAACAAATATATTTTACCTAAATATCTGCTGGTCGGATATTATATGTTTCTATATGTAATGTATGATACATACTTGTATTTAAACATCACTAAACTTTTATATTAGCATAAGAACAACACTTATTACAACTTAGGAAAGCCTGTTATTGGCCATACTTTTAATAATTTACTTACTGTAACGTAAATTTAATATAACGCTGTTGGTTTTCTATGAAAATAAATAAATAAATGTATATATCACTGATGTTGGTAGTTAAATTATCTCAATGAATTCATTTAAAAAAGTTGTAAGTTAGCTAAATATTTAAAATCTCTGCAACTGCGAATGCGTTTTGTTAAGATAATATCCTATGTTATGTTAAAATAGTATCGCAAACGTGTTTTTTTAAATTATTATTTAAATCTAGTCGTATTTGCGTCATAGAGTATCAAACATTAATTACTTTACACAAACTTTTGCTTTTAATATTAGTAGAAATATAGAAAAACTTATGACCTAAACGCCCTTTATTGTCGCATCGAACAATGCAGATTTTAAATATGTAGAAAAAAGTCGTTATATCGGTCAGTAAGACAGATTCTCGTGGGGGTTGTATGCACTTCTATTGTATTGCACCCTTTGGACCCATCAAGGGGAGGGGTCGCTGGACGGGATGACCGTTACTGATCCCGGCTCCCGTGGGATTGGGGAGATCGATAGGTGATAGGGATGTTTATGGCATCGGTGAAGCTGATGCGTTTTAAGATCTGATTTTGTGCTTATAGGTGTCTTAATGTCTTGTAGGCTTCATTTACCACATAACCGTTTACTCCTATGTAAACTGAGTATATTTTAATTATATTAGGAACAACTTACGTATGATACGGAAAACTGTAAATAAAGATTAAAAATTTTGCGAATCTGAAAATCTAAATTCTTACACCATTTTAAAGCTGTACTTTCGAATAAATATTCGTAAATTGAATAAAGCCAAGGATCGATTAGTTATATCTTACTAGCTGTGCCCGCGACTTCGTTCGCGTAGACTACATCCTTTCATGGTCAGGTTTACCCCTTTCTCCCCTAATATTCGAAACAAAAAGTAGTCTATATTTTAATCCAAGTTTCGAGCTATATTTGTGCCAAATTTCATATCTCTAACTTCAAAAATAAACATTATTCCATATAAATTTTCAAAGGTGGTATTACCCCCATTACCCCCTTATTTTCTAATAAAAAGTAGCCTATGTCCGTTCTTGAGATTCAACGTATACCTATACCAAATTTCATCAAAATCCGTTCAGCCGTTTAGGCATGAAAGAGTAACAGACGGACAGACAGACAGACAGACAGAGTTACTTTCGCATTTATAATATTAGCATGGATGCCTTAGACTCTAATCAGTATTCTAGTGTGCATTAAATAATAATAAATATATTTGTCTAATTTCATAAATTCTGCCGCTTTTTGAAATAAAAGTATTTCATTGTTTTGATTTAGTATCTGTTTCACATTCATACAATGTTTTACCTTTCATTTTTAAACTAAAATATTGTTTGTTTAAGATTATTGAAACCATATGATTGATATATGGACCAACGGCGTGCACTACTCTGACTTTATTATTATAAATACTCAGTTGTATATATATTAAAGTATTAAAGTATTTGACGACCTCGATGGCGCAGTGGCTAAGGTAGGCGGCCAAAGCGCGAAAGGTCCCGGGTTCGATTCCCGGTCGGGTCAATTTGGAAAACGAACTTTTCTAAATTGACTTGAGTCTGGGTGTGCTGGGATGACGCCCCCAGTTAGTATCCGTCGTCTGGTACTCATGGTACAAGGGAAAACCTTAGTTTGAGACCAGGTGATTGGTGTGATTGTCTGGCGCATTTATTTATTTATTTATTTTATTCGATATATTTGGGGACAAGATAAATAACTCTCAATTAAATGTATATTTTGTAAATACATAGGTAAATAATATGGGGAATTTACTCACTATTCGCAAGCAAACTTAAGTCAATTACTAATATGGTTGTTGCTATCTGCCTAAGATTCGGCATTATTGTATTATCGCGTGTTCATGAGCAATATGCATAGACTGCCGAGTCATTTCTGGTAATTACAACTGAATTTGCGAAAATCATTTGACGCCCTTATGACGCGAACACATTATAACTCAAATTTGATTTGAACATCCTCTTAAGTGTTATTCACATTGCAAGGTTTTTTTTATTGCACTCATAAATGCGATATGAAAGGTGGACTTAACGCCAAGCGGCATTGTCGTCGAGGTGGGTACAGAGTACTGAGCAGAAAATGTAGGATACCTAGATATAAGATCTAAAATACCTTTTTACCTCTAAGATATATACAGATTGTACGTCCATTACGAAGCCCAAGGACTATGATAATCAAGCAAATTTTTCCGATTTTGGTAAAATTGTTTCATTATTTAAATGTAAACATTTGTCCTCCTACCTACCTACAGATTTTTTTTATAAATGTAAAATTACGATCACACAATACATTCAGGCAACAAACAGATAAGTAAATCAAGCATGCAAATACCATCGATCAATTTCTCCAATGTAAGAATACTCCCCTAACTAATAATCGTCTTTTGTAAACATACAAACACGGCACACATAATCTCAATTCTGAATACGGAATACATCTTCGACAATTGCGCAACGGATATTGATAGAAAAAAGGAATATCCGTGGAATCACGGAATTTGGAATTCCCACGGGTCGTAAACGCCATTGCATAGGAATTTGGCGCTTACGCCCAAAGTTTAGCGCTTGTTTTTGTTTGAGGGTGGTTTATGGTTTAATACCATGTGTGGCGTCACCTGCTAGGTCGTGGGACAGGTCATGCATCCCTCTTAAAAGCAGGATGCTCAAGTTTCAAATGCCAAATCTGCGCATCCTGTTTACGCACGCGGTTTTGGCTATGTTTAAGTTGTATGGGGACGACTGTGGTTTCACAATCAGCCGTTTTTAATTTTATCGGCATTGCGCTATTTAGTCGAATTTGAATATTTCAAACCAGAAAATGATTATTTTCTCCCAAACTGTGGGACTTGAGACCCACTATCTTTATATAATGTGTGTTATGCTCTTATATATGAGATAACTGTATTCGGATATTTTGGAAGATAGGATGGAATTTTTATATTTCTTTAAAGCAAATAAATTATTTTCTTGATATTTTAATAGGATCGGTTTGTTACAGTCACACAAATGTTACAGTCAATGAATGACTGTAACATTTGTATATAGTCACACATTGCAGGAGATGCAGAAATTGTGTTTATTGAGTTTACGTTTAGTTTTGTAAAACTCACATCAGAATATATTTACAAACTAGCTCAATTTCGGATTCCAATGCAAAATGACGTAACCAATAAAAAAATCCCGGCCAAAAATTTCATAGACAAACATTTTACAAGGCGTCGCTAACTTTTGGGACCATAGAGTTAATCGGAACTTTTTCTTCGAAAATGGGTCTAATTGACACACTGGCTTCTTAGCCAGCTGTGTAGGGTTAGCTGGTCATATGGTCAGTGGGACCACCCGGCGCGATTATGTGGGAGAGCGATCAATGTTCGCACTCTTGGGCGATTTTGACACCATGTTATTGACATGCGTTTGGTGCGTATATTTAATCCAAGGTTTTTGAAACCTTACAAATTTACATGTGGCCACCGGACGCCGGCTATGGTTTACAACGATAAATACCAATGGGAATTATGATTAAGAAAGTTATCTCTTCTAGACATTTGATTTTGTGGTAATTGATTTCGTGAAAAATAGTAATCATTACTAGAAAGTCCGCAGAATGCTATGATACCAAAAGGTATGAAACTTAGTAATAAAGTATAATGTGTTTTCCCAACACGATAACAATTAATCTTGTAATAGTAACAATTACAGAATTACAGCAATTTTTTATGGTAAGATAAAAATAAATAGTACCTTTAATGAATTACATTTTAAGAGTTCATTTTAATTCTAAATTAATTAAAATAACCATTATATAAAATACGATTGTGTTAAGAACAGTAGAAAATTTGCATTCGTAAATTTCGGTAAATTTGTTAAGTTAGAGATATGAAATTCGGGACAAATATAGCTCCAAACTTAAAGTGTGTACTACATTTTGTTTTGATATAAAATTAGGAGAGATAGGGGTAAAACTGACCATGAAAGAACACGGATAAAACCTGTAGTCCACGTGAACGAAGTCACGGGCACAGCTAGTTGAAAATAAAATGTATTACGTAATAAACGAAAAGGCAGGAATCAACCAAAAATGACGCACACATACAAAATAGTTGGCAAAACACAGTTCGGTCCTACAGACAGGTCACCAAGGATAAATTATTAACCCTCCTGTAATTAGCATAGATAAGAGCCAAATAGGCCTGTTTGCCCAAGACGCCTTATCTAATACAGGCGATTTATTACTACTATACGTTTCATGGTTGTTATTGCGAAGATACTTAGGGCCTTTTAGACCCTGGATGTATTCGTTTCGTATTTCAAACTGAAATAATTGAACAGCCCTATTATCATTTAATATTGTTTCTCTATTTAGGTATTTATGTCAAAAATGTAAAGTAGTTTAAAAAGTAGTTGGAATTATTAAAAAAAAAGAAACTAAATGGGTAATTTAGCCAGTTATTGTAATTTAAAAAAATATATAAACCGGTCTTAAAAATAAAGGACTACGACGTAACTACGATATAATCGTAGCAGCTACGAAAAGTCTTCCTAGAATTTATTCTTCAAACAATATTTTCAATTACTTTTTGTTTTTTAAATGGACATCTAAAATATACTAACTTGAGGTTTGACTATAAACTAATAAAGGATTTATTTTAGAGTGAGATGACGTCAACAGCTCTCGTCAAAATTACCCTAATTAATGACGTCACGCAATTTTAGGCCACTATTAAAATCGGGACACAGGCCTGAAGGATGACTGGCCGTTTCGGCCTATAGCATGCACTTGCCACTTTTGGGCCGAAATTAATCGTCCCAAGCCCAACTATGCTCAACTATTTTAGATATATTTTGGATATTAATTACTGGGGCGGTTTGGACAAGTGGGGTGAAGTGGGCGCCTATTTTTGGGTGGGCGTTTTGCCAGTTGCAGTAAAAATGGTGTTTGATAAAATAGATTTAATGAGTTTTTTTTTAATTTTTGATGTGATTATTACAAAATATAATTAAAGAAAAAAAATGTGTATTAATTTCAGCAATAAAATGTCAACGCCATATCTAATGAAAACGACTTCGTTAATTATTTTCGGTAATAATTAACAATACACAAAAATAAAAACGCTATTTTTCAAAATCTGTTTATTCGAAATACGACTACTAACTTTTCCAAAGTAACGAAAACGTATTTAAGAAAATAACTTTAAAGAACTGTGGGTGTAACGTGTATCGAAGTGCAATATTCTTATTTTACTTAATTTCACTTCAATACACACACTTAAAATAAAAAAGGCTTAACTGACATAAAAATATTCCAAGTTCAAAGTAGGGAGGTTTTTGTTAAAATACTAGCGGACCCGACAGACTTCGTCCTGTCAAAAAGATTTGGAATGTGGCTTGACTCTAAATTTTAGTTAGAAAACGTTTGTATGTGAAAAAACAAAGGTTTATAGGGCTTTCCCGGCAATCATTTGACTTTTTCTCGCCGTAAGAACCATCCTTGGACTTCAACGAACATTTTAAAAAAAGAATTGGCCAAATCGGTCCAAGCGTTGTCGAGTTATGCGCTTACCAACACATTTTGCGATTCATTTTTATATAATAGATTAATGGTTAGTTATTTTAAATAGCTAAAGTACTTGAGGATTTTCATTCGCTAAAATAACTTTAAACTATTTCACTACGGCGACCCTTTATTCAGCAATAAAAAAGGAAAAGGTGTTGTATTCTGTACACATAGTATTAAAGATCTTTCGTTTATGACATACGACACTTAAATGGTCTCTAAAGCACAGTAGACGTTTAACTGTTAACTTTATAGCTCTATTAGTTACCCATAACAACTTATGGCTTATGGGTGCTTAAAACACTCATATGTAACTTGGTATCGGGTTTAAATGTTTTTATTGTCACTCGCGGTCCACGTAATTAGGTCGCATTATTGGATGTTTAATGTAATGTGAAAGTTTGGTATTTTTTTTTTATATTACACTTCAAGATTGACCTCGTCCCACCTGATGGTAAGTGGTAATGAGGTCCTATCTTAAGGGTGACAAGTAGAGCATAATAAATCTGTTACTGGACTTGTCGCCCTTACCTTGAAGGCTTGACCCCTGCTACTAATGTAGCACCCCCCAAGAGCTCTGGAAACCTTACTCACACGCAGGAACACAACAACACAGAAGTGATTGTTATTTGGCTGCGGTCTTCTGTAAGGTGGAGGTATTTCACTAGTCGGGCTGCTCCAGTTCGAGCGATAAATCGCTATGCTCTACCTCTCTTAAAATTAAATTTAAATAAAATCTCTCTTAAAATTTAATAGTTAATATGAGTAGCAAAACCGTTTTGTTGACCATTTAATTGACGGCATTATAAGCTACTTGATGTACCTAATGACCCGTTGTATGTTCTTATTTTTATCAGTTTTCATGTTTGAGTTTTTTCTGGTAAAAAGGCATACTATTATGATATACAAAAAACAACGACCTATTTTCTTTCAATGTATATTAACTTAATAACAATTATGTTGGTAAAAAACGTTTACTAAATTTTTAATTAACACATTGATTGCCCACTACTGATTACGTAGTTACGAGTACGCATATTACGTAATTGGCACTGTATGTGTTAAACTATTTTTTGAAAATTTAAAAAGAAAGCTCTTGGCTCTAAAATATTCTAATCACATTCTTAAAAGAATAACACCGGTTCAAATTGCTTAACTCATAAAAATATTTACATTCTCAATTCGTTAATAAAAAATTCAAGAGCAAGCATAGCCACAACATTTTTTCGAACCATTTTAAAAAGTTATCTATCAACTGTGTTCTTTGCCAGTTCAAACAGTGTAGTAAAAAAAACGGACGTAGCAAAATGGTAGTTGCCAAAGCAGCGACTCAACACAAAGAAATGGACATTACATAATTCAATGTCTGGGTCACACATTGACGTAAGAATGTTGTGGATGCGGTGCGCGCCATGAATTACTTTTTTTGTGTACGTCATTCATCGCACAGTGCAAATGTAGTTTGGAATTATGGATATAATAAGTTTGGATATTTTTTTATTGCTTTTTTTTATTATACTCAGACAGTAATACAATAAAAATGAAACAATTTTGATACTTTTTCCATTCAAGTTTTTGTAATTGAAATTAAAAGAGTTTTCTTATGTTACATTATAGTAATTCAAATAATTGATCTTGCTTTTCGTGTAACTTACTAAATTAGGGTCTTACTAAATTAACACATAGCACTAAATTTTTCCTGTGAAAAATGTTGTCTGTTAGGTAAAATATTTATGAAAATCTTTACTGCACTTAAAAGCGATACAAGTGGCGGACTTAGCTTTTTGGCATTTTCTATATCTAAAGACAAAATGTTTCATCAGTGATCAAACATGTTCAATGAAACATAAATGCATTGATTTTAATCAAAATGGTGGTAAACAAGATGAAAAAACAAATAGTCTAATCCCCTAATAATATTATACGATTGGTAATATGTATGTCAAAAATGGCAATCTGTTTTTCTCTAGCTACCTACGAGCCTAGAACGGTTTTACGCTTCATATAATTTACTAGCTGTGCCCGCGACTTCGTTCGCGTGGACTACATCCTTTTATGGTCGGTTTTACCCCTTTCTCCCCTAATATTCGAAACAAAAAGTAGTCTTTATTTTAATCCAAGTTTCGAGCTATATTCGTGCCAAATTTCATATCTCTAACTTCAAAAATAAACATTTTTCCATATAAACTTTCAAAGGTGGTATTACCCCCATCCCCCCCTTATTTTCTTATAAAAAGTCTATGTCCGTTCTTGAGATTCAACGTATACCTATACCAAATTTCATCAAAATCCGTTCAGCCGTTTAGGCGTGAAAGAGTAACAGACGGACAGACAGACAGACAGACAGAGTTACTTTTGCAGTTATAATATTAGTATGGATTACTATCCGTACCTATTGGTTACGTTTTTCAAATATATTATTTAAACTGGACATAATTCGATTTTGGAAAAAAAAAGAAATGAAGTGGCATTACCAGCTTTATATCGTGATAATTTGATAAATGACTTTCCAAAAAAAAAAACTGCAATCCCACAGATGTTGAATTGTAAAATTATCATCGTAAATTGAAGCGAGCAAGCGAGGGCCGCTGTCTAATATCTGCTTGGCATTGAACGTAGCCAAGGTCAGCTAAATGCGACGCGATGACGTCACCTGCGTCTGCGCACGCTGTGGGTGTGTTCGGGTTCGGTTCTCGGTTCGTACTGGGACTGTGCCAATGCAAGGAAAGGGGCTTTTTGAGTGATTTACTAGTTTAAAAGATGTAAAGCGTTTTTAATTAAAGTCGTGGTTTATTATATCAGCCCACATTTCCTTCCTTGATTGGAAGGAAATGTGGGGCGGGCGAAAGGAAGCGAGTTCGATTCGATTGAATACACATTAATAATGTTTAAATTAAATTTAACTAGGGGGCTATTTTTAAAGTAAATTTATAAATTGATATACCACGAGCGCTTTAAAGAAACTATCTTAAAGAAATAATTATATAAGTATGTCTTAGTATGATCATGGAAGTAAGGGCTATTATTAAGTCTATTTACCGTTTGTACTTTTTTTGTGCAATAAAGTTTAAAAAAAATGATCCAAACAAATATCAAACATTTGTACCAATTATGCATTAATTTTAAATGAACCACATAAAAATATGTTAATTCGTCAGCATAGAATTCTTACTAGTACATATATAAACGTAGGTTTGTTTGGATGTTTGTATGCCATTCGTTACTTAGACAAAATAACTAATAAAAAACTAAACAACACTAAATTAAAGGATAATTATTATCCCAAAATAGCATGAAAGAACTTGGCAACATCTAATATAACATAATAATGTTTATGGATAGACAGACAGATGCACTTTAAATGCAAACAATGAAGATAGATAAAAAGGTCAAAGTACAATTATTGAAAAAAGACAAACATAATTGTATGATTTTCCTTAACATGCCACAGGTGATTAAAAATTGCAAAAAATATCGTTAACTTCTATTTATAACAAGCAAAAACGGATTGATACTTTTAGCTATTTAAAGATTAACCAAAAAATAACTATTGTTTATAAAACATAGCTCGAATGGTACGAGTATCTAGAATAGAGGTTTTTTAAATATAAAAAAAAATGTTTAGGAAATCTTCACCAATTTACTAAAAAATTAAGTGTCTTGTGCACATAAAAATCGTATTTTGATTTTTAATGATATCTTTCATATTTTGTGTTTATAAAAACACACTATATACGTTTACCTGCAGTAAATATAAAAATTCGTTCCTAGTAAACATATTATAGCCTTTAAAATACTTCTTCTGTCATTATCATTATGTAAGTAGTGTGAAATTTGCGAGATAATTTTTCGTGTACAAAACATTTAGCACAAACATAAATAAGGATATTAATTAGAAGTTTCGAGCTCATGGCAGTTGCTATGACTTACATTCGAACAATTTGGGGCCTCCGACCACATTGCACGGTACCACTACACGTCGCTGACATTTCGGGCAGTGGATTCCTTTCCAGCTGATTTATCTCGGACCGGTTCCGAATAGACGCTATCTTTGTAGATAATAAACAATAGTGTTTGATTTAGAGAAACATTAAGAGTATAAATGAAAATATTGTTGATGGGAACAGAATGGGTTGGAATTCATTTTGGGGTATGAAGATATGCGCATTTTTGTTTGCAATGTGTAAAAGTAACGCCTAAATTTCACATAATGTTATATAATATGGTTTTAAATACGGCTATGGCATTTAGTGCAACTAAATTGGAAAAACTTATCTAACGAAAGATTACAAAAAATGTTTTAAAAGGGAAATTTATTAGAGTTTTTATTTTTTTAGCGATTCTGTGAACAAGACGTAAGTCTTTCTGTGGAATTTTAGCTTTTTATCAGGTCTAGCATGCGCCACGTGACTAATGTTAAATTTAGTAAGTAAAACGCAGTTCGGTATTTAATCGATGCTTGTTATAAATATTTTTTATGTGTAATAAGATCACCAGGCTAGTAAAAAAAGGTAAGAGATTCAAGTATTACAAGTAGTACAAGAATGCTATTTAAATTATTAATATAAACATATATTTTTCAAAGCAGGCAGGTGGTAGATGCAGCTTTTATAAAATATATTTGACTAGCTGTGCCCGCGACTTCGTTCGCGTGGACTACATCCTTTCATGGTCGGTTTTACCCCTTTCTCCCCTAATATTCGAAACAAAAAGTAGTCTATATTTTATTCCAAGTTTCGAGCTATATTTGTGCCAAATTTCATATCTCTAACTTCAAAAATAAAAAATTTTCCATATAAACTTTCAAAGGTGGTATTACCCCCATCCCCCCCTTATTTTCTAATAAAAAGTAGCCTATGTCCGTTCTTGAGATTCAACGTATATCTATACCAAATTTCATCAAAATCGGTTGAGAGGTTTAAGCAGGAAAGCGTAACAGACAGACAGACAGACAGACAGAGTTACTTTCGCATTTATAATATTAGTAGGGATTAGTAGGGATTCAAGAAAAATACATTAGAATATGTAATTTTAAAAGTTGTAAACGAAATAGCGTCTATACTTACTTACACGCAATGTTTCAAGTACACAAAAATTACCTGCCGAATTATTTAACGTTCGCTTTTATTCCAATGCCATAAGGGCTATTTCAAAGATACGGTCTCGTCAAACAGTAGAGTGCAATAATGAATTTTAAATCAATAAAGTTAGAGTTGTTTTTCTATTACGCGTGCACAAATAAGTTTGGCTTAAAAGGAAGTAATGCTATCAGACATGTGGTTATTATAAGTGACTTAACGACTAACTCAAGAACATGTTCGGTGTAGAGTGGCCACATAAAACATCTTACCAGGATATTGTGATAGGAAAAAATATTGAAAGATGTTATTAAATTCGAAGAAATAAGTATTGATGACGGCATTTACTGGTATGCAAATATTAAATGAATAAGCAAACACATCTGACATTCAATGTTTAGGTAATCTCAAATCATTTTGACCAGCTATTCGTATGCAATTCTAAAGCACTAATAAATATAAGTGGTACACTACGTTTGGCATTAAAACTTTTACATAACTGGTGTGTTATTGAATCATACCTTATTTTTATTATAAGTTACAATATAAAAAGTTAATTCAATAAAAACATATAATATCAAACAAAAATTGTATTTGTAATTATTTGGAAGAATTGCTACAAACAGATGCATGGTTGTTCTGTAATATAACGTTTCCACATTTCATTAACACATTGAATGCCAACAACTAAGTATTATGCACTTTAGTATGCATTATTAAAAAGTTGGCACTGTGTGTATTGGACAGTATAATAAATAAACAATAGAGTCCTTAAATGTATTGTTACTTTAAGACTTAAGTCTTTATTCTTTTACAGCATACCAAGGTACATACAAGGATAACACTAGCCGTCTAATTTTGTTTTTTTGGCCTAAGATTTAAGAGCTGTAACAAGCACAAAAAGTACTCTAGCTTGCTTTCAACCATACACAAGTTCCATTTTCGATAAAAGTCAGGTAACGCTTCACAAAGATTAACTAGTCCCTTCGTGTCCTGTTATTACGTAAGAACAAGGGCATCCCAGTTAAAGAATGCCGCAGCCTCCGGCAGGGACGCCAAATTATATCACACTGACTCGAGATAGACAAATCGCGTGATGGAGGCAGGCGATTAGAGTAATTTGGACAAGGCTCGGACTTCACTTATTATTTAATATTTAGGCAGTTTGTTTACGGGAGTACTTGACGTTTTGGTTATGAGTACAGCATTCAGGGCTATAAATTATGCGCAATCACTTGACGCAAGTACACCGAATCATAGCGATGACAATTTGAACTGTTGTAGCAAGGTAAAGGTTTGGATAGGCAACCATACTACATATAAGTAGGTAGGCAGAAATCATAATTGCATAACTTCTTATTCAGGTTCAATGGTTTAGTTCAAAAATCTATAATCTGTTATAAAGACAAAAGATAAGTATTTTTATCACGAGTATTTTCGATAGTGGCGAAATAATAGTTTTAACCATTAAAATGCTTCGTTTTACCTTAGCGATATGATATTTTTACCAAAAGCAGTATATTTTGACTAAAAAACAGTATATTTTATCAAAAAACAGTATATTTTTATCTCTCGCGGTCGGTAATATGTCCATGGTGAGGTTTTAATAAAAACTTTATTTGAAGCTATTGAAAAAAACCAAACAAATATTTATATGTACGATTAAACAACCTAACAACCTTTTCTATGAATCTAAGCTCATTTTTGATTAAACAAATAATAAATTCAAGCTTAATTAAGTCTTAATTATGGCTTTAATCTATAAATAGTGTAGGCAACCAAACAAAAAAACATTTATTTTGTTCACATCTGTACGTAGTTACGATGACGCAATACCTAACTCAACCGTAATGGTTGGTGTCAATCAAAATTACACACCGACAAATTTGTTAGTTCGTGTGTCGAAAAAAAACGGCTGCTCATTATCAACTTTGTTGCTTTACAATAAAGATTTCTGATATAATCACTATTTGTGGTGGGGAAAAATATTAATTTTGTTAGGAAGCATTCTGAGAAGTGCCATGGATCAAGACCTGCCGGGTTGCCTACAAATTATTTGAACGGACATGTTCAAATTCCGAATTTATTTTTATTTTTTTCATTTGCAACAAATCAAAATTACTGGCTGTTATAAAACTTGTTATTTTTTTAAATCCTTTTGGCCATTGGGTTTTAATTGACAAACGTTACTCGTCTTGACGTTACGTATTAAGTTCAGATTGTTTTGTAAAAAAAGGGTGTTTTTCCGGATTTATTTCGGTAGTCAATAATTTACAGACCAAAAAATATAAGACACACAATTTTTCTCTTGCCGTTTGATTTTGGTTTTTCGGCCTAAGACTGTAACAAGCCCAAAAAGTAGTCTAGCGTGCTTTCAACCATACAAGATTGTAAACAATAAACTACTTTAACAAAACAGTAATATTTAGCGCGATGTCACCAATTCACTTCTACGTAATTTAGATGCGCTGTATCATTGTCTTTTTTTTGGTGAAGCTAAAAATATATTGTCATTGTATTTTGAAATCTAACTGATATACTTTTAATAGAAATATTGCAAGAATAAGTCATCATCCCCCTTTAAAAAAATTATATACAGAGTGAATTAACTCTTCAATTGCATAAATATTGTTTTTGTTACGAATACATATTTTTTTCTATCAACAAATTCTTGTAAAAAAGAATAAAGGTAATTTACCTTACAAACCAAATTCAATTTTGATTTTTAATATTTTTTTTCAATGTCTTTTTGACAATTGAATATTTTTTATTTTATTAGATGCGGCTTCACCTGCAGCGGCTGATAAGATCATCACACTTTTATTATTAAAATATTTCTTTAGCCAGGACTTGATACGGCAAGAGTTATTTACGCATATTACATCATTTTGCTCCGACCATATCAAAAAGGTCAAATTTTATGAATGATTCATCGTATTACTTTTATTCCTTTTTTGGGTGTTAACGATTAATCGTATATATTTTTTATATTCGTTTTCATAACTTAATGCGTAGGGAAAGAGTTTAAATGTCGAGGTTTTTTCCAGTTCTTACCCGCTTATTTTATTTTTTTTTTCATTTTCTTATGAAGATCGCCATTTTGTTAATTGTATTATTTAAAAAATGGCCTTACGCTTATAAATCATAAAAGGTCAGTTACAAAAAAATTGAAAATTGAAAAAAGAGAAACCATTTATTTTATCTACAGGTTTATTTACCAAATTTTATTTTTGTCCGAATTTTTAGAATGACAATTTTATTACAAATGCTTACGTTTTGTTCGTATTTAAACTGTATCACCAATTATAAGAATTAGTAAGCTCTAATTACTTGCCAAAATAATTAGATGTAAGTAGGCATGTCACATACATGTCGTGTTTAATAAAAAAAGCAGTGCAGGTCATTGAACTTAATAAAAAGTTGTTTGGATAGATTAATTGATTAAGTTGCGTATTTTAAAACTGCTCTGACACATGTCTTGATCACCCTGTATGTTGACATTGACCGTTGCTAACCGCCCAGTTTAGGGTGACCTCCGTTGCGAAAGGAAATTAATGAGACGATAGGTCTTTCTGAATTGGGTGTTAAGCTTCCGATTCGTTCGTTGTAAACTGAGCTTTGTGCAATGGAAATAAGAATGTAGCTTTCAGTTGTGAATTACGTTTACGTGTAATTAAAATCATATAGATACTTTGCAACTATGTAAGAAAAGGGGGTTTGCGTTTTGTTGTTTTTTTAATGCATTGACGTTGGAGCTCCAATAACTCGATTTAGGTAACATATTGAAACAACATAAATATGTAATGTTTGAAATCTACATCTGCTTCTTAACCAAAGTAAACAGTTTTTGAACTTTTTTTAGTAAAAAAAAAATATGAAATATTTTTTTTTTTTACTTTAAGGCAAACAATTTTTTTACTTTTTTTTAAGATAACAATATTGAAATGCGATTTTTTTTACTTTCAAGCAGAGTCGGAGCGGGTTACTAGTTTGATTACAAAAAGCATATGAAACATAACCCTCCTTTATTCTGTTGGCGACCAATCGTATATCAGTCATACGCGTTTGACATTGACAATGGTTTGAAATTGGAATGCGGCCTTGGAGCTGTTCCTTGGCGAATCGCACGCTATCTAGGGTTGCCACGACAATTATTTGAGAAAAAATAGGGAAAAACTTTGTTTTTTTTTTTCGAATTTTGTAATCTTATTTTTTAATAAGCGAGGTGAGAAATAATGGATGGCTTCAAATTATTTTTCATGTAGTCAATTCACGGGGACTTTGTTTACGTTAATTCGAAATACAAAGTATCTCATACATTAGTCTAGTAATTAATAAACACGCTATAGACTGTACTTGCGTGATGCTATAAAGCCTTCCTTGATAAATGGATTATCAAAACCAAAAAAAAAATCGAAATTGTAGCTCCTGAGATGAGCGTGTTCAAACAAACAAACTCTTCAGCTTTATAATATTAGTATAGTATATATTAGTCGTCATCTTTTTCACTATTTGAAAGTTACTATCTTTCTTCTACCGAAAAGTCATGACTAGAAACTTTAAAGTGTCGTGTATACCATTTCAGCTGCAAATCCTTAGGAGTGCCAACCCTAATTGCGCGGGAAACGAGATCGAGATCTTTTTCAACAATCGATAGATTATACTCGAGCGGAATAGATCATTCGATTGGTCGCAGTAATGGGGTCTGGAGTATGTTGGCCAATTTTAAGCAACGCTTCGCTGGAAATAAACCAGCGAATTAGATTTGTGGGTTCTGTTGGTACCAATAATAACATATTGGCTAACAACCCAATAGTTATAGTGTAGTGCTTATGTAACAGAATCCCTTATTTTAAAGATAGGATTTAGAATTTTGTTTTTTCTCTTAAAAATATCCCAATAAATCGATCACAAATTTAACGAGTTTTTTAAGATTTTTTGTAGATAACATAAAATGTACATATTTAAACTAATATTTAAAAAAATTACCCATCAATGAAATGCGGAGTCCTTGACGATAGTTTGACAGTTAGTTGACGAGAAAAGAATAAGTTTTACATATTCAAATCCTTTCATCAAAATAAAAAAAAAACTTCAAATAAGACAGGGTGCAAAGATCATTCTATTGAGGAGTCAAAAAACTTAAATTGACAAAATAAATTTGGTTGTTTTTAAATTTTATGTAAAACGTTTCCAGCCAAATACATTTTTGAGGTCATTTTTACAATACAAAAAGGTTGTTCACAAAGGCATTATGTAGGATCATAAATTTAAATTATCAAGTATTTTTGCAGTCACCTCTTGGTAGATGTATTTAAATATGTGCTAATTTCACTCAAATCAATTTCGAAGGTTGAACTTGACATGATGAAAGTCAAATTTGACAAAAAAAATGTAGACTTTCGGTTCGAGAACCAAAACAGAAATCTGATAAATATATTTAAATATGAGATCCTGATATACATTTTACTTTACATTGGAAGATTTCTGCAAACATGAATATATTCCTTTTGTATATTGATTTATCATTTGCGCCGATTTCAATAATATAGTTCAATCTTCCTGAATAGATTTTCTTAGAAGAAAGTTAAAAATAGTTGTACCAGACCAACATTCATGAAGTCCGAGTTACGTAGTTGTACCTCATTGTTCCAAAATAGCAATAATTTTCTATTGGAAACCTCAAAAAATCAGTTTTTTGTGTCAACATTTTTTTTTATAATGCACTCCAAGATTGACCTCTTCCCACCTGATGTTAATTGTTAATGAGTTTGTAAGGGCGAAAAGTATAGCATAGTAAAACTGTTACTAGACTTGTACCCCTGCTACTAATGTAGCACCCCCTAAGAGCTCTGAAAATCTTATTCACACGCAGGAACACAACAACACCGGATTGATTGTTATTTGGCTGCGGTCTTCTGTAAAGTGGAGGTATTTTACCAGTCGGGCTGCTCCAGTTCGAGCGATAAATGACTTTGCTCTGCCACTCTTAATAAAAAATCCTTAAAATACTTCGAGTACTATTTAACGATCTATATAAGGTTTTGAAAGTTTTTTTTATGAAAAAGTTAGATACATACATACATTTTCAAATTAAACATTACAAAGTTAAAATAAGTTTGAAGGGGAGCTTATCACCGACCTTGTAACCATTGGGTATTCTACCGGGTTACAAGCGCTTATCTGAGCAAGCCATACAATTTATATCAGTTTGTACAAATGCAATAGGTATTTCCAGTACATTCTAAGACATTCATCGGTATACAAACAAGAGTTGATGTATTTGGTTAAATATGTGCAAACAGTTCTAGTAGCTTCTTTGAATTTATCGAATACGTCTGAAAGAATATTCGTTTTTGTGCTACACCACAGCAATTTAAGATGAAAATTTGCAAAAATAAAGCTGTAAAATCAGTTGAAGGTACTTATTGATTCTCAGTAATTTGCTGAAAATAAATTTCGTGAGGTTTTTTCAAATTCCAACTACAAAATCTTGTTAGAATAAATATTTCTAGTTATAATACAAATCTTCAAACCTGAATTAGGAAAAATGAACAAAATTAACTTAGACACGATCCAAGCCCCTAATTACGGTATTAATAATCTCAGAACATCCGCATTGAAATCTTAAAAGCATCGTAATAAGTAAACACCCAAATTGAAGCAAAGATTCATATCGTCCCGGAAAACGAGCCGAATACCAAATTCATTAACTCCATACAGACTCGTTATCTATGTAATTGCGATGAAAAAACTCAAGTAACAGACAATAGGTATCGTTTTGATGAACCATCTATCGTCCTGGCTATGCTTGACCTTCGTTTGAGAATTTTTCACCGAAGCTTGTAGGTCATGAACAGGTTTAATGGTGTGGCCAATTTTGGGAGCAAGATTTATACACTAATGATTTCTGGGTTGTCAAAAACAAGACAAAGCGAGAGCAATGAAATGAAATTGCTAAGAAATTTCTTATTGGTATTTTGATTGAGTTGGAAGTTATATGAGAAAAAATTAAGTATTACTTATGTATTATACTTCTAAAATTTTAAATGGAGTACGTGATTAAGTTGGATTTAATAAAATAACAAGTGCAACATTTTAAAGTACCTGGATTCAATTGTATAAGATGAAAACAACATTACAAATAACCAAACAGCTATTCAAAATTAAATAATAAGGTAATTAATGTTGCTGCAAATTGATTGAGCACAAGCAATAAATCGTTAAAGGAAACGTTTGAGTTGTAAAACAAATCGCTCTACCATCAAGGAAACGATAAGCTAACAGTTGCTACTAAAATTAATATTTGAAATCTTATGGCAATGCAATAAGACCCGAAAATGGACGGATATCTTAATTTCCAGTAAGCCTCAACTGTACAAAGTTCGATGGTTATTTAACAAGCTTCTTTATTTGGTGAAGTACTTGAACTTCACAAAATTATCAATACAAGAAGTGTTTACGATTCTAAGCACACGTCATCCATATTCAACTACAGTCAATGAGAAGCACTTGGGACCCTAATTGAGAAATCGAATTCAAGAAGCATTTATTGGGATACATGTTGAACGGAATTGGAAGATAAAAATCTTATTGGCATCGTTAAGAGAGCCAAAATCAATTTAGCCATTAACGAAATCAATTACGCGAATAAACGCTGAAATTAAAATCAAAGGCAGTTCGAATTCAAGTTCGGCCGTGATAAAATCGTTGATGTTGTAGATGCATAATTTAAGAATCATCTAAAGATTAATAGCTTCGTACGCGGAACAAACGCTAGCATCGTGATGCTGCGATCCAACGAACAATGCGCCGGCGTCGCCGAATATTACAAGCGTAATGACGTCAAAACTGTTGAAGACTTCCGAAGTGCTCAAGGTTGGAGCGTAATGATTAATTTACTTTAATTACAGAAAATGATCTAACCTTCTCTTCCTGGATGCTCTGCCCACCGTTTTCCGAAAGAGGCGTGGACGGCGCGCTGTATCCCTTAGGACCATCGTCTTGTGGAGTCATTTGTCTCTGAATATCGTTCTCTTGATCATTGTTGATTCTGATATCATGGAGTCCACTCTTGAATTCGGATAATCTTAAAACTGATGGTTTGATTTCTGGTATTTCATCTGGATGCTCGTATCTCCTCAAATCGGTTATGTTGGATAGGTGTCTATGTGGGTCTATAGGCGGGGGCACGCCTATTGATCTTAGATGCTCTATGCTTCTGTGTATATGGTAATTGTCTACAGGAATTTCTGCCATGAGTGGCGAATTGTGGTAATCTAGGCCTCCACCGTCGGGCCTGTAATCGATTGTGCGGCCTTCCATCATCTTGATCGTTTTAAAATTTCTATCTAAATATAATAAAGTCGTAATGTTTATTTGGCACTATCTTATATAAAAATATACAGCTTGTGTCTTATTTCGACCCGCTTGTTATCCTTTGTTTTGTCATGGAATTTTTCGAGATCCTCCGTTTTGTAGGGCTGTAAAATAATGACTGTGGTCAAAGTCTAGTTTTTTTAACGACTATCCAGAATGCTGACTTATTTTTTATTGCAATAGCTTATTTGCTTCAACAACGTTGATTGTTACGAGAAAGATAATGCATCTAATCTCTAATTGATTGTAAAGCTCGAATACGTTCATTTCGAGCATGAGTGTCCGTTTGTCTATTTAAAACTAGATTTGACGGATAAAAAAGAAGGAGCTTAGGGTTCCGCTAGTCAAATTAAGGAAATTATTAATTGTTTGGTCTTTTAGTTTCGTCAAGATTCTTTTTTTTTCAAAAACACTTTAGCATAATATGATAATGTTTTTTTTAATCTAAAATTTTTTGATATTGTTAAAATAGAAATAAAAATAGTCCAAGCGGTAAATATAAAACCGAAATGTTTTGCTTTTTGTATATTTATATTACTTGCAAGTAAAGTAACATTAATTTTTTCTCCCCTAGAATCATCGAATTTGCTAGAGACCATTTTTTTAATATCGTAAGGCCAAATGTCTTTGTATACAAGAAACGATTGATTTTCTAATGTGTCCGGCTTTTGGCGTCTACATCCTTAAAGCACAAGTGCATCAATTTTTCTTATAACTACGGAACTCTCGATGCGTGAGCTAAGTTCGTCTTGTCTGTTTTTTTTTCTGAGCGAGCAGGTGATGAGAACAGCCGCGTAGGTTGTGTGTCAACGATCTAGAGGCTAGCCCACATGCCGTATCGAATAAGGCTCCGATAATCACATTGCGAGTACATCCACGCTTACAATGTATTTACTAATGATTTGCCATTTTTATTTTAACTACCTACGTAGCTAGAAGAAGTCACTTAAAGTAAAAATCAACACAGATTTTAAAGTTTTTCATTTCGTTAAAAAAAACTGTTAATAAATCGGGGCATATTTTTTCATTTTTCTTTTTTTTTAACGTAAAAAATTTGTCTGCGATTGTACCCCAAGCAATACGCTGTCAAAGATATAATTGCGCGTATAGAAAAGATAACCAAGCGCGTTTGCAGTCGACAGTTACAATTAACTTCGCATTACAGACCTTAAGGCTATCGAAATAGAGGTTACAAGTTTAATTTTCCGATTCTACCAATTACTTTGCCGGATGTAATTTGGTGATGTATACAGGGCCTCGTTCTATCGACTTTGAGATTTGTAATCACACAGTTTGGATATGGGAAGTGGTTTATATAGAGTAATTATCTTTTCGTTAAGATCGACTTATTAATTTGAACCTATTTATAACACTCTCCTTGGGCATTAAATGCTTTTTTCGTGTGTTCATTAATTATTATTCTGACGTCTTCTGCTAATTTGGGCCTTAAACTGCGTCTCTTGCTATTTGTTGGGAGTAATTAGTCAAAGTAATTTACATCTTTGAATTTAAAATGTACAGTTGCATTCAAAAGTGTTTATCGAATGCGCAATAGGTTTTTAATAAAGATAAAGTGAAAATTTTAATTTTTTTTTTTAAAAACAGTAATTGTTAAAAATAACTTGTGAATGGTTTGTTCTACTGTCAGATTAACATTAGAAGTATTTGTAACTTTTTTTCTATAGGTATATGTTATCGAGTGCCAGTTTTCTGTCGGCAAAAAGTGTCACTCGTCAATTTTTTCATGCCCATTAATTTAAAATGTGCGTTTAGTAAGCAGTTACTGACTTATTGGAGATCTTGTAGTTACTGAACCGTGCATTACAAGGTTGCTTGGTGAGGTTTTCTGATATTGGATAAGAGCGTTTCTAATAACTTTAAGTTGTGTAAAAAACGAGCACAAAAACTGTCGCGTAAAGGCCGATCTTGGATGCTTAGTTAGCATGGTTGTTAAGTTGTTCAAAGTTTTATCCTTTTTAGACCGAATTTAAAACCAGGTTTAAAATATTTTTTTTCGAATTCAACTTATTTTTTATTGTTTTTGTTTTTCATAATTTGATCATAATTATTATAATATTATTAAGATGCATTATTTATCTCTTAATATAATTGAAAAATAATTTTTTTCTTTAACTATCAGTATCTAGAAAAATCTTAAAAGTTTTTATAAATTATTGTGATTTTTAATACGATTTTATTAACTAAAACTCCTTTATTTTATTTTACTACTAAGCATTTAGATAGCATTCTGGATAAGTCCTTGTATATTTGACAAAATCATCAACACTCCAGTGGCAGGTCACCTGTTGCATCGGTGTTAAACCCCAAAACATTCCGAAACAACACACGATAAATCAACAAAATTAAAACTCTGCGGGACTATGCCGAAAATATTTCCGTATTTATAGTCTGTGAGATTCAAGGTCGGGCTTGACAGACGGCTCGACTCGCAATTACATCCAGAGGGTTGTTACGTAAAACCCCCACGCAGGGAGATCTCTGCCTCCACCCTCTAAAACAGCAGACCTGCCACCAGCTTCTTAATTATAAAAAAAAAATACCTGTCACTATCCAAAAATCTTCACAATCACCAACTATATCACCATAAAAAATCACAGTTTGTTCCTATCTAAAGTCACTAAAAATATATCACATTATTAAGGTAACACTACTGTCACAACACGTCCAAAAGGCAACAGTCCAGGGCTCGATCGCCAAAATTACTCAAAAAATCCACGTGTGCCCAAGTAAACATTTAAAAAAAAATCTGGGCGAAAAAATATACGTGTTCTTGACCCTGCGGTAAAATTATGAATGCCGACCGCCGTAACTAGGATCAAAATTACCAGATTTTTTGTTCCCAATATTTTAGTGTGCTATATATCGTAGTTGTGGGTACTCCACACGTGATAGTGTGCTATCCCGCTCGCACTTGGCGATTTGCAGTATGCAGTAGCAAGGACTTTCAAGACATGTGTTAGCACAAAAAGCCGGCGAAGACAGCGTCCCTGCGAGCTACACCGGCCACTCGCGTCAACAAAAATGCAATACAAAACGCCGCTCGCCCGCCTTAAGACCGACGCGGCAAAAACGAGACTGAAATTCAGATCTATAGTAGAAAAAGTGAACTACACCGCGCGAGGGGTACACTAACACATAAAAATGAAAAAAATCACACGGACGACAACATTGAAAGCGGAGCTTAAAAAATCGGAGTGGGGAGGCGGCTGCACCGCTCGTCTTGCTAGCGCCCTCTCGCTCGCGCGGCATGAGGCCGCACGCACACCACGACGTGGCGGTTAAGCGAAAAAAATGTGTACACATTTTTTTATTATTCACGATTTTTATGTGTGTAAGTGGGCTCGGTGCGAGCGAGACAGCAAGCGGCGGGTGTCGTACCTTGCCTGTTGTGGAAGCAAGACCGCGCGCGTCGCCACGTGCTCGTCCCTTGGTATTAAATAATAATTAAAATGGCTACAAGACCGGCGATACGAGATGCTGTTCGGTAGACGATTTTTTGGCTGAGCTTTTGCCTTTTTTGTGGAGCTTTTTGCGGAATCGACGAAAACGAGGTAAGGCCCGATAGACGAGAGTGTCATAGATAAAAAATCGCGGACCGATTGACACATAATAAACGAAATACGCGCAGAAAAAGTCGCGCCGAGGGAAAAAAACCAAGGACGCGGCGCGAAAAAGAAGTTATTGATTAAAACAGGGCTGTCATTGACCAGACGTTGTTAAATGAGGGTGGTTAATAGTATGCAGGAGCGTATCCTGCAAAGATCGATTGCTTTACACCCAAAAGGAAAGAATTTGAATTTGAAAACGAAGTTTGAATAAACATGGGATTTGGATGAGACTGTGCGAGGTCTAAGAAGTAATCTAGGATAAAAATAAAAAAAGACTCTAAATGTGTTTAAAACATTTTTTTTACTGTTGGCTAATAAACTTTAATGAAAAAAATTATGATAAGAAAATGATAATACAAAGCACAGTCTGGTGTGTAGCTAACCTTACTTAAAAATTTAAAATCAATCCATATTTTGAATTTCCCAATACAATACACTTTTATAAGATATTATTTGAACAACTAGTCTAATTATAGATAAGTTTAAAGTAAAAGTAAACTCCTTTACAAGTCTAAATCAAAAGTCTATGATTTAATTTAAGAAGTGTTGTTAATTAATTAATCATAAATATATAAAATAAAAATGAATAAATAAACTTGCCTAAAGCAAAGATAGATCCAATTCAAGTATCGTAGTTTAATGATATAAAAAATTAAGTAAAATGTTTTATTTTAAAAAAAATAAATACCACGTTTAATTAAAAACTATAAAAAAGTAAAATATGATATCGATTTACACTTTTACTTTTAAACCATTGTTGCTCCCTAAAAATAACAGAGAATGAAAAATAGCCGGCTTAATTATTTTTGATGACTTACAAACAACCAAACAGTAGACAATAAAATAATTTAAGTTTTCGGTCTTTTCAAACGATTCAAAAGTACTACTTCCTCAAAAATGGCGAGGACCGAAACAATAAAAGTCACTTTCCTTACTTTGCGATGAAATGAGTTAATAACGCTGTAATAAAAGCTTTGTCGGCAATTTGTTTGAGTAACAACTTAAAAAATATACCGGAAAGCCCTAAAGGGAAGGGAAGGGAAGAAATAAATGAATAAGAAATTTAAAATATAATATATTTCACTACCACGAACTACTCGTATGTGTCATGGATAGGAATAAAATCATTACCAATTTTTTAAGAAAAATAAACAGAGACATAAATATTTTATAAATTCAAACGGAATTAATAAGGTTGCTAGTATTTTTTCACAAAAGTGAATCCTCAAGTTTTTAACAGACAACACAGAAATAATTTAAAAAAAAATCACAGTCGAATAATTAACTGTTTTATTTTTTGAGTTATTTGTATGGTTACCTTTTTTTTTTGAAATCACAATAATTGTCAAAAAAATTTCACAGAGAAGGATTTTAAAATTTTCGATTTCATTTCGTTCTTTTATTCGTTTTTTTTTCAATCGTGCACTGGCTGCATTTAAAAGTTTTTTAAAAGTTATGCAAGGGTTTGACTACAATCGCTTGAATGGTTTTTTTAACCTGTCGCTTAGGGTACGGAAGCAGGATGTCGATTCCATCTCAGATTTTGTTATGATTGTTTGGTTATTTTTATTCAAATCGGTTTAATCAGGTGAAGCATACAGGTGAAATTTAAATATAGAAAAGTAACTAGAAACGTCAGAATAATATTCGATTTCGTGTTTTCGTGTTTCGTAACAAAGTTGTCACAAATTTCTTTGTATTACAATAGCTTGTTAAACATTTTTTGAACATCGTGAGCGGCGCAAAATTTATTGTAACTTTGAAGAAACATTTCAACAAATTTTTCATTTGGTATGTCATTATAACCTTTTACAGATAAAATAATAAAATATTATTTTTTTATTTAGATGTGTTTTAACATAAGGTAGGTACTATTTTTAATATGTATTTTAAAATGTTTATTTTCACTGTTTTGGTTAAGGGCAATTTTTTTTAACACTTCGTAATAATTTATTTCAATTATTTTGTTTTTTTATAATTTTGAATAAAATAATCAACAAAGAGCACAATTTACTTTAATTATGTCAATTTATAACCACTGTGTTTCATTTCTCGGCGCTACTGTGAGGCGACGCTTTTAAGTGGCATTTGATTACACTAAAAAGGAAGTCGTATTTTTCAAGAAAGTATAAATTGTTAATACCTTTATACAGAAACTTTAGCCTTATAATCTTAGCTACTAAAGCTTCAAACATTCAAAAACTAAATCGTAATAAGGCATACAAACGAACATGCAGCTAATTTATTTTATCCCACCATCACGGAACCTGTATTTTGGAAGCCCGCCATTTTCATCTAAAACATCTATAGCTCATCATCACTACAATTACCATGATTCTACCAAAATACCCACAACAACTATCATAGCGTTCATTGCTGCTTTTGGTTGGGGCTCTTCTTTGAGTCAGAGTATTAGACCAGCAGTGGTGTTCAAAGTCTGTAAATCTTTTGAAGGTCGATTCGAAGGTGTACCGTGGTGAGGGCCTGTTCAGTCATCCATCACGCAAATGTTCAAACCGGATTCTGGACTGGGGCCGGAGAACAGATTTTTTAAATTGTATCTTCATTACTGATAAGGTTTGAGGAACTATCAATATGGTGGTTGAAGTATTGAACCTAACACCGACGCGACGTGGGTTGTTTGTTTTCAATAGCTTTTCTAAAAGAATGAATGAAAAGTATGACACTAGACTTAAATAACTTAAAGAGAGTTAGCGTTAAAATGCTAGTCTGTAAAGATTTTTCTTTTGAAAATTCTAAACAAGAAATGTTTGCTTAAATGTGAAAATGTTTAGCATGCCTTAAATAGACTTCGGCAGTGTTTTAAACACTTATACATGTTTTAAATAAACTTCAAATGGATTTACCTAGTCATTTAATAGGCTTTGTAAATCTTTATTAGGTGAAAAAAAACAGTATCCAGTAAGTAAACATTTAAAGTTATGTCTTTTTGTGCAATATTTTTTTTTCTTAAAAAATTATCATACAAAAAGTTTTTATGATTCTCAGAACAATTTTAAGATTGAAAGTGATTTTAAACTATGAAGTAAACAGGAGACTTGCTACCAGAGGTTATAAAGTAATAAAAAACAGAAACAAAGCTGTCAGCCTTTTTTCGTATTGTATTATGTCCTAAAAAACTCTACTTTCACTATTTTTTGGCGACCATAAAAATTTGGGTGGCCTAAAAAATTTCCTTTTTCGGACCAAAGGGTAGCTAGCACTGATATTATAAAACAAACAATACTAGAGGGTGGTTAGGACGAAAAAACAAAGCCACCCCAATATGCACCTGGTATCATACTTTTTATATTGATCTCTAATGTTTATTATAATCATATAAGTTCCTCTTCCTGTCGGAACATTGTGGGCGCCAGTTTTTTTACCGGATTTTACATAAAAACCTGTCGAGTAAGGCTAGTTTTAAGCCTTACGTCCTTGGGATAGGAGTCACATGTTTCTCGAATGTAAATTGGCGTTTTTTCACTGCGATCCGAGGTTTATTGTGGCAATGTGCTTCTTTTAGATTTTTTAGGTTCTGTTTATTCAGAATAGATTGTTTTATGCAGATGTCGTTTTGGTAAAGAATTGGGAACGATTCAATTTTGTGGGAAGCGGAGGTATAATAAATAATGAATGCAAGGGGTAGTTCCTTAAAATAATGGTTTCATAGATTTTTGAGAAAATAACTACGAGTAAGTATAATATTGGTATATCAGAGAACACAAACATATACCTACATCACTCTATTTTAAATACCATTTCCTATGGTAAGTAGCTAAAGAACCTGTGTTGTAAATATCAAAAACAACGACGGTATCACAACACCCAGAACTGAGCCACTAAAGAAAAGTTCGTTTTTCATGTCACTTGAATGTACATAGATGTATACTGTCTTTCTGTCTAATTATTACACCTAACTTTAAAGCGCCGGACTAATTTTGACCGGTTTTAACTTTACCGATAGAAAGCTGATATAATAAGGAGTTTCTTAGCTACTTTTATGTCAGAAATTTAATTTTATTTATTAATATAAATACAAAAAAAAAAACTGCACGTATGCAGTCGAATGAACAGCAAGCATGAGAGAGAGACTGGGGATGGTTAGTTATAGGGGTAAATTGACTTACTAAATATACACATCCAGAATGTAACGATGAATAAATTGGTCAAAATCCATCGGCTGCGAGCTATCGACAGTTAGTCAACGTATTCCGTCCCCGAACTCCTCTAAATAATTAATTCCGTTTTAGGAATAAAGGACTACCTGATTAGCCGTTATAGCTTCTTAAAACCAGTACAAAATAACATGATACTTACAATGTCATCTGTCTATTTTACCCTCACACCTGACTGTACATTTAGTTGAAATTAATAAAATACTCAGTAATTTATGTTAACAAAAAATGGAGTTGACATATGCTATCGAGCTTTAATGTAGTATCTACAATGATATTTTAATAACTTTGACACACCGTATGTAAGCTTCTTGAAAATGTATGCCAGAAAAAAGACCAGTCTCACTACTAAAATCCAAATTAAAGCTAATTTTAACGATGAAACTAATTTACGAACGGGTCTCTGCAAGCGGTCATATTCAATTAACAATTTCAATATCATTTTCGGAATCAACAGAACTGTCGAACGCTGCATCCGTCCATCCATCGCTCAGCGTGACGCCAACACACTCTTTTGTATTTAAGACCGACCCTTATTTTTTTCTTCATCCCTTAGAATGTTCAAATTTCTCTACCTGCAACGCACCCTCGTCTTCCGCCCGGCGTATATCACTAATCTCTTCCACGGTATTTCAAAGCATATTGTTGAGCAATAAGGAAGCGTTTGCAATACCTGCGTCGCATCTTACGTCGTTTGTATCTGTATCATCATCTGCAACATCTTGTAAAGCATCCCCGTAAACTTAATGACTTACTGCTTCATCCTCATCCATTGTAACTTCATTAGTGTTACAATAGCTTAAGGTTTACTTTGCATCGTCAGTTTTGGAAACCCCGTCATTAAATCGAGGCAATTCAAATAGATTTTTGCTACGGCGCATACGAAAATGTGCGTTTCCTTAGACGAGGAATTTATTAGAATTAGTGCCGCGCCCTGTGGCGTTTTAGTTTTAAGGGAAGGTTTCACAAAGATAGTGGACAACAGATGCCGGGAGTCCGTGATTTAGATTTATGTTTCGCATTAAGTGGGCCCTCGGCGCTGTGGCAACAAATGTTCGTTAGTAGACGCTTGGCTAGATATTGGATGGGTGGCCTCGACCTCTTGTGACGTGTCCTTGCCTTAAGAAATATTATGATTGTTTTATCAATTTACTTACAAATATAGGGAAGAACTGCTTCCTTCGTAAAATATGCGTCTAGCAAGCGTTGTTATAACCATGAAGCCCTGATTGGTATCTCAATAAAATAAACATCGCCGTAAAAAATATTGTTAAACAGAGAATCAGCAGCCAAAAATACTTTGTGGGAGATTAATACTAACCTAATGTTCTCCAAATATAAATAAGTGGAAATACTCATTCAATAATTACGGATAAATTCTTGAACCATTCAACTACCAAAGGAATAAAAATTAGATTTATGGTAATTAAATACTCCAATGGAAATAAATTACGACGCGCATAAAAGTTAGAATTGCATACATATACTAAAAATCACAATAAACAGACGAATATTTTACTAAATTTTATTGCCGAATAAGCGTCATTCAACGTTCACACAAAGGGACCACCTGAGCTTTGACAAAGAAACGTCCCTTTTTATCAAAAAGAGGACTTTTTGAGAAAAAAATAAATCCCACGATGCAATTTTTTTTTGTTAAAAAATCTGTCTACAGTGCGTTTTATGGCCTTTGATTGAGTATTGTGCATCAGATTTGAGTTTTTAAGATTATGTTCATATTGTCATTTTTTTACTTATTTTATTAGGTCAGTGGTCTATGGAACGAATTTCTTTTATGAAATTTTGGCGTGATACGTAAATGCAATTTTTTTACCGTTCGTTTTTGGGAATACTGTGAGATAGTAAATTGAATTATTCACACAATACATTTATTTTCTTGTTAACTCAATGTTTTACATAGTTTTGGGGGAGGTGACGACGGTGTCCTAGCCCTGAGAAGAGGGTCTACTCCCAAAAACGAAACGAACAAACGAATGGTTTCATTTTGAAGATCAACGTTTTTTCATTAAAACGTGGTTTTTGAATTGGATAAACAAAATTTTGTTTTTTGATGACGCATTGAAAATTGCTATCCATCGTCGGTTCCGACATATTTCGTTTTTGGGAGTAGACCGAAAGGAATTAAACCCCCGACTGGACCTGATCGCCTTTAGAGTGATGCTGTGGGAAACTGTTCTCAGCCATAACCACCACAGCACCACTGGCGGCATAGACGCTATAATCTCTTCCCCCGACGAGCAAACAGACAGATAGTAGTCTTAAGATGTGTTTCCACTGAAAACATTCGCCACAAACACGTGTTAGTTGACAAATAAGCAACTTTGATCGGTGAAGTCTTGGCTTTAGTAGGTATATGGGTCGCATTTTACCCTTCTGGCACGGAACCGAAATATTATTGAAGTATTTTGGGCTATCAGATCTGTTGTAACTCGCCACCAAATTATACTCCTTTTGCCGGGGTGGGTTAAATTGTTAGAGGAGGCCTTTGCCAAGAGGCACACTGAACTCCAGAGATATACAACCATAATACAAAGACAAAAGAAAGGAGTTCAGGATAATAAGCTTATTATTAAAGAAATAAACAAGAGCATGCATGCCGTCCCAAAACTCTGACTTCATAAAAGTAGTAATTCCTTCATAGGGATAAGTATTAAAATATTTAATAAGTTACCGCAAAGCATTATTGACTTGCCTATGCATAGATTTAAGACTCAAATCAAAACATGGCTTATGAAAAAGGCTTATTACACTGTACAAGACTTTTATAATGATAAAAATATGTGGAAGAGGTAAAATGTCAATTTGCACTTTTCATCATTTTTGTTAATTCAAAGTAAATTTAATGCTATATTGTTATGCTTATAATTTATTTTAAAAGAGGATATATCTGTTGTGTTTGTTGCGGCGCTTCTTCTCAACAGAACCAACGTCGAGGCGCTGGTAGGAGAGGCTGGTAAAATAATTGACGTGCAAAAGAATTTATTGTAAATCCACTTGCAGAAATAAATAATTTCATTTCATAATTATTTTAGCCGGGTTGAGTCTAGAAAGTGTAGTATCTTCCTGGCTTTCAGAGTCATTTCCTCTGGTTGGGCTATGTATCGCCTCAGGTAGATGCTTCGTTTGTGGATCAAAGATTGACGGAACCTCCGATATACCGTAAATCTATCATCTATTTTAATTAGTAGTAAGAGTCAGTAAAACGTACGAACTATGCTTAAAAGTCGTTTGCAACCGAATCTCGGTAACCTTGAGATGTTCCTCCATCGATTTGTGTAGGTAGAAGTTTTTGCTACAGGTAATTATAGCGTTATGCTGTGTAATTGTGTGGTGTTGGGTTCTTATTTTAATGTTAGAACCTGTGGTTTGATTGGACTTTGGGTTTAATGTAAGCATGTATCTGAAAATTAATACATGTAAGTTTGGTTACAATTATCATCTTAGCTAAGCAATTTTTAGTTTATTTTTATTATTATTATTTTTTATTATTTTTTATTTTTAGTTTTGCGGCTTATATGATGATATTTTCATATCAATTTCTTTCTCAAATGAATTGCATTATGCAACTAACAAATTAATTGCAATTATTTTGTTAGTCTATTTCTACGTTAATTTAAATACATATGAATATATTTATTAAAATACATTAAACTAATACGTAGGGGAATAAATAAACTTATTAGAACAACTTATCAGTTTTAATACTTTTTAGCTATAGTTATAGCTTACTATGTCTTACTAAGTCATCCCAACATAAAAATTGCCTGTTGATTTAAAAACAAACATAAAACAGAAAAAAATCTAAAACTCATTGAAGCGTGTTGTTGTTTCTGAATAATTTGTATTACTCAGAACCAACGGTATTTGTAAAAAATATTATTTTCTCTTTTAGCCTTTTTTTAACAAATGTGTGAATTGGATTTTTTTGGAAGGTTTATAATTGGCTTGTTATATTATTTTAAGACAAGAAACATTGGTAAAAAATCGCCAGAGTTGCATTAAAAGATCCTAGATATCGCACTTTTAAAATCAGGTTTTTGGTCTTGCCCATAAATAGAAAAGTGACATAATAAGCCGCTAATTTGTAGGAAAGCCGCTTAAACTTATTACGGGGACACGAAAAAACTAACTTCTATACAGAAAACTAGCTGCTGCCTGCGACTTCGCCCACTTTATAATTGTATGTATTTCAGGATAAAAAGTATCCAATATCATCAATATTTCTACTAAATTTCATTCCATTTAGTAGTTCTAGCGTCAAAGAGGAACAAACATACATTGATTCTTATAAACTTCCGCATTTTTAATATTCATAATATTAACATTACTATTTCCTCTACCTAAAGGTTGTCTAGAAGAGATTGCTTTGATGCAATGAGTAAGACCGCTTAAATTACACTTGACAAAACCAATTTCTGTAAATTATCTGTCCAATAAAGCCGAGAGGCGAGTGAGCCGGACTTTGGAGTCGTGCCATTTCTGAGGTCCCGGATTCGATCCCGGTCAGGGATATGGGAAACTAACTTTTCTATATTGTCTCGGGTCTGGGTGTTGTGTTACCGTCTATAGCGATTTCAGTAACACAAGTGCTTAAGCTACTTTCAACAGAGTCAGAGCAATGTGTATAATGTCGGCCAATTGTTTTTGACGCGACAACGTCTAATAACTCGATACTACGGGCTGGATGCACGGAAAAGATGACGTCATTGCCCCGTTACGCAAGCGAGAGCGCGACACGAACGAGAGAGAGATCGGCTCAGCGTTGTCATGTCCTTAAACCAGAAAACCATTTATTTTTAATTAAATCAAATCTCTCTTGATATTGCTGGAAACGACCTTCACTGGAGCAGTTAAGTTGCCACAAACCCGTGTTTAAGCTTGCTTCGTTTCAATGCTACGGGGTTACGACCGGCCAGTATTCAAATTAATCAGGAAAGCAAGATTCGCGCCAAGACATCATGCTTAGAATTCCATACGCCTAGCTCATAAAAATGCACCATCTGCCATTTTATCGGTTCCAAATCTGCAATGAACTTCATAGAGTAGAATTTTACAGAAGGGTCAGATAAAATACCTACTGCTGTATAGCCAGCATCATTAGTTCATTTACACCTCAGTACCTTGTCATACCAAATCTCCAAGTAGGTACACTAAGCAAGTCAGATAGACAGTGACTTAATGTGACAAGGTACAGAGTTGTTCACGAATTAGCTACTGACTGTACTGTAAACAGATCAAACAAGTAAAACATCTACATATAAATAAAATTGGAGTGTTTGTTTCGAAGATTAAAAACAGCGCTTGCATATGCGCAAACATACGGTACAAAATAACATTTCTTACAATTTTAGTCTGTCTGTCTGTGTGTACCGGCTAATCTCTGAATTGGCTGGACCAATTTTGACGGGACTTTTACTGGTAGGTAGCTAATTGAATAAGGAGTAATATAGACTACTTTTATTTTAGAAAAAAAACCGAAATCCTGTAATCCACTGTACAAAGTCGTGGGCACGGCTAGTAAATAATGAAAACAGTTTTTGTGCTACGATTTTTTTTAACTTTCAAACCGCTTTTAATAAAATTATTTTGAGTATTGACTGTTCATTTATTTTTTATTTAGTTATTTATTTATAAGCATACAAATATAATCTTTACAGGCTAATCCTAATACATGATGTCATATGCCATATATGTTTTATCTCCTTTTTTAATATATACGATTGGTCAGGGAAAACCATGTACTTTCCGAAACGGAATCATTTCTGACGTGTGTGAATAGGCTGTAGGCATTAAAGTTTAAACCACACACCACTTGCCTGTTTGTATGTTTCTCAATCATAAGAGCGTTGTCTAATTTAAGTTTTTGCGTTTTTTATTATCTCTAAATTCGTATAATAATGTCGTAACTACGTCTGAGAGATGTCTGCGCCATTTACTTCTGTTTTAAACTAGTTATACTCGTTTTAGGCTTAAAGGTTGGGAAATGGATTCTCAGTGAAAGTTGTTTTTGGATGACAAAGACAGGTGTTTCTGTTTATTTTTTTCCCTTAGTATTTCGAAAGAATTAAGAAGAACTTAAAAATTTAAAACCTAACCTCCGTAGTCTAGTGGAGCTGGTTAGACTTTGGTATCACGCCATCTCTAAGGTCCTTGGTTCGATAACCGGGCGGGACAATTTGGAAAAGGTACATTGATATATTATTTCGGGTCTGGGTGTGGTACCGTCGTTGTTTCTGAATTGTGCCCTGACCTAGCTAAAAATCTTTCTTTTTCAAAGGTAAGGTACTTCTCATAAATAGCTATTAAAACGCATTTCAATACCGATCTATGATCTGATCTTCGTAATTAAACATTTTATTACAAAGTACCAAACTCACAGACGGATAGGCGGTTAGATGAATTACAACTCGTGAGCGTGTATGATTGTTGTGTGTGTGCGTGTGTGCTTGTCTGGGTGTGCGTTTTAGGCAGTGGCCGTGACTTTCATACACGAAACAAGTTCGGCTGCGGGTGTATGACTCGGTCGGTACTGGGAGATTTTACAATAATGATTAAGATTATTAAGAGAGGTAGGGCTTGGGATTTATCGCTCGAACTGGAGCAGCCCGACTGGTGAAACACCTCCACCTTACAGAAGACCGCAGCCAAATAACAATCACTTCGGTGTTGTTGTGCTCCTGCGTGTGAGTAAGATTTCCAGAGCTCTTGGGGGTGCTACATTAGTGATAAGGGTCAAACCTTCAAGGTAAGGGCCACAAGTCTAGTAACAGCTTTATTATGAGTGAAGCGATGGCTGGCACATACGTCATGCTTGTGAACAGGTGCCACCTTTGGGGACTGGTCTGCTCCAGTTTACCTCTTAAAATAACATAATACTTAATGTTTTTTTTCACTCATCAAAATAACTATATGACTTGGTCCAAAGTGTTCTACACATAGCTATAAGTTAGATACTGCCACTGTAACTAATCTGCTAAGTTTCTTACCGGTGTTTTTAAGAAAATAAAGAAAATTTTTAATTTTGATTTTTTGATTTTGATTTGGTGTCTTCTCGGTAGATATAGGTTCCGAACCGGAAGTAGAATCACTTTGCATTATATACAATGACGATTCGAAAGTGTTATTTTATGTAACCTACTTGAATAAACAAATATTGAATTTGAATTTGATGTTTTACTTGTCGCCCTTAAACTAGGACCTCATTACCACTTAACATTAGGTGGGATGAGGTCAATCTTGAATTGCAATGTGCAAGCATATAAAAAAAAGAAATCAAATGTTCTTACTCTAAACGCGAAACGAAATCAGTATTCAAACGCACCGCTATGCCGTGAGTATAAAGAAGAAATATAGAACCGCAAATGTTCACAGTGACGTGTTTTTTATCCATCGTGCCTCTTTCGATTGCATGAATCCACAATTCGTGTACCGCACCACAGCCTCGGATGAAGCTAAGTAATACAAAACAACATACTATGTGTAACACTTGACATTGCACGTTATACAATAGCGTTTGAGTTCCGTACTCAGGTCTCAGAGCCTTATAAGGTACCGTGATTTAGATGGAGGCTGTTCATCATTTCGGCCAGTTTTGTTCGGTGAACCTTTTTAGGTTCTCCACCAGGTATATGGAACCTTTTTCGTGGTGGACTTCTTTCAGTCCACTCCATTTCTGCCAATGTCGCGTGCGAATTGATAAAAAACAAACGGAGCTTATATATTTCCAATGATTCCACCGAGCCGAATAAATAATAATAAATAAATGCGCCAGACAATCACACCAATCACCTGGTCAAAAAAAAAAGGACCTCATTACAACTCACCATCAGGTGGGATGAGGTCAATCTTGAAGAGTATAAAAAAAACTTACTAGCATTATAAAGCTCAAGAGTTTGATTTGTAACTTTGAACGCGCCAACCTCAGCAACTACTGGCTCGACTTTAAAAATTAACTTCGTGCTGAATAGTCCCTTTATCGAGGAAAGCTTTAGGCCAGTGTTTCCCATTTGCCGGGTCACGACCCGGTACCGGGCCATCAAAATAAAATACCGGATCGCAACATGTCCGCCTTGTTTAAAAAATATAATACTTGCTATCAATCGACACAACGTAAATGATTGCATTCGGAAATAACCTAGCAGCTAAGGTGACTTTAGTGACTAAAAATGCGATACTAAAATTCATAATAATGATAAAACATATTTTCTATTATAAATGTGTATTATTTAATCTAATGGAACCAAGCTTGAGTTTAAAATTAATAATAGGTGAGTCACGGAAGGACAGTGTGAAAATTACCGGGTCATGGCAAAACAATAATTAGGAATTACTGCTTAAGGCTGTATAACATCACGCTGCAATCGATAAGAACGAAGAATCTGTAGACAATCTGGCGCAAGAGATAAATATAAAAGCCGAGTTTAAATGAAGCTACCAATACCACAAGTAATATCGCCACGCTATTCAACATACTGCAGGATTCATGCCCGCTTCATATCCTACGGGACAGGCATGCCGAATGATAATGGTACGAGATAGCTCATTCATCATTTGTACTGTTTTAGATTTATATTTATAGTCTTAACTTAAGTCATTGCTATGAGAGTGACTCAGAAGTTTCTTGTATTGAGTGCGTATGTGGTTATGTGGTTATGTGCAAAAAAGTGTTGATATTTTCAAACTCAAACTCAAATATTTCTTTATTTAAGTAGGTTACATGTTACACTTGTAAATCGTCATCGAATACAATGTAAAGTGATTCTACTTCCGGTTCGGAACCTATATCTACCGAGAAGACACCGGTAAAAACTCAGCAGATAAGTTACAGTAGCAATATCTAACTTATAGCTATGTGTAGAACACTTTGGACCAAGTCATTTAGTTTTATTCTGATGAGTGAAAAAAGCATTAAGTATTATTTTATTTTAAGAGATAAGCTGGAGATAACCGAAAGTGTGAATTAATTTTGCCGAAAAAAGTTGCGTTTATTTTTTCGCCCTACTTCAAGAAATCATCACAAATCACACCCTTTTCCTTTCCATAAGTAAAAAACAATGTAAACACTACAAAAACATTTACACTTTGCGACTTGACAAGTGAAATTCCTGTAAAAAATCTAGCACTATGAGGGGGTCATACTCGTATAATACGATTTTTTTCAAAAACTCGAAAGAAACGTTAAAATCTGCGCGTAGTTCTCGCAGGTAGAAATATTTAGGTTCGCAGGTAGAAAAAATCTATGGTGGATGTGAAAAAATGGTTGCTATACGACCCCACCCTTGTGGAACTCCTACGATTGTTACCCTGTAGATGGACGAAAGAATTTTGATACTTTGGATTAGCAACTCAAAATTAACCTCAAACACTTCTTTATTCAATTAGGTTTCGTATAAAATACTTTTTAATTTTAATTGAAGTGATTCTACTACCGGTGCAAAACCTATAACTACCGCAAAGATAGAAAACTCAATAGATTTTTTTAATAAAAAACTAAAAAACACGCTTTTAGCTCGCACTAAAAATTACAAAATAATTCTCTCTCAAAAAGTTTTGTCCAAAAAGAGTAAAGTTTATGTTATCTTTACTCTTTTTGGACAAAACGCTCCACGCTTTCTTTCTTAAATGTCTGAATTATTTTGTAATTTTTAGTGCGAGCTAAAAGCGTGTTTTTTAGTTTTTTAAACTATTATTTTTATTTTCTACTCTTTAGTTTTCTCATGTATCAATAATTATATAATTCTTTTTCGTATCCCATTCAGCAAACCCTTTCATTTAATACCCATATCATAGGGGTGCATTTCAAATAGCCTGTCCGTTATCTTGGACGCCCGCCATATTGGATTTGAATCACGTGACTATTTTTTTCGTATTCCTGACAGCAAACCCTTTCTTTTGATACCCATATCATGGCAGTGCATTTCAAACAGTCAGTTCGCCATCTTGGGGAGGCCGCCATATTGGATTTGTAATGACGTTTCTTAGCTAGTTCTTCATCTTAATCAAAGACCGGGAAGTGGGTCAAATTAAGATTCAAAGATTCCGTTACATACATAGATACATACAACCCGAGCTAATAAAAGCGTGTTAAAAAAGACTAAACTTATAACTAACTCTAGCTGTGCCCGCGACTTCGTTCGCGTGGACTACATCCTTTTATGGTCGGTTTTGCCCCTTTCTCCCCTAATATTAAAAACAAAAAGTAGTCTAAATTTTAAACCAAGTTTCGAGCTATATTTGTGCCAAATTTCATATCTCTAACTTCAAAAATAAACATTTTTCCATATAAACTTCCAAAGGTGGTATTACCCCCCTCTCCCCCTTATTTTCTAATAAAAAGTAGCCTATGTCCGTTCTTGAGATTCAACGTATACCTATACCAAATTTCATCAAAATCGGTTGAGAGGCTTAAGCAGGAAAGCGTAACAGACACACAGACAGACAGACAGAGTTACTTTCGCATTTATAATATTAGTAGGGATTTCGCACCAAGACGTAAGTACAGTTAATTTGTCATTGACTTCAGTACAATAGGAAACGCAGTAGACCATAGATAGAGGTTTTATCATTTGATTTTAGAATATAATCCGTAGTGAGTTTGTGTCTTGAAATTCTTATTATAGCTGTGAACTTTTTAAGACTGAGACTGACTTTTTTTATGACATAAGACTCTAATAAAATAAAAAGGAAAATATCCCACTCTCTTACATTTCAATAAGAAAAACAAAAACGCAATATTTATAAGAAAAAGCCATAACATTATTAATATTCCGTTCTACAAAATATAACACAAATATTTAAGAAAAACACAGTCCGTTCATTTCTCTAATTCTATTCAAGATATAACATTTACAAGAAGGACTTACAAATGTAATTATTCATTGCTCCTAACCTCGAAACGACATTGACTTAAGATTAGAGAAATAAAACTAATAATATAGGCATGTTGCTGTCTTGGAAATGCTAGTGTTCTGACAAGGACTTTTCGGGGCGTTTCCCAGACCACCTCTTGGGCTGGGAAGGAATTTAAGTAATTGTAATATGTAGGAAAATGTCAATTACTTTGGCGTTTTAGACACAGTTCAAAGCAAAGGCGAGACCTCTGCAATTGACGTAACTATTAGGTTTTTCAATGGCAAAATGTCACGTTTCTTATTATGTTCAGTTTTGAATTTTCTAGGAATTATGATAGCGTTGATTAGTATGCTAGGGCCTGTAGTCATGATTAATTTATTTGCTATTACGTTGATGTAAGTGCAAGACATCAGTACTCTATTGAATAAATATTTGTTCTCGCCGCAAAAATGGCAAAAACAAGTATTTTAAACGAGCTAGTCATAGAACATTATGTTGGTAGCACCAAAGCCAATTGATTTACAAATTTAGTTGTTTTTTTTGTTTTAAGAAAAAAAGCGGAAAATCAATGAAAAGCATCGGATTTAGTTAAGATATACAAAGTAGTAATAAATGCGACAAAAATCACACTGATACACGTGTTTAAAATGAAGGTAATATAAAATTAACATAAAAATACTGACTAAGAGCATCAGTATTTCGTAACAAACTGCTTATTTTAAAGCACAATATATAAAGCACTCATTCTAAATGGTAAATAGATAATTTAGGAAAGACACGAATATATAGATTTCGTTTAATATTTTGGAAACGTACGCTTAAGTAGGCTCTAAGAAATACTTATCTGATTTACGTGATCTCTGTTATTGATATTGGAATCTGTTATTTAAAGTAACACGTGGCAAGTATTAGAGAATATGATCGAGGACAAAGTTTTGTGTACGTACCTATTTTAAGAGTATGTAAAAAATATATTAGTAAAACAACTGCCACGTTTTTTTGCATAAGTCCATAAGTTTAAAGTAGCTCAAAGGGCTATGGAGAAGGTTATAAGAGTACAAAAGGAGTATAAACATGAGATGACGAAAGTTATCGACATAACCTGCTGGATTGGTACGCTGGAGTGGCAGTGGGCTACAAATTTTGGAAGCGAATTCCATTTCTTCACAGTACAATTTTAGAAAAGCGAACCGAAACGCTTTGTTTTCATAATTGTTTATTGATGGTGGTTATTAAACAGCAAAATCATTTTTCCCAAAAGTACCAAAACCTTTTGGTCCTGCGCCGGCGCGGGGGTGGGAATGGCGCGCATACAGATAGGATGCGCCCGCGCAGGCGTGTGAGTGCGGCGCATGGTTGCCACCTTTTGAAACTTAGTATTAACAATAAAATTAATGATTCAGACAATCGCACTAACCAACAGATCTCGAACTTAGGATAACAGTAACATAAGGCGAGGTACTTATCCGTTACTGTATCAAGTGAGTAGGTACACAACGGGCTCGAGCCTACGTATCTGATATATATCTGGTATAGGCAAACTGGCTAGACTTTAACGTGACGCCCATGGCGTGACATCCCAGGTAGTGTCAAGATGGAAAAGAAAAATTTCTACCAGCCAAAATACCAATGATACAGAGCAATGTCTGCAGGTCTTTAGTATTTTATTTTTGAGTGTTAACTTTACCTGGTCTTTTCTTTTCTTTCTTTCTATATTGTCTCGGGTTTTGGTGTTGTGCTACAATAGTAGTATCTGATTTTTGTAACACAAGGCCTTTACTGACAATAGAATCAGATCTATGTATGTAATTATGTCCAATAATTATTTGTTTTATTTATATATCTTATGAAATAAAATTTATTAAGAATTCATTAGATAAGTGCTATGCCGTTTGTTTGTGCTAATGATATTGTTACATATGCGTACATTTATCATCCTTCAAAAGGAGTGTGATGTGAAGAAACATCTTGCGAGCCAGTATGGTGATGCTAACGGATAGGATAGGATATTATGGTATCAAATCATTGCCATCGGGATGTGGCTTCCTCTCTTGATTACCGTCAGGCTGGAAGAAGCCAATATATTGTGCGAATATAAAACAACTCTAAGTGAATGTACCGTTTGATTTTATTTTTCTTTGTGGCTTACAGAAATCAGAAACAATGACCACAACACCCAGAGTCGAGCCAATATAGAAAAAATAATTTCCCATATTGACCCAACTGGGGATCGAACCCGGGACCTTAGAGATGGCGGGTTGCCAAAGTGCGGCCCGGTCGCCTCTCGGCTACGGAGGTTGTCTTTGTGGCAACCCTACTGCGGCGCCTTTTGGCATGCGCTTGCACACATAAGCAGAGGTCTTATCGCTTGCCATGTGGCGACTTGTGAGATTTGGGAATACAACTGGGATGCATTTTTGTTGCATTTCGATGGTTTGTGGAAGCTAGCAAGCTTGTTGGAGTTGGCTTAAGCGTTGACGGAAACGGTCATTTGGCGAGTTGATGCCCGGTTCCAATATTTTACGATTCGTAATGTGTCAGAAATTACTGTCCGTTTTCTCCAACCGACTACGAGGCGTTAATACCGTTCCACAATTTTATTTTCCATATCAGCTGCCATCAGTCGTCTGTCGGTCGTTTTTAGCTTACGCCTCGTAATACTATTACTATCCGTAATTAGAACAGATCGTTTTTCAAATATTGGAACCGAGCATTGGAGAAATTGGGGTGCAGGGGGCCTATTCTCAAAAACGAAATTATGTCAAACATTTAAAATAATTTAACGGGTCAAAACGCGACACCATTTTTATTCAGCTCGTGAGCACGGTTGGTGCAACCTAACCGAAACGTCGGGCAACTACTAAATTAACTACTAAAAAAAAATGGTGTCGCGTTTTGACCCGTTAAATTATTTTAAATGTTTAAAATGGAACGCGAAAGTCTTAAAATTTATGAAATTATGTCAGTTCAGATGACGGATATCAATTTTTCACTCTCAAAATCGAAACTTCAAATGGGAATAAAGCCTTATTAAAAGAAAAAAATCATATAAACCAAAAACCACGTTTCAAATTCGCAAACTTTTGATTAATCTTCAAAAACGAAACCTTTCATTTGTTCATTTCGTTTATGAGAATATACCCCCAGTTGATGATATTTAAACTGGCAAATTAAAATATTTGGAGGTGTTTAGTATGTGTGCAATCTTAGATAACCAATGTAGTGATAGCATAATTACGAGTCTATAGTCTTTGACATATTTAACAGTCAATTACATTTAAATTTACTTGTAGTTTAATACCTATTTTTGGGCAATAAGTATGTAGTAACACAATGGGTACTACTACTAAACTTTTTGGGGAATTGAGTCCCTTTATTAATAGACCATTTAAACATTTTAGTAAATCTGCAAATTCTGTATTTTTTTGTAAAAAGTTTAAGAAATGCATTGAAATAGATTTTACGTATGGTTAACAGCATGTCATCAATTACTGAAATTTTAGATTTATTTATTACATTTTAGTTCTTATTCGTACGAAATAAGAACGGTGCAAAGTCCAAAGTGTAAAGTTTGACTTGCTTTGATTATTCAACCCCGTAATGTCCTAACCAAAATTATAAAAAAACCTCATACAGTTAGTCATCTCTCCGAGACTCGAACCCACAACCACCGGGTTTGGAGCTCAACCCTCTAATCACTACACACCATGAAGGCATAACCTCATCCTGTACTGACTGCAAGTATAGCATTAAATTAATAAGTATCTTCTTCAATGTCCGGTCCAAAAAGCTTCCAAATACAGTGAACGGGCAGAAGATGGCGCAGAATAGGTAAAAATGGCGTCTTTACTATCGAAGGCTGATTCTAATTGGGTAGTTGCGCCATCAAAGTAAGTGAGTAACTTCAAAAAATAATCCCATCTCCAACTTTGACCTGAAAACTGCGTTCCATAGTCCTTGACCCCAAGATTTGTTCAGTTTCGAACCACCAAAAGTAAGGCCACAGGCCTAACTCAGATGACCCAGTGTACCGAAATGCAAATTCACCCCGACCTAACCCAATATGGCAAAAACAATAAACACAAAAACAAACTTTAAAATTCAAACACGGTTAGAAAAACTTACGCGTTACATTTGCAAAAACGGCCATTGTGAGTTTTTTGCGGCTATCTTTTTGCTCCCATTTTATATTGCGAAAAAAGTTGAAATTTTTCGGATCGCCTCCGTTTCTCCGAGGAATAATGACCTCTATGTTCCTAAATATACGGCACCTTGAGGTCGTACTACGGAACCCGTTATCCGGAGTACCCTTCGGTGTAAGTCACCAGTTTTTGTTCTGTTTATTTGATTTCTGTTGCATAACAGGTCAGATATTTGGGAGGAACTTTTTTGGGGATGCCCACCAAAACGGGTTAAGTTTTTTCGTCGGGGACTGTTATTTCTTGGACAAAATATGTTTTGAAGGTCGAGGATCTTTTGACTCGTCTAAAAACATTTATAAGGATGATAAAAAAAAATATGTGCATAAAATTAGCAAGTACTGATTAAAAAATACTACAAATTTTAAGTTGATTGTTTACGCCATCAAAATAAAAAAATCTTTAAAATGATTTTTTTACTACGTCTGCCAAAAACTCTTGATATCAAGATAATAATAGGGGTAATTTATATGCTACTGTTTTATATTTTTTTTATTTATTGGTTTACATGATGTACCATTTTTTTTAACAAAAGTCCTATATGTTTACAAAAGTGAATGAGAAGATCCTTATTAAAACTGCGATTATCACTAATACGCAGCTTTAATCTGAAGGTGTGGCAATTGTACCCCAAATTAGTATAATTGCCAAGTAAATATGATAGTTGTAATGCTGCAATGCAATGTTACTAACGCCATTCATACTTTTGCAAAAACCTTCTTTAATTTCAGTAAGATTGAGAAATGTATCTCAAAATTATTTATAATATCGCTCGAACTGGAGCAGCCCGACTGGTGAAATACCTCCACCTTATAGAAGACCGCAGCCAAATAACAATCACTTCGGTGTTATTGTGTTCCTGCGTGTGAGTAAGGTTTACAGAGCTCCTGGGGGGTGCTACATATGTAGTAGGGGTCAAGCCTTCAAGGTAAGGGCGACAAGTCTAGTAACAGTTTTACTATGCTATAATTTTCGCCCTTAAGCTAGGAACTCATTACCACTTAACATCAGGTGGGATGAAGTCAATCTGGAAGTGCGTTATAAAAAAAAATAGATCTTCCGTATCAAAATTATTAAAGCGAATTGTATTTTTCTATAATTTATGACCATATCTTTTACTAGATACATACTCTTTATGTTAATATAAATTAAAAATTTAACGCCAAACAATTGAAACTAAATTTGCACTGAGACATCGAGTCTGTTTTAAAAATAAAACTAATTATTATTATCAATAATGTGCAGACAGAGTAGCATATCAACCTACCTTAATCTATGAAAAAAGTTCGAATGAATATTGACTGTACCATTACAAAAATAAAGTTGATAATTGATTGGAAAAAATCGAAGTCTAGTAGTTTCATGTTACGCTATTAGTACCTATAAGACGACTTAATGTATTAATTAAAGATAAATAGAAGTACTTTTTATCAAATGCAATTTATATTGAAATTGAATGCATGCATACGGTGAGTTTAAATTCTAGAATTAAAACAAAAATTGTAAATTAAATTGTACTTAATTATGTCTGTAAAGCCAATTTCTGTAAATTTGTCTGTGCAATAAAGTGTATCTATCTATCTATCTATCTATCTAAAATTGTTTTCAGGCCATAAATGTAATTATTATTTAGGTACAAATTACAAATGCACTAAAAATATGTCAAGCAGAATAAAAATACAACCAAATAGAACATGTATAACATACTATAATATAAAAGTTTTTTAATAGCGGATTTATGAAAGATATATTATTTACCTAAAGTTTATGTGATCTTTAATACCTATATAGCTGTCTGTGAATGAACGATTTCTAGAATCTAAAAATTTGTTTGCTACCTTGCTTTTATGCTACCTTGGTACCTAATTATGTCAACAGTATCTTTTAGATTGAAAAGTATACGATGGATACTGGCCAAAGTCCCTACTTTATTTGCAGTAAAACAATAATTGAATTGTGTATTCCAACCTAGAATATTATAAGATGCCGTATGAAGGATACTTCATATAAAGATACACTTTTTTAAATATATAAATAGCGGAATTTATTTATAAACAGGCAAACGGTAACTTTTCGCGTCCCGTCAGTGACTTGACTTCAAACCCGAAACTAATATACTGTCTATTGTTGAGTGTATGTTATTTAAACGTATTTTTTTTTTCAAAGACATCAACATGTCAAGTAAAAAATATCAAAACAAATAGTTAATCATGAATATTCATCAACTTCGATGTACCTTTATCTTACCCACATTACAGATCAGCTAAAACGCAATTTAATTACCAACTTTTTTTATGCTGGACTAATATAAAATTTAAATTTTGACAGATGGCGTGCCGCCATCTTGCACAAGATGTTGTTGCTTAGCAACTGCTGCGTGGGCGCAACAGGTGATCCAAGGATTTAATTTTTTTTCTTTTAAATTAGGGTAGCGGCGATACGCTTTTGAGACACGATGGGAAGATTTTTGAGATTGCGCGACATTTTGAAGGTTTCCTTAGGGACAAGTATGCGTAGCCATTTGTCGTATGTTAAAGCTGGTGTGTGCTTAGAATGATAAATAAAAACTTATAGTTTATTACTTTATTTGGAATATAAGTTTATATTATATTGTTAATTTCACAGGATACACAGATTTTTTTAAAACAAGACAAAAAATTAATACCTTGTTTTACAAAAACGCATTTGAGTTACCTGACATAATTAAAAAATAATGTGGGAATTCTTTGAATATTCAATAGGTATACATATTTGAATTGCACTAATTAACCATTACAGCATTAATAAAAATATAGGCGGCCTTGTCGCTCGAAAGCGATCTCTTCCAGTAATAAGCGCCTTGCAAATTTTTAAATAACGAATGACAAATCAGCTATTATTTTTGTGCAGAATCCAAGATAGGTACTACTTTTAGTTTAATGACTACACCAAGTAGTTTTCGATTGCAGCACTCGGGATTTCGTTATTGATTAACGCCTGGTTTCATTAATATTTACGAATTGTAATGTGTCAAAAATAACTCCGTTTCCGTTTTTCTCCAACCGAATTCGAGTCGTTAATACCGTCCCATAATTTACATTCCATAAGAGCTGTCATCAGTCGTTAGTCGGTCGTTTTTAGCTTACGCCTCGTATAATTTATGACAATCCGTAACGTCCGTAACTAGAATGGATCGTTTTTCAATATTGGAACCGGGTATGTGTTTAGCGATGGCTCTCTCCGCTGAAGACCTCATAAAATTACGTCACTAAATTAAAAACGGCAGAAAGGCTAATCAAAAGTTCAAGTTCGAAAGGTCACGATCGCTCACTCACAGCGCGGCGACCACGTGCACCGTATATTTTTAGCGAATAATTTAGTTTTCGGCGTGTCAAGTTCACATGTGGAGTACACTTGTCTAGCCTGCCCCTATAACTCATCATTGACGGGCGTGTGGATAGTGTAGACATGCCCTTTTAATATATTCGAGAGTAAGTGTCGAGTTTCTTGCCGGTTATTCTAGACATGCAGGCCTAGCATGCGCAATAATATGTCAAATTTATCGCATGAGACAAAAAAAGTTTCGATACTGTTGATTGGCTAATAGCATACCGCACTCGTATTTTCAGCCAATCAGCAGATGACGCACTGGCTTCAATCGATTTTGACGTTTGTTAAAAGCGCGATAAAATTTAGTCGTTGCGTATTCTAGGCCTGATGATCCACATTCTGACACTGAACTTGTACATAAATGCTTTTGTAAAGCTTACATGTATGAAGATAATTTCTATTTATATTCTGTTTACTTGGAATTTCTATGAATTGATTACGACTCGTTACATTTCCTTTAATTTGGTTGAGTGAAGAGATGGCTGGCACAAACGTCATGCTTGTGAACAGGTGCCACCTTTGGGGATTGGTCTGCTCCAGCTTACCTCTCGAAAATTATTGAATACTTGAATCTCACAATTAAAATAATTGCAATTAACTTTTTTAGTTGTTTAGTAAAACAATGAAAAGTAACAATTAACTTTCTGTATCAAAATGAAATTAGTAAAGATTAAGGAAAATTAAGCTATAAGTGAGACAAGTATATTTTCAGAGTATAGCCTAACAATTTAAATAAAACTTTAGAAAATATGTTAGCGAAAATTTCTTATTAATAATTCCAAATATACAAAAAAGGTATTGATTATTATTTAGATCGGTCTTTTACTTCTTGCCAACATTTATTTAACTACATATTTATTTAACAAAACAATTAAAAAATAATTAATTATTAATTGTTACTAATACAGTTAACAATTAAATAATTGTTAAATATATTTTTTTAAAATTACAATTGATTAATTGTTAGTTGTTGTGGTTGCATTTACCAATTAATTAATTGTTAATCTTTAATTGTTCTTGCAATTAAAACTTGCCCAACACTGAATGGTAAGCGTTCTGACTGTTTAATAATGGTCGTGGATTCGATTCTTGCACAGGTAAAAAATATCAACCCTCTACAAGGCTCGACCCACTGTATTACCATCATAATTTGAACCGTACCTCCCTGTCTCTTAAGCCAATGGTGAATTGTAAAATGCCCTGCCGCACACTGGTCCGGATTTTTAATATGGAAGACTTAGGACCCAATGTCAATATTTCGGGCTGAAAAAAATCATGTGGATAGATAAATGAACGTTCATCAACGTTTGTTCTAGCAGTTTTTATGAAATTGGTTATTTTTGCGAAAAAAAAAACATTGAAAAAAAATTTGTATGGAGAAAAAGTGAAATATTTTTTTTTTTCGAAAAGTTCAAAACTGTTAGCAGTGAAACCTTTTGTGTGTTATTGTATTACACTTATTCGTTAATTCCATATTTTTTTTATTTGCATATACTTGCAGCCTTGGCCAAAATATGCATCGGAACTTTCATTGTATTTATTTCAACTATTTGTGACAATTTAATTTTTTTATTGATTTATAGTCACATAATTTACGCATATTTTCAATATAATAAATTTTAAAATCCATTATTTGTTGACTATGAATGATTTTGAAAAATAGATTACAATTTAATTTAAAAAATCAAAATAATATTTTACTTCTCATGGTTAGCTGTTGCTTAAAGCACAGCTAGTGATCGAATGAGGCATTGCCTGCCTGCTAATATTCTCCTATTCCCTAATATAGCTATCACTTTTATTTTCTACTATTGCTGTCTCTTTCATTCTCTTTTGCTCACTCTTTTTCTTCTTAAGACAAGTGGTGTTCCACGCTTATAAATCAGATAAAATAGACAAGAGCTCTACTGGTAATACAAAATATTTACTTGCAGCTTTGGCGTTTATTTCGTTTATCCTAATATATATTTATTTAAAATCAGTACTTTTGCTTCTTTAAGTGGTTTCGGGAAAGTAAATTCGGTACTAAGATAAAATCCATACTAATATTATTAATGTGAAAGTGACTCTGTCTGTCTGTCTCTCTGTCGCTCAATCACGCCTAAACTACTAAATAAATCTAGTGTCCCAAAGAATATCTATACCAAATTTCATCTATATCGGTTCAGTGGTGCAGCGGTAAATTTAATGTAATGTAAACGACCTTCAATTATTTTTTATTGTACTGCGAGAATTGTGCAATAAACTATTTCTGGTTATTTTGTTATACATTTTGAAGTTGATTTATGAATAACTAGTGGCCATCCGCGACTTCGTCCGCATTAATGTCGGTTATCGCGACGCTATTCACGCGGACGAAGTTTTAAGTAGCATAGGGTATGTATGTAAATGTATTACAAAATAACTAAAAATTGTTTATTGCATAATTCTTGCAGTACAATAAAAAATAAATTGAAGGTCGTTTTCATTACATAAAATTTAATACATTTTTTATCAATTTAGTACATAATAAATAATAATAAAATAAGTAATTAAATTAAAAATAAAGTAATTAACTAAAACTATCTATACATAACATACAAATTAATATAAATAACTTAAAACTACAATAGAAAATAATTGAAGGTTGTTTACATTACATTAAATTTAATACATTTTTCATTAATTTAGTAAATAGGAAATAATAATAAAATAACTAAAATGAAATTAAAACTAAAGTTATTGACTAAAACTATCTATATATAACACGCAAAATAATAGTTATAAATAACTTAAAACTTATTCTAAAGGATCTGGCACATTTTCTGGAGCTTCTTCATCAACTTCAATTTCTTCTTCAACTTCTATTAATTCATCTGATAATATCAACTGCGTAGCTTCTGGAAACATCCTTGATGACTTAAAATTGGTGTATTTAGGTTTCAGATGAGATATATATGGATCTGATGATATCAAAAAATTGTGTATAATGTCTTCATTATTTTGCAGTCTTCCTGTTTTCCTCGTGTGTCGCTCTCTGGTATTTCGAAAGTCCTTATTTCTTGCTTCTCCTGCTTCTTCTGACAAAATTCCGATAGGAAGGCAAGAGAAATGTTTGCATATGTCAGCGCCATGTATCAACATTTTGTGTATGCTGGAAGGCATATTGTACCAGGGGTAGTGATGTACAAAGATCTCAGCAGTCTCCTTGCAGTATTCACGGAAACTATCGATATTGACAGCCTTTCCACAAGATAACACTTGCAATATAACTGCGAAGTGCTTTATCAAATCAGCATCAATCTTCGTTATTTGAGCACTTTTTTTGTATTCCCGAAAAAATCTTCTGGCCGTGTTTCCGTCATTAGTAGTTCCAAAGCCCTGCTTTACAACATCAATCAAAAGTCCCATTTGTTGTTTGAACTCCGATTGCACCATATCCTTCCTTAACTTCTTAAGGTTTTTGTTGTCACCTCGTGCACTCCACATTTTGAAATCTAAATTATATGAAATATGTAAAAGACACTCCATGCTTCGAATCCACATATGGAGTGTTGATAGTCCATATTGATACACATCGTCCCGTACAGGTCTTGAAAACATTTCTGAAAGATTATTCATCTCACTAGGTTTTGCAAGACAAACATTGCACGTAGCTGCAGATGGAGTATCTGTAATAATTGTAGCCACTTTCCCATCAATCATTGTCATGTGCAACTCATGAGTAACTTCCAAGTTTCCGCAACTTGAAATAGTCAAATTTCGTATTTCTTCCTCCATTGCCGCTTGTTCTTGCTTAACAAATTCGGTCGTTTCCTTCGCAAACTGAAATTTAATAGGTCTGCAATAAGATGTTGAAGATGGGTTTGGATTATTCCAAATAACAACATTGCCGCTCTCGAGCTTCAAAGGAACGAGGCTCGTCATGAACACAGAGGAGTCGTCGAATTCTGCCAGTTCACTTCTTTGCTTGTAGTTGCTCTGTGCTGAAGATCCATCGAATCCCCACTTGGAGGTAAGCTTCAAGTTTTCACTGCACATATTTAAATCATCACCAACGACTTGCAGTATTCTTCGAGTTGTCACGTCTAACAGTGCTTGTAGTTTCACCTTCACTAAATGTTCTGATACTTCAATATCTCTGGTATCTGGATAACACCTCTGCTTAGCTTCCAACAACTTGTAGTAAGACGGAAGCTTCAATTGCTGTGACAATGCTGACCGTAAAGTAAGATACTTCCACTTTGACAGATCCAATGATGCAGTAAGGGCCAACGCTTGATCTTCCTGCATAGTGTCCGTCTTCTCGTTTGTTGATAAAAGTGATTCGACAGCTTCAACCTTTTCAGGATTCTTCACAAGGTGATCGATGATGCGAGCAAGACCTTCTTTCCCATTAGACTTTAGCTTCGTGACAAAAGCAAAAGTCAGTTCCTCTTCCGGATAGTCGAGTAATGTACCCGATCGCCTTTTCTTCTGCTTATTCCCCAAGTCTTCAAATGGCTTCCTTGATGCAATGTCTGTAGATGTTCCAATGTCACTAGTCGCCTTCGAAGTAGATGGAATGGGTTGAACAGCTGCTTCTTCTTCTGTAGAACGAGGATCCAAATTTTCGGTCCCTTCAAAAATTTCGGTGAGATTTACTGATTCACATTCAGGCCACTTAATTCTTGTTTCCAACCAGTTCATATGCTTCTTCATGAATGTTTTTTGCACCCTGTGTGCCTCGGTCCATCGACGATTTAAGTTCACAGTAAAAGATCTTGCAAAATTCAATAATTTTTCTGAATCTTCTTGCGAAATTTCAAGCAAAACGCAATCCAAAATTGCTTGATGCAGTCGTTTGTAATCCTTGAGGTCCTCTTGTCGCAGAAACACGTAAATGTCCAGGTTAGTGCCAAATCCAGCCATGATCAAGTTGCTAGATTATTCACGTTAAAATTTCCAGGTATGTTGACTCTTCAAGGGTTGAATGTCTAATGACGCTCCAACATGAGCTCCCGTCTGTTTTATTTGATTCATAAGCGCTCAACTAGCAAGGGTTTCAAGGAGCGAAAGAGAGAGAAGTATGGAATGAAAGAGATAGCGATAGTAGGAAATGAAAGAGATAGCAATATTAGGGAATGGGAGGGGAATATTAGCAGGCAATGCCTCATTCGATCACTAACTGCGCTTTGAGCAACAGCTAACCACTAAGAAGTAAAATATTATTTTGATTTTTAAAATTTAATTGTAATCTATTTTTCAAAATCATTAATGGATTTTAAAATTTATTATATTGAAAATATGCGTAAATTATGTGACTATAAATCAATAAAAAAATTAAATTGTCACAAATAGTTGAAATAAATACAATGAAAGTTCCGATGCATATTTTGGCCAAGGCTGCAAGTATATGCAAATAAAAAAAATATGGAATTAACGAATAAGTGTAATACAATAACACACAAAAGGTTTCACTGCTAACAGTTTTGAACTTTTCGAAAAAAAAAAAAATTTCACTTTTTCTCCATACAAATTTTTTTTCAATGTTTTTTTTTTCGCAAAAATAACCAATTTCATAAAAACTGCTAGAACAAACGTTGATGAACGTTCATTTATCTATCCACATGATTTTTTTCAGCCCGAAATATTGACATTGGGTCCTAAGTCTTCCATATTAAAAATCCGGACCAGTGTGTGCCGTATAAACGGTTAAAGATTAACATTGTTGTATGGTCTGTGTCTGGGTGTTTCTAACGCGTATCTCGTAAAAAAAATACCAAAATCCGCGATAGAACACGCGTGTAGAATCACGATAGAATCACGACTGACAAGCGGCGCGCAGTGATATTTCGTTTTGGGCATGTCGCGGGGCACGGGCCATGCGCAAGTTTCATATCCATTTCTTTCTATGATCTGAGGTGGAAACCAATGATCTAGCTGAGTAAAATACTTTTAAAATAATATAATATATTTAACTCTTGACGCAAGTAGCATGTATGTATATTAATGAGGACATCATTGTAAGGTCACAAAATTTGTACGGTATTTGCTACTATTAATTGAATCCACCTTACAGAAGACCGCAGCCAAATAACAGTCACTTCTGTGTTGTTGTGTTCCTGCGTGTGAGTAAGGTTTCTAGAGCTCCTGGGGAGTGCTACATTAGTAGCAGGGGTCAAGCCTTCAAGGTAAGGGCGACAAGCGCAGTAACAGATTAATTATGCTGTACTTGTCACCCTTAAGCTCATTACCACTTAACATCAGGGGGGATGAGGTCAATCTTAAAGTGCAATATAAAAAAATAATAATTATAATAATACGCTTTACGTGTTTCCGTACAAAAGGAAAGGCTTTGCATCAAAAAGTAATTAGTTGATGTCCAATGTCATTGATTTGTAAAAACTGTGCAAAGAAGTGACGTCATGCTAACTTTAAGTTAATGTATCTAAGTATTTTTTTTGTTGTAAAAGAAACAATACATTTCATATTATTTGAAGTTAACGGGTCAAAACGTGACACCAGTTTTATTTAGTTGTTAATACGAACTACTTACTGCCCGACGTTTCGGTTAGGTTGCACCAACCGAGTTGATGATAAATATAAACAAATTTTAACAACATCACATTATATCATGCGGTACCTAAGTAGCTAAAACGCAATCGCAGAAATCACAAAGACACTGCAGAAAAGTCTATTTCCATTATAAACTGATTGGGACTCGAACCCGGGGCATCAGATATGGCACGACGCAAAAGTGGCAGTTCGCCTCTCGGCCACTGAGGTCTTCAAAATAATGTAGGCTTATCCACACTAACGTAACATTTCCTCAGAAGTTGTAAATCAACACATTGATTCTGGCGTGTTGGCGTTCATTTAACAATTTTTCAGTTGAGGAAATCGAAAAAAAAGGTTTCTCACAAGTTGTCGAGATGTCAAAGAAATTATGAAAAGAATTGTAATTAGTTCTATGATGAATTCATTAACATTTGATTAAATCAACTCCTTCAAGAATTAGTAGCATACATTTAATTCTTGAAAGGTCGATCCGCACGCGTTAAAATATATTCGTGCGATTACCAATAATATTTTTATTGAAAAGGGACGATTCGCACGTTCGGGCGAATTTATTTCGTGCCAATCGACTTCTAACCCACTTTACATTGTGTTGAATTACTAGATAGGTGTTAATATGTCACATACTTGAATAAATAAATATTTGATTTATTGATCAGTGGAAACGATATCGGCGATAATAATTAAAGTACTAGTGTCATAAACTGGTTCGTTTAAGAGAGGTAGGGCATAGCAATTTGTCGCTTGAATTGGAGCAGCCCGACTGGTGAAATACCTCCACCTTACAGAAGACCGCATCTAAATAACAATCACTTCTCTGTTGTTGTGTTCCTGCGCTGCCGTACTAAGGAAGAGTGCAGTAAGTCGCGTTTCTAGGCAAATTGACTTAAGACCATATCTAATTACAGATACGGTCTTAAGTCAACCTGCCCAAAAACACGACTTACTGCACTCTTCGTTAGTACGGCAGTGCGTGTGAGTAAGGTTTCCAGAGCTTCTGGGGGGTGCTACATTAGTAGCAGGGGTCAAGCCTTCAAGATAAGGGCGACAAGTCCAGTAACAGATTTATTTACTGTACTTGTCACCTAGCTAGGACCTCATTACCACTTAACATCAGGTGGGATGAGGTCAATCTTGAAGTGCAATATTAAAAAAACTGTTGAGTTTTAAATCTACCGTTCCTGGGGCATGATATAATAAACGTCATATTTTACTTCAACTCTTGCTCTTTAGTCTTAGATATGATCAATGCCAGTTATTTTTTGAACGTATTGATGGTTCAAAAGCATTTGTGATTTAAAAAACCACATACATGGGATTTTTGATATGAATATTTGATATTGGATGGTTTGATATTTTTTTTGTTCAAACTTAGGTTAAATATTAGGGAGCTTTCAAAAGATATGTTAAAATGAATAATCAAAAGGCGGCCGAAACCGCGGGCGAAAACCAGTTTACTATCACCGTTATTTGTTTTCGTGATTAGCTTTTGAGTTATTAATTAACAATTCAAATGAGTTGCTTTAAACAATCCGCAGAGGTTCATTAAGAATGTAAGTTCAAAACATAAATATTGATCGCTTCTATACCAAAATAATAAAACATTTAGAATCCATCGCGAACACAATCCATCATATTTCAATTAATTCGTTATTGCACGTCGGACATAATAATTTTTCGACCATAAACGTGGAGATGAAAAAAACACAAGGTCAGTTTTAGTGTTGCCAGGAGTTTGTACCAAAAAGTTACACAAAAGCAGGAAATTCCCACCGTCTACAACAAAACTGATCATATTGATAAAATTCTAAATATAATTAAAACATCATTATATACCTGTCAAATTAATGAAAGAATTTATTTCATATTTTAAACTAGCGGCCCACTTGCAGCTTTGCGTGGTTTCTATTCTTTATTTATCACTGATTTTTCGCTCCTATTTGATGCAGCGTGATGTAATGTAGTATAAAGCCTTCGATAAATGGACCATCCAACACAATTTTTTTTCAATTTTTTCAATTCCAACCTGTACTTAGTATTTTAGATTAGCTCGTTCAAATAAACAAACTCTTCAGCTTTATAAATACTAGCATCAAATTACACTTGTCTGAATCACGAAGTCTCAGAAACTATAACTGCTATAAACTTAAATCTTAGCAGGCTTCTTAGGATCCTTAGGATGTAAAAATCTACTAAGAAATTTACGAGAATCCATCTCTAAGGTAAAACGGGGTTTGTATGAAAGTCCTATGTTATTTGAAATCAGAAATTTGAAATTAAAAATGTATGCTCTATGAATAGCATGGAGATGTACTTATAATGTATCTTTAGAAGTAAACTCCCTTTTAAGGTGAAAATAGGGGATGTTAGTTATTGTGAAAGTTCTGTGTTCATTGCTAAAAAAATTACCCAAGTGGCATAGTCTGAATTATAAAAATACTAGCGGTCCCGACGAACTTTGTTTCACTTTAGAGGATTTTCCCGCTTTTCTGTTCAAACTTTTCCTGAATTTTCTATGCTATAAACCTCACGGAGCCCGAGACCTTTCCAACGAAAACAAAACCGTGAAAATCGTTTCGTGCGTTCTGGAATTATAGCGTCAGGAAAGAAAACCCGACTTATTTTTATATAGTAGACTACCCAAAGTATTTTTTCTGCGAAAATGAAGTAGCGCGCACAGCTAATGTTGAAAAAAGTTACTAAAAAGTATCAAACATTATTATCTGGCAACGAATTGTCGATTTACCTACGTGCGAATAACGATATAATATTATTAGTCAGCGTATAATTATAATTGGTTTATTATCTAATTGATGCTTGGGCCGGATTAATTTGGCGAATTGTTAATTATTTTTAAGTTATCTTTATCTATTAATGTAGGTACTTTTATCTCATTTTTGTCCGTTCCACACATAACTTGTTTGAGAAATTATTTTTTTAACATTGCTTTTGGTCATAGTGATGGCTTGTTGTTGGTTAGAATTGCGTTTAAAATATTACAGCAGAAATAATATAAAACGTACCATAATTGCAATGTTCAGAAGCTGGACTTAGCAAGTTATTTCTTTTTACAAAAATTCAAACTGAATAATGAACATTTCTGCAAATTGCGTACTATCCTTATTTAATAAAAAAATAATTAAAAAAGATTAAATTCGTCCGATGCACCAACTTAAATTTAACGGTAGCTGCAGATTTGACAGCTGTCAAAAGTGTCATATCCCATTTTGTTTTGTTTTGTGGCGGCATCACTGCGTTATATTTAAACGCGGGATAGAATCATCCAAAAATGTTTTGTAACATTTATGGAAAACGAAAATAATATATAGTCCATTGACGATTAGCTTATGCTACATTCCTAACCAAGTTACAAGGTTAGCGAGATTTCCTCTCGAAACAATTCGGACCCAATAAATAATTTTGTGTACATATTAATAACCAATTCATCTTATTCAGACATGTACAGTGAACACCACATCAATGTAAACGATTTCAGTTCGATATTAGTTCTTATTTCTTCGAGATAAGGGCAGTACAATGTATAAATTGTGTAGTCTGACATGCTTTCGACTGTACCTACATTTATTTTGAATAATCTAATGATATATAAGTTATTTTCCGTGGTGATGTCATAGCCAAATGCTGAGTTATGACTCTTATGATTTAAATGCTGCTAAACCAACGCTATGGAGTGTTCAGTATACAGAGAACTACATAAGGATTGTAGGTATTCACACCGTTCGATTGATTAAACTTATTTTTATAGCAAACAGTGCATTTTATTAGAGGCAATGGGCTGGCCGTTGTTCGAATTTTGCTTCATTTATTTATGTGACAGTAATTGTAAAAAAACAAGCCAAGACTATTCTTCAAAAGATTACCAGTCCAAGTCAGACTCCTTCTCCTCAGATTTTAACAGAAATTTCTTATCCAAAATTTGGACTTCAGAACACTCTCTGTGTACTGGACCATATAATATCCGTACATATCTATTAGAGGGTTTCAGAGGTAAAGACGATATACAGCCATCGTATTTAGTTTGTATACACGTCAGTCATTACCGATTTATCGACACTTAACCTAATGTGACAAGGAATTGAGTATATGCTGCAAACTATTATTTCATTATGTATATATTTTTCAGTTTTTACCATGCCTTTAAATTTTATTTTTACAACTGCCAGTTGAGCCTTATTGGTATTGAAAGGTTCACTTGCATTAAAAACTATTAATAAATATTACTGATGTAATTTACATGAATAAAATAATTTTGAATTTCCTTACGGTCTTTGTAGGACGAAAAAACGTCACTTGCCGCTGTTCGATGCCAAGCTATGAATAGTCAAAAAAATGTTAAGTGATTTGTTTTTTAAAACTCGTTGAACGTTACGCTTCGGTGTGACTGCGGCCGACTTGATGATGACAGATGCTCAATGCTCAAGAGTATTTGGAATTATTTTGCTAGGATCGTGAGGTCAGTTCCGAGTCGCGTCTTAACCGAAAACCTGATGATACGGTGACCATGAACGAGGGCGTAGAGAAAGGAATGATGACTCGGTTAAAAACAATTAGGTAATTTGGTTAGTCCGTCAGTTACAATAAAATCATCAATCATCATTTCGTTTCATAGTAATTTGCACGCTAGATCCAAATCCTGTTTCCATGTTGGTTTCAAGAGCTAAATAAGTAGCTTAATTAATTTAAGTAGATAATTGTTAAAAATACAAAATTTGTCCTATTTTAATTCTTATGATTACAATTTTCTGATTAAAAAAATTATAGGAACAAAACTTTTGAATTTATTGTTTTGCTTTGTCTTCGATTAATGGTGATTGTTTTTAATACAAGCTATTTTTTATTTATTAATAAAATGTCATGTCATTTTGCACATTACCAGAGCCAACATACTATCCAAAGTTTTAAGTTTTAATGAAAAATAGACTTCTGTTCAGTTTCTTTAGTCTATTCTGTTCAAAAATAACGTTAAATTTGAATATAAGGCACAATAGTTAACTAATCAACACTCTTTAAACACATGGGAGCCCTCATTTTGTGAAATTTGAAATTTTAAACCTTTTAATTTTGCATGTTGGGACTGATAGATAGATAGATATACTTTATTGCACAAAATCTTTACAGAAATAGGTTTTACAAATTGATTATAGTACAATTTAGGCAGTCTTATCGCCATCCCGTCTAATAAGCAAGATATGGTCACCTCAGCGCACCTAGCATGGAAGCACGTATTACGTCTAATGCTTACGCGTCAATCACTCTGATTGGTCGGAAAAAACATCGGTTCATATTCATAACTCGAGCCATAGATCGATGTACTATCGCAAAATACAAGTGTTATTCGATTTTAATCGAATACTTAATGGCGATAGCACGGACATCAACCTTTTTTTTATATTTTTCTCTGAGGGAAATGTTATATTATATCCTACTAATTTTATAAATGTGTATGTTTGTTACCTTTTCACGCAAAAACGACTGAACTGATTTAGATGGAATTTGGTAGGATGAGAGATGGTAGGATAAGTCGTGGGTCACAGCTAGTAATAATATAAAATAAAACAAATAATAAATACGAAATAATTCTAAAATAAAAACTGTATTTATGTTGCACGGCCGTACCCATTTCTCGCCATCTACTATTTCCTCTACCTTAAGGTTGTCTGGGAGAGATCGCTTTCTAGCGATAAGACCGCCTAAATTGTACTAATTTTTCTGTAAAACCTATTTCTGTAAAGATTTTGTGCAATAAAGTATATCTATCTATCTATAATAAATAAAATAACATCACATACGCTCACATATGCTCTGATTTTGTGGTAAGTAGCTTAAGCACTTGTGTTACAGAAATCAGAAACAACGACGTTACTACAATACTCAGACCTGAGCCAATATAGAAAAAATCGTTTTCCTTATTGACTTGTCTAGGAATTGAACCTGGGACCATAGAGATGGCGCAAGGAAATCTGACCCCCCTCTTAGCTACGAAGGTCGTCAAATTTTGGACAAAAACTTTCGGTTGCAAAATAGTCCGCTAAAATGTGTCCAATCATTTAAATTACCATTCTGAAGCGGAAATAACTAAATTATTCGCATTAAAAAACGAACAAGACAAGATTTTCGATTTCAAATCTAAATTGAAATGTTATTTTCTAAAAGATATCACAAAAAAAATTGCTGTTATTGCGGAATAGTCTGGCAAAGAATTTGTGTTATGACTACATTGCTTTCAAAATTATCAATGGAAAGTAAGTTTCATCAATGCATACAGTATGAATGTAATTGCAACCGGCTAATGCTTTTTAATATTCCTCTGTACTCTTTATAAAAGAAAATCTTTTTTTTACTTCGGTTTTTACTCGTCGAAATTGTTTTTGTAAATTTACAAATAAAGTTTTATTTTTAAAAAGAAAAAAGCTACTATAAATATGCTTTTATTGCTATCTTTTTTCTTCGTAACTTAATAAGTTAATTTTTTAATTCGTTATCTGAAATTACCTTAGAGAGGGCTCAGGCTGCAAATTCAACTAATCCTTATAACGTTAGCTTGACATTTCAAACAAAAGGCAAAAATCCCTACTAATATTATAAATGCAAAAGTAACTCTGTCTGTTACGCTTTCCTACTTAAACCTCTCAACCGATTTTGATGAGATTTGGTATAGGTATACGTTGAATCTCAAGAACGGACATAAGCTACTTTTTATTAGAAAATAAGGGGGGAGGGGGTAATACCACCTTTGAAAGTTTATATGGAAAAATGTTTATTTTTGAAGTTAGAGATATGAAATTTGACACAAATATAGCTCGAAACTTGGATTAAAATAAAGACTACTTTTTGTTTCGACTATTAGGGGAGAAAGGGGTACAACCTGAATCTGAACCATGAAAGGATGTAGTCCACGCGAACGAGTCGCGGGCACAGCTAGTACAAAAATAAAGGAATAAGCAGTCAGTGGTAACCGTATACTTAAAAATAACTATCTTGACTACCATGTACCTATTTACAAAATTAACCTTAAAAACATTCTGCGATTTCTAGATTATAAATAAAAAAACAAAATGCGCCAGACAATCACACCAATCATCTGGTCTCAAACTAAGGTTTTCCCTTGTACTATGAGCACCAGACGACGGGGGGCGTCATCCCAGCACACCCAGACCCAAGTCAATTTAGAAAAGTTCGTTTTCTAAATTGACCTGACCGGGAATTGAACCCGGGACCTTACGCGCTTTGGCCGCCTACCTTAGCCACTGCGCCACCGAGATTATCATCTACATTTCTAGATTATCATACAACAATATCAGTCAGGATGTAGACATTTTAAGTGACAGTTTACCCAGCTTTAAAAGAGCTGCATTGACGTTGTTGAAGAGTTAAAAAGATAAGTCTCTTGTCTTTTTTTCTTTACAATATTTTTTTTTGTAAAAAACTGTTTTATATTATTAAGGATACATTAAGTATTATTTTATTGTGAATGATGTGACACCTTAAAAGGTTGTGCATTTATGCTATATAATAGACCATATTTTTGTAAGGAACAATGTAACAACCACTGGATGTCCAATTAAATAAATAAATAAAATTCATTTCTCGTTATCAACTATTTCCTCTACATAACGGTTGTCTTGAAGAGATCACATTTAGCGATAAGTCTAACCCTTCATATCCCAATGACTCATTGGCAGGTAAAAAAACAATTCAATATCGATTATGTCGGCAATTCCGGGACAAGAGCAATTAACTTGTACTGTATGGGTCTGCAAAACCAATACCTGTAATTAATTTGTGTAATTAAGTTTGTAAGAAAATCTGAGCGTTTAATTGTTACGTGTTGGGATCTGGGTGTTATAGTACATTCGTTGTGTCTGATATCTGTAACACGTGTTTAAGCTACTTACCTCAGAATCAGAGCAATGTACGTAATGCTGTCCAATGTTTATTTATACGTAGCTGATCAATGAACTGGCACACATAAATCTGAGCCTTTAATATGTGTGCCTGTGGTATGTGTCTGGGTGTTCTAGTACCGTCGAATCAGAAACAACATCTGATATCTGTAACACAAGTGTTTAAGCTACTTACCTTAGAATCAGAGCTATGTATGTGTGTGTCCAAATTTAGTTATACGAAGCTAATAAAGTTACTGACTGACACGCAAGTATTTACTGTAAATTATAATTATCCCTGTAAAACGAATATCTGCATTTAAAAATATATATCTACCTCGCTAAAAGAGGGCTCTAAAATCGTCTCTAAATAAATAATTAAGTACCTACTGTACACTGACTATATTGAATAGATACCGTAATGTTATTTATAATGTTAACTGTTGTTCATTATGATTATTCTAGATTACTGCACTTTCTTACTATTCCCGCACCCATGTACAAACTGTCTGCATGACCCAAGAGTTGACTGGTATTGCCCCTTTCATTAAATCCACAGGTTGTACTTTTTTGTGAATTAAGTTTAAAAAAGAAATAAAAATACCTAATGTTTTTCGTCTTAACTGTACTAACTTAAGCCTTGTATTCATTGCCCACTTAGTTACCAGCCAGAGCCGAGACTATCAGTAAAAAAAGATCTTTGGTCCAATGAAAATAAGTTGTTTTTTAGCAATCATTAGCTGCTTTGAAGATTTATAAGGAATCTAACAGATTTTTTAGTGATTAGTGTTTATTTTGTAAATAATTACTTGTGGTTAAAATAGGTATTGCAGATTAATGTGATTTTAAGAGGAAATTTTATTATGGACATGTCTTAGAAGCACTGTTTTTAGTAAATTTTTCGTTTAGTAACAGTGCTTATTAATGAAAAAAAAATTTCTTTGAGGATGTTGTTAGCTTTCGTAAATCATGTTGTCACCGTTCGTAAATCCTGTTGTCACGTTTCACGTCGCTTAACCTACAAGTCTTAGGAATTGCGTTGGAAGGTGATGAGGTCCAACCGAGAGCAGTTTTGTGGGCAAGCCTGCCATTTCAACGGCCGGAGACAGGTCGTCACCCACCCTCGAAAAAAAAAAAAAAGGTTACGGAAATCATTAGTTAAAAAAAAAATGTAGGTATTTACGTTCAATTGGTGGTCCCGTAAAAAAATAAAAAAATCTTAACATTGTTTTTTTATATCTAGGATGTATCTACTAATACAGTACTTGAGTGTGTTGGCCCTTTATTGGGGTATTTTTTCCCTGACGTAACACGTGAATGTTACTACAGCAAAAAAAGCATGCGTATATTGCTTCTTCTTAGCTGTGAGATGTTCTAGAGCTGATAAACGTCTTTCAACTCAAAGATTGACATACAAATATCCAGCAACAGAAAACTGTTTCGGAGAAAAGAGAAACGAAACAAAACTTGATGAAATAACGAGTTCTAAACCTAAAATACGTTATTTTAGGTTCCCTTGCGGTGCGGGGAAAAAAAGGAGATACAATTTATCTGTTTCTAATATTTAAAGTTCGCTAGTACGACGTATAGTACTATAAAAATAATAAAATCGGTTAAAGTAATTATGTAACGGTATTCTTATAATCATTTATCACAAAATTTATATTCTTTTCTGAAAAGAAAAGGCTATAAAAACGTAATCATTAATCACTAACAAATATTATATAACAAAAACACAACATATTAAAAAGCACGTCAAGTACTATAAAACAAAGAATGGAAAACGTGTTCAGATTACATAAAAACGTCTTCAACACAACCAAAAAGTCCCATCTTACATTTGTTTTACAAACACACACAAAAACTGACTATAAAACGCCTAAAAAGCCCTACACAAGTCAATAACTTGCCATAATGGTGACTATGAATAAATTAACAGTAATATATTGCATTTTAACGGTTACCGCGGTAACCAGTGACTCAGATACGCCAGATTTGAATAAATAACCTCGAAACGAGTCAAAGGACAGATTGAGACACAGTGACCCAGTATTTTTTAAGAAAAAACAGTTTATTAAGTAAAAAACAATATTGTTTGTTACAGTGTAGTGGAGGAGCAGTAACTTGACTTTTGTTAGCTAAAAAACTCACAACGCTCAACTATTGGTCTTCACAGTGAAGTTGGGATGGCTTAGTTAGATGGGCCATCCTTGCTTCCCTATAAATATATATATATATAATATAATAAATAGAAATACTGAAAAACATCACGTACACTTCTCTCATTCCGTGGTAAGTACCTCAAGTACTTATTTTATATGCGGTAGTACGGTGCATAAACCTATATCACCCCTTTAAAAAATAGTCAAAGGGGTGGTCCATTACTATTAAGACAAGAAAATAAATATTTGTTACAAGAGGTAATGAATGGTTCTTTTAAATTGAATGGTGAATTATGTCCATAATCCTACTAATAATATGAATATTGCATACTAAAAATGTTTTAGCAAAAGTGAAGAACTCAATGACTTGTTTTTCATGCAAGACTTAGTGTGTTAAAATTATCAAATAGTCGCTGATCAAAGTCTGATAATTGGCGTTAAACACACTAAATGTGTAAATGGCCAGAAACATTGGTCGTGTGACGCAATGATTAGTGGCTTTAAGGCAGCAGTCCTTGTATTGATAACTAGACATAAGGTAGTGACTAAAGCTAATTTTGAAAAAAAAACAATTGTAAGAACAATTTTTTATGATTCAAATATTAGACACTTGAAATAATAGATCAGGGTGTCATAGTTACCGTACTATAATAGTAATCCTAATTAAACCGCAAATTCAGGGCAAAACAGTTGCATTCGATATGAGTTATTATGCCCACGACTTAAGGCTTAATTCCAAATTCAAAGTTTGTTAATCCGTTGCAAAAATATAAACTTAAATAAAATCAATAAAACTTTGTGTGAAGGCAACTAAAATATTCTTCTCACTCGAGTTACTGCTCACCCCTGAACTGTGCCACCCGTACTTTTTTCGACTTCGTAAAACAAAAAACAAAATGGCGGATTAGGAGTTCGAAAAACGAACACAATGAGTGTATCGTTGTTTTTACGAGCGGCTCGTGTGATAACGAAAGTTCTTTTTTTAATCTTCGTTGCGTATCGATGGCAAAAAGTCTTGCGTAATTAGGTGGCCAGTGTTGCTTTTTTGTCGTTTTAGTTTTTATATTTTGTGTTCTAATTACAAACATTTTATTAGTGTTAGGAATTGTTATTAATTGTTATTTTAATCTTGATGATTTACGAGTTTCTTGCTCGAGTTGATTTTGTATTCGGTGGACGTGAAGCTAGCAAGGCCTTGCAAATTTTGTGTTACTTGTTTTCTAATAAATGTTTATGACACGGCTTGGTATATAAAAACATACATATTATAAACTCGAAAGTTTGTAAGAATGTAGATGTATGTTCGTAACTCTTTTACGCTTAATCTACAATACGGATTTGGATGAAGTATGGTAGAAAATAATTATTAAAACTAGATAAAACGATAAGTTTATAATCAAATAATTATAAGAGAAATCTGGATATATTATTTAAAGATTTTAATTTAGCATCAAGACATCGATTAATCTATTTTCATAAAATTTATTACACGCTGAGCGAGACTGCGAATCAAGTTTTTGTGTTATTTGTTGATGATTAGCTATGTAACATTATATTATTACGAGTGTATTGAGCGTTCTTGCTTATTCGTTTTCTAAATTTGCATATGCCGTCCTTGATTGATGTATCTTACTGTGCTTATTATTAATTATTATATTTAATATAATAAACGATAGATAACATTACATTATGTAGATACATCCGCCTGATCCCAAAGTAAGTAGCTTAAGCACACGTGTTATAGAAATCCGAAACAACAGCGGTGCCATAATACATACTCAAATACATTTACAAACACACAGACACACAAATGTTCATGACAATAATGTTAGTTCTGGATGAAGATTGAACCCTGATCCTTGATTCAACTTAGTTCAGCCAAAAACGCAAACCATTGGGCCAGTCAAATTGCAAAATCGAAATATTCCAATTGTTTTCAATAAAAAACGTAAGTACGTTTTTAATTGAATTAAAAAGGAAGTCCTTAATGTATGGTTATGGGCAATATGAAGTATTTTTAACTCATTTGTACGATTCAAGAACATAAATAGATGTTAAATAGCCCGTTGACTTTTTTAACTTCACACAAGTGTGTAATTTAACGCTATCTTCAAGTATCATCGACCATTAAATTCTTATCATCCTTCTAGAATAGTAACAAAACAACGTATGCTTATAATTTCATGCTATGTTTGAGACATGAATTATTCACAAACCTAGGCTTTGTCCGAATCCTAACAACTCGTCTAAAAGTAGCCTTAATTATTGTTATGCAGTCATTTACATAAAAACGGACACAGTAACCTGTTTTTAAGATGTGTAATTTAGTGGTTTATTTAAATCTTTATATCAGTACTAAGTCACGCCTGTTAAATAAAATTGTAAGTGTACATACATTAATCTAGACTTTAAAAAATTTTACTCATTATATACTAATAACATTACATGAATCAATCATGTGTTTTACTCGTGAAATGTCTTGATATTAAGTTGACATTTGCTTTTTTATGAATTCGCATTGAAGTTTAAATAAATTACCTAAAGTAAAATTAATGTAAAATATGTTTTTAGGTATTTCTGAATCTGAATGAGAAATAAAATTATTTTCTTTTCCCTTACCCCACATTTAAACCCCATGTAATTAATGTTACAAATTAACTTTATTTTTAATAAATTTAAAATACAGTAGTCGTAATAAATTTTGAATTCAAAAACAAACACTTGCACAAACCAATATTTATTCGTGTTTTTAAAATGCGTTTATTTTAAATCATAATACTAATTCAATATTTAATCTCGTTGGCCATATCTAATACAATAAAAATCTTGGCAATAAAATACCACGCGAAATTAACATATGAGAACAATGAATTAGGCTCGTCACGTAAAAAAATTAACACAGCAGCAAAACACAGCGTCTATAAATAAATCAAAATGTTAAAATCCATGACGACATGTGTCACCGAAATTAGACTACGTGACGTAAGTGTTACATCGAAATAAAATGAAAATTAACTCTCTCAACAAGACTAAGCCAACGCGGAAAGCCTTACCGGAAAAACCTGGCGTGTAGGTAGCAATCTCTTTGAATATGCGTCAGATCACGAATTTACTTCCACGTAACCACTCGTCTTAACCACCACGAATAAATATCAAACGAAACCAAACTCTAAACAGCGGCTGCTTCGTTTGAAGTTTGCGTGAGTGCCGGCAAGAAATAAGGCATTATAAAACATTGTGATGTAATACGTGTCCGCTACAAGGTCAGCATAGACCGAAAATCAGGTTTTGGCCCCCTCTCCCCCCACCGTGCGCAGGAGTCGCGTCATAGAGGCGCCGATGTGTGTTAGTCTAGCAGGCCACTTGGTATTTTGGTCGATCTTTTTTTGTTTTCAAGTATGATCGATTAATGGGTGAAAAAACAAATTCACCATGCGTTTTTTTACACAATTTAAATTTATTTCCGGTTAACTAAAAATACTATAGACCATTGTATTACAGTAATATCACCCTTATTTTTCAAAGTATTTTAAAAAAAATCTATTCAACTAAACATACGCATCATTATTGTACTAAGGTAATAATTTAAACTTATTTTCTGCATATCGCCATGCTACGACACTCAAAAATGTTAAAAATACTATTTTTTTCTTTGAAAATGAAATGCCATATCGTTTTATACTTTTTATTTTGTTACGTTGATAAACGTTAAAACTGTTAACAGTTAAAATAGTTTTATTGATCGTGACAAACACTTTTTTAAACCGAGAACACTCTTAGAATAATAGGTATTCCTGGTAGATATAGGTTTCGAACCAGAAGTAGAATCATTTTGCATTGTATTAAATTACGATGAAATAGTGTTTACATGTAACCTACTTGAATAAAGAAATATTTTGATTTTGAGTTGAAAGTACCTACATTAATAAATAGTTTAAAGTAATTCTATGATATATTTCCAAAAAAAAAAATCAGATAAGATTATAAAGTTTTCATTAGTACAGCAAATGTCTAACATTTACTTGATTTCAAACATTTGTTATTTAATACTACAAGAATAAAAATTCTAAATTTCTAAAATAACTCGGATCTAAATGATAATGTCAACGTCACATTTTCATAAAAATCCTACTGATACTATAAACATGCAATTTAACACGTAATGTATGGAAGAATTTGTTATTCTTACACGCAAACACTGCTTGCTGGATTTGTAAAAAAAAATAGGATAACGTACATGCTATTTTGAACAAATACTATTTAAAATTATATGAGCAAAGTCACGGACATTAGTTACTTTTTATATAATTATATATAAAAGACTGACCACTGCTATAGTAACCTACACAGTCTATTCGGAATTCGTCAAAATACTCGACAACGAACTACCACATGGCTCGCGAGTCATTTTTCATCGTTCCTGCGCATGTGTGCGTACGCGCACAGTTGTGTGAGGTGCGTCTATGCGCGGTGCGTCTGTGTGGGTGCGCTTGCAACGCTTTGGTGAACCTTTTTTGAAGAGCATTGAAGAATAGGGATGATTGAATTGAGATATATTTAGCACCGATAATTTTAAAAATTTAAAAAACTATGAAGTTAAAATAAAAAAAATGTGAACTATTTTTATAAAATTATTTTGTATAAAAATGTGCAAATTTAGGGACATTTTATTTTTTAATAATTTTAAAAAATATATTCCTTATGATAAATCTTCTGTAAAATGTAAGCAGTGTGTACATTTGAGCGTTGAACTAAATGAATGTAGAAAGAAATGTGACATTTATTTTATGCTAAGGCATAGATATTGGTAGTTATGTATGAAAATAGTTAAAGGTTAATGAACCCAAATTTCAAGAAGTGAAAATTATTTTCATAGGTTGAACAACTACATACTGCTTCATAGCAAATATTATTCCAAAATATGTTGCTCTAATGTTCCAACGTCGCGGTACTGTTGGACAAATGCCCCAATATTCTCCATAATTCAAACGAAACTATTAAGACCATCACGCCATCTTTTCAAAACATAGAAAACTACAGTATGAGTCCTTCATTTAACATTAATAGGCAATGATTGACTACGCTACTCTGCCTAAGTGTGATTTGGTGAATTCTTCCAAGGCTAACAAAGTAAGGATATTTTAATCACTCGAACCGGTTAGCCGTAACACATAAATTTTTACCTGTTGCCACGTACTTCTGCACTTTATTCAAATTTTATTTATCATTTAAATGGTACGAATACTAACAAGACAATGCGCTTTGCAATTAAAATTATAATTAATGTCTAATTTGCAAAACGTCTCAGTAATTTGTCTCTCAAAAGTAACTCAATATCTTTAATGCATTGATCTACTTTAATTTAAATAGTTACTAGTGAAAGTAAGAATGTTTTAAAAATAATTTACACTATAAGAAAAAAAAATTTTCCAATAAAAAATCTTACAATTTAACCGTCATAACGTTCACTGTTAACGATACATCACTTAGTGTTGTACTCAAAACAGCTAAAGCCATCTGTCGAAGCACCATGGAACTAGCCATTCGTTCAAAGCGTCGACGGCAGATGTCGCCAGTAGTTGCTCTTCAATCGATTGTCAAAGAAGTTCACGTGCGTTGTCAGACAGTGCAACGTGCATTTTTGTAATTGCAATGAGATGCGCATCTTTATGTAAATTTATTCTGAATTTACCTTGTAATGTATCAGCTAGTTAACATACCTGCAACAAATGAGATAATTTTATAAGAACACGTTAAAACAAATGTTAAAGTAATGTAAAGTAATAAAATTATGGTACTTAAGTGAGAACGGGATGACAATTTTTAAATAGCCACATTTGGTTTTAAATATCATTGGCCACATATCAAAACTCGTTATATATAGTTGCTAAGTTCTTAAATGAAATAATTCTCTGTGGATTATTTAAAACGCAAAATGGGTTAAAATTACATTATTATAAGATTTGAAATATGAATGCAATAAAAGAAAATGTGTAAAATCATAATTTTGCTTATTTATTATTTTAAATTCAATTTTGCATTTTAAATGGGAAAGATTTCGCGAGAGCAAAATTTTAATTTTTATAATTGATTTTATATTTCTTATAATCTTTATACATTTTACATTTTACAAAACTTACAGAGATAATAAAAATCATATCTTAGGTACCTTTATGAATGAAGCAAATTCGAATACACTATTCGTTAAAAAACGCATAAATTAAAAATTTACAAAAACCAGTAACGGTCCGAATATACCACCCTAGGTAATACCATCGATTCACCCAGAGCATTCCCACAGTTTAAGACACATTCAAATTTGCATATGCGAGTATCATTAATTTTTTATCAGCTCCTTTTTCTTACTCTCTACCCCACAAAAGCTGAAAAGATCTAACACAATACGATGCCATTAAAATAAAAGATTAAGTAGTATCACTCATTTGCATGAACTTGTGAGAAAAGTGTCCCGCAAGGGTCGGGTATGGGTCCAACTTTTTTAATATATGCACGCAAAGATAGACAATGAAAAAATTGTTTTTATGTTTATCACTCTCACCATACAAGCGGTTTTTTTATTATTTGTTTTTCTCGTTTAACTTCGCACGAAGATTTGCATAGCCTGTTTCGGTCGCCCTTCTTTTATCAATTTTGCATACTATTTTGCATATGAGTCTGTCTTTTTGAGTATGTGTGTTTACTTTGATCTTTATTTTAAGGATAGCGGAATTTTTAATTCGATTCAATTCTTTGGGGGTCAGGTTTTTTTCTTTATGGCTTTGTATGCGTCATTAGTGATGCTTTTGCGATAGTGTGAGAGTTTCTTCAGAAGATCTTCAATGGTGAGGTGAATAATTAAAGTTGTTTGGAACAAGAACTTTGTCCCCGCAATGATTTCTTTTGTATGTCTAATTGAATTCCGGTTTTGATGCGCCAGTCATCGTTTATTCATCTTTTTTGTTTGAATATTAAGAAGAGGAGTTTTTTTTGTATGCTCTCTGATTTCGGTGGCTCATTTTTTTGAGAACAAAACGGACAAGCAGATGTGTGTTCGTGTGTAATTAAAAAAATCGTGAGAACACGGGGATGAGGAAGTCCGCATTAATTACGATCTTTGTTACTGTCTTTTGTATAGTTTATAGTAACCGTTACTAAAATACGAGATTTGATCATTATTCAATTATGATATTTAGCGGTTATTGAACAGAGTTATTAAATTGTATTAAAGGAAAAAAAACTTGTTTTTTTTAAGTAATGTTCAAAATGGTTTGGGTTACTTTTGGTATATTTTTATCCTAATTTAATTTTCGACCTAATATCAACAATAATTCACCAGAAAATTTAATTAACTTATGATATCATAAAGCCACTGAAAATAGTTTATTAAAAGTGAAAAAAATTAAGTTTTTAACTCACTGTGTTGGAAATTTTAATTAAAACAATTTACAGTCAGTGAATTGACTACACTACAAATATATCAGCATAATGATGCCAATAACGCGATACAAATTATAATTCGATCAAAACCAATTGCCCCAATTTCCAATCGCATACAATGTAACAATGCGCACAAGTCTACGAGCAGGCCTGCTAGTCAAACGCACACTTGTACCCTTCTATGGATATTATATTTCAAGGGTTGATCAATTCATAACTGCATTGATTTTTTTATCGATCATTTGACATTGACACGTGCCCGATAAGGATCTATGGATCAATAGTTCGGTCCCAGTTTTTGCGGTGACCACAGCCTCGGCTGTTTCCTTGCGATGATATTGTATTCTGTCTTCCGGCGTTTTTGCGCGTTTTTCTTGTTGATAACAAGAAATTTCAAAGATTTGCGGTCGCCTTGTATCGGTCTATTATTTCGTATATTTTAAAGTATGCTTTGCGATCTATTTACGGATAGTGCCGTTGTGGGCGCAAAATAGAGTAAACTGACTTGAATGCATTTTTTGTTTACTCTTTTGGCCAATAATTGAGCATCGTAGAGATTTTGTCGGCGGGATAAATAGATAGAAGATAATACTTTATTGCACAAAACTTTATTTATTTTATTTTATATTGCACTTTAAGATTGACCTCATCCCACCTGATGTTAAGCGGTAATGAGGTCCTAGCTTAAGGGTGACAAGTACAGCATAAGAAATTTGTTACTGGACTTGTCGCCCTTACCTTGAAGGCTTGACCCCTGCTACTAATGTAGCACCCCCCAGGAGCTCTGGAAACCTTACTCACACGCAGGAACACAACAACACAGAAGTGATTGTTATTATATACTGAAATTGATACAAGAGACAAATTACAGTACAATTTAGGCGGTCAAATCGCTAGAAAGCTTCCCGATGACCTTTAGGCGGGATTTATCACAATATTTTTTTTGTAATTTAATTTTAGAGCTGTGGATTTTGTGAACATTAAAAATAAAATAAAGTAATTATTTTCATTGAAAGTAGGTATCCTTTTAATAGTATAAACGTGAAAGTTTATTGCTTAAGTGTATGAACTTTCATTTCTCTTTGGCGTAAAATATACAAATAAATTTGGTAGCCAGATTAGACACTGGAACATCGGTATTAATTTTATCACGAAATAACTTGAACAGAGTCGCGGACAGCATATAGATACTTACTTAAATACATAATTACTATTGTTGATATATATTATACACCCATACTTTTTTATTGCGAGGGTTGACTGGTAGAAAATGCCCCTAGCATTAAGTCCACCTGTTGTACTTATTTGTGCAATAAAGTTTTTAAATAAATAAATAAATAATTAAGCTGTAAGCTTCGATCTTTTAAATTATTCAACGGGTTTAGTTAATTATTTGTAATAAAATCGATATTTATCAGCTATGAAACCCATTAGGCATGAACTACATAATTATGATAGTATAATATTGAAGAATGTTACTCACATTCTTGTGGTTTAAGGTTAATAGCTAAAACGCTTGTGTTACACAAATCAGACACAACGTTCGGACCACAACACCTAAACTCGAGACATTAAAGAGAAGATCGTTTCTTAATTGACCCGACGAGGAATCGAACCCGTGAACTTAGAGATGACGCCACGCCAATGTCCGGTCCGCTCTCCTCTCGTCTACGGCGGCCATCAAATTTTGACATTTGCCGTTATGTTAGCCGATACGTCACCAAGAACTGGACCCTAAATAAGGTAGGTACTAATCAAAATACCCCTACCTTAATTCAACCGTTTTCAACAGCCCTTCAAACCACAATCGCTCAACACAAATCAATACTCAAAATCGTTTCACCACATACAATGTCATGCAAAATATTAGCAAAAAAAATATATAACAAGACTGTATTTAACCCTTATCGCCTCCCATAATACATCAATACCCAATAATCTTATAATGGCAGGTAAGAAAGGGTTGAAAGTTTAAAATCTTTTACAAAACTGTCTATTGATGAATTCGAAAGGGTTGGCGTTTTAAGGGATTAGTAGAAAGCCGATTTCGTCTCTTTGTCGTAAAACAATGAAGGGCATCGGATTTAATCCATATTCGGGTACTTAATAACGTTCGTTTGTCCTTCCTTAGTTTTGAGGGCAATTCTTTCAAGAATGTTTCTCTTGTGATGGATTTATGCCTTCCTCAAGGATGCTTTGTGAGTCAAACAACATATAACTAGTCTAGAGTTGGATGTAATCTAAAACCGTTGTCTTATTTATACTATTAGGTGTAGCGAGCGACTTTGTTTACGTTATTTCATGAAAATATGTTATGTAGTAGCTCATTTTTAGGGTTCGGTAGTCAACTAGGAACCCTTAAAAAAAAGGTTTTTAGGGTACCCCCCCCCCCCCTACACGTAAATTGGGGAGTGATTTTTTTTTAATTTCAATCCCAACATGTGCTTTATCGTTGGATAGGTATTTAAAAATGAACAGGGGTTTACTAAGATAATTTTTTGATAATTTTAATATTTTGGGAAATAATCGCTCCAATAGAAAATAAAATTGTGTCCGCCCCCCCTCTAACTTTTGAACCATAAGTTCAAAAAGTATGAAAAAAATCTAGGAAATAGAACTGCATAAAGGCATTCTAGGAAAATTATTTTGAGCCTGATGGGTTTAATAGTTTTTGAAATTTTTGAAACAATTTTTTTAACTAAAGTTGTAATTTAAGGATATTTAAGTATTGTGATGCACTGAAAACTACGGAACCCTACACTGAGCGTGGCCCGACACGCTTTTGACCGGTTTTTTCTTTCATCATATCAATATCATCCATTTAAAATATGTTAAGGCTTAACTCTCACCACGTGATTACGATGTGACTGAGCCAGCTAGGAAGTAGGTAGTTCTAATTAACTATTAGAAATATAATCGCGTTTTAACCCGTTCACTTATTTTAACTGCCAGAAATACATGCCCACTTTATTGATATTAATCTTAAGCGGGGATTTAACCTATGACTCTTAATTTGAAAGCCAGGATCGCTTTGTAGATTTCTTTGGAACAATCCAACGAGGAAACATTGTGTAAGTATATAATGTAAAACTTATTTTAAGGTAGCACCGTTCTCGGCCTTTTTTTTTTATATATTGCACTTCAAGATTGACCTCATCCCACCTGATGTTAAGTGGTAATGAGGTCCTAGCTTAAAGCTTAAAGCTCTATCGAGATAATACTCCGGAGACTCCACTATAAAAAAGGTAAAATATTTTGGTTACTTTTTTCATAATTATATCCATGTGCGCTGGAAGTGATGATTAGCTAAGTACACCTTTCAAGGGACACTATATCTATACTAATATTATAAAACTGAAGAGTTTCTTTTTTTTAAATCGCTAATCTCAGGAACTAAAAAAATATATATGTATTTTCATATATTACACTTCAAGATTGACCTCATCCCGCCTAATGTTAAATGGTAATGAGGTCCTAGCTTAAGGGCGACAAGTACATCATAATCTGTTACAGGACTTGTCGCCTATACCGTGAAGGTTTGTCCCCTGCTGCTGAAAAGCACGGACAGTGTGCAAAGCCAGAGCGTGCCGCTACTACGTTAAAAGATCAAAATGTTCCCACATTAAGGTAACTATCTATAATATTCCAACCACTAGATAATGCAAATATACGTCTTTCCTAATCTTCCAATTTCCATAAAATCGTGCGTAGCTTAAGAATTTGGCAATGACAAATTACTTGCATCCACTTCTGAGACATTCTCACATACAAATGTATGAAATGTATGGGAGTGTATGGGGCAGCTGCTTGGTTCACTTCTGGAGTAATTGGCGCGATTCGATTGTGATGTAAAGTAAGGCGATTGTGATTGTGCATGTTGACATAATACCATCAATCTGGTGTTTGATTTATCAGTAGGGTTGTTTAGGTGTAGTGATAAAAATTGTCGATAAAAGGAAAGGCTAGTTTGTTATTTGTTTTATTTTGCCACCGGTGTGCTTTTACTAATTGAAATACAAGTGTGGGCTCTTATCTAGATATTACCAATTTGTGTTCGTCGATTCGTACACAGAGTACAGTCAAAAGCACCCCGAACTATGTGAATTTTGTATCTTATTTCGCAATCATATGAACTATTATCGAACTGCAAGTATTTACAGTTAAAATTAAATTAAATTAAATTAAATTAAATATTGAACAACATCACATACATTGCTCTGATTCTGTGGAAAGTAGCTTAAGCACTTGTGTTACAGAAATAAGAAACAACGACGGTACCACAACACCCAGACCCGAGACAATATGGAAAAGTTCGTTTCCCATATTGACTCGACCGGGGATCGAACCCGGAACCTCAGAGATGATGATGACAGTGATGTTCTTTTAGTTGTGCAATGGAAAACCTTCCTTTTTCACTTTTGATTAATGTGATTGTCTAGCTGTTTATCCTTAATATTATTTGCATGGATTCGGTTCCAATTTCTTTACACATTCTGTGCATCTTTCAATGTAGATGTTAATATTCTTTTAATTACAATTGCAAGTATGCAAAGTTACAAATTTTAATTTGTGTAAGTTTGTATCTTATCCAATCTTTTGATGAAAAATTCGTTAAGTGCGTGTTTTGTTACGTGCAATTAATTGTCAAGACATAATTTAAATGAAAAAATGCATGCGTTAACATACTTTTTGTTTTGAAAATAAGGGGGTATGGAGGTAATACCGCCCTTAAAAATTTATATGGGTAAAATTTTTGTTTTTTAAGTTAGAAATATGGGATTTGGCACAAAATAGCTCGAATTTTGGAATAAAATATGGACTGAATGAAACTTTTTTTGTTTTAAATATAAGGGGAGTTAGGGGTAAAACCGACCATGTATGTTAATTACTAGAAAAGACTAAGTACACGCATACGAAGTCGCGGGTGGCTGCTAGTTAAAAATAAAAGAAGTAGTATGAAGAAACACTTTGCTAAGATTAACATGGAAAAATTTAATCTTAGCAAAGTCTTCAAAACATTTTACCAGTTGTCAACATTTACCTAAACATTATCTTTCATCATTGTTAAACATGTGCCAGCCGAGTAACTTTTATCCCGCTGTTAACAAATGTCAAAATCGATCAAATTCAGCGCGTTATCTGCTGGTTGCCCGAAAAATTAAGTGCGGTGTGCTATCAGCCAATCAACTATATTAAAACTTTGGTCGTTTAATTCGAGAAGTTTGACATATTACGCATGTTAGTATTAATCGACTCATAAGTATCGACAGTTGAGATTGTCGATATTTAAGAGTCGTTCCCTTCACTAAACTATTAAAATGACGGATTATCTTCTAGCCCACACAAAGGTGGTCTCACTCCGCCATTAGCGAACGGGCGCATTGTCATTCAAATCTTGTGTTTAACCTGCACACGATCTGAGGAGATTTTTTATGCAACTCCGTGTGCAGAATGCAATGTGACGTATTAGAATGAGTAATTCTGTTATTAGTTGGCTGAAATTTGGTTGACGAGGGTTTACGATTGTTTACTTTGTGAATATTTCAGCAGTTTAGTATGTTTTCGTTTTAAAGAGACTAGGCTGTTACTTGTACGGTAGAAAGCAAGTCAGACTGCACGCTTTGTACTTTGTACAGCCTTTATTTTCGCGGGCATAAGAACTGAAATCGGGTTGCAACTGTTTACCTTGAAGTGCTGCCTTGTGTGCTGCTTGTACATTTTTAGGAAATAGATTTAGCGCGTGGCTTTGATTGCGTAGACGCACTTTTTACTAAAAAATATCCAATGCCCTCAGGAATTACGTAACTTTCCTCTTTTTCCATACGATTCAAATTGGATAAGCGGTACCGGAAATTGCCTTTGACATGCAAACTTACAAACATTACCTCTTAATAACATTTAAGGGAATTTTAAGTCATGTATTTCCTATTTTTATAAAGAAAGACATTAAACAAATTGATGTGGTCAATTTCAATATCTTAAAAAGTTCGTTTGTCAAATTACCGACCGTAAAATCGAACCCTAACCTTTGCACTTTGGGCGACCTCCGTCTCAAAAAAGGAGAGGCCTTTAACATAGAGTAAGCTTTGTATGTTACAGGGTTTTGTCAAAACATATGTTTATACGAATTAAAGGGCCTAAGCAGCCCTAAAATTGTTTGTTAACAAGCCTATTTCCCCTTTCCGAAATGCTCCAAATATCATCTTATCTGACTCCAAGTATAGCCTCCTTAAGCTTCACCACCGTGACCACACTCTAAATATTCTTGCGGTCTACTTAAGAGCTCGGGCATACGAATACCACACGTAAAGATTTAAATCCTTGTTTCTTGGGAGAATTATTTTGAGACATCTGTGTTTGATATTATAACTGTTTATGTTTTGAGTTTAGTCTTTGAGAAGTTTTGATGATTTTAACATATAACAAATGTGATATTTTCCTCTTTTTTGTGTTACAAAATACTGGCAACATTTGAAATATTCTAGACTACTCAGTTGTATTTTTACTTCAACATGAATAATACAATGAAAAAAGTAAATACTTATGGGAGCCCCATACAAAAAACTCTATTATTTGCCTATTTTGCTCGATATAAATAAATGGTAATAGTAAGAACATGAAATATTTAAAATTCTTAATTTTGTATGTACTTTAATAATAATAAATGAAATTAAATCATAAACATATATTTAGGGGAGAGGAGGGCTGTTCTCTTGTAACAAAAGACTCAAATATAAAAGAAACTAAAAAAAGGTCACCGTTTGAAATGGTCTGCATTTTGAAGTTTCTTTAAAATTAATACGCAATACTCAATATTTTATTGCATCTATAGCGTTTACACGACGTTATATTAAAATTAGATCACCAAAGAACTTGTAAGGGCAATAAGTTTCCTAAAACAAAGGCACTTGGCCGATACTTTAATTTCTTGCATAATTAGTTGTCATTTAAATTACAATGCTCAATGCATATAGCGTAAAAGTTACTCTGACGTTTCTGAATATTGTTGAAAACGTGTCATTTTCGCGTCTCTTACACTCCCCCTCAGAGTCCTCACAAGTTGGACTATTAATCTTGTCAGCAACAGTCCTGTATTATACTGCACGATCTAATGTAGCTTTTGTGGGGTCACACCGTTGATAACCTTATCAATGGCTGATATAGCCTCGTCTTTTGGGCATATTCTTAGGTTTGTACTATAAGAAGCACTTTTTTTATTGCACATCAAAATTGACGTCATTCCATCTGATGTTAAGTGGTAATGAGGTTCTAGCTTAAGGCGACAGGTACAGCATAATAAAGTTGTTACTGGACTAGTCGCCCTTATCTTGAAGGCTTCCCCTGCTACTAATGTAGCACCCCCCAGGAGCTCTGGAAACCTTACTAACATGCAGGAACACAACAACACAGAAGTGATAGTTGTTTGGCTGCGTTCTTCGGTAAGGTGCAGGTATTTCACCAGACTTTTAAACTTTGAACTAGGCACTGCCCTTATTTCGTGCACATAAGAACTAATATCGAAGTGCACGTGTTTACCATGATGTGCTTTTGACCGTATGATCAAAAGAAATAAATAAAATAAAAAAATGCTGGACAACATGACATTGCTCTGATCCTGTGGGACGTAGATTGAACACTTGTATTACAGAAATCAGGCACAACGACGGTACCATAACACCCAGACTCTAGACAAAAAAGGTATATAGAAAATATCGTTATCCATATTGACCCGACTGGGAAACAGTAGAGCCCGCTCTCCTCTCGGCTACAGACGTCGTCATTTACAATCTACTAATGCTCGATTCCGATATTGTACGATTCGTAATGTGTCAAAAATGACTATTCGTTTTACTCCAACCGACTACGAGTCGTTAATACCGTTCTATGACTTACTTTCCATAACAGCTGTCATCAATCGTCCGTCGGTCGTTTATAGCTTACGCCTCGTAATTTTTTTTATATTATAGAACAAGGCATTAATAGATTTTTGTTTCTTAGTCTCGACGAACAAATGTTTTGTGCGAAAGCCGTGACCTTAGCACGGTTCGCGACAAGCCCAGCAGCTGACTGCGCGTATATGTCATATTGAAACATTGAGGCAGGTGGGCGGCGCGGGCGCAATTAAAAGTTGACACGAAGACTTGCTCGCGAATGTCTGCGGCCATGAAGTTGGCGGGCTGAGACATTGCGAACTGTTATATATATTAATAGCATAGAAAAGGGCAGCGTCCACAATTATTTTGCTTAACGTTAGTAAGTACATAATATCTTTGAGGCAACTAGTTAGTTCGATTCCAACCGCGCTCGGTGACACTTGCCTAAATCATTCCATTTATGAATTGCAGTGAAATAATAAATCTTTTTTTTAAAAACAAGTTTTAAATATATCCCATAACAGAACGTAGTACCGTTTTAAAACAATTAACACATTTTTTAGTTAAAGGTTCAATCTAGTTCTGCTAATATTATAACGCGAAAGTTTGTCGAATGCATAATTGTATGGATGCCTGGATGTTTGTTTGATACCTACTCTTTCACGCAAAAACTACGAAATAGATTTGATTTTTAGATTAATTATATTAGACATTGTCGTGGGCAAGGCCTAGTACCTAATACATATTTTTGTATCGTTCTTTCATTGCTTTGTATATCTAATGTTGCATGCATTGTATGGTACCCACGGTAACTGCTAACAGCTAGGCATACCTTACGGTCCTTATGGTTAAAAATCTCTTAAACGAGCTTATGCTTGCTTAAGATAATTTTCAAATAAACTCTCCACTCTCTTCCAAATTTCATTCGCAAAATAAATCAAGCAAAACATCTATTATACTTTAAGTAAATTACTTATCAAATGTATTTTTTTCTATTTTGTATTTAAACTTGGGTAATTAATTAGGCAGATACACTTTATCACTTACACAAATAGCAAATAACAGAAAATGCTCAAAAAGGGGTTAACTCAATTCTCTCGAATATCAAAGAAAATATCACTCATTTTAAATGAAATAACAAAGTCAGTCGTTGCATAAGCGTACGCGGATTCGAAAGCGTAGCTATTATTTCCGCCCACATCCCGCTTAGTGGCCCCAGTCTCCACGCAAGCGTTAGACATAGCATGCAATTTACAATTTTTTATAAATAATATTCGTTTACAGCCGTTAGCAGTTGCTTCTTATCACGGACTGCTGATAATTTACAGCGCTTCATTATTATGGCGGGTGCGAGCGAAAATTAGCTTTCAGAGTTCCGTAGTAGGGATAGAAAACCTATTTATAAATTCATTGATTTGAATGCCAGATGTTGATTTGGAAGTTTAAACATTTGACTGGAATTGGTAGATAGCAGTATGTTATGTTTAAAGAATCAGATCTTATACGTATGTATGTAGTTAATAAATGTATGTAAATAAAAACATAGGTAAGTATGTTTCAACAATACAAATTGGATTGCTCAAAAATTATCAAACAGGGACTTGCATCAGTTAATGCAAACACTAACAATATAGGTTTAAATAAATATTGGGAATTAAATTTTCTATAAAAATTTAAATCAACAACACCCAAGCAATTAAACTTTCAAAACGCGATTACGATTGTTTTATCTGTACCCTAATAGACTCAATTTTTAATTTTCATAATCCTAACGAACTAATTTCAAATGTGATCAAAGCTTTTAAACAAAAACAAAATATAATTTACTAGCGACTTGCCCCGGCTTCGCACGGATGTAATGTTCATACTTAGAAATATTGTCTTTTTTATTCTTTATTGCAAATAATAACCTTCCTCTTGAATCACTCTATCTATTAAAAAAAAACGCATCAAATCCGTTGCGTAGTTTTAAAGATTTAAGCGTACATAGGGATATAGGGACAGAAAAAGCGACTTTGTTTTATACTATGTAGTGATATGCAAATTTAAAGACCACGTTATGTCTTCCGAAGTTTTGATTATTCAAAAACGGAATCTTTCGATGTATTTTACGACAGGATTTTTTGTTAAATCCCGTGACCAAAAACAATTCTTCACCTACAGAACCCAACTCTACCGCAACCTCACGCTTGCTTTAATTTCACGGCAAAAGCTCGCAAAGGCGCTCTGAAGGAAGTAACCAATTTTATGTCTATTTAGTAAACAAACCAGTCACAGTGCACGTAATTATAACTTGGCGCATCACCTGGATGAGGAACAGATCAAGATACCACAATTGACCGTAAAATTGGTGTTTACCCACTTTATGGTCTTTTAGTGATGGGAGAATACGATTATCGAGAAGATATCGAATATTTCAAATATAATCGAGAAAGCCGTTTTAGTAGTTAACTAGCGGTCAAACACGCGAAGTGAGTTATAACTTTCATCCCCTATTTTCTCCCCTTGGGGATAGAATTGATAAAAATCCTTTCTGAGCGGATGCCTACGTCATAACATCTACCTGTCGTTTTTGAGCACGATCCGTCCAGTAGTTTGGGCTGTGCGTTTATAAATTACTAACGGTCCCGGCGAACTTCGTTTCGCCTTAGAGAATTTTTCCCGCTTTTCTGTTGAAATTTTTCAAATTTTACCAAGGATCCCTAATTTTATAGCCTATGTCAAATTGGAAGAATGTAGCATTCTATTGGTGAAAGAATTTTTTAAATCGGCCCAGTACTTTTTTAACCCTATTCATTACAAACATACAAACAAAAATAGGTACTATAAGGTTTTGATCAATTTTACCCCGAAAGGGGTAGGATAGGGGATGAAAGTTTGTATAAATCTTTTTAGTATTTCGACTGATTGAACTAAAATTAAAGTTTGGAGCTGCGCTGATAAAGACGTTCGCTTAAATAGGAATTGGATAAATTCAACCCCCATGGGGATAAAAGAAGGAATGATGGAGGATGTGAATGTATTATTTTGAACCTGATGCAACGAATAAATTAAGACGAACAAAATAAAGAATGACCCCTTCTTTGGCGTCGCGCTATCGCTGAGGTCCCGGGTTCGATCCCCGGTCGGGTCAATATGGAAAACGAACTTTACTTCTCGGTTCTGGGTGTTGTGGTACCGTCGTTGTTTCTAATTTCTGTAATACAAGTGCTTAAGCTACTTACCATAGAATCAGATCAATGTATGTGATGTTAGCCAATATTTAATTATATAAATATTTTTTTAATTCTAATAACTAACACCGCGCGTACGAAGTCGCGTGTGCCCGCTAGTATATGTATAATATAGCTACTTGTTATATATATTCGTAGAAATGTGTTAGTTCCGATCACATCACTAGTTGGTTGAAAGAGTCGTGTCATGATGAATGAAGGATATGAGCGATTTAATGGTATGTACAGGCACGTGCACTAATTAGTATCTATTCATACTCATTCTAAAGCAGACCTTATGTTAACGTCAAATGAGCTCAAGTGTTAACATTCCACTGGTCGTAACTGTATTATCGATGTTGAATAGAAAATGGCTCAATCTTTGCATTAGCTTGCAATTATGCAGCATACATATAGATTTACACTTATTGCTCAGTTTTAGTTGTTACTGTAATTAATCACAGTAATTATAAGTTTAAGTAAATTACTGCTTCAAGAAATCACACCACTCAATCGTTCCAAACTAAGGTTGTCTTTTATACTATGGCCACGAATACCAAATCAATTTACAAAATTTGTTTCCTAAATTGACACTATAGGAACTGTTGGTGGGCTGGTGGCGCTATGTGGCGGGTCGTTACATTCCCTTCAATATGGTTGAGTGAAGCAATGGCTGGCACATACGTCATGCTTGTGAACAGGTGCTGGGGACTGGTCTGCGCCAGCTTAGTACCATGATACCCAGATCCGAGACAGATAGTTTCGTTTCCCACATTGACCCGACCGGGAATCGAACCCGTTACCTCAGATAGGGAATGATGCCAAAGTCCGGCTAAAATTAAATACAAAATGTAATTAAAATAGATTAATTGCTGCAATATTCTAACAGCTTGTAATAGATATGATGGAAAAAAATATATTGACTTATACCTGCTATTTTACGATGAACACAATATATATTTCATGTACTTACTTGACAAGTTCCTTCCGGTAACTGTCCAATCATTAAAATTGCGAATAACGTTATTTTTATGTTAAATACGCATCCTTACTTACCGGTAATTTTAATGATACAATCATTATAAAACAATGGCTTTGGCCGAAGTAAGGGTTGTTAGAGCTTTTTCCTGTGACTTTGTCCACATATTAAGAGTATTTTAAGTGCTTTTCAAGGTTTCCGATTCTACCTATAGCAATAATAAATGTATTTTAATGAGATCCGTTCTAGTGTTATAAGAAAAATACTATATAGTGTGCTTAAAGTTCAAAAATTTAAAAACAGCTTCTAAAATTTTGCGTATTACAAAAAGCCACTGGAGGAGACCTTTGCCCAGCAGTAGGTTATAATTTAAAGGCAAATAAAAAAAGGGGCCGTCAGTAATACTAGCAAATATCTACATTTTAAAAATTTACTAACAAATACCTTTCATTTCCTATTCAAAGAGTCATTAATAAGTAAAGCATTTGAGTTTATGACTTAATGGCATAAAGAAGACGCCATATTTAACTAATGCCTTCATAATTGAGATCAAGTCATCGTACCAACAATGGATCCATCCAAACTTTCATATTTAAATACAAAACGAATGTGTGTCGGCCACCCATCAAACACCAAACGTCGAAGTGCTTAGCTTAGCTTCAGTTTTGTTACCAAACCAGCCACGTGCACCAACCCAATCGTCCCAACCCAAGTGGCAGAAATATCAAACTAATTAACAGACACACAGACATTCGTATCTCAAGACATCTCCCGTCCCTCGGAGGGACAATGCACTCTCTCATTTTCGCCCTTTGTCCTAATGACGTCATTAGGCGACGCAAAAACCTCCGTGAGGGATTGCGGAGGGCGAACCCGGCTGGTTCCATTAGCTATATCGCTTTAAAGGGCTTGTGGCGGAAAAAAGTGAGGTATCATGAAATGTGACAGAAATCTGAGAGGATATCTCGAAGATTCGTGAAATTCAAACAAATAGTTGTAACTTCGGGATAAAAAATATCCCAAATATAGCTTCAGTATCTAATCTGTCTAGCTACCGAGTTTTATCCAAATCAGTTTAATCGTATTTGCGTAAAAGAGTAACAAGCATTCATAAATGTCAAAAGGTCGTATACAACGACCTTTTTAAATTACTATTAGTAGATAGTTAACCGTTTGCAATATTACTAGAATACAATAATCACTATTCACCATACCTATTACGCAAGTTAATTTTCAAATTTTTACTTACTGCCCAACGTTTCGGTTATGTTGCACCAACCGTGCTCACGAGCTGACTCATGGTTTAAACGAATAACAAACAGCTGGCCACGGTTTTTCATGCGTAAAAACCCAATTTTTTTCTTCAGTCATTTTGGTCGCAGTGTGATGTTTTAGTCTAAAGCCTTTTTCGAAAAATGGCCTATCCTACACAAAAGTATTTTTTCAATTCGAGCCAGTAGTTCTTAAGATAAGCGCGAACAAACAAACAAATAAACAAACGCATCTGATTTTTAATATGATAGTATTTTAGTTCTTAATTAAGTTTAATTTTAACAAAACGGTAAACTTCAGTTTTATATTATTAGAATATAGTACCAAATAGCCGAAAAAATCGTCAGTATCCACATTCTACATTGCTATCGTGTAACGCCAGGGCGAGTCGCTAGTTAATATTGAGGAAAAATTATAATGCAAACCTGGCCTATTTGGATCATAGTCGATCATATTCAACTTTTAAAAACGGATACTTGAACACCTAAATTAAGATTTTGTTCCTGCGTGTGAGTAAGGTTTCTAGAGCTCTTGGGGGGTGCTACATTACATGCACTCCGCGTACAATATAACAATGCCTTCAGGAGGTTGATGGGTCTTCCAAAGCATTGTCGTGCATCAGGCATGTTCACTGAAGCCGGTGTTGATGGGTTCCAGAGCATCCTAAGTAAGCGAACTGCGTCAATGTTACGTAGGTTGCGGGGAAGCTCCAATATCCTGAGAGTATTTCATGAGCGACTTGACTGTCCCATTCAGAGGCATTGGATACGAATGCATGTGGGTGGGACTTTCAAGTTCATGAACTGACCTGTACTTTTTTTGTTTTTTCTTTTTTGTAATAATTTTATTAACATAGCGTAATCAGTTACTAACAACTTTGTATGGATACCTGTCCGAAATAAAAACTTATTATTATTATTATTATTTATTGTGTATTTAATTTTTCTCTCATTTCTGAGGATGACTCATGTGCACGCGGGTTGTTACCAAGCGTGCAATGATTTTGTGCTGTGGCCTAACTTTGGGTCTAAACTGCTGTAATACGTGATGAGGATAAAAATTTTCTATTATTAGTAGCAGGGGTCAAGCCTTCAAGGTAAGGGCGACAAGTCCAGTAACAGATTTATTATGCTGTGCTTGTCACCCTTAAGCTAGGACCTCATTACCACTTAATATCAGGTGGGATGAGGTCAATCTTGAAGTGAAATATAAAAAAAAATCGTGTTACCTGTTTAACAATTGCTACACCTTAAGGGTACATTGTATACTATATTTTATATAAATGCAAATAAATAAATAGAGCATCATTCTTATCGGACAACCTCTGTAGTCAGGAGGCGAGGATTTCGCCTCACGCCATCTCTGTGGTCCTGGGTTCGATTCCCGATCGGGTCAATAAAAACCAACTTTTCTATCTCGAGTCTGGGTGTAGTGGTGCCGTCGGGACTTCTAAAACACAAGCGCTTTACCTACTTACCACAGAATCAGAGCAATGTATGTGATGTTTGCCAATTTTTTTTAATTAGGTGAGTCAAGCCCGTCATACCAACACTTGGAAAATCTCACCATGAAAGTGTTTCCCGCGGGATTCGAACCTACGACATCTACGTATAAGAACGAACAGATAATAATATGTTATATAATTATTTGAAAAAAAAATTGATGGTCATACACCATCTGTTTTTTTACGATTTTCTTAGACGTCATTGGAAATGGACAGATGGGACAGGCGACCGGAACAAGTCATTTCCCTCTTTGACAAATAGCCGTCAATAAACGATGACGTTTCTGACCAAATGTAGGTACTATCTCTACAACACACAATTTCGAACTTTCATTTTGAGACATCAGAGTTGAAATTCGTTTGGAACGTGCCGCAAGATGTACTTACTACATGAAGATCAGTGATGGTTCTTCATGGGGTGGCGGAAAAGTATACGTTTTTATTGCAAGCAGATAGAGTTCCAAATTGTTTGGTTCAATACTATGTTGTAGTGGATGTGCGATATTGGGTGTTTGACAAAATGACGGGCATTTGTTTGATTGTGCGAGGAGTTATTGCGTACTTCTGGTTCGGACGAGTCGTTTGGGTGGTTTATTGAAAGTCGGTGCTAATGTCATGATTTTTCGAGGGTTCTGTCATTTGAGCAATTTTTTTACTAGCTCGAAACTTTATTCGTATTTTCGGGATTAAATTTACTATTTGTTATTCTAGTACCTATCTAATTTGTCTAGCTATCTAGTTTCATCCAAATGGATTCAGTCGTTTTTGCGTAAAATACTAATATATTTGTCCATACAAACTTTGATCATACATTTTGTTTTTCTTTTTATATTTCACTTCAAGATTGACCTCATCCCACATGGTAAGTGATAATGAGGTCCAAGCTTAAGGGCGACAGGTACAGCATGATCAATCTGGGACTGGACTTGTCGCCCTTACCTTGAAGGCTTGACCCCTTTTTTTTTTTCGTGGGGAAATTTTTTGACGAACCGTACCGCCATCTGAGGGAAGATGACGGCGTGTGTGGGACTCCTCTACTTCGCGAAAGGCAGAGACTACCCACTAAAACGCCCCGGTTGGACTTCATCGCCTTTTCATGATGGTGCTGTGGGAAACTCGGCTTAGCCAGAACTACTACAACAAAGGCTTGACCCCTGCTACTAATGTAGCACCCGCCAGGAGCTCTGGAAACCTTACTCACACGCAGGAACACAACAACACAGAAGTGATTGTTATTTGGCTGCGGTTTTCTGTAAGGTGGAGGTATTTCACCAGACGGGCTGATCCAGTTCGAGCGATAAATCGCTATGCCCTACCTCTATTTGGTGATGCAAATTGCGACTTAACTGGCACCGACAAAAACAAGGCATAATACTTTGTTATGCCTTCTTTTGATCTCATCGAATTATAACTCTACTACTCTATTAACAAAAAAAACAAGAAGATAACTAAAGAAAATTCAGCAATTTAAATTATACGTAGAAAAGGAGGAACAGAAGAATTCACGAACTCCTCGAGTGCATTTTCAAAAATCCATGCGCTATAAAAGAAACCCCTGTGCAAAATAAATATAATATAAATAAATATAAATATTGGACAACATCACATACATTGCTCTGATTCTGTGGTAAGTAGCTAAAGCACTTCTGTTGCAGAAATCAGAAACAACGAAGGTACCACAACACCCAGACCCGAGACAATATAGAAAAGTTCGTTTCCGATATTGACCCGACCGGGGATCGAACCCGGAACCTCAGAGATGTCACGTCGCCAAAGTCCGGCACGCTTGCCTCTCGGCTATGGAGGTCGTCTGCCAAGTTTCTACCCATTTTATAAATTTATCAACATTAATAGACCTGCTATGTCCAGAAATTTCAAACCATAGGCTTCGTTAAACCAGTAGAACATTCGTGGGATTAAGTATAAAAATATTCAACAAGTTACCGCAATGTATTATTGACTTACCTATGCATAGATTTAAGATCCATATTAAATCATGTTTAATGCGAAAAGGATACTATAAACTTGATGAATATTTAAACGATAAACATATATGGACATGATTGTCTGTTCGCTCGCACACCATAGTTTTAAGTTCTCTAGCTCTAAACATTGTAAAGATTAGGATAACTAGGTACTGAGTTTCTTGCCGGATTCTTCTCGGTAGGATTAGGTTCCGAACCGGCGCTGTAGCTTCAATTTTGGTTTGTATTCATTCTGACGATGCATAAGTGTTACTTGTAACCTACATGAATAAATGAATTGACTTTGACTTTTGAACCTGGGACCTTCTTACCGAAACCCGTCGCATTCTAGTGACTAGTTCCTAATTCAATAGTTTTAATTAGAAAACCGTTAGTTGCATTCTTTGTTTTATTTGCGCGGTGGCGTCAGACGGCTGACGTAAAAAGAGCCGACGCGCAGGGGAGGCCAACCGTTTGCTTTTTTAGTTTCACTTATGCAAAATATGGAAAGAAATATTTTATTACACTGAAATAATGTATTGAGTTAGATACTGACTATCGCGTTCCATTACAGCAAAACTCAATCAACCAAAGACTAAAAACAATATTGCAAACACACTATTTTTAACCGACTTAATAAAAAGTGGTTTCTCAATTGGAGTTCGTCGGCTATGAACCGATTTAGACAATTTTTTTCTATTAGGAAAGCATAATCTGCTTTCAAAAAATATCTCGACAGTGGTGCTGTAATATCCCAGAAGTATATATAATCCCAGAGAAATTGAGGAATAAATTTTAATCAAAAAATAAAATGAAAGTTTATTTGGTAAATTAAAATTAAATTTCTCGTTCTAGAATGTTAATCTGTATGAAATAGGTACCCACTTTATGTCTTTTTAGAAAATTTTGAATTTTAATTGTTAACTATTCTAAACATGTTTGTTGGGAAACTAATACTATGTATGTACCAACGTATTTACTGCTATTCTTTAATTTTTTCTTTGACAGAATTTTAAAATAAAGAATAGTTTTAAAGTTTTACAAACATGTTCAGCAGTATACTAGTAGTAGCTTTGGGCTGATAAAAATAAGAAAAAAGCTTATTGAAGAAAAATAAAAACCTTTAGTCCGAATTACACTTCTTCGAAAAAAGGTTGAGCGTCCCTAACAAAGCCACCGAAAGCGAAACCGCTCAAGTCAGGAATTCGAAAATTTACACAAACGCACCGGGTATTAGCCGATGCGGCTTTTTGTCGCGCGTCTGTGGCCGGCAGCGGCGACATTTTTGCGATGACATTCCGGTGGCCTGATTTTGATTTGGCATCGGTGACCTTTGGATTTTTGGGTGAAAGACTTTTCTACTTTTTTGGATGCCGATTTTGGAAATAGTAAGTCAACATAATAGACAGGATCGGAAATGTTTGTGAGACGAGAAAAAATTCAAAAAACTTAACAAAGTGCATTTCTTGGGCAGAAAGAAATGCACTCAGAATCAACATTAAATGAATGCCCAGTACCAATATGTCACCATAGAGTATAGTGTTTTTCTTCTTTTTCTTTATTTTTGATCTGCTCGCCTTTCTTCTTTTTCTTGTTAGTTCATCCATTTATTTTATTTTGTTTGTTCCTTGTTATCATATATATTTAATATATTATATATCAATAAGTAGCGTCACTCGAATAGACCGCACCATAATACAGCTGAGGTGTGGCCTAGTTGACCACTTTCCCATTTGATTTTTCATCGTTTTTTTTCTTTTTTTAATTACCTACTTCATGTTTGTTCTGTTTTACTTTTTCCTGTATTTCTTTTTGTTTTTTGTTTTTGTTTTAATTTTGTTTGTCGTGTTGTGCTGTCAAGTGGTCAATAAATGTTTTTTCTTTCTTTCTTTCTTTCAATATTTTACGATACATAATGTGTCAACATTTCTTTTTTCTCCAACTAGCTACGCGTTTGGAGCAGTTTTAGCTTACGCCTCGTATAAATTATAACTATCCGTAACTAAAACGGATTGTTTTTCAAGTATTGTAATCGGGTATTTGATTTAAAAGATTTTGCATTTTTCAATCTAATAATCTCAGCTCAAATTTTTACATTTTATTGCTCACTACTGTACATACAGACAGAAATATCATCACAACCATGGTTGGTTTTCTATTTGACTAATAATTTAATGATTTTCTATCAGTGTGCAAATAAGAACAGGCGCTTAGCTTATTTCTGGAAACGTGTTAATTTACAAAATAAGAAATTAAGAGAGGTAAGGCATAGCGATTTATCGCTCGAACTGGTGAAATACCTCCACTTTACAGAAGACCGCAGCCAATGATGGTGTTGTTGTGTTCCTGCGTGTGAGTAGGGTCTCCAGAGCTCCTGAGGAGTGCTACATTAGTAGCAGAGGCCTTCAAGGTAAGGGCGACAAGTCCAGTAACAGCTTTATTATGCTGTACTTGTCGCCCTTTAGCTAGGACCTCAGTACCACTTAACATCAGATGGGATTAGGTCAATCTTGAAGTGTAACATTAAAAAAAACTTAAATTATAGTAATTATGTCTACAATTTGCTTACATTAGGCTTCATTTCGCAAATTACACTTCATCGCCACTCCTATTAGCAAAACTAAGTCTAAATCGATTTTGATTTTGTTACCGTGTCAAATTTAACCAAATGAGTTGATACTAATCACAGCAACCCTTACATTAGGTGCTTAATGATTGACGAATTATTTACGAATTAAACCGAATATTGTTTAGATATTAAGGGATTCGTCCGCTGCGGCGTTGAGCAAAAAACACCCAATAGAGAATTAATTGCGAATTCTACAGGACGCGTAGCTATGTAGGGACAGCAGAAAAGTCAAAAATAATATTTATAACTAGGTGTTGCCCGCGACTTCGTTCGCGTCATTTCGGGATAAAAAGTATCTTTTATGTTAACATGGTTTCTTATTTATATCACTACTACAACAAAATTAATAATAATAATAATAATATTGGACAACATCACATACATTGCTCTGATTCTATGGTAAGTAGCTAAAGCACTTGTGTTACAGAAATCAGAAACAACGAAGGTACCACAACACCCAGACCCGAGACAATATAGAAAAGTTCGTTTCCCATATTGACCCGACCGGGGATCGAACCCGGAACCTCAGAGATGGCGCGACGCCAAAGTCCGGCATGCTCGCCTCTCAGCTACGGAGGTCGTCAAATTAGCAAATCTTTAGTAGTATATGCGTTAAGAAGTTACAAACATACATCGTCTGGATGTATGTATATCTGGACAGTTATACATCCATACATCGCAAACTGTAATATTATTAGGAGAACAAATGTGGTAAAATAAAAATATGGTCCCGACCGTTTTCGGCCAATCTCTTGGCGATAAACTAATTACTCTACATGGATTATAGTGCTCAAATGTTTGCGTCACACACAAGAGCCCTATATTCTTATTATCTACACTAATATTATAAAGAGGAAATATTTGTACCTATTTTTGTATGTTTGTAATGAATAGGCTCAAAAAGTACTGGGCCGATTTAAAAAAATATTTCACCAATAGAATGCTACATTCTTCCAATTTGGCATAGGCTAAAATTAGGGATCCTTGGTAAAATTTGAACAATGTAACCCAAGGTGTAGAAAAATGAGTCTTAAAATGTCTTTCGTCGAATGCGCGGGAAAATCCTCTAAGGCGAAACTAAGTTCGCCGGGACCGCTATCCTTTATAATCCTATGGGACAGCAGACTGACACGACCGGAGAGAACAGGAGCAGGACCGACTATTTACATGCCTTTCCGATACCATGGACATTATTTCCTTATCAGACGTTTTAGGTGATCAATCAGAAAAATTCTACCGCTGAAACAACAAACAAAAATGTTCTCTCTACGTGAATCAAACTCTCAATTTTAGATTACGAGGCCCGTGGTAACCCACTAGAACACCGAGGTAGTTTAAATAATAAAGCATATGTTTAATGAAACAGCTATTATAAACCGATCTTTATCCAAATCCAGATGAGTTTTTGTATGAAACCTACATAATATATAAATTTTTAGAAGTTTATGCTTTTTAAATATAAGTAGTTTATAAGAAAACAAAAAAAAGTGGTTTGACAAATAAATTTTCATGTCAAGATAATATACACTATAATTTATATTTATTATTGCTTTTTTACAACAGCTGTAGGTCACTTGTAATGATAATACATATATATAAAACTTTTGTTTGTTGGAACTGGAGAACCAATTATTATACTCAAAAAGTAAACTAGCCGTAAAAATATACCGCGAAACAATGCTATGACTATGACTTAATTGGCAAGAATGTGTAAGTATAGATCGTTTCAAAGCGCTCATAAATGAATAGCATTGCTTATATTTCTTCTGGATTATTATGTATCTTTATGACCTCTTTCGCTGCTAAAGAATAGTAAAACAGTTGTTAATTGTCATTAAAATTATTGTTTTCTGCAATGGCTATAATTGCAGTTTTAAGAACCGACTTTCATCAAGTAACACCCATTAAAAGTATGTTTTATAAATAATTAACGAGAAAATAAACTGTTCTAATAATATTCATCTTGTTTGAAGAGAAAGCAAATCTGTATGTGTAATTGCGCGAGACGTATCAGGCAATTTGATTAAAAGAAGACTTTATTTTTAATACAGTTTGTATTTTGTAATAAATTAGTAAAAGTTCTTATTAATTTTAGTATTCACAATGGTATCAATCTGAACTTATTTAATTTGTCACAAATTTTTTTGTCAAGTATTAAAACAATATGAAAAACTGGTTACTTTGAATTTTTGGAAGTTTTTCATTACACTCCATACTTCTTTACCTGAAAGTAAGATGAAAACCAAATTTCTGTAATCAAATTATTAGAGACGCGTCTAAAGTAAAAATCTCTTGTGCTCCGAAAAATCTTATGATCATTCTTCAGATGTCTCAATTTAGCTAACTGAGATGTCATTTTGTTGCGTCAATATTTTATCATTTACAAAAATGCATATTATTAAATTTACGAGTGATTAGGCTAATTTGAATAAATAATAATATAGATCGCCATTACTTCGTGACAGATATTGGTTAGTATAGTTAATTTGACTTCCTTTAGTGCTATAGTTTTTAGCCAAACGCCTGAACTACTAAAACTACACTCAAAATTTCTAAAATAACCATACAAACAAACTAATACAAAAAAAAATTTAGTTATAATAATTTTAAATCAGTTAGCTTTTTCTGCCAACGCTACCTGCCAGTTGACGAATTGAATTTTGATGAGTGACAGCTGGGTGCACTCATTATCATTTCGCCATCGTCTGTCGGTCCTTTGCGAGAATACGACGGACAGGCAAGCTCTATGGTGTAAAGCATCAAGTGGCTCTGAGTTTAAAAGCTCACTTTATGTGGATGAGAGTCATATTTTTGCAAGTTGAAGAAAGATTAACTGGTACGAACTATGATAAGATCATCGCCTTCTAAAACGTGAGGAAATAGTGATACGAAACTCGTGTGCGAGTTTACTGTAGCCGTTCGTAATTCACTTATACGAGTATAAGGAAATCTTATACTTCACTACATAGCATAAAACAAAGTCGCTTTTTCTGTCCCTATACGCTTTAATCTTTAAAACTACGCAACGGAGTTTGATGCGGTTTTTTTAATAGGCAAAGTAATTCAAAAGGAAGGTTTGTATGTAAAATAACATTAATTAAATAGTGGAGTTATAACCGTTACTTTTGAGGATTTTAATGTGATGTCGTAAATTATTTCATTTTGTCCGCTGAACCCTACAAGATTTATACACAACGTTCACAGTTTTTCTGTAGTGTATTTAGTGTAAGCATTGCACCCGAGCGAAGCTGGGGCGGGTCGCTAGTATAGTTGTGCTGAACTCTTTGCAATTAGAATATTTTTGGTTTATGTTGTCATTTTTTGAATTTTCTCTGAGTGTAAATTTTTTTAACATTACAATGATTTACGACAAACTCAGTTTTATTTAATAATTTTAAAACTGCTTGAAACAATAGTATAAAACTGAAGAGTTTGTTTGAACGCGTTAATCTCAGAAACTGTTGATTCGAATTGAAAAAACAATATTGTGCTGGATAGCCCATTTATCGAGAACGGCTTTACGCTATATACATCACGCTACGACTAATAAGAACAAAGATTCAATGGAAAATGTAAAAAAAACGGGGGCAGTACGCGTGCGAAGCTGAGAGCGCCCACTAGTCAATAATATTCATATTAAAATTACCGTGGAACACATCCTTAACGAATGCCCGATATTTGGCCCTCAGAGACAACAGATAGAGTCAAGGCTGGGGGCAATCATAGAAAGCAACGTGTACCACAGTTTCCTCGAGGACTCAAAAGTTGCCAAATACTTTATGGAATATGCAGAGAAAATATGTGGAACAGTTATAAAAACCAACAAATAAAAATAATAACAATAAAATATATACATAATTCACAATAACAGTAATAAAATAACGTAAACAAGCATACATAACAACAAAGAAAATAATCATAATCATAATCATAATCAATTCATTTATTCACGTTGGTTACAAGTAACACTTATGCATCGTCAAAATGAATACAAACCAAAATTGAAGCTACATCCGGTTCGGAACCTAATCTTACCGAGAAGAATCCGGCAAGAAACTCAGTAGTTATATATCTTTACAATATTTGGAACTAGAGAACTTAAAAATATGGTGTGCGAGCGAGCAGACAATCATGTCCATATATGTTTATCATTGAAATATTCATCAAGTTTGTAGTACCCTTTTTTCATTAAACATGATTTAACATAGACCTTAAATTTATGCATGGGTAAGTCAATAATATCTTGCGGTAACTTGTTGAATATTTTTATACTTAATCCAACGAATGTTTTACTGGTCTTGCGAAGCCTATGGTTTGAAATAGCGAGCTTATGTTTATTTCTTGTGTTAAAACTATGAACATCAGATTTCTTAAAGAATAAATTAAGGTTTTTTCGAATATACATAATACAGTCAAGGATGAATTGTGACGCTACAGTTAAAATATCAATTTCTTTAAATAATTCTTTCAGTGAATCACGCGATCTAAGGCCGTATATAGATCGAATAGCTCTCTTCTGCAATACAAAAATGGTTTGTATGTCAGAAGCTGAGCCCCACAGCAGTAGACCGTATGACATTAAACTATGAAAATAGCTGAAATAAACTAGTATCGCCGTTTCAACATCAGTAAGATGCCTAATTTTTCTGACTGCATATGCAGCCGAACTAAGTCTTTCTGCCAGAGCACCTATATGAGGACCCCATTGAAGTTTAGAATCTATAGTGATTCCTAAAAAAGTTGTTGAATTAACTAGTTCAATGTGTTCACTATTCATTACAATATCATTATTAATTTGCCTTACATTTGGCATTGTAAATTTAATGCATTTAGTCTTTTTTGCATTGAGGACTAAGTTATTAGTAGAAAACCAATGCAAAACTTGTGAGAGGGTACTATTTACAACGTCATATGATTGCTTATGCCTGTCAACTTTAAAGATCAAAGATGTGTCATCTGCAAACAATACAATCTCACATAGACTTTTGGTAAAGTGAGGAAGATCATTTATATATATTAAGAAGAGAAGAGGTCCTAATATAGAGCCCTGGGGCACGCCCATAACAAGTGGTGCGCCGGAAGAATTGGCTCCGTTAATATTAACTTTTTGTATTCTATCAGTTAAGTATGATTGCAATAAAGATATTGCAGGGCCTGAGACACCATAGTGTCGCAATTTTAAAAGCAAAGTTTCATGATTGACACAATCAAACGCCTTTGACAAGTCACAAAAAATACCAAGGGCATCTTGCTTTCTCTCCCACGCATCTAATATATGTTTGATAAGTGCCACTCCGGCATCAGTAGTTGATTTACCTTTGGTAAAGCCAAATTGTTTATGATGAAGTAAATCGTTTTCATGAAAATGAGTTATTAGTTGATTGAATATAATTTTTTCAAAGATCTTACTAAGCGTTGGCAGTATAGAAATGGGTCGAAAGTTAGATGGGTCACTTTTAACACCTGACTTAAAAAGGGGTATTATTTTACTGAATTTCATTAGATTCGGAAATTGGCCCAGATCTATGCACTTATTAAATATGTAAGCTAAGTGAGGGGCAATGGTAGTAATAATAGTTTTTATTATCTCTAGAGAAATCCCCCATAAATCCTCAGTCTTTTTCAATTTCAAGTCTTTAAAAGTTTTTAGAATTGTATGATAATCAACGTGAGTGAAGTTAAAGGAGATTAGACACTCACATACACTAGACCGGAGCAGAGATTGAGCAAGATGCGGGCAAGAATTTATTCGACTAGTAGTAACCATAGGGATTTTGGAGAAATACGTTTCAAATGCATTGGCCACTTCACTGTCAGAATCAATAGTATTTTTGTCGATTTTAAGAGAGAACTTGTTTTCTCGAGTTTTATTTTTACAAGTCTCTTTGTTAATAATGTTCCAAGTAGCCTTTATTTTGTTTGTGGCTTTCTTAATTTTATCTTTCAAGTAATTTGATTTAGCAAGTGCACAAACTTTTTTGAAAAGTTTTGAATAGTTTCTAATATATTCTATTATATTAATATTGGTACTATTATGTTTAATATCGTACAATTCAAAAAGTCTTCGTCTACTTTTGTAAATACCCTTTGTGGCCCAATCACTAAATTTTATCTTAGGATTGTCTATTTTAATACTTTTTTTAGGAAAATTAGAATTAAACTGGTCTATAATTGTATCAAACAATGATTTGTATAACTGGTCAATGTTATTGTTCAATACTGGGCTAAGAGAAATTTTTTCACTAATTTGTTTCTTAAACTTGTCAATGCGACTTGTAGTGATTGGTCTGCAAGTAAAGCTTGAAAAAGTTGGGCTGATATGATGCTCAAGCACTGCTTTTTGCCCGCTGTGGTCCGAGCTTATAAAATTAATGATTGATTTTTCCAATATTTTACAGTTACAAAATATATTATCTAAGCAGGTAGCCGACGTGGGCGTTACTCGAGTTGGTTCAGCAAAAAGGTAATAACAGAAATAAAAAAAAAAAACTTAAGCAGACAAACAAACAAGAACATTATAAATAATAAATACAAACGTAAATAATAGAAAACAAAATAGAGTAAAGAATTTCGAGTTCACACCTCAATCAAAATAAATATAATTATAGTCTTTGGTTATTTCAGAAACATGAGGAATAAATTTCAAAATTAATTAGTACAGGTTCCCCCGAAAAATTAATATCGGGGAGAAGCTGATTTGAAAAAAAATAAATATTCATAAAATTTTGTCATCATTTGTGGATCACTTTAAAGTCTCCTATGAGAACGCCATAAAAGCCAACCATTTAGTAATGAAAGAACCTGTAATTATCATAATTTTAGCGTGTAAAAGCCGTATCATATACAACTGTGTATAAATTGACCATGGTGTTAAGATAAGATGTACCGATAGCAAATGCCTTGCAATTAAGTGCGCTGTCAATTGCGTGTCTGGAGCGTAATTTTGCATGGGTGGGCAGAATTAAATGTGTTCAAATGTAAAGGAAAATTATACTTAATTACTGAGTTGATGTTTGATTAAAAAGAGGTGCTCTTAGTATATGTATATACTTAATTATATTTGTACTAGCTGTGGACTACATACTTCCATAGCCGGTTTTACCCCTATTTGCCCCTAAATTAGAAAAAAAAGTAGTCAACATTTTAATCCAAGTTTCGAGCTATATTTCTGCCAAATTTCATATTACTAAAATGTAGTCAATGTCTGTTCTAGAGGTTCAACGTATACGTATACCAGATTTGATCAAAATCTGTTCATTGGTTTAGGCATGAAAGCCGGACAGGCAGACAGACAAAGATTTTTAAGTTTTTAAGAGAGGTAGGGCTATGATTATCACTTGAACTAGAGCAGCCCGACTGGTGAAATACCTCCACCCTACAGAAGACCGCAGCCAAATGACAATCATTTCTGTGCTGTTGTGTTCCTGCGTGTGAGTAAGGTTTCCAGAGCTCCTGGGGGGTGCTGCATTAGTAGCAGGGGTCAAGCCTTTAAGGTAAGGGCGACCAGTCCAGTAACAGATTTATTATGCTGTACTTGTCACCCTTAAGCTAGGACCTTGTTACCACTTGACATCAGGTGGGATGAGGTCAATCTTGAAGTGCAATATAAAAAAAAAAGTTACTTTCGGATTTACAATATTAGAATGGATAAGTCTATTTAATTATTTTTATTTAATATATATAAAATATACTTGATTGCAATATTGACATCATTAACAAATAGTTTTAAGTTAGCAACGCCGTATAATAGAGTTTATATTACATCGGCCTTATTTGATTTTATCTTTAAAAATGCTCCGTAACTATTTCATGTACGTAGTCAGTGTTTTAATAAATATTTTTATCTACAATGTTTTAACAGTAATTGAAAAATATCTCAGTCGACTATCCAATCATGCTAGAGTGAATTAGTTTATATTATTTCGAGATAAAGGGAATGCTGTATGTAAAGGTATTTTCCAAAATCAATTTAACAGCTTTTGCGAAAAATAATTACAAGTAACCGTTTATTAATCTATACACACTTTTACTATATGCTTCAATATTATATTGTAGGATACAATATACCTAATACAATAATGTTTCTTAATCACCGTTACTGCTTAATAAATTTAATCTGTTGGTTTTCGTTATTTCCCTTTTTTTAATCCTATTTGGTCAATTTTAGCTATTAAGTACGAGTATAAACCAGAGCTTTACAGCTTTTCTACACTCGCTTTTTAAGATTTTGCGATACAGGACTTTTTAGGCCTGCTTTGCGAGTAAACATACGTAATTAATTTACATTGCTTCCATAAATAATTCGGTTTTTAACAAAAATACATGGCACACATCTAAAAAAGGTATAATACGCAAAAAGGTAAAAGAGTCCAATCAAAATTTTACGATTACAACATTCGCTGGATTGAAATTGAAAATGGTACATGCTACTCTTAAAGAAGATACAACATACCTGGGGGCACATCTTGCAGTGATACTTCCTGGCATGGGCGTGGAGCGGCTGCAGTTTCGCAGGACCCTTCCCCAGCGGCTGGGGCACCACCAGCAGCCCGCTGCCAGCGTTGGCGCCCCCCACTGGGGATGACGAGGAGGACCCTGGAAGAGGAGCGGTGGGGGGTTACAGACGTGATTAGTCGAAGGTGGTAGTTTAGATGTGAAGTTTAAGGCAAATTCACGGTCAACAGCACGTTAAGGTTAAAATTTGCAGTGTGATATTGTGCCCGGTTCCAATATTTACGATTCGTAATATCTCAAAAATTACTATCCATTTTTCTCCATTTATTCAAACTACATTTCGTCGACGCGCGTGCAATACCGTGTAAGTACATTTTTCCGTAAGTTCCAATTTGGATTGAAATAATATGAAATAGCAGACAAAATTAATCTTTATGGCAAACGGTAGATACGCGGTATTGCACGCGCATCGACGATTTCAAACTACATTTCTAAGTTCAAATTTACTTTTCATATCGACTGTCATCAGTTGTCTGTCGGTCGTTTTTCCGTATTTAGAATGGATTCAAATATTGGAACAATTATCGGGCATTAGAGTATTGAACTAAATTCTTCAGACTTCATCTGCAAAGTTCACTTGAACAACCGCAGTGTCTGAATGTATATCACTTACCTGACCGACCAGGGCCCAGGCCAGCCCCGTACAGCATCTGGCTCATAGACTGGTGGTGGCCAAGCCTGTCGTCCGCCTTCTGGTGCCCTCCCACCGACCCGTCTCCCGTACTCATCTTGGCCTGAAACAGAGGAGATGGGGGTGTCACAGTTATGTAAATGCTTGGAGCAGGGTTACCCAACCTTTATTTTGTCGAGCTTCTTCAAACTTAGGGGTGGCCATGCCTCGTGATTAACAACGTGAGGTTTTAAGCAACTTTGTTGTTTGAGGAAAGTGTATTAAGGTTTGTTTCCAAATATAGAGTTTGTGGTATTGGTAAATGTTTCGAAAAACCTGTAACTTAGTTCTGTAACCAGCAGCCATTATTGCACAAGGACAGTGACAAAGCTGATATTACGAGTAAGTTATTTTTACCATTCCTCCTCCTACCATTCTTCTTTAGTACTTCTAAGTCCTAATACTACTTGTATACCACGATCTTTAAAATTTGCAATGGATTTTGATGCGGTTTTCAAATAAATAAAGTGATTCAAGAGAAAACTTTATGTAAATGACGGCAGGGCCCACTGAAAACCAGCGTCATGGCCTGCGACGTGGGTCATGACTTATGCTGAGTGAGGTCCTTTTATTTAGAACATTACGACATGTCATGGTCTGCGCCGCCCGGTTGACGAGGAGATTGCGTGGAGATCAATTTCACGCTTTTTTTTGTATGTATATAATTATAATTATTATTATTTTTTGTTTTCTTGTTTGTCTCCTCTCTGTATATGTGTACTTATATATGTGACAATGTTGTGATGTTTTTAAGTAATAAATGTTTCTTTCTTTCTTCTTTATTTCTTTCTAAATAACACATTCACACAATTAGTACAGAAAAGCAAAAAATTAATAGCACCCGAGCGAATTCGGGAGGTTCATCATAAAAATTGATTATTAATAATTAAAAGTTGAGCGATAGCATTTAAGGAAGATATATTCACAGTTTTTTTTTATGTTATATAGACACAAATGCCATACAAGTTCCATAGAAAAATTAAACGTCATTTTCCAAGTTAGATATTTGAGTTCAACCTATTTATAGCTTTGAGTTACTTAAACTCGTTCAACATTTTAAGTTCACCTTAAAAATCCGAGTCTGTGGTAAGTAGCGTAAGCACTTGTGTCACAGAAATCAGAAACAACGACGGTACCACAACTCCCAGACCCAAGACAATAAAGAGAAGTTCATTTCCCATATTGACCCGACCGGGGATCGAACCCGAGACCTCAGAGATGGCGCGACGCCAAAGTCTGGTCCACTCGCCTCTGCTAGGGATGTCATCTCAAATAGATACGGTAATAAAGACAAGTAATAAATCCTGAAGAGTGGTTCCGTAGTCTTCATGGCAGAGCTTCAGGTCAGCTCAGTGGTAGACCACAGTGGGTCACAAATCACAGTTGCCAGCAGCGGTGCTGATGATTAATAGCCGGCCTAGACAGAGGTCATTTTGTTCACAACTAGACGCGTACCACCGATAACTGTGGATAAATCACTCTTGGAACGGACATACTGCTGCGAACGATGGCAAACTATATTTACATGGATCGTTGATAAATTAAGAACAGAAAAACTAGCCAGAAAAACACGTTTCTCTGGCTAGTTTTTCTGTTCTGCTTTATACAGAAGGATGGATGGCGAAATTCTTTTTTTCAGTCTCGGGTCTGGGTGTTGTGGTACCGTCACTGTTTCTCGATTTATGTAACATAAGTGCTTAAGCCACTTACCATACAATCAGTGCAATGCATGTGATGTTGTCCGATATTTATTTAGTTGAAAAAAAAAATAGCTACCTAATCAAAATAATGTTTAAATTATTGCGTTACGTGAAAACAGTGGAATAAATTATGTTAAATGCGACACACAGCGACATGCAGGCTAAGACAGGGTGACTATGATATTCAAAGACAAAAACTTATCAATTGAAGTTCTTTTAGAATGCGCAGTACCGTCAAGAATTTCTCGCCTTAAAAAGGGATCGTAAAAAAGGAACCACATTAGACTACAAATTTTGATTCGCTTGTATATCATTGGCATAATAACTATTATCGAACTACAAGTATTTACCGTTACTGTATTATAATAATAACTAAATTCACTAATAATATTAGAAACAGAAAAATTTTATCTCCCCTTGCGGTGCGGGAATTGAACCCACGACCTTCACGTATCTCGCGTGCTGCTCTTACCAACTGAGCTAACCGCAAGTTATTGTAGGCGATGAAATTTTTCTGCTGTATCAATCGATAGCCTTTCGGTAAGTGCCCTCTGCCGAATATGTTTATATCTACATACTTATCGGCCCGTGGGACATTCGTTGCAGAAATGTTTGAAAACCACAGAATCGAAGACACCTGTTTCTAATATTTAAAGTTCGCTAGTACGGCGTATAGTACTATAAAAATAATAAAATCGATTAAATTCACTAATTTGACAAAAACTAAAAAATCATTAGAACAAGAGGAATGCGTTTCACCATCAAAAATGCAGCCCAAAAAATAATTTAAAAAATTGTACTCACACAATTTTACAAACTTTAAGAAAAATATCCTCACTCGAATTTATGAAGTTTTCATATTTTGATGAGGTTTTCATAAATAGATAATTACTAAAACGCATAATAGTAAAATAGTACAAAATATTCCATCAGTCAATTACACTCGCAACTTAGCAATAAATCATTGTCTATGTCAAAGTTGCTAGCATTGAACATAATAGGGTTGCCAGGCTTATATTATAAAAAAATATATTTTATTTTTTATTAACTGCCTACAGACTACTTAGAAGACAATTTACAAAAAAAAAATGGATAGAAATAGTGAATTTAACTTAGCACATTATTAACTCGATAGTTAAGGTTCACGCCACTATAAACAGTTGCAGTTCAATATTCGGTCTTACACCAACGGCAATAAGGGCCCTAAAAAGTTACTAGATCTGGCGTATTTGTACAGTCAACAACACGTCACGTTGGATCATGCACCGTACTTATATTGTGCGCATAAGAACTAATATCGCAAGTGTTTATCTTGACACGCTGTCAACCGTACTTATTGATTAAAAATGATTTAATAAAATAATCAAAAGATCTCATTTCAGAAAGGAATTAGCTCTCACCACCGCGAGTTCTACATAAAATAACGTGTTTCTCTAAACACTTTACATTGGCGGAATCATCGCGTTATCTAGAAACGCGAGATAGAGTCCATTAATAAAAAAAAAATAATAATAATCATTTGTTCACCTAAACATTTTTTTTAATTACGAGTAAAAATTAAAGCGACTGTAATACAACAACTGCAACGGTTTGAAAATGATGATGAAGTTAAGCTATGAACGTCACGGATCTGTATAGGATGGATGACCGTTCCAACCAAAACTATGAAAATAATCAGAAACATTTCGGTTTTTAGTGCAGTGACTAACATTGTAAAATTAAGATGAAAAACAATTTAAAAAAAATAATAAGTTCCTATTACAGCCAAGCGGTTGGCCACCCTTTGCATGATTATGTGTTACTTAAACAATCATAAAGTCATATGTTTACTGAATACAAACGTACCAAATTTGATATTTGCTGTAAGTAATCAATCTAATATTGAGTTAATGAAGCATTCATAATTACACCAATTGGTAAAACATCTGAAGTCGTTACTTATAATTATCACATCTGAAACCGAATCTTAGTGTTAGGTTTTTAAAAAGTTTAACAAGGATTAATTAAGGAACGTAGGTTCTTTACTAAAAGTGTAAGCTGGTGTTATCTGCTCGGGGACCAAGGCCCAACTACCAATCTTGGTTTGTTGTATAAATAGTTAGTGGGGACGAAAACTCAAAACATGTGGTTCGATGTATTGATTGGTTAATCGTGCATTACGTATGCAGCGTTGTTTACTTTGCCAATTCTGCTGACGCCGTATTTGTGACGACTGTAGGTCATATCGTAAGTTGGCACAATACATAGACGAGTATCAGATATTGTTAGTGTAAATCAAATTTGATCAAAATCCATTTTTGGGAACGAAACTACCCTACTTACATAAAATAATATTGTTTTGTCACTTCAAAGTTCACTGAACAACATCACATACATTTATCATCATTGATAGAACATCTATGAGGTAATCGTGTTTTGTCAGACATGTAAAAGTATTTTAATTAACAAGCATGATATTTTTAACCTAAATAATAAGTTTGACGTGTCGGTGTGTGTATCCATGACATCACAGCTCCCGAACAAATGAGCCGATTTTGATTTTATTGTTTGAAAGATGAATAAGTCAGACATAGCTAAGAACACTCTCTTAGCTATGTTTGATAAAAATCGATCCAATATGGCCGCCGTCACAAAATTATGGATTGCATGTTTTAACACAACTCCCAGAATATGAGTGTCATACAAAAGGGCTTTACTCGCAAAATGTATTCATAATAAAAAACTTTCAAATCCAGAAAATTACGGATTTCTTACATTTTTTTGTCAACACTCCCTCAAATAAAAGGGATTTTTCACACTTTTTTATATCGGAGGTTTTAACATTTTCAATTTAATACGGTATTCATTTATATTTACTAACCTAACAAATATCATCCTCGGCTTCAAAACCATCAGCTGATAAAACCCAATCGATGGCAAGTCAAATACACAGAAAAAACTAGGCATAAAAAAATATTATAAGTAAAAAGTTTTCCATTTTAGCCGTCCGTGTGTGTGTCAATCTATTTAGGTCTTGGTGGCGCACTTACTGTTGTCAGCCGGCAAAAACCACCCTCACCCTTTGGTCATTCACATCTTAAAATGGATCGAAAAGAGTAGTTATTACCACCTTTGAAAACCATGTTTTGTTCATTAAAAGTTTATTTTTGGCATAAAGATTTTTTCGCTCATATCAAAAAAAAAAATTATCGAACTATTCTGTAAATAGTGATGCGTGCGATGATAATATAATTATTTGTGCTTTACTCGACTTGAGATTTTTTCATCGGTTTCAAATTAAGTGGATAAAATTTAAGCAAATTAAAATGGTTTTGCTTCGTAATTTTGAATACGCTAAGTATGAAATTTCCCAATGTCTGTCTTTCTGGTTAAGTATGATTATCGGTGGCATTGCTTACCAATAAATGATAAAGATTCGAATTAATAATTCGTTTTATAATAAAAAAATATGATTTGAGGTACATTATTTTTAAAAATTAAATAGCCATGTGAACAAATCACATTCGGTTTTTAGCAATAGTTACTTGTAACTATTGCTGTACACTTATAATATATTAAAAAACATTTTTCGTATCTTATAATGCCAAACAAACTAAACAATATAAAGTGTTTTTTTTTATCAAATACCAATATTTTATTTATATGAGTTAATTTTAGGTTAATAATTTAATGAGTTTTTTTTAATCGGTTATAACAGCTCTAGGTAAATACACAATAACCCTTAAATGAAGACGCCAAAGGGCAGTCCAAAACTAATATTTTAAAGTCCTAAAATTAAATGAACAACCAGACCAGGGTGGCCAGGCAAATCGTGTGTGACTAATGTCCGGGCGTCCTGAGGTAAATTATTGTAGTTGGTCACCCTCTCGTTAATTAGAGTGTGTTTATTAATCTGCGTTGTGATTTATGCGGCTTTGACTTCAAGAAGACATTTCTGCTGGATTGTGTGTAAGTTTTATAAATTACGATTACTTTTATTGATCATTATATTATAAGAAAACAATTTTTTTTACAGATGATGGTTAGACGTAACATATACTATAAAAGAATGACACATAATTTAAATCTTCTCTCTGTATTAATACTAATAAGCATGTTAATAGAAAAACATATTATTCTACATTTCAATTTTGACATCAAAATTCCATACAAAAAAGATAAACATTTTTTTAGTTTATTCAAAAAATTAAAATGGGGTGTACAATAAAAGCAATAAGAGACCAATTTGTTGCTTGTCTTTAAAATAAAAAAATCACTTATTTTTTCAAACGTTTCTGCTTTTATATTTTTATGTAAATAAAACTCCAAATAAAATTACCATGTAAACTAACATGAGTAATGCGTTCAATATAATTCATTTCGAACCGACTTTCAAAACAAACACCACACTCCAACTTATCAACGAAATGAAATTACATTAGATATTACAAAATTCGCCTGAACTATTCTCTAGCCAAAGGTACTAGTGGGCCATAAATCAAAAACTATAGGGACCCAATGGCGATATACGGCATTCGTTACGAATTAATTTGGACCAGATAACGCCCTCTGACGACGAGATGTGAAATTTAATTTCACGATCCGCAGTTTAGGGTTAGTTAACCACTTGTGCGCTGTGGAATTAATACAAACGTTTCGGTTTTGGAAGAATTTTGTTACGTAAATCTTGTACTACTAGATCCGCACCGCCAAGTATGTAGGTACTGAATTTTCAACTGTAATTTCACGAATATTTTTATTAAGATGTCTATCCTTTAAAATGACTTCATAAAAATTAAATCATAAATGGCAACGTTGTAATATTTTTTGTATGTCTTTCATGGAAAGTTATCTAGAAAGCAGCCAATTAACTCACGTGGTTTTAATGATGACAAAACACCAGATTTTACGCGTTCAAATTCTTGAATACTGTAAAAGATACCAACCTGAACTAAAAAAGACAATGTTTTGTATCCACTAAATTTGCCAACATTAAAAAAATACTACATTAGTCCTTGAAGCAAGAAGAATTTTAAGTTTTAAAAAAGTTTTCTTCTAATACATTGCTGGATATCTTATTTAAAATGTTTCGTATTTTGGCTACTAATTGCTGTAATGAGGCAACGATGTCGGTTTGTTTTAACAGTAAACATTTTCGTTTATAAGACGCAAACAAATGAATTTTATGCAGTCCTATTACAACATGACTTAAACTGGACTATCTTTACTTCAGTAGCTTACTATTTCAAACATGAACCAGATATATTAAGCTTTCTCCGATAAAGCCATCAGAGCTTAACTCCATAATTTTACGAGGATATTTATGCGGACTCCAATCAAACTACAAAGTATGTAGGTCACAATATTCAACAAAACACTTTTATGCGGAGTCGTAAAGAGTCGCGTCAACGTCCTGGAGTGCATTCTGTGGAAATTCTTTAGTACAGCGCCATCTATCCACGGTTAATGGCAACTTTTGACGTAAACTGCCGCGGACGTAACAAACAGTGGTGTTTTTCGACCCACTTCGGAATTTTGGGGTTATCTAATGCAAGTTTGGGATTTTGAGTTAAGCGATGAGGTGTTTTGGCGTGTTGTTTTGGGGAAGATTAGATTGGATTGGTGAATTAGCATTGTGGGAATTTAAATATGATTAATCTTTTTTATGAACATTTGTTATTAAATATCTCACGTCACTTAAAACTTTATTTGCCGGGGGGTGCATTATATGGAAATCTACCATTAGGAAGAAAAACTATTACTTACGTATTTACTATATTAAAACTGGAAATAACAAAATTACTTCATTATATAAGACGTGTGCTTATATCTCACTTACCTACTTAAAAAAATAATATTAAAAATGCAAATAATAAAATTGAAATAAACGAATGAAATAATCGTAAAAAAATTAAATAATTTAATTGTAATTATTTCAATAATACAGTGGTAAAACATATTCCATAGGGCATAGCGAACTATCACTCGAACTGGAGCAGCCCAAAAGGTAGAGGACCTTGCAGAAGACCGCAGCTTATTAATAATCACTTCCGTGTTGTTGTGTTTCTGCATGTGCGTAAGGTTTCCAGAGCACCTGGGGGGTGTTACATTAGTAGCAGGGGTCAAGCCTTCAAGGTAAGGGCGACAAGTCTAGTAACAGATTTATTATGCTGTTCTTGTCGCCCTTAAGCTAGGACCTCATTACCAATTAACATCAGGTGGGATGAGGTCAATCTTGAAGTGTAATATAAAAAAAAGTGAGTTGGTTGCAATTGTAAGAATTAAAAATTTGAGTCCGGCTGCGTATCCGACATATTTCGTTTTTAAGAGTAGACCTACAGCTAGATATGCATAAATCCGTTAGGCCAAATGTGCGAGGGGCGTCGCCTGTTTAGGACAGTGTCAAATCGAGCCCTTTTGTCATGCAGACCCTTAGCCCTGCGTAGGGAACTCAAAGACAATATGGAGGATACGCTCTGGCCTTTTAGTTGCAAATTAGTTAAGCGACGGTGAAAATATTCACACGGTTTTTTCGATTTATATTTAGTATCACGATAAATGAAAAAATAGAATAAATATGGCGACCGGCCAGTCTTTGGCGTCCCAGGTTCTATCCCCGCTGGGGTCAACATAGGAAACGAATTTTTCTAAATACATATTGAACAATATCACATACATTGCTCTGATTCTGTGGTAAGTAGCTTAAACACTTGTGTTATAGAAATAAGAAACAACGGTGGTAACACAACACCCAGTCCCGAGACAGTATAGAAAAGTTCGTTTCCCCTATTGACCCGACCGGGGATCGAACCCGGAACCTCAGAGATGACGCGACGCCAAAGTCCGGCACGCTCGCCTCTCGGCTACGGAGGTCGTCAAATGGTTAATTTTATGGTTGAAATGAGTGTGCATCAAGCGAAAATGAGTTCTTATACCAATGCCGAGCGATGATTTTACTTGTGTCTTTTTATGTCAAATTGTTTCTGCATTTGTTCGCATGGAATAGTTATTTAGAAATTAGAAAACCCTAGTACATATTTGAACAAAATTAAATCAGCACTATACTTGCATTGACAACCTTTTGCCGGGTTCTTCTCGATAGGATTAGGTTCCGAACCGGCTGTAGCTTCGATTTTGGTTTATATTCATTTTGACGATGCATAAGTGTCACTTGTAATCAACATGAATAAACGTATTGATTATGATTATGATTATTTGTATCAACCAACTGTGATTTTAATGCAACATAAAGCTTAAGCAATAAGGATATAAAATCAGGAGGTGTACGTTCAAGTAACACTATATTTTGTGACACTAATTTACACCACAATATAATCTTGGCACAAAGAATAACCAAACAAATTAAGATATTAAGGCGCAATGAATATACAATGCTATATCGAGCCAAATAAAAAAAAACAGACTTCTAATAGGAATACTACAACTTACCTCATTATCTTAAATGATACTGTACGTTAGATTTACAAAGCTCGTAACGTATAGGGTACGCATCACCTCGTAGCCTTATTTAGTCGAACGCATGAGCTATATTTAAAAAGCTACAAACATCCAGGCTACATCACATCTAGGCTACGTCACATCTAGGCTACATCTCACCTCGTAGTTTTATTCAGCGAGCGCATAGGTTACGTTTAAAAAGCTACAAACATTAAGGCTACATCACATCTAGGCTACATCTCACCTCGTAGCCTTGTTTGATGGCCATGGCGCCCCGTGGCCGTGACCACGCAGCGTATTCAAGGCCATCTTTCTGTTGGCAATGCTGTTGGACAAAAAGTACCGTTTAATTTGTCATATGGACTTACTTTAGAGTTTCAAAAACATATTAGTTAATTGAAGTATTTAGTCAAATATTTTAATTCATATATATTAAATCAGTAACACTTATGAATAGTCTCTATATATATTAAATGATGCTGCCTCCGGTTAGGAACTTATAACTACCTTTACAAAAAAGCTAAAATTATTACTAAGTTTTCATCGAGGTTCAGGGGACCTTTGTAGGAGTGATTTTATACTGCTATGGTTGTCGGCCTAATGTAAGGGGTTCCATTGTTTTTATATCAGAAAATAGATGCGTGTAGGCAAAATTGTGTGAAATGGTGTATTTAATCACACACAAAGTCCTACAGTTGGATTCAATATCATTTTGGCTTTTTATTAAATATTTTTATATTGTATGTTAAACTAGCGGTCCTGGCGAACTCTCTGTTCAAATGTTTCCTGAATTTTCTTTGCTATAAACCTCACGGAGCCCGAGACCTTTCCAACGAATGCAAAACCGTGGAAATCGGTTCGTGCGTTCTGGAGTTATAGTACCTACTTATTTTTATATAGTTGATAACATATTATATTAGGTATTTATTTACAATTGACCGGCTCTTTTTGGTAATCAAAAACTTTGAGTAGTTAGAGACAACTACTTGCTTTGTACGGCAATCTAGCTCTCCTAGATCTTTACGTCTTGTAAGATATTTTTGATCGTAATTTTTGCGACTGTTAAGACATAAAACATTTTAGCAATAATAAAGTAACACCATATTCAAAGTGTAGGAGAAAACAAATGAAAGGAACACGAAGAAACCCGAAAAATTTTAACTAAAAATATCACAGATGTGTTTTTTTTTTCGAAAACTAACCTAATTTAAGACTAAATATATATTGAAGAATATTTAATGTTTTTCCCCATACCTCACTATTTTTTCTACTGTAGATAAATAGACAATGGTTTTAAAAAAAAATAAGTACAATTAAGGTGCTCCTAACGCTGGTCCTATCTTCTAGATAATAGAAGTTACACAGTTAGTTGCTTTGTGTATTTATTTAGTTTGAATGTTTTAGCTACTAAACTTAGCAAAATACACTAGGTATACTTTAAAGTTAAATATAAATTTGGTAAACATATAAAAACATTTATATCCCAAAATAACGCAAACGAAGTTGCAGGCTACAACTAAAGCAAACTATACAGAGGTACTTCAAATTCATTGAAATCGGTTTAGGACCTACAAAGCTTATTTTCTAATTCAAGTTACACGACGTAAGTTACCAACGTAACGCTTTCCACCTAAACTTAACCAAAACGCCGTGAACTTTAAGAATCGACATAAAACTCTGTTATTGATTATCTATACAATGTTATTTCAAGACCGACAGCATAATATTTTACTACCCAAGACGGCACCCACACACATGCGCTCACACACACGTAGGACGCACAAACACACACACAGGAAGTTAAGAAAAATACTCGTGTCGCGGGTTTTTCTTGGGAACAGAGGAAAGGTGGAGTAGGTAATGGTTTTGTGCGCGTATATTATTTTTTATTTAAAAAAGCTAAATATTTTGTGGAAAATCTCTATGCTTGTTTTTGTAAGTAGGTGGTTGATGTATTGGTTCCATAAAATTGATTGGGAAATGTTATGGGTACCAGGTAATATTTGTGGTATACAATTAATATCAAATATGTTTTGATGAGTTTATTTGGTCTTTAAAACTTTATAAAAAGTGTACATTTACTGAATTTAATAGTGATTTATTGTTAGTATATATAATTTTGACCCTATAATATATCTTGATATACCCTATAATTTGTCATGATGCTTGTTATTGTCACTTAACATATTCCTACATTTCACAACTACACACATTGAAATTTATTTGGTAGCACACCGATTACTGATAAAATTACTTTTAAAAATAAGTGAATATAGATTGTAAATTTATTTTCTTTTTAATTATAGTGTATATTGATATATGACAATCTTTATATAGACAAAACTACTTCAGACTATAAATTTTGGTTTAACACCCCCCTATTTAGTTTCTTTCGTGCGCATATAAACTAATATCTTACTGCATGTGTTTATCTCGATCGTACCTTATTTTGAAAAAGGTTTTTATTAATTAGGTTAGGCTGAGACAAACACTTGCAGTACGATATTTTACTTCAACCAGGAATCAACATGTCCGCAAACCAATTTCAACTACGCCATTACTCCACGCGTCTTTAATATTTCAAGCTCCAGCAACCCGTCCACTCCACCCCACCTTTAGCCTTTTTCCTACACGTCCCACATACATATACGTCTTCACCCGCGTCACACGTGAGCTACATCCCTCCCTCTCTCTCCTATTGCGTCAGAAAGAGTCCCCCTCCCAGTTTAGGACTAACGTTTTATATGTTGGCCGGGTCATGGATATAAAAATCGTTTTTCCAACATATATATACATAAAATGTATGTAAGTAGAGCTGTAACGGCATCGTAGAAAGCATTAGGATTCTTCAATAATAGAGAATTATTGCTATTGTGGGGCCGTTTCAAAGATTATACGCGTTCTCTGATTCATTTTAAGCAGGTTGTGATGGTAACCTTTGTTTTAAAAGCTAACTCTGAAGATTCTGAGCAAGAGTTAAATTTGTGATGGGAACTTGAACGAAAATAGCCAAATAATTTTTGCAGAATGAAGTTATTGCTGATTTATACGAAGTATTAGCCTTTCGTGTAACCAGCGATTATGCCTTGACTTTGTAGAAGGCTTTCCACTTTGACATCCAAAACTAATTGATTGGTTAAATAGTTCCAATATTTCATGAGTTGTGTTTGCGAGTCAGCCTGGAATAATGGATTCAGTATATACGGTAGTGGAAGCAACAATGTAATTTACTGATTGAATGCAATAAACGAATATAAATATAAATATTTTAGAGAGGTAGGGCATAGCGATTTATCGAACTCGAGCAGCCCGACTGGTGAAATAACTTCACCTTCACCGCAGCCAAATAACAATCACTTCGGTGTTATTGTGTTCCTGCGTGTGAGTAAGGTTCCAGAGACTTCTATAGCATTTTTTATATAATTATGCTATAAACTGGCCTTAGAAATCATAATCCAAACTCCTAAGGAAAAACAAAGATACTAAGAGAAGAGAAGCATACTAATAGTAAATTGGACCCTATTAGTATGTGAATTACGTCAAATTTCTAGTGTGAGACATTAACGAAACTGTTGATTGGCTGACACACCAAGCCAGTGGTCAATCAGCAGCCGATGCACTGATTTTTATCAATTTTGACATTTGTTAAGAGCGCGATAAAATTTTCTTGCATCAGAAAATAAGTGGCAAATACAACTTTTAAAATGATCATATTCTCCGTAGACTTTAAAAGTGCACTTTCTACAGATATATACTTAGATTAGAAAAAATATTGGGAGTCGAGAAAGAGGTTTGAAGACGTGCAAGAAATCGGCGATCTATCAAATTCGAAACTCAATAAAATCTTAAAGAATATGATCCGTATTTGACCAGCATAGTGATGACATTGAAACGATTTCTGCCTGACCTCTGCAAACCCTTACAAGAGGAACAAAACCTATATAGATCATGCCAGGTCCAACGGCTTCTGAAGCACCCAATCATCATTATGGGATAATTACGCGATGACTCTCGAGCTCTATAATCAATACACGACTAAAATACACGAAACGAAAGAGACTACTTTTTAAAACATACTAACAGGCATTCAGCTCTTTTTTCCTCATCATCCTATCTCCCGCATCACACATCGAACCCGCGACCCGCCGGTCATCTAACGGATAGCCCGGTGACAAATGGTCCGCGCAAATTGAGTTGGGCTGTGCCGAGACTGCTGAGCGGTTAATCATTGCATTATTTGCCGGGACGTTTTCTTTCTCGGCGTTTTAGAAGAATTTTCTGTTCTAGGTAATCATAATAACTAAATAAACATTGGAAACATCACATACATTGCTCTGATTCAGTGGTAAGTAGCTAAAGCACTTGTGTTACAGAAATCAGAAACGACGGTACCACAAAACAATACAGACACGACTCGAGACAATACCGAAAAGTTCGTTACATATTGACCCGACCGGGGATCGAACCCGGAACCTCAGAGACGGCGCGATGCCAAAGTCCGACACGCTCGCCTCTCGGCTACGGAGGTCGTCATAATCATAAAGATTGATTGAGGTTAGAAATTTAATTATATATTTAACAACTTCACGTACATTGCTTGCTCAGACTCTGTGAGTAGCTAAAGCACTTGTGTTATAGAAATCAGACAATGTCTGTACCACAATAATAAGACCCGAGACAATATATACCCGGCTCCAATATTTGAAAAACGGTCCGTCCTAGATACGGATAGTAATACATTGTACGAGGCGTAAGCTAAAAACGACTAATGACAGCTGATATTGAAAGTAAATTATTATGGTATGGTATTATGGTTCGGGATTAACGACTCGTATCTCTCGTATCTCGGTTGGGGAAAAACAGATAGTAATTTTTGACATTTTACGAATCATAATATATTGCAACTGGGCATAAGAGTAGTATATTATGAATGTACAAAAGGTGTATCATGTCAATTCTAGGGTAAACTATACCACAATTGTCAGATCAGTGTAATGCAACATCGCTCTTCAATCTATGGTTCCCCATTCGTCCCCCTGTCCTATCATCAGTCTCCGTCAGGCACAGGGACGCCCCCTGGCGACACACTTGAAACTGAGGGAACTGTTTTTTGGGATGCAAGGAAGATGCATATTGTAAGCAAGAATTAAAACGACGGCTGAATCAAGAAATCGAGGACTATAAATTTTAAGACTTTCGCGTTCCATTTTAAACATTTAAAATAATTTAACGGGTCAAAACGCGATACCATTTTTATTTAGTAGTTAATACAAACTACTGCCCGACGTTTCGGTTAGGTTGCACCAACCGTGCTCACGAGCTGACTCAGCTAAAAAAGTTTTTGTTTTTAAAGTTAAATAAACTCTACCTACAAATAATTACACTACTTGTTGTTATAATAAGGGTTTTTACAGTTGAATATTTGATTTTTAGAAAAATAAATAATAAAAAACCTTAGTCATCAATCATTGTCTTGTCAACTGCCAAACTTAAAAAGAAAAGTTTATTTATGAAACCTGAATTGAACCTGATGTTGCAAAGCCTAAATCCTTCCTCGATAAATAGATAGTCCATTTAAAACAAATAATATATCAAATATTTTTTCTATCCGAAACAGTAGTTCCGAAATTAGCGCGGTCAAACAAATAAAATCTTAATCTTTAAAATATTACTTTACACTTAACCCTTTATACTACCATCATTTATCTTATTTACCACCTTACCTCCTTGATTTAAGGTCCAAAACCTATAAAAATCTAAACATGCTTATATGCAGCCTTCTTTGATAAATTGACTATCCAACACAATAATACATTTTCAATCAGAACCAGTTCTTCCTCAGTTTAGATATTTTATATTGCACTTCAAGATTGACCTCATCCCACCTGATGTTAAGTGGTAATGAGGTCCTAGCTTAAGGGCGACAAGTACAGCATAATAAATCTGTTACTGGACTTGTCACCCTTACCTTGAAGGCTTGACCTCTGTAACTAATGTAGCACCCCCCAGGAGCTCTGGAAACCTTACTCACATGCACGAACACAACAACACAGAAGTGATTGTTATTTGGCTGCGGTCTTCTGTAAGGTGGAGGTATTTCAACAGTCGGGCTGCTCCAGTTCGAGCGATAAATCGCTATGCCCTACCTCTCTTAAATTTTAATTTATTATCTCTTTAATTTATTATTATTAAACAAACAAAACTTCTTTAAAATTAAACATAAGGCGTCGCAAACCACTCTTAAGTGGCTGTCTAGGTAGAGACCGTTTTTACAAAACCCTAAATAGCACTCAAGAAAAGATACTCGCAATATAATCGTACTACAATCGCTCCACAGTCGCGTCTGACTGACATTGACGGACGTGAAACGAGATTATGTTCACATTACGACACGCTGTAATAGATGGGAAATTTGGAGAATATAATATAACAAAAATGTTAAAAATGTATTAACATTTAAGTTGGTGAAATAAGAACCAGTGGGAACTAATGTACAAGATGGTAATACTTGTCAGCTGCTGATTGGTCATTTTTGACATATCTGTCAATGTCATATACATATTGGACAACATCACGTCACACATTGCTCTAATTCTGTGGTAAGTACTTAGCTTAAGGACTTACTTTACAGACATCAGAACAACGACGGTATCACAACATCCAGACCCAAGACGACGTAGAAATGTTAGTTTCCCATATTGACCCGACTGGGGATCAAACCCGGGACTACAGAGATGGCGCAACTCCATAGTCCGACTAGCACAGATAAGGAGGTCGTAATGATTATCTTATTTCGCAAAGTTCTGTAAATTTTATTATGTAGCCATGAACGTATTAATAAGGTATTTTTTTTATAATTTCCCCTTCGACATACGCAACTTTATTTTTCATCATATCCGTTTCCTACAAAGCAGGTACATGCCCGGCCACCAATCCACTCTCCAACCTTCCGGTGGCTTCCGTCAATCCACCCGGAAAGATACGGGATAGCTGGAGATTAGGGTGTGACCCCACTAATCTGACGGGACATTTTGAGACGGTGTGATCAGTGAGTAAGCCGGACTGTTAACGCAATATAACAAAATCCCAGCCCGGAAGTTTAACCATCAAAATAGGGATTTACGAGGAATACAGTACATTTACGTAGTATTATTTTTCTACCGTACATGAGCCGTTTATAATCGTTAAGGAATAATCTTATAGTTTTAGTGTTGATATGTTGCAGCGACGGGCTGTGCGCATAATTAACGATGAAGAGATTACTGGGAACCTTGAACCTCTTCAACTACGTAGAGACATTGGTTCATTAAGTGTCTTTTATCGGCTTTATCATGGGGAGTGTTCCGAGGAACTATTTTCCCTTATCCCACCCTCTCCTTTCCTACACAGAACCACAAGAGCCGGCTAACGATGTCATCGCTTCACCGTGGAAAATATTCCATCACGAACCAAAAAGTTCGGTAACTCTTATCTTTGCCGGACCAAAAAGAAGTGGAACTCGTTGCCGGCTCATGTGTTTCCTCCTTCCTTTGACATGGATTCCTTCAAAAGGAGCGTGAAGAAACGTCTTGCGGGCCAGTATGGCGATGCTAACGGATAGGATATTTTGATATCAAATCCGCTGTCATTGCGATGTAGGTTCCTCTCTTGCTTACCATCAGGCTGGGAGGAGCCAATATACTGCGCTACTATAAAAAAAAAGTTGAATAAGACTACGACGAGCGACATATCTTATCATTTTTAACATCAGCATTAGTCAGAAGACTAGTAGTACTGAACTGAGAGACTAATTAGTGCTGGAGCTTTCAGTATCATATCAAACCTTCATTGTGTAGAACTGACACTGCATATTGCACAACGTCTTCGGAATCCAAGACAACGGGTACCTGTACCAGTTGAAAACCATCAATTACCAAAAAAGTTTTTTAACCAATAGTATCATCTGACTTAGAGCATGTATATTTTGTGTATTTATACAATAAGGCATAATATTAATAAATAAAACACATAGATATAAATCATGTATGTTTAATATGCACTAATTATTTCATTGTCTTCAAAGGCACTGCTTTATTTAAAAGTTAATATTTTTATTTGCTATCTGAAGCGTAAGCAAAAGGGAGCGTTTCAAAATGGGAGCGCTTCGAGGAATACCTCCGAATATTATTCATACTGCTAAAGTGGATAGGCTACCGTTAATCAATACGTAGTGTGTATTAGTGTTGCCGGATAATCGATTATCGATTAATCGATTATCCCCCCTTCAAATAATCTAATAATCGATATGACAATCGATAGTATCGATACAATCGATATAATCGATTATATCGATATCAAGTTGAAAGCGATACTATTATACCTAATAAAAATAGGTATCGATACTATCGATTGTCATATCGATTATTAGATTATTTAGGCCTCTTTTGGAATAATCTATTATAATCGATATACAATCGAATCGACGGCAACACTAGTGTGTGTGATGTTTCCATGTATCGGCCTTTTCTCTTCAGTATCCGGACTGATACTAAAGTTTTATTGTGCCAAGACAGCGGTTTGACAATTTGTTTTGAATAAATCCTTGTATTCGTTAAAGTACTTAGGTTTGTCACTCGTAGCGGTTTCATATTTTGCCGAATTAGTAAATGTTATCCGTTGTCTCTGAAATCCGGGGGTCGTTGGTTCGAATCCCGCGGGAATACTCTCTGGTTATAGTATTTTCATTTTGTGCTGTTTACTCAGTTAAATTCCTTAATCAAACCTGCTAAAGCCTTGAATTACCTGATTGTCTGATAATAATGATATTAGGCAACAACAACATCTAACTCAGACATTGCTCTGATTGTATGGTAAGTAATTAACTCACTTGTGTTGCATATACGTAACACAAATCAGAAAAAATAACGTTACCACAACACCCAGGCACGAAACAATATAGAAACGTTCGTCCGCCATATTGACTAGATCGGGGATCGATCCCGGGACTTCAGAGATGACGCAACGCCAAAGATTACTATGGAAAATGCAAACTCTGCAATGGATATACAACTGGGACACTCTAGGAAAATCATTACCCCCCTTTCTTCAGCAGTCAGATAAAAGAAGATATTACTTAAAATATATAAAAGTAGCCGTTTTCTTACAAAACATACATATCAACACAATTACTTAGTTTCCTATAATTATACTTGTATGTGCATCTTTCTTTTCTCGGGCCACAATAAAACAAACGAGCCGTCTAATGTCTCGTCGCTAATAAGCGGGGCGATGAAGTAATCAATTGTGCACAAAACGTTACCTAATAATTACCTTCTTTCCGCCCCGGGCGGCTGAGGCGAATCCTCCTCTAATAGAGGTGGAGAAAGGGAAAAGTTTGGTACAGATGTTTAGATTGTAAGAATGAGAAATAGTAATTTATATCAGACAACGCTTTGAAGCGACTTATGCTAAAAGTAAGTATCTAGAACGAACAAAAAAGGTAATGAAATAAAATTTTGTATTGAAATGGCTAAATGTGGAATTACTTAAACTGCTATACTAATATACGCTGTTTCAAACTATTTGATTATCATTTTTCTTCGAGCTAAAGGTTTAGCATTACAGAAATCCACTTCGTTTTACTGGAACTTTTGTAATTATTTCGGCTTTTTCGATAAATGTAGATATATGTAATATCTTTGTCAAAAGCTCCAATTATAGCGTATCTTGAAAATTCGCAAACGCATATTCGTCGTAGGCAGACCGCACCTCCGAACCATCCGTCTTAGGCCGTCGACAGACCGACTTACCGCCTCTCATCCCGCTAATACGAAAGTGTGTACACAGCATTAGTATAGTTAGCGATAGGACCAAGAATATTTGACAAGAATTGATAGATAATCCAGGATGTTAGAGACAGGTTAGTGAACTATAGAATTTCGCGTTTCATTTTAAACATATAAAATTAGTTAACGGTCAGGGTGGATAGAACAAGTTCCTCCGAACACATGAAGATGAGCAAGAACAGTCAGCTCGTGACCACGGTTGTACCCTAACCAAAACGTCGGTATTTCGTAACTATTACAAAATGATCGCATTTTGATGCGTTAACTTATTTTATAGGTTAGTGAAAACTTTTGTTTTTATATCTAGTTAAAGTCCAGTATTCCATTACACCGAATTAAGAACAAAATATTTAACATCTAAAAATATGTTTTTAAATGTAAATAGTAATCATACTACTTGCACATTTAACGAACTTTTAAAAGAAATTTCATATTTCATATTTCTCCAAATTTCATATTTCTCCATGTCAACGCAGATACCGACATTATTATTAGTTTGAGAGGCTGTAAGTCAACCAAAACAGCAAATAAACGCGACACACAATAGTCAAAGAACATACCTCTCAATCATTATCTTCCCATAAAGCTTAACAAAGCGATTGAGACATTAAATCTCTTTAATGCTTTTGACAAAAAAGTTGCTCCATGAAAAGACGATGACAAAATACAGTTAGTACGAAAAAAATGCAAAAAGTACAGTGGTTAGATGCCCCGCTGATATAGAATTACGATGTCATCGACTGTAGTGTGATGACGTAGTATTGAAACACGACATAATAGTTTTGATTCACGTAGCGAAATGAGAAAAAGTTTATCGATAATATTAGCATTTCTATGAATAAATAAATAAATGCGCCAGACAACCACACCAATCACCTGATCTCAAAGGTTTTAGGTTTAAAGAATTTATTCTCATAGAGATTACATAAATCTAATTACATGAGAACACAATCTTGTATCTTAGTAAAAAAGAGAGCAGTCAACTTATACATACGTAAATGTTATAAATATATTTGACCAATTTTTTGAGCAACAGAAACACTCGGTCATGAAAATTAATGAATATCGTAGCGAATATATATATGTGTACATACAGCTAACGAGGTTCCCTTGAACAATGAGCACCAAACGATGGATACTAACTAGCCCAGCATACCCAGACCCAAGTCAATTTAGAAAAGTTCGTTATCCAAATTAACCTGACCGGCAATCGAAACCGGGACCTTTCGCGCTTTGGCTGCCTACCTTAACCACTGCGCCACCGGGGCCGTTAATACATTTATGTAGTACCTACATATTTCAAATAGGAAGTAATTTCACAGGCACCGTTTTATTCATTTGGGCTACAGAAATACTGACTGAGCCACAAGTCGCCCAACCTATTATTTAGGTTGTTACTATTTTTTTGATGCTCGATTAAATAAATCGCTTTCAAATATATGCAATAGGGACTTTTTAGAAAACGGGCATTTCAGGAAAGGTTAATAGTACCTTTCCTGAAAAAGAAAGCTTTATAACTTAAAGATATTATCAAAACAAGGCAATCCATTAAAAAAATACTCAAAGATATAAGTATTTCCCTCGTTACCAGGGCAAAGCAGATAACGTCAAATTATGGGTGTTCGCATTATTTCGGAATAAAACCATTCATTATGTTAGTCTAGTATCTCATACATCCTTTTACCAAATTTAATCAAAATCTATTAGGTAGTTTTTGCGTGAAAGAGTTACAAACATACAGCCAGACATGCATACATTCTTACAAACGCGTTTATAATATTTATAAAATTAAAAGGATCAAGATCGCTTCCCTCAACTACAAATAAATCAACGGGGTAACCACCGCATCTTTAGACACCTCACCCCTTACAAATAATTCTCAAAGACACGTCGGGAATCGAATTTACGTCCCCAGTAATAAGCCCGTTATGAACTGAGCATTGTCGCAGCGTCATAATATTGTATTGACGTGTTATTTATTCGCTATAAGCTTTTGTTTAGACAAAAGCTAAGGAGTGCTTTCGAAGAGTTATAAGCTTTTTAAAAGCTTGACTGGGCTTGAGCAAACGAATAATGTCACTAGATGAAAGATTATGTCTGAAGAAAAAATATAATATAAAAAATATGTTAAAAATCTTCTTTTTGAACAAGTCAAAGTCAAAGTAAATATTTTTTATTACATTAGAAACACTAATGAATAATTTTTATTTAAACAAGATTTTAATTAAATGCCTTGAAAGTCGGCATAAACTTCCTACTACGAGAATTATTATATTATACACGCAAACATTTCTTAGATTCTACACATAGATGTATATTTGTTACTGTTTTATGCAATAGCTGCTAAATGGATTTACATAAAAAGAAATAGAATAGAAATTATCTTTATTCATTTAAGCTTTACAAAAGCATTTAATTCGTCAGTACAAATTAAGTATTCTACCACCGTGTTCGGAATGTTGATCATGTCGAGAAGAACCGGCAAGAAACCCGACAGTTACTTTTTTAAATAACAATGATTCCTTAAATTAGGTACGTATAGAATATAGGTACAATGTTATATTCATATAAAAATTGAAATTAGATTGTTATTTTACATCCATACATTTTTGTCACTAAAATAATAATCTATTTTGTAGTACATACTATTTTGATGATAAGTAAAGTTATAAAGTAAGAATTTTGATCAATTCTACCCCTAAGATGATAAAATAGGTGATGAAAGTTTGCATGAAACTTTCTCAATTTTAAACTTATCGGGCTGAGATATGCATAAAGCTACTATGACGCACCTAAAAAAGGAATTTGATACATTATTCATAACACAGAAGTGATTTCTGTATTGCCTCGGGTCTGGGTGTTTTGGTACCGTCGTCGTTTCTAATTTCTGTACTACAAGTGCTTAGGTACTTACCACAGAATCAGAGCAATGTATGCGATGTTGTCCAATGTATATATTTATGTAGATAGTGCCCACATACTACGATAAGTACCACACGCACCGCAAAATCGCACCGACGGTAAGTCAATATATTATATTAAAGGTGCTCAGCAAAAACGAAGCCAAGACCAATTGTAGGCAATAAAAACTTTCTTTCTTTACAGCCGAAGGGCTCCCTTCGCAACTTTGACCCCGTACCAAGTTACTACGTGCTACAGAATGTAATTACGTTTGTCTGTCCTCGACTTAGGGCCCTTGGGAGTGGCGGACAATCTAATCGAACTTGCAAAAGTAATGAAAACGATTTGAAATGGAATTTCGAAATGTTGAAGACGAATTTAGATGTCTACTTTAAGGTTATATCTGAAATTAGTGGCCCGCCGCGGCTTTGAACGCATATTCTATCAGGCATGCGCCACGCGACTTAATTTTATCGCCGTCTTAACAAACGTCAAAATCGGTTCAAGGCAGTGCGTCAGCTGCTGTTTGGCTGAAAGTACGAGTGCGGATGTGCTATTAGCCAATCAGCAGTATCGACACTTTTGTCGTCTCATGCGAGAAATTTGATAAATGCTATTGGCTACTTGACAAAATTTTGAAATCTTCTTAATTTTCAAATCGAAAACATCCATAGTACGTTCATTATTAATCTGTGGTACAGAGTGGACACCCCTAAAATATGACATATCGGCTGCTGTGACGTTATGACTTTCTGCTCGGCGTTTTCAGTCACGTGACTTAATTTTTTTTTTAAGGATTTTCTTTTCTAAAAATATTAATAATCTTTGATATTTATGTTCTTGAAATTCGTATTTCCTTATCTAAATATCTTAATTTATCATTAGAAACTATTATCCTTCCGATTTGTTCTTAGTGGAAAATAGCCAATTGCGCATGCTAGGCGTATATATGTGTAATGTAATAAATGAAGAACCGCTCAACCAACGTTGTGCCTTCTGCTCGCAACACAGATCAGATTAGACAGTGATGATGACCTATCTTGAGATATCGTGAACAATTATTGGTAAATTATAAGAAAGCTTAAAAACACAATTAAACTTTTATATTGCGCGGCTAACTAGTTTAACTATAATCAGTGACTTTTATTGCATTTTTCATGTCTGATTCCAGACGAATGTTATTCTATTATATAAAAAATGAATCGCAAAATGTGTTGGTAAGCGCATAACTCGACAACGCGTGGACCAATTTTGACCATTTTTTTAAAATGTTCGTTGAAGTCCAAGGATGGTTTTTACGGCTAGAAAAATTCGAATAATTGCCGGGAAAACTCTAAAGACTCTAGCCCTCTTTTCTCAGTACAAACATTTTCTAACTAAAATTTAGAGTCAAGCAACATTTCAAATCTAATCTTTCACATTCAAAACGACAAAATCTGTCGGGTCCGCTAGATATGTATAAATAAATACATAAATAAATATTTGACAACATCACATACCTTGCTCTGATTCTGTGGTAAGTAGCTAAAGCACTTGTGTTACAGAAATCAGAAACAACGACGGTACCACAACACCCAGACCCGAGACAATGCAGAAAAGTTCCCCCCATCCCATATTGACCCGACCGGGAATCGAATACTGAACCTCAGAGATGGCGAGACGCCAAAGTCCGGCCCGTTCGCCTCTCGGCTACGGAGGTCGTCAATTTGTATTTTGCGTATAACTGTGGTTCTACAAATCCCTAAGACATTGGTTCTGATATCAAAATAGACTGATTATCTAGACTTCAAGACAATATCTCCTATTTAAGATAAGGATGCATCAAAACAAACCGCCATTAACAATAAACAGGTAGATTGGGCAAGCGAGGGTGTCCACGATTAGTGCGGCAAATTAGACAGGTCCGCAGTAAATCGATTACGGTCCCGCGCTGCCTCGGCAAAGATAAACATGCCAGGGTTTTTTCGTTCGTTGAAGACATTAGCAAGGAAGCTTGATGTAGCCATGGGTTGGGAGTTTGGCGGATTTGCAAGGAGATGTTCGATTGAAATGCTGTGGGAATAGTAAGAACTCATAACAAATGTTATGGTAAATTAAATATACAATAGTTAGAACGATACTTTTAGAAATAATTTCAAAAATAAATAAAATAAGATTTAAATTGGCCTCATTAACGCTTACAACATATTTAAGATAAGAATTAAAATATTAAACTTCAAGACGAAATACTAAAAATCGTTAAGGTGTTTTTGCAAGTATAAAAGTATCGCAAAACTGAAACGTTCTGCAATTTTAATTGCTTTAACTAGATTTGTAACCATGGAATTTGTAAAATATTGCATTAACTAACAGAAATTGTTTAACATTATAGAGCCTCGGATGTTTTTATACTCAGTAATGACAGTGAATTAAGCTTAAAAACTATAAAATCAGATTAAACATAAACATTTTTTCAAGACTGGGGGGCCTCTAATTATATTTTGAACATGCCTATGTTATTTAAAAAAAATAGGTAACATAAAAAAAACATTATAAACTATTTAAAAACATATAACTTGCCAAACCAGCATACTTGACATTATGCAGATATGCACACACACCCCAATAAGTACCACACGCACCGCAAAATCAGCTTCAAGCCCAACTAACCACACAAGGTCAAACTTCTCAGAACTCAAAAAAAAAATCCCCAAAACCAAATAGAGCATTTTGGTCCCGGACACGAACTAATCAATCCCACGTTCTCCCCCCGCCCAGTCACCCTGGCATCATTAGGGGCGCGTCATTACGAGTCCGTCCATTAATCTTGGGACCGGTCTCCCGGCTGTCAAAATCGTGGCCACACGAGCGTGTGTGCGTTCTTTGTCTTTGTGTTAATTATGACTTTTGTGGGAGGAAAGTTTCGGGAAATTTTCGCGAATGTCTCGTGTATGCGAGAAACGGAAACGGGAAAATTGTCTGTAAGTTGATGATATAAATGAAGATTCGGTAAAAATTAATTGTTTTATTTAGTCGTTGACTTCGATTTTCAAAATATACTGATAACGCGTTTTTGTTTTGACAAAGATTGAAAAATTTATGATGATACAGTGCAACGTACTGCAAATATCTTGACTCAAACTCAAATACTTCGTCACGCAAGTAGGTTACTGTTGCCGACATTATAAGCCCTACTTAAAGGCAGTATTAAAACCTTTTTACAAGGTGGCCTCTATTTTCGAATTTAGAAGACTTGACTTTTTTTTTTTTTATATAGTAGCGCAGTATATTGGCTCCTCCCAGCCTGATGGTAAGCAAGAGAGGAACCCACATCGCGATGACAACGGATTTGATATCAAAATATCCTATCCGTTAGCATCGCCATACTGGTCCGCAAGATGTTTCTTCACGCTCCTTTGAAGGAATCCATGTCAAAGGAAGGAGGAAACACATGAGCCGGCAACGAGTTCCACTTCTTTATGGTCCGGCAAAGATAAGAGTTACCAAACTTTTTGGTTCGTGATGGAATATTACTGACTAATATTATATGACTTTTGTTCGCGAGCGTGTTTTTCTTGTTTTTTAATGTGTTCTAAAAATAGATGTGAATAAGTGTGTTTTTGAGTCCGTGGTTTTATTTCACAAATATTCCTTGTTATCTTTAACAGTTACATTAACACTTTTGAATCGTCATTATATACAATGCTAAGTAATTCTACTGCCGCCGGTTCGGAACCTATATCTACCGAGTAGACACCGGCAAAAACTCAGTCGATTAGTAACAGCAGCAGTATCTAACTTATTACTTTGTGTAGACAACTTTTAACCAAGTTGTATATTTATTTTTTATTTTTATAGTATTTTACGCCGTACTAGCGAACTTTAAATATTAGAACAGACATTTTTTTATCTCCCCTTGCGGTGCGGGAATCGAACCCACGATAAGTATGTAGTTCTAAACATATTCGGCAGAGGGCACTTACCGGAGGCTAACGGTTTATATAGCAGAAAAATTTCATCGCCTACGATAACTTGCGGTTAGCTCAGTTAGTAAGAGCAGCACGCGCGATACGTGAAGGTCGTGGGTTCGATTCCCGCACCGCAAGGGGAGATACATTTTTCTGTTTCTAATATTTGTATAGTTATGTTTTGATGAAATAATTAAGTACTGAAGTTAGTATTTATTTTCGAGAGGTAAGCTGAAGCCGACCAGTCCCTAAAAGTATAACCTGTTCACAAGACTAGTGAAGTATATCTATCATAATAATATACCTAAGTAAAATTAATATGAACTGTTCATCTTACACCTATTGATTGATTACGGAACAAATAAATACTATTTAAAATGAGTAAACGGGTCAAAACGTGACACCATTTTTTTAAAATGCAGGGCGAATATCTTAAATTCAGTCAAAGTCATTTGACTTTGACTTTGACTTTGAAATGCAATAAATGATTTCATTTATTGCATTTCATGAATGTTATACAGGTGGAATTAAATATGAATTACAGTACATCATGTTACCCATTTAGGCATGGCAATATAAAATATTCAATAATGAACAATTCTGTAAATAACTCTACATAGTATAAAACAAAGTCGCTTTTTCCGTATGTCCCTATGTATGCTTAGATCTTTAAAATTATGTAAAGGATTACGATAAAATGTTGTTTGTTATATCGTCGGATTCAAGAGGAAGGTTTTATCCCTACTGATATTATAAATGCGAAAGTAACTCTGTCTGTCTGTTACGCTTTCTTGCTTAAGCCTCTTAACCGATTTTGATTAAATTTGGCACAAACAATTTTTAAACCCTGAGAAAGGACATAGGCTACTTTTTGTTGCGAAAAAACCCTGTAGTACACGCGAACTAAGTCGCGGGCACAGCTAGTAGATAGAATAGAAAAAGTCAACATTTCCAAGTATTTACATTGCATCATGATACTGTATTTCTTTAAATATGTTTTACCTGATTACGACGAGACAAGGAGGGTTAAGGCATGTTCTCACAAACGAACATTCGCCACCGGCAATTAAAAAATCAAACGGGCATGAATATTCAGAATTATCCCTCCAGTTGGTTCAAAACAAATTAATATCTATCACAAAGGTGAATTGAACTTTCGATTCGAGCCAAATCGGGCGTGAAATTTGAGCAAGAAAAATGGTTATACAGTCCTAATGATAGACTTATGATCGCGGGATTAATATCAGAAGAACGAGAGAAATATTACGTTGGAGCAGTAATTACGACAGAGGGTTCCGTACAGTATAGCAAAATTATATCATCGACGCCTTGCCGCGTAAGTAGATTTTTTGCCACCTTTGAGGACTGGTCTGCTCCAGCTTACCTCTTAAAATAAAATAATACTTTATGCTTTGTTCACTCATTAAAAATAAAACTATACTTATGATTTGGTCCAAAGTGTTCTACACATAGCTATAAGTTAGATACTGCTACTGTAACTTATCTGCTGAGTTTCTTACCGGTGTCTTCTCGGTAGATATAGGTTCCGAACCGGAAGTAGAATCACTTTGCATTGTATTCAATGACGATTCAAAAGTGTTAAATGTAACCTACTTGAATAAAAAAATATTTGAGTTTGAGTTCCGTAAGTTCTAATTTGGATTGAAATTATATGAAAAAACAGACAAAATTAATCTTTATGGCAAACGGTAGATACGCGGTATTGCACGCGCGTCGACGATATCGCGTTTGCATTTCGTTAGTTAACTGAAACGTCGAATAGTTAGCAAGAAAGACAGAAAGAAATGTTTATTTAGTAACATAAAATAGTATTATAAAGAACAGCAACTTAAAAATGAAACTATGTCACTAAAAGGCAAATACATAACTAAGTAGTTCGTTTTAACTACTTAAAAATTTGGTCGCGTTTTGACCAGTTAAATTATTTTAAATGTTTAAATCAGGACTGATTGTTTCATTATAAATTCTTACTAATATTAAAAATGCATAATTCTTACTAATATTAAAATCTGTCTGTTTGTTCTTCTGTGTGTTCACACCTAAATTTAACCGATTTAAATTAAATGATACACTGATAGGTAGTTTATAAAAACTATTCCTTAATACGACTTATGTATTTTAAATATATACATTTTGGACAACATCACGTACTTCAATCAGAAACAACGACAGTAACACAACACCCAGACCCGAAATAAAACAGTAATGTACGTTTTCCATATTGACTTGGCCGAGAATCAAACCCAGGACCCTAGAAACAGATCGACGCCAACGTCCGGCACGCTCGCCTTTCGGCGTAGGTAGTAATTGAAACAAATAATAAGATCTATATTGACCCGGCTCCGAATCGAATCCCTGATCGTCTCCAACTCACAACAACAAAACTCCAAAGTCACCTCTGATCATTTAAATGAATAAAAAGATGGCCGATCCTGAGAGAGAACCCTGAAACGATTCAGTAGCAATAAAGACATTACACCGCACAGCGTAACATAAAGGATTATAGATTAGAACATTACACTGGATGCACAGAGGAAGGGCTAAGGAAACAATGGGAAAAAACATATCTCGCGCCCTCTGGCCGTTTTGATAAACGATTCAAATTCGTCTTATTCAAATAACCGTGCGTATAATTGCATTTGGCATGTAATAATTAAAACGTTATCGATGCAGCTCGGTATCGTCAATGCACAATTTTGATGGTTGAATGATTTCGCGTTGTTCCTATGAGAAACTTTATCTGTGGTTTTATGACGTTGAAATTAAAAAAAAACATCGTCATTGATGATGATAGATGTCTATATTGTGTGACTCTAAATGGTTTTAATTGCGTGCAATTAAAATAAAATACTGCAATCAATTTACTGTTATTTAAACGAGAAAATTATTAAACAATAACACATACTTAGCTCTGATTTCGTTTAGCTAAAGCGTGAAATCAGAAACAAAGATGATACTACGACACCCAGACTCGAGCCCATAAAGGAAAGATCATTTGCCATATTGACTAGACCGGGAATCGAGATCTCAAATGTCAAGACATAAGTCCGGCCCGCTTGCTTCTCGGCTATAGAGGTCGTCAATCTATGTAAATAATGCAATGGGATTTATTCAAATAACCCGACTAAGTATAAGAGTAGTTTTAAACAGCAGAATAACTTTTTGTAGCATTCTTTTCATTTTTAATAGTTTCAAAGGCTACTTTTGAATAAAAACCACTAAACATTTCCAGGTTTGAACATTTTTGCAAATAAATTAAGACTCTAAGTTTAATTTCCGAATTCAATAAATAATCCCCAAAACATTAAAAAACTATATCATCTTCAGTATATGTGAAATTTAACACAATACAATTAAAACTACCTAGCGGGTGGAAAAAGTTACAAATTATCTGTTATAAATGTTTAATCAAATCAATAAATGCTTTGTACGACGAAACACTTTTTATTTTTAAAACTGCAACCTTGAGGCAGGCAAAGACAACAAAAAAGTGCCGGCTTGATCAAATTCAAACGACGTGTTATGTTAGCGCCACATATTATTTTCACAGGCATCGCTTTTTTGTCCAACAAAATATCGAACCGCCCCACTGCGCACAGTAGCCTCATGACTTTTTACCTTTTTTTCTTGTCTTTTTATTATTTCATTATTGTTCAAGCCAAGCCAGTCATCAAAATATCGTTAGCCGGCTAAAGCACAATATATTGGCAATTTTTTTGTCGTAAGTCAAAAATCGAGTTCGCTTATATCATTTTTATTGTGGAACATGTCAGTCGGTGGTATTGTTGTTTTTTTTGTCTCTGTCTAGCCGTTTTTTGTGGCAAAGTGTGAAATACTGGGGCATTGTTGTTGAGAAAGAGAGTACGTGACAATTAACTCATTGAATGACGGTTTTTTTTATTAATTTTCTCATCTGCTTCTTCGATTTCGAAAGTGGCTTTACAGACGTTAATCTTTGACGTAGTAGTCCATGTAATGATCTTATCTAAATCTATTTAAGCGAAGACTTACTTATTGTATGATCTATAAATGCAGGACCTAAACTGTAGGGGGCTAGGAACTTGTTTTGTTTAAGACTTTAAAAAAAAATTAAAGTGCATCACGCCTCTCTAGCATACTTTAAATATTTTAAAGAAAGATTCAGAACCCATACGACAGAGGGAACTACTCGTTAAGGAGGTCGTCAAAGCCTATTTATAAAAAAAACTGAAATTATTTTTTTTTGATATTGCACTTCAAGATTGATCTCAACCCACCTAATGTTAAGTGGTAATGAGGTCCTAGCTTAAGGGCACCGAGTACAGCATAATAAATCTTTAACTGGATTTGTCGCCCTTACTTTGAAGTCTTGACCCTTGCTACTAACGTAGAACCCCCCAGGAGCTCTGGAAACCTTACTCACACGCAAGAACACAACAACACAGAAGTGATTGTTATTTGGCTACGGTCTTCTGTAAGGTGGAAGTATTTTACCAGTCGGGCTGCTGTTCAAGCAACAAATCGCTATGCCTTGCCTTAGTTAAATTCCTCCTACAAACTTTGTTTCACTTTCTTTTCAGTAGGTAGTACTGTCAGTCCGCAAGAGCCTCTAACGAGTTTCACATTTTCCACATTATTCGCTGATCCTGCTCTCCTATTAGTAGCAGTGTCATAATATACCGCCTAAAGCCTTCCTCGATAAATGTACTATCCATTACAAAAATAATTTTACAATTCGATCCAGTTGTTCCAGAAATTATCGCATTGTAACAAACTCTGCAGCATAGTATATACTTTCAGATGTCTAATTTAAATTTAACTAAGTATTTGATTGTTTTGCTTAATAAAGTACTTCCTAATCTACTTTATTACTATGTAATTCCACAGTTCCGCCTTTTTAACGACCAAAAACAAAGCAAGCTAAACGATTTTAAACCTACCTCAATCGTAAAATTTGTACAACATGCTTTAAAAGATTCCGGATAAACCTTAAGTCAAATTGAGGAAAGTCTATATTGGTATAAGTATTGTTTGAAAAACCGTAGTTTGTAAACCCAAGCGTAAATCTAGTTTCCATACAGCTAGTTTATTATTCATTCGGCTAATCCAATTTATAGCACGTGGCTTTAAAAAATATAAAGTCAGAACGCAATAGTTTAGTGATGCGAAGCGGTGGAGATAAGCTGGTATTGATCTGTGTATTTATTGTTATTTTAGATTGTGGAATTAATTTTAGTACCGCTTTTTGAACATTGTAATAAGGAGATTATTTATATGTACGGGAAGGATTCATTATGATTAACAGACAAGTTTTACTAATCTATATAATATTTTTTCAAAAATGAATCCCTTTTTCCCTTGGTCTCGCCATCACGCGTGAACGGCTGGATCAATTTAAATTTTTGTTGTGTTCGTTATTGTCTGGAGAAGGTTCTTATGAAAGAAAACATTTAAAAAAATGGATTTTATTATTTTTATAGTACTATACGCCGTACTAGCGAACTTTAAATATTAGAAACAGAAACATTTAATCTCCCCTTGCGGTGCGGGAATTGAATCCACCACCTTCACGTATCGCGCGTGCTGCTCTTACCAACTGAGCTAACCGTTACCGGAAGGCTAACGGTTGATACAGCAGAAAAAATTCATCGCCTACGATAACTTGCGGTTAGCTGAGTTGGTAAGAGCAGCACGCGCGATACGTGAAGATCGTGGGTTCAATTCCCGCACCGCAAGGGGAGATAAAAGTTTTCTGTTTCTAATATTTAAAAAATGCACGAAAAATTAGATATTTAAGAATACTAGTTGTGGGTGAAATGGTGGTGGTGATCTGATGAATGATACCAATTTTCCCATCACTACAAAAGTGCTTTCTCGTTCTAACACTTGAAGCGTAACGATGCGAAATTTCGTGCGTGTTTTGTATAAAAAGTGATCCAAGAATCAGCCGAGCGGATTGATAAAAGTGACGTGCAGCGATCGACGTTTTGATAGCCGGAGCAAGATAATCGATGTGTGCTTACCTAAAAAATATGAAGATGTAAAATACACTTTGTTATATAATTAAGACTAATACTTTTAAAATATTTTTTTTTCTCTCAACTAAACAAGAACTTACATCCTATACTATAATAAAAATTATACATAAGATGCCCTTAAGTTAATTATAAGAATATTCAAAAGAAACGTACAATTTAGTACGGCAATTGTTTTTATTTTTAAAATAATTGAAGCAACTACAATTTCAAAATCACTTCTTACTTTAAGAAAGTCGGCAACATATAACAATAATATTAGGAAAAGAGTCCAACATTTATTCTATGATCATTTTATCACTTGGACATTTTATCAAGTCGAAATAAATATGTAAAAACACTACAACATCCTTTTAAAAAAGCGTATAATATTTTTTATTGTACTACACAAAGATTTAGATTATAAAAAAATACAAAATATTACGAACAAATATACAAAATCAAATAAATAAAATAAAATAAATAAATGCGCCAGACAATCACACCAATCTTCTGGTCTCAAACTAAGGTTTTCCCTTGTACTATGAGTACCAGACGACGGATACTAACTGGGGGCGTCATCCCAGCACACCCAGACCCAAGTCAATTTAGAAAAGTTCGTTTTCCAAATTGACCCGACCGGGAATCGAACCCGGGACCTTTCGCGCTTTGGCCGCCTACCTTAGCCACTGCGCCACCGAGGTCGTCCTCGGTAATAAAATAAAATTAAACAAGCATAAAAACTTACAAAATATAATAATAATTATTATTTATTTAATTTTGTATGTTTGTACATATAATGCAGTTTTTATTTCGTTTTAATATTGTTTGTAAATTTTCAAAATATTATGAATAAATAGTAGTTTATCATAATTTTATCGAACATATTTTAAAATTAAAATGACGTGCCTATTCGTTTAAAATTATATTCTTATGCGAATAAAATGCCTGCAAACCTCATTTATCTAAGTTTGAACTAAGTGATATCCATTGCATTACTAATAAGTTCACATTTTGACAATCATCGCTTACCCTATCTTCCCACAACTGTTACAAAAAGTAAAAAAAACGAATAATGTCCAATGTTACCCTTCATTCCCAGAGTATTTATGCTAAAATATTAGCAAACAGAACAATGCTAAACGATTCTGAGCCAACCTCAGAAAATATTGGAAATAATTAATCAAAATATACTCTAATTCCTTCAAGAGTCTCAGCATATTTACCTAATCCGTCATCTTTAGCATATTCTTAAGTATATCATTTTTAAAAAAATATCAAATCGCATCCCTAACCTTTAACCAATACGAGCCGTTTTTGCAAAGCACTTATTTCTGTGACTAACAAGGAAAATTGAACTTTCACACATTTAAAATAGAGTGTAATCTTAATAATACCGGGAGAAGAATAGGGTTGCCTAAAAATTTGCATACTTTTGCAACGCTGCGGGTGACAAAATCTGATTGAACAGAGTGATGACAATAATAAGATAAGATACATTTTGAACTTTGCACCTTTGTTATAAAGGTCACCTAAAAGACGTTTTTAATTTGCCGCGTCCCGGTAATGATGCGTATAGAATTGTTAAACAGGTTTTGTCTATTTAGTATACGATGCGCGATTTCTTTTCTTCCGTTTGTCTAATAATGGTCTAGTTCTATGGGACGCGTATGCAAAACAGTACGTGAGAAAAAAATGTTACTCTAACGTTTTTTATAGTTTTGAATTGGTTAATGGTTTAATGGTTAGTGACGTAGAGATAAAAAAAATCATCTAATTATGATGATGGATGTCCTGGATTATATGTCTCCAAATTATTAAAATTACTTGCGATTAAAAATAGAATATTGTAATCAATTTATTGTAATTTATACGAATAACTCTTTTAAACAATTGGAAATCACTTGCTATTATTATGTGGTAAGTAGCCAAGCATGAAAACGAAAACAGCGACGGTACCACAACACCCAGACCCGAGACAATACAGAAAAGTTAGTTTTTCATATTGACTCGACCAGGAATCGTACCAGAGACGCGTATATATTATAAAATCAGAATCAGTCCTTTGTCCCCTCTTCCTCTCTGTCTGTCTGTATGTATGCTTAGATCTTTGAAACTACGTAACGGATTTTGCTGGGTTTTTTAATATACTCGTACCTTAAGCCTAGAAGTTGGTGAACAAGGCAGAAGAAGATACTCATATTGAAAAAGGCAAAAGGCCTCCAAATCCAAAGACATTAACATTTACATGACAAAATATAAACAGTTTCGATTTTTGTAATTTTCATAATGATTTTAACGACGCACTAGCAAACTTTAAATAACTAATAAATAAATAAATATTGGACAACATCACATACATTGGTCTGATTCTGTGGTAAGTAGCTAAAGCACTCGTGTTACAGAAATCAGAAACAACGACGGTACCACAACACCCAGACCCGAGACAATATAGAAAAGTTCGTTTCCCATATTGACTCGATCGGGGGTCGAACCCGGAACCTCAGAGATGGTGCGACGCCAAAGTCCCGCACGATTGACTCTCGGCTACGGAGGTCGTCAAATATTAACGACAAGTTTGTGTTTCTAAACATATTCGGCAGAGGGTATTTACCGGAGGCTAACAGGTTGATACAGCAGAAAAATTCATGGCCTACGATAACTTGCGGTTAGTTCAGTTGGAAGAGCAGCACGCGCGATACGTGAAGGTCGTGGGTTCGAGTCCCGCACCGCAACGGGAGATTAAATTTTTCTGTTTCTTTATATATAAAGTTTATTGCCTACTCATAGAAGAATTTACAACCCCGGCTACTATAAAAGCATTGTTTTAATGATCACTGCCCTGCATCACGCGATGTCCTGCTATTAGCGGAGTGCATCTTCAAGTTCATTCATTTACATTCAATGAGATACTGCATTAATTTGTTTCCTAGTAACGATTAAATACCGTCGCAATGTGTAGAATTACGCCTTTATTGAGCGCTGTAAAGTTCATACTTAGCAAATGGAATTGGTAGGGATCAGACGTTTGGTAGCCATAGTTAAAATATCGCATATTTAATAGTCGTTACGTCTCTATACCCGGTCGGGTCAATATGGGAAACGAACTTTTCTATATTGTCTCGGGTCTGGGTGTTGTGGTACCGTGGTTGTTTCTGATTTCTGTAACACAAGTGCTTTAGCTACTTAACATAGAATCAGAGCAATGTATGTGATGTTGTCCAATATTTATATTTATTTATTTATTTAATATATCGCACCTTCGGTAGAACAAGGGCACGATTGCAGTTTTTGCAATTTTAAAGGAAAGAAAGAATCAAAGAAAACACATTTATTGACCACTTGACAGCACAACACGACAAACAAAATAGAAATAAAAGGAGATCCATTTTAAGATATTTTTTGCTTTAGTATGGTCTAGGTCTGTTATCATTACTCGAAGTTGTCCTCCTTTGCAAGACATAAACCATTATACTATATTCTTTTTAGACCACATGTCTTTACAACAATTAAGAACTTTCAGTTTTTTTATTGGTTTTGTTTTCAAGACAGTTGTATCAAACAATTGACAATTGTGCCAAAGGTGCGTATGACAAAAAATGTCATAAATATCACAATTTCAGATATTGTTTTTATTAAATGCCATAATAGTTATTACTGGCATTTGAATAAAAAATACGCCAGACAATCACACCAATTAACTAAGGTTTGCCTTATACTATGAGTAGGTAACAGACGATGAATTCTAACTGAAGGCGCCGATAAAACCCAAAAAAACCCAAGTCAATAACCAAAATTCGTTTTCCCGGGAATCGAACCCAGAAACTCTCGCGCTTTGGGCCTACCTTAGCCACTGCGCCACCGAGGTCTCAATGAGTGAATAAATGGAATGATCTCAATGAATTTCATGAAAAGCGTAAATTGTACAGACGTAAGCACATCAGACTACTCACTCTGCATTTTGCATCACCCTAATGTCGTACGTATAAGGTCGAATACCGCACTGCAAATATTTACCTTAACGTGCTTTTCACTGTATAGACGGAAGCACGTCAACTTATATCGTACGTATAAGATCTAATATCCGTTAGGACCTCCGTAGCCGAGAGGCGAGCATGCCAGACTTTGGCGTCGCGCCATCTCTGAGGTCCCGGGTTCCATCCCCGGTCGAGTCAATATGGAAAAAGAACTTTTCCATATTGTCTCTGTAACACAAGTGCTTAAGCTACTTACCACAGAATAAGAGCAATGTATGTGATGTTGTCCAATATTTTATAGCTTTATTATGCTGTACTTGTCGCCCTTAAGCTAGAACCTCATTACCAATTAACATCTGGTGGGATGAGGTCAATCTTGAAGTGCAATATAAAAAAAACCGTTTAAAAAAATAGATTTATTATTATTATTTATTAACACACACCTTGGCCTTTGCATAGCCCTTATATCGTACACATAAGGTCTAATATCGAATTCCAAGTGTTTAACGTACTGTACGGTACTAAAACAAAGGGCGCACAAGTTTTGTGTCTAAAGCCTGTTAATCCACTTGCCAAACTTTAGTTCAGAGTATCAGAACACTTAAGATATGACGTCACCATGACTCGCCACACCCAGACCTGCACTTAATTGCCAACTTTGAAGTTACATTTGACGGAACTTTATGTAAATGACACCAGTTACAACGATTATTTGCACTCGGCTCGTTTTAGACGATGATAGGGCCCACTATGCCATAAGAGTATATAGGTTATCTTTTTAATTAAATGAAGTAATTCCCGGTTCCAATATTTTACGATTCGTAATGTCTCAAAAATGTCTATCCGTCTTTCTGGGTGAGTAGTCGATTGGCACGAAATGAATGAGAGAGATAAAGAACTAAACGCATATTACTAGTTTTTTAAGAAGTCGATTCGCACGCGTTTAATACATTCGTGCGAAAAGCCTACCAAAATTTTTTTAATGAAAGGGGCGATTCGCACGTTCGGGCGAAATAATTTCGTGCCAAACGACTACTAACCCGTTTTTGGTTTTTCTACAAATTTACTTTCCATATCAGCTGTCATCAGTCCGTCGGTCGTTTTTGGCTTACGCCTCGTATAATTTATTACTATCCGTAACTAAACTATTAGTTTTTCAAATATTGGAACCGAGCATTGAATGACATTAGCAATGATAATACCAAGTGAAGGAAAATAAAAATCAGTGTTGAACCCCCTTACCCAATCAAAACTCAATAAATTGTTCAATTAATGCAACTCATTGGTGATTAGTTGTATAATAATATAATACAATAGTAAGAAAATTTGGACACCAACGGAAGCGTCAGTAATAATTCTAAAATAATTAATGTTTTAATTTCCAATTTTATTTCTTTTGCATTTTCATTTATAATTTAAAACTAGGTAATAGTTATTTTAGCATATCACTGATGGTACCGAACTCTAGGCAACAAATTCTGACCACACAATTTGAAATTGTAAGCTAGTTTAGGTTAATGCAGTTTACATTTGCGCTTTTTGACTGTCACTAGTTATAAATACCTAATTTAAAAGTAAAAAACACGCGGATTCATGATTTACTTTTAAAGTTTTATTTTTCATTGCGAATTATCAGTATTTCGTAATAATATTTTAGTTAATACTTAATCATGTTGTGCACACGATCAGACCTAGCATATGCAATATGTCAAATTTATCGCATGAGACGACAAAAGTTTAAATACTGTTGATTGGCTAATAGCACACCGCACTCGTATTTTCAGGCAATCAGCAGCTGACTTCAATTGATTTTGACGTTTGTTAAGAGCGCGATAAAATATAGTCACGTTGCGTATGCTAGGCCTGGATAATTCAAATAAATCGGTTAAATAATTCACATTACAACACTTTGCTTTCTAGCTGGCAACGATGTCACTTGTCACTGTCACTTTTGTTTATCTTATTAAAAAACAGAGCTGTACTCTGATTTTAAACTAATAAATTTGGATTCAGAGGATCCAGGGTAATGGAAGAAAAGTGTCGATCCTATTGGTTTTTCAGACGACACACGTATGTGGGTTCGATTCCGAGATCAGATTTAGTTTCCAGTTAGATGTTGTTTTCTTATAAGTTAAAATCTTCTATTATGTTTTTGGCCAAGTGGCCAAGTGGCCTTAAATTAAAACTAATAGGCTTATAAATGCTCCACCCGTGTAAATTTTATAGAGCTATTTTCAAAAAGTGGAAAGTATACTTTTACTCGTAGTACAGCTAAGATTGTAAGATTATTTTAATAAAAGGTTTTTCGTTAAAAGTATCAAATATTGTATTAAAATTTAGTTTGTCAATTACTGATTGGCTGAAATACAAGTGTGGTGGTTTGGGCTTTATATTAGCAGACACAATTAATAACTGCCTTACGTTTATGATATTAGACCAAAATATCAGACTATAATAATATCTGCGTTTATTCTGTGGACCAGGTTAAAGAACTTTTTTGTAATAAAGAAACAGAGAGCTCCCGAACAAATGATTTGTTTCTGCAATTTAATGAAACACGTTTAAGAGTTTCATAACACAAAAAACAGTGTTAAGAACGAGAAATAAGGTTTTCTAGTTAGGTACCCATTATAATATTATGAACTAAAAATGATGTTTTTTTTATTGCTTAATTCTTAATTTGACATTAAGTCTACCTCAGTAAAGGGTCAGAGAGTTTCACAACAAATGATTTGTTTTTGCGGTTTAACGAAACACCCTAAAGAGTTTCATAGCACAAAAAAACGGGCAAATGCGGGTTGGGAACGCGGAATAAGGTTTCCTAGTTATGTACCATCGTAAGATGGACCAAGAACATTTTTTTTCATTGCTTAGTACTTAATTTGACATTAAGACTACCTCCACGACATATAGTAGCTGTAAAGCGATGCGGAACTCCAACATAAAATGTGAATCACAACAACCAACCTGGTCCTTCGAGCCAGATTCCTATAAAATAAAAATGGTACTCACATCAACGCCACCGTTGTTCCAAGGGGGCAGGGCATAGTGCGTGGGGTCGTGGTGCCCGCCCCCCATGTGTTCCGCCATCACCGACATCCAGTGCACCAGACCCTGGGCCCCGCCGCCGCCCGACGTGCCTGACAAACACAATGCTTAAAAGTAACTGTTCTCATTTAATGGCATGGCTTTTTGGGTCACATTTGATTAATTTAACCCCCTTCAAATAAAAAAGCACTGGGCACCCAATACGGATGGTCCATCTCCGAGTCCCACCTGTGAGGCCAAAAGCTAAGTGCTTTGTAGATCGAAGCCTGGAGTGACTAGCGGTCCAGGCCTAGGCCTTGTCAAGCACGCGGAAAGCGCGCTGCTAAAGCTGGTCTAAATCTATACAAGCGAAAGCTGCTAACTGATCTTTCAATGCAGGGCCTAAACTATAAGGGTTAGAAACCTGAAATTTAGCACAGGGCTTTTTTTATATTTTTTTTAGGGGAGAACTAAGAATGTTTTTTATAAATTCATCCCCTTATAGGGTAAAGGGGTTTGGAACCATCTATACTTTTTGTGTCATATTATAAATTAGATTAGGAAGTCTTAGGGCCTATGTTCAGCAGTAGATGTTCCTCTTCTGAAATGATAATGACGTCACTCACCAGTTGGCACGGCGGCGGGCTGGGCTGCCGGCTGCTCCTGCCCCCCTCCGCCGCTCACCCCCCCTCCGCTCCACACGAACGCTGACGAGGCTCCTGCCTTCTGGAACAATACCAAGCCTGTTGACACTTGTTGATGATATCCTCTATTAGGAACTGGAAGGGAACTGCATTCCCATTCACAAAACTAGCTTTCAGGCAGTAAGACCGCCTGAATGTTATTATAATATGTCTGTAAAATAATTTTCTGGAATATAAACAAATAGTTTCGATGAGCACCACTGAGGGCCAGAGCAAATAATTTCTTCTCAGGGTCCTCTAGTAGGGTCTAACGGGAAGATTTCAGTAGCGTAGTCACAGAACATTAAAGGTTCTATGATTTGAGAGCGTAGTCCACGACTGGTGGATATAGCAACCTTTTTTTTCTCGAAGTCCTCTAGTGGAGAACGCTACTAAAATTTTCCTGTTGGACCCTACTGGTGGACACTGAGAAGAAATGAGTAGGGTAAATAAAGCTCAAATCCGGAACGAACGAGTTTTATGTAAAATTAAGTATATCAATCTATCTAAAACATCGAATTCGAATTCGGAAGCTATGTTTTGTCTCTTTCTTAATGTATACGATTGGACAGAAACAAAACATAGACTGTCCGTAGCAGAATCGTTTTCGACGTTTGTGAATCAACCCCCAAGAGTGAATGACTTAGGCGAAGCTATCAAATAAGCATTTGTTCAGAATACAGTAGATATTGAACAGAAATTAAAAGTAAGTAACTGGTGTAATGGTAAGAGATAAAAGTAAGGTATGAGCCCATTTGATATTCCATTACAGGGCTAAGTTCTCATTGAAACTAAGTCTTGAGTAAAATTCTGAAATCGGCTCAAATAGGGGTAAGGTTCAAACCCCTTTATTTTGATTAGAGAGGGATGGGGAACCAAAATGACAGAAATAGTTTCGGTTAAAATTTTTTTACATGCATAACTATGCAAACGTTGACATCTGAAAAATGGCACCGGCATCAACGTCTAAAATGATTTATTTCTTTCATCACATAAGGCTTAAATTAGATTACGCTTTAGGCTTATTAAGGAATTCTCCTGATTTTCCAATAAGAATTGTTATCCCTTGATCTAAAAGCACTTAAGGCCCTTGGTCTCCACTGCGATCAAAATAAATTTTATCTTCATTATTAATGATGATCTTCTTATTACGAGTCGTTAATTCTAATTTAAATTTTTTTTCCATATCAGCTGTCATCAGTTGTCAAATATTGGAACCGAGCATCAGTGATCACAAACCCGGTTCAAATTAGATATTTGAGACGAAATTCCAAACCATGTTCAGATGTATTATTGCTTGTTCTAGAAAATAACGTAAAATATGTCCGCCAAAATAATGTAAAAAAATGTACCAACGTGTACCCTGAAGTTTAAATATCAATCTAAAGCAACGTTATTTAATCTTATCTTAGTTCATAGACAATGCTGAAATAAAATTAGTCTTCTTCTTTCTTAACTATGTTTAAAACGTCATTCTGTTTCTGTAATGTTTTCTCACAAAATATGGAAACATGTTCTAATTTAAACCAGATTTGTGTCTACTTACAGTATTTATTTAGATCTCCATGTCCCATTAGTTAAGTTTTATTCATCATCCTGTCTCTATTATCTTTCAGAAGAAGAGACATTGAAAAAAAAATGGTTTTCACGTATAGCCAATAAATATTCACAACGTCATGACATTCGATATCATGAATGATATCATTTCAAACAAATTAATCAAGCAAACTTAGTACGCAATCTTACTAATTAAAATCTTAATCCATTTCAAATAAGATCGAGATTCCAACTATATAGCATTGGTATTAGTGACTATTATTTTGCCAACATTCGAGGAGGTGATATTAAAACCATACCCACTGTAGAGTCTAAAAATTGGTACATGACTTTGGCCAAAAAAATAATAAGCCAATTCAAGTATTAGGCCAGCAAAATGTAAATTTTAATAGATACCTCATCCGGAGAATCTGTAGTCCTATCTGCATTGTTCTCATCATCTGACGCCTCAAATCCGAAGCCGTTTGATCCAAACAACATATTCCTAGGATATAAGGAGTAGCAATCAGCAACATTCCTCCTTCTCTTCCCAAGACTCGCCAAGAAACTCTTATACAACTGGGTAGGCAGCAAGAAAGGCGACCGACTCTGGAAGCCATCTTTGAAAGCCAAATTCTGCCCTCTAAACGGATTCCCAAAATCAAGCTCAGGTAGGAACTCTTTCTTTATAAATTCAGCTACTGGCTGAAGGGTTAAGGCGTTTTCTGAGTAGTCCAGAGCGGTATTACCAACTTCTTCATTAGGTCCATTGTTCTCCAAATCACTTATCTCGGAATTAGCGTCGCTAGAATTGTTGCTGTCATTCTGGTCTATCTTCGCGTCGCCTTCAGCTGTGAACTCTTCGAACTCTCTCTTCATTTGCAAGTTCATTGGACTCTTCATATAATTTGCATTTGTTAATGTCACTGACATTCTAATTGGCACTTTGTTACAAATATATTTTCACTAATACTATACACTAGTGTTCATATAATCTTGAAATAAAAATAAATATTTCTTCCTAGTTAAAGTTAGGTAGGTATTTTTAGGAACTATCGTTGGGTTGGGAGGTGCCTGTATAAAAGAAATTGATTAGTTTTTAAGTTTTTGAAAGCAGTTTTGTAAAAAACACTTCAATGCAAAGGTCACGGTAAAGTCAATAGTAACCACGGCATTAATTATGACGGCGTCCACCCGTTTTGCGTGTATTTGTAGATCTAGTTATGTACCTAAATTGGCTCATTACAATATTTCTAGAAACCCAATCTACTTTCGTTTTCCGACCATTACTAGGTAATTTTGGTTTTGGTTACGTGGTAAAGACGGATTTTTGGTTAAATTAAAAATATAAATGTGAATTCAATATGCAGATTTCGAATAAGAATTAATCCTATTGAAGGATACAACGTTCCAATAAGGTTAAAACAGATATTTCCTATTAGAATTCTATGTCACCTTTGTCACTTAATATCTGTTACCATGTAGCAGATATGATTCTAACAGGTAATATCATTCAACGGAATCTGAATGTGTTTGTAACTCTTTCACGCAAAAACCACTAAGTAGTGTTCGATGACATTTTGTACAAAGATTAAAGAGATATTTGATTAACATATAAGATACTTTTTATCCCGAAATAACACGGACGTAGTCACAGGCAACAACTAGTGCATACTATTAAATGCCCTATATTCAGACTCGCAAAAAATAAGACAAGAATAGTGGACATGGCCTAATTGCAAATTGCAGTCTTTGCCTAAAATAACATTTCAATCTTCAATCTACTTTCCTACCTCTATCCACCACCTCGCGAAGAAATATCTTAAAATAAGACGTGTAAGATTAAAATCGATACAAAGAGGCTAGTCCAGACTTCAGGGCTTTATAGGTCAGCTAAGTTTAAATATTTTGTTCGACTCTCATATTTCGGGGCTAAAATAAACACCTGTGCTTAATACCTAGATGTCTGACCTAGATAGGTAGGCTTTTGGCCGAGGAACTGTGTCACTGATGTTATATAGTTACGAGTTTTTAAAGAGCTATTATTTTAAAAACCAAAAGACCGTAGTCAAAAAAAAATAGGTGAAAGCTAATTTTCACAGTTTATAACCACAAATTAGGTTGTGCAATAAAACCTTTTAATTTTTTATACAAATCAAATAAGGATATAAAAATAGGCAGATTCCCACAAATCTGTTTACACAGTTTGTTTGCGGGATCTAGAGTCTTATAAATTTTTTTATTGTGCCAAGAGGTACCTGTGTAAATGTATAAAGAAATGCGAGTAGGAATTTGTAGGTTTTTACGTGTAATTGGTTAAAGGGATCAGCTTGAAAATCTCTTTTTTTTTTAAGTTTTAAAGTTCTGATTTACATAAAGTTACAACGATTTGAAAAAATAATGTGACTCTATAGGCCGAGTAGCTTTTAAAAAATGTAGTGTTTTCTTTTTGCTCTGCAGAGTTTTTCGTTGCCCCAATCTGCACTTTAAACCACAGAGAAATCAAATTAACTAAAATTTTATTGTAACTTAATCAATTAATGAGCCTTTAGCACGAACGAAAACTGTAATTGAAAAGAATTCTTGTAATAAGCAAGTTCACTGGTAACGATATATTTATGATTCTCATTAAATAATCTCTCCAAAATAATTAGTAGAAGTAAGGATAGTAACATACCCATAACACTGATTACAATCTAAGAAAAAATGCCAAGACAATATATTAGAGATAGAAATTTATAATACAGGTAAATCCCTAGAAGCAAGTGTCTGTAAAACACAGTCGAAGACTCACTCTTATCAGCATGAGGCAGAGTTCAAAGTTGCATAAGTCAAGGTGCACTAATTTGGTGAGAATTTTAAAGTGTTTACTTCCATTGTAAAAATATTAAGCTGGCACTAATTTATAATTTTTAATTGTTTAGTTTCTTTGAATATCATAATAATATATCTTAGTGTATAATGGGAAACAAAGGAAATATCAAAAACGTTTTCAGCCTTTATCATATTAAAAATTCTAATCGAATGATATTTTTAATATAAAGGAGCAAAACAAGGTTAAAATATTGTTTAAATTTTAAAAAATAAATCTACCTAGATTCATAGTAAATGACTAAATAACATAAGGTTACAAATAATTACCAATTCCGGTGAAAATATAAGAAATGGAACAAGATCAGTTCAACTAACGATGATAAACCAATTTTTGTTCATTAATTGTTTTATAATATTTCTCATAATTTAAATTCATAAAACAATTTTATTCGATTTAAAAAAATATTAAACGTATTTCTTTTAAAAATAATACGTAATACCTATACTCGTACTATGTAAATCAACAAAATACACATTCAACGAAATCTTTTTATTTGAAATACGAGTATGAACATGACGACCTATTTTATTTCTTTTGTTCTAAAGATAAGTACTTTCTCTACCATTAATAACGTAAATACACCGCACTACATCTTTTTAAGCACTTGATTACAAATTGCATAACAAAATCAACGCCTTAACACTTCCCACATAGATTATAAATTCAGAACTAAAAAGCGAATATAACATGCCTCGTCAAATATACTAAAACGCGCGACGAACTGTAAAGAAAATTAACAAAACAAATTAATGCAACATCCACACGCAAACTGGACAAAGGACAACAACGTTCACACAGACACTCTCATTTTAGTCCGTTTTAACACATTTACATCACTAAGACCACGTGGCTACACTAACTAGCTCCAATCAGAACTTTCAATTAAAAAACCGTAACATCGAGGTAACATTTTTCGCGCTTTTTTCCTTACACTGTTTTTTGACTTAGACTTTTTTCACGCGAAACGGGTGGCGTGCCTTTTTGAATTTCGAACGAGCGCCATAGCCGATCGATTACGGAGTTATTTTAAAGAAAAAAGTTTAGATATATTTTTTTAAAAAAGCTTTTGTTTTCGGTTTTTGTGGCAAAGGAATTTTGGGACCGCTAGATAGACTAGTCTTTACCGCGAGGTATTCGCTATGAAACTCTTCCCGTGAGGTTGGTGCAAGGAAAAGCATTTTCCCAATACATGGAAGGTTTTCTTCGGAGCTTGCATGTGTGTGTCCGTCTACAGTTGCATACACGTCTGTGTTGACTGCCCCGAGGCGGCTTGCGTCCGTGTGGGTGGAGATGTATGTTTGTGTGGGTATTTTATGACTCTGAGTGCATCCCTTTCGGGCTGCATACAATTTATATGTGTGCGCTTGTATTTTTTTTCTAAACGGAACGTTTCCTTGTGTATACGTGCGAATTTTTAGTGTATGAGTGTTCTGTTTTTTCGGTTCGAGACGTTGAATTTTAAACTGTGTTTCACGTGTGCTAAGGCCGATTTTGGTGTGCGAATGGAAAATGTATTTTTCAGTTTTATATCGGCGATATGAGAATCGCGGATAGCAAAGAAAATGTGGGAGGAATAAAAAAAATGCGCCGTAGATTTTCAGGTAGACACATTTTTCTTTAACCCATTTATAGACGTGTTTCGCGTGTGTGCTGCATCTGGGGGGTGGTGGGGGGGTTGCAAAGGGTTGAGTGGGGGGTGAACATATAAAAATGATAACGCATCGCAAGACGGCTGCTTTTATGGTTTTTCTTTATTTTTTAATGTTTTATTTTTTATTTGAAACGGCGGAGAAGGTACTCTCTGGTAATATTTTGATGCTTGTCTAGTGGCAGATGGGTTTTGTTAAGTGCAGAGTTTACTGGCCCATTGTGTTCAGGGCAACGGCCTCTTTGAGCTAATATCACGCGATGTATAGAAAATCAAACCAAGTATAAAAATATATACGGTTGTCTGTAAGAGATTGCTTTCTGCTTTCTAGCAATAAGACCGCCTAAATTGTACTTATTATGAGTGTAAAACCAATTTCTGTAAAATTTTTTGTGCAATAAAGTATATTTATCTATAACCACATTGTATACACAAGTAATTACATGGTAGTAGGATTTGCCAATATGAAAATGTATTTACTATGTATCTAGATCAATAGATCACTTATGCCCTGTTCCAATATTTGAAAAACGTTTTAGTTACGAATAGTAATAATGAGGCGTAAGCTGAAAACGACCAATGGACGACTGAAGACAGCTAATATGGAAAATCAATTTGAAATTGGAATTGACGGCTCGTAGAAAAACGACTAGTCATGACACTACGAATCGTGAAATATTGGAACCGCGCATAAGTTATTTCTTACTGGCACGAAAGTAGATTAAAAATTTTAAGACCATTTTTAGTCAAAAGGTTTACTTTGTAAATATTTTGAATAGTACTATTTTATTAAGACTAACTATTTGAAAGTAAAACTACTTTAAAGAAACACGATATCCGGTGTAAGTATTTACTATACTATGTTATTATAGTCCTAATGATATACAACTGAGAATTGTTCGAGACATAGAAATGTATGAAAAACCTACTCATATACCTACACTAAATCTTTTTGTAGACTTCAATAATATTTTCACTTTAAACCTGTGAAGATCTCATTTTCCAAGCTTGTAATAAAAGTTTTAAATTGATAAAAGTTTAATTTCAATATCTCAGAAGATTAATTATTTTATTGATAACTAAGCTTACCCGTATACCCGTAATTGTATTTCAAACGTAATAATAATTAGCAATTCAATATAATTGACTTATACTTAAGACTCAACTAATCGTAAACAAACCGTCCGATTTGAAAAACTCAAACAATAGCTACTTTTTAACTCAAGAACAAAATTTAATAATTAATAATTAATAATAATTATTATTATTATTAATTATTATTTTTTTCAATAATTCTTCACACTTAGACAAAAAAATTAACGCACATAATTACTAAAACCGAAATAATATGGAAGGTTTTTTTAAATACGTCAAAAAGACATGCCCCGGGTGAGGATCGAACTCACGACCTTAAGATTATGAGACTTACGCGCTGCCTACTGCGCTACCGAGGCCTTGTTCAAGTTGACAAATTTAAAGCTTACATCAAACAAACAAAACATTTCAGTTAGATTTGTAAATAATTGATGACATTTATAACCCTAGAGATAAGAGGAGAAGATTTTGTGCATTGAATTTTATTTTCACTCGCACTTGGCAACGATTGGCCGGAAAATTAAATTAGCAGTCGGCATAATAGCAACCTATTTAGTTTGTATCTATTTTCAGACTATCCCAAGGGTTCAGTATACGATCCATCGGGGTTCTGGGGAAATATTAAAAAATAAATAAATAAATATAGTACAACATCACACACATTGCTCTGATTCTGTGGTAGGTAGCTTAAGCATTTGTGTTACAAACAACGACGGTACCACAACACCCAGACCAGAGACAATGTAGAAAAGTTCGTTTCCCATATTGACCCGACCGGGGTTCGAACCCGAGATAGTGCCTCTCGGCTACGGAGGGTCTGCATGCATTATAAACATATACGTCGGTACATACACTAAAATATATATATTTTTTAATTTTTGTCTGTCTGCCTATTTGTTCCGGATGATCTCTGATTTTTAGTACGATCTATTTTCTCGCTATCTTTTGGTTAGTGTTAATTATTAGTGCAATTGGATATGTTAAAGAAAGCCGTCTTCATACAAGTATAAACATTCGTTCCAAACCGTTTGTTTTATGAGATTGCCTGGCGCATGGTTTTTAGGGTTCCGTAGCCAAATGTTGAAAAATAGAAACCCTTATGGATTCATCATCACTGTCTGCAGTCTGTCCGTCCGTATCACAGCCACTTTCCGAAACAATAAGACATATCCTGTTAAAACTTAGTATGTAGATGTATTCTGTTAACCGTATTAAGATTTTTTACAAAAATAGAAAAAAAAACAATAAATTTCGCCCCAAAATACCCCTAGCCTCCCATACTTCCATCGAAAATTGGTTTGAACGAGATCTAGTCAGTCTTTTTTTTAATACGTCATAAATCATACACCGCAATTCACTTTTAATTCAATCAACTCCAATATACACTTTTATATCATGTTACTTGCAGTTACGGAACCCTTCGTGTGCGACTGTGTGCGATGTGTGTCTGACTCGCACTATGCCGATTTTATTAAAACACGTAACGAGTGACAACTGATTTGTCACGGGGCTAACTTGGTTAAGACCCGATTGTAACTAAAAAGTAGATTGGGGTGGATGAGTGACCTCTACGAAAATCTTAAGAGCACTGATTTGTAATCAATTTGTACAAATACGTAATAAATCACGTGACATATTTACACTAAACTTAACTGAAAAAGCCTGCCTACCATTTAATAAAACAATAATTAAGAGTAAAGTCGAAAATCAATATCATTTAATTACAACAGATTCTGATCTAACAAAATATAATTTATGAAACAGATGCATTTTAATACAGCTTTTGACCTTTTCATTTTATGACCACTTAGCTTTTTAATGCCGACCGTTGAAAACTCATGACGCAACCACTATAACTTGATATAAGCAACTTATTAACATCTAAGTTAAGCTTAATAAAAACGTTAATTGAGTAATATTAAAAGTACGCAGTTTGAAATAGAAATTTCAGTAGTTCCGATATTCACCGCTGCGGCGCTACTTACAACTTTTGCACTTCTTGTCACAATGTAATTACTATTTGATTGCTGTTTTTAAACATGATAAATGTATTGTAGTCCTAGTGCAAATTGATGCGGTGCAAATAAAATTTACATTATATTTTGTCACTAAGTCTTACCGTAACCGCACCCATTCATAAACTCTGCATGACCCAAATATTGACTGGTAGAGAATACTCTTTGCGTTAGGTTTGCATACTGAAGTTTTTGTGTAAGAAAGTTTTATTAAATAAATAAAAAATTAAACTGTTCTGCAATCGTTTTTAATCTTGCTAGTTTTAACTTCTAAAGTCAGTATCTGAAGAGTAACATAAAGGCTGCAAGCTCTTGGACTATTTTTATTCAAACATACGTGCAGACTAATCCATACTAATATTATAAACGCTAAAGTAACTCTGTCTGTCTGTTTGTCTGACCGACTCTCACCCTGAAACCACAGAACCGATTGTGATGAAATTTGGTATAGGTATACGTTGAACTTCTAGCATTGACAATGGCTACTTTTGTTTTGAACTATGGGGGGATGGGGGTAATATCGCCGTGTAAAGTTTATGAGGGACAATGTTTATTTTTTAAGTAAGAGATATTAAATTTGGCACAAATATAGCACGAAACTTGGAATAGAATATGGATTACTTTTTGTTTCCGATACAAGGGTAGATAGGGGTAAAACCGACAACGAAATATAGTCGACTCGAACGAAGTCGCTGGCACAGCTAGTCCATCCATGCATTAAAAAAATCGCATTTTTATTAACATTAGTATGATTATGTTTGTCCAGGATCGAACCCGCGACCCCTAGTTCAGACAAGGCACAAATTCGCCATCGTTGCTGCCAAACTGTCTGTCTGTCGAAATAGTATTTTTATATTATCCATCAGTTAAATAGTTCTTCACATTTTCTCATTCCACAATTTTCCGCAGCCTTGTACCCAAGAAGCATACAAAAACCCCGGGCGAAGCGAACTAAAAAAAATGCACAGCCGTATGTATGTACGTACGTACATAGTGAAAATATAAAATACTACCAGTAAAAAATATATAAAAGCAACAAAAATATATTATTCTCAAGACGTGTGTGCACACAGGTGCATCGCGTGTGTGTGTGAGTGGGAACAGCAAATGGAAGGAGTGGTGTAGAAGTGAACATTTTTTGGATTTATTAATGGCCAGTTCCAATATTTTACGACTCGTAATGTGTCGAAAATGACTATCCATTTTTATCCAACCAACTACGAGACGTTAATACCGTTCCATAATTCACTTTCCATATATGATAGCTGGCTATCATCAGTCGTCTTCTGTTGGTGGTTTTGAGCTTACGCCTCGTATAATGTATTACTATCCGTAACTAAAATAGGTCGTTTTTTAAATTTTGGAACCGAGCATAAGACTAGGACGAATCAAGCAAACTTATGAATTTTAGTTTACATACAAAGGTACGTAAGAGTAAATACTTTGAAAGTACAACACTTTTTACACGTTTCATTTTTTTTGTTTTTTGGCAGTAAAAAGAACTGGAGCTTGCAGCTAAACTTTGTTTTAAAATTGTAGTTAGAATCATGCTCACTCATCGACTACTGCGATACCTGAGTGCAGAAGTCACCGTTACTGTAACATGCCTTTGTTTTTTGCTAATAAATAATTATTACGAGAGTACAAATAAATTAAATATCTATTGTATAGTGTTCAATAAGTGCATACCAATGGGCTTAACCAGCGTCTTTAATTTAAGAATCCAAAGAAAATTAGATCTTATATTATTTATCTTGTAATGGTTGAAATAATTTAAAACTAAAAATGGCTCAAATTAAGTTTTTAATATACCACAAGCAGTGATTCGGTATAATTACTTATTTATAAGGTTCAATCTTAGATTATACAACCCTTTAAAAAAAAGTCTACCTAAACGGCCCCACAGTTTTCCCTGCGAGCTATTCCTAGACCAAATAGACGACAGTGCCTATGTGTGCGTGCATGCACCTTCGCGTATGAAGCCTAGATGCTAGAAACGAGCACTAGGCTGGATGTGGCCTGGTGCTACTATTTATTATACTTTAATTTGTTTGCATAAGAAGGAACAACATTTGGGTTTTAGATATACACACAGACGTAACTACAATATATTATGGTAAACAGAAATATATAACACTAGCTGTGCTAGCGACTGCGACCGCGTGAACTACAGGTTCTTTCCATATATTCATGATCGGCTTTACCCCTATCTCCCCTAATATTTAAAACCAAAAATAATTTGTGTTTTCATCGTAGTTTCGAGCTATATTTGTGCCATATTACATATCTCTAACCTAAATATAAACAATTTTCCATAAAAACTTTATTGCACAAAATAAAGTACAAAAGGCGGACTTAATGCTAGGAGCATTCTCTACCAGTGAACCAGTGAATCCCACCCCCTTATTTCCAAAACAAAAGAATACGCACTGCTAAGGAATAGAATTCGCTCTCTTTGAACTCTGTATTTCCGGACAAGTACGACTTAGGTACTACTAACGATGACCTCCGTAGCCGAGAGGCGAGCGGTCGGACTTGACGTCGCGCTATCTCTGAGGTCCCGGGTTCGATTCACGATCGGGTCAATTGGACAGGAAAACAAAAATGAAAAAAATGTCTCGGGTCTGGGTGTTGTGGTATCGTAATTATTTCTGATTTCTTAAACTAAAATGCTTTAGTTACTTAACACATTCAGAATAATGTATGTGATGTTGTCCAACTATTATTAAACAATAGATGATTAAAGAAAGTAGAAATGAGACCCTTTATTTTATCTTGCTGTGCTCCTAGTAGTAGAAACATGATTTATTGGGTTGATTATGATTAACACCAGAATACCTATGTATGAATATTCTATCCTTGTATTTAATTTTCTGCTATTTATTTAATTCATTTTGTTGTAATCCATACTCACATTTTTACTGTTACCGCACCCATAAACGAACTATCTGCATGACCCAACGGTCCACTGGTAGAGAATGCTCCTAGCATTAAGTCCGCCCTTTGTACTTTATTTTGTGCAATAAAGTTTTAAATAAATAAATAATGACCCCAACAAAATCTTTGGTAAACTATCTAGAGAGAGAACTGAAGAACTCTTAAAACAATTACTGTACCTTTTTGAGCCGAATCTAGTAAGAGTATTAAGACGCAGACATCTTGGTGCACTCACACAGAGGTAACTCGCGCGTACACGATACGAACCGAACTCATATCGTACTTACGCCCTTATACGGCGAAGGCCTGAGATTACACTGCGTGCCACGGAAATGGGCTCCGCGTTTTTTTTTTCAAAAAATAGGTTTTTTGTAAAATTTTTTTACCTCTGTGCTCATTGATGCTACTTTTGAGATATGTTGTTAGGTAAAAAGGAGGTTGGTTATTGGATCCTGACAAAAGTAAGTTGTGGTCGACCAATTCAAGTTATTGGTAATTTTAAATCACTACGACCTTATAAAAAGTTTATCAGTTAAATACTTCGAACTAATTGCGGATGGCACTGTAAGGTTCAGGAATGGCTACTACGAAAGCAATTAACGACCTCGAGCGATGATATTTTTTAACGTTAAGTTTTTTTTTATTGTTTTCTTTGTAACAAATTGTTTGAAGCTTTTATGAAAAAGCAATTTTTTATTTTATGTAAAATGTGTTAGAGTTTAATCATTTTAAATTTTGTACCATGATTCCTTTTAAATCTCATAATTTTTAACAAAAAAAACGACTAGTTTTTATGCCTTTTCTAAAGATTTTCACATCACTAAGATAACAATAATAAATAGTTTTAGGCCCTTAAAAAGATTTAAAAAATATTAGACACGTATTTTTTAGTTTGCCAAATAAATAAAAAATACTTAAACAAAAAGATGCCAAGTTGCGGAGTAGGAACTAGTCACGTCACTGATGGCTTAAAAAGTACCCACATAACTTCATGCAACAATTCAATTCAATGTATGGCTGTTATTTTTTGACTGGGGGGGAAATACAAATCTACGTGTCCTATTTTTTTAATAATCTGACAGACGCTTAAAAACCAATTTAAGTGCGTTTTCCAATTATTTCACTAAAACCAGTATTAAAACACATATTCACTAATTAATATTAATCACTGACTCAGCCTATCACTTTCCACTACTTCAATCACCATTGATACAAGCTTTACTACACTTTTTTAACTTGAATGAACGAGTCACACACCGGTCACGTACGAAACATGAATGGTGGTGACCTAACTAACTTCTATTCATGTTAGGCCTGTCGATTAAAAATCGAATAATCGTAAAATCTATTTTTTTGTGTAAATAATCGATTTTTCGGATCGATTTTGTGCAGTTTACAGATTCGATGAATCGATCCATAAACTTTCTGAATCGGACCAATCGATTTATTCTATAAACTGACCGTCGTTTTGTGTTTTTGAGTCTTTAATTTGCAAGAAATATGTAATTAGTGCTCAGCAAGAGGTTCCGGGATTGATCCCCGACTCTAACTATTCATTCGAAAGAATATACCCGTGATAATATATTATTAATTTCATTTTCATTCACATACTAATGTGCAATTTATTGTTTTTACGGCAAATGGTAATCAATCAATAATGTCCTGTATATTAAACAATGAGACATTGTAATTGCCACGATTAATCCAAATATTTCAATCCTCGATTAAATTAAGAATCGATTCTAGTATATTCGATTCGTATCGATTTTTTTACAGTGAATCGACAGGCCTACCAACTTAAGTTCCATTCATGTAACAGTATACTTACTAAAGCTATCAACAGGCCGCCGGTAAGCATGTTAGTCTAAATAAACTATTCTTGGTATATGATGTGAGGAATCCATTGTACGAATGACCTCATTCATAGGACTATGGTTTAAAATATCTTTAGCTACGTAGCTAATTATGATTTGTTATTTTTTTAAGACGCACTTAGAGATTTTTATTATTAAGGTGTTCAGGGTTTGCAGTTCCAATGAACTGTGGCCATTGTGGCCTGTAAGAGCTATTGTGACTTGCCTCCAATTGATTTTTTAGACCGCAGCCAAACAACAATCACTTCTGTGTTGTTGTGTTCCTGCATGTGAGTAAGGTTTCCAGAGCTCCTGGGCTGAGCTTACATTAGTAGCAGGGGTCAAGCCTTCAAGGTAAAGGCAACAAGTTCAGTAAGCGATTTATTATGCTGTACTTGTCACCCTTAAGTTAGGACCTTAATACCACTTAACATCAGGTGGGATGAGGTCAATCTTGAAGTATCTTCTAGAATTTTACAGTTATTAGTTCCTCCAGTTAGGCTATGTGTCTTAGGTAGATACTTTGTGTGAGGAAAAAGGATTCACTCACAGTCATATCGAAGGTGTAAGGGCGTTACCTTTTCACCTCGCAGTATCTGTTAATTTCGTGTAAAATCGGTGTCTTTTTAGTTTATAATATGCAGTTACAAGGTCTAACTACCGCACAGATTCTAGAAATGCTAAGCTATACCTAAACGTTTTTTAGTCTATTTGCGCAAGTAGCCTCAGTAATAGATATACTTCACTGCACCGAATATTTTCAGAAATTGGTTATGAGTTATTTTTTTATAACGCACTCCAAGTTTGTCTTCATCCCACCTTATGTTAAGTGGTAATTAGTTCCTAACTTAAAGCCGAAAAGTATAGCATAGTAAAACTGTTACTAGACTGATTTTATTATTTTTATAGTACTATACGCCGTACTAGCGAACTTTAAATATTAGAAACAGAAAAATTTTTCGCGATACGTGAAGGTCGTGGGTTCAATTCCCGCACCGCAAGGGGAGATAAAATTTTTCTGTTTCTAATATGTTACTAGACTGGTCGCCCTTACTTTGAAGGCTGCTACTAATGTAGCACCCCCCAAGAGCTCTTGTTATTTGCATTTTGTTCTTTTTTTTTTAATATTACACTTCAGGATTGACCTCATCCCACCTGATGTTACGTGGTAATGAGGTCCTAGCTTAAGGGTGACAAGTACAGCATAATAAATCTGTTACTGGACTTGTCACCCTTACCTTGAAGGCTTGACCCCTGCTACTAATGTAGCACCCCCCAGGAGCTATGGAAACCTAACTCACACGCAGAAACACAACAACACCGAAGTTATTGTTATTTGGCTGCGGTATTTCACCAGTCGGGCTGCTCCAGTTCGAGCGATAAATCGCTATGCCCTACCTCTCTTCTATATCTAAATGTATATTATTGTATTTAGTAGAGATTGTGATTGTGATAAGTCAAGGTAAATAAACACTTGCACTTCGATATTAGTTCGTATTGAACTGCTAGTGTTTATGCGTGTTCGGCGTTATCAAGCCCTAAACCGAGGGTGCTTTTAACAGTGGTCCCACTGTTGCTTCTGGTTTTGTTACTGGAGCAACTAGCTGTGTAATCAGGTCAATGCATTGGAAGTTGTTTGTTAATTTTTTTTATTACCTACACCAATCAACGGATTCAAAATTTTGAACCTTTTAAAAAATACTAAAACGCGTGAGAATATTTTGTAGTAAAAATACTTTCAGCTTTAAATGACTACGCGAGTAAAATCAATTAGATTAAGACAACATAATTGGTACATAAATAACTCATGTATCAATGAGGCCGACATGACGTGTCGAAATGTCGTTTATCAATGAATTTGACGATTCAAATGTAAACGTGATCGATGGATCTAGATTACTTTGTACACAAACGCGTATGTGCAATAAAAAACACTTTAGACTATATATTGTGGAGTTTACATCGCTTTTATGTCGTTTGGATAAGAACTAATATCGAACTTCAAGTGTTTACTTTGACGAGCTGTAGACTGTACCACATACAAGCAAACTGTGTTACAGTTAAGTTATTTTTTTATAGAATAGTCTAGAAACATCCAATTTGAATTTGAAAGTAGATCATACGTTTATTTTTATTAAATTAAATATAGTTTACAGATAATTTTGCAATTATTGCAAACAAAATCAAAAGTGTATTTTAAAGTAAAACAATTTTTGTGGGTACTGTTAACATGTTTTTGATTCATATCAATTAATTTTCAATTGTCACAAACACAAAACAGTCGAATAATGTACGATCGATTGACTTTGCATCGGCCTTATGTCTTGAGCTTAAAAACTAAATTCAAATTGCAAGTATTTACCTTGACACTCTGTTTACTGTATTAAAATTTTTAAACACCCAGGTACAGAAAAAACATATATTCATCATATAAATGTTTGTCTTCAGCGTAGGCTTAAAAATTGGGACAAGTATTTTTGCATTTTCTACGTAGTCAAAAAATAACGGCCATATATTTAATTGAATTATCTAGGACATCATCAGAAGATATATTTATACCCACTAGTGACGCAACAAGCCCCCACCCCCAACTTGAAATCGTTTTATTCAAGTATTTTTTATTAATTTAGCAAATAAAAAATTATGCGTCTAATATTTTTAAAAAGCTATTTAACGAGATAAAAACAATGTGGTATTTTGTTGATCCGGTCTGCTCCCTTGTTCAGCATTATTTACCTTAGCGATTAACCAAGAGTTAGGCTTATCGCGTTTACGCTAAATACCAGTTTTCACCGTAGCATAATCGCAGAAACCACATGTTCGATGAAGCGACTAATACTGTAATCGTTGGATTTTTTGAATTTTTTACTAGCATGTTGCCGATTAGAAAAAGCGATAATCATATGTAGCTCGCTCTTTAATGGATGAATAAATCTCCTGTTCGTTCATTTTGATGCCTAATTAATGAGATCGTGATATGCCGCTGAGTTTCGGTTTTAGAACCGAAACTGGCTATCGTTTATGGAAACTCATTTTTCTTGGTATGCGTGAGACCAGCATCACTTTTCTTTTTCTTGATGAAAAGTTGAACAAATTTTGATATGTACAGCATTTACTACGAAGTATAATATGTTAAACTTGCTATCCTCGACTTTGCTCACACTATTTTGGGATAATATGTATTATTATAGTAGGTTTTGCGTGAAAGAGTATACGATATCTGTGCATGTACGCACATTCAACCTTTCACATTCATACAATTAATGAGAATGATGGTGAGATAAATTTCCCACTTAGTGGTAATTAATTATATCGCATAAATGCTCTGACAACTGAGATAACGGAGCAAGTGGTAGTAGTCTGGTGTAATGCACTATAAATTCAATAATTATTGTATAATAAATTGAGCTTGTTATTTGAGAATCAAGTCAATTTGAAAATAATATTTTTTTTTCATATTCTTAAATTATATTTTTTCCTCTAAATGATAGCAAGATAATCATAAAAAATCTGATACCAGTGATTTTAAGTGCAAACAATGAAAAAGTTTTCACCAAGTTCAGTGATAATGAATTATCTTGGTTTAGCACAATGTCTATGAGATTATATTAGAATGAAATAATCAATCAAAGACACGTATAAATAATGAACTTAGTGCATACATGGTTCTGACCCCTAACTTAAGTTACTTTATCATATATTTTATTAAACAGATCCCAACTGAAGCGTCATCGTCATCAAATAACAGTTTCAAAGAATATTGGTCGTTTAAAAAAAGCATCCGAATTATTTGGCCGACAGTGTTTAAGAAAAGCCTCGTACGGTCAGAAAATACATAAAATATTCTATGAATTTATTTCGGAGCTTTTCAGCGAAATTTCAAATATATCCAGCGCTGTATTTTTTTAGTGTTTCAATTTCCTGATGCTATAATTTTAGTTTATTTCGTGCAAAGAGCGTTGCAGATGCGATTTAAATAATACTTATCTTGGGAAATGTATAAAGGAATAGGTACAACGATTTTTTACTATTCCTATTTTTTGAAGCTAGAATTATCATTATTACAGTCGTCGCTTTTAGCTTTAATGCTCATTACACCTAACTCATGTTGAACGATAAGTAACAGGCGTCGTCAAAATAAATAATAATCGAAATTGAAGCTACAAATGGTTTGAAACCTAGAACTATCGAAGGTTTAGGTTAAGGGCACGATGCAGGTACTCTCGATATATTGGGAAAAATCCTTTTCAAAATTGACTTTGGTTTGAATGTGCTAAGTTGACGCCGTAGTTTGGTAGCTGTCGTTTAGTATTTTTAGTATAAGAAAAAAACTTAGGTTCAGACTAGGCATTTTTTTTAGTTTAAGACTAAGTGATCGAAGTTACATTTTTGAGATTCTTTTTCCGAGTAACATGATATACTAAATCCGCTGGAAAATACTTGCTATAATTCAAAGCAAGAATGTAAAAAAACGTAAATGACTTTAGATACTACTTGCAAAATAATTAAGAAATCTATGTAATAAAAATAATTCAATAAATTATTACAATTTTGTTGCTGACGCTTCCCGCTATCTCCTCGCTATAACTTATAGTTTCGGATAATGCATTAGAGAACTTCTTTATGGCAGAATATTCCCGTATCTATGTATGAAATATTATTATTTTTATGGGGTAAAGTAAAAACGTGAATGCATCGCGACTTGCAATAATAATGCAGTTTATATTTGGTCCTTCCTTCGCGGTAGTAAATTGGCTGGTATGCTAAGAGATTTGTGCTTTTTAATGCAAAGATATTCCTGAGTTGGGAGTTAATATGTTAAATGTACTGAAGTATATGTCATGCCACCTTAAAACTTACTTATGCCCAATTCCAATATTTAACGATTCGTAATGTGACAAAATTGTCAATCAGTTCTCTCCAACTGACTAATTCCTTACTACCGTCCTTTAATTTAATTTCCATACCAGCCGTCATCAGTCGTCCGTCGGTTCTTTTTAGCTTACACCTTGTATGATTTATTACTATCCGTAACTAGAACGGGTCGTTTTTCAGATATTGGGACCGAGCATAAACAAGCACCCACTGATTGCTGGTTGCCTGATTACAGTTGTGGTTGCTTGCGGTTGCGCCCACCAATCATGGTTGTAAGTACTCGTAGCTCTTTGATTTGACTGGGAGGTTTGGTCATTAGCATTCTACTTGTCATTACTAAAGTACTTGGCTTTGAAGTTCTATTGAACTGTTAAGAGAGGTAGGGCTATGATTTATCACTCGAACTTAACTGGAGCAGCCCGACTGGTGAAATACCTCCACCTTACAGAAGACCGCAGCCAAATAACAATCACTTCTGTGTTGTTGTGTTCCTGCGTGTGAGTAAGGTTTACAGAGCTTTTGGCGGGTGCTACATTGGTAGCAGGGGTCAAGCCTTCAAGGTAAGGGCGACAAGTCCAATTATAGTTTATCTATGTTGTACTTGTCGCCCTTATCTAGGACCTCATTACTACTTAACATCAGGTGGGATGAGGTCAATGTTGAAGTGTAATATAAAAAAAAAATCTGCTGTATCAACCGCTAGCCTCCGGTAAGTGCCCTCTGCCGAATATGTTTAGAACTACATACTTATCGGCCCGTGGTACATTCGTTGCAGAAATGTTTGAAAATCACGGAATCGAAGACACCTTGGCATCTTAATCGATTTCTTATTTTATAGTACTTTTAAAATAAAACTGTTTCTAATATTTAAAGTTCTCTAGTACGGCGTAAAGTACTATAAAATTAAAAAGTCGATTACTATCGACTGTTTCGCAACACTACAAATAGGGTTCTTAAAATGGATCGTTTATCCTTACCAAAGATTCGTATAACTTCCGGTTGCTAAGCGTTGCTCGGAAGCCGCCCTTTCAAGTACCCGACCATAAACAAATCGATGTAATTGACCGATTAACTTTCAATAACCGACGCGAGACGGTTTTTGCGGTATCGATGTATCGATTTACCGATTTAATCGATTAAGGTGGAATCGGAGGGGACCGGAAGGAGTTTGATATGAGTTGCGTTTTAAAATTGTGTTTGAAACAAAATGTTCAATGAAACCAGGGGAAAGATTTATACTTTTAGATGTTTTGAGGAATAATCTCATTAACGAAACGACTGATTTCAATAATTATTTGTTTTCGCTTCATATCACTTTATAAGTTAATTATTACAAGTAGGGCAGATGCCCTTCTGATGAGTTAAAGGATATCTACTATTTCCTCTACCTAAAGGTTGTCTGGAAGAGATTGCTCTCTAGCAATAAGGCCGCCTAAATTTTACTTGAATATGTCTGTATATAAAAACCAATTTCTGTAAATTTTCTGTGCAATAAAGTGTATCTATTTATCTATCTTTTTAAGTAAAAAGAAACTCGTTTCCTTGATTTTATATCATATATAAATATATATTAATGAGTTTATAAAGTAATATATTTATGTTTATCATATTATGATACTATGAATATAATTTTAAAAATAAAAACTCTCTAAAAATGTATGTTGCACGGCGGTACCCATTTCTCGTTTCACTATTTCCTCTAAAGGTTGTCTGGAAAAGATCGCTTCCTAGCTATAAGACCGCCTAATTGTACTATTATGTTATCACTTAGTGATGTGTAATAATTTTTAGCATAATATTTATGAAAAAAGCTAGTAACATTGATTTTATTAAAGGAACACCGACGTATCTGTAGAAAATCCTTGAAAGAAAAACGATTATGTTCTGAAGTGAGGAAATAATTATTATAACATCAGGCCATATTAAAAACTAATTTGAGTGTGCGTAAGCCTTACCGATAACTATTTATTACTGTAGTTGTACTGACAGAGACGAAAGAGCAGTTGATTTTAAACCTTACTCCATGTTGATAAGGTGGATGAATAAATCATTTCACGCAGTAATTAAATAAATAAATAAATGTAAATTTTAATATAGGAAAACATCACTTACATTGCTCAGATTCTGTTGTAAGTAGTTTAAACACATGCGTTACAGAAATCAGAAATAAAGATGGTACCACAACACCCAGACCCGAAACAATATTCGTTTCTCATATTGAAATACCCGACCAGGGATCGAACCCGGGACCTCAGAGATGGCGCAAAGCCAAAGTCCGGCCTGCTCGCATCTTAGCTAGGGAGGTCGTCATAAATCAAGTTAAAAATCCAAAAATCAAATGTACATACATGAATAACTATATATTGGTAGCATGGCAGTTGAAGATAAGGTGCTTATGGCGTTGTATCAACCACAGTCTGGAAACGATACCGAAAGTTAACACATGCAGTGCGAACCATATTACTTCCTAAATTTATGCTATACTACAAAACTACAGCTATTTCCCGCGACTTCATTCGCGTAATTTCAAGATAAACAGTACTCAATGTATTCTAGCATTTCATTTTATCATTTCAACAAATTTCATTCAAATCAAGTGAGTAGTTTTTTCGTGAAAGAGTGTATTTTAAACCTTCGGTTTCTGCCTTCCGCTGGATAAGTTCCAAACCACTATTAATTTAGCTCGTAGTATGGTCTAAAGCAGTCACACAATACAATTTAGACAAAAAAATATAAAAATAACAAGAGCGACTTCAAAGTTCAAAGTAAAAAAAAATATATTTATGTAAATTACATCAGTAATATTTATGCAACGTTTCTATCATGCAAAAACGTTACCTTTGGTTCGAAACCTATAACTTACAAAGAAGATCACGTCAAGAAACTCTGTCATTCATATTGCAAATAAAGCTGAACTTATTACTAGTTTTGCACTCATGAACGCACAAACGGTAAATTAGGCAAGGGAAAATATAAAGAAGTATTACAAAATCACTTTTATTATAGCTATAGTTCAATATAATTATTTAAAACTAGAAACCCTTCTTCAAATCATCAAAACCTTAAGTTGGGAAATAGTCCTATTTAAATCAAAACCTTACTAATATCGATTTTGAAAAAAAAGTACGCAAGACGGCTATCATTTCCCAATCAGTCCCCCAACAAATTAGGATCACCCAATTCCGAAGCTAAAATCGCTCCCTCTCTATAAACTAGCGAAAGAAAGAGACAAAACACGTATTAGGCGACCACAGATTATTTCGCAACAAATTAGTTTGATATCAGCCTGCGCTCCAATTCATTATATGAAACAATCATCATTAGCCCGAAAACAATAATACTGGCCGGTAAAAAAGCCGAACGCAAAAAGCATTATCTGGTGGTAAAAGAAAACAAAAAAGGAAAGAAAGCCGATACCGACCAGAATGAGAGAAAAAAGGTTCTAAATTTGAATCGAACGGAAGCTAAAATGGCGGCGGAACGAATTTGGTATCATTATGGTATGGTGTTTACATCTTATTTTGAAGCTGGGTATTTGTTTTGTTGTGGATGATGTCGTTGTAGTAATGAGTTTAGAGATTTGATTGTGACGTTACATCTGAATGGGATCCAGTGATCTGTGTTAGTGGACCTATTTGGTTCTACGTAGCGTTTTTCTTTTAAGAAACAGATTTTTTATATAGTAGCGCAGTATATTGGCTCCTTCCAGCCAGATGGTAAGCGATAGAGGAACCCACATCGCGATGACAACGGATTTGATACCAAAATAACCTATCCGATAGCAGCGCCATACTGGCCCGCAAGATGTTTTTTCACGCTCCTTTTGAAGGAATCCATGTCAAAGGAAGGAAGAAACACATGAGCCGGCAACGAGTTCCACTTCTTTATGGTCCGGCAAAGTTAGGAGTTACCAAATTTTTTTCATCATCAAAATGCCATCTTCCCTTGCAGCGTGAGGCTGGAACCTACGACCTTCACGTTTTGCGCGTGCTGCTATTCCAACTGAGCTAACAGCAAGTTATCGTAGCTCTTTTTTTTTATTAATATTTAAAAGTTTGCTAGTGCGGCGTGATGTACTATAAATAAATAATAAAATCTTTATTTCCAATAAACTTATACAAAGGTATTACGATGTACGGTGACGGCTGCACTAGGCTAGGTTTACATAAATTAAAATTTACAATATCCGACCGGGATCGAACCCGGGACCTCGGAGATGGCGCGTCGCCAAAGTCCGGCGCGCTCGCCTACCGGCTATAGTTTTGATACAAATGATCTTAATCTAGGCATACAAAATTAAAGTGACTCAAAACTCATTCGCGTGGGAACCTCACATCTTCAGAACCAAATCAAAAAAAGAAAAGGCAACTATTTCGCGCCATTTGTATATGATCCCGGCGTTTGTTTAAATTGTAAGCACTAAATACGCGCCCATTACCTGTCAATACGTCTCGCGTTTACGACCCAAACTGAATGGGGTAGTCTTGAGAAATTTTAGACCTGAACAAGAACATAATACAATTTTATTTTATTCATATTATAAATAGAGGTTACTAGGAGCCTTGAACCTCTCCAACTTCGTAAAGACATTGGTTCGTTGAGTGTCTTTGTCTTAATCATGGTGAGTCTTCCAAAGAACTGTTTTCCCTTATCCTGCCCTGCCTTTTTCTTCACAGAATCATATGAGCCGGCCAACGATGTCAATATTCAATATTCAATATCTTTATTGCATTTCACATGTAGTAAGTTGACAGATTCTCTTAAGATTAGGTACATGTGAAGCCCTGTAGAGGGCGTTGCAATGATTCTATATAATGTCTTCGCTTCACCGTGAAACATATTCCATCGCGAACATAAAAGTTAGTAACTCATATCTGTACCGTACCATTAAGAAGTGCAACTCGTTGCCGGCTCATGTGTTTCCTCCTTCTTTTGACATGGATTCCTTCAAAAAGAGCGTAAAGAAACATTTTGCGGGCCAGTATGGCGATGCTAACGGATAGGATACTACGGTATCAAATCCATGGTCATCGCGATGTGGGTTCCTCTCTTGCTTACCATCAGGCTGGAAGGAGCCAATATACTGAGCTACTAAAATAAATCAAGATATGAACATAACAATTTGTATTAATGGGAGACCATTCCAACCAAATGTGGGAATTTGTCAGGACCGTCTTCGTACTTCCAATGAATGGCAAGTTAAGCCGAATCAAAGGCCACTTAAGCACACCTGTCCACTTATCCACTCTAGAGCTGCGTGGGGACGGGGGGGGGAGGGGGGTACGGTCTGACCACTCTAAACACCGTGAGGAAGGGGGGAGGTATGACCTGTTCTACCTCATAGTTAAAATGATAGCAGTACCTAGCTGTGTGAAGCATGGTATTTGCGTTCATACATACACGCTTTTTTTCCGGAGTAGACGGAGATCACATAATGATGTGTGAACAGAAGAAATGGAACCGTCTCCAAGCGACTTTTGACTCTCGAGGAAATTGTGACGTTTCGCGAGATACATTGCTGCTACTTTTAACTTTGACAATTTAAATAAATCCTTTTTTATGAATCCCATTATCCCGTATGATATTATTAAAATAATACTATCTCTCAAAAATACTAATAGCTGTGGATATGATGAAATTACCACCAAAGTTTTAAAGATTGTTGCTCCTATTATTGCCCAAGTACTATCCTACATCATAAATCTGTGTATAGAAGATGGATATTTCCCAAGTGAACTTAAATTATCCGTCATTAAACCGCTCTTCAAAAAGGGTAATAAAATGGACATCAATAACTACAGACCCATAGCCTTAATTCCTGTATTTTCGAAAATCATAGAAAAAGCAATTTTTAACGGACTCAATAACTTTTTCGAAAAACATGATGTATTCGCCAAAGAGCAGTTCGGATTTAGAAAAAATAAAGACATCAATATGGCTATTTATGATTTAATTGTTCAGGTTCTTGGTTGTATTGATAGGAGAATCCCAGTTATAGCTCTATACATGGATATGACTAAAGCTTTTGATCACGTTGATCATAAAATGCTCTTAAACAAGCTAGAAAAGTATGGTATTAGAGGTAACATGCTCAATCTCATACAGTCTTATCTTACGAACAGATACCAAATCACAGTCACTAACAGGATTTGTCCCAAGTCAAAGCTAGACAAACGCTATTATTCTGATAAAAGACTGATAAAGTATGGGGTACCCCAGGGCAGTATACTGGGCCCACTACTTTTCTTGATATATATAAATGACATGCCTAAAATTACTAAATATCCGATGACTCTCTTTGCTGACGATAGTACAATATTATTTACTGGGGCTAAACTGGATACTTATGAAAATGACATAAATAATACACTAGCAGATATTTGTAATTGGTTAACATCGAATAATATAAAAGTTAATCTCAATAAAACTCATATAATGACATTCAAGCAAACTAGACATACAGCTAACTTAGACATTAGATATAAAAATAACAAGATACTTGAAACCGACAAAACCAAATTCTTAGGCCTTTGGTTAGATAACAATGTGACCTGGAAGTATCACATAGAAACTATATGTAAAAAATTAAACAAATACGCATATGCCCTATACAGATTAAGTACAGAAGTTAACCAATCTGCAGTGTTAGTTGCTTACCATGCCCATGTGTCCTCTACCATACGTTACGGTATTATCTTTTGGGGAAATTCTTCAGATAGGGAAATTGTATTTAAGGCACAAAAAAATGTGTACGATCTTTATGCAGAATCCAATCGACTGACAGCTGCAAACCCTATTTTAAAAGCCTTAAACTTCTAACGCTACCGTCAGCATACATATTGGAGATATCTTTATTTGTTAGAAAAAACTTAAACTTATTTGTGACATTAAATAGTAAACGCCACAAAAATAAAATATGTTCTAAAGTGCATAGAACAGCACTATTCTCCAAAAACATATCAGGCATGGCGCCACGCATATACAATAAATTACCGAATGAAATAAGGAATAAAGAGGATACTACAACATTCAAAAAGTCCCTTTACCATTTTTTTATCGAAAAGGCCTATTACTCAATTAATGAATTCCTCCTGGACAAATTTGATAGATAAGATGATATATAATTTTATTTTTCCAGTAATATTTTTAATTGATTCATTCATTATATTATATACTTCTTATTTGGTGACAATTTTTATTTAATTTTTATAATAACTTGACATTGTTAATTTATTTCAAATGTATTTAAAACTGTTAGTTCATAATAATATATATTGCACACCATGTGACTTGTAGCTGAGCAATCCCTTAAATTTAAGATCATTCCATGTATACCTACAATTAGCAATAAAATTTCTGATTTCTGATTTCTGATTTCTGATTTCTGCTAATTTTTTTTATATTGCACTCCAAGATTGACCTCATCCCACCTGATGTTAAGTGGTGATGAGGTCCTAGCTTAAGGGCGACAAGTACAGCATAATAATTGCTATTACTGGACTTTTCACCCTTACCTTAAAGGCTTGACACCTGCTACTTATGTAGCATCCCCCAGGGGCTCTGGAAACCATACGCACACGCAGGAATACAGCAACACCGAAGTGATTGTTATTTGGCTGCGGTCTTCTGTAAGGTGGAGGTATTTCACCAGCCAAGCTGCTCAAGTTCAAGCATGCCCTACCTTTTTAAATTTTGATTTGTTGCTTGTTTGAACAAATTCATTGGGATTCCACGAGTAGCGAGAATTCGTTTTTAAAATAAGCTAACTCTATAAGTTTTAACCCTTCGACCTACATCTGGGCATCACACATTTCGAAGGCGGTGCCCCATAAACCGGGGTACAAACGACCCCACTTGGGCTTGGCAGTTCGTTATATTACCAATAAATATCCGAACGGTGATACGGGTTAAACAAATAACTGCGTTTTATTTGCTTTTGTTCCGATTTTAATGTGTTAAGGTTTAAAAGGGATGATTGATGAATTTTTGTAAGATGATTTTAAGATGTGTTTTTTTACTTGAGTTTGTGCCGACCTAAAACATGACCTACAAGTCGACACAAATACGGCGTCAGCAGAATTGGCATAGTAGACAACGCGCCATACGTAATGCACGATTAGCCAATTGATGCATCGATCCTACAACGCGATGTCAGAGTTATCGTCGCCACTAAGTATATATACAACAAACCAAGAATGGTAGTTGGGCCTTGGTCCCCGAGCAGATAACACCTAGCTCGGCGGAAGTACTTTCACTTTTAGTAAAGAACATACGTTCATTACAAGTTGCTCAGATATTTTAACAACTTTTAACTTACTCCCAAAAAGAAATCCTCGCGGCATTTGTAGCCAGGACTTCCATATTTTGGAGCCTAACACTCTAAACCACTGTAGTAAGTAGGCAGAGTATGACGTAAGTACATTATTTAACTTCTTTCAAGCGTGATGCAAGATTTTTTAAGAGAGGAAGGGCAAAGCGATTTCAAACTGGAGCAGCCCGACTGGTGAAATACCTCCACCTTACAGAAGACCGTAGCCAAATAACAATCACTTCTGAGTTGTTGATTGCTGCGTGTGAGTAAGGTTTCCTGAGCTCTTGGGGGGTGCTACATTAGTAGCAGGGGTCAAGCCCTCAAGGAAAGGGCTACAAGTCTAGTAACAGTTTTACTATGCTATAATTTTCGTCCTTAAGCTAGGACCTCATTACAACTTAACATCAGGTGGGATGAGGTCAATCTTGAAGTGTAATATATAAAAGAAATACTTCTAAGACCGTAGACCATTAAATCGAAACTGCTATACAAAAATAGTAAAATAAAACGATCATATGTTTTCGATCGTTTGCTCTATCAATACAGACATAGTATAAAACAAAGTCGCTTTTTCTATATGTCCCTATGTATGCTTATATCTTGAAAACTACTCAACTGATTTTGATTCGGTTTTGTTTGTTATATAATATCTGTACTAATATTATAAAGAGGAAAGATTTGTACCTATTTTTGTATGTTTGTAATGAATAGGCTCAAAAAGTACAGGGCCGATTAAAAAAATTATTTCACCAATATAATGCTACATTCTTCCAATTTGACATAGGCTACAAAATTAGGGATCCTTGGTAAAATTTGAAAAAACTAAGGCGAAACGAAGTTCGCCGGGACCGCTAGTTTGTTATATAGTGCAATACAAGAGGAAGGTTTTTATTTACATTAAAAAATGGAAAAGTCAACATTTCTAAGTATTTACATTGCAACCGTGGGAAGCCGGGGTAGGTCGCTAGTATTATATAAACACAATCAAATACCAAAATCATTAATTTACTTAAAATGGTAACGCACGTTACAGATAAGGACATCTCAGACTTTCCATTTTAATCGTTGCACCGTCCTTATGTCGTTCGCATAAGAACTAATATCGAACTGGAAGTGTTTACCTTAACGTGCTGTTGACTGTACATTTTTTTCATTGACATTTAACCGTAAAATGCCTAACGACAATTTGTAAATGGCAACACAGGTCGTTAACGTAGCTAGAATAAAGTACTGCTAGAACTATTTTTATTAACGAGTATTTTATTATTTCGCGATTGAATCAGTTGCACATATCGTAAATAACTATCGGTTTTATCGAATAACACGTGCTCAAACTAAGATATTATCTTTGATTAAGTAGTCTTTGCGTTTGTAACATTTTTGTGACGACATCTGTTTGTAAAGGTTTTTTTTTCACTAATTAAAGTTAATTATGATTGGCTGGAGAAAAAATATGAATACTGACCATTTGTTCCAGTGCACACCTAGATCTATAGGGAACTAACTCAAAAATTGCAGTTTTTGAGTTATACACACTATCGAATTTCTTAAGTCATTAGCTATCGAACAAGAAAATTTCAATAACATTTTTGTTTAACCTTCATTATAACACCTTAAATATATTCAGAAAGTCCTACATACTCAAGGACACGGCATTTGGTTTTTTGCCTTTCCTGAATAAAGTACTTTTTTTAGTTACATATTACATATCTCTATATACGACATGATTTATTTTGAAGCTTATTATATTAATTTTTTATTTTTATTTTTTTATTGCTATAAAAATTTGCGTTAAGTGAAAACTGTTTCCAAACTTGTGTAACCATTCAATATCTAATAGATACAATAGTCAATATTTACTGTGAACAGCTTCTGAAATGCAATATACTGGACTGTTATAATCAGGCTGATTGCTTTTTATTATTATTAAAGTAACGATTAAGTTTATCTTTTCAGGTACCATTTTCTTTTTCTTCATTGTTTTAAATTGTCTTACATTTCATATCTGCTAAAGTTTGTTAAATACAAGGATTTTAATATTGGTAGTTGATGCTGATTTGGTTTCATTAAAATGAAAAAAGCAGACATTTCTAGCGATAAGCATTGGAACTAAAACCTTCCGGACAGCGCCACCTGACGGAATTTCTTGTAAACAAAATAAAACCTGTCTAGCTCCAGACACCGTGCTTTTACAACGCACCCCAGTACTAAGATTAATTGAAAACGTTTGTGAAATAAGAAAACGTTTTCGCCAAAAAATATTAAAATCCCACTGATTCGTAAAATTAGCTAAGAACTTTTTAATTTTTTTTTTAATTTTTTTTTTCAATTAATAAAGTGATTTGAAGTTTTATTTCGTTTCGTTACATGGAGTTTAAAAAGTACTTTAGTTTTTTTATTAGTATTTTGTATTTTTAATGTAACGTTTTCGAAACAAATGTCATACGATCCGAAGTAAACCGCAAATTAATAAACGTGACACAAATCATATCAACAGGTGGCAGTCATATGAAAACTATGAATTAATAACTTCATAACTATCATAACAACATCATAATTAAAGTTAATTACCACACCAAGAACTTAAACGAAATACAACGATCTTTTAATTCAATGTACCTACAGTCGTGGAAAAAAAATGTTTTTTTTTAACTATAAATATTTCATCGAATATGTGAGGGCTAAACAACACATGTATGTGAAATTATTTTTTTGTATTTTTTTTAAACAGAAAACACTTTTTTGAGTTTTTAGTTCACGTATCATAACACTGTTCGTTCAAAATACAAACGTACTCACCTCAACTACATCGTAAGGATTAATTTTTCCAACAGCCCTCCAACGCGACCGAAATCACATTGTCTCATGAACGCAGAGCACTCATCGCTCACAAATATATTTTTTCCCACCAAAACTAACCACTAGCACAGTCATAAACACAAAACATAACCTTTTCAAACACTCGGACGCTTGAATATCAACAAGCAAACCATTAAAACACTAGGAAAAAGTATAATTCATCTCAGTTCTATCAAAACACAGCCCGAGAAACAGAGGGTCGAGGCAAATTAAGTCGATACGTAATTAAAAGTGGAACAACGCACACATACAAAGGATCGACATAAAAATGCGGGAGTGAAAAAAAAAGTATAGGTTTAAAATTTGCCCGGTATAAATTTGTGTTTTTTTCCCTTCACCTACTTATGTATGGGGACATGCGCAGTAAAGGGTTAAGAGGCGGCTGCGCGACCGATTTAAAACGGCGTTGCCTTGAAAAAAGTCTGTTGATATTTTCGGCTCCTGAATTTGGTCGGGTTAAGATTTTCAATTAGTTCGGAGTTTTTCCGCTCCCGACGCGGCGTTGTTGTAGCGAAATCACAATTTTGGAATCGCTCGCAATAGCAGAATATTCAAATTTTGAATATCCATATTTTTAAATGATTAATAGTTTTTCTTAATTGTTACAAAAGTTTCAACATTGTTAAATAAAATAATGTTGAAACGTTCCAAGTTTATTTCTGAATTCGTAATTTTAATATATTTTGCAATTCGTACTTCCCTGGCGTGTGTCGGCCTCGACGCTTACTACTATGAAATTAGCGGCAAACGTTAAATCATAGTAGTTCAAACGTCATTTTATCTTTTTACATGTGTTTAACTTAATCAGAAATAGAACAACGTTTTAAACATAATTAGCAATTAACTAAATGCATTATGTGGCTTCTGTAACAGTTTGCCTCGTGTAATGGCAATTTTTTTTAGCTAAGCAGTGATTTATTCATTTGTACGTCACCCAACTTTAACACAATGCCTAATCTGGTAGAACTATAAACTATAGAGTACACATATTCGTATGAAAAGTAACGTTCCAGAATGAGAAAGAACGATGTTGCTGATAGATACTAGCCACCACTGGCCACCACCCACCAATAGGCAGCAGGCTGTCTATTCCAGGGAATTCAGTACCTTTGGCACAAACGAAAACGGTAGTCAAATATTATAGTAAAATGAAGTAAAAAAATAGTATGAAAGTTATACACTTATGATTATTATTTAGCGCCTTTATTAACCTACTAAAACTGCTATACAAAACTACTACTACAGCGTAAATTTATTCGATTACCGTTTTTGTTAGAGCTAAAGGTACAGTATAATAGCAAATTGGCCATCAACCCTCATTTAGGCAAACATTTAAAATATACAATCACTAATTTCATAGGGAACCTTCTCCAATAGACTAATTTGAAAATATACTTTTCTTTAGTGATGTTTAGCATCAACAAGTATAGGAAATGATTTCACCCTTCTGGTTTTGAGACTATAATAGCTTAAAGAAAGCGTTTGCTTCCTCATTTATTAAGAATGAGATTCGCTTTGTAAGCCTGTATTTCCAGATAAAATGCTTCTTAAAGCCAAGGAGCTCAGATGAATAAAGAAACACGTTTTCTCATCTACAACGAATACCAAGTATAGATTACGGTGAGCCATCATATTAAATAGTATACGATTTGAAATCACATTTGATCAATGTTAAAACGGCAATTCGTAGGCCGAACGCATATCTTCTTGCTTGAGCAGGCACATACTACGCTGAGCTATTTGATATCACTTATCAGTAACTGATAAGAAATTGAACATGAAGTTACGTAGAAAATCTTAAATTATACAGTTGTTACACATGAGAGATTCCCTGCATCGAAACATTTACGAATTCTTGCTGTTATTTTGTGGCACAAAAACGACCGTTCAACTGAATTGGAATCGATAAATAAACATGAAACGTTTCACGCAATCATTTTGTTGTGGAATGAATTTTTCGTTCATTTTGAAAGACCGTGATATCAGTGTTGTCTATTTTTTCGTTCGTAAATAGTAAAAGAGAAATATACTTTGCATAGAATCGTACCAGATAGATAGAGATCTATCGGGTATGATCTCTAACATAGATTTTAATTTGAAAGAATCTTAAAAATTAAAATCGTAATTTTATTTAAAGTCACATTTGTTTATTCATTATGATAAATCAAACTGTAAATATAATGTAAAATAATTATAAAATTACCCACTACTTTTCATATTTTAATAAACCTGTAAAATTCTGCGACTGTTGTTACAGCAACTTTAATTTTTTTTATCAAAAATAATGACTGATTAACTCCAATATTATAACACGTAAGAAATATTCAATAACACCTACTATTTTACTAATAATAAACTAAATATTGTTGAATTTTGCTCACGTTGCACCTTTATAACGATCAATTTTAATACTCATGAACAAAAAAAGGAATGTCTATCAATTACGGAATAGATCCGAAGTGAAATTTGCAATGTGTCTGCGAGGACGACGAATCTTTATTTCCATTTATTTAAATGGTTCAAATAACAAAATTCAAAGTGTGTATTGTGAAAGCAAAAGTATATCGACGGATCTATCATCCAGATACAGAAGAACAAATGAGATATCCTTCTCTCCTAAGGTGCGGACTAATATTTGGGAAAAGCATGAAAAAATATACAATATTGGACCTTTACATACCTACTGTGGATGTTTGTGAAGTCAAATATTGTGTGATATATATGAAAACTCATTGAAAAGCAGTTAATAAAACTAAAACGTTTGTTTGGAGGTTATAAGACAATGGCAGTAGTATTTATTATGAACGTTAGCAATAAGTAATTAATGGTGTTTTTTAAGTGGAAAAATTAATTCCGGGCTTTTGGCGCATTAAGCTGTTGGAACTGGTTGATCTCGTTGTTAATCATCCAATCAGAAGTTATTTGCCACTTGATAGACCAATAGTAAATATGGTCATCATGGTTAAATTAATAGCCAACTAAGTTCAATGTAATACACGTTTTGTTTTTAATTTTAAAGAAAATTTGGAATAATACGGTCTAATTTAAATTCTGTACATTTAAATGCAGCAAAAAATACTTAATATTCTACTTTAATTTCAATGCATGTAATTACTACTGTCTTATAATTGCTAATTAGAACAAAATGCATTCGTGCGTCACAGTCACAGGTGGATGACAATAAATTAAAATAATTAAAACTGTATCAAATAATCTTTTCATCAAAAAATAATAAGTGTTCCTAGTTAGCTGTACAATAATACAATAATACTTTAAAAATACTAATTTATATCGTATTCACCAAGTAGGTACTCTGCAAAAAAGTAAATTAACTCTAAAATGTGGCAAACTCAGTGTAATTTTGTACTAAGCAAACAAAAAAAAACAGTCTAGGGCATTTACAATATTAGAAAGTTTTCTATCAACCTGTTTTCATTCAATCTTTTTTTCATTTTGGACCACGTCTTAATTCCAGCAACAAAGGGAAAGATTAAAAAAAACTCTTCAAAAAATCTAACACTGGACGTTTCATTCATTAGTAGAAGAGCGCCACCTAGTAACGGTGAATGGAAGCACTTTTTTGTCCTACTTTTTCAGCCGTCTGAAGCACAGATTATGTGGCAATGGAAAAAAGTGTCCAGAGGGCGCGGGCGACGTGACTGGCCGCTTTTTGCCGGAGGTTTTAGATTAAAAAGTTATGCTGTATCTGTGGTGTGATGGAGAACGTCATTTTTGTCGCATTGGCGGGAAACTTGCGAAACGGGAAAATGGCGGGGTTTTCATAGTCGATACATTTATGGCGTTATCGTTATTTGTTGGTATTATTAGGCTATTTATCTTGTTGCAAATTACAACGGTGTAACGGACGAACGTATTTAGATGCTAACCAAAGCCTTTGTCCAAAAAGTTATGTAATCGGTGACCTTATTTCATAATTTTTAAGGCAATATGATTTTGCACATAAAAAAGTAATGTAGGTATAACGACTTGGAGCTAAACCACAATATTGACCAACATTAAATATAATGAATTCAAAAATCACTGAATTATTTGTAGATTTGAATCTCAGGAAAAAAAATGTCTCATGAAAAAAGGCAAGTACAAATAAGAATATTACATCCTTTTGAATTTAAAATTAAATAGTGTACATAATAATTGTTTATTCAAAGATTACATCTTAGGATTTCATAAACTTTATGTATACCTATCCTATAATTTTAGCGACAAAAGAAAGAATAAAACAAAGAATTTCTAACCTATAGATTTTAGGTCAAAAGTGGTCGTATGAAAAAAGTCAATTATAAAATAGACAACTGTCTTGTGTAAGTAACTACTTAAATGATAAAAATATTTTACCTAGACATGTAGTAATATGTACACATTATGCTGGATTGTATAATAAAATAATATTTTTGTTATTCTTTTTTATAAATGTAATTTTTGAAAAGGGCATCTATCACGTAACGAATCCGAGAAACGAAAACGGAACACAGCCGTAGTTTAATTTCAATCTGACGATTCATAAACGCTTTTGTAAAAGTTTGCATGAAAAAATACATTTTCTATTCTATTCTATGTGAAAATAAAGTATGGATTGCTAATTCCCTAAACTGTTAGTGCAATAATTCTTATGTCTATCTCATAGCTTGTGTTTTGAAGTCTTTTCAAATGCTTACAAAGTAAAACGGAAACTAGTCAAGTAATAAAACCAACTTGCAATTAATATCAAGCGTAGACAGGCAAAAAAGATGAATATTCTCCGTAAATATTAGGGTTCCGTAACACATCGAGAAATGGAGACCCTTTGTGGTGAGACTTCGGAGTTTTGTGAAAGAGTAAGTCTTTACCTTATCAATCTTATAAGTTTTTTTTTCTTTACCTTAAGCTTAAAGCTTAGTTAAGCTAAAAGAGGAATGTACTATATTAGGTATTGATAAGTACATTGGACAACATCACATACATTGTTTTGATTTGGTATTAGTAACTAAAGCACTTGTGTTACACAATCAAAAAGGACGATGGCAACACCCAGACCCGAGATAATTTAGAAAAGTTAGTTTTCCATATTGACCCGGCCGGTAATCGAATCAGGACCTCAGATCATATCAGATAACATCAACACAAATTAATTAACCTATAATATTTTTAAAACAAATGCTTTGCAATAGAGGATTTGAACGCAGATTCGAATCCTTTTCTCTTGCAAAAGAACTGAGTTCTTGTAGAGGAAGAATTAGTTAAGACCCGATGCTGCTTTAACGCTTCATATGGAATCGTTAGAAAGCCATAGAACACCATATCCTATCGTTAAATTGCATCAATTCTCACGCAACATCGTCAGAATTAGACATCGCTAAAGAAGCTCCATCACATTAAATTACAAAAGACATTAAAATAAAAAAAAATAAAAAGAAAGAATAATTGGCTACTTGACAGTTTTTTAAAAAGTATTGTAAAATGAGCGCCCGTTCATTTTATATCCCAAGCAATTCGATTTATCTGGAAATAATCTAAATAACCAGAGAAAATTAAGATTTTGTGTAACACATTTAAAAAGCGCGCAAAAACGCCAAGTCACGTCACTGTTGCAATTATGACGTCAACGTCCTAGACAACGAACCGATACGCATAGGAACGACTTAATTTAGATAAACGGAAAATATTTCAATAAATTCTTAATACGATTAGAGACACAATAATTCAATTTAATCGGTAAAATAATCATTGTTTCGCCACAATAAAATAAATAATTTTCGCCGACAGCTGTCATTTCCGAATTGCAATGGTGGTTTCCGTTTCGGTTCTTTTGTTCCACAGATAAAAAAAGTAAAATTTATTTTGCAAAAATAAAATACTAACTATGCTTTTAATTAAAAAGTAAAAATGTAAAATGATTACTTAACTAATAAGCTAACATATCTAACACTTTTCATATTTTATTGTTGACACTGTCAAGTAGCCAATTGTCACTACCTACTTATAAAAGGAACTTTTTCCTCTAACTCGAATCACACTTGACCAGTTTTTTCTTTCTAGACAAACAGACGCTTTGAAAAATGCAAAGGCATGTTTAATTATGCAAATATCTGCAACTGGAGCCACGGATCACCGAGTCTTGTACGCTGCACGAGAGTGCATTAATGTCTGGTAATGTCTAACAATGGCAACAATCCTATAAAATAAACGCTTGTATTCGCAAACGTTTGGTAGTAGGTTTGAGTTTCCCGCAGCATCACCATAAAGACAAACACACATAAAGGTCCCACAGGGGGTTTTAGTGGGTAGGCTTGGACTGGCAGGAGAGTCCCGCACAAGCTTTCACCTCCCTCGGGGTACGGTCAGGTATTTCTTCCCGCCGAAAAATTATCTAGTCCAGGATGACGTCTGTTGCGGTTATTGCTTCCTCTACTAAGCAGCATCTGCAGACCAGGTGGCTATCTGCGCCAAGCCCGCAAGGGCAGAGGTAGATCGCAGAGGAAGAGGAGGACCTCGCTGTGAGGCCTCCGTGACCCGGGAGTGGCGCGGGGCGCGAATGGCGACGTGGTGTGAATCACGTCGTGGTGTGACCACGGAAGAAAAGGACGACGCAGTATTGCGTTGCTTCCTATTCTTCGTGGCCGGTGGGTTTCGGGACCCTATCTGGCTTTCGGAAGGGAAAACTGGAGTGAGAGTTTCATGTATCCGTAGTTGTGGTAGGTAGTGGAACAGATCCGCTGCCGAGTCGAGAGTCAGGTGGCATGGAACGAGCGCGAGCGTTTTGCGTGTCGAGGAGTGCCGATTAGCGGTAGGCGCTATGGGGGAGCCTGTGTAGAATCCTCAAGGGATCCTGACTCCCCACAACTACGCAGAGTCGGCCACCGAAGGGGTTTTAGTCGGTGCGAGCCCGATTCACCATTCTCTGTTCCTCGCAGAAGTGACGGAGCGGTAGGAATTTCCCCCTCGAAAAAAAATAAAAACAAGGGTTTGAAAATTTACCCCTTACTAGGTTCCGCATATTGTCGCGTTGGGTGGCTCAGTAACTTTATGTTGAGTGGATTTTGAAGTGAATATTTTTTTAAAATCTTTATACGAAAATGTGAACATGATATACCTATATATAGCTAACATAGTAAGTATTACATAGTCTTCGATAAGTAACTAAGTAGAACTAAGTTTACGGTGCAATGCCTAGTTACTTACGTTAAGTTATGCTAATGTCTGCATACTTATAAGTCACGGATCAACGCATTTAATATACGACTAGTTTTGTAGCTGCCCTTTGAATTGTTATTTATTAATTAGGTCTCACTCCTTATTTGCGCCGAAGGACCGATTATAATGTAATTACATCGAACTTCAACCCTAGCAGTATAATTATTATTTACCGCTTTCTCATCACCTGACTGGAAGTGAATGTAATGAGGATCTACCAGGGTTGGTGGCCATTATATTGGTAAGCGATGGAAAATACGAAGGTGCCATTTATACTATGTACAACTATCCCTACTAATATTATAAATGCGAAAATAAATCTGTCTGTTACGCTTTCCCGCTTAAACCTCTCAACCGATTTTGATGAAATTGCGCACAGCCAATCTTTAGACCAGGAGAAAGGGCCACCTTTTATTGCTAAAAAAATCCCTGTAGTCCATGCGAACGAAGTCGCGGGCAGAGCTAGTTAATATATAAAAGGTGAAATTTGAATTTTTAAAACTTTATTGCTGGTCCAAGCACAACATGTAAATTATTAATTTAATAAAAAATAAAGTACAAACAATTATTTCTAAAATTAATACCAACATGTTTACGAATTTTACTGTTCTCAACACTAGGCTGTTTGGGGGGGGAGGGGGGCATGTGAGATATTTGAGAATATGGAATACTAGCTGTTGCATGCGACTTTACCTGCGTTATTTCGGGATAAAAAGTATCCTATATGTTTATTTACTAGTCATCTCTCTTCCTACCACATTTTATCTAAACCCGTTACTAGTACAAAATTATACAAAAAAAAAATTTTAAATTAAGCTGGATTCGTACAATTTTTTCTGTAACATATATTATTAAAATGTTGCTTTACACTTTATTTAATTGTGTGAAGTCTATTGCTGCTATTTGTATTTGGTATTTGATCTTCATTCAATTATTATTGTCACTAGGCCAGCTCAGGCTCTTTTATATGCCATTTTTTGAGTCGCCTTTTTTTCGAGTGTTGTGTTTCGTCGTCGTAATAACCAAAAACACACAAATTATCTCTTTTTATCAATTACACCTTTGTCTCGTCGTTGTCATGACCGTTCTGTCCATATTCAAACTCACGTTCTAGTCATGTTATCGTCCAGTCGCCTTGCCGGCCAGCACCAGGCCGGCAAGGAGGTCAGTCGCGCCGCAACATCGAGTTTCCATTTTATTTACCAGCTTACAGTCATAAACATATATTTCAAACAAACGAAGTAGCAGGCACAGCTAGTGATAAATAAAAACAAATTGGGCTGACCATACTTGCCCTTCGCCTCGTCTGTTCAAATCCCATTTCCCCTGATATCCTTAAACGCATCGTCCAAATACTTGCATCAGCTCTTTAAACGTCACTGTCAAAGGTTCGTTGACCCCGTGACGTAGGGGCGGGAGATAGTGACTGATCGTTTTGCCGCACTTTTTGCGTCATTTTTTGCCGCGCCGCAACTTGACGCATTCTGACGATTAATAGCTATCATTGCTGTGTAGGACAGTCAGATGGTGCGATTTGTAGGGCACGGCTGTTTAATAACGCGATTTATGGCTCGTTTTTTCAGACTTGGAAAATATTGTGCACGTAGATTTGATATTTTTATATCGGCCTTTTCTTCAAAAAGTTTCTTCATTTTTTGAAGCAGACTTGTATGTTAAGGACCTGAATGTTGTTAAGGGAAGCGGTCTAAAAATTTATTTTAATCCATCTGTCAGATCATCCAAAAATATTATATTAATATTGCATTTTCTACCTAATCAACAAATAACGGCGATACATTTAATTGAATTGTCACGAGTCGTTATTAGTGTACATATTTTACCTACCTGCGACGTAACTTTATTTTTTAAAATAATTGACAGCTGAAAGAATACGTGTCTGATATTTTTTTAATAACTATTAATTCAACTAAAAACAGTTTGGTATTTGGATGCGGACCATACTAATATTATAAATGCGAAAGTAACTCTGTCTGTCTGTCTGTTACTCTTTCACGCCTAAACGGCTGAACGTATTTTGATGAAATTTGGTATAGGTATACGTTGAATCTCAAGAACGGACATAGGCTACTTTTTATTAGAAAATAAAGGGGGGGATGGGGGTAATACCACCTTTGAAAGTTTATATGGAAAAATGTTTATTTTTGAAGTTAGAGATATGAAATTTGCCACAAATATAGCTCGAAACTTGGATTAAAATATAGACTACTTTTTGTTTCGAATATTAGGGGAGAAAGGGGTAAAACCGACCATGAAAGGATGTAGTCCACGCGAACGAAGTCGCGGGCACAGCTAGTATTTCATAAAAACTTAGTATAGAACAGATCAAAAAGGCTAAAATCAATACGCTAGTTAAGGGCCGTGGTAGTCACCGTTGGTGGGTGCCGACCGCCGCCACCATTTGCGCAGAGTAGGACCACCTGGGTGGGTTTAGTCGGTGCAAGTCAGACACACCACTCTCTATCTCCCTGTGAGTATCGCAAGTTGGCAAAATTATTATTAAGCACAATCCACATTAGGACCTATAGTTTGTTTTATTTGTTAGTACTAAATATATAAAGGTTTTAAAACTTTTCTTATTACTTTGAATCAATTAATTATTATTTTAAACGTACACTCCACACTGTATGCCTTAGTGCAAAACTAGTTATAAGTTCAGCTTATATTTGTAATATGAACGACAGAGTTTCTTGCCGATATCTTCTCTGTAGGTTATAGGTTCCGAACCGGAGGTAGCGTCATTTGCATTATATAGACGTTTCATAAATATTACTGTTGCAATTTACATGAATAAAAGAATATTGAATTTGAATTTGAGAGTGACGGTGCGAAGGCACCTGAAAACGAAACTTGGTTCAAATATTATTCATACTCCTGGGCAGGTTATAGTCTTTTCGTCACGCTACAATTAATAGGAGCAGAGCAGTGAAGGGAAAAGTTGTGAAAACGGGAGAAGTTATCCCATTTTTTAAAGACAGCAAAATGTCCATCTTTTATGGTTGACTCACAATAACACGTGTAACACCCGATTTTCATTCCTCCAGGCAAAAAACTGGACTCTGCTAATTGAAAAGGGACCAATGACTAGTCTGTTTGCCTTTACATTTAATTTTTAATGTTTTCGTTTCGTGTTCAAATCCTACAATAGCTACCTACTATTTATTTATAATGACACATACACGCAAGTAGGCAAAATTATCTTTAAGCACATTGCGCATTAGATCCCTTTATTAAACCTAGAAATACATATGTTTTTTTTAAAAAATAGTAGAAGTTTATCATTCCTTTCATCCATCCATCCATCCATCAGCCTCTTTTTGTCCACTGCTGGACATAGGCCTCCCCTACAGAACGCCACAACGCGCGGTCCTGCGCTATCTGCATCCAGCGGCTCCCCGCACATCTGACGATGTCGTCAGTCCATCGTGTTGGGGGCCGCCCCACGCTGCGTCGTCCGGTACGTGGTCGCCACTCGAGGACCCTCTTTACCCAACGGTCGTCGGTCCTACGAGCGATGTGGCCTGCCCATTGCCACTTCAGCGTGCTAACCTTTAAATTAATTAATTCTACACATCACACATTCTTTTTTGGTGCAAAATTATAAAATTATAAATTCAGCTTTATTTGACGACCTCCGTAGCCAACAGGCGAGCGTGCCTCTCGTCACGCCATCTCTGAGGTTCCGGGTTCGATCCCCGGTCGGGTCAATATGGGAAACGAACTTTTCTGTATTGTCTCGGGTCTGGGCTACCGCTAGCCTCCGGTAAGTGCCCTCTGCCGAATATGTTTAAAACTACATACTTATCAGCCCGTGGTACATTCGTTGCAAAAATGTTTGAAAACCACGAAATCGAAGACACCTTGGCATCTTAATCGATTTTGTTTAACCATACACTCCTCAACCAAATACTCCGTAACATTTTTTATCTCCGTAGTCGAGAGGCGAGCGGGTCTGACTATGGTGAGCGCCATCTCTGAGGTTCCGGGTTCGATCCCCGGTCGGGTCAATATGGGAAATGAACTTTTCTGTATTGTCTCGGGTCTGGGTGTTGTGGTACCGTCGTTGTTTCTGATTTCTGTAACACAAGTGCTTTAGCTACTTACCAAAGAATCAGAGCAATGTATGTGATGCAGGCCAATATTAATCTATTTGAAAACTATAGAGTTTCTGGTCGTCTCCTCTGTAAGAAGTCCCAAACCGGAGGTAGCTTCATTTGGATTATAATAGACGACTAGTGGCGCACCGCTGCTTTGCACGCATACTAATCCAGTTTTCTACATTTTCCGCTGATACTTCGCTCCCAGTTGTTGCAACGTGATGTTATATAGCCGAAAGTCTTCTTCGAAATTTCGATTCAATCAGTACTTCCTGAGGTAAACACGTTCGATCAAATAAACAAACTCTTCAGTTTTCGCCTACGAGAGGTAGGGCAAAGCGATTTATCGCTCGAACTGGAGCAGCCCGACTGGTGAAATACCTCCACCTCACAGAAGACCACAGCCAAATAACAATCACTTCGCTGTTGTTGTGTTTCTGCGTGTGAGTTAGGTTTCCATAGCTCCTGGGGGGTGTTACATTGGTAGCCTTCAAGGTAAGGGCGACAAGTCCAGTAACAGATTTATTATGCTGTACTTGGCACCCTGAAGCTAGGACCTCATTACCACTTAACATCAGGTGGGATATGAGGTCAATCTTGAAGTGTAATAAAAAAAAAAAGTTTTATAATACTAATAAAGACGATTCATATGTGTTACTGTTGTAATCTTAATGAACAATAAGATAATGACTTTGACTGTAAGTTAAATGCTACTTGAGTGAACCTAATGCTGGTACATAGGTACGTCATGCTTGTGAACAGGTGCCACCTTTGGGGACTGGTCTGGTCCAGCTTACGTCTCAAAAATAAATACTTAATATTTCTTCACTCATCAAAACAAAACTATATGACTTGGCCCAAAATTATCTTACTTTTAGGTCTACAGCTAAGAGTTAGAATCTCCTACTTTAACTAGTCTATTGAGTTTCTTAACAGTGTTTCTTCGGTAGGTTTAAGTTCCGAACCGCCAGTAGAATAAATTTGCATTGTATTCAAAGACGATTCAAAAGTGTTATGTGTAACCTACTTAAATAAAGAATTATTTGAGTTTGAGTTTGATTTACTTCGTTTTGGGTTTGTGTGGAAAACTCGCGTAAGCATTTTCTTCTCGAAACCTCGTAAGCCAGGGCCACGCCGCCGACAGACGCGGCACAATTAATTTAAAAGACAAACGCTGTATTTCAACCGCACACAGCGATCATTAATATGTGGATCCGGAGGGAGAGAAGCGGATTTGCGGAGTTTAAGAAGTTCCAACGTATTGTACTTTCGGGAGAATTCGTTTTCGTTGTCTATGGCAACTTCTTTGAATTTTGGTGATCGGTTATTCTGAGAAGTTATAAAATAAATAAATAAATATATATAAATAAATATATAAATATTGGACAACATCACATACATTGCTCTGATTCTGTGGTAAGTAGCTTAAGCACTTGTGTTACAGAAATCAGAAACAACGACGTTACCACAACACCCAGAACCGAGACAATATGGAAAAGTTCGTTTCCCATATTGACCCGACCGGGGTTCGAACCCGGAACCTCAGAGATGGCGCTCACCAAAGTCAGGCCCGCTCGCCTCTCGGCTACGGAGATAAAAAAATGTTACGGAGTATTTGGTTGAGGAGTGTATGGTTAAACAAAATCGATTAAGATGCCAAGGTGTCTTCGATTTCGTGGTTTTCAAACATTTTTGCAACGAATGTACCACGGGCCGATAAGTATGTAGTTTTAAACATATTCGGCAGAGGGCACTTACCGGAGGCTAACGGTTGATACAGCAGAAAAATTTTATCGCCTACGATAACTTGCGGTTAGCTCAGTTGATAAGAGCAGCACGCGCGATACGTGAAGGTCGTGGGTTCGAATCCCGCACTGCAAGGGGAGATCAAATTTTTCTGTTTCTAATATTTAGTTTATGGTTTGTTAAAACTAAGTACGTATATGGTCGTAAGATTCAGAATATAGTATGCTTGCGAAGCCGCAACCGCTATATAAACCAAATGATATCTACTAACTCCGATGTGCAACATATAACTACTAAGAATATACAGGCAAGGAACACTATTTTGTTTAATAAATTTACTAATTTTGTACCAAATCATACAGTTCAGTTTGTCAATTGCAAAAAAAAAACAATGAAGCAAAAAAAATGTTATCCTCTATTAATCTAAGTATTTCATTTAAGCTTAGCTTGTTAGTATTTAATAAATTTAGCATTTTTTAGCACGAGCAAAATCGGGTAAAACGTAGCTTAACGTGTAACTGTTTTTCAGTCCATTTTAGTACTAGATGCTAATAACATATTCATGTCTACTATTTTCTTAATTCGTGATATTAGATTGCCGTTTTTGTCCTTGCTTAGGGTAAATTTTACCCGCACATTTTTTAGCAACACAATTAATCACAAATGTGCAGAATAAAATAAGGCATCGCGTAAGTGTATAATCGATTCTCTAAACCCAATATGCAAGTAATTATGCTACTCGTATTTTATATAAAAAATGGTTCAACTCTCCCGGACATTCCCTACTGAAATTTTAGGGTATTCCAATAAAAACACTATTCAATCCCAAAGTAATGGAATCTAAGACCACGGTAATAAGGCTAACCGCGTAGTTACTATGTCACTACTTCTTTCAAGGACCACCACTGGTCTACTGACAGGTTGAGAGCCACAGATCTCCTCCTAAGCTAACAAAATAAACCATCGGAAGCAAGTCTTCGTCAATCAGTCACGTGAGGTTTGACGACCATCGTCCCCAGGGGGCGCTGACGACGCCGAATGATTCCCGTGCGTTTATCTTGATACAACTGCTGCTGTGATGGAGAAGGCTGTAACTGCTTTAACTGTTATTACCAAAAACGCTTGCAAAAGAAATTGAAACTCTCTGTCTCTCTGTCTCTCTACTAATGTTGTGTTGTACTTGTCTGTTTTAGGTGTTGTGAGACAATGAAGGTCTCATCTCAGAAATGACTTAGCTCTCACCACAGTGAACGTAAAATAACGTGGCTCTCTAAACACATGTCATTGGCAGAATCATCGCGTTATCTAAAAACCACGAGGTTAAGTCAATAAAAAAAAAGAAACTGACTTCCACGGTTATCTTATTTTTTAATTTGAAATGCGATACAATTTAATTACTAAGTTATAGTGGTTATGTGTTTTTACTCGTCTGACATAGAAAGAAGAGTATATTTTTCACGCATGCTTAATATGGATATGTATGGTGACTGTTTCATAGTTAACTAGTTAAATTATTTCCTAGAGTATGACGAATCCTAAAAAGTAATGGCGGACGTAAACTATCTAATAACGGTTGACTGGTAGAGAATGCTCCGCGGACTTTAATTTTGTACTTGCTGTCCGCCTTTTGTACTTTTTATTTTGTGCAACAAAGTTTTTAAATAAATGAAATAATTGAAAATAAATGGTCACCCACCAAACAACCACGATTCCAGTGCCTCTAGCTCACCAAGAACATCTCCAACTGTCGCACATCGTTACCGATAACGATTCGCCACTACCCCCTTCTAGGGGGAGGATGCTGCTCGCGTCCGTAGGAGTTACCATCTATTTCTAGACCCACCCTACACGTCTCCCCCGGGTGGTGCCAATCGAGCAGCAACGCCGAGTCTTGGGCGGCGGTAAATAACCCGACACAACATGCCTAACAAGTATGTCTTTGTTGGGGGTAGGAAATGACCTCCACAACCCGTAACCCCACGCTGTGGAAACGGGGGCATTGGCTTCACCGCCCGTGTCACGAGGTAGAAAGCCTCTTAAAAATTCACCCTAATCCTAAAGTGGGAAACCGCGCTGAAAGGATGTATGGCTTGCAGGTAGCAAGTTACTAGCGCCAACCTCAACGGACCTGGTTATCGTTGTTGCATCGTGCCTTCTTGAGGGAATAGGCGTCACCCTTCAAGCGACTGTTTATTTCGTCCTTACTCGTGGGAACAATATGAATGTAACCCCTAAAAATCCTAATAATAAAAACACAACCCCAGCTATGATCCAACAGACCCTCCAAAGGAGCATGTTCACCAAAACACGCAGCAGCTCAGTCGGCGCTATACCAAAAGATGTGATTGAGTTAAAAGACAAAAATGACTCCACAGAAAAAAAGAACTGGCAACAAGATAGTGTACCTGTAGCGAAAAGAAAAAGATCAGGAGCTAACTCACCACGGACAGAAAATGCTAAGAAAAAGCATAACAATACTGGATATGTAATACCCACCCAAAATCAATTTGAAATACTAGATGATGAAAAAGAAGAAACATGTGACGTAGTAATGGAAAAGCCGCCCAAACCACAACCAATATTTGTAACGGGAGTTTTGGATATAGTCTCTCTCAAAAACCTGCTACAAAAAATAACAACAGCCGAAAACTATACAATGACCACACTGAGATCAGGACATATCGTCAAAATAGTTCCAAATAGCGTAGAAATATACAAAATTGTAAGAGATAAATTTATTGAAGATAACATCAGCCATTATACCTACAAGTTAAAGTGCGAAAGACCTTACAGAGTTATACTGAGAGGGCTACACAGCACAGAGGACACCGCGGAAATATCAGAGGCACTTAAACAAATTGGTCACGAAGTTAGACAAATAGTAAATGTACGACACCGAAGCTCAAAAGAGCCTCTGCCAATATTCTACGTCGACTTGGAACCCAAACCAAACAACAAAGAAATCTTTCAATTAAAGTTTTTAAATCACATGAGAGTAAATTTCGAAGTACCCTTTAAAAAAAAAGAGGTACTCCAATGTAAGAGATGTCAAAGATTCGGTCATTCCAAGAATCAATGCTACAGACCGTTTAGATGTGTCAAATGCGGAGCCGATCATCCAACTACTAGCTGTACCAAAACCAGAGAGACAGAGGCTACCTGTGCTAACTGCCAAGAAAAACACCCAGCTAGCTACAGAGGATGCATGAAATACAAACAATACAAGGAACGAATATTGAAAATCCAACCGAAAGCGATACCCAGCAAACAACCCTACCAAACTGCCGAACAGGACAGACAGCAACCAAAAACATCCCACACTGACCACAAAGGTACTGCAACTTATGCTGAAATAATAAAAAATAAAACAAGGAACATCAATAATGACCGCAACGAACCTCTTGACGTGAATTACCTTGGTGACTTACTAGAACAAATGTTCAACAGAATGCAAACCATGATGATAAACATGGTAGACAACATGATGGATCGCTTTATCCAGTTAATCAGCAGTCAGATGAGAAGAACTCCATAACTTTAAAATAGTAACATGGAACGCCAACGGATTAGTCGCTCGACGACTAGAGCTAGAAATCTTCTTAAATACTGAAAAAATCGACGTGATACTAATATCTGAAACCAGGTTTACAAACAAATCCTACTTCTCAATCAAAGGGTACACAACTTATTCTACTAACCATCCTTCAGGAAACGCACACGGGGGCACGGCAATACTTGTAAGAACAAATATGAAACACCATCCATTTGAACCGTATGCTTCTGACAAGTTACAAGCCACCACAATTAAAATTCATGATGTAAACTCGGACATCACTCTAGCCGCGGTGTACTGTCCCCCCAAACACCAGATATCGTCGGATGACTTCAAACATTTCTTCACCACACTTGGTCATCGTTTTATCAGCGGAGGTGACTGGAACGCAAAACACCAATACTGGGGCTCCAGGCTAATCACAACCAGAGGCAGACAACTATATCAAGCTGTGAAAGACCTTAACCTTGATTGCCTATCTACTGGCGAACCCACCTACTGGCCGACTGACCCTCGGAAAATTCCTGATCTATTGGACTTCTTTGTTTCCAAAAATATCGCACCCAGTAACACCAGTTCAGAATCCTTCTTCGACCTAATGTCTGACCACTCTGCGGCCCTCCTCAATGTTAGCAGCAAGATTTTACTAACAGAAGCATCATCTAGAAGCTACAATAAACACACTAACTGGGAAAAATACCAAGATATCATCACGACAGAGACGATGTTGAAAATACCGCTAAAAACGATAGATGAAGTAGAAAACGCCATAGAAGGATTAAACCTTCTGATCCATAACGCTGCATTCAGGGCCACACCGCATCACAAAACGAAAGTTACAAAAGAACACAACTACCCTGCCTTTATCAAGGATTGTATAAGAGAAAGACGACGTCTCCGGCAGATTTGGCAAAACACGCACTACCCGGAAGATAAGACTAAGTTTAATAAAGCTTCTCAGGAATTAAAATCACTAATTAAGGAAATAAAAAACGAGAATCTACAATCTTATCTCGAAAAACTATCTCCCACTAGTGAAACCAATTACTCACTGTGGAAGGCTACCAAATACTTAAAGCGCCCACCGCAACAGGCAACCCCATTAAGGACACACGCTGGCAACTGGGCTCGGTCTGACAATGAAAAGGCTGATACCTATGCACGCCACCTCCATAAAGTCTTCGAACCACTTCCTAGCAACAATCATCACCATGATAGTGAAATAGAGGAATATCTGAATTCACCTACTCAAATGTGTTTACCACTAAAACACGTCACACCGAAAGAACTTAGAAATAAAATCCTAAAACTCCAAGTAGGAAAGTGCCCGGGCTACGACCAAATTGACGCTACCCTGCTAAAATACCTTCCGAAGAAAGGAATTCTGCTCATACTTGCCATTTTCAACGCATGCCTAAGACTGTCTTTCTATCCCAGCCAATGGAAGATGGCGCAGGTAGTGATGATCTTAAAGCCAGGTAAGCCTGCCCAGGAAGCGTCATCGTACAGACCGATAAGCCTCCTCCCGGTTGTCGGCAAGTTAATGGAAAAAATTATACTAAATAGAATGCAAATACACCTCCAGGAAATAATACCAAGACACCAATTCGGGTTTAGGGAAGGTCACGGGACCATTGAGCAGATCCACCGGCTTGTTGACGTCATCAGCAGGACACTAGAAAACAAAAAATACTGCAGCGCAGTCTTCCTTGACATTAGCCAGGCATTCGATAAGGTGTGGCATAAGGGACTGCTCTACAAAATCAAAAGAATGCTGCCACACTCATTCTTCCCAATATTGAAAACTTACCTTGAAAACAGGTGCTATGAAGTAAGACAAAACTCCGACACATCTCAAATGCACGAGATCAAGTCGGGTGTACCACAGGGAAGCATACTGGGACCAGTACTCTACCTTATCTTCACTGCAGACCTGCCCATCGTTAACTTTACCACCACAGCGACCTACGCAGATGATACCGCAGTTCTGTCGGTGCACGAAGACCATAATACTGCATCTGAAAAGCTCCAGACACATCTGACTCTAATAGAAACATGGTTTGACCAGTGGCGTATAAAAGCCAATACAGACAAGTCAGTACAGGTAACATTCGCACTCAGAAGGAAAACATGTCCACCTGTTCAACTGTATAATAAAGACATTCCCCAACAAGATGACGCTAAATACCTGGGTATGCACCTCGATCGTCGACTCACCTGGCGAAAACACATCTGGACTAAACGAAAGCAATTAAATAACAAACTTCGTAGCTTATACTGGCTCATCGGTCGAAAATCGCAGTTAACGGATGATAGTAAAATGACCATTTACAAAGCCATACTGAAACCTGTATGGACATACGGTATCCAGCTCTGGGGTACAGCTAGCAGTAGCAACATAGAGATACTGGAAAGGTTTCAGAGCAAGACGATGAGAGCTATGTTCAATATCCCTCCTAACATGTGCAATACGTATGTGAACCTGGACCTCAACCTGAGAACAATTAAACAAGAAATTGAAACATACAGCAAGAAGTATCAAACGAAATTGGAGCAACATACAAACGCACTGGCTGCAGACTTGAGGGGAGAAGGCAGCTTAAAATACTCCCGCCTTAAGAGAAATAGTATACCGAATCTTGAGCTAAGATTTGCAGACAACAGACGAGATTAGCGTCATTGGACGCGTGACTCAGCTATGGACAAAATGACGAGGGAAACCTGACAACAGATTAGATTATTGTTTGAATAAACAGATTGCTAAGTAGCAGGATAAATAAAAAAAAAAAAAAAAACTACCCCCTTCTGAGACTCGGCAGCCGCGCCCTCGTGACGTGATTAATGACGTCACTCCGATCGTCCCTCCGTAGCTTTGTCTCACCGAATTAGATGTGTGACCCAAATTTAAGATGATCATATTAAGGCGATTTTGAGGTGAGGACTCACTTCTCAACAGACAAAGGGAAGAGGCTTATCCCTTTAATGGGAAAATAGTTACCATCTCAAATTGAACTTTATGACCTTGACTTAGAGGCGAAACAATGACAATTTTCAATACTGGTACCTTATTCAGGGTTAAAGCAACTGAAGTGCTTTTACTTTGAGGTTATTTCGATAACTTGACTCATGTGTTTATTCAATTTTTAACTGACTTATGCCCAATTCCCATATTTTACGATTCGTAATGTGTCGAATGTATGGAATGAAGCTTACTAAATATAAAACTAAAGGATAGAATACCCCTAAAAGATATAAGGGGGAAGACAGAGATTGCCGATATATCGTACACAATTAGGAAAATGAAATGGAGGTGGGCAGGACATTTGCAAAGAAGTAAAACGGAAAAATGGGCAAAACTCGTTTCTGAATGGTATCCCAGAGAGGGAAAAAGGAAAAGAGGGCGACCACTCCGAAGATGGGACGACGACCTGAAAGCGGCCGCAGGAGCAATATGGAGAAGGAAATGCCAAGACCGGGATTTATGGAAAAATTTGGGGGAGGCCTATGCGAAAGCAAAACAATCTTTACCGATGTCGGAAGAATGAATTTTCAAATAGTATATATAAATATTAGTTAAGTTAAAACAATAATATAAACATAAGATGTAAGATTGTTAATAAAGGCTATTATTATTATTATTATATAATGTGTCGAAAACAATTCATTTTTTTCCAACTAACTTCGTAGCTACAACCGTTCCAAACTCGTGTTCGGAACGGTTTTAGCTTACGCCTCGTATAAAGACATTACTAATACTAAAATGAAATAATATTACTTATCATTATATACAAGAAAAAAAAAAACCTTACATGAAAATATTAAAAAAAAAAAAATTACCTATATACAAAATATTTACAAAAGATAGTCCGCTCCAGTGTTTAGGGTGCCCAGAATGCTAGCAACATTGCCTCTTTGAATGGCCAGACTTAAACGTTGGCCGAGGTATTTACCAGCATTCTGGTCACCAGACACTTCTAAATAATATATTACTATGTATAATATATTACTATATTACTATGTGTAACTAAAACGGATCGTTTTTCAAATATTGAAACCGGGTATTAGACAAGGAGGCCAAATTATATTTTTTAACTCCTAATACGATGACACAGTGTAGTCAGTTAACTAAAGTGTTATGAATCTATTGATTTTAGGAAGCATCGACTGGAGAACTTGGTTCTTTTGAAATCAATTGAAATATGAATAACATTTGTTTTTTTTTTGTATTGCACTTCAAGATTGACCTCATCCCACCTGATGTTAAGTGGTAATGAGGTCCTAACTTAAGGACGACAAGTAAAGCATAATAAATCTGTTACTGGACTTGTCGCCCTTACCTTGAAGGCTTGACCCCTGCTACTAACGTAGCACCCCCCAGGAGCTCTGTAAATCTCACTCATACGCAGGAACACAACAACACAGAAGTGATTGTTATTTGGCTGCGGTCTTCTGTAAGGTGGACGTATTTCACCAGTCGGGCTGCTCCAGCTCGAGCGATAAATCGCTATACCCTACCTCTCTTAAATTTGTTTGAAAATGCGACGAAATGGTTCCGGTAAAGGATGGTACGACAGTGCTTGACGCTCGGCTTGGCTCGGCTTGGCGACATGACTATTTAGCGCCCCTTCGTTCATGTGACATTTTTGTATTGCTTATGATAGTTTTGTGTATTTTGTTTCTAAAATACTGTGTTCAGTAGCTAATATCAGTTACGTGCAATGAAAATTGAAAAATGTTAGTTTATAATAGGATAAACCACGAGTCTATATTTTCTGTAACTTCCTACGTATAATAGTTCAAAATAGGGGAAACCCTTACGACCCGTTTTTTATTTATTTTTCAGGCGGGAAAAACGAACCGCAGCAGAACCCTGCGGGGACTGAGAGTGGTGAGTCGGGCTCGCACCGACTGACCTCCTCATCATCATTCATAAGGCAGAAGCAATGATTGTTAATTGAACTACCTACTTCGCATTTCGGGTTATGATAAGAACGACAATCCGGGTCAGGTTAAGAATAGGGTTACATTTGGAATAAATATTAATATTTTTTTCAAATTCCTAACCTAAACCGGGTTAGGTTTTCGGGTCAAGTTCGGAATAATCGACCTCATTGGTGGCCAACGCTGCGCAGTTGTGCGGAAGTTGGTATCTCTTACGAATTGTACGCTGCCGCGCTGGCTACAACTGCCAAGTGTCCCACCTCGCTGTGCAAAAAGCGCGTGGCTAGAGCGTGCCAGGCTACCTGACATAATCGACCCCCACAGGACTGAGGTTCGCCAGGGACGCCAGGCTTCAAACCTTACGACACCTTTTTTTTTTCGTCGAGAATGCTTTGACGCATCGTCTCAAACCTTGGGTGAAGGCGGGGGGCGAGGTATGTCGGGCTCGGATTCCGTTGGGAAAGACGCAATCCCCTACCGACTAAACCCAACGGTGCTGGTCCTTCTCGCACGATATGTCTGGAAGGTGCTGAGATTCCCCCAACGGGATGCTACTCGACACCTCCAGGAACTCGACACCTCCAGGAAACCCTTAAGACACCTGATTCAACCATCAGTAGCGCTCCATTTTCCACCGAGCCTGTTCTACTAACGCTGACAACAAGCGGTGCGATAAACAAATAATTTCTTTTCTCTCTCCACACTCGGCAGGAAGACAGCAGTCATACATCAATGTCGGCGAAGATTTTTATAATCCAACCAAAGCTTAACGACAAACTGCCCTAATAGACGAGGGGAGTTTGCCCCGGATTTTTGGATTCTGATAAAGACGTTTTGAAGGAACGTAAAATCGATAGGGGATGACACAGTTACTTGGGAAAACTATGATTGATTTTGCAAGAACTACATATTTATTTATTTAACTTTATTGTACAAAAAAAGTACAACAGGTGGACTTGATGCTAGGAGTATACTCTACCAGTCAACCCTTGGGCTATGCAGATAGTTTGTTTATGGGTGCGGTAATTAAAATACAGCTTATTATACGATAACAAATAATTCAGAGATCAAATAAAACAAAATAATTGGTTTCCCACCATGATTAAAATAAATAAATAAATGCGCCAGACAATCACACCAATCACCTGGTCTCAAACTAAGGTTTTCCCTTGTACTATGAGTACCAGACAACGGATACTAACTGGGGGCGTCATCCCAGCACACCCAGACCCAAGTCAATTGAGAAAAGTTCGTTTTTCCAAATTGACCTGACCGGGAATCGAACCCGGGACCTTACGCGCTTTGGGCGCCTACCTTAGCCACTGCGCCACCGAGGTCGTCAATTGTATTGTATTGGATTGGTAGTGATTTCCACATAATTGCCTTAAAAGCTCTTAGAGCTCAGTTGAAAGAACAGCACGCGCGATACGTGAGAATTTATTTTAAATTTTCTAGCATAAAATCAACCTTTAGTACTTTTTTGGTGCAAAAAAGTTTACAAATAAATAAATAGCCAAGCCTTTGAGTAATTACCGATTTGACATATGCCAAATCGTATCGCGTAACCTAGTTAGTTAAATAAATAAAATAATTAAAGTTCGCTAGTGGGGCGTGATGCGCTATAAACTCAAACTCAAATATTTCTTTGTTCAAGTAGGTTACATATAACACTTTTCAATCGTCATTGAATACAATGCAAAGTGATTCTACTACCGGTTCGGAACCTGTATCTACCGAGAAGACACCGGTAAGAAACTCAGCAGATCATTTACAGTATCAGTATCTAACTTATTGCTATGTGTAACTCACTTTGGACCAAGTCATATAGTTTTGGTTTTGATGAGTGATGAAACAAATAAGTACTCAAGTAAGTTTTTACTTTCGAGAGGTAAGCTGGAGCAGACCAGTCCCCAAAGTATATAATTTCCTCTAATAAATCTGAGGTCCCGTAATAGCCCAAGTCCTGGCTTTTAGATAACAATACAAACCGAGTGGACCATCACGAGATCAGGTCCATGACACCGCAACCCGTGCCATCCCGAGATGGTTCACAAAAAACCAATCAAAAAACCAAACAACCTGTTTATACTAGTTCAAAACCGTCACGCACGACCGCGCGCAATCTTGCACGCTTTGCGCGGGTTCGACTCTCGGCTGTTAAGGGTCCAATGTAATCCCTTGAAGTTACAAAAACCTTTGAGGACTTGTTCTAGTGCTTATATTTACTACAAATGAGCGTCAAAGTCTTAACCTTACCGCCATTTTAGAATGTTCATAGTCCAAACTAATACGTTGACCATACCCGCCATTTTGGTATGGCAGCCATCTTGGATTTAAAACTTGACATACTGTCTACTCGAGTCATTATATTTAATACATAATTATTATGTTGAGTGTTGTATCAAAATGTAAATATATTTATTATTGCATAAGTAATATACAGTTAGTGACAGTTAAAAAAAATATTATAAACAAAAAACATAAAAACCTACAAATAAAAAATTTGTCCCAGGTCACTGCCAAGGGGCATGGTACCAAGAAGGCTAGCTGCGTTCCCTCTTTGTATGGCCAGACTTATTTTCTGGCCAAGAAAAAAGCCAGCCCTCTGATCTCCCGACGCTTCTTTAAGCCGTTTGGCTAAAGCGCGGAAGAGGCTGTGCGCGCCCGGTCCCCACGGCCCCAGAGTCTCGACTCCAAACGGCTCAAATATACAGGTGTTAGTAAGACCTGAATATTTACGCCGTTTGTTCGATTCAGCTGAAGCCGCAGCAGATCCAGCCTGCAACGAAGTTTGTGAAAGATGAGACGGCGCCAGAGTGTCGACGCAAGTAGCGTCCCACACTAAAGGCCGTCCCATCTTCCAAGGTATTAAAGTCATTCCGTCGGGCCTCTTGCCGTCGCTACGCACCAGTCCGTTCGGTTCAAGAACGGCTGGTATGGAACAACTAGCAAGAGCCCGACGTATGGTATCGTTGAGGCTAGCATGGCGGGGGATTCTCCCGGCGCTTCTGCTGCAAGAAAGGCCGTGGTGACCAAGCGCGTCCACAGGGCTACCACAAGAGCAGTGATGTGGGACATTACAGGGTGCCCCCAAACGGAGGGAAGTAGCAAGACGGAACGAAGAATTTTCTAATAAAGTGCCTAAATGAGAAGATGGTAAACTGTGCAGCCAAAGACTTGATTCCCATTCAGCAACAGCAATGAGCCGAGCTCGATCTGCAGAACTAGAAGCCGTATGTAAAAGTTGGTTCCGTACTAGTTTGCAGAGCGGCTCGTCCCACTGTCTCTGTGAGGACATGGCCGAAGGAAGTTTGTCGTCTAAGGAAATCACCTTCCAAGCATCGATGGCTTCAACTTGATCAGCAATTGGTGAGATATTCGTGGAAGTCAGACCAAGTATTTTTGCTGTCAGGTGGCATGTGCTGTGAGTTGAAGCCAAAAAAGCTGGAAGGGCAACACTGGAAATTTTTCGGATACCCAAACCGCCAAAACGAATAGGAAGTGAAGCTTGGGTCCAAATTCGATCATCCAAAGATATATTTAAAACTACTGATAGGGATTTTTTGATTGAATCGTCCAATTTTTCTGTCAAATGCGGGAATTTCCAAAAAGGGCATGATCTAACACTGTACGTAAATTTTGGCATAAAAAGACAATGGCGGATGATGGTAAAAGCCATGTGAGAATTAATTTGGACAAGACGGTCTAAAACGTTTTCAAAATTATTTAGTTTTTCTGCGACAAAAGGGCCAAAAGAGTCATCAAAAATTGGTGACCCTAGGAGGCGAAAAGAATCTTTTTGTATTATAGTGATATTAGGAGCCAAGGAATTAAAACAATCTATGATATTGTCTCTGTCTGGACGGTCTGGTACAAAAAGTTCGCATTTATTAAAGTTGAGCTCAAGGCCAGAGTTTTGGAAATTTTGAATAAGGAATTTTAAATCTGAAAGTACAGTGTTAAAATCGCCTCCTATGGTTCCATCATCCAAGTACCACACATTAAATTTTGAATTTAGTTGGGTTATTACCGGATGAATAGCAAGCCCAAAAATGTATCAAAATATGTTTTCTAACTGTTTATGACCTCTTTAGTGAGAATATAGATAGTCAAAAGTGTCAAATGTCAGTTTGGAAAATAAGTGCAAAATTATAGAGGCAACCTACCATTAAATTGTTAAACTTTGTGAGCATTTCTATTAAATCGTGCCACTCTAAACACTTGACATTGGCGGAATCACTGCGTTATCATAAACGCGGGACAGAGTCCATAGAAAAAAAAAAATAGAGGCAACCAATTTAAACCAAAATAATATGTTTTTTATTTATTTATTACTTACACCACACTGAGAAGCCACATAGGTACCCAGTTTTAACACCGACGTTTTGTGGCGGACATCCTTTGGGATCGATTGCCATCATCATAAACTTAGGTATCAAATTATAGGGCTGGAGTAGTAGTGTATTTATGACCATTCTAAATCCAAAATGCCTTATGAATGCCCTTGACAGGTTGCAGCGAAGAGCTGTGCGTAAAATCACCGATGAAGAGATTACTGGGAGCCTTGCACCTTTCATCTACGTAGAGACATTGGTTCATTAAGCGTCTTTTATCGTCTTCATCATGGTGAGTGTTCCGAGGAACTGTTTTTCATTATCCCACCCTCCCCTTTCCTTCATAGAACCACAAGAGCCGGCCAATGATGTCATCGCTTCACCGTGGAAAATATTCCATTGCGAACAAAAAAATTTGGTAACTCTCAATTTTGCCGCACCGTTAAGAAGTGGAACACGTTGCCGGCTCATGTGTTTCCTCCTTCCTTTGATATGTAATCCTTCAAAAGGAGCGTGAGGAAACATCCTGCGGGCCAGTATGGTGATGCTAACGGTTAGGATATTATGGTATCAAACCATTGTCATGTTGGTTCCACTCTTGCTTACTATCAGGCTGGGAGGAGCCAATATACCTCCTATGCTTCTATAAAAAATGCCCTAACGCCGAACATTCGATTTTTATGGGCTTAGTCTGAAAACTCGAAGTCTCAAATCAAAACTCATCTTGCGATATCATTTTTTTCTCCAAAGTTTTAATTGATATGGGATACCGGATGTATCCGAACGTAGTGCATGAGCGTCCACTGTACCTATGAATATCCGAATAGAGAGAATGTCAGTTAGATTTGAACGACGAAAGACGATTATGAGGAATTTTATTTTAACTAGCTAACCCGATATAGGTTGTCCTGTTTCAACGACGACTATTTAATTATATACCTTTTTTATTTTTTCCTTTCATAAGAACCTTCTCCTGACAGCAACAAGCACAATAAAAAAAGTTAAATGGTCCAGCCGTTCACGCGTGATGGCGTGACCAAGGGAAATAGGGGTATTTTTTTATATATATAGATTTGGCTAATATATTTAGAATAGTTAAAACTGACTTCTTTCATTTCCTATCCAATACATTGATGATGCGTGCAAAATCAAGCTAAGGAAAAAGATCAGGTTATGTGGGCAGAATTTAGTTAGAACAGTGAGCATCAATAATCAGGGATCAATGAACAGTCTAGCCATTTACTTTCCTACTCTAAAAAAGGTAAAAACACTACGGAACCCACAAACCGTAACACCGCCGGAGCTTGCACGTTTTTTTTTCAAAACTCAATTTCCACTTCCTATTGGGTCCATGCGCCAGAGTCTGGGTGTTGAAAAACGCGGTCACGTTCCGACTACGTGAGTAATCACCTAGTTAGCTGTTGACTTTGCCACCTGTTCTTCTGAATGGGGGTCCATTGAGCTTCCGTTGAATGAGGTTGGGTGGGACTTGTGTGGTAAGCTTGAGTTTCATTCATGGAGTTGTATGAACGGCGTTTGTGACACACACGAAGAAAGTATGACTCATCAACAGAGGTCATTAAATAGTTAATATACTAATTTCATATAGCGAAAGAATAATGTGGACGTGCCTCAGATCCCGAGATTAAATTTATAGAGCAGAAACAATCCCGTGAGTGCAAAATTCCAATGAGCACACGCGCTGTTTGTGCACAATACGTATTGTGAGCATATCAGAAAACAATAGAAGTTTGGACCACTTCCTGCTGAATTAAATTTTCCTAAGTAGACACACGGGATTGTCCATTAAAAATCCCACAAATTTTCATGTCACTTTGCCCTGGGAACGGGTGACTCAATTATATCATATAATTTGTAGTTTGCGCAATACAGCTTGTGAGCATAACATAAAATAAAAGTGGAAGTTTGGAGCAATACCGGCTTAGTAAAATGTTCTAGATTAGACATACGGAATTTTCCAAAATCCCGAAAGTGTTCATGTCAAAATGCCCTGGGACTGGGTGACCTGGTAAACTACTAACCTTGTTCCAATATCATCAACTACTCTTGCCTTCACATGAAAATGTTACTTATTTCTGTTTGTACAAATTCTGCCCGAGGTACCAATTTCTTTATAATGATAAATACTAGCAAGTTGGCATAATTGTTATTGCGCATTAGAATCTACAGTTCGTTTATTAATCCTTATATTTGTGTAAAAAAAATCAGTCCTTTTAATGCATTTATTTATTTTATAAAGTTTATCTATCTATCTCTGATTAGTCACTGTGTTGGACTCTTGAACTCTTGTCCCTCACTATTTTACCTCTTTGACTTACTTGCACTATGTAGGTACTATATAAATAAAACCACTTTTGGTTCTTGAACTAAGAATGTATGAACTTTTTTTTTCTAAAGGACATGTGATGATTTTTTTTTTTATATTGCACTTCAAGATTGACCTCATCCCACCTGATGTTAAGTGGCAATGAGGTCCTAGCTTAAGGGTGACAAGTACAGCATAATAAATCTGTTACTGGACTTGTCGCCCTTACCTTGAAGGCTTGACCCCTGCTACTGATGTAGCATCCCCCAGGAGCTTTGGAAACCTTACTCACACGCAGGAACACAACAACACAGAAGTGATTGTTATTTGGCTGCGATCTTCTGTAAGGCGGAGGTATTTCACCAGTCGGGCTGCTCCAGTTCGAGCGATAAATCGCTATGCCCTACCTCTCTTTGATGATGGCCTCAGATGGCCTTTTCATCTTCACCGAACTTGCGGGGGAGCGGGCGGCTCTCACCCCTAATACGTTTAACGAATGTATGAACAAAATAAATTTGGCTACCTATTAAACCGACGGAAAAACTAGTCATCGCGAAGCAACAGGGGATAACTCCATCTATTAGACAATCTTAGGAACTAATCATTTAAAAGTGACACATTCGATTTAACACACTGCGTCAGCAAAGTTAATACCAGAACAAACCGAAGTCGTATCATCATCAGACGCATACTAAATCATTGAATGCAAATACGCCAGTTACTGGCAACAGGTCGAGTGATTGCCGTAATTTATGCTTCTATTGTATGTATGCAGCAATCATTACTGCTACTGAATAATTTGAACTAGACAATCTTATTGCAACCTCCTAAAAGATGGTAAACTCTTCAGTTCTGTATTATATTCGAACATAACATAGGAGAGAGTTGTTTTGTGTATTATTTTAGAGTCAGTTTTATTTTAGGCAGTGGGAACATTGTAGTTTATGGTCGGGTGACATTAGAGACAAAGACGCATAAGAAGCTAAGAAGAGAATATATTTTTTGTTGTTAATTACTAAGTGTCTTTTACTTCAGCGATCCCACATATATATACACTTAAGCCTTTCACCTGAGTAAAATATTACTTAGGTAAATTACAAATGGCCGAACATCATGTAGATTAATGGATATTTATTTGTTAATTAATGTTTGATATTGCACAATACAATAACCATCGACCGACCCCAAAGTGAGTAGCTGTAAGCACTTGTATTAAAGACATTAACGGAAGTGGACAGTATGGAAATATTGGTTTAGGAAATCTGAAATTTAAGGCAAGTTTGTAGTGTAAATAATAAGACCGAACTTCGGTAAGTATCACATAGGTTTCAAATAGGTATTTTTTTTATAATGCACTCCAAGATTGACTTCATCCCACCTGATGTTAAGTGGTAATGAGTTCCTAACTTAAGGGCAAAAAGTATAGCATAGTAAAACTGTTACTAGACTTGTCGCATTTACCTTGAAAGCCCTGCTACTAATGTAGCACCCCTTTTGAATGGAGCTCTGGAAACCTTACTCACACGCAGGAACATAACAACACCGGAGTGATTGTTATTTGGGTCTGTAAGGTGGTGGTATTTCACCAGTCGGGCTGCTCCAGTTCGAGCGATAAATCGCTTTGCCCTGCTTCTCTTAAAATATTTATGATTATTATCATAAATAGGTACCTACTAATCGTTACGTATATAAAATGTGCATAAGCTGTGACCTACTGTACAAAGACTATGCTGTCGCTACGCTGATAAGTCGCATTTGGCTCATTGAAGACCTTATATTTTGTCGCGCTGTCCTACCCTCCACGACTAGTCGTGAAGATGCGCCAGTGACTACCACCTCCACTGCGCAACTGAGCTGGCATTCCGTTGTCACTTCTTGGTGCTTGACACCCCCCACCTACCCGTAGGGCTCCTGTAAGAAGCCCCTGCATAAGGATGCCTCCTTATACAGATATAATATAATAGAAAATGATTTATTGATTGACTGACGAACCACACCCAGCCAGGCAGAAACTCTGTTAAAAATAATAGTTTAAAAAAGTAAAAAACGTGCACGTGACGTAACGTGACTATTTTTTTCGTATTTCTGACAGCAAACCCTTCCATTTTATACCCATATCCTGGGGGTGGATTTCAAACAGTCAGTCCGCCATCTTGAGGAGGCCGCCGGAGTGTGAGGGTGTGACTATGTGGGAAATCAGCATGTCATAGGTTCAACATCCATTAAAATGGTTTGTTTAACTTTTTGAGAGTTACGTTTTTTGATATCATACTTATTTTATGATGACGTAATTAACATTAAAAAAATAATAGAGTCTTACCTTAATAGGAGGGGCGTAGTCCACCGCCATCATGCAGTCATTATTCACCCCCGCCTCGGTCTTGATCATGGGGGGTCCATGGTGGTACAGCTGGCCCATCTGGTGATGGTGCATACCACTGTCCCCCCTACTGTACCACGTAGTGTACATTTCGCTACTCAGTTCGCGACAGTCACTCATAAATACCGCATTTTACAATCAACTGTCAATTTAATCGTCCGTGTCCACAATTAATCCTATGTGAGCGCATTTAATCGACTGTGTGAAATTAATCCGATCACTATAACGCCGTCCTGTGAATTACCGCACTTGATGTTTCGTGTTCATCATAAAACTTTTTCGCACATAACTCACACACGCCTGATTTATTATCTTTCGATGTTCGTTGAAACATTATACGTTATGGTTTTTGAAAACAGTTCGCGGGCCATTATGTTCAAAATATACTTTTCATTGTTCATATTTAACCTTTTCTTTTCACGTGGTAATAATTTATTATTATTCGGCAAACACAGTTGATTAAATAATAATTTAACGAATTTTGATTAACAATTTCATGCAAAATAAATTAAGCACCGGACTTTCAATTAAATTGAACCTAAAATTATGATTTACAATCAAATTTAAATAAATTAATTTCAAATATATTATTGCACCGAGTATGTTGACGTGTTTTAAATTATAATATTGCCATATTTTTTTCGTTGTTCCGTCTACTAGACACCATCTGAAAAAGAAAAAATAATTTATACATTATAATATGTCTTTTTAATACATAATTTAAGTATATAGCTGGGATGACGCCCCCAGTTAGTATCCGTCGTCTGGTACTCATAGTACAAGGGAAAACCTTAGTTTGAGACCAGGTGATTGGTGTGATTGTCTGACGCATTTTATTATTATTTTTTTATATTATAGGGAAGCGGTCTAAAATTTAGTTATTACAAACCAGTGACGTAACGAGCCCCTACCCCGCAACTTGGCTTCGTTTATTTTTTCATTATTTTTTAATTTCGTAAATGAAAAAATACGTGTCTAATATTTCTTTAACAGCTATTTAACGAACTAAAAACGTTATGCTATTCTTGATCCAGTCTTTTCTACCATTACTAAAATTGATTGTTCTATTTACCTTTTTCACTTTAAATAAAGACGATAATAAAAATGTGTATTGTTAAAATTCTCAATTACAATTCCTAAGCTAACGACTAGAATCGACATAGTTCGGATACCGGCAACCTTACCCTTCTAGGAATTTGCACCTACCGTCTAAAAATGTCCATACTAAGTCGCCTTGCCTGTATGTGGATACAGCAATAGAATTGCAAATCAACAGACATACCTATCACTTGTTTATGAGTGGCGGGGGGTCGATGACCGGGAGGCCACGCCCAGCGGCACCGCCCACCGGGCTAGCCCCGCCCACACGAAATTGGGTGACGTAATATCCGATGGTGGTGATGGGACTTTGAGTAGTCACTCATAGGTATTAAGGTATTAAAAGTACTAACATAACGGTATCATAATGATTCCAACATTAAAAGAATAATTAAAAAAAATTAAAACTTGCTACCCAAAACTAATTACACTTTAAGGAAAAACCTCACTAATTAATTTATCGTCAATAATGCCTTACTTATTTAAGGTTGCGTGTAAGTAAGGTTTCCAGAGCTCCTGGGGGGTGCTGCATTAGTAGCAGGGGTCAAGCCTTCAAGGTAAGGGCGACAAGTCCAGTAACAGATTTATTATGCTGTACCTGTCGCCCTTAAGCTAGGACCTCATTACCACTTAACATCAGGTGGGATGAAGTAAAACTTGAAGTGCAATATAAAAAAAAAAAGTATTATTGACAAGCATTATTTAAGAAAGCTGACATTATTACACTGCCAAACCATTATAACTTTAACATATCAAAAATACATCGCAACGAAACGGCTTACAAATTGCAAAAATCGCATTGAAATAGGTCCACTCGTTTAAGAGTTACGATTCCACAGAAAAACAACACTTGTCTTTTTTCATTGGAGGTTAAAAAACAGTACTAACACTATTTCTCACGCCTAGAACACATTTTTTTCTCTCTTTAGCGTGCATTTTAGTTGCAGAACTTCTATCTTATTCATTGCTCTGATTCTGCGGTAAGTAGCTTAAGCACTTGTGTTACAGAAATCAAAAACAACGACGGTACCACGACCCGACCGAGACAATAAAGAAACGATCATTTGCCATATTGACCCGACCGGGAAGCGAACCCAGGACCTCAAGGATGCCGCGTCGCCAAAGTCCGGCCCGCTCGCCTCTCGGCTACGGAGGTCGTCTAAGAGGGACCCCACACTAGCGTCTTTCGAGCGTCAGCGTCTTGCCGCGCCGACGTTGTTTGGGCGTTGCGTCGACGCGGCGCCTGCTCAGCGTCGACGCGGCGCCCGCTCAGCGTCGACGCGGCGCCCGCCCAGCGTCGGCGCGGCGTTTGAGCAGCGCTTGCGCTGGGCGTCTTCTGCACATCGCGTTCGAGGGTCGCGCCGCGCTGACGTCATGTACAATTATTTCGAAAATGGAAATGTAAGATTTGAATAACGCACAATATAATGTTTTATATTGCAGTGATAAATTAATGCTTTCAACTTGTAAAGGAAAAAATATATTTTACCTATTTGACACATGGCACGAAAAGGCAACTTTAGCATTTATTTTCTCGAAAACTAAAAGTACTTAATTGAAAATGGGTTTCTTCGGCAATATGAGCTAGTATTTTAAACTACATCCATATTTGCTATCAGCTAAAAAGTCTTCTACCTACTGATTCTAAAACACGGGCGGGCCGAAACAATCGAGTTGATCATTGTACTGTTGTTAAAATAAACGCTGCGGCAGGCGTCGGGCCGGCGCGGCGCCTGTGGAGCGCAGTCCTGGCGTTCGTCATTTCGACCGCGCCGCTGCGCAAGCGTTGCGTCGGCGCCGCGTCGGCGTTGCGTCGACGTCGCGTCGGCGTTGCGTCGACGCCGCGTCGGCGTTGCGTGGGCGTCGACGCTCAAAGAACGCTAGTGTGGGGTTACGCTAAGTTGCTTATTTATTAGGTGCTAGTTGCACAAACTAGTTTAACAAATTCTGCTAAGAACATAAACTTGTAAATTTACAGATATTTTGTTACTAATTCACGCAAAAGGTAAGGTAAGGATTTAGATGAAAATTCTGTAAATAGATGGATGAGAAACTTAGGTTGCCACCCTTACTAATATTATAAATCGGAAAGTGAGTTTGTTTGTTTGTTTGTTCCGCTTCCACGCCGTAACTACTGAACCGATTCCTTTGAAATTTTGCAGACGTAAAGTTTGAAGTCCGGATTATAAAATAGGGTACTTTTTATCCCGGTATAATTGATATTTCCGAGGGAAAACAAAAATAAAGTTTGCTTGATGGATGTATTGGAGGTCCGAAGACCAATTCCACGCGGACGAAGCCGCGGGCGGAAAGGTAGTATAATATAATTTTTATACTGTTTCCTTTTAATTAATGCTTAGTATCAGGGCGATGTAATTTGATATTATTTAATATTTACATTTACATATTTTTTATCATACGCGTAAAACAATATTTAGTTTCTTGAAATTGAAAAATAAAATAAAGTACTGAGTATTTTTAAAAACAGTCATAAGCTGTTTGACTATACGCGAATGTACTATATACCTACTTATAGTTAAAAACACAGGTGTGATAACAATAAAATTATTATGTACAGTACATGTGACAATGCAGTGGCTAAGGTAGGCGGCCAAAGCGCTTAAGGTCCCGGGTTCGATTCCCGGTCGGGTCAAAACGAACTTTTCTAAATTGACTTTAGTCTGGGTGTGCTGTGATGACGCCCCCAGTTGGTATCCGTTTGGTACTCATAGTACAAGGGAAAACCTTAGTTTGAGACCAGGTGATTGGTGTGATTGTCTGGCGCATTTATTTATTTATTTATGTATATTTTTATTTAATACGCGAATTTTAATTCTTTGAATATATTAAAAGAACATTATTTTATCTCCCCTTCAGTGTACTATTTTTTCTGTTTTATAAAATACTAGGTGACCCGGCGAACTTTGTTCCGCCTTAGAGGCAATAAATGACTTGAAAAAAGCAAAAAGTAATTTATAAAAAAAGTATCCTTTGTCCTTCTCCTGGTTCTAAACTACCTGCCTACCAATTTTCAGCCAAATCTGTTAAGCCGTTCTTGAGTTATAAATAGTGTAACTAACACGACTTTCTTTTATATTTATAGACTAGTTGTGCTCACAACTTTGTTCGTGTGTTCCTCAGGATTTTTATTTTTTTTAAAATAATACTTAGTAGCAAGTTAAATTCGCGCGGCATGGCGTCCGCCGCCGACCAGCGTCTTGCTAGCGCGTCGCGTTATCGTGAACCCAACAAACCTATTTTATTGGTTCAAAAGTTATTTAAAAAGAAGCCTAAGTTACTCCTTATTACGTCAACAACATGCCAATAAAAGTCCCGTCAAAAACGGTCCAACCATTTCAGAGATTAGCCGGAATAAACAGACAGACAGACAAATATTAATAAAAATATTTTTTGTTGTTTGTGCCGTATACATATTCGTATGCATGTAGTAAAAAGTGGTTATTTCAATAGTACAAACAGACATTCAAATTTTATTTATATTTATAGATATTATAGTTCGCTAGTAGCTGCGTGATGCACTGTATTTTTTTAAACCTCTTTTTTACCCTTAGTTAAGTAAACTACAAATCTCATATCATTCAGTTGTAATATCCTAATGGTGAAAGATGATTTTTTCGAATTCGGACTAGATTAAACTCAAACTCAGATATACTTTGACGACCTTCGTAGCCAGAGGCAAGCGTGCCGGACTTCGGCGTCGCGCCATGTCTGAGGTTCCGGGTACGATCCCCGGTCGGGTCAATATGGGAAACGAACTTTTCTATATTGTCTCGGGTCTGGGTTTTGTGATACCGTCGTTGTTTCTGATTTCTGTAACACAAGTGCTTTAGCTGCTTACCACAGAATCAGATCAATGTATGTGATGTTGTCCAATATAGTTATTATATTTATATTTTATTAGATGTTTCTTTATTGAAGTATGTTATATATAACACTTTTGAATCATCATTGAATACAATGCAAAGTGATTCTACTTCTGGTTCGGAATATCTTCCGAGAAGACACCGGTAAGAAACTCAGCAGATCAGTATCTAACTTATTGCTATGTGTAACTCACCCTCAGATAGTTTTTAAGTTTATTATTAAATATTAAAAAGCTTTCAAAATACACTTATCAGCTCTTAACATCATGCCTAAAGAACTAGATTCGTAAATACAATTCGCTTAAGAAAATTATTCATCAATTGCCACATCAAAATCATAACACCTATTTATAAAAGCCACAATATTTCTTTAACAAAAACCAAAAATACACAACATCTCTAAAAGGAAAATTGCAAATGGCAGAATAACTCCTGCTAGACAAGTATTTTTTGTCACATATTTCCGATATCAAGTGACTGCGCTAATATGTGCAGTTATTTATTTTTAACACGTTATTTATTGATGGCAATTTATCAAACGCTTTCAGAATGCAACGATTGTAATAGGTTTCTGATATTAGATATTTTAACAGCTCCTTTTAAAGTTTAATGAGATTTGGAGAACTTGAATATATTTCATTCAAATACCTACTATAATTCATGTTTAACAGTAATTTACTGTAAAACGTGTTTTTTCCTTAAAATTGTAGACTTCATCTTCTTCTTCAGACGACATTTGGTAGAGTGTAATAAAGGGAAAATAATGATATTTTTTTTATATATTACTCTTCAAGATTGACCTCATCCCACCTGATGTAAAGGGGGAATGAGGTCCTAGCTTAAGGGCGACAAGTACAGCATAGTGAATCTGTTACTGGACTTGTCGCCCTTACCTTGAAGGCTTGGCCCCCGCTACTAATGTAGCATCCCTCAGGAGCTCTGTGAACCTTACTCACACGCAGGAACACAACAACACCAAAGTGATTATTATTTGGTTGCTGTCTTCTCTAAGGTGGAGGCATTTCACCAGTCAGGCTGCTCCAGTTCGAGCGATAAATCGCTATGCCCTATTTATGACGCGCTAGGTGAGTCATACTCCAGGAATTGGTTTAAGGGATACATAGGAATCTACCTCTCTTAAAGTATGTTGCATCTAGATTTTTACAAATACCATTAAAAATCAGTAAATTTTGTTAGACCAGACACAAAGAAGCGATGCCAGCTTCACACGCCACGCGCGAATCAAACATAACAATAAACATATTCCGCGAATGTCGCTAAAAACTTGAAACAACTCAATCAAGCAATCATGCAAACATATTCACGATCACTTTTTACGTGTGTGCGTATGCTTTTTTACGTTTACGCACTGCGTATTAGATAATAAGCGTAAAAAACAAGCAATGCCAATGTTAATGGGTATAATTGCTATGCAAATCGCGTATCCGTTGCGTATTTTTTTTTCGTCTGTTTTGTTGTTTGGGAATCTCGTGCTTGGACGTGATTGGTCGGATTCTGTTAAGGCATTGCCGACAATTTGTCCTTTTAAGGGTAAGCTTTCTTTCCGAATCTAATTTAGTTAAATATGTGTAATGCAAATTGGTATCCGTAAGTATGGAATACGTTTTTAATGTTTTCCACCTAAAAAATGGCGATACATTGAATTGCAATATCGCATGACGTCATCAGTGCGTACTTTTTTTTACCCACCAGTGACGTAACTAACCCCCACCCCGCAACTAAGGTTCGTTTTATGTAAGTAAGTAAATAAATAAATATTTGAAAACATCACATACATTGCTCTGATTGTGTGACAATTAGCTTAAGCAGAAACAGAAATCAGAAACAACGACGGTACCACAACACCCAGTCGCGAGACAATATAGAAAACATCGTTTCCCATGTTGGCCCGACCGGAGATCGAACACGGGACCTCAGAGATGGCGCAACAATCTAGCTGAAGCTTGTTTTAAGGCACAATGGGGTCTTAAGTAAGTTATTTACATGGACAACGATACGCGTTTGAAGGCGCGTTTTCTGTACTAAAATATATCTATTTATATGTAACAAGAATTTAATCTAGTAATCATACTCTAAAAATGCCTTGAATCATTTTATAAAATAGCAGAGACTTCAAGACTGCTGTACCAATATAAACCAAACAAAGCTAAGAAGCACCGCAAAGAAAGAAGAAAGGCTTTCAAATGAAGAAAAACTGCATACAAATCAGTCCATAGACAGTCATAAACAAATTGACAGCGACGTCAAACAGATTGATGAAGACACAAAAAGAGGGGTTGTTGGACTCTTTTAACTCTCCTCCCGCACGTCAATCAGTATTGAACCTAAGCAAGAGGGGTAGGGCATAGCGATTCATCGCTCGAACTGGAGCAGTCCGACTGGTGAAATACCTCCACTTTACAGAAGACCGCAGCCAAATAACAATCACTTCGGTGTTGTTGTGTTCCTGCGTGTGAGTAAGGTTTCCAGAGCTCCTGGGGGGTGTTATATTAGTAGCAGGGGTCAAGCTTTCAAGGTAAGGGCGAAAATTCCAGTAACAGATTTATTTTGCTGTACTTGTCACCCTTAAGCTAGGACCTCATTACCATATTACATCAGGTGGGATGAGGTCAATGGTTACCTATTAAACCGACGGAAAATCTTGTCACCACGATGTAACAGAGGATAGCTCCATCTATTAGCCGATCTTAGGAACTAATTTAAAATTGACACATTCGACTTAACAGGGGTGTTGTAACCTCTTTTAGTGTTGGAGGTTAAAAGAGAAATTTCAATGAAATTTCCAAGATTGTGAAGCTAACAATTTTTTAAACTAATCACCTTTGTTACTGGTCAGCAATTAAAGCATTCTTCACGCCTAAATCCATCAACGATCACTGTTACAGCTCTGATTAAAGAATTAACTACCAACTCATTTTAAACGGCTTATCAGGTTTGTTTTAATTCGACACACTTCAGAAATCAGTTGTGGTTTTAATTCGTCGAGCTTATTGTATTCCCTTCAATACGTAATTAATCATTAGTGTGGTAGGGTCTAATGTATTTTAGGACTAGAGAAGCTTGTACGTACAGGCTTTTGTGCAAACAAAATCCGATAGATGTCGATACACAGGACGATGCAAAGAGACTCTACTGTTGGAAGATATGAAAGGCCGACTTGATGTAATTTTATAAAAAAAAAATTGGTTATCAATCGTTTGAACTGGAACAGCCCGTCTGGTGAAATTACAGAAGTCCGCAGCGAAATAACAATCACTTCTGTGTGTTGTGTTCCTGCGTGTGAGTAAGGTTTCCAGAGCTCCTGGGAGGGGGGGCTACATTAGTAGCAGGGGTCAAGCCTTCAAATTAAGGGCGACAAGTCCGGCTTTTAAACTAGGAAGTTATTACCACTAAACATCAGGTGGGATGATGTGAATCTTGAAGGGTAGAAAAAAAAATCAATATAAGTTCGCCATACGCAATTTAAAATGTAGCGTCTAAAAACTAGATAACAATGGCAGAATGTGAAAATTTACACTCATAATTATATAAAGAAAGATTTGTATTTTTGAGTGTGTGTATGTGTGTGATTAATAACTTACAAATTACTGTTTCCGCGCTTTAGCCAAACGGCTTAAAGAAGCGTCGGGAGATCAGAGGGCTGACTTTTTTCTTGGCCAGAAAATAAGTCTGGCCATACAAAGAGGGAACGCAGCTAGCTTTCTTGGTACCATGCCCCTTGGCAGTGACCTGGGACAATTTTTTTATTTGTAGGTTTTTTTAAGTTTTTTGTTTATTATATTTTTTTTAACTGTCACTAACTGTATATTACTTAAATAAATTATATTCTATAAAAATAAACATAATGTAATTAAAAAAGATAAGACAAATTACTGTGCCGATTTCAAAAATTGGAAAGGTACATTCTCCTGAATAACTTGGGTTAAGTTTATTGCTAGAGAAAACTAACTCCACGCGTACAAAGTCGCGGGCGTTAGTGTTTAATAAATTGCTGCAAATTTTACTTAAAATTCGAATTAACCCTTCAAATGCCTATTACTCATCCGCATGGCAAGAAAAATTATTGTAAACTTGAAGAATATCTAAATAATATAAAAATATTTGGACGCAATTTACGTACTCGCTCGCAGTATAGTATTAAATGAAAAGAATTCGACATTTTTTACCAAATTCTTCGCCGGTACTTCAATGTAGATTTATGGTGTACATACATTTTTAGCTTTTCATAAGTGTTACTTGTAAACTTCATTAATAAATTAATTGTGTTTGAGCTTTGTTTCACGCGTACTGTTACTATGTTAGTAATAAAATTATACACCGAGCTATACATCTGAATTAAAGTAATTGAATTTGTAATTCGCTCATTTTGAAATGGAAGCATTTAAAAAATTGGCAATTTTTTTATTGTTTACAAATTTATTGAATTTGTGACCTCAACGTACGTTTTGATGTAGGCACGAAATGATACGTATTTTAATAGATTAAAAAATATAACATTTTTTTTTGTTTAAATAAAATCAAGGCATTTTATTTAAAGCCTTTTTTTAGTAAAAGGTTTTGTCATAATTTACCAAATTTGTTTTATTACCTATCCTTTTTTTTAATTATAATTTTTATGTTTTTTTTAGCAAATTAGCCACATATGGTAAAGTAGACCAGTACCTACCCATTGCACAAAAATCGTGATTTGATTTCAATGATGGAGGCTCTTTATTGGGACACTACTAAGGCGTATTTTTACATTGCCTTATTTCATACAAGCTTTAGCCAGCGAGTTTGGTCGCGTAATTTCAAGATAAAAGTACATATCCTTTATGTTAGTCTTGTATCTCATCTATCTTTCTACCAAATTTCATCCAAATTCATTAAGTAGTTTGTGTGTATTGCGTAAAAGAGAAACAAATACAGGTACATTCATTCTTACAACTTTGGCGTTTTTAATGTTAGGATAACTGTTATTTTTTTTAACCCTAGTAGTGTTAACATGATATGTGGAATAAAATTCAATCACTGCTTGTAATTTTTCTTTTTAACATTTAAACTATTTATACGAAAACATTTTTTATCCAAGTATGTATCTGCTATGATCTAATATGGCGACGGAATAGGCTGATTTCCCGCCAAAATCGAGACAGCGACAACACAACTTTGTAAATTTACTTTATTTTATTTAAAATATTATGCTTGACGTAAAAATCGATATGATTTATTTTTTATTTATAACTAGTACATGTATTTTTAAACGATATCTCTACCTTAAAATTTGCCAAGTTTCTTAGGATCTTAAATTTCTACGTAAAAAGTAAAAGTATGAACGTGAGTTTGAAATTTTTAAAATATTTTCACGCTGCACTTGCGAACTTTCAATATTTTTAAGAAAAAGAACAAAAAAATCTCCACTTGCATTCCCATTTCATTCGTGGGTCCAAATTCCAGACAGTATGGGGAGATAAAATTTTCTTGTCTCTTATAAAATACTAAGAGTTTAAATCTCAAAGTGTCTAAAAGTACTTGTTTTATATAAATGCATGTCACGTACATAATAGTATAGTACAGCATATAGTTTTATTGTATTTAAATAGTAAACAAACCAACTGTGACTAATGTCACGTGATAAACGACGCGACTTTCTTTTGACACTTTTTTTTAAATGAAATGAACGCTTAGCAAGTTACTTGCTATTTCGTTATTATTACATATGTATAACGATCTACTTATATAAAAACTACAGCTGCTATAACGGAAAGGAATTGTGAAGTTAATTTTTGACCACCCATCTTAATTCAGTCCGTTGCTATCGGTGCTTGATCTGATCTAGGCACATTACAAAATAAGTAAAATTCTTATCAAAACTAAGCTATAAGGATTAGCATAATATAATGATCTGGCTTTTATCAATTGTTTGTTTTTGATCACCCATCCGATTCCGACCGCGTCAAATAGTGCTTGATTTTATCGTTTGAGCTAGGCAACAAAATAGTTTGAGATTGGTAACGTTGTAGTACTTAGACTTGTTTATTATCATCGTCTAGGTATGTACATTTCTACCCTCAACCCCCGAAAAGCGAAAAAAAACCCAAAAATTACCTTCGCACAATCTCACAACACAATCACATCACCACACTATCACACACACACCATTACCATAGACAACGCCAAGAAAAAAGCGGCAAAAACAAAGGGAAAAACGGCCGGTTTTTTTTTTTTTGCTCAATTTTTTTTCCGTTCCATTTCCCGCCACGACCGACCCGTAGCGATGCCTTTACGGTTACTAAAAACTGTACGGGCGAGTTGCGTAGGCGTTGCAGGTTAGAACGGGACGGTTATAGTACCCCCCACAAGTGGGAGGGAGACGGAGCGACGAGGAGTGGGCGTGTTGTGGAGGAGTGGTCTGAGTTTGCATAAGTGATAGCAAGGGAACACTGCCATATCTTATGGGCTGTTTTTGCTGGGTGCATTGTCTTATATTTTTTTAGCTCGGATAAACTATGAAACTGTGGTGTTTGGATTTGATTCGCTTTGCTTGTGGTAGGTTAGGGTTAAATCTAGCTATGCATAATTATGTTACAGTGATAAGGATGACTATGTTATTTGTATCGCGGATTTGCGCTTCTAAGTTGTATTTAGAAACTGACACGATAGAGTAATGGTTGGCTTTTCTTTGTTGAAGCAAGTGTCGTGGATTTCGATCACCACCCGGTGCTAACATTTGTGTTTGTTCTGTGTCTGGGTGTTCACAAATATGTTTAAGCAAGTCTACCAGCTTTAGTTGTGGTTTTCATAACACAAACGTGTGAGCTATTTCTTTGGGATCTGCTCAATGTAATTATGTGAAGGTATAATGAGTTTATCAGTTGTTTAATATTTAGTTACTTATTTAGAACTTAAAATAAACGGCTGTTGTTAGTTGGCAAGACATTGATGTGTGTGTTTTAGGTTCGATTCCCGGTTCAGGGGAAACTGACGTTTAAGCCGTATGGTTGAATCACGGATTGACATTCCTTTGAAATCTCTTAATCCAATTGCTGAAAATGAAATTAATTTTACCGACTTATATAGTTTTTAGGATAAATATGATGTAAGTATTCAAGAGCAAAGAAAACATACTGAAATCATCATCATTTAAACCGAAGGGCAGTCACTGCTAAAGAACTCTACTCATAAAATAAAGATGTTATTAAGCAAAAATTAAAACGATTTATGGCCGGTTCCAGTATCTTACGATTAGTAATGTGTCAAAAATTACTTTCCGTTTTTCCCCAACCGACTACGAGTCGTTAATACCGTTCCTTAATTTAATTTCCATACCAGCTGTTACCAGTCGTCCGTCTTTCAAATATTGAAATTTTTGTTAATTGACCGTACAGCATGTCATATAAATAGAAATTAGGTACACTTATTAGAAACCTGCTGTTGTCCGTTAGTTTGAGTTATTTCGGGATAAAAAGTATCCCTAATGTTAATCACATCTATCTTTCTACCAAATTTGGAACAAATCCATTTATTTAATTTTGCGTGAAATACTAATGAACATACATTCAGACATAGTGTTATTACTCGAACTAGAAAATCTTACCTGGTTGATCTCAATAAGTTCCACCATCTTGGTTTCAGTCGTTATAGAGCAATTTTTATAACACCTAGAACAAATTAACGTACCTATATAATGTTACCGCTAATTGAATAAAAAAAAAATGTATTGGCATTATTTTCCACTGAGAGAGAGCCACCTGCTCTCCACGGCCCAGCTTGGGATTCGTCTTCACTTCGCCCTTTTTTTTAATATTACACTTCAAGATTGACCTCATCCCACATGATGTTAAGTGGTAATGAGGTCCTAGCTTAAATGCGACAAAGTACAGCATCTTAAATCTATTGCTGGACTTGTCGCCCTTCCTATGATGGCTTGACCCCTGCTACTAATGTATCACCCCCCAAGAGCTCTGGAGACCTTACTCACACGCAGGAATACAACAACAACGATGTGATTGTTATTTGACTGCAGACTTCTGTAAGGTGGAGGTATTTCACCAGACGGGCTGCAACAGTTTGAGCACTAAGTCGCTATGCCCTCCCTCTCTTACTACGATACCCAGCGCGGTGTCGAAGGCTGGGCGGCAAGGCCAGCCTCAACGCACCAGACCACAGGGTTCCTGAGCCCCCGCTTCGCGACAAGATGCGAAACCCAGCGAGGGGGCTCAGACTGCTACATAAACAAACTTCTAGCATTACAAATAGAATTGAAGACTTTCGCTTTCCACTTTACACATTTAAAATAAGTTAACGGTAAAAACGCGACAACATTTTTCTTGAGTGAACTCGTGACCACGATTGATGCAATCTAACCGAAAAGCCAGGCGGTTCAAAGTTATTTTATTCATGTAAATTACAGCAGTAATATTTATGAAACGTAATGCAAATGACGCTACCTCCGGTTTGGAAAGTATAACTTACAGAGAAGATCCCGGAAACTCCATGGTTCATATTACAAATAAAGCTGAACTTATAACTAAGTTTCGCTTTGGAGTTTACATTAACTAATAAAAAATGTAGTCGCGTTTAGATCCGTTAGCTTATTTTAAATGTTCTAGCATGACTATCTTTATCCAAAACGTAACGCCGTTTGCAATCCCGTCCCCGGCGGGGGCCAGCGCCGCGTCCTCCCTTAGCAGTAGGGTACTTTTCGCGCTACGGCACGTGCCGGGTCGCTTTTCTCCCCACACGTAGCTTATAAATTCCCCCTCACTAGGTGATGAGTGGTGTGGGGATTTTAGTGGGTATTCTCCGTTATTCACAGAGCGGGGGAGTCCCACAATTAAAAAAAGAGGTTACAAAGTGCCAGGCAGCCCGAGCCGAGGTCATAAGTGACGCATATCTCCCCAAACGTACGATAAAGTCCCCCTTACTAGGCGATGAGTGATGAGGGGTTTTAGTGGGTAGTCCCCGTTCTTCTAATCGTGGGGGGGTCCCACAAATTCATAAAAAAAAGTTTTTTTAATATTGCACTTCAAGATTGGCTTCATCCCACCTGATGTATGGGTGTGGTAATGAGGTTCTAGCTTACGGGTGACAAGTACAGCATAATAATACCTGTTACTGGACTTGTCGTCCTTACCTTGAAGGTTTGACTCTTGCTACTAATGTAGCACTTCCCAGGAACTCTAGAAACTTTACTCACACGCAGGTACAACAACACAGAAGTGATTGTTGTTTGGCTGCGGTCTTCTGTACACCAGTCGGGCTGGTTAGTTCGAGAGATAAATCGCTATGCCCTAGTTTAAACAAAGTTATAGTCCCAGTACCAGCCCGAGTCGAGGTTCGAATCCAGTGAGAGACGTTCAATTGTTGCTTATTGCCCGGTTCCAATATTTCGTAGAAAAAAATGACTCTCCGTTTTTCTCCAACCGACTACGAGTCGTAAATACCGTTCCATAATTTACATTCCATATCATCTGTCATTCGTCTGTCGGTCGTTTTTAACTTATGCCTCGTATAATTTATTTTTATCCGTAAATAGAACCGATCGTCAAATATTGGAACCGGTAATAAATCAAATGGGGGTGAGAACCTTTTGTCCCCCGAAAGAGAGGGTGAAGATGATAACGCTTCGGAGCCATCATCGGTAGGTACGATAGTAGGTACCTCTACGCGTGCGAAGCGCGGTGGGTCGCTAGTTATACTTATATTAAAATAATTATATGTATTTATTCATTTTCCATAATATAGAGGTAAGAGAGGTAGGCATTGCGATTTATCGCTCGAACTGGAGCTGGTGAAATACCTCCACCTTACAGAAGACCGCAGCCAAATAACAATCACTTCTGTGTTGTTGTGTTCCTGCGTATGAGTAAGGTTTACAGAGCTCTTCTCTTTGCTGCATTAGTAGCAGGAGTTAAGCCTTCAAGGTAAGGGCGACAAGTCCAGTAACAGATTTATTATGCTGTACTCGTCGCCCTTAAGCTAGGACCTCATTACCACTTAACATCAGGTGGGATGAGATCAATCTTGAAGTGTAATATAAAAAATATATAATTATAAAACTAGTAACATTTTTGCTGGTCCTCACTCTAGGCTAGGCTTGTCCTATGAGGAACATACGGTATGGGTATACGGTCGAATTGAGAACCACCTCCCTTTTTTAAAGTCGGTTAAAAACTTTTTGTTCATAAGTCTCGCTAAAATTGGAGCACATCTGGATATATTTTGTATTATCTTTGAGTATAACGGAGGCCCAGGATGAGTTTAAAGGTTAGAAAAAAATAAAATGGCGTTTCAAGGTTTAAATATTTTTCAAGTTTTATGAAGCCTGCGTTTTGTAATTACTAGTTAATAAGTCTTTAAGGTAGGCTAAAGGTTAGTGGCGTTACTGATGCGTGAAGTCATGCGTTCGATCCCGGATGGGGTAACTGTTAGTTCATTATCGTGGTATTTTATTTCTAACTTAAACCATAACATTGACTTTTAAAAGTGAGACTATTAACGCAAAAAAATTAAAAGGTAAGTTTTTTTTCCGAAAAAATTCAAGAAAGCATTTGAAACGGATGAATATTTTTGATTGGCTCCTCCCTACTCGCTCACGAGTTTCCTTGTCTAAACGATATAAATATTTATTTATTACTAGCTTACCCAAAAGACTTTGTTTTGTCTTAACGACGACTATCTATATTATATAAATTTAATTATATATTTAAAAAAAAACCTTTTCCGGAGCTGTAAATGTCATGCGGTTAAACTACAGTTTATGTTTGTTAAATGAATTTGAAGATATTTTCTCAACAAAACTCTCAATGCCAGAATTAAAGGTTCAATCAGTTGTAGGTTATACAGAAAGATACTTATATGGCGGCGAATTACACGAACACCATAGAATTTGATCAGAAAAAATATCACAGCAAAAGTAGTGCATCAGTCTAATTATAAACTGAGAATATTAATTGAACCATTTGCCAGTAGATATTTAGGTATCTATCAATTAGAGTTTGAAGTTGCTTAAATTTAGAAAATGGGTGGGAAGAACTTTCTGCTTTTCCAAAAGTTTAATAGAATGGAAAATTTCACATTTTCCATTCTATTCCAGGGCGCGCAGCCGTCACCGTCATCGCTAGTCAGTTAAGAGAAAAAAAATTAAGAAAATACTATTAAAATAACAACTACAAAATCATTGTTTTTATAATTACATATTTTGTTTAAAGCTGTTGACCATCAGAAACAGTTGTTCATAAAATGAAACTACTTAAATTAAAAATAAGTCACAACATTGTAAATTAGATTTTAAATAAATATGGAGCCACGACTATTAAGTCCTAACAAAAAAGCCTTTCCAATGTGATTTTTAAAAGGAGAATAAAATAAAATTAAAAGGAGACAATTTGGAAATCGAATACCGCGCATTTCTCGGCGGCCAGTATTTTATGCTAAATTTAAAATTTCAAATATCGAATCGCTTCGAGTTCCAATTTTCAAATTTGAACTTGGAACGTCCAGTTCGGATGACGCGCAAAAACTGACCACGCAATGCCGCCCGTCATCTGCCCGGAACAGTGACAATCGTGGAGTCGACTTATTTGTTGTATGAGCTTTATTTTTTACGACTTTTAGTGAAATAGGATAAAACTATTAGCTTAAGCTAAAGAGCCACAGATCTGATGATCTACCAAAGTCTAAAGATATGCTCTACCATAGGTAGGATTTCAGAGGGGCCTCACGTTTTTATTTTAGCCTAAAAGCTGTTCTCCAAGTACTTGTATGGTGTGGGCTGCTTAGTTTACCTACCAAGCAAACCCTGGTGTTAGTTTTCTTTCATGTACCGCCTTTTGGCCGCTGACATGGTTCATGTTATGACGACCACTACCATCAGAGATAGTAATGACCGGGACCACCTACTTAGGTTGATAGAAAAGTAACTATTTATTTATTTTCTAGTTTTCAGTAAACATTAAATGAAACCGTTTAACTTAAAAGTTTTTGTACCATTTTTTTATTTTCTAGTTTTTAGTATTTATTTTTGTTTGTGTTTTTATTTCTTATTTATTTAAATGTTATTTTAATATTAAACAAAATTCTTGCCCACTCCATCGCCGCTATGTTCCTCAGAAATATGCCGCCTAGCCGTGCAGACTATGCGCAAAAAGGACGTCCTCACCAAACGTCCATTTTATCATATACGTTCCACGAGCGAGCGAGACAAACACATCACTAACCAACATAACTTGACCTGCGTCTTCCCACAAAGCCTTCAGAAAACGTGCTCACGCGGGAAAATCGTATTGAAATGAGGGGTCAAGTGAAATTGGTTGTTGGTATCCGAAGGAGTACGCAGGTCTTTTTTGTCTTTGTTTATTATTGTATTGCGCGAGCGAGAGAGCTAATGACGGTGTGATGTGCTTTCAGTGGGATTGATAAATTTTCAAATTGGCTGCGTGCTGACATTTTTGCGCATTTATTTAGTATTAGATGGGCAATTAAGATTAGTTACAAAATAATTGTAAGTAAGTAAAGACTACGTAGGTTAGTTTTCAGTAGAAGTGGCGACAAATCTCTTGAAAAGTCTTTAAATGGTTTTCTTCAAAATACAGCGCTTGCGTTAGGGTTGCCAGATCGATTCTTCCTTTTATCGGGATCAATAACCGATTTTTCGGGATTTAAGGGCTTTGGTCGGGAGAAATAAAAAAATAAGTTAATAATTATGCAATATATATTGAGTAAACAAACATTTTTGTAATTCACTGTAGATATAAGAAAAAAAAATAGTTGGTAGTTATTTAATATGTTTAGACGTTTCACACAAATTGCCACGGTCCCATCAAAGTAAGCTCAATAAGGCTCGTGTTATGGGTACCATACAACAATAAACATACTTACATACTGTTAAATACATACATATTATTATATAGATATAACCCAGATCACCGAACAAATTAAGCGTTCTTCACTTAAATATTTGTCGGCGCACGGGAATCGAACCCGGGACCTCGTGACAGCGACCAGGCGTTGTTGCCTCTGATCCAAACCGGTCTTCAAATTATTATTATACAACCTGTAACGGAAAGGGGGTAACAATGTAAAGTAGGTGGATACTATACCTTGTATAGATTCTATATACGAAATCCCGAGTTAAAATAAACACTTTATTGTTTTTATGAAATAAAAAATGATTAACTATAATGACTGACTAAAACGTAAACAAACGCATCACAACACTATTGAGGTCAGCGACCCCAAATCACGTTATCACTTCACGACAATCACTGCGATCCTGAATTTCTCCACCTCCTTCCTCGACATGCGCGCCTAGTACTTTCTTAGAAGATGCGCGAACATTATGCAACATTTGTGGTGTCACTGTACAGAACGCGGCCTTGATGCTTTCTATCATCTCTTCCCTTGACGAGCATGCTACAGCGTACACCTTCCTTTTAAATTAGTCCCACAAGAAGAAGTCCAACGGAGTGAGGTCTGGTGACCGAGCTGGCCATGTGATACGACCTCCTCGCCCAATCCACAGATGGAAACGAGCGTTTTGATGGTTTCGTAAATCTCTTTCTCTAGCTCTCGGTCGGCCATCACGCTGCCGTCGGTTGCTCCGACACAGAGAATCATCTCGAATATTCTTGATTGCTCAAAGACATCACGAAATATCACTAGGCTATCCGTAGTAAGTAGGTAATCCAGAAAGGCAAAAACACAAGATGTTGTCATGGCGACGACAACTCAATGACTTAACTGAATTGTCAAAATGAGAAACGCTAAACCAACAAATTTCAGATGTGATTCAGTAAACACTAAAAGATGAACCACCATTGTGATATTTAAATTAATAGCATAATAGGTAGGTACATCCAAGTCTTTCGACGATTCCAACAATACTGTGATAGTGTTGTGCAAGCGTGACTTAGTCAAAATTTTGACTTGTATTTGACTGATATTTCAAAAAAAAATATTGAATCAATAAATGCGTGTACACAGCTACAAATGGTCCCATACAGTTTGTAACCGTTAACTGCTTTGGTATTTTTGATATTGTTATACCCTTTCCGTTACACGTTGTATATATCAGTATTTGTGACATAAAAGATAAGTAAAGAACCGAATGAGCATGGTTATTGTTTTTGTTTTTTCCAGAAGTATTTGTCATTTTTTTAACCGCGGTTAATAACTTTTGAGCTTTATCGCTATTCAATAAGGTCTTAAAATTAAAACAATTTTCGTCAAAATTCAAACGAGTTATTAATTCCGCCTTTATTAAATCCATGCTCATTCGGTTCCTTTCTTTTGAGTATAAATTATTGAGTATACTAAAAACGCGTTCGCAGTAAGCGTTACTTACTGGTATTGAAAATATAAAACATACAATTTTGGTTAAATTTTTAACTTCGACGCAGTTTCTTATAAAATATGCCCATAGCTTATCATTTGTATTTTATTTTTCTCTTCTGGAAAGCGATTTAAAGTAAAAACTTCTTTTAAAGAACAATAATCACTGTACAAATGGTCGGTGTCAATATAATATTAAATTTAAATTTTTTCTATGAGTTCTAGGAGATCACTCCATGTGAACAAATTTTCTTTCAAAGTTTCGTTAGACGAAAGTCGGGAGATTATTCGCTTTGTCGGGAGTCGGGAGAACAAGCAAAAAAGCGGGAGAATCCCGCCAATTCCCGACCGTCTGGCAACCCTGGCTTGCGTGGAATATCTATTCTGTTGAGGATGCGCCACTAATGTAAATTTTATCGTGCTCATAACAAATGTCAAAATCGATGCCTCAACTGCTGATTGGCTAAAAATACGAAGGTAGAGTGCTATAAGCCAATCAACAATCCTACTACTATTATAAAGGCGAAAGTTTGTAAGTATGGATGTATGGATGTTTGTTACTCGTTCACGTAAAAACTACTGAATGGATTTGAATGAAACTTTACCACAATATAGCTTATTCATCAGAATAACACATAGGCTACAATTTTTGAGGTTTCTAATGTGAGGTCGTAAAAAAACACATTTTTTGCGCTTACATTTGCAAACGCTGACTGAATCCTACAAGATAGATCAAAACAATGTACTACAGTATTAAACAACTTAAAAAGGTCTACAAAAAAGTCCGTGGTGGTATATGTTTATCTCTTAGGAATAACCCACAATAACCATTTTTTATCCTTTACTTTGTACGAGAAATAATGGCTTATTTACGAAGCGATTTTAAGCAATACAGTATTAATCCTTATCCAATTAAGTATCTTAAATACATTGTGCATTTAATAAAGATCAATATGGCTTTTTACAGCATGTAAATTAAATAAATAGTGCTTAGTTACCGTATTTCTTACTTATTACTAGACTAGACGGGACGAACCTGAAGTCGCGGGCAAAAACTAGTATTAAAATATTTATTGTCAAATGCGATTAATTTGACGTATTACCCGTGATAGCGGGGTCTGAATCGATATCATAAACCTCTTTAAGCACATTTAAATGTGAATCTTAAATAAAACAATGGATTATCTAAAATGTCTAATAAAGCATACAATACAACTATTTGTCTATGAACAATGCATTATGACTATGACCACTAATCTTGAAGTATTTTACAAGTTTTATGAACTCTGAATTTGGTAGTAAGATGTGTAGTCGGTATAGAAATACTTTCAGCCTTAAAAACATATTATTAATTTTTAAACCCGATTTAAACCTGGCAACTGCGCATGCTACACACGAAAGAACGAAACGCAGACCACATCAAGTTCATATTTTATAGTTAATTTTATATTTATTGAACAAAACCTTTACAGAAATAGGTTTTACAGATTGATTATAGTACAATTTGGGCGGTCTTATCGCTACCAAGATATCTCTTCCAGACAACCTTAAGGTAGAGGAAATAGTAGATGGCGAGAAATGGGTACGGCCGTGCAACATAAATACGGTTTTTAGTTTAGAATTATATTCGTAGTATAACATGATAAACATACATAATCCCTACTAATATTATAAATGCGAAAGTAACTCTGTCTGTCTGTCTGTCTGTCTGTCTATCTGTGTGTCTGTTACGCTTTCCTGCTTAAACCTCTCAACCGATTTTGATGAAATTTGGTATAAGTGTACGTTGAATCTCAAGAACGGACATAGGCTACTTTTTATTAGAAAATAAGGGGGGGAGGGGGGTAATACCACTTTTGAAAGTTTATGTGGAAAAATGTTTATTTTTGAAGTTAGAGATATGAAATTTGGCACAAATATAGCTCGAAACTTGGATTAAAATATAGACTACTTTTTGTTTCGAATATAAGGGGAGAAAAGGGTAAAACCGACCATGAAAGGATGTAGTCCACGCGAACGAAGTCGCGGGCACAGCTAGTGTTTAACATATATAAAATCTTGTATAAAATCAAGTAAAGTAATTTGACTCAAAAAATAATAATAATAAGTGTATGATGTAAATTACTGACAACAAACATGCCCAGCTGTAATCATGGATAGAGGACATAAATTAACATTATTTAAGTAAGAGGAAGTACGATTTAACCCTGAGTTTAAAAATGGGAAGGGTCTCAGATAATCTGATAGATAAAGGTAAAGAATTCCATAAGCGAATTTATTGGACAGTAAAGGAATGGGAATAGAATTCAAAATAATGAGTAGGAAAAGTAAGAAGAAGTTTACGGGAGGACCGCATATCACGTTCCTGAAGTATGACTAAATTAATGTTTTTCTTTCGTTTATTCATTTTTTATTATTTCAACGCATCTGCACCTGTGTTTTTAACGTAGCAGCAACATCTTAACCTTTATTCCGGCTACGTGTCTGAATCATACATTTAAGTCATTCTGTGCCAAAGAGACTGTTAATCTATTTATTTATTTATAGGTAAATATCAACAATAACATTGTGATTTTATACATCAAGGTATAAAAATTCATTGCTTTTTGTTTGTCTCGTTAAAACTACAGGCTACTTATTCCAAACATCATCATAACCATTTCAGCATGTCACTGTCCACTGCTGAACATAGGCCTCTCCAACCGATTTCCAGCGCGACCGGTCCATTGCCACCTGCATCCAACGAGACCCAGCAATTTTCACTAGGTCGTCGTTCCATCTGGTAGGTGGCCGTCCCACACTGCGCTTGGTGGTACGTGGTCTCCACTCAAGAACCTTTTTGCCCCATCGACCGTCCGATCTTCGTGCTATGTGGCCAGCCCATTGCCACTTCAGCTTACTAATCCTACGGGCTATGTCAGCAACTTTAGTTCGTCTACGGATTGCCTCATTCTTGATTCGGTCACGAAGAGAAATGCCAAGCATAGACCTAACCATAGCTCGCTGAGCGACTTTGAGCCTTCTAAAAAGTTCTTTTGTGAAGCACCACGTCTCAGAGCCGTAAGTCATCACTGGTAACACACACTGGAACACATTCCAAACATGGGAATCGGATTCGAGTTCAGGCTTTTTCTTTTTATACATAGCTCTATTTCTGTAAGTAGCTTAAGCACTTGCTTTTACAGATATTAGAAACAAAACATCGGTACCACAATACCCAGACCCGAGACAATATAGAAAAGTTCCTGGAAACCTCACTCACACGCAGGAACACAACCACACCTAAGTGATTGTTATTTGGCTGCGGTCTTCTGTAAGGTGGAGGTATCTCACCAGTCAGGCTGCGTCAGTTCAAGCGATAAATCGCTATGTCCTACCTCTCTTAAATTAATAAGTGGAAAAAGCGGGGTTATTACGCGTTCAAAGCGGCGTCGCTAGTACATTATATACTGCTTAACGTGTCTAATAAGGCATACACCAATGCACCAATTAACAAAGTAGACAAAAGAAAAGAACATTGTCACTCCAGTTATATAAACACGATTGCAATCGGCGAAAGTTTCGTGGGATATGTTTTTGTGCACCCATTGTGCGCCGTGGGAAGATTCAGCAATAACCACAACTGGAGTATTGGGTTGGTACGGTTTAAAAGTACCTAATGTCTGATTGAGTGACGTCATACTGTAGGTGGCAGTGCTGTTGAGTTTCCGAGGACCCTTCGGCCATTGAACTCAGTCTACACCGTGAGGTGGGCATAAATAATAATAAACAAAAAAGTATTGGATAATATCGCATACATTGCTCTGTTTTTGAGGTAAGAATAGAGCTTCTGCGGACCATAAGAGTACTGAGCCCCTTCATCAGGACAAGATGCGGAATCCAGAGGGGGAGGGGCGGGAAGGCATGTGGATGTACCGACGCTTTCTATGAAGAACTACAAAAAAGATACTCTACTGAGAGAGATGAAATGTTTCTGGTCCTTTAAATATTTAAATTTCGGAGAACATAATAGAAAATAACTTTTTTTCATGTAAGCTTTACAAAGCCACTTATGAATCGTCAGTACAAATTAAGTATTCTACCTCTGTAGTTTAAGCGCTTGTGTTACAGAAATCAGAAACAACGACGGTACCACAACACCCAGACTCGAGATAATGTAGAATAGATGGTTTCCCATATTGACCCGACCGGGGATCGAACCCGGGACCTCAGAGATGATGCGACGCCAAAGTAAGGCCCGGTTTCCACCAAAGCGGAGAGGAGATGTGAGCTTTGTGTAGCAGAGATGTGAGCTGTGAAAGACCAAAACCAGTCAAGCTCTGTCTACGAAAGGAAGACCTCATGTCGTATGCCGCTCGTCCGCCCGACTGGACACTTCTCCGCTCTGCCACGCTGCTGGCCCGCTCGCCGCACAAAATTGTATAGAAAAAAAAGACATCTCCTCTCCCGCTTAGCATTGGTTTATTCAAATACATCTGCTCCCGTCTCCTCTCCTCTCTGCTTTGGTTGAAACTGGGCCTCAGGCCCGCTCGCCTCTCGGCTACGGAGGTCGTCAAAAGCACTTGTGTTACAGAAATCAGAAACAACGACAGTAGGTACGACACGACTCTCTTTGGTCTGACATGCTTTTTTCTATGCAAAATGAAACTACATTGGAAGAGTAGGTAGCAAAAACCGGCAAAGTGCAAATCGGACTCGCGCACGAAGGGTTCCTTAACATTATAAATAATTAATACAATTAAAGAGTAAATATATAACTCAACATTTTGTGAATATTTCAAGCGTATATCAGTCTATAGCCGTTATTTCAACATCGAGTAAAAAACGACAAAAAATCACGTTTGTTGTATGGGAGCCCCTTTAAATAGTGATTTAATTTTGTTTTTAGTTTTTGGCCACAGAAATACCTATATTATCTGTGAAAATTACTACTCTAGCGATCACGGCTTTTGAGATACAGCCTATTGACAGACAGACGGACAGACAGCGAAGTCTTATTAGAAGAGTATTATGGTCCTGTTTTTACCCTTTGGATACGGAACCCTAAAAATTAATAGAGTTAAAATGTAAAATCAATAAACAAATGCGCTATGTAAGGTATAATATTGTTGAAGAAGTATTTATGTTGTATACAGGGTGGTAACAGACCGTACATCCCTACTATAATATTATAAATGCGAAAGTAACTCTGTCTGTCTGTCTGTCTGTCTGTGTGTCTGTTACGCTTTCCTGCTTAAACCTCTCAACCGATTTTGATGAAATTTGGTATAGGTATACGTTCGAACCTCGAGAACGGACATAGGCTACTTTTTATTAGAAAATAAGGTGGGGAGGGGGGTAATACCACCTTTGGAAGTTTATATGGAAAAATGTTTATTTGTAAAGTTAGAGATATAAAATTTGGCACAAATATAGCTCGAAACTTGGATCAAAATATATACTACTTTTTGTTTCGTATATTAGGAGAGAAAGGGGTAAAACCGACCATAAAAGGATGTAGTCCTCGCGAACGAAGTCGCGGGCACAGCTAGTAGACAATATTTCTTGATTTTGAAGGCATACCATCGCTTCCTTGCGACCTAACGAGTTGTGAGGTTGATCAAACGCCTGCGCATGCGCAGCCAACGGCGCAGGTTATGAACCGTGGAATACGCGCTGAGCTTGCGACTATGACTACTGTGGAGTCTCCTGGTATCCTCTCAAAGACTTATTTAAACAAATACACATACTTACCGTAGCATTTCAATGCATTTTTGATTTTATTGTGCATGTACGCAAAAATTATAAATTACTTTATAAAAAATCTGACACAACTTAACACTAGAAATAAACACAAGCTTGCTATGTTCCATATCTAAGACTACATAAGTAATTGCTTTGTGGGTTTAAGCGTTAAAATATTTAACAAGTTGCTTGAAAATATTATCCGGTTTCCCATGCATAGATTTAAGTCTCATGGATAGATAGATAGATATACTTTATTGCACAAAAATCTTTACAGAAATATGGTTTACAGAAAAATTATAGTACAATTTAGGCGGTCTTATCGCTAGAAAGCGATCTCTTCCAGACAACCTTAAGGTAGAGGAAATAGTAGTCTCATGTTAAAAAATGTTTAATAAAAAGAGGCTACTACAAAATAAATGATTATGACAAAAATGTATGGATCTAGAATATCTTTAATTCTTCAAATCTAGCTTTGTATACTTTATTGAAGTAGGTATAAGTATAAGCAAACATTGTTACATTGATAAGAGTAAGTGTCGAGTTTCTTGCCGGTTCTTCTCGTCATGATCAACATTCCGAACACGGCGGTAGAATACTTAATTTGTACTGACGATTCATAAGTAAGACAAATAATAAAAAGTAAAAAATTAAAAGAAAATAAAGACATGGCGTCGCGCTAAATTTAAACATAATTTTCCTTATTAAATTATATTTCAAAAGGAAAAAACATATCTTTTATATTTTTTAGTAATCAAACTGCCCTTTAGTTGGTCCCCAAACATATTTTTTACTGATCTTACAATTACAGCATCTAAAATAAACTACAATAAAAAAACAGGTCGTCTCCACACCTCCGCTGTTTCAAACGCGCTATCACACGAACGAAACGGAAACGTTGACATTTCTATATAAAAGATATGCATTTAATTCCGTTGATCGCGCAAAAAACAGGTGTTTTACGAAAGGTCAGCTGCAACGGACGATAGATAATTGCAGCCGTGCGTGATCCTTACACGTTGCAATGTGCCAAGACTCGTCTGGATGAGTAACTGGCCTGGTGGAATAATGGTTAGTGCTCTTGACTGTTGAACCAATGGTCGTGGGTTCGATCTCTACGTAGGACGCGTCTGATGAACATTTGTGTTAGAATAGAATAGAAAATGTCTTTATTCATGTAAACTTTTACAAAATCATTTATAAATCGTCAAGTCAAGTAAACTACCACCGTGTTCGGAATGTTGATTCTATCGAGAAAGACCGGCAAGAAACTCGATAGTTACTCGTTTCAAAAACTGACACATGGTAGGTATGAATCATGCAAAAAAAATATCTATTAACAATATAGCTTATGTCAAATGTACATATTTAATGCTATCAAGTCCAAACATCTTTGTCGTTAATATAGTCTTCTATTTTATTAACCCCCGACGCAAAAACGACGGGGTGTTATAAGTTTGTGTGTGTGTAGGTGTGTGTGTGTGTGTATGTGTTTGGGTGTGTGTGTGTGTGTGTGTGTGTGTATGCGTGTCTGTCTATGGCATCGTAGCTCCCGAACAAATGAACCTATTTTGATTTAGTTTATAATAGCCTTTTTTTTAGTTAGTTTTGAGACTGGGTATCTAAAAGTGCATTTAAGTTTGTATTATGATAAATCAGTTTATTCTGTTTTCTGCCAATCTTGATAGAGACAATTTCATTAGATAATTCAGTAAATATATTTTTTACTTACTCATATAGGTACGTCGATAGTTTATGTATAAGTAATAGTTAAGTTTTATGTTCTATATTTTTAAATTTCACACGCATTATGATATATTTCACAATTATAATAAATTCAAATAAACATTATTTTTTTAACAGGTTTGTAACTATCTCATTTGACCAGCCAATTAACATCCCAATCTATTTTCTAATGTGAAATGTCTGTAATCCCAGTTTAAGTACAGTTGAATAGGCTGCTTCTGTAATTTACTTACAAAGCTTCCTACTTAAATAAAACAATTTAAATTGCGCAAGGCTTAAGCCATAACATGACGGCTAAACCCCATGGCGTGCCCATAAAATGATGAATACGTTTATATTCTGTCAGAGCGCGTAAACGGGCAGATACGATCGTCACACTCCGTGAGCCCAATCAGTTATGTCCCAGGTTAATGAGGTATTCCTTAACTGACTATTATACTAAAGATAACTAGTAACTATTTGCGGGTAGGTACGGTAACGATAATTCTTCTGGATGTATAATAAATATAAATAAATAAATAAATATTGGATAACATCACTCTGATTCTGTGGTAAGTAGCTAAAGCACTTGTCAAAACGCGACACCATTTTTATTTAGTAGTTTGTATTAACTACTAAATAAAAATGGTGTCGCGTTTTGACCCGTTAAATTATTTTAAATGTTTAAAATGGAACGCGAAAGTCTTAAAATTTATAAAAAAAATTATAAAGCACTTGTGTTACAGAAATCAGAAACAATAACGGTACCACAACACCCAGACCCGAGACAATACGGAAAAGTTTGTTTCCCATATTGACCCGACCGGGAATCGAACCCGGAACCTCAGGGATGGCGCGAAGGCAAAGTCCGGCACGCTCGCCTCTCGGCTACGGAGATCGATGTATACAATTTGATTTTTCAATTTTTAGGGTTCCATGGCCAAATGGCGAAAAACCCTTATAGATTTGTCATGTCTATCCACCCATCAGGCCTAGCATACGCAACGCGATTAAATATCGCGCTCTTAACATACGTCAAAATGCTGATTGGCTGAAAATACCAGTGCAGCAGCCAATCAACAGTATCAAAACTTTTGTCGTCTCATGCGAGAAATTTGACATATTGCATATGCTAGACCTGCATATGTCGCAGCTACTTTTTTCTGAAACTATAAGACCTATACTGTTGAAACTTGGTAGGTAGATGTATTTTGCAAACACACAGAAAAAAAAAACAATAAATTTTAAGGGCTCCCCGTTATATATTTTTTTATATTACACTTCAAGATTGATCTCATCCCACTTGATGTCAAGTAAGCTGCGGCCTTCTGTAAAGCGGAGGTATTTCACCAGTCGGGCTGCTCCAGTTCGAGCGATAAATCGCTATGCCCTACCTCTCTTAAACTTACTTTGAGAACTAATGAACTGATACTCTTAAGCGAACAATGCATGAGAAAACCGAGTGTCTGAGAAAAGCAGCTTTCTTAGAAAACTTGTAATTATAATATACGGCCTGTGATTAGGTATAATCGATATCATTAAGTATTGGTTCGCTTCCCAGTTTCACTGTCTTATGTTGGTATCGATAGAGAATTACGTAAACGATCGATGGGTTAATCACGGTTGTATTAAGTAAAGTTGTGAGTTTCTCTTTGAAAAAACAAAGTATTGTTTTAAACGTAACTCAGTACTTAAATATTTTTATTTTTTTAGACTACTAAAATCAATTTACATTTATTTGTAAATTTTTAATGTTTAACTAGCTTAATATACAAATTATTTTTACCGAATCATCATTCATATTGTTTTTAATTGTGTGGATACTTCTTTCTGAAATGAAATAAGTAATTTTATCTTAAGCTTTCTAGCTACCTTTAACATTATCAGCAACACAATTTACATCGAGTAAATTGTTATTAGAAACAATATAACATTTTATATACGTAGTAGGTATCTATAATAGTTAATATATTATATGTATTTCTTGAAAATATTTTTTTTACAAATTATGAATTAGCAAATTGAGTTTAATAACTTTAATCTTACAGTTTTTACAGTTACTTTTTTTTATATAATGCAGATTGACCTCATCCCTCCTGATTTTATATGGTAAACAGGTCCTTGCTTAAGGGCGAGACGTACAGCATAATGAAACTGTTACTGGACTTGTCACCCTTACATTGAAGGCTTGACCCCTGCTACTAATTAAGCACCCCCTAGGAGCTCTGGAAACCTTACTCACACGTAGAAACACAACAACACAGAAGTGATTGTTATTTGGCTGCGGTCTTCTGTAAGGTGGAGGTATTACACCAGTCGGTCTGCTCCAGTTGGAGCGATAAATCGCTATGCCCTACCTCGCCTTAAAACTGTCTTTACCTGGACGATGAATACATTTTTCGATTGATACAATGATACACCACTTCGGTAAAGGAACCTAATTAATAACAAATTGAATGTTCATTATGTTAAAGAACCAATTATATGCAAGTTTAACTCAAGGTATAGAATATATGCACCTACTTTCAATAATTATAGTCAAATATTAGGTAGGTACCGACAAAATAATGTACTTAAAATTGATCTAAATAACTAGTTGGAATATTTTTTACGTTTAAATAGAAATTAGATTGGGAGTTGTGATGTGTGTGAGAAAGGTGTGTTAACTTTTATCAAGCCTACAGATTAATTTATATGTACCGTATTTGTCCGGAAATCTTTAATCCAGTAACAAAATATATACATAAATAACTACATATAACTGCATTTAAGTTATTAAGTGCTTCACTCACTTAATAAGAATAATAATTTAGAATTCACATATACTTTTTTATACGTGCAGTAAAGTTTATAAATAAATGGCATATACATTTTGACTTTAATAACACTGCACTTATATACTTACACCCGACAATTTTAACTTAGCGCTACCGTAACTAAAGAATTACAGAGATTGCTTAATAAAAACGAATAGTTAATAAAAAAGTGATAAAATCTTTGTGTTTAAAACATTCATTATCAACTCAATATTTTATCATAAAACAGTTAACACTAGAAAATATGGCAGCCATAAATGCAAGTTCTTATCTTAAATCTAGGCTAGGGGAAGTTTTTGCGCGAAAATAAATTAATTAAAGCGTGTTTGTCGGTATTTTAAACCTTTTAGTTATAAGTTCAGCTATATTTGTAACATGAACGACAGAGTTTCTTGCCGGGATCTTCTCTGTAAGTTATAGGTTCCGAACCGGAGGTACCGTCATTTGCATTATATAGACGTTTCATAAATATTACTAGTGTAATTTACATGAATAAAAGAATTTTGAATTTTGAATTTTTTAATAATTGACTTTCTTTGTTTTAACTCACTCTGTTTTTTCTTTACTGGTGCATATTCGTTATTAATATAATTTAGATGTTGACAAGAAGAAATGTATTGTGGTTCGAAAATTAATTTTTAAATTTACATATAACACTTTGAAATCGAAATTGAATATAATTCAAAGTGACTCTACTGCCGTTTTTGAGCCTACCGATAAGACACCCGTAAGAAACTCAGTACAATAGCAGTAACTTATTACTACACGTAGACAACATTGGACCAAATCATAATACTTATTTTTTGTTTAAATTGTTATTCAAATGTGCTAGGGACAGGGGGCCTACTCCCATAAACGAAATATGTCAGATCCAACAACGGATGGCAATTTTTAATCCTCATAATCATAAAGAAATCACTTCGAATGCAAATTAAGCGTTTTCAAAAAACAAAATATTATTTATGCAAATCAAAAACCACGTCTTCATTCCCAAACTTTTGAATAATCTTCAAAAACGAAACCTTTCGTTTGTTCGTTTCGTTTTTGAGAGTACCCCCCCAGAATACGGACAATTTTTATAGTTATAACATAGAGCGGATAGTTAAATAGCTGATGTAATATTGAAAAGCAAGCAGAGTATTCTAGTGTTCAATAATGAAACATTATATTTTATTTGTTAACATAATTCGGTTTAAAGTTAATTAGTAGTGTTCCGAGGAACTATTTTACCTTATCCCACCCTCTCCTTTCCTACACAGAACCACAAGAGCCGGCCAACGATGTCATCGCTTCACCGTAGAAAATATTCCATCACGAACCAAAAAGTTCGGTAACTCTTATCTTTGCCGGACCATAAAGAAGTGGAACTCGTTGCCGGCTCATGTGTTTCCTCCTTCCTTTGACATGGATTCCTTCAAAAGGAGCGTGAAGAAACATCTTGCGGGCCAGTATGGCGATGCTAACGGGTAGGATATTTTGATATCAAATCCGTTGTCATCGCGATGTGGGTTCCTCTCTTGCTTACCATCAGGCTGGGAGGAGCCAATATACTGCACTACTATTAAAAAATAAAAAAAATAAAAAATTAACCTAAGACCTAAGAAACCTTCCAGTTCAAGATAAAATTAATTTATTGTTGTTTATTATTATGTTTTTTTAGATTACTTACACACTTTTTAACTATTACCGCACTCATATACAAACTTTTTGCATGACTCAAGGGTTGACTGGTAGAGAATGCCCTTAGCATTATTTCCGCCTATTGTCTTTTTTGGGCAATATACTTTTGAATTAAATAAATAAATACAACTAAAAGATAACAGTAATTTTATTACGGCTGCCTTCATTATTCATAATTTTAAACATGATGGTTTTATACCTCATAAACTATTATCGGACGGCTAATGGCTCTGTTAAGAGCTGAGATGTTATCTGTGGTTATACTCCCAACTAATAATTAACCTGACGTTAAAAATGAGTGATAGTTAGGTTTCATATAATTGTATGTCGACAGATTATGAGTAGGTACGGTTAGGAAGTAAATAAAAGGAATACGCCGAGCAGATTGCTATGTTCGTTTTATAATCGAATTTGAAAAAAGGTGATGTTTCTATTATTGTTGAGTTACCTTTGTACAAATTTAAAACATTTGTCAAACGTTGTCTTTTGAAAAAAGGCTACTACAACGTAGCAGAGTATTTGAATGACAGGAACGTGTGGATCAATAACTAGTGTGCTCGCCTGTACTTACGTGTTTTATATCATTTTAAAAATATATATATAACGCATTTTCTCAATCAATGTCAGAATTGGGCCTCGATGACGCATGTAAGTCATACAGTTCATTTAATTTAATTTACAAATACCTTTGTTTTATTATTATTATTTTAATAATTTATTTTAAATTTTTATTTTACAATTGACAAACTAACTGTGTGTCTTAGTGCAAAATTAGTAATAAGTGTAGCTTTCATTTGTAAAAAAAAAACTACTGAGTTTCTTGTCGGTATCTTCTCTTTAGTTATAGGTTCCGAACCGGAGGTAGCTTCATTTGCTTTATATAGAGACTATTCATAAGTATTACTAATGTAATATATGTGAATAAAAAATATTGACTTTGACTTTGACTTTATTCGACAGGAAGTTTAAGAATATAGTTAAAAAAAATTTTTTTTCACCGTCTGTTACATTACCCAAAAATAGATGACTCGTATTTTTGCAAATTCACACTAATCACCAATAACCAGTCGTAAATGCGGAATAACGGGGATAGTTAATGCGTTGGAAGCCATGACCGGTCGCAAGTGTTAAATAAAGTAGAGAGATTATACTTCGTTAAAACGCTAACTAAGAACTCATAAACCATTTGAAAACATTTTAAAATGGTTGAACTCGAGAAAAGACGCGACTTCTTGGATCTGATTTTCTTTCATAAGCTCCTTATACACAAAATTGACTATTCGCATCTATTAAGTCTGGTGATGTTCAAAATTCCCCCCCCCCCCCCCCCCCCGGTACCCTCGCGGCAATATCAAGAAGCTATTTTCAGTTCCCCATAGAAAAACGAAAATGGGACAGAATTCACCTATTTCACGATTATGTAAACTTTATAACAGGAACAGTGATGTCCTTGACATATCAGATTGTGCAAGCAAAAGTCGCAGAATACTTTATAAAATGCTCCAATTTACGTCATAATGTGTTGTACTGTTTTTATGTTTTGTTATTTTTACCCTTTTGAGTTCTTTTTCCTTTTTTTTAATTTCAAATGTTACGCTACGCTAACATAAGATTGGCATAAAGTCAATTTAATTTGATTCTAACAATATAAAGCCACAAATATTTTACGCATGCTGTGTTTATCTGTAAGGTTGTACTCTTAGATTTAGTTTTACTTCCTACTTGCATCTCTTACTCATGAAATATTGTATCAACTGTTGATAAACCTTATTAAGTAAATAAAACAAAGATTAAGAACGTGTTCAGAGTTATTTAAGCAACATCGTAGTTATTCTTCTACCTAAAAACCGATCGTTAACAACTGCAGACGTTTCAATACAGATTTTATAGTTTCCAATTACCAATTTGCATTGCGCGGCAAATTTGATCTGGAATTTTGCTCAATGCATCATTGATCACGGTTTAATACTGAGCTTATCCACAGATTTGCAAGTTAAGATCACATAGAAACTAATTAAATCGAGCGAATCGGGGTTGTTTCTATACCTACCTATTATAGTCAGTGCTAACTTTTAAAGTTCGTTGATTCATAATCTAACGTAGAGGTATAGAAATATTATGTTTAAAAATATTTACTATATATAATATTTACAGACAAAAAATAAAAGAAAGGGGGAGGGGGATTGGTTACATTAGTAGTAACCTTCAAGGTGAGGGCAACAAGTCCAGTAACAAACAGCTTTTTCTTATTTTGTACTTGTCGCCCTTAAGCTAGGACCTCATTACTACTAACATCAGGTGGGATGAGGTCAATCTTGAAGTGTAATACTAATAAAAATAAAAAAGATAGGCGGTCTTATCGATACAAAGTAATGGAGTTATCAATATAAAAATATATATCAGTTATGTTCATAATTTATTATCTCATTTAGAATTATTTTTATAAGTTCTAAAACAGTTATTTGTTGAATTATATTTCACTACTAGCTGACCCGGCGAACTTCGTACCGCCTTAGCGTAGTTTTGATGCCCAACTTTATTTTGTATATTATCTATAAATAACTTTTCCGTGGTATTTTCCAAAATTAATAAGTCCAAATAAGTGCCATAGAATTTAATTAAATAACCACGTTTCCGAACAAACGATGCTCTTTAGATATGTTCTATGGCTGTGAATGACGTTGACATTCGTTACGCGCGTTTTTTAAAATATGCAAAATTAAATGTATATTTTTTAATCTTTCTGAGAGATTTTCTTAATATTTTTTTCCGTAAGAAACTTGTACAAAGTATTAGAAAATTATAAAAAATCGGCCAAATCGGTCAAGCCGTTTTCATGTTATGGCGTGACAACGGGAAACGGGTTTCATTTTTATATACGTTATATAGATAATTGATAATAAAATCAGCACCAAGCATAGTTCATGGTACACTAACCATTGAGGTTTATACATATATTTTATTTGGTACTGTTATAACATACAATTATTTAGCCATAACCAGAACTATAGGGACCTACAGGACCTACCAAACTTCTAGCCTAGGGAAGGGGCCTTCTAGCCTGAAATATTTCCAGAAGTAGCTGCACTTCTCAGCCTATGATCTCCTCAAAGTAGGAAAGTGAGGCCCTTTCTGTTTTCATTGTTGCTACAATTTAACTCTTTCTTGCTTCCCCACGGGGACCAGCTGGCTGTGCCCGTGAGGGCACAACAGTCAGCAGTCAGCATTGCACCCACGGTCCTCAATGCGTAAAGGGGATGACCTAGGGGATCGGCCGTTCCCCCCCGACTATTCCGGGGGAAGAGTCGGGGCTGCTTAAACAGCAAACCATCCCACCGGTGATGTTTCTAAAATGTTCATCACACAGCATTACCATTAAGGCGATGAGGTCCCCCGGGAGGTTTTAGGTAGTCCTTCTCTTCTTAGGGCAGGAGAGTCCCACACAACCCTCCGCCAAAAAAATGGTTTTGCGGGAAAAGTGTAATATTCCTTTCATTAAAATTATGAACAAATATATTTTTTAATATCTTTCGTTAATAAATACAGACTTGACTGTTTTTTTTTCAATAGATAATTGTTTCATATCATAGAAAAACGTCAAATTGTTTAGTGCACATTTAAATAAAACAATATACGCATTTTCTTTTCAATACAAAAACGAAATTACATAGTTCCGTTCTGTAGGCAAAGATATTTTCAATAAGATGTTCCGATGTGGTAAACAATTTATTCTTTTTGGTGAATTTGTAGACCTTTTCCTTTTTAATAGGTAGTATTAACTATATCTTTATCTGGACCTTTTAAACCACAGGGACGTTTTTAATGTTTTTTAATGTTGTAACGGAACTTCAATGTAGTGTAATTGTTATTGAATTGCAGTTCAAAAATATTATGGAAAAGTTTCTGCTAGTATTTTTTTTTTCTAGGAGCAACGGTCGCTGGCACGTCAGGGAACACCATTATTACGTAACTTGATAAATGTTGCGTGGCAACACCGATCCTTGTGGCACAGCCTAAGTGCTCACAGTACGGAAAGTTGGAAAAACGACCCAAATAACGCAACAGACAATGGAAATAATTAATTTTGACAAAACCTTCAATTATTTCATTTCTGTAAGGCGTATTACATATTTGACGTCAGACAAATTAAAGTGCGTGATAACAGATGTTGCTGATGATCCCTGATTACATGGCGATAACGAGATTCTCTCTGAATCTCGTCATTGAATCAGAGTGATATTAATACATGCTTGAACATGTACAAATTATTTTGTTTCCTGATCTCAGCATACAAACAGTCTTCAGGACACACATGAGCAAGGTTTCGTTCACAACCGGAAACTAGTAACAACACAAAATCAATTGTGTCAGGCTTTTAAAAGCTTCCCGAGGATAAACTTTAACATTATATATATACGTGTATACCTGAAAGTTTTATAAAATAAAGACGACCTCGGTGGCGCAGTGGCTAAGGTTGGCGGGCAAAGCGCGAAAGGTCTCGGGTTCGATTCCCGGTCGGGTCAATTTGGAAAACGGACTTTTCTAAATTGACTTGAGTCTGGGTGTGCTAGGATGACGCCTCCAGTTAGTATCCGTCGTCTGGTATTCATAGTACAAGGGAAAACCTTAGTTTGAGACATTCAGGCCTAGCATACGCAACGCGAGTTAATTTTATCGCGCTCTTAAGAAATGTCAAAATCGATGCGTCAACTGCTGATTGGCTGAAATTACGAGTATGGTGTACTATCACCCAATCAACAGTATCGAAACTTTTGTCGTCTCATGCGATAAATTTGACGTATTGCGCATGCTAGGCCTGCAGGTGATTAGTGTGATTGTCTGGCGCATTTATATCTGGCACATATATTATATGGATATATGAACATTTATTACTCTTGCACATAAAAACTACACATTGAATGGCTTTGGCTGTTACTTAATAGATCGACAGATTTTGGGATACATAGTATCGTATAATCAAGCGTTTCATCTATTGTTATCCTAAATCTCAGGCATCAATACATTCTTACAAATTTTCGCGCTTATAATATTAGTTGTACTGACAGTTTGCGTTCTGGACGTTTTGCTGGTTGGTAAAGTTCATTTTTATAGTTTCGGATTGAGGTTGTTTTGTGTGCGTTTATAGATAGATAGATATACTTTATTGCACAAAACTTTACAGAAATAGGTTTTACAGATTGGTTATAGTACAATTTAGGCGGTCTTATCGCTAGAAAGCGATCTCTTCCAGACAAACTTAAGGTAGAGGAAATAGTAGATGGCGAGAAATGGCTACGGCCATGCAACATAAATAAAGTTTATTTTATTTATTACGCGCGGCACGCCTATTTTTTCGCACTTTCTACTAATTCTTTACTCCTATAGCCTAATATTATATAGCCTAAAACCTTTCTAGATAAATGGACTATTCAGCATAAAAAAAAAATCAGACCAAACCACTAGTTTCTAAAATTAGCGCGTTCATACAAAACGAATTTGTCAACTTTATACAAAAAAATGTATTAAATTACATCGTGAGCCGTGATTTAGGCAGGGCTGATTACATTTTGTTTCAAAACAAGCATTTGATAGTTCAAAGTTTGGATCTTATTAAACATTTATTAAAATACCCAAAAAAATTACAGAAAATGATTTTATTATTTTTATAGTACTAAACGCCGTACTAGCGAACTTTAAATATTAGAAACAGAAAATGGTTTCACAGAATTATTAAAATACAATTTAGGCGGCTTTATTACCAGAAACCAATCTCTTCTAGATAACCTTTAGATAGAGGAAATAGAATGTTTAGTGAAGCACCTATTTCTACCCAGTTACCAGACTGTTTTAATACTTAGATTGTGGCAGTTCCCTCGCGACAGGCCGGGCGTCACGCAAGCAAGCATGCCTCCCGTGTATGAGTGCGTTTTAATTACTGATGTTATGCGATAGGTCATATTGCAGTTTTAACTTTTTCTTCTTTTATTAAACCCTTCTTCTTTAAGAGTTATTTTTTACTCTAAGTTAAAAATACTTTTTCATATAACTTTGTTCCGGGGTTAAAAAATACAATTCCGATCTGAATGATGTTTTCTTATTTATAGACGTTACTAGTGAGCCTAGCCTGCTAATTCCGTCTTTAAGTTTATCTAGTATCTGGTCTGTTTATTTCGCAAATTTCATCCAAATAGCAACATACAAATTGGACAGATAGATAATTCATTAGGTTACTATTAGGTCCACCATTTATACTTAGACAACATCTTAAATTGCTTTGATTCTGTAGTAAATAACTTAAGCACTCAGTGCTTCCGAAATTAACATTGTATCTGTGCGTACCGGGGAAATTCACTAGTTACTAAATAATTTATCAGAAGCGCTTAAATTAGATCTACAAATTGCAAAAAGTAAAAAAATCTAAGTAAGCATTCACATTAACACCACGTAGGTATTTCGATAATAAATCAAATTTCGCTCCAGCAAGCGCAAAGCCGACAATTTATATTTTAAATTGTTTACAAACACGTTCATTAACATATTTCTTACTAATTAGCGTTTAGATTTGAACGAACGATGGCAATACGCTTGTTTGTACGGAACCAGCCGTGCCGCTTTGGCGGAGGAAAAAAAAACAGGGGAACGCAACCTTTGAATGAGAAGACAAATAGGCCTGATGGAGACAGAGGAAATTATGAATTTGAGTTATTTTTGGTATATTTTAAACATTTTTAAAAACTCAAAAAACGCTGCTGGCTTATTTGATGGACAAATCTGTTTTAAATATACTTTTTGGTTTTCATACTTATTTTTCGGGTCAGTACAGACACCTACACAAAAAGTAATTAGTATATTTTTTGTTCTTTAATGTACTAGCGAACTTTAAATATATTCAATAGACAGAAAATTATCATTAAAAATAAGTTAGGGACCTGGGGGTCTACTACCATAAACGAAATATGTCGGATCAGACAACGGATGGCAATTTTTAATCCTCATAATCATAAAGAAATCACTTCGAATGTAAATTAAGCTTTTTCAAAAAACAAAATATTATTTATGCAAATCAAAAACCACGTCTTCGTTCCTAAACTTTTGAATAATCTTCAAAAACGTAACCTTTCGTTTGTTCGTTTCGTTTTTGAGAGTAGGTTTTAACCTTTTAACCTTAACCCCCTTAACCTTTTTGTCGCGTTTTGACCCGTTAATTTACAATAAATGTTTAAAATGGAACGCGAAAGTGTTAAAGTTTATATTAGAAAATTATCATCTTAGAGCAACTCGGGCGATACGTGAAGGTCGCAGGTTCGAATCCCATTTCACAAGAGGAGCTGAAATTTGTCTATTTTGTTTAATGTTTAAAGTATTTAATACTTTTTAAATCCAAATACGTACGAGCATTTGATTCCAATTTAAAAGTTTGTTTGCTACCGTTGTTCATGTTATGGTGTAGGTTCGTGATCAGAGTTAAGCTATGTTCGAAAATTTAAAACCTTCTTTTTCTAGACTAGCTAATGGAGTAACGGTTAGTGCTATCTAGATGTTGAACCTCCCTGAACCCTGGTCGTGGGTTCGATACCCGCCCAGGAAAAACATTCGCGGTAAATAATTTTTGGTAGACCTTTGTCTTCAAAAGCTTAATAAATTCGATTAATTAATTAGGACCGATTTTTCTTCATATAAAATGCACGAAATCTAACTATATATCTCGCGATTGCAAATAAAGTTATTGAACATGTGGGTAAGACGTAGCAAATAAAGTTATTGAACATGTGGGTAAGACGTAGCAAATAAAGTTATTGAACATGTGGGTAAGACGTAGCAAATAAAGTTATTGAACATGTGGGTAAGACGTAGCAAATAAAGTTATTGAACATGTGGGTAAGACGTAGCAAATAAAGTTATTGAACATGTGGGTAAGACGTAGCAAATAAAGTTATTGAACATGTGAGTAAGACGTAGCAAATGTTTTAATCCTAATTTATTCTATGAGTAATTTACTAATTAACGCTAACTTAAGAGAAATTAATCGAATATATTGAGTTCGTTAATTTTGGGGCAGAAAATACTGTTAAAATGTATGGGTAAAAAGATAACCGCCTAGTTACTTAGATATGCCATGACATAGATATAACAGTTATGTCATACTTTGGCAAATATCCATACATAACTTAGTTCAAAAAAACAATAATTAATAGTCAACTAGCTGTTAGAGCAGCTAATAAGTTTGGCCATATATTTATTTTATAATGCAACTAGCGGTCCCGGCGAACTTCGTTTCGCCTTAGAGGATTTTCCCGCGCATTCGACGAAAGACATTTTAAGACTCATTTTTCTACACCTTCGGTTACATTGTTCAAATTTTACCAAGGATCCCTAATTTTGTAGTCTATGTCAAATTGGAAGAATGTAGCATTCTATTGGTGAAAGAATTTTTTAAATCGGCCCAGTACTTTTTGAGCCTATTTATTACAAACATACAAATATAGGTACAAATCTTTCCTCTTTATAATATTAGTATGATATGTATATCAAACCACTCAGTTGTTCTATCGTAAAAAGTTATGACATTCATAAAATACCAAGTCAGTTGTTTTTTTTATATTGCACTTCAAGATTGACCTCACCCCACCTGATGGTAAGTGGTCATGAGATCCTAGCTCAAGGACGACAAGTACAGCATAATAAATCTGTTACTGGACTTGTCGCCCTAACCTTGAAGGCTTGACCCCTGCTACTAATGTAGCACCCCCCAAGAGCTGAAACCTTACTCACACGCAGAAACACAACAACACAGAAGTGATTGTTATTTGGCTGCGGTCTTCTGTAAGTGTATTCCACTTTTTATATGTTTAACTGATCTAATATATTTTAATAAACATATTTGACCATTGCCTGTATTTATTGTATGCATTACTTTTGATTATTAAATGCTGTGTCTGTTTATCAGAAGACTAGCGAACCGCTGCGGCTTTGCACGCGGACTCTCTCAATTTTTAAACACTTTGTCCATTGATTCTTCTCTTCCATTCATCGCAGTGTAATGTTATATAGCTTAAAGCCTTCCTCGATCGAATTGAGTATTCACCTGTGCCGACCTACGACATTACCTACATGTCGACACAAATACAGCGGCACCAGAATTGGAATAGTAAACAACGCCCCATACGTAATGCACGATTAGCCAATCAATAACATCGCTCCTACATCGCGATGTAGGATTTTTCTCTACTATTATACAACAAACCAAGATTGGTAGTTGGGCCTTGGTCCCCGATCAGATAACACCTAGCTCGGCGGAAGTGCTTTTATTTTTAGACGGACGGTTCCGCCAAATACCTCATGGATGCCCTTGATAGGTTGCAGCGACGGGCTGTGCGCATAATTAACGATGAAGAGATTACTGGGAACCTTGAACCTCTTCAACTACGTAGAGACATTGGTTCATTAAGTGTCTTTTATCTGCTTTATCATGGGGAGTGTTCCGAGGAACTATTTTCCCTTATCCCACCCTCTCCTTTCCTACATAGAACCACAAGAGCCGGCCAACGATGTCATCGCTTCACCGTGGAAAATATTCCATCACGAACCAAAAAGTTCGGTAACTCTTATCTTTGCCGGACCATAAAGAAGTGGAACTCGTTACCGGCTCATGAGTTTCCTCCTTCCTTTGATATGGATTCCTTCAAAAGGAGCGTGAAGAAACATCTTGCGGGCCAGTATGGCGATGCTAACGGATAGGATATTTTGATATCAAATCCGTTGTCATCGCGATGTGGGTTCCTCTCTTACTTACCATCAGGCAGGGAGGAGCCAATATACTATAAAAAAAAACAGTAGTTCTTTAGATAAGTACATTCAAACATACTCTTCAGCAATATCACATTATAGTATAGATTGAAAAATCGACCCTTGATGTTATAAATTGATACAGTTAATGTACGTATACAGATATTACGTCACTGACTAGGTATCTATGCATGTTGTGGTTGGTTAGGTTGATCCGATTTCCCACAGCACTACCACTTAGGCGATGAGGTCCAACCGGGGGGTTTTAGTGGGTAGTCCTGCCGTTGGGCAGGGAGTCCCACACACGCCGACACCTCCCTCAGGTGACGGTACGGTGCGTCAAAGCATTTCCCTTCGTCGGAAAAAAAAGGTATCTATGCATGCTTAGCATTCAATGCCGATTCAAAAACATTTTAACTAATCTACTAGAATGAAGAAATATTTTATCGATTGATTGATATATAGATATTGTGGTTTCGACTTATCTCACCCTTGCTGGAAACTAGCTAGATATAACGTTTGTATATCCATAAATTGAATTATTAAAATCCTCATATTAGACACATCAATCATGTTCATGATTCGTCTATAGAAGTCAAAATGAAAACTATCACTATATCGAGAGAACTGTATATCGTATGCGATCAGATTCATTCAATTTTTAAATAATAGTCTTGTATGGTATATATAACACGTTATATATACCTTCCATACCCAAGAAGATGGTCACGACCATACGTCCCGCTTTGGGCGGGACAGTCTCGCATCCAGACAGTTGGCCCCGGTGTCTGAAATTGTCCCGCTTTTGCAAACAGACCAGATGATAATTTAAAATGTATTTTTCACACTTATCCAAAAACCAGACCCAATATTAAAAAACAAATTTGTTCAGCCGATATATATATAAATACAAACTAGAATTCACGCCACTACTGATTTGCTTTGATTATATTGGTTTATTCTTCCACTAGCTGTGCCCGCGACTTCGCGTCGACTACATCCTTTCATGGTCGGTTTTACCCCTATCACCCCTAATATTCGAAACAAAAAGTAGTCTATATTTTAATAGGGCTATATTTGTGCCAACTTTCATATCTCTAACTTAAAAAATAAACATTTTCCCATATAAACTTTCAAAGGTGGCATTACCTCCCCCCTCCCCTTACTTTCTAACAAAAAGTAGCCTATGTCCGTTCTTGAGGTTCAACGTATACCTATGCTAAATTTCATCAAAATCGGTTGAGAGGTTTAAGCGGGAAAGCGTAACAGACAGACAGAGAGAGTTACTTTCGCATTTATAATATTAGTAGGGATATTAAAAAAAATTGTAAAACACTAAAAACTTTTTTTTTACATGATTCCGCGGATGTCCCGCTCTAACAAATCAAAATCATCACGTTAAGTATAATATCATGGTTAAATTATGAAACGAATCCTTAAGAAACTATAAACCACATAACACCTGTGTTCTGTCGTGAAATTATGTCAATTTTCACGCTACGTTAGCAGAAACAAACTTCGCATAGATGATTAATTGCTATTTATATAAATAAAAATTGAAAAAATCTTAACATTACTGTCTAAGTTAATGAAGCTCTAATTATATCAACCTCATTTTACAGTCTAATTGTAAGGTAATAAAAACGTTTAAATTATTATTACATATAAAAATTAACATGAACACCGCAGCCAAATAACAATCACTTCTGTGTTGTTGTGTTCCTGCGTGTGAGTAAGGTTTCCAGAGCTCCTGGGGGGTACTACGTTAGTAGCAGGGGTCAAGCCTTCAAGGCAAGGGCGGCAAGTCCAGTAACAGATTTATTATGCTGTACTTGTCACCCTTAAGCTAGGACATTATTACCACTTAACATCAGGTGGGATGAGGCCAATCTTGAAGTGCAATATAAAAAAAATAACGTTATACAATTGTGGTATCCCGTGTTTTTATATTACTAGCCTAAGTGGTTTCAATTAATTGGGCTAATAAATCACCCCAATTAATAAATCACGAATTCTTGACACATATGCGAATAGAACGAACAAAACGCACGAAATCGCCGAACTGACTGAAACAAAACGAAAATCACGCAAAAAACACAAACGCCTAAACGTTTGCGTCTACACGCACGCGCAGGAAAAAGCGTAAACATTTCATGATTCAATCGAATGTACGACATGCGCAAAAAAATTAACGCGAAAAAAATTCGGCGCTTTTCGTTTTATACGTAAAAAAATCAGTTGGGCACCCCTGGTTTGTGAAAAAGTAGAATTGTGGAATTTAAATTATAGAGTCGACGTGAAAAAGTGGCGGAAAAAAATGCATTTAACGTATTCTTTGTGATAAGCGAGACACGCGAGCCGCGGGTAAGACGTAAGTGGATACGCTGCGCAAGAGTTCATCTAGAATACAAACAATAAAAGTATGAAAAAAAAATATTTGTATTTTTTGTGAGGCATCCGGACTTTAAGTTTTTCATATCTTTTTTTGCATAACTCAAATATTCAGATGATGTATTAAATACCATGCGGTTTCACACCAAAGATCTTATAGACGCACGGTTACGATCTAAAAATGATACCAGTAAAGCAAGGCTTTAAACTGTGTTAGGCATTATTTCACATTCATACCTTCCATACTTATCTCAATCACATTAGACTAAGTATATTACAATAGAGGTTTTTTTTGCTATGCATGTGTTGATATATAAATACCCACGTATGTCATGCGTGGGTATGTCATGTACGACAATTTATTTGTATTATGAAATGTTTTATTAGTAGGTGTAGTATTTCAAGACTAAATCCTTAAATTCAAAACGGGAGCAATAAATACCTTGATTACATGGATAAAACTTGTTGCTAAATATTTTGCAATCGGAATCATATGCCTCAATAACTTATACAGCTAAAAAAACTTCAAGTCGTATCCACTATAACCTAGCCCCTCGTCTCCCTCCATGTGAGTGAAGTACTTTTTGCGCGCCAATCGCCGACGATTTATTTCAGAATTATATTAATTATCGCACCGTTGGGAAAATAAGAGTGCGCTACGTACTTACTGTTAACCTGTAAATGCCGGGTGGGGTACAGATGTACCCCGGATAGTTTTGCTGAATCCGACCCGATAAAGTAACTAGGGGATGTTGGGAAGACGAGATTGCGGTACGTTCTTAATGTTAACCTGTAACTGCCCTCTGTGGAGTACAGGAATATAAGAAGACACCCGGGAAGACGAGCAGTGTCTGTATGTGATTGTGTCATGACTGGGCATACCGGAGCCTGTATATACAGAAATGATACCAAAACTCAGATTGTTTGGTTTTCATAATTAAATAGATAGGTATCTTGTTTTGAGAGGTAAAATCGAGCAGACTTTTCACCAAGGTGTCCCTGATCAGAAGTATAACATGCGAATGTGCCAGCTAGAGATAAGTACCTACCTACACGTAACCAAAAAAAAAATGGTATTCGAATGAAATAATAATCAGTTTTGTATGACAATGTAAGCAGGTCCGCTAGTGACCGCCGAGGCTCTTTTTATTTTAATGCAATTTTTACACTACTGAATACAATACGATTGCCTTTCTTGTTCTTACTTAATTTTAAAACTACCTAATTTATTTTAAATACCTTAAGTCCCGGGTAATGTCGTGGTGGATCGCTAATAAGTAAATAAATTTTTTTGAAAAACCCCTGACAGATTGATATTGACGTATCGTGGATTTGGAATTTGTCCTTTAGTCCTAATCGAGCCCATATAACTGGTACCTTCTTGAAGTAGTGTAAAAATGTCTAATCCGACACTTTTGATGGCGGCCATCTTGGATCAATTTCTATCAAACACAACTAAGCACTTTTTCAAATAAAATTCAAGATTGATTCATACGTTCTGGAGCTACGACGTCAATCTTATATACCACCTACGTTTTTGCACGGGGGGTTAGTAAAACCCTTAAAAAAATAAACAAATCCTACTACTATTATAAAGGCGAAAGTTTGTAAGTATGGATGTATGGATGTTTGTTACTCTTTCACGCAAAAACTACAGAACGGATTTGGATACAATTTGGTAGGAAGACAGATGACATACTAGATTAACACATAGGATACTTTTTATCCCGAAATAACGCGGGCGAAGTCGCGGGCAACAGCTAGTAATGTATATTTCAAATAGCCACAGCGTTACAGGGTTACTTACACAGTTTGTTTGCTCGATTGTTCTGAAGATTACGCGATTGCTACGACACGCTTGCAACGGTGTGTGGGGTGCGACGAACTTTCGCACCCCTGCTGATGGTAGATATTTGTACATCTTTGCATCTGTGGAAAATAATATTTTTTTTACCTATACTGGTTGACGAACTACCTGTAGGTCTTAGTAATTAGTAATAGTTAAGTTGGTTCCGAACCGAAGGTAGCATTATTTGGTTTATGAAGAAACAAGCGACCCGCCCCGGCTTCGCACGGATGTAATGTAAATACTTAGAAATATTGGCTTTCCTATTATTTATTGCAAACAAAAACCTTCCTCTTGAATCACTCTATCCATTAAAAAAAACCGCATCAAAATCCGTTGCGTAGTTTTAAAGATTTAAGCGTACAAAGGGATATAGGGACAGAAAAAGCGACTTTGTTTTATACTATGTAGTGATGATTCATAAGTCTTACCTACTGATGTAATGTGGATGAATAAATAAAAATTGAGTTTGACTTTTTGGGTAGATAGATAGATATACTTTATTGCACAAAAACTTAACAGAAATAGGTTTTACAGATTGATTAAAGTACAATTTAGGCGATCTTGTCGCTAGAAAGCGATCTCTTCCAGACAACCTTAAGGTAGAGGAAATAGTAGATGGCGAGAAATGGGTACGGCCGTGCAACATAAAATAAATAAATATTGGACAACATCACATACATTGCTCTGATTCTGTGGTAAGTAGCTAAAGCACTTGTGTTACAGAAATCAGAAACAACGAAGGTACCACAACACCCAGACCCGAGACAATATGGAAAAGTTCGTTTCCCATATTGACCCGACCGGGGATCGAACCCGGAACCTCAGAGTATATATATAAATATATATATATAAATAAATAAATAATAAATCAATATTGGACAACATCACATACATTGCTCTGATTCTGTGGTAAGTAGCGACCTCTAGAAGTGAAAAATCAGTGGTAAATGTAGATAAAACGTACCAAAGGGACCTGTCCCAAGTACATTGTGTTATGAATTACCAATTACAGAAATATGAATTCTATGATTTTGGATTGAGATCTTGATCTATAACCTTAGCACGAACAAAAGTAGTATTGAAAAATATTACCTACGCAGCGATAATACTATGAAATGCAAAGGAGCTGCACATGGGTGTTTTTTTTATATTACACTTCGATATTGACCTGATTGTTTTTACTGGACTCGCTCGTACCTTGAAGGCTTGACCCCTGCTAGGTACTAATGTAGCACCCCTCACGAGCTCTGGAAACCTTACTCACACGCAGAAACATAACAACACAGAAGTGATTGTTATTTGGCTGCGGTCTTCTGTAAGGTGGAGGTATTCCACCAGTCGGGCTGCTCCAGTTCGAGCGATAAATCGCTATGCCCTACCTCTCTTGTGTAAAGTAGAACTACCTACTGAAATTTTAAGAATGTTATTAAGTACTATTTTTTGATACTTACTGTTTAATTATCGTAATTGTTTTTCTTGTGTTGCAGGTAGTGAAAGATCATCCAATAATAGAGAAAGATATATTAAAGTTATTCAAAGTACGCGCACAATACTTGAACGACACCAACACCATTTTTTTTATAGTAGCACAGTATATTATGGCTCATCCCAGCCAGCCTGATGGTAAGCAAGAGAGGAACCCACATCGCGATGACAACGGATTTGATATCAAAATATCATATCCGTTAGCATCGCCATACTGGCCCGCAAGATGTTTCTTCACGCTCCTTTTGAAAATTGCTTACCAACAAGGATATTACTAAGTTTTTTTTAATTACTGCCAAAACAAATTTGAAAATTGCCTGATAAAATTACTTGTGGAAAAAGACGAAAAAAAAATGCATCGCTCACATTAACTGGGAAGGAATTGTCATAATTGTTTCCAGAGTGGGAAAGTGAATACCCACATCTTTAATATTAAAAAATAGTCAAAGTTATCAATTTGATTGTCGTTCAGACTCTCTTGAATTAAATCGAATTTGATTTTGTGGTCGTTCACTTGAATTGAATCGAGTAATGCCCCATTTTTTTTCTCTGTTGAACTCTTGACCTCTCCTCCCTCACTTCACTCACTTTCTGACCTCTTAGACCTCTTGGACTTATTTGCACTATTTAAATAAGACCACTGCTTGTTCTTGAATTAGGAATGTATTGACAGAATAACTTTGGCTACCTATTAAACCGATGGAAAATCTTGTCACCGCGATGTAACAGGGGATAACTCCATCTTAGGAACTAATCATTTGATTTTAAATTTGACACATTTGATTTAACATTCTCTGAGTCCTAATTTTTGGGGCTCCTCCAATTTAACCTCTGCATGTTTTAACAGTCTTTGTCTACTTTAGTGTTATATTAGTCTTTCATACTCTTTTTGTCTAAAGTTTGTTTATTACGTTTGGTTTTTTCTTAAAATTTGTGACACTCTTATGTACTGTAAAAATATATTTCTTTTATTTTTATCTCTAATAATTTCGTTTATACTATTTTTATTTATTTTCCTGTTTATTTTTATCTCCGCATCCTGTCTGAGTGCGACAATGTTTGAAAAACGATTAGTTTTGGTTACGGGTAGTAAAAAAATATACGAGGCGTAAGCCAAAAATCAGACTCGTAGTCAGTTGAAGAAAAACGGTTATTTTTGACACATTATCTAAGAATCGTAAAATAATATTAGAGCCGGGCATTAATTCATAAACTTGTTAGCCATAGAAATTTAATTTATGTCTGTGAGAAAAACATTGTAATGTTGCAGCATAAAAGAAAATCAACCCACTATTATTTATTGTCCACATAAAATCGAAAATAATATTTTTTTATTAATTTCATTCTACCAAATTAATAAAAAATCAATTTAGAACAGTTCACATTAAAGGTAAACAGCGCCATCTAGTTTTTTTTTTAAACCTTTAACTCAATACAGTGACATCTATGTTTCTTTATGCGAACCACTTTCTACCTTGCATGCCCGTTTTAGAGAGTGTGCTAAACTACAGATGGCGTAAGTGAACTCTGGCATGCTTTTAGCTCTGCAAACTTGATTTTACAACTCTATTCTAGATGGCACTAAAAACAAGAATAAAGTACGTAGCCTAATAAATAGATGGCAGTTTTACTGAAAATCTTTTGAAACGGTTTGATTTTTACTTTCATCTTTTAACCCGGCGTCATGGGGGCTGGGTCAAAATTACCCGCACATTTGTAGTTCGCTTATAATTCTTCAACGACGCGCGCGACGTTGCCGCTCTTCGCAGTAGCTGGAGTCATTGAGTCCCTCTACAGGTTTATCCCGCGAAATCAGTTTGGCGAGAGCCGCGTTGAGAGTTACAAGTGTTGTCACGGGAAAAAGGTAATTATGACCCATGTCTGTATTCAGTGTAACTGTTTCATGCCATTTTAATAAATTACTGTTTAAATAATTTATTGTTGTTTATGATGCTTTGTATTAGTGTTACTACATTGTTTTGAGGTTTTGATGTTTTTTTTTATTTTTTCCGTAGGTAGTAAGAGTAATAATGGATGGCGAAGAACTGGAAAGACGTCGTATTATGGCGGTACTTGAAGAATCGGACTCGGATGTTTTGCCGTCTGATCAGGAGTCTGAAGAGGATGATGACCACGTTATGCACACAAATGCTCGTAAGAGGTGTCAGGTGTGTCCTGCAAGCAAATATCGCAAAACTACACACGTATGTGAAGGATGCAACAAGCATATTTGCCCTCAACATATAGTGCCTTTCTGCGCTAATTGTATTGATAAAAATGAAGTCTGAGTAACTAATTTAGATTATTTTATATAAGAAGATAATATAAGAGTTCGATTAGAAAACCAAAGACTGGTATATATTTTTTTATGTTAAGTTTTGCTAAGGAAAGCCAAATTTGTTGATATTTAGTGAATAGTTTTCAAAACCTTGTTCCTATTAATAAAAGTTTATATTTTCATTATGTTTATGGTTTTGTATTATCCTTATAAAGTAAATTATTGCATGTTACAAAAAAATATCGTTTTTCTCAAATACATACAGAAATATTCACATTCCTTATCTGGGTAATGATGACCCAGCCCCCACGTCCGTGTAACAATTTTCCACCCCCATGACGCCGGGTTAAAGAGGGGACAAAATTACTAATTTTTAGGAGTGAGCGTTGTGAAGAAGTTTTTCTGGTAGAGGTTTTGTTGAGAAAATCCGCTTAAACACCGAGTTTCCTATCTATTTATCTGCATAAAAACTTTAGGTCTAGGTATTTTACTTTATTTCTTTCTCTGATTGTAAAATGTAAAACTCTTTCTTCCTCTTAGCTAGTCTGTAGCCCGGCTGTGAGTCCATTCGCTTGCAACTATGATCCCGATTTAACGAAATTTGGAGGATAACCGTCTTACAACTGCAACGGTTACCTTATGGATAAAGCCAACCAACGACTTCACGTGCCTTTTGAAGAACGAAATATTAAGATAAATAGATATACTTTGTTCCACAGAACATGTGTACTTTTATACTACAACAAGCATACGGCAGATAATAACAAATCATTATTTTCGGATAATCAGATGATATAATTATTATGACGACCCTTCGTAGCCGAGAGGCGAGCATGCCGGACTTTTGGTGTCGAGGCATCTCTTAGGTCCCGGGTTCGATTCCCGGTCGGGTCAAAATAGGAAACGAACTTTTCATTATTGTCTCGGGTTTCTCACTTCGCTATTATTCGTTTACAGAGGATTTAGGTACTCCCAAGAACGAAATATGTCGGATCCGACAAATAGCAATTTTTAATTCTCACAGTCGCAATTAGTGACAGTTCAAAAAAATATTATAAACAATTATTTAAGCATCAATCGCTCATGAACAATTGCAATGCTTTTTTTTTCTTCTTTTTTTCCCTATCTTTTTAGTGACAAACACAGTTTTTATTTTATTATATTATATTAACTGCAGATTGGCTGAAATTACTGTTTGTTGTTGTTTGTGTTTTTGTGTGTTGTAATGTTTTTTTTATTTTTTTTTAATTGACCAATGTGTCGCAACCATTGTCGTCCTATGCGAGAAATTTGACATTTCGCTGGCCATTTAAGGGGGGTTCTCGACAAATTGTACTTTTTTAAGTTTGTAGGTATGTATGTGTGTGTGCTCGATTTGATTTTATTTTAGGTATTTTTTTATTTTGTTCTATTATGAAACCCTGTGCATAGTTTTATCGTCTGCTTCCGTCGTGATTGTTTAGTATTGTTTATTGTCTTTGCTTGTTTTTACCAGTGTATGTGTTTGTAGTTTATAGTATGTCATTTATAGATTATTATAATCATTAGCGCCACTCGATTGCGTGGGGAACTAGCATGAGCCGGGGCACTTGCTAATTTCCCAAGCAGGGAGTTCCACCAGAGAAAGAATAGCAGCGCTGCTGCGGCGTTAAAAATGTCGTAGCGGCATTTGCTGAGGTGGAACCCAAATTAGCCTCACAAGATATTTTATAATAATATTTATCTGTTGAATTGTCTTGCGTTGTGTTTGTATGTATATTTTGTGATATAATAAATGTATTTTCTTTCTTTCTTCCTTTCAAATTAAAAACTACGTTTTAATGCCCAAATTTTGAGTAATCTTAAAAAAAGAAACCTATTGTTTATCCGTTTCGTTTTTGAGAATAGACCCGCTGTTCTACTTTTAAACTGATGTTGAAGGGCCGTGTTTATTTTTTTTAACTAACAATGACTTTCTTTGGTAATGGTACTCTTACCATTAAGTACAAAATTTTTGTATTACATTTATATACGCACAAAGTTAATTATTTTTTTTAACAATTTACAAACCTGAAACATTTATTAGTTCTGCTATTCGACGATAGATGGCGCCTTAAGGATCAACCCAACACTAGTTGGAATATTTTTGAATTATGAAAATTCTAACAAGAATTATTCTGATAAGCATTTTTATGCTGATTAATCATCATTCCAAATTTAAATAATTCCTGTATGTGACAATTTTCCTACATAGGTACGCAACGGATTTTGATGCGATTTTTTAGATACATACCTAAAGTGTTCAATAGGAAGGTTTTTATTTGCAATTAAAAATAGAAAAGCCAATATTTCTAAGTAGGTACCTATTTACATTACATCCGTGAGAAGCCGGGGCGGGTTGCTAGTATTATATAAATGGCAGCTATTTATATTTTTAAATCATATCTAAATGGTCATTTTATCAATTGGGAGGAGGAAAGAAAAACGCTCGTATGAATCATCCTTTTTATTTTTTAAAATAATTATAGCTAACCGTTTCGGCAATAATAATTACTATACTCCATTAATGACACAATAAGCATTTACCGTTGTTAAAATAATTATCATCCACAATAAAATAAACACAATATTTGTTCAATAAAAACTATAGATGCAACTAAAAAACTATATCTTAACATAAATCAACACTTTAAAAAAACTTTACATTTCGAATATTGACTACATACATACCGGGTACAAAAAATAACCATTTATAAAAATATAATATTGAATAAACACAGTAATCTGTTTATTTCTAAAATAATTAATGAAAAACATGGCATCGTTTATTAACTATTAATTAAACTTAAATTAACTTACACAACTTTACAATAAAAAAATATTAAACAAAAAATATAAGTTTAAATATGAATGAACACTGCGATACAGAATCTGCTATGAATTTAGAAATTCCAACATATTTATGGAATATGTTTTTGCCTAAACACCGATTAGGTACATAATATTATCATCACATCACATTCCTAAATATTTACAATCATTTTTGTTTACTTTTGTAATGTATGCCAAACATGATTTTTGACTTCTAGCTAAACGTAAATTTTTAATCTAAACTTCTAAGCATTTTACAATAATTTTATACGCCGAAATAGGTACATAATTTTGAATTCACAATTGCGTTTCCAAAGTTCAATTTTTTACAATTTTATAGCCGAAAAAGTTTCATTCATTTTACGTACCGTGAAATTTTCATTTTTTTCCCCAATCTAACAAATAACGATTCTGTTTCATTTAAAGATACAAAAAAATATGTAAATAAGACTAGACGTACACCAATCAATAATTAGAATAGGTAAGGATAATTTTCACAAGTTAAAAGGGCAAAGTAGGTACATTTAAATCTTTCATGAAATTAAAAAAATGTAATAACTTTTGTAACATAATTCATGTTCGTTTTGTAACATTTTGGTACAAATTAACAAAACGTAACAAGGAAAATGCCCTGTGACATTAAAGAGGCTAGGTATACAACGTAGACAAAAAATTAAATGCGCTGTCAGTTTTTTTGTAACCAAAAATTTACCAATGATTATGTTTTCTTCATACGCACACATATTTTGTAAAATTTGTAAGGACATTTCGTTTTGATTGACATTATTTCAAAAGTATTTCCTTTGAAAATGGATATGACGTTTACTAAAGGGATACAATAATTCCCATAAAACACCAATAATAATAGATTTGATTATCTATGACATTTAAGTACACGGATTTTTTTTTTGGTATTTATGTATTTTTTATTTCGTTGTTTACTACTTCGGTAACATACATCAAGGACTGTAATGAATGTCTTAACATATGTCACACCGAGACCCATTTATAAAAAATGTATAACTTTTGCATGGAATTATTTTATAAATGAGTCCAGTTGAATTACATTACATTAATTATGCTAACTTACGATAATATACGATAATAACTACTAAGTGTGTTACAATTGAAAACCTGGCTATCCTGTCTACTCTTAGATTAAGTGTAATAAATGTGTATATTTACCTATTTATCATTAAACAAGCTGAAATACAAACAACGAAAACGACGAAGCTTCAAAAGAAAACATTTAACAGTCAATGAGGATGTGTAATTTAAATCAACAGCAAGTTATTTTAAAAACTCAACAATAAACGCTGTGAATTGTGTACTTCAGTCAATATTTAGCAACAATGCATTTTTTGTCACAAAAATTGCAAAATTGCAAAAAACGTGAACACACAAGTCACAACGTCTCCTTAATATTAAAATAAAAAATGTAATGTAATTGCTAGATGTTGTCGCAATTCGATTTGATATCTCCCGTAAACACTTATAAGTAAGAGCGAATTTATTGCTCGATTAGTCAACCAAGCCATTTTTTTTGTTTTATCAAGAACTTTTAACGAATTTTCCTATCAACAAAAAAGTTATCAAAACAATCAATAAACTGTAAATATTAAAATAGCCAATTAAACTACAACATTGTGTAAGAGTCATATCCATTTATCTTAGAAAATAGACTAACAGCGCATTTCTAATGAATAATTGAGTAGTGGAGACGGTGTTTACCACATTCTGTGTATCGATCTCAACTGAATCCAGTTCTATTGATACTAAGATACAAAGCAGAAGAAGACTGTCTTAGAAAAATGTGAGATACAATGTTCTTCCACTTTGCCACAGAGCGACGAGCTATGTCGCCGCATTACTGTTAATTAGGCTTTATATTAATATTAAATGTACACAGCTTAACTACGGAATTTTTGTCGTAAAATAAATGTAGAAAAAATTTTCATCCTTCATTACTTTTTATCAAGTAACATTAAAAAATGTATCCGTCAAAAACTTAAAAGTAACCTCTGTCAACCCTCAGACACGTTCTGATTTAATAACTATTCCTTTTTCGATGATCACAGAAATTACAATTGCGCTTACCCTCTCGTGTGGCATGCTGTTACACTAACACCTATTCTGAGTACTTTTCGTATATTCAAAAATCTTAAATTTAAATTCCGATCTCGAAAATACAACGTCAATACTTTTATTTTTTACAAATATTTAATTTTTTTACATAAAACGCATGCCGCACAAAAATGTAAGCATTATACCGCTTGAACACTTTCTTGGAAACGTAACTTTCGATCTAAAAATCTAATGTTAGGATTCACGATCCGTGCTTTTTAGTTTGTACAACTCGCCACTCCGAGTTTAGTTCCCTAACACGATGGTTCATTAATTACAACTTTAAAAATACCAAACGTCCATAAATTTTTCCTTCTACTAAGACCTAAATTTAAAACAATACCATTTATACAATATTCATAGGAACTTCTTTTGTTGTTATATTTAATTTATTTATATATTAAATTTATGAGGACATTTTTACATAAATAGCGATCCATTCACTTTTAATTTTCATTATTGCATTTGTCGAAATTGTAAATTTTTTGTCAGTCGAAAATGTAGTTTTTGTCTAATTAGAGATTCACGTTTCCTAGAAAACATAATCTTTATCGAGTAACCTTCGCGTCTCGATGGTACTGGCCGTTTCACACCAAACAATAAGTTAACACTTGCCGAAAAGTTTTGTATTTTAAAATTAAGACATACGTACAAAAACTAAACATTGAATAAAAACTCCCTTCCTCAAACAAACGTCACGACACAAAATATAACGATTTTTTGGGCTATTGCATTGTTTTTTTCTCTATTTACATTGATACACCGCGACAGTAAGTACACACGCCAATGTCGTGAAGCAATCACTGTTACGCGATAATAACAATATTAATTCAAGAATGAAATAATTACGTACATTAAAATCAGCTTACTATACCCTACCTATTTTACGATTATACGTATAATATTACAATTCCTGTGGACAATATCGATTCCAATACACAATTATGTCCACAACAATTGCTACTTACTTATAATACATGATGATAATATTAAAAGAATTAATATTCGGCAACACTTGACATTCTTACGGCAAATTGCAAAATGATACACAGATTTTGCAAAACCTGTGGACCATTTTGCAAATCGTTCTTGAACTATAAATCTATTGCAATGGCAACTGTTTAGCATTCTAGATGCTTTGTTACTGTTGTTATGATGGTTAAATGAAAGCATTTTGCTTCTATTAACCATTTGAAAATGATTCACTGGGCTATTGTGGTTCATTTAGAAGCGTGTATTATGTTAAAGAAAATAAATATAAAGTATTTGGGCTATTTCAACATCCATGTAGATGGAAAGAATGTCTCGTGTCTCGCTTTTGTAGTCTGTTCAAAGCAATAATTTGTCGAAGTTTGTTCCATTAGGTGTTTAGGTATAAAAAATGTGTTATTTCTCTTCGACGATGTCCAATTCATGTATTTATATATTTATGTATTGTCTTGTCTGTTCTTACATTTGTTAGTGGAGTGAAAAATCGCTATTTGTTATTATTCACGTACAATTTCATGTATGTAATAATATCAATTATTTATTTCATTCAATTATTTACACAAGAAGAATATGTAACGGCAGTCTTCTTAAACAAAAATCAATAAATTTTATGTACAATATACAAATTATTTTGTAAATAATTATTTTTCGTTAAAATAAAAAGAGTATCAATAATAAAAATAAACGGTTTCTCGTATTGAACAAAAGCCTCAACTTTACGTAACATCCCTACGTATTTACAGTACCTATTAACAACTAATATGGCAATTATTACAAAAATAAAAATCTACGCCAAGAAAAGTTAGCAATTTCAAATTCAACGGAACGAAAATATAAAAGTAAAATATTAAATCCAATTTTCTTTTAATATAATATACAATTTGTGCGTTCAAAACTTGACTAGCATAAGACGTGTTATTGCGAGAGAAGATAATAATAAAACAATTTTATTTAAAATAAAAAAGATACGAGCTCATCTATATTATACTACAGAAACTTAATAAGCAACTGAATATTGCAAAGTTTCGCTAAATGCGATAAAAAGTGCTTAAAAACAGTTTGGCACATCCAAAACTTTGTACTAAGCTAAGAAATACACTGCTCCGTGGTAAAGCTAATAAAAAATAAATACTTCATTTAATAATAATAATAATCAATAAAACACTCAATAACAACCAAACAAATAATTATTGAAGATTGCACTGAATATTATTTGTCACGTTTCTACATCTAATTACTTGTTCGGGCGAGTTTTTGTTCCATTTTGCTCATTTTATTTAACTAATTAAAGTCCTCATTTATATTTACACGAGAAACATTTTCAACTAAACCTCAATTATTTACAATAGTTAGTTCTATCTAAGATTTAGCTTCATTAATTTAGTTTTACCATATTTTTCCGGCTAAAAATGAAACGAAAACGATAACGTTCCGAAAATGTCTCGTATAGGTTAAACAAAAAATTACTAACCAGAGGCGATTTCGTCACGCTCCGTAGAAAAAAATCTTTTTTTTATTCAAAAAATACCAAACGATTTGTTTCTATCACTAAGCTAACGTGCTATACGATTGTGTTTGCCGAAATCGCGTCGGATTAGTAATAGCTAAATTTTCATGGCTGAGGGTTTTGCTGAAGATGGACAGCTTGCTGGGCCGCTTGTTGGGCCGCTTGCTGGGCCACCTGGGCCGCGTGGGCCGCCTGCTGTTGCATGTGCTGCTGTTGGGCCACTTGTGCCGCTTGTGCTGCATGCGCAGCCTGTTGGGCCACTTGCTGAGCTGCTTGCTGTGCAGCAGCCGCTTGCTGTGCAGCAACAACTTGCTGTGCGGCAACGGCTTGCTGCGCCGCCTGCTGTGCTGCTTGTTGCGCTGCTTGTTGCACAGGCGACGGCAAGTTAAATCCCAGCATCCTTGGATCGTGTAACCTCAACGCCTGCTCCAATCTCTGCTCCTGTGCGATTCTGAACGCCTCCACTAACTCTGGAGATAGCTGGCCGCTGGCGTCGTTCGGTGGTTGAGGTGGGAAGCCGCCGTTGTGTCGGAGTGGACTGGCGGCTTCTGTGTTGTGGGCGGCCGCGGCTTGGGAAACGGCGAGTCTTAGAGCCTCGGCTTGACTTCGCAGGAGAGCCTCGGCTTGCTGGATTCGTAGCGCGGCTTCTGACGGAGCGGGGGGAGCCTCTGCGGGTGGTTGGGCCGGTGGTGGTTCTCTGGCTAGCTGTTGCCGCATGGCGGACACGAGGTTGGCTGCGGCGACTTGGACAGCGTTGGCGCCTTCACCTGGTTGGGCCATCATGTTCGCAGCGGCAGCAGCGATGGCTGCCACTCTCTCGTCTCCGTACGCTTGATGTCCGTTGTTAGCAGAGCGGAGGAGGTCTGAAAGCTTGTTGACGGCAGCGCCGGCTTCAGATCCGGCAGACGAGGATAGACGGCCGTTTGAGGAGGAATCGGAGTGTGCCGGCGAAGGGGGGGCAAGGTTAAGGAGCCCGGAGCCGCCAGCCGAGGCGGATACTGCGGCCAGGATGTCACGTTCTCGTCTTTCGGCAGCGGCGCGCGAAAGGACGTATTGTGCCGCAAACTGATGTTTCGGTTCCATTCTCATATGTTCCATGTGAGAGAGAAGACCTGGAATGGGAGATTTTTGTTGAGAATAGTCAACAATAAAATTTTAAAAATAGTTTACTCTCAAATCATCGATACTATAACTGTTGCTAAAAGAACAATGTCAAAGTGTTATTTCAGGCCTTGGAAAGTACATAACGATTTTCACTAAAATTTCGACGAACTCTTAACTGTGTGAACACCAGTAGTTCTAATCCGCAGATATTTTACCTGCAAGAAATTGTTAACACTTTTACAGTCCACAAATATATATATGTCCTAAAACATGGTGAACATATAAGCATGAAGACTAATTTATTAGAAAAACCAATTAAATAATTGTTAGAGGACCACAAAAGTGTCAACGCACAACCAGTATCCTTCGTAATGGAGTAGTAACTCGGAGCAAGAAATGATGATGAGAAACCGTCACTCCGATTTACTTCTTTGTTTTATGAGCCCTCTGAACTCACCACTCTCATGCGTAAACACAGCCTGGCAGACGGAGCAGGGCCACATTCGGAGGCCGCTGGTCAGCTGTGTCTCGGGGTGGCAGGCCAGGTGCTTTCTCAAGGACCCCTCATTCACGTAGTGCTTCCCGCAGACTGGACACGGGTGGTTCGCCGTCCTCCGCTTGGCTATATAAGGATCAACAGGTTTAGCTTGCGCTGGGTACGGTGACGTCGCTGGAGGACCTTCGACATCACCAGGAGTTGGGAAGGTTAGTGGGTTAGGGGGAAAGAAAAAAAAAATACACAAGGTTAGTTAACTTGTTAGTTGATACGCAATTGACGGCTCTTTTACTTTTTGATCAACAATTGGAGATATTTGCAAATTCTAAAAGACTTAATACCATTGTTAAAAGGTAGAGAATCCAATGGTAGTAACGTCCAATTTAGTAATACACAATGATAGCTTCTAAAGGGGAAATGTAAATAACATAGTTATTTACAAGCAAAGAGCGGCCTTGAATCTTAAATTTAATAATAAAACGAACGGAAATATAAACGAAATAACAGCGACGAAACTAATTGTCATAGAAACAACTAAATCATAACATAAACCAATTAACGGAACAGAAATACCAACAAAACGAAGTTGACGTTTAGAAAATGAGGAAAATGTAGCTATTAGATGTGCAAACAAAACATGTTATGATAATACAGTCGAACGCAATCCGAAGAATCTGTCGTTCTCTCTTGAACTGTTTACAAAACACTTTGCCCTTACAATAACTCTTGTTACAATAACAGAAGACTCCCCAGGATGGCGTTAGACACACTTATTTATTAGGTAATATTTTATGGAAACGATACGTTTTTGTTTTACGTTGGATTTTGAACCAACACCCCTGATGGCTTTTTGCCAGCTGGAAGCTCCCGCACCGCGAAATGTTTGATTACAAAATGTTTTGTTGTTACTGTTGCAGTTATTTTATGGGGACTGGTATTAACGAACGAACTTCCAGTGGCTGGTCTTATAAACTAATAAATCTCATCTGAGGCAAGCGTTATTTTAAAACACCAAATCTATATTTGTAATGAAAATGCTTTCAAACAAATTTTGCTGGAGTAACAAACCCAGAACAGATATGCAAATTTGCAGGACAAGTCAATTTTAGAAAAAAAATCTCTACGTAATTAAAGTATCGTCAATATTGGCTGGTTCTGCAGAATTTTTGATCTGTTTGAGGATGTTACCCAAACGCTTTACCCAAAGGAGATTGCTTAACCAAACTTATAGTAAACCCATTGAAAAAAGAAAGAGGTAAACTCGTTCTTTCTTGACGACCGAACGACCGAATTCGAAACTTACTGGCAACGCCGGAAGCATTCGGGTCCTTGTGCGTGTTCTTCATGTGTTCGACAAGAGCTTCGCCACCGAAAACGACTTTGTGGCAAATGGGGCAAGGGGTGGCACTGGCGCCCCCAATCATCAGGGCGGCGTGTTGCTGCAAAACACCAAGGTGCAGCTGAAGCTCCTGTTCCGCCGAGGGCGATGCGGGCATAGCAGAAACATTAGGTTCACATTCAAATAACACGTAAAATAAAAATACAGGCCGAAAGGATTTTTTTTAAATGATAGTAAAGTCCAGATGGTGGTGAGTGCAATTTTGAAAATAAAATGTAACAGCCAAAGGGAATTTTGGTAACTTAATCAGAACAATGAAATCATAATAGTGTAACTTAAAGCCCACATTTGTTTGCGATTGTTTCTGCAAATTGTGGTCTAAATCTGAAGCGACTAGGATACTGTCACTTAATAATTGGTTTTTATATTTGCAATTTCCAATATTGTGTTAGATTAAATTAATAAAAAAATATTATTAAAGCTATACATTTAAAACATTACATATCATTAGTATATTATATTATTGAGTTTATACAATCCTACAATTCACACGAATTTATTAATTCTAATAATATCATTTACTTCACAAGCATGCAAATATTTAAGTCATCATTCAAAATTTGTATTCTTTATACTTTTTATCAAAAGTTCATTTACAAACGACTTCATTTAAAAGTTCATTTACGGACTTCATTAACAATTTACAAACTAATCATTAAAAAAAGAAGGTGAAATTGCATTTTTTAAATCTGTCCAGATACTGACCTTGGCTGTGTGCGTTCTCAGGCTGCTCTCGGTGGCAAAGCCCTTGCCGCAAATGTTGCAGTGGAAGGGACGGTTCTTGGCCCTTTCTACTTGTGCGTCGTGGTTCCGTAGGTGCTGCTGCAGGTTTGATAGCTGGATGAACGCGCGTCCGCAGTCGGGGAGGTGGCATTTATATGGGCGCTCTCCTGGAATAGAAGGGTTCGCTTATTTTTTCTGTAAGGATAAAGTGGGACGGAATGGGCTGGTCTTAAGCTGAATGGCAATATGAAGTTGGACTCAGTTTGTCTGCCTTTAGACGGTTAGTGACGTCAGTTATAAGTTGTGATTGTCTATAAGGACTTAGAAAGATGAAGTCATTACCTTCAACATGAACAATAACGGTAAGCGAGAGGAGTTTAGTGTGGGCATTTCGGATATTGCAGTAGCACTGTAGCAGTGAGAATCGGAACTACCAGAATGGTTATACAAAACTGTTCCAACGTAAAAATAGTTGACTATCAAAATTCGATTTCGATTCGATTAATTCTTGTTGAACGAGTAAAATGTAAATGAATTTTGTTAAATAGGCATGACTATTATATGGTTTTTTTTACAACAAGAATAATTAGGAATAGTGTCACCATTATAGTAGTAAAATGTGAGAAAAATCATAACTGTGAGAGTAATTAGTACCTAATACTTACAACCAACGTAAATGTCATATAATAGTGAAAATAATTTAGTGACGATACGCGTACATTTTATCACGGAGAAGTATTATGTTTCAATCATAAATACTAACTTACGATAGTTAGCCAAGGTTTGCAATTACAGACGGAAAAAACCTAAATAATTATAACAATTATTACTGACTTAGAGGCAAAAATCGTCGAGTTAAAAGTCTCAGAAGCGTATATTATCTCAATTAACTTTAACTAAGTCATTACCGACAAATAATAGCGATTTTGCTGGGACTTAAATTGCAGTATCAAATAGGGACATCTGTACAAAACCAGTTGGGACATATTCAATAGCGGCATTCTTTAAATGCTTCGGGTTTTCTAGACTTAGATAGAAGACCTCAATTCTCTTATATAGGAGCGTGAGAATTGGTATAATTTGACTCTCCAGATTTATTTATACTTAACTTCTTAGATGACATGAAAATATCAAACGAATGATAACTATTTAAACGTAATTTCAAAAATCGAACTTTTGTTCAAAATAAAGTCAGCATTGTAGTCAACTTTTAAAGTTCGAACCTTTAAAAAAAGTGTTAAAATGTATTTGTCCAGCAAGAATATTTAAACCGTGAAAAAAAAGTAAACCCGGAAGTCCAAACCCATCTCTGCGAGCCCGAATCGAAAATTGGAACACGTCCCGTAACGGTAACCCGAAAGGTTACAAAACCAGTTCCCAAAGTTCGCGCCAAAAACCGTGCGCGACCTAACCCAACGAAAGAAAGCGTTGACCGCTGTTCCATTTTTAAAATAAGACCATAATAAAACGAACGCATACTTTTAGCCTGTAGTACTTGCAAGCAAATGGTGAGGTCATTGACTCACGCACACAGCCGCGCGGCCTACGCTACATACTATCTTCTGCATAGTCCTGTGGCGCGCCTGTAGTTGTGATTTTGCATGTCTGAGAAGAATGCGTGTGTATTATACAAGTGCGTCTGTAAGGAAAGATATTGTAAAATTATTTCCTAGATGGTACGGAATAGATATATGGCTTTGTACGAGCTTGACATAGCGAAATGCATAGAAATATTGCCGGTTTGTGCCTTGTATAGCTAATCGGGCAGTAACGGTTCGATTGGTGTATTTATTGGCACTAAATTTTATAACTGAGTTCAGTTTATTAGGTTGGTTTTGTAGATAAAAGTGTTGGTAAAATATTGCGTTATTTAAGCCCTTTATGATGGTAAGGGCTGCGGTATTTTATAGGTAATTGTTCGGTTATGGGCCCTTTATTTATATTGTAGTAAAGATTTATTTTGTCCGTTCTCTTTTGTAAGTGTCGCAAACTTAAGTATGTTTTGTATCTAACATTCAAATGCTTCTACGGAATTATCGACGCGAATCGTCGTGTTGATATTTGCAAACGTTTTTATTATGTATGAAAATTACAAATAATATTACAAGTCAAATAAATAATCGAAAGCAATAAAACGTGATATTAAGTCCGTTGGATCTAGTATTGAAGTTATTAGAACTTCGCAACAACTTTAATAAGAGAAAATAGCTAGTTATGTATACAAAAAAGATAGACAAAGGAGCTAAAAATAAAGATACAAAGGATAAATGTATTTAAAAACTGCTCATCGCATTTTTTTCTATTCATTCGTCATAATTTATAAATGCTTCAAAATCGTATACCTGGCCAGTACAATTAATTAATTGTCAGATTAACTTCTCAATAAAAACAAATCTTCCGTGACGAACAGTTCAATAAAATTCATGAAATTTATAATCGTATCGAAAATATTTGAATATAGGTATTTATTCTTTGTCCAGAGATTAAAAATCAGATTACTTTCGAATCAAATAAGGCAGTATAAACATCGTATAATATAATTCTTTGATTTTATTAACTTTCATCATACATAATACTCGTAATTTTTGAACGTTAGATTGGAACTACCCACACGAGTGTGAATAAAGGGAAACATTTAATATGTTAAAAATTGAGATGTATTCAAATATAATTAGATAATTTATACTTATATAAAAATCTTAGTACCTATATCAGCTCCGTTGACGTCTACACAAGACCATTAACTGTTACCTTTCTAATCAAAACGCCTTAGGCGAACATAAATTGGCTAGTATTTATTTCATAATAGTTATACAGTATTTTACTGCGTTGTCCATAAAACTGAGAATAATTACATTCATAACGCTAAGTAAATGCTATTCCGAAAAATATTGCAAAATGGACGTGGAGCTGAGAAACAATAATTATAATCGTATTTTTCATTTCAATAAGTTGACAAACTCAAATGAGTGCAAAGGCTGTAACGAAATCATTTGTCTTTTCATAAAAAAAAAAACAAAAAGTTTTCGTTCCCTTGCTAGACTTCATCAAGCTAATATGGTTTTTATTTTCAATTGGTTAGGAATTTAAATTGCTTACAAGCAAATAAGGAAAAGCAGCTTGCATAGAACATTATTAGGTGATGCTAATCACACCAAAAAAGGCTATCGCACAACCAGAAACGGGATACAGCGCGGGAGCACAGAGCGCGCCATATTGCCACAGATTAAAAATAATTAGCTCTCTAGTTTATGGTCCGGCAACGAACACACTAATTTCCTTAACTAAGAGACAATTTCGTTTTTTGGTGAAGATAAAGAATATTTGCTAAGCACTGGTTAATCAGTTCAACAAGGAAAAAAACATTAAAAATTAAGGAAACTGTTCCGATTCATAAATATACATTAATATTTTTGGACAGAATTTTATTATACATACTATCAGTGTGCGCAAAATACTATACAATGAATAGCAGATTGATTGTCATTGAAAGGATTGTCATTTTTGACACAATACGAATCGTATAATATTGATACCGGGTATAAATCTCCAGCCAAATTGAAAATTTTCAAGACCAAGCCTAGAAATCGTACACGATACAGAAAGAGCATCCTTTATACCGCCGTGCATCATGTAAACTGTGCTAAGGCGAACGCCTTTCCCTTCCCTACATTTATTCATAGAGAAATAACAAAAATAGCCATAGACAACACGACCAAAACGGGTGGACCCCTCGCGCGGGTTTGTTCTCTAGCTTAGACCGCGAGTGTGAGAGACCGCGCGGGTCAGTTTAAGTTGGACGGGTATTGGCGTAGGTAGTATAGGTTGAAAAATGGCCGCGCCGCTACAATAGTACGGAGTATGGAGACCGGCGACCCCGGAAATCTTGCCATAGACAAGTTTAATATGAAGACATTGTATTTTTTTTCTCGCGGAACAAGAAGATGGGATTCTTTAAAAACTTTAAACAACTAGAATGAGATCCGTCAATCAGCATTATCAAAGCTTTTAATATAGCAAGTAAGAATCTATATTAAGACACGTTAATGATATGTCTTTAGGTACATTTTTATGAGGTAGATTGTCATATCCGTCACAGAAGGTAGCGGGTTCAAATCAGGCGCTGCCAGTACAATTTTTTTTCTGTTTCTACAAAAAATGCCTTTAAAGTAGCGAACTGAATTCGTTTATGTTTCAAAGAACAAAATCAACACATATTTCTGCATTTAATCACAGATAAATTAACAAATATTATGATGTGGCTCTCCAAAACCTAGGTACATGAGAAAGACGATTCCTATGACACTCTCTCTACATAGACATTGAGGTTCTAGAGAACCTTTGTGAGAGATGACTCTACAATACTCTACACAGTAAATATTGAACTACTATCTCTGACAGAGATATAATAAAATATAAAGTTAAACCTAATATTGACCGGAAAAAAATCTTATTGGATTTCCTACCAATATTGTTTATATTGGTAGGAAATCCAATAAGATTTTTTTTAATTTAACAAAAAATTCAACATTAAAAAAAAGAAAAGTTTTTTCCTTAAAAGCTTTATATTCTTTATTGTGGTCCCGCTTATTCTGTGTATTTAATTAATCAAAATATCCCAAACATGTATAAAACAAAAATTAAAAAAAGATTTAACTGGTATAACACACACAATGTATTAAAATAACTATAACTCCATACATTTATTGCTCGTTTAACGGAACGCACAAAATATAATAAAAGCACAATTAGTTAGCCTAAAAGCTGGTTCTATAGGCATTGAAAAGCAGGTCTTGCGAGAGACCTAAGTTGCTAAGCCTTTTGGCAAAGGATAAGGAAGTACACATGGAACATTAGAGTATCAAATGCCTAAAGACCATTTTAACTGCACTACAAGATATCAGTCTATCAAATGACCCGCTCCAGAGCTAATTTCTCCCTTATTTTCATTTAAGCTGAGCATTTTTTCCTTTCAAACTCAAACTCAAATATTTCTTTATTCAAGTAGGTTACATGTAACACTTTTAAATCGTCATTGAATACAATGCAAAGTGATTTTACTTCCGGTTCGGAAACTATATCTACCGAGAAGACACCGGTAAGAAACTCGGCAGATAAGTTAAAGTAGCAGTATCTAACTTATAGCTATGTGTAGAACACTTTGGACCAAGTCATATAGTTTTATTTTGATGAGTGAAAAAAGCATTAAGTATTATTTTATTTTAAGAGGTAAGCTGGTGCAGCCCAGTCCCGAAAGGGGACTTTTGTCTCATTCTTACTCCATTTTGGCACACAGATTGTGTTTTGTTTGTTTTCTTTCTTTAATGAATGAAATCGAGTCACAGTTCCAATAGTAGGTACTGGCTTAATCACAATTGCTAAATGGGGATTGACCACAAATCCGAGCTATGTTCTGAAAATCCGTACGTACCGCCGACAGCACGTCGAGGTAAACACTTCCAGTTCGATATTAGTTCTTATGAGCTCGACATAAGGGCGATACAAAGTGTCCAAAACGTGTATGTAGCCGAGCTTTTTTGTACTGAAACTTCGTGAAAAGAACCAAACAGACTTTTTCCGGTCCTGATTTATTACCTATCAACTTTTTGCGTAGGACTAACGCATAGCAATAATTACTAATTGTTAATTGCCAGCCAAACTAAGACGGATAAATCAAAGACGTGTCTAAAGGCATAATATTCTGACTTTTTGGTTGATTCGTAACATCTTTTTAATTTTGACATTTGAATATAGAAGACAAATGATTACCAACAAATTAATATAATTTTAAATTTTTTTTTGGAACGTTCGTTGTTTAGTTTTTTTTTAATGTTAAGAAATTTTTAGTTTCTGAAAACAGATTTGACCCTAATCCTTCTGTTAATCTATGCCCTAAGGAGACCTAGCCAGCCTACGCATTCGATTTACATACAAAAGTACTTCCCGGCGATGCAAGCACCTTTTGACTGGAGCGTAGGCATTAAGCATTCTCAGACATTTGCCTTTAAAAATACAAGACCAGAGAGAAAAACAATATATTTTGCTCTTATGTTTATGGCTTTTTAGTTACGTAACGCGTCTTAGATTTCTTCGTCTTAGTTTAGCTGGAATGACTAAGTGCTTATGCGTTGCTTCGCAATGCGTTGATAGATAAAAAAAAATCAGTGGGTCTACGAGATATGTCAGATCCGATGACGGGGAGCAGCTTTTTATTTTCATTATCATAACCAATTCATTCTGAATGCAACTAATTCTAATTCCAATATTTTACGATTCGTAATGTGTCAAAAATTACTATCCATTTTTTTCAAACCGACTACGAGTCGTTAATAATCGAATTTCAAATTTAATAATAATTACTTTCCGTATTAACTGTCATTAGTCATCTGTCAGTCGTTTTTAGCTTACGCCCCGTATAATACTATGCGATGCGTTAGTGCTTCGCAATGCGTTGATAGGAAAAAAAAACCAGTGGGTCTACTTCGAAACACGAATCTGACGACGAATAGCAATTTTGTAACCAATTCATTCCGAATGCGACTAATTCCAATTCCAAAATTCTACCATTCGTAACGTGTCAAAAATGACTGTCCATTTTTCTGAAACCGACTACGAGTCGTTAATTCGAATTTTAAATTTACTTTCCGTGTCAGCTGTCATCAGTCGTCCATCAGTCGATTTGAGCTTACGCCCCGTATAATTTATAGGTAACTAACCGAAAATAGAACGGATCGTTTTTCAAATATTGCTTTAGGTACTTATTCATTTAGGTATTAAAACACACGCATTTACAAACTAAGCTCACGGTATTGAAAGGACATTTAGGACGACGTTGTAAAGACAACGGATAAACGATTAATTGATAAAAAAAAACATCGTTGAAATGAGATTAATTTTACAAATACTTTGAACACGATTTTTGAAAAGGTGTGGGTTTTTAGATGACAACCTTATCAAATGTTATTTTAATCATTAATACCTCTTTAAGGTTACAATTTCTGCGAGCAAATCTTGGAAGTAGAACTCGATGGCTTTAGGCATGTATTGTGTAATTGATGATCATAAATGATGGAACAAAGAGGCATTAAAAAGGTTCATAAATCATAATTTTGTAATCAAGTATTATTTATAGGTACTTGGCTTTCATTGTTTTAATTTTAGAGATACAAACAGTGATTGCAACCGCGAAAATGAAGTCACTCATTTTTCTTCATTATCAAAAGAAAAAAAATACGTAACATTTTAAAATCAATTCCTCTGCTTATGTCGCATCGTCGATTTTAAAACGCGAACGTCGACGTGTGCGTGCAACGAATTTATTTTTGAATTTGGAACGCAGACTTATGCGCCATTTTGACTGAGCGCGAGTATTCCCGCGCATTTTCGCGAGTTTATTAAATTCGTTTGATTTACATCGGGCGGATCACGTAAATACAACTGGTTAAATGTCGTGTCTACAATTATTTATGTTCGTTTGCCTGTTGGTCGAATTCATGCAAGATTTAAAATAATGTTAAAATATTAGTTAATGTTAATATCGAATTAAAAAAGATAGACGATGAAAGATAGATAGATTTTGATAATCAGTTGATTGTTTACGAACTAACGTTTTATGTGTACGTGTTGTACGTGTTGGAAACTTCACGGTTTAATATGAAAAATGAAATAAATTATAAAACTCAATCCATAATTGCGATCAACGCAGTAAAAGAGGACTTTTTCTAACAGTAGCCATTTTGAATTTTTGCAAATTTATCTTTCAAATGCTTCGAAACTATTTATTATTCTGTTGTATAAAAATAAAATCGTGACGTCATAAAAATGTGAGACAGAATCTCCTATATGGAAATCTATGAAGAAATCGTGTTTCTTCACATATTTAAAAGTATCTCATATGAGTAGCAAGTCAACTTCCCCGTATAGCAGTATAATACGATTTGACTTAATAATTTTAAACAATTAGCTAATCACTAAGTAATTAGTGTGTAATCTACCTTCTTACCTTAATTCATTCAATATCGTGCATGAAAATAACGTTCAAAGATAGCCATTTTGTTAATATTTTTCTTTATAGGTACTATTTCGACTCATCTACTAACGTTTGAAACTAGACTGTGACAAAATGAATAGTTAATAAAGACCGAAATCCCGCAGATCTTTGAATCAATTATTCGCTAAAATATTAATTATAAACCAACGCAACTATGTACCGGCGAATACATAAAATTAATGAAGCATTTATCGTATCGGAAATTTAAATTATTGGACGGGATTTTGCGTGCACACATGACGATGCAACGGGAGGGCCCCCCACCCGAGTGGGCGGGGGCGGGGGTCACGCACACCCCACGCCAACTATCGCCCACCCCAAATAGTTTGGGGTGGGCAGCGGGCAGAAAAAATACTATTCCACCTGCGTTCGGCATATCAGCCAGTTAAATTGTCCGCCATTTTGTTAAAATCGATTGCGCGGGTGATGTGTTTTTGGGTGTGTATTAAATATGTCGTCTGCATTTTATTCGCGATGGCGGCGAAGGAATTTACACTTTCATCCGGTATGATAGTGGCCTTTTTGGTCGGTGCCTGTTTTAAATGAAAATTGCATCCGATCATGGAGGTGGATTGAACGAAGTTTTTAACGGAAAATGTATTTTGTGTCTGTCTGAAAATAACCATCAGATGAATATTAAAATCTAGCTACAGTTCTGTTGTATAATGGGAAAATATATCGTTCTGTATTTAAAAAGTCCTTAACTTTTTATTAAGTAGTAATGTTACTTTGGATACCTCGATGAATTAGTGCTTACAATGACAGGTTATGACCCCAGGGTCTTGGGTTCGAGCAAAATATGATCTGTAAAACCAATTTCTCTCTAAATGTATGTCAGTATCTATTGGTGAACCGACGACTTGATTTCAATGATGGAAGCTTTTGCCCTACAAAGGGATTAATTAGGCTTTAAATTAGTGAATTTCGTAAACAAAACCTAATACACACTTAAATGAATAATAAAAACATCACATACTTTGCCATCAACACCCAAACAAATGGGCCAGTATGGAAAATGACATTTTCCTTATTGACAAAAAGGAATAGAATCTCCCGGATTCTAATAACGTCAAAATCCAAATACCTTTATGCTTTCCATGGCCGAGCCAAGGAAATTAATTAAACATAGTCTAACCAAAAATAAAAAATAACAGGCATAAGAGAACAAGCTACGTTACTACCAAAATAATAAAAAAACAAACCCTAAACTGCCTACTGCACTAAAAAACGACCCCATTCAAGCCGCAATGAAATTTTAATGAATTTAACACGGATTGAATCAATGAAAACAAGCTAAGACCAGCGAAGTTGGTTAAAGAGCAATAAAAAAGTATTCCCCTCAGCGGAAGAGTTCCCGTTGAGATTCCGCCAAGTTTTTTTTCTTTCGGTGCTTTTTTTAATTTTCACCGCGGCGCTATCTCGCGAATGCTTCAGTGGTCAAATAAAAACTTAAGGAGTTTTCAAGGAGCAAGATATCCTTGGAGACTTCACAAAAAAGCGTACATTCTTGTTTTGATATTTTATTTGGCTACTAGGGGCTTAATTGAGATACGTTTGATTTATTTAAAAAAATAATTATTTATAACGAATTTAATTTAAATTATACGTATATATTTTTTGCATATAAAAATCCTTAGAAAATTTCGTTCCTATTTTTTTTAAATAACCTGATCATAAATTGACGTTTATCTCACCTAAATGCAAGCAATGACGCAATCAAGATTAATAAGCTCACTTTTATTTCAAAAAGTCATTCTTATCCAGATATAGAGACTTTATGAGCTAATTCTTTAAAACCTTATTAAAACAGCAATATTAAATGTATATTACAGTGTCAAAACGTTTTTATTTATTAACACATACAAAAATGTGTATAAGGAAACTTAAATGTTCAAACATTAGATTAATTTGTTTGATGATTTACCTGTTAATGAGTATAGCTCACTCTTCTACTTAATGAGAGTAGGTACAATGAAAACGGTAACATTTACATTTACTATAATTTCCTTGCACAAGGCGAAAAGATAATAAGAGCAAGGTATTTTGAATCAAATAGACTGTGTACCTACGTAATAGGATTCATAACATAATGACTGGCTAGTCACTTGAGATACTTTTAAGTACCTGTTATGACAAGATTGTCATAACAGGTACTTATTCCGCAAATCAATAGAGTAATCTTACTCTTAAACTTTTCTATGAAAATACAAAGTAATGACGTCACAGTTACATACTAAACTATTACGCCTAACAAATATTAAGAATTGAAAAAAAAAACCGCACAGCACCGACTCCACCCCGCCCAAATGCAAAGCAGTCAAGTTAAGAAAGATAGCCAGCCAACTTCTGAAAAGGGTACACGTTTCAAGAGAGTAAAAAGATTCAGGGGGGTGGAGGGGAGAGAAAAAAAATAACAGTTTTGTGCTCGGGAAAAATGCAGAGCGAAAGTGCACTTGCCAAGTTCCGAAGTCGAGAGGGCTGTGTCTAACATGCAGTGATAATTTGCGTCTTTTTTATTTTAATCTAGGTATTGCTTGCGACTTTTTTGCGCGGAATCAAAAGTTTGAATGGTAATCTCGCACATATGTCTAGCACATATATATTATCCAAATCCATTCTTTCCTTTTTACGTTAATAAAACATATATTCATCCATACATCTCATCTTACACTATGTTTATTTGTGTATATCTTGTATGTTTTTAGTGTTAGTAAGCCCTAAAAAGGTCTGTCCATCCTTGTTTTAGTTGCAGGAGAAGATAAAAGTGACCCAAAGCCAAAAATCGTAGAAGTCTTGAGGGATTGCCTATTTTCAGTAGTGGTTGTGTTGTGGTCTATTTGGCTGAAAATATAATGAAAAGTAAGCTGGCAACGTTTTTATATCTTTAACCACCAGATATAAAATATTTTGCATTGGTTTTGGACCTTATATTAATCAAATTAAGTGCAAATTATGTTGGCATGACCAATCAAATGGCTAAAGGATTAAACCATGGACTGACAAATCATGTACATTGATAAAAACTTATTCACTTTTGTTTTTCCAGAAAAACATGTCTTTGATGCGAATACACTTTTGGGCGGTATTACGACTAAAAAGCTTTGAGTAAATTGAGTTTTAACAACCTAAGGGTAAAATAAAAGTACTAAATACAAATAAAATACAATTACACTTTGTGATAAAAGTATTTAACGAGTAAAGGTTAATCTGAACATTTTTCTGTACTTGGCATGTTTTCCCAAAGGAAGAGGGGCGCCTCTAACGACTGTAGCCTATCTCGTGTGTCGTAATTAGCGCTTTTTACTGGCTTTAATTAAGTTTTTCACATTATTCCTGAGGGGTATTAGCAACTCTACATGCTTTTAATGTTTAGTGGGCCTTATTTAAGAACTGAAATGATTTCTTCCAACTATCAATGTGGTAATAATTAAATTTCAGGTAAGATCATAATGTCAATAACAAATTTGCGGAAATAATGTAAGTTGCGTATTAAAAATCTTCTTGCAAATTTAATAAAACACGTTTATCGTTTACTAACACATAATATTTAACACTACGTAGATACTTCGATGGTTATTTGATAGTTATCAATGGAACCAATAAAAATAGTGGTATTTTTTTCAGTTTTATTAAAACAGGGTTAATTTTTAATAGTTTTTTGATGATACTTATTAATTGAAAGTAAGTTTTAGTAAACATATGAAATGAAATACATTTTTTTTACCAAATGTTGGTACATATAGATTATTGAAGGGGTTGTCATCCCTAAGTAAAGCAAAGATGTCGAACAGTAGACGCTGAGTGCATCGTCCCGGTCTGGCACGCTCCGAAGTCGCCCCAATGAGGAATAAAACTTCTAATAAACGATTCCTTTGAATAAATCCAACCATGCATTAAAGTCTTTATAAAAAGCAACAATGTTTGCAAATAAAAAATGTTGTCTTTTTTTATTTATAGTATAACTTGCTATTGTAGTTTTAAAAATCGAAGTCGAATCAGTAAGAAGTTCGCCGTGTTAGCTATAAATATAATATAATAGTTAGTTATAGTATGAAATACAATTAGTTATTTAAAAATAGAATCCACACACGAGGCTATGCTTCATGGCTGTCACATTTTTTTAAGTTGTCAATACCGAAGAATCTGTTTTTTTTATCCAGATTGTCTTATTAGTTTTGTTGTAAAAAAGCTTACACAAACAAATCACTTAAAAATGGTTGCTGAAAAAACAGCAGTTTTCATGTCAGAGTAGATTCACTCATATTTAAGTCAAACGTTGATTTTTTTGGTTTCTCTTTATTACTTAAACCCCATAATGCTTGTGGAAAGTTTTCAAAAAACTCTACTAACAGTATTTTGAAAAAATCTGCTGTGATAGACATGACATAAAAATCACACCAAAACTTTAACCCTGAACTGCTTCCTTGAAATGTCATTAAAAAATAAAAAAAAAAACGAGTTAGTACCTACACAAATTGCTTTTAAATAAAATACGAACTATTTTCAGACAATCGTTCCCGGCTAGATTTTTAACCTCCCCGGTGCAAGTCGAAAGATGTCTGCATCGAGGGGCTTAAAAATTCATCCCAAGTCTTGGATTTGTTCAGTTCAGCGCAACTGAACTTTTTGTGCGAACTTCGAGTTTTCTTTGAGAAACGCTTTTTTTTTGCTTCAGACGAATGCGGGAGTTGAAGAAATTTTAATGTAACTTTATTCTTGGTTCTTTTTTGTTTGCAAATTGCTGCAGTTAAGAGAATTGGAGGTGTTTTTAGACGGTTTTGCTGAGTTTTTGAAGTATAATGAGGATTCAATGCGTTGACTTCTGTTTGAGGTCTTGTTTAAGAATCGTATAATTTTAGGGGCCTTGCAATTTTTTTAACAGGCCTTTGTATCGATATAGCACTTCTTTTACTGATAAACATTTAAATAGCTACTGGTTCGCAATTTTGTTGCTGATTTGAGTAGCGTGTGTGTGTAAAGTTTACTTTATGCAGTTTGTAGACTTCAATCTTATTACGGCCAGTCAATGTCAAATTGAAAATTTTGTAAATGTTTTTAAGATAATTAGTACGAGTAAAAATTATAAATTTACAGAGCGTCGTTTGCAATTAGTTGAGTGGCAGACTCAACTAAATTATGTGTTATTGAAGGCAAATTAATTTTTATGAATTTAAAAAAGTATCTTTATTGAAGAAACTGATAAAAGTGCTTAAGTGTAAATCAAGTACCTACCTACTCAAAATAGTTTTTAATATACGACGTAAAAACGTCACCAAACATAATTCTTTAAAAATAAAAACTCAGATTGAATTGTTTAGTCTTATTATTTTTGTGTTTCTTTTTCTGTTCTTTTAATTTGTTTTTTTTTTGTTTTCTTAAATCTTCTAAAATCCTTATGTAATATAAATTAAAAAAGTATATTTTTTTTAGTTGCAATCAGAAGCTTGCAAACACAAGAGCAGTTCATCAACCCCACAAGTCCAGCTGTCATATCACAAGCAGACCCGGAACCCAAGCTAGGCTTACACAATTATTATCCAAACTTGACCGTTAACAATGATAGTTAAAAAAAAACAATACCCGTTTATAAATCATCCGTTTCGAATGAACCCTTTCCTTTTTATCACAATTCTATTATTTGTCCCTAAATTTAACCCTCTGATTACCTGCTGCTTTTTGAAGGGTCCGGTGTGTCAATCTGTATTAATTTTTTTGTTGTTAATTATTATTTCGTGCATAAGCGCGTTTTAATTATTACAGCCGTGTAAATTACAATAAGTTCTAGTACTGAGAAAGTTCTAGTTTTTGTCTCTTAATTGTGGTTATATTTTATATATTTGCGTTTTTTCTGTGTTGTTATTAAGAGTTATGATAGATTGTTCTATGTTTAGAATTATAAACTTTTATTTCGTATGATTTGTCGCGCAATTTATTTCACAATGTTAAGTAAGGAGATTATTAAAAGACAATTTAGACATATTTATGTCTGTCTTAAAGCAGAATTGGAATCCTACCAGATGTTATCTGATAATTAGAAAAATTTTCTAATATCTCTAATAAAAATATAATTGTAGTTTCTTACCCGTTTTTACATACGACTGCACTTTTACAAGTAGGCAAAGAAGACAATCAAAATATATTAAGATTAAAATCTAAAGAAATGGAATCGTTAGTAACAAAAACAATATAAACATTAAAAGCGAGGATATCTATTGGATTTCCAGTTTGATACAAAGTTCAAAGATTTAAAAAGTTAAACTAGGCATTCCTCATCTATATTTCTTTGATACCCTTTACTATTTCAACTAAAGACTAACGAGTTCCTCTACCGCTAACATTTAAAAACTAACTCCGCCGTTTCGCAAAGGGTGACCTTTGCTATCTTATTATTACTTCAACAACAATGACCTGTAAAAAAAGTGGCAGCTGTCCATCCCAAAAATAATGGCAAACGTTGGCCATCCCGAAAATAATAGTAGTGACAGTATTATTATGGTAATTCGTACGCGAAAGCTATTATTTCACAGGTAGTGTCTTCGGGTCACTGAGACCCCGGTTTGGCGGAAGGGTTGGTTTTTGTCCGGCGGAGAACGTGACTAATTTTGATGAATGGTGAAAACATATGGTGTGTTCCGGCAGTTTAGGGTTAACGCTTTAGTCGGATAGTTGGCTTTGTGCTTGACCGAAAATGTTGAGGTAAGAAATTAATTACATCTTATAAAAAGTCAAAATACAATTTGTGTCGTGATCTCAAAGTACGTTTACGAACTTACATTGAACTGCAACAGTTTACTTTGATATGCTGTGGACTCAACTGGTATGTTTACGTGTTTAAATATTTTTTTTCGAATACTGTTATTTTTCTAAAAACATATGACTAAATAAAAAAACAATCAAAAAAGGGCGTCTTTAAATGTCTACTAAATTAGTATGATACTTAAAGATTAAAAGCGGTTTTAATATTCTAAAAGAAGCCACAGTGAAACTTACAGCACAAATTCTCAACTAACTTTTCCAACAACGCAAATAGGTGTACTGCAATTTTCCGCGCGTTTTTTCTTCTAAACCATAGACTGCTGCATAATGAATCGCGGCCGCCATTTGTAAAACAAAGATGTCCGACTTTACATGACAATTAGAGCCGTATAATGATGAGACACGCGCGAAACAATATCGTTAGAGAAAAACAGGTTTCCTGCTTTAGTTAGAGGACAAAGAATGTTCTAGAATTTAATTTTCACACAATCGTTTTGTTTTTAGGTGTGCCGTGGAGACTTTTTGTTTTCTAAGTAATATTTTTTTTTAAATAATGTTATACATTTACAGGTTAAATAAATCGTAGCGTATATGTTTTAGTTGATTTGACATTCATACACAATTTTATGCTATTTTCGATGGCTAAATCTTTTTTAATTATTAAAAAAAGGTTTAGATCACTTGTTACTTCTTAAAATCATGCCAAAGACAAAGCTTCAATTTTACACTTTTTTTATCGTAATAACATCTAAAATATCATAGTGAACTTTATTATAGTCGGAAATAACAAACAACTTCCAAGTAACAGGAACACCCAATTATTAAAATGTATTCCGGCCACGTGTGTAACTTATCAAGATTACACCTCAATAAATAACCGTGGAATCAATATCAAAAATCGATTCGAACAAAAACGCGCGACAGATGGCGTAGCCGACCCAATAAAGGAACCGAGTTGATTCCAAAACCGTTCTCAAAAAAGGCGGAAAACGCTCATCAATATCGGCGTTGAGATTTTTTACCAAGATTTTTGGGAACATCCGAAGCCAACAGCTGTTCAGCGTAAGCTACGAACGTATTTTTCGATGTAAACACAAAATAACGTCACGATTACCAAGCCGTTAACCTTTTTGACGCACAAAGAATTAAAAAGAAAAAAGAAATAAACCAAATCGTGGCAGGCACTAAGAGAAAATAATTCAAAAATGGAATCCCGCAACTGACGCGGACATGCAAACTCGCTCCCGTTCCATTTTCAAATCCCCGACACCGTCTTTTGTTTACTCGTTTTTTTCTACAAAACTCCTAACTTGCTACTTAACCGTTTCTTTCATTCCGTTTCTTTAATTAGCAACAAAGAATGGGATTGCGTGTTCCTTTTTACTTTTTTAATTTAATTACTGAGTTCCATTGAGACAATAGAAATAATGCGTTCCGCCATTACGGATTGTTATGACATGCAAATTTTCGTTCCGCTTTTGTCTTGAAATTGCAAAGGACAGAAGAAAAAAAAGTCGCACGTTTGGCAAAACGCCGGTCTCTATAAGCGATTTCGCTTGGATAAGTGCACTATTATGTTATTATAGGCATCAAAAGTTGCATCAGTACTAGATGGTTGTAACGGGACTCGAATGTGCAATACCGCGTCGGTCAAAACTGGTTTTGTTTAGCAAAAATATGTAGATGTATAACGCGTTTGCTTTTCGTTGCGTGCGGGCACTCACGACCTTTGCGTCTGGGAGGGGTTAAGTTATTTATCGCCTAAATACCATTAGATTTTAACGATATTTTATATTGGCAATGTTAATTATCGTATGCACAGATTTCGAAGCTGGGAACATGCTCATTTCGCACATAAAATAGTTGTGGAAATATTGATTGCCAATGATAAATTAGAAACGCAATTTATTTGTAGTTACGAGAGTTTCTAAATTAATACACTGCTTAAACCTTTATCTTATTTTAAAAATACGCAGTCTTTCTAAATGATATTTTTATAAAACAAAGCCTGGTTTATTTATTTTATAATATTACTATTGAATTGATTCACTGTGAACTTGCGAAGTTTAATCAAGAAATATGGATTTATTGCGTGTTCGTGTAGTCATAGCGATGAACATATAAATTACATATAAGACGTGTATGACTATTTTAACTAAGAAGAAAGAGAAACAAATATTAGTATATTCATAATTTGCGACAATAATAAAGTAACATTTACTTATGTAAAAAAAAAAATTCATAACCGCGACCCAACTTAATGCTTAATTATCTGTTTTTATACAGATCTTTTTTATCCCAGACAGGATGCTCCATAAACTAACCTAAGATTTAGGCTTCCAAGTAATAGGTAAGTAGGCAATCACTACGCCCATTTGACGCCAATTCAAGAAAAGGATAAAATGTTTGCTCGCAAAATAGACGATAATTTAAAATTACTTTGACCTTTCCACCCGCAGCTCAGACGCGTTTTTCTTACCTATCGATTCGTCTTAACCTTTGCCCCAACGAAAAACTTCTCAAAGTTTTTTCACTTAATTTAAACTCAAAAGATACTCGAGATAATTGCTCTCCGCCATTCACTCCTAACGGGCGATTCTCGCCATTTTCCCCATTTTTTGGCATTCGGGATCGACAAGCTATTGTGGAGAAGAATCGGTGATTAAAATTCAATTTTGGGACAATCGGCCGCCGTGTGTCGGCGGAGGGTTAAGATGACACGGTGCATTTTAATTGGATAGAACAAATTTTCGAATCGTTATCCGAATATTGAATTATGGCAGTTCGATTTTTGAATCTTGAATGGAGTCGGTTGAAAGGCGATTTATTCGGTCGTTAGCTGGCCGTTTGTAAAAGTTAGCTGATTAGGAAAAAAGGTTTTGAATATAATTTTGGAATAAAACAGATTGTGATGATAATTAAGGTTTGTAGACCAGTTTCATTCCACTATTATGTAACTAGTCAGTGTGATTAAAGCTTAATATAGAGACGTAACTATTAAAATAATGGCTTTATTTGAACAACTGGCTTTAAAATAAAAAAGTTTCCGCGGCGCATATAGTCCCACTAAGAATTTGTTAAAATTGTTTACTTATTTTGCAAATATTAATTTGCATTGAGCTACAAGACATGGTAATCAATGTCGGTACTCTATTAAAAATGCTATTTTAAATATTATAAACGTAATGTATCAATTAATTAAACAAATGATCCATACAGACATAGTATTTTAAATTGATACACGTAGTTTTAAATGTATGCAACAGCAAATAAATGCGATAGATAATTTACAATACTCATAAATTAAAGCCACACTTCAAATCGACTTTATTATTACAAACAATTTATTATTTTTTGGAGCTGAGTAAATCAAGAAAAATATCATTCGGGTCACTTTTTAAACAAGACGTAATGTAGCAAACCAAAAAAAACACTTATTTAAATAATAAATATTTAAGTATAATAATTTGTTTAAGTACCAAAAACTTGAGCTTTACGAATACATAAAACGAAACAGTAACTTTTACTTTTTAAAAAGCAAATCTTTCCCTCTTATTGTTATTTTTATTAAAAGATCGTAACGACCAGGGTGACAGAAGATTAAAACAAAAAACGGTATAATTAATACTACCAATTAATTGTTTCCTTTGTACGGGCCTAATAAAAAGTTTAAATTGTGAGACGTCATTTTTCTAACGCATAGACTGTAGTCTTTGTTTCTTTTTTTAATTACTTACGCGCCTTCGAGTCGAGGACTTTTGTTTGTGGATTCTTTTAATAAAACATTAAGACTGGCGTTTTGTTTTGAGAGACAAAACTGATAAATACTCTTTAAGAAAATTGTTTTGCTGCGTTTTATGTTTATAGTACCTAACTATTAATAAAATTGTTGTTTACTACTTTTTAAACGTGTTGAAATTAATAAAAACTTTTTTCTTACAATTGGTAAGTATTTTATATTTACAAGGTAATAATTTCATAAAATAAACCACGATAGTATCAGTTTTTAATATCTTTAATTCGTCATTTAAAGATGTGTACATGTGTGATGTGACTGGCTTCTTGAATACGAATGGGCTACAAATAAAAAATAAGAAACTTATTTTTATTGCAAAAATTATACCCAGATCATCATTGGGTATCATTTTTGCAATAAAACGATTTACGTTTTTTTGTGGCCCTTATGGTATTCAAGAAGCGATGTGTTGAGATAACAGTGAAAGTTTAAATGTGTACCTATGTTTTATTAAAGAAATGGACAACGTATTAAAATCAAACTAATATAATAAACGTTAAATTTTCTTTGTATGATATTTTCCATGCAAAATCTATTTGATTGAGATTATTTTGGTAGCTTGACAAATTTTGATATTTGTGTAATATCAAAAAGGATGCTTTTTGAACTGAAATAATATGGACAAAGTCGCAGCAAATTATTTTAAAGTACAACATTTCTGCACCAGCTATCAAAAGCCGTCAAACAAATTCAACTCTAACAACGTTTCCAATAAAACGCGCAAAAAACGTCGCAAAACGTCTCGGAAGACAATTAAAAGAGGGAAAGACTCAGTAAGTCCGATTTAATAACCAATCGGGGGCGACACCTAGAGAAAAAAAATGGAAGAAGAAATAAAATTCCGTCCCCCAACATAATTTCCTAATCACTGGCCCGAACGTCCGGCGCTCGCAAAAAACTCAGATACGACCTTTTGCTAGACGGCCGTCTTCAGATTTCGATTAGTATGGACATGACAAGTATCATTCGAGTGAAGAAAAGATACAGTTTTATTCTGTGCTCGTAATTTATCATAAGCGTTAAGTCCGCCTTTGCATTGTTTTGTGCGATAGAGTTTATAAGTAAATACACACAACATGAGATATAGTGAAGATATTTACCGCTTAATGTAAATTTAAACCTCGAAAAGGTAAATTTTCTCATTAACACCCTAAATACTTATATAAACATTACTGGTGTTAAAAATAAAAGCAAAGAAATTAATGAATATTGATCAGAAAGCCTTAGCGGTCAGAAATTACTGAAATTTCCATACTAACTAAAACTGAAGTAGACAAGTATTTTCGTTTAAAACAAGTGCTTTAGCTACTTACTACAGAATCAGTGCGATGTATGTGATGTTGTACAATACTCATATATTTATTTACTTTATTTCTACTACATTTATAAATACTAAGCAGTATGATTGGCCCAACCAGTTATAAGCTTGATTCTACTAATGTATTTTATCTACTGAGTTTTTGCCGCTATCTTTTCGGTAGATATAGGTGTAAGAGTCACTTTGCCTTTGTTAAAAGCGATATAATAAAAACGACTTGAATAAAAATAATTTGTATTTAATAGTACCGCCGAAGAGGTAACTACAGAAATGCCATACAAAACTACGTCAAACTAGTTGATTACCGTTTTATTCGTGTTTAGGGCACAAAACGTTAATTAGGTTCTACCAAAGTCTTCAAGGCCTCAAGAGTGTGAGCCCTCCTCTCCCCGAAAGCTCGGTGAAGATAAAAAGGCTATCTGCCATCATCAATAGTTAGTTAAGAAAAAAAGCTCTTCAAGGCGTATCCATACAAATTCCTCGCTACATGTCAATATTTACCCGGCAAAAGTAGGCGGGAAAAAATAAATTAGGCGAAAGCTCATTTCGGCAGCGCCATCTGGTGTCGGGGTGAGGAACGATTCTTTTCCCATTACTATTCGAGTGCTATATCTGTGGGGTCCTAAGTAATGGGGTTTTTCGTTTATGGCAAAGCTATATAGGTGGTTAGGTGAGAGTTTGCGCTTCGGCGAATTGTAATTTTTTAGAGTTTAAATAAGATTTCAATGTGCAATCATATATTCGTTTCTTTTAAAAATTTTATATATGTTTTTTTCTGCTTGCTCAACCATCTCTTTGTAATAATATATGGAGGAATGGTTGTTTTAATGTCAATATGTATGTTTGTTAGTATTTACGCAAACACTTCTGAATGGATTTAGATCAAATTTGGTAAAAAGATAGATGATAGCTAGCTTAACATATAGGATACGTTTAACCCCGAAATAAAGCGAAGAAAGTTGAGGGCAATAGCTTGTTTAGCAATAACTGGTAAATAGGTATTGTGGTATCACCATTGATTCTGGTTTACAAAACAAAAAATACTGCATTTGATGTCGGCTTTTTATTTTTATTTATATTTTAGGAATGAGAAATTCCTAGTCAATCATCAGTGGTCTTAAAATGATAATCATACTGTTTTATGAAGGGATAAATTAATTAAACTAGGACCTCGTTAACATTTAATATCAGGTGGGATGAGGTCAATCTTGAAGTTCGTTATAAAAAAAAATAGTAAGGAAAATGTAGAGCGCCACAGCGGTGAGTAATGAAACTAACGAAAACGTATTTCAAATATGTGGTGCATTGAACATATCTTATTAGGTTGGTATTACTTACTTACGTTTACGTTGGTACTACACTTTTTTATTTACTAATTTGAGAGAATCATATTACGAAAAACATTTTAAAAAATTGTTTGGCACATCTCGCCAGATAAAGACGTAAACCAATAAAGAATCATTTCCATGATTGGGAGGGCGGAGGGTTGGTTATCTTTTTCGCGTTTTTCCATTTTCCTCTGCGTCTTTGTACCGCCCTGGAAAGAGGGCAATATCTAGACGGCGGTGGAGACGTTTTGATACTTGGAAATTTATTGAATTTTTTTACTTATTCTTAACTGCAGACTGAGGCAAAAATGTGTTTTTTATTTACCTTGGAGTAAAAGTAAGCGCTTGATATTTTTTTATCTGAAGCTTAACTCACTATGATTACTAACGACTCACTCACTCACTATGATTGTTTACTTTCGGTACATTTTCAATTTACATTTTAATATATTTTCTTAATATATATTTTTGCACGGCCATGCCGTTTTTCGTTATTTCCTATTTCCTCTACCTAAAAAAGACTAATTTAGGCGTAAGTGCATTAGAATAGTATGATTCTTTCTTAATTCCAAATAAACGCATAAACTAACATATTTCATTAGGTTATTTTTATACAATCATCAAAAAATTACTTACCTAAATAAAAAGGCTTGACACAAGTTGTTTCATTAAGCCACTTGGACTTAGGCAACTTATACTCGCAATAAAAAAGCGCCACTATGAAATGAAATAATTTCTCTATTTAATTTAGTGAAATGTAGTCTGAAATAAAACCTACAAATCCGTCCACCGAAATACAGGTGTTCATTTTAGTACCACCAAGCATGGTGTAGGCCACAAGCAACAAAACAAGCGACATTTTAATCAAATATTTATTTAACCGACCAACTGTACTCTATTAAATTAACTCTTCCATGTTGGTATTATTTATATCAAACCACCTGTGCGACAGACAGGCACAAACAGTTATTTTTAGACGTGTATCGTAATTATATTAATGTATCATCCGGTAGTGACAGGAAGGTATGATTCCATTAGAATACTCTTAGTAAATATAGTGACATTATCGACATACCTAATACTGTGAATTTTTCGAGTAGTATTTATATAATACAGTTGAAGTTTTGATCTAGGATAATACTGCAATATGTAATGATAATCAATTCGTTTAAGAATTCATGTAGGTTACAAATGCACCGTCAAAATGTATACGAACCAAAATTGAAGCTATTATTATTATTAGGGTACTTGGGGCTGTGCAGTTCTAGTGAACTGAAGTCACTGCGACCTGTTAGATCTATTGTGACTCGCCACCAGTTTAGAGTAACTCCTTTAGCCGGGTCGATTCTAGGAAAATTGAAGCTACAGACGATTCGGAATCTAAGAATCGAGAAGAATACGGCAAAAACTCAAAAGTCATACTAATTGGCATAGTGCATAATCATATGAGTTGCCTTTTTTTCTAAGCCTAACTATGTTTTTTATTAACAATTTGAAAAAAAGGTTTTCTAAATTTGTACATATGTTTATAGTGTTTCACGCGTAGTGTGTAGCGTGTAGATTCACGCAGCAAGGGGAGTGTAAAATTTTTTTAGTATTTATATGGCATTTTAAGCTTTTCTATTTCATAACCGTTTATGGCTTTTGAAAATGTGACGTATTTGACTAAAAATAAGTACCAAGATTCCCATTCCGTGTACAGAGAAGCCTATTTGCAGATGCCGAGAAGGAAAAAAGGTTGTTCCGCGCGATCGGCCTTTATTTGATTCCGATGTTTGCGCTCAAATTAGTTCGCCTCGGCGCCTCCGCCGCACTCTGCTTTTTGTCTATTTCTTTTGCTTTTCACTGGTTTTTTTGGCGTTTCATTTTTTTTTTTGCGTTTTTTCTTCTTTTTTTTCAGCGGCTCGGTTCAAATGAGCAGTTATAAAGATAAATTCGGTTTGGTTATTGAGCGTTTCGCGGGAAATATGTTTTTTGCGGGTTGAGTGCGTTTTATTTACGAACAAATTTTTCACTATTTTTTTTCAAAGCTGTTCTTTTGTTAACAGTTTCAAACATAACAAAAAAAATATCCAATATGGGCCATTGTTTCTGAAGGTTTCGGCAATTCATTTTTATTTATCACCTATGTAAAGTTTTGTGAAGTATTATCCATTTAACCAAAGATAGTAAGCATTTTTGATTACTAATTTAATTGCGCACATCTCAGTCGATATAGGATATTAACATTAATACTATATTTTACTATTTAAAATATATTTGATTGATGATGTCAGCCCTTTGTAAGTTATTTTTACAGTTAATCTTAACAAATTAAATGCTACATTTAGTTCCACAGCCAAAAAGGTTAAAAAGTTACCAAATTTCTCATCGAAACAAGACGCAAAAATACGAAATATTAATTTTGAAAACTTTTTGCCAACAGAAACGAAATTACGTGGAATCACATTTAAAAGAGCAGAGTTGAAATTCAAAGTAAACTTTAGGTTAAACCCTTGCTTTTTTTGGACCATCAGAGCCTTTAGTTATCTTTTAATTAAGTCGGAGTGTTTTTTCTTTGTGAGAAATTATGATTTTCGTTGACCCAAGACTGCGAATTAAAAAACTTTATTTCAGTCGTTCTTTTAAGTTCGTTTTGCAAATGCGTTTGATTTTTTAACCGACTTCAAAAAAAGAGGAGGTTGCTTGTTAACTTTCTAATGAAAAATGTTATAAAACTTACCATTAAACTCCTATGTCCTCCCCTCCGTAAAACTGTTTCAGGTTCTAATTCCCCAATCTCTAGATTATGTAAGATTTATAACGTATATAGTACTAATATTGATGTGTTTAGTACCAGCTTTCTGAAATATCGCCGTTTTGTCCACCATTTGTCATCAGAATAACCACAACCTTATAATAATAATTCAATTATCTATGTTATGCCTTACTTTAGTTCATAGTTAATGCATGTAGTGTTTACCTTTAAAATATTGTACATTTAGAATTTAAGTAATATTGTTGGCTACCATTAAATGTATGATTGTGCAATTGTTGGCAAACCAATAAATAAATAAATAAATTAGAAAGTTAACAAGCAATGGTTTAGTTATCGATCTTAGATTCAGTTCCCGGATCGAGTAAAGTACCTACGTATATATCGAATTTCCAAACGTAACTTGGGGTCGCGGTCACCAATCCTAATTAGGTGTGTGATTTTGAAATATATACATCTGACTTATTAAGTAGATGTGTTAATCGTCAATTATTTATTTACTCGTCAAATATTAGATATGCGTTGTGAAATTGCAAACGTAAAATAGTTAAAAGAACCTTTATACCTACTTTTAGTTAATCAATAATTAGATTAGATTAGCGATAAGACCGCCTAAATTGTACTATAATTAATCTGTAAAACGTATTTCTGTAAAGTGTTTTGTGCAATAAAGTATCTATCTTTCTATCTAGATTTCGGTATTCGTATCAATTAACATCAAATTGCTGTTTACCTCACATAAAACTAATTAAACATAAACTACTATGTTATTCTAACATACAACTCATAACCTAATTCTTTTTCTTTTTTTTTATATTGCACTTCAAGATTGACCTCATCCCACCTGATCTTAAGTGGTAATGAGGCCCTAGCTTAAGGGCGACAAGTAGGTACAGCAAAATAAAGCTATTACTGGACTTGTCGCCCTTACCTTGAAGGCTTGACCCCTGCTACTGATGTAGCACCTCCAGGAGCTCTGGAAACCTTACTCACACGCAGGAACACAACAACACAGAAGTGATTGTTATTTGGCTGCGGTCTTCTGTAAGGTGGAGGTATTTCACCAGTCGGGCTGCTCCAGTTCGAGCGATAAATCGCTATGCTCTACCCCTCTTAATTCGGTCCAAACCGCAAAATATTCTCGTTAGTTACTAAAAATCAATCCCGTCCTACTTCATCCAAATAGGTCGCAGTAATCTAGTTTTGTTGACACGATGAAACTATCTTTCTAGACTGAAAGGTACTGAAAGGTCAGCTAGTTAAAAATATAAGCAATACAGGTAAAAGGTATCGATTGATACTCCAGCTGCGAACAAGAACGCTTTCGTGATTTTTATTTGAACTAAGGCTGCATTTTATAGAGCAAAAATAGTATTGTATGTGCAAAACAGTATATTATGTGCATTGAGCTACTACATAGATTGGTATAACTAGGATTGGAAGCAATTAATACCCAGCTCCAATATATTACGGTTCGTAATGTGTCAAATGTGTAAATTACTATTCGTTTTTCTTTTCATTTAACTACTACGAGTCGTTAATTCGAATTAATAAGTCAAATTTACTTTTCATATCAGTAGTCATCAGTCGTCCGTCGGTCGTTTTTAGCTGACGCCTCGTATAATTTATTGCTATTCGTAACTTTTACAGTCCATATATGCCCGGTTTTAATATTTGAAAAACTAGTTCTGTTTTTCAAATATTAAAACCGGGCATATATGGACTGTATTAGTTGAAATTGTTACAAATTTAATTTACTAAAATCTGTAAAAAGGATATAGATATAATCTTAGCTATTCAATTACAACACCTTAACAATATAATACATTTTCAAAATTAACTATAATTGCAACTAAAACGATAATTTGTGACAAGATGGAAATGATAATAATGTATTTCGTACTCGTTCGCGCAAAAACTGAATACACTTGTATGGAATTTGATTGAAAGATAGATGAAGTGCTATAGGACACTTTTGAACATGAAATAACGCGAAACTGACTTCGTTTCGCTATAGCTGACTATAGATAGTATTAAGTCTCATATTTAAAAAAAAACATATTAACAATGTCAAACTTGCTAGCAAACATGATTGCACACTATCGCATTTTATTTTCTTCCTAAACCAACCAGGGACTTAATCAAATGCATGCAGAAAATTTCATCCAAATCAATCCAGCTGTTTAGGAGAAGATAGGTAACAAACACACGTTCTAAAAAAGTGCATAATTTTGTCAACTTATGACAGACAAAAACTGTACTAAAACAAACTACGTTTCAATATTGGCCGTTTCATTCCACGATTAAAAAAAGTATTCTATATTTTTACATTAGTACCACATAATATAAACCGCCCCATTCCCCAGTGGGCCGGATTTCTTTCGCCCGGACAAAAATTTCCATTAGACAATTTTTCCAAAATGATAAGATGGATTACGTGCTCGAGTTACGGTCCCCAGGGGTCCTTAGTTCGTTATCCCCTTTAGACTTGAGGTTTTTATGGAATTTTAATGTGGGGAAGATTTTTGTGTTGCAAGTGGGGAAGAGGGAAAATCATACGTCTTGTAAGTTGCTCTTCGATTACATTTCAGTAAAATAATCAGGAAGAGCGATTTTTTGTTTTAATTTTATTTTTCATAATCGGGAAGCTAATTCAAATGGTGTTTGTCAGAAGAAAAACAAAAGAAATTCTTTTTAAAACGAAAAAAAAAACTAATATTAGGACAAGCGTCAACGTTCAGTTGTTTTTTGAACTTCAAGATTCGAACGTAGTTTTTTTTTTATTTTAGGCACGATTGAAAAGCGAATTGTTTTTAAATAAATATTTTGTACTGGAATAAAGTGAAATACACAATCGCAATCAACTAATTTATGATAAGCGCTAATTACACAGAGTTACGCGTCACGTTAAGCCTCGGGTCGGCGTATTTAGAGTAAACCGCATTACTATTACGGGCTGGGAGCGAATTATCATTTATTTTCCGTAGCCAATAACGCATTAGTTTAATTTAAAGGAAATGCGTTTAACGTTGCTGCGGCCGCAACATTGTGGTTTTACATAGATAATATTTTGGCAGAACGAAATACTATCTTCATTTTAATATTTACTAAAATATAGCCACGGTTCCCGGGAGCGACCTACCGTGGAATACGGCCTGAAGTTATAAAATTGAGGCCATTAAATTAAAAGAAGTGCCACTGTACGGACTGAATTTCGGGGAGAAAAAGTTGGAATCGAATTTTAATGTCTTTATATGACTTTGGGAACTTTTTGAACGGTTTAATAGTACGCATGGGATTCTACTTTCATAAATAAGTGTCAGCAAATACTTAAATGGTTCAATAATTCACACAATCACATTCTTGGAAATATTCCTAATTGATCTTCTTTTAAAAAGATGGTTTTTTTTCTTTAACTTGTTTTCGGTTTGTTTTCTCATTTCACAAAAAAATGTTAAGGTATGAAAATAAGTCTTCGGCATATTATTTTTCTTTTAATTTCTTAAAGTGTTTTTGACGAAACATTATTTCTCTCGTCTCGTCAATTTCGGCTACTGCCTTAAAAATAGTTAGTCTTCTGATTTCGGATACTCAATTTTATGCCCAAAAATTCATAATTGTCGTGAAATCACATTCACAATCTATTTAATCAGAAACAACACAATCAAAGTATGAGAAACTTAAAAAAAACGAGATTATTGCAAAAAATATACTTATATCGGGTAGTTTGTATGAGTTTTTGAGGTGGTTTTCAATCGAGATTTCTTAATTGCGAAATTTCAGTTAGTTGAGTAGTTCAGCAATGTTTCTTTCATTAAAAGGTATTCTATTATGCTATACTACAAAAGGGTATAGTCATTATCATCTCAGTCTGCTTCACACACATGCATCGGCATTCTTTTACGTAGCTGCAATCATTGTACCGCGGTGCAATGATTGTATTGATTTTCACTATCCCCACCCCCCACGCCCCGCGAGGTCCTCCCCCCTATATGTATCCTATATGTAAATACGGTAATGAAAGGGGTGGTAGGTGACAAAATGTGCGTATAAATACTATATAGCACTTGATTTTGTAGTTACGGGGCTGAGATCATTTTGCCCGGACATTCTTCGATGGTTGACCATTGGTTAAATGATTATATGAGTTTTCAAATCAAATACGGTATTTGGAAACTGTCAAAATGTCCTGTATCAGTTTAAGTTAAGATCTAGCAACTCATTATTGTACAACTTCAAAAATAGAGTTTTTATGCTTAAATATACTTTCATAGTGATTCTATCACTAGATGAATACGATTATTTTAGTCTGTAACTGACGCAAATAAAGCCGTGGGCATCAAGTAGTACCTATATAAAACATCAGTAAATATGACAACCGTCAGCTTGACTCCAAAAAACCTCACACTTTTAAGAGTATAATGGAAAAAATAATCAACAGAGGTACTACAAAATTAACTTAAACACGTACAAAGCTATCCAGACAAGAACAAAAACAGACACATTTATGTCTCAAGACTGAACCCACAACCCACAGAGGACAGGATCACCACTACATCATACAATTTTATACAATCAAGTAGGTTACATATAAAACTTTTAAACCATCATTAAAAACAATGCGTAGTGAGCTCTTGGGGGGTGCTACATTAGTAGCAGGGGTCAAGCCTTCAAGGTAAGGGCGACAAGTCTAGTAACAGTTTTACTATGCTATACTTTTCGCCCTTAAGCTAGGAACTCATTACCACTTAACATCAGGTGGGATGAGGTCAATCTTGGAGTGCATTATAAAAAAAAAAAAGTAACTCTACTGCTCGTTCGGAACCTATCAACCGAGAAGACACCGGGAACAAACTCAGTAGATTAGTTACAGTAGCAGCATTTAACTTATTGCTATGTGTAGACCACTTTGGACCAATTCATACAGTTTTGTTTTGATGAGCGAAGAACCGTTAAATACTAATTAGAGAGGTAAGCTGGAGCAGAGTCCCAAAGTCGGCATCTATTCACAAGCATGGCGTATGTGCTAGCAATAGCTCTCAAACTGTGGGCTCTGTTCATTTTTCTAGGAAATTGAAATGAAAGGCCTAGTTGAAACTTGAGGTGAAGAGAGAGAGAAAGCACAGAGTTATATGAAAAGACAATGTCAGAGTGTAAGGACAACAAGAAATAGTCATTTTCAAAGTTTAAACTTAAATTTAGAACACATAACTTGCCAGTATTGTAATTATTAAAAAATCATTATAGTCACTTTAAAAGCTTAAACTTAAATTTAGAACAAGTAACTAGGCAGTATTGTGATTATTAATAATAGGTTTTATTCTAATACATATTTCTTTCAACTGGTAACTTCAAATTGCCAGTTGAAAAACTAAAAGATTTCCGAATAGCTTTTGATTGCAGCGAATAATTCACGGCCTGGTGTGTGGTTACCGAGAATTATTAAGCCTTACAACCGGTAGTTTTTCCACCAAAGGCTTATTTGCTGAGCTATATAATTAGAGGGTGGAATAGCGTAGTAGTCGGGGGGATATTCTTTCGTGTACTAAGTGTACGGTCGACAACACGTGAAGGTGTACACTTGTATTTCGATATTATTTCTTATGCGGACGAGATAAGGAGGGTACAAAATCCAAAGTGTGTCTGGTGTGCTTTTGTCTGTACCTTACATTTAGAATTCTTGTATCGTCAGTAAATACTAAATGGCACCTTGGTAATCATTGCAACAATTTATCAATTTTGGTAACTATCAATATTGGACCATATCACATACATTGCCCTGATTTTGTAGTTAGTTAAAGCACTTGTTGGTATTAAAGAAATCAGAAACAAGGACGACACCAAAACGCTTTACCTGATTTAATACAGAAAAAGCTTAATCTCGAACTTAGCAGGGAATCGAAACCGAAACCTCAAGAGATAGCATGATATTAACCAAAGAAACTAGCTTTCAAATGTTAAAAAACGGCAACGTAATCAGTCCATTCGTTTACGTTCTACAATGCTACAGACATAAACTCTCAAATCATCTCCCTCATCTCACTCTCACGTCAAACTCTCTCTCTCTCTCTGTGTGTGTTGGAAGTCAAAGAGGTGTTCACACCAACTGCACACCACTAGTGTTCAAAGACTTATAACTTTGATGAAGGGAGACGCGTTCCACGCGTACTATTAGAGACATCTTTATTCCTTTGCCTCCATCAATAAAAAAAACAATTAAGAAAAAAACTTGCAAAGACAAGAGAGGCAGAACTCGGAAATTCCTCACCCCATTTCGTGTTAATAAAAAAACTTGCTAACAGTTTTCCCGAGGAGTAAAAACGTCGGAAAATTATTAAAATATTTTCCAAAGTTGGCCGCCTTTGTCCGTTCTTGCGAGAATTTTTCACCTTCCTTCTGAAGTTCGGTTTAATATCGAGTCAAGCAAAGCTGAAGGTGCAAAGGAAATTCGAAACGTAGGTACCTATAATTTTTTGTTTCGAACACTGGCTAGCGAAATAGGACACCTTTTTTTTGCAAAGATTTCAAATTTTAGTTTGTTGTTCTTTTTTAACAATTAATGGCAAGTATAACTCTGTCGCCAGGTAATTTTCTGACAGTAAGAAATAATATAAACGTTTTCGTTTCTTGTTAGAAAAAAAAAATAAGCAGAAGAATCGATTGATTGCAAACATCAAATCTAATGTGTAAGTGTCTCTTTAGTATTGTTGTAACTATTCAAATTCAAATTCAAATTCAATATTCTTTTATTCATGTAAATTACACCAGTAATATTTATGAAACGTCTATATAATGCAAATGACGCTACCTCCGGTTCGGAACCTATAACTTACAGAGAAGATCCCGGCAAGAAACACTGTCGTTCATATTACAAATATAGCTGAACTTATAACTAGTTTTGCACTAAGACATACAGTGTAGTAATTAGATAAAATAATGTAGTAAATTGTAAAAAATAATTCATTGATTCAAAGTAATAAGAAAAATTAAAAAATATATATATTTAAATTAAACAAACTGTAGGTCCTAATGCACATTCGTGCTTAATAAGAATTTTGCCAACTTGCGAGTTGACAAATACGTAAAGAAATAGGTACCTCTTGCTGAGTTTGTATAAATAGAAATACAATTAGTAAATATAATTAGTGAAATTTTTCATGTGAGGGCGAACAGACTAGTTAGTGGTCCACACTTCTTTGTCATTAATATAGTCTTCTACTCTGTAGTACCCTTTTTTCAAAAGACAACCTTTAACAATTAGCTTAAATTTATTCAATGGTAAATCAACAATAACTTGAGGTAATTTATTAAAAAAAGTTATACTTAAACCAACAAATGAATTACCAATCTTATGAAGTCTACGTTTAGGGACAGCAAGCTTGTGTTTATTTCTAGTGTTGATGCTATGAGTGTCAGATTTTTTAGGAAAAGTATGCAAGTTTTTGTATACATACATTAGACAGTCAAAAATGTATTGAGATGCGACTGTTAGGATGTTGATTTCCTTGAATAATTCTCGCAGCGAGTCACGTGGTGTTAGCTTGTAAATGGCTCGGATGACCCTCTTTTGTAACACGAAAATAGTCTGTAGGTCGGCCGCAGATCCCCATAAGAGCAGACCATACGACATGACGCTGTGAAAATAGCTAAAATAAACCAATCTTGCCGTCTCCACATCAGTCAGTTGTCTTATATTAATCCCGACTGTCCATTAATAAAAATTGTAAAGCTTTTTTAATTGTTTATGATTCAAATATGTTCGGGATAGGTTTAAATAATATCAATATAACAAAAAATAATAAAAACAATTCAAAAGTTTTCACATCTTTTCTCACAATTAAAGAAAATTCTTCCACAAAAGCAGAGCTACGCTAAAAAGAAACCCATACAACATCTCGAAACAAGACCTTTTCAAAAACACAAATCAATAGCCATCTTGTTTTCCATCAATTATCCCGCCTTAGCATCACAATGGACAAAAAACATTGCGATCGACTCGGCTGTTTTCTTTATTTCCTTTGCCTTGTAAACAAGGCCGGGAAAATGGACATCTGAATATTTGAACGCACTTTGGCGGCCATTGTTCTTTATTTGAAATTTGAAATGACTTCTTGGCTCTTTTAATTTAAAAACACTATGTACATATTTCATTCTTTTCTTTTAAAATTGAATTCGAGTAACAAATATGTAGGTACAATCCGTGAAATTAAATTCGTTTTTGGCACTTATCCTATTTCAATTATGTAGGTTTGTTATTTTATTTGTTATTGTATAAAATATCTTTGTAACTCTCTTTTATTTGGTTTTAATTGAATACACGCAGAAAATAAAAAATAGTTTTCTTACTATTTAATGATAAGTACCTAACTGACATTAATATATGACTGTGTATTAAAGTTTTAGATATTAATTGAAATCTTTAATTAGGAACAACTCTATTCCATGAATCAAAAGGAAACATCGAAACCGCAAAGTTATATTTAGTTTTATTTTAATACACAATTACTTATTAGGGATATGAGTTATTTTGTAATTTGCACGCATTAGTCCCATAACAGCTATAAACACATTTAAGGCAAATTAAAATTGTACTTTGATAATTAACTAAATAACATCGTTTTAGTATTCACAACCATAGCTTGCTGTTTTGACAGGTATTTCATACTTATCAAAATAATCTACTAAGTGATGTTTTATATGGAAGTAAGGAACACATCCGAACTATCAATAAAATAAACTAAGGTAAAGGAAACAAGGTCACGATACAAACGGCTAATGCAACGATACAATGGACGATGAATTCCTTATTCAAAAATCGAAAAGTATTAATGCAATGCCTTTCAACGCTTGTCATGTGTCGACGTATCGAGGCGCAATTATGACAATTAAAAAAGTCATTTACGCACTGCCAGCTACCGACAGCGGCAAACATTTAATGACCGACCACGGCTGTTTGTGCGAAAAAAAAAGTTAAAAAGCGTGGGAACACTGACAAGTTCATTTGTAATTTTAAGTTTAGAACGTTCACCGAGGTTTGTTTATTTCTTTACTTTTGCAGCTACTTTTTAAAAGGTTATGATTTCATTTCGGAAGTTGTTTTTTGTATTTGTTGAAAATCAAAGCTTAGTAAGTAAACGTTATGAAATGAATCTGGTGACGCACGAAAATTGCAGATACGATTTTCGTTCACTGAATTTTTGTGTTATTTGAATTCAAATTTAGAACGCCAGGTGCTATCAAGGTTATTGTGTCGGCCAAGTACATTTGGTCTGTACCGCTTATATTAAAATATCATTTATGGCTTGTTTTAATTTAATTTGTTATAGATGAGGTCATCGTTAGCAGATAATGTAATTTATTACTGTATTTAACTATATTAAATTTAAATGATACAGGTACCTACATATAACTGCAATTTAAACATTGTGTACAATAACAAACTTAAATGTGCTTGTTTTAAAATATATTTACATAGTCAGGTTTCCTCTATGACCAAATGCAGTATTTTATATATCAAGCTGCCAATTGAATAAAATTATTAGTTAAATCTGAGTTCCATAGTATTACTTTTTTTTAATACTAAGAAACCACAAATAGGGATTAAATATTTTTTACCTAATTTATTAAAGCAGTATTTGTCATTAAAACAGTGTAGACCTCACAATAAATTATGAAAAATGTCTCTACGTATTTCAAATACAAGTTAAACGTATCGCCAAATCATTCCAACACTATACGCCTTCGCCTTAGTCAAGAAAAAAACATTAATCACACACGCTCCGCTCGAAATAGCACGGCACTACTCTAAAAATTCCCACGAAGAACTCCGTACGGTAACGCTCACTCATTGGCCGGTTGGAAAACACGTGAATTTTTTTTCTAAGCCACGTATTCTACGTTGCGTCGCTGGCCGGCCGCCGATTGGACGGGCGGGCAACGCCGCGACCGCCATTGGCGTATTTTTTTTCCCGCTTTTCCACGCTCATTTTTTTCCCGTAGAAAACCTCGGCCAATGGTGGGCACGTAGTTTTTTAATTGCTAAAGTTGGCGCGATGGGTGTAAATAGTTCGGCGGGACGCTCGCGTGGAATGAAACGTTTTTGTATTAGTTTTTTTTTGTTGAGCTGTTTCGAATAATGTTTTTATAAATTGCTCTCGCGACAATGCTTTAGAGTGTATACTTTTTTAATTATTGCTACACGTGTTTTATGAACTACTATCGCTTGTTTATTCTTATTTTTAGTTGCTTAGATACCTTTATCATTGTACTTAACGAGGTGCGACGTGGTGGATATTATTTCTCAAACATTTTATAAACTGATTATTACCGTTTATATTACTTGATTTTTTGTTGACACGTAGATAATAACAATTTGAGTTCAAACTATATCTATATATTAGTTTTCACTCTAAGTCATCAACTTTAATAAATTTTAAAAGGCTGAATGTGTCACTATTATAAATGATGGTTTCTTATTTATTAAGTAAGAATTTTTGCATGTGTTTTTTTTTGTTTCAAGTAGTGTCTTGATCGATTTATTCCTTTGTTCTTCACTAAAAATTTTCTCGAACATTTTGCGCGGGAACTCGCATTTTGAATGGCGCTCGACTTTAAATTTGGAACGGTGCGTTTACGAGTTTCCAGTTTATTTTAACGGCCGCATACTTGATGCGTTTTATTCAATACGCGTGTGAGTGGAAGACTTATGCGGACGCTGACACTTCGCTGAGTAACTTTTTAACGATTGTACGTCTGTTGCAGATGATACTATTTTGAGATATAAGAGCGATTATAAGTAGATAATCACTATCAAAATAGAGATTTTAAGTTTCATTTATAATAACCTCTTTTTGCGAGATATCTACGGTAAAGAGTATTATTTGCGTAAGTAGTTGAGTATAACAAAATCCCAGGACGCTATTGGCAAATTTAATTTTTTATCAGTACCTCCCCAAACCTGATACACCCTCCACTGGATCAGTATACATGTATACAATAATTAACCTAACACTTGAACTTAACCGCACTGATTGTATCACTTTTACCCCAAACGTATCTTTAACCATCTATCAGATTTTACAGTTTCACCCCCACTTCAATGTCACAATTCGCCCCACTGACACAGGTCGGTCTGTACACAAGTATAGCCTCGTATGCTGTTTTACCCCCACTTTATTGTCACGATTCACCCCACTGACCTGTATACAACCTCATATGCTGTTTCACCCCCACTTTCTTGTCACAATTTGCCCCACTGACATGTATATGGCTTCATATACTGTTTCACCCCCACTTAATTGTCACAATTTGCCCCACCAACCTGTATACAGCCTCATATACTGTTTCACCCCCACTTAATTGTCACAATTTGCCCCACTAACCTGTATGTAGCCTCGTATGCTGCTGCACGTGGCTCAACTGCTTAAACCTCCGGTCGCAGTATGAGCATTTGTAAGGCTTCTCTCCAGTGTGGACCCTGATGTGCTGGACCAGCTGGTGGTTAGAGCTGAACGACTTCAGGCACTGCTGGCACTGGTGCGGCTTCACTTCCCCGCCTAGCCCACGCTGTAGCTCTCGAGCGTGCATTTGCATAGCGTTTTTGTGCATGAAGATCTGCAATAGAGGGGTAAGATGAAAAAAAAATTGGACACATACATTGCTCTGATTCTGGGGTAAGTAGCTAAAGCTTATGTTACAGAATTCGGAAACAACGACAGTATAGTCAGCATTTTTAGTTACTGAACTCACTCAGTACCTTGTCACATTAAGCTGTCTATTTGACTCACGCGGACGTTTAATGTGACAAGGTATTAAAGTGTATATGAACTAATGATGTTGACTGTACCACTTAGACTCGAGACAATATAGAAAAGTTCGTTTCCCATATTGACCCGACTGGGGATCGAACGAAAAGATGGCGAGACGCTAAAGTCCAGCCCGGTCATTTTTAGGTTACTAAAAAAAAATCCATTGTCTTTCTATATCTGCGTAATGCCGAATTGCCGACTGTCCTTTTAAAAGCTTTATTCTGGCCAGATACAAAAAAGATGAGTCAGTAAAAAGAAAAATTTGTCCGTTAAAATTTAAATTGGACACATACATTGCTCTGGTAAAAACTCAAATAGTTTTTTTTACAAAATTATTTAGTAAAAAACTATTTAGTTTCTTGCCGGTATCTTCACGGTAGTTATATGTTCCGAGCCGGAGGTGGTTCATTTGATTCATATAGAGACTACTCATAAGTGTAACCTATGTAATCTGCATGAATTAAAAGATTTGACTATTAAATAAATCTATTCATGAATTTTTGCGAAATACAAATCCGTCATACTTTTCAAAATGAAACAAAAACGTTTTGTTTGCTTCAACAAATAAATAAAAATTGATGATGAAATAACGCATTCATATTCAGTGAGGGGTGTGTTAACGTCACTATTTCGTAAAATCTGTACGGAAAAGTAAGTATGCGCCAAATTTTCACGCATCGTATATTAGTAAGGTTTTATTTAGACTATGAAAAAAAACTGCATTTTCCGTTTAAATTTCTGAGGGTAACTGGTAGAGAATGCTATTAAGTCCGCATTCTGTCCTTTACTTGCAATATAGTTTATATAAATTAAATAAACTTCGCCAAAACACAATAAAAGTTTCAAAACCAGGAATCGAACGCGTCATCTTATCCATTAACCACTCCGCTATAGGGTCGTTTAATTTAATTAACTGTATTTTTCTCATACAAGTTTTACAAGAGAAACGTTAATGAAGACTGCCATTGCATATTGTGTTCTATGTTACAGCTTGAGAGTTCATTATCGTTTGAAACGCAGAACCTTCGTAGCTTGATTGGGTAACAGTTAACCAATTGCGTTAATCGTTAACAATAGTTTTCAATCTTTACTAAGTGATGTTTTTATAGTGACATTCTTTTAAGAGAGGTAGGGCATAGCGATTTATCGCTCGAACTGGAGCAGCCCGACTGGTGAAATACCTCCACCTTACAGAAGACCACAGACAAATAACAATCACTCCGGTGTTGTTGTGTTCCTGCGTGTGAGTAAGGTTTCCAGAGCTCCTTGGGGGTGTTACATTAGTAGCAGGGGTCAAGCCTTCAAGGTAAGGGCGACAAGTCCAGTAACAGATTTATTATGCTGTACTTGTCACTCTTAAACTAGGACCTCATTACCACTTAACATCAGGTGGGATGAGGTCAATCTTGAAGTGTAATATAAAAAAAATAAAAAAAAATTGTTTGAAGAATTCACTGAATGAGTGTACGGAATAACGGTAACCACTTGTAGTTTATTTATTTACTTGCTAGTCACATGGTACATAAGGTGTTACAATTTAGGAAGTACATTGGACACATGACACCCCGTTGGGGCACTGCGATAGAGTTTCACAAATGAATTAATCTATATAACTATAATTATAACTATCTATCTATCTAACTCTACATGTATCCATTTATTTAAGACTAGCTGTGCCCGCGACTTCGTTCGCGTGGACTACATCCTTTCATGGTCGGTTTTACCCCTTTCTCCCCGAGCTATATTTGTGCCAAATTTCATATCACTAACTTCAAAAATAAAAAAAAATCCATATAAACTTTCAAAGGTGGTATTACCCCCATCCCCCTCTTATTTTCTAATAAAAAGTAGCCTGTGTCCGTTCTTGAGATTCAACGTATACCTATGCCAAATTTCATTAAAATACATTCAGCCGTTTAGGCTTGAAAGAGTAACAGACGGACAGACAGACAAACAGAGTTACTTTCGCATTTATAATATTAGTATGGATTTATCAGCAAAAAAATCTTTTAGGGTATAGTAAGCTCTTAAAAGCTCGATAATAGTTCTTATGCTCACGATTTAAGGTATGTAGAGCATATAAGAGAGGTAGGGCATAGCGATTTATCGCTCGAACTGAAGCAGCCGGACTGGTGAAATACCTCCACCTTACAGAAGACCGCAGCCAAATAACAATCACTCCGGTGTTGTTGTGTTCCTGCGTGTGAGTAAGGCTTACAGAGCTTTTGGCGGGTGCTACATTAGTAGCAGGGGTAGCCTTCAAGGTAAGGGCGACAAGTCCAGTAACAGCTATTATGCTGTACTTGTCGCCCTTAAGCTAGGACCTCATCACCACTTAAAATGTTGAAAAAAAGTAGTATTAATTACTTAATTAATTATTTTAAGTAGTAAGTAGGTATTGCGTGCGATTCCGCGGCGGTCTATACCTATATAAAATTGGAGTGTCTGTTTGTAATATTAAAATAACCGATTTTTACTACATGCATATTAATATATATATACGGTATATATACCAAAATATTTTTTTTACAATTTTGTCTGTCTGTCTGTCCGTTTGTTCCGGCTAATCTCTGAAATGGCAGAACCGATTTTGACGGGACTTTTACTGGTTGATAGCTGATGTAATAAGTAGTAACGTAAGCTACATTTATTTTAGAAAAAATAATAAAAAAATTCTGTAGTCCACGCGAACGAAGTCGCGGGCACAGCTAGTTACTAATAAGAAAGTGGTATTTAAAAACATTTCTTGTAAACGTAACTTAACACATTATAAATACGTTACAGTAAAAGTACTTCGTATATCTTTATTCACTACTTCCGACCCGCGGGTTCGCTTGTATTTAGTTTACGATGTCGTTATTGTAGAAGGAAGTGAGCGCACAGTTCCTTACTGTGGTGTGATTCGTTTTATTATTTAATTAATTAAAAAGGTCTAACATGGGTACTTAGCTAGACTCTCATTAACTATTTGCTGAAGAGTCAGCCGGTCCACCAAAAATGAAACGTTTCGTTTTCTTTAGTTAAGACTTTAGTTGCGTTTATTTATTTATTGAGGACAGCCAACAAATCTTACACCAAATGACAGTAAGTACCTTATATCTATACTAATATTATAAAGAGGAAAGATTTGTACCTATTTTTGTATGTTTGTAATAAATAGGCTCAAAAAGTACTGGGCCGATTTGAAAAATTCTTTCACCAATAGAATGCTACATTCTTCCAATTTGACATAGGCTACAAAATTAAGGATCCTTGGTAAAATTTGAAAAATTTCAACAGAAAAGCTGGAAAAATTATCTAAGGCGAAACGAAATTCGCCGGGACCGCTTGTAGTATATAAACATGCTAAGTGCAGATTCAGTTACAGGCTGCCAAGATTGATAAGAAATACAAAGCTGTTAAGTTAGCTCTAAGCGTGAAAGGTCCTGGGTTTGATTCTGGGTCAGGGCATTTTCAGATGCAAACTTTTCGAAATTTGCTGTGGCTTGGGCATACTGGGCTGAGAACCTTAGCTAGTGATCAATTGATTAATGTGATTGTTGGCGTAATTATAATTATTTGATCATTTTTACATCAACATACAGAGAAGTAAAGTAAAGTACACTAATACAAAGTACCCTAACATAAAGTAGGTCTGTACACTGCAGGGTTAAGCTTCCATCATTAAACTCTAGTAATCGGAACAACGATGGGTACATAATCACCACCTTTGTTAAATCAATCTGCAGATCACAAACCCCAGAACTTCGAAAATTAATTTACGTACCCTGGGAATTGAACCCAACTACCCGAGATCGGCATTTCAACCACTAGACCCAATACTCAATACTCAATATTTTTATTGCATCTTTAGTGTTTACAAGGTGGTAACTTAAAATTAGATCACTAAATACCCTGTTAGGGCACTGCAATTAGAGAGAGGACGCTCACTCTTTAACAAAGCTAACATGATCCTTGATATAAACATAATTAACAGAAAGAAAACGAAAATAATTTATACATTGGAAGTTATTATAGCTTTAATTATTACATTATTAATTATATTTATGTGTTAATGCTACTCTAGTTTAAATAATATCAGATAGGTATTCACTTATGGTATAGTACGATTTTTTAATTAGGAATTGTTTTAATGTGTTTATAAATTTTTTGTTATTTATTTCTTCTTTGATAGTTTTAGGTAGACCCGATGATCTATGAGTTGAAATGCCGCGAATCGAGGCGAGCCACATACATTCTTAGTACTTTTTTAAGCTATGACGTCACAACTTTAAACTATACAGCTGCTACCGTAAACTTAGTCGAGCAGAGTTTTATCAATACTGGGTTGTCATGTATAAATTGTTTAATCTCCGGATAATCTCGAGTATACTTTATACTTGCACGCTGTGTATTTATTGAAATCCCTTCGTTTCTGCGATTGCAAAGAAACGACTTGGCGCACGCGACGGTACACTGGCGGCCGAGGGGATTGGTTCATTCAGATTTTTGAAAAAATTGGTAACTTTAAATAGATTTATTTGGTAAAGAGTTAATGGTAACTACTACGATGGTATTCGTTTCATGAACTAAGCACTGAGAAATTGAGCTTTGACAAACTAAGCTCTATGTGGCCTACAATGATAAACTAGACGCAAAGTTTTGAAACAGAGCAGAATCATATAAAAAAAAATTTTTTTACTTACCTATTGGCATCGGAATATAGTTAGTGGGTACTGACGTAAATTGATATACTCGACTTTGAAGTCGGAAGCTCTTGACAGTTAAAACTTCATAAGCAATTTGGTAATGATTCATTAAAAAGTATGCCATTACATAGATTACAATACAAAAACAAATTAAAAAAAAAATACCTCGAACAACAGATCCGCCCTCGGTATCTCCCACATTTTGGTGAAAAAATACACGTAACTTGTAACAATTAATTTGTAAAAACAACCAAGCTCTATCGAGAAGCTACAAGATGATACTAAACAGAATATTAATTTTTGTTCCCGTTCTTTTTAGGGAAGGAAAACGAACTAATAACAAAATACTCAGTTCGTTCGAAAAATACAATTATTCCATTTTATGCTACCATTTATTTTTATACCTACTTCCTTGTTTATAATATGTTATTTTTCAACCTATTTATATTAATTAATTTTTTTCCGGCTTTGATGGCTAATCAGTCTATGATGCCGAGTTTATTTTTATAACAATATTGTCCCGGGGCATAACCTTAATGATTTATCGTTCCTCTTTGATTATAGCTTATAGGAAAACTTTAATAATTAATTGTAAAATGTTAAGTTTTCTAGATCTGTTGAAAAAAGTAATATTTAAAACATAAAATTCACAATCGCGTACCTGTGTCTACGTGTATGTCAAACTAACAACATTATCGTATGGTTGTTATGAAACGTTTTAATCTATTTAAGCAATCATTAAGCAGTAGGTATTCAGTCAACATTGAACTACCCAAATCCGACCAAAAATACTTATTTTAAACTATATGCATAATTTTAATTAGGTTGAAATTCGTTTGCAGGAATTTGACAGATATGTTTAGGTCGTTATCTGTGACTATGTATCCACTTAGATTAATTTTCCCTTAAAATAATCTTGTCCTAAAATGTTCAAATCTCTCGGCCACCAGTGTAGCCCTTTCACGCGTGTTAGAAAGTGGAACTAGACATTTTGATCACGCAACGAAGAAATTGCAAAGAATTTATGCCTCCGTTGCGGTATGACGCCGGGTCTAAGGTTCGATTCCCGGAAGAAAGCCACGAATTTGATATGGCCGGCAATTTGAGGAGTTTCGAATGTAATGTGCTTCTAGCATGATACCTGTTTGTGGATAGGTTTTAATGGAAAAGTTTGCTTTTAACTTGAAAATTTGTTGACAATTAGTTTTATAAAACATCCCACCTGATGTTAAGTGGTAATGAGGTCCTAGCTTAAGGAGGACAAGTATTGCATAATAAATCTGTTACTGGACTTGTCACCCTTACCTTGAAGGCCTGACCCCTGCTACTAATGTAGCACCCCCTAGGAGCTCTGGAAACCTTACTCACACGCAGGAACACAACAACACAGAAGTGATTGGTATTTGGCTGCGGTCTTCTGTAAGGTGGGTTCGAGCCACGTCGCAAGGGGAGACGAAACTTTGTATGTTTTACACATTTTCACCTATAGTTTGTTTTGAACAAGATGGATATGGAACCCATTACCCTTTATTCCGCAGCTGAGTAAAACAGAAGCGACTACACGACCGCGCAGTAAAAAAGAATATGTAAAAATCTTGTTAAAACAAGACCATTTTTCCTAATAGACCCGTTAGGGGGAGTGCACACAATTTGTGTAAAATGAACCGTGCATTTTTCATGGCGTTTTTTATGCTAAGAGAACGCTCAATTTTTTATGGCGCTAATTACGCCCTAAGGGGTTGTCCGAAATGACCGTTACGTTGGCAGTACCACTTTGAAGTTAATTTTTAAAAGGTTTTTTGAGTCTATGAAAAAAAAAATGTATTACTACACTTTGGCTGTGTCTCAAAAAAGTGGTCATGAACGCATTATAAACAAATTATTGATTAGTAAGTATGATTAATAATAAATCTTATGAGAGTTAAAGTAAAAACGTTATGTATGGTCAAAGTATGGACTTTGGACAACCTTTATGTCGCAGGCATAAGAACTAAAATTGAACTGCATATGTATATTTACCTTGATATGCTGTTCCCTGTACTTGTGTAGTTAAATTTATTTATTTAAAGCTTTCTATAGTTTGTGCAGTTACATCAAACAACTATGAACAAAGTCAGTTTAATAATTTCCTTTATTTTTCCTGTGATAAAGTTGAATAATAAAAAAACAGTATTATCACAGTGCACTTAGGAGGAAAAAAATTGTTTTTAAAAAATAATTATTAATTTAACAGTATTTTCCGTAAAAGGTTCCTATTTCTATTTTATTACCTGCTATTACGAATTATTTTTTAAAATAAAACCTATTTGTACTAGATAAGGTCATTTTTGTCTAATGTAATGGGATATGATACTATCTCATGCCTATTTAGTGAGTCTTTCTTTGTCTTTTGATTCCTGCAACAAAATTTTTTTTTTACTTCTTTTTTGCAAAAATTAAATGGAAATCTGTCTATTTGAGAAATAGCTATGAAATACAATTCAGACTCCTAACATAAAAGCGTAACGTATATCCGTGCAATAAAAATGAAAAAAATGGACGAAAAAGCAAATATTTTTTTTACATCTTTTAAAAAGTTTTATAGTAGGCCCCGCTAGCTCGACGTTCGCCGCCATCCCTCTACAGCGGCTATACGCGGGCGGCGTCACTCCGTTTTTATTTTTATTAGCGAGACCTGACTTTTACCGGCCCGTTCGGGGATTGTGGCCTTTGAACAGGATTTTTATGGTAACGAGATCTGTCTATCTACCGATCGACGTCCTCCCCGAACAAGATGATTATGAAATCGCAAAAAAAAAACCGGTAATCAATTAGTTTAACAAAGGGACAGTTTTGTGTATGTGAGTGTCAGTAATTCCGCTGCTCTACTATATCGACGCTCTACTATATCGACGCTCTACTATATCGACGCTCTACTATATCGACGCTCTACTATATCGACGCTCTACTATATCGGCGCTCTACTATATCGGCGCTCTACTATATCGGCGCTCTACTATATCGACGCTCTACTATATCGACGCTCTACTATATCGACGCTCTACTATATCGACGCTCTACTATATCGACGCTCTACTATATCGACCATCTACTATATCGACGCTCTACTATATCGGCGCTCTACTATATCGGCGCTCTACTATATCGGCGCTCTACTATATCCGCGCTCTACTATATCGACGCTCTACTATATCGGCGCTCTACTATATCGACGCTCTACTATATCGGCGCTCTACTATATCGGCGCTCTACTATATCGGCGCTCTACTATATCGGCGCTCTACTATATCGACGCTCTACTATATCGACGCTCTACTATATCGACGCTCTACTATATCGACGCTCTACTATATCGACGCTCTACTATATCGACGCTCTACTATATCGACGCTCTACTATATCGACGCTCTACTATATCGGCGCTCTACTATATCGACGCTCTACTATATCGACGCTCTACTATATCGGCGCTCTACTATATCGGCGCTCTACTATATCGGCGCTCTACTATATCGACGCTCTACTATATCGACGCTCTACTATATCGGCGCTCTACTATATCGGCGCTCTACTATATCGGCGCTCTACTATATCGGCGCTCTACTATATCGGCGCTCTACTATATCGGCGCTCTACTATATCGGCGCTCTACTATATCGGCGCTCTACTATATCGGCGCTCTACTATATCGACGCTCTACTATATCGACGCTCTACTATTTCCACACTACTCTCTCTCGACGTAATACTGTTCCATTATCGTTTTTGTTCATGCTAACTATTACAGGAATATACCGTATACCTGAGGAACTTGCAAATCGCTATCTTTGCTCACAAATCATGACGACCACAATTTTATTTATTTCGTTAATTAGCATTACTCTTTTTAGACAAAAAACAATTAGGTAATTAGTTCAAACTACAAAACAAGGTTAGTTTCATAGTTTAAACTAATTACCTGATAATTTCACTAGAGTAGGTATACGTATGGTATACATAGTGTACCTATGGTAATAATCTTAGTCCAGCAGATAGTAAAAATCTTAAAAGATACTTTTTTAGGTTTCTTCATTCCAAATTGTATTAAAATTGGTACAGAGAAAAAATAAATCTCATTCTTTTAATAATGTCTCTTATGGCATAGCTACAAATTATTAAAAATACTAGCTGTGCCCGCGACTTCGTTCGCGTGGCCTACATCCTTCCATGGTCGGTTTTACCCCTTTCTCCCCTAATATTCGTAACAAAAAGTAGTATATATTTTAATCCAAGTTTCGAGCTATATTTGTGCCAAATTTCATATCTCTAACTTCAAAAATAAACATTTTTCCATATAAACTTTTAAAGGTGGTATTACCCCCATCCCCCCTTATTTTCAAATAAAAAGTAGCCTATGTCCGTTCTTGAGATTCAACGCATACCGAAACCAAATGTCATCAAAATCCGTTCAGCCGTTTAGGCGTGAAAGAGTAACAGACGGACAGACAGACAGAGTTACTTTCGCATTTATAATATTAGTATGGATTCATCGGCTGAAAAAAGCCTTAAAAATAATGCATGAGTCATTTATTTCACTAGACGCTGTTTTAAATGAATAAATATTTAGTCCTTTTGTAACATTTACTCACGGAAAGTTTTATTATTTGTCGCTTTAAATAAAAACTGTACAAAGAAATGAGGGCGCGCGAGTCATCGCCTTCGGTGTATAAAGAAACGCGACCTAAAAAAAATTGAGTCAAGTTCAAAAAGAGCTCAGACTTCGTGATTCATCGTCTTTTAAATACGCGTTCGTTTTATAATGAGATACATAAGTTGGATTTCCACAATTTGGAGGCTGCCGAATCTGTCAAATCATATATGTTGTTGATAGGTTCGAGCCGTCAAACCGTTAGTATCAGTTCACTGAGCATTGATCCCGATTTGATTAAAAGTTATTACAATGCAAACAGTCAAACATATTTTTAAACATTTTTTTAGAAATTTTTTACCAATTTAAACAAAAGCGGAGGCTTTTTTTCGTTTTGATTTTTTCATTTGTTTTACTTTTCTTTTCTTTTTAATGTTAATGATTTTAGCAGTAAGACTTTATTAACTTATGGCATTTTTAATATAACACACGTGTAAGTAGAAAAAAAAATGTGTTTAATCATCTGTAACTGATTAAATAGTCTATATGTGTAAATCTTGGTCTTGTAAAGGTTGTCGATTTCAAGCCGGCATCTCTTCGGTAGGAATTGCTTAAATTATGAACTACTAGTATTTAAAAAAAAACAATGTGCTTTTAAATCGTCTTTATATTGCTAATAAATTGATAAACCAATAAACCCCACAGTAAAACGGTATCCTAGAACAAATTAAGTACCTATAATAACCCCACCTCATTACAAATTCAAATACTAACTTCAAAATCATTTTTACACCACACCAGCCACCTATGCATGTCAAATTCCAGATTACAAGCTGTCATTAGCGCAAGTGACAGGTGTCAAGGTGACAATTAACAACTTATCGCTTCCCGAGTAGGCGGGTACACGTAACCGGCCTGTTAAAATAAGGGGACAATGCTGTAATTAAAAGTGACTGTAAGTGGGGACATTGTGTCGAGGAAATTAGTATTGTTTCGGTTTTTGTTTGTTTTTTTTTTTAATTCGGTTGTGAAAGACTTCGCTTTCTTGTAGAAAGGCAAATGGCTCACCGACTTTTAAACAGTGTTGTTCTAAGACTGTGAAACTAAGATATATATTTTTTTACTTTCTTTTCTAATGTTTAAGTATTCGGTTATAATTATAAATACCAAAAAAAGTCTACATGTACTGTTTTTTGTCCTTGTAACTATGTTGTTAGCGTTTTAACAAACTAGCGTCCCATCTATCTAGTTAGCAAATTTTATCTAAATCCATTCAGTAGCTTTTGCGTGAAAATCCAAATGACATTGAAACAAAGATATACCGACGCGTAATGTAATTAATAAAAATATCGTAAAAGATATAATTGACGCATACGAGGTGATTACTCATCTTTTTCTTATAAATAAACTTAGCCTTGCACCGAGAGTAAACAATGTGAGGGATTATTGCTTTGTTTTTTGGTTCCGTACAGTATGGCCAATGTTATATTTTTCATATTGTAAACGATAAAATTGGTATGCATGTCTGAATGTGTGTATGTTACTCTTTCAAGCGGAAACAACTAAATGGAGATGAATGAAATTAAGTAAAAAGATAGATGACATTCTAGATTCATATTAAAGGATACTTTATCCGGTGTCGCAGGTAACAGCTAGTACCTACTATTTAGTACTATATATTTATATCCAAAAATATTTGACAGCATTAATATGGTGTTAAAAACATGATGTTAGAGAAACAAGGACTGACAGAGGTACTGCAATACATAACTTAATACAGTAACAAAGAGCCAGAAATAGAACAAACATAGATGTTTGTCCTAGATGAGAACGGAACCTACAACCCTTGATTCAGCCGGGAGCGCTTACCATTCCACCACCAACTAGGTACCCAAAAAAAAAACGGAAAGTCAATATTGAAGTGAAAATATTTATTTAATAGCCCCGAACCCATTATCCTATGGTATATCCAAACAAGTCGAGAAAATTTGTTTTTGTTTTGTTTTTTCTTTTTATGATCCTACGGATCTTTAAAAAGTGTTAACTTGTTTGTATCTTATCAGAACCGCAGCCTTGTGGACGAACAGTTTACTCAAACAAATTGTTTGGTATTCTGATTAGCATACGACAATGAGTGACACTTTCATTAAATGCTATTTGTACCCTTTTTTACTTGACTGCAACCGAGGAAGGTAATGTTTTTCGCGCGTATTTTTATATGTTCCTTACATTTATATATGTATATACAAAATGGCGTCACTGACTTGTAGTACACAGTAATTGGTTTGATTAACACTACACCGTGTCACTATGACGTCATTAAAATCAATATGGCGGACGTAAACTTTGTATTTATTTTTAGATTTTTTCGTTGTCAAAGTCAGATAAAATTAAAAAGATCATGTATAAGACGTCTAAGTTAAGGAGGACATTTAAAGATGTATAATTTAAAATAATTTCATATGCCTTTGACAAATATAAAAAAAAGAAATAACGAAATAGTTCTATGTTATGCACTTATATATTTTTTTTTAATTTATTTTGATAAGTATTGGAATGGAAACGCAAAAATTAATGTTTAAACTCTTTCCAAAGAGGCATGCATCCTCAGATATGCGCATGCGCAGCCATTTTTCTAGTCAAGGAAGTAGATTGTACGTGGGCGGTCGAGACGGCGATACAGCGCACTGTCTCCGAGGGAGACGGAATGATCGTCTGTCTCGTTCTAACTCGATTGAGTGATGTAATCGATTCTTTTAAATGGGTTTAAAAGTTGGTTATAAAGAAAAGGAGGTTTTCTTAGTCGTAAACTTTCAGAGTGTTTTAGTTAAACTGGTGGGGGATCCCCCATTTATAATACCTTTCATATTAATGATATACGAGTATTTTTTGGAATCGCAATTGCTAAAATCCCGAACTCAATAACTGGTGAATTCCACATTTGCAATGCAGTCTAAAATAATAAAATAGATTCAGGACCTTTTATTTTGTTCCTCTGATAAGACTATGTCGGTATCTAAAATCTGACAGCTGTCAAAATGACATGTTATTTTCCGGGACACACTAAACTGCTTAAATAAGACTCGTAATAGGAGAAATTAGAATAACTATCTCAAAAATATAATTTTCATATAAACCATTGCTGAATTGTAGTTTATCCACTAAATCCTTTTTAACAGGTGTGACTTCTTCCGTGACTAGAATTAAATAAGGAATTTCTACATTCAGTATCATTTTTACCAAACATCAGGTAGATAAAAGACCAATTTCTATTTAAAAAGTTAACTCAAACATGCAATGAACTTCACCTTCGAACAATAAAGACAGTCTTAATTCAAATGCAATAACTGTCAACTGTCTTTTTTTTTGCAAAAACCTTGCCCTCGGAGCATCAACAAAGGTTTGCTGAGAAAAAACGTAATAAACGCTGTGGTACGACACTGACCTATGTCAACAAGCGAGATAGCCGCCCTTGTGTGTGTGGACTAACGATGTAGTTGGAGACGATTTTTTTTAGTTCGAATTTTAAATTTTGCATTGAAAGGTTTACCATTAGTAGAAGGTAATTTAATGAAAAGTTCTTTTTATACCTACTTTTTTACGATTCGAAATGTGTCTAAAATGACTAGCCGATTTTCTCCTGAAGACTGCGAATCGTTAATTCTTATTTCAAATTTACTTTCTATATCAGCTGTCATCAGTCGTCCGTGGGTCTTTATTAGCTTACGCCTCGTAAAATGTATTACTATCCGTAGCTAGAAGGAATCGTTTTCCAAATATTGGAATCGGGCATAAATTGATTTGGGATGACATTTAGTAACTAGAATAATAAATAGATTTTTATCCCGAGGCAATGTAAATAAAGTCACGGTGTAGTATTGAAAACGTGAAAGTGTGTTTCTTTTAACGTATTGATGTGTATATTAGTCTTTTACGAAAAATGTACTCGATGTAATTGGATGAAATTCGGTAAATAGACAGATATGATACTAAAATGTCAAATGTTATCAAACTTTTTATTCCGTTCAAAAAAAATGCTTGGTCGAAACATATGAGCCACTGTCCTACACTACTGCAAAGGAAAATAAATACAACTTTGATAAAGAATAGACTGATAAGAATAAAATAAAGGAAAGCCACTGACCTAGGGCAACAAAGATAGCCGTTACATGCCTCTTCTATTACATGTACGAGTCGTGATAACGGTACGATTGTGATTTTAAAAGGTTTACTTATACACACACAAATGGAAAGAAGTTATTGAGGAAATAGCCGAAATAATTATGATTTTATTAGTTGAAACATCACGGTCGTTGACCTATTGCCAAACACTCAGATATAACGTTTTTATTTCGCGAATGAGACGATAAGACGTTTTGTTGCGTAACGTACTCCTGGGAGGATTATGTCTATCAATGTCATCAATATCAATATCAAAAATGATAAAATACGTAAATAGGAACAAGGGGGGGGGGGATGTTTGTTGAACCTCCCCCCTCCCCATCAGATTTGAAACATCCTGAACTTCTCTCTCTACTTGGATATCTACTCTTTTACATAGACCTTAGTTTTAAAAGGAGGGTATGCTTAAACCCATTGGGTGTTAAAAACGAATAAGACTTCTTATACCCATATCTGTTACACGTTCAAACATGGTTTTCTAGGCCTGCACTTATGTCGATAATTTGTATTCAAGACAAAAAAAACGAATACTAAAATAATTTTACCAATATCAAATTGAAAATGTACTATTTTTGTAGTAGGTCAGTTTCAACTCTCTCAACCTTTTTTACACATTCGTAATTAGAAGGACCAAGAATTGAACTAAAAAATAGAGTTAAAACCAAGTTTTTTTTTTGCATACAAAATTGCATTCCGAACGCATCCACGATACTAACTCAAGCAGACAATGACAACGCATTCCAGATAACCTCATTTCTTTCTCTGATAGCACACACACTTCGATGTGCTACAAACACATAGACATACGCACACACACATGGGAGGCGTGCCAGGGCAATCTTTAGACGCTGCGAGATAAATAAAATATTTTGCAATATTTAAAAGCTTTTAAAAGTCTTAATGACTTTACAATCGCAAGTACACACTTGCACACAGGTAGGTACACACCTACGTTATTTATGGTCAGTTGCACCAACTCAATTTAAAAGGTCGATTTGACAGCTATCAATACTGTCATATCTCGTAGTTACATACTTTGCATTCTGACAGCTGTCAAATCGTCCGTTACCATCAATGTTGAATTGGTGCGACTAAGCCTACGTCTCTTGTTTCGCTCGATGGGTATGTTTTAGTGGATCACGATTGCGGGTTCCTGGGTCGATTCCCAAATTAAAGGAATATGTTACAGACTTTTTTAACAATGTTCCTGGGTTTGTGATTCCCAATCCTCTTTGGGTAGTCTAGTGGTTAATCCAGTTTGTAATGCTGGTTTGATTTCAATGAAATATGCCATTGCCCAGCTGAATGACATATAAAATATATGAATTACATAGTTGTTTTGGTTTTAACTGTATGTTTTCAATGAACGTACTAGCGTGTTCCCGACCCGCCTTAAATATTGGAGATAATTAGTTAAAAAGCCGAACGCTAACCATAGTTTCCATTAACAAACAAACTTACAAATTAAATGCGTATCTGTCATAGCGTAACAGCGTAGGTACAAAAAATGTCCTTTACGCCGCACACGTCTCATCAATAATGTGTGCACGTCTGTCCGTCCGTGTGCGCTGACGAAACTAATCACGCTTATCGGAGAAATTATGCGTCATGCATTTTTATACGCTTATGCAATTGTCCCGTTTCATAACTCGCAATTACGTGTAGCATGGTCACAACAATGAAAAGCTTTTGGGATAGGAATTGTGTTCCAAAAGTCCTTCTATAATGTTGCTAAATTGTTCTGTTATAATGTTGTAAAAAAGGTTGTATTTTTTTTTAATTTTACGAAAAAAACATTTTTTTTTCAATTGTGCTCTTGTGTTGAAAATATGTTAAGTTTTTTTATTCATACTTCGGATTTATTATTAGTAACAATTAACGGTTAACAATACAAGTTTGACTGAAATAAGTTTGTAAGTAAATAGCTAAACGAAGTTTCTGTACTGTCTTGTCTTTTTGTATGATTAGAGTTTTTATGTTATTTTAATGAATGTTTGTACCAGAATATATTAAAAACATTAATTGAAAAATATATCAGATTGCTTACTTTGGACTTTCTACCCATCAGAGGTTTTTTAATGTGTAAATAGTTTGATGATGTAGGTATATTGCTTTCATGTTATTGCATTAAATAACCAAAAGAAATCACAGAGATTTTTAAGCGGTCACCCATCCAATCTACATCCACTAGCAGCGTTGCTTAGCTCGAAAGCAACAGTTCATCGGTAACGCATCGAGACTTCAAAAGGGCTAACGCACCCTCAGGGCCGCGTGATAAGGGACAAAGAGCGTATCAGTAAGTATTTCGCGGTCGCTCGCTGGTCGCTGAACCGGGACCTTGAGGGCCAGGCATTTTTACGATAAAACGCAGATAGTGAGAAATTGCGGGTATTTACTTTTTAAACAGCACGCGTTTTATTATTTTTCTTTGGTCGCATTGTAGGTAAAATTACTACAAATTTCTGTCCGGTCCATGAAATATAAGATTACCAAAATATGACACTTATGTTGTCTTTCATCATGTAAAAATTAATTTAGATAAAGTGCGTTAAAATTCAGCGTGATGTCACTTCTTTGCACAGTTTTTCAAATAAGTGGTGTAAACACATATCATGAATATTAATTATTTTTTTTAAGCTAAAACTACTTTTTTTACTATACCACAAAAAAAAAACGCAAGAAATACATTTGAATTATTTTAATTCTTAAAAAAAAACGACGTAAAAGTTTGAATATCAAGATAAAGTAAAAAAAAAACGCCTTATCATTTCAAAAAAACAGCAACATTGAAATGCGTGCATCAATGCCACTCTCATTTAGATGCATTATTCTGTACCCAAGTGGACTTAGATCTTGAGGAACATCGAACGAATATGGCATAACAATTCACAGATTGCGGGGAAGCGCATATATAGGAAATATGATTGACTCCAATTTCGCCATTAAAATTCTGAAGAAGACCAGACACATAGTAGTTTTCCGAAGGAAATCAGAATGCCTCGTATACTTTGTCAAAAAATTAGTTCCACACAAAAATTACTAGAAAGATACATAAGAGACTTTATTAGCATATAGGATAATTTTTATCCCGAAATATTATGACCGAAGTCGTGAAAAAAGCAAAGCAAAGTAAGTGTTAGTAAAACAGGACTTACTACCAATGGTGGCACAAAGTAAAGAAGACTAACATTTTTGGGCTAACATTATTGCATTTTCTTTTCTTTAAATAAACTAAATAACAGGATTTTACCAATGTTTCGTCATGATAAATCAGTTAAACGCTATCATTTTAGTTCGGTTATTAAATAAAAATGCATTAAACGCCATAATTTTATCTTGTTTTTGCCATCATAAAAACACTTAAACTAAATTATTAATATTATGAATCTTACATCTAATCTGGTGTCTCTTTTATCGTTTTTTTTCGTCTGCCAAAATCTTTAGGTTGCTATTTTTATTTATTTTTTTGTATCGACTCTATCTCGCGTCTCTACATAACGCAATAATTCCGCTAATGTCAAGTGTACATATGTATAAAATGTGAAGTGTATACATATACCTATAAAACTCCTCCGAGTTTCCCTTTTTACCTTTGCCTTTGGCAGTCATCAACAATGAATTTCGCCAGTCTCATAATCGCCTCCCACTTCTCAGGAAGCGTACGCTACAGAAATAATGTCATTTGAACAATCGCACAAACTGCCGCATCCTAGCCGTTTCGTAATTTGAAAATCACAATGTGACGTTCATACAGTATGCATGCGTACGCGCAGGTCACGATCAGGGACGTCGAACTTGCATTTTTAAATCGGACCCGATCGATAATGTAATCGATACCCGATCTATACCGTTTTTACGTTTTACATTCGATATTGTATTCCAATTTAGGTGTGATACCGATTGTGTGGTAATTTTCGTGATTATTTTTTGTTTTGGGCCAGTGCCGGCGGCTTAATTAGATCATTTGTGTCGCGTCGCCTTGTTTACGAGTTTGGATGTGTCGTTTTTGTGTGAAGCTAGACCTAAAACGTTTTATTTATTTTCGGCCAGTGTTTCTTTTTTTACAAAAAACAAGAACTCCTTTCTTTGCGTTTTTTTTCAGATTTGAACTTTAGTGAATTGGAAAACAATTATCGTAATTTGATAGCGCTTTTAATAGATGTTTATTTCCTCCTGAACATTTTATTTAATACCATGAAAAACTTTCTTAAAATTAATATTTACTTCAATAACTAATCCGCGTCCCAATCTTTATGAAGCCGTCAAAGAAATGCCAATTAAAAACACGCAATTAAAAATACATAACCGTTTTTAATGGAGTCGCGTAGACGGTTCTTCCGGAATTACGGTAATCGTAAACTACCCTTTGAAAAATATTTCTCTAATTAAATACTTGCAGATTGTTCCTATATAAAAAATCCATAAATGGCGTCCATAAATTCTCTCAAGAGGAAGATACGTAATAAAAGCTGTGTATCCATCCACGTGGTATTAATAAAAATAAATGGAGTCCGGCAAAACTGGAGGTCGCTCACCTTCCTAACCTAAGACAAGAGTGGTCGTACGCATCACGCACACTAGCGCGCCTCTGCCGCTGTGCGCACGAGTCGCGGCACGCACACCGATGCGCGCGCGCACACAAGCAAGGGCAGCGCGTGCGAGCGAGTTAAGACAAACGGAAGAAATGTTATTCTCTTTTTAGGTACAGCTTTTGCTGATTCTGTGCCCGTTTTAAATGCGTCGTTTGAACGATGGTTATTTGTTTTTTTTAAGCGTTGTTCCAAGTTCTATTCTTTGAGAAAAAACTACTTTTTTTAGCTTAACATATCCAGCCAGTTTCGATTTAATATAACACATTTTTTTTCTTAGATTACCTGCTTATTCAATTTTATTTTTCTGCGACTTAATTTATTTTAAAAAAACTGTGTTTTGAATAAAAAACAGTAGTCCTAAAATATTAACGTTTTATTTTAATCTTAATTATAAAGGCACAACAGTTTAATTAATAAAAGTTCAAGATTCTGAATAAAAATGCTGTTTCACATTAACAACGAGACTCTATTAGTAGTGTCGCCATAAATTCGAAGTGTCATCGATTTCATAACCTACACTAACATAATTTCCGTTCCATTCAAAACAAATAAAGCGAGCACATCGTCAACACTTCTAATAAACTTACGTCGCACAAACCTGCCCTATTTCGCGCTATCCTATGACTTATTGTATTTCAAGAGTTTTCAAAACGGTTTTATTTGCGAAAAATGATACCGTAAGTTTTGCGTACATTGCTCTTTGCACGCGTGTGTGTGTGAACAGACTTGACCTACCCTACGGGTGCGGCTGTGTGCGTGGGTTACGCAATACCAATGCTTTTCGATGCGAAAGCGATTTTTTTGTTTTCTTTTCTTTTTGCATTTCGGTCTGCAGTTTTTCTGAGTCATTAGGCGCATGCGATGTCATGATATGTTGCAATGTTACTGGTACGTGAGATTGGAGCAGGATTTTTCTTTTAATAACTCTTAGTTTTATTTTATAAATTGTAATCACTTGTGAATTTATAAATCATGCATTTTAATTTAAAATGTTTTTTTATTGGTAAAATAGGTCATACATAATTGATAAAATGTAGTGTATCAACGTTATCTTCCTCGAGAACTAAATACCTATTATGTATGCAATATGTTCTGTTCTTGTAATGAGCACAATTAACTTTTATATCATGTTAATATTAGTTATTATTTATTAGTAAAATACACATTTTAATACTACCTTTATCAAATGTCACAAAAACTTATTATTTTTTTTAAATGATTAAGTATATTTCAATAAACTCCTAAAATCGAAACCTAAAGATATAGATAAAAAATAAATCCAAGAAGCCTACATTTATTTAAATATCTATTATGTTCTGTTAATTCCAAAACTATACTTTGGCTCCCAAAGGTTAAGTAAATAATATTTTTTTTTTTCAACTTAAAAAAGACAAAAAATGGATTTGCATAAATTGTCCTCTCAAATGTATTATATTATAGTTAGTCATCAGAAATACATATTATTATTTAAAACAAAAGAAAATGCTCCAAATTGATTATTTCAAAATGGAGTCATTTAAATCTGCCCAGCCTTGGCTCAGACAAGCAGAGAACAAAACATGTTTATTTTTAACTCAAAAAGTACGTGACGAACAGTTACTTGTACTTGGAGTCGCCTTTTTAATTCGCAAAACATTTTTTGAAAACGTGATTCTGTTATCTTATCTGAGGAAACATACAATTTTGCACATTTTAGGGTTTGAGAGTCAAGCGACTCTTTATGAGTACTTTAAATTAATCATGTTTACGAGACTAAGATGAAATAAACGTACGTTTTTTTTTAAATAGTAGTAGATATGGGAATGGAAGTTTAATTTATAGTGTCACATTTTATTAACGTTAGTAAAAGATAAATCAAAATAGAAAGATACATTTTGAAACACTTTTTTTAAAATTGATAGGTAATAAATTAATTAAGGTCAACGTAAATTGAGAAAACATTGCAAGTTTTGTACTTAATAAATCAATTAGAGCCTAAGCAATTTATTTTAGTTTAAAATAACATGTTTTCAGAATTACTAAAACGCCTATGGTCAATTTAGCAATAAATTAACTATGACAAGATTACTTAAATGAGGACATTGATAATTTTTGCCATCAAAAACGTTAAAACCGAAATGAAATGTAGCAATATTCACAAATAAATTTGAATTTACTTTATAGCTGGACAACGATAAAATAACCTTTTGTCTAATTACAACAATTCAGGTAAACTACAAAAATAAAATATAACAAAAATATTGACACAATCTTTGAATTGTTAAAATATGGACCTGTTGATTAAAAATATATTTTATTTCCTCAATTACTTTATACAGTATCAGTGTTGCATTTTACCGCATTGTTTTAAATGTCATAAAATATAATGCAAGAATATTTTAATATCAACTTTTCGAATGACCAAATATCCTCATTTGTTTTCAACAAGTTTAAACTTTGTTTCCTAAATGGAGTTATTACGTAGGTAATCCCTTATTTGTGCTACAAAGCATATCACTCCTGTTTAAAATTAAATTTAGAAATACCTAAATTATTATATTCAAAATTAAATATGAAGCCATCAAGGCTGGCAATATGATCTTAAGAAAACAATGCAAAATCTGGTTAACTTTTAGAATCGAGTCAAAAGTATGCACAATTTGAAATACCAATTTACAATATCTCGCTACGGTAACCTCTCAAGAATTTAAATGTACCTGTTCTTTTTTAAATTTTTTTTTCTAATACACCATGCTGGCCGTAAGTTAAAAAATAAATAGGTACCTGCATCGATACTCATCCGAGAACTCGCTCACAAACCGACGGAGTGCACGCATGTCCTCACAAAACTCACTTCCTACTCACTCCGTCCAAAAAGAAAGCTCAGTAGACACCCTTCTTCCTATTACGTCACCAAACTTCGAACATACACCGTCAAAATGCCCCGCGCTGTCAAAAAAGAGCGCGAAACGCTTTTTTTCCGTAATTTTTTAACGCAAAATATGTCCGTTTTCGTCAAAATGTATTTTTCAAATGTCTGTTAGCCGCAAAAAATGGTTGTGCACTCAGACCGTGGGCCGTAGGCGTTCTGTTTATAAGTACTATAGTTGTAGAGAAGTTAGTATGGGCTCGTAATGCACTTATGTGTAGGTACTTGCTAAGTTTTTTATTATAGTCTGTTATATCCGTGCGGTTCCTTAGTTTGAGGCTTGCGTGTTAGCCCGACGCGAACAGACTTGATACTTTTTGTGTTACGTAATGGGAAAGTCTAAGAAACATTAAGTTAAGTGAACTACGGGATATGATAAGAAAAATAGTTGCTTGTTTAAAATGTTTCGGTTTCGTGTTTTTAGTTTACTTTTTGCGAAATCTGTTCGTCTTTGGTATTTATTAGCATTGACAAGCTAGCGTAGTTTTGCTTTTTATAGAATTTGAAGACACGACAGTGAGAAATACTGTTGCTAGTTATGTCGAAACATTTGTTTGATTAATGATAGGAATAGTCAAGTTATATATGTACGTATTTATGATAACTTTATCGTGTTTGACCTAGGTTCCCAACTTGGAAAAATGTTGTAGAATACGGTAAAAGTTGAGCTTTTAAAAATTACAATCACCGCATTATAAATTAAGTAAATATTTTAATGACAACGATAATCAAGACATTCATCAGACAATACCACATATGTCGACCTGATGATCCATAAGTGGATAACTCAAATACTTCTGGTTTCCTTACCAGTTTTTTTAATATTTACCATTGCACCGTGGTTTCAATACCCTCACATTTTACCTCACGCTTTTAACTTAGCGGAGGGAATCACAATTTTTCAATATACCTGTGCAAAAATGACGAGTATGTTGACGTATTAACTTGAGAGTGTTAAAAACAGTTCTGCGCCTAATCTTTCTCCGGTTGTCATGGCTATTTGATTATAAGAGTACGACTGAGTTGTATAAAAAGCCTCAATCAATTTCTGCATAGAGGGTTGGACTTAATGAGATTGGACGTTCAAGTTTAGCGTACATCTTCATATTGACGAATGAAATTCCAGGCGTAGAATACTTTCAATCTTTAAGTTCAGTATCGTTTCATATGCGCTAGGGTCGGGGATCACTACCCAGGAAGACCATTTCTGTTTAGTTCTTTAATTAATAATTTGTTTTAGTATCATCTTTTATTCTCGTTTGAATATCTTAAGAGCTTGAACTATTTGCGCTATTATGTAATGCTGTCCAATTTAAATTTGATTACATCTAAAATACTATTCCTGCCTTATCTCAACTATTAGTTAGAACGTGCTACGAGAACTTTTCCGCGTGTGCCCAATGCAATTTTATAGAAGGATACGTGTAAAATTGGACCTTACTGTCAGATGTTTTTGAGCCGCCAATTGCCTCTGAACTACGCAATTAACATCGAGATACAAGCCGGGAACAAGAGCTGCGTGTTCTGATGCCCAAAAATATGTTATAAATATTACTTTTGGATCCAATACCGAACTTTGGCGTAAGTTTATCGATACCAAACGGTTTCAAACCGTAAAGGCTAGTAGCTGTTCGATCATTTTTAAACGAAAAAAATCCCAGCCCAAGTATCAACGCACCTCGTTCGGCGTCGGCGATAGCTCGCGTGCGACCGAGACAGAAATACATGCAGTTTTTCATTGCGCCGCTCTCGCTACGACCCGGCTTTTTTTCCGAGTTGCGTTTTTATAACTCGCCGTATTCGACGTTGCTTTCTTGTACGAATATATTTTTTCTTCGTCCGAATCTCCGTGGTGGTCTGATTGCGAAAAAAGGATAACACTTGTTTTTGATAGGTCGGGGAGTTAGCGCTTAAGTGGGCTCTTTAAAGTGCAAAATTGTGTAACTGCAGGAACCTTTGTTGCGAGCCAACAATAAGAGAAAATCTGTTAATTAATGATGAGAGAAAAAAAAATATTACAGTAATTTTTAAACAGATATGATTTTTAATTTAACTGAACAAAACTTTTTTTGTTTAAATTTATAATTAAAAAAACATTTTAATATTTGCTTAAAACCACATTTTGGTCGTGCCACTGTTGATTACAAGGTAGTGGTCATGTCTCTATACGTCTAAAAAAACTAAAAAAAATACTAGAAGAACTAACAACTAATAAAACTATACTACTTTAAATATCCCCAATAATTTAAAGCACATAATTGATACATTAAAACAAAAAACTCCGCGTCAAAAACGCCAAGTGCAACTCAATTTATCCATTAAACGGTCCTTTTACCGTCAATTAGCATCGCCAACTCGCCGTAAAAACGTTCAATAATTGACTTACGACATTTTTGCTGGAAGTAGTCATTAAAAAAAAAACTACCCAGTGTCCCCTGTCGTTACCTAGGTCTTTAGTTCGTCACTTAGAACCCAGCCAAGCGGTAAATAGGCTAAATTAGGCCCTAGCGTAATGACTGCCTGAGACGTACTGTTATGTTGTCAACGGAGTCGATATCGATTTTAAAACGGCGGGAAGTAAGATTGCGTGTTCTATTTTTAAACAGTTCGTATTATTTTTGACGTGGCATTTTTTTATTGGAGCGTGTTGCGTGATTATGATTTTATCTTTTTTTTTAAACAAATGAAGAACGTTATTATTGCTGAAACTGTTTACTTACTTAAGAAAACCGTGCGGATAATTTGAAACAAAAAATCATACAACTGAAATTACTTCTTAGTTGGTCAATGTACTTATCAAAGTTTTGTTCCCGTAGTATATTTTTTATAATTTAATTTTTTTTTTGAAAAACAAAAAATTTAATACAATTTTGATTTAATAAAGTAATTAAGGTGATTTTTTTAAAGCGAAGTTAAAATGCTTTTAGGTAACCTTACAGTATCTCTTTAAGTAAATTGGAAAAGTATAGATTTTTTTTATCAGTTCAAATTTTAAAATAACAATTTGATTTCAGTAAAAACAAAATTTTGGCTATTTAAAATAATTAAAACCCTAAATATACGCAGCTCAAATTTGAATAAAAATATAAACCCAACTAATAGCAAAGCAATTAAAATCTAGTTTAAACTCAAGTTAAAACTTCTTTACCATAACGTGATTTAATATTAATGTTCACATAAGTCGATGTTTACGTTCGCACGGTGCCACGTGTATAAAGTTGTATAAATAAGTTAGTTTCATTAACTAGCAAGTCATATTATGTCACTGCACTGGTAAAAGTGCATCCATCAAAGTGACGTTTTAGAAGAACTTACGATACGTGAAGGTCGTGGGTTCGAGTCCTGCACCGCAAGGAGAGATGTTTTTTTTCTGTTTCTTGAAAATAACTTACAGTTTTATAATTTACTATTTTGTTTTGTAAGTCGGTAAACAGTACTAAAGTGGTTTAAAAGTGCATAAAGAATCATGAAAATTTGTGAAGATATCGCTTTTTAGCAAAAATACTGCCTGAATTGTACTGAAATGTGTCTTTAAAACCAATTTCTAACTATCTATGTTTACTTATTGGTATGTGGTGGGGCATTCATTTGCTGATAAAAGTGTTAAGGCCAAAGTATGTCATCATTAAAAACAAGTCATCATTACAAAAATACTCTATCATAAAACATAATTATGTTTATGCTTATGTTTGGAAACCCCCTACACACTTTAACCCAGAATCGAATCTAAGATCACGAGATCATGATCCGATACTTAAACTACTAGACCATCGGAGCGTTTAGGTAACACATAAACAATTACAATTACTAAATACCTCGAGCGTTTATCGTTTAAAATAAATTAACGAAAAAGCCACGCGAAAATGCAAAAATTAAGCGCCTTTCCCCGAGTGTGGCGTAAGATATTTTTCGCAGAAACGTGGCAAATAAAGCTGGGAGCCATCTTGGGGAGGCCGGGGTAGAATGGCGTTCGTTAGCATCTTTTAATTTCAGCTAATTTTTATCTCCGTCTTCGCCTTTTTTACTGTGTAGCACAAGCCATTAGCTCTAGTGTAGTTGGGAAAAACAATCTTGGTCGCTGGAGCAGTGATTATCGTCGCGTAATATATTTTTTAGCGCTTGCCTAGTTCTGTAGCGTTTTTATGGGAAATGAGGCGGATGGGGTTAGATTGAATGGTGTATACAATTTGATGAAACTATTTCAGTTATTTATGTATATTATACTAATATATTTGATGTATTGTTTAAAAATATGACAAAAGCAATACTCCAGTGCCATTGAATAATAAATATACGGTCTATATTTTGTGATTTTTTTTACGTCAATATTTTTTATAACATCTTTAAAAAGTGTCAATTTTTCTTATTACATTTTAAATTAAAAGGTGTGTTTTAGCACAAAATGCGAATTACATACTTCTATTAGCTATTTTGGTTTAGTTATCTTTTATGACATGTTACAACATGTTTTTGTGGAATTCAATATTAAATTTAAAGCCAGATTTAATCTCAAATTTTAAATATATTTAGTCCACAGTATAATTATACTAGGAACAGTAACTATGCTCGTTCACCCTATTCTACCCTAATTTTCGCTTCATCAGTTTTTTATTGAGTTCTAAAGCATGTCAGTTTAATACGCCATGTTTGCAATCTATGTCGACCTGTTTTCTTTTAATCATAATAACATAGGTACTTTACCTATTTATGCAAACCATACCTATATAAAAACTAGGTAAATAGATGGTACGAAAATGGTATATAACTACACTTTTCTGTATTACTTTTTGTGTTTGAGAACGAAAGAGATTGTCAATTTCTGGAAAGATTAATAAGTGTTTTTATTTAAAAAAAAACGCTTCATCTATCAACATTCATAAGTTAGTACCTATTTTCATATCTTGGAAGAGACCGTGCAGGTAAATTCCAAATAAATTTAACGCTACGTTTTACTTACTATAAATTCTTCGACAAATAGTAAGTACACGTAAACAAATATATAAAATGAGAGGTTTTTTTTCAAGGGGTTTGGAAAAAAAAACATTTTTCAAGTGTCAACACGATATTTCGGCGTGTACAGACCAAATCTAATTCTTGGCGAGTTTTTCTCTCTTCCCGCCGGAGCGCTGTTCTCCCGCCAATTTGTGTGTGTTTGTCGAAAATTAACCTTAAATGCTTCTCGTGTACTTGGCCGCTTTTACATTTTTTTTAATTTTTATTCCGGTTTTTGAGGGGCAAGCTCTGTAACGGCAATGATGATTGCAGATTTGCTTGTTGATTTAATTTATTGTTGGAATAATCTTTTTCTCATTACCACGATTAGGTTTGTTTAAAAAATAAAAAATAAATAATGCGCGTCTTAGAATTAAGACTAGAATACATTTATTTTAAAATGACCAAGCAAAGATATTATGTGTGTTTTGTGTAGCATTTACTTTTAAAATTTGGAAACTTGTTTTCGATAATTAAAAAAAAATTCAGTGATTATTATGTTTTAACGGTGTAAACGTTTTTTTAACAAAAATATGTACTGACAACTTTTAAGGAATACACATGAAATCAGTTATATTCGCATAACACATCTACTAAGAAGAGAAAACATATTTTCGTACAGTAATTAAACGAAAGCACAGTTCCGAAAGAACTCCTTTTATCCTCAAATTCTTTCAGCAACAATGTAACCCGTCAAGTGCTGGCCCAAAAAGTTGTAAAACACAAAATAAAATATTCAAAATCGCGCGCAGGTGCTCAACATTTTTTTTACGACCACTAAAGAAGTTTTCTAATAATGCGGTCGCATCTTGTCGCTAATTGCTAAATAAATTTCCAAGTTTTCCCGCCAAAAAACCTCGCGATGAGTTATAACGTTAAAAAACGACCGAAAGAAATGTCCACCGCTTTAGAAGCGCTGCATCTATAGGCAGGACCACGCTTTGGTAATAGCTTACGTAAATATGATGTATTAAAATTTTCAGAAGAAAGAAGAAAAATTGCTAATTCTAACCGTGGCAACTTTTAAATCCTAATGTTAGTCTTTATTAAAAAAAAAAATAGACATAAACTGACTTTTTTCTTGCAAGTAACATAGTTTTATTTGCAAAACATACCTCGTACTATTTTTCATCTTCTTTTTCCTAGCTTGGGTGTCAAGTCGTTTATTTATACGACTGACCTTGATTTTTTACAAAAATTACAACTGAAACCATTACTTTATATGCTTGTGCATTATTATTGTTCCTTGTAAAATTTACTAGCATACATACAAACATATTCATAATAATCATTCTGTAAAACCTATTTCTGTAAAGATTTTGTGCAATAAAGTATATCTATCTGTCTATCATATTATGAGCGGTATGTATTCTGCATACAAACAAAAATTACAGTCAAATCGTGTTACATAGAGGAAACATTTATAAATCGTTGTAACAATGCAGCGGTGGGTAGTGGAACCTCTAAAATTGCTATCCAAAACTGACACTAACTTAGACCGTTACCGTTTTGTATCTGTTCATGCTATGGCGCTCTGACACATATTTAGCGAGTGGGGCTGGCCTATGAATACGGCGTGAAGGGGTTGAAGAAAATTATAAAAGATAGAGGAAAAGTGAGAAAAATCGCGCACGGGACGCGGCGCGGCACTTAATTTTTATATCTTTTTAAATTTACAACGCAGGGCTACCGCAAGGAGACTCTTAATAACAGTGGCCTATCCAGTGGAACACGAGTAATTAACTAGGTATCACATAAGTCTATCCAGTGGAACACAGGTAAATAATCAGAAATCATATTGGCTTTTTTAGAGAACACGAGTTATTAATTAAATATTACATAGGCCTATATAGTGGAACGCTAATTAATCAGACATCGCATAGGCCTATCCAGTGTAACATTACTTAACCAGGCTTCACATACACTGACCTGATCTCAAACTAAGTAGCTTTAGCCACCAATTTAAATACATTAACAAACACCCAGACACAGAACGAATACAAATGTTCATTAAATCAAAAAAATGTCACTATATTTATAAGTCGGTATTTTATATTTATATTCACGACTGATCCAATTTTTTTTTTGAGTTAAGAAGAAAATGGTTTTCTTTATAAGATTTTACTTTTTTCTCTTTGGAAATATTGTTTTGACTAACAAACGGTTCTGACTTAAATTGTAACCTGTAAGATATCATCCAACCCTACTAGGCGTAACGATACAAGTACGTCCGTTGCTATAAGACAATCTTTCGGAACCTATTAAGTCGGAGCCTCGGTCATTAAACCGGTTTTTCTAAACGTCGCGACGTCGCACACTGGTCCGGATTTTTAATATGGAAGACTTAGGACCCAATGTCAATATTTCGGGCTGAAAAAAATCATGTGGATAGATAAATGAACGTTCATCAACGTTTGTTCTAGCAGTTTTTATGAAATTGGTTATTTTTGCGAAAAAAAAACATTGAAAAAAAATTTGTATGGAGAAAAAGTGAAATATTTTTTTTTTTCGAAAAGTTCAAAACTGTTAGCAGTGAAACCTTTTGTGTGTTATTGTATTACACTTATTCGTTAATTCCATATTTTTTTTATTTGCATATACTTGCAGCCTTGGCCAAAATATGCATCGGAACTTTCATTGTATTTATTTCAACTATTTGTGACAATTTAATTTTTTTATTGATTTATAGTCACATAATTTACGCATATTTTCAATATAATAAATTTTAAAATCCATTATTTGTTGACTATGAATGATTTTGAAAAATAGATTACAATTTAATTTAAAAAATCAAAATAATATTTTACTTCTCATGGTTAGCTGTTGCTTAAAGCACAGCTAGTGATCGAATGAGGCATTGCCTGCCTGCTAATATTCTCCTATTCCCTAATATAGCTATCACTTTTATTTTCTACTATTGCTGTCTCTTTCATTCTCTTTTGCTCACTCTTTTTCTTCTTAAGACAAGTGGTGTTCCACGCTTATAAATCAGATAAAATAGACAAGAGCTCTACTGGTAATACAAAATATTTACTTGCAGCTTTGGCGTTTATTTCGTTTATCCTAATATATATTTATTTAAAATCAGTACTTTTGCTTCTTTAAGTGGTTTCGGGAAAGTAAATTCGGTACTAAGATAAAATCCATACTAATATTATTAATGTGAAAGTGACTCTGTCTGTCTGTCTCTCTGTCGCTCAATCACGCCTAAACTACTAAATAAATCTAGTGTCCCAAAGAATATCTATACCAAATTTCATCTATATCGGTTCAGTGGTGCAGCGGTAAATTTAATGTAATGTAAACGACCTTCAATTATTTTTTATTGTACTGCGAGAATTGTGCAATAAACTATTTCTGGTTATTTTGTTATACATTTTGAAGTTGATTTATGAATAACTAGTGGCCATCCGCGACTTCGTCCGCATTAATGTCGGTTATCGCGACGCTATTCACGCGGACGAAGTTTTAAGTAGCATAGGGTATGTATGTAAATGTATTACAAAATAACTAAAAATTGTTTATTGCATAATTCTTGCAGTACAATAAAAAATAAATTGAAGGTCGTTTTCATTACATAAAATTTAATACATTTTTTATCAATTTAGTACATAATAAATAATAATAAAATAAGTAATTAAATTAAAAATAAAGTAATTAACTAAAACTATCTATACATAACATACAAATTAATATAAATAACTTAAAACTACAATAGAAAATAATTGAAGGTTGTTTACATTACATTAAATTTAATACATTTTTCATTAATTTAGTAAATAGGAAATAATAATAAAATAACTAAAATGAAATTAAAACTAAAGTTATTGACTAAAACTATCTATATATAACACGCAAAATAATAGTTATAAATAACTTAAAACTTATTCTAAAGGATCTGGCACATTTTCTGGAGCTTCTTCATCAACTTCAATTTCTTCTTCAACTTCTATTAATTCATCTGATAATATCAACTGCGTAGCTTCTGGAAACATCCTTGATGACTTAAAATTGGTGTATTTAGGTTTCAGATGAGATATATATGGATCTGATGATATCAAAAAATTGTGTATAATGTCTTCATTATTTTGCAGTCTTCCTGTTTTCCTCGTGTGTCGCTCTCTGGTATTTCGAAAGTCCTTATTTCTTGCTTCTCCTGCTTCTTCTGACAAAATTCCGATAGGAAGGCAAGAGAAATGTTTGCATATGTCAGCGCCATGTATCAACATTTTGTGTATGCTGGAAGGCATATTGTACCAGGGGTAGTGATGTACAAAGATCTCAGCAGTCTCCTTGCAGTATTCACGGAAACTATCGATATTGACAGCCTTTCCACAAGATAACACTTGCAATATAACTGCGAAGTGCTTTATCAAATCAGCATCAATCTTCGTTATTTGAGCACTTTTTTTGTATTCCCGAAAAAATCTTCTGGCCGTGTTTCCGTCATTAGTAGTTCCAAAGCCCTGCTTTACAACATCAATCAAAAGTCCCATTTGTTGTTTGAACTCCGATTGCACCATATCCTTCCTTAACTTCTTAAGGTTTTTGTTGTCACCTCGTGCACTCCACATTTTGAAATCTAAATTATATGAAATATGTAAAAGACACTCCATGCTTCGAATCCACATATGGAGTGTTGATAGTCCATATTGATACACATCGTCCCGTACAGGTCTTGAAAACATTTCTGAAAGATTATTCATCTCACTAGGTTTTGCAAGACAAACATTGCACGTAGCTGCAGATGGAGTATCTGTAATAATTGTAGCCACTTTCCCATCAATCATTGTCATGTGCAACTCATGAGTAACTTCCAAGTTTCCGCAACTTGAAATAGTCAAATTTCGTATTTCTTCCTCCATTGCCGCTTGTTCTTGCTTAACAAATTCGGTCGTTTCCTTCGCAAACTGAAATTTAATAGGTCTGCAATAAGATGTTGAAGATGGGTTTGGATTATTCCAAATAACAACATTGCCGCTCTCGAGCTTCAAAGGAACGAGGCTCGTCATGAACACAGAGGGGTCGTCGAATTCTGCCAGTTCACTTCTTTGCTTGTAGTTGCTCTGTGCTGAAGATCCATCGAATCCCCACTTGGAGGTAAGCTTCAAGTTTTCACTGCACATATTTAAATCATCACCAACGACTTGCAGTATTCTTCGAGTTGTCACGTCTAACAGTGCTTGTAGTTTCACCTTCACTAAATGTTCTGATACTTCAATATCTCTGGTATCTGGATAACACCTCTGCTTAGCTTCCAACAACTTGTAGTAAGACGGAAGCTTCAATTGCTGTGACAATGCTGACCGTAAAGTAAGATACTTCCACTTTGACAGATCCAATGATGCAGTAAGGGCCAACGCTTGATCTTCCTGCATAGTGTCCGTCTTCTCGTTTGTTGATAAAAGTGATTCGACAGCTTCAACCTTTTCAGGATTCTTCACAAGGTGATCGATGATGCGAGCAAGACCTTCTTTCCCATTAGACTTTAGCTTCGTGACAAAAGCAAAAGTCAGTTCCTCTTCCGGATAGTCGAGTAATGTACCCGATCGCCTTTTCTTCTGCTTATTCCCCAAGTCTTCAAATGGCTTCCTTGATGCAATGTCTGTAGATGTTCCAATGTCACTAGTCGCCTTCGAAGTAGATGGAATGGGTTGAACAGCTGCTTCTTCTTCTGTAGAACGAGGATCCAAATTTTCGGTCCCTTCAAAAATTTCGGTGAGATTTACTGATTCACATTCAGGCCACTTAATTCTTGTTTCCAACCAGTTCATATGCTTCTTCATGAATGTTTTTTGCACCCTGTGTGCCTCGGTCCATCGACGATTTAAGTTCACAGTAAAAGATCTTGCAAAATTCAATAATTTTTCTGAATCTTCTTGCGAAATTTCAAGCAAAACGCAATCCAAAATTGCTTGATGCAGTCGTTTGTAATCCTTGAGGTCCTCTTGTCGCAGAAACACGTAAATGTCCAGGTTAGTGCCAAATCCAGCCATGATCAAGTTGCTAGATTATTCACGTTAAAATTTCCAGGTATGTTGACTCTTCAAGGGTTGAATGTCTAATGACGCTCCAACATGAGCTCCCGTCTGTTTTATTTGATTCATAAGCGCTCAACTAGCAAGGGTTTCAAGGAGCGAAAGAGAGAGAAGTATGGAATGAAAGAGATAGCGATAGTAGGAAATGAAAGAGATAGCAATATTAGGGAATGGGAGGGGAATATTAGCAGGCAATGCCTCATTCGATCACTAACTGCGCTTTGAGCAACAGCTAACCACTAAGAAGTAAAATATTATTTTGATTTTTAAAATTTAATTGTAATCTATTTTTCAAAATCATTAATGGATTTTAAAATTTATTATATTGAAAATATGCGTAAATTATGTGACTATAAATCAATAAAAAAATTAAATTGTCACAAATAGTTGAAATAAATACAATGAAAGTTCCGATGCATATTTTGGCCAAGGCTGCAAGTATATGCAAATAAAAAAAATATGGAATTAACGAATAAGTGTAATACAATAACACACAAAAGGTTTCACTGCTAACAGTTTTGAACTTTTCGAAAAAAAAAAAAATTTCACTTTTTCTCCATACAAATTTTTTTTCAATGTTTTTTTTTTCGCAAAAATAACCAATTTCATAAAAACTGCTAGAACAAACGTTGATGAACGTTCATTTATCTATCCACATGATTTTTTTCAGCCCGAAATATTGACATTGGGTCCTAAGTCTTCCATATTAAAAATCCGGACCAGTGTGCGTCGGGCGATTTTTCGTCCCCCCTCAGGACACTTTTCATAATTACCGCATATCCCCTTTCCCCCTACTTGTAACAAGATGTTACTCGTGAACTGGGAAAAAACAATTTTGTTAATGCTACTGAGATTTTACTGTTACAGACGTTTTGGGGTTAAGTTTTTTCTTTGAATACTATTCCGACATACAGAAATCAAATTACAGTTATAAGCCGAGTCAAATATTTTAATTGTCTATGATATGTAGGTAGTCGATCTAATAATTTGAAATATTATTTTTCTATCAATAAATAAAGGTGACAGAATATTACTATTAAGATTACGGCCAAAAAAGCATTGTAACACAGATTCCATTTCAGAATTTAAAAGTGAGACCCTCCTATCCAAAGCCTTAAAAAGAAAAAATAACTTGACACGCTAAAAGTATTCACTGTCAGTCGGCTTCGCTTCGCCAAAAGAACCGCAGAAATCTAAGCACAGGCCATAAACTACTCAACAACACTTTCAGCCATTCGTTCATCATTAAAAACATTTTTAAAACAATATTTATAACAGAGACGCCGCGCCGCAAAAAGTTAAGACAACGCAATTGATTTACTATCGCAAAAACAAAAGTTTAAAAAGTAAGCGCCGAAAAAAGGGCAGTGCGTTGGCTGAAAATAAATTTAAAAATAAAAAAGGCCGGTACACATGTCTCGGGCGGACGGCGGACGTCAAAATCGTCTCAATTTCGAACGGAAAAACAATTGCAATTTGAATTTTAAATTCGGAACGCGGTCATTTCGGCGGGATTTTTTCGGAAAGCGGCCCGCTAATAAATCTCGGGGCAATAACGATAAATTCATTGTGGATCGACATGCAAATGTTGGAGATTTTTTTCGACAACGCGGATCAAGTACTTTTGTTGTGGAACAGAAGTGAGTGGAGGCGTTTTATTCAGAGTTATTTTGCCTGATAATTCGGCTATTATGTTTTCAGACTATTACTTATTTTATCAAACCGAAAATTGTATTGTAATTTAGTGAGAGTTTAGCAAAGCGATATTAGTTATCTTGTGTTTGTAATATTACAACGAGACTAACTATTTATTAATAATTTGTTACTATGTAATATTCAAGGTTAGGCTATCTCATAACCTATCCTTGAAAAGAGACTTTTAATTGATTGTGAAAATATTGTCTATTATGGTATTCTAATCAATCAGATCTATTTCAAATACATATATTAATTATATAATATACATTTGCATTGATAAAAATATTGGTCTGATCTATTTTTCTAGTCAGCAAGCCGACCACCCCAAAACAATATCGTATTTTCTTGATAGTCCACAAAGTTCCCTAAATAAAATCCTTCTGACCTTTCCCTTAAAAACCTTACTTCGTTTATTACATAAAAAAAATGTTCGTTTCCACGGTTTCCCCGTTCCGGCGCTCACCTCAAAAGATCAAGTACTCGATCCGACACAAAGAGTGCAGTTTTTATTTTGCCGAGTGTACTTTTCCGCTCGCCGTTCGGGGGTTAGCGTACACTCTGACTTATTTTTACTATTTTTTTCGAGCACCTGTGCATTTCACTGTACAACATAATTCGCTAGGCGCGGTTGTTCGAAATATTTTAGATTCTGAATTGAAATTATTAAAAGTTTTTTTTTTATTTTTTATAGTGCATCACGCTATGCCAGCGTACTTAAAATATTTTGGAGAAAAAAAATATCTCACGTTGAGAGAGAGTGAGTAAAGTTAACGGAACTTTTTCAAAAGTTAACGGAGGCAATAGCTACCCTTTTTACGACACAAGTTATATATCAATTCGGTATGAGAATATTTAAAAATATTGAGTTATTAGTTTTTATTAAAAACGACTTGCTATTTTGTTATGTTAATTGATTTGGTAAAACAAATTTTATTTGCATACTTATAGTTCAGAATTTTTCATAATATTTTTTTAATAATTTTTTTTTATAAAATTACTTTGAAAAGAAAAATTTCTACTGTAGAAATTACGCAACCCTATGGGGTATTGTACTTGAAAGGTTACGGATTTAAGTACGCAACCCTATCAAATGCAGATGTTACAAAAGGAGAGTACACGGTACTTCCTGAATGGTACTGCGTACGCCACCTTGTATGCAGATGGTTAATTCCTTTGCCTGTTCAGCCTAAAGAAAAAAAAAACTTTAAAAAATCGCGATTTCCGATTAAATAAATCGTTAACACGCCCCCGGCACTTTATCGTGAGGTGCATTTTTAATCTTAATCGATTCTATGCGAAAAGTTTCCTTAGTAATGAATATGCAAATTATAGATCGGCTAGATACTTTATAGTTCCTGTACTGGAAAAAAGTCCTTATCTGACCGTAGAGTGTTTCCTTTGGCACCCGGAGCTATGTCTTTGATAAAATCGGCTTAAAAATAGCGTGGGTCGTGGGAATGCTACAGTTAAAAGTAGAAAACTCACCTTAAGGTTAAAAATTGAGTGATTGGTTGGTTAACCAATACCCCGATTGGTAGGGTAAGCGTTTTAGCGGATGCGGAAGAATTCTCCGTTTTCACTTTTGTATTAATTAAAGTAAATTAAAAATTTCATCAAAATTATCTCAGCTTAGCTTGTAAAAACTTAAGTCAATTCGTTCTTGAGATATTTTTTTACCTCAAAATAAATTTAAAAATAATTAAAAGTGTCTATATTACCTCTAATTTAAAAAATTGTTAACTGACATATTAAAAACGCATTTTTTTTATATTTAATCGTTTTGGTTATTTAGGTTTAATATGATTGCTTCGTTGTTAAAAACCTAAATATTAAAATAAAAAGTATGTGAAATTTCATTTTTAAGATATTTTAAATTAATATAAAAAAAACTCTCAAAAAATAAAACCATATAATTCAAATTCTTTCCGCAGCGGCCGCCGCGCGCCCCCTGTTTGGAAGATAACAATACGCATTGAAACAGATGCCAACTCACTCGCTGAAGTGTCGACCAGCACTCTTCCAGGGTGCGCTCACTGATGCTCTGCCCCGACCTCGCTTGTTGCTGCAGAGGAACGGGAGATTAGTGAGTGAGTGCGTTAATAAAAACAATATTATCAGACCTTTTGCAAGATGACGAAATAATTACAAAATTAAAAAAAAAATCTAAATCCTTATTAGACGCATTAATATTAAAAAAAACGAATAAAACATTTTTACAAAAATACAAGAATATCCAAAACAAAATAAAAAAAAGTCATAAAAAAAAATTATCGCTTGGCAGTCAACAATACAAAAATTGTAATTGGCGTATTTTAATTAATGTAAAAATAAAAAAGTGCATTGTAATATTATGAACGACCATTCGTTTTACAAAAAGATCTAGTTCGTCATCTAACAAAAAGTTCATATTAATATAAAAAGAAGTAAAGTTACAATGAAAGAGTTACAATGAATAACGTTGGTGTTGGTAAATGCTTGCCCATATACTATTTACAAAAATATTTATTAATGTATTCCCAATCGAAATTAGAGAAGCAATTAATAATGATCAATCAATTTTTTTTTAATTATGCGAAATTAGCATTTACAGTATGCAGTGAGCTTTATTCGCTGAAGGTAAATAAAAATCTAGAAAAGTAAAATGAGTCAGTGTGAATGAAATTCATGCTCAAAAAAACTAAAAAACAGAGATTGTTAAAGCCCACTGTAAGAACACACGGGAAACTCATACCATTTTGGACATACTTATTATGTACCTACGTTACAATTAGCATGTCAACATATTGTTGATTTTAATTATTTAAAAAATTAATATATCAATGTTTACAGAGGCTTACTTCAGTTAAGTTTGGCATGGTGCGATATAAGAAATTATTTTTAAGATTTAGAAATCGAATCTTACATTTTTGTTTGTTTAATTTATTTCGTTATTTTTTTTGTAGTTTGCCATTTATTTGCATGATTTCATTATTTTTTAAATTTTTATTAACATTAAAAACAATTGTTTAGAAAGCTGTTATGTTAGTGAGCACATTGTACAAAATTCCTTTTTTAAAACCTTTTTTACGTTTTTATCAATAAACCTACAACCATTGTTAGCCTAGATTTTACTTGATTTAGCTACGTAATGCAGGTTCTCAATTACAGTGGAGAAGTACGACTACTAATTTATAAACGAAGGTATTTAGTTGTTTATTTGTTGCACCATGTTTTCTATCAAGTGAAACAAATTTTCCAGTCAGTGTTTAATTTCAAAGCTTCCGAAGCTGATTGCTCTGTAAACACACAAGTCTTACTCATTATTTTGTTTCTCAGTCATGTACAAATCTGCGCCGCAATTATTCCTAGTTTTATTAGCAAGTGTCGACAGAAAAGGTGTTTAACACTTAAAACGTTAAAATAACTGCTACTAACTGGAACACTTCCTGTGATTATTTTTGTATTTTATATATTTTGCAACACGCATACAGCATGACAAACCAATTAATATGATATTTTAAAATCAATATCAATATAATGATGGGTAGAGTTTTAAATTTTATGTCAAATTAACGTGGTTCCTTAGCGTGTTCTATTCCGTTTCTAGTTTTTTTTGTTATGCAAATTCTCACAATCCGTTTCCAACATTTGGTGAAAACGGTTATTTTTGTAATTAAAAAATTGAATGATTTTGTTTGAATTGTGCGCAGTTTGCGATATCAACTTTTTTCGTTTTTGAAGAATGTGAAATTTATTTATAATTGTAATCGAGTCCAAAACAGTACGAGCTTCCGAAAAGATGGCATGAAGATGCAAGGTGAAAGAAAGAAAAAATAATTACATCAATATTGAGGCTATTCAGGAAATTTACCAATGCGAATGGCAACATGGAGTTCCGGTCGCCGACCGGGCCGTCCCCCGTCGGCGACTGTTGCGGCTGCGTGCGACAAAACATCTCAGGTCAATCCACGGTAAAACATAGAAGCATTATATTAGATATATTAGTTATATTTTCATCAGAAATCCAGACGAAAAATACTTTTTTTGTTTAAAACAAGCAGCCGGCAATGTAATTATGTTGTTTTTAATGTAAACAAGATATTAAAAATTTAGTAATTCTTAAGCTATGCGCGGATATTTATTTCGGTGATTCATTATTATTTAAATGGAAAGGTATTAATTTTTATTTTTAAAAATCTCACTTATAAATTAACGGGTCATTTAATGTTAAGATATCACTTAAGGTATCTCTGTATGCACGCAACAGAGGCGAAGTAGAAGTACGTTAAAAGAGTCTATGAAAATTTAACAATATACAACCAAATATTATTGCGTCTGGAATTCTGATTTGGTACTTAAAAGTTAAGGATGAAGAAGGATTTTTGGTTATAGATCACAAATCGAGAACAAGTTACAAGTACGAATACAAGCTTTACTTTATAATGTAACCCTACTAATATTTTTTTATTGTAAATATGTTTTCAAGGGCTTTGATTTATATATTTTTGTAAATTTTTCATAAATAACATATTTTTTGTGATCTACAATCAGTATCTGTTTAAAACGAATGAAAGACCCAAGGGAAAAAATATATATTTAGTCGGTCATTTAATTCGAAAGTTGCGTTATTGCAAAGTTAATTTTGCATTAATAAATAAAACTGTATTTTAGGTTTTCATTTAACTAATTATTTACTTTAATAATTTATAGAGGAAAAAACCTATTACTAAATAAATATTCTTGAACAAGGCAATCACTACAGAAATAAATGACCGAAAAATACTTCAAATTCACATAATTTTATAGGTATTATTAATATTAACATAAGTAATAAAAACCTTAAAAATATTGTTATTTTTAAAGTTAAAAAAATCTCCTAAAACTGTAGTTATTAATGTTTGGTTTAAAAAACCGTTAACCATAAACTGAACTACAACGCACTCAAGGATAAGTTTTCGATTGAATTTAAATTTTCCTTCATTATTAAATGAAATGTTCATTTTATCTTCAAAGCATGTATTCATGCAAAATATCTACAATATTAAAAAATAGAGTTAACGTATTTTAACACCATACTCTTTTCCCTATGCATATTGCATGTTAATTTAACCTAAAAATATAACTTATTGTTCACTCTTTAATGTCATTTCAGTAAAAACCCGTGATAAATACACACCGACATTGTACTTGCTAAAATATGAAATTATTTTACTCTTTTTTTAAACTTTTCTAGTCAATTTACAATTACTCCTTTCAAATAGAGTTCATCATTTACACACTTGTAAATATACACTTGATAAGTTGCAACTAAATTCGTTTGTATGTTTCAATCAATAAAACTACAATAGATTTGATTTCTACAAAGATAAACACCGTTATAAACCGTTTAAGGGCCTTTACATTTTTGAGAGTATCCGATAGTATTTATATCAACTGACAATAATAACTATAATTGAGATTAAGTAGTTCAATTTAATTATCCTTGCTTCAAAATGAGGAAAGTTAATGGTAAGCACACAAAATAACTGTTATTTAAAACATGCGAAAATTATAGGAAAATAAAATAAACATAAACCAAACCTTCACATGCAAAAAAAGTAACTCCACACAAAATTAAAAATGAACCCGGAAGTATGTAGTATACATTTATCTTTAAGCATATTTAAATAACACACAGGGTTTGGTTATTCACCAGCTAGACGTGTTTAAAGTTAGTGAAAAAACGTTTTACTTAAAAAACGGTCTTAAAAAACGGGTTTTCACCAACTTAAAAAAAAACTTAACCAAAAGCGTAAAGAAAGAAAATGAAATCAAAATCCACTCGACAAACATGAAGTAAGATGATAAAAGTATTTACATCGACATTATTGAGTGAGGACAGTAAATTTACCAGCGCAAACGGCACGAGGGACCTCTCGCTCATCGTGGAGTCCGCGGACGGGGACTGCTGCTGTTGCTGCATCGTTCACACGTGCAGAGCGAAGGCGTGAAAGAGAGAGACGGAAATATTAGTTTTAGTGTCAAGAAAAAAAGAATTTAAATGAAAATATTTTAAAAAAATCCGACAACTTTTATGATTCATTCAATACAATTTGAAATTCTTAATCACCTGCGTAATTAATTATGAATTCGGTTCAAGCATTTATTCGAAATAAAATTATAAAAAAAATATTCGTTTTCAGTATCTAAGATCAGTAAGTATATTGTTAAATTTATGTTTAAACAGGCTATGTTTTGGCTGGCTTCTAAAATATTAGAACCAGATCAATTTTAAATTATATTATATATTATTTAACTTTATTATACTTATTTACTAAACTTTTCTTTTTTAATAAGTGTGATATCTAAAATATACAATTTTAATACGTGGTAAGTTTCCAACAAAAATTAAGCTTTAAAGGATAAAAAGTATGCATTTTAAAATATATTTACGAAATATTTATTTTAAAAATAATTATTAGTCAGGCTAACATTGTAATGTTCCGTAACCAAAAATTTATATTCCTTTATTAAAAACTAATTATATCTTAATCCTAATTAGATAATAATGGAGCTAGATTTTACTTGATGCATTCTAATAGCATGGCGAAATATTGTGATTCTTTTATGAAACGTATATTCACAGTTTTGATTGCAAGCTCTTGACTCAACAATGTAACCCAATAGAAAATATTAATAAATCAAAATTTTAATTAGCCGTTATTTATAAAAACTCTAAACCACAAAAGCGCAACTACTTCACAGCGACGAACCGTTAAATCTCTATTTACGATAAAAAAAAGTTTTGAATACGAACCATGAACGGGCTATCAAAACCGGTTTCCTTGTTCAAACAATTTTTAAAACAAAAAAAATGAAACGGGAACAGATTCGCAGCAACAAATAACTGTCAACACCCCTTCCGTGAAACAAAGCGGCACAAAAAATTAAAAATAAAATCACAATGAACCCTAATCCGGCGTGCCGTGGGAAATAGACAAATGCAAGGTGAGCGAATCCGAAACTAATTTAAAAAGTAATATTCTTTCGTCTTCTGTTTTTAAAATTTGAATAAAGCACCGCGCCGTTGCAATTCCATTGTTTTTAATGTTCAATTCTTCCTGCCTAAGTTTGAGATTTGAATTAAGAATCGATCGTATTGTTTTCTTTTTATTCCAACGCTTTGTTTCTTTACGGTCAATTAGTTTTTAAAATTACACACGACCGGAAGCAGAATATAAATATTAGCTCAAAATAAAAGTAATCGCTACCCGGAACGTCACCAATAAAATGATAATAGTAAGCCACATGTCGAAAACAAACATTTGTTCCGGTGAATAAAAGAAACGAAATCGAAAACGCGGACAAGTTGATCACTGACTAATACAGAAATAATAGAATTATCACAGATTATCGTAATTTACATATCCTTTGTGGAACCGGATGCGACATAAGGACAAAAACGATTTAATAATAAGTTTGACTCCAAGGCCTTTAACCCTTTCTTGAGTTAACAAAAGCTTTACAATATGTTGCGTTGGCTTCGAGTCTTTTTTTTTTCGGAAGAAGGGATCATTCAAATTTGAAACGAGTTTCAAGACCCCGTTTAATAATCTTGAGGTCAGTTGATCAAGATTCACCGGTGAAGATACACGTTAAATTTATTCTAATTTTGAACATCACGTGTTAGCCTGTCGCTACAGTGGTTTCGACACTGTTATTTATTTCAAAGTAAAGTGCGCGAGTTAATAAAATGTATACAAATAATAAGAACATGCGTAAATTGAAAAAAACGTTTTTACTCATCAAAAAACACGGATTTTTTGTAGTTTTCACAAAAACAAATCCAGTTCGGTCGCTTGAACGGTAAGTTTACAGTGTTTCGTGACCGTAGCCGACGGATAAGTTTTTGTTTGTAAACGTTGACACCACTCATATTTACAAATTATTTCACTTTTTTTGTGATTAAGCTTTTTTTAATTTTTACAATGTTAATCACAAAAATAATTAAAATATTTTTTTATCAATATTTTTTTTAAAAATTTACTTTAAAATAAAACTTTTTTTTCACCAATTTAAACAAAAGCAATTTATCCGTCGCACTGCTGTCACAAATAAAGACTCACCTGAATTTCGTTCACCAGTTTCTCAGTCATGATCTTGTGGTCTGGCGTTGCTGGCGGCTGAGGAGTAGGCGGCGCTGGCCCTGGCTGACTGTGGGCCTCCGGTAGCGGTTCCTGGGCAGGGGAGGCAGGCCTGCTCCGGTTCCAAAAGTCCTGCATCTTGAACTGCCTCTGGGCTTCGGCTTGCAGAGCAGGAATGTGCAGCGACAGCGGCGCCGCGCGGAGGTCCAGAGCGCTGCCCGCGGTGGCAGTCTCGCTGCCTTCAGCCGCCGTCATCTTGAACGAGTTCTGCAGCCAGCTGGCCACGAAGCTGTCCTCTTCCTTGGGAGGCTCCAGCAGCCGAGGGAACGGCGGCGCGGCGCTCGGCTCGAACGCGCCCTCGCCGCCGACCTGGTCACTCTCCTCCGCTATTTTCGGAACTTTAGCCTCCCTCGGTGAGCCCTCCTCTACCGCTTCCGTCTTCCTAAACTCATGGAGGTCCCTGTACCTCTCCTGCAGCGCTAGGGATATATTCTCATTGAAGTACTTCAACATTAATTCCAGTTTCGGGCGAATCGTCACAACGGCATGCGCTGGCCCGCCGATCTGCAAGCAAGGTTCGAGTGTCACGCAAACTTGGGCCGGGAAATGTGGAAAGCGGAAGGACCTGCTTGAGGCGCGGGCGGGCGACGACTAACTTCTTAGGGGAAAACTTAGCGTCGCGACGCTTTCTTGCGGGGAGGGGACGGGCGCGCGAGGCGAAGACGCCGCACCAACTAGCAAGATGCGCCGCCCCCGCCGCCTTAGACGTCGCGAAGAACATCCCCACCGGCGTTCGGGCGCACGCGCCCAGCGTTTTTTCCGCGGAAAAATGCCGGCCAAGGAAACGCCGACCGCCGCGGCTCGGCCGAGAGTGCGGCCGGCATTCCCCAAAAACGCACGACCGGACTCAAGAACTATTAAAAATGGCCACCCTCTCGCTCGCTCTCGCCCGCCGGCGGCGCACCCCTGCCCGCCAGAAAGGGACGAGTAGCGCTCCCCATTTTTTTCTAATCGGGAGGAAATGGAAAAGAATGGGTTTCTTTGTGATTTTTTCTTGGACACGTCTGTCTCGCTCGCGCTGCAGCAGATCGTATAGCGTCGTTTCGTAGCGCGCTTTTGGGGATTTCTTTTCGTAACGCCTCTTTTATTAATGCATTTTTTTTCAACCCAGGCGGGGCTTAGCTTATGGGGTTAGCCAACGGTGAGCTATCGCGTTTTTTACCGTTTTCCTGTACCTAAACTTCAGGCTCGGTTATATTTAGAACTTTGTTTTTCAGTTTTCCTTAGTTACCTACTTAGTTAAAGTTTAAAAGAAAAATTACCTCGAAAAATACCTATGCGTAAGTCTATACGTAGATTAAATTAAGCTAGAAATACGATATTTTTTTTACTCATAGTTTTTCTAAGTTTTTTTCAAGAAAATCACTGATTATTGTCCTAAGGTTCATATCTAAGTCGCAACGTCTTGCCGCCCCCGCCGTGGCGACGTCGTTCCATCTTTCGCTACCCCACGACAGATGGCGCATCATGCTACGAAATGAAAACTCTACGAGAATTACTGGTTTCGTAGTGACCATTTTCTTGAGAGCTACTTTTGTATTCGAAGAACATGTGACAAAACCTTACTACAGTGATAACGTTGCCTTATTTGCAACGTTATGTACAATTTATGGTTAATAGAAATTCTTAAGAAAATTATATTGTTATATTTTTGTAGCTATGAATTTGCAAATTTTCAAAGCAGTTAACACTGTATAGCAATGTTTTTATAGTCAAAGTCAAAGTCAATCTTTTTTATTCACATAGATTACATTAGTAATACTTATGAATAGTCTCTATATAAAGCAAATGAAGCTACTTCCGGTACTTACGGTTCCGGTATAACATTTTAATACGGTTTTTAGGTTTCCAAATTAACTTAAAATTGCACTGTAGTTGTCAGTATGAAAGGCCTATATCCAGATGACGAGATTAACACAACTTGTATTGTTTTTTTAATTTTAATTCTCTTTTTCAATTCTGAAGTCAATAAAGTGAAATCAAATTAAAAACAAGTATCTTCATAAAGCTTTTAGTATTTTTAATGCGTATTTTTTTTAATGTACAGAAAAATGTATCATGAAGTAATTTTGAGAAAATTCGTAACACTTTCTTAACAGAAATTTATTGCTCAGAAAATGGCTACTACTTAGCTTGGGCACAGTTTTTTTTCTGTTATATTAAGTATGTACATATAACAGAAATATATGTATATATAATATATATATGTCATATCTTTACTAATATTATAAGGTGAAGCTTGTTTGTTTGTTTGAACACGCTAATATCAGGAACTACTACGAATAGAAAAAATGATTTTGTGTTTTATAATCCATTTATCAAGGCAGGTTTTGTAATATCAAATTGCGACCAATAGGTGCGAAGAAACAGTAACGTAGTAACTTAGTGTTAAAATATTTTTATTTTCTCAAAAAATGTTACATTCCAACAATAACACTGTACAGAATACACCAGGTTAAGTTTCTAGTCTTAGTATTCAGAGGTCTACGGAACTCAAAGCCACAACAATGAAGTCACTGTCTCAACAAAAATTGCGTCTGCCATGGCATCACCGATCTAATCAGAATAGGCGGGTCGCAATCAGCGAATGCTAGCGTTTATCTAGAAGTCATTAGTACATTACATAGGCAACGGTGATGCAAGGCGTGGTTTGTATGGGAGTGACTGCCCTGCGAACCGTGAAGCCATTGTGACGAGAAGAGGCATTCTTGTTATTTTTTCTGATTTTGTTTTTTTTTGCTCTGAAAGTTTTTAATATATTTTTTAAATAAATGATACAAAAAAGATTTTATTGTTTTTCTACATTTTTTTAAACATTTTTTTTAATAAAACACTTTTTGTTTAATTGAAGTATTTTTGACATTATGAACCAAATTTAAAAACTTGAGTTTTTTTTATCAATGACCTGTCCGTGTTAAGTGCTTTGTCTAGAAGTTATTAACATATTGAATAGGCATAGTAATACAGGCGTGGTTTGTACGGGAGTGACTGTTTCATGAAGCGTAAATGCCATTGTAACATGTAAAGTAAAAAAGGATTTTTTTGTTACGTAAAATATATTTAAAAAACCTTATTCAACTATTTAAAGTATTTTTTTATTTTTTTTGCGCTAATGTGTAGAAACGTATAATTTATTTTTTACACACATCGATATATTACTATTTCTGTTGTTTATTTCCCCTTTGTCCAGGTGTATTTCAAATTTTATGAGTGTCTGTCAAATAAAAGATTTACACAAAATATCCACTTTTTATTTCCTCTACACCGCTCTCTAACTTCTATAAGAACCAATGTTGAGAATTCAACCCTCAAAAACTTCTATAAGAACCATAACTCACGTCTATTTGAAACACCATTCCCTTCTCTTAAGAAAATGTTTAAAAGCAAACTCTAAACTAACTTAACAACATAACAGTTTTTTGTTTAAATAAAAAAAAACTTTTTTTACTTGGTGTATAACCCAAACGAAAACAAATTATTAAATGCTTTAGCCATATGACATTGACCAATACTACCTTTACTCACATCATTTAATACTAAATAGTATAGTATACTCTAGTTCATTAAACACGATGTTTATTAGGCGTACATGTTTTAGAAATAAAAACCAACAAAAAAATATTATTTACAACTTCAACCAGAAAATGCACTTATTCAACTCTCTATTTGAACCATCTCAACGTTCTCCAATATTAACCCTTAACATCTATAAGAACCTCACAACTTCTAAAACAACCCTAGCTAGCCAGCCCACCCTCGTGGTTTTAATAGCAGTTAGGTTGGAAAAGGGTTAGTTTCCGTTTCGCAAATGTGTACCGATATATGAACCCGAGGTTCATTGTAGAATGAAGCTTTGGTTACGATTCAGAATTAGGTTTAAAGAAATTTTATTTCTCATAAAAAACTACAAGTTTCCCTTAAAATGAGATTATACAAATTGATCGATTAATCTATTTTCGTACCTCTGGTGCTTTATATAAGTATAAAAATAAGTTTCTATAAAAAAAAGAAAAACAGCAAAGCAAACTAATAATGAATAAAATTACAAAGTATTTACCTAAAAACACCAATAACTTCATTAAATCCATTCATATAATATTACTACATTATAATTAATTAATAAATTATATTAGAATCTTCAATTAATTACTTTAAAAATAATATTACTTAAAATAAATAATATTTAAAAAATACAGAGTGAGTTATTTACTAACTATCAATTAACTTCACTAAAAAAAAAAAAAAATCTTTTTAGTGAGAAGATAGACAAAATTCATTAACATTTAAAATCATAAAATAATTCCGCTAATACAATAAATTATAAGACAAAAGTGAAAATCAAAATACCTAATTACAATCGGAAATTAACTTCATCAACACATCTCTTTTTTAGACGAATTGACGGTATACGAACAAAAACATATTCGCAATTAATGTTAACAGTCGTACCTGATGTTACGCTTGGTACGAATCTCACCACATCAAAGACGCTCTAGTGTAACCAACATAAGGACATATTTTGAATATGGGTACGTCTTACAAGGCATCCCGCATGAACAATAGATGTCGATAAAGAGTGGCGGACGAGTTTAGTATAGGTAGTAGACATAGTGCAATAGAGATTAACAGTAATACAGCTCGTCGCTTCTAAAGTAAGTGGTTCATCCTATGTCTCGGATCGTAATGATTATGGTAGCTACTCTAATTAGATTAGGTTACTGTAATAGAAAAATCTACAACATAAATTAAGTTTATATAATTTAATTTAAGGATCAATAAAAGCAAAATAATAAATATTACATAAAATAAAAATATGAAGTCACTATTTCACGTCGCCGTAATGTTTTTTAAGCAAGTTTTTGAATAAGATTATATTCTCGCATTCTTTTATATCATTTGGCAAGTCATTGAAAAGCTGCACTCCCTCAGACAATATGGTTTTTTTCCCGTAATTTGTTCGTGTTGTAGGAAACTCAAGTTTGTATCTATTTCTAAGATTGTGTGTGTTTGCTTTTTTATTTATTCGTATATTGGTTTGGATCGAGTTTGTGATAATATTCTTTACATGAACACAAGTGCAATACTTATAAAGTTGTGAAATATTAAATATGTTTGTATCTTTGTATATTTGGATCGTAGGCGTTAAGTAATGGTAGTGGTATAGGACTTTGACAATTTTATTTTGCATTCTTTGTAGGTAGTTCAGGTTTGTTTTGGCTGCTGAGCCCCATATTTCAATCAAATATTCCAGGTGAGACTTTACTAATGCGTTGTAGATGGCAGTACGGGTTCTATTTGGAATAAAGCTCGAGACTTTACACAATGCCCCCAGAAATGAGGATAGCTTTATTTTGACTTGCTCAATGTGATATTTCCAGGTTAGCTTTTCATCAATCCATAGGCCAAGGTATTTTTCTTTACCAGAGCGCTGTATTGTTTTATTATTTATGGAGAGAGGTGGAAAGTTCGGAATATATTTATTTTTTGTTGAAAAAAGCATATAAGATGTTTTTGATGTGTTCACTGTCAATAGATTGTATTTGAACCATTCATTAAGTAAGTCTAGGTCTCTTTGTGCCTCCGTTATAGCATCGTGAATTGACATATTGAAGTAAAACAGGCATGTATCATCCGCGTATAGTGTTAGGTGTCCAGTCAGTCCTATCTTGTTGATATTATTGATGTAGATTAAAAACAACAAAGGGCCTATTATAGAACCTTGTGGAATCCCACACGTGATACGTTGAGCAGAGCTTGTATAACCATCAATCCCTACGACTTGAAATCTATTTTGCAAGTATGATGTAAACATTCTCAGAGCTGCACCTGCTATACCTATATTGTGTAACTTTTCAAGCAGTTTTGCGTGGCTGACTGTGTCAAAAGCTTTTTTTAAATCAATAAATATTCCTAAAGCAATGTTTTTTTTATCAATATTTATTTTTATTTTAGTGACAAGATCAACTGCAGCAGCGAGAGTGCTTGATTTAGAACGAAAGCCATATTGTTCATCTATTAAAAACTTCTTTTCAGTTAGATATGATTTAAGTCTACTGTACAAAATTCGTTCGAAAATTTTTGAGATTACAGGCAGAACAGAGATGGGTCTATAGTTATTTGGATCATTTCTACAACCTACTTTGTGGATAGGGCTGACTTTGGCCATTTTTAGCGAATCAGGAAAAATACCGTCTGCCAAGCACCGGTTTATACAAACAGTCAGTTTTTCAAGAATGACGCTCTTTAGACATTTAATCGCCTTTGTGCTAACTCCATCAAGTCCTGTTGCCGTGTTATTGTCCAGGTTGTCAATAATTATAGATACTTCGTCTGAGGTACATGGTGCAAACTCGTCAAATATAGTGTTGTGTGTATAGTGGCTATCGTACATTAGTGTATTACCGGTTTGTAGATGATACCTTTGTGGTATGTTATTTGCTAAGTTTGATCCTATTGAGCAAAAAAAAGAGTTAAGTGATTCGCAGATTGCGTTACCTTCAGATATTACGAGGCCTGAGTCTGTCTTAAGCTTAGGGGGAGCACATCTGTCTTTCACTCTATTCATAGCCAAACTATTGATGATTTCCCATGTTTTCTTTGGATGATTCCTATTATTATAAAATAATGTGTAGTAGTGTTTTTTTTTGCTTTGCTTGATCATTTTTCTCACTTTGTTTCTTTCTTTGAAGAATTCTTTAGACAGGTTCTCATCCGCTGGGTTGGCTTTGTTCAGCTGCCACAGTTGGTTCCGAAAGTTTATAGCGTTTATGATGTCCTTGGTTATCCAGTCCTCCTGGGGTGGGTTCAGTATTTTAGTTTTGTTGGTTTTGTTCCTATTAATTAGTTCCGATATAAATCGTTCCAAGCAATGGTAATTCTCCCCATCGTTCGAGTAGGGCTCTTTCAGAGCACTGTTGTATAATTTGTCATAGTCCAATGCTTTGTAATGGGATCGCTTGTTTTTTTGAGGTTTCATCTGACCAATTTCGATGAATATTTGTTTGTGATCCGATAGTGCTGATTCGATGATTGAGAAATTAAAAGAGTGGTTTTTAATATTTGTATGTACGTGATCTAATATTGAGTTCGTAGTACTAGTTTCACGAGTACTGTATGCACGGTCTATTTTATTTATTATCTCATAACCAGTTTCTTGTATTGTATTTCGGTATTGAGTCACGGTACTGTCTTTCTTCAACATATCAACATTAAAGTCACCGAAAACAATGGATCGCTTTCGTTGTTCTAACTGAGAAGTGTACGAGTCCATAAAATCGTTTAGATTACTATCGCCCGGTTTGTAAATTCCTCCAATATTCAGGGATAATTTGTCTATACGAACCCATAGGAAGTGATTATTATTATCGACAGTATTTTCTGTAATCTCGTATTTTATACTATCATGTATGTACATTGACACCCCGCCGCCTTTTTTTTGCTTCCTGTAGTTATATATATGCTTATAATTATTTATTTCATATAGTTTAGCATCGTCTTCTGACATAATCCACGTCTCAGTAAAGACCAAAACGTGAATAGTTTTTGGTACCGCTTGTAATATGCACTTAATCTCGTCGAGCTTACCAGTCCTCCTAATACTACGCAAATTGGCATAGAAAAATCTCAAAGCTGATGAATGTAGTGGCATACTGTCATACGTTTTTACTATGTGATAGTTGAAACGTTTGGATCCGTTCGTAGATTTCACATTTAGTATTGAGTTTGCTACTGGTTTTTTTGGTTGGTTACAATTGTGGGTATGCCTTTTTTATATTTGATGATTAAATCTTGCTCCCCTTGTTCTATGCGTTTTTTTAATTCTTCCTTGACGGATTGTAAATACTTTTTCTGTGAAGGGGTTTGATCAGAGTAGATTTGGACGTTCTCAGGCAACTTTGCTTTATTTCTCAGCAGACTTTTTGGGGTATTTGTATTCTCAAAAAATACCTTTAAAGGACGACTTTTGTTTGGTACGTATTTTCCCAGTCTTATTGACTTTAGAGGCTTTGGTGCGGCTTCGTTTAACAGTTTTATAATAGTAATTGCTTCCTCATCATCGTAAGCCCGCCGAGCTTTTATATTTTGGTTGCTTTTTTCATTTATACCCACGAACACGACGTTTTTTTCCCGGTCGCATCGGTCGCGTAGCTCCACTATGAGATCTTCGTGAGTGAGCGGTAGCGGATTTGGTACTGCACTTGACGTACATCCCTGATCTTTAAGTAATAGTATTTCGTTTTCAATTTGCTCGATTTTATTTAGTGTAATATTATTAGCAGATTTGATGTTGTTTATTTCTTCGTTTATGTGTTTGAATTGTTGTGTACAATTTTCCACCGCTAATTTTATGGTCTTTACCTCTCTTTTAATCTCCAACATTTCTTCGCGTATGTTGGTAAAATTTTCATTTTGAGTTCTGCCAAAATCTTCGAAACATTTCATTATGTCCGCCCGAAAATTCATGAAATCTTTCTTATAATCGGATTCTTCTGTTCGCTCCTTCCGCTTTCTTTGGTTGGTATTGATAAAAGTAGGAGTGGGAACTTCTGCGGCAGTCAAATGTTGAGGGGACCCGCTGTCGCTTATCACTCTAGTGCCGGCCGGTGATCGTTGGACGCTCATTGTGTAGGTGCTTGCTATTTCACTGTATGAGAGCGATCGAGACAAAAGCAGTGCGTCTGCACTGTTTACTCGGCGAGTTGACAAGCTGCGCGCGCGTCGACGCAAAGCACAAATGGTAACAAATCACTTGCACTTAAATAACAAAACTTAGCTCTATAATGACTGCGGTATGGTTCAGTATTGATTGCACTTTTTTTAAATAATATTCTGTAATTTTGCGATAGTTTGCACACACGTCTGCCTCTTGCGCGCACCAGAGGCGAATTAAATGGTTTAACATCAACATTTGCTCTGTTATTTAAAACGTGCTACTCTTTAAAATAACGTTTTGCTATATTTGTGCCAAATGTCATATCTCTAATTTTAAAATAAACATTTTCCCATATAAACTTTCAAAGGTGGTATTCCTCCCCCCCCCCCCCCCTCACCTTGTTTTCTAATAAAAAGTAGCCTATGTCCGTTCTTGAGGTACAACGTAAACCAATACCAAATTTCATCAAAATCGATTGAGAGGTTTAAACGGGAAAGCGTAAATCTGAAGAGTCTATTTGTTTGTTTGATCTCAGAAAATACTGAAGGTCCACTCCCAAAAACTATATAAGATACTGTAGGTCTACTCCCAAAAACTATATAAAATAGTAAGCGTAATATGGCGGATCCAACGACGTATAGGCAGGCATCTTTAATTCTCAAAATCGCAACGAACTCACTTCAAATGCGAATAATGCGTTATTTTTTTAATGCAATTCGAGATTGACCTAATCCCACCTGATGTTAAGTGGCAATCAGGTCCTAGCTTAAGGGCAAAAAGTATAGCACAAAGTCAAAGTCAAAGTCAAAGTCAATATTTTTTTTTATTCACATAGATTACATTAGTAATACTTATGAATAGTCTCTATATAAAGCAAATGAAGCTACCTCCGGTTTGGAGTAACACTGTTACTGTTATTAGACTTGTCGCCCTTGCCTTGAAGGCTTGACCCCTGCTACTAATGTAGAGCCCCAAGAGCTTTGGAAACCTTACTCACACGCAGGAACACAACAACACCGGAGTGATTGTTATTTTGCTGCGGTCTTCTGTAAGGTGGAGGTATTTCACCAGTCGGGCTGCTCTAGTTCAAGCGATAAATCGCTTTGCCCTGCCTCTCTTACAGCGTTATCAAATATTTTTATTTATACATATGAAAAACCACGTTTTAATCCGCAAACTTTTGATTAATCTTCGAAAACGAAACCATTCGTTTGTTTGTTTCGTTTGCCTAAGGGAGTAGACCCCCTGGGGGTCTACTCTCATAAACGAAATATGTCGGATCCGACAACGGATGGCAATTTTTAATCCTCATAATCATAAAGAAATCACTTCGAATGCAAATTAAGCGTTTTCAAAAAATAAAATATTATTTATGCAAATCAAAAACCACGTCTTCATTCCCAAACTTTTGAATAATCTTCAAAAACGAAACCTTTCGTTTGTTCGTTTCGTTTTTGAGAGTACCCCTCCTGGTTCGAATTTAAAAATTGATTTGGTGTTGTATGAAGAAGGCTTTAGACTTTATAATGTAATGCTGTGACAAAAGTAGCGAAAAAATAGTGGAAAATGAGAAAAACTGGGATTAAAAGCTTCAATGACCTCCGTAGTCAAAAGACGAACAGTCGTATTGGCGGCTATCTCTGAGGTCCCGGTTTCGATAACCGGTCGGATCAATATGGAAATCGAACTTTTCTATATTGTATCAGGTGTGGGTGTTGTGGTACCATCGGTGTTTCTTTATCACAGGTACTTTAGCCACTTACCTCAAACGAGAGCAATTTGAATGATGCCGTCCGATATTTATTTATTTATTATCATTGCATCAATTATCTTGCTCACTCTCTTACTTACTATACTCGTATGTACTTTAATCTTCAATGCCTTGTTCCAATATTTTACTCCATACTGACTACGACTCGTTAAATAATACCGTTCCATAATTTACGTTCTATATCAGCTGTCGTCTGTCGGTCGATTTTAGCTTGCGCCTCGTATAATTAATAACTATCCGTAACTAGAATGAAATGGGTATAAGTCGTTCGTTCCTTTTTTTATTTTTTTTAGTTCACTCATACGTATAAGCAAACCCGCGTTCTGAGCTAGTAATAATATTGGATCGGAAACAATGACCGTGCGGGTGACCCCACTTTTGGGCGCCCCTCCACAATGGCCGAACGACCGCTGACTTACTAAACCATACTACTAATAAATTTGGTAAGCTTTTATCTATATCTACATGTAAATAAAATTGGAGTATCTATAATATTAAAATAACCGCTTTTTACTGTATGCATATGAATATATATACGGCATTTGTACCAAAATAACATTTTTACAATTTTTGTCTGTCTGTCTATCTGTTCCGGTTAATCTCTGAAATGGCAGGACCGATTTTAACAGGACTTTACTGGTAGGTGGCTGATGTAATAAGAAGTAACTTAGACTACTTTTATTTTAGAAAAAAACATTTAACTTTATAAAATAAAAATTACTAACGAAGTCGCGGGTACAGCTAGTTAGGAATTAAAACGCTACACACTTTTGGAATTCGCACTGACCTTATAGTGCGGGCATAAGAATTATTATCGGATTGCAAGTGTTTACTATAATTATACTGAGAATGTACTTGTAGTTCAACTCGGTACATGCTCACATTAAAGTAACTCTTATAAATTATACGAGGTGAAAGCTAAAACCAACTGACTGACTACTGATGACAGCTGATATGGAAAGTAAATTTGAAATTAGAATTAACGACTCGTAGAAAAACGGATTGTCATTTTTGACACATAACGAACCGTAAAATATTGGAATCGGGCATTAATTGAGTAGTTAATCGCTGAAAATGTCTTGCCTTGTTACTGCTGGGCCAATTTTAAGTAAACATACCTAAAAATTACCGCAAAGAATTAGACGTACAAAAATAGCCCCTTCGAAGTTGATATATCCCGTTGAAAATCTTGACGATGAAACGTATAAAAACATATATAATATAGTACTAGATTCACAAATATGATACAATTTATTCCAAAATGAAATGAAGATTGCTGTGCCCTAACAGGGTTCATGTTGAACGCAAATTTTATTTTTTAACCATCTGTATTACTCACAACATTATGCAATAGATAAATAAATAAATAAATCAAATGTCACGGGTGAAATTGTACGCAATAAGTAGTTATTTTAGAAATGGTACTTTTTTTTAAACACAAAATAAAATCCAAAACTATTAAAAACTGATATCTAACAGCCAAAGCTAGAGTACCCATTTGTGCTACTTTCTAGTGAGTTTTCCTTATTATTTTTAAACAATACATAAACAAAGCAAATATTATGCGCCCATTGTAGACGCGTCGCCCAGAACAGCTGTTCGATGTGCCTGTATTATATTAATCGAGTAATTTCCGCTCACACATAATGAACTAATGCAATACACTGAATAAAGTAACATTTTATTAAGCTAGATTCTTTTAAAAACTTTTTGCTAATTAATATCCGGTTCAAATATTTCACGAATGTGTCAAAAATGACTAACCTAACTAAAATATATTTTTCTCTAACCGGATCGTTTTTCAAATATTCGAATCGTGCATAAGTGGTACGGTCGAAAGCACATCAGAATTTACACTTTGAACTTTGTACTGCCCTAATGTCGCGCCCATAAGAACTAAAATCGAACTGTAAGTGTTATTTTTATATTGCTCTTCAAGATTAACCTCATCTTACCCGATGTTAAGTGGTAATGAGGTCCTAGCTTAAAGGCGACAAGTACAACATAATAAAGCTGTTACTGGACTTGTGACCCCTACCTTGAAGGCTTGACCCCTGCTACTAATGTAGCACCCCCCAGGAGCCCTGGAAACCTTACTCACACGCAGGAACATAACAATACAGAAGTGATTGTCATTTGGCTGCGGTCTTCTGTAAGGTGGAGGTATTTCACCAGTCGGGCTGTTCCAGATCGAGCGATCACTATGCCCTACTTCTCTCAACTTTGATATGCTGTTTACAGCCAAGAAAAATGGAGTTTATCCGTCTTTTAGTATAATTAAACGAATAAAAATTATCTTTGGTTATATTCATCACTCTAAATAACCCTAAAATGATGTGTAACACAAGACACCTTTTATTACAGCTCCGTTCCACTCTCAACGCTAAAAAACCGTCAAAAGGTCCATTTGACCCTTCAAAAATTATGCAAATCTAACTTTGATTGAATACGCAAAAATACCTTTACAAGGGCCCTAATAATGTCGCCCATTTTTTTGTTTCAAAAAACAAGTGATTGTTCTAAAACTAGTTTTGGTGTTTTTGGCGCGAGTGGCGGAGGGTCGACTTTTGTTCTCTATGGGAACATTTCAAAGACAAGATGGTGAGATAAAAGACGCTTTTGTTCAATGAATTTTGATACTGGAAACCTTGTTTGGTGAATTTTTTTGTACGTGAGAAAGATTTTTAATAAAATTATATTACTAGTGCTCTATCTGATGGGTGTGAGATTTTGAATAGGTTTGTATGTTAGTTTCTTTTATACTACAAGGAAAAATTAAATCAGATCAAATTAAAAAAAAAATCGTTCATCCGTTACATACCTTTTGATTTTAGAAAAAGATTATCTTAGATTATTCTAGTCTTTTTAATAACTATTTGTGTGCCATAAATAGCGTGATTCATTCAGTAGTTTAGGCTGGGTTTAGATAGATAAGTCAATAATAATTGCATTTAATTACATTTTTGTTCGAAATATTTATTGTATGTCCCTACAATTCAAGTTAAATCTCATTAATCATAATTATTTGATATAATAATAAATAATATAGCTCAAATGTTTTCATTTCATTGCTCAGGATTGTACATTGCCCAAAAACTAAGGAATACAAAATCTTCATAAAAGTTAACCTAGTTTAGTTAAGTAAAAGTAAAATTCTATTAATCTGTTTGGTATTACTATTTAGTTTAAGCTTTTGTCTCCCCAACGAGCATAGTGGGACATTTATTTATTTAATTATTTGTACCAAAAACTTATCAGAAGTGATTTAAACTGCCCAAAACTTTTTTTTAAATAAAAAAAATCAATGGCCCAAGTCAGTCCATGCCTATAAAAAAGAAAAGCAAAATTGGTTTCTTTTGAGCTTATTATCTTACTATTATTTCGAGTGTAGTAGTTGTTAAACAGATTAAGCATTAACAAAACCAGTTAAAAACTTCACGAAGGCTTTCTTGAGTTAAAGTAAACGCGATCCCATAAAATTTCCCGTAAAAGTTGATAGCTAGCTGTGCCGGTCGATGAAAAACTTACGGTCGTAATGACCGGCCCCGCACGCACCGCGGACTATTTTTAATCATTTTTGGAAGAACATTGAAGGGTTGAATCGGTAAATGTGGAAAGGACTTTTTAAATATTTTTATTGTAACCTACGTGTAGTATTGGTGTAAAAGTTGATATGAGAATGGTAAGGATATGGAAGTCTTTAAAATGAGTAAAAAAATATGTTTAAAAACAAAAATATTGATGAAAAGTAGTTTTTTATTATTTTAAGCAAGGATTTATTTTTATTTTGTAAAATATTTTCATTATTATGAAATACTTTTATTAGTTATATATTCTTTTGATAAAAATATCTAAATTTCACACTTTTAAACAACTAAATTGTAATAAAATACGAGTATAGACGGTCGAATTGAGAACATCCCCTTTTTTTAAGTCGGTTAAAGATTTGTAACTAAAATATTGAAATGAGATGAAATAAAGAAAACTACAATTTACTGCTACTTGATTTTTTTAATATAAAATTTCTGTTAGTTCATTTTTACTCTTTTTTGAATGCTACTACTACTAATTAAAATTGTATTACATAAGATGCTTCCTGAATTCCTGATGAATATTTCTGTCAGTAATTTTTTAACTTTTTTTTTGGAACTATTCAGAAATACACGCTTAGCTTTTCACGATATTTTAAACTCCATATTGATTGAAAAATGTTAAACATTTATCGCCTAGCATGAATGCTGGTTTCGCGTGCGCGATCTGGTTTAGAGGGACCACACACAATAACTCAGCCGAGTGCGCCAGATACGACCACGTGATATTTCTCCAGCCTAAAGTAAATCTATACCCGGCTAGATTGTAAACTATACGATTTATGCTAGTTTTAATACCTTATTTAAAAGCCATGATTGCCGTTTGCTGTTTACGTTATATTTTCTAAGGTGTGTTAGGATGTTGAGGTATTTTGTTCAATTGAATTTATAGATCGAAATTTTACTAACACTAAACGAATATTAAGTTAATTACAATATTCATTGTAGATCATTTATATAAAAAGGTAAACTAGTTTATTTAACTGTTAAAAAAATGTGGGCTTCAAAAATTAAAAAAAAAATGCGTTGTATTTTATTCGTTTATATTATAAAATAGTTAGAAAAAGATCTTAAAACACGTAAGATGCTTTGATTTGTATGAGTTCTTGCAAAACAGGTTGTTCTTAGATTATTCTTTCAACCATAGCCTATTTATTATAACTAATTTTTGTTTTTCAGTTAAAAATATCAATACAATTTTTTTTTGTTTTTTTTTCAATAAAAAGTCCTGCGCCATATTCCCATGCCACAGTAAAACATTATTGATGGTACGATTCCGTGACAAGTGTAAGGCACGAAACTGAGCGGTGCGTCGCTGCGTATGATCGATAACTACTGAACCCGCTAGAATGAGCTCTTTATTTTTTTAGAAGGGGGGAAGGCACCCACTCCACCCCCCATAATCAATAACATTCACTTTACGTTAATTAATAAAAGTTAAAACAGTTATTTTGATAGACGACCCGTCATATGAGTTTTTAAATTTTTTCATTTGTATTTATATCTATGTTTCGTAGGTAGGTACGCCCATACTAATAATAATATTATACTTAAGTGTTTCCTTGTACACATGTGTGGATTCATTAAGAAAGAATTGCTTGCAGACTGATATAATAATCCATACCAATTTTAAAATATGCAACTATTAAGCTTGCTAAAAATGTAAAATCAAATTCGTTTTTTTATTTTATTTTCTCAAAAAAAGATTTTTTTTAATGGACTTAAGCTTAGTCGTTGTATCGTGGAACTAAGTTCTGAGTCAATTAAATTATTTGCATAGTATTAATTAACTCAAATATAAAAAAAACTAATGCTATATATATCTCACTTCAGTGTAAGTTTGATATCAATTGATATCATTTACCTACCGAGATGCGAAATTACAAATAACTAAGGTCGCTAAAGAATAAGATATCAGTTATCTTCTAAGTAAATCACGTTTTCTTCAAGAAATGTAATAAAATCACAATGAATTACTGCAAAGATAACCCTTTTCTTCATAGCGAACACAACAAATGATAACGAAATAAATTAACGAACACACGTCATCAAAAAACAAACGTTAACCGACCGTAAAAACGCTCCTAACAATCAATCAAACAGCCCGTTAAACGGTAGCTCAAATATCAATTCACGAAACACCAATCGTAATAAAAAAGAAACAAAAAAAACGAAAAAACCTCTCCCAGTCCAAACATTGCGTGTCAAAATCCCACGTTCTAATCGTCGTGACCAATGAAAAAAGTGCGCACGTCAAAAAAGTACACATTTGAAAAAAGTACTGGCACAAAAAACCGCCCCTTCCGTCGTGTACCAATAAAAAAAGTAATATGTTTAAACGGTGTTCGAAAAAACGACATAATTGGCGCGTGCCGCCCTAGTTTTTTTTTTAATCTTTTTTCACGGCGCTCACTTCCTGGTTGGTTTTTTACACTTTTTTATAGCCGTGGGGTGAGTTTTTTGTGGCAATCAAATAGGCGTAGAGCCGTGAGCCGACAAATTGTTTAAGATTATAACTCATTTTGTTTCTAGCTGTGCATGGGGTCTTTTTTGTTTCATTCATTAGACTTCGATTTTTTCTCGATTGTTGTAGAAAAGTATTTTTTTATCCTTGAACACGACTTAAATCAAAAATATAGTTTTATTTTATGAATATTAATCTTAGTAGGTTGACTATTTATTGAGTTGTGGACTCCAGTCTACAAAACATACTTTAAAAAAATATTTGTTACATTAGATAAGTAGTCAAAATTAATACAAATTCAAAATAATGCGTAGGAAAAAAAATAATTCTAACTGTGACTGGGAACAGCTATAACTTAAAATTGTACCTTAATGATGATTAATATCCAAATTATAAATGTTTAAAATGAATACTTCTTCATATTTGTTAAAACATTTCTGAAAAGTGTGAGTACGGATACATTTTTTAACACGTTTATTGCATCATAAATTTCTTACAAGAATTTGAAATTAAGGGTCCAATAATGTCTAAATGTCTGCCAAAACATATATCTAATTAGAATTTAATTCTTATTTAAATGCGACATCTATTGGCGAGTGGAATTACTAAATAAACAATCCCACATATTTAATATGAAAAAAAAATACATTACTTAAAACAATTAAAATTATTTAACATAACTTTTTAGCATTGGTATAATAGAATTTTGGCAAAAACTGCTAACTGATAGGTTAAAATTAAAAAAAAAATCAATAACCTAAAGATTCACAGTTTCAAAACTTCTAATTTAGTTGCGCAGTCCGTTATATTAACTCGTTTATATGTAATGACAATCCATCAAAAGGTTTTACCAATTATTAACTCTTAAAATAGCTAAAAAGTATATGCAAAGATAACGTTATGTAACAAATGGAAAATTTTTACCTCGCTCAGTGGAAAAAACAACCGCCCTCCAGCGCTGCGACTCATAAAATTTCCGTTTAAAACATCACACATTATTATCATTTTTCTAACGAAAAAATGTATTTTTACACGAAACACATACGATTCAAAAACCTGCGTGCCATCTTTGAAATTACACCGTAACGCTTTTAGAATAAGAGTGAATTTTTAATAAATATAAAACTGAGTTAAGACTACAAGGAATGTGCGAAAGATTCCTTGGTCTACATATCGGATAGTGTTGTGATCCTACCGTCTTGCAGACCAATCAAGACATTTGCTTCTTGAATATCGATTTGAGATATAAATTTTCACAAACTGACGTACTTAAGGTATATTTTTTTAAGACTCGTGTTCAATTTAATATCAAGTAAATGTCTATAAAGCAATGATATTTTTTTTAAATAATGAATTGTATGAATATTGTATGATTTTTAACTTCGTGGCTTTTTGTGAATATATTGAAATGTACAATTTCTATCGTAGATGTTATTAGGTACTTAAATGGTAAAAAAATAAAAACCTATAAAATAAGAGGAAAATTAATCAATCAAAAATTGAGAAAAACAGAAAAAATCGCACGATTTAAATGTTATGTGTTATTAGAGTTTGTGGTTAACAGAGATACAATAATCTAAACTTCTGGTAGTGCGCATAATTAAGAAAAAATTAAGTAAATGCCTTATTTGAAAACTAATTATCTATGTCCTGTTGTATTTTAAACGTCAATTTGTGAATTCCAATAAGCACATAATATTAGTATGGAAGAAATTTAATAAAATTTTTCAATTATAATCACCGCAAGCAACACACTTCAAATGCGTATAAATCGTTAACAAAATTAAAATGATATTTCTGTGCATCAAAAAGCAAGCTTTCCTTTATCTTAAAAAACGCAACCCTCTCGTTTGTTCGTTTTAATTTTGGTAGTAAGCCTACAGTATCTTAACACGCCTAGCCATCGGAATCTGGCCATCAAATTCTTAGCAGCATCACAAAAACTGCAATCAACATATCTACAATATTATTGGTACAGGACCGGCCTAGCAGTCAGTCCGTCCATGTTTAAACCAATAATGAGTTAAGTTTTTTGCTAATATTTCCAATTACGGCCGGAGGCGTGGGGCGTGTCGCGTAACGACAAAAACTACTAAATACTACCAGTTGGTTCGGCATTAATCACGAATAGTTGGTTTAGTATAAGTAGTATGTAGTTAGTTCTGATTGAGAAGCAAAAAGGGCGTTTTGTTTTTAGGTAATTTGGTGAGGTGTCCTAAAAAGTTGATGTGTTTAGACATTGAAAATGATCCATACTGAGGAATGCATAAACTATGTACGTATATTTCCTAATAACATCGTGTTTGCAACTACAAACTATGACTATAATAATTAAAAAAATATATTTTGCAAAAAAAAAAAGTGTAGGGTGTGTATGATGTTAAGGTTTCACTTAACAAGATGATATAAACTTTTGTAAAAGTTAACATCATTAAATACATTTTCTAGTCATACATACTTGACAACAAATATTGGCAAAATTTCGTGTGTGCTTTAGAAAACTTTCAATAACAGAAGAAAGTTTACGTTTTTACTAAAATAAAATGGTTTTCTCTACCTATTCGGCAAAATTATCGCAGTATTATGAGTAAATCAAAAATTTGGTCGTCATTTATGAGTATGTACTAAAAAAGAAATTGATTTTTCTGAGCAAAAAATTCATTAAATTCAATCGACATCCAAGAATCCAGAAATATAAAACATATTTTATACAACTACTAAACAATCAATAAATTCTACTCAAATTTGAAAAAAAAAACATTTCGAAGGTCAATTATTGATTTAGGTACTGGAAACCTTAGGTCCGGGGTTCGATTCTCGAGTCAAGCAAATAGTACGTAACAAATGTCTCGATCATTACTGAGTTTATTAAAATCGATCCACATTTTGCCAGCACTGTTATTACTAGAACAAATTATTTTAATGATGACCTGGTCGCAATGATGGGAGTATTTTCGTTTTAATGAGACATTAATTATACTTAAACAAATGTTTTGAAAATATACTAAACATGCTATGCATACGGATTTTTTGAGATTGTTTATGGCAGAGATCAGTACACTAAGAAAGAATAAAAAATGTAATCTTCTATTAAAACTTTTGTACTAAACATAAAAATTGTATCGAAATTGTAAAGGCGCCGCGGCGGCGATACGTGGAACTACTGTTCTCATACAATAACAGTGTAATACTATTAAATTACAGTTATCGTGCTAAAGTGACAGCTGTGCAATTCGACTGAAAATATCAAGTTTTATCATTCCTTCATTTTCCCCAACTACATTAAAAGTACTGGTCGTTTCAGGAAACCGTTTTAAAATTAAATTCAAGCATAACCTATCTTAAACGAACCTTTTACTAAATAGTTTAATGAAACAATAGTGCACCTATCAAATACACTATTTCAAAAACTACTTTCGAGATGGTTACACTAAATTTATTGAACTTTTAAATAGTATGATTAATGAAGCAATTAATTTGGCAACTTAATTGCTTAACAAATTAAAAAGGGATTTTTAAACCTTTTTATTGCCCTAGATTAAAACTTATTATCAGATTATAACGTTTCATTTATTTACTAAAATGGGTTTAACCATTTAAGCAGTATTAATAATGAAAAGCGTATGTGTTGCACCTACGTTCATGTCTGAGAAAAGGTTTAATAAAACTGATAAATATTGGACAAATTATATACTCGTATTGCTCTGATTTAATGGCAGTAGCTTAAGCATTTGTGTTACACAAACCAGAAACAATGAAGGTACCACAACACCCAGACCCGATATTATTTGGATGACTACGTTTTCAACATTGCCCCTCGGAGAACAGAACCCGCTACCTCACAGATAGCGCGACACCAAAATCCAGCCCGCTCGCCTCTCTGCTACGTAGGTCATATAACTGAGACACTAAACAAAATCCATGTATTTTTACTTTTTTTTTTTTAATTGGAAATGCTGATGCATGAATAGTTGAAACATTCGATTCAGTTGCCCCACAATCTGATTAAACTCACAACTGACTCGATTGCGCATGTACTCGAGCGCATCACTATCTACGTTTGTGTGAGTTATCTTCGCCTGTATGCACTTTGATAAAATTTTGAAAAATGCACCACTTTTCCGCGATAACCCCGCCCGGGCGACTGGAAAAAAGCTACTTCGCACACATCTATAGTGCTATCCTTACTTTGGATCAAAAAAACTTTAGGAGCTTTTTTTACTTACTCTTGCTTTTCTACGGATGATTCTAGGCCAATAGTTAAACGATTTTAAAACGACAAAGAGCAGTTAGTGGTTTGAAAGTGCTAAGCACACTGTTAAGTTTAACTTGTGTTAACATCTTTTTTTTATTACTGGGGGAAATATTTAGACTCATCGGACTGTCGTCCGAGAGAGTTAACAGCGTGTGTGGGATTTCCTGCCCTAAAAAGGGACAGCAATACCCACTAAAACCCCCCCAGTTGCTTTTGATAATTATAATAATTCACGCAAAATCTAAACTAAATAATATAAGTAAGAAGATGGATAGAATATACTCGTATCAAAAGATACGTTTCAATCTCAGTACTTTGTTAACATATAGGATTGTTTTTGTCCTGAAATAGCATGAACGATATCGCGGTCTATATGTATATTTAATCCTAGCGTATTTAATAAAGTCAATAGTTAGTAAAAAACCTATCCTATAGCTGCTCATCTAACGCATCACCGGCCGAGTAACACACAAAGTTTAATCGCCGGAAGACAAATTCCAGTAGACTAGAAAACTAGTTACTAGCTCACTAGTTGATTCTCTGGCTATGAATACGGCACATCTTATAAATAAACTGTGTACTGCTGTGTATTTATTCGTTTCTTATCAAACTGTTGGGGAGGGAAGGGGGGGGGAGGCGTAAGTACTCATAGAGTTTCTTTGTGCGTGTCTAGATAATGGACTATTTCTAGACTAGTACCGCTGGGTTTTGACAATGTGAGTACCTAGATTATGTAGCTATTAGACTGATAGAACTGAGTGCCTGTTAGTTGTAAAATTTATTCTGTAAGTAGCTGTGCCCGAGTAGAATAGTGACTAAGTAGTTTTTTATCATTTAGGCTAGGTTCTGTATAAATACGTATAAATATATTGATAATTTACATTAACAAATAAGTATAAATATTTTGATAAAATATTGTTAAAGTATTTTTGAAAATCAGAGAACTTTCATACAAACTTCGAACTTTTACTCCTTTAGGGAATTATTTTCGAAAACTTATTTTCATGACTTGCCATGAACTTTCGAACTGAATTTCATTCGAATCACTTTAAAAACGGTGAAATTTTGTACTTACTTTTAAACCCCCCCTTAGGGTATGAATTTACAAAAATCCTTTCTTAACTCTCTACGCTATAAAAGGAGCCCTATTCAAAATGTAAATTTCTTAATACTTATAGTTTAGGCCATGCGTTGATAGATCATAGATCAGTCTGTCGCCATGGCCGAAGTCAAACAGCTCGCGACAGCTAACACAACACAATGACCGCTATACCGTCCTCGTCGGCGACCCCTCACCTCCCCCCCTAGCAGTAGGGTCTCTCCCGCGATACTGGCACGAACTGGGATGTTTCCCCCAAAGTACGTTAGGTTAGCATCTCCCAACAACGGCCTGAGCCCCACTATGGGGCGCCCCCTTTTTTTTACTTTTCGTACCATACCGCCGCCGTGACGGCGACGTGTGTGGGATTCCCCCGCTCGTAAGCGCGAGGACTATCCTTACTAAAAACCCTACCTACCTTCTCATCGCCTAGTGACAGCGCTTTGGGAAACTGGAGACCCATAACAGCAATAGCGTCGTCAACGAAAGCTCCGTCCAGTTTCCCCTGAATGGTCGGGAGACTGGTGGGAACGGCCGAAGGTGATAAGCCGTTCCCGCAAATCTGCGGAGGACCGTGCAAGGCCAACTTGTGTGTATGGCGCCCCTGGCAGTTGTTTAAATTTCTATGGGCGTTAGCCCTCCCCTCCCTTAAGTCCCGTGAATCTTAAGAAAATTAATTCGGATATTTTTTTTGGCGAATCGTGAAAAAACACTATTCCGTATTCAATGTGAACATCTGTCGGTCAAGGCGCATCGTGTTTTTTAACCAATCGTCAAAGACGTATCCCGCGTGAATGCGCCCTTAATTAGGTTTCTGTACTGATTTTCAGTAGTTCTAAGGGATATGACTTTATTTAGGGACAGATGTGACTTCCTTTTTCCTTGACACAAAGTAACAGTACACATTGGAGTACAGTAACATTGCAATATTTATTCAATAGTGTCTTAGTGGTGAAGTACACGCAAACTTCATAGCTTAGTAATTAACATTTGTGTTAATTCGGAGGCTGGGTGTTGTATATGTATTTAAGTACGTACCTATTACGATAGCACTGTTAATTACAAGGGCCTAGCCAAGTGGCAGTTGACGAATTTCTATATCGTTTCGACATGTTTAAAAATTTCTTATTTTTTTTCCCTTTTGCATAACTTCGAACGCCCTATATTTCTGACACGAACAGTTTAAGATGCCGCATAGATCTAAAGAATACTCCGAACTGTTTGTTAGTTATTAGCCGTAAATAAACAGAAAAGATTTATTCCCAGCTACTTGAGTTACTGCCACGTAATACGTTACAGCGCTTTGTTCGCAGTACTTCACAACACTAGCAATATATCGATGTCGATTAAATTTTATTGAACAAAAAGCTAGTCCGTCAGTGTATTGACGACCTCGGTGGCGCAGTGGCTAAGGTAGGCGGCCAAAGCGCGAAAGGTCCCGGGTTCGATTCCCGGTCGGGTCAATTTGGAAAACGAACTTTTCTAAATTGACTTGAGTCTGGGTGTGCTGGGATGACGCCCCCAGTTAGTATCCGTCATCTGGTACTCATAGTACAAGGGAAAACCTTAGTTTAAGATCAGGTGATAGGTGTGATTGTCTGGCGCATTTATTATTTATTTATTATTTTATTAGTGTACGCCTTAAAGTGTGTGTAAAGATTACATTTGGGCAAAAATTTACTGAGACATAATTTTTTTTTATAACACACTCCAAGATTGACCTCATCCCACCTGATAATAATGACACCCCCGACCGACCGGGTTCCGAACACGGCGGTAGAATGCTTTTTTTGTACTGACTATTCATAAGTGCTTTTGTAAAGCTTACATGAATAAAGATATTTTCTATTCTATTCTGATGTTAAGTGGTAATGAGTAATAAGCTAGGAAGCTTAAGGGCGAAAATTATAGCATAGTAAAACACTGTTACTAGACTTGTCGCCCTTACCTTGAGGGCTTGACCCCTGCGACTAATGTAGCACCCCCCAAGAGCTCTGGAAACCTTACTCACATGCAGGAACACAACAACACCGGAGTGATTGTTAATTGGCTGCGGTCTTCTGTAAGGTGGAGGTATTTCACCAGTGGGGCTGCTCCAGTTCGAGCGATAAATCGTTTTGCCCTGCCTCTCTTGCAATCACATACATTTATTTATTTGATTTACTTATTGCCATGGTACAGTACTTATTAAATTGTTTTCAGTTGTTTTAAACGTTATATTTAATCGAGCATCAAAAATACAGCCCAACCTAACCTTAATAAAAGGTAGGCCACAAATTTAATAAGTGAGCCACTTGTGCTTCGGCGACTTGTGGCTCAGTCAGTATTTCTGTCGTCTAAATTAATAAAAAGGTACCTTTGAAATTATTTATCTTCTTTAATTAGATCATATTACTTGAAAATAGGATCTTAGTTGATACCAAATTATAAATTCTTAGATATGACCACCCTTTCTCCGATCAACAAAGCTTTCTGCCACTAGCCCATCAGTCGGACCAATTAGGCAAAGCAGCGGCAGTTAAGATAAATTTTATCGATATCGATGGACCAATTACCCCGCACTAGAGGTCGGTAACGGCGAAATGCGTTGTGTACCATAGAGTAACAGACGGGTCTCCGGAGAGACTGCGCGCGCGCATATACAATCTACATGTTTACAAATACCGAGGTTTAATTTAAAAAGTAAAAATAAATACTAGACAATATCATATACATTGCTTTGATTCTGTGGTAATAGCTTTTAAGCACTTGTGTTACAGAAATCAGAAACAACGACGGTACCACTACACTCAGACCCGAGACAATATAGAAAATCGTTTCCCATATTGACCCGACCGGGGATCGAAGCCGGGACCTCTGAGATGTCGCAACACCAAAGTCCAGCCCGCTCGCCTCTGCTACGGTGGTCTTTACACCTAGGGTTGAAGTTACTTTATACCTAGGGTTACGTTATTAGACTTTTAGTAAGAAGCCCTACTTTTCTAAAATAATGTAGTTTTCCAATAGTGAATGAATTTTTCGAATCTATTTTGTGGTTTCAAGGCAATTCAATGCAAACTATTTGTTAGTTTGCATTGAATTGCTCTGAAATTAACACTAAATATTTCCTTTCAGATATTACATTCAGAATCGTGAACAAAGGTAGAACAAAGTGAACTGGAGCAGGCTGACTGGTGAAATACTTCCACCTTACAGAAGAACGCAGCCAAATAACAATCACATAGGTGTTGTTGTGTCCCTGCGTGTGAGTAATGTTCCCAGAGCTCCTACATTAGTAGCAGAGGTCAAGCCTTCAAAGTTCAGTAACAGCATTTTTATGCTGTTCTTGTCGCCCTTAAGCTAAGACCTCATTACCACTTAACATCAAGTGGGATGAGGTCAGTTTTGAAATGTAAAATTAAAATAAAACAAAAATCACTTCTACATCCTCGTAGCCTTAGGTACGGTCGACAACACATCAATGTAAACACTAGAAGTTCGATATTAGTTCTTATGCGCATGAAATAAGGGCGGTACTAAGTCCAAAGTAATCTGACGTGCTTTTGTCTGCTGTACTATATCACTTAAGAACACTTCCTGCTTTTAAATGATTACCCAAAAATAGGCATTTCATTTAACAGTGACAAACAAATTACCCTTCTGCGAATCTCTATTGGAAGTGCTAGCACGAAGATATATCTTTTTACAGCCGTCTTTGATTAGAAATTCCTTTATTAACTGACCACTTTAATTAAAGTGATTTTGAGCCTTAAGATTAAATTAAGCTATGTCTAGGTAAGTTCATGGGATGATCATAGATTCAAGTTTGATTGTAGTCAAATTAACAAACGTAGATTTTAATTTGATACAAGTACTAAGAAGATTTCAATCAAGTTCAAGAGAGGTAGGGCATAGCGATTTATCGCTCGAACTGGAGCAGCCCGACTGGTAAAATACCTCCACCTTACAGAAGACCGCAGCCAAATAACAATCACTTCTGTGTTGTTGTGTTCCTGCGTGTGAGTAAGGTTTCCAGAGCTCCTGGGGGTGCTACATTAGTAGCAGGGGTCAAGCCTTCAAGGTAAGGGCGAGAAGTCCAGTAACATATTTATTATGCTGTACTTGTCACCCGTAAGCTAGGACCTCATTACCACTTAACATCAGGTGGGATGAGGTCAATCTTGAAGTGCAATATAAAAATAAAAAAAAGATACAGGGGGTTTGCTCCCAACTACGAAACGGCCAAAGGAATGTTTTTAGTTTTCGAAGATTAATTAAAGTAAATATAAACGTTCTAAAAGTGAGCTAGACATCGATCAGCTACCACCAAAAACGAAACAGACAAACGCAATGTTTATTTTAGGAATATTCATAAAAAACGAGGTTTTTATTGGCATACATTATATTACATACCTAGGTACTGTTTTGCAAACTATGAAAATTAAAAATACTTAAACCACTGTACCTTCGAGATCGCATAAAGATCAAATATTATATTTTTTAAAACAGAACTTTATCACAAATGTTAACGTTCGCTTATTGTAATGTCAAAATTAATACTATTTACATGCTAACATTAAGTTATCATAAGAACCATTTGAACTATTAAAACCTATCCTATCTAAGAAGTAAACTACCCTGAGTCCTGAGTCATACATTTAAATAGAAAAAAAAACGACATTAGAAAAGTATTCGCGTGCCGTTTGAAAAATAAATCAGTGCGCCCACGCATGCCGCCTCGCGTGGGAGCGGGACAAAAAATCTGTAGAGCAACAAAAATTAAGCGGTGCGAGCGAGACGTATTGAGGGAGTGGGTTCTGTGCTGATTATATTACTTGAATTTTTGACATTTTTAAATGCAAATTGAAAATGTAAAACATAAGATATTTTTCAAAAAAATCATATTGTAAAAATAAATTATTCTTAACATATCTGATGCCTTCAAAGGCGATTTTTTTTATCTTTTAGTATGCAATGAAAATAGGTCTAAGAAGAAAACAAAAAATAATTATAAGTAGGTTTCCAAATAAATAGTCGGTCGGTTTAAAATAGTCGGCCAACTTTAATTAAATGGCATATTGGAAATAAAAATAAATATGAAAATTTAAATATAACAATTGTTTTTACAGTGCAAGTTTCCCATTATTGATTTATAGTTTTATTCATCTTAAATATTTTCTTTTTTCTTCTTAATTCCAGTTTTCTCCTTATCAACCTACTTACAATTTTATTGCAATATTAATTCTGAAGGCCTACCCTTTTGTAATATCAAAGCAATAAATAAACAAATGTACCTATCACTTGAAACAGTTCATAACAAATGAAGAAGATTAATGAGTTGAGATTAACGGTTTCAGAAAACCTGGAGATGATGACTGAGTATAAAACAATCAGTCTATTAAGTCCGTCAATTAGGTTTTCAAAACACAATCATCACGTATTTTTTGATCTGACAGTAAATAAAAATCAATGATGATAAGCATCAAAATTCAATGGAAGAGCGTGGTTATGTCATAAATCCGTTAAAAATGTGCGAATTCAGTTCGCGCTAAATTTTAACGTATATTATTGACAAAAAAAGTAAATGTCTTATATTATTTTTTGGTAAATAGCTGTTAGACTAAACATACATTTTTGGTTCTAAAAGTACGCTCAGAACAATTCAAAATAAAATAAAATAACACTGATATTCCACTTAACCAACCACAAAGGTCCCCGGAACACGGATCCTAAACGCGAACACACCCGGGGCGAACGAACTGCGAAAAATAAGACGAAAACACATGTGCGTTCTCAATTTTTTTTCGCGCCATCCCTCTCTAGCGCCAAAAAAGGCGTGCGCACGCGCGCGTTAGAGCGAGACAGAACAAAAGAAAGCGCGGAAAGAAGTTAGTACCGATCGTCGCCGCCAGAGGCGGTGGGGTCGCGCTGGGAAATTTCTTCCTGTTTTGAGTTCGCGCTCTTTTTAGAATGGTACCGAGAAACTAAAATGGCGCGGATTGGCAAGTGTTTTGAATTTACGTGGGGAATTTGATGAAATACTGTTATTAGTTCTAGCTGTGTTTTAACTGTAGTTTGGCGGAGATGGATGCGTCATTTTCTTAATGCTGATTCGAATATCAGCTATTTACGTAGCTGATTTATTAAATATTACTTGCTCAAATTTAATGCAATTAAAGTAGGAAAAGGATATTTTGAAATTGCAATCCGTCATAGAAGACGACGTATTTCGTTTCTTTTGTTTGAGATTAGAAAGCTTTGTGTAAAAATCTGAAGATGTTAGATTTGTATTTTTAATCCCGATGTCATTTCTTATTCCAGATGAACTGCAACACGAAATGAACTGCTTGAAGTTTTAATCATACTGGAATAACGTCAGGGTTGCATCACCTATTCTTCAGAATTCCTAGTTAAAAGTGGGTATTTTTTATAAAACACGGCTAAAGTAACAACATCACATACATTGCTCTGATTTTGTGCTAAGTAGCTTAAGCACCTGAGTTACCTTACAGAAGACCGCAGCCAAATAACAATCACTTCTGTGTTGTTGTGTTCCTGCGTATAAGTAAGGTTTAAAGAGCTCCTGGGAGGTGCTAGATTAGTAGCAGGGGTCAAGTCAAGCCTTCAAGGTAAGGGCGACAAGTTCAGTAACAGATTTATTATGCTGTACTTGTCACCCTTAAGCTAGGACCTCCTTACCACTTAACATCAGGTTGGATGAGGTCAATCTTGAAGTGCAATATAAAAAAAAAATACAGAAATCAGAAACACGACGATACCACACCACCCCGACCGAGACAATATAGAAAAGTTCGTTTTCCATATTGACTCGACCGGGGATCGAACCCGGGACCTCAGAGATGGCGTGATGCCAAAGCCGACCTATTCACCTCTCGGCTAAGTAGGCAACTAAACTATACCAGACATATCAAAACTCAGTGTTTGAATGGTAAAGTACCTTTAGTTATTAACTGTAGTATAATGACGTCATATACTACAGAGAGTGTGATAATCTTATCAAGGAAGGCTTTATGCTATATAACATCAAGGTGCGACCCATCGGAGAGAAGAATCAGAGGAAAATGTGGGAAATATATATATTTTTTTAATTTGACAGCTGTCAACTCCTTTAGTTGGTGATTGATGCCCTGTTCAAATATTTAAAAAACGATCCGTTCGACGAAATAAATTATACGAGGCGCAAGCTAAAAAAATATATACGGTCAAATTGAGAACGTCCTCCTTTTTTTTGAAGTCGGTTAAAAACAACCTTTGACGACTGACGACAGATGGAAAAACGGTACGGGTGTAGTCATTTTATACACATTACGAATCGTAAAATATTGAAACCGAGCATAAATGCAATTCAGTAAAAATATACAGACCTAACAAAGAATACTTAAAGAATTAATTAAAAACCAACCATAGACAAATCGATTTTAACATACTACTTACATACAACTTCTATTGTCTATGCGCAATCTACATCCAATGAAGTGATCAGAAATCAAATACGTCATTATCCGTGCACCAGTAAAGGTGTTTCTATCTCGCGCACCAATCCAAGCAAAACCGACTTTATCACAGGGTTCTACAGTTCAAATCGCCGTGGCCGTTTTCTAATGAAACTGTCGCGGGATTGATTTAATGCATGGGATGAACTTTTTAATTGATGCTTTTTCCTGGCATATTTATAGCTTGTTAAGGAGAAGCGCCTACGCAGCTAGTATGGGCTGTGATTTAGTATGGGAGGTTATTTCCTGTACTGAATTGGTGCCAATTCATTTTATATAGGTTTGGAGACCCAATTGCTTTGGCGAAAATAGTCAACTCAGTCGTTGAATTGAAACAAAGAAACTATTTTTTTTAATGTATTAAGTTAATCAAACAATTGCATTTATAAAAGTTGTAATGTTTAAAAATAACGGTAATTGAGTTATGTAATCTATTCTTGACGTGACAACGTGTGATAACTCGATATTACGGACTGCATGCACGTAAAAGATGACATCATTGTCCCGTTGCATTCATCGGCTCAGCGTTGTTACATAAAATTATCGTCCGTATATCGATTTAGACTTTAGAGACAACCATTTTTTTGTAATCTAATCTAATCTGTCTTATTTTTTTTCTTTATTTTCAGGATTAAAACAGCAAGCAGGAATCCTACAACGGCGTTGAAAATATAATGACAGGAAATGCTGCGAAAACAAGGTTTTTCACCGGAAAAAGTTACCGAAAGCATAGTACAGTCTAAAGCTCGTCTGACTATACAATTTGGACGTTCCATCGCTCTTATCTCGTAAGCTACTAAAATGAACTGCAAGCGTCTAACTTGATGTGCCGTTCTTTGTACCACGAGCTTTGATTTTTTTAAATATTTAAGCATGAAATAACGAGACAAAAACTTATGTGTGTTGTGTTCCTGCGTGTGAGCAAGGTTTCCAGAGCTCCTGGGAGGTGCTACATTAGTAGCAGAGGTCAAGCCTTCAAGGTAGGTAAGGGCGACAAGTCCAGTAAAAGATTTATTTTCCTGTACTTCTCGCTCTTAAGCTAGGACCTCATTGCCACTTAACATCAGGTGGGATGAGGTCAATCTTGAAGTGTAATATAAAAAAAAAACAATGCATAATACTTAAACCTATCAACAAATCGTACTGCCATAATCTGTCAAGATTTCACTTTGGGGTTTTGTACTACAGTTTGAAACACATATTAAATAAAAAAATAATAATTAATATTGGACAACATCACATAATTAAATCGCTCTATTTTTGTGGTAAATAGCTTAAGCACTTGTGTTTCAGAAATCAAAAACAAACGACGGTGCCACAACACCCAGACTCGAGACAATATAGAAAAGCTCTTTATTTTTATCTTTAACTGACAAAGATATAAAAAGGAATGATTTGTTTTTTATATGTTTTTAATGATTAAACTAAAAAAGGACAGTGCCGATGGAAAGCGACATTCACTTAGAGTACATAAAATAAGGTAAATAAATATTTATTGCTTGAAAAGACTTCAAGGTCCACGCGAATGAAATCGCGTGCGTCCGCTAGTTTGAAATATATTTTACTTCTCACTAATCTAAGTTCCTTCTTTTCTTTTCCTACGTTACAAGGTTATTACAACCATCTGTACTAATTACTACATTTCATACTATTGTACTAATAACAAACAAAGTAAAATCACTCAAATATCAAAGGCTGCCCCTTAAACAACCCAGTATGACTGGTTGTGCACACGATCTAAATAGTAAGTGCTAGATTGTGCATTTTTATGATTAATTTTTATATAGACAGTCCTACGCTTTGTAGAGTGTTCACTAATTAATAACAAGATGAAAATAACAAGTGTATTTGAAATAAGTTAACGGGTCAAAACGCGACACCATTTTTAGTTAGTATCCGTCGTCAGTTAGTATCCGTCCTCTGGTACACATAGTACAAGGGAAAACCTTAGTTTCAAACCAGGTGACTGGTGTGATTGTCTGGCGCATTTATTTATTTATTTATTTAACTTATTTTAAATGTTCAAAATAGATTGTGAAAGTCTTAAATTCTATAACAAGTATTGGACGAGAATAAATATGTAGAATACTTTTTATCTCAAAAATAAGGAAGAAAAAGTCGCGGGTACCTAGTTGGTACAGACAACAGCACATACATTTTGGACTTTGCACCGCCCTTATGTCAACCGCATACGATTTAAAATCCAACTGCAAGTGTTTAACTTGTGCTGTTGACTGTACATTATAAGCAACAATTTGGATGGATGGATCACCATCGCCTACCAAACATTTAAGCTGGGTATATTCCTGTTTGGTAGGTAGGAGAAAGCTTCTAAAGAATTACTTCTAAAGAGTTTTAATAAATGTTACTGATATAATTTGTATCAATGTAAAAATATATCTCAGTTTCATTCTCAGCTTCTCATGCAAAATCTAAATGTATATTAGGTAGATATATCTATATATACGAGTACAATATACTCGTATTTTTGGAGGGCTAATGGCTGAAATATAAGAAGGGAAATCATGCAATTGTGCAAAACATATTCAAACGTTTTCTTTTTTAAAAAGCTCAAAAATAAAATGGCTGTCTCTGTTTAAGAGTATAACGCATAACCTAATAACGCATTATTATGTTTAATTCCGAGTTCTTTCCCTTTTCATCCTAACACCCGTCTCCAAGACTGTTCAAAGACATTATAAAGTTGATTCAACCGATAATAATCTATGATTCTGTAAAAAAATAAGTTAAAGACATGTTTGCAAAACGTATCCATTATTTTGTGACGTAAAGCAAGCTGTGTGTAACGCGATACGGTAAAAAACAGGTTGGACAAGGCTAGCACAATGTTATTATGTTTCTTTGCGTTGCGTAAGTGACTTAGCGTGTCAACTTAGCCCTTTGTGGAAAGAAAACTGTGCATTAAAAAACTAAAAAGGTTTACATTATACAAATCATCATCTAAAAATATTAATATGGGTGCTTTTTGTCATTTTTTCGATGATGTTGATTCATGCATCCATTTTTTCGAAATTTTGTCCACCGGTTTTCAAGATAAAGGGTATTCTTACCCGCAAAATATTTTAGTATCCATCTCTTTTTTTAATAAATCTATTAAAATTAATTCAGTAGCTTTTGGTACAAAATGTAACAACACCCATGCATTCAAATAAAGATATGCTTTTTTGCACAAAAACTTTACAGAAATTGGTATTACAGGAAAATTGCAGTACAATTTATGTGGCCTTATCGCTAGGAAGATAGATAGGATCTATAGAATTATTAGCGGTCCCGGCGAACTTCGTTTCGCCTTAGAGAATTTTTCCCGCTTTTCTGTTGAATTTTTTCAAATTGGAAGAATGTAGCATTCTATTGGTGAAATATTTTTTAAATCGGCCCAGTACTTTTTGAGCTTATTCATTACAAACATACAAAAATAGGTACAAATCTTTCCTCTTTATAATATTAGTATAGATATAGATTTGTAATAAATATAACGTTTGCAAAAAGTCCAGTTATAATGATGATGGATTTGATGGATGATCCATCCATACAAGCTTAATTAAATATTTTAATTTTAGTAATCTTTAACAATGACGCTGCAAATCTGTAAAATAATTACGAGCCCTATATTTATATCTTTTTGGGTTTTGTTTTAATATTGAGTAGATATATTGATTGTTTTAGTGCCTTTAGCCTACTTGTTAACAAATAAAAATTCTACCAACGGGTCGAAACCTTGAACGAAAACTATTGAGAAAAAACCGACAGCAAACATATTATTTATTAAAAAACGAAAGCTGCAGCAGCATTATTAAGCTTTACATGGGTAGTTTACCAATGAAGGTCACAATGCAATGAAATTAATAAAAAGCATGCTCTTGATTTGAGAGCTAGCTCAGGTTTGATCATGGTTGATATCTCAAATCAATCGTTAAGCTTAGTCAGAGGCCATTGTTTGGTCGGAGAACATCTATCTGTAAGGTCACTTGCCTTACACAACTTCCACCCTCACAGAGGACCCTCGTGGTTGAGCAATTGAGCATGTCCCGTTCCAGCTTGAAGACCTCCGTAGCCGAGAGGCAAGCGGGCCAGGGACACGTCATCTCTTGGGTAAATATGGGAAACGAACTTTTCCATTTTATATCGAATCTGGGTGTTGTGGTAACTTCGTTGTTTCTGATTTCTATAACACAAGTGTTAAAGCTACTTATATCAGAATCAGAGCAATATGTGTGATGTTGTCCAATATTTATTTATTGTTAACTTATTGTTGAGAGAGAGACCTAGTGTTTATTATTGTTTGACACCAAACCTGGAGTCATAGATTTTTAAGGTATTAAGACCCTAAAAACCAGACACAACAGAAAATAATTTGTACCTAACTGCCTTTTAAAGGTACAGCCGACCTCACGATGGTAAATGTTAATACATGCAGAGGCATGTACTTCGAAGTTAAAAATGATTACTTTAGAATTAACAAATTTGCATCCAGCCAGCTGCAACCAACTTGAGAGTCATTGCTATAAACAACTTAAAGATCGAAATAATCTAACGCCTAATGGAATAGATGCAAATCTAGCTTACAATTCAGTCCTAAAAGGTAAGCCCAAACCTACGTCTAGGCTGGACCAAACATCCTGTTAACCAAAATCAGTTAATCTGGTAACTCATAAATTATGGCGAACGAAACGAGAAGCCATTTTACTCTGTACCCACACAGCCTACGGCCCCTCCACTCTCTAGGCATAGAGTAACAGATAGTTAAGGCTGAAAACAAACAATAAGTCGAATATCATCCGTTATTGACGAGCTCAGTCAGTGCATTGCGAAAAAAAAAGGTTTACGGCGAAATAGCTCTTATTTTACGTTATCAATAATCATACTAATTTTATAAAGAGGAAAGATTTGTACCTATTTTTATAGGTTTGTAATGAATAGGCTCAAAAAGTACTGGGCCGATTTAAAAAAATCTTTCACCAATAGAATGCTATATTCTTCCAATTTGACATAGGCTACAAAATTAGGGATCCTTGGTAAAATTGCGCGGGAAAATTCTCTAAGGCGAAACGAAGTTCGCCGGGACCGCTAGTCCTATATATTCTTGTATCAAACCTTAATACAAGAAAACAAGTAAATGTTTTCAAAAAAGGTAAAAATTCGAAAATTGTATTAATTTAATAAATTCGCGGCGTTTGCAGTTGAGACCATGGGTCTGTGGTGCACCGGTGCCAAAAGTCTGCACGGAGTTTTGACAAAAAAGCTGGTCCATACTTCGGGCGACCCCAAGGCTGGCACATACCTCGCACAGCGTATTTCGTTGGCTATTCAGCGAGGTAATGCTGCCAGCGTCTTGGGATCAATCCGCCAAGGTCCAATTTTAGAAGATTTTTTTTTTGTAATGTATTTGTATTTGTGCATATGTGATTTTGTATGTGTAAGTAAAAAAAGTTGTATAACTAAAAAAAAAAGAGTTTATCCCTTAGGTCACCTTGTAAAAAGATTTAGTACAAAGCCGAAAACGTCCGCAACGTACATGATACCTTCCAAATAGGTCAGTTACGCGTCGAAGCCTTCTGTCCCAAGTTGATCTAAGGCTCGTCGCAGCGCATGAGTCAAGCTATGCGCCTGCGCGGGTTTTGCAACCGAAATTCTACCGGTTTAGACAATGGCATTATTAGGTGAGCCGCCATTTTGTTTGTAACAGTTTTGACGCTGCTGTGTTCTTTGGGATTACGTTTTGAGGATGCTTTTGCAAAACTTTACTGTGACTCATTTTGGTGCCCGTGCTGCGGCAACGAGAGCAGTTGAGACGACGATTTCGATAGTTAAGCTGCTCAATAAGCGGCCCTGTATTGGATGGGTGGCAATTAGATAGCATTTAATATAAATATTTTGAGAGAGGATCGATTTTTTGAAAATCATCTGCCACTGCTTTGATGGGAGCAAAGATAACTGACAAGTCGATCTCAGTTTAAAATTCACCTCTCATAATGGCGGTCCGAATTTAACCACACCCGTTACAAACTTAGTTATCAACCCAATTTCTTCTCCATGTTTTAATATTGAACTAAACTTTAATCTTTTGCAAAGTCTATTTCTGCCAGTGTCACATGAGCTGAGAACTGCTACCATAACACGGTATAAAGACTAAAAGTTACGGCTCTGTCGCTTTCCAAGCATTTCGTGGGGGCCAATACACAGTTTAAGCTAATTTTAAGGTACAAATGGGTGCGAATCAAGCTGTTCTCGTGTACAATGGCTTGATACACGACGCGCGTTGGATTGCGATCCATTTCACAGATTTTTTAATTGATCAATTACTATTGAACTTCACTTTACCAATCAACACTAAAACTCACGAAATGATTTATAAATACCAATTAAACGTACCAACCATGCCCTCCCCTCCATGACCCTCCAAAGAACCCTTATGTAGTTTCACTGATACCTCAATTTTCAAATTTTCATTTGGATTAATTTATTTTTAAAATTGAAAAACCACACTGTGTGCCTTGGTGCAAAATTAGTTGTAAGATCAGTTTTCTTTGTAAAAAAATAAAGTGTTTCTGGCCTTGTCTAGTTGTAGATTCCAAACTGGAGGTAGATTCATTTGGTTTATAAAGACTGTTCATAAATATTACTGATGTAAGTATAGTAATCTAAAGGTTTCTGATATCCTTGTTAATAGTACGAACGCAAGTTGATATGCTGTGGTGGTCTTTTATTTTATTTTTCTTACCTAACAAATTTATCATCTTCAACAAATTTGTGGGGAAGCGCAAAAAGCTCTCTCTCCTGCAAATCTAACTCAGGCGCTTGAAGCTTTTTGCGACGTCATACCCCTAAGTACCTATCAAACGAGAGACCTCGCAGAGATCCATGTTTACCATTGTATACTAAAGAACATTTTATATGAGATAAGTTCCTTCGTCACTTACCTATGTGTTAATCCGGCAAATATAGTGCAAGATCAAAGCTCAATCTATAAACATTTCTTTGCAAATTACGACTCTGCACCAGCCATACGTTACGGCCTCGCGGTGAAAGGGCGTAAGTGCAAAACTGTGTACTTCGCTACAAGCCTTGTTCTGCGAGAAAGATCAATCGGCCTGTTTGAACTAGTTTACACGAAACACATTAATTAAACATGAAATTATTAAGCCTTTAGTGGAAAGTTTGTACATCTTGTAATTACCTCAAAAAACAGGCACCATCTATGATTAACGGTAATCGCTTCTTCTTGGCTTGTTTGGGTGCAGTTGTCAGGTCTGGGAAAATTTGTCGATGGGAAATAATATAGGAACGCTCAATAAAGATTAATATAGTCAAGGTAAAATAAACTGCGGAAATTAAATTTTCAAAATGAGTAAGTAGCTGTTAACTAACGTAATAACTAAAATACTATTGGAGGTGTTAAGTAAAAAAAAATATGATGATGCTTGAAATCACAAATCCGAGGTATATTAAAAAATTTCAAAACATATAATTGAACTTGTAATACGTAAACTGAAATTATTTGGATATTTAGCAAAAAACAACAATACAAATTCGAAACATTGAAATTATATATTTAATATTTACATACCATATTTTATAGTCATCACACTATATATTTACATAAAAAAACCTAAATAAATAACGAATTGCAAAACGTTTACTCCAAAAAATATTGAACCTACTATCTTAGGCACAGAGAACAAGGGACACTACAAAATGTGCCCACGAGCAGGTTAGAAGAGAGTATAAACTGGCGGTATCTCTATAAATTTATTATTTTGATTTTATTTATTTTGCACCTATAAATAAAAAGTGCACACAGTATAAAACAAAATCGCTTTCAGATTTTTGCAATGCTTTGACCTTGAACTGACGATTCATCAGTGCTTTTGTAAAGCTTACATAAATAAAGATGTTTTCTATTTTCTAAAATTACGTTAGAGATTTTTATGCGGGTTTCATAATAGATAAAGTGATCCATGAGTAACGTTTGTGTGTAATACCGCATGTGGAAAACCGCATTAGTACTTCTTTTGCACGGGTACAGAGCCGGGACGGTGGTAAATAGTAAATAAATATTGGACATCATCACATTGCTCTGATTCTGTGGTAAGTAGCTAAAGCACTTCTATTGGAAAAATCAAAAACAACAACGACACCATAATACCCAGAACTGAGGCATTATAGAAAAGTTTGTTTACCATACTGACCCCACCGGGAACAGAACCTGAGATATCGCCAAACTGCGGCCCGTTCTTGTCTCAACTACGGAGGTCGTCAATAAACGGTTTCGAATTTGAAAGCATGCCAGATTTCCAATAGAAAAACCGATTTGGCGCTTACGCCCTTTTACCCGGCGCCAGGCGTATGAACGCTAATGCATGCGCGTGCGCTGGAAAGAGCTGGGAAATATCGCGATGTTTATTTTAGCGGCTGAAAGAAGGCAATCTGGCGTTCGTAAGGCCGGTGTAGGATAGAGGCCACGAAGGATTAATGGAAACTTTCTGTTGCTCGTGATTTCGTTTCGGGGTCAAAATAAATACATTGTATCTTATCTAAATTAAAATAAAAGTTAAAAAGGATTTCCACAATTTATACAAATATACTAGTGACAACTTTAATAAAGGTTCAATTAAAATAATTATGATTGCGTTAAAATAGAAATTATAAAGTGAAGTACATCCTTCGGACATTAAATATGTTAACAAATTGCTATGCCTAAATTATGTTCTTATTTGGACGATTACACCAACTAGGTCCCATTATAATGTTCAATAAAATAAATCTATATTTTTACCAATTTTTATTTAAATCCTCTCAACAGTTTTTGCGTGAAAGAGTAAAAAACATCCTGACATATTATGCATGTAGTTACCTGTAAGCGCCAAAAAAAGATAACCAGCTCACATACAGTAAATTAAAATGGTCAATTGACAAATCGATAAATGTTATATTTACATTTTTTTAACTATTTTTAGTTTTAGTTTTTGATGGATATAACTCTCACGCGACAGTTTTGATCTATGAGGGATATGAGAGTGGCTGTTTCATCGTATTCGATGTTAAAGCTCAAGTTTTTTGCAAATAAACACATCATACAAATTGTTTAAACATTAAACACGCGTCACCGAGGCAGTCGATAAAACTTATTTCGAACATTTACTTTGCAGTTCCCTCAGTGAACACCGGCCGTAACGCTAGCATATTCTATTTTTAATGTTCAGATCGGCAATGCGCCGATGCAGTTTTACGCACAAATTCCCGCCGGATGGGCCGCCATTTTCCTTTTTAATTTTAGCGCGATCGCAGGAAGCACTATATTCGAGTTTTATTTCGACTAGGCGTGTCTGAACGCCATCTTTGTTTAGACTGTAATGTTAAAGTCAAAACGGACAAAAATACTTGCGCTAGCAAAATCAACTGGTACCTGGTACTCTTGAGCACAGATTTCAGACAGTGGTACCTACTTTTGATTTCACAGTTAACGTAAAAAAGTTAATTATATGCTATATTTTGGATTGATAGTCATTACTAGCTTTTGGTAGCAACTTAGTTTGCTCTAATTTGGAATAAAAAGTATCTTAAATGTCAACCAAATATCTCATCTATCTGTCTACTAATTTAAGTCCAAATTAATTTGTTTTTTGTACAAACATTAATCTTGATATCCATCCATCTGTACACACCTTCCCATGTATAATACTAGTAAAAGAAAATTTGTATCAGCGCCAAAGCGGTACGCTAATGAAATCTCCACTCAAAACTAAAAACATTCCATTACTTGTTCAACCTAAGTGTACATACAATCCTTCCATTAGTTCTATCTATAACGTGACGTCAATAGTAAGATGACAGGCCGTTTGTTTGCAAACGTCTTTGTGTCAAAGTTTTGGGAAAAAAAATGTTCTTTTGTTTTAAATTTTTTTTTTCAGCCTCGGTAGTCTTTAATTTTTTTATTATTTTCAGTTTGTGCTAATTTCAGATAATTTAGACTATTTCCCACTTACAAACCACGTTTGTATTCTGTTTGTAATCACAGTCTATATTTTGGCACTTCGAGCCAGATAAGAACCAGCGACCTATGGACCTTCAGTGACGAGCTCGTACCAACACACGCTCGCCGTCCTTTACCAAACATCGCAACCCTGATCTTTTATTAGCCGAAATAAAACCAACAGCTGCACGTTTTTAGGGCGCTACATTTTTACAATCGAAACGGTCGAATCGCAGCCAAGTGCAGTAGGTACGGTGCATACAAAAATACCGGCAAAATTCAAGGTCGGCATGTTAAAAATAACGCGAAGCGAACACGACGCGTCTCCGATGCACTGATTCGCGTTTGGATGATGAGATTTTTGCTAATGCACATTTTCGTAAAAAAACTGTGGTTGCAACATTTTACCCCGCAATAGGGTAGTTGACTCAAAAATTATGTCTGGTCCAATAGTCATATAACCAAAAGATATAAGACACATCGTTTTTCGTTTACCATGTGAACTATAACCATAACTGTACCATGATTTAGCGTGACGTCATTTCTTCGTACACTTTCCAATGAACTTTGGTGCTCAGTATTATCATCAATTAATTAATTATCTGTTAAAGCAAAAATACTTTTTTACCGTATTTTGATAATGCATCTGTGGAACTAAATAATCGTTGTTTTTACTAAAACATCAGCCTCATAGTTAACTTAAGTCTAGTATTATGTGTCGGTGTATAATAATCGAATAACAAATGGTCATTAATATCAAAACATCATTATAATAATGGTTATTGGTTATGATCACGCCTACTAAATAGGGATTAGTGTTCACAAACTCGAGCTAGGTTCAAAAACATCCGTAACATGCTTTTTTGGCTCGGTAATCGAACACAGGGCCCGAAGAATACAATCTACTATTTAATCTATGGGGCCATCAAGACAAATATTAGCAATTGCTGCGGTTCCGGCAGCGAGCAGTTTCTAATATAACTAGATGATGTCTGCGACTTCGCGTAGTTTTGGGATAAAAAGTATCCTTTAATTCTATATACAAATCCATTCAGTAGTTTTTGCATGAAAGAGTAACAAACATACATCAAGACATCAATACATCCTTATTATTATTATTATTTTATTGTTAATATCGTTTAAAAGTGACAAAACATGGCCGCACCCGTTTCTTGATATCTACTATTTCCTCTACCTAAAGATTGTCTAGAAGAGATTGCGTTCTAGAAATAAGACCGCCTAAATTGTACTTCATTATGTCAGTAAAACCTATTTCTGACATTTATTCTGTGCAATAAAGTGAATCTATCTATCTCAGTTAAGGGCATACTAAGAAGTATACATTGTGATTCTATTTTGTGCGCAAGTACAATTCACAAAAATAAATCGAACCGATCAAATAGTTTTTGTTATTTAAATAATCTTGTTGTTGTAGCCTTTTTTATTCGACAAGCTGATATATCAGTCTCAAACTTAAGTATATAGGATATTTAGTATTATTCATAACTAACTGTTAAATATCTTCAGTCTTGTGGTCTGGCGTTTATAACATTTTGGCTTGTTACCACGCTGAACCAGTATCAGGCCAAATCCCGATGCCCCAGTAACCTGGAACTAACTAGTTGTCAATTGGTGCAAGGAAGTGCTCCATATTTTTTTATTAAATTTGATGAACTGATTGTACAGTCCAGTATCGACGAGTTTAGTGTCATAATCTAGACATCGCGAGTTAGATTCCGAAAGTTAGTATGTATAAAAAAATACAGATTCATCCAAATGTAGTCATTTAAAAAATCATCAAAAGTTGTAAGAGAAATCATCAAAAAATATTATCACTGTACCTAATTGACACAGATGCACGATATACTGTAAACATTTTTATTTGCGAAACTGTTTGATTGATTTGTTGAGTTTTGAGAATCGATGCTTTTTAGATAGATATATAGATAGATATACTTTATTGCACAAAAACTTTACAGAAATAGGTTTTACAGATTGATTATACTACAATTTAGGCGGTCTTTTTATTGTTTGTTTTTGCAAATAATTTTGTGGGCTTAAGTACAGAAATTTGGCTTAAAACTTACTTAAGTGCCACTGCAAATGCGGATAAGAAATTCAAGCATTCAAACGCGTGTCGAGTGATTTGTGTAGACCTGCTTTACTAGCATTCATTAAATTTCTCGCATGAAATGACAAAAGTTCCGATACTGTTCATTGGCTGATAGCACAATGCACTCGGTTTTTTAACCAATTAGCAGGTGACGCGCTGGATTTTAGCATTTTTTTAAGAGAACAATAAAATTTATTCGGGTAACGCATCTTAATCACCATAGGAGTGCCTTGAATTGTGACGGAACCCAAAGAGCACCATTTCACGCGACCTTGGCAGAAATGATTTTTTCTGACGAAATGTATTTGCCATGATTTATATAAGATATTCATGCTGAGGGTAGATAGATAAGATATTCATACACCCAAACATTTTTACGATAGTCCAAGAATAAAAGAAACACTCGAATTAAATATTCTCAATGATAAAACGCCCAACGCAAGTAAATTTACACATCCCAACTTATCGTATCATAATTCAGCCTCGAAATATCGCACCAATCTTAAACTGTAAATCACACTTATTGTATATTTAGCCTATTCGTCAAAAAACTTGTGGGTGTAGATAATTATACTGCATACATAGAAAAATGTGCTATGACACGCATTAAGACACGCTCACGTAGAGCGGAGTGCTCTGATTGGTGGACGATTCTGTTGTACAGTTTATGTTAATTTTTCGTGTCTATTTTTGTGGCGCAAGTTTTTATCCCTTTGAACGGCGACACGTGTCGTCTTGATCATTTTTAGGTCATGAATTTATTTTGTCAGTAGTTTTAGGTGCATGATTTAGAACATTGAAAGTAATAGATATGGGTCGTCAAATTATTGTTAGTGCTAACCATTAAAATACAATTAAAAAAATATACCTATATATACACAAATTAATGTAAGACTATTAAATATTGTCTTTGGACTTCGTACCAGGGTTTAGTGTGACAGGCATAAGTAATATCGATTTGAGATTGTTTCCCTTGTTTTTTTGATAAAACATCTAGAGTGGATTTTTAAATTGTAGTAGACCTTTTTAAATTGTTTCATTGAAATGGCAAAAGATTAAAAAACGAATATCCCAAAAAATATGATAAAATTCCAATCACGTTATGAAATCATAATTACTTGAAAGACAAGGGATAACAGGTTTTTTAAAATGAAGAAAAATGACAAGCAGTTAAAGTGACTATCAATTAATACTTTTAACACCATGCTTTGACGATAAATATCTTTGCTTATGTTCAAGTCAATACAAAAATATAAATGTGCAATACTTACCTACTGCATAAATGCAAACCTGTCAGGGTTAACAACTTTTTCTAAATAAAATACCTATGGAAGCTGTTTCTTTCGCAATAAATTATAATATATCTTTCTATTTTTTTTCCTTAAGGAATGCTTCAACGCAATATATCAACAAATTTAATTTTCTAATGATATTCAAAATACCAAATTGTGTTCCTTTTAAAATAGATTAAAATCAATTCAAATAAAAAACGAACTTCTTGGATTTTCTTTTAAATCCTAATCAAATGTATCATATAATAATATACTAAACAATGTAATATTCTTCTAATAAATCGTATTGACGATTCACAAGTTCTCTGATAAAGTTTACATGAATAAAGATGTCTTTATCATAGTGAAAACCCTGAAAGCAAAGGACAAGCGTGTCTGAATAAAAATAACTAGCTTAAAGTTGACTAATAATATAAACTGCGTTTTCTAAACAGCCATCGCAGCCACTATTAGAATGTTAACTACCGCTTGTTTTATGTTAAATCTTCCACGGCATTCTCGTCAGCCTTGTGATTAGATGAGCGAGAAAAACTATTAGATAAAATTGTTTTTACTAATTATTACCCTAGACGACACTTGCTTAACGTTGAAGGAAAACATCGTGGCTAAATGTGCGTATTAGTTGTAATTGCAGACTGATGACAGTGAATTGAAGAAGGTAACATTAATTTATTGAATAAACTGTGGTGAGTAATTATTTCGATACTCAACATTTTACAAGTTCTGGAAATGTTTTTACTAAAATAATAAATCGTCTCGTACATTTTTTTTCTATAAAATCAAGTATTTATTATTTTGTTTTTATTTGCATAAGTGCAAAGTATTATAGAAACACTTAGAAACAAATAGGTAGGTACTATTTCAGTTTAAAAAAAAGATTTTGTTATGATTTTATAAAACGATAAATCATAGAATTGGTAAATTTTGATTAATCTTTACTTTATGTCATCATTGTAATGTAAACATTGCGCGTTATACAAAAAAATAAGAGACTGAATAAAAAACTCGCAAAATAAATATCACAAATAAGACTTTAATTACCAGATTACTAAGATTTTAATAGTAAGAAAGCCATGACAATTACACGACAAGGACACCATCATGTAATCAATCAAAAAAAGAGCTACTGAAACTTGACTTAAGTCTTCAAAAATTACCTACAAAACAAAGGACAAGTATGTCATGAAGAAATAATTTTTTTTTTAATAAAACTTAATAGAAATCTTCAAATATCAAAACGCGTGCGTCGCGGTACACTCCTTTGTGTTTTTTGGCACGGCAGCCAAACATTGGTTTATGTGATGCTTCCCACACCACGCATCCGAACACACAAACACACACACACATGTTTACAGCGTTAGGTAAAACAAGCTGCATGCGTTTCGTTAGAGTTTTGTGTGTGTTAGAGATACACCGATTTCTTAGATTTAGTGGGTGGCGTATACGTTAGATAGGTACTAGCATATGTGCTGTTCATAGGGTTGTCGCAATTCATTTTAGAAATAACAACTTCTTTTTAATTGTAGACGCATGAAACGTTTTACATCCTTAATAGAAATAAAACCGTAGCCGGGTAGTTTTAGTGAAATTTTTTTATAAAAATTGAAGGAAAATAACTTAATTGCCCTACTTAGCTCGCACTAGGTAAAAACATTCGATTAGCGTTGTAGTAAAGACAAAATCACGTCAGACTTTGGCCTTTGTCCGTCTTTATGTCGTACGCATAAGATCTAAAATCGAACTGAACTGCAAGTGTTTACCTTCACATGCTGCTGACTGTACGTGCTACGTTAATTGGTTAATATTAATGACATTGAAAGATATGTCAAAAATGACAGCAGTGGGATCTTACCCACGTATTGGCACATAGCAGGTTTTTTCATGTGATATTCTCCCCCAAACATATTCAGTAAGATACTTTTGAATTTCAGTCAAGTCAAGTCAAGTCAGATTGTGCATGAAAGCGAGAAACGATGACGCCATGAATTTTACCAACATACACACCATTAATAAGATTTGGTGGATTTTTTAAGGGAGAAATATGCATTCGACATTGTTGTACAAAACGTTTACTAAGTAAAACGATTCGATTACCATTTCGATCCATGCTACATGATTGGTTATTTTACAATAAAATTGACAGATATGTCAAAATTGACAGAAGTTACCTTGCCTACTTATTGACACAGTGGTTTTTTTTTTGTAAGCGATATGTTGCCCCCAACAAAAATACCTAATGTTGAATGGCTAATCAGTTGAAATACTTTTCCAGACATGATTAATTCCTAGATTTTGCATTAAAATACGAAAAGATGATGTCATGAGTTTTATTAATCAACACACTAACTATGAGATAGATTCAGTGGGTTTTAAAATCGCTTTTGAAAGATAATTTGCAACAATCACAGCTGATGTTTCATAAAATCCTCATTAACATCATTAACAATATTATAAAAAGGAAAGATTTGTACCTATTTTTGTATGTTTGTAATGAATAGGCTCAAAAAGTACTGGGCTGATTTAAAAAATTATTTCACTAAAAGAATGACTACATTCTTCCAATTTGACATAGGCTACAAAATTAGGGATCCTTGGTAAAATTTGAAAAATTTCAACAGAAAGCGGGAAAAATTCTCTAAGGCGAAACGAAGTTCGCCGGGACCGCTATTGTGTTATAAAGATGTTTGACGACCTCCGTAGCTGAGAGGTGAGCGGGCCGGACTCTGGCGTCGAGCCATCTCTGAGGTCCCGGGTTCGATCCCCGGTCGGGTCAATGTAGAAAACGAACTTTTCTATATAGTTTCGGGTCTGGGTGTTGTGGTACCGTCGTTGTTTCTGATTTCTGTAACACAAGTGCTTAAGCTTCTTATTACAAAATCAGTGCAATGTATGTGATGTTGTCCAATATTTATTTATTATTTATTATCATCCCAATTGAACCTGAGACTCTCCGCCAACAATCTTAAAGCCGCGATTCAAGCAAAGCTCTCAACCGGGTGGCAACTTATCGATTCAAAACAATCTATAACAATGGCGTTGTTTTGATACTAAGGGTAAAACACGACGATTACTGGAAAAAGGATACAATAGAACGTCTGTCTGTTTGTAAACTTTGACATTATTCATTTTAGGTAGGTCTTGTCACGTGTCCTGTGACTGAGAATAAGAACTGAAGTTAACTTATTTGAGTTTTGATTGTTTATGTACGGAACTATGAAAATTAACAAGAAAAAAATATGTCATGTAGTGTTCACATAACGTCGAAATCTGCAGGAGGCCTACAAAACGAAATATGTCGGATCCGACGACGGATAGCAATTTTTAATTCTCATGGTCGTAACAAATTCACTTCAAATCTAAATAAAGCGTTTACAATAAACAGAATATTATTTATGCAAATCAAAAACTACGTTTCAATTCCCAAACTGTTGATTAATTTTCGTAAACGAACCCTTTCGTTTGTTCGTGTCGTTTTCGGGAGTAGACCCTCAGGTACCAAAAACGAAACCTTTGTTCCCAACGAGTCACACTGTAGCCTGTAACACTGTAGCCTGTAACACTGTAACTCTTTGGGAACAAAGGAAACGAAACGAACAAACGAAAGGTTTCGTTTTTGAAGATTAATCAGATGTGCCAAATTTAATAAATAAACATTTTCCCATATAAACTTGCACAGTTGGTATTACCCCCTTATTTTCTAGATGTTTTCTTCCTTTCGTTCTAGAGGTTCAACGTATACCTGTACCAAATTTCAACAAAATCGGTTGAGAGGTTTAAGCGGGAAAGCGTAACAGACAGAGTTACTTTCGCATTTATAATATTAATAGGAATTTTCTCACTAATATTCGAAAACCATATTCATTCTAAGGGGATAAAAACAGATTTGTTAAATATAACACCTAAAACTTAATGGTGTCAGCTATAGATACTATACTATATGAGGTAGAAACTGACTAGGTAAGGCGGCTTAAAAAAGCTTGTATTTCCAAAAATATAATTTAAGTACACGGAAGCGCGTTCACGATTGTCTAACTACAAAATCCTGTTATTCCTCGCTCGGTACAGTTATGCAGAAAAATGTGCGCCCGCGCACCTAACGCGTCGACACGCCCGTATTTAAATGATCTAGCCTTTTAAGCGTCTTTAAAAGGATTTTTTTAAACTGGAAAGTGCATTAAGCCTTACTAACGTTAAATATTTTAAAGGAACAGAAAACTTTCGTCTCCGCTTGCAACGTGGTATATTGGTGGGGCCGCGGAGGAGTTTTTGCCGGCATCCCTATCCTCTGCGGCCGGTAGGTTTCGGCACTCTATCTAGCTTTTGGAGGGAGAGCTGGAGCGAGAGTCTCAGGTGTCCAAGTGGCGGGAGGCAGCACTGCAGATCCTGCTAGGACCGGAGACGTCAGTCGTGGGGTAAGCCTGGCGTGCGTGTTGCCGTTAGTTTGTCCCCGAGGGGGGGCGCGTGTCAGGTAACCTGACATACTTCAGCTGCGTTTTGCGCGATGAGGTAGGCTGCTTGGTGGTATGCGCTGTAGGGGAGTCTGTGTAGACTCCACAAGGGATCCCCACTCCCCCACAACTGCGCAGCGTTGGCCACTGAGGGGGTTTTAGTCGGGACGAGCCCGTCACTTCACACTCTGTTTCCCGCAGAAGATGACGAGCGGTAGGCACTTCCCCCTCGCGAAAAAAGTGGGATGGTACGGGCCAGAGGAGTTCCACACACGCTCAGGTTCCCTCAGATGGCGGTACGGTATAGTATTTCCACCCGAAAAGGGGGGAAATTCTTTTACATGACATAATTATTTTTTATTGTGTTACATAAAAAACCGGTCAATTATTTCCGGTCAGTTGACACGGCTCACCGTAACCGATAGCGTGATAAAAACCGGTGCATTTTTATCGCGAAGTACGGCTTCGATTCCCGGTACCCCAAGGCGTTTTTCCAAGAGCCGGACCGTATTGAAATGTATGCAAATTCGTGAATGGGTGAGCTTGTTCATCCACTATTGCGTGTGTCCATTGTCATACTACTAAGGGGTAGTCAATAATTATTATTTTCATTATTCTCAGAATAACTATACAGTTACAAATAATGCATAGCATGTAACATGGGTTAGTACCTACCCATTCTTCGTATTTACAAAAAAAGATCAGTAATTTTCTTCTGTAAATACGAAGAAAACACCTAGGTGAAAATAGACACCGGCTCGTGCAAGAATTAAAAAAATATAGTAATATAGTTTTCTGAATTAGTACTTCGATAATGGCCCAGTGATTCAATGATAGCCTCCTCCTGCCTCCTGTCTGTTGAGTCAAAGGTCGCGGGTTTGAACCCTCCCAGGCCAAAGATATTTATTTCTTTATCTTATATTTTCTCTGCATGACCCAAGGGTTGATACATAGAGAATGCCCCTAGTGTTAAGTCCACCTATTGTACTTTTTTGTGCAAAAAAAGATTTGACATCAATAAAAATAAATGCATTTATAGGTAATCTAACTAATGGGCACTACGAAAAACTTTAACCATTAATCTTTTATTTCAATTTGACAGTTGCACTTAAAAAGTGGAATGGAAACACACACTCGCATGTGACGTACATACATATCAGCGTATTACATTTTGTTACGTAACGAACGACACACGCGTATATTTCTATATTATGTATGAATATGTAATATGCTATCTCAACACCTGTTAGTCTTTATACCTATTACGAATAAGGTTTAAAGTGGAGAGTTTTTAAGTTGTTGCGTCTTAAATAGGTATGTATGATTTGGTCTTTAAATTTTTCCACTTATCCTTTAGACGAGGAAAACGCCATGTGTTTTTATTTGCAAATGTATGATCAAGTGTAGGTATATGCGGAGACACGAATCTTCTAGTAAATATTTTATTCTATCCATAGTAAAGCTATAAATGCGAAAGTAACTCTGTCTAACTGTCTGTTTTTCTCGATTTTATTATTTTTATAGTACTATACGCCGTACTAGCGAACTTTTAATCGTGGAAGGTCGTGGGTTCAATTCCCGCACCGCAAGGGGAGATAAAATTTTTCTGTTTCTAATATTGTCTGTTTTTCGGCTTTAACGGGCAGAAAAACAGCCTAAACCACGGAATCGATTTTGTTTAAATTTAGTACATATTTTATTTAGATATATGTTGAACCTCTATAACGGACATAGGCTATGTTTTTGTTTTGAATATAAGGGAATACCGCCCTTGGAAGTTTACATGGGAACATATTTATTTTTTAAGTTAGAGATATGAAATTTTGCACAAATATAGCTCGGATGTTAGAATAAAATATGGACTACTTTTTATTTGGAATATAAGGAGAAATAGGGTTAAACCAACCATGAAAGTGTGTAGTCCACGCGAACGAAATCGCGGGCACAGATAGTTAATATAATAAACGCAAAAAGTCATCTTGGCGTCTTGGACGCCGCATTAGCTAACTTCAAATATTTTAAAGATACAGAAATTATTAATTGATGGATTGATTAATTAATGCCTAGTTCCAATATTAAAATAACGATTCGTTCTAGTCACAGATAGTAATAAATTATACGAGGCGTAAGCTTAAAACGACTGACGGACGACTGATGACAGCTGGTATGGAAAGTAAATTATGGAACGGTTCTAGCGATTCGTATTCAGTTGGAGAAATACGGATAGTCAATTCTGACACATATCATCAGTTGGAGAAATACGGATAGTCAATTCTGACACATATTATCAGTTGGAGAAATACGGATAGTCAATTCTGACACATATTATCAATTGGAGAAAATACTTTTGAAAACCACTGTGCCTATTTCAAAAAATATTTCATCATTTGATTCACCCTGAGTAACAAAGACAAATTTAGATTAACTAAATCACTCGATTGATATACCTGTCAGTCTATTGAATGGCGCCGGTCCCAAGTTCCATTCCCGTGTGGCAAGCAATACTAATGACGAATTAAAATGCTTCACACATGTTAATGAGGGGCTTGCAACGTGCGCATAAGTTTAAGTTGATAATTCTTATAATTAAGTGGACTTATGATGGACTATGACAGTGTTTCGTATGACTTGAGGTCTGTTACGCCCTAGGTTTTGTGGACCTTACTCTTAATTACTAGACAGTTATAATAACACTGGTCAACAAATTTTGCGTGTAACATGACAACTTTTGTCTAGTTACGTTTAGGATAACGATAAAGATACTAGAAATAAAATTGCAATGGTTCAAATACGAATAGTTTTTTTGTGATACCGTTTTATAGCATTTTTGAAATTTGGAATTTTTACAAACAAAAAGAAGTTATTTCGACTTATTGCTACATGAATAAAAGTTTACTTTTATGATTTTCGTCTGTATTTTGCTTCAAGGACGTCTCGTTTTAATGTCCAACAGCAATCCGCTAGCATACGTGGGCTCCAGTTGCCCTGATATCGTTTTTTTATGGTAGAGATGACTTGATGGAATCTTTCCCCGTGTTCATGGCTGACGACGCCCAAATTTTCAGGAAAGAAATCTAAATGAGAATGGAGAAAATGTATTTTCAATGACATATTATAGCCCAAACCCTTATATGTAGATAAAAGCTACGCGATAATTCGTTTATAGTCACTTGATCGGTGATTTTTTAGAAAATTTAAAGTTCCTTTCATGTAAGATTCCCAAGCTGATTTGTCTAAATTAATAAGCTTTTCTTTTAATACATCATCTTTGATTAATTGCCTGATTTATTTGGAGCCAACAAATATACCCTTTTTCTCTCTTGAGGAAGCTTCTTGAAAGTCAGGATCCAATGTCTCTTATTCGACTTGTGGCGTAAGGGACAGTTCGCTAGTTTGAGGTGGTTCTGGTACCGGTAGATCTTCACTATGAGAGATTGGTCGTTTAGCTGATCAGGATACTTGATTTTACTTTCTGTTTTAATTGTAATACCTTTTGTATCAGTAAGATAAAAATAACAATCAGATGAGTGGTTTGTTGGTTCCGTTCAAATCATAGGGATTGCAAAAGGCATAAATCGGGATCTTTTCGCTCATCCAGAGAGAAAACCCACTCATGTAACACAACAGAAGTGTAGAACCCACGTTTTGTCTCGTTGACCGATGACAAAACCAAATTACTGTTCATATAACTTAGTTACTAATGGTGTCAAATTCCTTCGCTGAGTTTTGAAAGTAATGTCACCATAAATTTTATGTAACAAAACATGTCAGGATCATTTTTACACTTTCTTGACATTATTGAAGAATCACTTCACTAAAACAGAACAAACCATAATGCTCTTCAAATAAACGAATTCGTTGAATGCGAAAGTAAAACAAAAACGGTTAATTGTTAATTTTATGGGTAGTAGCTGTAACACGAAAACTAGATCTGATGGAATCAAAATAAATATGGTTATAAAATGAGGATAGTTAGGCAATTTAAAATTAGCCAGCACCTTTCTTGTTACAAAATTTTGTTGACCAGTGTAATAGGTACCTACATAGTTTAAAAAACTAAAAAACACTATTTAGGTCACGTGACGACATTTTTTTCGTATTCCAGACAGCAAACCCTTTCATTTGATACCCATATCATGGGAGTGAATTTCAAACAGCCTCTCCGCCATCTTGGGGAGGCCGTCATATTGGATTTATAATGACGTTTTTTATCTAATCATGTATTGTCATCAGAACTCAGAGCGTGTGCAAAATTTCATCCTAATCGAAGACCGGGAATTGGGTCGAATTTAGATTCCAAGATTTTCTTACATAGTTACAAGTGAATCTAATAAAAGCGTGTTAAAAAAAGCAATCCCATCTCTCCCTGAGTGATATATATCAGTGTTGTTATGGAGCTCTATAAAAAAATTGAAAAAAAAGTGTTTTAAACAAAGGTGTACAACCAGTGTGTGTTACCAGTGATGACTTACGGCTCTGAGACATGGTGCTTCACAAAAGAACTTTTTAGAAGGCTCAAAGTCGCTCAGCGAGCTATGGAGAGGTCTATGCTTGGCATTTCTCTACGTGACCGAATCAGGAATGAGGAAATCCGTAGACGAACTAAAGTTGCTGACATAGCCCGTAGGATTAGTAAGCTGAAGTGGCAATGGGCTGGCCACATAGCACGAAGATCGGACGGTCGATGGGGCAAAAAGGTTCTTGAGTGGAGACCACGTACCACCAAGCGCAGTGTGGGACGGCCACCTACCAGATGGACCGACGACCTAGTAAAAATTACTGGGTCTCGTTGGATGCAGGTGGCAATGGACCGGTCGCGCTGGAAATCGGTTGGAGAGGCCTATGTTCAGCAGTGGACAGTAACAGGGTGAAATGATGATGATGAATGATGAAGAAATAATTATAAACATAATCAAGTAGCTGTAAAAAATAATTACTTGTTTGACTGATTTTAAAACCTACAAAGCACAATTTAACGTCATAGCATTTAAATTCTCATTTGTATTTCACTTCTACACTTCCTTAAAAATCGAATATCCATAACCGATGCAATCGGATAATCCGAAATAATTTCATATCCACATCCGTATCCGAAACTATATGTCTATAACATCTCTGATATATATCTATACTAATATTATAAAGAGGAAAGATTTGTACCTATTTTTGTATGTTTGTAATGAATAGGCTCAAAAGAAGAATGCTACATTCTTCCAATTTGACATAGGCTACAAAATTACGGATCCTTGGTAGAATTTAATAAATTTCAACAGAAAAGCGGGAAAAATTATCTAAGGCGAAACGAAGTTCGCCGGGACCGCTAGTATATATATATATATAAATAGCTTGATAGCATTAATTATGTAAACTAGTCACAAGCTATGTTGTTTTTTTGTTTTTTTGCATGTTATCATTTTTGTATGTTTTTGAATAGAGTAACTATCGAGTTTCTTACCAGTTTTTTTCGATATAAGCAACATTCCGTGGTAGTATAATCTGACGATTCGTAAATGCTTTTGTAAAAGTTTACATGAATAAAGAAATTTTCTATTCTATTATATTCTAAATGATTTTCGGGTGGTTTTAATCCTCAGAAAGATGTTATTTCAGAGGACATTTGAGGCACCAATTACTTCGGCCAGTTCCTCAGAGGACTGGCTTACTAAAATACTGGACTTGAGACTCTTGGAGTTTCAGGCTTTTGGTTATGATTCGGACACTTTGCCGAATAAGATATAAGAATTGTATCGAATCCGAATAAGGTGGCGCCAAATTTCAAAAAAAGAAGGAGCTAGAGGAGGCCTTTGCCAAGAATTGAGAGATATAATATAACTTAAATATCAGTAAGTGCCAATTCAGAATAAAAAGGCTAATAATAAAAAAAAGGATCAAGACGCTGACTATATCGCGAGTAAAAAGCAATTACTGTTTTTTTTTTGTAATAGATAAGTTTTATTAGCTTTTACAGCCGCTGAAAATTTCTTTTTAAAATTTAAGAAGTAATAAAAACAAGTAGGTCGCACCTTTGAGTTATTTCGGAATAAAATAATCCTATACATATGTCAACATAATTATCTCATTTTTTTTTCTACCAAACCCCCATTAGAAAATAAGTTGAGTATGACTTTTAAAATAAGAGACAATAGTGTACAATTTTGACTCTTAAAAAAAATTTTAAAGCCAAACTTCCGCGTTTATAATTTTAATACGGTAGGTACTTTTCTAGAGGATCCGGAAGATTTTAGTTATTAAGGGAGAAAATCCATCTGTTTACTTATAGTAACAAGGTTGGGTACCGCTAAAATTTAATCCCTTAAAAAGTAACATATGGGCACACTATCATTCTCAATCACGAACCTATTTAAAAATCGTTTAAGACAACTGACAATAAATTAAATTATATCCTTGTTTGTAGACTTAGAATTTTACCAGTTTAATTCAGTTCTATCAGAAATGGTTTAATTTGCCTTCTTATTTAAGCCATTTATTAAAAAATAACAATAGAACTGAGCAATCTTGCTTGAAATTCTATTTATTATTTTAACGAAAATTCTTACTTCGATCGGTCCATCAGTTAAAAAAACATAGGATTCATACTTTTATTTAAACAAAAATATATGTACCACCAATACATTGCTCTTTCATTTTGCTAACGTCAGTTTTTTGTACAATTTTACAAAACTGTAATGTAAATCCCACTACTAAACTTTTTTGCTGAATCATATATTTTTTAAATTTAAAAATCAGACGATTTAAATAAAATCATTGTTTTAACGAAGTATCATCTCATTTTATATATTAATATTCTCAAATTACGGGACGAATTAAAAAAAAAATTCACCAAATGATTGCATTTGGTGAATATTGATTGGAATAGATTGTAACGACAAATGTTGTTTATATTATAAAGCTTTTAATAGTGATCAAATACAACAATCAAGATTACAACATAACAAATAATTATCCATTAAAAATCATGAATGATTTATAAGTGAATCAGTGCTGTACCCTTTGACTAATCAACTTTGATTGTCATGTGACATCAGTTAAATTATAACTAGCTATAAAACTATTTGTGTTATGTATAACTAGACTTCTGAATACCTTTTCAAGTAATATTTATATTACTCAGCTTTAAATATGTACTAACTTTTAAAATTAAGCCTACAAACAACTACAGTCAAAAATTGTAATTAATAATAAACAGTAATTGCAACATAAAATCTTCTCAAATGTAAAATATTGGTAAAAGTTTGGATTTTTTTAAATGTGGTAGGTATTTGATTTTATAACGCAAATATTAATCACAAGAAACCCACTCCTTTTGTAATAACCCTTGCAAATAAACATTTCAAAGTGGATTTAATAAAATATTCTTCATTGTCTGTTGGCACTTTTTCTAATCTCGATGAAGCAGTAAATTACTAAACAAGAAAATATACTACAACAACTGAAAACAAAAGTTTTTTTGGACAAATAAATATTTTAAAAAAATACGAACCTATTTGCCACAATATCCTCTTGAACTTCCAATAAATGGGCACAGTATTACTAAAAACTAATAATACTTTTTTCAGTTTTATCGTAAAAACAGTCCAAGACGTAATCTTTATCGCAACTACTAACACATTTTATATATCCTCATAAAAGCAATTTATTCCATTTTTTCAATTTCATGCACCGCCGATTGCGTACAACATATTTTTTTATTAAAAAATCCGATAACACTTAGAACCTTTTGGCCGCACTCTCGATTTAAAAAGTAAACTGTCACATTTTCGGGCGCGAACGCGGCCGTTTTAAAAATGGAGTCGCGCGCGCTTTTCTTGACACATAATCCGTGATGGCGGTTTGCAAAATGTTATTTTCGAAAATGTTAGGTTACTTTTATCATTGTGAGCGGTGCAGCGCGCGCACATGCAGTTTCAACACATTATGATCTAACACTGCCCGAGTCTCGATTGCAGAACATACTTATTCTAACTCAACTTACATTCGTTCATATTTGCCTGCGGGCGTAGGGCTGGCCCTAAATCTATTCTAGACACGGAGTCTTTTCTTTTTAATCTTTGAGAGATTAGCGAGCAATAAGGTTTGAGCTAATTAGAATTAATCTTTAAGCTTTAGTGTAGCTTAGCGGTAAAAATCAGCTATTTAGGTAAAGTGGTATGGTCTTTCATGAAATGTTACATATAATATTTTAATAGAATCGAAAGTGACTTTTTATAATAAGTACTTTGGTAGATTTAATTTCTAAGAACTATTTAAGCATTACAATAATTTTAATCTAGTTTTTCTGATGTTTATGTAAAAGTGTGTCCAAACTTGCTTTATGAAATAAAATTAAGAGTGACAACAACAGTTATTTCATCCAAAACTGAACTAAAGCTTTCTAAGCTCGGGCTTTTCAAGTGTGTATAGATTTATATATTCTCGCCAATTTTCATAGTATTTTAGGTTAAAAATAATTGAGATAAAAGAGTGGCAAAGGTAAAGTATGTAAAAACGAATCAGCTATTAGTAAGGCGAGATTATAGGCTTTCAATAATGGCTTACATAAAACCTTTCATTTTCTTGGATTTCTAGTCAAATGTGTGGTATTTTGAGATGCTTAATTGTAATGCCTCAAGATTGAATTATCAAATTACAGTAAAATCACCAACTGACCACAAGGAATTGGTTGCATTGATACTAAAACACTGTCTTGAAACTAAAACAATAGCTCATCAATTTATTGCAGGACATAAAAATAGGCTTTCGCTTCTCCCTTCACCTTATTTCTAAGGCAAGTTACTCTCATCTATGATTCAAGAACAAAACGCCTTCACCTCCCCCGAGTGACGGTACGGTGCGACATTACATTTCCCTCCCCCAAAAAAAGGCCCTCTAGCTTATAGAACTGAATAATAAAGAAGAGAAGGTGAGGAAGCGAAATAGTTGTGTCTAACATAAGCATGGCAAACTTGTCTATCCTAACTATCTAGATTTTAACTATCACGTATAATCTTCAGTGGGAGGCCTATGGTCAGCAGTGGCCTTCTACTGAAAAGATGATGACCATTTTCCTTCTCCCACTGGATCAGCCCTCACCGAGACCTAATGTAGACTCTACCGATTCGCAAGAAAACTAAGCAACACTTATCACAACATGTTTCATATTTAATTTTTTTTCACAAACGTCCCAAGTTCCCAGACCAAGCCTAAGCTTGTGTTGCTTCCGACAAGCAGTTATTTCGTAGTAATTAAAATATGTAATTTATTTTGCCAGTAACAGATACGATTCTTTTATAGTATTTAACGATAATTACAATTTTCTTAGCGGATAAGTCATAATAATTGCGTATTAGATTTCAAATTAAGTACACATGGGTTCCGAAGACGGCATCTAGGAAGCTTTTACCAAGATGTAGCCAGAAATTGCTGGTGAATTCCAGATTAAATACCTTTTCGAGCGAGGTTTATTTCACTTAAACTGTATTCCATTGAATTAAAGATTAATTTACAATAAATTTTCCGGAAGCGACATATTCAATTTTTGCCGGTTATAAGGATACGTGTGATCTAAAGTTTATAATTTATTTAAAATTAATTCATTACTTTAATTTCTTAAATAACCGTTAAAATTTTGTTTTAAAATTATAAGCTAAGGCTGTTTGTCATTTAGAAATTTGTTTTATTTTAAATATTTTGTGCTAAAAAAGCACTAGAAAATTTTAGCCTTGACCATTACAATAAAAAGTACAGAAAACTGTTTCGCTAGTCATAGAGCAAATTAAAGCTTACTGGGTTTTACTTTATTAAAAATAAACATCTCAAAAGCAGGCATTTAACCTATTTTGTAATTTGAAAAGACATTGTAAATTGTGCAGTAAGGAAGGTCTCGAAGTAATTTTTCGAAAACTCTAAGTACATAAATTATATTATTACTAAACTAAAGAGATAGGTTAGGCAAACGGTCACAAAACAAATTATGGTAGTTTTAAAACAATTTCGAGTATTTTTGATCATTTAATTAAAGTGATAAATTTATAAGATGCCCTAATTTTTAGTATTCATGCTATAGAATCAGTTGTTTAGTAAACAAAGCTTAAGCTTACATAAAAGCTTTGCTTGCTGTTTTATTAACCTATTTTATTCTTGAAAAAGAAATATCTATTTTAAATACCTGCTTTAGAGGTATTTAAATACCAAATTTAAAAAAATGCTTAGCTATAAGCAATTTAAAACAATTACTTTTTTGTCTCTATAAAAAAAAGAGTGAAAGTCGAGATAATGCTTTTCAAAAAAAAGAAAGCAAACCAAAATGTTAATTTAAAACGAGCTTTAAAATTTATTTTTCTATCATCAAATAATAACAAGCCTCAAAATTGCTACATGCAAAAAAAAGCTTTGACTGCTAAATTCAATAAAGAAAAACATAAGACCGAACCACCGCAGATGAAACCATAGACACACGCAAGTCACGAACTATTAATTCAGATAGACTTATAAAAATTCCATTAAAAACTGACCCATCGCCTCATCCCGGCCATAAAACGACAATATTCATAAATAGCTGGCGGCAATTCCTTATAGTCGGGCAAACGCTAGGCAACCCTAGATTTCGCGTAGTACAAGAAACGTCTTGCATATAATAATATGTTTTAGCCTATATTGAGCGCTTACAGCGTTCTACGTAGCCTGCGCGTGCGCAAACGCGTTGCGTTGTAACAACGTTATAACGTTGGAAAGCTGTTGTTTAGTTTACAACCCTTTTTGATTGTTTCTTTGTTTGGTTACGGTTTCGAAATCAAACAAAAACAAAAAGCAATTGAATTAAATTTGGAATTTCATAACTTTAATTATTGAGAAGGATTTTTTTAAAAAACATGCATTATAAACATTAATTTTAAGTTTAATTTTTATGAAAGGCAATTGGCTACTTGACAGTGTTAACAATAAAATATGAGAAGTGTTAGATATGTTAGCTTATTAGTTAAGTAATAATTTTACATTTTCATTTTTTATTTAAAAGCATATTTAGTATTTTATTTTTGCAAAATAAATTTTACTTTTTTTATCTGTGGAACAAAAGAACCGAAACGGAAACCACCATTGCAATTCGAAAATGACAGCTGTCGACGAAAATTATTTATTTTAATGTGGCGAAACAATTATTATTTTACCGATTAAATTGAATTATTGTGTCTCTAATCGTATTAAGAATATAATGAAACAATTTCCGTTTATCTAAATTAAGTCGTTCCTATGCATATCGGTTCGTTTTCTAGAACGTTGACGTCATAATTGCAACAGTGACGAGACTTGGCGTTTTCGCGCGCTTTTTAAATGTGTTACACAAAATCTTATTTTTCTCTGGTTATTTACATTTTTTCCAGATAAATCGACATTTTACAATACTTTTTCAAAAACTGTCAAGTAGCCAATTATCTCTATTTATTTCGGCTAGACTCTATTATCAACTTGGTGAGACTCGTCAACTGGTCTAAAAGACTGCTTTAAAAAATCCGCTTAAAGATTATGCAACTGGGGCACATTCAAAACGTAGAAAATGTCGTAAGCCGTCACTAGTATTAATTATCAGTTTAGATGCGATTGTATAATTACGGGCCTGTTTTTGGTGATTGAGTATTGTGTCACTTAAATATTTACATATTTGCTTTTACAGCTGTAAACAAAGAAGTAATATTATAAAGATCAATTTGTTGTGTTAAACAATATATTTACTTCTGAAATAAATATAGTTTTTATCTCAACTTTTTTGAAAACAAAATTAAAATTAAGAGTAGTGTTACCCATCTCTCATGAAAGTACTATAAGTACGAATAAGAAATCAGTAATTGAGTATCTTTATGTAATTGAACAGAGGTAGGGCATAGCGATTTATGGCTCGAACTGGAGCAGCCCGGCTTGTGAAATACCTCTACCTTACAGAAGACCGCAGCCAAATAACAATCACTTCGGTTTTGTTGTGTTCCTGCGTGTGCATAAGGTTTCCAGAGCTCTTGGAGGGTGCTACATTAGAAGCAGGGGTCAAGCCTTCAAGGTAAGGGCGACAAGTCCGGTAACAGATTTACTATGCTGTACTTGTTACTCTTAAGCTAGGACCTCATTACCACTTAAAATCAGGTGGGATGAGGTCAATCTTGAAGTGCAATATAAAAAAAAATCACGACAGTTTAGTACCTTTTTCACCGGTGCGGCGCTGCTACTATTTCCACACAAATTCATCACAACATAATACTATTTCAATACCGTCGAAATCATGCTCTTAGTGTACCTATTCCAAGATGAAATAAAACTAAACGTTCAAATCCAACTGCTCAACAAAAAAACTATTAGGTTCTAATTTCAAACAGCAGCGTTATTAAAATAACGTTAAAAATAGCTCTTCGAGCTCAACACTATAAGTTGTTACGGCGAATTCGCCTCCCTACTTAGTTGTATGCATCGTGCATTGGCCTGCACTGGTCGCTTACACCTCAAAACAAAACGCCTTAACTCCATCTTTCAATATTTCTAATTACGACTCTATTTGATTGGGCTTTGAGTTTTGTTTCGTCTTTTGAGGAGCGCTGAGTTTGTGTATGGCGTTTAAATACTTTTTTAGAAGCTAGTTCTTATACTTATTCCACTATGAATTTTAGCTAGGTATAGTGGCATTAGGTATAGAAAGAAATGTTGTGTCTGTGGGCGTACGTTTTCTAGGACAGCGCAAATGGTAGAAATCTCCAGTTAGCTAGATGTATCGCGCTATAATTATTGGGAAGCTTTGTGTTCGGCGAGATGGGAGTTCGTTGGAACTTTTGGGCTGTCGAATAGGTTTTTAGTAATAATATGATTAGGTACTAAAGTTTTTTTTATAACTGGCCGCGTATCATTTTTAAGAATTTTCAAAAAAATTCAACGCTTAGTTAGTTTTTCCAAAGTCAAAATTAAATAGAATGTCGGTAGGTTAATTATTTTGCTTTTAAATAGTTGAAATATTTCATTTTTTGAGATACTCCAGATTTTTAATAAAATTCAGAATATATTATTGATATCTGCAAAATTTATTTCTTTAATTTGTAATTGGCTAAAATAGGCAATTTTTAAGATGAATCAAATCTAAAAAGAATATTTGTTTTTTTGTCACTGTGTTTTTTATTCCGTACCATACACACCATAAAGTCAAACATATTTTTTACAACTGTTATTTTATAAGGTACTATATCATATTATAGAGGATATAGTATGGTCCGTATACTTTTTGGGCATAAAAATGCATTTAAAGTGTATAGAATGGAATTACACTTATAAAAAGTCTTTCCGATCTCCGAAATTATATTTAAAAAGTTTTCCAAGACACCATTTTCAAACTACACATTCTGCGAACACTAGCCAGTGTTTCATCAGTCTTGACCTACGAGCTCCGCGGAATGTCCTTTCACTGAGTATTTTTTGCTACAAAGGGCCGTTAGGATGCGGAGTAAAAAGATTCGTGAGAGAGTACTTAGCAAGAGGAGGAATTCAAAAGTCATTGTTGCTTAGAGCAATTTTTTCGACTACTTCAAAAAAACATAATATATAATATGAGTGTTCTCTAAAGGGAAGTGGACAGGGTCAAAAAAACTTTTTTTTTATATTGCACTTCAAGATTGACATCCCACCTGATGTTAAGTGGTAATGAGGTCCTAGCTTAAGGGCGACAAGTACAGCATAATAAATATGTTACTGGACTTGTCGCCCTTACCTTGAAGGCTTGACCCCTGCTACTAATGTAGCACCCCCAGGAGCTCCGGAAACCTTACTCACACGCAGGAACACAACAACACAGAAGTGATTGTTATTTGGCTGCGGTCTTCTGTAAGGTGGAGGTATTTCACCAGTCGGGCTCCTCCAGTTCGAGCGATAAATCGCTATGCCCTACCTCTCTTAAATTATATTTCAACTAGATTGTTTTAGTTCGTTAAATAGTTTTAGAATATAAGACATGTTTTTTTCATTTGTCATATTAATAAAATAAAACTGATGAAACAATGCTAAGATGGGAGCAGGATTTGATGACGGCATCCCATGAACTGGAGTTTAAAACGAACTCAAAATATTTTTTCTTTCGGCGACCTCCATAGCCGAAAGGCGTGCTACCTCTAAAGTTCCGGGTTCGATTCCAGGTCTCATATGGAGAACGAACTTTTCTATTTTGTCTCGATTCTGTATGTTATAGTACCGTTATTATTTTTGATACCTTCAACTAGACTAGACATCGAACACAGGACCTCGGAGAAGGCGCGCCGCCAAATACCGGCCCGCTCTCTTCTCGTTCACGTAAAAATGTAAAAAAATACGAACATAATTAAAAATGAACATCAACCTTTCCTCCAACCAGCTTTTAAAAAATCAATTGAACATCGTGTCAACAAAATGATTAACGTTTTTACGCGCGTTGATTCCTATGTCATTACGAGCTGGCTTGATGCGCTCGCGCAAAAACTAAGCATACCTCATTCGTTTATTTGTCGTTTTTAGGGTTCCGTACGACAAAAGAAAACTGGACCTTTATAGAATCGCTTAGTTAAGTCAAGCAAGGCTAGTTTTCTGCAAGTGATTCATTGTCATCAGATGTAGGGTTTACTGAAATGTCATAATTATCAGAGAATCTTAAAAGAGGTTGGCATAAGATTTGAATAATGAATGCATTAAAATACGTTTAGATTTTTCATGTGCAGGATGTATTATAGAATATTGTAAGACATTCATTACTTAATCATGACATTTGAAAACAGAAAATGAGTCGAACTTTTTAATATTTAATTAGGATTTTAATACCATTCACAAATAATGTCGTAGAGGATTCTAATAAAATTATATTAAGTCCCTAGATGCATTTAAACTTCTTACTCAACGCGATCCAAAGAAACAGCCAATTAAAACTTAATATCTAACATAAAATGCTGACCAAAATCTAAAAGATAGTTTAAGGTCTATACTTAAATCATAAAATTTGACCAGAAGGAAGGAATAAAAAAAGTAAATTTATTGTTCCAACACAAAAAGTTTCTACGGAATCCTCGATGCACGAGTACAACTCGCACTTGACTGACTTTTTTCCGACTTGCAATTCTATTAGCGAAACTATTAAGCTATTACTCTGAAGATAAAATAATGTTATTTTAATGTAAATGAAATGTTTTGCAGTTATGACGCTATTAAAAATTATTTTACCTGCTTCAAAAGTATCAATTCAATCGTTTGGAGTTTTCTGTTTCTAATATTTAACTTTCAACGATGACTGCAACTGCGGTTAGACAGACACTTCAGTGGTAGTGTTCACGGTAGATAAGCCTTTAAAAATATGTTAGCTAAACCTCTTTGGTGATACTATCAACTTAACGCAAAAAAAAAAATAAGCGTCTATATAGGTATGTCAAAATAGATAGATATATAGATACCCTTTATTGCACAGAAAAATTTACAGAAAATGGTTTTACAGACATAATTAAGTACAATTTAGGCAAAATATCATAATGTTGTAAAATTGTTATTGCAACATTAAAACCGAGTTATTTTTAATCGTTTAAAGTTTTTATTCATCACCAATAATAATTCAAGAACATAGTTAATCATGTAGCCCTTCGGTTTTTATAACCAAGGAACTGTATTTTGGCCGAAGACTCCCATTAGCGTCTAGTAAAAACGTCTCCCAGTCCACTTTCACAGACATCGATACAATCTTACCACTACTAAGACATATATGAGTCTGGAAGCTACATAGTTTATATAATAAATAAATAATAAATAAATATTGGACAACATCACATACATTGCTCTGATTCTGTGGTAAGTACTTTAAGCACTTGTGTTACAGCAATCATAAAAAAACGACGGTACCACAACACCCAGACTCGAGACAATATAGAAAAGTCGTTTCCCATATTGACCCGACCGGGGATCGAACTCGGAACCTCAGAGATAACGCGACGCCCAAGTCCGGCCCGCTCGCCTCTCGGCTACGGAGGTCGTCAAAGTTAAGTTAGTTAACGGACTCAATAATAACCGTTAATCGTTAATCTAGCACTTAATGCTTAGATATCATAAAGATACTGCTCGTTAACAGATTAAAATTATCTTGCATCAAATCTTCTGGATAGTATTTAACGTTTGGATTAACGAAATTCAACTACTTGATTAATGGTACACGTTTTATAAACAACGCCGCGGTTTTATTTGGTTTCGGACCTCGGGCTAGAAATAAAAAATGCTATGTGTGGAAGGGACAAAAATCCTGTCTTATGAACTTTTGGGGACAGGTCTGCTCCAGCTTACCTCTCGTAAGTAAATACTTACTTGAGTACTTGTAATTGTTTCATCACTCATCAAAACGACTCTTTAAGACTTGGTCCAAAGTGAGCTACACATAGCAATAAGTTATATACTGCCACTGTAACTGATCTGCTGTGTTTCTTACCGGTGTCTTCTCTGTAGATATAGGTTCCAAACCGGGAGTAGAATAACTTTGCATTGTATTCAATGACGATTCAAAAGAGTTAATGTAACCTACTTGAATACAGAAATATTTGAATTTAAGTTTGAGTTTTGTCGAAAAAACGATGCATAATGCAACGCCATAAGCCTACTCAGAAAAACACGTGACGTTATGACTTATTTAACTTAAGAAAAATTTTACAATAAGCCCATGGCTACAACTACAACAACGCTGAATAAAAATGTATGATGTAATTATCATTGATTATTGTGCAAAGATTACTTACAATATAAAATTTCAATTCAACATGTACCTATTGTTGTAAAAAAAAACAAAATTTAAATGTTTAATTAATTTTACTGTCTAGTTAAAAGAAACAGGAAAAATATATTATTCCAGACATTTTCTATGATAACTAAAAGACATTGTATCTAATTTGATTTATCTGTGGTTCATTGGTGGCTCCATTTATTTTTTCAGTGTACGAACCTTCCAGACTGCGCCTAAGCTTGGATTGTGTTCTAACCGCGAACATTGTAGGGGTTTATTTGTATATAGCCTAACGGCGCGCGCGCCGGTCGCCATCAACCTAATTAATAGACGAGTACGTTTTATTGCCGATCGGATTACCGAGACAAACTGTGATACTATGTTTTTATACGAGCTGCCTTTACGAAAGTTAAACGAAACGGGTTAAGGAAATTCTAAAATACAGTTTGTGGCATTTTATTTATCAGACTTTATACTGCCAAAGCTCCGTCTGGTCGCGATCTCAAGGTCTTGACAAACATGTTGTGGATTTTTTTTAAATTGCTCGAGTTTGTGCATTTGTCTAACGTTGTTTTTATGCCAGTTCCCGTTGATATCAGTGACTTAATTTAATGATGAAGGCGTGGTGAATTTAAATGTGGTTGGATATTAAAAAGCTTTTTCTCCAATACCGGCGATACAGAATGAGCAATGGGTTTACAAATTAAGTACCTATGAAATGGAATGGTTCATAGTCTACTTTGGGCTTGAGTCAAATCGATGGTGTTTTTATAAGTATGTATAAAATATAATAGAAAATTGTCTATCTTTTTATTGTAAGTATAAAAAGCAATGAAAGCTTTATGTGGAAGTTATACACACAAAGGCGCTTAGTGTTACCGAAATCTTAATTCTCAAATGCTTTTTCTAAAGAAATTTAAATTAATTATTGTTTTATTTTTGCTTTATTAGTTAGGATGCAATTTTAGATTTTATAGTACCTACGCTACGCCACACGGCACGTAATGTTGAAATGTACAACAACTTTATCCATAAATTACAAGGTTATTGGTACAAGCCTTGATTCTACCCTACTAATCTTATATTAAGTTCTTTAAAGCATACATTAGTAGTATGTGCCCTTAAAGTACCAATATAAACCAATACAAGGCACTAGCTGATAAACTATTATCTTTACTAAATGAAATGGTCCACAAGGGAAGTTTATTTTTTGCATACAACACCGGTATTAAAAGTTAAAAAGGTTATTTCACCCCGCCATTTTCACATTTTACGCTAAAGGCACAATTTAAGTAAAAGGCCAGTCTGGAAGTTTTGAAGAATTTGCGCAAGATATCGTGGTAAGAATGAACAATCGACTCCGACACATCACTCTCATCACGTGGCAGAGAGTGACGATGCGTGGGCATTTTGCCCAGGTCACAAAAATAACAGAGACTACCAGCATGAAAAAATCTATTATTTTAGATCCGTCACCACTTCGGTCGTCTAAAATAGCAAAATATAGGCGAAGCACTGAAAGAAGACCTCATACTCCCTCCTACTCTACTTCCTTAGATAAGCGCTAGAATGGATTCCACGAGAGGAGAGCGCGGCCTCTGAAGCACAAAGTATGGATGTCTTCCATGATAGTGAGACTGAAGATGATCGGGTTTAGTTTTCATCGCGCCAACATTTAGGCGATGACTAGAGCGTGGGGAGTTTAGTAGGTAGAGCGAAGTAGTGCGGCATATACCGGTGTCCTACCCAGAGGGTCTACTCCCAAAAACGAAACGAACAAACGAAAGGTTTCGTTTTTGATGATTAATCAAAAGTTGGGAATTAAAAAGTAGTTTTTGATTTTCATAAATAATATTCTGTTTTTTTGAAAACGCTTAATTTACATTAGAAATGAATTGGTTGCGATTATGATAACTAAAAATTGCTATCCGTCATCGGATCCGACATATTTCGTTTTTGAGAGTAGACCTGCAGGTTGCAGTAGAGCGTATCGATATGTCTCCTTTCAAACTCATAGGGATATCAAAAGATTTTGAGGTACTTAAGGCACCCTATACTCCTGACTAGGGATGCATGATGACAAGTAACGTCTAGTGAATCTAGGGGCTTAAGTATTGTTTCTCACCATTTACTTAATTCTCAAGGCGAGTAACGTATTCCACTGGTGCTGTGGTTGTTTTACAGGTTTTTCACAGATGCATCATTCACCAAGGCTCCCCGGGGGGTTTACGTGGCCTACCCTTTTTAGAGTAGGGCACAAGCCGTTATCCTCTAGTGTGACCCAGTAAAAAAAGGCAAGGAAAGTGACTGTCATTGTGTTAATTGTCAAGCGTTATGAATAAGCTAATACCTAATACCCAATGCTAAACGATAACTTTAATGATAGAGGCCGTTGGCCTGCATAAACAAACAAGTATGATACTTAACTATTATATATTAAATAACCTTTGCCAGTTGAATTAAGTTGTGTGCCATCAAGCCGTCTTTCGGTCGTTTGAACCCAGTAGGTCTACTCCCAAAACAAAGTATGTCGGATCCGACGACGGAGAGCAATTTTTAATTCTCAAAATCGCAACCATCTTACTTTGAACGCGAATAAAGCGTTATCAAAAAAAAAAACCACTTTTTGATCACAAACTTTTGGTTAATCTTAAAAAATGAAACCCTGTCGTCTGTTCGTTTCGTTTTTGGGAGTAGATCCCCAGTTTCCGGACTGCAGTGTTATTTGTAGCGTTGAAGAAGTGCAGGTCGTGCCAAGTCAAGAATGCTGTCAATATTGACAGAGAGCACTCGGAGTCTCGTGGCGACGAAAGTTGTTCAACGACTCGAGGGGCAAAGCGGCTGCCATACGAGGAAAAGAAGGATACCATACGAGAAAACAGTAAAGCAAATTGTATCATTAGTTACCAAATTAATTATTAGATCATTTTGACCCGACCGGGGATCAAACCCGGGTCACTGAGGTCCCGGGTTCGATCCCCGGTCGAGTCGATATGGGAAACCAAGCTTTTCTACATTGTCTCGAGTCTGGATGATGTACCGTCGTTGTGTCTAATTTCTGAAACACAAGTGCTTTAGCTACTTACCACGGAATGAGAGCAATGTATGTGATGTTGTCCAATATTTTTATTTATAAGACGTAAGATTGTTAAGCTATCTCATTAGGTTAAGTTATGTATGGAGAGTTGCAAGTAGTTATACAAGTAAATAAATAAATAAAATGTAAGTTTCCGCTATGTTCGAGATCGCTTCCGACATTATGATGTTTTGCTAACGTTACGGCGCCTGAGTAGGTATGTCGTCAATACATAAAAAATTTTTACAACATATACATTTTTCTGTTTCTATGGTAAGTACCTAAAGCAATTGTGATAGAAATAAGAAACAAAGACAGTACCCAGGCGCGAGAAAACCTAGAAAAATTTCGTTTGTCATATTGACCCGACCGGGATTGACGGGACCCAGGACCTCAGAAACGCTAGGCTAAAAGTCAAGCCCGCCCGCTTTTTGGCTACAGAGGTTGTTAATCCGATCTATTTGTTTTTATTTATCACTAGCAGCCTGTCGCGGCTTCGCTCGCGTTCAATCACGGTTATTAACCAAAGATATTGCAATTACGAACAAAACAAAAATAATTATCCAATTTGGTGCATTCGTTTTGAAGTTATACGCGCACATACTTTTGTTTTAATATTCTTTTTTTTTATCGTAGCTCTGTATATTGGCACCTCCCAGCCTGATGGTAAGCAAGAGAGGAACCCACATCGCGACGACAGCGGATTTGATATCAAAATATCCTACAGGTTAGCATCGCCATACTGGCCCGCAAGATGTTTCTTCACGCTCCTTTTGAAGGAATCTATGTCAAAGGAAGGAGGAAACACATGAGCCGGCAACGAGTTCCACTTCTTTATGGTCCGGCAAAGATATGAGTAACCAAATTTTTAAGTTATTCATTTAGGAAACTTAAGTTTATAAATTTGCGGATCCAAGATATTATATTAGGCGCGTTTTTTCAAATGAAATTGTTTATAATGTAAAGCTTACGCTATTTTTATTCTGTGGCAAGAATATGTCTTATCTAGAGTATTGCATTAAAAAACGGTTCGCAAATAAACTAGCTTTATTTCTTAATCAAACCCAAAACGAACTCATTAAAAACTATCCAAGTAAAAAGTCATCAAAAATAATATGTCGATTGATTAAAATCCTCCACGATATTTATTTATTTAAAAACTTTATTGCACAAATAAGTACAACAGGTGGAATTAATGGTAGGAGCATTCTCTACCAGTCAACCCTTGAGTCATGCAGATAATTTGTATATGGGTCTCAAACTACGGTTTTTTCCTTGTACTATGACGACGACGGATACTTACAGAGGACGTTATTCCAGCACACCCAGACCCAAGTCAACTTTTGCGCTTTGGACGCCTACCTTAGCCACTGCGTCATGACGTTGAATTGTGTTCTGTACGCGCTATATTTTATATCAGGCTATTCACTATTTAAATTGACGACCTCCGTAGTTGAGAGACGAACGTGCCGAACTTTGGCGTCGCGTCATTTCTGAGGTCCCGGGTTCGAACCCCCGACCTCAGAAATGACGCGACGCCAAACTGTAACACAATTGCTTAAGCTACTTACCACATAATAGGAGCATCGTATGCGATGTTGTCCAATATTTATTTATAAAAAATCACACAAATTAAGTGGTGTCAGCAGCTTCTAGGAGTCTCTCCGATTTCTGGTCTTCGTTACTCGACTGACCTTTGTGCATCGGCTGGATGCAGTCAGCTGTTTTGCTGCTCGGAATGCGCAGGAAGAATGCACAGGGTAAAAAGCGCAGATCAGATACACATCGACTACTGGGAAGATGCTCTACTTCGGTATTTACTAAATCCTAAGAAAACTACATATTATCGTCGACGCGCGTGCAATACAGCGGAAAAGCAGTAAGTTCATACCTCGTAAAAGCAAAAGGCAAATTTTTATATCACGCCATCTCAACAAGTTATGGATCAACTTACGTTACGTCTTATGAAGTAAGTCACAAAAAGTTACTACGACTGGCTACTATAGTTAAAAGTTCGGCCCGTTAAGTATTGTCAAATTACAAACACATCCAGTTTTTGTCACCTCTTATGCCAGGTTTCAATATTTGAAAACTCCGGATAGTAATAATTATATGAGGCGTAAGCTAAAAACTTTCTTTTTTTATATTGCACTTCAAGATTGACTTCATCCCACCTGATGTTAAGTGGTAATGAGGCCCTAGCTTAAGGGTGACAAGCACAGCATCATAAATCTGGACTTGTTGCTCTTACCTTGAAGGTTAGACCCCTGCTACTAATGTAGCACCCCCCAAGCTCTGGAAACCTTACTCACACGCAGGAACACAACAACACCGGAGTGATAGTTATATGGCTGCGGTCTTCTGTAAGGTGGAGGTATTTCACCAGTCGGGCTGCTCCAGTTCGAGCGATAAATCGCCAGACTCAGTTGGAGAAAAACGGATTCTCATTTTGACATATTACTTATCGTAAAATAAAGGAACCGGGCATTAATCAGAACCGTACAATAGCTGATACGCGGATTTTACGAACTATTTTTAAGTGGTTTTGCACGCGCAGCGACTATATGGAAAATGTAAGGACCTCGTTCACGTTATTTTGGGATAAAAAGTATCTATGCAGGATAATCATTAATATCCTTACTAATATTATAAATCGGAAAGTGAGTTTGTTTGTTTGTTCCGCTTTCACGCCGTAACTACTGAACCGATTGCTTCGAAATTTTGCAGAAGTGAAGTTAGAAGTACGGATTAAATAATAGGTACTTTTTATTCCGGAAAAATTGAAATTCCCGAGGGAAAACAAAGATAATTGGAGATCCGAAAACCGAATTCCACGTGGACGAAGCCGCGGGCAGAAAGCTAGTCTTATATAAATCATATCTTCATCAGGGCGAAATCGGGGAAAAGACTGACGACTGCCTGACTGGCCTAGGAGTTCCATACTTAGCTTAGCAGCAGTAGGATACGTCAAACTATTTCTCAATCTCATTTATATTGTTAACAAAATGAAATCAGTAGTTTTAGCGTGAAAGAGTTTTTATAAAAATGTATGCATTAAAAGATATTGTTTCTAGCTTTTTTTCAAATAAAGCAAGTCAAGTAGAGCATATTACAATACCGTTTTCTGGTGAAGCACATATCGCATCAATTTTCTAACACCATTAAGTGCGTTTGCGCATGTTTTTGTCAAAGAAAAATGCGTCTTATTACATTACCGCGGCAGATGTCGTGTTCATCGAATGTCTTAGGGCTGTCAAAGGACAGACTTGCATGTAATTGTATTTAATTCAAGGAAGATTTTATAATTTAGTCACCATTCATAAGCTTTGGTATCATGCTAAAGTTATTGTGATCCTAACTAAAAATATTGGTTTAACAATTGTGCTGTATGAGAAACTCGTGCATAGTGCTATCGTTAAGGTTTTCTGAATCTACACACTGTTGCCAAAAGTGAAACTGATCCACGTTCCAGATGGGTGACCATTCCGACAAAAATTTCGACTTTCACCTTTTCTTCTCTTCTTTTCTTTACTCTAAATTAAAGAGACGCCATCTTAGGCTTCATTTTTGCCTTCCATCAAGCGAGATTGAGGTTAATTACGTTACGTTCTAGGCTTACGACATTTGTGTATAAAAACGAAGAAATGTTTGACACTCTTTCTTTAGACATTGGAAATAAAAGGTATGATCTTTTTAGATCTAATCCACCACATACCGACGTGAAATTGTTATATGCTAGGCCCTATTATTTGGTAAACATGTCTAGCATATGCTTTAACAAGTTAACCTGCCGTTTATCAATTATATTAATATCAACATTTAAAAAAAGAGTTTTTTATACTATCTCAGGTCCGTATGTTGTAGTACTGCGTTTGTTTCTGATTTATGTAGCATTTTAGCTACAAACAACGAAATCGGAGCAAAATCTGTAATATTGCCTTCCATTCAGTGCCGGCTATCTCTGCAAAACCACTTTAAAATAATAGGAGTACTTACGTAATTATTAAAGTAGTATAATAAATAGGAGTACTTTCACATGAAATGATCCTGATAGGTACGTAACTAGGTGAAATTAAGGCAAGATTATCTATATATATTATACCGAAATAAATTTTCCGCAGCGAACGACGGGACTCTGTAAATTATTCAAGATGTGTATAAGCTAAGATATCTTATTATATATTAAATATAAGCCGCAGCATCACTTATTTTATATTATAGTAGAACTTTATATTTTTACTAGCTGTGCCTGTGACTTCGTGTAAACTACAGGGGTTTTCCATATATATCTCCAAAGGCTCTCCTAAGGACATATGATCTCCCCTTACCTATATTTAAAAAAAGTACTTAATATTTTAATCTCAATTCCGACCTAAATTTATGCCAAATTTCATATCACTTACTTAAAATTAAACATTTTCACATATAAACTTTTAAGGGAAATATAAGCCCCATCCCACCTTATTTTCAAAACAAAAAGTAGCCTATGTCCGTTCAAGTTTCATTAAAATCGGTTCTGTGGTTTAGGTGTAAAAGCAAACAGACAGAGTCACTTTCGCGTTTATATTAGTATTGATATCTAGCAACCCTAAGCCGGGTCGTGTTTTGCGCGCATTTGCGTGTCGGCCGCTGTGCGCGTCCGTCGTGAGAGTCGGTTTTCACGGTACGAAGAGAAGTACACTATGACGATATTCGTATATGTTTACCGTTAAACGCAAAAAATGCATTCCACTCTAACGTCCGAATGCGTATTGTCGTTATCGTATTTAATCTACATGCGCAGGAGCAATAGTGTTTTTATGGCAGTGTTTTGTGACTTTCGATGATGGCTGCGAAGCCTTATCATCTTTACCGAGCTTTCGGGGGAGCGCAGATGGCTCTCACCCCTTTTTTTGTATAGTAACTTTAAACAGATTAACTGTAGTACGCGGCTATGTTTGGGGTCGCGAATATGACTCCAGATATTGAAATCTACTGGCGCGCCTGCCTGGCTTCGCTTAATATGCCAGTAAATTTTAAATTATTTTCTTCAAAACTTGTCAAACACAACAAAGAAGTAACTATGTAATTAGGTCTAATATTTCTGAATTTTTCTTATTAGGAAAAAGTGTTAATAATGGTTTTTCTTTGTGAATTCTTCATTGTATATTCTTGTAGCTAAAACTTAGCATTTAAAATATTGGATTAACTCCAAATACTCGTGTGATCACGATTTGTAAGTAGTTTTCTAAAACTTACGAATGAAGCTATTTTGATTCTTTTCCAGAAAGTCTACAACCAAAAACGAAATATGTCAGATCCAACCTCATAACCGCAGCCAACTTATTTCCAATGTAAAGAAAGCTTTTTCAAAAAGCAATATTTATGAAAATCAAAAACCATGTTTTAATACCTTTTGATTAATCTTCCAAAACGAAACATTTCGTTTGTTCGTTTGGTTTTTCGTAGGAGCCCTACAGCACCTCAAAAGTAGTTCTCTTGCCTCATAAAGCCATTCATTAGAACCGTACATTCTCAATTGCCTGAGGTGATCGCAGGCTGTGTAAATAACACCTCGTTTACGACCTATCTAAACTTCAGCTGGCCTGAACAAGGAAATCATATATTTCGCGCCATATTTATGCAAGCTTAAGTTTTTATTAGAAACCAACAAGTTAAGGCTAATGTGTTGCAGGCAGCCTTTGTTAAAGATTAAGATAAGCATTTTAATACGTTTTATACCCGGTCCAAATGTTTTATGATGCGTTATGTATCAAAAATGATAATCCGTTTTTCTACGAGTCGTTAATTCTAATTTCAAATTTACTTTCCATAGCGCGAAAGGTCCCGGGTTCGATTCCCGGTCGGGTCAATTTGGAAAACGATCTTTTCTAAATTGACTTGAGTCTGGGTGTGCTGGGATGACGCCCTCAGTTAGTATCCGTCGTCTGGTACTCATAGTACAAGGGAAAACCTTAGTTTGAGACCAGGTGACAGGTGTGATTGTCTGGCGCATTTATTTATTTATTTATTTATTTATATCAGCTGTCATCAGTCGTCTGTCGTTCGCTTTTAGCTTACGCCTCGTATAATTTATTACTATCCGTAACTAGAATGGATCGCTTTTCAAATATTGGAACCGGACATTTAAAGATAATAATATCTATATATATTTTTTTATATTTATTTATGTAATTTAAAAGCATATGGATAACATGTTGCAGTTTGTATAACATAGTTTATAGGTGGAAACTTAATTGGTTTCAGATATTGTTTGTTTATTTATTTATTTATTTAAAAACTTTATTGCACAAAAAAAGTACAAAAGGCGGACTTAATGCTAGGAGCATTCTCTACCAGTCAACCGTTGGGTCATGCAGATAGTACGTTTATGGGTGCGGTAACAGTAAAAATATGAGTATGGATAACAACAAAATTAATAATCATAAATAGCAGAAAATTACACACGAGAATAGAATATTCATACATAGGTTCATGATAAATAAATATAATAATTAAGCAGTATAATATATGTATATATATATGTCGATGTCATCGCTTCACCGTGGAAAATATTCCATCACGAACAAAAAAGTTTGGTAATTCCTATCTTTGCCGGACCATAAAGAAGTGGAACTCGTTGCCGGCTCATGTTTTTCCTCCTTCCTTTTACATGGATTCCTTCAAAAGAAAAATTAACTTGGTCTGGGTGTGCTGGGATGACACCCCCAGTTAGTATCCGTCGTCTGGTACTCATAGTACAAGGGAAAACCTTAGTTTGAGACCAGGTGATTGGTGTGATTGTCTGGCGCATTTATTTATTTATTTATTAATGTACAAGATAAACAATATAATACATACACACAATATTTTATAGTCAAGTATGTTCCACCTCAACAAATGCTGTTAAACATACTATTATATTTTAAGTAAAAATTGGGACGTCACAATGTGATAATGGCCGGAACAGCATTACTGGCGCCCTGGACGAATTTCCGCCAGCGCCCCTGTAAAAGCGTATACCAATACATCGATTTAGGGGAATACATCTGGGTACCTCAGGGTAGCTTTCTAGCGTCCGTTCAAGTCCGAGCGCCCTGGGCTGTTGCCCAACCGCGCGACACCCTAGACCGGCCCTGCAGTGTGCTATCTTCATAGAATCTACATATAAATATCTTGTTTTGACTGTTATTTAAAAGAAACTCAGTTGACTACCCAGTTTACGTAGCTATTATAAATATTATCTATAAATTTTCTTTATTCTGGCCACGCAATCTGATTGGAGATTGAAAAAAAAAATCAAATGGGAAAATGTTTATTTTTTTAAGTTAGAGATATGAAATTTAGCACAATTATAGCTCGAAACTTGGATTAAAATACCAACTATTTTTTTATTTCGAATATTAGGGGAGATAAGAGTTAAACCGACCGAAAGGACGTAGTCCATGCGAACGAAGTCGCAGGCACAGCTAGTCATCTATAAGTCAGTCAGAAAAAAAACAAAAGAAAGAGTTTGGCTTAATCTCTATGTGGATAGTAAACCATGGTTAAGTTTTATTAAAATTATGTTTCCCATCCGGCGTTTAAAAACAACGCAGTGATTCCGCCAATATCAAGTTATTAGAGAGACAACTCACAAAAGGAGACTGCGCTATGATTTGGTTAAGTTAGAAACACTGTAGTAAGTATAATGGTCCCGGCGAACTTCGTTTCGCCTTAGAAAATTTTTCCCGCTTTTCTGTTGAAATTTTTCAAATTTTACCAAGGATCCCTAATTTCGTAGTCTATGTCAAATTGGAAGAATGTAGCATTCTATTGGTGAAAGAATTTTTTAAATCGGCCCAGTACTTTTTGAGCCTATTCATTACAAACTTACAAAAATAGGTAGGTACAAAGCTTTCCTCTTTATAATATTAGTGTAGATAAGGCCAATGTTGAGTAGACAGCTTTGATTATAAAATAGAGATGGAAGTACCTAATACAAAATCGAATTTTTGTTTCATGCTTCATTAAAAAAAGTAAAATTAAGAATAAAAAAAGTGTACCCACAAATCAAGAGTAAAAGAATATACATATTTTTTTATTATGAAAAATATTTTTATTGAAGCTTGAATTTCTTCAGCTTTCACCAAATTGATAAGTTGTGTTTCTATTTGTCAATATTATGTCAAAGTTCTTTGCAATAATAATAATTATTATTGCAAAGAATTATGATCTATCTTCATAATTATTTATACGCCAAAAAATCTAACATGGCGTTCGCCCATGTCATAAATCTTTCAAGGGAAGAGACGACTTAAGATGAAATGCTGTTAGATTCCTAAGAGCATCATCATATTGTTCCTGAAATAACTTTACAATGGAAAACGTTGCTTTCAAGCCAGGGTTGTAAAAATCTAACCTCGACGATCATAAAACAGTTTGCCAAATTTCTAACTAAACCGAACAACGCTGCATCCATACACGGACAAAAGAATTCCAGCTTACATCAATCCATAACACAACAGCATTAATACCTATAGCACCGAGCTCATAATTAAATATCCCATCAATATTTCGAACGTTGTCATGAATTCCGCCCTGTAGGCGTTGCCGACAAAATTTAATACGAAATCCTTCCGTATCGATGCATGCATTTTTTCACCCCCCACCCCACCCCATATAATTGAGCGTTGTGAAAACTATCGCGTTGGTAAATGACCCCCTTCCCCCCGCAGTTTTCCAACATGGCCGAAATCAATAATTTGGCTGGGCAATGACTGCGATGACTGGAGCATGCGCACTGCGCCCCCGGAGTCATCACCAAATCCTGAACTTGACTTGGCCCTAACGAAAGTAAACTCGAATGTTTCTATGTCATTCTTAGGTTGCTATGCAAGTGTGTACATCTACACCATGTGCCGTTTTCTGAGCAAATTCTTAGAAACGAATTCGATGATTGTAATGATTTCGATGATTTTGGTAATTTTTACAAGGCAGAATTTGATTTTAATAACGTTACATCTATCAGGGATAATCAGAAGACGAATTATAAAGAAATAGGCGTTAAGAAAGATGGATTATATTTAAGTCACGCTAATAAGAACGTGACACGTAAAATTATACGGTGGTGCGAGCGAGACAAACGCAGGACTCCATTTTGTTCTGCCGATGATTTTCATGACGCTTCAATTAGCTTTTAGATTTTAATCACAAAAATGACTAATAAGACCATAAAATTATGTTACAACAAGATTTAGAATCTGATTTACTTCTTTCTTCAATATTTCATGAAGCTTTAGGTAAAATTGGATAAGGTCATTTTCGTTCATAATAAATCAGATTATTTTTGTGAAAATTGAGTTTCTTACCTTAATCTTGCTGGTGTGTGATCTTGTCAAGTCCAGATCGAAGTTCAGGTGTTGAGACTTCTCTTGCTTCTAATGTATCGTTAAAATATTCTTCTTCGTCTTATCTTAAAGCCTTTTTTAGTTCAATATCAGATCTTCTATTGTATTTAACGTCTGATACGAAATCTTCTGTATTGTCTAGTTATGGAATGTTATCTTAAGCCCGTTCAATTTTATAATCATATAAAACGTTACAGGTATAGAAATAACATAAGCTTTAACTTAGTCTAACTTTCATTTTTTTTAATTTTGTACTATTAAAGAAATCTAGAATTGTTTCAACAGGTAGGTAAACTTGGTAAATTTAGTAATTTTTTGTAACTTTTTCTTGGCGTATTTTATCTTACCTTTTTACTATTAATTTAAGGCCAATTTAAGGCACGAGATTTTTGTTGTTCAATTTTTTTTCATCTCCCATACAATCAGGAACGGTTGATGAAATTGGTCGAAACTCTTCCAAAACTATTTCGCCAAAATTCTTCAAATATCACTTAGCCTTAACCTTTAAGTCCAGAGTCTTCCACTAAATTACTTCCACTAGATAAATATAGAGAGTCTGCATATAAAACTCAAAGTAAATCAATCGTAAAGTTCCAAAATTAACCAGTGTTGTTTAAATGTACTCAAAAAACTTAAATGTTTAAATTCTCTTTTCTATTGTTTCCTTGTAATAACGGTTGATATAAACTTAAAACTTGTTCTATTGCGAAAAAACGTGTTTCTTTATCGTCAAATGGCTGTGGTGGTTATTTGTTGTCTCCTAGACCCCCTTCGCTATGAAATTTTGGGTCTTTTTGACTTCTTGCGCATTTAACTTAGCTGTAACAGCATCTAGAGTTCCATGGCGTTTCGTGCTGTTTTTTCATGGATTTTTTTCTTCTTCTTCGTCTTATTTTCTTGGCTATCCTTCCCGGATGGTCGAAGATGTTATTGTAGCCCTGGAGCGACAGATCCGAGCCGGGCAGCCTTCAGTTGCCTTAACACTAGTTTTACAGTTTGCAGAAACTAAAACCGGTTGTTTAAACGTCTATTGTAGAGTTCAAGTGTTGCTGAATACGATTACAAAGTCACTTAACAACTATTTGATTATGTGGGAAACTTAATATCGTCTATTGCATAAATCTAACGCTTGAATGTGACCGCGGGCGTCAGTTACCCGTTACGCATGCGCCCAAATTTTGAATTTCGAACCAAATTTTTGGTCTTTCGAAAGATTTTTGTGGATTTTTTTTAAATTTTAGGCCGTTGTTTTGTTTTTTGTATGTTTTCAGGGTTTTTGGTGGTTTTTTTGGCGCGCTGGGTTTTTTTCCGCGTGTCTGGTGGTAAAGCACGCGTCCCCATGTGCCTCGGCGGTCACACTAAAGTTTGAGCCGACGCTGCAGCATCGCTACCCCCCAGTTGGGGTATGGGGGCCCACCCGCCGGGGGAGACCCATCCCAATGATCGCGTGCACTCCGAATCATCAAATAATGATTTTATGTGTTTATTATAAAAGTCTGCGGACCTGTGTGATGGAACACGCCCCTGTATCGGATAGGTAGTCTACCTCTGTGTGAGTGGTACTTCTATTTGTTAATCGGACAGTTAGAATAAACTATTTGCTTCTTATTAATTTCTGCAAAGGCTTATTGATAATAGATCAATACCTCTGATTTCGCATATAAATGGGGGCGTGTATGCATTATTTTAAGCTTGTTCGCTCAATGGCCGATGGTATCTGACTTCGATTCTCGTTGCAATGGGATACTGTTTGCGTTGGTTATAACGAAACTTCTATTAGTGAAATTGGAAATTTGTTTGCAATCGTTCCGAGTTTTATCTTAAATTAAATACGCCAGATTTGATATGTTGTATTATTTAAAAATCTGATTTTTTTTTTATTTTGACGGAGAATATTTATGAAGAGTATTTTTTTATTAATTGTGTCTATCCCGCGTTTTAAAACAAAACTATTGTCAAGTGTTTCTGCGCGATGATAAAAGCATTTTTTTACTGAATTTAGGTCTTTGCAAAGTTATTTTCATTCAAAAAAAAAAAGACACTCTCGAATTACGTCAAAATTCTTACGACTGATTTGAAATTCAAAAAATGTTATGTAAAAAAGGCTGCCTTGATATGATCTAATCTTATAAGAAGAGCTTATACCCTTCGCTGTTGTTATTTCAATCTAATAATATTATTTTAGTTATTACCGTAATCATTGATTATCAAATAGACACTACCAACACAAAATACGACATGAATACTTGTTAATACCTATGTACAAATCAGGAAATGACATTTAAAGAGAGACATTTGCTCACAACGCTCAAGCTTACGAAGAAAATATTTACTATTTTTGCGCTTTAATAATAAATTTACCAGTAAAGATAGCAAAGACTTGAAGATTTATAACGCGACAATATTACACTGAAAAATTATTGCTCAGTTTTCGCTCTGAAAATTCTTGCTCAAATCAAACTTAGCCTTTCAAATGTCAATAGTAGCCGATACGCTCAGTACCAGAAAATCTGTTATTGGATGAAAAAACTAACATCGAAAATCTTTTGCTCAGTTTTCGCTCTAAAAACCTTTTTCAAATCCCACTTAAACTTTCGAATGCCAATAGTTGCTGAAGCGTTGAGTACCGGTGAATCTGTTATTGGATAATAATGCCTTAGCCAATTGAGTCGCGTATTATCAAGACCTCTCCGGGTCAATATCTGACACTATCTGCTCTAACTTCGATCAAGAATACCTACCAATTTTACTAGACCAGACAACAGGTTTCATTTTTAATATTACCTATTTAGGAGCTATTGTCGGCGACTTAACATATTTCCGGATTATATATATACTATAGATCGGGGAATATATTCGTTAGTATATAGTCATATATATAGAATAGAATAGAACAGAAAACATATTATTATTCATGTAAGCTTTACAAAGGACTTATGAATCGTCAGCACAAATTAAGTATTCTACCGCCGTGCTCGGAATGTTGATCATGTCGAGAAGAACCGACAAGAAACTCGATACATATAACAATGTTTCTGTATAGTCGGGGTATATATAGTCGTAGGCTATATATAAAATTGGCTTATCAAGTAGTTTTTTTAAATATGCTATGATTAAATAAATTGTTTGATATAAAAGCTAATCACAGGTATATGAAATACCAAAAACATTTGACTACTAATTGGGGTTTGAAGGCCACTTGCAGCATTTCTTTAAATCTCAACCTTATGAGCATATATATAAGAAAGTCATTCATATTAATTAAATTGAACCTTGTTATCACTTATTTAGGACATTCGTTCATGCTGTGCATGTTGATTTTGGAATAATATCAAAATACTCATGGCAAACACAAATACCTGACGTTCTAAAGAACATGGTTATTTTAAGTTTTATTTTTTATTTTTATCTATTTAAAAGTACTCGTCAGTATTTCATTTCAAAAATATCATCGCCATTTTGGATGGCCATTAGCACGTGAGAATATAGGTATACCTTAGGCTTAGTTACACTAGGGCTTAACTACAGCGGATTTTAACTGCCTGATTTAGTGAGTTAAAGAAACTAATGGAAGCGACCGCACTATATTTTTCTTCCGCGACTGGTTTTAGAGACGCGTTTTGTTACAGAATGTTGAGCAAAAAAAAAATCACACCAAAATTTGTAGTCCATACAACTAATATTGGCGTCTCTGTTTTAAACCGTAGTGCGTGCGTTTCGGGCGGGTTCGCGGTTTCACGATTTACCGCTTGCAGGAAAAACCGTAGTACGACCTAAGCCAAGACTTAATTGCAAGTGTTTACCTTAAGGTGCAGACACTGTAATTTTTTTTTATTTTTTATATTGCACTTCAAGATTCATGATTGACCTCTTACCACCTGATGTTAAGTGGTAATGAGGTCCTAGCTTAAGGGCGACAAGTACAGCATAATAAATCTGTTACTGGACTTGTCGCCCTTACCTTGAAGGCTTGACCCCTGCTACTAATGAAGCACCCCCCAAGAGCTCTAGAAACCTTACTCACACGCAGAAACACAACAACACAGAAGTGATTGTTATTTGGCTGCGTCTGTCTGTCTGCTGTCTTCTGTAAGGTGAAGGTATTTTACCAGTCGGGCTGCTCCAGCAAATTTGTCAAGAGCAAGCGCTGTCAGCGCTTTTTCAGAACGTATATTTGAAGTTTTTTTTACTTCACTAGTATGTAGTTCATTTCAAAAACTTTGTATAACTTTTTATACATTCGTAAACAGTGCCTCTATTGATATTTCTTGATCAAACTCCAAGTCTCCAAAGATGAAGCCGTGTGACACAAACACGTATTAATAATGCCGATACTGTTACTAAGTGATATCAGTTAGATAGTATTAGTACCGGCTAATATTGTGTGCTGGTATTAGTTAGACTATGAGCTAAATTGGTCACTAGTGGAAATTAAACAGTGGTTCACTGAGAAAATTTTGGTTAGGGCTGTGCAAAGTTTAGAAAGTAATAAAAAAGAAATAAATAAAAAGCTGACGAAAACTATGTATTTCATATCAATTATATATATCGCTCAGTAAATTTTTAAAAATAAATACTCAATTTATGTGTGCACGGTAGCACCCGTTTATCGTCCTCTTCTATTCCTTCTAACTAATAGTTGTCTGGAAGAGGTCGCTTCCTAGCGATAAGATCGTCTAAATTGTGCTATAATTGGCCTGTAAAACACATTTCTTCATTGGAAAAAAAGGAACAATGATATGTAAGAATAGCAAAACATAAAAACACTATTATTAAGTGTCTAATTACCACAACCATTTCAAATGGAATGCCCGGTCTATTACAATGACGTTTTTTGACTTTCAAAGTTATTTTTTTTAATTGTCTTTTGATTGCAAGTTTTTATTAAAAATACAAGGAGTTATTCATGAGGCAGAAAAAACATTTTCAGAACAACATGTCGACCATAAGGCAGAGATATTTCCAATAATATTTCACCACCCTACGCTTAATAAAGGGAGGTAATAAAATGACTGACATGGCTTCCACCTCGCCGCTATTTTAAAACGAAACAAAATATTTTCTCCCGTACATGAACCGCCATTTCATATGCGTCGCCATATTATATGGGAGGCCGTGTGCATATAAAATGGCGTCTGCCGCGTACCGTTTGTTCGTACGTCAAGTAATCCAGGGTTGGGCGCGTTCGGAAAATTCTATACGTCATTATTAACTGCACAAGCTGAAAAGCCTGGGTGCGTTAGCAAAAAAAATGTTTTTTTATTTTTTCGTGGTTCCAATTTCATTTTAATAAAGACTTAGATCGAAACCAAAGTTGTTGTAACAATCTATTAGATTATGCAAAAATAAGGGGCACGTATGATTGTATTTACCTACTAATAAAAAATTAACGGTCATACATTGAAATTAATTGTCGCATGACGTCATCAATGAGTATAATTGAATATTTCAAATTATATTTTAAAGCTAAATAGCTTGTTTGTTTTTTTTGAAGACGCTTATCTCAGATACTACTGGTTTGAATTGAAAAAATGTATGTTTGTGTAAAATAGCTCATAGAGTAAGGCTATAGGCCATATAGGTTCACGATGCGACCAAATAGGAGCGCTGATTTAGTATAAAATGTGGAAAAATAGTACGTGTGCGAAGCTGCGGCAGATTAATAAATAAAATAATAAATGCGCCAGACAAAAACACCAATCACCTGCTCTCAAACTAAAGTTTCCCCTTGTACTATGAGCACCAGACGACGGATACTAACTGGGGGCGTCATCCCAGCACACCCAGACCCAAGTAAATTTAGAAAAGTTCGTTTTCGAAATTGACCCGACCGGGAATCGAAACCGGGACCTTTCGCGCTTTGGTCACCTTAGCCACTGCGCCACCTAGGTCGTCAAAGGTCGAGATTAGTAGAAATTATACCGTAAATCCCAACATGGCATCAGATGTTATAAAACTATTTCTGGAGATCTCAATTGAGTCCAATTGTTTCTCTAACAGATTCTGGAACACTGATAAACAAATAATAATACTACGTTCGTCGTCGCAGGCTGACCGTACTCTACTTTTCAGCTTAAGCCCAGTGAAAATGGCGGACGTTGTAAAAATTATCAGAAATTAATAAATTTATAGTCGCCACTTACGCGCGAACGCATTTGCGCTTAAGCTCGACGCATAGTTGAGCCTTTTAATGCGTTAACGCTTTTGTCAGTGTTTTTAGTTTGACATGTACCCGATAAACAACAGACGAAAAAGAATGGATACAAAATTCGTCCATAGTTTATTTGGATGATGTTATGTGATAACACAAGTGCTTTAGCTACTTACCACAGAATCAGAGCAATGTATGTGATGTTGTCCAATATTTATTTATTTATTTATTTATAATAGAAATATAGTCTGATAGTCTGATGTTGTGTTTTGTTCTTTGTTTCTTAACAGGGATTTTGACCAACGAGAGAACGGATATACTTTTAAATACCTGTCCAAACATGATTTCTTTGTAATTTTTTTAATAAGCAATCTATAACAATTAAAAAAACAAAAACCTTAATTGTTATCAGTTTGTTTTTGAACGTAAGGAATGTATGCCACATAAAAAGCACTTATATAATTGATTAATTACATTCCTAGTATTTTTTTAGTCAGTGAAATCCGCACAACAATTTTTAGGTTTTTACCTTGTAAATTTCAAAATGCTCTTTACAAACTATTGTCCTCCATTTTAGGAAAGTGGAGGGGATAGGAAGAGACAGAAGAAAACCTATGTCACCCTTCATCTCTTCATCGTCGCTCCATTTTACTATGAAAGATGGACAGACACACATACAATCAAAAATGTATAATAGTAGTATGTAATGAAGAAAAAACATTTTTTTTTCCAGTTAATATACTTAACTGTATGTCTTGGTGCAAGAGTTTCTTGCCAGTATCTTTTCGGTAGTTATTTTGAACCAGTGTTCCATTTGGTTAATACAGAGACAATTAATTAGTATTACTAATGTAATTCATTTAAGTAAAAAAGATATTGACTTTGACTTAATTGGAACCTTTCTGGCCTATCTCTCCCTACTAAGTTAGATACAGAAACGAAGAAAGCATAACAAAAGTCCGGTATATCTCTGAGGAATTTCGAAGCCAGATAAATAGAGTTGTACAGATAAATGAAGGCCAATATGGTGGAGCAGTGAAAGTGTACGGTCAACTGAAGAGTGTCGTGTTATCTGTACCGAGAGCCGAGCGAGCGCTCTGCTCTCTGGAGATTACACATTGGCAGTTAAGGTGCGGAATTACTTATACCAGGTTCCAATATTTGAAAAACGGTCCGTTCTAGTTCTACTGAACCAGTCATAATTCATACTAATTGACGTGTCTTTGACCACGAGGTTACATTCATTTTTTCTATTTTAAAAACAAATTACATTTGTCCTTGTTTACTTGTAAATTGTTCTCTTTTAATCTGTCAAGTACTTTCTTTAGACGTTGTAGAAGTAAAGTTTCGCAGGATCCTTGTATAATAATATCATCGAAGAAACATTTTACGCCTTCGATGCCTTGTAATGTCAGGTCCATAAATTTTTTCCATAAATTTGGTGCTACTTTTACCCCGAACATAAGTCTGTTTACTCTATGTTCCCTTATGAGTACTCAGAGTGGTGCGACGACATATTGACCAAATCGGTTAGAATCGATGTAGGAACTACAGGATTTGCGGCGGAGGACTGACGTGTCTATGACCACGACGTTGCATTCATTTTTACTTTTTCTATGCCATATTGTGACAGACGTATTATCTAAGCGACAGTTAGTAAATAGAAATGTTCTAATTATTTCAATACATAACACTAATATTATAAATGCGAAAGTAACTCTGTCTGCAGTCTGTCCATTTGTCTGTCCGGCTTTCAAGACTATACCACTGTTCCGATTTCGATTGGATATGGATCAAATTTCGTCAAATAGTTCAAAGTATACCTATGTATATGTATTTTAGAAAGGACATAATTTACTTTTGTTTTGAAAATATCAGGGTAACATCGTTCTACAAAGTTTATATAGGAAAATGTTTTTTTTTTAAGTTAGAGATATAAACATTTTCACAAATAGATCTTGAAACTTGGATTAAAATATAGACTATTTATTTTTCGAATATCAGAGGAGATAGGGGTAAACCAGACCATGAATGTAGTCCGCGCGACCAAAGTCGCGGGCACAGATAGTTATGAATATATTTAAATATGGCTCATGTGTGCGACTATGCTGCCATTATTTTGGGTAAAAAGTATCCTACTTATACATTTATGATTTCATCTCTCTGTCTAACAAAATTTGAAAAAAAAATGCATTTAGTAGTTTTTGCGTGAAAGAGTAACAAACAAGCGTCTGGGCATCGAGATTTTTACAAAGTTTCGCCTTTTCAGTAAATAGTATATTAGAAACAGATTTTTTTTATCTCCCCTTGCGGTGCGGGAATCGAACCCACGACCTTCACGTATCGCGCGTGCTGCTCTTACCAACTGAGCTAACCGCAAGTTATCGTAGGCGATGAAATTTTTCTGCTGTATCAACCGTTAGCCTTTCGGTAAGTGCCCTCTGCCGAATATGTTTAGAACTACATACTTATCGGCCCGTAATTTCTGTTTCTAATATTTAAAGTTCGCTAGTACGGCGTTTAGTACTATAAAAATAATAAAAGGCAAATAGTATATTGTTGCTAATTACTCCTTGACAGGGTTAGTAGGTTCAATATGGGTTTGTATTTTTTTTTTATATTACACTTCAAGATTGACCTCATCACACCTAATGTTAAGTGGTAATGACGTCCTAGCTTAAAGGCGACAAGTAGGTACAGCATAATAAATCTTTTACTGGACTGGTCGCCCTCACCTTGAAGGCTTAACCCCTGCTACTAATGTAGCACCCCCAGGAGCATTTCTAAGATGCTTGCGTGTTTAAAATGTTTGTTAAACAAAATTAAATACATCTATCAATCAGTCAGCTTAACATGTTCGAAAACTGTTATTGGATAATCATACGTAGTGAAACATTATGGAAATTTAAGTGATGCCATTGAACTAGCTTTAGAAAATGCCTCGTAAAACGAATCGAGCTGTTGTCGCCTTAACCTAGCTCGAGTCTAGCTCGTCAGCCGACCTGTTGCAGGCGAAATTTTGCCAAAAATAGGTTGAGCTGAAGTTCAAAACCTTGGTCACGTGGTCTTTGACCTACTGTCTTTAATTGACTTGTAAGGTCATGAACAGTACGCAGAGTTTTCCATAGTTTTTATGTCTTCAGTTATTTTACTTTTCGAGGCAACCACTCCCTACTCTTCCCCTTTTATTTTGTTTTATTTTTACAACGTCATTTTTAAATTAAAATTTTGTGTAGGTTCATATTTGAAAACCGTATAAATTTAGTCGTCTAGTGGTTTTCATCTACACTAATATTATAAAGAGGAAAGATTTGTACCTATTTTTGTATGTTTGTATGCTTGTAATGAATAGGCTCAAAAAGTACTGGGCCGATTTAAAAAATTCTTTCACCAATAGAATGCTACATTCTTCCAATTTGACATAGGCTACAAAATTAGGGATCCTTGGTAAAATTTGAAAAATTTCAACAGAAAAGCAGGAAATATCTAGGTTTAAGTGAATAAGAATGGTTCTGATTTCTTGAGACGTAATACTGGCCCAATTTCTTATTAGATAAAAAGCCTTCTCCTGATACTAATATAAAACTACCTACCAGTAACAAAATTCATAAAAATTGACAATATGTTGTTAGAAATAAGGTAGTAAATCATTTTATTCAAAACTTCCGTAGCTGAGAGACTAACGGACCAGATTTCGGGGTCGTGCCATCGCTGAGATTCCCTGTTCGAATCCTAGTCAGGTCAATATGGAAAACGAACTTTTCAATATTGTCTCGGGTCTGATAAGTAAACAAAACAATATAGGACTGGAGACAAAAAATAGAAAACCAATATCATGTAAAATGTGCTTATAGAAGGTGGAAAACATTCAACATTTATTTTAGACGACCTCCGTAGCCGAGAGGCGAGCGTGCCGAACTTTGGCGTCATCTCTGAGGTTCCGGGTCCGATTCCCGGTCGGGTCAATAAGGAAAACGAACTTTTCTGTATTGTCTCGGGTCTGGGTGTTGTGGTACCGTCGTTGTTTCTGATTTTTGTAACACAAGTGCTTTAGCTACCTACCACATCAGAGCAATGTATGTGATGTTGTCCAATATTTATTTATTTATTAAAGAGATTTTAAAAATAAATGCAGTTAGATGGTTTTAACACATAGCCGTCGGTATGTGATGTTTTTTCTTAATAACTCTTTTATACTTGTATACTGATAACAATGTATTATTGGTGGTATTTTTAGCTTCTACAATATCAAAATTACCTAAGTTAAAGACGCATTGAAAGGAACGATTTCCTTTAATAGGCTAGTACTAACAGTTGACATAGATAAAAAATCTTATTAGTTATATACCAACGTGGTGTGTGGTATATACCACATCATACTCACCTAGCTAAACTGGCAAATAAATATAATATTATCGTCACATCTTATATTTAAAAAATCGTCATAGTCTACTGAGAACACATTATTTTAATTTAACTTTATTTAATTGTCACACTAAATCCTTATTAGTGTAAAACTGCTAGAAAACTGCCACGAATTATAAATCAACTAATTTTTTCATCATGAGTTTGGTTGACAAGCAACGCTGTTTAAAAGAAAGAAAGAAATAGGTACATTTTGCTTATTGAATTATTATTTTATGTAGTACTGGGTGTTGCGACTATTTTTGCCTTATTGATTTCGGGATGAAAAGTATCTTATGCGATAATACAGTATATATAATATCTCATCGAACCTAATTTTATGCAAACATTTCAAATAAAGATGTTCAGTAGGAACGAACTAACTTACTTCATACTAAATTAATTAATTTAAAATTGTTGTGTGAAAGAGTCGGAGGGATGATATTTGTAAAAATTTGTAAAGATACATCCAGAGACCCATACATCCATCCATTCTAACAAACTTTTGCGTTTAAAATACATTATTAATAGGATAACTAGGATTATATGCCAACGCCTTGTATTCATCTTGATCATTATTATTTTTCCAGCCGAGAGACATCCACTGCGGAACATATGCTCCCAAGCCCAAAATTCTCGGCTTTGCACCACTTGCATATATCCCTACAATATTGACATGGCCGTTTGTACATCTTGTGGGAAAAAGTACCAAGAATAATGAAATAAAAACAAGCAATTAATTAATTTGCTTGGACAACAAAGTGCCTTTGTACCATCGTTAATATCCGGCAGAGATTCGCTAGCAAACTGTCTTGTATATTTTTAATTAATCAAGTTTCCCAACCAAAATGAGCTCTCATTTTATATAACGTTAAAATCATTTACAATACCGTGCCTGCGTGCTGCGTAATAACGGGCGATTCGCGGTAAAACGCCTAGTATTAATCATGCCTATAGCGTTCCGAGGGTGGCGTACCTAGCCTATAGGCTGTGCCTAGACTTTTAGGTCTTCCCTCTCTTTCTGGCATTGCGCAGACTCGGAATCATTGTCATCAACCCACTGGGTTGCCCCCCCACGTCAATACACGGCAAACAGCGTTTGTAGATAAAATAAACGCATACAGGCGCATACTGCACGGGACTCTACGCACACATGAACTTAAAGTGCACACAGGCATTTATTTTATACAAAATTGTGCGAGATAATTGCATTAACTCAATATATAGGAGCTATGTGGTCTATGTATTGGACGGCGTATATAAAGGCTGGGATATCGAAAAATTCGTCGAGATTTTTTGGAAGCTATTTCATCACGGCTTTTTAATAGATCGGGCGAGTATTGGACGATTTTAGTGGTATTGGTTTTCGTCCATTTATGGATTGACGCGAACTTTTTTTGCTTTTTCGATTCGCTCGATAGAATCGCTGATAGATTGCAGATTGGTCTGCGTGCAGGTTTCAATTTGTCTCTGTTATTCTATCTGCAATTTATTTAACAGGCTCGCCGAGGCTTCGTATACCTACCATCTAAATTGTTTCTACATTTCCTACTGATTCTTCGCTACTGTTAGTCTTAGCATGACGTTACATAGCATAGAGCCTTTCTAAATAAATTGCAACCCCGGTGCGTCACTGTAACTTATGCAAAAATTTAGTTTTTCAAGAGAAGCATTTAAAACTTTTACACTTCACAAAACAATGACTTGAGAATATATTAAATGAGATGAACAGCTTTTACTGCAACGTCAACTTTTTGATAAATATTAATCACTAGTTGTAAAAAATACAACTACTAAATCTTTATTTGTCGAATTTTTTGACGACCTCCGTAGCCGAGAGGCGAGCGGGCCTGACTTTGGCGAGCGCCATCTCTGAGGTTCCGGGTTCGATCCCCGGTCGGGTCAATATGGGAAACGAACTTTTCCATATTGTCTCGGGTCTGAGTGTTGTGGTACCGTCGTTGTTTCTGATTTCTGTAACACAAGTGCTTAAGCTACTTACCACAGAATCAGAGCAATGTATGTGATGTTGTCCAATATTTATTTATTTATTTATTATTATTTATTTAAGCCTTCCAACCCCCTCAAAAGTTACGTTGTGGGTCTAACGAACATTATAACAGTAGTTGTGTCGCTATGACACTCACGTCCTCATACGGAAACTATGCATACTACACAAGGAACGTTGTCGCACCAAGTGAAAGGGTTCTTTAGGATCATTTTCAGATATTCAACTTATCTTTGCATTTTTTGCAAAAGTGACAGCGTCGCACCGGGGATGCGATTAATGTAAGACTTAAAAATATAAGAGGGAGACTGCTGGCTGCGCGTAGCCATCAATGTTGGAAAGAAATCTAGATACTATAATAACTTAAAAGATACAATTGATTACAATTTGACGACCTCCGTAGCCGAGAGGCGAGCGTGCCGGACTTTGGCGTCGCGTCATCTCTGAGGTTCCGGGTTCGATCCCCGGTCGGGTCAATATGGGAAACGAACTTTTCTGTATTGTCTCGGGTCTGGGTGTTGTGGTAACGTCGTTGTTTCTGATTTCTGTAACACAAGTGCTTTAGCTACTTACCACAGAATCAGAGCCATGTATGTGATGTTGTCCAATATTTATTTGTTGTCAAATTATTTACAATTTATTTTGAAATAGCGCCGTCCACGGATTTTTACGCGTGAACTTATGTTCCAATATTGTACGATTCGTAATTTGTCAAAAGTGATAATCCGTTTTTCTTCAACAGACAACGGTTTTAGCTTACGCCTCGTATAATTTATCAAGCTGTAACAAAAAACGGATCGTTTTTCAAATATTGGAACCGCACATTAATCTTTTCTAGAAATTAATATACATATATGGTCGGTTTTACCCCTATCTCCCCTAATATTCGAAACAAAGAGTAGTCCATATTTTTATCCCAGTCTCGAGCTAAGTATACTTGTGCCAATCAAACCTCTAATTTAAAAAACAAATATTCTCCTATTTTAACTTTCAAGGGTGGTATTACCCCCATCCCCCCTTATTTTCAAAACAATAAGTAGCCTATGTCCGTTCTAAAGGTTCAACGTAGGTATACCAAATTTCATCAAAATTTAGTGGTTTAGGCGTGGAAGCCGAACAGACAAACGGACAGACAGAGTTACTTTCGCATTTATATTAGTACTAGCTGTGCCCGCGACCTCGTTCGCGTGGACTACATCCTTTCATGGTCGGTTTTACCCCTTTCTCCCCTAATATTCGAAACAAAACGTAATCTATATTTTAATCCAAGTTTCGAGCTATATTTGTGCCAAATTTCATATCTCTAACTTCAAAAATAAACATTTTTCCATATAAACTTTCAAAGGTTGTATTACCCCCCTCCCCCCCCCCTTATTTTCTAATAAAAAGTAGCCTATGTCCGTTCTTGAGATTCAAAGTATACCTATACCAAATTTCATCAAAATCGGTTGAGAGGTTTAAGCAGGAAAGCGTAACAGACAGACAGACAGACAGAGTTACTTTCGCATTTATAATATTAGTAGGGATATGGATAAAGTGAAAATCGCGGACCACAACAAGTTAAAATAAAACAAGAATTTTCTTAAAACCCTAAAATCATTTATATCTAAACTCCAGTATATGCTCGTATCCAGCTCCGAATGTTTCTCTCAGATATATTTAAATACACCCCTGGTATGTTTCGGCCACAGCCGAAGCCGAAAGACGAAATGCCGATGGCGTGGTCCAGAGACACTGCTGCTCCTCCACTGTCACCCTGAAGACATAAAAACAGTCAAGTGTGAGTTACAACCTAATATTATATTTAAACTAGCTGTCTCGGCGAACTTCGTAACGCTTTTTTTTTAATTTCTAACCTTTTAGACCTTCCCTGGAACTCCACCATTATTTCAAGACCAACATTAGCCAAATCGGTATATACATTTTTATATATAAGATATATATGATGAGATTTTATATAATATTGGATCACATAACACACATTTATTTATTTATTTATAAGGTAAGGTACACCATCAAAACACAAATTAAACAAAACAATTACAATAAACGTTAAAGATAGCATCAAATTTGAGTTCCAATAATATAATAATAATAATAAATTTTATTTATCATAACATTACAATCCATAGGTACAAAAAGTTGTTAGTTAGTTCTTAAACTATGAATAGGACAGCCAGGCCTATCTTTAATGACGTTCAGGACGCTGTTCGAACTACACCGAAGACTGTGCCAGATTGAAGCTATACGTTTCCTAATGATGCTATGGAAATCATCCACCCCTGCTTCAGCGAACATCTTCGACGCACTGCAAAATCTGGGCAGGCCCATCAGCATCCTAAACACATCATTGTACTGCACGCGAAGTGCATTGTATGTCTTCTGCGTATAATCAACCCACAGGTTAACCCAATGATAGCTGCACACAACATGAGAATACAACATTTTGAAATATCTCTAGGTACGTATCTGTTAAGTATAATGTAGTATATTTATTGTGTCACTTGTAACATAACAGTAAACTCACGTTATCGGAACATTTAATACTTTTTAGGAATGATTTTACATTCTGACATTACTCTGATTCTTATCTGTGGTAAGTAACCTAAGCACTTATGTTGCAGAAATCAGAATTATAATTTTTTTTTGAAAGTGCTAATCTCAGAAACTAACGGTTAGAATTGAAAAATTCAACCAATAGGAGGAGGAGCTTTTAAATATTTTACCATTCGTAATGTTTCGACAATGAGTATCCGTTTTTATTCAAACGACTACGAGTCGTTAATACCGTTCCACAGTTTGCTTTCCATATCAGCTGTCATCAGTCGTCCGTTGGTCGTTTTTAGTTTACGCCTTGTATTACTATACCTATGTAACTAGAACGGATTGATTTTCAAATAAATGTCAATTACAAATTTCATCCCAGTCTTGTAGCTTTGGCGTGAAAGAGTAAAGAACATACATTCTAAATAACAAACAAAAAACCTTAGTCAAACGAACGAAGTCGCTGGCACAGCTATAAGTAAGTGCATTGCATCCGTACGAATTCGGTTCGGGTCGCTAGTTCTTTTAAATAATACCAACTGTTACCGAATTCTATACCCTGCTCCTATTACATTAAAAATCCAAAAAGCAATGAGATATAGTGTAGGTTTCGACCTTTCAAAATTATCATGAGAGCTACACAACTAATTTAAACTGATCCCTACTTTCTAGCCAATTACACTAAGGTACATTTCAAGTTACACTGGATTTTAAAACCACTATAGAAAGATCCCTAACGAGATGAAAGTTATATGGATTTAAAGACTTTTTCAATGCTGGATAATGCTAGAACTTTAGGAAGCTTCCAGATAGCTTATGGAGATAGTGAAATTAGAGCACGCCGGTCGCAAAAAAGCCTTTGAAGATAGGAGTTTATGGATATAGATACGATTAATGGAAACACCATTGCGACATTTCAAACTAACCGAATCTGTCAAATTAGCTTAGAACAGTCGCCGTCAGATATATCAGAGCAGACAAAGTGACCAAATACTTCTGAACAGTTAAAATGTCAAAAAGTTCTATACACCACAAGTTACCATTAATATCTGAACATTCATTACTTTAATATGTGTCACGCACGTCATGTGGCCTATTTAGCTACCTGTATACGTGAGTGTTCAGATATTATTATTATTGTGTGCATAGAAATTATTGACTAGCATCTGCTCAAATATTATTGAAGTAATGAATGTTCAGATGTTAATGGTAACTTGTGGTGTATGGAACTTTTTGACATTTTAACTGTTCAGATGTATTTGGTCACTTTGTCTGCTCCGTGATATCTGACGGCGACTGTACTTTTTAAATTTTATTTCAAGGCCAATAGAGTTATATTTTAGTGATTAGCCTGATGATATAATGAGAATTATATTATGTTATATATTTATTAGTTTATGAATGTTTATCATGTTATACTGTAAATATAATTCTAAAATAAAAACTCTATTTATGTTGCACGGCCGTACCCATTTCTCGCCATTTACTATTTCCTCTACCTTAAAGTTGTCTGGAGGAGATCGCTTCCTAGCGATAAGACCGCATAAATTGTACCTACTATAAATTATCTATAAAACCTATTTCTGTGAAGTTTTTGTGTTATAAAGTATCTATCAATCTATAATGTTTAGCGCTTGTAGTAGCTGAAGCAAGGGACGGGAGTTCGATTCCAAAGCAGGACAAAAATTTGTACCTAATTGTTCTGTCTATATGTTTGAAATATTAAGTAGCAAAAGCACTTGTATAACGGAAACCGGAAACAACGACGATACCACAACATCCAACCCGTGACAAAATAGAAAAGTTTGTTTACCATACTGACCCGACCGGGAATCGAACCCGGGAACTCAGAGATAGCGTGACGTAGTTAGATCCTCGGTCGAGTCAATATGGGAAACGATATTTTCTATATTTTCTCGAGTCTGACTTTGTGGTACCGTCGTTTTGTCTGATTTCTGTAACACAAGTGCTCAAGCTACTTACCACAGAATAAGAGCAATGTATGTGATGTTGTCCAATATTTATTTATATTATATACTTTACCTGACAAGCATCTTTACCGCGCTTGTAGGCACAAAACATTCTGTCAGTGAGTGTGTTATTGAAAAAGGGCTTCCTCACTTGCTGACATTTGTCTAATGGTATGATTTTTAATTGAACTTGCTGCAGTAAATCGTTGTATTCTCCCTAAAAAGATTAATTATTGTTTTCCGGCATTTTACTTTCAATTAGCATCCGACGATATACGACGTGGTGCTTAAGCTTTCGTATGTCTATCTGTCTGTGTCAATAATCAAATCTTTTTGTTAATATGGGCTACATCAGTAACACTTATGAATAGTCTCTACCTATATATATCATTTCTTGATCTTATTCCTTTAAATATATCTTTAAGCCGAGGACCTCCGTAGCTGAGAAGCTAGCCGGGTCGGATATAGACATCGCGCCATCAAAGTCCGACCCGCTCGCCTCTTGTCCCAGGTTTATTTCCCGGTCGGGTCAATATAGCAAAATATATTTTTTTTGTCTCAGAAGTTTTCAATAGAGTCTGCGTGTTATGGTATCTTCGCTGTTTCTATAACAAAAGTGCTTTAGCTACTTACCTCTGAATTGTTGCAACGTCTACTATGATGTCAAATATGTTTAATTATTATACCTTTATTTTATAAGCTTGAACTGATAAACATATTTTCAATACCTTTTCTTTCAAATATCCCCAACCAGATACAATAATACTTCCATCGTGGTCACCATTTATCTCAATGGCTTTAACCGTTTTGTGAAATCGCAATCTTCTATACAACATAATCAATTGTATGTCATAATCGTATGTGTGTGCTTGGCCATAGTTAGGATGCACCAAATGTGATAGAACTCTGACTTTCGGACCTTTCAGCTGGTGCTTGCTGCCAATTCTAATGAAGTTATCTTCTTGGCTAAAAATAAAAACTGTGGCATTTGTTAAACTAAAAATAATTCAGACATTTAAGAAAGAAAGCGTGGAGCGTTTATGTTATCTTTACTCTTTTTGGACAAAACGCTCCACGCTTTCTTTCTTAAATGTCTGAATTATTTTGTAATTTTTAGTGCGAGCTAAAAGCGTGTTTTTTAGTTTTTTAAACTATTATTTTTATTTTCTACTTTTTAGTTTTCTCATGTATCAATAATTATATAATTCTTTTTCGTATCCCATTCAGCAAACCCTTTCATTTAATACCCATATCATAGGGGTGCATTTCAAATAGCCTGTCCGTTATCTTGGACGCCCGCCATATTGGATTTGAATCACGTGACTATTTTTTTCGTATTCCTGACAGCAAACCCTTTCTTTTGATACCCATATCATGGAAGTGCATTTCAAACAGTCAGTTCGCCATCTTGGGGAGGCCGCCATATTGGATTTGTAATGATGTTTCTTAGCTAGTCATGTATTGTCATCAGAACTCAGAGCGTGTGCAAAATTTCATCTTAATCAAAGACCGGGAAGTGGGTCAAATTAAGATTCAAAGATTCCGTTACATACATAGATACTTACAACCCGAGCTAATAAAAGCGTGTTAAAAACGACTGGTCATAAACTCGTTTATCCGTTAAATTTACTGTACTGTCAGCTCCAGCTTACCTCTCTAAAATACTTTAGGTTCTTAATGAAGACTTCAGAAACAAATAGCACAAATCACCGCGCAGTCTCCTTTTGTGACGTGTCTCTCTAAACACTTGACATTGGGGGAATCACTGCGTTGTTTTTAAACGCGAGATAGAGACCATAATTATAAAATAAAAAAAATACCAAATTTTTCTTCACTTAACCAACCCAAACTATATGATTTGGTTGAAGGTAAGCAATAAGTTAGATAAAGCTACTGTAACTAATCTACTAAGTTTTTTACCGGTGTCTTCTCGGTAGATATAGGTTCCAAACCGGCAGAAGAGTCAGTTTGCATTGTATTAAATGACGATTCAAAGTGTTATATGTTAACTACTTTAACAAAGATAGATTTGATTCCACTTTACCTTTAATCAATGGAACTAACTAGTAACTTTTTTATGCTTAAGTTACATTAGAAATATGTTAACGGAGTCTTTCACTTGCGTTACATAATTCCAAGTATGATACATATTCGTTTTTGAATGTTTTCACGGTTTTCCTAGGGCAATATTTTGGCTATCATTTTGTTTTTAAATATTAAAAAAGTAAGTAAAGTTGAATGTTTTTTCATCCTACCAAATAAAACTTTAAAATAAATACACCTCTAAAGTAAAACACAAGTTATGAACAGTAATAGCTATTAGGAGATTTCATCATTTTTATTTTTATTTTATGAAATCTCCTATGAAATAGGTAATGTTCACGACATGAAATGTTCACATTATTCGAAATTAACTAATACTATAACTAAACCAATATTTTTTTTAACGTATATTTGATCAAGAAATCTTACATTTACACTTATGCAAGATAGCGTTAAAAAGTCCGTTTACCCACAGTGTGCAGACGTCATTGCCCATCTATGGTGAATCAGGGCTCCACCACAGATATCACCATAGTTGACCTGATAAGGGACATCCTCTATGCTGACGTCATATCCTCCCATAATCCTAGGAAAGAGTAATTTTAAATATTTTTTTCGTTCTTGTTAGGGATGTAATGAGATGATGTCTTGGTAAAAAAGCAATAATCCAATTTAGTCTATCAGTTACATTTTTTATGATAAAATGTAATTTTTGCTTCAAAAATGAATAAAAATTGATGATGATACAACGTTTTAAAGTTCAGTGGAGGAGTGTGTCTACGTCACAAATTCGTAAAGGCTACGAATTTTTATGCAATGCATGTCAGTAAATTATTGCTTATATGGTCTAACTGTTAAACTTTGAAATAAATATATATTTTTAGTCAACTATTTTGACTTTGCGTCCCGTAACATAAAATAAAACCTGTGTAAAATAGTTCAAATTCCATGAAATTACTAAATTTTGCATAATGTATTTTTGCAGTAAAAAAAAAACCTTTAATAAAACAAGCCAAATTAAAATTTGTACGGAACTCGCAACCTCAGTCTAATGTATAATTTAAATCCATAAAATCAATTGAATCGCTTTATTTTAATAAATGCATCTAATACTTACCTATAAAATTATTCACGACCACGGTTGATTTAAAAACTATAAAATATTTAAAGTATATTTAAATAAAAACAATTTGTTAAATATATTAAAAACGAATTGCAATATTGTACCCATATACAACGAGAATGGACTGAGAAATCGATTTCAACAAAATGGCATATCGTAAGAACATAATAGAAATATGTTTTTCTTTTAAAATATTTTATTTTGAAACCATACTTTATATTGATTTAGGACCGTATATTTTTATGTTAGCAATTGATTGAATTGATTCACAATAGCCATAGTTTTGCTAAACTCGATTTTAAGTGACTTTGCCTTTTATGTACCAAGCATTTTAAAGTTAAAAATTGTTTTTTAATTTTTAAAATGGTGACTTCGTTTTTAAAAGCTAGAGAAGATTATACCTAGGCCACAATTATTGTTACATAGTTGAAGTTATTTAATTATTTAAAGGAGTTTTTTGTCAGACTAGTCATATATTATTTTTATTGCGTTATGAAACTATGTATGTTTATATTTTAGATTTTTCGTTTGCGTGCTTTTGTGTTTAACATGTACCTATATACCAATTTAAATATTAATATCACCTATTAGATACTTATTTTAAGATCCGATATTTAATAATCCGATGATACAAATATATAAAGATTTTAATTTAATTACAAGGGGAAAAAAGACAATTATTTTCTTTGTAGGTGTTATCATCAAAGTATAAAAAAATTGTTATGAGGGGACACCCGGGTTTGAACCGGGGACCTCTCGATCTGCAGTCGAATGCTCTACCACTGAGCTATATCCCCACTGGTTGGCCGGTTGAAATTATCTATTATAGTCTATCCACTAATTAGTTACTTGAAGTATTTTTTGTGATTAGTGACATAATTTCAAGTATTATGAGATAATGACTAGCGATATGAATCAATTTCAATGAATAGTACACACATATTTTACGATTAGGTACGTTTAGTTCCATCTGATTAGGCGTAGCGAATTACTTTTTATTAATATTTGTCAAACATAATGGTGATTCAAAATGACGATAAAGTCGACACTAAACTGATTTCTTAGTACCAACATTTTACGATTTAATAAATGTCATACCTAGATCTGAGTAAACTACTGAAATCGCCATTAAATGTACACTCTGTAAAAATATAGATACTATTACGTACGTTATTCTTACTGTTCCTTAGCACTTCTTAGTAATCTTGTACTCTTAAGGAGTAAACACATCACCATTAGAATGCAACATTATTCCTGAATGACATGACATATTAAGTAAAGTCTAAGTGGACAAAACTGCAGAAAATGCTAGTAGGAATTCTATTTTTAGTTTGATATCGTAACAGAATAGTTGGGAACACTTTCATACTGTGGTTAGGGCAATGCAGGCTTAATGGACCGATAAGCATGATAGATCCGTACTTTGGCAGACACGGTTGCCGCTGGTCTTGTAGGTCTGGTACTTCTTGTAAGGGTTGCAGAGGTCAGAGGGCACCCACTCCTTTGGCCGTTGCTGTCGGCCCCTCGAACTAGATTACTGCCGTGTTAAGGGGCCATTCCGCCGGAGGCACCATGGTTGTAATAGTTGATCAAGGTTCCCATGACGCCACTACTTAGGCGATGAGAGATGTGGGGGGTATACAGGGTAGTCACCGCTCTAAAGTGGGACTCCCGCACTTTAGTGCGGAAGTCCCACTTTCCTCACACACCACTGTCTCCACAGACAATGCATTTCCCTCGCGTAATAAAAAAAGGGCAGACGGCAATCGCTCCAATGTTATAACCAGTCTCGTCAAATATAGGATCATAGTCAAAGCTCCCTAGTAGGCATAGTGTGTGTGGGTATACGCTGGAAGAAGGAATAAGTACTGCACCTGAAGACTTACTCTCTAAGGAAATCTGCTTTAAAGAAAGGTTTTAAAGTTTAATTTCAAACGGTGAAAGAAATAAAACAAGGCAGTATTCAAAATTTCATATCCACAAGTTAGTCTAAATGGAGGCCAGTGGTCTGCTCGATCCAGGGTCTGACTTTGGCGACCTTGCTGTAGACGCCGTAGGAGCCAGGTGTGGCGCAGCCGTAACCAAATGAGACCATCCCCAGTAACCTGTCGAATGCTACTGCAGGTCCACCGGAGTCACCCTGGAATGGAAAAGGTAATGCTGTCTTCAATATAACATTAGGTTCTGTCAACACCATATATTACTACGGCAAACGCAACGCAATCAGTTGTAGCAGCTCGGTATTAGTTCTTAAGGCAACGATAAAAGGGTGGTTTAAATCCAATAATTGTAGTCTGTTGTATGTTTTTACTGGCCTGGTGAAACCATGGTGCACAAAGCTGTTAAGCCAAGGGTTGTCAGAACAATCCTCACCCAAGACAAAAAAAGTGTGAAGAATGTGGTCTTAGACAAAGGTTTTCCCTTGTATAAGGAGATTGACACTAGCTATGGCTTTGACTCAGACCCACGCCAATTTAAAAGAGTTCGTTTCCCAAATTTAATATACTAGAATGTAAATCGATCTGGCTTTTATCTTATTTGCCGCAAAGGTGACGTTAAGGGAATCTGACCACCACAGCTCCCCCAGCGGATTGGCTGCTTTACAAACAGCCCCTTCACTTATCTACGGGATGGTTGGGAGGAAAACGGGGATAGCCGATGCTCTAGGCCGAGGATTGTGGGTAAAAAGCTGATCCTCCGAGTTATCTCCATATTACCTGACAAGCATCCTTCTTTCCTTCTGGGAATCCAGCGCAGAACATTCTCGCAGTCAGCCCCCCTCGAAAGTAAGGGAACGGCACGCTTTGGCAGTTCTCTTTGGCGATAATCGGTACCCTGACTGCTCGGAGTACGCTGGAGTAAGGACCCTGGAATAGGTGGAGGAAAGTTGCGTATTTTTTAGAAGTATACTAATATATATATAAAGGGCACTGTTAAACCTGCCATATTAAACTGTGAATATGAATCGGTTGCTACTCAGTTTTATTTTTTATATAAAATAGACTTTTAAGAGAGGTAAGGCTTAGCGATTTGTCGCTTGAACTCGACCTTCAACCGGCTTGTCGCCCGACTGGTGAAATACCTCCACCTTACAGATGACCGCAGCCAAATAACAATCACTTCTGTGTTGGTACGTTCCTGCTTGTGAGTAAGGTTTCCAGAGCTCCTGGGGACCTCCCCGAGCAAGCACCTGACCTGATTAGTAGCAGAGATTAAGCCTTCAAGATAAAGGCGATAAGTCCAGTAACAGCTTTATTATGCTATACTTGTCGCCTTTAAGCTAGGACCTCATTCCACCTTAAGTGGTAATGAGGTCAATCTTGAAGTGCAAGAATATATACCTTGGGCTTGACCCCTGTTATTCCCCCGAGGTGCTCTGGAAACTTTCCTCACACGCAGGAACTTAACAACACCGAATATATTGTTATTTGGTTGAATTTTTTTTTTATTTCTTTTTTTTTTGCCTACTACTAGATTTTAAGATCAGACCCAAAACGGGTTTAGACCGTCTATTTCGGTCTTACCTTGAATATGAAGTCTGAGTCACTTAGATAATTCTGAATACATTAACTCAATCACAAAAGATTGCGCAGGCGCATGTAGGCGGAACCAATGGGTTTTTAATTTACAATCTCGTTTTTACCGCCATTCCCTTTAGTCTATGGCAAATTGTTGCACGTGTCTACGGATTAATTGGATATGTTCGTAGAAAATGCAAATGTCTATGTCTAATGATGAGTCAAAGATTGGATAATTAACTTCCTATCTATAAAACACTGAAAAGCTATTACTTAATAATAAATTGGTCAGTAAAAGATCTAATAAATTGTGAGAGAATAGCGATAAAACTGATGATTAACTAATAACATTCTTATATTTAAGACTAGCGGTCCCGGCGAACTTCGTTTCGCCTTAGAGAATTTTTCCCACTTTTCTGTTGAAATTTTTAAAATTTTACCAAGGATCCCTAATTTTGTAGCCTATGTCAAATTGGAAGAATGTAGCATTCTATTGGTGAACGAATTTTTTAAATCGGCCCAGTACTTTTTGAGCCTATTCATTACAAACATACAAAAATAGGTATAAATCTTTCCTTAAGTTTAAGACCGGCGTCTTGCTTGCACGTCACGTGATTGTGAACCAAACAAACCTATTTTATTGCGGAGTTATTTTAAAAGTAGCCGTAATTACGCCTTATTACATCAGCAACCTGCCAATAAAAGTCCCGTCAAAAACGGTCCACTCTTTTGAGAGACTCCCCGGAACAAACGGACAGATGGATGTGACTCGGTCAATAATTTGAAGGAGACTTTTACAAAAGAAGATTAGTAGGAGCTCAAATTCTTCATAATCATCATCCATCATTTTAGGCGACGTCCACTGTCGAACATAGGGGGGTATATCCCCTCAAGATCACCACAACATCGCTTCCCTGCCATCGTGGCAATAACTGTACATCTTATGAGAGTCTGTTCTATGCTACCTATTGGCTATTGGATTGACAAAACAAATTTTCTAAGAGTTATGTGGCTTGCCTTCTCTTAGACCTTAAAATTAGTTCATCAAATTTAGTCCTGCAGAAAATTTAAACATTTTTAAGCATATCATGTTATGAAACCCTTATCATAGCTCTTCCTATTGCACTTCGAGCGACTGTAAGCTTGTTAATGAAGATAGCGAGGTGCAACGTTTTTATGCCATAAATTATCACCAGCAACACATATTGTTCAAATACTTTTATCCTGCTTTCTGCTTGAAATAACTACGGAAGAAAAAAAAAAGAAAACTACGGGAGAAAAGTAAATACTACTAGCATTCGTAAATATGGATAACTTACATTTTCCTCTGTATTCCCCCAACCAGTCACAGTGATCACCTTTCCAATGACCATATCTTCGATGTGCGCTATCTTTATGGGACCAACGTTCTCATCGAATTTGAGTGGTTCCTTTAAAAAATTAAAGCAGAGTTATAATTAATGTATCAGTTGTATTTCTAAATAAGAAGGTTCAACATTTTTACATTAATTTTATGTAAGCCCATTTATAAGTAAGAGAATGATCGTTGATTCAACTCTCGTAACGAGTTCGAAGTATTCTCCACATCTTCAAAAACGCTGACAAAACCTCCCCAACTTCTCGAAATGTATTTTCAAACAAATTGCAGACGTATTCCAGAACGATAGGGTCTTAAACAATTATTTAAGCTTTCTCATATTTTTAAGAGGAACATCAGATTTCATAGATACTGGGGAGATACAAATTGCAGCCATATTTTCGAATATGAAGGTGGATGACATTGCTCAACCGGTCTAGTAATTTATTTTACTAGATCCTCCTTACCTTCAGTTCCAGGAGTTGGAAGTCGTAGTCGAAGGGATGTTCTTTGTTCGTCGCCGACCACATGGGGTGCACGTGGTAGCTCTTCACTTCCAACTTCCTGCCCGTGTTCAGGTACTTGGAGCCAATCCTTATGTGCGGTTTCTTGCTTTGGAATCACAAGAAATATATGATTCATTAGAATTGGAATGAGGATAAGCAATAATTTAGAGCCCTGCTGTGTACAACATTGTCTAAAACAGTGTAAGACATCCCGCCAGGTGGGATATATATCAAGAGAATATGTTTGGCTGTAAATATGTTGGAGGTAATAATGATACATAATCCAGTCAGAATACTATGCGCTAGCATATTCCTTGGTATAATAGCATGAAACAATCACGTATTCCTAGTTCTTCTATACTATTGATATCATAATCGCAAATTTGTGTAAGAATGTATGAATATCTAGATGTATGCAAGTCTGGATGTATATTTAATACATTTTCACGCAAAAGCTACTGAACGTATTTGGACGAAATTTCGTGAGAAGTGAAATGTCACACTCTAGATGGAAATATAGGAGTCTTTTTATCTCGGACTAACGCAGGCGAAGTCAAATAAAATCAGAAGTGGATTAAGAGACTTGATGGCAATCAATCACTTTCATATATGTGATGATAGTATGAATCTCTATCAACGATGTGTACTACAATATTAGTAACACTAGAGCAAAAGTTTGATTATGCATGGTGGGTTTTTTAATTCCTTCAATGCTTGATTCCTTTTTTATAGAAAATGCATTATCAATTCTTTGCACATCTTACCCGCAATGTCCAGCCGTAATGACCCATTTCTTATCAATTATAGCTCCACCACAATTAGAACCGTAAGCCACATGGTACGGATACAAATTTATATCCACTTCGAACCCACCAACAATTTTGTCTTCACCGTAATTCCCAACGTCGTCGTTCGGCTCATCGTCTCTGTCTTTGTTATAGTCAAAGTTTTCTATGTCCGGCATTTCTGTTGGTTCGTCATATTGCTCTATGTCTAGTTTAACTGGGCCGTCTTTCCGGATGTACCGGTTCGTTTTTGGTCTCATTTCGATAATTTTTTTCGAACGTGTTGCAGGGTCCACCGCCTTTGGCACTGGTATTATTATCAAGTCGTATACTATAACAATGTGAGTTTTAATCAATTTTTACCATAATTTATCAATGAATACAAATAATACCTAAGTAAATAAATTTCTATATTTCAAAATAGCAAAGTGTGGATCTAATAAACATTGTTTGAACAGTGACTGATGGTATACATGTGACTCCACTACAATAATAGGTGAAGCAGAAATTTCATACAATGATGGCTGTACTCTACCAACAGATGATCTAATGATAATTTAATCTTCTAAAAACAAATTTACCAAAATAAATTTGTTTGAGCCTAAAGATATCTGTGATCCATCAGTATATTGTGCCAACCTACACCTAGCAATAAAATTATTAGAAGACCAATTATTTGATGATGTAATTTTTATACGAGCTTCATAAAAGAACTCAAAGGCACGCAGCCAGTATTGAGATAAAAGAAGCCTGTATTACATATTTCTAAGTATTATAAGTGACCCAAAATGTGGATATACTTAAGGAGATCGATATAGTTGAAGTGGCATCACATAGTAAGTAAAACATAAAACTGTTGGGAATGAAACATTTACGAATATAGTTCCTTTCAAAAATCGAAATACACAGTTTATGATATACGATGACAAGAGATACAGATGACTTAATTAATTCTTTGGTCGTGTATGGACAATGCCATTTGATTTCGGAATTTTAGAAATTGGGAGAAGTCTATATCCCTCGAAGGATATTGCTACTGTAAATGAAGATGATGGTAAATTACTATCGTCTACAAATTCTTCCATAGTCAAACACAATTACTTTTAAAAAATGTATCAAAATATTATTTCCGTATTTACTATAAGCTATAATGACGTAGGTACTTCTAAAATATGAAAATAATGAAAGAAAAAACTAAAAAAGTCTTAGCAATATAAACTTTAAGACTTTCGCGTTCCATTTTAACATTTAAAATAAGTTCACGGGTCAAACGCGACACTAAAAAAAATAGTGTTGCGTTTTCACCCGTTAACAAATTTTTAATGTTTAAGTCTTAGCAATCGACGACAATGATCGAACACTGTCAAGTCTAGCACGAACAAAAATGGTAATCAAGTACAGTTTTCTGTCAACACCCATTTGTTTCAGTAGTTTTGCTACTCATTGCTGTTGCTACTCAGTCAATGAATCAACTATTTCTTTATTCAAGTAGGTTACATGTAGGTAACACTTTTGAATCGTCATTGAATACAATGGAAAGTGATTCCACTTCTAGTTTGGAACCTATATCTACCGAGAAGACACCGGTAAGAAACTCAGCAGATCAGTTACAGGGGGTCTACTCTCAAAAACGAAACGAACATACGAAAGGATTCGTTTTTGAAGATTTATCAAAAGTTCGGGAGTTAAAGCGTGGTTAAAAAAAAATAATTTAATTTTTGATTTGCATAAATAATATTTTGCATAAGTCGAAAGGCTTTTATTGAACAAGTGGTTACTTGAATACAGTAAATATTTTATTTTTTCTGAACTGTGAAATACAACAAAGATTAAAGACATTACTAATACTAAAATGAAATAATATTACTTATCATTATATACAAGAAAAAAAAAACTTATATGAAAATATTAAAAAAAAAAAAAAAATTACCTATATACAAAATATTTACAAAAGATAGTCCGCTCCAGTGTTTAGGGTGCCCAGAATGCTAGCAACATTGCCTCTTTGAATGGCCAGACTTAAACGTTGGCCGAGGTATTTACCAGCATTCTGGTCACCAGACACTTCTACGAGGCGAGCGGACAATTCTTTGAATAAAGTTCGGGCCTCTGGACCCCACGGCCCCAAAGTCTCCACTCCAAATGGTGCGAAACGATAGCAGCCGTCGAGGGCAGAGTATTTCAATCGTTTACGGTTCTCCGCCGCGGCAGCGGCTGCCCCCGCGCTCCGAGAGGTGGAGTGGATGTGGCTTGGAGCAAAAGTGTCAGCACAAGTCGCATCCCAAACCAAAGCTTTGCCTTTACTCCATGGAATGAGCGTCATCCCGTCAGGTCTCTTTCCATCATTCCGACAGATACCCAGAGGCTCTAGGACTGCCGGAACTCTGGAAGAGGCAAAGGCTCGACGAAGGATGTCGTTAAGGCAAGCGTGGCGAGGAATGCGACCAGCGCTTCGGACACAAGATAAGCCGTGGAGACCAAGGGGCCCTACTAACTCACCGCAGTTGCAGGTGTGTGTGGCATTCACTCTCAAGCCGAGACGAAGGGATACCGAAATGGACAAGGTGATATTGTCCAAAACGGTTCCCACGTTAGCCGAGGGCAGAGCATGCAGCCAAAAGCCAGATTCCCTCTCTGCGACAGCAAGGAGACGAGCTCGCTCTAAATCACTGCAAGACGTGGAAAGTAGCTCGTCAAAATTTATCTTGCAGAGAAGCTCGTCCCATTGCCGCTGTGAGCTATTTAAATTGGGAGTATTGTTAGGGCAAACGTTGGTCCAAGCATTCCTCGCTTCTGCTAGGCAGGCAACCTCAGCATCGCCAAGCGACGATTTAACAATCGTTTTGACGAGGTTTAACGTGCTATAAGCAGAAGAGAGGAAAGCTGGTAATGCAATGCTAGATGTTTTGCGAGTACCCAGGCCTCCGAAACGAATGGGCAGGGACGCTTGAGTCCATGACCTATCGTCTAGGGGGCAATTTAAGATTTCACAAAGTTTTTCTTTTAAAATATTGTCCAAAGATGACAGCAAATTTTCAAATTTCCAAAGTGGAGAGCACCGCAAAACATATGTAAATTTAGGGACAAATGTACAAAACCGAATTAATGTTAAAGCCATATGGGAGTTTATATTTAAAAGATTTTGAGAATACTGCTCAAATTTTGATATTTTGTCCGAAAAAAAATTAGGAACAGATTCGTCAAAAATGGGAGCGCCTAGGAGGTGGAGAGATTCTTTATTCAATATAATTATGTTGGGTGCTAAATCAGAAAATCGATTGATAACTTCTTGTTTATTTTGGGTATTTTCCGAAATATAGAGTTCACATTTTGCAAAATTTAGTTCCAGACCAATTGTTTTAAATTCTTGAATTAGTTTTTCTAAATCTTTATGTACAGTATTAACTTCTCCACCTAGTGTCCCATCATCCAGATACCATAAGTTTAATTTAGAATTTAGTGTCGAGATTATAGATTGTATGGCAAGACTAAATAAAGCTGGCCCAAGAGGGTCACCCTGCTGACAGCCGACGGAAGAAGAAAGTAAATGGTTTTTGTAAATTAATTTTGAAGGTTTGCTGTAGCATTGCCAAATGTATTTATAAATATGTCCGGTACTATTTTTGACTTGAGACAACAGGGTTCCTCTGTCTACAGAATTGAATGCATTTTTAACATCCACTTTCAGCAACACCTCACCACCATTATTGAAAAGAAAAGTGCGAACGGAGTGAACTGCTGCCTCACAACCTTTAGAAGTACCAAAGCCAAGTTGGGTTGGATAGAAAAGGTCGTGTAAATCCGGCAGTATAGATTTGACGCAAATTTTGGATGTTATGCGGCGAAATGTAGAGCCGATGGCAATAGGCCTAATTCCTCCGTCTTTTTTCCTTAAAGCGATGAGATTGGCACCATAAAGAATGTCGGTAATGGACTCAGTAACGTTGCCTGAGAGCATTAGGTTGATAAGTGATGTAAGATGGACAAGGAGGGTACCGCCGGCGTTCCCTATATCATCAGAAATCAGATCTTTCAGATGCTGAGGCGTAAGACCGTCAAGGCCACCAGCGGAACCCTTCTTGAATGACATGATAGCGGACCGGATTTCTATTGGTGAGACATGAAGATGAGGTGGGTCGGTAGGAAGTATATAATCAAATAAATAATATTGTGTTTTTTTAAACGCTTTAGTCGCATTCGAAGGGAATTGGTTTCGACTATGAGAATTAAAAATTGCTATCCGTTGTCGGATCCGACATATTTCGTTTTTGAGAGTAGACCGCCTGTAGCAGTATCTAACTTATAGCTATGTGTAGAACTTTGGACCAAGTCATATAATACTATTTCTATATAGTTTTCTATTTGTACCAAATACTACTTGATGACCGTGTTTGTACGTGCTTACGGTATAAAACTAACCACACTGAAGTTCACACTAGGAAACGAACGATTAAATAATGTACTTAAGCTAAGTATTAAAGAAAATACGAACATTCCGAATGCGACCATTCCATATTACAATACACACACAAGAACCACAGGAGCAATTTGAAATGCATTTTTAATCCAAAACGAAATCCAAAAATATGGATTTATTTTTACTAAAATCTAGACCTACACATCACGTCCTAAAATTCCAATAAGACTGTATATTTCAATTAAGAAGTTAATTTCGCTACAATGCAGATCTAATATGGCGCGAAATTAGCAATTTTGTGATGGCATGCTTACATTTTGTTAATTTTGATTACGTCTACGCGTTAGAAGGTTACGTGTGTCAAATTAAAAGGTGACGTCATACGAATGATTGGTTATCTTTGAGTTCGATAGGGTCTCATGGATTTAGAAGAAGGTAGAAGTACTTAATATACTACCCTCTTCAATTAATTCCTTAAAAAATAAAAACCGAATTTGTAACCCCAACAATAGCCTCAGAATTTTGACTTGACGCGTCCTAAACGGTAATGGAATACTAAGTATTAAGTAGTGAGAAAATAGTTAGATATGGAATTGTAGCAGCGCCGCAGCGGTGAGAAGTGGAACTACTGAAATTGACATGCAAAACAGTCACATTGTAAAACTATTTGGTTACCGTTTTGATTCGTGCTTAAGGTAAAACTAGCATGGTGACAAAGTAGTCCGGATATTATAGTGGCGCCGTGGCGGTAAGTAACTGAACTAACTACTGAAGTGTTCAAGAAAAACTATAAGGACATACAAAAGGACTTTTCGATTACTAGTTTTGAATGAACATTTCAGTCCGCTGTGTTTTTTAATAAAAGATACTGATAAGTGTATAAGTGTAAGATTAATCAATCAATCTTTTTATGTCTACAAATACAATGTTTCTTCTATCTACAAAAAAATCTCCTAAAGTTCTATTCTACGAATTTTTATCCTCAAGATCAATTTTTTTTAATCCTAATAAACATAACAGTTGGTCCTTTGAGCCGTATATTAAGGAAAAACACGTTGAAAAAAGAACCCAAGTGTAGGTATTTATAAATATTAGAAGATCTCACAGCTCGCCGTATATGAAAATGTATCAATATTTTCAACTGACAAATACGCGTTTGCAAATAGTGCTGCCATCTACCTTCAATGTAGCGAAATAGTCTTCACTCCCTGGTGGCAAACATTGGAACTATATTCATTAAGTTAAAAAACCGACAAAAACGAATGGCTTTGTAAAATTATTCGTAGAATTAATTTTGATACATTTTCACGTAGGTTTTGATATATTTTCACATAGGTTGGCATTTTGGACTCGTTGTTATTTAAATTGTAAAACAGCGCCATCTAGTGTTGAATAGCAGAACTATAAAATTAGCATCTTGGTAGGCAGGAACTGTTTAGCTAACGAATGAAAAATCTCGTAACCTATTAACAAATTTGGTTTTTTAATTATATTGCCTAAGATCCGCAGACTCTAGCATTTACACCTTCATCTCATTGCTACATACCGATTTGGTGCTCAAGAATAGCTACCAATAACTGTTCATTTAAAGGCGCTGCAGCGGTTAGTAGCGCAAATAGCAACAGACATTATATGATTAGCGGTTTTGTTAGTGACAAGTCTGCACCCTGTAAATGTCCCACAACAGGTAAAGGCATCCACCATATTGAGTCATCATTACGATTGAGAAGCGAACTATAAAAGTTCGTCCGTTATTTATCCAAATATATTGGACACCTTTTGCATTTTTCAACGGCGGTACATTGAACTGAATCGCCGCATGATGTCATTAGAGGGTACAGGGGGTCTACTTCCAAAAACGAAATATGTCGGATCCGATGACGGACAGCAATCTTTAATTCTCATTATCGTAACCAATCGACCTCAAATGCGAATAAGGCGTTTTAGAAAAACAAAATATTATTTACGCAAATCAAAAACCACGTTTCAATTCGCAAACTTTTGATTAATCTTCAAAAACTAAACCTTTCGTTTGTTCGTTTCGTTTATGGGAGTAGACCTTCAGATTTTACCCATCGGTGACGGACACTGATAGGTAAAACCCGCAGCTTGCATCGTTTTATCTGAATATTTTTTATTCATCTAGCAAATGAAAAAATACGCGTTTAATATTGTATGAATAGTTAGTTTAGACCTGACGAACTAAACACAATCTAAAAACGAAACGAAAGGTTTCGTTTTTGTAGATTAATCGAACGTTTGGGAATTAAAACGTGCTTTTTCATTTATATGAATAGTATTTCGTTTTTAGAAAACGCACAATCCGCATTCGAAATTAATTGGTTCCGATTATGAGAAATAAAAATTGCTATTCGTCATCGAATCCGACATAGTTCGTTTTTGGTAGTAGATCCCCAGAACTATCACTACGGATAAATATTCGATCACAAGTAAACGTATGTATGTGATTTTGTATGTTTTTTTTTTAGTAGTGCCTTTTGTTCGCGATATTTCTGGATAAAAGTATCATATATGCTACTCTAGTATCATTTTACATAATTTCATCTAAATCCATTCAGCAGATTTTGCGTCAAAGAGTAACATACACATATTGTTACTAACAGACGTCACTGTCACTAAAATTTTAGAATTGTAAGATTTTAAAAGAACGTCTTTAATATGAAAAGCTGTAAATTAAGCTCCATAGCTTAGGAAACCTTTGGCACATGCCCAAACTGGCTTAAATGATGTGTCTGGACCAAAATACATTTTAAATATTTAATATTACTTACGCATTTTTCGCTGTTACCGCCATTAACAAACTCTGCATAACCGAAGCGTTGGCTGGTACAGAATTCTAGCATTAAGTCCACCAGTCAATTTAGATAAGTTCGTTTTCCAAATTGACCTGACCAAAACCTTTCGCGCTTTGACCGCCTACCTGCCACTGCGCCACCGAGGTCGTCAAATTTTATTTACATTCTAAAGTTACATTAGGGTAGACCGAGGCGAATCGGATCACTTTTTCTTTGAGGGTGAGCAAATCATACTAAATTGATATATAATGGTATTTTTATTGATTAAAACATAAGAAGTACAAATCAGCTATGAAATAAACATTTAAAAACTTAAATTGGACTCATATTTTCTTAGTCAGCTACTAAAAACTAAAAAAAGAAAATTATCCGATTCGCCCCTATTGTCGGGGTGAATCGGATCTTATTCAATATATAACAAAATTATAAGTTTCTTAACATTAAAGCTTTGGAATTAGTAAAAAAATAATAATAAGATCAATCTTAAACATCGGCACATAATTCACATGTATAGTATCCTTTGTTCCTCCCCATATCAGCACTTTTTTCGTGGCACCATTCTTCGCAGGCATTGCACTGCCACAGCGTGAAAGCTTCTTCAGTGATCCAGCCCTTTTCTGTCATGGCAATTTCAGTACCAGGTGGCATACCTAGGAGAAAATCGTCACGTTTGCGCAAACCTTTGAATAAAACAAATGGAGGTATGTACTGTCTTGCTGCGTTCATACAGGCTAGAACGGTACATTTTCACCTCGTTCAACACTGGTCATGCTGACAACATCTTTAGCACCTTTTTGTGCTATAATTTTGGGTGGGCGGTTACTAAGCGGCATCCCCGTTTCATCAACATTGTATACACATTCAGATCTTCCTCTTAAATTGTTGTTATTGACTACTGTTTTCAAAGTATTAAAGAATTCTGCCACTTTTTCTTTCTTCATACCGTCAATCCTTGACATACCCTCCGGCTTCCGAATAGTTGAGTCTTTATTCCTTTGAATAAAACGATGAAACCGGTCCTGGCCAGATTACCAGAACTTCTGTCAAATTTGTGTTTTATATTTTGACATTCTGCGAATTCAAACGCGTACGTAAGCTTTGGGTGTAATTCCAAAGCCACGATTTGCTAAGTTCAAAAGCCGCTCAGCAAACTTCTTTTCTGCTTTCTCATCCAAAGTTAATTGTCCACCTCGACGCTTAACAACACCCCTAGCCAAATAAACTCTTTTCTATAAGTTTATGAACGGTACTTCAAAAATCAGTATCAAGTCAGCCTTACGTATGGTCAGTTCTTTGTTCTGGACCTTATTAACAGCCTCTTTAATTTTTTCTTGAGAACAATCTGCAGCATTAGTCTTTTTATATAATTGCGAACCATCGACAAATGAATAAATATGAATTAGTAACCCCAGACATGTAATAAATTAGTTTAAAAGTGTGATCCGATTCGCCCCTGACGACATGATCCGATTAGCCCCATACTCCAGACCTTAGAAATAAATATTTTATAGATTTACCTTTAACATTATACGTAAAAGCGAATTAGTTCTCTATTAGAGATACCTTGCTTAGCAATATACAATAATATAGTTGATTTTTAACACAAATCCGTAATATGACACAAATAAATCGTAAGTACGTAACTTAGATTCCCACCAAAAATATGACATGCACAAACGATCGACTCGCTGACGTGTGGCTTCGACATTGATTCACAAGCGTGATCGAAAAACTGCCTATGGTGGGAGGTGCGGGGTGAGGGGAGAGACGCAAAACGATGGTTGAGTGCGTTCTATGTGAATGTGATATTTGAATTATGAGTAGATTTCTTAATTTGATCCGATTCGCCCTGTGATCCGATTCGCCTCGGTCTACCCTATTCTTAAGATTTATTAGACCGATTGGCAAATGTCAAGTTTGTATGTAGAGTTTTTGAGATTTCAAGATTGATCGGTCACTCAGAGTAAATTACACTTCACTTTTATACATATAAAAATACTTGCCTAGAGAGGCCTCTATACTGCAGTCCACGACTCAATTACGAGTAGCTTTATTTCATAAATCTTAAAGATACTTCTTAGCCACCAAAGAAGATTACTCATCGCCATTCCTAAACACAAGTGCGAGACTGGCAGTACAGACTAAAAAATACAGACACAATAATAACACCCTAAGTAAATAAGCTAGGGGGTGAATACATAATGAAATTTCGCCCCGCCGTCCGTTAATCAAAAACTGCTGCAGAGCGGGCGAAAGACGTAAGAAAATGGAAATTTTCCTACCCTCCTTTTTCCTGTTACTCCCCCCCACTCGCCTCCGAGAGGTCGGACATCCCCCTCAGGCGGGATGGAAATGTGGAGACTGCTTTTGTTAAAGGGGTTTAATATTTTTTCTTGTATCAGATTAGCCTTAGCTTAAACAAAAGGTAATTTCTAACAGTTTCACGTAGGTATTGAGAAAACAATATAAATAAATATAAATATAAATATTGGACATCATCAAATACATTGCTCTGATTCTGTGGTAAGTAGCTAAAGCACTTAAGTTACAGAAATCAGAAACAACGACGGTACCACAACACCCAGACCCGAGACAATACAGAAAAGTTCGTTTCCCATATTGAGCCGACCGACGACGCGACGCCAAAGTCCGACACGTTCGCCTCTCGGCTACGGAGGCCGTCAAACAATGATGTTTTGATGTGATTATTTATTTAACTACCGGTTTGATTAGATTTTTTTTTTTTATATTGCACTTCAAGATTGACCTCATCCCACCTGATTTTAAGTGGTAATGAAGTCCTAGCTTAAGGGTGAAAAGTACAGCATAATAAATCTGTTACTGGACTTGTCGCCCTAACCTTGAAGGCTTGACCCCTGCTATTAATGTAGCACCCCCCGGGAGCTTGCTCACACGCAGGAACACAACAACACAGAAGTTATTGTTATTTGGCTGCGGTCTTCTGTAAGGTGGAGGTATTTCACCAGTCAGGCTGCTCCAGTTTGAGCGGTAAATCGCTATGCCGTACCTCTCTTCTTAATTCTTAATATCGTTACGTAGTTATCTTTCGCCATTCCATTGTTGTTTCATAACACGACGTTCTATATAGCCGAAAGACGAGCAGGTCGGATTATCACACCACATCTGAGGTCCCTTGTTCGATTCCTGGACGAGTCAACATGGAAAACGATTTTTTGTATATCGTCTCGGTTCCGGGTACCATCACCGTTATTTCTGATTCCTGTAACGCAAGTGCTTACTAAATAAATACAGCACAGAATCAGAACAATGTATGTAATGGTGTCTAATATATTATTTTGATTACAAAATAATATTAATAAAAAATAGTTAAATGAAAATTTATATTTTCATTTAACTATTTTTTAATCTTCATAGGTATAATTGTAGTTAGACAGGTTAGATACAATATTAAAGTAACATAAGTTTTTTTTATTCCGAAACACTGCGGGCAAAAGCTACAGTTGAATCCGTTTATAATGACATCGAAAGGAATCGACAAACACGTCATAATAAGCGGACGTCATACAAAGCGTTTTATGAAAAAAAAAACATTTTGTATGTAAATATGTATGTATTTAAGTATTTTAATAAAGGAATATAGTAACTACATATGAATACATACAAATGTATTATTAATGTAAGTAATCTGTAATTTTTGTCTGCTTTTGTTTTTTCATTTTATTGTAAAAAAAGTCTCTAATGTTTATGAAACTTTTTACACAGTATGTACATGTACAATAAAAAAAAAAGAAATACAATGCGTGACTTTTAAGCGAATTACTCACTGAGAACGAGAAAGGTGCCGAACGTCTTCGGGAATCAACGAACATCACTGAGTACCCGGAGGTGAAAAGAGTCATGTCGGTCATTGCAACCGGGGATAATTTATTAAAAATGGGTCATAATAAGCGACATGTCATAAGGGAAGTCATTATATCCGACTTTTTTATAAAGAATTTTATATGAAAACCAAACTTCGTAGTGCAATGACGTCATTATAACCGGTTGGTCAATATAGGCGGAGTCATAATAAACGGATTCTACTGTATGTACCATAAAATACAAATTACAATTTTTGTTCGTGCTTAGGGTGTGTACAGCACATCATGGTCCACAACACTTGCAATACGGAGTTTGTCGCCAACTTGACATGAAAGACTGGACACACGTGTGTCTAGTTGGTGAAACTCAAAATTAATATGTACTTAATTTAAGTAGCATATTATAACATGTTGATGTATCAAAAATTGGGAAGCTACTGCAGCCTGTAACAACAACAACAGTTCTTACTATCACAGGCTGCAGGGATCCATATATCATGTATATCTATGTCATTTGCCAAAAAAAAAAAAAAACTTCTATAACTTATCTTTTATTTCGTCATCTGGACCTGAGTGTGTCCAGTTATTGAAAACAGACCTCATCCCACCTGATGTTAAGTGGTAATGAGGTCCTAGCTTAAGGGTGAAAAGTACAGCATAATAAATCTGTTACTGGACTTGTCGCCCTTACCTTAAAGGCTTGACCCCTGCTACTACTGTAGCACCCTCAGGACCTCTGGAAACCTTACTCACACACAGGAACACAACAACACAGAAGTGATTGTTATTTAGCTGCAGTCTTTTGTAAGGTAGGTAGGTAGAGGTATTTCACCAGTCGGGCTGCTCCAGTTCGAGCGATAAATCGCTATGGTCTCTTATGCATACGACCTAAAGCCGATACAAAGTCCGAAGTATTGAGTCTGGCGTGCTTTTGTCAGTCGAAACTTTTAACTGCCCAAAAGCCGTCGCCACACTGGCACAGCGTTCCCCCTGCCTGCATCTCCCGGCTCTAGCCGAATGCAAATTTTATAACTCCACCCGTTTTCTTATAGGCATTGTCGTGGGGCCCTTATTTTGCCCCGGTCATTTGTTCTGCTTATACCTATATTTATATTTACGGAGGAGAGTAAGTGATTACGGTACTTAGCGAGATCTGAAGATATGGATGGCTGTGTTTTAGTACGCTGGGATTTAAAAGGCGTTTTTTTGTACAAATTGGGAGAAAAAGCACAGGTTAAAACAGTTAATTATCTTATCAAATAAGTACTGCCACAACATATTTGACCTCTGTAGCTGCTAGGCGAGGACCGGACTTTGCCGTCGCTCCATCTCTGAGGTCCCGGGTTTGATTCCAGGTCGGGTTAATGTAGAAAATGTACTTTACTATATAGTCTTAGGTTTGGGTGTGGTGGTAATATCGTTGTGTCTGGTTCCTGTAACACAAATACCTAAGCTACTTACCACAGAATCGGAGCAATGCATGTGATGTTCTCCAATTTATGTATTTATTATAATAGATATACCTACATATTTTAAGTTACAAATGATGCATATCAGAAACAATTAACTGACATGCATATGCCAGTTAATAGTTTCGAAAACTTTACTAACATTGTATGAAACAAAGACGCTTCTATCTGTGTGTCCATAAGTAGGTATGCTGAGATCTTTGAAACTATACAACGAATATCGATGTGGGGTTTTTTAATAGATACAGTAACTCAAAAGGAAGATTTATTTCTATGTATAATACTTGCATATCGATATTTAAGAACCGACACCAACTAACTATCGGAGTCAAAATTCAATAAAATAAATTTGTGTATAGAAATAAGGTGGAAAATATTTTTTCAAATAATAATATGCAGTTAGGTGCTATTGTTTCTCTCAAAATTTTAAGTAAAAGATAGTTACTGTTAAAGATATTTGTTGTTGTCTTTTAGAATCAACTGAATTCTTTTGAAATTACCAGTCATCACGTACCTAGCTGCGTAGGTACCTACACGTTATTATTTCAACTTCTTATTATTGAAAAGGAATGTAAAACCTCATTACTCAACGCTATCATGAACTCCGAATTCAAATCTCGAATGACAGTTCCATTTCCCGCGCGGCTGCCATCTTTGAAAGTGGATCTTTTTTAATATACACTCCACAGACAGTGCAATAATTAAAATTAAAAAGAAATTTACCCAACTCCATCAAAAACTCCGAATTCAAATCTCGAACGCCGTTCGATTTCCCGCGTCGCCGCCATCTTTCAAGTCGGGTCTTTTACAATGTACACTGTGGAGTTACATTTTTGCAGGTGGAAACCTCCCTGCAGATAAGTGTAATAAAAGTTGGTCTAATGCGAAAACTTCGTAATGTTATCGGTATACGTGATCTCCTCGGCTTTTCGGGTCTCGGATTGTGAGGTAACTAACGTTTGTCGATTGCGATTTTGCCAAGTCAATTTTGGAGTGAGCGCTGACGGCATTCGGGTTAATCAGTCTGCGGTCCTGTCCTGACTAAATGGGGTGGTCTAACTAGTGTCTAGAGTGTTTTTTTTATTCTGTGTTTTTAGCGTTAGAAAGGTGAAAAAAAGAGGTTTTATAAGCATGTTTTTTGACATATACAATATCTTCTATAGTATTTAATTTACAGTTTTATGTAGGTACGTTCCTAAGATGGCATACAGGCACAGTTGTTTTTATGTGTATCGTTTTTATAGCTTACAGATTACCTAAGTAGGCATAACTGTGCAAAGGTTTGACGTATCGCTAAACTCGTTTTTAGTAAAAAGTTACTAAGCTACTTTTACGATGCCTTATTTAACTGACTTGAAAAAAAGTATATATATTTATATTTGCCAACTTCGAGTGATAATTCATATAATCAACAATAAAACACAGATGTTCGGAGCTCAAAGCTTTCCCGGGATTCCTTGGAGGCCAATGACACAGTTAAAGGTAGTTTTAAGGCACAAATGGGTTCAAACCAAATTGTCCAGGCGGCAGACAAGTCGCTTGACTCAATGATCGTCTGAATACGGTATAGTTTATACATAATTTTATTTATTACTCACAATAGTATATTACTGCACAAAACTATACTAAATTCATATACTAAAATCCACTAATACTACAAAAGGTTTGTTCCACTTTGATCCGCCGTTCGCGAGTCCGTGGTACTGCCTCGGTAAGAGCAGAAACCGAGCTGGATTCTTTCCGCCATTATTCCGTCGAGTTATAATCGACTTTCGGGATATTTTCCCGTGCGATACTGTATGTAAATCCTTTGTAACTTTTACGGTTTTTCGTCTGGATCTCGTTGGAATGAAACAATTTTTAAAGTTTGTTTTGAATTTTAATTTCAAATACAGAGTTTTGTTGGTTTCTGTATTTTGCGGTGTGGGTTTTACGTTGGATGTTTCTACTTTTTATTTTTCTTCTTGCTTCGTTATCGTAGCTGCAGTAATCTGTAAAGAAAACAACCATTCAATTTCGACGATTCTTTCATTATTCATCTAATCCATATTTTGAATTTTTTTTTTCATTTTACATGAACTACTTTAATAATAATAATTCAGTTGTGTTCTTATTAAATTAGCATTAAAATACTTTCTGTACTATGTAATTAAAATTTTACTTTATTTCATAACTTTCCCTTTTTTGTACCTAGCATCTTTGCTAGACTTTAGGCGAGAGTAAGAAATATACATAATTAAATTTACTTTCTGTACTACCTAAGCCAACATAATCACAAAAAAGCCAATCCCGCCGAGTTGTTTGGTATGCAAAACGGCCACAAAGGTGGCCAGATTGATACCCAAAAGCGCTTAAAGAACGGCGAAGAATGGCGGAACCTTCGTATTTTCATTAAGTTTTCCCGGCGCGATTTGATACCGTCACTTCGGCAAAGCTCGTAGATTAAGCCTGAATGAAAGCTTACATTTGCATAGAAATTAAAATTTACCTGGACCGTACGGTACGCTAGTGGCCGAGAGCATTCCGATGCCCAACTACGCTCGCCAATTCGAATTTGGAATTCACTACTTTTTTAATTAGAAATTTAAAAAGGTCTCTTGGAAAAATCTGATTTGGAGAGCGGTAAATAGTTTTTAATTAAAACTCAGTTTCGGTAGCGGAGTTAGAATGAGCAAACCTTTTTGAATGAAACTATTTTGTGACTGCGGACTTTTGTTAATTTACAGATCTTGTTAGAATTTTTAATTCTCATTAGAAAATTTATTTATTCTGCAATAGAGCCATACGATAAAAAAATATTCTAAAAAAAGCCACAAATTAGTACTTAGATAATAAACACTCTTATGGCAAAGGTACTTTATTTTTTTCATTTACCCTAACTACAAATAATAGGTATTGGAGCGTATTTGACAGATTAATTAAAAAATATTAGGTCGATGTTACTTTTTTTAAGGAAATAAAATGGTTACCGCTTTTTTGTTTTTTTATTCATAAAAATCTAGAATGGCAAATAACTCTTTCACACCAACGCATTATTCCACGTCATTTCCCTCCCAAATTAGGCGCTACACAGTTTATACCTCAAACGTATAAAAATTACCCGAGAAAATTATATCAAAACTTCTCCTGAGGTATTCACGAAAAGATATTTGGTGGAATTAAAACAACACTTCGCCGAGAGAAAAGTGGTCCCCCCGCCGGCCCCCACCCCGCCTACCCAATGCCAAGATGGCTTCTTTTAAATGGGGAGGACTGCCCCACGAAGAATAAAAGTCCGTACCTTCCGTAGCTAGATATAGGTGGGGGCAAGACGGAGCGGCGTTCGATTGCGTTCCAAATTTAAATTGCTTTTTGAAATTCGAATAGAGTTTTTGTCTTTGTTGTTTTGTTTGTGGAATTAGGTGTTTTATGGTGTACGGTTTTTGGAGGTTGTCTTGTGCAGGCCGGTGGGGCGTTTGTTATTATTTTTAATGTGTTATGTTTCATGAAATAGGCATTTTTGCGTAACTTTTTGCTGAGTTAGGAAAAATAGAATAAAAGATGAAAGTATTTTAAATACCTATGAAATTAAAGGAATGATAAAGGCAAAGTTTGTTTATTAAATGATATTTATAAGTATTGTGGAATTCTTATTGTGTCGTGTATTGTCTTGAAGATATTTAGGTACGAGATTGATCTAACGAATGCAGTAATTCTGACTAGGTTTTTTGTTCGTAAGTAGCGTTTTGTTCAAAATCAGATAGATATTAAAAGATAATCATTGTGCCATACATGTATTTGATTATACGTATATTTGATATATTTTATATGTGATATATACGTGTATTTGATTAAAAACAAAACCATAAAACGTTGTGATTAATTATTAATTTAATCTTAATTTTTTAATCAAAATCTTAAAGCAAATTAACATACGCATAGGTATATTAACTTTGTATTTGTAGTATGACACACTTTAAAGTTTTTTATTTTAGTAATCATAACCTACTATTATAATGGTTTGTCTGAATATTGGATAAAAATTACTACACAAAATATAGTCATCAGTTAAATATGTATTTCAACCGAAATATTGTGAATAAGTTATAATACTTAAATATAAATATTATTTGAATTTCAACCTGTTTTTGTGTTTATTTCTGTATTTAAAACGGTTGGTAAGTACGTAATTTTAATGTAGCTATGTTAAATTTTGTTTTATCAAGCCTGTTAAATATATTAAGTTAGTGTTAAATATTTTGGGGACAAATACATTTCTAAACGAGAACAAAATGTTTTTTATTCGTGAATTTTCTTGAAAATAAAGTACTTTAGAACAATGTTTCATAACACATTGATTTTATTCAACAGCTTATCTTTCATAGTTCGAGACATTGAACTTTGCGAAACATTAACACACATACTAGCATATCTTCGGCACTCCAACACATCTAAAAATATACCGTGTAGCTCAGTAATTAGAGTTAAATTGGTTTAATAGCGCCGTTTGAAGGTCCTTAACCTGCGTGAGCGTAGGGCTGCCACAAATTATAAGGAGTAAGTTAGCGAATGTCTTAATACAAATACAATTCTGGCACATACGATTTCGTCTAAAAAGAAAAAAGTTACGGGGGCCAAAAGCTAAGTATATAAATTATTCATTGAGTTAAAAGATGTCAACATGGGACCAGGATAATTTGGTTGTATGATACATATTATACAACCTGTAACGGAAAGGGGGTAACAATGTAAAGTAGGTGGATACTATACCTTGTATAGATTCTATATACGAAATCCCGAGTTAAAATAAACACTTTATTGTTTTTATGAAATAAAAAATGATTAACTATAATGACTGACTAAAACGTAAACAAACGCATCACAACACTATTGAGGTCAGCGACCCCAAATCACGTTATCACTTCACGACAATCACTGCGATCCTGAATTTCTCCACCTCCTTCCTCGACATGCGCACCTAGTACTTTCTTAGAAGATGCGCGAACATTATGCAACATTTGTGGTGTCACTGTACAGAACGCGGCCTTGATGCTTTCTATCATCTCTTCCCTTGACGAGCATGCTACAGCGTACACCTTCGTTTTAAATTAGTCCCACAAGAAGAAGTCCAACGGAGTGAGGTCTGGTGACCGAGCTGGCCATGTGATACGACCTCCTCGCCCAATCCACAGATGGAAACGAGCGTTTTGATGGTTTCGTAAATCTTTTTCTCTAGCTCTCGGTCGGCCATCACGCTGCCGTCGGTTGCTCCGACACAGAGAATCATCTCGAATATTCTTGATTGCTCAAAGACATCACGAAATATCACTAGGCTTTCCGGAGTAAGTAGGTAATCCAGAAAGGCAAAAACACAAGATGTTGTCACGGCGACGACAACTCAATGACTTAACTGAATTGTCAAAATGAGAAACGCTAAACCAACAAATTTCAGATGTGATTCAGTAAACACTAAAAGATGAACCACCATTGTGATATTTAAATTAATAGCATAATAGGTAGGTACATCCAAGTCTTTCGACGATTCCAACAATACTGTGATAGTGTTGTGCAAGCGTGACTTAGTCAAAATTTTGACTTGTATTTGACTGATATTTCAAAAAAAAATATTGAATCAATAAATGCGTGTACACAGCTACAAATGGTCCCATACAGTTTGTAACCGTTAACTGCTTTGGTATTTTTGATATTGTTATACCCTTTCCGTTACACGTTGTATATACTGCACAGTCTGAGTTTCAGGAGCTTATTTGTTTTAGAATGAGGGAAGAATGTTTTCTGAGACAAACCAATAATAAATGCGTCAGACAATCACACCAATCACCTGGTCTTAAACTAAGGTTTTCCCTTGTACTATGAGCGCCAGACGTCTGATACTAACTGGGGGCGTCATCCCAGCACACCCAGACCCAAGCCAATTTAGAAAAATCTGCATTACATGGACTATCCTCTAATAACTGCCCCTGTGATTTAATGGTAACCAGTTTAGGTTCGTGATCCAGAGGTCGTCGGTTCGATTCACGTGAGGACAACCACTTTGTGTTTGTTTCTATTTTCAGTCATTTAAGGTGATATGGATCTCATCTTATTTTGCTTATCAAACATCTAAGGTGAGATTGATCACTCTCAAAAAAAAGTACATGCTATTGGACAGGCATGTTGATAGTCAGTCTTAAGTCTGATCTCTTGCTGGTCCTGTCAGCCTGTCGTCCCATGAGAGATAAGAGTGAAGGATCAAAGATTTGCAAAAACGTTCAGGCACTATTAAAACTGCGATAGTTTGTGTAGATTGACCGCCTCAACCGAAATATGTCAGAACAATTTAAATTATATATACAGATTATATAACATAGATGTCATCTCCAGTCTTTAACTGTGTATTGGTTTAATATTCTATCAAAATTTCCGATTAACAATATGATTTACGATGTTAAATTGATGTTAAATAAATCGTTTTAACCTAAATTTATCTATTGTAATCACTTGCAGTAATATAAATGGTTTTTAAATTTTAAGTCCTTTGACTTTTTTGGAAATCACCGTGAAACGTTCATAAAAAAGGAAAACATTAAGAAAAATTTTTTTTTGGAAAATAAAAAAACATACCAGATTTATACAATTTTAGTTTGTGGCCACTGGCAACCCTGCCGTGTGTGAACATGTGAAGTGACGATGTTTTGATTTAGGGCGCGTTAGCGGGTCACTGTGCTGCTCTGGTATTTATGTGCGAATGTTAGCAGGTCACACACACACACACACACACACACGGTAAATGCACAAATGACGTCATAAGTGGAAACAGCATAGAATATTTGTAAAAAAAAAATATCAAGAGCTCGATAATGACTGATGAAAAAATATACATTAGGTAGCGTGCGTTTTTTTTGACGAGACGAGGTGTGTATGAACTAAAATGAAATAAACTAGAAACTACTTCATGAATTGCTAGATAGGAGGTTCAGCGATAAGAGACTGGCTTTGACACCTAAAGTCACGGGTTTGAATCCCACTAGAGACAAATTTATGTGTAATGAACATACGCATTTGAACTCGAGTACCTAATGGGTGTTTATAAACGTATTTAAGAAATCTATCTTTATTTTAGTGAGCATAGCTCAAGCTGCATGCTTTAATTACAATTGATACTAAATGTGCTAGTCTTAATATTGAAAAACCCTTAACTTATGCGCGCAAAGTAGCGGCCAAAACCTAGTGTAAAAATGTACTGAAATGTGGTAACTAATGAATAAGTACCGCAAAAATAAAAAGATTTTACTCAACTACTTGAAAAACTAACCGTATTCATTTTCTGAGCTAAGAGCTGAGCTAACTAAGTGCCTTCAAAACCCAATCCTTTTTTCTTCCTCCATAATTTTAGAAGCATAATTAATCGCAGCGGCCCCTTCTTAATTGAATCCACCCCTCCCCCCCACGGTCCCCCAGGAAAAACAACCCTTTCTTATTTTTCGCTCCGGTCTTTTCCCCCTGCAAGACGATAAATCCTTGCTTGAGACAGCGGGAGATAGCTGGCAACCTTACTTTTGACATATTAAAAGACCCAATTTAACTAATACCATCCTTATTTCGAAGCCTTAAGGCTCATTTGAAATAGCACTGATGGCAGAAAAATCTTGGTGACGTCAACAAGAAAAACCCTCCGCGATTCGTCATTGGAATTCCGCGGACGAGTTTAAGTCGCGCTTCCATTTTCAAACCTCGCGGGTATTTTGGATTTGGAATCGATATTTTCGAGGGAGTTTTGCCAGTATTATATTTTAATCGTAATTTAAGATGATTGCAAAGGGGATTGAAACAAAATACATCAAGTTAAGAGTCCTATCTGTCTTTTATTTTCTTGCCTTAGACCATTTTCACTTTGTTTTTTTAGGAATAATGGCTGGAAAGATATACTAAAGGATTTTGATGATCAAAGAATTAAAAAATTACAAATTTTTAAGGTTTCTAAAAACAAAACACTGAAATAGTTTTCTGAAAAGAAGAATTTTAAAGCTCTTCTGAAATACGAATGAAGTAAAAAATATGTGAAAAGTGAAAATAAAGGTTTATTTAATTTTTTAACAGAACTGCTTATTTTAACGGAGCGGATTTTATTCAGAGAATACGATTACTATAACATACATACAGACATATAATCGCATCTGATTAAATGAATTAAAAAGTAATAGTTAAATTGACTAGGAATTTGTGAAATAGGTATTATGTATTAATAATTTAAAAATGACTATTGGCATGACGTTTGGTAATATTTAAGACAGACCAATATATAAGACGTTAATGAAGTCCAAAACCGAAATGAACAAGCAAAAGTTTGTGATTAATTTTTCCGTTTTTTCAGTCATTTTTTTGGGTTAGTTTTTACCCATAAAAATCAGTACATTTGACGTAAAACTTTAACGATTCATAAATGCATGCATTATTTTTTAATGATTTATGATATGATTGTATGCTTATAAAATATCGCATCTGATTAATTTAATGTTTTTGTGGAACTGAATCCTTTCAAAAAAATTAAAAAAAAGTGGAACGTACCTTTCAAACCTATTATAGTATTAATTCAATGAAAACATGAAAACAATTTTTTCTTCTGATTTGGAAACGGTCATTTATCATCGAAATTTTTTAGCTTATTAAAATATTAAATCAGTCCTTTTTTTAGTTTAGAAACATATCAGAACGTTTTGTAAAGATAGGTAATTATGGCGTATAATACCGGCTACAAACAATTAATAATACCTAAATTATAAAGATAAGTATTTGTATTATGTGTGTTAAGATAAATTAAAAAACTACTGGATAATCTCTAAAATTATTTTACCATTACGATGCAACTTTACGTCCAATTGGTATTAATCTTTTTATCATCGCGGGCGACGCCGCGGGCTAAAGCTATCTATATAAATAGAGACAGCCTAAATGAAAAACAAATGGTTAATACAAAATTATATTAATTTCAACTTAAAACGTTTCGAATGACAATAAAATTAATTTCTTTATTTCATGATGTAAAAATACACTTTCAACATTTACGTTAAAATATGTAGTTGTTTAAGTTATTAATAGAAAATGTTTCTTGAAATTTTACCTCCGCTAAACAGTACAGTACCGTGAATCACAAACACATAAAAACAAAATGTTTTACATGACGAAATACATAAACTCGCAAGGTAATAACAATGCGAACGAAATCGTCCCGATATAAGAAGGGCAGATTTTTAGGGCGCCTCCCTAAAAGAAAAGGGACCACTCAAGGTAGAACTCTGGGCCCACTCGCGTTCCTTTTACGCATTCAACGCTTTCGACTAACAGTACTTGCCCGAAATATCAACTTAGAGTGGCGTGCTACAGGGTAGAGTTCTAAGTCCACTGGTCTTTTTAAACGATAAAAGGGGGCGAAAGAAGAAGCAAAGAACCCTGTTTTAAATTGACAAGGAGCGTGGATGTTTCCCTTTAATTTTCATCTTCGCGTTTAGGTATTTAAGGACATAATTTCGTTTCGGGACGAATTAGCTGGAGATTGCGAGAATAATAGCCTTTTTAATGAGTATTTTGACTGCTTTTTAAGAATAATTGAGTCATTTATTTTTAAAACCTAAAAAAGCTTATTAATATGATTATTTTACACAAAATAAAAAACTGCTTACGCTCTAAAATATTTTAGAATACAAGTGCTAGAGCGTTTTTTATCATAACCCTAAAATATGCTTTTTAAAGTAATATTGAATAAAAGCCATGCTCGCTTATATTCATCCTGAGAAAAACTTAAATAAAACAAAATGAATTGATACTAATAAATTTTCCAAATTCCTTTTTTTTTATGAAAACCTAAGTTAAGGTTTTCATAAAAAACTCTTCAAAATACAAGGTTTAATTTTAAATGCACACAGTGGGTATTCGTTTTAAAGCCCTACGATCTCACGGAAACCTAAAATATTTGGATTGTGTTTTGAATGCATCATAAAGAAAAAGTATTAAATTTGGTAAGTGTAGCCAGAAGTATCAATTCTTTTTACAAATTCATACTCTCTTTGTGCACAAACTCTTTTCACATTATGAATATGTTTCTACAACAAGAAAATATTGTCCTAGTTTTGCTAAAGCATAACTAATTGTGTCAACTTTTGAAAGGTTTCACTTCAGAACATATTGTATGAAAGAACAGAATAGGGGTAGAGGGAATAATGTTACTTATCGAAGGGCAATTACAGGCGCTATTTACGCCAAGGACCGGCTAGGGTAGATTGCGAGATATAGGGAAAATTGAAACGTTCGTTTGTTAAAGTTGATTCCACTACGGAAGGAGGTTAAACAATATTTTCCATATTTACATTAATTTATTAAGTCGATTGAAGTAAATGGATTGCAGAATATTCATTGATCAATTCGAGTTTTTTAAAACTAAGCTTAACTTCGTAACTAATAAATGTTTCATTATCTTTAAAAATATGTGTAGGTATCTATTTACTATAAATGAAAACAAAGTTTTTCACACTTGTGTCAAAAAAGAACATAATTTTTTTTTTATCTTTGTTGTTGGTGAATAACACGGAATTCCAGACACTACCTATAGAAAATTAATTGTTTTTAACTGAACAAAGTGTCACCAGATCTTCAAGGGTTAAGTACAATTTCAAGATAGTAGTACAAGCAAAATGTGGTAGAAATTTAAAAACTTATAAAAGCATTATGCTTGTATGACTTCAATATTTGTATCATATTATCGTATTTATTAAAATATATAGGAAAGACTAGCGGTCCTGGCGAACTTCGTTTCGCCTTAGAGAATTTTTCCCGCTTTTCTGTTGAAATTTTTCAAATTTTACCAAGGATCCCTAATTTTGTAGCCTATGTCAAATTGGAAGACTGTAGCATTCTATTGGTGAAATATTTTTTTTAAATCGGCCCTGTATTTTTTGAGCATATTCATTACAAACGTACAAACATTGTTACAAAATAGGTACAAATCTTTCCTCTTTATAATATATATAGTGTAGATGTAGATAATAAAGAACCTTATAATGCTTGAATAAAAATTCAAGCAGTAGCTTTTTATAAAAAAGCTACCATTCAGGTCGGTATTAATAAACAAAAATACGTAAATTTTTGAGATAGATTTTAAAGACATATTCCAGAAGCCTTCAAACAAATCGTTTCCAGTCGACATAAGCATTCGCGCGAGGGCTCAAGAAAAGGGCCCTTGAACGAAAGAACTCCGCAGGGCGGACCCCTTAATTATATCTTTTAATGTAATGACTGAGTGCATTTTTCCCCCGCATAGGGTGAGGGCTCGGAATTAATTATGAATTGGAACTTTTTGAAAATGTCTGCCGTTCGAGCAGACATTTTGAAAGTTCTGTTGTTACAGACGGGAAATTCTCCGCTACATCCAAGTCGGGGTTTTTGTGCAAGTTTCGGTTGATGGTTTCGTTTGCGTTTTGAATGTTCGAAGTGTTTAAATTGATTTATAAAATGTTTTCTTTCAACAGTTCGGTTTCATTGATATATTACTGTTAGGCGGTGCATGAAAGTTTCATCTTTGTAGTTTGAGTTTGATTTGTTAATTAAAATTCTATTTTGTTGTATTGTTAGATTTGCTTAAATTATTTTTCATAATTATCTGCAAATTACCAGATTTATATGTTCTTATAAATACTAATACACACTCTTTAAAATCACATTTTAGAATTGAGGGTCTTAAGTACAATAAAGCTAAAAAGAACATCCATTATTGTTTTAATTATTTCGGTGTACCTACTTCTTGTCAAAGGACTTCTCTATTGATTGCTGACGGTAATCTGACTTTTCTTAGTACGAATGCTGCCTTACTACCTACTTAATACTAATGACCAGTTACCAAAGTAAATAAATCATCTAAGAATTTAAAACCAAACAAACCGCAAAAGATTTCAAAATTTTATTTCTCGGCTCACATAAAGAAAGCATTTCCCCAAACTCAGCAAAATAACACCAATTAAGATCTCTCTGGCCGGCAAAACGGCGTTTAAAAAGAGAACGACATTCAAAAAGAGAACACGGAAACGTTTGTCTTCCCAAATTGGCGGGTGAATTCGCGTCAACGAGGGACGTGCCGAAAAAACGTCGCAAAAAAAGAAAAAAAAAACGAAAAGAACCGGGTATTATCCTTGTTAATTCCCGGGGTAATTTAATTCGCGCTTAATTCTATTTGTCGAGGAAAGCGGGGAGGTGATAATTGCGGACTTTTTCGTGACACGAAGGAGGAAAAAGGACGCGTTTTTAATTTCCTCCGAAGGTTTTTAAGAGGGTTTTTCATTCCTTTCAGAGCGTGGGAAACGAGGCGCTCCGGGATTTTTGTAGGCCTTTATTTGAACGAGTGTGTTTTTACACGATACCTACAGTTCATTTTTACGTAAGCAAAACATACCAGAAGCTAGAACAACAAATAATTAGTTTGATTAGTTGATGAAAAAACCTTTAAGTTAAATTGTAGCACATATTACAATCAAGTAAAAGAATATTATATAAATAAGTTACAACAATAACTTAACGAATGCTCTATCATACTCAAAAAACGAGAATGAAGTTGCAGAAGCTAAAATTCCGTTAGAAAAAAAAACAGAATTTCAGGAAACACTGGTAATTGAGTTTTGCTAATAAACTAGTTATTTGCCATTATCTTATGGAAATATCTAAAAATTTATTGAAAATCAATAAAATAAATTATGAAGATAACAACCCTCAATATTTGAGAAGTAAGAACTGCTTTTTTCTTAATTAAATATTAAAATGGTTATAACGTTTTAATGATTAATATAAGGTATTCATAATAAAACTAAATAATTGCGTAACACCTGGTTAAAACATACCTACCCAAATGTTCCTCTCACTACACTTATGATGTCACACTTCAAGATTAAAATATCACTTAAGCGTTTAACACTGACGACCACATGAACTACCACCAAATTCTAACACCAAACTGACCACTGTCCTTCTAACTCAATACAAACGCCACTAATAATAAAAACTTGAAACATAACCCTTTCTTTTTCAATACCGGTTCTGCGAAACTGACCGGTGTCCCGCAAGGGTCAATCTTGTCCCCGTATTGTCTATTTTTTGAATAGAACTGGTCAATCTGGTTTTGCTGACCCTTCCTTACCTTTTTACACGTTTTGGTGAGCAGCTGCTAAGGGTTATGTTGGCGACAATACATTTTTCGGCTAAGTCCAATGGTCAGCTATTGTGAAGTTTTCATTTTATTATTGTTCAACTTTATGCAAAATAGTTTTGGTGGCAAAAGGAATTGTCGGCTCTTTTGTATGCTTATCAGTTGCATAGCAGATGCGGTTTTAAATTGTGTTTAATGTGTTTTTGTGAATATTGCAACTTATAGTCAATGCAATAAATAAATTAATAATAATACTAAATAATAAATAAGTATTGGACATCACATACGTTGCTCCCATTCTGTAGTAAGTAGCTTAAACACTTGTGTTACAGAAATCAGAAACAACGACGGTACCACAACACCCAGGCCTGAGACAATATAGAAATGTTCGTTTCCCTTACCGATTTTCCCGATTCCCGACCGGGAATCAAACCCGGGACCTCAGAGATTGCGCGACGCCAAAGCTCGGCCCGCTCGCCTCTCAGCTACGGAAGTCAACAATATTATTTTATGTTCATATGCCTGAACTTTAATCATTTTTTTTATAAAACTGGACCAGAATGGTTCTAAGAGGCGACCATAAACCTGAAAAAGCAAAGAAGCCTACACAGATGAAAAATAGATCGAAGGTGGTGGTACATACTCTTGTGGGACCTTTATAGCCCTATGCTCAAATCATAATGATTTTGATGGATATTTCATAATTGTCTTGACTCAGTCGATAGACAAAGTTGTGTCGCTTATCAAAATTACTTAGAAAGAAAGTAGGCTGATGCCGTAAGGCACCCAGTAACAATTTATAGGAAGCCTACTGGCGGCCTGTCTACTTACATGGCCTTGCGTATTTCCGAACGGCTACAGGCCTGGAGTTAGTGGGCATCTTAAATGAAGTCTGTGGGGGTCGGGTCGTGATACCGGCCCACACAGCTGGCGAAAAGAAGGACCATTAAGGGGTTTTAGTCGGCTCTAGTCCGACACACCCCTCTCTGTCTCCCCATGTTATAGAGTGACGGTGCGTGGGCTTTTCCCTTAGCTTAATAAGAAAAAACAGCATCTTAAAATGACAGGACTGTGTGACAATTTTTTCAAACTTTTTTATTTTTATGTGGTTTAACTTCACTCCGCAAATACACTAAAATTACGTCAAAATACTGTTATTTAAATTATTGCCCTTTTGTTGAAACTAGTAGACAACTTCATTACCTTACGCACTAATATACATATTTAATGCGTACTATACCTTTTTTGCTACATTTTCCTCTGATTCTTCGCTCCTATTGGTCTTGTCGTAGTGTTATATAGCCTAAAGCCTTTCTTAATAAATGAACTATGTAACACAAAAATATTTTTTCAATTCAAACCAATAGTTCCTGAGATTAGCGTGTTCAAACAAACAACCAAAGAAATTTTTCAGCTTTATTATATATTACAGATATACTTACTAATATTACAAAGCTGAAGACTTAGAATTTTCTATTCCTAATCCGCCCCTGTGCAGTGAAAGTACACGATGAGCCATCGTCACGCGATCGCTCTATAAAATTTCAATCAAACGAAATATGTCGCTTTTTATCGATTGTTTTATAAACGTCTCTTGACTGGCACGGAGTCAATTTACATTCGCGTAACGATACTCACAGTATGTCGTTATTTTTGACGGTTTTATAACGATAAAGCGAAAAGTTCGCAGTCTCCTGATGCCAGAAATTTATATTTCACGAAAGGCACCATCAGAGTGGAATGAAAGAAAGTTTATTCGTATCGGTAATCACTAATTCCAGAACGTAACAAAAACCAAAAGTGGAGGTGGAGGTGGAACACATTGTTTTTGGAAAATGAAGAAGACTTAAGTTACTGTAAAATGAAACTTAAAAAAAACAATATATTTTATTATTGTGTAGTGTATTGTAGATATATGCGTCTGAATGTTGTGGTACCGTCGTTGTATGTATTTCATTTCCTACAAAAGGAAATTTTAAATATTTAAACGGGTTAGAAGCGCGAAAGTCTTTATATTTTTTTGTTTTCAAAAAGCTTCATTTGCATTAGAAGTAAAGTTGGCTACCATTATGAGAACTTAATAATTACTATCCGTCATCAGCTTCGACATATTTCGTTTCGTCATAACAACGTCACGTGATCTAAATAAGTCAAAGCATGTCTTAGAAAGTACACACACGCCATAAAACACTTAAATCAATAGATTCAAACAATACCCCACCTCAGCCTGAAGAAAATAAACATCACCCTCACACTTATTTATTTTACCCCAAAACGGACGTTCCAACCGATCTGTGACAACAAATTATCCTTAAACATAATATTTTTCGACCACAACCCTTCAATAAACTAAAATCAATAGATAAGGCGTGACCAAAGCGCTTTTTAACCCTTCCACGGCATATGGCCCTTAAGGGGTCCCTGGCGATTTAAGAATGTTTGTAGAATTGTTTGTTGGCTGTGGAAGTATTTATTTGACAGTTAACTTCCAACAAGCTTTTTATTACATTTTATTACATTTCAAGATTGACCTCATCCCACCTGATGTTAAGTGGTAATAAGGTCCTACAAAAACAGCTACTAATGTAGCACCCCCCAGGAGCTCTGGAAACCTTACTCACACGCAGGAACACAACAACACAGAAGTGATTGTCATTTGGCTGCGGTCTTCTGTAAGGTGGAGGTATTTCACCAGTCGGGCTGCTCCAGTTCGAGCGATAAATCGCTATGCCCTACCTCTCTTAACTTTCTTTTCTTTTTTAAACTCGAATCTATTCAAAATTTTAAAAATTTGGCTGTACATAAAAATAGGTGTGTTTCCTTTGCCAAGGATTGCTTGATAAGAATCGTGAAGAAACATCTTGCGGGCCAGTATGGCGATGCTAACGGGTAGGATATAACGGTATCAAATTGGTTGTAATCGCGATGTGGTTTCCTCTCATGCTTACCATCAGCCAGGTAGGAGCCTATATATTGTGCTATTATAAAAAGGTAGATAATAGGTATAATGTTTGTTTTGGAAAATTTAAGCTAGCTTAAAATACAGTCATTATAATTACGTAAAACTCATTTACATTATCTACTATTTTCATGAACAGATTATCTTCATTATACCGCGTAGTCTCCTATCTGACATGTTTCTCTAAACACTCGACATTGGCGGAATCACTGCGTCATTTGTTTCGAAACGCGGAATAAAAAGCATAATTACAAAAAAAAGATTATCTTGTCCAAACTGAATACTTGAAAATTCAAGGTACACATTTCAAATTGTAGTTGTGTTAAGGCGTAATACAATGGGTACCAACACATTTTGTAAAAAACAAGTACGATGAAATTTGAAAGTAACTACTTTTCATTTCGCAAACCCACATTTGGCACTGATTGCAAAACGTTGATAATACGCGTGCAAAGGAGCGTCGCGCCTCTCCTTTGATTGCGTACGGGCTTCTAGTTTCATATAAACACTTTATTCCTAACCAACGATATAACAATCTTGACCAACTCGTTGTTATATGAATTTATAAAGCATATTTTATAATAATATTAGTTTTTTACTAATAAAATTAAAACCAAACCGACGTAACACAACACTCCACCAGGCCCCTCTTAACAATGCGTGTACAAACATTTCGAGACGTGACCATAAAAATGTAATGCAAAAAAGTCTGTTGTCCATATGTCCTTTTGTCCGTATTTTATAATAATCGATAGACTTAGGCCCGGTCAGTTGTGAATAGGGTGACCATGGGTTTCGAGCAAGAAGGGGACTTTGGAATGCAAATGAAGACACGCTAAGTCGTAAAGAGCAAGAATATTGTAATAGGTAAGTTTGTTGAATATTTTATTTAGTTTGATGATATTATCTTTGGTTTCATAGTGATTATCAAGCTTATGAGTGGCAATTATGAAGTTATGATTGTTACAGCAGATTGCTTTTAAGTTATTTAAGAGACTACCGCTATCGGTACCGCCCTTTTTTAAATGTTAAAACATTGTTTGTTACTTTAAAATATATATATTTTTTAATCTAGACCGAATTTTAATTTATTTACGATTTTGAAGTTAGGAAACAGCAAACAAATATTGAAAGAAAGAAAGAAAGTTAAGTTCTTGTAAAATTATCTTCAGCACATCGAGTTCCGCGTTTGAGCGATTAGTCGAACTTTAATGGATTATATTTTTTGAAGTAAACAATTTTGTTTTTTAATGTTGTGATTGAATTTTGTTCCAAATATATTTTAAATTAATAAATTATATTTATCAGCAGCAATATTTTATTTTTTATAGTCTACTCATAAATACTACTGATGTTATATAATAGAATAAAAAGATTTTTCATTCTTATTCAAATTAATGAAAATAATGCAAGCATTAAAATTACAATAAAAATAGGTTATTTTATTAAAAATCAAATTAAACGATTTTGTGTAAAATTTTGTGTTCCACTAAAAATGTATTCCAACCGCAAAACGTTATCCTATAAAGTACTTAATCACATTTACACACCAGCTTCCGTTAGTGAAAACCGGTTCTCACTACCGCGTGGCGGTCAAATCCGGTTTTGACCGGTGCGAGTGACCCTTCCTTACTATTGTCCTGGGGGTCGAAGGTCACTTGGCAGATGTTTCGTTTGTGCATATTGCACCGGCGTAAAAGGGTTAACTTGTATCCACAAAATAACAATATGCAAAATAGTGTTAAAGTTTGGCTTTAAGTCACGTTATAATCTTTGAAATACCCATATCTTTACTAACATATACTATTTCTATGCGGAAGTAACACTGTCGGTCTGTTTATCTGTCTGGCTTTAACGCCTAAAACACGGAACTGATATTAATGGAATTCATATGAAACAACATCACATACATTGCTCTGATCCTGTGATTAGTTAAAGCGCTTGTACTAGAGAAAATTAGAACCAAAGATGGTACCACAACACCCAGACCCGAGACATAAGTTTAAACATACAATTACCAATTACCAATGGTACGTCAAGAAACAATTGATTTTCTATTTATGTCTCGAATTCCGGAACTAGAACAGCTAAAAGATAAGTGGATGATGACTTCTATAGCCGAAAGCATCGCGACATCTTCAGAGATGGTTCCTGTTTGTTCTGAGGTTCCGGGTTCGATTCCCGACCGGGGCAATATGGAAATCTAACTTATATTGTTTTAGGTTTGGGTGTTGTGGTAACGTCTGTTTCTGATTTCTTAAACAAAAGTCTTTTAGTCAAAAGTCTTTTTACTACCACTGGATCACAACAATGCGTGTGACACTCTCCAATATTTATATTATTTAACAAGCTGTGCCGGCGACTTTGTTCGTGTGGATTACATGATTTTGGATTTATTTTTTCTTATTGTCTAAAAAGAATCTTAATGCATAAGTTTAACACTTATTATGTATCTATACTAATATTATAAAGAGGAAAGGTTTGATTTTTTGTTTGTTTGTTTGTATGAATTGAATAGGCTCCGAAACTACTTGGCAGATTTGTATTTTTGTATGTTTGTAATGGATAGGCTCAAAAAGTACTGGGCCGATTTAAAAAAATCTTTCACCAATAGAATGCTACATTCTTCCAATTTGACATAGGCTACAAAATTAGGAATCCTTGGTAAAATTTGAAAAAAATCAACAGAAAAGCGGGAAAAATTCTCTAAGGCGAAACGAAGTTCGCCGGGACCGCTAGTCTTTCAATATAATACCTGCCTATTTTTAAGCAATAAAATTACACTGGTCTACAATGCAAAAGTATCCGATATAATTTTAACTAATTTCTGCTTTTCTATACATGCTAAATACGATTTGATAAGTAAAAGTAATTTATTAGTTTAAGTTTTCAAGATACCTCATATCTCACAAATTTTACGATTCTACCCTCATTCAACTTGACAGTGTTCATATTAACTTTGTTATTTGGCAACAAACGTTAAAAATATCGTACTTTAGTGCTCTGTTCTGTATTACTAAATAATAAATGTGCTAAAAGTGAAAAAAAAAGTGAAACTAAAAATTATTTCATAACATAATGTCTCGGAAATGTGTAAATAATCCCGACAATTTTTGTTACATTTGCGGAGAGGTGATATTTAGTAAACAAATGTGTTCTATATCGCCTATGATAAAAAACGCCTATTCTTACTACTTTAACAATGACATATCACACCAGGACAAGAAGGTAAAGAAAAACAAGCCTGGAACGATTTTCGCCTTGTGGCAAGGAACTTCTTGGGAAATAAAAGAAGTGACAACTATGCTGAGCTTGTCGAAAATATGTTATCATCATACCAAAAACTAGGTTGTAATATGTCCTTGAAAATACACTTTTTACATTCACATTTGGACTTCTTTCCGGATAATTGTGGGGCTTTAAGCGATGAACATGGGGAGCGTTTTCATCAGGACATCGCAAACATGGAAAAACGATATCAGGGCAAGTGGAAAGTTTCAATGTTGGCGGATTATTGTTGGACTATTTATCGGGATGTTCCAGAAGCAGAATATAAGAAAGCTGCAAAAAAACGTCGTCGAAATTCTGCTAATGAATAGAATAACAGTAATTTTTTTGATACTTTGCATAATTTTGTATTTTTTAATTTCTAATAAACGGAAACTAATTTATATAAATAATTATTGTTTTCGTTATCAGCATGTGAAGATAAATAAAAAAAACTACTTTGCTCGAAGAATACTTTTTTAAAGTCAAAATTTGTAGACCAGTGTTATTTGCCATGCTGGTTTCTAAATCCAAGCTCTAACAAAGCAATCAGAATGTACCTACCCCTAGTTTTACCCCAAACAAGTTTACCTAACACCCCTGATAAAAGTACAAAGCTCACAACCCCCCCAAATATCCGGATGGCGTAACGTGTAACTATTTGCGAGGCAAATTTTTAGTGTGACGTCGCCGGAAGTCCGGAACAACGGAGCCGGATAACCGGTGTAAATCTTACATTTGAACCGGGCGGTACACACGCTGGTGATAATGGACTCAGTGTAACCCTTTGTTTGCTGCTTACCTACTTTTATATACAAGTACAAGTTGTAGTTAGCTAGTAGTATAAATGGTGTTATGTCATATGTATTGTGTTTTGTCAAGAGTTTTCTACTAACATCCCTACTAATATTATAAATGCGAAAGTAACTCTGTCTGTCTGTCTGTCTGTCTGTCTGTCTGTGTGTCTGTTACGCTTTCCTGCTTAAACCTCTCAACCGATTTTGATGAAATTTGGTCTAGGTATACGTTGAATCTCAAGAACGGACATAGGCTACTTTTTACTAGAAAATAAGAGGGGGAGGGGGGTAATACCACCTTTGGAAGTTTATATGAGAAAATGTTTATTTTTGAAGTTAGAGATATGAAATTTGTCACAAATATAGCTCGAAACTTGGATTAAAATATAGACTACTTTTTGTTTCGAATATTAGGGGAGAAAGGGGTAAAACCGACCATAAAAGGATGTAGTCCACGCGAACGAAGTCGCGGGCACAGCTAGTATACAATAATGATACGGTCAAGGTAAACATATGCAGTTCGATATTAAATCTTATACTAATGACATAAGGGACAAACTAAAGTGCTTTTGTTTGTACAAACTTTCTACCACATTAGATTTTTAACATAGTCATGGATTTTTTTATAGGGTAATAAAATTATAAACGTTTATAAGTATAAGCGTTTATAAGTTTGAAGATTATTATTTATATATATTATTTCCTTTACAAGTTGAAAGCATTAATTTATCACTGCAATATAAAACATTATATTGTGCGTTATTCAAATCTTACATTTCCATTTTCGAAATAACTGTACATGACGTCAGCGCGGCGCGACGCTCGAACGCGATGTGCAGAGGACGCCCAGCGCAAGCGCCGCTCAAACGCCACGCCGACGCTGTGCGGGCGCCGCGTCGACGCAACGCCTAACCAACGCTAGTGGGCGGAGGTTGCCGGCAAGACGCTGACGCTCGAAAGACGCTAGTGTGGGGTCCCTCTTAATCTTCACTGGTATGGTTCACAGCATATTACATAAACACATGCAGTTAGAGATATTAGTCCTTATGCCGACGAAATAAAGGTGATACCATCTCCAGTCTGATGTGCTTTTTGTCTTTACAGTAAAACATAAGGTAATGTAATAATTATATTATTAATAACCGTGTTGAGTACCTACCTACGTCAACGGGAAAAAAGCGTACCTATATTTTATCTCTTTCTTTCTTTAGACGGTTGAACAGAGACAAAACATAGATTTCCAATTCAGAATTGTTTCTTAAGTTTGCGCATCAGTCTTCTGGGTGGGGATTGATTCCATGATTCTTTGCCTGAACCGTAACCATTTATTTTAATAAGCCCTTGTAAATCCACTATTTCGTGCGTGTGTGCACATATCTCGGGAAGCCGGCAATAATTCGCCGGTGTTTTCGCGAATTCTTCCCGCCGTGTCGTGTGCCGGTGATGACGTAAGGGCGGGCACCCACTGCTAAAGCTATTGATATTTACTACATCTACTAACTAATATCAGTTTAGGCCAAGACGGCCAATCTCGTTGAGATCCCAATGATACAGGATTTGGTTTCCAAACGTTTCCGCAAAACACAAATGCACTTTATTTTTTTTCAACCTCATAATTTACAACGTCCAATAACTACTATGGCGCGTTGTTACTATGCCAATTCCGCTGACGTTGTATTTGTGTCGACTTGTATGTACCTAATGTCGTAGGTCGGCACAGGTTTAAACCATTGTAGTATGTTACTCACCTCCCCTATTATTGAAAAAAAAAAGAAAAACATACCTAAGTACTTTACTTTTTTTAAATAAAACACATCCCAATAAAATACAAAAGTTGTGTATAAAGGTAAGCAATATAAAAACATGATCATATGTATAGATAGAATACACGAGTGGAGAGGTGAGTCACATACTACACCATAATTTTTTTATATCCTAAAATACTAACACTTATCTACGTAATAGTAAAAAAAGGAAATATATACCTTTTTTCAACTTAATTTGTTAATAACTTTTTCAATTATTTTGGTACGATAAAATCGTTCGAATACAATTTTCTAGATTTACTGTTCATTATATCATTATTTGTTCATATAATAATTGATTATTATCGACTAGACTATAAACTTAATGATCCGATTCTTTTGGATTTTTTTTTATTTTTACTTTTGCATGGATAAGGCTATTTCTTTTTCTATAGCATATCTTGCAGTGGATCGCATCGCCACCAGTTTCCGGGCGCGGCGAGTTCCTCGCGTGCGTGGGAGGCGCTAGGTGCGGCCCGACATGCCCTCGTTACTACTCGTTACTATATTACTACTCGTTACTATATTACTACTACTATGACGATTTTTGAATACGATATATCCTACTACTATTATAAAGGCGAAAGTTTGTAAGTATGGATGTATGGATGTTTGTTACTCTTTCACGCACACACTACAGAACGGATTTGGATACGATTTGGTAGGAAGACAGATGACATACTAGATTAACATATAGGATACTTTTTATCCCGAAATAACGCGGGCGAAGTCGCGGGCAACAGCTAGTATGTACATATATCTGAGGTGCTTGTGATACGATAGCAACAATATGCTTCGAAACCTAACGACCTCTGTACCCGAGAGGCGGGTGGACGCGACTTTGACGCGCTCTCTCTGAGGTTCTCGGTTCGTGACCCGGTCGGGTTAATGTGAAAAGCAACAATATGCTTCAAAGCTTAACGACCTACGTAACTGAGAGGCGCGGGCTAGACTTTTACGCGCCATCTCTGAGTTTTCGGGTTCGATTCCCGGTCGGTCCAATGCAGAAAACGAACTTTTACATGTTGTCTCGAGCCTGCGTGTTGTGGTACCGCCTTTGTCTCTGATTTCTGTAACACAATTGCTTTAGCTACTTACCATTGAATCAGAGCAATATTTATGTTGTCAAATATTTATTTATTTATTTTATTTTCTAGATTTACTATCATGGCCACGGCGTTATGAGTGTGACACCAGATGTCCACCTGACCTCCGCAACTCTTACAAGGGAAACCATTTGGTTCGTAGTCGACCTCTCAGCTACAGAGGTCTTTATTTCCATAGCGCCCTTAATTGATTAGAGGTGTGAGGGGATTCTACTGGCTAGTCTATAATATGTGGAATAGTTAAAATGTCCATCTGCACCTAGATAATCTATATTATTAATTCAATTATTTTAATGCCAAATTGTGATGTTTGTAATTTATTATAAAAGAGGATATCTGTTGAGTTTGTTGCGGCGCTGCTTCTCAACAGAACCAACGTCGAGGCGCTGGTAGGAAAAAAATATTGACGTGCAAAAGAATTTATCCACTTGCAGAAATAAATAATTTCATTTCATTAATTTCATTTTTATATCATTTAAATTTCAGTTCCTTTTATTTTAGAGCGGGGAAGTCCCACACACGGCCCAGTTTCCCCATATAAAGCGGTATGGTGCATCAATGCATTTCTCGCCTTTAACATATAAGAGTCAAGATCAGATATATAAATCGCTATAATATTAATAGCGGTAGCTGACGACTCCATAATTGGCGCTCAAAAGAAGTAAACGCTAGCATAAAGAAATATCGTCATTCCTTAACCAACCTAATAGTTATACATTCGTTTTTATTTCAATAGACAATAGGAAACAAAACCAAATACGAAACCAAAACAGACAATTCACAAATCAAAAAGCATCTCCAAAAAAGCGCGCAACAAAAAAATGTGGTCGCGACACACATCATATTTTACCGAAACAGGACAACAGGTGACGGCAGTTGTCGACGCTACAGATGTGAACCACGCTTTATTGGCAAAGAGTAACATTGACATACAGACAGGACACTTTCACTGTAGGCAGCAACTTACTTTAGATAGATAGATAGATACAGTTTATTTGCACAGAAGAACTTACTGAAATTGGTTTTACAGATTATACATATTCAATTACAATTTAGGCGGTCTCATTGCTAGAAAGCAATCAAATTGGAAGAGATCTTCCAGACAATCTTAAGGTAGAGAAAATAGTTGATATCGAGTAACGGGTACGGCCGTGTAAAATGTTAATTGAGATAATACTAACTGAATACATAAACACCATAACGTGATTAATGCAAAAATATATATATATATATCAAAAATAAATACCTACATATAAAAAAATAATATATACATTTCCATAAAGTATGTATTTACTTCAGGCTATAGATCTGTTTCATTGCTCTCTTAGTAAATTTACAAAGTTTACTTTGTATTTTCTATGTTTTACGTAAATAAGAATTCTTTAAAGTTTTTACAATGGTTTTGCAAAATTTTCATTGTACTGGGCCATTGCATCAAATGATAGATATAAACTTTTAAATCAATGAATTAGAAATTAACAGTCAAAAGACAGTATAAACACAAATCTCCATCACACTAATATTTGCCCTAGGTGAGGATTGAACCTACGACCTTTTGGTTTAACAGCGAGGTTCTACTAACCATTGTTGGAACAATGGTTAGATTCATTCCATCAAATATACTAATATAATAAAGCTGAAGAGAATTGAAAAATATATATTAGGTAGTTCATTTAACAAGGAAAGTTTTAGGCTATGCAACATCGCCGATGATGTTGTGGTAGTTCTAAAATTTTCCCACAGCATTAACATTAGAGCGATGAGGTCCCCGGAGGATTTTAGTGGATAGGCCTGCCCTTCCTAGGGCAGGAGAGTCCCACACACGCCGTCACCTCCCTCAGGTAACGGTACGTTGCGCCAAGCATTTCCCTCCGCAAAAAAACTATTTAACATCACGCTTCGACCAATAGTGAAGAATTAGCAGAAAATGTGGAAAAAACGGTAGAAAGCGGCCGAAACAGCGGGAAGGTGCTAGTAAATTAACAATTAAAGTATTAATTTTCAAATTAACGTAACATAAATCGACAAAATACCTAATAAAATAATAAATACCTAAAATCGTTACATTCCCTTTAATATGGTTGAGTGAAGCGATGGCTGGCACATACGTCATGCTTGTGAACAGGTGCCACCTTTGGGGACTGGTCTGCTCCAGCTTACCTCTTAAAATAAAATAATACTTCATGCTTTTTTCACTCATCAAAATAAAACTATATGACTTGGTCCAAAGTGTTCTACACATAGCTATAAGTTAGATACTGCTACTGTAACTTATCTGCTGAGTTTCTTACCGGTGTCTTCTCGGTAGATATAGGTTCCGAACCGGAAGTAGAATCACTTTGCATTGTATTCAATGACGATTCAAAAGTGTTACATGTAACCTACTTGAATAAAGAAATATTTGAGTTTGAGTTTGAATAACAACACAACAAGAAATTAATAACCTTCTGTTACTATCTTTTATTCTCTGACAAAACTAAGGATGTGTCGAATTTTATTTATTGAGAACAAGTTATTGAATAAAAGTGTATCCTTTGCTCGGACATGCATTCTTATAACAAACAAAGTTTTCTTATGCAAAACTAAGCCTTATATCATTGGAATAAGAACTAGAGGAATTCCGGGAAGCAAAAAAAAGGAAAAAGGGGTAATCATATGCCTGGACATTGTTAACGAAAGAGAAAGCTTGAAATCATGAGCGTAAATATTCTGATCGGCCACAGATGGTAGGATTTGGTAGTTTTATTTCTACCGTTCTTAAAATTTTGACGTGTTAGGGGAAAGTGAAGTCTGTCGTCATTTACGTAACAGGTGATCATTTTGTTTGAATCTTTTTTTTTGTTGCCATAATTTGTTTACATTATGGCTCTCACTTTTATTGTAACCATTTTGTGAACAAAAAATCGTATAGTTATCTCTCAATGATGTGAAAATTGATTCATTATAAGAATTGGATAGATTTGAGAAAAGAAAAAATCAAAGAAATTTTATATGGAGTAACATCCCATGCAAATATTCACCCACTTGGCGATTTATTGCATAAAGAAACCTTCTGCATTATCTAAAGGTTTGCTTATAGAAACTCTTTGTATGAAACTGCTAGTCATACTTGCAAATAAATAAATTTTGAAAAACATCACATACATTGCTCTGATTCTGTGGTAAGTTGCTATAGCACTTGTGTTACAGAAATCAGAAACAATGACGGTACCACAACACCCGACCCGAGACAACATTGAAAAGCTCATTTACCATATTGACCTGACTGGGAATCGAACCTGAGACCTCAGAGATGGTGCGACGCCAAAGTCCGGTCAGCTCGCTTCTCGACTACGAAAGTCGTCTAATAATACCAGTAGTCCAGTTTCAACTTGAAATATTGTAAAAAAATCTGCCTTCTAATTCAGTATTCTAAAAAGCGATATAAAATCCCAAGAATATATACCCCGAACCTTTTGAGGTACTCTCCAAGGTACAAGCCTACTAATGAATCAAAGACAATGGCTCTTTCTTAACAAACGCTTTATTCAAAAACTTGACAACCCCCTCCCCCGGGTCGCTACATAATACAGGGCTGCAAAACAGGCGACTCGCCTCGGCTATGTAAGTGCAATTTAAAATGTAAATTAACACAGCAAAGAAGTGGGGCGCACCACCACTACACTTGGAAATCTCACCGACGCTGTCTTGAGCATCCCTGTATAAACTCATCCCGGACACAAGGACTCAAAACGAACTTATTGCGAACGATATTCAACTTTATGTCGTTAAAATACAACGGAAAATCCAACGTTGGAAATGGCGACGCAAAGGACAGTTTTATGCAACAATCTGAGTCTTTCAAAAGGTGATTTTTTTCAGCGATTTTGCACTGTGTGGTGTCACTTTAAGGTTGCTTTTTGAGGGTTGATACAGGTGACATAAGTCTTTTCCGGTGCGATTTTTATATTTCTTACCAACACAAGGGATTTGTTTTCAGAGTAAAATTTAAGGCAAGACGGACTGCGGGCTGCGTTCTGCCGGAGAGGGGGGCATTAATAATTTCTTGGGGGGTAGTAATTACTTTTTAATACTGTTACGGTGCGGAATGCAGATAGGTGCTTTTTGTGCGCGTTTCGGTGTTCTCAAAGTTTGGAAGCGTATTTTAAAAAGGAAGAAAATGGAGGGTGGTTAAATTTATGTTTTTAGGGGATGTGTGTTGGTTAGCTGATTGACACACCAAAATTGATGATGTGGTCAATGATAATTAATATCCAAGCTATATTAAGGTCACCTGTTGCAAACTAATTTCATAGTTTAAATTAATTATATATTATTGCAGTAATATATTTATTTTAATTACATGCATAAACATTTTCAATTTTCAGTATTAACCGATCAAATTATATTCTAAAAAAATTTTAAAGGTTTTTTTTAATTTGTTTTTACCCTGAATGTGTAGTAAGGTAATATGTAGGTAGGTTAGATAATAGCCATAACAAATCCATAAATATCCATAACATGGTTAACATATTAGGTAAAACGTCATGCGAGCGCATATAATTATATAAAAAAATATTAATTATAATTTATATTTTTTTTGCCTATGGTTTTTCCCCACGAGATTTTTTGATAAATTTAAATGTTGCAGAATTTTCTAATCAATAATACCGAATAATAAATCACTAACTATACCATATTAAATATATAAATAGTAGTAAGTGGACGTGTTAAAGTCTTCATACTTAGGCCTCCATGTTTAAAATCAAGTCATTTGTTACTATAATAGATACTGGCTATATCACCACGCCAACTAAACGCAGAATGAAGATCACAAACATACCTACTCGACTTAGGAATCGAACTCAAGACTAATAACCGAGATAATAACCTAGTACTGGCCCATCAAGGAAAAATTTAATTGAAAAAAAAACTACCACAAAAAGTCCATTAGCTAAATAAACGCCGTGTAATCGTATAAAAAGTCGGCGACATCTCAAAGGCTCGTTGCTAGGCAACACTGGTGGCGTTCCTTTTTTCTCCCCCCACCGTGGGGTGGGGAGGGTCGAGAAATGGAAAACTCGGGAAAATTGTAGCATTCTTGAGGCGACGCCCGCTCACACCTTCTTGCGGATGAGGTCGCAAACCTTTGGCTACAGACATTTATACCAAGAATTCTTTATCGAAAATCCTGTAAACGCATAGCATAGGTACAGTTTTAAGAACAGGATCTTTCCACACAAGCAACACGTTTAAAAATGGTAATCAAGTATTTTAAGCGTAGTTGTGATGGTTAGTAGCTGAAGTACTAAAATTTACATAGGATGATGGATGCACTGATGATGTCTTTTAAAGAATGGTAGGTATTAAAAAAGAACCCTATTTTAAAATAAAATTGAAAAACTATATTATTTCTTGTAAATGGAAATTATAATCATAGAAAAACAAAATAACAAGTATTATAATCAAACATTTTATCATTTAATAGAAATAAAAAAATAAGTAAATTAAATGATACAATTTGAAACTACAAACAAGGAACCGACTTACACAGACATCTAAAAACCAACGAAACTATTTATAAGAAAAGTTGTTTTTACCCTTTTTTACCTTCAGTTTCAAAATGGCAAAGCGTATCAGGAATTTAGATAATAATTATTTAGATTTGTATAACTCAAACAATTAAATATTATTATACACCAGATATGCTTCAAAAACACACTAATAAACTTATCATAAATTATGGTTTTTCCATGTACTGTCAGTAGCTTGAGATCATGAACAACTCTGTAACTTGTCACACCAAGTCCCTGTCTATCGGACTTGCTTAGTCACGCGGAGATTTTGAGTGACAAGGTACTGAGGTGTATACGAACTAATGCTGGCTGTACAGTAAACTTCACATTAAGGTAAACACTTGCACTTTGATTTTAGTTCTTTTGCCTAAGATATAAGGGCGATATACAGTCCAAACTGTGTTGTCTGATGTGCTTTTGACTATACTATGAGTAGGTATTCATGGTACGGTCCGGTGTCAGGTTGTCAGGTGACTAAGAATGCTAAGTAGGGGCGAAAGCCATGCTAATTTATGGAATATTCTTTCATACATTGATGAGACTGGAAATCGAATCCGCTACCTTCAATCGTTTGGGCTTGTCGTTGCGCTGCCAAATAAGCCTAGCATGCGCTATACGTCAAATTTTTTTCGCCTGAGATGACAAAAGTTTCGATACTTTTGATTGGCTGATAGCACACCGCCATCATATTTTTAGCCAATCAGCAGCAGACGCCCTGACTTCAATCGATTTTGATGCTAGGCCTGAAAGTCATCATATACTATAATAACAAAATAATAGAGACCTTAGAATCGCGGGACACTGTTTAGCTCCCCTGGCCGGCGCGCAACGTAAAAAGGAGCGCTGTGTTGGACGAACGCCCCCCACCCCACCCCCCTACGGCCAGCGCGCTGTACTCAGGGCGAGGATAGAATACTCAAGGAAAGGAGATCTTTGAGGACTCTCCTTAACTTTGTCTTAAGGAGTTCCTTCAGATTGAGGAAACTACTTTTTTATATTGTTGTGGTGGTGTTGGTTTAAGGATCCCTGCTCGGATCCCTGCTCTAGAGCAGGGATTCTTAAAGTGGGCAATGGGGCGCGGAAGGGATGTTAAACGGTCGGGACTGTGATCCCAAATAAAAAAAACAAAAATATTAAAAAAAAAATTCTTCCTTGACTTATAAAATTGTATTCAGCTAGTTGGAATACTGCCATAATATCGCCTCTAGAATATATTCATATACATTTTATATGTTAAGTAATTTTTATAGTAAAATTTCGGTGTCTGTTCGTCCGTCCTTTTGTCTGTCACCAGGCCGTATCTCAAAAACCTTTGCCGCAAGCCAATTGAAATTTTCTGTATTTCTGTTGCCACTATAACAACAATCGCTAAAAACAAACTTAAAAGAAATATTTAAGGTTTGCATACAACAAACGCATTTTTCCCCCTTTTTAGCTCGAAATCCTTATGATAAATAGTTTTCATACACACATGTTTTTTTCTGCTTTATTTCCGATGCTAAAATCAGCACCAGGTAATAAATATTGACTTAGTATATAATTTTTTTTGTGTCTACTATTGATTACCTAGTCAATGGCACGGAACAGACGTCAGACTCGCACATGGCCGGTTTTTTAATCAACTTCTGCCAGGCTTGTTTTCAAGAAATTCCTCCATTTCCCTCGGACGAACTGATCGGGTAAACATGTATTTTACGACAATTTTATTGCCAGCCGCTAGTGGTTCACTTTTACAGCATTTGCGCCATAACGACTTGGTAAGTTTCAGCTTTACGGCTCTTGAGATGAAGTGAGTAGTTTTTGAGGTTCCGTATCTAAGTGGGAAGCCTTGAAGAATGCTTAAAAAATAAGTAAATGTTTTTTTTTTGTTGACATAGTGCTTCACGCTGCTTTAGCCAATTTTAAATATTAAAAAAAAACAGAAAAATTTCATCTCTCCTTCTGGGGACTGGAGGTCAATACAATAGTAAATTTCATCGCCTACGTTAACTTGCGGTTAGCTCAGTTGGAAGAGCAGCACCCGCGATACGTGAAGGTCGTAGGCTCGTGCCCGACACCGTAATGGGAGATGAAATTTCTCTGTTTCTTTAAAATATATCTTTTAATCATTGATGATTGATGGAAATCAGTTTAAGATGCTAGCCAAAATGTCGGATTCCATATTTTGACACAAATCTCTCAAGATAGATATCAACTAAAAGAAGATATAACAAATTTCAAATCCAACACGGGCTATTTAAATTAAATTATGTTTTAATAAAAACCCCGATAGAATCAATAATCGTTTTGAATTTGAAATCTTTCATTATGAAATCAGGCCAAGATGGTGGCCGGCGGCCGCCCAGCCAAGTGCGAATCGGACGTACCTATGAAGGATGTTGTAGCAGCAAGTAACTTGATAAAATAGTTTTAATTGGCGTTTATTGAATCAAAGGCAAATTGCGGTCTACGATTTATGACATATTTAAAAAACTACATAATAGATCTCGTTAAAACCAATTTTCGGTGGAAGTTGGCATGGTCTTAACCATATTTTTTTTTTAGTTTTATCCATCTCTTATTTTAAAATTAACTAATTTAATTTAATTACGTCTCAAATCAAATCGCCTCACCAAATAAATAAATATGATATTTTTTGTGCGGCAAGTCCGGCCCTGCGTTATGACGCGGGCCACGGCGTTTTCCATATTTCTTGAGCGGCCATTGTGAGAATAGTATTTGAGCTGGGTACTTCTACTCGGTCAGAGCTGGATTACAAACGTAAAAACCTTTTATCTATTATAAAAATGAATCGCAAAATGTGTTGGTAAGCGCAGAACTCAACAATGCTTGGACCAATTTTGACAATTCTTTTTTTTTAATGTTCGTTGAAGTCCAAGGATGGTTTTTACGGCGAGAAAAATTCGAATAATTTCCGTGAAAACTTTAAAGATAGCCCTCTTTTTCCCAGCACAAACGTTTTCTAACTAAAATTTAGAGTCAAGCCACATTCCAAATCTTTTTGACAGGACGAAGTCTGTCGGGTCCGCTAGTATATTAATAAAACTTGTGTAAAAGGAATGTACAGATCATAATATCCTGGAAAAGTTATTAGAGAGTTTAAGTCATATACCTATGTACTTAAATAGATATTAGAGACCACGCATTGATGTGTACAGTCAGCTCATTAGTTTATATACCTCAGTACCTTTTCACATTAAAGCTCGTAAGCAAATAGTACGTCATCGCGTCAGTCAACTATCATTGCTGACTGTACAACATTATTCTCAAGTAAACCTTATGATAATGGCGCATGTTTTATACGAGACTGAGTCGGCTCGATTGGTTTGGCCGAGTGGTAAAGTATACCTACATACCTATTAGTTTAAAATATAGTTTTAGTGTCAAGGTAAGGGCGACAAGTCCAGTAACAGATTTATTATGCTGTGCTTGTTGCCCTTAAGCTAGGACCTCATTACCACTTAACATAATGAGGAGCATGAGGTCGAGGAGTGGGATGAGGTCGATGCAAAAAAAAGAATGATAATCATTGAATGCGGTGTTTACCTATAATTGACTATGTACTCAGATTTTACATCCAGAATACGCTTGTTTATATCGATAATGTATTAGTGCATTAGTTGTTGGTAAACCAATATATAAATAGTGTTATAAGAACTATTTTCAAATATATTCGCGAAAAACACCCTGAACTTGACATTTTCCACCTTTCAAAAAATAAATTCTTATCCACATTGCACAATATGTCATCTGACTAAATTTGTTATATTTCTTCTAAATTAAATTTATCTAATTCTGTTTTGCTCCTATTTTGAATGCTGTGTACTCCTCTTATTGGAGCATATACTAGAACTTACCTCTGTATCACATACCCCTAAAATGCTATGTATATGTTCTGTTGGTGTACCTAATAAATAAATAAATAAAAAAATAAATAAACAATTTTAGCTCCAGCTTACCTCTCGAAAGTAAAAACTTACTTGAGTACTTATTTGTTTCATCACTCATCAAAACCAAAACTATATGACTTGGTCCAAAGTGAGCTACACATAGCAATAAGTTAGATACTGATACTGTAAATGATCTGCTGAGTTTCTTACCGGTGTCTTCTCGGTAGATATAGGTTCCGAACCGGAAGTAGAATCACTTTGCATTGTATTCAATGACGATTCAAAAGTGTTATATGTAACCTACTTGAATAAAGAAATATTTGAGTTTGAGTTTGAGTTCTAATCTTATATGCGTGCTATACTATCAAATACACATGCGACTTTGCACCAACCTTATGTCTGGCGCAAAAGAATTATTATTGAACTATAAGTATTTATCTTGACACACTGTTGACATACTTAATTCTACAAAAACTATTAGCGCGAAAGTTTGTTAGAATATTTGTTACTCTTTTACGCAAAAAAGACTAATGCTTCGTTCCAATATACTACGATTCGTAATGTGTCAAAAATTACTATCCATTTTCAGTCGTTAATTCTAATTCCAAATTTACTTTCCATATCAGCTGTCATCAGTCGGTCGTATTTAGCTTACGCCTCGTATAATTTATTACTGCCCGTAACAAAAACGGATCGTTCTTCAAATATTGGAACCGAGCATAAATAGGTTTAGATGAAAGATGGTTGAAACATAGATATGATACTAGATAAACGCATAGGATTTTTTTCAAAATCCGCTGAAAACAGCTAGAATGATCTTAAAATTGAAGTAACACTCCCTTTCTCAACCAAGGCGGACAAATTAAAAACCCCGCCATCAAAATGTACGTAAAGAGCATCATCCCCCATCGCTGAGTCAGCGCTCACCCACCACCTTAACATGGACCCCTTCAGACCCCCAAAACCGTATCATTTGGACCAAGCAGGTGCCTTTGTTGAAGGGCGCGGGGACCAAGATAATCAGGTCGTCTCATTTTGTTTAGCGGCTTAAATGATGCAAAAACCTCTAAGAAATTATAACAAGCATTGATGAAATAGGTGTACAGAAGGGTTGAAATGCCTGTAGTACATTTATACCTACCGGCAATCATAAAATAATTTATTTATAATAATGAATTTGACAACCTTTGTAGCCGAGAGGTGGATGGGCCGTAAATTGGTGTCGCGCTATCTCTGAGGTCCGGGTTCGATTCCCGGTCGAGTTTACACAGAAAACAAACTTTTCGTTATGTTCATCATCGTTTGGAAGGTATTACCTCTGTTGTGGGTGATATTTCTATAGATATGTCACCGTAAGATTGTAAACATCGTCAGATTACAATCTATCTCGCGAGATTGTAAGCTGTCAAAAGATTGTGAACCGTAACATTTGATTGCAATTTTAACGCCGTTCGAAGATTGTAATACGATTTTTACGGTGACAGATAGATGTGAGGGAGGGTTCTGTATTCAAGCTAATAAATAAATAAAATACAAATATTATTCATGTTAGCTTTACATTACCACTAAATAATCGTAACTGTTTATTTTTAAAATTCAAGTTCTGTCAGTCATGTTTTTTGGAAAGATATTATAGTTTTTGCGTACATTAATAATACAATCAATCGCCGTGTAAGCCGACATTAAGTACATCTGTAAGATTTAACTGCGATTGTGTTGTCTTAATAAGAAGTGGCCTTTCTGACATTTCTTAGATTGCGTATAGAATATTAAGGGGGTGGTGGGGGTTCAATTGTTGCGGCATGATGAATAGAAAGACAGTTATTCATTACCTTTGGGATGAAAGGGGCTTTTAGTAAATGGAGTTTAAAAATATGGTTAGGAAAGTTGATTGTTCTTTCATATTTGTATTTGAGCGTCTAAGATAAGTACCCATAATGTAACTGAATAGTTTCATATAGTGCGGTTGGCAGCAAGTCAAGGTTCAACAATTGCAGTTCGAAATTAGTTCTTATGCTAACAGCATAAGGACGGAACACAGTCAAGACTATACAGTCTGACCAGCTTTTGATCGTTCTAGCTACACTTCGAGGCTTTGAATGCTTACTATTCTAATTTTTTTATGATTCTTATAGTGCTATAGTGTTATCTACGCCGCACTAGCAAACTTACATTGGAAGAGCAGCACGCGCGATAAGTGACGGTCATGTGTTCGATTCCCGCACCGCAAGGGGAGATTAATTTTATCTGTTTCTTTTAAAAATAATCTCGTTTTTTTTTTAATCTCTCACTGCATCTACAATTGGTCTTATCGAGATATTAGATAGCCTAAAGCCTCTCTCGATAAATGGTAATTCTAACACAAAATCGTTATTCTTCCAATCAGTAGTTCTTGAGCTTCGGCTTTAGCTTCAGCTTTATAATCAGTGAACGAAAATAACATAGAAGCATTTCTAATGCTTGAAAATGGCACCACGAAAAGTAAGGCACGGAGGGCGTGGCCTAAAAAGTGAGCTAGCACCTGCACGAATATCGTTTCCACGTACACTGTGAGTCATAGGCGCGTACCAATCACAGTGCGTGTTACATCCCATTCTATGAGATGACGTTACTAACGACCCCTTTAACGAAAGTGTTTTTGTCGACCTAAACGTATTAGAATTAAAGCTTTTTTTCAAGTGTCGATACTTATTACTATATTGCGTATCTATTGCTTGTGTGCTTTACACTTGTGTGTGTTTTGGTGGCGATATTCGAATGAAGTTGGTATGACGAGAATTCTCTCATGTTTTTTTTCGTTCACCTGTTAGTATACATTTGTTTTGTGTAGCACTTTCCGTATTTCCGTAACTCAAAGCTCTATGTTACTATATTACAATTTTCGATTACAAAATATTCGATTATCGTCTTTGAGCCCAAAAGAAATAGCTGCTAAAATTAAATACCTACATACCTACTACTTGTTTAGAAATTTAATGCTATCATTTTAATGGTATCATTTTAATGCTATCATTTTCAAAATACCTTCCTTTTTCAAATACTACTTTGAAAATCATTCTGTATCTCATGATATAGTACTATAACTGCTCCGACATAAAATTCATACCAGTTTTTAAACACGAAAACAATAATTTTAAACTTCCCACTAAACTGCGATGATAACTTAATAGTTGCCCAACTACCAGTGTTGCCAGTCGCCGGCCGCGAAATGTCGCCAGATTTATGCCTCCCCCCCTTCCCCCATCGCTTTGTTTCGTTTTAATTCCCCTGGCTGGAGTTATCTCTGTTTTTGCCAAGAATTCGTTACATTTTGTTGTTTTGTGGGTAAAAAGGAGAAATATGTTTTTATACTGCTACGCTGGCAATTATTCTATTTTAATTAGATATGTGTTAAATAAAGACAGCAATGATGTTTGGACTCTGGGCAGTGTAGATTGGTACAATGAAATTTAATAGTGAATGATGAATAAAATCCTACTTATATTATACCTACATGTGACAGTAACACTGTCTGTCTGTCTGTCTGTTCGGCTTTCACACCTAAACCACTGGAACAGATTTTGATGAAATTAGGTATAGGTATATATTGGACCATAAAACGGACATAGCCTTATTTTTGCTTTGAAAATAATGGGGTATGAAGGTAATATAGCCCTTGAAAGTTTATATGGGAAAATGTTTATTTTTTAAGGTAGACATGAAATTTGGCTCAAATTTAGCTCAAAACTAGGATTAAAATATGGACTACTTTTAACCGACTTTAAAAAAAGGAGGAGGTTCTCAATTTTACCGTATAAGTATATATATATTTTTATGTGTGTTCTGGCATAACTCCGTGGTTTGTGAACCGATTTTGATATTTTTTCTATAGTCCACGCGAAGCGTGCACAGCTAATACTTCATCTATAAAGTGAACCACATTCAAACGCCTAACGTACTATATCATGATTTTTGTCTAAAGTAGCCTTTAAATAGTCATTTTTTTTAAAAAGGAATCCCCAAATAATTGTTGTAAAAAAGTTGAGCCTGTTACAATTATAAGCGATAAGGGAAGGAAAAGATTAAAAATAAATAAAAATGTATTCAAATTAATAATATGTAAGTGATAGACACAGCGAGAAAGAAGAATGAAGAATGAATGGAAGAAGAATGATAAGAAAAGTAAACAAAAAGAATATTAAACATATTTAATAGAAAAATTAATCAAAAACAGCGTGTAAGTTCGGTTGGCCACACAGTCATTCAATACTATTACTTACGTCAGCAAACGCCAGTACAGTGTCTTTCAGATATATCGGAGCAGACAAAGTGACCAAATACTTCTGAACAGTTAAAAATGTCAATAAGTTCCATACACCACAAGTTACCATTAATATCTGAACATTCACTTCTTCAATAATATCTGAGCAGATGCTAGTCAATAATTTCTATACACACAACTTACCAATAATATCTGAACACTCATCTATACAGGTAGCTAAATGAGACACATGACGTGCGTGACACATATTGACGTTATGAGTGTTCAGATGTTATTGGCATCTGCTCAGATATTATTTAAGAAATGAATGTTCAGATATTAATGGTAACTTGTGGTGTATGGAACTTTTGACATTTTTAACTGTTCAGAAGTATTTGGTCACTTTGTCTGCTCCGATATATCTGACGGCTACTGGACCACAACAACAAAAGTGCGTAGTATAAAAACGTTTTAAATGCCGAACTTTCGAATTATCTTCAAAAACGAAACCTTTCGTTTGTTCGGTTCGTTTTTGGGAGTAGACCCCTAGACCTCCTTGTTAGAAAATGAAAAAATCGTGTATTGACAGACATTTAAAATAATTTAATGGGTCAAAACGCGACACTATTCTTATTTAATAGTCAGCTCGCGACCACGGTTGATGCAACTTAACCGAAACGTCGGGCAGTAAGTTCGTATTAACTACTAAATAAAAATGGTGTCGCGTTCTGACCCGTTAAATTATTTTAAATGTTTAAAATGGAACGCGAAAATCTTAAAGTTTATATTTAAAAGTATCTCAGATGACAGCCAGTCAATTCTTATTCTATTACCGTGTTTTATGCCCAATACCTTATTCGTCTACCAAGCTCAAAAATTACCTTTCCTTACGCCCAATAGACATCTTAACCCTACGCTTGCGGAAAAATCTCCCCGCGACCACAAACGCAGCGAACACAGACGCGCCTGTGTGCGTGGTGCCGCCATTGGGCACTGAGCAATTTCTTTATTGATCCATATTTCTTCTTCTTTAGACTGGCCGGGGAGGGGTTGCCACCCCGGAGGTGTTTTTCTACAGTTTTAATGAACGAAGGACTCGAAAATGGCGCAAGGAGGGGGCGGGTTATTAATGCTTTTTAAGCGGCGTAATTTTCACAGGCTCTTAGGTGTTGGCGGTTTTTGTTTTTCGTCTGTTTATTGTTGCTCTGAGAGCGGTTTAGGGTTGGGGGCCTAGTGGGAACTAATGGGAGCGAATGGGAGTTTGGAAGTTTTTGTTGGGTTGTGGAGAATTTAATGGCGTTTTATTTGGTTTGGTCGATTGGGGTAAACTATTTTTTTTAATAAGATCTGCCAATTTATCCCACTTTTGATTTCGAACAACATAGAAATTTCGAACTTTGTTTTTGACTGTTCGTATTGGACTCGCCCCCCAATTCATTTTGTCCTTACTTTTAAATGTATTTGATTGAGATAAGCCATTTTAATAAAAATATCTCACAATTGTGTCTCTAAGGACCCCATATTTGGGTTTTCATATTGGATTTTGACGCCTTCGGTAACCAGTGCCTAAGCGTCAGGAGCGTGAATGGATCCGGGTTCAATTTGCGGTTGAGTCATCTTAGCAAGCAAAGCTGATTTGGGTCTGGAAGTGCTGGGTTGACACCCCCAATAAATATTCATTATACTTCATTATCTGGTAATCATGATTTGTTTGAGACCAATTATTCATTGGTGTGATTTTCTGGTGAATTAAATGAGGAAGTCGACCAATAGTGACAATATGTTTAACTCAACAAAATCAGATCACAGAATCCTAAATAAATTTTATCTTTCTAATTTTCTTGCTTTGCATTTTTTTTTATATTGCACTTCAAGATTGACCTCATCCCACCTGATGTTAAGTGGTAATGAGGTCCTAGCTTAAGGGCGACAAGTACAGCATAATAAAGCTATTACTGGACTTATCGCCCTTACCTTGAAGGCTTGAAAATTTTTTTTTTATAATTATTAAAACTTAACATTAAAACACAGGCCTCCTTTAAAGAAAGAAAAAAAAGTAATTTTCGTATAAATAAGTATTTTATTTTGAGGATAAATGTGTCCCTCCTACCTTTTCGTAGAAATGACATAACCAAATATGATTCAAAGTGAAAAGGGGTCGGTTACAACATCAACGCGGTGTTAATTCCAAGACATCACATATGGATGCCATTTATTGGTAGATTCCGACTTTTTGATGTCACCTTTTAAAAGTATTTTTACATTCTAATGTAGGTGACTTATAAGGTTGTTATTATCTTTTTTTTTTTGTTGTAGCGCAGTATATTGGCTCCTCCCAGCCTGATGGTAAGCAAGAGAGGAACCCACATCGCGATGACAACGGATATGGTCCGGCAAAGATAAGAGTTACCGAACTTTTTTGTTCGTGATGGAATATTTTCCACGGTGAAGCGATGACATCGTTATTATCTTTTACAATTTTGACTTACTGAATAATTTTGTAGCTGTACGGAGTGACAGGCAAAATGAATCGACGAATCTATATTTGAAATATGAATACGTACTAAGCAATCATTTGAAAACCGTGGATAATGGAACAAAGCCAATTTTTTAAATTATCAAAACATTAATATTTATGTACGATATATTTTTCAGGCTAGAGTATATTTTCCTAGCCTTGTGGAACAACGGGTTATGCCGACAAATAAGAAAAAAGAATTCTACAATCGATTTCACTGCACGGTACACAAATCAGAATCTTTGACCAAATATTGTTATTTAAAGATTGTGATCGCGGACCGCTATCCGTTATCGGCAGTTTCTAACGATATTTACGATACGTAATGTGTTAAAAATGACTATCAGTTTTTCTACAAGTCGTCAATTCTTATTTCAAATTTACTTTCTATATCAGCTGTCAACAGTCGTCCGTCAGTCGTTTCCAGCTTACGCCTCGTATAATTTATTACTATCCGTAGCTCTGACAATTTTCAAATATTTTCACCGGGCATAAAAATGTTTTATTCAGTTAAATTACCAAAAAATATAAGACACATATTTTTTTTTTTCAATCAATCAATCAATCAAATATTTATTGCAAACATGTTGTAAATTACATACAGGTGTCAATGTAAAGAACTTAGATTCAACATGAACCCCGTTAGGGCACAGCAATATTAAACTTAAAACTACAACATGAAATACAAATTAAAAAACAATTAAATATGGCACATAAAATAAAGATAACTTAACAATAATTAATCTAATAGAATCTAACAAAATATAATTTTATTCAAATACATATTATACAACAAGACCATATTGTAGGTACTCATTTTTCATATATATACTAATATAATATTATAATGCTTAAGAGTTTGTTTAAATGCACTAATCACAGAAACTACTGAATCGATTTTATTATTTTTATGGTACTTTACGCCATACTAGCGTACTTAAAATATTAGAAACAGAAAAATATGTATGTATGATAAGTAGGTATGTAGTTCTAAACATATTTGGTAGAGGGCACTTACCGGAGGCTAACGGTTGATACAGCAGAAAAATTTCATTGCCTACGATAACTTGCGGTTAGCTCAGTTGGTAAGAGCAGCACGCGCGATACTTGAAGGTCGTGGGTGCGATTCCCGCACCGCAAGGGGAGATAAACATTTTCTGTTTCTAATATTTACAGAAACTACTGATTGGAATAGAAAAATTATTTTTGTATTGGAGAGTCCATTTATTGAGGAATGCTTTAGATATAACATCACCCCTACTATTAGGAGCGAAGAATCCGTGAAAAAAAAGGAAAAAAACGGTGATAGTTCGGGTAGGAAGGCGCCGTTAAAATTATGAAGTACTAGCTGTGCCCGCGACTTCGTTCGCGTGGACTACATCCTTTCATGGTTGGTTTTACCCCTATCTCCCCTAATATTCGAAACAAAAAGTAGTCTATATTTTAATAGAGCTATATTTGTGCCAACTTTCAAAAATAAACATTTGCCCATATAAACTTTCAACGGTGGCATTACCCCCCCCCCTTACTTTCTAACAAAAAGTAGCCTATGTCCGTTCTTGAGGTTCAACGTATACCTATGCCAAATTTCATCAAAATCGGTTGAGAGGTTTAAGCGGGAAAGCGTAACAAACAGACAGACATACAGAGTTACTTTCGCATTTTGATATTAGCAGGGATTAGTAGGGATTTTATCTAAAAGTTCCTTAAAACGTATCCGAACACTTCATAATTTCCTAGTCCACTTTTTATTATTTCTTTTTATATTAAACTCTTTTCCTGGCAGTAAATCTGTCCGCAATCTCGCACAGCCGCCTATTGTACGTGTAAGGAGGGCGTATATTTTTGTGATAAGGCAGATTTATAGAAACGAGTCTTCGCCGCCGCAGGCCGCGCGCCCCTGCCTCCGGGTACAATACTGCGGAGTACCACTTCATTTATTTCTACTCCAATATTTCTGTATTTAAGTAGATTAGAAAAAAAAGGACTTATAAATCGTCAGCACAAGTTCAGTATTCTACCACCGCGTTCGGAATGTTGATCATGTCGAGAAGAACCGGCGATAAACTCGACACTTACTTTTTTCAATGTAACACTGTTTCCTTAAAGTTGGTACTTAAAGATAATATACAATGTTATATTCATATGAAAATTTAAATTACATAACTTTTTTCATACATACATTTTTGTTATAAATCATCACTCATACATATATCTTGTAATTAATTCTATGTAAGAGAAGAAAATAAAGAAATTATTTTTTTTTTTATTTATTTATTTATTAAGGCTAACCAACCTCTGTTTATAATAATACTTAAATATAAGTAATACATTAGCATACTATAACTAAATGTAACAGACAATTACAGGTTAGCTCCACATGCAATATTAATAAATCTTTAAAAAAAAGTCATCGATTTTGTAGTAGCCCTTTTTTTATAAACAATTTTTTATTACGAGATTTAAATCTATACAAGGGCAATTGGATAACATTTTCAGGCAACGTAGTAAATAATTTAAGACTTACAGCCACAAAGGAATGAAGTCATTCTTATGTAGTCTTAGATATGGAACAGCAAGTTTGTGTTTATTTCTAGTATTAAAATTATGACGGTCAGATTTGTTGGAAAGGATATTAGCTTTTCCGTACTTTAAAAATACAATCAAAGATACATTGAGATGCTACGGTAAGTATATTAATTTCTTCAAACAGGTCTTTTAGTGAATCCCTTGATCTAAGGCCATATATACCGTGGATGGCCCTCCACTTCTCATTCGAAGTGGATTGGTTACGATTTTGAGACTTAAAAATTGCAATCCGTCATCGGATCCGACGTATAACGTTTTTGGGAGTAGACCTCCTTTGCTATTAGCCAATCAACAGTATCGCTACTTTTTCTTTTCATGTGAGAAATTTGATGCGCTACGCAGCTAGTATACCTTAACGACTGGGGAAATACCTCCACCTTACAGAAGGCCGCAGCCAAATAACAATCACTTCGGCGTTGTTGTGTTCCTGCCTGTGAGTAAGGTTTCCAGAGCTCTTGTGGGGTGCTACATTGGTAGCAGGGGTCTAGCCTTCAAGGTAAGGACGACACGTCCAATAACAGATTTATTATGCTGTACTTGTCGTTCTTAAGCTAGGACCTCATTACCACTTAACATCAGGTGGGATGAGGTCAATCTTGAAGTGCAATATAAAATGTGAGTTAATATCGAGGCAGAGTCGGTCTCCTCACTCTCCGTCGCCCCGAACCCTTTGTCTTGCAGTGAGCTCCGTATTTTTTCCCCATTACATTTTCATTTTATTTCATATTCCTTTAGGGGGTGGAGGGGATAATAAAATTTTTCCCTCTGCGCCACGTCGCTTTATTTATGGGGCGGTTAAGGCACAGAATATGTTTTCCCACTGTTCGTAATGAGGCAAATTATTAGGGATGTTTTTGGAGATTGCAGCCATTTTGAAACGATCTTTTTTAAAGGTTTTTACTGAGTTTTTCGTTTTGTTCTCGCGGAAGGATTTTCGTGCATATGATTCGGTTAAGAATGATCTTTATAATGAAATTATGATATTCTCCTAACATTACGAACTTGAAAGTTTTGCTGTACGTATGTATGTATGAAGTAGTTTACGTAGTGACAGTTTGGTATGACTATTTCAGTATTTCCGCTACTAAACCATGCGGCGCCACCACTTTTATTAAACCATGTACTTTTAAGTTTAACAAATGAAGTTACCGAAGTTATCATGCTCATAGAACATACAAACCTTAAGTTGTCTTTATATCCTATACATTGGCAGAGCTAATGGGTTAGCAGGAATAAACAAGTAGGTATGTTGGGTTTCTAGTTATTTTCACCAATCTGATTAGTTAATAAATTTTGTAACAAAATAAGTGCTGTTCTATTAAATCAACAGCGCGATATATTACAACTTTGGCACCGCCGCAATATTACAAAAAACTAAGTAGAAAAATAAAGCAATTTTTCACTATTACCGCACCCGTAAACTAACTCTTCGCATGACCCAAAGTTTGACTGGTAGAGAATGCCCCTAACATTAAGTCCACCTATTATACTTTTTTTGCAATAAACTTTTTAAATAAAAAAAATTAATGAATAAATAAAATGAGTTCAGCAATTGACAAATTCATGACAACGATTAATGTATTAGCGAGAGAGAAGAAGTATTCACTAACATTTTCATACTCTAATATTTCTAAGCCCAGTTCATCAACAAAGTACCCAACAAACAAAAAAAACAATATCCTTTTATCTCTTACGAACAAGCTTCCAAAAAACTGTACAATGTACTCATAACAAAAGCCACGCCCAAAATAATCTCACTTTGGACCTTCGCAAAAAGTTGAAACAATACACCCCTAAGGGTGAAAAATGCTCTTCACCCCTCCCATCCCACCGAGCCCATTTTTGCAAGGGACTGATTTTCTTTCACCTGCTAAGGAAGGGGTACACTTGACTGCTTTTAGAATGATGCTAATATACCTTTGAGGTACGTTGTAACGTAATCTATCTAATTAAATATAGAAACATAAATATCAGACATAATAAACATTGAAGTGATATCTAAATATATTAAAGGAGAAACTGACTGACTGACTGACTGACTGACATATCAACGCACAGCCTAAACGGCTAAGCGTAGGCACTTGAAATTTGGAAGGGAAGTAGCTTAGGTACCGTAGAGGTGCATTAAGAAAGGAATTCCCGAAATTCCCACGGGAACGGGAATTAGTGGGAAAATCCTTTTGTATGAAAAATCTAAATTTCTTAAGTTAGACACTTGAAATATGTAATGCAGGTACCTTTGTAAACGTAAAGCTTAGTTGCAACAGGATATTGCAAAATACTGGAAATACCCTATAGTCTACGCGAACGAAGTCGTGGGCACAGCTCGTCTATATATATATATATATATATATATATATATATTATAGTAGCGGTCCACTGCAGCTTTCCACGTGTACTATTCCCATTTTTCCCACATTTTCCACTGATTCTTTGCTACCATTGGTTGCAGCGTGATGATATATAGCCTAAAGCTTTCCTCGATAAATGGACTACCCAACGCAAAAATAGTTGTTTACTTCAAACCAGTATTTTCTGAGATTAACGCATTCAAACATACAAAATCTTCAGCCTTAAAGTATAGATAGTACCTCATGCACTTGTGTTATGGAAACCTTGATGTATTAAATAAATAAATAAACATTGGACAACATCACATACTTTATTCTGATTCTGTGGTAAGTAGCTAAATCATTGTGTTACAGAAATCTGAAATAACGACGGTACCACAACACCCAGACCCGAGACAGTATAGAAAAATTCGTTATCCCATATTGACCCGACCAGGGATCGAACCCGGAACCTCAGAGATGGCGCGACGCCAAAGTCCGGCACGCTTGCCTCTCGGCTACGGAGGTCGTCAAATTACGAATGTTAGTTGGCATGGACCAGAAATAGGTTAGATTGTTTAAAAGAGGTTGGGCATAGCGACTTATCGGAGCAGCCTAACTGGTGCAATACCTCCACCTTACAGAAGACCGCAGCCAAATAACAATCACTAAGAGAGGTGCGGGCCGGACTGTAGCGTCGCGCCATCTCTGAGGTCTTCGATTCCAAGTTGGTTCATATGGTCCTACTTTCCCATATTGTTTTGGGTCTACAGTTTTTGATTTCTGTTACACAAAAGCTTTAGTTACTTACCATAGAATTTGATGATTCTGGTTTCCATAACATATATTGTGATTATCAAACCACAATAGATCTACATAATATACGCCACTCACCACAAGGTCTCGCCTGAAAACCAGCGCTGATGTGGCACTGTGCTGCAGCAGCTCATGCTGAGGCTGAGACCTTATTGGCACATAATTATATTATTATTTATGTACCTACTGTATGTTTAAGTACGCCAGAATACACACTTTGAACTTTGCACCGCCCTTATTTCGTACTCATAAGAACTAATTTCGAACTGCAATAGTTGACACGTCCGGTTGAAACCAGGAACTGATGATGGCATATCAAAGGATTAAAAGGGAATTTTATTTCCTGGAAATGATTTCATGATTAAAAATTTGTCTCTTCTGTGACGGTGTTGTTACCTCGATATAAATAAATAAATAAATGCACCAGACAATCACACCAATCACTTGGTCTCAAACTAAGGTTTTCCCTTGTACTGTGAGTACCAGACGTTATTTATTTTTTTATATTGCACTCCAAGATTGACCTCATCCCACCTGGTGTTAAGTGGTAATGAGGTCCTAGCTTAAGGGTGACATGTAAGCATAATAAATATGTCACTGGACTTGTCGCCCTTACCTTGAAGGCTTGACCCCTGCTACTGATGTAGCACCCCCCAGGAGCTCTGGAAACCTTACTCACACGCAGGAACACAACAACACAAAAGTGATTGTTATTTGGCTGCGGTCTTCTGTAAGGTGGAGGTATTTCACCAGCCGGGCTGCTTCAGTTCGAGCGACAAATCGCTATGCCCTACCTCTCTTAAAAAATATAACGGATACTAACTGGGGGCGTCATCCCAGGACACCCAGACCCAAGTCAATTTAGAAAATACCGTTTTCCAAATTGACCTGACTGGGAATCGAACCCGGCACCTTTCGCGCTTTGGCCGCCTACCTTAGCTACAGCGCCACCGAGGTCGTCAAAAAGACGGTACCATTTGTTAATGTTTTATCATGCAGAACAAGTTAAGTTTATTTCAAATGATACTGAACATTTGATACTAAATCATATTTTTTACATATATTATATATCCATGTTATTTGTTACTTGAACATGAAAACATTACATATTCATGAAAAACAATTCAATTGACTTTTGAAACGGACAAACGCTTACACTTATTCGCATTGAAGACATATTCAATTTAAAAAAAAAATTAAATCCTACTTGAACTTAATAACCCTAATTTTTACTTCCAGGTGATTAATGATTCTTGGTTAGTCATCCCAAAATAAGCCAACGATACTACACCAAAAATTATAAAGGACCAATTATACATTATACTACACCTATTATATTACATTATTAGCTTCGAAAAACGCATAAAAACAAAGCGCTGCCTAAAAATCTCTCCACCCAATCTCTTACACACACACAGAAAAATACCCTTAGGTAGGTACGTACCTACCGATGAAAAACAAAAATATAAAGCGACTTCGGATCCGAAGCAATCCCTTCAAGTTACGGAGGGCCCCCCACCCCCCTCCATATTTGGAATGGGTCCAAGTAACTCCTGTGGATTAAAATATTTATTTTTGCGTCGGAAGAAAAAGTACACTCGGTACTGTTGAGGAGAAAACGCAAGTTATTTTTAATATATTTTTACCATTGAATAATAGGTAGATGATAATATTTTGACATGAAATGAAATAGTTTGTTTCTGCAAGTAGATTTACAATTAACTCTTTTGCATGGCATTTTTTTTCCTACTTATTTATTTAATTTATTTAAAAACTTGATTGCACAAAAAAGATACTAATGGTGGACTTAATGCTAGGAGCACTCTCTGTCAGTCAACCGTTGGGTCATGCAAATAGTACTTAGCGCTTCGGCACTGATCCTATTGAGAATAAATTATGCAACAACAACAAAAAAAGAAAGAAACAAAAAAAGAAAGTCAACAGATATCCTCCATTAAAATTAATTAGATACATGACAACATAGCATGCAAATTAAAAATAAAAGTGTCATAGGTGGCGATGGACAATTTTTATTCTTATCATTTAAAAACTCTTTGTACAGTCAAATTATTTTTAAATAAAAAATTTGCCCTCCGTAAAAATAGGATTTTTTTTATGAAAACCAGATTTAGTTAAAATAAAAGCAAGAACTAGCGCGAATACTAGTCTCTCTATCAGGCCTAGCATACGCAATATGTCAAATTTATCGCATGATACGATAAATCGGCTATCGGCTAATAAAAAGGCTATGAAGAGGCGATATGAACGCTACTCCACAATTTTTAAAAAGTGCTTAGTAAAGCACAAAAAGACACAAACACAAACTATATTACAAAATCAAAAAATATATGTAAGTCATCATGGAATATAATAAACAAATATATCAATAATTGAGATACTAAAATGGACATTAAAAAATTAAATTGACTGACGGTACCATAACTACTAATCCAACAAAAATATCTGAAGCATTCAATAAATACTACATAAATTTGACAAACACTTCTATTGAACATAATAATAACAGCTCAAAAAATATTTTGCAAAATATACAGTTTCATCACAAAAGCATATATTTGACACCTATAAATGAATTTGACACACTTAAAATCATAAATAATTTGAAAACCACTAACTCCACAGGTTATGATAATATTAGAACTGACATGATTAAAAAAGTGGGAAGTTCTTGACAATTCGCTTAACACATATTATCAATCTTTCATTGACCCAGGGTCAGTTTCCGACTGATCGAAAAAAGTCTATTGTCAAGCCTTTGTATAAGAACGACTCACACGAGGAACTATGTAACTACAGGCCAATAACTTTGATTCCTATTTTATCAAAAATTTTTGAAAAAGTTATGCATGATAAATTATATTCCTTTATTTCTGCAGAAGGATTACTTAAAAATGAACAATATGGATTCCGTAAAAACAGTTCTACGGAGCTTGCGTGTTTTGACCTCGTAAAGGAAGTAACCCAAAATGTAGATCGTGGGATGCATACACTAGCCGTGTTCCTTGACATGAGTAAAGCATTTGATTTCGTATCTCATAAATTACTTCTTGACAAATTGGAAAGATACGGAATTAGAGGTACAGCTTTGGCATGGTTTCAGAGTTACCTAAGCGACCGCCAACAATGCGTAGAAATTTCCAATTTCTGTGGACATGCAAGAAAAACATATAGGTCACCATATTTGCCAAACCGATCTGGTGTCCCCCAGGGAAGGGTTTTAGGCCCATTATTATTTCTATTATATATTAATGACCTTCCAAACATCACAAATCAAAAATGTGTTCTTTTTGCAGACGACACCACTTTAATAGTTGCTTCTAAAAACTCTTGTGAATTAGAAACACTTACAAATAAAAATTTGGAAGCAATTGTTAACTGGTTAAAAGATAATAATTTAAGACTAATGTTAAAAAAAACTAAATACATAATATTTGAGACAAAAAAAAACACATCCATAAAAGTTGACATAAAGTATAAGAATAATAAAATAGATAATATTATGACTACGAAATTTTTAGGTGTAATAATAGACAAATTCTGCAATTGGAAAGCTCACATTGACTTAGTTGTAAATAAAATCGATAGATTTGTGTATGCACTGAACAGAATTAGGCAAGTTGCATCTAAGACGGCAGCGATTATGGCCTACCACGGATATGTTTCATCTGTCCTACGATATGGTCTCATACTGTGGGGAAATTCCGTTGAGATCTCAAGGGTTTTTAAAGCTCAAAAAAAGTGTATTAGGAGTATATATGGTGCAAGGTACATCCAAAGCTGTAAGCCTATGTTTAAAGCATTAAACATATTACCGATACCATGCCTATACATACATGCAATTGGAATATTTGTACACAAACATCTTCATTTATTTGTTAAAAAATGTCAATTCGAATACAGAGGCAGAAGAGGAAATGACTTATGTATTCCGAAACAACGGCTTGTAATGTATTCAAGAAACGTTAATTGTATGGCTATCAAAGTGTACAACAAAATCCCTGACGCTTTTAAAAATTTGACCCACAATGAATTTAAAAATAATCTTTTTAAATTTCTGATAGAAAAAATGTATTATACCATTAACGAATTCTTGAATGACAAATTTTGACATTATTCTATTTGTTTACATTTGACTTTTATTTATTATTGTAATTCGACATTGAAAAAGTAAAATCTTATTAGAATATTGACTTATCCCAGCTAATTTTAAGTTTTCATAGATCATAATATATATTTTTCTATTTAAAATTTAATTTTAAAAATATAATTTAGTTAATGTATAATTTAATATTTGCACATCGACTAATCGGTCGAATATGTTGGACATATTTACCTTTTAAGACCAATCTTGTAACCATGTTCTTGCAAATAAATGATATTATTATTATTATTATTATAAAAGTTTCGATACTGTTGATTAGCTTATAGCACACCGCACTCGTACTTTCAGTCAATCAGCAGCTGACGCACTGCCTTCAATCGATTTTGACGTTTGTTAAGAGATAAAATTTAGTTGCGTTGCGTATGCTAGGCCTGCAAATATATAGACGTGAGAACCACTTAGTTTTCTATTAGGTACTTTAAATATTAGTTCTTCTTCTTTGTCCACCCCTCTTCCCAGTTTAGCAGGGGTCGGGTCTCCTTGTTAGTCTGCGCCAGAGAACTCTGTTCTGGGTTGTCGATGTGCACAGATTTTCTCGCTGGGTCTCTTTCTGCATATTTGACCACCAGGTGGCGGGTGGTCTTTCTCTTCCTCTTGGGCGGTCAGGGATATTTAGGGCCTTTTTGACTGAGTGCTCGTCACTTCGTCTGTTGATGTGGCCATACCAACGCATTCGGCTTTCTTTTAGTTTTTCAGCAATCGGTGCTACCTTGAACGATCCCCTGACATATTCATTTCGCACTTTGTCCAGGCGGGTTACACCTCCCGCCCATCTGAGCATTTTCATTTCGCTCGTGTGCAGTCGTTGTTCGTAAGTACTTTAAATATTAGTTAATAAATAGTAAAACTCGTAATGAGCGTCTAATTTATTCTTGCTGTGACACAAGACTTGAGCTTTATGCTGAAATAAAGAAAAGATGGTACACAATGGTCAATAAGCCATTTCTGTTTTAATTTATTATAAATAAACCTAGGTGGATGATGTATAATTACTAGGTATACTTAAATAAAATTAGTTTTTTCTGCTTTTAATTTAAACAGTATTTTTTATAATTCATAAATTCACTTACTTCGTCACCATTTCATTCATTGTCCCGTTTTCCTCTAATCATACCTTGTAATCATTATCTTATAATAATTAATCTAGAATGAATGGAGTATTTAAATTAATGAAAACTTATTATAAGACCAAAAAGAAATAAGGACTTTTTAGTCTATATTTACAATAGTAAGTAATAGTAAAATAGTATTACACTCTAATAAGAAAACTCCAATTATTTTCCTTTTTACTCTCTCTGTGTAACTTTCTTTTCCTTTATATCTGGTTTTATAGTCAGAAAGATTTTCCTTAAAGAGTCGCAAACTACTTTTTTATGAGTTTAGAAATAATTTAATTAATTTATACATTTTTATGAGTCCAGTATTTCAATTATACGAATTTTAGGTAAGTATCTCCTTTCGATGTAATCGTACTGCCGTTGACTGTACCTACCTATAATTTTATTCAGAGATTCATAGAGTCGACTTTTCTATGGCATACGTTTTTTTACTATTGGAATTATAGTAAAGTTTCATACATATAATTAAATTTATTAGTTGTTAGATTTTTCTAATGAGAATATTATGATACTAGCTTTGCAACTTTCCTGTTAGAAAAAAACCTTATAATTCTTATCAGACTGGATCATTAATCCTGCGGTTCAAAACTAAAAGTAAAAATGGTAGCTATACACATAGCGAAGACAAAGCGAAGTAGTAAGAAAGAGATACAATTTGAGATGTGAAGTTTTTATAAATATATTCTTTTGTTTTGATATTTTATTAAAACTTTGCTTTAAAACATAAATTCAAATATGTCATTAATGACATCTAATTTTTCTTGAGACAAAGTACCTTCTCCGTTCAGTAAATATGCAGACAGAAAAATGAACCTTTACGAGGTCCGCCCAAAAAACGTATTCTAACCGACTCCACCCCACCCAAAACCGAACCGTCTAATGGAAAAAAGGATAAAGTTCAGCGGATCTTTTTAATATTTTTTTCATTAAAGTTTTTAATATTAATGCCGGCTCCCACCCTCCCTAATTATTTCCCGGGCGATCCCATTTTCCCGGTCGGCGAGCCCGTCTTCCCTTTTTTTAATCTTCGCAAAAATACAGGTGTATTAAAATTAATACGTTTCATGAACTGTCTGAGTATTAGATCCGTCTCGCTGAGTGCGGATTTTTGCCGAGTCTGTCCGACTTGCTTTTTAATTAACGCGTTTTCGACACGCTTGTACTTTGGCACGTACAAAAATCGTTACTTGAAGCGACAATTGTATGACAATATTAGTAACGGGCAATTTATTCATGAACTACTAGCTAAAAATCCGTAGATCTACCAAAAACGAACAAACGAAAGATTCCGTTTTTGCAGATTAATCAAAGGGAGTTAAAACGTGGTATTTTACTTTTAAAAATAATATTTTGTTTTATGAAAACGCTTAATTCACAATCGGATAAATTGCTTACGATTATAATAATTAAAATTGCTATCCGTCGGAGGATTCGACATATTTAGTTTTTGAAACTAGGCCCTGAGCAAAAGCTCATGAGATACTTTTATTTCGACCGCAATCCAAATTAGGTATCAACGAAAACAATCCATGCTGCTTAATTATTGCAGTCTAAGGCAGAACAGGAGACCTACTACCAAAAACGAAATAAGTCAGATACGATGACAAATAGCAATTGTAAATATCATAATCGTAACCGACCCACTTCGAATGCAAATACCGTGTTTTCAAAAAATGTATCGTCGTTGTCAAACCAAAACCTGCTATGTGTCAAATCTGTTACGTGATTTTTATTCTCTTTAAACGAAATAATAATAAAATCTACTTAATTTACGTCATGTTTAAAAAAACAAATAAATAAAAGTGTAACAACTATAACTCTCATATAAAATAAACCTTTGTATGATTTTTGATCTGGAACCTCTTATATTTTGGAAACATTAAATAATACTTTTTGCACAAAGCAGTTTTTGGTTTGACAACGACGGTATGCAAAAAAACTACGTTCAATGTCCGTACTTTCGATAAAACTTCAAAACGAAACGTTTCGTTTGTTCGTTTCGTTTTTGGGAGTAAACCCCCTGATTCTTAGGTACCTCCGCACTCATTTTAAGCAAAATCGGTACAGTCATTCTTTACTCTCAAATAGTGTACGTCTTTCTATATGTATATGTATAAGTAGGTATATAAACACAAAAGATTTGTCGCTCCTAATATTACTCGATCAAATTAGAACATGTAAAGTCTATTATACCTTAGCACGAACGCAAACGATAATCGTGCAGTTTTACTGAGTGACAAATCTGTATTAGTACTGCGATTCACCGCTGCGGCGCTTATACAAAATTCCATAGTGATCGCTGTTTGTAATAATGAAAAATTAAGTTAATATTAATAATAAGTAAGTAGATAAAGCACATTTGTTAAAAAAAAAACAGAAATAACGACGGTACCGCAACACTCAGACTCGAGACCAATAGAGAAAAGTTCGTCTTCCATTTTATGCCGACCGGGAATCGAACCCGGGACCTCAGAGATGACGCCATGCCAAAATATATTATTGCTAAAAGCGTCCCATTGTCAGTCACCATTTTTATATAGGAGTGAAAAGATATTTCATAACTTAAAGCCGGTTTTACTTCGCCTGTTAGGAAGATCGTAAAATCCAACAACAGCCGAGTTTAAATTCACAACTCTCCACTATGGCCGACTTGAAGGTGTTTTCTTTGAAACTGATATTCCGCCGAAATTTAATGCCGAAGTGTCAACCATAACGAGTTACAAAGTCAACTTACTTTAAATTTATTATTTCAGATCAGATGAAACACTTTTATTCAACTAAACATGGATGCTTTAACCAATACGAAAATTAAGATCCCTTTTCAATATCAAATCATATATTAATTCATAATATAAATTTTAAGACTTTCGCGTTACATTTTTAACATTTAAAATAATTTAACGGGTCAAGAGTCAGCTCGTGAGCACGGTTGGTGCAACCTAACCGAATCGTCGGGCAGTAAGTAGTTCGTATTAACTACTAAATAAAAATGGTGTCGCGTTTTGACCCGTTAAATTATTTTAAATGTTTAATTCATAATAGTCTTAAAATTAATGTTTTATTCCATTTATAGAAGTACTGTAAGCTTAATGCAAAAATATTTGGAAAAAGATGAAGTATACACTTGGATTTTAAAATATAAATCTTTCACACAACGCGAAACTACTGTAGCGACATCTATTGCGGAATAGCAAGTACATAATTCTAATAAGACTCCACCAGCACCGTTAAAAGTAAAGAGTTTTAAGTTATAAAGAAAATAACACATCAACACCACACAACACATTCAAATATTTATGAAATATACACATCTTAATATTTAATTATGCTCTGTTTCTAAATTACATTTCCGGTCGTTCATTCCTAAAAAACGCCATCTAGCGGTGAGTAGAAACTATAGAGTTAATCTTTTGAAAATTATAAATAGCTATTGCCCGCGGCTTTGCCCGCGTTATTTCGGGATAAAAAATATCCTATATGTTAATCTAGTATGTCATCTCTCTTCCTAACAAGTCTTATCTAAATCCGTTCAGTAGTTTTTGAGTGAAAGAGTAATAAACATGCCAAAATCCATACTCACAAACATTCACATTAATAATATTGGTAGGCTGTTATCACTTATCATTTAAAATCTAAATAAATCTCCTAAATGTGTACCTATACGCGTCTAAGTTCAGGCCGATTTGCACCAAACGGGATAATTCTTTTCTTTATTGTAATTGTCAAAAGAAGGTGTAAAAAAATCTGTTAAAATTCTATGAAATAGCACGCGTCTCAAGCCGCAGCGGCCCGCTAGTGAATAAAAAAATATTCAGTTAAAAAAAAAATAACTTACTTACGTGACGTATCGAGAAATATATTAAGCAAAGGTCGCAAATTGATTACAAAACTCAATAGTAATATAGCAATGTACCTATATTCTTTAAAATAATACGCATTCATAAACTGGAGGCCTACTCCCGAAAACGAAACGAACGTTGCGGACGACGGATCCGCAACGTTCGGCGACTTTTGCTACTCTTCAAAGCTTTCGAATCCGGCGTATTCGATTCCCTCCGAACTATTGGTGTTTTTGACACTTATCCGTTCGAATGAGCTACTCCCGAGTGCAATTTGACGTCTAAGTTTTCGTCGTCCGTTCTGATCTAAACGTCAAATCTTACGACAACATTTTCTTATCGTTTGGAGTCCGGTGAGGATAATAAATTAAGATTAGTGTATCCCCATGGCTCGATATTTATTATACGAGGACGTCTTACGTGTAGAAAAAGCCGAGTGAAGTCGGAAACGTCGCCAACTGCGGCAAATATTCTTCACCAAAAGAATTCCAGGCGGTGAATTCATTCGAAGTTATCCGCTAAATAACAGTGTTTTCGAAGAGTTGTGTGAAGAACTAAATCCGTTTCTCCCTAAAAAAACCAGCTTCTGGAATAGATCCCGTGACCAAGGTAAGTCCAGTTATACAATTACAATTTTCATGACTAGAATACTTTCTGTAGCCCGCGACTTCGTAGAAGTTAGTTGACGATAAAAAATATCCTACTTGTTGCTATAATATACCTACTTACTTATAATCTAGCTACAAAATTTCATTCATACATAGGTATTAACTATGTTTAAAGTGAAAAGAAAGAGTAACAAATATTCATGCTAACAGATACAAATACAAATAACTATAATTATATGCAATCATAAAAGAGAAGTGAGTATTTAGTACATAACTTGGTTCATTTAATTAAGCTAATGAATAAATGAACCTGTTTATCTCTACACTTTGTTCTACTTTAATGATTATGCGGTAAAGGGTGTTTTTGTACTTAGCCAATGGTTTTACATAATATCAAGGCTTAACATAATATTTCAGGTTCTATGCAATGTATGACCTACCTGGCATCTGTGGATGCATTGACTGCACCCATATCTCTATATTAAAGCCTATGCATCAGGAAGAAAGGTTTTTTAATAGAAAACATTAGAGTATTTAGAAAACCTTACCAACAATACAGATGAGACTGATGCTATGTTATTAGGTAAGTTCAGTGTTAATTTGCGCAATAAAACATATACTTAAATAATGTTTCACTTGTCTGTGTCCTTATCACAAACAAAACCAGTAATCAAATTATTTTACATAGTAATAAAATAGTTAGGAAATTGAAGGAAAGGTGAGTAGGAAGTGTATCCACTGAAATTGGCTATTAACTTTCTTTTTCCTACAAGTACATAATTATGCTTGTGTTTACTATGAATCAATGTTCACCTCCGAGTGTTAAATTATATCAATCTAAAATGTCATGACAATCTTCTTAGATTGTAAGGATGCTTTTCATCAAATGATTATAACATATATATATTGTTTTACAATGTGAGGAAAATTATAGCTTTAAATGTTTGATTTTGATTCTTAGTAAATGTATTTTTCTATTGTTTCAGGCAACAAGAGTGATTGTTTCAAAACATAAATAAAAAAGAATGTACTTTTTAAATTATTTTATTTATTTACTCAAGGTGTTGTGTTTTTCCCTCTCCATGTTTAATATTTGCTTTCGTTCATCATTATGTAGCACCATGGGATGAGTGTATTGTCGCAGTATTGGCCTCGAAACTGTAAAATAAAAAAAATAATAAAATAAATTCCTGGAGTTTGCAATTCTTTCTTTCTTTCAATACATACAGCAAGTCAAGTCAAATATTTCTTTATTCAAGGGTTACATAACATAATACTTTTGAATTGTCACTGAATACAATGCAATGTGGTTCAGAACTTATATCTACCGAGAAGATACCAGTAAGAAACTCAATAGATTTGTCACGGTAGCAGTGTCTAACATATTGATGTGTATCCACTTTAGACTAAGTCAAATAGTTTTTTTTGATGAGTGAAGAAACATTAAGTACACTACACACTTGGTGCAATGTAATTTTGAAAACACACACATTAAGTCTAATCGCCTGAAAGAACGTGTTACCTTTTCCATTGCTGGACTGTTTTAATGGCACCCCCATACTATTTAGCTGCATCGAAATATCCTCCCATAGTCGCTTAGAGCGTGCCCGACCCTCCACGCTGTGAGATATCCACGGGCCAACTCCTTATGAGATGTTAAAAAATCTAATAACGCCTTTACTTAGCATACTGTCGCAGTCATTGAATACTGAAACATAAAATCACAAGAATCTAAGTTGCGTACTCCAACCAGCTAACTTTGTTGGACAAATCCAAGAAAAATTGCACTGTGAAATATCTAGAACTCAAAAGTAATTCATCAATTATTAAACAGTAAGTAAATATTATTATTTTAACAATTTACTTGCCAAAAATTTACAAGGAAGAAAAAGCAAAAAATTATTTGATTCAAAGTTTACTGAACAGCGAAAACTTTCAAATCTGTCACTTGTCAGAAAAAATCTAGGTGTTGCCAAAAATAATTAAAATTTTTGTCACTACACATGAACACAGTTTTTATAAATCAATGACTTTAATTTTAAACAAATCTGGATAATCAATTTTACAGATTACTTATAATCACGAATGCAGGAAAAGAATTTCAATCACGAATGTAGGAAAAGGTCCTAATTGTAAATGTGTAAACCGATTTTTTTTTTTCGTTTAACACTTCAACAGTGTTCGATTCGCTGACATAGAGGCTTAGCATGCACCGCGAGAGTAAATTTTATCGCGATTTTATGAAGTGTCAAAATAAATAACGCCAACTGCTGATTGGCTGAAATTAGTACGGTGGATTATCACCCAATCAACGGTATAGAATTTTTTATCGTCTCACGCGATAAATATGACGTATTGCGCATGCTAGGTCTGATAAACACGTCACTTAATTTCAATAAAGAACATCGACTGAGGTACGGACAGGCGTACGAGTGGGCCACGAGACCGGGCCTCACATCCCGGTGATAATGTAGCGGGGCACCGTCTTGTTGGAACCACATTCTCACCCAGCGGAATTTCGTCTATCATTTCTGAAACCATACATGAGGACAGTACACAGTCCAATGTGTACATAAATTTTATTTTTGTACCATATTTGAACAGAGTTGTAACATGTTGGCAACTTTATTTGGGATCACTTTTCGATAGCCATAGAGTAAATTTTAATATGTTTTATGAATAAAATAATTACCACGATTTAGTCAATACTAGGCATTAAAAAATTATTGGTACTTAATGTAGTGTTAATTAAACAAAAAAGGGGTAAATCCTTAATTTTAGAGCTTTTTCTACTGCTTTAAAACAAAATCATTCTGTATTACCGATTTTTCGAAGTTTACCGTTCGGAATGCATCACTAAATATCCCTCCACGGCACGTCCGATGGTTTGTCTATGGATCCGCAAGAATAAGGATCTACTTGTTCGTATACGACAAGCGTGGGGAGTAGGTCTTAAATCCGAAGTTCGTCGATTCTTCGTTTCGATCCGAAAGTTCTTTTTCGTTTTCGGGAGTAGGCCTCCTGTATCCAGGATAAAGAGACCAAATACAACCATTTGTAAATCAATTATTTGATTTTTTAACAGCTGAGATAGAAAGGAGAGTAGGTAGGAGGTAACCTTAGCATAAAAAAACGGTAATCGAATAGCATTACGTACTGTGAAAATCTTTAAGAAATCTAAGAAGAGAGGTAGGGCATAGCGATTTATTGCTCGATCTGGAGCAGCCCGATTGGTGAAATACCTCCACCTTACAGACAGACAGAGTTACTTTCGCATTTATAATATTAGTAGAGATTGTACAAAAAGCAACGTTAAACAAACCGGGAATCGAATCTAATCCCTCAATCTCCGAGCCGGTGCGCCGCTCCGCCGACGCCTCGATATTCAATTGAGCTCCGCATCCATTTCCCTTTGGACGCATTTTTCAGCTTTAGGGTTCTGTTGGCAAACATTTAGCACCAACTTACATTAAAAAAAACTCGCGTAAACTTTGATTCTGTTCAAAAGCACGAACGAAAACGGTAATCGAACAATATAACATAATGATAACAAAGCATGACATTTGGATTTTGTCTGAGATAATTTTAATACCTCTCAAAACAAGTTTTTTTTTTATATTGCACTTCAAGATTGACCTCATTCCACCTAATGTTAAGTGGTAATGAGGTCCTAGCTTAAGGGTGACATGTACAGCATAATAAATCTGTTACTGGACTTGTCGCCCTTACCTTGAAGGCTTGACCCCTGCTACTAATGTAACACCCCCAGGAGCTCTGGAAACCTTACTCACACGCAGGAACATAACAACATAGTTACCGTACGTTTGTTTGTGGATCGTGTAAAAATCTCAAATGTTGTAGCGCCGTAGCGGTGAGTAACGGAACTAATGACTTTGCTTAACAAATCTAGCACTCTGTAAAACTATTTTTTTTTACTTGGGACACATTTCACTGCTTTATCAAGGTTGCATGTTATCAAACTGCATAGCACCACAGTAAGTTAGGATCTACTCACAGAAACGAAATATATCGGATCCGATGACGGATAGCAATGTTTAATTCTCATAAACGTAACTAATTCACTTCGAATGCAAATTAAGCGTTTTTAAAAACAAAATATTATTTATGCAAATCAAAAACTATGTGTTATTTCCTAAACTTTTGATTTAATTTCAAAAATGAAACGTTTCGTTTTTGGAAAAAGACCATCTTAACACAAACTAAATTGGTAGTCGAATAGTTTTTGCAGCGAGAAAATAGTATGAAGAATGTTTTAGCGCCGCAGCGGTGACAAGCGGAACTACAGAAACCCTCATACAAAACTGTTACTAAGTAAAACCATTCGATTACTGTTTTTGTTCGCGCTAAGAGGCTGGGACCCCAATCTGCAGCAATGGGAACGCAACAAGTAAGAAAATAACAAAAAACATACCGAACCCAGCCTCCCCCGGCAGCATTTTTTCCATCCTTTTGCAATTACGACGCGCGGGCGAACATTGACGGCTTTTTATATTTCCAGTTTTGTTACTCTCCCTTTTTTCCAATTTATCTTTTTTTCCACATTGAAGCGGATTTTTCGCTTATTTGCTCGCTTCATTGGCTTGTAAGTGAGATGGGTTGGGGTGAATGTTTTCGCTTTTTTCTCTTTTGTTTTAACAAATGAGGGCCCTGTTATTGAATTTGGGTCAGGCTTTTGGAGTGACAGGGCGTGTGGCGCCGCTCGGTGTTGCGAGTGGAATGGGAACTAATGAAGTTTGGCGCCGCGGTGTGGGGCGGTGTTTATCTGAACTAAGTTTTGGTGTAGCGACATCTATTGTCGAGTAGCAAAAGAGACTGTTTTTTCTTCGTAAGTTAATTTTTTTAAATAATTTAGATACAAATGCGTTTTTTAATTATGTTTTATGGTACAAATTTACGGAATATGTAAAATAATTTCCAAAATATTGTTTTTTATTCAAAATATTAAAAAATCTAAATTAGGATATAATTTTATTAAATCAGTGGTACCTACAAGTATTACTACAGCCGTCCAACAACCGTTTTACAGACAATTAACACATGATTATTTTTATTAACTTAATGTACGACAGATAAAAATTACGGTTCTTTTAAGTGCCTTTTAGAGTAGGTACTAAAACGTCATACTATTTTATATATAGGTATATACCTAAATTCGGTTTCAGGTGTGGGTATAAATAATGGTAACAGACGTTAATCGGGTTTAATTTCAATATTGATAGTTTCAGCTCGAATAGTATGTTGTCGGCTAGTCAAGCCAGTATAATATATCCTATTTAAGAATCCCATTTCATCTTCATGTGGCTTGACACCCCGTTTGACATGTTACGAAACTTTTTCGTAACAACTTATGCAAATATTTTTATTTTACGAGTGCTGTGGTCCGACCTCAGACCATATGCTTACGTTTTTACCAGAAATGTTATGGATATATAATTCCGGATACGGATGTGGATAGTGATATATGTAAAATACTAGCTGTGCCCGCAACTTCGTTCGCGTAGACATCCTTTCATGATCGGTTTTACCCCTATCTCCCCAAATATTCGAAACAAAAAGTAGTCTATATTTTAATAGAGCTATATTTGTGCCAACTTTCATATCTCTAACTTCAAAAATAAGCATTTTTCCATATAAACTTTCAAAGGTGGCTTTACCCCCCCCCCCCTTACTTTCCAACAAAAAGTAGCCTATGTCCGTTCTTGAGGTTCAACGTAGACCTATGCCAAATTTCATCAAAATCGGTTGAGAGGTTTAAGCGGGAAAGCGTAACAGACAGACAGACAGACAGAGTTACTTTCGCATTTATAATATTAGTAGGGATTATATCGGTTACGGATATTTAATTATTTCGGATTATCCGATAGTATCGGTTATGGATATTCGATTTTTATGAAAGTGTAGAAGTGAAATACAAATAAGAATATAAATGATTTGACGTTATTTGTACATTGTAGGTTTTAAAATCAATCAAACAAGTAATTATATTATACAGCTACTCGATTTTGTATATAATTATTTCTTACTATACAAAAACTAGCTACAATACATTGAATTTACTAAACACTACATATATAGTTAGACTTCGCCCTATCCGAAACTATCTGAAACTTTTATATCGGGTTCGGTTACGAATCTTATTTTATTTCGGATATCCGATTTTTTCCGTTAAGGTTGTTATAGAGCTTCAACTCTATAACAACACTGGTTTTTACTAGCGCCAAGGCTTACCAAGCATACTACCCCCGTTTTATGTACGTTTTTCACTAATTCTTTGCTCTTATTGGTTGGATCATGATACTGTATAGCCTAAAGCTTTCTTCGATAAATGAACTATTAAAAACAAAAATAATATTTCCATTCAAACTAGTAATTCCTGAGATTAGTACGTTCAAACGAACAAACAAACTCTTTAGTTTTATAATGTTAGAAATAGATAAGTCAATGATTTTAAGTTTTTTTTTGTTTAAGGCAGATTATGATAGTTTTTTTTACAACACCCAGACCCGAGACAATACCTACAGAAAAGTTCGTTTCCCATATTGACCCGACCGGAGGTCGAACCCGAAACCTCAGAGATGGCGCGACGCCAAAGTCCGGCAAGCTCGCCTCTCGGCTACTGAAGTCGTCTTTACCCTTAGCACTTAAATAGTATTGTGAAGAGAGAAAACAGTTGGAAATGGAAAGAGCACTGAAGCAGTGAGTGGAACTACTGACTTTGATATACAAACTAGCACAGTTTAACATATTTGTTCATGGAAGGGGCGTAGAAACAACACCCAGCCCTGAAAGAGCTAGATAATTTCGTTTTCACATTGAATCGACCGGGATTCGAACCTGGGGCCTCAAAGAGTGCGCGACGCCCAAATCTCGGCTAGATCAAGGCGTCTACTTGCAAAAATGAAAATAAAATGCGAGAAGTTTCGTTTTTCAAAAATTAATCCAGCGTTTGGTAATTAAAACGTGGTTTTTGATGTATAAATAATATTTTATTTTCTGAAAACGCTTAATTTGCATTCGATATGAATTAGTTCCAATTATGAGAATAAAATATTGCTATCAGTCATCAGAACCGACATATTTCGTCTTTATCAAGACCTCCAGCTGTCTGCTACGGGGGTCGTCGTAAAATTTTCCTCTAATGCATTTAAAAATGCACGAACTTCAAATGAACACACAACGTGTTCAACAAATTGCAATATGTAAACTGCAGTTAGCTCCCATCATCACACCCGAGGGAATCCCGCAAAAAATCCCTTTACAAGCAAAACAGGAGGACAGAGGAAACCAGAGGACAGTCCATAAGAGGGCTGGAATAGATTTTTAAGTGGCTCTGTAACAATGATTTATCGTAACGCACCTAAAGCTGGAGAGTGAGGAGTTGGAATCTTATGGAGTTTTAATATTAGCTTCAAAAATTAGGACCCACTAGAAATATTTATTATTTATTTATTTAAACACTTTATTGCACAAACAAGTACAACAGGTGGACTTGAGGGGCATTGTCTACAAGTCAACCCTTAGGTCATGCAGATAGTTTGAGTGCGATAATAGTAAAGATGTGCGTAAATAACTTTAAAAAAAAGAAATCATATTATACAACAAGATTCTAAATCAATTCTAAGAGAGGTAGGGCAGTGGCGTAACTATACCATTCGGGGCCCGTGGCAAATTCATCAATCCATCGACCATCCCCCCCCCCCCCTCCTCCTTCTCAAAGAAAGAATAATGTCTAATACTTGTTTGGAAATACCAGAAATGTAGTGCATACTTTAGGAAAGTTTGATGTAAAAATTATTCTTGGTAATTGGGATTCTCCTCTTACCTGGGGCCCCTTCTGGCTGGGGGCCCGTGGCATTTTGCCGACTTGCCACCCTATAGTTACGCCACTGAGGTAGGGCATAGCAATTTATCGCTCGAACTGGAGCAGCCCGACTGGTGAAATACCTCCACCTTACAGAAGACCGCCGCCAAATAACAATCACTTCTGTGTTGTTGTGTTCCTGCGTGTGAGTAAGGTTTCCAGAGCTCCTGGGGGGTGCGACATTAGTAGCAGGGGTCAAGCCTTCAAGGTACGAGCGACAAGTCCAGTAACAGCTATATTATGCTGTACTTGTCGCCCTTAAGCTAGGACCTCATTACCACTTAACATCAGGTGGGATGAGGTCAATCTCGAAGTGTAACATAAAAAAAACATACGATTTCAACGTCATCATAAAAAGAAAACGCACCAAAACAATAAATGTGTATGAAACCCTAACAATAGTTAAAAGTCGGTCTCCACAATTCCGAGCGCGCATTTTTTCCGCGCACGTCCGGCGTCCGGCGATACGTTAATCGGTGTTTTAACCGGAGTTAAGTTAATTTAACGCCTGTTTGTGTGCCACCGCTGATCTACAGCCTGGGGCGAACAGGAAACAGGCAGGTTTTTCCATTAACTTTTGTAAAAAACGACCAATTTGCGGTGTGAGTTGGTTTTATGCCGGGTTATTTTCTTATTGGATTACTTAATGAAAGAATTTTCAATAGCTTTACTTTTTAACAATGTTAAACCCGGTCTATAAATTATAGCGTAATCGTAAGTCGCCATTACGTAAACGCGACTAAACCATTACCTCTCTTAAAATTATGTGGAGGGTAACGGAAGAATGTTATTCCTTCCGGTTAGTCTGAGTGATTGGTTTTTATTGGAATAGTGGCCCGTCGCGGGTTCGCACGCATCCTATCCCCGTTTTTCCACTGATACTTTGCCCCTATTAGTCGAATATCAGACGACGGATACTAACTGGTGGCGTCATCACGAACACAAGTTCGTTTCATGTTTACATAAATAGGAATCGACCTTGGGACTTTTCCCGCTCATGTATACGTAAGCACCTTGTCGATAAAACTACCTAAATGTCACTTCAAATAACCACCCAATCGTTTCTTACGAAGCCTGAAGGAAGCGACTCGAATTTAAATAATATGTTAATACAATGTTTGCTTTGCCCCCAAAAACTTGGGCGCCCCCACCCATATTTCACCCTCCACCCCCCATTTTAATTAAATCTCTCACCCAAACAGGGGCGAAACGCCTTGGAATTTTCTTTGTGAATCGCAGGTGAATTCTGTGTCGCCCTCCTACCCTGAGGGCGAAACAGTTTACTTTAAATACTTGGCGAAATTAAGGATCCTGGTAAACATTATGGAAGTTCATATCACCTACTGAGTTGCCTTTGCCGCCATAACATGTGATGCTTAAAATTACCTAAGGAATTCTATGTACTTTTGAGGTGAGGTCCTAATTAAATAAATAAATAAATGCGCCAGACAATCACACCAATCACCTGGTCTCAAACTAAGGTTTTCCCTTGTACTATGAGCACCAGACGACGGGTACTAACTGGGGGAGTCATCCCAGTACACCCAGACCCAAGTCAATTTTGAAAAGTTCGTTTTCCAAATTGACCTGACCGGGAATTATTAATAATAATATGTAGGTATATATATAATAATATGTATATTATAATATGTAACAATTAATATGACTATCGCACACTTAGATCAAAAGTCTAGTAACTCAAAAAGTATGCATTAGAGTTAGAGGCATTTTTAAATTGCTTTCTCAATAAGAAAACTTTGCCTTTCAAAAGGTCTGTCTCTTAAGACTTTTGATATTTGTACTATGTTTTATTAAAAAAAATTCATTTCTGAAAAAATACTTTTTTGAATTCACGGAGTTTTCACCTAGGGGTGCGATATATGAAATAATTTTCAGTATTTTAAGGAATTTTATACTTGACCACGTGAGTTTCGGTTTCGGTTTCGGGTGACGCTACTGTCGAATTCGGTTTCGGTTTCAGCCGGAAAATCAGTTTCGATCGGACTCTAATTTTGATTAAATCCTTAAAAGATTGCTACTGATAATATTTTGACCAATAAATAGATCAAACGTGTCAAAATATGAGTTTTTGTTCACTGTGTCCAGCAGTGTCGATCCTTAGATCGACACTGCTAATATAATCTATATATATCTATATCTGCTATATAAATTAATATACTATCTCGAATATTGAATGCGGCGCAATGTCGCCGGTCGTTACAACCCCATAGACACAATCTAGTGAAGTGATGCGTAATGGCTGACATATATTCGACCTCCGTAGCCAATAGAAAATAGAAAATATTTTTCCAATTTGAACTAGCCGTTTATGATTAGCGCGTTGAAACAAACATACATACATTTGTAAAATTAGTGTACTTACATACATTTTAAATTGACTTGGGTCTGGGTGTGCTGGGATGACGCCCCCAGTTAGTATCCGTCGTCTGGTACTCATAATACAAGGGAAAACCTTAGTTTGAGACCAGGTGATTACTGTGATTGTCTGGCGCATTTATTAGCATTTATTCATTTATTTGTTATTTAAAGGTTGAAGAACTTTATAGCACACTTTTGGACGATTACCTACTAAGCATTCATTTTAACCCCTTTTTAACCCCCGACGCAATAAGCCACGGGATGTTTTTAGTTCGACGTATCGGTGTGTGTATCTGTCTATGGCATCGCAGCTTCCGAACAAATGAACCGATTTTGATTTTAATTTTCTTGTTTGAAAGACTCGGAAGTGTTCTTAGCTATGTTTGACAAAAATCGATCCAAGATGGCCGCCGCAATATGGGTATCATATAAAAGGGCTTAACTAGCAAAATATATTCATAATAACAAATTTCAAATCCAAAATGGCCGCCGCCAGAAAATGATGGTTTTCCTTTTTTCGTCACAACACCTCATTATAGGAATCAAATAAAAGGGTTTTTTTCACACTTTTTTCATAGTTTTTTTAATTTGATTTCATTTTCCAACTGTTTAACCGAAAAGAAAATTTTCTAAACTGAACTTTGAATTTACCCAACACTAAAAAAATTAATTCATTTTGAAAGAGACGAATGCATTAATTAATTAACTACGTCTTTATGTCAAACGAACTAAATACCGCTCATTAGCGCTGTAATTCGGGAACTAAGCTTTACCGCACGCACAGACCGACAAACTTAACGTGCTATGACAATCGTTATCGTAATAATTACTCAGAGGTTTAGTCAGTATTCAAGAACTGGAGTTGATTTGGAATTTTGTCAAATAAGAAGCGATGTTTTATGTATGGTAACTATAATAAAAATATGACTTCAATAATCATAATTCGAAGTTAGTCTTAAGGAATACCTACTTGTTAACTAAAGGCTATTCATTGTTAGAGTTCCTGCAAGACCAACAATAAATACATATTGGACAGCATCACATACATTGTTCTGATTCTGTTGTAAGTAGCTTAAGCCCTTGTGTTACAGAAATCAGAAACAACGACGGTACCACAACACCCAGAACCGGGACAATATAGAAAAGTTCGTTTTACACATTGAAACGATCGGGAATAGAACCCGATACCTCAGAGACGGCGCGACGCCAAAGTCCAGCTACAGAGGTCACTTTATTTTATAGAATTATGTTACATTATTCTATAATATGTATTAGGTATATACCTTAGTACTTCACATTTTGCTATGCCCTCGCAGGGCTCATGTTTAAAACCTAATTTAGTCATTTAAGAGCTAAATTGCCTATCTACAATATCAAAGTTATAAACCACTAGCTGTGGCCGCGACTTCGTTCGCGTGGGCTACATCCTTTCATGGTTGGTTTTACCCCATTCTCCCCTAATATTCGATACAAAAAGTAGTATACATATATTTTAATCCAAGTTTCGAACTATATTTGTGCCAAATAACATATCTCTAACTTCAAAAACAAACATTTTTCCATATAAACTTTCAAAGGTGGTATTACTCCCACCCCCCCTTATTTTCTAATAAAAAGTAGCCTATGTCCGTTTTTGAGATTCAACGTATACCTATACCAAATTTCATCAAAATCGGTTGAGAGGTTTAAGCAGGAAAGCGTAACAGACAGACACACAGACAGAGTTACTTTCGTATTTACAATATTCTATATACATTTATAATATTAGTAGGCATTAGTAGGGATTTGGTGATGACGTTTTATTACTTACTAATTATTTATTTATTAAATAGGTACACCAACAGTATACATATAAAAACATTACAGACAAAAAGCAAAAATATTACAAAGATTATATAAATATACCAATAGGTGAACACAACATTGTTTAAAAGCTAGGAACAAAAAAGAAAGGGATTGAAATAACATTAAAGTAGAATAAAAAAAAATAAAAAAATAAACTTACACAAACTCCATTAACTTATTTCTAAAACATGGAAGCGAGTCATAAAATATATCTAAATAGAAATTATTGATTTCATTATAACTAATGGCACATCTGGCTAGAGGTGCTTGTCGGCCTAGGTTAGTCCTAGTTACAGGGACAGAGAAAGATTTTTTACTGGGATGCCGAATTATAATGAAGAGAAAAGATTTATTTGTATTGATTAGGTTCCGAAACTACGTGACCTCAAGATGAAACTGCCCTGAAGCCTCCTCCCAAAGATCCTCAAGATCACAAATTTACATCTTCCTATTTTTGCTTATTAATTATTTTAGCTAAGTATCTAAATAAATAAGTAAAAAGCATAATATTTTGACAAAATAATTGGTCCATCTTGTAAACAAACAAATTTCACGGCTGTATATAAGATTTATAGCATTAATCAAATATACACGATATTTCATCAAACTATTTTGTTTAAAATTACTTAATTTTATTATACCATAATTTCTATAAATCTCATGTGCATAAGAATATCCATCTAAATCTTTCATAAAACGAATTAATTTACTACTCAACGTCAATTCAAAAGCTAACCAAATCCATTACAACAAAATCTACTTTCTCTTAACTCCAAATGAAAATAGATAGCGCCTTAAACTTATCTACGTCTCAAAACTCTTATAAGTGCGAGTAATTATTACGAGGGGTGAGGGGGGTGGGGGGATGGGGGGTTCGTTAGCGGCCCTAATGCCGGCAGACATTAATCATTCCTTTCATAAAGAGTGGGCCCGTAGATAAATAAGTGTAGTATGTGTTTTCTTGGGGTACCCTTCTTGAGGAAGCGATACATTAATGTGGATAAGACGCATATTTAATTCGGAATTAAACTACTCTTGGTTTGTTGATATTCAGTAATTCACCTGTTTTATCAAATGAGAGAGCACCAGAAGATGGAATGTGTAATCTAAGCAGAAATGGAGGGAACAGTTATAAATAAATTATTCTTTTTATTTCATACTAACGCAAGAAATACGGAAGCAAAGCTACCAAAACATTAGCTATTAACAGTTTTTCCAAAAATACTTATTATATCCTAGTCCTGCTTTTCTTTTTTATTTTATTATAATGTTTAAACCCGTTTTTATACACTCACTAAACAAAGTTTGATTCAAGGAACATGCTATTTTTTGGTGCAAATAAAATGTTTTTTTTTCCAAATAAAAAAAATCAAATTCTCCCGCTCCAAAATTAAATACACAGATTGTGGGTGATGCTCTTACATTTCGTACTTTATATCTTGTTTTTTTTGCAAAAAAAATATATTTAAGTTCGTTAGTGATGCACTGTAAAATAAAAAAGTGTTTCTTTTTTTCTTTTTGTTTTTTCAAGTCACATCCACCCAATTCCAAAGGCGCTCGGTTCGCAAGGCGCCGCTGCCACATAATTATTCATCTTAAATTGCACGTGTATGCGTGTACATGCGAGTATGGCGCTCAAATTGCGCCTTTGTAAGAAACGCTGCTAAAATTTATAAATTTATTACAAGACTGCGCGGAATTTCATTATGGAGGTCGATTCTACGGTTCCTGGTACCCTTATACTTGCTACGAGGTTTCGTTGCAAGGAAGTGGTTTTAATTGATGAACATGTTGAATAATAATAGTCATCACTATGAAAAATTTAAACATGCTCAGCCGTATATAGGTTAACCCTTAGTTAAAAGGTAAAGGTTTAGTTTCAATTTTCAAAATATATTTGTGATGGATAGTCAAGTTCTCGAGGAAGGCTTTAAGCTGTAAACAAAACCATCATAATCAATCAAAATATTCCAATAAATTTTCGTTTTGTGTGCTTAAAATTCATGTAGATTTCTGAGAAAATTTGAGGCCACTCAATAAATGGTTCAGGGGCGGCCGTTGTCGGGGCTTAACGACCCCTAACATATGATTACAATGGCTTTGGATTCTGGCAGCTTCTTCTTAGTAATCGTTTATTACCAATGACATCGTGGTTAGATTCAACGCCATCTTGTCAACTTTGACTTTATATCGATAGACCTCATAAAACTGTTTTTATTATACATATTGCACTTAGAGATTGACCTCATCCTACCTGATGTTAAGTGGTAATGAGGTCCTAGTAATGAGTCCGCGAAAAGTACAGCTTAATAAAGCTGTTACTGGACTTGTCGCCCTTACCTTGAAAGCTTGACCCCTGCTACTAACGCAGCACCCCCCAGGAGCTCTGGAAACCTTACTCACACGCAGGAGCACAACAACACCGAAGTGATTGTTATTTGGCTGCGGTCTTCTGTAAGGTGGAGGTATTTCACCAGTCGAGCTGCCCCAGTTCGAGCGATAAATCGCTATCCCTAAGTCTTTTAAATAGCTTAGTCATTTGACTATATTATATGAGCTAAACTGTGTAGTAATTATTTTATCAATTTATAAAAATGTAATGTAAATTGATCCGTAACTCGCTTAGAGGGCGCGATATACCAACGCCTTTTGCGGTTACGCCGTAGAGCATACTGGATTTCGCGGTTCTGCACGCGCATCGACGATATAAGATATTTTTTATACCTAAATAACAGGCGAAGTAGCGTGAAACAGCTAGTAAAGTTAACACAAAGTTTCTTCACCCTCAAACAGTGTTCCTCAGCTCATTAAGCTCCTTTCTTATTTAATCCTTTTGTTCCGTTATATAATAGCTCACACATTCAAACACAGGGTGTGGCGCCTGCCGCCGACGGGTAGAAAGAGGTTTTTTGCTAAGAAAAGGCCTCCTTCGTCGTTAATTACTAAGCGGAGAAAATTTGGTACAGGGTGTTCCGTTTTGAGACGCGAACTAGCGATTTTATCCTTGTAAGGCGCAATGTACTGTCGACCACACATTTATTGCAATACTTGCAAACACTTGCAGCACAATGTGCAAAACAAGTTCTTATGCTGACTATTTAAGGCCGGTACAAATTCCACAGAGGTAGGGCATAGCGATTTATCGCTCAAACTGGAGCAGCTCGAGTGGTGAAATACATCCACCTTACAGAAGACCGCAGCCAAATAACGATCACTTCTGTGTTGTTGTGTTCCAGTAATAGATTTATTATGCTGTACTTGTCGCCTTTAAGCTAGGACATTACCACTTAACAGGAGCAGGTGGGATGAAGTCAATCTTGAAGTGCAATACTAAAAATATGTTTTATGAGGTCTATCGATACAAACATGACAAGATGGCGATAATGCCAATAACGTAACTAACATTGGTAAGTTACAAACGGACTAATTTTTTTTTTTAATAATTTAATAGTTCAAAATACGATATAGCATTTTTAGTAGTTAATACTGACCGACGTTTCGGTTAGGTTGCACAAGCCGTGGTCAGGAGCTGACTGACTTATTTTAAATATGACGGAATGGAACGCGATGGGCTGAAATTTTATAAAATGGAACATTGTTTTTTCCGAGTCTCATCACTATTGTCTATTGTTTTTTATCCTGAACTAAACAAATAAATAAAATAATAGTTGAATATTACTTATAATAGTGACCGTATTGGCGCCACTCCTCAAACACGCTGTATAAACAAAATTCGTCTAAGAAAACGTGGGCCTGGGTTCGCTGGCAATTTATCACGAGTCAAGTTATATTAATGTGGATAAATGGGGCGCGGAGGGGGGAGAGAGTGGGAGGGGAGGAGTGACGGACCGACAGTTCTGCGGGATTCGGCGCGTCACGGTGATTGGATTGTAAAAACGGGTTTCTTGGAAGACGTTTTGCTTGGTACGGTCTTGTGGGACGCGGGTAATTTATCATCCTGTATATCTAGTTCGTGAATTTATCATCGTGTATATTATATCTATTGAAAAAAACTGTAGTCCACGCGAACGAACAGTTAGGTTTTTTCGTTTTAAATATACTTTCATGGTCGGTTTTACCCCTTTCTCCCCTTATATTCGAAACAGAAAGTAGCCCAAGTAACGAGCTACATTTGTGCCAAATTTTATCTCTATCTTAAAAAAAAATCCCAACCAAACTTTCAAGGGCGGTATACCCCCATCACCCCTTATTTTCAAGCTCAATATTAGCCTATGTCCGTTCTAGAGGTTCAACGTATACTTATACCAAATTTCATCAAAATCTGTTCAGTGGTTTAGGCGTAAAAGCCGGACAAACAAACAGATAGACAGAGTAACTTTCACTTTTATAATATTAGAATGGATACAAATATTATGAAGTCAAAGAGTTTGTTTGTTTGAACGCGCAAATTTCAGGAACTATTGGTACGAATTGAAAAAATATATTTATATTTGACTAGCTTTCTATACGCTATCCCTACTTCCCTACTAATATTATAAATGCGAAAGTAACTCTGTCTGTCTGTGTGTCTGTTACGCTTTCCTGCTTAAACCTCTCTACCGATTTTGATGAAATTTGGTATAGGTATACGTTGAATCTCAAGAACGGACATAGGCTACTTTTTATTAGAAAATAAGGAGGGTAATACCACCTTTGGAAGTTTATATGGAAAAATTTTATTTTTGAAGTTTATAGAGATATGAAATTTGGCACAAATATAGCTCGAAACTTGGATTAAAATATAGACTACTTTTTGTTTCGAATATTAAAGGAAAAAGGGGTAAAACCGACCATGAAAGGATGTAGTCCACGCCAACGAAGTCGCGGGCACAGCTAGTATTTTATAAGTAGATGTAAAAAATCAGTTCAGACGATAAAACAAATTGTACGTCATCCCTCGGGAATTCCTCATTTTCGGGGATTCATTATCGTATCATTTAGGTACCTTCTAAATGTACATCTTTATATTCCTTTGCAATATTTTACCTTGTTTTAAAAGACAAACAGCGCCATCTCCAATCCATCCATCAAGCAAACTATATTTTTGTATCCCCTCGGGAATATAAATTATTACGGGATAAAAAGTACCCTGTTATTTAATCCAGACTTCTGACTTTATGTCTGCAAAATTTCAAAGCAATCGGTTCAGTAGTTACGGCGAGAAAGAGGAACAAACAAACAAACTCACTTTCCGATTTATAATATTAGTAAGTATAGTCCATTTATCGAGGAAGGCTATTATAGGCTATATGAAGGGTCCGCTGGAATAATGATAAACGTCCTTCATTTATTATTATTTTTTTTTTATATTACACTTCAGGATTGACCTCATCCCACCTGATGTTAAGTGGTAATGAGGTCCTAGCTTAAGGGTGACAAGTACAGCATAATAAATCTGTTACTGGACTTGTCGCCCTTACCTTGAAGGCTTGACCCCTGCTACTAATGTAACACCCCCCAGGAGCTATGGAAACCTAACTCACACGCAGAAACACAACAACACCGAAGTGATTGTTATTTGGCTGCGGTCTTCTGTAAGGTGGAGGTATTTCACCAGTCGGGCTGCTCCAGTTCGAGCGATAAATCGCTATGCCCTACTATCTCTTGATATAGTTTCGAGATATTTGGGTGTTAAGTTTATAAACGTTGTCCAAAATTCAGCCTTATTGCCGTGAATACCGGGGACACTGAGCGTTCTAGACGTGTAGTCAAATATCAGAAACGGTTTTATTTCAGGACTGGGAGCGATATTGCCTAGTTTGTAAACGAAATTACTAGTTGCATGTATGAAGTGACCCATGACGTTGATCACATAGATTTTAGTATTTTGGAAATTCATAGTTATTGCCGTGGACCCTTCATATGGCATCACGATTCTACAAACAGAAACGAAGATTCAGTGGAAAATATATAAAATAAATAAAACCGTTTAAAAAGAGGGAGACGCAGCGGCCCGCTAATACGTATAAAAGAGAAACACTGACTAAATGATTAATCCTGAAATCTCAGATATTATGACGCCATCTCTGAGGTCCCCGGTTCGATCCCCGGTCGGGTGAATATGGGAAACGAAGTTTTCTGTATTGTTTCGGGTCTGGGTGTTGTGGTACCGTCCTTGTTACTGATTTCTGTAATACAAGTGCTTTAGCTACTTACCACAGAATCAGAGCCGTGTATGTGATGTTGTCCAATATTTATTTATATTTATATTTATTTCTTTTAATATCGCATTAGTATAGTAAAAGCGTGAGTGTTCGATATTTTACAGCTTTTTATTGTTCTGTGGACGGCAATGATTCTGTTTAAGCTTATTTTAATGCAGTTAGGTCTAACGTAAGTTGTGCACGTATATAAGTTGCTTGACACTTGATGCGTGTTTGTATGTGTTCCACTTTAGAAGTTCGATTTAGAGCTCCTGGGGGTGTTACATTAGTAGCAGGGGTCAAGCCTTCAAGGTAAGGGCGACAAGTCCAGTAACAGATTTATTATGCTGTACTTGTCGCCCTCATTACAACGTCAGGTGGATCAATATTGAAGTGCAATAAAAAAAACGCATTGAACATTACTTTAGTTTAATTAAAGAAGTTCTACTATGTATTTTAAAACCAAACTCTTCGAAACCAAAAACATAATTGTATTTTTTTTTAACAATACACGGAATCCGCCCAGATTCCCCCCACCCGCGTTCAGTTAAAACTAACATCCATTAGTACTGATAACAAAGCCGTGTAATAAATATTCACGCTGTCAATACACGCATATAACTGGGAACTTATCTTCTAGATATTATATAAGCGCCCGCGGGCTCTGAGGCGGGGCGGGTAGGGCGCCATGCACTATGGGAAATAGACGCGGCGGCTTTAAAACGCGCGTTGTACGAGAGTTTTTGAAAGAAAGAAAACATTTGAATCGGGAATGCAATGTGACTCCGCAAGGGGTGATGATTTGTTTCTATTTCATTTCATTTAAAATTAGTTATTGCAGTGAAGTATTTATTTGTTACAGATAAATTTCATTTTATTATTTTTATAGTACTATACGCCGTACTAGCGAACTTTAATATTAGAAACAGCAAGGGGAGATAAGATTTTTCTGTTTCTAATAAATTTCATTTTATTTTTTAGCTTAGCTTAGCGTCTTTTTCGCCGGTGGTGCTGTGCTAGTTACTGCTGAGCCGAGTTTCACAAAACATCACTCTAAAAACGATGAGGTCTAATGAGGCAGGAGGGGAATAGTAGGTAGTTCACTATGCTTTAATAACCTCCGACGAAAAACAGGAGAGTTTGTCTATCAATTTCTATCTATATATGGCATCGCAGCTTTCAAACGAATGGGTTGTTTTTGATGCGGTTTTTTTCATTTGAAAGCCACTTTCGGTGCGGTTATTTGGTATCAGCCTAGCGGTGTAAGAGTATCAGCTTTATTCATAAATGACGTGAGACATTTTTGGTGTAAAGTTACTCGATTATTATTAAACTACACAAAAGTACTATTTTTTAGGTATTTTTATTTTATTTTACTGTTATAAGGTCAGAAGAGTCGGCGGTACGGCTTGCAAACAAATTCGTTTGTGCGTAGTTCAGAAGAAAAAAGCCCCCTTCTGGATACTCTTTCGACAGTTTCCCGGCGGTTTCTCGGCGGTTCCGCGGCGGTTCCCCAGCGGTTCCCAGCGAGTGTGCAGGCGGCGGCGGCGCGGTAATGAGCCCCGGCACAACTTTCTGCAGAGCCGCGAAAGTAGCACGGAAAACTTTAACAGCGTCTTCGGCGACTACAAGTACTCATGAGTCTTGATACTTGCCTTCATTATTTATTGCTTCTCTAAATAAATCCCACTTCAAATTAACCAATGCAAATGTTTGTTCGATTTATAATGACTCCAATTATTAAGATTATCTATAGATGATGAATATTTATCAATCCATACTAATATTATAAATGCGAAAGTAACTCTGTCTGTCTTTCACACCTAAACGACTGAATGGATTTTGATGAAATTTGGTATAGGTATACGTTGAATTTCAAGAACGGACATAGGCTACTTTTTATTAGAAAATAAGGGGGGATAGGGGTAATACCACCTTTGAAAGTTTATATGGAAAAATGTTTATTTTTGAAGTTGAAAGTTACACTTGGATTAAAATATAGACTACGTTTTGTTTCGAATATTAGGGGAGGAAGGGGTAAAACCGACCATGAAAGGATGTAGTCCACGCGAACGAGGTCGCGGGCACAGCTAGAAATAGATATAATAATAAATAACAATCGCTTAGCGTAAGGCTAAAAAAGAAAGTTAATGTATTTTTTGGCGATTCTCGAAAAGCACAAACATTCACTTGTATAACATTTTTGAAGGGAAATTTGACAATCATAAATCTATATTTTCCCACACCAGCAACTGTAACTTACAAAACAACTTTAATTAATCACAAAAGACATCAGTCAAGACCACTGTGAGAACGGAAACAGGTTTATCTAGAAATATCAATGTTGGATTGTATTAAAAACAGGTTTTTATCATAATAGTGAGGGTCCGTTTGACCCAAGACGTTACCGGACAGTGGTCACTTCGGCGTGGGAAAAGGGTTGGACAGTAAGGGTTGAACTTGATTTGAGCTCCTTTTGTAAAGCGCAAGTTTTGTTATTAGAGAATATTTTGTTTTGTGGTATTTTGGAACATCTTAATTTGAAGTTATAGACCTATTTGGAATTCTAGTATTGGATTTTGTACAAATTGTGTGAATTGAAAGATTGAAGCAATGATATTGTTAAAAAATCTGACTTTGTGTAATTTTATGTTAAAAGCACGTCAGACTATACAATTTGGACTTAACACCGCCCTTATGTAGCGGGCATAAGAACTAATATCGAACTGCTAGTGTTTACCTTCACGTGCTGCCGACCGTACAAATGTGTACAATAATATTTGTATTTAATTCAAAATGGCATGTAAGTAAACTACCGAAACCAAAATCTTTAAATTTTTTGTCGCTATGATTACGTAACGCCAGTATCAAGTCCGCTTAGTCGCGCTACACAACGCCGGAGATAAATTTCGGAGCGTCAGTGAAATTTTAATAACTAATTTTCTTGTAGGAGTAGTAGCAGCCGCGGGCTAGCCGTGTTATTGTACATGCGCTCTTATGTACAACGACATATGAGTATTCGTATTTGAACTGTGTGAGTAGTCGTTGTACGCAATTCGGAATTCAAATATTGTTAAATAGTGAATGCAACATTTGCTCGTGTCAGTTTGGTAATAGATAAAAATAGGTTAGGTTGGCACGACTGTATTTTTTCCCTATGCTCTGGAATCTTTACTATCTAAAGTCTTTTATTAAAAAAAAAAACAAACTAAACAGTAAACATTCACATTTTTTTTTGTTGTGTGTGCTTCCGATTTTTTCATTTTATTCGATAGATCTATCTCCAAGCAGGTAGGTTCCACCAGAATACCGGCTCAAACTAAAACTCAAATATTTATTTAAACAAGTAGGTTACACATAACACTTTTGAATATCGTCATTGAATACAAAGTAAAGTGATTCTACTGCTGGATTGGAACCTGTATCTACTGAGAAGATACCGGTAAGAAAGGTAAATTAGTTACAAGAGCAGTACTTATTGCTATGTGTAACTCACTTTAGACCATTAGGTCTACTGTCAAAACAGCTACATTTTAAAGGTCGTAAGTGTCAAAAAGCTTTTATTCAACGGATTGTTCTCAAGGCTAAGGGAATAATTTGAATCAAGTGATCGTCACCAAAATCACGTTTATTGAGGGTTGGTGACCACAGTCCCGAGCTATTTATTATTGCGATGCTTTATGGTCGACTCGGTAATCGAACCCAGGACCTCGAAATCATAACTTGCTATTGAAATCATAAGATATCAAGGTATCTGTAGGTTCTTACAATTAGATAGATAGATTTACTTAATTTTACAGAAATTGGTTTTGCTGGCCATATTAAAACACTAAGTACGGTCTTATTGCTAGAAAGCAATTCATTCCAGACAAACCGTCCTCGTTCGGTATTTAAATTTTTATACTCGCAAATATACGCAAATGTAACAGTTTTATGGTAATACGTATTTCAGTTTCACATTTTAAATAAAAACGCCATATTTTTTTTTAATCGTATGAAGATCTAAACATTCGTGATCCCGCCAAACTGCCGCCATTTTTCTAATTTCGAATCCATGCGCCATGTTTCTCTAAAAACAAAATAAATCAACACATAATGTACTGCTTCACAATACGCGCCCGATTCTTATTTACCCTAAAATTGTTTACGTTAATTAAATTTGAATCAATTAAAAACTTACACTCCTGTGAAGCTAAATTAAAACCAGACTCCATAGTTAGAAGGAACCACTTTAAATTGAACCGCCCCACCTACGTGCGTCCGTACAGTTTGTGGGGGGCAGTGGGGAGGGGAGAGGTCTAGACAGGGTGGGCGGCGAAATTGCCTCGGGGAGAGGCAAGGAGACCGGAAAAGCTCGAAAATTACACGAGAAAATTTCTCTATTCAGCATCTTTGTGTTTTCCTTCAAGATGGCGGCGGGGGCGAGCGGGAGAAATGGGCGTAAGTGGGAATTTAGTAGGTATTTTTAAGGAGGTTTGCGCTTTTTGAAGACTGTTTGTGCCCGTTTGTTAGTAGCAAATTTTTATACGAATAGTAGGTATTAGAGATTGGGCGTTCGAAAAATGAATAAGATTCGATTCCCTGATGTGTTGATTAGGAAACGTGCTTTTCTACATTATATTGGGTCTAGATATTGTCACGCCGTCATTGTTTCTGTGCTTTAGCTACTTACCATGGAATAAGAGCCAAGTATGTGATTTTTTATTTCAACAATCAAAACCAAAACTATATGACTTGGTCCAAAGTGAGCTACACATAGCAATAAGTTAGATACTGATACTGTAAATGATCTGCCGAGTTTCTTACCGGTGTCTTCTCGGTAGATATAGGTTCCGAACCGAAAGTAGAATCACTTTGCATTGTATTCAATGACGATTCAAAAGTGTTATATGTAACCTACTTGAATAAAGAAATATTTGAGTTTGAGTTTGAATAATTTATTTGTGTTTACTCCGCTCTAGCGAAGGGAAGGTCATTTATCCTACTGTTTACGAGTTTTTCACATAGCAACATTCATTTTTAATTAGATAGACTAGCTAAGTTCGTGGCTTCGTATGCGTCGGTGACAAAATCCTTAATGCGAAGAAATCTAGACAACGAATTTTACAGCGATTTATACTTAAGTAACAAATACAACTAAGTAAATAAATGTCTTATTTTGGAAAGGGGCTCATAAAACGTGAGAAAATTAGAGATTTTATAAACTAATCAAATTTATTAATTTTCAAAAAAAGTTACTAAAATGATGTTTCTAAGAGAAATAGTCCGCTGACTGGAGCTTTCTTTGCAGTTTAATTGGGGCTAAACTAAGAACGTTAAATAAATGTTTCTTATTTAGCGATTAAAACAATTAAAAATCTAAAAGTAAATATTAATTTGTAGTTCATCAAACGCAACTACAGTTAAAATTATTCATCATCATCATCATCATTTCAGCCTGTTACTGTCCACTGCTGACCATAGGTCTCTCCAACCGATTTCCAGCGCGACCGGTCCATTGCCACCTGCATCCAACGAGACCCAGCAATTTTCACTAGGTCGTCGGTCCATCTGGTAGGCGGCCGTCCTACACTGCGCTTGGTGGTACGTGGTCTCCACTCTAGTACCTTTTTGCCCCATCAACCGTCCGATCTTCGTGCTATGTCATTCAGCCCATTGCCACTTCAGCTTACTAATCCTACGGGCTATGTCAGCAACTTTAGTTCGTCTACGGATTTCCTCATTCCTGATTAGGTCACGTAGAGAAATGCCAAGCATAGACCTCCCCATAGCTCGCTGAGCGACTTTGAGCCTTCTAAAAAGTTATTTTGTGAAGCACCACGTCTCAGAGCCGTAAGTCATCACTGGTAACACACACCTTTGTTTTAAGGCACTGAGGGATGTTGGACGAGAAGACATTTCGTAGTTTACCGAACGCTAAAATTATTGCTAGATATAAAGTCGGATATAAAGAGAAGTTTTGTTAATTCTGGAACATAACCAAGTAGAACATTATAGTAATAAATATACATATTCTTATGACAAATACAGATCAATTATATTGATGCAATAATAGTGATACAATTAAAAAAAAACAAGATCTCGGAAAAAAAATACAATATTGGATGTGTTAAAAAAACAAAAAGGCATAACTTACATTTTTACAAATTTCTTAACCTCAATTCCTAATTAACTAATAGTAAATTGAGTCCAAAAGTTCAGTTTCGCTCACATCCGCCGAGAGCGAGACAGGAAGTCAGCACAATAGCTGCGCGGCTTCTTTGATCATCGCATTAATTAAGCCGCACCTACTCGCCTACATTACGACCTATTATTTTTACTACACCCCCCTTAATTACCCTTCTAAACGCTTATTTTTAACGAGGTTTAAAAAGGGCTTTAAATCTAGTGTCCGGTATCTGCGAGCGGAATAAACCGGCTTTTTAAAAAATAGATTAATGCGATAAATTGACTCAGTAATAAATACTAAATATAGTTAGTCTGGCACCTTTATTTAAACTAAAAAATCTTAGTAACAATTAATAAATATTGGACAACTTCACATAAATTGCTCTGATTTTGTAGTAAGTAGCTAACGCACTTGTGTTACAAATATCTCGGCCGATTATCAAAGATTGCCGACCAGTACCACAACACCCAGACCCGAGGTAATATAAAAAGTCCATATTGACCCTACCGGGACCCGGGACTTCAGAGATGCCACGATGCCAAAGTCCGGCCCGCCCGCCTCTCATCTATGGCAGTCGTCATTACAATTAAGGCTTAGATTAACAAAAAAATAACCAAAACATGTTTGTAATATAATTGTCATCGTGAAGATTTTAACAGTGCTACTTAGTCAACTACGAGTAATTTAGTTGTCACTTATAAGTAAATAGTTTTCAAATCTCAACGATAAGAAACTCGCTCCGAATTTCGCCCAGGATCTGAGATCTGCCTTCGGTTAGATGCAATAATAATCTTCAACAGCATTCCATTTTCCATTCCGTGGTTAGATTTCTGGAACGATAAAAAGAACAGTTTTAGTAGGTATGTAATTTATTCAAGTAAACAATTTAATTTAGTAGAGACTTCTGGTTTTATTGGGTGATGGAAATCTTGTGTGTCACGCAAAAATACTATTAATTTGACTTTGGAACAACATTTAACTTATTATGGCATTAAAAATAAACATGCAGGTTTGATTGTCAATAACAAATTTGCTATTCATCGCCTAAACATATTATAAGCTTTTTAATTTTTTTTTAACTAATCTGTTCTTCAACAAAGCATTGAGTTTTATTCAAAAAGCAGTTTTTCCAGTTACGCAACTATTCGTTGCACGTGCGGCAACAGTTCCAAATTCAAACCACTCGATATTCAAAAATCCATGCGCCGAACTAATTCGAATTTCGAATGAATACCTTTTTCTACAAACCGGCCCCAACCCTTCAGGATAGGGACAGAGTTATCTAGTTTCACACCACATTTTAATGCTTACATCGAGAATGAAAACCAGTTTTTAAATTTGGAACTTTTGATTTCTTTTTCACAATAATGGCGAAGTGGCCAGTCCTGTTTTGGATTTTTGGATATTCTAGTATCAAAACTTACAAAAATGGCTATGGCTCAGGTTTTAACAGAACATGACTGTTGTTATGGAAAGCTGTCTTTAAGTCTCCAATTCCTTAAGATTTTTACGTTAGTAGATTGATTCACCTGTACCAAAATTCTTTTGAAAACCAATAAGAAGTACCAATACGTTGTCTGACTTAAATACCATCTTTAATTATTTAAAAAACCAAATTTATCATCAAGATGTCTAAAATTAATGCAAAAATTACATTCTAACCAAGCCTCTCAAGTTATTTTATACAAAAAACATTCTTCAACGGCAAAATATTACCTATCCACCCTATTTTTTGTACAAAAACCATTAAACACTAACACAGTTATGATTGACATAAAGCTAGTCTTAAACCCATAAATAATCAAATAATCAAAATATAGGTAAATACACCGATCTCATTCCTAAGAACATAACCTATTAAAAACTATCTGAATTTCAATGCATAATTAAATAAACAAAAACAAAACCACTTCTCATACTTCTAAAACTAAATTGCAACAAAACAATCCCACTCAACCCCAAAACAATAGAACGTTCGAAATCCAAAATCAGCCGCCATCTTAGCTCTTTTATCGCGTACTCGGCAGAAAACGTCAAGCCATTTTAATTATAGTACGGAACGGTATAAAAGCAGTTTATCGCGAAGTGGGGGGGTGAAAGGGTGGGGCGGGGGGGCAAGAAGCAGAGATTTTATAGCTCAGTACCGTCACAACGCTTTTAATGGCTTATTTGCCGGGCCTTTGTGGGGGTGACTCGCCCGGTTGTTGTCAATTTTATTCGACCGAAGAATGATAACGGTCGCTTCTAAATACCCGCCGTCTTTGAATACGTTTTAGTTTCGAATTTCGATAGTTTTTTGGAGGCGCCTTTTTTATTTGTTTATGGGCGTGACGTCATGATTTAGATAGGGTCGTTCAATAGGTATTATATGGAATACCTATAATTACGCACGTGTTTCGCTTTTACTAATATTTTTTACTAAGTAACTTTTTCAAAACAATGTTTTACGAAATGGTTCACGTTGTCACTGACTGAAGTGAATAAATCCTAGAAAACAAGTATCATAGAATATTAATTTCGTGGTGTTACGGACTCCTTTGTAGGATCCTTTTTGATAGTTTTTATTATAAAACGTTGTATATCAAACTTGTTTAAAACCGTCGAGAAGTAAAATACGGATTTCAGATTATTTATCTAACGTTTAGTGCCAACATGATTTAAAAACCCTTTAATTTATTTATACAGAAACATAAATATTTAATCTCCCGTTACAAACCCAAACTGGGTTGCGAACCCACGACCTTCACGTATCACACGTGTTTCTCTTCCAACTGAGCTAACCGCAAGATATTTACGATTTTTTTTCTGATATTCTTATCTATCTCTAAATCTTCGGTAAGTGCCTTAACTCGATAAAATTGTTATGCCAACGATATAAAGTAAAAAGATACATTCCGTATTCTTGTAGTATCTCTCTAAGTACAAGAAAGAGTACACTAATAACGGATTTTCTGTTTTACCTTTTGAAATAAGGAACTTAAAAACGGGTGAACGCTAGGAGATTGGCTCTCCCTAGTTCCAGACGCTCCCTAGGGACGCCCGCCCTGCCTTGCGAGTCTCCCGGCTAGAACGGTTAACGCCTTAATTTTGTATTAATTTTAATGCGCAATTTAGCGTCTTATTCCATCTTACAAATAGGGTTGTTTCTGGAAAAGTTACGGAATGAATATATGAGTGGAAGATTGCCTTGTTATTTTAAGAGAGGTAGGGCATAGCGATTTATCGCTGGAACTGGAGCAGCCCGACTGGTGACATACCTTACAAAAGACCGCAGCCAAATAACAATCATTTCTGTGTTGTTGTGTTCCTGCGTGTGAGTAAGGTTTCCAGAGCTCCTGGGGGGTGCTACATTAGTATCAGGGGTCAAGCCTTCAAGGTAAGGGCGACAAGTCCAGTAACATATTTATTATGCTGTACTTGTCACCCGTAGGACCTCATTACCACTTAACATCAGGTTATCGAATGTTATTATTAAACTCCTATTACAAACATTTTTAATACTTAGCCTATTATTCGACTCTGAATACTGTTTACCGCAGAACGTATTTGCTTAAAACTTATATTGCAAAATTACTTACAATATATTTTGGTATGCATCAGCTATCCTCTGAAATGAATTAAATTATTTTTATTTTAATACAGGCGCCGGATCCGATTCCCCGTCAGGTCAACATGGAAAACGATATTTTCCTTCGTCTCGAATCTGGGTGTTGTGGAACGGTCGTTTTATTTGATTTCTATAACACAAATATAAATTGCTTATCACTTATTATGTGCTACCTTTGTATATTAACTTGACCTTATTTATTTTATATTTATCAAAAGTTTTTAATAATTCTGTTTGTCTGTCCGTTTGTTCCGGCTAATCTCTGAAATAGCTGGACCAATTTTGACGGAACATTTACTAGTAGGTAGCTGATGTAATAAGGAGTAACTTAAATTACTTTTATTTAAAAAAAATAATTTAAATTTATATAAAAAAATTAAATCCTGTAATCAACGCGAACAAAGTCGCAGGCTCAGCTAGTACTTAATGATTCTTCACTCAAACTGTCATAATGAGCTCTATTTTACTAAATCCATTCAGGAGTTTTTGATAGTAGTTGCAAAAGAGAAAAAAACAAACAAACATATATTTCACGTCTATATTATTAGTAAGACTAGCTGTGCCCGCGAGTTCGTTCGCGTGGACTACATCATTTATGGTCGGTTTTACCCCTTTCTCCCCTTGTATTCGAAACAAAAAGTATTCTATATTTTAATCCAAGTTTCGAGCTATATTTGTGCCAAATTTCATATCTCTAACTTCAAAAATAAACATTTTCCCATATAAACTTCCAAAGGTGGTATTACCCCCCCTCCCCTCCTTATTTTCTAATAAAAAGTAGCCTATGTCCGTTCTTGAGATTCAACGTATACCTATACCAAATTTCATCAAAATCGGTTGAGAGGTTTAAGCAGGAAAGCGTAACAGACACACAGACAGACAGACGGAGTTACTTTCGCATTTATAATATTAATAGTAGGGATTAGTGCCAACAGTACGCGAAATCACAAAAACGTATACGTGCATGAATTATTCTGTACGTACTCCGCCATTCAGAATTTAATTAAAACTCAAAAACTGCATGAAAGTTGCAGGTTTTGCAAAAAGTCGGCGACTGCACTCGCGCTTGCAGCATATTTTAGTGAGTGTACCGTGGAAACTACGTGTGGCCACACTTTGGAGTGTGCATCGCCCTTATTTAGCGGGCATAAGGTCTAAAACCGAGCTGAATTTGTTTCATTTTGATATGCTGTTCACTGTGCACCACGTCACGATGGTCTAGCGGTTTCACTACTGGATTATGAATGTAGGTAGGTACCGGGTTCGATTCCCGTCGGTCGGTCGGAACAAACAGTTTAGGGATGTTCGCTCATCAAACATAGCTCGGATTTATAGTAAGCCATACTTGGCTTTTTTATTCTAAAATAAGTAAATAGCTACAAAAAACCTGTGTTACAAAAATTAAAAACAACGACGGTAGGTACCACAACACTGACCAGAGACAATATACAATTTTTTTTTCTAATTTTGAACCGACTGGGAATCGAACCTGGTACCTCAGCGATGTTATAGTCAACTACAAACCGCATACAAATGCGCATCTAGTGTTACGCCTCTTGTCCATATGCCATTTTTAATATTTTTCCTTGTCTATTCTTCGACTTAGAAAACAACAGTCCATATTGGAGTGAACTGTCGTAGACTGTGAACTGACTTGCTATGTTTTGTTATCTTTATTCGTTTAATTAACGTGCTATGTGTTGTGTTTTTAGTAATGTTGGAGGAGGGGGGGTATTTTTAACTATTTTAATATTTTTATTCTTTTCCTCTCTTTCCTTCTCTCTTTTCTCGGATAAAGGTTCCGCCAGAATACCAGCGCTCCTGCGGCATCCAATGTCGTAGCAGCTTACGCTGAGGCTGGGACCTTATTAGCTGCGCAATCACTATTTTTTTTTATTTTTTTTCTTTGTTTGCTAATTTACTTCTACTTTACCTTTTATCTGTTCGTGTCACATTTTTTGTCTGTGTATTGTTCACTGATTGTGTGTGCTAATAAATAAATTCTTATTCTTATGTGAGCAGATTGCTTTAAACCCGTTTGTGCCTTGAAATACGCTTAAACTTGATATTGCCTTCCACGAAATCCTTGGAAAGCTATAGAGAATCTATTAACCGTGTTCTATTAAAAATTTGTATCAATTATTACCTACCGCACGTGACACTGGCAGAAGAAGACTACGGGAAAGAAGATGAATTGCTATTTAGTACAAATAGAAAAAGAAGATTTTGTATCTTATTAGTGAGTAAATTTAAATCATAAATTTGTGTGAAAGTTGGTTCTGAAAACTTGTTTGTATTTCAATTGTTTTTTTCTATTTTTTGAATTTAAATGACGAGTTGTACAACGAATTCCGTTATTTACAAAGGTTTTTTACGACTTCTTTTAATTTAACATACAAATAAGACAGATATAGACAGACAGATAGACAGCTATTTGCTAATTTTGTCATAAAATTCACTTAAAACAATCACAATAATACAAAACTTACTTTATTTTTACAATGAAAAGATTTATTTTAAGGACAAACGAAATTAAATTTACTTAGGTATTCCACGTTATGGTTTATCCAAACTACTTTACTAGGTACCGCATTAGACGTTCGGAACTACTCATCAAATAAAACTTATACTTATGATGTCGACATAATTTGTAATTTCATTTAATTTTCTGACATTATTATTTTTTTTTTAAATCGAAATTGACTGCTTGATATCTGAAACTTCATTTTTTCATATTGACATTTATTATTTATTTTATTTATGCATGTTTTCAATCTACTGACTGTGATATTTTAATATAATGAACTAACTTTATTTTATTTTGTAAAGTAGTTACTTGATTCAATCTGGAAGAGCTATCATTCATGGTATGTTTCAATAATAAATGAATTTGATATAGTCAGGATTTCATAATTATATCCATACTCGTACGCCGATATGGCTGATTACAGTGATACAATATGCTTATTATTAACACCCAGTGGCGACACTACCTGTGAATCACGAATAAATGATTTTGTATTTGTATTTGCAAAAAGGTTACCTAAATAAAAAAACGAACGCATGTTTCAGCCGATATACTCGTAATTTGCTTCTTTCACAAGTTTCAACGCTAATCTGAACACGTCTGAGCGCCGTTTGCGCCCGGAGCCACCCCCCAGCATCCTATTTGAGATAACATTTAATGTCGGAAATAAGATTAAGATGGCCAGAGGAGGAATAAATCTGGAACTACAAATGAGTCCGCACTTAATTAGGATTTGTATTTAACTGTTAGTCTTAGAGACGTCTTTATTACGACGTTTACGCAAACAAAAAAAAAATTAGCCCAATAGGTCTGATTGTTTCATTTCTCTGCCTCACTTTAGTTATATTTTTATATATTATACAAGATTGACATCATGTTAAGTGATAATGAGGTCCTAGCTTAAGGGCGACAAGTACAGTATAATAAATCTGTTACTGGACTTGTCGCCCTGATTAAGGTTCCCACAACAACCACCAGGTGCTCTGGAAACCTTAATCACACGCAGGAACAGAAAAATACAGAAGTGATTGTTATTTGTCTGTAAGGTGGAGGTATTTCACCAGTCGGGCTGCTCCAGTTCGAGCACTTCAAACGATAAATCGCTATGTTTTACGTCTCTTAACAGTAATTTGATTTTTATTAAAAATCACAGTATACTTACTCGTCCCAGCCTAATGGTTAGCAAGAGAGGAACCAACATCGCGTTGACAACGGATTTGAAACCGAAATATCCCGTATTAAAATGTTTGTTCACGCCTCTTTTGAAGGGAATCGGTTAGCAAATCGATAACTTCTCAAACCATTTAAGAGGAAATCTTTTTTTTTTTTTAATTCTAACTATAAACTCAAATATTACTAGACCGATTTCAAATAATATTTCACCAATGGAACGGTATATTACTCCTAAACAATATCTCAAACTGTTTATCAAAAAGAATTGAAATCCACGAGTGAAAATTAATGGATAGAAGGTAACATACTAAGGAAACAAGATAAAACATTGTTTAAATTTACAACAAAAAACAAAACATAATCTGTTCCGTCTATACGCCATATTGTGTACCCATCAAAAAGAGAAAAAGATAAGAAATAATGTTTTTTTTTTATATTACACTTCAAGATTGACCTCATCCCTCCTGATGTTAAGTGGTAATGAGGTCCTAGCTTAAGGGTGACAAGTACAGCATAATAAATCTGTTACTGAACTTGTCGCCCTTACCTTGAAGGCTTGACCCCTGCTACTAATGCAGCACCCCCCCCCAGGAGCTCTGGAAACCTTACTCACACGCAGGAACACAACAACACAGAAGTTAATGTCATTTGGCTGCGGTCTTCTGTAAGGTGGAGGTATTGCACCAGTCGGACTGCTCCAGTGCGAGCGATAAATCGCTTTGCCCTACCTCTCTTAGCTTTTCTTGCTATGTTTTATTAAATAAGCTTTAATATATTTACATTTTGATAATTAGAGTGAAACTTAATAGTAAACCTTTAAGAAAGTAATTTATGCGACATTTGTTGCAATTTTTCCGTGTAACAACGTTTTTTTAAATACAAAAACGTATTTTAAAGCAACAGCACCGCAAGGGGAGATGAAATTTTCCTGTTTCTTTAAAATATTCAAAATTCGCTTGTGCGGCATCAAGCGCCATACAAATATTAAAAAATCGTTTAAAAATACATAGTAAAGCTCATCTCATATGTATTCAAAGAATGCTACAAGGGAGTTCAACCGGATTTACTAGTACCACCCCCAGTCCTCGGACAGAATCCGGCATCCACCTCACACCGCACCACCCCTGCCCGCGCAACTTTTCATCCCCACGCGAAGACGTGGAAATTTACATAAATTTACGAATTTCGCTGCGAAATAAAGTAGAGCATAGTTCGCGCTCTCCCCCCACCCTGCGGTGGGAGGGCGGAGGGGGGACTGTTTTAGGGTTACGTACTGCAAAAGGAAAAACGGAATACTGATCACTTTTTCGTCTGTCTGTCTATATTGTGTTTGTTAAAACTTGTTTGCAGAAACTTGTAAATTAAACAAGTTGAAATTAACTTTACATAATTACTGCTACTATATTGTATAACGCTTTAATGGTCTAGTAGTTTAAGTGCGTAAGGTAAGATCTCGCGGTACTGGGTTCGATTCCCAGTTTGAGCGTAATATGGTTCAATCCTGGTTTTAAGAATCGGAATTAAAATCGTTTTGTTCATCTAAATTTAATCAGTATAAAGCTAACGGTGCAGAACTTATAACTATAGATAAGTAACTATATAGATTTTTAAAATTTGTATAGTCTTAACACTCTACTAGCGAACTTTAAATGTTTAAAGAAAGAAGTAACAAAAAAATTACATCTGCCAACTTTTTTAAAATAATATGGGAGATGAAATTGACTGTTTCTTCAAAATGTCTGAACATTTCATTTGATTGATTGTATTGTTAATGTCAGCAAAAAGTATTAAAAAATGTGTTGTCTGTTGAATAATAATATATGAATAAAAAAATCGATTTGACAAAGGTGCATTTGTAAAGTTAACATGAATAAAGATATTTTAAATTACACACAATAAATAATAAATAAATATTGGACAACGTCACATACATTGTTCTAATTCTGTGGTAAGTAGCTAACCCATTAGTGTTACAGAAATCAGAAACAACGACGGTACCACAACACCCAGACCTGAGACAATATTAATGACAAAGATGTTTCGACTTGATAGCATGTAAACTAGATATCTAGTAGCTTATATAAGCTAAATTGTTAATATATATATATATATATATATATATATATATATATATATATATATATTGCATGATTTGTACCATATGTGTTAGTTTTGAAAAGAGTAACTATCGAGTTTCTTGCCGGTTCTTCTCGATAGAATCAACATTCCGTACACGGCGGTAGTTTACTTAATTTTACATCATTCATAAATGCTTTTGTAAAAGTTTACATTAATAAAGACATTTTCTATTTCTATCTTCTATATAAAAATAAGTCGGGTTTTCCTTCCTGACGCTACTCCAGAACGCACGAACCGATTTCCACGGTTTTGCATTCGTTGGAAAGGTTGCTCCGTGAGGTTTATAGCAAGAAACTTCAGGACAAAAATCAACAGAAAAGCGGGATCCTCTAAGGCGAAACGAAGTTCGCCGGGACCCCTAGTTTCTAATATTAATAAGTTCGTTTCCCATAGACCCGGCCGGGGATGAAATCCGGGATCTCAGAGATGGCTTGACGCCAAAGTATGGCACTCTCGCTTGTAAGCTACGGTCGTCACATGTTTATACGGAGCCCTGCACGCGAGCCCGACTCACGCTTGGCCGGCTTTTTCATGTTTAATTTTAACTTCGCAAACTGGCGTTTTAATAAATGCCGAGCCGTCTTTCGTATTCGCGTTCACAATTTTATGCTTCGCTACAACCTTGCGGAGTACTGAAACGAGTATCCAGTTAAATTTTGCTCTGGAGACGATTCTACTAGTTTTATTGTGTGTAATTAGTTTTCGCGACATTATTATCGTGTTGGGGATTTTTTGGTGGTTTATGGACGTAATATATTATATAACATACATAATTATAAACCTAGTTTAAGTAATTTACTAACACTTTGAAATGTAAACATACTTTATACTGAAATAAAAAGCTTTATTATTATTATTTATGGACTTACTAGCTGTGCCCGCGACTTCGTTCGCGTGAACTACATGCTTTAATGGTCGGTTTTGCCCTTTTCTCCCCTAATATTTGAAACAAGTAGTTCATATTTTAATCCCAGTTTCGAGCTAATTATTCTTAACAAATTAACATTTTCCCATATAAACTTTTAAGGGTTTTTATTATCCCCCTTATTTTAGGGGGGATGGGGGTAATAATAGCCCTTAAAATATCCGCTCTAGAGATTTATGGTAAACGTATACCTAATTTTATCAAAATCGGTTCAGTTGTTTAGATGTGAAAGCCGGATAGTCAAACAAACAGGCAGACAGAGTTGTTTTCGCATTTATAATATTAGTTTGGATGGCATCAAGTCCATTAGAGTGCTATCCTACTTCCATTAAAAATGCTTCTAAGAATGTATGTATAAATAGATATATAGATGTATGTCTATTGCTATTTCAATGATGACAAAATGATTAAATAATTAAGCTCGAAATTTGGATTAAATTATGGACTAGTATTTATTTCGAGTATTAGAGGAGATAGGGGTAAAACCAACCGTCTATATTTACTGCTAGAAAAGACTTAGTCCACGCGTACAAAGCCGCGGGCCCTCACTAGTCCTACATAAAACTACTACGAGACTTAAAAAGACAGTCACACTGTCTTTGGTCGGCCTACTGAGGATTATTCGACTGTGTATTTTGACATAAGCCATTCATATTTTACGAAGCAACTTCAAATATGGCGGCGTTGTTTTGCCAGACGCAAGCTTCCTATTCAGTTGAGGCTAGAACTGTTTGGGATCGTATGTTTGTAGTTTTTTTATAATAAATAATATAATGAAATAACATCGTTTATTTTCAGACCAAAAATCCATAGATTGTTAGTAACATTATACTATTATAGACTATGTTAGTAGATTAATGGCGTCCGCGCAATTTTTTACTCCAAAAAAGGAGAATTCTTAATTAGACTGTATCTATATTTGACGACCTCGGTGGCGCAGTGGTTAGCGAGAAAGGTCCCGAGTTCGATTCCCGGTCAGGTCAATTTGGAAAACGAACTTTTCTAAATTGACTTGGGTCTGGGCATGCTGGAATGACGCCCACAGTTCGTATCCGTCGTCTGGTGCTCATAGTACAAGGGAAAACCTTAGTTTGAGACCAGGTGATTGGTGTGATTGTCTGGCGCATTTATTTATTTATTATATACTTATATATAATTGGTTCTATTGCGATGGGGTATCGATCCTGGTGTTACATTATAAGCTTCAAGTATCGGTACTCCATAATGACAAGTGCAGCATAATAAATCTGTTACTGGACTTGTCGCCCTTACCTTGAAGGCTTGACCCCTGCTACTAACGAAGCACCCCCCAGGAGCTTTGGAAACCTTACTCACACGCAGGAACACAACACAGAAGTGATTGTCATTTGGCTGCGGTCTTCTGTAAGGTAGAGGTGTTTCACCAGTCGGGCTGCTCCAGTTCGAGCGATAAATCGCTATGCCCTACCTCTCTTCTATGTCTACGGGTATTTATTCGGCTTAAACATCTAACAAGAAGTGAAATAGAAGTATTTCAGAGTTTATTTCTCTCTCGATCTTAACGCTAATCCCAACTATTCTAATCCAAATAGTTCACCAAAGACCAAATTAAATTTTTAATTGAATTTTCTCAAAGCAGAAACACTCCGAGCTGAATGGAGCAAATTTTAGTTTTAATGGGGTTTCTTTAAGTAAATACACTTGAAAATTTCTAAGTTCGACGAGATTTAATTAGAATTTGGTTTATGTACAACCCTTTCTGTTAATTTGGAGTTTTAGATCTATTAGTTTGAGGGTTATTGATGGGGAGGAGGGCAGTGAGGTGATACTACTAATCTATATTTTATAAAGCTATCTTTATTTATAAATCTATATATAAAAATGAATATATTAAAAAAAAAGAAACATCTTGTGGGCCAGTATGGCGATGCTAACGGATAGGATATTACGGTATTAAATCCGTTGTCATCGCGATGTGGGTTCCTCTCTTGCTTACCATCAGCTGGGAGGAGCCAATATACTGAGCTACTATAAAAAAAAATAAAGTCGTATTAGTTACACATTTATAACTCAAGAACGGCTTAACAGATTTAGCTGAAAATTGGTGTGGCATACAATACCTACTTTTTATTAATTTTGGCCGCATTCGGAAATCTGCGTATTTATTGCTATTAAAGCAAAACAGAGTTAGCTATTTGTGCAGAAAACTCGAAATTTATTAGTATTTACATTGCCCCCGTGCAAAGCCGGGGCGTGGCGATTATTTTTATCGATCGATATAACTCTCACGTGACAGACTTCTCCTAGTATGAGAGTGTGTTTTATTATAATTCAAGCATACAGCTCAAGTTTTTGACAAGTAATTACATTTTATCTTGACGACTTCCGTAACCGAGGGGCGAGCGGGCCGGACTTTGGCGTCGCGCTATCTCTGAGGCCGCGAGTTCGATCCCCGGTTCGGCAATATGGGAAACGATTTTTTCTATATTATCTTGGGTCTGGGTGTTGTGGTACTATCTTTGTTTTTGACTTAGCTCAGAATCAAAGCAATGTACGTACGTGATGTTGTCTAATTTATTTTTTAAGCGCAACGATTTTTTCTATATTATCTTGGGTCTGGGTGTTGTGGTACTATCTTTGTTTTTGACTTAGCTCAGAATAATAATAATAATATTTATTTCCCTTTTCTCTCACAAAGACAATACAAAAGTTATGTTACAATACATGTCTAAATATCAAAATGTCTGAGTGGGAGACTGGCGACTGTACTAGGATAACCTGTATGACAGATTGCCAGTCTCTCCTCAACGGGCCGAGGAGAATTTTTTAGGACATTTGTTTACAGAATCAAAGCAATGTACGTACGTGATGTTGTCTAATTTATTTTTTAAGCGCAAGTTTAAAAGCAGTACCTACTTGAAACTACTATTTTTTGTCTTGTTAAAGGTTAACTTACCTACAACTACAACATCGCATACACATTCTAAGGTAAGTTGCACAATTACTGACGTTAACAAACGAGCTAACATTTGTCAAAATGTACAAAACGTATGGAATAATATGACAGTTTTGACAGCTGTCAAATAGTCCGTTACCGTTAAAAAAACGGTCGGTGCAACTAACTTTAACTTGTTTATGGCTAAAACGACTGTTTGGTATCATTTTGATCCCCAAAAAGTATATGGTTCATGAAAAGCCTTCAATTTAAGGGTGACATCATTGTCGCCATCACATAACATCAGGAGGGATGAGGTCAATCTTAGAATGACATATAAAAAAAAATCGGTAAAATAATTAGCAATACCTTCAAACCAATTTTAATTTGTGGTAGTTACAATTAGCACGTATAATGTGAAAACAATGTATTTTATATGCAAACATTTTTTTTTTAATTTTCAAGCTTAATTAGGTATTTTTATTACCAACTAGCAAGAATAAGAGTTAGCCAATTTGTTTACGCAGCCTACGAAATGCCCTAAATGTCTTCTCAATTATCGCTAAATTTCCTTAAAACTTAATTTCATTCATCCGCACGTATTCAGGTCACTCGCAAATGTCTTGCATCCGATTTGACACAACTATTATGAGGAGTTCCTTCGCAACACAAAACCTCAAAGCAGATACAAAGCCAGAGAAATATTCGACCTCAAACATTGCCCGCAACCGAACTAAGACAGCGAGCAAAACACTAAATATTCGCAACAAAACAACACAAAGGCGACTCGTAATCTCCTAAAATCAATACCTTTTTACCTCTAACCCCCGAAAATTTTCCAAACTACCCCCACCCCCCCAAATTTCAATTTAAACGACAAAGTATTATTTAATTTCCACCGTCTTTTCTCCATTGTAAGGCGGCGAGCGAGATGGCGGGCGGTTCTTTCGCTCCAAGACGCGCCCTCTCTCGGTCACGCGCGGGTAAAAAGCGTGGGAGGGAGCGAGACGGGTGTACGTAAGACGGTTGTCTTCGTTTTCTTAATGACGTCATATAGATTTATAGATGTTCTGTGCCGCCCCGCCCAGCGTGGGGTAACTTTTTACGGCCCTCATGAATGCTTTAGAGGGCGCTTTTTTGGTTAGTTTTTTGCGCGGCTCGGGTACTTTATGGAGTCACTTTTATCTAGTTTGTTTATGGTGTATCATGGGACCAGTCTGTTGGAATGGAGGCTTGTTTTCGAAATTTGAATTACGTGTTTTTTTTATTAATGAGTCTAAGGGTTGTTAAGAAAAATACCTACGTGTCGTTATTTGCCAGTAACAAGCAAAACTAACATCTTTAATTTTATTTTTTCGCATTGTATTTTAATACAGAATAGTTATACACAGATATTGAAAATAACTTTTCATAAAATAATTTAAGGGACCAATTACCTATGCTGTTAATGATTTTTGCTTTATTTATGTTGAGTTGTGACACACGGATGAATAAAAAAAGAACATGTTAATCTAGAAATTGCAAAAAAGGTAGAACCATTTCGTAGCCATTTGGCTTTAGGCAAGTAAACACATATATTGACTTATTTATTAGATACTCATCTACTTATAATTGTACACAGTCTCAACATTTAATCTATACACCTACCTAATATGGCACTATAAAAATTACCTACTATCAGCCAGGAACAAAACGGTAATCGAATAGTATTACGTTGTGACACAATAATACGGAAATTGCAGTAGCGCCACAACGGCGAGCAGTGGCACTACTGAAATTGCCATTAAAAAATACTTGATTACCATTTTGATGATGTAATAGGTCTCTATAGTTCCTTTTATTCAATAGATCTATATACTAAGAAAAGGTACAAAAAGTGAAATAACTAATCCCTTGAATGTCCCTTTCTCGGAAACGTTCCGTTTGATCTTTCCATTACAACTGTTACGTTAAACTTGAAGTAATAATAATTCAACTTATTCCGAGCTTACAGCGGAAGAGCATTTGTCACCATCCCCGTGTTATGAATAAGATGGCCACCGCTTAACCGTTAACTTACCCTGTCATAGTTTGTGTATTTTTATAGCTAAACATATACGTCTTACTTCGAGTATGTAATCAATAGAACATTTAATATGATTCGTATAGATAATTTAAATATCAACACATAATTCAAGACCCCAATCATTTCAGTATTTTAATCTGTGGTTCAACTGACAAATTTATTTCCTTTGCATAATAATAATGTTAAGTTTAAAAACATAACTGAAATTCTTGAAGTGCTGGCAGTGGATATCAAAAAAAATTGTCCTATTAAAATTTTGCCCACGATCAAAACAAACTAGCAATTACTGCCACCTTCTCGCATTAATTAAAAAGAAAACGAGGCACGTTCCAAATTTAAATCAAAACGCGTATTAAAGTAGATACCTGTGATGTAGGGATGGGAGTGCTTTTCAGTAACAAATCAATTTCAAATCGATTTACATACATTTATCGATTAACTTATTTCTGTAAAGTTTTTGTGCAATAAAGTATATCTATCTATCTATCTATAACAATCTTGTACTTAGTGTTCATCAACTAGTAGGAATACAATTGCAAAATGAATATAGTATATTGATCATTAATTTTAAGCAACAATAACTCTTTTTTTTTTCAGTTAAACAAAATATAACAGCTGGATTGAAAATATTTAACAGCATACACTTGCACAATCACCTAACCTAACTTAACAAATAATTGTGTTCTTAATAAATTCTTTAAAAATTCATTCCTTGTTTTATTTTTTTTATAGTGCTTTACCGTGCTAGCGAACTTTTAATATTTTAAAGAAACTGAAAAAAATTATCTCCCATAGCGGTGCGGGTGAAAATGTCATTCCATTTGCCTAAATAATGTATTAATGCGTGTACAGCTAAATATGTAGAGTGAAATTTCGGGCAAGTACCTAAGCTTAAAAGTTAGATTTGCGTTTTGAAATCGATCCAAAAGATTCAGTCGTAACCAAAAACATTTTTTTTTTCTTCAAGTGCCCAAATTAATCGACCTCAATTCGCCATCCCTAACTTAATCCATTTAAATTCAGAGGCGTGCGACGCCCCGCTCTAAGGCATAAAACGCGAACGCGTGCTTCGAAATACGAAAAAGCCGCTGTAAATCGCCTAATCTTGAGACTCCGCTCATGACGTATGTGGAGCACGTCGAGACCGCGCCGAGTTCAAATTTGGAACGCGCCGTCTGGACCGACCATAGACTAAACGAGTCAATTTAAACCGCGTTCCGTTGCACGGTTCCGGTATGACAAATAGGCGGTAGTGGTGAAGCTATAGTGCTTTTGATAGAATATTTTAATATTCGGTGAAGGGTATAGTGTAAGGTGTAGTGGTAAAAAAGCATGGTAGATTTGAATTTAGTGGGCTTTTATTTAAAACTGAAAATTACCATCTCCCTTGCTATGAGGGATTTGAAATCACGTTCCTTTAAAAAATATTAAAAGTTCGCTAGTGTGGCAGGTTACACTATATTCTATATATTTTTTTTAATTATTTGTTTTTAATTTGCTTAGTAGTCTGTGAGAAAGCAAGGAGGGGAGGCCCTCTGACAAGAGCGGAACTATGCCGTTCGAGGCCCTTGGTAAATTCACTGGATGAAAAGCTCTCGTAACGAAAATGCAGTGCAAACTTCGTAAAAGCTTGAAATATTTGTTTAGAGTTAGGATCCTCTTCTGACCGGAGTCTCTTCTGGCTGGGACCCCGTTGCAGTTTGCCGAAATATCTTGTAGTTAATTAATTTTTTTTTTAAATAAAATGGATGGTTTACTAGACAAAATTTGATATTTTATTCAAATACTCTTTTGTAGGGCCTCTCTTCATTTAGGCCCCAGGGCTGAGGGCCCCGGTTTCTCCCCTATCGGCTAAAAAATCTAGTCGCCATTTTACATAAAAACACAAATGACGTTTGCGTCTAGTTTTTTAGTCTGTGACGTCACAGGATCAGCAAATAGAACAGTCTTGGGCGAACTAATCCAGCAATTACGCATTTTAATGTCGCTCGTTCACCGTTTTAATATTCCGTTCCGCGTTTTACTGAGGGCTTAGTTCCTCAGCCCTTTGATATTAATGTATTTACTGGTTTAATTGTGATTCTGGATAGGTTGCCTTGTCTCGAGGTGGGGGAACATCTGAATTTCGTTTGTAGATCTTTGTAAATCTATCTCACCTTTAGTTTTATGCGTAAATGAACTAACTTTTTCTGCGACTTCGTTCGCGTGGACTACATACATGGTCGGTTTTTGCCCTATTTTTTTTTATTTATTAAGAATTAACAACAGCCAACTTAATTACAATTTTTACACCATATTATAGCATAAGTGTCAATTGGGCCAAAAGCGTTAACCACAGTTAGGTCATATTTTAATCCAAGTTCTGAGCTATATTTGTGCCAAATTTCATATAAAGTAGCCTGTGTCTGTTCTAGAAGTTCAACGTATACCTATACCAAATTTCATCAAAATTGCTTCAGTGGTTTAGGCGTGAAAGCCGAACGACAGACAGACAGACAGAGTTACTTTCGCATTTATAATATTAGTATGGATTTAACAGGATCTTTTAAAAAAATGGCCAAGTGCGATTTGGACTCGTTCACGAAGGGTTATGTACCATTGACTAGGTAGATTTGTAGCAAGAAATACGTTTTCATTGGCGACCTCCGTAGCCGAGAGGCGAGCGGGCCGGACTTTGGCGTCGATCGTTTGGTTCCATCCTGATCCCTTGCTACTTACCACAGAATAAGAGCATTTCCGATACAAATGTCGGACAGCATCACTTACTTAAATTGCTCTGATTCTGTGGTAAGTAGTTTTAAAAATAACAAAATTTAATTTAATTTTAAAAAACAATGTTCGTGCATACTTCTTCTCTCTCGCTAACAAGTAATGATAGTCATGAATTTGTCAATTACTGAACCAATTTATTTATCTTCTGAATTTATAGTTATGTAGATATTTGTTTTTATATATAAATTATCAATATTATGTAAATCTAAGTATACCTTCATATGTTATATATATATATTCTAATTAATTTATATAGTATGTGATTTATTATCGTATATTTAAAAGATACCGTAATGTTATTTTTAATGCTTAATTTATTGTTGTTTAAAATGATTTCTTTTTTTTTCTCCCCTGTTACCGCACCCATATACAAACTATTAGCATGACCCAAGCGTTAACTGGTAGAGAATGCCCCTAGCATTAAGTTCACCTATTGTACCTATTTGTGCAATAAAGTTTAAAATATATATATATATATATATATATATATATTTTTAAGCAACCGCTGCGCATGTAGCAAACACTTCATTCTAATAGCCTATGAATATTATTGAAAGTACATTTATAACAAAACTAGTTGTCCCAGCGAACTTCGTAACGCCTATTTTTTTAGTTTCTAACATTTTAAACCTTCCCTGAACCTCCACAATTATTTCAGAACCAAGATATCGGTCTTGCTGTTCTCGAGTTTTAGCGAGACTAACGAACAGCGATTCATTTTTATATATAAGAAGATAAATAAAAAGACTTGCTCGTGTGAAACTTAATAGTGAAGTAGAAACTTTATTTTAATTATACAGTTTCCCACAGACAATATAAGTTACATATTTTGTTGGATTAAGTGTAAAAATATTCAACAAGTTACCGCAAGGTATTATTGACTTACACATGCATAAATTTAAGGTCTATGTTAAATCATGTTTAATGAAAAAAGGGTACTACAAACTTGATGAATATTTCAATGATAAACATATATGGACATGATTGTCTGCTCGCTCGCACACCATATTTTTAAGTTCTCTAGCCCAAAATATTTTAAAGATTAGGATAACTACTGAGTTTCTTGCCGGGTTCTTCTCGGTAGGATTAGGTTCCGAACCGGCTGTAGCTTCAATTTGTTTTATATTCATTTTGACAATGAATAAGTGTTACTTGTAACCAACATGAGGGCGTAGCACCAATATAAGATAATACTTTATTTTAACAAATTGACTTGAAATCTAATTTAAAGAAGCAGATAAAAATGCTATGTTATAATATTCAATGCAAGAAATAATATTCGATTTTATTATTTTTATAGTACTATACGCCGTACTAGCGAACTTTGAATATTAGAAACAGAAAATTTTTATCTCCCCTTGCGCTCTTAAGAGCAGCACGCGCGATACGTGAAGGTCGTGGGTTCAATTCCCGCACCGCAAGGGGAGATAAAAAATTTCTGTTTCTAATAAGAAATAATATTTTTTTCCATTTCCGTTCAAGTGCAACCCAAACAGGTGGCACAATAACAGACCGCTCGCTCGCTCAAGACACGCAATCAGAGCCGAGTCGCTCAACTCGGAGCTAATTTAAATTTCTATTAAAACTTGCCACTCGCGCCGCTGTCAAAGGCAATCCGATGTTTTATGTGTGCGACACTCGCTGTACCGAGTACCTATTTGCTCGCTATTTACTTATAAATAACATATTGTGTATCTACGTCGATTATCTTTGAAGCCTGTATGTTCTTTTTTGTTCCTTAAATTTGAATGTTTATATGGGAAAATGATTATTTTTTAAGTTAGAGATATGAAAGTTGGCACAAATATAGCTCTATTAAAATATAGACTACTTTTTGTTTTATATTAGGGAAGATAGGGGTAAAACCGACCATGAAAGGATGTAGTCCACGCGAACGAAGTCACGGGCACAGCTAGTAATAAAAAAATAAATGCGCCAGACAACCACACCAATCACCTGGTCTCAAACTAAGGCCCTTGTACTGTGAGTACCAGACGACGGATACTAACAGGGGGCGTCATCCCAGCACACACAGACCCAAGTCAATTAAGAAAAGTTCGTTTTCCAAATCGACCTGACCGGGAATCGAACCCGGGATCAATATAAGTATGTAAACTTTTTGAATTTTCACATTGTTTTTCTCGTATTGTTAGTATCATGTATTGTATGTTTAATACATATTTTAGCTCAAATCGGAGGGGTTAACTGATAGAGAATGCTATTAGGCACCTATTCCGCCTTTGAACTTTTTAAACACGTGTAACAAAGTTTGAATAAATACATAAAAACAAATTAATAGAGAAATGGCTTTTTATAACATTGACTTGACACGGGAGTGGGGATGGCATGATGTCTCCGTCGGCCCATCCCCCCAGACGCCGCGAAAACTCTCGAAACAAAGGAGGGTAATTGAAAATTCTATCAAAACTTGCGCCGAACGACGTGCCGCGCGGCTCAGCCGGTAGACCAAGGGATGGGAGCGCGGGAACTACGTGATGACGCTAAAGTTATTATGATTCAATAATCTATCGTAAAACAGTCCAGAAAATAGGTACCGTAGAACTTAATTCAAACCTTGACAAGTTAAAAACACCCAAACCTCAAAAAAATAATTCCCTGTCCTTTTATTTGTCGAGGGGGAATTGCCTACCGCACCGTCCACTCTCTGCGGGGAACAGGGAGTGGTGTGTCGGGCTCGCACCGACTAAAACTCCCTCGGTTGCCAACAGTGCGCGTTGTCGGGATCCTTTGTGGATTCTACACCGGCTCCCCCACAGCGCCTACAGCCAAGCGGCTCACCTTGCGGCGCATAAACGCAGCTGGAGCGTATCAGGCCACCTGACACATCCACCCTCTCGGGACTGAGGTAACAGACAACAGGCCTTACCCCACGCCTGGCGTCTCCGGTCCCAGCAGCGGATCTGTTGTGCGGCTCCGCTGCCTACCGCCACTGCGGACACCCGGGACTCTCACTACAGCTCTTCCTCCGAGAGCCAGGTGGTGCCCCAAGACCTGCCGCCGCGGAAGATAGGGAGTATATATAGTCCTGCCCTTTTCAGGGCCTCACCCTCCCTCTAGGTATAACGCATTTCCCCCGTCAAAAAAAAAGCTCCTCTTTCTCCGCGATCCACCTCTACCCTTGCGGGCTTACCACCAGCCACCTGCTCTCCGCGGCCCAGCTCGGAATCCATCTTCGCTTCACCCTGTGCGGTATTGAAGGCTGGGTGACAAGGCCTCAAGGCTACTAAGCCCCCCATCGCTACAAGGGACCCAGCGTGGGTCGCGTCTCTCCCCTGGCCTAAGCGAGTCGTCGGCACTGTTTGACAACGCAAGTCTCCTTTATTTCAAGACGGCAAGTTTCGCGTGTTTGATATGCTAATACGTCCCCGCTCGGTATTGGTTTTTGTTATTCAATTACATAGTTTCTGTCTCCGAACAAGTTTTGTGGAGGTGGGCCGACTAGTTTGCGTCTTAAGAGTTAGGGACTGGATCGGCCAATGGTATTTGAAAAATCGGTTAATCGTCAGTAGATATAGCCTTTTAGATTTAAATATTTTAGACATTTATCATTATTTATTGACAAATTACACTAAGCTCAGTATTTTAACATGATCTGAGTCATAAGTTCTTTTGTAAAAGTTTGTTGCTGGGACAAAAAATCTTGTATTTATTTAGGTACATTTATAAAATCAATAAATTATTATTGGACAACATCACAAACAATGCTTTGACTTTAAACTAAGACATACCAAAAGCATTTGTATTACAGAAATCATAATCAACGACAGTACCCACCCTGACCTTAAACACTATAGAAAAAATTGGTTTCCATATTAGCCCGGGAATCGAACCTAGGACCTAAAATTAGTGCGCGCCAAAGTCCGGCACGCTCGCCTTTCTGCCACGGATTTTTTTAATAATGAACCAAATACGTGGTCGCAGACATTTGGAATTATAAACCGGCTGCAAGCGCTCTGGAACAAAACTAGATATTATCTGCACTCATAATTAAAAATGGAATTCAGAAGACGCTTTGCTTGGAATATTGTAAAAAATACAGTGAAGTTTTAATAAAATATTAAAGCGAAAGTCCAATCGAACATTTTACTCTTTAAAAAAATAATGTACAAAAAGCGCATCCAATCGCCGCGGCACAGGCTTAATATCCGGCGCAGCGGCGGGCGGAAGTACGCCATCTTGTTCTTATTCCACATTCAAATGAAGATGCGATATCTGTGGCCGCATGTGGCGCTCGGCGTTGAGAAAATTGCTTTCATAAACGAAACGCGATAGCAAACACGTCCTAGTTATAATATTATTAACGTTTGAATCTAGAAGAATGGGTCTATAGACGTTTGATGTTCTCCATCATCAACATCATTTCAGCCTGTTCCTTTCCACTGCTGAAAATGGCCTATGTATCTAACCGATTTCCAGCGCGACCGATCCATTGCCACCTGCATCCAACGAGACCCAGCCATTTTCACTAGATCGTCGGTCCATTTGCGCTTGGTGGTACGTGGTCTCCACTCAAGAACCTTGATTGATGTTCTAGATTTATAAGATACTGATGCATTACGCCGTTCCAGCGAACTTTAATATTTCAAAGAAGCAGAAAAATTGGTTGTCTGTCTGTAAAGTTCTGTAGTTTGACGTGACAACGCTGAGCCGATCGCTCGAGCCGATCATGCTTCTCTCTCGTTCAGAATTGCGGAACGACAATGAACACAACGGGATAGTGACGTCATCTTTTTCGTGCATGCAGCCCGTAGTATCGAGTTATTAGAAGTTGTCACGTCAAAAATTAATCTCTCCTTGTACTGTGTGTTTTGAACCCACGATATACACAGTTGCCAATCGAATTTATTTGGTGTTTTTTTTATTTTCTGTTTTAGTTATGATTCTTTTTTTATTACTTGTTGTCTGTCACTCTTTTTTCTGTCTCTAGCACTTGTTCCTTAATACACTGTTTTCGTTATTTTATATCATTTGCTTTTCCGATCGCTTGACAACTGCTATATAGGTACACATATCGCGCATACTTCTCTCCCAACTGAGCTAACCATAAGTTATATATAATTCTTATAATTAAAATAAGATAAAATAAATATTTAAAGTTTCTCAATTCCACCTATTATTTATTTAAACCTTACATTTCCTTAATTTCTTGTTATATTTTTTGTAGGGAGTTTATAAAAAAAATATCTTATATTCCTTTCTGATGGCTCTAGTTATATTCTAGGGACATGACGTATACCTAGCATTTTTATTACTACCGCCACAACCACGAATTTACCTAGATACAATTCAGTCTACAAATAGTATCTTTGCTACTCAGACAACTATAGTAAATTCTGACGCTTTAGGTAAAAATTTCATCCAACTCCGATCTCAGGTCACCGACCCTGCCTTGGTAATGTCGGTACACAGAAGAAGCATAATCCAACATCCCGAATTCCAAATTTAAACTTTCCCCACTCCGTCTTCGCGCTCATTTTTCCCCCTCCCCCCGAAACTTTGACGTTTCCGTAGTACAAGTTCCGCTGGCTGCGGCCGTGAGAGGTTTAATCAATTTTTCAACTCCACTCCTAGTTGCTAGGATTAGTTGGAGCCGGCTGTTTAAAACGATGCCTTTGCATGTTTTCGGATTAAAAAGTTCGGTTTTGACGTTTGAGTTTTTGCGGGAAAATATGGCGGCCATTAATGGAAGAATTTATTATTTTTCTTGTTTTAGGTGATGTGAGAAAATTAAGATCTCATTTCAGAAACGAATTAGCTCTAATTACCGGTCATTTTTTTTAAATAACGTGTCTCTCTGAGCACTCGACATTGGCAGAATCATCGCGTGGTTTTAAGACGCGAGATTGAGTCTATTTAAAAAAAAAAGAATTTACGATATTAATAAAATTACGATCAAATATCTATCTAACAAAATCGAAACCGAAGTATAAGGTCATGATCTCCGGGACATGGGATCGATTCTCAGGTTAAGTAAAGTAAATTTCGGATTTTTCGAACATAGCTCAGGTTGTGATAATTTCGCTTGCATTTTAACCCAGTATCCTCGACGAACAAAAAACAAGAAATTCGGTTAGGTTCCACCAACCATGTTATCGCATTTTGGCCCGTTTACTTCTTTTAAATCTTTAAAATGGAACGCGAAAGCCTTAAATTTTAAATACCTTAACCCCTTTCTCAATTAGTGAGAAAATTGTATAGAAATCGAAGGAGCGAAATGGTGAATAGTGGAACTGCTGACCATAATAGCTAACTACGCTAACTAACTAGCACAACCAAGCTAGGGACGTGAATAAATCCTAATCAAATATTTTTTTCACCGATTATGTTTATAAATGGCGCTATGTGGCCAGTCGTTACATTCCCTTCAATATGGTTGAGTGAAGCGATGGCTGGCACATACGTCATGCTTGTGAACAGGTGCCACCTTCGGGGACTGGTCTGCTCCAGCCTACCTCTCGAAAGTAAATACTTACTTGAGTACTTAATCGTTTCACCACTCATTAAAACAAAAGACATAGGTTCCGTACCGGAAGTAGAATCACTTTGCATTGTATTCAATGACGATTCAAAAATGTTATGTGTAACCTACTTGAATAAAGAAATATTTGAGTTTGAGCTATATTTTAATCATTTTTTAAACAAATAAATAGATTCTTCGTACATCGATTATTTATTATTATATTACTAACGCATCAAGCACAATAATTATAAATATTAAACAACGTCAAATACCTATATTGCTTTGATTCTGTGATAAACTTCAGTACTTGTGTAACAGATATCTTTTGATATTGTGTCCACCTGCTGTACTTTTTGCAATAAAGTTTTAAATAAATATCAGAAACAACGACGCTACCAGAATACCTGGACCCAAGACGACTTAGAAAAGTGTTTCCTCTATGGACCGAACCGGGGATCGAACCCGGGCCCTCAGAGATGGGTCGAATCTAAAGTCCGGCACGCTCACCTCTCAGCTACAGAAGTCGTCAAGAATTAAGTATTGTCGTTTATTAAGGGATATCAGCTTACGTGAAATATTACCCTCTTTTGTTCGCAGTCGGGTAAAAATACGACCTACTTACGTATAGTTCGTATAAGCATTTAACGCGTTACACACATAAGCGGTTACGGAAACGTAACGTATTCGATGCGAACTTATGTTGGGCTGCCGGCCCTGTATCATTGCAGGGACGGACTTGGGATTAAATTTATATTGAATTAATATTTCCCGTCTTTCACAATAATCTCATCCATTACCGAGATTCCGGGTTCGATTTCCCGTCGGATCAATATGCTCTTTGGGTGTTGTAGTACCGTCGTTGTTTTTGTTTTAAAGAAATCCCTCAGCATAGTTTTTCTCTTTTGTGATAATGAGAAAAGGTATGTGTACTGCTTTAGTTGATAATTTTTATTTATTAGTGTTTTTTACGTTATATACACGATTTTCGTTGTTGCTAAGTATTTTCAAAGATAGTGGCTATGCTGTGGGACTCCAATACTTTACTAATTGTGGTATTGAAATCAGTCACAAATTATTCAATGGCGTAAAAGATGACTTTATCATTTGACATGTCATTGATATGTTTTCATCATTATACCAAATTGCTCATATGATTTTTTTGCTATTTAATTTGTAAATGCTCCGAAATGTTTCGGAACCTAGTCAGCGTGTTGAAAAGAGAAGTTGCGACGTCAGTGAGCTTAAAAAAAACTGTAGAGGCATCGTGTTTGAGGTACTTATTTAAAAGTGTAGTTGACTATTTGAAAGAAAGAGAACATGTTAATCTCCCTTCAATTAATAGTTGACCAGTCATTCAACATCCCTAAATATTCCAAAACAGCTTTTATTCTCAATAACTGTGCCCGCGACTTCGGTCGCGTGGACTGCATGTATTTAAAACAAAAAGTAGCCTATGTCCGTTCAAGAGATTCAACGTATACCTATACCAAATTTCATCAAAATCGGTTGAGAGGTTGAGACAGACAGACAGAGTTACTTTCGCATTTATATTATTACTAGCTGTACCCGCGACTTCGTTCGCGTGGACTACATCCTTTCATGGTCGGTTTTACCCCTGTCTCCCCTAATATTCGAAACAAAAAGTATTCTATATTTTAATCCAAGTTTCGAGCTATATTTGTGCCAAATTTCATACCTCTAACTTCATAAATAAACATTTTTCCATATAAACTTTCAAAGGTGGTATTACCCCCCTCCCCCCTTATTTTCTAATAAAAAGTAACCTATGTCCGTTCTTGAGATTCAACGTATACCTATACCAAATTTCATCAAAATCGGTTGAGAGGTTTAAGCGGGAAAGCGTAACAGACAAACAGACACAGTTACTTTCGCATTTATAATATTAATAGGGATAGTAGGGATTAAATGCAATAAATTCTTCATTCCAAATCCGGCCCAGTGCGACCCTAGCAGAAAATATAAATTGGGATTCATATATTTGCGAGGGCCGCGGGTCCAAAAGTGTTTTGAAAAGTAGTTCTCTGCCCTAATTCCTTTAGTTTTACTGCCTTTTTGGGTGTTTTTAGTTCGGCCCGTTACAAGGGTCGATGTTTGGTTAGGCCGACCTTTTTTAGCCTTTGGGAGTGGGTAGTTTTAGTTCGGGGGGTTCGAAAACTCTTGAGGGGTAGGGATGGCGAACGCTGACACATTTTATTTATTAAACATAAATTATTTCATTACTATCTATGAATTATTATTTTTTTATTATTTTTTTTTTTTGCTTTTTTAGGAAAACCAACAAGAAAACCGCTGACAATACAAATTTACCGACCGATGCAGTATCGAGTAAAAGTATTGAACCCTCAAGGTTATCCTTTCATCCCTAATTTGAATCTGATCAATAACCACATCCATCTTTGAGGTCCCGGGTTAGATCCCCGGTCGGGTCAATATTGGAAACGAACTTTTCTTTATTGTATCGGGTCTGGGTGTTGCGGAACCGCTGTTGTTTCTTATTTCTGTAACACAAGTGCTTTAGCTACTTACCACGGAATGTGTGTAATGTTGTCATTGGACAACGTATGTGGTTATTTACATATTATAAATTACTAGCTGTGCCCGCGACTTTGTTCGCGTGGACTGCATGTTTTTCAAAACAAAAAGTAGCCTATGTCCGTTCTAGAGGTTCAACGTATACCTGTACCAAATTTCATCAAAATCGGTTGAGTGGTTTAAGCGGGAAAGCGTAACAGACAGAGTTTTTTTTTATGTTACACTTCAAGATTGATCTCATTCCACCTGATGTTAAGTGGTAATGAGGTCCTAGCTTAAGGGCGACAAGTACAGTATAATAAATCTGTTACTGGACTTACCTTGAAGGCTTGACCCCCTCCTACTAAAGTAGCACCCCCCAGGAGCTCTGGAAACCTTACTCACACGCAGGAACATAACAACACAGAAGTGATTGTTATTTGGCTGCGGTCTTCTGTAAAGCGGAGGTATTTCACCAGTCGGGCTGCTCCAGTTCAAGCGTTAAATCGCTATGCCCTACCTCTCTTATTTACTTAGAGTTACTTTCGCATTTATAATATTAGTAGGGATTTATATGTAAATAGCCACATATGGCTTCTTCGTAGAAGCAGCCCTACGTAGGTCGGGTCCTACCGTCGGAGTGTCTGTATAATTTTTGGCGTCGATGCGTCGTTATAGTTTTTAGTGAGGATTTGCAAATACGAATGGCGTAGCTGGTCTAATTAACTTTGAACGCCGTATTATAATTCGGACCGGACGCGTGCTCAGGACAAGAGATCGGTCAAACTATACGAAAGTTTTATGAGTGTACAGACCTTTATGTATGAATTTTTTTTATATAATAATATGCTTTCTAGGCATGAGGCTTTAAATTTTACTTTTACTGGCATTGACTAGATATTTAAAAAAAAAATTATATACATATATAAACTTGCCTTTCAAAGCTCTGAGGTGATACGGTCTTTCAAGTTCAGTGAGAACGGCCACCCATCATTTTCGTAACTATACTTTTGAATCCGTTTCTAGAGCTCTATCGAAAGCGTTCCATAAGCACCTACAGTTTAAAAATAAAAATAATGTAGGTAATTAATTTGGTTTGCTACTTTAAAAAAATAACATATTACGCTTATCCAAATAAAAATTATAACAAAACTGTACATATAATCTGTTGAACATGCTTTGTATTTACAAATTGTTTCAAAAATAATGTACAAAATTTCCAACAGCCACACATCAATATGACTGATATTAAATATAATTATTTTATTCTGCACACCTGCAATGAAATACTGTTTAATGATTAATCGAAATTAACCTTACAAGAAAACAAGATGGCGTTCCCACGAAGAAAATACGCCAACAAATTTTTGCTAAAGCCCTTATTTACAGCGAAAACACGATACCAATTACGAAGGCGCGTTCAATTTATCGCTCCCCAAGAAAACGGTACTCTTATCGGCCGGGAACTATAGAAATTAGCTGTCGAATTAATATCCGACAATTAAATTTCCTCCGCGCAGAGGGAGGCGGGGACTCCGCTCGCGTACCTACAAGTACAGAGCTAAGGAACGTAGCTTGCTCGAATTCGTTTAACGTAATTTTAGCGTAATTCAAAAATGGAACTTAGATGTTGTATTTGAAATGAGTTTGTGTTTTTTTTAATGTGTTATAGGTTTTCAATTTTAGGCAAGGGAATAGAATGTTTCGGGTTTTAAACGTGTCATTTTGGCGTAATTTTTAATGGAACTTGAATGTTGTACTTGAAAGTGAGTTTGTGTTTTTTTTTTAATGTGTTATAGGTTTTCAAAGTTAGGCAAGGGAATACAATGTTTCGGATTTTAAGGGTGTCATTTTTTTTAAGTCAGGCAAGGGAATAAAATTTCTAAGTTTTTTTAGTGTTTAATTACGTTAGTTTTACAAATAACTTTATGCACACTAATAAAAGCAAAAAACTAAAAATACTTGTAACTGACCTATAAAACGTGACAAGCACTTCAAGGTTTCATCAGCACTTACAATGGGATGAGATGGTAAGAGCTGATCAATCTTCATGAAAAGAAGACCGACCGGTTAAGAAACGCTTAAACTTCTCATGAAGTTTAAGGGTGATTTTTTTTGTATTATTTTAAGTTATTTTTTTTTATATTGTACCGATTCTATGCCAAACTATATTTTACTGGTACGGTCAACAACAAGTCAAGATAAACACTTGCAGTTCGATTTTATTTCTTAGGATCACGACATAAAGCCGATGCAAAGATCAAAGTGTGTCTGATGAAATCAAATTTAGATCAAATGTTTAAACATAATATTTTTAAGATTATTTTTAAAGGCTTTCTTTACTTTTTCTTAATATTGATTGAATTGAAAGGCCTTCTTTCTTCACCATATATTTTTGTCTTTGTGTAAAAATTCGAAATTCGAATCGAAAATGGATTCTCACGTCAAAAATGTAACAAAATATGTATGTGAATTCAAAATCTTACACAATTTAAAAACACAATCTACTGTCTGTGCGGTATAAAGCCCCGGTGTGACATTGACGATTGGGGTAAAAGGGGAGTCCCCCGAATGCGAAACGTCTGGCACCATTGTTCTTTGCAGTTAAGAAATATTAAAATATAGAACCTAATTAGCATTTCTTTGCATCCAAGATGGCGTCTAACGAACGGGGGGAGGGGGGGTACGTATTCAAGTCACGGTGCTGACAAAAGTGCTGCATCTACTGCTACTTCGGAACAAATTCAATAAAGTTCGCCGAAACTGCGCTAAGGGGAATACATAATTTCTTAGTGTCTCTTTGTGTGCCTTTAGGGAGGGGACGGTGTCGATAACAGGAGAAGTTTATCGATAGTTTTTCGTATATTTCACAAATGGTATTTTGAGACCTTGTACCATAATCAATATATATAATACAATACTTTTATCAGGGTTTTTATGTCCTGCTGCAGGGCCAATATCTCCATCATTGAAATAAAGTCATTGATACAATAATTGATTATGACTTCATCAACACGCTAATAAATACGGGTTGATTGCTGATGATACGTTAACGTTACGTTCTGGTATCTAACATCGCAGAAAAGATACATCCCTATTTAAATGATTAATCATATACCTTATTAAGATTTTTTTTTATATTGCACTTCAAGATTGACCTCATCCCATCTGATGTTAAGTGGTAATGAGGTCCTAGCTTAAGGGTGATAAGTACAGCATAATTATTCTATTACTGGACTTATCGCCCTTACCTTGAAGGCTTGACCCCTGCTACTAACGCAGCACCCCCCAGGAGCTCTGGAAACCTTACTCACACGCAGAAACACAACAACACAGAAGTGATTGTTATTTGGCTGCGGTCTTCTGTAAGGTGGAGGTATTTCACCAGTCGGGCTGCTCCAGTTCGAGCGATAAATCGCTATGCCTTACCTCTCTTAAAATAAACAATAAACGCTCCTTTAACCTTTGATCAAAGATTTTACAGTTTCATTAAAAATACAAACGAGTAATTGTCCTCCACGCCATGACGTACTTAAACACTTATGTATGTCATGACGCGTATGTGTATATCAACGCAAGCAAAAAAGTTCTTAAGTGTCATATAATTTAAACCTTATGGGACTGAGATAAGTATGGAAATAAATAGTTTTGGACATATTGTCACGCGTCCGACCATGAAGCAAATAATTTACTAATAATTTGGATTTAAAAATATATGTACATCAACTAAATCTTTTAGCAAAACGCTAAACAAACCAAACTTGTAACTACTGGCATATTATTATTAAAGTGGTAAGATATCGATTTTTTAGTTATAAAACCAAAACGAGTACGGCCGGCAACATCGATACTCACCCATCGACCGCGCACCTCCCTACCGCCCCGCACCAATGGCGTTACTATTTAAATCTAGTTACAAGTTCTGAATGTATTTCGTTAATTTCAAGTAAGTTGGGACATGAAAATTCCGTCGGAACAGGTGCGGCCGGAGTTGGGCCTTACGACTCTTTCGAGGCGTTGGCTTCAGAACGGCGAAGCCGTAAATAATAGAGGCGAGGCATTGTTGCTACTCGAATTGTGTTATTGTTATCAAAAAGTGAGGCGGGTGGTTTAGTATTGTTGGATAGGGATGTTCGCTGGCTAGTCAATTGAGATACTTTTAATTACATGTCAACATACGATTTCTTTATATATATTTTTAAGAGGATAAGTCTGTGACGTCACAATTTTGCCTATAAACTCAGTATTTTAGTGTCGGGGCATGTTAAAAAGAATTTGCAAGAAAACAATATGGATGATTTAACACACAGTCCTTATTATGTTATATTGATAATGGATGTTAGTTAAAAAAAAGAAATTAATGACTCTTACGGTTGTTTTGACATACCCATTTTTTTTTATAACGAGGGGAAATACGTTGATGTACCGTACCGTCACCCGAGAGAAGTGACGACGAGTGTGGGACTCCTGGCCCTGAAGAGGGCAGCACTACCCACTAAAATACCTAACTACCCCCGATTGGACCTCATCGCCGTTAATGGTGATGCTACGGGAAACTCGGCTCAGCCATAAATACCACAGCATGTTTGACCAACCTAGAACGACAAGCCACCGTTAATAATAAAGGTAAGGCATTGCTATAACAAATTGTGTTACGTATTGCTAATACGAGGTGAGTTATTGGGATGTCGAATGGAAATATTATGTATAGTTTTTTTCCTTTGCAAAGTAGACCGATGTGCACCGAAGTAGGTACCAAATTGTTCTCAAAACGGAGGTATTTAACCGTTTGAAATTTATTGACCCTTTTTTCAGGAAGGGAAATGCATTGGCGCATCGTACCGCTGCCTGGGGAAAAAAGACAGCGGCGTGTTCCCTGCTCTGAAAAGAGCGGAGACTAAAACCCTCCCGCACCTCTTAATGCCTATTGATGGCACCCTGGGAAATGCAGTTTAACTATTACGGTCACACCACCAGAAAATTATTGACCCACTTCTCATATAATAAAAATAAAAACAGATCGGCTTCAACGAATCCCGAAATAACTGCCAAAGTGACACCTGTCTTGGATGACACTTGACTATTATTCCTACAAAATATTCGGTAACCATACCTACACTAAAAAACATATTATCTATCTAATGAAGAAGCGTTATGTCATCTGAGCCACTTGCCGTGCCGCGCATACAGCGAAATCTCAATTTAAACTTGTATAACCTCTAAGTTTGAAAATTGAGCACGAATTAAATACAATATGGCGGCTGAACGTGTCAGCTGTTTCGGCTTAGTTTAGGGTCGTTGTTCATCAACGTGGAAAAGATTTTATAAGTTATTATTTTTATGTAAAATCTTATCTGTGCACTAAGAAAAAAGAATTATTGTAATAAAGATATTTTTTAACGTCATCATTTCATCACACCCGTTGACTCTATATGAGCCTGACAAAATCTTATCTTTTGAAAATAAAGATTTTTTTATTTCTTTTTTACATTAGTTAATGAAACAAATGTAAATGTTTATTTTCCCTTGAGAATGTCTCAGTATGTTTTTGATATTTTCCTGTACCTACCAACTTTATTAAAAACCAGTATTCGTACCTACCTACCTATATCTGGATATATATTTTCATCATAAATCAAATATAGATACATTATAGTTCCCTTTTATAAAACGTTAAATTTTAATAATAAAGGCGACTTTCGAAAATTCAAACAAAACAATATTATTTAATTAACGAAGTGCTTGGTTTTCACGAGTACTTGGGTCATCGTTAAAGAGTCACGATAACATTTGAAATGTTTTCGTCAAGAACTTTTTTAAACAGTTATTATGTTACTAGCAACCAAACATTGGAATTAAATAATTCGAACGTCAAAAAAAGAATAATAACTTTTTAATGCTAAAACTGGCAACGGAGCAACTACGTTTACTAGTTTTTATCCGGCGATCGAACAAAGGCACAGTCTGGGCGCAACATCCGCGTTCGTATTTCAAACGGGTCGCTTCCCGGATCCGGGGCTCCTTGCCGAGAGAGAAGTAAACAAATTTTCTGCAAGGATATGAGGGCCCCCGCCCCCACGGGTGGGGGTGGAGTGTTAGGGTTGGCGAACTGCTAAATATTTTTTAAAAAGGCAATTTTTATTGCAATATTCACACAGCTGATTAAATTACATTAATATACGAACAAAAATCGCACCGGGCACTGCAATTTGCATGCTATGTTAGGTAAATTAAGTATTACTAATGCCGTTTTTAGTCGTGCTGAGTATTTGCCTTTTTAGTGACATAATTTTATTTATAAGCTGCTGTTCTATAAATGCTATGTCATATCGCTAAATAAAGAAATCTTTACCTCTGTTGTATTTATTTATTAGTTGATTAATTTAGTTACTGGCTTTTAACATTTTTTTACATACAACGTACTGTACGTTCATCCATCATATGTCCACCTAATATCATCTAAACCTATTGTAGTTCTAGCACGAAATATTAATAAACAATCTTCCATTCACACATTTATACAAACTTTCTACAATATTGGTATGCGATTTGTTTAAAATACCGATTGTATTACAAAATGTATAAATAACTCCAATATTTGAAAAAACGGTCCGTTCTTGATACGGATAGTAATAAATTATACGTGGCGTAAGCTAAAAACGACTGACGGACGACTGACAACAGCTGGTCTGGAAAGTAAATTTGAAATTAGAATTAACGACTTGTTGTCGGTTGGAGAAAAACGAATAGTCATTTTTAAAACATTTCGAATCGTAAAATATTGCAACCTGTAAATAAACCGGTTTTTAATATAATCACAACACTGGCAAGTTAATTGTTCTAGATTTAAGTTTGAACCTTTATATTGTCTTTACAATCTGTCATTGTTCTTTCCAAAAACTATGTGCTTTATACCAACCTCTAAATATTATTGTTTCCACTATGGAATTAATTTTTATTTCCTAGAGAACCAGGCGTTAGTGGCAGCCCTGAGCAGTAGTTCGGGCATTTTTGCGTGTGTTCGTCGCGAGTGCACTAGTGTGGCGGATAAGCTTTTTAGATGAGGGTCGAATTTGATATTCGGAAAGACGGTTTTATAACGAACGCGATAAGTAGCGGCTTTTATTACCTGAGCCGGAACTATAATTTATTTTTAATTAAAAAAAATATGGCTGTTAAAATCGTGTTCTCAATTTGACAGTCAACATATTAATATAATTAGCGACCTTGGGTTTGTAATTTGAAATTTTAAGTGTTAAGATAATAATTTTAATGCTTTATTTCAATCGAACGATGATATGAAGCATTTAAAATTATTATCAATGATTTTCCTAATTGCATTATTAAGGCACAACGTTACAAAGAAATAAAATTGTCTTTTTTCTTTCAATTCAAAATTAAAAAGCTGAGTTTGTTTATTTGAACGCGCTAATTACAAGAACTACTGGCTGGCATTGGTATTGGATGATCCATTTATCACGGAAGGTTTTAAGCTATAGAACATCATACAGCAATCAATAGAAGTGAAGAATCAATCAAAAATGTGAAAAAAACGGGGATAGTCCTACCAACGGGGGCCGCTATTATCTACTAAATATGCAAACAGCAAAAATACTTATTCAATACTTGCTAATAAGTCAACCTTCTTTGGTTTAAAGATATAAAAAAACCGTATGAAATTTAACAACCAAACGAGTACCTAAGGACTTAATATCAAGAACGAACTAAAAAAAACAACAAAAATCAAACACACTTTCGAACGCACCCCACACGGACCGGTGCAAAATCAATTCTGCATCTATTCTTGTCGTTGCTAAGTATACACCCCTTTTTTACCCAAGAATTGCTTTAAGGCCCCGCCCGCCGGGTGGGGGGTGGTGGCGGGGTTTTTTCACCCTTTGAAGAATTGCCCCAAGGCGGGAGGGTGTGCCTGTGTGCGTGTAGTTATTAAACGAATTGAAAAGGGTCGCGTTTTTGAACGTAACTATGCGGCGCTCCTCGGTCGATAGCGACGTCTTTGTTTTGCTTAGTTTGAATATGCTTTTCGCTGCTTTTATGTGGATGAATGTTCCTTTTATGTGTTTTAAATTAACTTTCTGTGTAATTTTGTTATTCTATTTAAACATTCGACAACTGGCATGTTCAATTATTCGATAAGAAGAAAAAAAATAATTGAACCGGATTTTTTATCTTTGCTGTTTTGTGTTCAATTTTCGAATCGATCAAAATACGATCGACAACACGTCAAGGTAAACAGTTGCAGTTCGATATTAGTTCTTATGCACATGCTATAAGAGCAAAGTTCAAAGACGTGGTTTTAATAAAACCTGTGTTTCGGATTTATGTACTAATATAAGTCGGGTTACAAACAAGCGTTGATTAAGCCAGTACCCATTGTTGTAGCGATGGCTTGATTTTAATGCTTAAGCCGTGAATTGAAACGTGAATTAGGTTGATTCTTTTTTTTACTTGCTTAATTTAGAATTATTTTTGGAACTTTTTATATGTAAGTGGGTGTGGCCAAAGAGTCGTTCCATTTAAAAAGCTTAAATCGATACGTCTCAACTGGGTACCTACGTACAAGTTTTTTTTAAATCGGCAAAACCAGGGCCTCTACTACGTACCTTTTATTATAATTAATGATTTAAAAAGTTCATTATTGTTTTAATAAGACGCAAATGGTTTCAGACTTGTAATCTTTTTATAAAGTTAAGATTTCGATTAAAAATTTTTATTGCCAGTCTAAATTTGTGTTTTTCTAAGACAAGTATCCTACAAGTTTATGACGTCTCAATTTGCGCCTTCTTACAACAAACAAGTACATATAAAAACACAAATCTACTCTCATATAAAGCATTAATTGTCGTAAGCTAATGTATCAATTTAAGTATACAGTAATTTACTAAAAACAATAATTTCTGTGTCTATTTGAGCCACACTTGTATGTTTATCTTTTTAACCTCGTAAGACCGAATGTCCTTTTAAAAGGCAGACACAACTGATTTACCTACTATTGTGTCTAGTCGTCTGGGTCTTTCGACTTAAGGTCTATTGATTGAGCGTAGCTTTTAAAAGTCACTGTTACCTTGTAAAAATGAGGACACACTTTAAGAAAGTAAAGTTTATTTAGTGATATGAAACAGTATATAAAGAACAGCAACTTAATATAAAATTATGTCAGTAAAAAGGCAAATATTCAGCATTTGATGATTGAAAGCGCATCACAATGCTTCCTAAGAAATATAATTAAATAAAGATTGTATTTCTTTGATTACATATTCCAATCATGACAAAAATAAAATTAAAGGCAAACGTTTGTAACATAAAAGCTCAAGTTTGAAACATGAATTGGAAGCTTGAACTATTATTTATTAAAAACATGGAGGTCATGATATTCTTATAGAGATTTAAGGATCATTATAATTTATTTCAGTCTAAATATATGGTATAATTTTATATGTACAAAATTTTGAACTCGCAATATTACCTATCCGTCCCCAATAGCCCCTAAAGATATACAGGGTATATAATACGAGTATATTTGAAGTAAGTGAAATAACATACGTAGGTAATCCATACCTTAACACTCTAATCTCACTAACTAACTTATCCCTGAATATTATTAGAATTGCTGAATAAATTGTGATAAAATTTGGCACAAATTTAGATGGGATACTAGACAATCATTTAGAATATTTAAATACGATAAATCGCGGACAAAGTCGCGTACAACAGCTAGTTACTTCATAAACCTGAGCAGTTACCAAAACAAAGAAAAACCCACCTTTGATCTCCCTTTAAACGAGCGTATCTTTTAACCCTTCTTAAGTTCGAGAGGGATCGCCGAATCTCCCCTATTTTTCCCCTTGCATTGTAAGGAGTGTACACAAGAACTGAGTACACACCCGCACCCCCGCCCCCACCCTGAATACGTTATAAAAGTAGGGGTTACGAGTCTAAGAGCAAAGATAACCCAATGAGTGGTGGGAAAGAAACTGATACAGGGTGATAGGAAATTTAATGTCGGGATTTTATTTTAAAATTTTTTTTGGTAATTTTAGGGAAAAATATTATTAGGTAATTTTAAAAAGGAAATTGTATATTTAACTAGCGGACCCGACAGACTTCGTCCTGTCAAAAAGATTTGGAATGTGGACTTGACTCTAAATTTTAGTTAGTAAATGTTTGTACTGGAAAAAAGGGCTGTTTTTAGAAATTTCCCAGCAATTATTTGAACATTTAAAAAATAGAATTGTCAAAATTGGTCCAAGCGTTGTGAGTTATGCGCTTGCCAACACATTTTGCGATTCATTTTTATATAATAGAAGATACAAAAAAACGGATAATAAACTGATACAGTGTGATATAAAAATGAATAACGTCAATAAATTTTTAGGTCAAAATAAATACTATACCTACTTATAACGTAGCGTCTAAGTACCTACCTAATTAACTGTTAATAGTTTCATACGTAAGACATCCTTTTTTTTTTCTTCTGAAAACCTTAAAATATCGATTGTGGTGACATCGAGTGAAAATGTTACATTTTTACAAGCGGCCTGCGGCTATTCCCGTATTTTTTTAAATTTTTCACTTATACTTCTACAGTGTGGTGTTATATGCCCTAAAACCTTCCTTGATAAATTGACTATCCAATATTTAGATATTTTTCAATTTGAATGTGTAATCTCTATGTAGAAGGCAAGAACAAATATTTTTTACTCGAATACCATGTTTTACTGAGTTCCCCCTTCGATCTGTTGTAAATATTTTGTGTTTCTGTGTAATAAACTTCGTATAGATACATAATCAATAATCGAATAGTAATTCGATAACCGATTAGTTCGTTGTAAGCATGCTCCTCTTGTTAACCAAAAATCTTACTAAAATAATGATAATGATAAAAACAGTTCCTATTATATTATTCATACCTTAAACATTACAACTATATTTTTAGTCTGGTCTAAGTTTTGATTAAGGAATTATATTTACTCTTAACATGAACATTTTTATTTTAGGTCATCTGGACAGCAATATGCAATTGATATTTCAACTAGCATCAACTATAGAAGCTACCTCACATTCAGAAAACTAAATCTACCTTAATTATACCTCACAACGAAACGCAATAAATCAACTCGAAGCCTAATTTTTCACCTCACACCCACAATTACGACTACACACCCCGCAAGAACACGAACGAACATAAATTCACACTCTATATAAACATTTGCACCCTTGCGAAAATCTTCGCGACTCATTACTCGCCCCCACCACCCTGGGGGGTGAATCTTCGTTCAAATCTCTGACATTTTATCTAAATGGGCCTCGGAATGGGTGTCGTTTGTACTAATGACCCCGAAGAAATAGTAAGACGTGGATTGGTGATGCTGAGTTACTGCGCTCTGTAAACATGGGGTGAAATGGGGGGAAAATATTGTATAATTTGAGCCGTGTACGTTTATTTTTACAGCTTAATTACTATTCCAGGTGGAAAGGCTAAGAGAAAAATAATATACATGCTAGCGTATATTTTTTCGTAGACAATAACTCGAATTACCACATGGAACCAGTTCTCATTTTACCTACCTACATAATTAATGCCATATTAAAACGAGGTGAAATTTTCTTTTGACAAGCAGTTTCTTGGTACAGTTCAAACTGTTCTAATTATCAGTTTTAGTTTAAGGAGCAAAATAAATATGGCGGAATTAGGCGTGTCAACTGAGATTATTTAAAAAATCTAACAAAATGCGATTACTTCATAGATTTGTTACAAAGCACACAAATTATTAATTTACTGACTCTCTTTGTTAATTTAGAACTATTAAAAATAGCATTAACAAAAGCTCATTATGGCTGATGTTATCTGTTACATTATCTCTCTTACGGCATAGATACCTTAAAATTATTTGTGAATAGTGTCGACATTCCAATATAATAATATCATGCGTAGGTACACGTAATTTAAAAAGTGAGGTTGTATGAGAAACTCCCTAACTTAACCTCGATAAAAAAAAAGAAAAACACGCACGACCTGTCAAAAATTCGCGCCGAAACGTTAACCTCAAAACTGAACGATTTCTTGTTTGCTAAGAATAAAAAAAACAAAAGCTAACCTCTAAGTTAGTTTTGCGATAAATTAGAGGGAAATTCGTTGGCTCCGGCAACAAACCCTAGGTATTCGCCGGATGGCGGTAGGCGGGAGGTGTTGCGCCATAAATCGTGGCTTTCTAAACGAGAAAACGTAATGAAACGCCGTGCATTTTCTCGAGGCGGCGGCATCAGTCAGCCGCGTGCAGGATGAATACCGTAACTGAGTTTTCCGACTAAAATTTGTGTTAATGGAACAGTGAGAATTTTAATCAAATTATTCAATGGCACTTGAAAACGGCACAAAAACTTTACCTACTTACATAATACCTGCCATGGGCTAACATAACTAACAGTTTTATGAACGTAATCCCAGAAAACACAATATAAAATAAATCGTGTCTTGCTTTCAAATGTCCATTGATCCTTGTTAGGTAAGTAGAAAATGTAACTTTTTTTGGGTGTATTTTTTTTTGTTTAGAATTAGGGATTTGAGCAGATTACATTTATTGAAAATAAAAATTCTACTCATTTCAATTCATAATCAAATTTATAACTTTTTGAGAACACTCTACTTATTTATATTTGTATGTAATAAACTCAAATTTAAAATCATATAAGTACTTCTTAATTCAAGTAGGTTGTGTACATAAAACACTTTTGAATCGCCATTGAATAAAATACAAAGTGATTTTACTGCCGGTTCGGAACCTATTTACCGTGAATACACCGGTAAAAAACTCAGCAGATTAGCGTAACTGGTGAAAAATAACTATTTTAATAAGAGCTTTAAAAAAAACAAAGTTTATGCAAATAAATGTTATTCTTATTTTAAAAGGTAAAAGTACTTCGTTCGTAAATTCAAATCCAGAATGTCAGTTACAGAATTCTCACCGTCGCCGTTTACCTCGAGCTCTAGAAAACAAATTACAAATCATCTGCCGCCAAGACACCCGCGCCAAATGACTCAGTTAGAGCTAAATTGCGCCGGCAGATTGCGCCCGGAAAATTTCCTTTGCGTCTACGTTAAAACGCGCTATTGTTGCGTGGCTCGCCTGATGAAATAGCATCGATTTGGTTCGGCACAATAGATTTGGTATCGATTTGATTGTTCGAATTTGGAATTGTGGAATTGCGGGGGAGAATGGAAATGCTGGCTCGGACTTTTTGCGGGTGTTCGGTAATCGAATCGAAAGCAATGATTATATAATAATAAGTCTTTTAATTAGGTTTTCAAGATACAGTGAACTTTTTTTAATGCTTCCACAAACAAATGAAAATTGATAATGAATATGATACAGCGTATAAGTTCAGGGGCGGGGTGTATTTACGTCACTAGTTGAACTAAAGAATGAGCTAAATTTTAAGTAAATGTAATTTAGTACTTTTTTACATGATAAATTATACAAATAAATGCATTATATTTTTGGTAATCTAACTGTTGGACTAAATAGATATTTTTAGTAATTTACCTACATGTAAAAAATGCCATCTGTATTATTGCTAATAAGGTCCATTATATTTTTTGAGCTTAATTTCGTACATAATGAATGTTACACATAGAAATAAATGAATAATATATCGTTGTGAAAAACTATTATTGAAATTTGAAATCTATTAGAAGCTTCCCAAACAGCATTACAGGTTTATTTGTCACATTAAAAAATCGTTTGTATCAAATATGTTTTTTCATATAAATGAAATACCTACTAGGTATGATCAACCCCGCACGTCAAGGTAAATACTAGCAGTTCGATAATAACTCTTAGATGTACGACATAAGGTGCTTTTGTTTTTACATTAGAATAAAATTGTGTAGGTAGTGATAAAATTGTACGGAAATTATGTTAGTGCCGCGGGAGAATAGAATAGAATAGAAAACTTCATTATTCATGTAAGCTTTACAAAAGCACTTACTGAATACTGAATCGTCAGTACAAAATGCCGTGTTCGGAATGTTGACCATGTCGAGAAGAACCGGCGAGAAACTCGTCACTTACTCTTACAAAGCTAGATTTCAAATAATTAAAGTTATTCTAGACTCATACATCATGGTGAGTAGCGGAACTACTAAATTGCTGTCACTACGTAAAATTACTTTTATTAATGAAACCTACTAATGTAAGTATTACGAATACGAACCAAAATTGATGCTTCTGTATCTAAGTACATCCGTCCGAAACATCTTCATTTCTATCAAAGTAATTCGATCGACAAAAATCGAGTTTTCACACACTTTCTTAAATCCACTTTTCACACTTTCTTCCCAACACTAAAATCACGTTAACACTTCGAACACTTCAACAAAAATGACACCAAACCCACTGAGAACGTAAACCAGTTCCGTAGTTTTCTTAAAACTTAACCCTTTCCTTACGCGGGGTCAATCTGACCCGTCCTCAGTAATGGGTCGAGACGGTCAGCGGGCACCGTGAGAAAGGGGTCGCTTGTCCGGCGGGCTAAGCGACAATATTGTTTTGTTTTGTTCGCAATTGATATGTGATTGTTTTGGAGTTAGTTGTTTGGTCAGTTGCGTGATTGGTGCGGGGGCGGTTCTAACACACGCCTGTTTGAATTCGAATTTGGAATCTAGTGTTTGGGAGTAGGAGATGTTGAATGAACGCGGTAGATTATTTTCTTTGCCGTTTTTTTGTGATTGACTAATACCCGGTTTTAATATTTTACGATTCATAACGTGTCAAAATGACTATCCGTTTTTTTACAACCGACTACGAGTCGTTAATACCGTTACATTATTTACTTTCCATACCAGCTGTCATCGGTCGTCTGTCGGTCGTTTTTAGCTTACGCCTCGTATAATTTATTAATATCAAATATTGGAACCAGGCATTTATCAGCGGTAACTTTTAAAATAAAGAGTCTGTTTATCTAGTTCTAACATATTTTATCAAAATCCATTCAGTAGTTTTTGCGTGAAAAAGCATCAAATATACATCTAGTCAATGTATTGGACAAACTTTTGCGTTTAAAGTAGAAGCATAAAAAATATCAACTGTCAACCGAAGGCTCAAAAGATCACTTTAAGACTTTGTTAATTAAAACTAAATACCAATCCAATATTTTCCTTACTGGAGGAACGGCTCTTTTCTGTCAAAAATTCACACAAAAAATCAATTAAGGGCTTGCTGAGCCGATTGCATGATGAAATATACAAAAAAAACTGTCATCCGTTGACAACCGCATCGCGAATACATCGACGATTAAAGAATTGAATTTGAAAATTGTGAGAAAGTAAACTGGGTTTTTTAAAGAATTCAAATGTTTGTAGCACGTTTTCTTACAACCTGTTTGACTGCTAAACGGACAGGGGACCGGGGGACAATGCACTGGACACTGGCCGGTTGAAGGGTTGAATCTTCAGTTTATTAAAGGGATAAGAAAAACTGTTTGGCGATCAATTTTTTTTTTATATTACACTTCAAGATTGATCTTATCCCACCCGATGTTAAGTAGTAATGAGGTCCTAGCTTAAGGGCGACAAGTAAAGCATAATAAAGCCGTCACTGAACTTGTCGCCCTTACCTTGAAGGCTTGACCCGTGCTACTAATGTAGCACCCCTTATGAGCTCTGGAAACCTAACTCACACGCAGGAACACAACAAAACAGAAGTGATTGTTATTTGGCAGCGGTCTTCTGTAAGGTGGAGGTATTTCACCAGTCGGGCTGCTCCAGTTCGAGCGATAACTTGCTATGCCCTACCTCTCTCAAACATCTTCGACTTCATAAAATTAATAATTATTTTGTGAGGTTAAGTCTCAAGATGTTTAATAGCTGCCAGAAAAATCACTGCATTGCACATCCCATGTCTAGATTCAAGGTCTCATGAAAAAAGGCTATTATAAAATAGAAGACTTTGTAAATGACAAATTTTTTTGGACTAGATAGTATTATTCATGCACTAGGATAACCTTTATTGTTGATATGTTTTTTCTTGCATCTATATATATATAAAAGGAGAAACTGACTGACTGACTGACTGACTGACATATCAACGCACAGCCCAAACGGCTAAACGTAGGCACTTGAAATTTGGAAGGGACGTAGCTTAGGTACCGTAGGGGTGCACTAAGAAAGGAATTCCCGAAATTCCCACGGGAACGGGAATTAGCGGGAAAATCCTTTTGTATGAAAAATCTAAACCGCTTAAGTTAGACGCTTGAAATTTGGCATGCAGGTACCTTAGTAAATATAAAGTTTAGTTATGGCTGTATTTTGAGAAATTCCCACGGGAACGGGAGTTAGCGGGAAAAAACTTTTGTATGAAAAAATCTAAACCGCGTAAGTTAGATGATTGAAATTTGACATGCATATACCTTAGTGAATGCAAAGTTAAGTCATGATTGGATTTTCCAAAATTCACATGGGAACGGGAATAGCGGGAAAAACTTTTGTACCGCGAGTTAGAAGCTTGAAATTTTTTAGTATATGGGTATCTTAGCAAATGTACAGCTTCATGGGAATGGGAAACATCTTTTTCATGAAAAAATACTGCACTAGCGCCAGATTCAGAATAATTGTTATGTTGTTTTTTAATGTATTTTCTCAAAAAAAAAAAAACTTTTTAAAATTTTTGAATGCAACATTCATTATTATTTACATTCGACACACACCGAGAAAAATACTGAAATGACACAATAACACGCCACGCGGACGAAGTCGCGGGCAAAAGCTAGTATAGTATATATTCAAATATATTAAAATGAGAAACTATGTATCGATTTTCTTGCCGATTCCTCTCGATAGCATAAAAATTTCGAACAAGTTGTTTAACATAATTAGACGATTTATAAATGCTTTTTTAGAAATTTTCATGATAAAAGATATTTTCTATTATCAAAGATATATTCGAACAAACGACAGGTTTCGTTTTTTCATTCAAAACGTGACTTTTTATTTGCATAAATACGAGTAGTATTTTGTTTTTTGAAGATGCTTCATTGCCATTCGAAGCGAATGGGTCACTAATATCATAATTAAAAATTGCTATTTGTCACCGGACAAATATTTCGTTTTTCGGATATCGTCACTGCGTAAAACTTCTCGATTATCTTTTATGTTCATTCAAAAGCCAAAGAGATGTCCTATCCACGACGTCAGTTCAGGGGTACCGAAATTTTCCCACACTTATGCTAATTAGGTTGAAGATCCAACCCTTCGCCGGCCAGTGGCCAGCGCATTGTCCACTCTCGGTTTTGACCCCCGTCCGGTACCAAACAGGTTAAACGACAAGACGGTACAAAAACTGGTTTATTTTTTTAAATTTTTTGGTTTTGATTTTTTTCGCTTGTAATCTTTAAACTAAAATGAACGCAAAAGTTGAAATGGATATCTGCATGTATGTTTGTTACTCTTTCACGCAAAAACTACTGAACGGATTTGGATGAAATTTGCTAAGAAGGGAGATGACATACTGGAATAACATATAGGATACTTTTTATCCCGAAATTACGCGAGCGAAGGCACGGGCTACAGCTAGTACAAACATTATCAAACGACAAATTTTGTGATTTTAAATATCTGGTCTATTGATATTTTTTACTCGACAGGCGAAGAAGGGAGAGTAATGTTTTTACTACCGTTGTCCTCCTCCTTTGGTATACATACCTAACCTACCACTTTCTCACTACATTCGATTACTGTTTTTTCATGCTACGAATCATGGAATTACAAGAATGATCATAAAATATTTAGCCTACTTTTTTCTTATCTGTCTATATCCATAATATATTAATATTTCCGAATGGGATCTCTTTTTCTTATATTGACTAGTCGCACACAAATCACTTACGGCTTGGTACAGGGGGGTACTCTCAAAAACGAAACGAACAAACGAAAGGTTTCGTTTTTGAAGATTATTCAAAAGTTTAGGAATGAAGACGTGGTTTTTGATTTGCATAAATAATATTTAGTTTTTTGAAAACGCTTAATTTGCATTCGATGTGATTTCTTTATGAATATGAGGATTAAAAATTGCTATCCGTTGTCGGATCCGACATATTTCATTTATGGGAGTAGGCCCCAGGCCGTATACCTTAAGTACAAACAAAAACTGTTTTCTTATATATTAGTATTATGTAGATGGAAAATAGTATGAACGCCACAGCGGTGAGTAGCGGAACTACTGCTATAGTACAATTTCCATACAGAAGTGTTACTATAAACTGAACTAGCGGTCCCGGCGAACTTCGTTTCGCCTTAGAGAATTTTTCCCGCTTTTCTGTTGAAATTTTTCAAATTTTACCAAGGATCCCTAATGTTTGTAGCCTATGTCAAATTGGAAGAATGTAGCATTCTATTGTTGAAAGAATTTTTTAAATCGGCCCAGGGGGTCTACTCTCAAAAACGAAACGAACAAACGAAAGGTTTCGTTTTTGAAGATTAATCAAAAGTTTGCGAATTAAAACGTGGTTTTTGATTTGTATAAATAATATTTTGTTTTTTGATAACGCTTTATTCGCATTCGAAGTGAGTTGGTTGCGATTTGGAGAATTAAAAATTGCTATCCGTCGTCGGATCCGACATATTTCGTTTTAGGGAGTAGACCTACAGAACTTTTTGAGCCTTTTCATTACAAACATACAAAAATAGGTACAAATCTTTCCTCTTTATAATATTAGTGTAGATTACCAAGTTTTTTGTAAGCTAATGGTTAAACAAATCAGATTTAAAAATTTGATAAAATACCCTTTGCTTTTTTAATTATTTTAAGAAGATGTCATAACAAAATGTATTTTGACATATTACCTATCTATTAATCCCAGAAAAGTTCAAGAGTAAAAAGATATAAAAAAGTGTACCAACCTTTAAATTAAACAGTTTACGAGTTTGTTATTTGATATGTCAATAACTTATTAGAACGAAGCTGAAGATGAGGCTGCGACATCTAGCGGTGAGTTTTGACACTACAAAATTTTTCAAATACAAAATATACCTTAGCAAATAAAATCCATACGAAGAAAACGCCTTCAATTGAATTAATGAAGTTTTCTATAAACCTAAACAAAATTTTTAATTTAACTCAAAGCACACAAATCTCATCTCATCTCAGTTACGCCATCTATTGAGCAATAGAATGATCCAACATTTCAAATAGAGACATCTAGGGGAAGTCGTTGACAATCTTACAACGCCCTCTCTTGAAGGGTAGTGAGTATATAGTTTCGCAGAGAGAAAAGGGGTGGTTTCAAACTAAATTCACGACCTACCTGCAAACCGAATTAAAAAAAAAGAGGAGGTTCTCAATTAGGCCCTATATTTTTTTATGTATCAGTTCGGGCATAACTCCGTGGTTTTTGAACCGATTTTGAATGTTTTTTTCCTACATACATTTTTCATTTTGATCCGCCGAAGAAAGAGCAACAAACGAAATTTTGTACTGAATATATTACGTTACCCACTAAAAAAGAAGAAGGTTACGTTTTAATAATAAATACAATGCCAACTTCGCATATACTCGTACTACTTATAGTAAGCAAGATATTATGACTTACAAGTAAGCCATACCATAGTAAGCTATGGTATAATATCCTGAAATAAATAAATAAATACTTATTGGACAACATCACACACATTGCTCTGATTCTGTGCTAAGTAGCTTAACCACTTGTGTTACAGAAATGAGAAACAACGACGGTACCACAACACTCAGACCCGAGACAATACAGAAAAGTACCTTTTACTGATTAAAAAAAAGGTTAAAATTAGAAAAAATTATAACTAATTGAATTAAAAAAAAGGTTGAAATTAGAGTTTCTACTCCTAAAAACGAAATATGTCGGATCCGATGAGGGAAATCAATGTTTTATTCTCATAAACTGTAGCGATTCCCTTGGATTGTGAATTAAAAAGAAAGAAAGAAAGAAAGAAAGAAAGAAAGAAAGAAAGAAAGAAAGAAAGAAAGAAAATACATTTATTGACCGTACAAAACATAATATACAACCGATTACAAAATTAGAACAAAAATTAAAATTAAAAATACTAAAAAGTTACAAACCACTAAATTAGAAGACAAATGACAAAATGAAAACAAACAGAGAGGTCAAAAGGTGCCTGCCTCAGCATAAGCTACAGTGTAATTAAACTCTTTTATAAAACAAAATATTATTTTTTATCAAAAACCACGTCTTAACTTTCAAATTTTCGAATATTCTTCTAAAATGAAACATTTCGTCTGTTGAAATATGCCCGGTTCCAATATTATACGATTCGTAATGTGTCCAAACTGACAATCTGTTTTTCTTCGAGTCGTCAATTCTAATTTCAAATTTACTTGCCATATCGAGGCCTACTCCGAAAAACGAAGTATGTCAGATCCGATGACAAATAAAAATTTTCAAATGCGATTAAAACGTCTTTCGTTTGTTCGTTTCGCTTTTGGGAGTAGACCCCCAGCTGTCACCAGTCATCAGTCGGTCGTTTTGAGCTTATGCCTCGTATAATTTTTTACTACCCGTAAACGGAACGTTATTCAAATATTCTAACCGATCATAAGTCAATGTTTTATGATTTTGATGTACCTACCTATGTCACTTTATAATCATTTTCCTTTCTAAACGTATTTGTTTTTATTTATCAGTTCTCAAAATACGTCTTTATTTTAACTATCCCATTTATCCCTGACCGAAAAGGAGACCTAATGTAATGAGGTCCTAACTTATGAGCGACAAGTACAGCATAATAAACCTGTTACTGGACTTGTCGCCCTTACCTTGAAGGTTTGGCCCCTGCTACTAATGTAGCACCCCCCAGCACAGCACCCCCCACCACCGCTCTGGAAACCATACTCACACGCAGGAACACAACAACACCGAAGTCATTGTTATTTGGCTCCGGTCTTCTGTAAGGTGGACGTATTTCACCAGTCCGGGTACTCCAGCTCGAGCTATAAATCGCTACTCCCTACCTCTCTAAAAACATTATATGTAAGGAATATTCTTATAGACAAATATTTGTGAGTAACATAGCCCATATAATATTATAAAAGATAGGGCTCCTTACTTAAATTCTGATAATGTAACCCAATTGTATAAATAGCAAATTGTTCAGCAGCTTTCTTAGTTGGACATAATAAGGCACAGCTAGTCTTAAATAAAAAATCAGGAATCTATTGGACGTTGCATGATATTATATAGCCAAGATATTTAAAGATTTTGTGTTTACTGGTGGTTTATTAAATAAAAGATTTAAGATATGAAAATACGTGACTGTATTTTAGGCGGTAAAATGAACAGTGATTGCACAGAGACAAATACAGTGGTGCCAAACTAACCTATTTGAATGCTACCAACTTTATACAAGAAAATGTTGCGTTCACTATTTCTCAAGCATTCCTCGAAAGATGGACTATTCACATATAAGTTCCTGAGATTAAGCTCGTACAAACAGCCAACCTTTCAGATTTCGACTTCATAAGTGTGGACTTATGCTTGGCTCCAATACTTGAAAAACGATCCGTTAGTTACGGATAGTAATAAACTATACGAGGCGTAAGTAAATTTGAAATTAGAATTAGCGATTCGTAATCTGTTGGAGAAAAACGAATCGTAAAATATTGGAACCGGGCATTTGTCGTTTCTAGTAATAAACAGCCTATGATACTCTAAGCTCTTCAATTGAAGAGCTTCTGGCTGGACATAACATCATTGGGGAGACCAAGGCTCAAAGACTTCGATGGCTTGGACACTTGGAGCGAATGGGAGAGGATCGCAGCGTTAAGAAAGCTTATCTGGTTCGGCCTATTGGCCGTCGGCCGGTCGGCCGCCCTAGGTATCGCTGGAGTGACGTAGTGAGAGCTGATCTTCAAGAGCTGCAAGTTGGCGCCTGGCGGGCCAGCACACAGAATCGCGAAAAGTGGAGAGGCCTCATATCGGTGGCTCAGACTCATTTTGGGTCATCGAGCCATGGGAGTAAGTAAGTTAGTATGTTAAAATTTCGCTTTCCAATGGTGAAAAAAATCTTGAAATCAGCAAGGTAGTTTTTCAGTTTATTCATTACAAACATACAAAAATACAGTTCTTTGCTCTTTATAATATAAGTGTAGACAGATTTGAATACATAAACCAACAAATGAATTGACAATTATGTGATGTAGTTTTGGAACACCAAGCTTGTTTGTATTTCTGGTGTTAAAGTTATTCATATTCTTTATTGCACTCCATAAGTAAAGTAGGTATTACATCTAACAGTTGCTTAGAACTTAAAGTACAATTTATGAACCCTGTCGAGCACGGCGACTTAGGTGAATATAATGCCTGGTTCCAATATTTTACAATTCGTAATGTGTCAAAAATGACGACTTTTTTTACGAGTAGTTAATTCAAATTTCAAATTTACTTTCCGTATCATCTGTCATCAGTCGTCCGTCGGTTGATTTAGCTTACGCCTCGTATAATTTATTACTGTTCGTAACTAGCGGACCGGACAATCTTAGTCCTGTCAAAAAGATTTGAAATATGGCTTGACTATTTGTGACTATTACCTACGCACTGTAAAGCTTTCATTTAACTGTGGTACCTATATAATGTAAGTCCTTATTTCACTAATGGTCTAAAGTAACCAAATTATATTTACCGGCAAGCGGGTTTCGCTGATATTGTAACATAATGTGATCTTATAAGTGACCATTGATGTTGAGTTTGTAATTACACAGTATCGTTTTTGCACCAATGTCTAGACATAACTTATATTACAAACTTGTTGTATGGTTCCGATAATAAATTAATAAAAAATAAAAAAAGAAAGGGCTGTCTTTCGAGGTTTCCCGGCAATAATTCAATTTTTTTTAGTAAACCTTGGACTTCAACGAACATTTTAAAAAAGGATTGTCAAAATCGGTCCAAGCGTTGTCTAGTTATGCGCTTACCAACACATTTTGCGATTCATTTTTATATAAAAGACTAGAAAGGAACGTATTTCGAATATTGAAACCGGGCATAAGCCAGTTGGTAGCCTACCTACAAATATAGGTAGCTTAGTTTAAAATAGTAATAAGGTAATAGGAGGATGGCGTTCCGAAGTTTGACCCTAAGAAGCTGTACCTCGGTCTGGGGCCAGTCTGCGGTCGCAATCACCGACATACATACGCACTGCCCGGTATTTGTCCAGATTGCGTGGAGACGCTTGTGGACACGAGCCGGACACAGCCGGACGTGGAGTCGACGCCTTGAGTTAATTTTTTATAGTATCTTATCTTACTAATATTATACAAGCATACGTTTGTAAAAATGTATGTATGTTTCTTACTCTTCCATCATAGCTATTTATAAATTATTATATATTATTAATGAATTATTATAAATTAAATTATAAATTAAATTATGAATTATTATAAACTGTATTCGCCCTCGATTTTTCCTAAAAACTGTCCTATATTTGAATCTAGTCCCTATGTCACCTCTCTTTCTTCCATACTAATCTTTTCAGGAGTTTTTTGTGAGAGTAAACAAATATATTCATACAATCTTTCCTATCTAAATATATAAAAAGACAAATTGACTGACTGACTGACATATCAACGCACAGCCTAAACGTAGGAACTTGAAATTTGGATGGGGCGTAGCTGAGATACCGTAGAGGTGCACTAAGAAATGAATTCCCGAGATTCCCACGTGTACGCGAATTAGCGGAAAAATCCTTTTACATGAAAAATGTAAACTGCTTAAGTTAGACGCTTGAAATTTGGCAGGCACCTTAGTGAACTTAAAGCTTAGTTGCAACAGGATATTGCAAAATTTCCACGGGAACGGGAGTTAGCGGAAAAAACTGGAAAACCCTGTAGTCCACGCGAACGAAGTCGCGGGCACAGCTAGTATAATATTAAACAGGACTTTTATAGTTAAAGGTGTATATTGGGGTCCTCATCAGATGAATTTGCTCAAAAGGTTCTCACACGGTATAGTTACGCCACTGCGTATAGGATATTTTTATATCTCGAAATAGTACGAATCGTGGGCTATTGAGTTAGTAGGTAATCCATTAATTAACTGCTTCCATGGAGTCGAGCTTTACACTTAAAAACTCGAAGGTAATAGATTCTCGCGGGGAACACTTTCGCTTTGTAAGCTTCCCATTCGGGCGACATAATCGAATTGGCGATTGAGCCTTTCTTTAGAGAATTCAAAAAAAAAATCCCCATTCTTCCCCGTTTGGTGAGAGGATAGCAGGCTTGAATCACATGATTGTCTGATAAGAAAGATGAGTTCCTGCTAAGAAATGCATGCTAATAAGCCGTGGATCTCAACTATGATCCAAATAGGTCTGGTTCTCCTTGTAAAGGGGAGTTCCGACGGCAACAGCGACGGTAACAACCAAATCAGGATTAAATGGTAGCGGGTTTTGGGCTCTATAATGGATGCCCAACCGGGAAACATGTTAGGAGAAAGGAGAAGTATAATAAATAAATAAATGCGCCAGATAATCACACCAAGCAACTGTAGGCCTACTACTAGAGTTGCCGCCCATCCCAATTTTGCCGGAACAGTCCCGATTTCGAAGACATTGTCCCGCGTCCCGATGACCTATCGATATTGTCCCGATTTTGAACGATATGCGATAGGAGTCTCAATGAATACATTCACGTCACGGGTACCCGACCCAGTTACACGCCATAGTTATTAAAAGCGACTCATAACAACAAGAAATACGTATAGAATAAAAAACTTAAAATAAAGTTTCATTTTTCTCAGACTGTCTTTTGGGTCATACTTTTATAGGATCAAACTCCGAACGTCTCTGATAGATGTCCCATCGTCCAGATTTTTTTCCCCTAAAGGTGGCAACCATTTTTTTTTGTAACGGGGGAAAATGCCTTGATGCACCGTACCGTCACCCCGAGGGAGGGTGACTACCCACTAAAACCCGGTTGGACCTCCATCGCCTTTACGGCGGTGTTGCAGGAATTCGGCTCAGCCTTATACACAACACCGCCGGCGGAATAGCCGCTCACGCGACTCCGTCTACTCCTCCCACAGTGTTCGGGGGAGACTGGGGATGGCCAGTCCAATGGAATCATCCCCACCTCGCAGTGGTGACCGGTGCAATGCCAGCTGAGGTGCCCTCACACCATCAGCCGGCCGGTCCCCACAAAGGTACCCTGCCTACTACCAAAATCGAAACAAACACACAAATTGGTTACGATCACAAGAATTATAAATTGCCTTTGGTAATGACCAAATGAATAATAATAAACGAAATGGGATGCAATGGCATCCGATTGATTTCGTTTTGCTTACGATACCTTCAATAACCTTCGTCACTAAGCAGTTATCAGTGAGAGAGGATACTATTGAATTTGCCATACAAAACTCCCACTACGTTCACATAATAAAAGAAGAGGTACCTATGCCATTTCAGGTGTATGTAATAGCCTTTTTGACCGACTTCAAAAAAAGGACGAAGTTCTCAATTCGACCGTCTATATTTTCATCATTAACATATTCGCCTCTATTTGACTCCTATGTCATATTCTTGTTAGATATTAAAATAAATGATATTGAACCAGATTTGTTTGTTACACCTTATCAAATAAAAATAAACTCGTATTAGTTAGTTTAATATCTTATTGGAGCAAACAAAATTAGTAAGCATTTTAAATGCAAATCATTTTTATTATATAAACTTATTTTAATCTTTATTTTACAAAAGGATAGTGGCGCATGACTAAGGCATTTCGTATTAGACTATTTCAGTTACCTTATTAGTGCTTAGATACAAGACTCTTATTAGAGCAAATATAAATTAAATCTCTTTTATTTACTTGTAATCTATAATATACATCTAAACTACAAAAAAAAAATCTTTACTTCCCTTCTCACTTCTTTTTTGTTGTTTTTATTCCTGACAATAAAGAATAAAAAGAAGGTTCTCGTGAAAGAAACAAAATATCAAAAAATATATAAAATTCAATATTCGTCGTTAAGAAAGAACAACGTCTGTCGGATGAGCTTGTGTATATAAAGATAGGCATTAAAAAACATTATTTAAAAATTTATAGTACAGAGGCGACTCCACGGCTTCGGCTAAGGTCATTGGCCGGCGCGGTCGGCGGCGATTGACCGAATATCCGACGGCACGAATATCTCTAACTTGTAAAACAAACACATTTTTAGCGGGAACAATTGTCGTGCAAAATTGAACACTTAGCACGAACAAAACTGTATTGGAGTAGGTAGTATTAAAATACCTACGTAGTAAGAAAGTGGTATGGAAATTCTAGTGGCTACAGCGGTAAGTAGCGAATCTAATGGAAAAGCGCCGTTTTTTTTTCTAACTGACTTTAGATGATGGACTCAGATGGCCTTTTCATCTTCACCGAGCTTGTGGGGGAGCGGAAGGCTCACCCCTTAAAAATAGTAACCGTAACTGGGGGGGTACTCTCGAAAACGAAACGAACAAATTAACGAAAGGTTTCGTTTTTGAAGATAATTCAAGAGTTTGGGAATGAAGACGTGGTTTTTGATTTGCATAAATAATATTTTGATTTTTGAAAACGCTTAATTTGCATTCGAAGTGATTTCTTTATGGTTACGAGGATTAAAAATTGCCATCCATTGTCGGATCTGACGTATTTAGTACACTACTAGTATAAGAACCGAATAGGAATAAACAAATATTGGGCAACATAACATACATTGCTCTTATTCTGTGGTAAGGAGCTAAAGAAATTGGTACAAAAATCAGAAACAACGACGGTACCACAACAGCCAGTAGATCTACTCCCAAAAACAAAATATGGCGGATCCGACGACGGATAGCAATTTTTAATTCTCAAAATTGCAACCAATTCACTTCAAGTGCGAATAAAGCGTTATCAAAAAACAAAATATTATTTATACAAATCAAAAGCCACATTTTAATTCGCAGACTTTTGAATAAACTTCAAAAACGAAACCATTCGTTTGATCTTTTCATTTTTGGGAGTAGATCCCCGACCGTATAAATAATCGTTACATAAAATATTCGTTACCTATATTGACCCGAACGGGAATCGAACTCGGGACTTCAAAGAACCCAGAGCGTCCGCCTCTCAGCTACGAAGGTCACAATAGACATTCACCATCTGTTTATTGGATGAAATATTTTTAACAAACTAGCGACCCGCTGTGGCTTCAAACACGTACCTACTAAGCTTAAGGGTAACAAGTACAGCATAATAAAGCTGTTACTGGACTTGTCGCCCTTACCTTGAAGGCTTGACCCCTGCTACTAACTGTAAGCGTCATGGCAACACTCAATGTATTAATACTTACCCAAATCACTTTAATTAACAGTATACCCTATATTCCTAGTTCGACTTATGTTCAAATAGCTAAAATAATCAGGGCAATACTGAAAGTATTGATTGCTGCCAAGATGGATATTGAATAGGTTGCTTTGTCGAATTTAACTTGATGGTGTAAACAATATTTAATAAGAAAGCTAGCTTCGTAAACACTCTGTGGTGGTGAACTGTCAAAGTTGTTTTGACGATTATTACGAAATTACTGGTGCAACCGACAAGTTCACTGTGAAATCAAAGTAATAAATCTACATTTATTCATTTAAATCTCGTATTATTTGTGATCAGCTTTAAGGCCTCTTTATCTCAGAAGTGGTATGTTAAGAATTCAGTGCTTTTTTTTCGCTCGGAAAAGACAAATTTCAAGTAAATTTTTTTTTATATTGTACCGACGAAAATAACGCATAGTGGTGATTATGGAGAATATGTCACCAGAAAAACGCGATTATGATCACGATGCCAATAAGAAAAGGAAGTCTCGATCGCGTAAAAAGAAGTGCGGTGATCGAAGCCAGAGAAAAGTTTCGAGACTCGACAGACGTTCTCGAAGCGAACATCAAAAAAAACGTGATTTACGAACACGTACGCCGAGCTTACCTCATGAGCGGCAAGCGGATGATACAATGGTGCATAGAGAGATGGTTGACGGTGCCTACAAAAACAAGGATGAACGGAAGAGCAGATCGCGTGACCGACAGGAGCGACACTCGCGTCGTCGGCACAAAAGGAGTCGGAGTCCCATTCGGCAGCCGTCAACGAGTGAAGACGAGCGGCGTAGCAGACTACGGGAGCGTCATCAGCGTGATTCGCGGCGCAGCAGCAGACGGAGCCACCGTCGGGACGATGCTGGCATGACAAGGAGCAGATCAAACGGTGGGCTCTCTCATGGCGCTCGCGTGAGTAATTCAAATACTGAGCAGACTAATGTTGTACATATTTTATCAGAGTTAGTTAAATCATTAGCAAATACGCGACCAGAAGGGAACAAATTTCCGGTATTAGGTAATGTTATACCTGAATTTGACCCTATGGTAAAAGGTCAAACGATACATATTTGGTTAAAAAAGGTAGAAGAATGCGCTAAACTGTACAAATGGGGGGGTGATCAGATTATACATTATGCCTTACCCAAATTGGCAGGCGTTGCCCGAACTTGGTATCAGGCACTTCCTACTATGTCGTTTTCGTGGCCTGAGTGGAAAACAAAGCTTGTTGACTCATTTCCTAGTAGCGATGACTATGCCGAACTATTAACTGAGATGTTGTCTAAAAGGGTAAAATATAACGAATCACTCGAACTCTATTTTTATGAGAAGATTAATTTATTGCATCGCTGCGAGATCAAGGGTAAGCGAGCCGTTGACTGTTTATTATATGGCATAGAAGATCGCTCTTTAAGGCTTGGGGCTAAAGCTGCAAAATGTCAGGAACCCGAACAGGTACTCGAATATTTTCAGTCCATAAAGCAGCAGTCACGTGAAATGTTTAAAAATTCTCAAGATAAAAGGTCTAACTTTCCGGGTCCTTCTACACAGGCAGTGACAAATAAAACAATTAAACCACAAGTTAATTTTCCTACAACTGTTGTGTGTTATAACTGCAATGAACCGGGTCACTATAGTTATAAATGTACGAAGAAAATACTTAAATGCACTCTTTGTAATAGATTAGGTCATATTAATACAAACTGCAATAAACAAATTAACGAGTCTATAAATAAAAATGTAGATAATACAAATGAAAAGAATGTCATGCAACTAAATACAGACGGTAATAGTGATGAAAAGTATAAACTAGATTTAAAAATCAATGGTAGGAGCATTTACGGATATGTCGATCTTGGTAGCCAGTGTACACTTTTACGTCACAGTGAAGCTCGAAAATTAAACATTAGTTGGCAAACAGATAATTTACCGTTCTTGCGAGGTATAGGTAACAATGTTATTATACCCACTGGTATTACCAAAGTTGTAATCGAAATACAAGGAATTTCGGAAGAAGTAGTTATACTAATAGTAGATGATCATATTATAAAATACCCCATCCTAGTTGGGCATACTTTTACCGAGAAACCGGGTATTACGATAACCAAAACATGCAGGTCATTGTGTTTCACACGAGATAATCAAACAAAATTAAATTTACTATTACAAAATGACCTCGTGATTCCTCCGAGAGAGATGGTTATTGCACCTATCAAGTGTGACGCGCAATATGCCGGCATGATTTACGTTCATGGTACATTGCGAGGAGAAGAAGGTTATTCGTTCTATTTGATGCCAGGTGAATACAGTGTCGAGTTAGGACGTGGCGGAGTATTAATACAAAATGTTTCGAATAATAGTATTTGTCTCGAGAGTAATGCATTGATTACACGTGCCACTCGTATAAACCACAGTTTGGATGTTAACTTACTTAACATGAATGACTCTGATTTTGAAAGTTCATTTAATCATGGAGATCAATTAACAAATAATGAATTAGAGCGCCTTAAAAACTTGCTGATTAAGTATGAATCTTGCTTTTCGAGTAATTTAAAAGATCTCGGACTTACCAACGTCGTACAGATGGATATAGAGTTAACAGATGATAAACCCGTTGTATACCGTCCATATAGGCTTTCCTATGTTGAGAGGGAACGCGTACGGTCCATGGTACAGGAAATGCTCGAAGCGGATATTGTTTGCGAATCTAGTTCCTCATATGCCAGTCCTATTCTTCTTGTGAAGAAGAAAACAGGCGAACAGAGACTTTGCGTGGACTATCGCGCATTGAATAGAAAGACCAAGAGAGAGCATTATCCTTTACCATTGATCGACGATCAATTGGACATGTTATCGGGTCATTCGGTTTTTGTTACGTTAGATTTAGCCTCAGGCTATTATCAGATCCCAATAGCAGAAAGCTCCCAGGATAAAACATCATTTGTCACTCCCGATGGACAATATAACTTCAAACGTATGCCGTTTGGTTTGGCCAACGCGCCGTCCTTGTTCCAACGTGCTATGAATAAAATACTTACGAAATCAAAGCTTAAGTATGCATTAGTATATATGGATGACGTGTTGATCCCTGCTCATTCATTTGATGAAGGTCTTTCCCGCTTAGAAGAGGTTCTCGGTCTACTTCAGGAGGCTGGCCTAACCTTAAAATTAAAAAAATGCCATTTCTTTTACAAGGAAATAGATTTTCTTGGATTTCGAGTCAATAGTGAAGGTATCCGTCCTGGCCTGAAGAAAACCGAGGCAATATCTAAATTTCCAACACCTGAGAACGTACACGACTTACGACGCTTTCTTGGCCTGACCAGTTTCTTTAGACGTTTTGTAAAAGGTTTTGCTATTATAGCGTGTCCACTTACTGATCTTTTAAAGGCCAAGTTTGAATGGAAATGGGCAGGAAAACATACTAGAGCGTTCGAGATATTAAAACAGAAATTGGTCGAGCGCCCTATACTAGCATTGTATGATTCAAAGTTAGAGACGGAATTGCATACGGATGCATCAAAATTTGGCGTGGCGGGTATTTTGATGCAACGTGGATCAGATGGGTTGCTCAGACCGGTAGCATACTACAGTCGAAAAACTACGGTAGACGAACAAAAGATGCACTCTTTCGAACTCGAAACTTTGGCTGTCATATCATCGCTGAGTAAATTTCGTGTATATCTCTTAGGCATCCGATTTAAAATAATCACGGACTGTGGCGCGTTGCGTACTACTCTTACAAAAAGGGATCTTATCCCGCGAATCTCCCGGTGGTGGGTTCAGTTCCAGGAGTACGACTGTGAAATAGAATATCGAGCAGGGACACAAATGGCTCACGTGGATGCTCTCAGTCGTGGTCCTGTAGCTGAGCCTGGCCCGGAAGATGATTCGCACGTAATAGATGTTCTGAAAGTCGACGTAAAGGACTGGATATCAACAGTTCAGAGTAATGATGAGGAGATAAATAGGATTCGAGACATATTACAAGATGAAAACACAAAGGTTGCTGCCGATGTACACAAAAATTATCAGTTAAAAGGAAATTGTGTATATAAAATTGTTGATGACGGAATACGTTGGGTAGTTCCAAAATCTGTTAGATGGCAGGTCTTACGAATGAACCACGACGATGTGGGACATTTTGGATATGACAAGACTCTGAGTAGGATTCGAGGTATTTTCTGGTTCTCAAAAATGAGACGCTTTACCAAAAAGTACGTGCAGTCTTGTCTCCAATGCGCGCATCATAAAAGACCAGGGGGTAGCAAAGAAGGAACCCTTCACCCCATACCGAAACTGGAAATTCCGTTCCACACCTTGCACGCGGACCATTTGGGACCGTTCGTTCGTTCTAGGAGAGGCAACGTGTATATTCTGGTGATAATTGACGCATTCACTAAATTCATAAATATTAAATCGGTTAGGGATACTAAAACCACAACAGCTATTCGAGCTTTTAAGGAACATTTTAGTTTCTTTGGTACACCCACACGGTTAATCACAGACCGTGGATCCTGTTTCACAAGTGCAAAATTTAAATCATTTATAGAAAGCTTAGGTATAAAGCATATATTGAATGCTGTTGCCACCCCTAGAGCGAACGGGCAGGTGGAGCGGTACAACCGGGCTATCACTGAGGCGCTATGTACAAAATGCCATGGTCAAAGCGATAGCTCCTGGGATGAACATGTAGGTAGCGTTCAATTAGGAATGAACACAACCGTAAATAAGTCTACTGGCAAAAGCCCTTCAGAGCTTCTATTCGGCTTTAAGCTAGTAAATTTATCCGAGAATATATTAGGAAATGTAATCTGTGAAACTATTGAACCAATAACCGGAGACAAATTACAGAGCTTGAGATCAAATGCCAGTGATTCTATACAAAAACAACAGAATGCCGCGAAACGAGAATTTGATAAACATAGAAAACCGGCAACGAAATATAAAGTCGGTGATCTTGTTAGGATTGAGAGGAATGTATTCGATAAGGATCTTGTCGGTAAGTCAAAAAAGTTGACACCAAAATATCATGGACCATATCGAATAGTAAAAATACTGCCTAACGACAGGTTCGTTGTAGAAGACACACCTCTCGTACGGAAAGGAAACAAGCGTTATGAGAATGTTGTAGCCATTGATAAAATTTATCCTTGGTTGAATTTCAAAGGCTTAGATAGCGAGGGTAGCGAAAACGACGTTAGTGATGTTGCAGATCAAAGTGATGATGATTAAAATGTGCCAGTTATGTTGAGGTATAGATTTTCAATATGTTAATTGATTACCATTCGTAATAGCAGATTTTTGAATAGTAGAAATTAATTTTAATACTTGTAAACATTGTTTATGAGCTTTCAGCGCGGAATTTAAAAAAAATAGCTAGGCGCAGATGATCGCAGATCATAACAGACAATGTTTTTGTAGCTGTATTGAAGGTTATTGGAGTAGGTTATGAGCGACTAGTGTAGCGGGAAGTCCTTGCACTGATAGTCGCAGATCGTAACAGACTGCTCCTATAACATAATAAAACATGTGAATTGATTTGTAATAATGGCAGGTTATGAGCAATCAGTCGATGGTAAGTCGTACAGATGATTGCAGATCATAACAGACTGCCACATAACTCTTGTGTTAAGTATATTATAGTTACAGCAGGTTATGAGCAAACAGTGTGGTAGATGACCGCATAGATGTTTGCAGATCATGACAGACTGCGCTTTTTCTATATGTACCTACTCACCGGTAGGCTTTGAGCGTTCAGTGCGAGATGATAGCACAGATGACCGCAGATCGAAGCAGACTACCATAATATAGTGATATGCCATGTTTATGTATATTTAAATAATTTTGTTCAATTATGAGTAAGGATAATTATTATAAATTTTTTATTTTTTTTTTTGTTAAAACATGTTGTACAAGTGAGAGGACTCACTTAAATTCAGAGGATGGCCGAGTTGTAAGCGTCATGGCAACACTCAATGTATTAATACTTACCCAAATCACTTTAATTAACAGTATACCCTATATTCCTAGTTCGACTTATGTTCAAATAGCTAAAATAATCAGGGCAATACTGAAAGTATTGATTGCTGCCAAGATGGATATTGAATAGGTTGCTTTGTCGAATTTAACTTGATGGTGTAAACAATATTTAATAAGAAAGCTAGCTTCGTAAACACTCTGTGGTGGTGAACTGTCAAAGTTGTTTTGACGATTATTACGAAATTACTGGTGCAACCGACAAGTTCACTGTGAAATCAAAGTAATAAATCTACATTTATTCATTTAAATCTCGTATTATTTGTGATCAGCTTTAAGGCCTCTTTATAACGTAGCACCCCCCAGGATCTCTGGAAACCTTACTCACACGCAGGAACACAACAACACCGAAGTGATTGTTATTTGGCTTTGGTCTTTTGTAAGTTGGGGGGATTTCACCCGTCGGGCTGCTCCAGTTCGAGCGATAATCGCTATGCCCTACCTCTCTTAATACATTTTCTTTTCAGTATACTTTGGTACTTAGCTACTTACGTACCTACTTACTGAAGTCGTATCTTATGTTTAAGAGTTAAAATTTTGAGATTGGTATTTTACTTACCATTTATTACCTACACTTATATTCGCAATCTTGCAAATACAGTTCTTAGTATTTGGCCCTGCCCTTTGCGCTAAGGTACGTGGGTTCAATCCTGGCCAGAGGACATTAAAGTGAGAAACTATAGGTTTACCTACCAATAATAGGCCCAATATAACAAAAAATATTAAAAACAAGAAATACCTCCGCAATTAGAATTACCGACAGATTCAACATTTTATGGGTGTGATAACATAATTGAGCCTACAGTTAATTTTATTTCCTAGTTTTTGATTTGATTACATATGCCTATATTTTGTTGCAATTACTAATTGCATGACTTGATGCAAAATTAGTAATAAGTAGGTAAGTTTTTTTTTTGTAAATAAAACTACAGAGTTCCTTACCGGTATCTTGACGCAGAGAGTTCTTGTTACGCCATGACAGTTCGTTTTTCTTTTTTGATAGTTTTATCTTTGACATTGATTTTGAAATTTATTTATTGATTTTGACACTTACGCTTATATTTCTTGACAGTTCGTATTTGAACACCTATCTTAGTTTAAATACTTCTTAAAAATAAACAAGCATAACCGAAATAGTAATCCAGTTCACCCCTCAATCAAGGAATTTATTTTTATGTGTAAGAAAAAAATGCCACCTTACTCTATGATAAGCAAAACAAAGAATACCTGTTTCTAAAGTAACAGGTTCTCAAAAAATATCTTCTAATCATAAACGCAAACTAAAAGCATTCTAAACACGTTTCAATAAAGTCCATATTACAATGCCGCTACTTTTTTTTCTAAGTCAAAGAAAACTCCACTCTCACGATCCGAATCTGGAACACGAATCCGGTTGTGTTTGGTGTAAACTGGATTTTTCTGGTTTCTTTTTGACGTTTCCTATAAAGAGTTAGAAATTGTACTTGCAAGGGTGTATGAGGTCATAATAGTCATGGGAATTTGAATTTTGATATTGTGTGGGTACAGTCCTTCGATAAGCCGTTTGAGAACAAATTTATGGGATTTTATGAATAAAAATGGTTTTAAAACTGGCCCTTGTAGTTAAATTTTGTGTGGTGTAGAAACGGGTTGTGTTTCGTGAAGTAGAAATGTAACAATTACCTTCTACCTAAATCAAAAAATAATAGGTCATTTTATCATATTGGTGGAATAAGCTTTGAGCATGAGTGAAGTGAAGAAAATCAGCCATTCGATAAGCCGTTTGGGAACAAGTTTTATGGGAATTTTTAAATCGAAATGGTTTTAAACTAGCCCTAGTAAAGTTTTGTGTTCCGTGGAAAAGGGTTGTGTTTTGAGAAGTGATATAATATTTAATTACTACTTTACCTTAAAAAATATAAGATATCATATCTATTTTTGTTGATAAAATTCAACCTAAGAACCCAACTAAATTACATCATTTAAGAGGTAAGGCATAGCGATTTATAGATCGAACTGGAGCAGCCCGACTGGTGAAATACCTCCACCTTACAGAAGACCGCTGCCAAATAACAATCACTCCGGTGTTGTTGTGTTCCTGCGTGTGAGTAAGGTTTCCGGAGCTCCTGGGGGGTGCTACATTAGTAGCAGGGGTCAAGCCTTCAAGGTAAGGGCGACAAGTCCAGTAACAGCTTTATTATGCTCTACTTGTCACCCTTAAGCTAGGACCTCATTTCCACTTAACATCAGGTGGGATGAGGTCAATCCTCTCTTTAATTTAATTTAATTGTGAAGATACGTCTATCTGTTTATGTGTAGGTAATTTAAAAATATTAAACAAATTTTTAATGTAAATATATAGGGTAAGTCAGGGGTAGTTGGCCATAGTTTTTTAAAAGTCCCATAGTAACAAACTGCATGAATGTAAGTTGTAATTATTATTTGGTTTAAACTTTGAACCATAAACCAAAGGTTTTTAAACAAAAAATGTATCTCTTTAAATATCATCATACTCAAAATTAACATAACATAAAAATCACAATTGGCCATCTCACCCAAAGTGCCTGGGAGAGATGGCCTTAGCAGTAAGGGTAAGTTGGCCATCAATTATTCTTACTTTACTCCTTTTTCACCTAATACCTCTTATTTTTGAGATTATGTTTCATCTTTTTTCCGCATTTGGAGTACATATCATCGAACTCAAACAATTTTTGTGCCCCCAGAATTTACGAATATTACACCGGTCACAGTCTTCGGCGAGAAGTTTTTCATAGTAATTTTTGCCACAGCCTACTAAGAGATTATATTTTTCTCGAAACACTTTTCGTTATTTTTCCTTCTTAAGCTTCTTTTCTTTTTTATTAGTCCTATTTTTTTTAACATTTTCACTCTTTTTTAGTTTTAAGTCAATCTTGATTTTTTTTCAAAGTCTTAGTAATTTGTAATTATTTATCATTTTTAACATCGTCTAACATCATCAATCGGTAAAATAAAATCTTTTGCTTACATTGATTTGATATGGTTTGTAAGTTTATTTTAATTTTCTTCGCCAAAAAAGGAGCTTGGACCCATAAGTCCTTTCTTGTCGTTATTCTGTTTAAAACATCTTCATTTAAAATCCCTCCAATAGCTTTTCTCTTGTATTATTTTGCATCAAAAAAAAATAGGTCTTTATTAAAAAATATGCAATCACATATACCAATAATACGGCCATCACACCCTGACAAAATATGGCCATCTCGCCTAATTTTCTGGGAGACATGGCCACACCGGACATGTGACATAATATGCGTGTTATTGGTATTATTTTGAGGCTATTATCTAGCACGACTCATAAACCATCACCAAAGTATTAAAAGACATGAATTTTTAGGAAATATTGCACAATTACAGCAAATAACGTCAACTTATTAATTAATTTTCACATTACGCAAAACATAACTAGAGGATTTTACTTATTTTAAGCTTTTTTTACGCCTATATTTTTGCGTACAGTTGGTTGCACACATAACTCAAAGCGAACTAAGCAAGTGCTAGCGACATGTAGTCAAATTTAATGGATTTTTTTGGACTAGGCCATCTCTCCCGTAAGGCCAACTATCCCGGATTTACCCTACTTACCTATTTATCCTACCTACTTATCTACTTTTAACAGTACCTAGATACGTACCTACCTAGCAGGTAAATAAACGAATAGATCAAATGAAGGTAAGGCTATATTTATAATGCAAAATTATCTTCTAACTTAAACATTTTTGCATCTAGAAAGATGAATTTCAACCTTATGTTTATTAAGTAAAACATTTTTTAGGGTTTTAGCTTGGTTATCAGATAAAGAGCTAGAAGAATTCGTCTTATTTAAATAGCTTTAAATTCCAAATTACACGAATTCAGAACTAAATTAACAAAACTAATCGAGTGGATTATTTTACTCGACCCATTTCTAATCTGGATTCCAAACTCGAATTCACATTAAATCGCAGACATCTTGAAATTCTAATGACAAACATCCCACGCCGTAACGAACGAAACGCAACGAAACCGAAGTAAAATCCAATAAAACCTCGCACTTGGAAACTTCTTCCAAACTTGATCCACTATCCGCGGAACGCCCATTTCAGCGAACACACTAACATATACGCTTCTCACTCTAATATGGGCCACAGTTTCATTAGAAAACGAGACAGCTACACTACAACCGCGTGCATTGTTATTATAGTTTTGAATGTCGAACCCCAAATGATACAATTCGGATATCTCACCAATCCATTTGCGACTTTATTGCTTCGAGAATAATGTACAGAATTTCCTATGCCAAATGTAACTTACATGGTTTTCAAATGAAACCCAAGACGGAATCGTGGAACATTTTTACGCGAGCGATTTGCCGTCGTAAGGTGACGCCGTAAGGACTATAGTGGCGTAAAAATGCCTAACTTAAGACGTTCTGGGAAAAAATACGCGGCACTAGTTTATTCTCTATCGACGTCTTGCACAAGATGGCGGTGCTAGGCGTTCGGAATTTGAATTCCTCCGAGGAATAGGTGGGGTGACGTATACATGTAGCTGTGGGGGCGCTTGACAACTTAGCGATTGCAGCGCTGAGGCGAAATTTGTATTGGACTTTGGGTTCTGGTGTCTAATAAGAGCGGCGATTGATTTTTCGCTGAGTGGGTTGGCTTTTTAGTTTCGGTTGTAATGACGGCGGAGCGTTTGGAATTCCAACTTTGGAAATCGTTTTGTTTTATAGTTTTACTAGTAGGTAGGTATTATGCTTGTAGGTATTAAAAATTTTAAGAAGCTAAAAATCTACAATCAAGATAGAATTTGGAAGGCTGGAACCAGTATACCTTGGTCCATACTTGGGTAGGATAGTATCTACTAAGGCTTTGCGAAAAAACAAATTACATTTATACTTTTAATTGGTTTTTAAAGAGTAACCTATCTACCTACCTTAATTAAACTTTTCGCCTGTGGTGGCATTTAGGTACCTATCAATTTAATAACTCCACTATCGACATAAATTAGGTAGTTTGCTTCAAAAATACCAATTTATTTTTGTTTATAAATTATTGATTATTCATCAAATTTGGTCCACCGTTTTATCAATTTGGGTGACAGAAATACTGACAGACCACAAGCCAAAGTGGCTCACTCATTAAATTTGTGGCCAAACTTTTATTTAGGTGAGGTTAGGTTAGTATTTTTTGATGCTCGATTAAAACCCTTTTAATTTTAATACCTACTTATTTTGACATTCGCCTACCTAGTTTATTATTTTATAAACATTACTTTTTAACTTTTTAACTTTAAATGTCTGATTTTCTTCACTTCACTAAAGCTTAAAGCTTATTCCATCAATAAGATAAAATTACATTCCTATTACTTTTTGATTTAGTAGGTAATTGTCAAATTTCTACTTCACAAAACACAACCCGTTTCTACACCACACAAAATTCAACTACAAGGACCAGTTTTAAAACCATTTTATTTCAAAAAATCCCATAAACGGCTTATCGAAGGACTGTACCTACACAATATCAAAATTCAAATTCCCATGACTATTATGACCTTATACACCCTTGCAAGTACAATTTCTAACTCTTTAAAGAAAACATCAAAAAGAAACCAGAAAAATCCAGTTTACACCAAACACAACCGGATTCGTGTTCCAGATTCGGATCGTGAGAGTGGAGTTTTCTTTGACTTAGAAAAAAAGTAGCGGCAATGTAATATGGACTTTATTGAAACGTGTTTAGAATGCTCATTGTTTGCGTTTATGATTAGAATATATTTTTTGGGAACCTGTTACTTTAGAAACAGGTATTCTTTCTTCTGCTTATCTTAGAGCAAGGTGGAATTTTTTTCTCATAAATAAAAATACTTTCTTTTTACTTGAGGGGTGAACTGGATTACATATTTCGGTTGTACTTGTTTATTTCTAACTAGCTTTTCAAATTTATTTTAGTTCGTTCGTTAGATTATCTAAAAATATGAGACACGTGTTTTTACATTTTCCACTTAACCAAAAATTAACGGCGATACATTCAATTGAATTGTCGGATGACGTCATCAGTAGCTACATTTATTGCCCACCAGTGACGTAACGAGGCCCCACCCTGTAGCTGGACATCGATTTTTCAAAGTATTTTTTTATTAATTTAGCAATTGAAAAATACGTGTCGTTTTTATTAAACCCCGCAAAAACGACGGTGTATTATGAGTTTGACTGTGTGTGTGTATCTGTCTATGGCATCGCAGCTCCCGAACAAATGAACTGATTTTATTTTTTTGTTTGAAAGACGAATAAGTCGGGAGTTTTCTTATCTATGTTTGGATTGATCAAAATCGATCCAAGATGGCCGCCATCACAAAATTATGGATTGCATGTTTTAACACAACTCCCACAATATGGGTATCATATAAAAGGGCTTGACTAGCAGAATATACCTATGCCTGTGACAAATTTCAAATCCAAGATGGCGGCCGCCAGAAAATTACGGATTTCCTAAATTTTTTGTCACTACTCCCTCTATATACCTACCTAAGTATCAAATAAAAGGGCTTTTTGTGTCGGGGGCTTTTTAATGTTCAATTAACTTTTAGTATTTTTCAATAGCTATTTAACACAAACAATCTGGTATTTATATTCCAGTCCGTTCCCTTATTCGCTTATATTGAGTGAGCGACCGATACGCTACTCAGAGTCAGTCAGCGAACAGTCAGCCGCTCACTGTTCGCCTAATGGGGAGGCAGCCGTAATAGCAGAAGGAGGTGAGTGTACCAAAGTCCGGCCGTCCTTGACCGCTCGGTCAGTAATTTGGGTAACAAAGGTAATGTCCCGACGTCTTGCGAAATTGACGACATAACATCAGGGGTCCATATTGGCTCACATAACATTCTAAATCGTATTCTTTGTCTTACTACCGATGTGTGTTAAAAATCACTCTTCATAATTTTATTTTTTATACATTTTTATTACTACCAAAGGATCTCTCAAAGGATTTTTATTTGTACTGTTACTACAAAGAACCATTTTAAATACATACCTATATTTTTTTATTAATTTTAATAATGTTGTTACTAAGAATAACAAGTAATTTATTCTGAAAAAGTGATAAAGCCGTTGTTCAGAATAACTTAGTTTGTAACAGACAATCATCATGATGGAGCATGCAAGCGTGATGATTTTCATTAATTATGTATCGCTGTTATTTTTTAATTAGGTGGAAAATACAAAAATGTGTCCCATAGGATATTTGAACTAAACTAAAAGCCCAAATTTTAGTCCGTTTCCCTATTGGTCGATCTAAACGAGATTTCCCTTTGGCCGAATGCGACTAATGCCCTGTTCAAATACGACTCGTAATCTGTCAAAAACGTCTTTCCTTTTTTTTCCAACTGACGAGTTTGGGAAGGTTTTAGCTTACGCCTATAATTTATTACTATTCGTAATTAAAACTGATCGTTTTTTAATATTGGAACTGAGCATAAGTCCAAATCCGTGGATCACTCCAGACATTTTAATCAAAACCACTGAGATATGAAATAGGAATTAATTTCAAATACTACAGTGTACTACACCAAATTAGGTCGTAAGTAATCTTTAGGAATACTGTCAAATAAGCTGCAGTGTAATCAATGATGGCCGGCCAGAGTCAGGCTGTAACTCAGAGTCACTTTATAAATAAATATTGGACAACATAACATACTTTGCTCTGAGGCAAGTAACTAAAACACTTGTATACAGAAATCAGAAACAAATACGGGACCACAACACCCATACCCGAGACAATATAGAAAAGTTCGTATTCCAAATTGACCCGGCCGGGGATGGAACCCGGGACCTCAGAAATGGCGCGACGCCAAAGTCCGGCCCGCTCGACTACGGAGGTCGTCAAATATCGACATCGACGAAAGTCTATGATTCTTACTATACAACCGCAAGGGCCCTAAATCCATTGATATCCAGTTCCAATATTTGAAAAACGAACCGTTTTCGTTACGAATAGTAATAAATTATTCGACTTGTAACCTAAAAACGAACGACGGACGACTGATGACAGCTGATATGGAAAGTAAATTTGAAATAAGAATACCACCGCGCAGTAAACGTAAAAAAAACATACACGGTCGAATTGAGAACGGAGAAAGGAGGAGGCTTTCTAAAAGTATTTTTTAAAAGTCGGGTAAAACGTGTCTCTCTAAACACTTGACATTGGCACAATATGAAGACGCGAGATTAAGTCCAAAAAAAATTCAAATTAACGACTCGTTAAGAACGGATAGGCAGTTTCGACACATTACGAATCGTCAAATATTCGAACCGGGCATCAGTCGTTTTACGTGTATGAAACATCCGTATATATCCGAACTTTCACGCTCATGATATAAATACGACTAATCTATTTTTTATTTTTATAGTACTTTATGCCGTACTAGTGAACTTTAATAGAATAGAATAGAAAACATCTTTATTCATGTAAACTTTACAAAAGCACTTATGAATCGTCAGTACAAATTAAGTATTTTACCGCCGTGTTCGGAATGTTGATCATGTCGAGAAGAACCGGCGAGAACACTCGACACTTACTCTTTTCAATGTAACAATGTTCCCTTACGCTAGGTACTTAAATAAAATATACAAAGCTTTTAACCCTTGGGGTGCCTGGTGGGTCTGACAGACCCATCACTTCAAGGAATCGACAATATTTTAGAAAATTCATAACTACCGCCGCTGTGCGCCTGAGTAGCTTCGTGATATAGACTGGCGGCTAGATTGCCGCCCCTCCCACAGTCCACAACGCGCACGCGTTCGAGTAACACATGTTTTATGTGTGCTCGGGTCTGAGAAACCCGACCAGGCATGCGGCGTAACTTTTAACTAGTAAGTAATTATTTTTGTTTTGCTTTATTTATGTTGCATATGCAAGTACATTTTGCATATACCAATGTAACTAGAAGAGACTTTATAAAAAAATTGGGCATGGCATTGACCGCTCCATATTAAGCTGAACGTCAAAACAATTTGCGTCTTCCGATTGACCTAAGGAAGAGAATTAGCTCTCATATAGGAGAACCCTTAGAGCCACCAGCTAAAAGACAAGATGCTGGTATAAAAAGACGTTGTTATTTATGCCCTGCTAAGAAGGATCGTAAGTCTCAGTACACTTGTATTTCTTGCACGAGTCACATTTGCTTAGAACACGCAAATTTTATATCCGAAAATTGTCGCACAAATACTGAGTAGTTATTAATCAATATTCTTATTTTAGTTACCTAAGTTAATAACCTTTGAGTTGATTCATCTGTGCTTTATATAAATGTCTGAAGTCTGATTTTAATCTCAATTAAAAAGAGTTTAATATTGTTCATTTAAAGATAAGTGTTACCTAAGTATGAGAGTTTTTTTAATTGCTCAATAAAACTTTTTAAAAATAATTTATCTTATTTTTTTCCCTTTTTTCATTCTGAAACAATATTGAATATAAATTAAATTTTTTATTTCGGTTTGTAACACATCAAAATAAATAAAAATATCCAATTTTGTTTACGTTGCATGGCATGCCATGTGATTTTTATTTACCAGGCTCCCCAAGGGTTAAAAAACATTTCCGAGAATTAAAGTTATTCTAGACCCATACATTTTTGTCATTTAAATAATCATCAATTTTGTAGTAGCCCTTTTTTATTAAATACTAGCTGTCCCGGCGAACTTCGTAACGCCTATTTTTTTAGTTTCTAACCTTTTAAACCTTTCCTGGACCTCCACAATTATTTCAGAACCAAGATTAGCCAAAGCGGTCTAGCTGTTCTCGAGTTTTAGCGAGACTAACGAACAGCGATTCATTTTTATATATAAGACTAGCTGTGCCCGCGACTTCGTTCGCGTGGACTACATCCTTTCATGGTCGGTTTTACCCCTTTCTCCCCTAATATTCAAAACAAAAAATAGTCTATATTTTAATCCAAGTTTCGAGCTATATTTGTGCCAAATTTCATATCTCTAACTTAAAAAATAAATATTTTTCCATATAAACTTTCAAAGGGGGTTTGGGGGTCCATCCCCCATTATTTTCTAATAAAAAGTAGCCTATGTCCGTTCTTGCAATTCAACGTATACCTATACCAAATTTCATCAAAATCCGTTCAGCCGTTTAGGCGTGAAAGAGTAACAGACGGACAGACAGACAGAAAGACAGACAGACAGACAGACAGACAGACAGAGTTACTTTCGCATTTATAATATTAGTATGGATTAAAAACAGAAAAATTTGCAAGTGGAGCAAAAAAATTCTGTTTCTAATATTTAAATACGAGTATATCGCCAAGATACACCATCGTATATGTAGCTACATCAGACTCGCGTCTTCCACCTCCTTCATTGATTTTAAAACCCTACCCATCATTACACGAGCACACACCTCCAAGACGCCTCCCCCCGCTCACCTGCCGTCATTAATTCATTTTAAGACGCCTAACGCGTCCCCCACCACATTTGCATATTACAAAGTATGGAAGTTTGGGGGGTGCGGGGGGAGGATGCTGTAAGACGGGGAATTGGATGCAGGGACGGGTTCAGGGTGATCTTGCGGTTTCCGTATTTAGTTTGATTTGTGAAGTTTGAAAGGAATAGCTTATCTCTAAATATTAAAAAGCTGCTTTTTTTATGTAGCTTGGGCGTTTACGTCTCCTTTGGCAATCCAATGTTAAAAAAAACATAATTCGTTTGTTTAAACACATAAAACGTAAAAATGGTGATTGTTCTAATAGCTTATCTCTAAATATTAAAAAGACTCAGAAATGTCATCTCCCCTTGCAGTGCGGAAGGAAAAAGATAAAAAAAACTGTTTGCTTTAAATATAAATCACGAGTGCGGCGTGAAGTACTATTTTTTTAATTATCTATTTTTCAGATGCTAGCTATAATATCTATTTAAAATTTTTATATTTTAAAGCAGGCCTATGATCTATGTGCGGCCCGCATTTTGTTTTTATTATTATAACCGAGTATTTTTTTTTATTTATTTGTACAACATAATACATTTTTAAGATATTAAATTGTATTCGTGTGAATACTTGTACTACGCTTCATTACCAAGTGCGGTTGTAATTTAATGGATATTTTTTTTTCTTCAATAATTTGATTTATCCCCGGATCATATTTGGTCTGGACATCCCTGTTTTAAATAAATATAAAAAATGCTTACCTTGCCTTGTGGTTCCAAATACTTCTGACACAAATAAAAAACGGTCCTATTAGTACCTACTCGTATGTAAGTAGTTGGAAACTCATACGGCAGTGAAAGCAGTGGGTTCTAATCCCACACTGCTAGGAGAGATTATTTTTTTCTGTTTCTTTAAAATATTTAAGTTTAAATAAAAAAACAGATGAACATCGTTGTTAAATTAAGGTATCAAAAAAGTTTATGTACAAACGTCAAAAATTTGTCTAAGTCTGTGATTTTTTACTGTATAATAAAAGACTTTAACAAATGGGGCGTATGAATTTAAAATTAAATAAATTTTCTATATAGCATTAATGTAAAGCTGTACTTTTAAATTTCTACCTCTATAGTAAGGGCTAGCTGTGTAGGTATTTGCTTTTATTATGTAGCTTGGGCGTTTACGTCTCCTTTGGCAATCCAATTTTTGTGTTAAAAAAACATAATGGTGATTGTTCTACTATTTTGTTTCAATAAACACTTAGGTACGTATACAATTTTACAGTGGAGATTTTAGTTAACAGGTATTTTTTCCGCCCGTTAGAACGCCCTTTTATTGCTAGAAAGCGATATCTTCCAGACAACCGTTAGGAACAAAATTTTGAACACCAAGAAATTGAATAAGCAAAATTCCGCAAGCCCCAATCCGTCCCCCGCCGCCTCGAAAGTGGAGAAAGATGAAGGAAATGAAAATGTACGGCGCAAAAAGGGGGTCCCGCCCCCTCCTCGCCCGGGCCCCGAAAATTCTATAAAGAGGGAGAGAGAATTTCTCCGATACCTTTTGTGGACGATAAGCCCTTTTCGCTCTGCCCCCTTAGGGGAGATAGGGAAACATTACTCCTCGAGACGTCTGCGAGTTCTTATCTAAGGTTAATTTCCTCCGTTCTACAGAAACAGATAACGGTGTCGGTTTTCGTTAGTTGAAAGGAAAAGGGGAGGCAGGGCTTGCACATAATTTATACGAGCGATTTAAATAACAGGGGCTGTTTATTTAATTACGAATTAATATTTAGACGGCAGGTAATTGGTTTGGAAGATGTTTGTTTTAGAATGTTTTGGGCTGTAGTGGTTTTGTGTGTAAGATGGTTTGTGGCAATGAGGGTGTTCTCGCACGAAAAATCCACTAGATGGCGATACGTAGACGTGAGGTCCAACTGTTGATTGATTGGTGATTTAAATGTCATAGTGACATATCTGTCAATGTCATGTAAGCCATGACCAATCACAAAACAGCAGGACCTCACGCCTACGTATCGCCACCTGGTGGATTTTTCGTACGCAAACACTCTCGTTAAGATAGTTTCCTATGAAAGAAAGCAAATATATTAATGCCCTGTTCCAATATTATACGATTCGTAATGTGTCAAAAATGTCTATCCGCTTTTCTCCAACCGACTACGAGTCGTTATATACCGTTTCATAATTTACTTTCCATACCAGCTGTCATCAGTCGCCTGTCGATCGTTTGTAGCGTACGCCTCGTATAATTTGTTACTATCCACTAGAACGGATCGTTTTTCGAATATTGGAACCGGGCATTAGTAATTTACACCGCGGGCTGGTATTGGATGGGTGACCATTCGGACCGAATATAAAACTTTACCTAATTTTGTATGAAAAATTGTTTTTTAATTAGGTAACTATAAATTGGACAACATCACACACAGTGAACTATTGCTGTGGTAAGTGGCTAAAGTACTTGAGTAACGGTAAGTAACAACTATGGTATCACAACACCCAGACCCAGATACGTTTTTCTTAATAGCCTAAACGGGAATCGAACCCAGGATCTCTGAGAATGCACGAAGCGAAAGTTCGGCTCGCTTGCCTTTCGGCTACGGAGGCTATCAAATAAATTATAAAGTCTTACTTTGTGTATTTCTTAATGAAGCAAATTAATCTTCAAATACACTCGCTTTAGCTGAATACGCAACTCAGTACCACCTGTATATAACATTCATGAAATGAAATAAATGATTTGACTTTGACCTTCTGAAAAATGGGACCATAATTTTTCAGACTCCCATCAGAATGACATCAAGTTTTTCTGGATTTCTTAGGCAGGTTTGAACAATAATAGCGACTCTCTCCGGCTTTCCACGGATGCAATACTCATGAATTGTCCGAGATTTCTTTCTAAAATGCATATGTATAGCTATTCTCTTGAATTACTTTTGAATCTATAAGCCGTATCAAAATCCATTAGTATTATTATCTATTGGTAGAGTTGCATACATACAGAAAGACAACGGAAAGCGATCTATGTAATCGACAATGCTAAATTTAATCTCTTAACTCTAAGAGTAACTCTAAAGTACAAAATTAATTATATCAATCAATAACATGACCATTATCATAAGTATAACTGTGTTTGAAGTACAAAAAGCAAGTACTCAATATTTGTTTATTTATGCATCTTTACGTAAACAAATTCAAATTTGCGTAGACAAATGATAATATTACAAAGAATTTTGTTTTACCTACAATTTTAAAAGCGCCTGTTTTACTCTTTTCTAAGCGTTTTAAGAATAACATATCTTTTTAGATAAATATATATATATATATATATATATATATATATATATATATATAGCTCTATATTTTTAATATACCTTACAATGTTTTTTATATGATGTAGTTAGGTACCTTTAGCATTTTATTATCGTTACTTTTCTCTTTCATTGCTGTATCTTATGTTGGTAATTCAATAAATAAGAAGTCTAAAAACTCCTTACAAATCATCCGAATAATTCCGAAAGCAATCCACAAACGGACAAACGGACCGCGCGACACCGACTCGAGCGCTATTTATCATAAATATTGGCTAAAACTATCGGGCAGTAATTAATGAAGAGGCAGGGCCGTGGGGGGTGGGAGGGAGGTTGAAAAGGGTCGTTTCGATTCGGAAAATATTGGTCGGCTCTTTTGTGAGGTGAGGCGGCGCGCCCTTTTTGTGTCGAGACTGGAGGAAGTAAGATATGCCGCGAAGGGAACTTAGGTGTGTAAGGCATGACAAGGTGAACGCAGTTCAAATTTAGTTCTTATTACAATGACTTAAAGGCGATCCAAAGTGTGTAGTCTGCTTGGTATTGTGCGATTGAAATTATTTTGACGAGTTCTTTCAGACAGGGAACAATGGTTGGTGTTGGCAGTTGAACTAAGGGTTTTAGGTTCGATTTCCATCCAAAACTATCATTAATGTGAGAATAATTTCTATTAAAACTGTGTCTAGATAGATGTATGTATATCTACGAATATTATAAAGCTGAAGAGTTTGTTTGTTAGAACGATCTAATCACAAGAAGTACAGTAGGTCTACTCCCAATAACGAAATATGTCGGATCCGACGACGGATAGCAATTTTTAATTCTCAAAATCGCTACCACTTAGAATGCGAATAAAGCGTTATCAAAAAACGAAATATTATTTATACAAATCAAAAACCACGTTTTAATTCGCAAACTTTTGATTAATCTTCATAAACAAAACCTTTCGTTTGTTCGTTTCGTTTTTGGGAGTAGAGCCCCAGGTTTGAATTTATTTTTTTTTTGCTTTGGATAGTCCGTTTACCAGGACAGACGAACAGATAGAAAAAGTGGAAAAAACGAAGACTGCACTACAGTATTGGCACTGATTTGTCTTAGTATTATATAGCGACCCGCCCCGGCTTCGCACGGATGTTATGTAAATACTTAGAAATATTAACTTTTCTATTCTTTATTACACATAAAAACCTTCCTCTGGAATGACTCTATCTATCAAAAAAAAAAAAACATCAAAATCCGTTGCGTTGTTTTAAAGATTTAAGCGTACAAAGGGATATAGGGACAGAAAAAGCGACTTTGTTTTATACTATGTAGTGATGATAAACAAAATATTTGAGTAAAAACGGTTTTTTTTGTAACCTACAGATAAATGTGCTAAAACCTAAAAAAAAAAAGCATTTAATGGTTACAGCCTTGGGTCAGTATAATAAAATCGTGGGGTATTTCATTGAGTATCCGGTATGCTAATCTTACATCATTTTTTGTTCTAACTTAGTCAATACAATCTTAAATTTAAGCTTTAAAAGAAATATAAATTAGGTACAGCGATTTTAAAAATCAAATAATGTTTGATTAATTAATTACATGCGACATGCATGCACAATTTGTACAATTAAGCACTGAAATGTCAATTCTTCTTAAGGTATTATGACGAACGTATAAATCGCAAGTACCTTCAATGTACTAAGAGGGCAAACTGAAATTCTCCCAGCGTTACTGCGTACAGACAGACACATGTATGTGTTTAAGGGATATGTATCTATTATCGGAACAAGACGTGCATGTGTTCGCGCCAGTAAAATGTTAATTAACTACGAGCAAGATCTGCCGCGCTCGTCTTACAGAGACATGCTTCTCAAACTTTCATCGTTTTCTTCACTAACTTGCTTATATTTTTTATTAATAAATATAAATATTGAACATTGCTACGATTCTGTGGTAAGTAGCTTAAGCACTTGTGTTACAGAAATCAGAAACAACGACGGTACCACAACACCCAGACCCGAAACAATATAGAAAAGTTCATTTCCCATGTTGTTCGACCGGGGATCGAACCCGGGACCTCACAGATGGCGCGATGCCAAAATCCGGCCCACTTGCCTCTCAGTGTATTGGTCGTTCGTTCTGTCGTCATTATTATAGTCCAGTTGATCGCTTCTAAAGGTTTTCCCTTTCATTCCCACTCTATCGTCCCCTCTCTCTCTTCTATAAAACAAACCCTTTTTCTTGTCAGTATCTTCTCGGTAGTTACAGATTCTGAACCAGAAGTACCTTTATTTGATATATATAGAATGAAAAAAAAAGAAAAGAAAAGAAAATACATTTATTGACCACTACACAGAAGATACAAATTTACACAAATAAAATAAAAACTAAAAACAAGAAGTAGTCCAGAAAGAAGTAAAAACAAAAACAAACATGAAATAAATAGCAACAAAACAAAAAACAAAACAAAAGACTAAATGGGTAAGTGGTCAACTAGGCCACACCTCAGCTATATGCTGCAGCGACGCAAGGCTGCTGCAGCGCTGGTATTATGTATTATGATATGATAGAGACTATTCATAATTATTACTAATGTAATGTAATGTATATGAATAAAAAATATAGACTTTCATTTTTATTGTCACCAGCGCAAGATTGTCCTGCGGTGATGATGGGTGCTAACTGCAGTTAACATGTTGCAATCAGTTAAACTCGTTGGGAGTTAATTTGAAGCTAGTACTTTTTAAATGCATTAGAGGTCTTCCCAGAAACGAAATGTGTCGAATCCGATGACGAATAGTCATTTTTAATATTTATAACCGTAACCAATTTACATCGAATGCGTTTTAAAAAAATATATATATTATTTATGCATATCCAAAACCCCGTTTGGTGTATTCTTCAAAAACTACATACTACAGGGTGCTACATTATTAGCAGCGGTCAAGGCTTCAAGGTAAGGGCAACAAGTCCAGTAACAACTTTATTATGGCGTACTTGTCGCCCTTAAGCTCGGACCTTATTACCACTTAACATCGGGTGGGATGAGGTCAATCTCGAAGTGCATTATAAAAAAAGTTATTGTACAATAAAGTAAATTTTAAGACTTTCGCGTTCCATTTTAAGCATTTAAAATAATTTAAAGTAGTTAATACGAACTACTTACTGCACGACGTTTCGGTTAGGTTGACCATAGCTCGTGAGCACGTTTGGTGCAACCTACCCGAAACGTCGGGCAGTGAGTAGTTCGTATTAACTACTAAATAAAAACGGTGTCGCGTTTTGACCCGTTAAATTATTTTAACATTTAGTTAAATGTCAATTTCAGCGCAATTTCTTTTGAGACACTAAAACAGTTTGAGAGCCAGTGCCCTCTATTGCCCCTATCGCTAAGTGGCTCTATAAAATTCCTGAGCCCCGACGCACAACTAGCGTCATCTCTACACTTCGTTGGAATTTCGAAGGGATTACACTAGAATGTGTATAGGTAGAGAGTACAGAGAGTCTTGCCAAGCAATTATCATGGTAGAGATTTGTCCTCCAAATTATATTCTATTAGCTGTGCCCGCGACTTCGTTCGCGTGGACTACAGCCTTTCATGGTCGGCTTTACCCCTATCTCCCCTAATATTCGAAACAAAAACTAGTTTATATTTTAATCCAAGTTTCGAGCTATGTTTGTGCCAAATTTCATTTCTCTAACTTAAAAAATTTACATTTTCCCATATAAACTTTCAAAGGTATTACCCCCTTATTTTCTAACAAAAAGTAGCCTATGTCCATTCTTGAGATTCAACGTATACCTTTACCAAATATCATCAAAATCGTTAGAGAGGTTTAAGCGGGAAAGCGTAACAGACAGACAGACAGAGTTACTTTCGCATTTATAATATTAGTAGGGATTATTAACAACGGTTTTTACTTTATTTTACTTTAGTTTTCACTAATCACTCTTAAGCCTATTTGTAGTTTCTGAACATCCGACGGGAGACATAATTTAAAAAAAAGTAAGTGTATGCACTTACCTACCTATACAAGCACAATTATGTTAACATATATGTTAAATGATCCCGCAGACAAACTGTGAGTACAGGTTTGTGGGCCTATTTGTATACACTTACTTGTTTTGTTTAAGAAATAAATAAAACGTTTCCATTGCCCCAGCCAAGTCGATTAAAAAAAGCGGCACGGCCGTACCATCCTTTACTCGAAGCAGTTCAGGCTCTACTATTTATCTTATTACAAATCTTACAGCTCCTGTGTCTTTTAAATAAAAAATTAATAATAAAATCTTGATGTTCAATAAAATGTATACAAAGGTCTTACGATTTAAGGCGACGGCTGCACTAAGCATATTGCCCAAATCGCAAAAGCCAGGCTAGGTCTAAAAAATTAAAAGTTACAATATGGCGACCCTGGCCGAGGTGCTTAATCACTAACGCCCGGTTCCAATATTTGAAAAACGATCCGTTCTAGTTACGAATAGTTCTAGTTAAATTGAACGAGGCGTAAGCCAAAAACGACTGACGGACGACTAATGACAGCTGATACAGAAAGAAAACTACGAAACGGTATTAACGACTCGTAGTAGCATGGAGATAAACGCATACTCATTTTTGACAAATTAAAAATTGTAAAATATTGGAACCGGGCGTGCATTTAATATTGAATTTTTATTTTATTAATTTGAAAATTTATACAAGAGAACAAAATCTAAACAAAATAAAAATGTGAAGGAATGTGTGTTCTCTTTCTGTGTGTGTGTGTGTGCGCGTGTCAAGCAGGAGGACTCCTGAGTATGGTTCAGAAGGTCTCCTCTTTGCTGGTAGTCCAAGTTGGCTAACAATTGTCTGACATCTTTCTTAGCTTTCTTGATGTCTACAAACAATCCTGTACTCGTATAATCGCACTGATTTCAAACAATTTCTAAGACAAAGAAAACTTACTTAACCCAACAGCGCGTAACGCCATAATAATTTTAATGGAATCTAGTTAATCCCGGTGAGGAGGCCCACCCCGCCCGAGGGGGGTAGCCGTATAAAATTACATAAACTATTCTATTATTATTACATTATTATACTCAAGACGTTTCAATTTAATTTAAATTGAATTAATTCTGCGTCTTGAGTCGCCCTGTCATGGGTAATTCGGTTGTAATAAATTAGTTTTGTGGTATTAATAGCTATTGTTTTGTAGTCTACTGTTGTGTTAAGTGATGTTTTGTATTGTTTGTAATGATTTTTTCCAATTTTGATGAGTTTTCTGTACGAGAATCTAGTTATATTCATTTCTAACGTGGTTCATGCATAGCATCTATATAAATATTTTTAAAACTGTAGAGTTTGTTTGTTTGTTTGAAAGCTCCAATCTCTCACTAAGGGAATTTTTAAATTAAAAGTTCGTGAATTCTTTTATTCCTCCCCCTCTACATAGAATTTCGTTTGCTCAATTGATTCGCTTTATTTATTCAATGGTTTTCTTATATTTTTAAATATTGTTTTGTTTCATTATTATATTTGTTTATCATGAGACATGCAACTTTCAATATTGCGGATTTTTCGAAAGCAATAATCCCCACAAGAATAGGGCCTAGAATGCGCTATACGTCAAATGTATCGCATGGTACGACAAAAGTTTCGATACTGTTGATTGGCTAAGAGCACACCGCACTCGTATTTGCAGCCAATCAGCAGCTGATGCAGTGATTTCAATTGATTTTGACGTTTGTTAAGAGCGCGATAAAATTAAGCTGCGTGGCGCATGCAAGTCTCGCTCCTTGCTGCCTCTGTGGTGTAGTGGTTAGTTACCTTACCGAAGACCACAGCCAAATAACAATAACTTCGGTGTTGTCGTGTTCCTGCATGTACCTTCAAGGTAAGGGCGGCAAAGTCCAGTAACAGCTTTATTATGCTGTACTTGTCGCCTTTAAGCCAGGATCTCATTATATCATCTACCACTTAACATCAGGTGAAATGACGTCAATCTTGAAGAGCAATATAAAAAAAATGGTCTGGTTTCTCTCGTAAGGGTTGCGGAGATCAGACGGCAATCGCTCCAATTTAATAACCTGGTTTGTCAAATTGAGATTATAGCTGTAAACGGAACTCCGGCTTCGTAATGGATGCATAACTAAAATATACATATGCTATGGGATGACATGGACTTATCAAAGAAGGACACCAATATGTCCATCGTCAGTGTGGCACTTGTAGCTGCTATTTATATTAAATATTATTTTATAGTTTCAAGAGGCATACCATCAAAACCAAAATATGTCAGATTCGATAACGGAGGGCAATTTATAATTCTCATTCAAGTGTAACCAATTCACTTTGAACGCGAATTAAATAACTTCACTCCCGAATTGTTATCCTTCAAAAAAGAAACCTTTCGTTTGTTTTTATTCTGGTAATAGGCTACTGGCGGCTCCTACGGAAATATCAGAATGACAGCCGTAATCTACCGTAACCAGGCCTCACTCAGCTCACACCATAGCCTACAGGCCAGCCGAAACGAAAGTCTACATTCATTTTCCACCTCCACACCACCAACACTTTACCTAAAGACCCCACCCTTATCTAGAATCGTAGAAACGGCAAGAAAATCAATACCAGTTTCTTACACACATGTGTATATATCTTAACTCATATACGAGCGTAATACTTGAGTATATACCGTTATTTATTCGCAAGGGGAGCCGCGAAAATAGGAGCTCGCGGGGGGGTAGCAGGGGTGGTGTGGGGGTTGGGATGGGGTGGAAAAGCCACCTGAGACATCCTCAAGACGCCGCTCAAAATTTCGCTTACGTAACGCGAATGTAGCTTTGAATTAATTAGTTTTAGTTTTACAGCTTGTGGCCGATAAATTAAATGCGGGATTCGTAATATGAAGATATGGTTTATGTGGAGTGTGTTTGTAACTTTTGGAGATGTGTATTAAAATTTAGTTTGTATAGACTTGTGTGCTTACGGTTTATGGATATGACTAGATTTGTGCGCGGCTTTGTCCGTGTGGTTTCAAAATTAAGTAGGTACCTACCTACCTTTTAAAAGTAATATGGAGATGGAGTATTTTCTGGACAACATCACATACGTTGCTCTGATTCTGTGGTAAGTAGCTGAAGCACTCGTGTTACAGAAATCAGAAACAACTACAGTACCACAAAAGACCCAAGACAATATAGAAAAGTTCGTTTTCCAAATTTACCCGACAGGGAATCGAACCTGGGATATCAAAGATGGGGCGACGTTATGACGTCGCCCCATCTTCAAGTCAAGCAGGCCGGACCATAGTCCGGCCTGCTTGACTGTGTAATGAAGGTCATCGTTTTGCTTTTTATCCATAATTCAATTAATTCGAATTGAATTCGAGAGGCGAGCGGGCCTGACTTTAGCGAGCGCCATCTCTGAGGTTCCGGGTTCGATCCCCGGTCGGGTCAATATGGGAAACGAACTTTTCCATATTGTCTCGGGTCTGGGTGTTGTGGTACCGTCGTTGTTTCTGATTTCTGTAACACAAGTGCTTAAGCTACTTACCACAGAATCAGAGCAATGTATGTGATGTTGTCCAATATTTATTTATTTATTTATTTATTTTTAATTGTTTTTTGTAGGTATATCAGATCTTTTTTCTACCTAACTCATCGATGATGGCTGCGAAGCCATAACATCTTAACCGAATCACCCTGTTATATGCCACATACTGTTATATCTCTCCAAGTAACAGCGCAATAACAATTTTTAAACGTACGTACTAAAGTAAGTCCTACTCAAAGCTAATCTCGAGCCTTCATAACTTTCGTACAAGCCTTTGTTATCGGCGCGCCAAACAAACGGCGCAGCGCAACACATTGCGCATTAGCGCAGCGCAAATAAATCAGCGCGAGGTGGAGCAATATCGCAACTTGCGCACGTACTTGCGAACTACCCCCCACTTCGTTTATAATTTAAACAGGGCTGCCGCTACCGGCAACTAAACAAAAAAATCTAACATCATCTTATACGTATTATATGTACATACAGACAACCTCGGTGGCGCAGTGGCTAAGGTAGGCGGCCAAAGCGCGAAAGGTTCCGGGTTCGATTCCCGGTCAGGTCAATTAGGAAAACGAACTTTTCATAAAGGGAAGGGAAAACCTTAGTTTGAGTGGTGAGGTGATTGGTGTGGTTGTCTGGCGTTTTTCATTCATTTCTTTATTTATTATTTATACACCAACGAAGCGATCGTATGGATAAACTTAGTTATGATGAGATAAAAATTTAAATAATCTACAGTTAAGAGAGGTAGGAAATAGCGATTTATCGCTCCAACTGGAGCAGCCCAACCGGTGAAATACCTCCACCTTACAGAAGACCGCAGCCAAATAACAATCACTTTGGTGTTGTTGTGTTCCTGCGTATGAGTAAGATTTTCAGAGCTCCTGGGGGTGCTACATTAGTAGCAGGGGTCAAGCCTTCAAGGTAAGGGCGACAAGTCCAGTAACAGCTATTATTATGCCGTTCTTGTCGTCATTAAGCTAGGACCTCATTACCACTTAATATCAGGTGGTATGAGGTCAATCTTGAAGTGCAATAAAAAACATATACGAATATATTCACAATTAATAAAATCGAATACGAACATTTTATTGAACTTAGAGAACTCACTCAATGAAAGATTTTCGAAAAAATATTTTACACGTGTTTTATGACTTATAATGAAGAACCTGCAATCAATATTCCATACATCGTTATACTGAGAATATTTTCGAAAAAATTGTTTTACATGTGTTTCATGACTTTTGATGAAGAACGTTTAGACTGAAATTCATTCGAATAACTTCAAAAATGACAAACTTTGACCCTTCGTCTTACCGTTGAATTTACAAAAATCCTTTCTCAGAGCTCCCCTACACTATAAAAAGAATAATTTTGGAACAGCCCGACTGGTGAAATACCTCCACCTTACAGAAGACCGCAGCCAAATAACAATCACTTCTGTGTTGTTGTGTTTCTGCGTGTGAGTAAGGTTTCCAGAGCTCCTGGAGGGTGCTGCGTTAGTAGCAGGGGTCAAGCCTTCAAGGTAAGGGCGACAAGTCCAGTAACAGATTTATTATGCTGTACTTGTCACCCTTAAGCTAGGACCTCATTACCACTTAACATCAGGTGGGATGAGGTCAATCTAGAAGTGCAATATAAAAAAAAAACTTCTAACTCGCATAGTTTAAGGCCTGTGTTGATAGATTAGTCAGTGAGCTTTCGGTAATATAGATTTAAATTTCTTTATACAGCACAAGATGACCAATCGATTTCGCTAATCATATTTCTAGAATATTAGTTGAAGTAAGTACGTCAATTTAAACATTTAATATTTAAAAGATAACGAGTCAAAACAGTCGCCTCGTGACTACGGTTGGTGCAACCTATCCGAAACGTCGGGCAGTAGTAGAAGTAACTACTTCTATTAAGAACTCTTAATAACTACTCGAAGTTGAAGCTCGAAGTTGCGCAGCGTGCTATGGAGAGGGCTATGCTCGGCGTTTCCCTACGTGATCGGATCCGTAATACGGAGATCCGTAGAAGGACCGGTGTATCCGACATAGCCCGAAGAGTTAGCACGCTGAAGTGGCAATGGGCAGGCCACATCGCTCGTAGGACCGACGACCGTTGGGTAAAGAGGGTCCTCGAGTGGCGACCACGTACCGGACGACGCAGCGTGGGGCGGCCCCCAACACGATGGACTGACGACATCGTCAAATGTGCGGGGAGCCGCTGGATGCAGATAGCGCAGGACCGCGCGTTGTGGCGTTCTGTAGGGGAGGCCTATGTCCAGCAGTGGACAAAAAGAGGCTGATGGATGGATGGATGGATGGATGGAATAACTACTAAAAAATGTTGTCGCGATTTTACCTGTTAATTTATTTTAAAATTTTACCGGTGTCGTACGTCTGCAATGTCGCTAAAGCCTTCTAACATATAATAGATTATCAACACACATATATATGTATGATATAAAAATAGATTACGAAGAAAATCTTCGGTGTTTCACAGCCCTGAGTCTCAAGAAAGCGCAGCGCGGAACAAAGTTAGATTGCGAACGAACTGGTAAGTAACCGCCGCCAGCCCCGCTCGATATCGGCCTCCTTTTTGATTGCTTGCTACACAAGTTTATTACCTACGCATCACAAATATAAGATTCATTTCAGAGTGGGAAAATATTATAACTATTGAAAAATTGTATGAAGAAATTAGTTATTTAAAAGAACTAGCGGCCTTGTGAGACTTCTTTTTGATTGCTTGCTACACGAGTTTGTTACTTACGCCTAACAAATATAAGATTTATTTCAGAGTGGGAAAATATTAAAACTAGTTGAAGAAATGTATTATATAAAAGAAATGGCGGCCGCATGCGACTTCTTACCTACGCTGTACAATAGGGAGTATGCGTGTGATTTAAATAGGGGTAAATATATATTTTTTATAAACTTTGTTGCTGTAGAATCACGCTTACATCAATTTTTTTCCGCTTAATTATCGTTTTAATTACTAAAATAATTAATAAAAGTACAAAAAACGAGCGGGAAATTCAAAGTAATTGAAACGCATCGCTATTGGTCAGATTGAAAGTGACGTAACAGTCTAGTATTACATTGTCAACTGTATGAGAATTTGTCGTGTTTTTGTTATTTAATTAAGATTATTGTGATTTAAAGACATATTTCAAAGTTATATTAAATATTACATTGTGTTGTAAGAAAAAACTCGAAGGAAAATGACTGATAGCGGTTTGTTAAGGAACAATCAGATAATCTCCCCAAAATTGATGTGTTCATGATGTCAACATTTTTCGCGTCTAATCCCGATTTTACGTCTGCTGAAATAAAAGGAGTGAAAGCTGCAAGGTAAATATATATTTGATTTATTTAATGTTTATTCGATCTTGTAAGTACGCCTTTTCTGTAACAATTTATACTTTTACCGAAAACATAACCTAAAATGCAAATAAGGGAACATATCGAAAGTTTATACACTACATTGAAATTGAATGCAGTCAAGCTGCGAGCAATCTTAACATTGATCATATTTACGAATTACTTTATAGGATATAAACCGTGACCACCGTGAAATAATCTATAATAATCCTTTCCCACTGTATTAACATTTATGGTTTTTTTTGTAGATCTGGACGAGAATCATAATCAGCAGTTGGATATGTTCAAGTTCAACGAGAGGGCGATATATGTATTGTGAAAGCTCGAATAACCCCTGAACACAACGTCTGCCAGAAGTGTTACCTGTAATGAGGCCGAAGAAACTGTCTTGTCTGTGCTATGTGAAGACTGTACAGCTCATAAAGGTAAATAGTTTTTACTCTCAATTTTTAAGATTTGGTAAATTTTATTAGTCTTATCGTTTATTTTTATTTGACTGTGATGATTTATTGACAGTATTTTTATTTTTCAGGATGTACATATGGTACGAGTTGCGCTATGCACGGATCACTGCATCAAAAGCATATGAGGCTGCGCACTGCAAGGTAATGGGTGGAGCTTTAACCGAAGCCATCACGAGAGCATCAAAACTAAAAGACACAGATGCCATGAAAAGAGGAAGACTGTTAGAAAGTGAAGTCAAGTCAGAGTTGGAAAAATATAAAGATAAACAAATGTGGAATTACATTGGATCCACTACATTCCATTCTACACTACATTATGATTATTAAATGTTCTTCATCAGAGAAATCTATGAGACAGTACATTGGAAAATAACACAATAGCAGCAAAATTCATGGCACAGGTTCAGTTACAGATGCATTTTTTCCATAAAACGAAAGCATTATTTTGTGTAGCACAAAGTGATTTTGAAGAATCGAAGAAAGTTTATATAATAGAAGTAGACTATGACAAGGAGCTTTGTAAAAACATATAGAAAAATGTACTTTATTTTGGTGTGAGGGAATTTTTCCTGTCTTATTTAAATAGGACAAACTGAAATAAAAACCAAAATTAAATAAATCTATTTTTTTATTAAAACATCCTTCTCTCATGTGAAATTCTCTTAATCGATTAATAACTCATTCTTTTAATAAATCCTTAATGCTGCTATTCTTTTTGACTGTTTTACATCATCTTTCGTACTGGAGGTAGACTTGGAAACAGAAGGAGGTCGTTTTCTCTTCAAGAAACCTTTTCTCTCTGGCGGTGACAGAAACTTAGTGAACTTTTGATACTGAAATTTGTGAGGAATAATAGCTTTCTTTAATCGTAATATAGTTTTCTGATTTTCATGTAAAGTCATGATTTTGTACTCCATTTAGTTATCTGTATCCTCTTCTACCTGCAAAAAAAAACATAATAAATTAAAACATGAAATGAAATGTGGATTAAAAATAAATGTAGATTATTTGATGGGTCAGTGCGAGTAACTGGTTTATTTTCATTCAGGGGTAACCTCTCATCTCACAAAACTTTAACCACTTAATAAGGAAGTTGGGTTAACAAATGTTAAATGCATCACAGAAACAAAATACTAGGTAGTTAATGTTGTTTATAAGCGTCATAAATACTTACGTTAAAGTGATCTTCACAACAATATAAATAAGTTGATGGAGATACCATGTCTCTTTACATGATTTTACACCACTTTTTCTTACCTCTCGGGTCAAGAAAAAACACTTAATCCGGTGCATTCTTTGTTGTATTTTTGCATTTCGGTACAATACAGTACTTGTACGTCGGTTTCTTTTGTTGATCCATGCTAAAATACTCGTAAAAACAAATTACAGAGCACAGTTCTTCTATTTACTGTCACTGATTGTTTGACAAATATGGACTATGACGTCACGCCAAAGGACGCCCAGATAGCGGGCGTTTTGAAGTGCCAACATTTGTTCATTATTTTAATTATTTTTTTCCCCCTTTTATTTTACTTTTTTTAGCACTTTATATTTTTTTACAATAATGTATCGATGTAAGTAATATTATAAAAACATAAAAAAAATACACGCATACTCCCTATTATAAGACTTATTTCAAAGTGGGAAATTATGTCAATAAATTGGAACAAGTTTATTATATAAAACCACCAACGATCTTTTACGGTTTCTTTTTGATTCCTTGCTAAACGAGATTATTACCGACGCTGTAAAAAATTTAAACTCATTTCAGAGTGGGATATTATGATAACATGTTGAAAAATTTTATGAAGAAATTTATTATATGATAGAAATGGCGGCTGCTACGAATTCTTTTTGATTGCTTGCTATAAGAGTTTATTGCCTACGCTGTACATATATAAGACTCATTTCAGTGTGGGAATTTATGATAATTCAAAATCCTCTAGTCCAAACGAACGAAGTCGCTGGCACAGCTAGTATAACATAATAGTGTCCTTTTTACCTAGAAGCGTAAAAATCAATACAAAACGTATACTCCATCGATTCCTTTATCTAAAGTTGGGCTAATTAGGTCACGCGTCCAAACTGACCGGCGGAAAGGTCAACGTACGACGGCCTTGGGCGGCTGCGATGGGTCGTCACTTCTTATGCCTTATGCGATCCTGGTACTTGCACTTCGGGAACCGCATATTATGTTAAACTTTATTCCATACTAGCTGTTGCTGGCGACTTCACACGCGTCATATCGGGATAAAAAGTAGGTATCTTATATGTTAATTTAGTATGTCACCTCTTTTCCTACCAAATCTCATTTAAATCCGTTCAGTAGTTTTTGCATGAAAAAGTAACAAACATACACACAGACTTTCAAACAAAAACACATCCAGACATTCTTACAAATTTTCGCATCTATAAATATTATATTTGACGACTTTGGCGTCGCGCCATCTCTGAGGTCCCGGGTTCGATCCCCGCTCGGGTCAATATATGGAAACAAACTTTGTTGTTTCGGGTCTGGGTGTTGTGGTGCCGTCGTTGTTTCTGATTTCTGGAACAAAAGTGTTTTAACAATTTATCACAGAATTAGAGCAATATGATCGCTCATTAAATGCAAAACAGATGCTTTCCCAAATACCTTCATTTTATAGGACGTGAAAACAAAAAATTAAATAAAACCATATGAGGTATTTTTTATTATTTTTTGATAGTTCCAGTTCAATGATGTATAACACAAAAATAACCTTTAAAAAAATAATAAAAAATACCTTAATTAGTTTTATTTTTTGTTTGTTTTTGGCGTCCTGTTAAATAAAATTAATTGAGATTGCATCTGTTTTGCATTTAATGAGCGAATATGTGGTTTTGTCCTATATTTATTATTCATTTATTTTGATATTTTTATTATTTTACATATTTTTTTAGCACTTAAGTTACATTACTGGCCTTGAATGGGTACTTGGACTTACTACTGTATTCAAAGGCACACACCACATCAATATGTATACTTGCAGTTTCATTTTAGTTCTTTTGCCAGCAACAAAAAGGTGATACAAACTCAAAAATGTATATGACGTACTATTGGCTGTATATGTATGTCTCAGCGGAGAAAACCACAGAAATTCACTAGGAGGCACGTGTGAGGATACATCCACAGCCTCGCGTCCTGAGATTAATAATGTATCAACACTGATACGATCGGATATCGTGTTGGGGTCGGTTGCGATACAAGCATCGGCAAACTAGCTGCGCCCGCGACTTTGGCTGCGTGGATGCACAACCGTCTTCACCATAAGGGACCCCAGAGTATGTGGGCCCCATAGGACCGCTCATTTCGATAGCCAAGGATCCAGCAGTATCCTAATATCATAAATGACATATTATATCAAACAATTTCAAACCCAAACTCAAACTCAAATATTTCTTTATTCAAGTAGGTTACATATAACACTTTTGAATCGTCATTGAATACAATGCAAAGTGATTCTACTTCCGGTTCGGAACCTATATCTACCGAGAAGACACCGGTAAGAAACTCAGCAGATCATTTACAGTATCAGTATCTAACTTATTGCTTTATGTAGCTCACTTTGGACCAAGTCATATAGTTTTGGTTTTGATGAGTGATGAAACAAATAAGTACTCAAGTAAGTTTTTACTTTCGAGAGGTAAGCTGGAGCAGACCAGTCCCCAAAGGTGACACCTGTAGTTTAATTAGCTTTTTTGACTTTCCAAAACGGCCCCAAATTCCATGTGCCATAGGGCTCCAAATTTTTGTGTGCACAGAGGCCCCAGACTGGTTGAAGACGGCCTTGCGTGGATGCATAACTTGAGTATCATTTTTAATAATTTAGACTATTTAGTGTACAAACGCAACATATATCCATACTAATATTAAATCAAACAAATATTTAAAAAAAACATATATTTTATTAAAAAAAATATATATTTTTATTTTTTTATAATATTACAGTAGCGAAAGTAGCTCTGTCGATCCGGCTTTCACGCCTAAACACTGAACAGTTTTTGATGAATTTGGTATAGGTATACGTTGAACCTCTAGAACGGACATAGGCTACACATTTTGTGTTTTATTTTTTTTATGCTCGATTAAAATTGCTTTCTGTCATCTGATCCGACAAGTTTCGTTTTTGGTAGTAGACCTCATATTCATATTATTTATTGCACTCCATAATTAAGTAATGATGTTACATGTAGTTTCTTAAAAAGTAAAAGTACAAGTTATGGATCCTGGTGGACACGGCGGTGGAGATAAAAGAAGGGAGGATATTTTATGTTAGTGAGCAATTTGTAAAAAAAATAAACATATGGCCAGTTTGATTTAAAGTTAAAACCTCCTTATTCCCTAGAAAAAAAATCGTCTTTTCCAGTACCCGCGTCACCTTAAGACGTCACTACACAACACACGCCGTGTTGTGTGTGTGTGTGCGTGTATGTGTGTTCACGTCATTCGCGTCCGTAAGTAACGGGCGAGATGAGACTCAAGATGGCGGCGCGAACACTTCTTAGCGCTAACCGCCGCGCTGCTATGGAGCCGGCTTCTGTGATATTACAAAGCAAATAAATTTTAAGATAGGTAGGACATAGCGATTTATCGCTCGAACTGGAGCAGCCCAACTGGTAAAATACCTCCTTACAGAAGACCGCAGCCAAATAACAATCACATCTGTGTTGTTGTGTTCCTGCGTGTGAATATTTTTTCCAGAGCTCTTGAGGGTGCTACATTAGTAGAAGGGGTCAAGCCTTCAAGGTAAGGGTGACAAGTCTAGTAACAGTTTTACTATGCTATACTTTTTGTCCTTAAGCTAGGAGCTCATTACTACTTAACATCAGGTGAGATGAGGTCAATCTTGAAGTGAATTATAAAAAAAGGTTAAAAATGCTAAACTCTATAAAAAGCAAAAAATAACGTTTAACACTACGTAAGTATCAACTGAAGCGTGTCAGACTATCTACTCGGAACTTTGTGCCACCTTTACGTCAGAGACATAACCGCTAATTTTGAACTGCAAATGGTTATCTTGGCCTGCTGTTGACCGTACGTATAAATTTTTTGATTAAATTTTGTCGCGTAGGGGGATATACCTTTCAAACAAAAAAAAACTGTATTCAAATCGGATCATCCGTTTGGGCGCTACGTTGCCTCAGACAGACACATACCCACACTGACACACACACACACACATAGACACGTCAAACTTATAACACCCCGTCGTTTTTGCGTCGGGGGTTAACAAAACAGCGAGCATGCTCGACGTTCGGTTTATGATGGATGATAAACTAGAAAAGTTCATAGAGCGGCTCCTTGGTTTAGTCTATACCTACCTTACCTTAGGTTGTGGGTTTGATAGCCATCTTGGATTTTGGCGGCCATCTTGGATTTGAAATTTGTCACAATAAATGTATTTTGCTACTCAAGCCCTTTTATTTGATACCCATATTGTGGGAGTTGTGTTAAAACACACAATCCATATCTTTGTGACGGCGGCCATCTTGGATCCATTTTTATCAAACATAGCTAAGAACACTCTCCGCTTATTCACCTTTCAAACAAAAAAAAACTAAATCAAAATCGGTTCATTTGTTCGGGAGCTACGATGCCATAGACAGACACACACACACACACACACATACACACACACACACATACACACTCACATACACACACACAGACACGTCTAACTTATAACACCCCGTCGTTTTTGTGTCGGGGGTTAAAAAAACGAACAAATGAAAGGATTAGTTTTTGAGCAATAATCAATTTTTGATTTTTGTATAAATTATTATTTGTTTTGTGATATTATAGGCATTCGAAATGAGTTGGTTGCGATTGTGAGAATTAAAAATTGCTATCCAACGTCGGATACGACATATTTCTTTTTTGGGAGGACCTAGGTCACACTCTGCATAAGCACAGCCTGACTATGCCTCTACCTCCAAGCACTCAGGCTTCCAAACTTCTTTTTCCTGATCGAAGTCTTCCATAATATGTCCTTATTCATGTAAACTTTTACAAAAGCATTTATGAATCGTCAGTTTAAGTTTTACTGCCGTCGTGTTCGGAATGTTTATCCTATCGAGAAGAACCGGCAAGAAACTCGAAAAAAAACATATAACTATTGTAAAGAAAAACTAGATTTAAAGTTAATAGAAGATTTTAATCGGAAAAACGTTACAAGATTCAACCAGTTAGCGACCACAGCAGACAGAGAGAAGATAGTGTTGTTACAATGCACTAGAGGCGCGCGGATCGCTCGTTGAGTAACAAAACGCGGCATGGATGCGTTTTGTCAATTAGGTTTATGTTCTAATTTCAATATCCTCCCTTGGACATAAACCCATTTGAGCAGAGCAGTAGTCCAGTTTCAATTGCGGAGTCCCTTTAGTCAGCGAGTCCGCCACCATCTCACTTGACTGGATATACTTAATAACAATCTTCTTTAAGTGCACTTTGTCACGTACAAAGTGGTGTCGTATGTCTATGTGCTTAGACCTGGAATGATAGTTTTCAGTACCTGCAAGTTTAATAGCACTTTGGTTATCACATAGAATGGTGACAGGTATACTGGCCAAGTGGGGCCAGAACTCTTCTTGCATTTGCCTAAGCCACATCGCCTCTTGAGTACAGCTAGAGAGCGACATGTATTCAGCTTCAGTTGTGGATAGCGCAACTGTTTGTTGTCGGCGTGAGTTCCACGTTATTGCGCCACCCTGAAATATAAATACATAGCCGGTACATGATCTTCTGTCATCTTCATTGCTAGCCCAATCAGCATCACAATAGCAAGTATTGATTCTTCTTCTTTATTTTGTTTATAGGTTAATGCATAATTTTCAGTGTAATTTAAATATCTTAGAACTCGTTTCAGTGCCAACAAATGCTGCATTTCCGGTTTTGAGTTAAATCTACTTAAAGTATTCACAGCATATGCTATATCTGGGCGGGTTCCTTGTGATAAATACAGTAACGATCCAATCATTTCCTGATATGAAGTCACGTCAACAGTAGTCCGAGTTTGACTCGTATTGAACTTAGTCTTCGGATCAATAGGCGTTTTTACACCTTTGCAATTTGACATTCCATATTTACTCAGTATGACCTGAATATATTGCTTCTGATTTATATATAGGATACCATTTTTTCTGTCTCTATATACATGTAAGCCCAAACAGTGTTTAAGCTCTTCCAAGTCTTTCATTTCAAAGTTAGAAAATAATTTTCCCTTTATGTAATTTTTCGTTTCCATGGAACTAGTAAATAATAATAAATCATCTACATATACAGCTAAGAATGTTATGTTTTCTTTTTCTATTCTGTAATAAATACAGGGATCAAGCAATGATTGTGTCAAACCAATTTCTTTCAATTTGTTATCTAATTTCTTGTTCCATTGTCTACTGGCTTGTTTTAATCCATAGAGTGACTTTTTCAATAAACACACTTGTGTATTATTTTCTTCAAAGCTTGGGGGCTGTTTCATATAAATATTTTCTTCTACATCACCCTGTAGAAAGGCAGACACAGCATCCATTTGATCAATATCCAAATTATATTTTACTGCCAGTGCAAACAGATAGCGGAGGGATGAATATCTGATTACCGGTGAATATATTTCATTGTAATCCATTCCTTTCTTCTGAGCACATCCTTTAATTACTAATCTCGCCTTATATTTTGCTATGTTTCCTTTCTCATCTCTTTTTGTCTTAAAAACCCATTTGCAAGGTATAGCCTTCTTCCCAGTCGGCAAGTCACATAAAAACCAAGTGTCATTTTTTATTAATGACTTATACTCTTCCTCCATAGCTTTCTTCCAATGACTGGATTCTGAGCAGGACAATGCTTCCTCAACTGTCACTGGATCCTGATTTAGAACCAAACATGCAGCATGTACATTTTCTTCATCATCCAAATTGGCCTGCCTTCTACGAGGTCTCAGATTTATAAATCGGTTTGGAGATTCAAGTGAGCATTCAGTGCTAGGTTCATAAGTTGTATCATGATTACATGGATCCATATAACTCTCATCTGATATAGGTGTAGAACAGCTTATCTCTATATTTGGGTCATTGTCTACGGAGCCAGAGTTTTCTTCATTAGTTGGAGTTTCTATAGTATCTGTTAATGTCACAGGTATTTGTAATTTATTATTATTGTTAATATTTTTTGTGCTTAAGCTTTCATTACAGTGGCAGTCTTCTAAAAATGTTACATTTCTGCTTTTAGTAATCTTCTTTGTATTAGGATTTAATAATCTATATGCTTTGGTATTTTCACAGTATCCAAGAAATATCATTTCAGTAGATTTTGGATCCCATTTTAGTCTTTTTTCTTTCGGCACGTGAACCATGGCTTTACAACCAAATATTCTAAGATGTGATATGTTTGGTATAATACCTGTTAATTTTTGTAGTGGTGTCACGTAGTCAAGAACTCGACTCGGAGAGCGATTTACTATATGCGCAGCTGTCTCCACTGCATCTGCCCAATACTGTTTCGAAAGTCCAGCATCAAACAGCATACATCTCGCACGCTCCACTAGAGTGCGATTCATCCGCTCGGCAAGTCCGTTTTGCTCGGGCGTATACGGTGCAGTCGTTTGATGCTTGATACCTGTTCCTGCCAAATATTGAGACAATTGATTATTAATATATTCTAAGCCATTATCTGTGCGTAGAATTTTTATTTTACAACCCAATTGTTTCTCCATCTCCTTCTGGTACATGTCAAACACTGCTCTGATATTCATTTTATTTTTCAGGAAATATACAGATACCTTTCTAGAGTAATCATCTATAAAAGTGATGAAATACCTGGCTCCTCCCATAGATGGCGTCTCCATAGGACCACACAAGTCTGAGTGTATCAGTTCCAGTGGTGCAGTAGCCCGTGAGCCCACATTTTTGAACGGAAGTCTTGTCTGTTTGCCTTGCAAACATGAAACGCAATTATTATTCAATGTTTCTGTTTTTGATAATTTGACACCTTCAGTACATAATGGTAATCTACTAACATCATTGTAATTTAAATGTCCCATTCTACGATGCCACACATCTATATTTTGACTATCTACAGTGGACATCAATGCATTTCCTTTGGCAATATTTAACTTATACATGTTATTTATTAACCTTGCTGTTGCAATTAATTTTTTCTTGGTATTGTATATTTCACAGTCAGTTTTATTGAATATTACTTGACAGCCATTTTTTGTTAACTGACTGACTGACAATAAGTTGGTGCTCAAATGTGGAACATATAAAATATCTCTCACCTGTATGTGATTGATCTCACCATTTTCTCCAATTAAGTCCAAGTTTACATTACCCATTTTTCCTACGGAGACGGATGTGTTGTTGGCAACTTTAATATGTTGTATCGGTGGTGAGCGGACATCATACATACAATCAAATAAGTTGGTCATATGTAAAGACGCTCCAGAATCCACATACCATTCTACACTGTTAATATGTTCATGAGCTGCTGAAAAAACTGCTGCAAAACCTTTATTATCATTTTTCTTCTTGTTGCAAAACTTACTCATGTGGCCATACTTATTGCAGTTGTAGCAACGCGGTCCTAATGGTTTTTTTTGCTGATTATTATTAACACTATGTCGAAGGGTCGATTTATGCTTTGTGTAAAGAACAGAGACATTTGACTCTTTAACCTCTTGCAAAAGTTTAGTTTTTATGGAGTCTGTACTTATCTTTACACCAGAGCTTTCCAGTCCCATGATCATTGGTTTGTATTGTTCCGGCAAACCAGCCAACATTAGTGTTCCCAACCATTCATCGTCAACGTGGAAACCTACATTCCTCAGTTTGTGGGCGGTGGTTACTATTTTATTCACATATTCCTCAATGTTTGAACATCCATCTAACGTGGTATTAACCAAATCTCGGAGTAACCCCACTTTTCTAGTTAAACCTGAATCTTCAAAGGCATTTCGTAAATTTTGCCAGACCTCTTTAGCACTCTTTGCATCTTGGACATGTATGTAGTTTACGGGGTCCACAAGCAAGATTATTTTAGCCTTCGCCTTCAGGTCTTGCTTCGCATTTACTGCTTCGTCATCGGCAGGTTCAACACAGTCCCACAGGTCTTCGTGTTGTAAATATGTTTGTACGGCGAATTTCCATGTGCAATAGTTGTCTCTTCCGAGTAATTTGTCTATTTGTACATTAGACATAGCCATATTTACCGGAGCAAATTCGAAAAATGCTTTGTAACGGTGGCTACCTAAAAATCAGAAATCACTCGCGGAACTTTACTGTACTTTAAACTAACGGAGTTTACTTTACTTTTATGACTAACGGGTCATATGCCCATAACCTATTGTAAAGAAAAACTAGATTTAAAGTTAATAGAAGATTTTAATCGGAAAAACGTTACAAGATTCAACCAGTTAGCGACCACAGCAGACAGAGAGAAGATAGTGTTGTTACAATGCACTAGAGGCGCGCGGATCGCTCGTTGAGTAACAAAACGCGGCATGGATGCGTTTTGTCAATTAGGTTTATGTTCTAATTTCAATAATAACTTATGTCTAGTGAACATAAATAATGCTATCCACCTCAAATATTTTTAGTCTCCTATTTTATAATAGCCTTTTTTCATAAGACAATTTTTGATCAGATACTTAAATCTATGCATAGGTAATTTAGTGATTTTTTCGGGCAGCTCATTAACCTCAAAAAAGCAGTGATTTTTCCAGCAGATGTTTAATAAACATCTTATAAGTACAAAGAATTACTAATTTTATGAAGTCTTAGATTATGAAATTCTGAAGCATGAATCATCATTGTGTTCTAGATATTAATTAAATATTTCTATTATATTCTAATCCAAGCATGAATCATCATTGTGTTCTAGATATTAATTAAATATTTGCACGCCTATAAAGGCAAAACATAGAGAACGCACAAAAACTATGTAAGACCCCTTGTACTTTTATACCTGTGTTTGGCAAATAAATGAATCTGAATCTGAATCTGACTGCTTAGAATGTAAGTTTTTGCGTATGTACCTTAACAATACAGTAAAAATGCATTCAGTCCATCTCCACACTTGAGAGCCACCAGTACACGAAGTTATAATATCGCTAGTAGTTTTCGCGGGTGGGGGGTAGGGGGGCGACTCATCGTTTGCTTATTTACATAATTACATATAATTCTCGCTCCAACGTTACGTGCCTTTAATTTGAATAAGAATATCTAAGATTACGTACTTACGAGCTCTTGTAGATGGTGTGTGGTGTGAATAATCATATTAGAAAGGGAGGCAGTTGGCGTTCGTGATAAATGTTCATGTTTTACTTACAAACCTCGTTGTTTGAAGCTGAGAGGCGAACATTGAACTTGGCGTCGCGTCACCTTTGAGGTCCCAGGTTCGATCCCCGGTCGGGTCAATATGGGAAACGAACATTTCTGTATTGTCTCGGGTCTGGGTGTTGTGGTACCGTCGTTGTTTCTGATATCAGTAACACAAGTGCTTTAGCTACTTACCACTGAATCAGAGCAATGTACAACACAACATCACATGATGTTGTTGCTGTTGATGAATATATTTCTTCTTAATCTTTCTCAAACAGGTCAGTTGCTATTTCTACTCGATAAAGTATGTTAAAAAATTATATGGTTTATTATTATTATTATTATTATTTATTAATTCAAGTAACAAGACTCATTTTAGTTAGTTATAAAAGACTTAACCTATGTTAGTACATTCATTTATAAAACATAATGATTAATGCACAACTCCAGCAGAAGTAGTGCTACAGTACCTCATATAGCGACAGTCAAGCCTGCTAGCTATCATAGCTAGGATGCTGTTGTTTATAGCTATACCTACTCATGTTTATCACCAATATAGGATTACATAGGATTATGATGCTGATGTCATCATTGGACGGAGAAGACAGTTGACAGGCGTTTCTATTGGAATTATTGTAAACGAATATTGAAAGGCACTATTTTTTTTTATCTTACACTTCAAGATTGACCTCATCCCACCTGATGTTAAATGATAATGAGGACCTAGCTTAAGGGTGACAAGAACAGGATAATAAAGCAGTTACTGGACTTGAAGGCTTTACCCCTGCTTTTAATGTAGCACCCCCCAAGAGCTCTGGAAACCTTGCTCACACGCAGGAACAAAACAACACAGAATTAAATATGTGATAAATAAAAGGTAATTAATTATATTTCTGTTGCTTTTGCGGTAGAAGCCATCCCAGGTCCAGGGGGTCCCTACACATGGTCTTTATTTTAAGACATTTTCAAAAGACTAGTCAACTATGGGAATAAAAGTTAACTGCTACCTCGCCCAGCGTTTCAATCGCCATTCAGCGAGGTAATGTAGCCAGCATTTCGGGTACCTTACCACAGGAACCATCTTTGGTAATTAACTATTATCTGTTCGCCCGCGCCTTCGTTCGCGCGGACTACAGAATTTTAAATTGATTATTAATAAAAACGATTTTTTTTTTTCTAAAAACCAAAGCAGCCTAAGTTACTTCTCATTACATAAGCTACCTGCCAATAAAAGTCCCGTTCAAATCACTCCACCCCTTTCAGAGATCCGCCGGAACAAATAGAAAACATGTTGTATTGGTGTATTCATACGCATGTAAAGTAAAAACCCGTTAATAACATAACAGACATACAAATTTTATTTATATGTATATAGATTATAATAGTTTATATGTGAGTGATAGTTAATTGTAAACTGTCAAGATTACTATTCGTAACGTCATTCGGTTACCTGCCGTTGTGATCACCATCATCATATCATGTGTGAGTCCACTATTGGAGACAGGCCTTCTCTAATGAGCGTCATAGCTTGCTGTCTTTCAAATGTCATAATCCCAACCAAATGAAGGGGTGTCCATTTTAAAAGGAACTAAACTAAAAGTAACTAAAACTAGGATTAACATTAATTAATCCTAGCTTTAGTTTAGTTTATTTGAACTGTAACGAAGTATTCGCTCATATGGCTTCATCTTTCTAAAGGCTAGGGTCAAAGCTGGGAGTATTACAGGTATACTGTTGTTATACCGTTAGGTAGTTACTAGCTGACGCCCGCTACTTTGTATGTGTGGAGTTAATTATTTACGCATAAAAATGATCAAAATAATCAAGATGAATTTTGAGGATTAATGAAGTCGAATTTCTACATTATATTTCAATTACATTGTGGTGTATGTCTAGATATAGGTCACCTACCTATTATATATACTTTGGTGACGTCTATGTAATCATCCTATTTAAACCTATGTCTCGTAATAAAATATATTCATTACATTACTGAACGTCTTGCGTTTTACTTGATATCCGTTGCCGAACCTTACATGGCGACCCTGCCAGTCAAAGTATAGTGTTCCAACAGTAGGCAAAAATGGAGGCATTAATCAGCGCGATATCGATCTGTGCTCACGTGAACTGCAGTGCGATTGAAAAACTATTTTACAAAAATGGGTGGAACTAAGAGCAAACCAGCGGACCAAAAAGAAGTTATTGTCACCCAAGTGGGCCAAACCAATGAGGCAACCACCTACATTGAGGAGTTAAAGTTCCACGCCTCCTCCACGAGCATTATTTTGAGTATAATTCTACTTCTGATGTTTTTATTCATACTCTACGGGGTATATAAAGTCTCCTACCGGTGCCATAAGAAGTCGATTAGGCGAGAAGTGGACCAGCACATGATGTTGCGGCGTTCCTGGCGGCCCTGCAGCCGCACGGACAGGGCTGTGCAAGCGCAGGGAAAGAAGCTCCAAGACGGTTTAGGTGTGTAAAGTGCGAAACCGACTAAATTACGGCTCAAGTGCTTTGTGGTATGTGACGTCTTTATTATTATTATTTTAAGATGTTAATATAATATATAGTAATACATATTTTAATGGACTTTCTCATTCAATAATTATATAACTTTTTATCTTAGAATTCAGTACAGTTATGCTTGAAGAGTTAAATTTAATATATAGAGACATAAAATCGCTTAAAGAAAATCTTATTAAATTAAATAAAGGCAGAAGAACAGAAAAATTATTGAATGAAAAACTTAACGAGGCTACTTTATTATATAATAGATATCTAGTGTGTGCTGAAGCTTTAGATAATAAGATTAGAAAGTGCGATTATAGCAGTGATGATGTCATTTACAGTAAAGAAATAAGTATTAGGATTGAAACGTTGTATAACAAAATAGAACAATTTTGTACCAGTAATATTGAAAGTCAAATCACCATGGAAAAATTCGATTTAAAAACGGCTGTGGCCCTTTTGCCAGCGATGAATGGACATGAGGACATCACCAAAAAGCTAATTGACGCTATCGAGTTATATAGCTCAATGATAAGTGAGGAGAGCCAAAAGACTCTTATCAATTTCATATTAAAAACGCGCTTGTCGGAAAGCGCCAAATTGCGTTTAAAATCGTCTTACGATACGTGTCGGTTCCTTTTGTCTGATATGAGGGAGCACTTACTGACTAAAATGTCCAGTACTGCTATCCATACGCAATTAGTTAGGGAGCATCAGAGCACTAGTACGATTGAGGACTACGGGAAACGGTTAGAAAGTCTATTTGTGAATCTTACGATATCACAGGCTGATGGCGATAGTAAGTCGTACGAGGTTTTGAAACCAATAAACGAAAAGTTAGCCATTAACAGTTTTATAGGCGGCTTAAGGAACTCAAATTTGAGGATTATTTTAGAAGCTCGTAACTACACTTCATTAAAAGACGTTATTCGAGCGGCCAAGGACCAAGAGCTGACGTCTCACACCTCCCGATCACAATCAGAGGAGTCTATGTACATGGGGCATCGTCGGAAACCAGGTAATTTCACAGTAGGGTTTAGGGGCGGCGCTAGAGGTTACGCGAACTACCGCGGCAGCCGAGGCGCGGGTGGTAATCGCCACCGCTCGCAGTCCCATTATTGGCAGAACACCGGTCCATCGCGACAAGGTAACTTTAGCGGAGGTCGTACTTTTTATCGGGGTTATGCTCGTCAAGCTACGCGAAGTTCGAATAATTTTACGAATCGTGGTAACCGAACAAGGCAAGTAAACTTTATGAATTCTGATAGTGAACATTCAAATATTCAACCGCATACAACAAACACCGAAAACACATCGGAAAGTGAGTTTTTTCGTCCATAATTGTATATTTTCATGTAATAGTAGTAATCACGTAAAATTAAAATTAAACAATGTTAGTAAAAATTGGCTCATAGATACAGGAGCATCATTGTCCGCAGTGAAATACGAAACGATAGTTAGTCACCGCATTCCAATCATCAATCATAAGATCTGCATAAAAGGTATTGGCGGACAATTGAACACCGAAGGTTTCGTTTATCTTAGTCTAGTCGCAAATGGAATGGAATTTCGCCATAAGTTCTATGTACTTCGACACTTGCCATGTTTGCATGATGGAATAATTGGACAAGACTTTTTACGGCAATTCAATTGCGTTATAAATTATGAACTAAATAACATTTCTTTGTTATGTTTACACTCAGATTCTAAAGTTACTTTACCTTTAGGTTTAGGGAATTTTAATGACAACAATTATTTAATTGTACCCCCTCGGTGTGAAAAAATATTTTATGTAGATACAACTTTGAATGAGGAGTGTATTATAAAATCAAAAGAATTATGTGAGGGTGTCTATTTAGCTGGAGGCATTTGTAAACCTTGTAATGGAAAAATCCCAATCCAACTTTTAAACTCGCGTGAAGATCAGGTTTGTTTGAGCTACTTTAGCCCAGAGTTTGAGAGTTTGAATGATTATGACATGTGTACGTATGATAAAAGTGAATACATAGATAGCGATAGGGTGCGTCAATTGTTTTCATTATTGGATTTTGGTCATTTAAACGTAGAGGAAAGGCGGTCAGTCCAAAATATTTGTGCTAAATTTTGCGATATTTTCTATTTACCCGGAGACAAGTTGTCAGTTAGTAATATTTATGAACCAGAAATAAAATTAAAGCCTAACGTATCCCCTTCGTATGTTAAACCTTACCGTTTACCGCGTTCCCAAAGAGAAGAAATCACTAATCAAGTAAATAAATTATTGTCTGAAAATATTATTGAACCATCCTGTAGCGAGTGGTCAAGTCCCATCCTATTAGTCCCTAAAAAGTCAGATGATAATAGTAAAAAATGGCGGTTAGTAATAGACTACCGTAAACTCAATGAACGAATTCTAGATGACAAATTCCCTTTGCCCAACATTTCCGATATTCTGGATTCTCTTTCGGGATCCATGTACTTCACCCATCTCGATTTAAATCAATCTTACTATCAATTAAATTTAAAATCAGACTGTAGAAAGTTAACCGCATTCACAACTCATACAGGTCAATACCAGCTGACCAGATTACCGATGGGATTAAAGACAAGTCCAAGTTGCTTCTCAAGAGCTATGACTTTAGCAATGACAGGCCTAAATTACGAAAAATGTCTTATTTATTTGGATGATCTTTTGTGTTTTGGAAGGTCCTTAACAATACATAATAAAAACCTCATTGATATTTTTTCTAGACTCAGAAAAGTGAACCTTAAATTAAACCCATCCAAGTGTAAATTTTTACGAAAAGATGTACTGTATCTTGGACACGTAGTGTCAGCGGAAGGTATCAAACCCGATCCGGAAAAAACAAAGGCCATAAATAGTTATCCCATTCCCAAAAATTCTGATGAAGTACGCAGATTTGTAGCATTTTCCAACTATTACCGGAAGTTCATCCCATCCTTTGCAGAAATTACATTACCATTAAATAAATTGTGTCGTAAACACGTACAGTTTGACTGGAGTGATGAATGTCAAAATGCATTTGAGAAAGTAAAAAGTATACTAAGTTCACCTAAAGTAATGCAGTATCCTAACTTCGATAAGGAAAACACCTTTGTTCTACAAACAGATGCGTCGGGCTTTGCGATTGGAGCAGTTTTAAATAACGGTGACCGTAGACCCGTGGCATTTGCCAGTAGAACTCTTAATAAGGCCGAAAAAAATTACCCCACGATAGAAAAAGAGTTACTAGCAATAACGTGGGCGGTAAAATATTTTCGACCTTATCTCTATGGAAAAAGGTTCATTATCGAGACAGACCACAAACCACTTATTTATTTGTTTAATATGACCAACCCTTCGAGCAGAACTATGAAGTTTAGACTTACACTAGAGGAGTATGATTTTGATGTGGTGTATGTGCGAGGAAAAAACAATGTAGCTGCAGATGCATTGTCCCGAGTGCGTTTAAGTAGTGAGGAATTAAAAGGAATGCATGAGAATATTACTTGTGTGATGACCAGAGCGCAAAGTAAACGGATGGATCAGGGGCAGTCGGATAGTTCTCCAGAGAGTGACAACTGCAATGACAATTGGATTGATCACCCGAGAGTCATTGAGATGCTAAAACTCCCTAAGAACTACACCGAATTGACCTTTTTAAATGATAAGGAGTGGACGGATTTAAAAAAGGACATTAGTTCTGAGAGTAAACATTTCGCATTTATAAAACCTAAGTCTCTACTTTGTGTTAAACCAATAACCCAATCACAATGTACACGAGATGTCTTTGTGAGGGAATTGAGTTTATTTTGTAATAAATTAAATATTGATAAATTATACATAATCCTCGACGATAAGAGAGAGAATATTATAAAGAAATTGACTAATCTAATAAATAAATCTCCTCGATGGACCGGTCCACGATTACACATAATACGAGGAGTTAAGAGGATAACAGACAGAGACACTAGGCGTGTTATACTAAATGACTATCACATTTTGCCCACCAGTGGTCATGCTGGAATTAGGCGTATGTTGAGTAACATTAAGAGACGATACTTCTGGCCAGGTATAGTCAAGGACGTCACGGATTTGGTTTCCAAATGCGATCAGTGTCAAAGACAGAAGCATTTTAAATATACAAAGCAACCAATGGTTATAACTAATTTAGGAAATTCGGCATTTGATAGAGTATTTTTAGATTTAGTGGGCCCTTTAAGTAATGATAGTTTAAGCGATTCTAAATATATCTTAACTCTGCAGTGCGACTTGAGTAAGTACGTTGAGGCATATCATATTACATCAAAAGATAGTGTGTCCGTAGCAACAGCGTTTGTAAACAACTTTATTTTACGATATGGAATACCTCGCGAAATCATAACAGACAAAGGTACCGAATTTGTTTCCTCAATTATGCAAAACGTGTGTAAACTTTTAAATATTTCTCATATAACATCAACCTCTTATCATCATCAAACAATTGGTGCACTTGAAAATAGCCATAAAAATTTAATTTCTTATTTACGAATTATGACGAACAACAATAGTCAAAATTGGTCATCATGGTTACCCTACTGGTGCTTTGCTTTCAATACTACTATTCATACTGTAACCCAATATACTCCGTATGAACTTGTTTTTGGAAAACGATGTAATATTCCAAGCCATTTAACTAATACATTAGACCCAGTGTACAATTTTCACGATTATCCTGTTGAACTCAAGTACAGACTTCAGAAGTCACAGTTAGACGCTAGAGATAATATAGCTATAAGTAAGCAAATAAGGAAAGTTCGCTATGACTCATATGTAAACATTGTTAATTATAAGCCAGGTGATTTTGTACTGATTAAGAATGAAGCATGTAAAACAAAATTAGACCCATTGTATTTAGGCCCTTTTGAAGTTTTGAAAGATGTTGAACCAAATGTTGTAATTAAATATAAAAATCAAGAGAAGTTTATACACAAAAATAGAACGAAATTATATAAGCATAGTTAATTAGATATAAAAAAAAAAAACAATAAAATGTTTATTTTTTTTCTCACGCCCCCGGGACGTGTGGTGTATGTCTAGATATAGGTCACCTACCTATTATATATACTTTGGTGACGTCTATGTAATCATCCTATTTAAACCTATGTCTCGTAATAAAATATATTCATTACATTACTGAACGTCTTGCGTTTTACTTGATATCCGTTGCCGAACCTTACAACATAATTTTCATGATCTAACTAGCTTCCAAGCCACGTTTTACTCCCTTGGGGGATAATTAAAAAATAATTTAACGTGTGTTTCATGACTTTCGGTTAAAACTTTTATACTTTAATTGCCGTGAAAATGCCGTGAAAATTTTTGAAGTTAGTCTATTGAAATTCAGACTAGAATAACTTCAACGGCAATTCCATTCCATTCCATACACCGAACCGGAAGTAGAATCACTTTGCATTATAAACAATGAAGATTCGAAAGTGTTATTGTATGTAACCTACTTGAATAAACAAATATTGAATTTGAATTTCAATGTGACCGGTTCCAATATTTGAAAAACGAACCTGTTTTGTTACGAATAGTAATAAATTATACAGTTGGAGAAAAACGGATAATCATTTTTGACACTTTACGAATCGTAAAATATTTGAACCGAGTAGTAGTAGTACCTATATAAAATTTAAAGGTGGTGAATTCATAAAAATCCTTTCTTATTGCCCGCTACGGTATAAAAGAAACCCCTGAGCAAAGTTTTAAGTTTTTAGCCCTTATAGTTTAGGCCCTACGTTCAAAGATCAGCCAGTTAGGCAGTCAGTCAGCTTTTTCTTATGTATAGGTTCTAGTACTATCCATATTAGATAAATATATATTTATATTACACTTCAAGATTGACCTCATCTCATCTGATGTTAAGTGGTAATGAGGTTCTAGCTTAAGGGCGACAGGTACTTCATAATCATTATGTTACTGGACTTGTCGCCATTACCTTGAAGGTTTGACCCTTGCTACTAACGTAGCACTCTCCCAGAAGCTCTGGAAACCTTACTCACACGCAGGAACACAACAACACGGAAGTAATGTGGAGATATTTCACCAGTCGGGCTGCTCCAGTTCGAGCGATAAATCGCTATGCCCTACCTCTCTTATCCCTACTAATCCCTACTAATATTATAAATGCGAAAGTAACTGTCTATTACGCTTTCCCGCTTAAACCTCTCAACCGATTTTGATGAAATTTGGCATAGGTATACGTTGAACCTCAAGAACGGACATAGGCTACTTTTTGTTAGAAAGTAAGGGGGGGGGGTAATGCCACCTTTGAAAGTTGATATGGGAAAATGTTTTTTTTTTAAGTTAGAGATATGAAAGTTGGCACAAATATAGCTCTATTAAAATATAGACTACTTTTTGTTTCAAATATTAGGGGAGATATGGGTAAAACAGACCATAAAAGGATGTAGTCTACGCAAACGAAGTCGCGGGCACAGCTAGTACCTATATAAAATCAATGCCACTTTTCCATGTAATATTAAAACACAAAAACGGGCTCACCGATACAAACCAAATGATTAGGCTTTGTTCGGACTATTTAGTAGAGGTTTTATGTGAAGTTTGCACAAAATCGGTCGAGGAGTTCTTCATTTACCACATTTATTAGCAATTGAATATGCGTGCGCAGCCGGGTCGGGCAGCTAGTGCATTATTTTTAACATGCGCGGAGTACGCCTAACATACTTATATGTTAAGTCATCGTGAAAGAAGAAACAATAAATAGGTAGGTAATGACAGTTCAACCTATTTGTGCCACTTCAGACAGAATGATGACAGATTTTGACGATTCTTTTCAAAACAGACTTGTCAATATCCTTTCGTATGCTTTTCTTGCGTTTTACAGTATTTATTTAATTTTATAAATGTATTTTTACCAATTTTTACTACGTGAACAAATGTAAACGTTCATTCTATCAGGTAAGAATTCTCACTCTATGAAAATGACTTTTTCCCATAGGTAGTAGGTACAACTAAATATTTTAAAGAAACATATTTTTTCAACTCAGCATCGCAACACGTGCGATGGGGGAAAAGGTCGTGGATTCGAATCCCACTCTGCAAGCCCCCCCCCCTTCTCCCCGCGCGCGGCACTCTTTAAATTTACTCACACCCAAGGAACACAACACCGAAGTGATTGTTATTTGGCTGCGGTCTTCTGTACGGTGGAGGTATTACACCAGTCGGGCTGCTCCAGTTCGAGCGATAAATATGCTCTTAATTATCTTTCTTGCAAGTTCTTCTGGATAGCGGCTACACGGCAATAGTTTAACTTAATCTAACGTTTCATAAATGCTTTTGTAAAAGTTTGCATAGGTAAAGACATATTCAATTCTATTCTAACTTCTTTCTACTTTGACACAGCGGTTCACAATGGACCAGACAGATACTGAGAATGAGGATACTCCTAAAAGGAAGCAACCCAGCCCTTCAAACTTCGACGTGTTCCTGGCATGGGCCTGCAACTCGATGCAGGTGACGGAACCACTCGTTATCTCCAAGATAATCCAGAGTAAGTACCGTCAGCAGCAGATCAAGGTAAACACTTGCTGTCCGATATTAGCTCTTATGCGCACGACATAATGGCCGTGATAAGTCGAAAGTATTTCGCGTGTGTAACTCCATACACCACCTGACATATCCCATGAGAAATGAGAATTAGTAGAGGGATGTGACCAAGATCTGCTAGATGCATTCATCACAAAATGGTATCTTATGCCCGGTTCCAATATTTGAAAACGTTCCGTTTTAGTTACGAATAGTAATAAATTATACGAGGCGTATGTTAAAACCGTTTCAGACTTACCAAAAATGACAATATGACTGACCGTAGTCAGTTGGAGAAAAATTGATTGTTCGTTTTTGACACATTACGAATCGTTAAATAATGGAACCGAGTAAACATTGGGATATCAGGTAAACAAGGATATTACTTGCAATGACAACCATAGCCTTGCGACCCTTATATAAACGCATCGTCGAAAATTTCTTTGTCCTAGTGAGTAAACTACGTTTTACCCTAAAAGCCATGTAATCCCTAAGAATATACCTACGCTAATTTTACTCAAAGACGACCATTTTACCCATCAAAAGAAATTATTTTTTATTTTGAAAATAAACTTATCCATTTAATGATTTCAGATGATTACATAAGCGTCATAGGATTAGCCAGTTCTAAGTCCAAAAAATCTAAAAACAAGATTTCAAAAGTCGACATAGCACCAGTCACTGCCAAAGAGGAGAGCTTTGCCCTACCGAAGGCTATGCTCTCTGACTTGGAGCCAGGCATCCAGATCCTGGTGTTCTACGACTCTTACGAGAAGTTAGTCAAACTCCACTTCGACAGGAACCGCACCTTACCGAGAATGATCTTCAAAATCATCGGCCTTATCATCCAATTTCACTACTACATGCACACTTTATCCATTAAAGGTGGTCTGAACAAGGAATGCGTTTATGAGATCAGCAAATTTCTACCGTTTTCCCGAATCACCGATCTTTGCTTGGACGACTCCTTCATTGAAGAGGCTAATTACCACCTCTTGTTGGAGAACGCCAATTTGTTAAGGCATCTATCGTTATCTAGATGCAGCATCAACGATGCAGTAGTAGAACGGATTGCAGCAATGATGGCCCATCCCTTACCAGCATCAAGAACGCTATCTATTCTTAACTTAGCTTCAAACAAAATTACAGATCTAGGAGCTAAATGCTTAGCAGAAATTTTGAGGTCCAATCGCCAATTAAGCTATCTGAATCTATCTGATAATATGTTGACTGATATCGGAGCAGAACATTTGCTGAACTCTTTACTGAAGTTTCCATTGTCATTTGGCGACCTTCTAGCCTCACGATCGAGGCACATGACTTACCTTAAGGAAAAAAATGACTTGATTATGCAAATAATGAAAGAGCTCCGGGCTGGTGATTTTGAAAAACGAGCTGCGAAGCGGAAATCTTTAAGTGCTAGCAGACCAGGACCAGCTATGAAGAAGAAGGGATTAGAAAAGGAATCCTCAGTAAGATCAGTGCCTGAAACAAAGAGTATACCAAACGTAGAAGCTATCTTTATCGAAAAGGCAACCAATATGGCCGAGAGTGCTTTAGGAGAATATTGTGATCCTTTTGACAAAGAGAACACTGTTTCAGTGGACGGCATAGTATATAGTCTTGGGAACAATTCATTGGCCTATCTAAATTTAGCGTATAACAATTTGAGTTACATTACAGTGAAGAGGATTTTAAAAGTGCTTTTGTATCAGAAAGAGATGGGACGAAAACCTAAGGGACTGATAAATTTATCGATAGAAGGTAATCTAATGCCGCTGACTTGTAAGGAACTGTTGCAAATCGATGGTTTACTAGAGATGGGACTAATGGTGCATAGTAAACGGTATTCGTTGACGAAGAAACGTACGAGTGCACAGTCTAAGATAGCAAGCGCGGGACGATGATTTTAGATCATTTTACGTTTTGAGAAGTAAAAATATTTTTAGACTTTGAGTTTAGTTACGGTTTTAACTTTTAATACGATTGTATGTATTTTGTTTTTAATGTTATTAAATGTTTATATTTCAAGAGTTTTTAATAATATTATTAATTTTAAGAGGTATTGATTACGATTACGAAAGCTTATGCGGAACCTGAAGGTTCAATTAGAACTCTCTCTTGACCTGTTTTTTTTTCAGAAATTAAAAACATACATTAAAAACGACAACTGTACCACAACACCCAGACCCGTGGCAATATAAAAGACTTCATTTTCTAAATTGACTCAACCGGTGATTGAGCCTCCTTTTACGCACATTCCTTAAATTGCTAGCACATTGCTCTCGAGCAAAAATAATTCTTGATTTTCGTGATACACCCACCATCCTGATATGTTCACCAGACCCAGGATAATCATGTAATTTTTTTCGTCCGAATCAATAAGCTTAAACTTTGTGAAGGCATCTTTTTACCCACTCGTGCCACCTGTTCACAGAAAAAAAATGTGATGACATTTCATGACAGTGACATTTGTTTCCACATGTCTCTTGACTTTTTAACAGTTTTCTTCAGTTTTTACACAAATTTTGTAAAGCCTATACGAACTTATAATGGATCGCCAGCCATCCCAACAAAAGGCCAACAATCCTGAAGAGCGAGAAGACGACCACCCCAGCCCAGCTGACTTTGACGTTTACCTGCCCTGGGCTTGCAGCCAGCTCCAGGTGGAAGCTGCAGTGGTCATCACTAAGATTCTCCAGCGTGAGTGCTTTACTATTGTCCTAATAAGGTATTTTACTACTGAGGTTTTCCCACGAGACTGTACGAGGTCCATCAAAAAGGGCCTAAAAAGTTTTTTATACGGTCAGTAATGCGCGCATGATACCCCTAGTTTTGCAAGTGGCCATATGATATGAGACACAGTAACTAAATGGGGGCTTTTTCCTGGATGCAGTACCTATTAATAGGGTATTCGTTACATTTGATATTAGAAAATTTACCTCTATAGTATAGAGTCTATACGTATCCTGTAGGTCTGGTACAGTCGGTGAAAAATATGATACACACATTTATATGCAAGTAGGTTGATTGCCCCTTGAAACCTCAGGAAAGCTCAACTTACCTCTATTGAGAGCACAAGAGGTTTTCATAAGACTAATATATCACTTTCTTGATCTTCTATCAAGGTCTCCAACAAGAAAGAATTTAAAATGTGTGTGTTTAAGTTTATTCTCGATTGAAACGCAGCGTTGGATCGTGACAATATTTATTCAAATACAACATTTCATGAGATTCTGTATGTCATTTTTTGCATAAAGAAAAAGAGGGTATCATATTCGTGTGAATATGGTTCCGAAATTATATATGTAGTAGCGAATAGTGGAAGTTGGTCATGTAATAATATTTATATTTTTAGAGGAATACGTCAGCGTCAGTGGCGTGTCGGATAAGAACAAAGGCAAGAAGGGCAAGCCTAAACCGTCGTCTCGTGCAGACCTCGGCTCTGATCAGGAAAATGGTATAGGAAAGGATGCTTTCTCCGCATCATTGTCTTCAGAAGACAACATCATCAATATCTTAGCTGTCTACGACTCCAACGAGAATCTCGTCCAACTAAAGTTCGATAAAAACCGGCTTATCCCTCGAATCGTCCTCAAAATCATCGGTCTCATCATCCCTTACCAGATCAACCTGAACACCATTACTATCAACAAAGGAATGGACCAGTACTCTCTTTACGAAATCTGCAAGTTCCTACCAGTTTCCCATATCACAGACTTGATTTTGGACAACACTTTTATCAAAGAAGCTAACTATTACCATATCTTGGAAAGCCCTAACTTTATCAGATATCTTTCACTTGCCAGATGCAGTATAACCGATGAAATAGTGAAAACAATGTCCGATTTATTGGCATACCCACAACCGTCTTCCAAGACCTTATCAATACTAAATTTATCAACGAACAAAATAACAGATGTCGGCGCTAAATATTTTGCTGAATCACTTAGATCCAATCGCCAACTGAGATATTTGAATCTAGCTGACAATATGCTGACTGATTGCGGTGCAGAAGAAATATTGAATACGCTCCAAAAATTTCCGCTAACTTTCAATGAACTGCTGTCATCGCGGTCAAGGAGTATGGCCTATTTGAAAGAAAAGAACGAGCTGATGCTCCGAATCGCTCAAGATTTGAGAGCCGGAGATAACGATAGGAGATCTATCAAGCGGAAATCTGTGAAACCTGTTCCAAATTCCGGAAAAAAGTCAAAGGCTTTAGAGAAGGAACCATCTTTGAAGTCGATGCCTGAATCGAAGAGTATAACGAATGTGGATTTTGCGTTTCTCGATAAAGCAGCTATCATTGCGGAGAATACTATGGGAGAGTTCAAAGATCCCTTCAGCAAACCCAACACTTTGGTTGATAATGGGGTTGTTTACAGTCACGGAAATAATGCACTGAGCTATTTAAATTTGTCGTTCAACAATTTGAGCTACGTGTCGTTGAAGAAGTTTGAAGAGGTTCTAATGTATCAGAAAAAAGTGGAAAGGAGACCGAGAGGTTTAGTAAACATATCGATTGAGGGGAATTTTATTCCTATACATTGTAAGGAATTGGAGACAATTGATAGGATTTTAGACTTGAATTTTTCGCTTCACCAAAGGAAGACGTCAGTTTATAAGAAAAAGCCTGGAGCAAAAGTTGGTGGAAAGTAAGAGCTCGTATTCAGTATTTATTGATGACATGGTAATATCATTTTTGGAGCTGTTAACTTGGATTTAAAACAATTATAGCTAATAACCAATGAAAGTTTTATGAACTATATTCAATTTTTGGTTAGAAATGAATTACAAATATGTATACTAACCTAACCTGTATTTCAAATCTTGTATGATATGAACTATGATCCAGCCGTTATGTTCTATGCATTTTATGATTTAGATGAATTTAATGTTTAGAATAGTTTTGTTAGCAGACTTTAGACTTATTTTAGTGTTTTGTTATGTTTAATTTAAGAGCTTATTTAAGATGTTGCGTTTATTTTAACAATAAAAACATTGATAATGTTTGTCAACGTTTCATTTACTGAATTTTAATAAATGCGCCGATATTAAATTCATGTACGAATAAGAATAGAAAATATCTTTATTCATGTTAGCTTTACAAAAGCACTTATGAATAGTCAGTACAAATAAAGTATTCTACCGCCGTGTTCGGAATGTTGATCTTGTCGAGAAGAACCGGCAAGAAACTCGACACTTACTTTTTTAATTATGAAACATCATAATCAAAACCTTTTGAAATCACGTTAAGTGGCGCATTTTGTTAGAAATAAGATTTCAACTTACGAGATGACGACCTCAGTAGGCCAATACCAAAAATGCACAAATGAAGGTTTCATATTTGAAAAATAATAAAATATTTGGGAGTTTAATCGTAATTTTTGATTGCATGAATAATATTTTGTTTTTTTTTAAATGCTTTCTTTATTTGCATTCGTGTGGGTTACTATGAGACGTTTGTATGGTATATAAATATTGGTATCCGTCATGGGATCCGAAATATTTCGTTTTTGGTAGTAGGTATACCTCCAGGAGCTGAGGAAGAGATGGGCGGGCCGGATTTTCGTGAATGTCGGAGTGCTTTTGAATTTATGATTTTTAAACTTAAAATTATTTTCAATACGCGTGTATAGAAACAACACCTCGATTCTGTATTAAGTAGTTTAAGCACTTGTGTTACAGTAATCAGAAACAACGACAGTACCACAACACCCAGACTCGAGACAATATAGAAAAGTTCGTTTCCCATATTGACCCGACCGGGGATCGAACCCGGGATCTCAGATGTGGCGCGAAAGTCCAGCCCGCTAGCCTCTCGGCCACGGAGGTCGTCATCATCATCATATTATTACCAGCAGATCACATCACATCAGTCACCTGGTCTGGTCTCTTATCTTTTATCTTGTACTATCAGGATCAGACGACGGATACGTAGCGTCAATGCAGAACACCTAGACCCGAGCCAATTCAGATAAACTTCTTTTCCCAAAGTGACTCGATCGAGAATCGAATCAGAGACTCTAAGCTCCTATGTCAGTTACTAAGCCACCGAAGTCGCAAAAGGTTGCCCAAAATTGTTGTTGATTTTTTTATGGGGTTAATTTTTTTGTCGTTTGACGTGAAGTCATTCTAGTTCTATCTAGCTAACAAAGTTCATTTAAATCCATTATGTAGTTAATTTTTACGTGTTGAGAGTCGATTTTCAATTTTCAGAAAAAACGTTGTTAAGCCGTTAAATTATAAGATGTATAAATAACAAGGCACATGTAATTTTGTTGCGGAATATTATCATGACATTTAAAAAAAGTCGTATTGTAGGTCATGTGCTCTATTCGACTGTTATTATTTCATACATACTAATTGAAAAAATCGAGCCTTAGATAAAGAAACTTTCGTATTTAATATTAGTGCAAATCATGTTAGACTTAAATCAAGATATATTTGAATACGAAACCAAATTAAAAACCTATTCCGCAGAGTCATTCGCCAAATTTCTTAGCCTCTATTCCAGTCTCGCCAAAATCGCAGCTACGAAATCGTCCGCGTAAGTGCGGGACGCGCGGGGAGGGGTGCCGCGTCGATATTCGCGCGGAAGCCATCTTAAAATATAAGGGCCCCCCTCGCCTCCTTAGACGTCGGTTTTTCAAACTCCTACCGTGCGCCGGCAGGGGCGCTAAACCTTTCGGCGGTTTCGTTTAGGTCGATTTTCCGGTGCGTTTGTTTTCTAGTGGGAAGGGAGCGTGGCATTAAATTTGAACTGAGGGATTGCTTCCTTAGATGATGGCTTTGGGTACGTGGGTGGGATGCGTAGCATTGTGCTTTTAACGGTTTTTAATTATGAATGAAACGTGTCTTAAAAGGTACAGATAAAAACAATTGTAACTTCATTAATTTGATGTACCTAAAAGTCCTTAGTAAGAAATAATGTAATATTTTCTGGGAACTACAGTTATTACCACTTATACAGAGAGCAACAAAATTACAACAGAAGCTCTGAAGGTGGGATTTTCTTTTGCGTTAGGCTGGGAAACGAATGCAAGAACATTTTCATGTGTTTTAAAATAACTGCAAGTTTGAATGTGTATAGTCTGACGTACCTTAGTAATGTATGCCGACTGTATAATAACTACCTTCTCGTATCGTATCGTAATCAATACCGTATACATTGTAGCCGTGGCGAATATTAGACAACCACAAGTTCTTTTTCTGCAACTTTGTTTACGTTATTTCAGGATAAAAAGTATGATAATATGTTACTCTTATATCTATCTGTTTGACCGAAATTTATCATGATCAATTAATAGTTTTTGCGGCGAAAATATCCAAAGTAACCATATTATATTTAAGCTTTCACTTCATATAATACAACTAAGTCGTTAGTCGGTCCCTATGTACGCTAAGTTCTTAAAAATAACGCAACGATTTTGATGTGGGGCTTTTAAATAGAAAGAGAAATTCAAAAACAAGGTTTATGTGTACATTACTTTCTTATCTGATTCAGAAAAGCCGAAAAATGTACTTTTATCTACATTTCACCCGGGTACTGCGTTGTACGGACAAAGCTGAGGCGAGTCGCTAGTGTTATAAAAGAAGGATAAGTAAGATATAAACTCCAAAATTATTTGCTAGTTTTTCATTTCAGTGTAAAGTTTTTTGAATCGTGCGAGTGACCTTCAGTTATTTTAGGCACTAAAACCTCACCTAGGGCCAGTCTGTTTAACATAAGGGCTCAGTTTGCGGTGGTCGATTCGTCTGAGGACGTGAAACAATTACTCCTCAATCTCAGACTGACCCTAGACTGGTTTAGTGATAGCTAGGCCCTTTATTACAGAAAATTTTGCATTTAAGTCGTTTACCATATGTACTCTTGGCAAAGGTCAAACTATTCAATATATGCTCAAAGGAACAAATATCAGTGGCTCGTAAAAGAAAAAGTCTGGAGCTCTAATTCATAAAAAACGTTTTACACTAGTCGGGCTGCTCCAGTTTGAGCGATAAATTGCTCCTGCCCTACCTATCTTCAACATTATCTCTTATTTGAGTCGATTGGAAATTATTATAAAAATAATAAATACGACTTTCATTAATATAATTTCAATATACCTCGACACTTTGACAAACGCCAAAATTGTTAAATTTCACTGCGTTAGCTGCTGATTGGCTGAAATTAAGACATCTTAATGCCTTTAACAGACTTATAAATCGGTAGCACACGCTAAAATTCAACCAGGAACCGAACAAAAACTTCTTGGAGATTATAAATTTCTTGCCAACTACCAGCGCGGCTTAATCAATACGGCATTACCGCACACAGGCACATTTACGCCCACCGATGCGCCGCAAAAACTATTGAAATGAAAATATAAGTCGCACACAGGCGCCCCACGCACACACCTGTAAGCGCCCCACCCGCGTCTAAGGCGCTCGCTTTTTACATGTATAAGCAGTCAGGGGTGGCCCACATTTTGTACTCGATTAAAACTGTTAATGTGATGTTTAAATGAACGAATAAAATTGACTGTATTCGAAATAGGTGCTGTGAATAGATAACATGATTTGAAACGACCTTCACTTATCTGTTTATTGGATGAAACGTTTTTTTATATCAAAATTGATAAAATAATTAATACATCGTGGTTAGGTTAACTGAAAAATATTATCTATAATAAAAAAAAATTAAATTATTCGCTGAATGTGCTGTTAAGCGCAAATGTCAAGAACTGCTAAACCGATTTCGTATTATTGTTTAAATTATTGATTGAAGTACGAAGATGGTGCTTACGAAATGGAAATGGAACCAAAGAAACGTAAAATAATAATTAAGTTTCAACATAATAATCATTTTTGTCTATTTGAATTCAAAATTCAAAAACTTCAAAAATTATTTATTCCATCATAAATCATTTTGTACATGAAATAAACAAGGAAGGAAGAATTACTTTGTTACTTGAATATATAATTTACATTTATATTCAACGTACGCTCAAAGAAACAGTTATGAGTGTCTCATATAACGAAACGTCCCAATTTAAATTATAATATTGATAAAACAAAAGAATAACTTACATATTAAAGTAAGTCACAGGCTGCGAACGACTATTCCCACAAATCTCTAAAATTGGAATATAAAAAAATAAAATTTTCTGATTTCAATACTTCTTGACCAACCTGTTCTGAAAAGTAGTTAGTAAGGGCGAAATCTAGTTTGCACAGCAAGCCGGGGACAATTGATATGATTTTGTAGTGGACGATTTAATACAAACTTGTAGTTTGTAAATCTATTGGGTCGTGTGAATGCCCAAAGGTTATGAGAAAGTTATGTCTCCAACGGAATTAAAGTTTTGGTAAATTTGTGGCGATTCTCAGTTATAAATAGATTGATAGAATTTTAATGTCGCGGCTAGATTACATTTATTGGTAAATCAATAAACTTATCTTATTAAAAAACTTGTTTTACTCTTTTTCCACTTCGTCTGAAAATATAAGTAAATACCTTACATTCATCACAATAAATGTAATCCCAAGTTATAATAATGTTGAAATTATTATTAAATGTAGTCTTTGGTTAAGATCTGTATATTTTTGTATCTTTTGTTACTTTTTTTTAGTAACCGGCGTTGAATCTATTACTTATTATAATATATATATATATATATTTATACAAACCCTAATAAAGGACACAAAAAACAATTTGGTGCTGTCGTGATGATTCATTTTTATTTGCATAATATTATATATTATAGTACTGTGCTAAAACACAAAATTTCTTCATTATGTCTCAGTCTGAATCTTAACTCCCATACTAAGAACACAAATGTTGTATGAATGATTGCCCTTGATCACCTAGAAAACAAGTTGTAGCCTGCGGCTTCATCCGCGCTATTTCGAAAAAAATTATCGCATATTAATCCAATTCCATTTAGTACCTACTTTTTGCGCAAACAAACATTTTTATTTATTTATAAATTTTATTGCACAAAAAAAAAGTTTCGTACTAAATGCTAGAAGCATTATCTACCAGTCAACCTACATACATACATCCAGACATCACACATTTTTACAAACATTCCCGTTCATAATATTAGTAGGACAGGGTTATTGCTAGCAACGTGAAAATTGCCAAAAATAGCCTTTATAACTACGTCTCTCCATTATTAATGTAATGCCTACCTCACATCCAAAGCTAGATGAACGAGACTAGTTAAATCCAAATCTAATTTCACCTAAACTCTTCCCTACGGACCGGGATAAATAAGGCATAAAAATATAAGTTCCACACTAGCTCACGCGCGCCGGGGGGGGGGGGGGGCGCCACCCACTCGCCTTAGACGTAGGTTTTTACATGAGGGGCTGCGCACATTTCGCCCGCTAAGGAGAATTGGAGCTACATTTATGTGGGAGTTAGGCGATCATTTTACGGCAAATGGTTGGCGAAATCTGACGTAGTTCGCGAAAGAATGAGGAACTATTGAAGTGCAAATAATATTGTTTGAGAACTGCGGTACAATTTCCGAATTTGAATTTGGAAATATGCATTTTTTGTAAAAAAAAAATTCTCTTTTTTAGATTACAGTTCTTTTGTCTTTCAATGTAGTATCCAGAATTTTTACATTAATTAATAATGACGCAATCAATTTGTAATAATTCAATACCCCGGCCATTTTTCGATTTTTAAATAATAATTTTATTTGGTTTACCATGATATTAAAATTGTTTGCTTGTTTCTAAGTATAAATATCTTGATCCATCACTATATTTTTCACTCCAATCTAGGGGATTGACTGTTAGAGAATCCCACTTGGCGTGAATTTCGCTTTTTGTACTTTTTTACATGCAATAAATTTTAGTAAAAAAATCATCCTGATTATATTATACAATTTTACAGACTAATATAAATTAAACAAAAAAAAGAGAGACTTACCACCAAATTCAGGTCATTTTTAACCATGCAAAAAAGAACGGTTAGTTTTCTTTAAAAAAACACCCTTAAAAAAACACCGTTTCCAAAAAAAGATTTCAAAAAATGCTTCAAATTATGGTAACAATTATTCAAGAAACGATAAATCCACTTTGAACTCAGAGGCACTGTTATCTTCCCTTCTTCCCTTCGCCCTAAAACCGGCTCCGGACAATCGGATCTCACTTCGGTCATAATTGAGTCCACCGACTGTCCCTTTAGCGACAGGTTTCTTGTCACTAAACAGTTGAAGTGTGGGAATACCATTGAAGCTTAAAATTTTTGATCTTTTTCACCTTTCCGGACGAACCAGTTCGATTTTGAAGAAATTTGGGGTCGATTTGTATCTAGTACTCGAAGATTTGAGTCGTCACGTGGGAACTCGGATTCTCAGTATAAAAGCAAAATTTTACGGGTTTATTAGATACTTTTCACAAACCCGTTTATAAAATATAAAAAGAAATCTAGTTTCCACAAGTTGCGGACAATTGAATGAGCTTTAACTTTACGATTTTGGAATTGAACTTCTTTGTAAATATGCCGGGTCGTGTGAATGCCCAAAGGTTATGAGTATTTAACAACACTAAGTTTACTCTTAGTAGTATGAACATTTTGGTCAATTGGTTATTATGTATAAGCTACTGCTTTTTCCTCATTACCTATGTTTTTTTTGTTAAAATATCTGTAAGATGTTTTTTGTCTAAATAAATATTATCAAAAGAAACAAACGCAATAGGAAATCAATTGTTTCTGGCTTTCAAAGGATATTCAGCCTTACAAGGACCACTACAAATATTTTTACTGTAACTAAAACAGTGAACTTTGAATAAATGTATTTTTTTATAATTAGAAATAAATAATCTTGTCTCTTCAATTGTACACAATTAAAATTTGTGAAAATATATTTTGTTTAAAAAATGTTTATCGTTCTTTCTTAACAGTTTATAACTCTCCCAGTTTTTTATGTTTTCTTCAATTCAAGAATTTCTTCAATCAAAAATCCCATATGACATTACGATTATTCCCAGAATCTCCAACCGCAAATTCATTCTTAATATGTTTTTTGATTCTGAAAAAATTAACTCAATGCATATAATTATTCTTTTATTTGAAAAAAAATCACTTAAAGCTTTTTCCCTCAAATTTTCCACAATTCCGCCCAGAGTCCAGAACAGGTTTCCATAAAAAACAACTTCTTGGTTCTCACGAGGAGCCGCTCGGACACAAATTGGACTTGTTTCTTTGATCGCGTGACTTGGCTTTTGTTGTGAACAAAATAAGAAGGGGGGCTGTAACCTGTCCTGTTTCTCTGGTACAGGTGGATTGGTCAGCGATGATACATTTATGGTCAGTTGATGCCTTCGTTTCTTGGTGATGACTTCGGGCCTTTTTTATTAAAGAAGTATTTAAAGTGCAAACGGAAATTAGTGCATGGATAACGGTTTTTATTCATAAATGTGCTTGTTACAATAATTGTTTTAAAATTATATCAAGCCAGTGTTTTTAGTAAAGTAGTATATAAAGTGCAAACAGAAATAAGCGCGTGGGTTATGGATTTGATTAATTAATATCATTGTTACAGTTTTTGTTTAAAAAAAATATCAAGACAGTGTTTTTATTAAAGTAGTGTTAGTAAGTAGTGTTTAAAGTGCATATGGAAATTAGTGTGTGGGTTACAGATGTCACAAATTAATGTGATTGATACTTTTTGTTTTAACAATAATGTTAAATAGCGGATTCTTTATTATATATTGCAAACATATAAGTATAGGTGTATCAATTGAAAATGAAATAAATTGGTGTTAAATTAGTTTTATTGTAGGATTGGCAAATGTACCACAATTATTAAATATTTTACAGCAAACATAGCTTCATATAATATCAACAATTATCTTAGAATGTAATGTCATAATGTAAATATTTTATATTTTTTTATTCTATTGCCATCATTGTCAACATACCTACGAAAATTATTGAAAACGATTAATAGATTTTTGTAATCATTATTAGAAAAGCCAACGAATGTTTCAGATCATAATGAGTAAAGAATTTTTAAATTAAAAAAATATGAAAGAGGTACTTCAAATTTTCACAAAAAAAGGAGGTCTTGCAATCCTGCCTATTTTTTATGTGTCTGCGTTTTTTTTGGAAAAGAGATGTTTCGATGGCGGAACTTTTACAAAGAGACCTTATGGTGGCATGCCAGAGAAATATAAGGGAAGTCGTTTTTTTTTGCTAAAAATAATAAGCAAAAAAAACTTTTTTTGCTTATTATTTTTACAACGATGTAATAATTACACTAGAAAACCAACTATATCTGGCTATTAAAACGTCATTCAGCCTTACGAAGTTAAGTAAAATTATATTTATATTATTACACATTAGTAAACATTTGCGTACTCGTATTTACACCTTTTTCATTTATCCACGTTAAACGTTTATTCACAAAAGTCCTCCGTGGAACCTTTAAAAAGAGGCTTATATGTTCCGTGTGTGCTTCATTAAATTTAGCTTCGTCGCGAGGCTTTCAAAGCATTAGTCTTCGCCCGCTCTTAAGAGCGTTAACGATGCGCAGTAATGCTGCCAGTGAAATAAAAATATAGCTTAGTTAGTGGCAATAAAAATGAAATTAAGGTGTTAAAAGCATTTAAATAAAGAACTTGCTAGATTTGACAAGGATAATTATTTCAAAAAGGAGCTTGAAGAAATATCTTGTGGGCTAGTATGGCTGTGCTAACGGATAGGATATTACAGTGTCTAATCCGTTGTCATCGCAATGTAGGTTCTCTCTTGCTCACCATTAGGCTGGTAGTCAACAATTATAGTATGCTACTATAAACAAACGAATGTTTTGACTCTAACAGAACAACTGAAATATTTTATCATAAATTAAATGTAAAACAAAACTAATTAAGAAATGTAAAGATATCAAATTTTATCTTTGCGGTTATGTATTTGTTATTTTGGGAACAATTGGGATTTTGTCTCAAACCACAAATAAATTGTAAGGTCAAAAATCAATGCCGTAAAAGAAGACCTTATGTAACATAGTCCACATAGATTTTTTACATATTATCTTTAAAACGTTGCGAAACAATTGAACAGTCAGTGTGTCGATAATTCAAATTCAAAATTCAAAATTCTTTTATTCATGTAAATTACACCAGTAATATTTATGAAACGTCTATATAATGCAAATGACGCTACCTCCGGTTCGGAACCTATAACTTACAGAGAAGATCCCGGCAAGAAACTCTGTCGTTCATGTTACAAATATAGCTGAACTTATAACTAGTTTTGCACTAAGACATACAGTGTAGTAATTAGATAAAATAATGTAGCAAATTGTAAAAAATAATTAATTGATTCAAAGTAATAAGAAGTTTTTTAATATATATATATATTTAAATTAAACAAACTGTAGGTCCTAATGCACATTGTGCTTAATAAGAACCTTGCCAACCTGCGAGCATCTGTCAACGAAAAGAAATAGGTACCTCTTGCTGTGTTTGTATAAATAGAAATACCTAAGTTAATATAATTAGTGAAATTTTCATGTGAAGGCGAACAGACTAGTTAGTGGTCCACACCTCTTTGTCTTTGTCATAAGGAACATTGTGACGGCTACTTGCTGTATTCATAGGAAATCATTAAAAAGATAGACAGGTGTGTAAAAGTATTTCACTCGACTAGCAAACATCCCTATACATATTCCGTTTACAGTATTTTTTCTCGTTCACAGTGTCAGTGTGCAGTGTTAATGCTCTTAAGTGGCTCACAGCGCACAAAGCCAGGGTTTAATCTTGTTTGCCTTTTGGAACACTTTTTGCTGATATTGTTTAGGAAGCACTTTGGTAAAAAACGTAATTTATTACGCTTGTATATAGCGCTATATTATTATAAGAGACAGTTTTCAATATTATTAGAATACAAGTTGTATTTATTGTGGACCTTCATCAAAACATAATAAAATAACAATGTGTGTACTTATATCACACTGCTGGCTACAGGTTTTATCTCAAATATGAGATGGAAATTAGAACATCACAAATATTTTTTTTTCAATAAAAATGGTTGTTAAAAATATAACCATACTACAAATAACATCACGGTATAATATAATATGCTTTGATATTAGTTTTTATGCCAAAGAAATAAGGTCGGATCAAGTTTAAAGTGTTTTGCCGGATGTGCGTTTAACTGTACCTACAGACCAATAGGTTTTAAACCAATTTTAAACTAGGAAACTCGTAAAAATACTTGCCTCTAGTGACTTTTACTTATAAAGAGTAAAAATTAAACTTTGAAATTACTTACAACAGCACGTGCATTAATTTATTAATATTCAAATCATCTTAATACCGCCATTTCATAACGAAACAAAACACGAAAACGACATCTAATAAAAATTAAAATTCAGCGCGCGCACGAAAACAACACAATACCCTAATTAGGCATTTAATTATAAATCCACCATGAATTCTTAACCGACTAGACGTATTAAAATTTCATCTTCCCCTCAGCCGTTGGCGTATCGCGGGGGCCCATCTACGCTGTCTTTCTAAGGGGACCGCATAAAATAGTTATAGAGGGTGGGGGTCCTACTTAACCGTTTTTAGGAGACACCCCGCCCGACGCAGAAACACCCCGCTACTTCTACCCCACTTCCTGCTCCCGACGCCTCGCGGGGACCACCCCCCACACCGCTATAACTACTCGTATATTTTTGCAAAACTGAATTCTTACGGAGGGTTGGCGATACCTGCCCGGTTTTATAGTTGCGTTCGAAATTCAAACGGGCGACTCTCATTGGTGTTTTTGCAGTAGTGTGGGGATTCGAAATTTGAATGCGGGTCGCGCGATTTAGTTTTAATTTGGCGGGATTCGGGAAAATGTAAAATGGTGGATGTTTTCGTTTTTAGGCGATGGCGCGGGGTATTATTTTTGGTCGAGAAGTCAGGCAAGGGTTTTTGATAATGGAGTTTGTAATAGAATTGGCAGATATCCTTAATACCTATTCGTAATTAGTTTTCTGCTTAGTTGTGTCTTTTGTTATTCGACTATTAAATACGTTGAGATTTTTTTTTTATATCAAATGGCATGTCAATTAAATAAGACCTTTATATTTTAATGTCTTGTATTAATCTAGTTGATTTAGTTTAGATTGGGAGACATGTTTTTTTTATTTTTGGAATCAGCATCATTTTGTAGCAAAGACAAACTTAAATGTAGGTATAGAATTTAAGACTTTCGCGTTCCATTTTAAATATTTAAAATAAGGGAACGGTTCAAAACCCTATTTTGTTATATAGGTACATAACTAACTATAATTTTGACTTAAATAAATTCCACTTTTGTACTAATGGGATGTACCTATATCTATTGAATAATTAACGACTGATTTGACGATCTCCATAGCTGAGAGATGAGCGTGCCGGTCATTGGCGTTACACTAACTCTAAGGTTCAAGGTTGAATTCCCGGTCAGGTCAATGTGGAAAACGTATTTTATATATTATTGTCTCGGGTCTGGGTGTTTTGGTACCGGCTTTTTCTCTGATTTTTGTGACGCAAGTGCTCTAGCTACTTACCAATGAATGTGGGCATAGTATGAGATGTTGTCTATATATTTAACTCGTGGCTTCGCTTATTTATAGATTCCCATTCAGTGCAGCGGTGTTAGTTAATGATTTCCGTTGTATAATAATGACTAGCTACCTACCCCGGCCTCCCACGACTGCAGTGTAAATAAAATATGTACTTTTCTGATTACTAAAGTACTTTTTTACTTTTCTAGACTAAAATATATTTATGTATTACCTATATAAATAAGACTTCCCCGTGAATCATTTTATCTATATCTTTATTAAAAACCCCGAATCAAAATCCGTTGCCTACTTAAAAATCTAAGAGTAGGTATCTACACACGGACAGGCGGCGGATTCGACTGTTTTATACCAAGTAGAATTATAAAAAAATAAATGATATTTTATAGGTACACCTCTTTATGGGGTCACTTTATTTATTTATTTATTTATTTATTGGTTTACCAACAACTTAGGCACTAATACATTATCGATATAAACAAACATATTTTTAATATAAAATCTAAGTACATAGTCAATTATAGGTAAACACCTCATTCAATGAGTATTTTGACACTAAAACTATATTTAAAACTAATAAGTAGGTAGGTATACTTTACCACTCGGCCAAACCAACCGAGCCAATATAAAACATGCGCCACCAGCGCAAAACTAACATAACCGAGTAGAAAATAGACCCAAAGGTGAAAGAAAATTAAATTAAATAAAAGAAAACAGAGTTAACATTAAATACTTTACATCTATTCAGTGGTGTGTATCAAGAAGAATCTTACGGAATTTACCAAAGGAAACATGGTTAATATCATCTCGGTCACTAATCAGATTTAAGAGTCTGCACATCCTACAAATTGGAGACTGTGTTCCCAGAACTGTACGCCGCAACGGGGGGCAGAGTGGTGTGATAGGTTACAAGTTTAAAAAGTAAAATCCCTAACATTATTTTATGGGTAGGTACAGGATCATACTTTCCATAATTCACATCTTAAACGTTTTTAAAACCTTGGGTTGTATGCAACTAACTAACTTTATAACATAATCTTTTGAGTTCAATTTTCACCGGTTTCGCAAAAGTCTGATTGATCAAATTTTCAAATTCAATTTCAAATCAAAATTGTCAAATAAACTTTGCATACGTCTCAAGGATACAATAATTAAATATAAATTAATGTTTAAAAATTAAAAAAACAAGACGCTTTTATAGCTAACTAAATTATTAAATAAAGATTACAACGAATATAAGATTTAAAGTTTTGTTCGTGCGAAGAAAACGATAGCTGACACCCACGTTATGCACCTGTGCACTGTCTGTGTCTACACCCAAAAACGAAATATGTCGGATCCAATTAGCAATTTTTAGTTCTCAAAATAGCGACCAATCATATTTGAATACGAATAACGTGCAAATCAAAAATCACGTTGCTATTCCCAAACTTGTGAAACAAAAATTCAATAATCCACGTTCCCAAACTTTTGTTTTAACTCTTAAAACGAAACCTTTCGTTTTATAGAGTACACTGTACACAAACATGACATGTGTGTCTGATATCGTTTACATAGACGTTAACTGGTAGATGTCTACAGACGCAAAGTTACGTAAAACTGCTAATATTCTGCCATTACTAACCCTATCTCGCCGCGATAGAATCACCAAGGAAGCCATTTTTCGTAAATCTGTGCACATTCCGGCACACATAGTACCGAGCTCGCTCGAGCGAGGTGCCACGCTCGCGGGCGATAGATGCGTAACTGATAATCAGATACAAGAATTAGTACAAACTAAACCATATATTTAATACTACTAATACATTACAAAAAATCAAAATCTTCTAAGATTGGGCCTTATGGGATCGATCCCAAGACGCTGGCAGCATTACCTCGCTGAATAGCCAACGAAATACGCTGTGCGAGGTATGTGCCAGCCCTGTGGTCTCCCGAAGTATTTACCAGCTTTTTTGTCAATTAGTTACATTTTTTTACTTCTACTGATTTCATAAAGAATATGCCTGAAACCCAGTGATTAATAAAGAGCAGAAAAGTTCTAAGATTATTCAAAAAAAAATTAATCATTTTGGCACGAAGTTTCCAAACTTACTGTATCGTCAGTAGATGTCCGAAGTTGCGAATTGTAATGCACAAACGCGCATTTATTCGCATTTCGTTGCAGGTACACAAATTTGTTCTATTTTATTCCAACCTCTGATATATCGTCATATCAAAAAGGACATATTCTATTAGCGATCGCAGTGTAATGTCATCCGTTGCAGTGATAAGGTCGGCAGAATACTTAAGTTGTACTGAGGATTCATTACTGCTTTTGTAAAGCTAAAAAAAACATTCCCTTTATTCTATTCCAAAGTTATTTTAGTTACGCTTTTACGTTATATATAATTAGATATAAATATTCATTTAATCATTGCTCATGTAACTGGTTATATTTGTTAAAATTTAATTTAATATTTTATTCTACCAGTAAGGTAATAAATAAATTGAAATAATTTGAAAGGTATAAAAAGAATAAAAATGCGAATCGTGATTTGCATAACATAATAAATAAGTAGAATCACTTTGCATTGTATTCAATGACGATTCAAAAGTGTTATATGTAACCTACTTGAATAAAGAAATATTTGAGTTGGAATAATAATGTCTTAAAAATAAATTTGTATACTGAATGATTCAGTGTGTACTGAATAAAATATTAAATTAAATATATCTTTTGGAAATTCATTATATTTTTTCCCAAAACAGGATTAACAAATCTTCATTTAATACCCTGTTCCAATAAGTATTTTACGATTTGTAATGTGTCAAAAATGACATTCCGTTTTTCTCCAACTGTCTACGACCCTGGAACGGTTTTAGCTCACGTCTCGTAAATTTAATACTATACCTAAAACGGATACTGTGACTAAAACGGATTGTTTTTCAAATATTGGAAACGGGTATAAATTGTCAAACATAAATTGAGTGTCACAGGAATTTTCATTACCATAGTTACAAAACGCTTTTTGGTATTTCATCTGCCAACTACCACTTCAGCTTGATAATTCTTTAGCTAATTATCTAGGCTATATCCATTACTTTAGTTATCTGTCAGATTACCATGTTTCGGAAGCAATCATATGTAGCCACTGCCAAGTGTTATATTACCCAAAAACATTCTCAAAATGTACACTTACCGCCCTCTACCCCCAACCGGCGACTGTCTTGATACAGCATATAAGTCGATCGTGGGGTGGTTTTTACATTCACCCCTCAAGTATACTCACCCCACCGCGGCTCCCCCCTCCCGCCACCCCCAAGCCAACTCAAACTCTAACCCCTTACTTTAAAGTCCGTATTTGGTTCACAAATTACTTCCCCCCACAAGCTTTGCCCGGGAAAAGGGGAGGTAATCTTAATATTAATATCGTCTTGGGATGCGCCTTATATGACGAAGTTTTATGTTGATATGTTATGTTGTGTCTATGTTGGAAACAGCGCATGTTGAGCAGTTTTATGTTTTATGTTCCACATTTATGTGGGATTGATGTTGGATATTGAATAGTGGATGACTTTGTACGTTTTGATGGGCTGTAAATGGTTTTGATAGTGTGCTTGTTATAGTAACCGCCATGGCTTGTTATGTTGAAAGCTTGCATTAGTAAAGTAGGGGTTCGATTCCCGCTTGTAACGATTTCACTGTTTTTTAGTTTTTATAATGCAATCCAAGATTGACCTCATCCCACCTGATGTTTAGTGGTAGGTCCTAACTTAAGGGCGACAAGTACAGCATAATAGAAATACGAGCATACAAGTACAAGTAAGAAAGCTTATTACATTTTTCGGTATTTTCAGCACAACGTGTAAAAAAAACAATTAAATATTACTTTATTCAAGTTGGTTACATATTATAACACTTTCGAATCGTCATTGAATACAATGCAAAGTGATTCTACTGCCGGTTCGGCACCTATTTCTACCGGGAAGACACCTGTAAGAAACACAGCAGGTTAGTTACAGTAGCAGTTTCTAACTTATTGCTATGTGTAGAACACTTTGGACCAAATTATATAGTTTCGTATTGATGAAGTGATGAAACAATTAAGTGCTCAAGTAAGTGTTTACTTTCGAGAGGTAAGCTGGAGCAGGCCAATCCCCAAAGGTAGCATCTGTTCACTAGCATGACGTATGTGCCAGTCATCGCTTCACTCAAGCATATTGAAGGGAATGTAACGACTTGAGTGATATTGAGTTTTATTGGATAAATAAAAAAAAAATCTTCAACATATGATATGTCTTCTTCTATGTTCTGTGAACTGACTGATGCATAAGCATGATTGTGTTGAACCTTGGAAATAATCTCTTGAACTATAGGATCTATATCTAAAATTATTTCAACAACAAAACCAATAACGGTTCCAATATTTAAAAAACTACATTATACGAGGCGTAAGCTAAAAACGACCGACGGATGACTGATGACAGCTGATGTGGAACGTAAAAATGAAATTAGAATTAACGACTCGTAGTCGGTTAGAGAAAAGCGGAAAGTCATTTTTGATAAATAACGAATCATCAAATATTGGAACCGGACAATGTCTTCTGAATATTGACTCCTGAAGAAGAATTTTATAACCACTACAAAGGCTTTATAAATTGGTCTTAAGGTGAGCAAAGTCGCGCTATGCTGCTATGCGAGGATGCTTGGCAAGTCGCCAGGACAGCGGCAGTAGTCAGCCATTGAATCACGTTAGCCACATTAAATAACATTATCACTAACCCTGTATATTACGAGACATCTTGTTTAAGAATCTCTTTCACTAGAGTATATATATTTAAATATATATCACCATAAAATCATCTCGTATTTTAGGGTGATATATATTAATTATTTTATTTTAATTATTATTTTTATTATTGTTCATTTTGTTGTAATCCATACTTACATTTTTACTGTTACCGCACCCATAAACGAACTGTCTGCATGACCCAACGGTTGCAATGCTCCTAGCCACCTTTTAATAAATATATATATTGGACAACATCACATACATTGCTCTGATTCTGTGGTAAGTAGCTAAAGCACTTTTGTTACAGAAATTAGAAACAACGACGGTACCACAACACCCAGACCCGAGACAATGTAGAAAATTTAGTTTCCCATATTGACCCGACTGGTGATCGAACCCGGGACCTCAGAGATGGCGCGACGCCAAAGTCCGGCCCGTTCGCCTCTTGTCTATGGAGATAGAAATAGGTTTTACAGATTGATTTATAATACAACTTAGGCGGTCTTATCGCACCTTTTGTACTTTTTTGTGTAATAAGCTTTTCAAATAAATAAATAATACTAATACTTATTATAAAGCTAAAGAGTTAATTTGAACGCGAATCTTAGGAACTTCTGGTATGGGGGTGTGTTTGGGGTGATTTTTCGTTACTTTTTCGTAAAAACTGTACGTATTAAGACCTCCCACTAAATTTTAAAACAATGTGTTTAAGTATATTTACATGATAAAAGAAATTATGTGTCTTATATTAGGGTTCCGTAGCCAAATGGCGAAAAATGGAACCCTTATGGATTCGTCCTTTCTGTCTATCGGTCTGTTTGTCGGTCGGTCTTATGTCATAGCCACTTTTTTTCGAAATTATAGGACGTATTCTGTTGAAACTTGGTACGTAGATGTATTCTGTGAACCGCATTAAGGTTTTTTACAAAAACAGAAAAAAAACCATACATTTTACACTTAAAACTGAAATTCAATTATTTTTTTCAAACCAATCCGTAAGCATTTGTTACTTACTCACTGCAGCCTTCTACTACCATTTCAGATAACTCAACCTAGTTCGATAGTGTAGCCATCCTTTTAATATACTACTTACTATACAATTTATTCTATGACACTTTTAAATATATAAACACACATATTGGTCAACTAAAATATTATATTACTATGTATGTATTTTACTGTAACTTGTAATTATTTACATCTTTTACTTTGAATTTTTTTTTTATATTGCACTTCAAGATTGACCTCATCCCACCTGATGTTAAGTGGTAATGAGGTCCTAGCTTAAGGGTGACAAGTACAGCACAATAAAGCTATTACTGGACTTGTCACCCTTACCTTGAAGGCTTTACTCCTGCTACCCACACCCCCCAGGAGCTCTGGAAACCTTACTCACACGCAGGAACACAACAACACCGAAGTGATTGTTATTTGGCTGCGGTCTTCTGTAAGGTGGAGGTATTTCACCAATCGGGCTACTCCAGTTCGAGCGATAAACCGCTATGCCCTACCTCTCTTTGCTATGCCCTGCCTCTCTTATTAAATTAGATTTTAAGGTATGCTTTATTCAACCTGACCTTATTAACGATACCTTTCGTTATTCGTTCCTCCTTTACAAGTTCACCTATAGATACTAATAATTGGGTATATAGTTAAGTAATAAAAAAATTGTAAGTAATTATGACGACCTCCGTAGCCGAGAGGCGAGCGTGCCGGACTTTGGCGTCGCCCCATCTCAGAGGTTCCGGGTTCGATCCCCGGTCGGCTCAATATGGGAAACGAACTTTTCTATATTGTCTCGGGTCTGGGTGTTGTGGTACCTTCGTTGTTTCTGATTTCTGTAACACAAGTGCTTTAGCTACTTACCGCAGAATCAGAGCAATGTATGTGATGTTGTCAAATATGTATTTAATATGTATGTATGTATTTAATATTTAATTTTATTTAATGCAGTCCCAGCAAATTCACTCAACAAACATGAACATATGCCCACTGTGTCATTAAGCATGTTTATAATATGAACTGTGCAAATAAGTGGCGTTTTTCGTTACATAAACAAAAAAATCTGAATTCAAAATGTTTCAAACGAATTGCGACGTTATCGCACTTTAGATTACCCTTAGTACGCATCACGTAAACATAACCTGCCTCCTCCGAAATCGGTCAAAAATCCGTCCCTCCGTCCCGGGCCGGCCGATCGTAATCTATTTAATTGGAAATTTCCTTTGATTAAACGCAAAGACGTTGTTAGAAGTTGACCTAATAAAATAAGTAGCGTCAGCATATTAGGGCTATTAACAGGATTAATTAAATTTTGGACAACATCACATACATTGATCTGACTCGTGGAAAACAACTAAAGCTTGTGTTACAGAAATTATAAGCAACGGTACCACAACTACCCGAAAAAAAGTTTGTTTTCCGTTCTGACCCGACCGGAAATCGAACTTGTATCTTCCGACTTTTTTTTAAAGCTAAAGAACAACGAGATTGACCTCATCCCACCTGATTATAAGTTGTAATGAGGTCCTATCTTAAGGGCGACAAGTACAGCATAATAAAGCTGTTACTGGACTTGTCGCCATTACCTTGAAGGCTTGAGGTCCCTGCTACTAATGTAGCACCCCCAGGAGCTCTGGAAACCTTACTCACCCGCAGAAACATAACAACACCGAAGTGATTGTTATTTGGCTGCGGTCTTCTGTAAGGTGGAGGTATTTCACCAGTCGGGCTGCTCCAGTTCGGGTGATAAATCCCTACCTCACTTACTAAACATAATAATACTTTCTTATTACCTACTTTGAGTCAATTAATTATTTTTTACAATTTACTACATCTTTTTATCTAATTACTACACTGCATGTATGTCTTAGTGCAAAACTAGTTATAAGTTCAGCTATATTTGTAATATGAACGATAGAGTTTCTTGCCGGGATCTTCTCTGTAAGTTATAGGTTCCGAACCGGAGGTAGCGTCATTTGCATTATATAGACGTTTCATAAATATTACTGGTGTGATTTACAGGAATAAAAGAAATTTTAATTTAATATTATAAAGGAGAACTCGTTTTTCTACAAATAGGTATGTACAGCTGACATTAGTTAAGTTAAACATTTGCAGTCCTATATTACTTCTACAAGACAGCAGATCAAATTTATTTATTGAGAAATGCTTTAGTAAAGTCTACAGACAAGACATTTTAATTATTTTGTATGCTGACGGTACTAAATTCGTATATCTTAAAATTTCAAGCCAGTGAATCTTGCGGGCGGCAGATTAGCCAATAAAATTTATGTCGGTCGATACACGAACTATTCGCCCTCTGTATATACACATATATAAATATATATATGTATACGCATTGTTCTCACATAGCGGTACAAAGCTCAGGACTGATTACAATAGTTTTAAGTGGGATATTGTTTCATATACCGCTAGTTTCTGAAACGCTGATCAATGATAAGCTGGATTTCTAAACGAATTTTATTTACTTACGAATGTGATTAGTTTTAAAAAAAATCTATAATAAATGTATGAATCTCTGCATCAAAATGACGTTATTTCGTAAGTAAGTTTATTATATATGAAATAAGGTAAGTTACAATAGTAGATATTAATATTTTGTTACAATAAGAACGCTTATTTCTATAGTGTTGCCCAAATTCAGTCTTGGTCTTGCAGTCTTGGTCTTGGTCTTGCAAAAACGCAAACAAGACCGCGTATTTTTAGCAAGACCAAGACGAAGACTGACCGTGCAAGACTTGAGCAAGAACAAGACATAGCCTGCTAGACTCTTGCGTCTTGCAGCTAGGACTAGGCTAGCGCTATTTCACGGAGTAGTTAGGTGTAACAGTTCGGTGTATAGGTAGGTACGCTTAGGAATTCTATGAGACGCAAAAAACTGTATCAAAGAATATGAAAAACTGGACCTATGCGCATTACGACTAATACCATAAACATAACGAATAAAAAAATATCTATTAAAATCAAACTGAGTGCATGCATAGTTATGTTTTAACCATCGGCACTTTGATAATGCGGCATCAAAGGTTTTGTACTAACTTCTCAAAGAAATTTGCCGCTTTTCGGAAGTACATGGTTATGATACACGCGCCGGCGGCTTCTTTTGAAATCTAAAACAATCGTTGCCGCCCCGCCGAAATCATAACATTTGACACTATTTGATTGCCGCCACAGGGCGTAGGTAATTGCAAGACTTGCAAGACTCTTGCTGCAAGACCAAGACCAAGACCAAGACTGGGAGCGCAAGACCAAGACCAAGAACAAGACCAGGTGTATTGGCGCAAGACCAAGATCAAGACTGGCTAAGTCTCGTCTTGTTCTTGTATTTGGGCAACACTAATTTCTACTTTTACAAGTGTATACACAAGGCATAGGTACATAAACTAATTGGCTACTTGACAGTTTTCGAAAAAGTATTGTAAAATGTGCGCCCGTTCATTTTATATCCCAAGCAATTCGATTTATCTGGAAATAATCTAAATAACCAGAGAAAAATAAGATTTTGTGTAACACATTTAAAAAGCGCGCGAAAACGCCTAGTCGCGTCATTGTTGCAATTATGACGTCAACGTCCAAGACAACGAACCGATACGCTTAGGAACGACTTAATTAAGATAAACGGAAAATGTTTCAATAAATTCTTTATACGATTAGAGACACAATAGTTCAATTGAATCGGTAAAATAATAATTGTTTCGCCACAATAAAATAAATAATTTTCGCCGACAGCTGTCATTTCCGAATTGCAATGGTGGTTTCCGTTTCGGTTCTTTTGTTCCACAGATAAAAAAAGTAAAGTTTATTTTGCAAAAATAAAATACTAACTATGCTTTTAATTAAAAATTAAAAATGTAAAATGATTACTTAACTAATAAGCTAACATATCTAACACTTTATATATTTTATTGTTAACACTGTCAAGTAGCCAATTGCTTCTATAGTTTTTTACATTAAGAACACAGTATATCATTTTTTTTTACTTATAACTTAAGGATTATTGTATGCTATAGGATGATCTTTCAGCAAGCCAGGTTTTAACAATTTTTTTGAACATTGTGAATTTGTATACTTTAAATTTCAGGTAAACAGTTATATTATATGTTATTTTATTATGTTATATATAGTTTTTTGATTCAAAATATATAACTGTTTACCAAATTTATAATCAACATTTTTGATGTAAGTCATAAATGCATTACTAGTAACTAGTGTTAGTTTAGCTTGAGGTTTATATAGTTTATTTTTATACGCTTAAATACTTGACCGTTTTTATGAAATAATGACTCATTTTTATATATAAAGAGACAGATATCAAAAATATACAAGCAGGGTAACGTAACCAAATTATATTTACGAAGAACGGGCGATATGAATCTGTTTGTTTTAAGAAAAAATTAGCACGTCGGGATGGTATGTCGGGACTGGTCAGGATAAATAAAAATTAAAAATATCTTTTTTTTCAGTTGGCATTCATTTTATTTAAGACAAGTATACTAGAAAATTTTAATATTTTACTAACTTAAAAAATTTCAAATAGTAGGTACAGATGCAATAATCCGGATTACTTTGTAATTTACTAGCGACCCGCCCCGGCTTCGCACGGATGTAATGATTACTTAGAAATATTGGCTTTTCTATTCTTTATTGCAAATAAAAACCTTCCTCTTGAATCACTTTATCTATTAAAAAAAACCGCATCAAAATCCGTTGCGTAGTTTTAAAGATTTAAGCGTACATAGGGATATAGGGACAGAAAAAGCGAGTTTGTTTTATACTTTGTAGTGATGAATTTCAATAATAGGTAATTGTATAGCTACCTACATGACATGTAATAAGTAAAATTTGAGAAATAATTTCACACACCTTTTTATTATTTGGGCGACATAAATGACTGAATCACAAGTCGCCCAAGCTCAAGCGACTTACTTATGCCTGGTTCCATCATTTTACCATTCGTAATATGTAAAAAATTACTATCCGTTTCTCACCAACCGACTACGAGTCGTTAATACCGTTCCATTATTTATTTTCCATACCAGCTGTCACCAGTCGTCTGTCGGTCGTTTTTAGCTTACGCTTCGTATAATTTATTACTATCCGGGTATTATTAAATTTGTGATTAACCATTTGTGTGTGTTAGTATTCTTTTTGATTTATTAAATAGAACGCGCAAAATTTCACCCGAGCGAAGCCGGGCTTTCATCTTGTACCTGTTGTTTTATTTTAAACTGTTAGTATGTGTAATTATAAATATTAAAAAAAAAACATTTCAACTGCTTGATAATATTGTCACTAATCGATTTTTTTATTTTTATAGTACTTTACGCCGTACTAGCGAACTTTAAATATTAGAAACAGAATTTTTATTCCAGCTTCTCAGTTGGAAGAGCAGCATGCGCGATACGTGAAGGTCGTGGGTTCGATTCCCACCCCGCAAGTGGTGATAAAAAAAAATCTGTTTCAAATATTTAATATTGTGACTGTTTTGTATGGCAATTTCAGTAGTTCCGTTACTCACCGCTTCGGCGCCACTACCATTTTCATACTATTTTCTCACTATGTATTGCTAGTCATATACATACCGTTTGCTAAAGGTACTAATGCCGACTATATTTGGCCATTTTACTTTACGTCTTAGTAGTTCGAATATTTCATCAATTTACATTAGGGCGCCGAGGAATGCGAAGTTACATAATTGTCGCCCCGGGCGCTCTCAACGTCGCCCTGATTTACGGGTACCAAACGTTTCGGAGGTCTACTCCCAAAAACGAAATATATCGGTTTCACGACGGATAGCAATTATTAATACTCAAAATTTCAACAAATTTACATCGAATGCGAATAAATCGTTTTCAAAAAACAAAATATTATTTATACGAGAATCAAAGATCACGGGTTAATTCGCCAACTTCAATGATTAACATTTAAAATAATTTAACGGGTCAAAACGCTACACCATTTTTATTTAGTAGTTAATACGAACTACTTACTGCCCGACGTTTCGGTTAGGTTGCACCAACCGTGCTCACGAGCTGACTCACTGACTGTGGAGTGACTGTGGACTGTGGAAAAGAACTGTGCAACTACTAAATAAAAATGGTGTCGCGTTTTGACCCGCTAAATTATTTTAAATGTTTAAAATGGAACGCGAATGTCTTAAAATTCAATTATTAATCTTTGTATATAATAAATTATTGATTAATCTTCACGAGCAATGACTTTAGTTTGTTCGTTTTGGGCTTAAAAGGGCTTTTCACAAAAATCTTCTTAATCTAATCCTCATATATTACAAGTTCACCTATAGATACTATTAATTGGGTACATAGTTAAGAAATTAATACGTTTTGTATTGGAACTAGCGGCTCGCCGCTCGTGCACGCGTTCACCCCAGGTTTATCCACATTTTCCACTGATCGCAGCGTGATTTATGTTATATAACCTAAAATCTTTCTTAACAAATGGAGCACCCAACACAAAAATAATTTTGCAGTTCATGAGATTAGCGAGTCTAAACATACTCTACAGCTTTATAATATATACCGCGGTGGCGCAGTGGCTAAGGTAGGCGGCCAAAGCGCGAAAGGTCCCGGGTTCGATTCCCGGTCGGGTCAATTTGGAAAACGAACTTTTCTTAATTGACTTGAGTCTGGGTGTGCTGGGATGACTCCCCCAGTTGGTATCCGTCGTCTGGTACTCATAGTACAAGGGAAAACCTTAGTTTGAGACCAGGTGATTGGTGTGATCGTATGGCGCATTTAATCATTTATTTATTTATTATTTATTCATATATATATAGATTAATATCTAACAATAGATACATTAATATGTATCTATTGTGGTACCACCTTTGGTTCTGGTTTCCATAACACAAGCTACTTATTTTGGTATTGGTATGGTATTATTCATTACGTGTTGTTACCAAGTATCTATTCTCGAGGCATACTCGTCCGACAGATAAAAGACCAATGTCCGATCCTATTATGAGCAATATTTAATCCTCATAATTGCAACCAACTGACTACGAATGCGAATAAAGTATTTTTAAAAATCAAAATACTATTTATGCAAATCAAAAATCATTAGGCGAGTTTGACTGAGTGGGTGGGGGATAATGCATCTGCTATATTGTACTGAAATTGCACCTTCAGACTTCCATCTTACTCCCGCTCTCTTCAGAATACTCTTAGCATCACGAGATGTCTGCCAAAGCCACTTATTTATCCCTTATCTTTGATCAGAAGCCCCAAAATTTCTATAACAATGACGACCTCCGTAGCCAAGAGGCAAGCGTTCCGGACTTTGGCGTCGCGCCATCTCTGAGGTTCCGGGTTCGATCCCCGGTCGGGTCAATATGGGAAACGAACTTTTCCATATTGTCTCGGGTCTGGGTGTTGTGGTACCTTCGTTGTTTCTGATTTCTGTAACACAAGTGCTTTAGCTACTTACCACAGAATCAGAGCAATGTATGTGATGTTGTCCAATATTTATTTATTTATTATTTATTTACCTGTAAGATAGCTACAAGTTATTGAACAAAATAACCTCTCCATATTAATACTATTCAATATTTGATCAATATCCTTGTCCATAGTTCTTGTGTTTCATTCATCAAAACGACGATATACAGCCAAGTAAAGCTGCAAATAAAAACAAATTGCTTCATAAGAACACAAAAATAAAAATCAGTGTGCAAATAAAATATTCATACCGAACATCTCGCCCCATCCGACTTTTTAATGCACAGAATCCCGCCTCAAAAATTACATTCAAAAGCGAAACTCCTCATTTTTCAGCTCATGAACGTTAAAAATAAACCGCTCCCAAGGCGGTAGATTAACACTCAAACAGAATAACAAACAGCGGTTAACGCGTGTAAACGGCGAGAACACGTTAAAACGGGCTCGAACGGGAAAAACGGGCGAAAACGGGAAAAATGCGACAGATCTCCCGGATCGGCGTATGAATGCTAACAAGGTGAGTGGTAAGGCTGTGGTACACTGAGGGTGTTAAATAAATAAAAATAAGAAGTATTTATTTCGAACATCCGTTTGGGTTATGTCCATTTCATTTCAGTATCCATTTGGGGGTTAGTGGAGAAAAACTTACCACTCTTCTAATTAAGCACCTCTAGATAGGTGATGTGCATCTGTCAGCCACTGTCCTCAGAATGCTGTTTAGGCTGGCACGCACCCTACCAATTAACGATGATGTATTCTTGCGTATTACTACATGGAAATCATCAGTTTGACGCAGAGCAAAATTTATCACATTTTATCGCACTTTATCACATTACAACATAGCTACAAATCTCAGTCCTTAGTTTAATCCAAGTTTCGAACTATATATGTGCCAAATTTTATATCTCTTACTTAAAAAATAATAATTTTCCAATATAAACTTTAAAATATCTTATTTATTTTCCCACTGTTGCGTACAAGAATAGGTGGAAGGGTTAAGCTTCATCTACGCCTTCCATCAATCGATATTGAGGTCAAACGTGAGCCTATTTAAAATAAAAATAATATGTTCATTGGAATCGGGACATTTTATGTGGTGTATCTACATCATCACATAAAATGCCCCGATTCTGCAGTAAATAAATAAAGCACACAATTTTCCATATTGACCTGACCGGGAATCGAACCACGCTCAACAGAGATGGCTTTCGGCTATGGAAGTCGTCATATAAAAATAAATGAGTATTTTTAAATTGACTTCTTTATAGCGCGTTCAGTGTGTCATCAACTTATAGACCACCCCCTGGACCAGTAAAAAGGCGAAAAAACATCCCGTGTGCGGATGCGGGCTACCGCGGCCCACTGCACCACTGCCGGCCACTCGATACACTCACTCGATACAATATATTTATTCGATACATCTACTATTCGATAGTTCAGTTGGTCTCTTCCCGTAAACGAAACGAACAAACGAAACGTTTCGTTTTTGAAGATGATTCAAAAGTATTGTTATTAAATATTGGACAACATCACATACATTGCTCTGATTCTGTGGTAAATAGCTAAAGCACTTGTGTTACAGAAACCAGAAACATGAACGGTAACACCCAGACCCGAGACAATATAGAAAAGTTCGTTTCCCATTTTGACCCGACCGGGGATTGAACCCGGGAATTTAAACGTGGTTATTGATTTGTATAAATAATATTTTGTTTTATGAAGACTTAATGCCCGGTTCCAATATTTGAAAAACGAACCGTTCTAGTTGCATATAGTAATCCATACTTCCATACTAATATTATAAATGCGAAAGTAACTCTGTCTGTCTGTCTGTCTGTCTGTCTGTCCGTCTGTTACTCTTTCACGCCTAAACGGCTGAACGGATTTTGATGAAATTTGGTATAGGTATACGTTGAATCTCAAGAACGGACATAGGCTACTTTTTATTAGAAAATAAAGGGGGGATGGGGGTAATACCACCTTTGAAAGTTTGTATGGAAAAATGATTATTTTTGAAGTTAGAGATATGAAATTTGGCACAAATATAGCTCGAAACTTGAATTAAAATATATACTACTTTTTGTTTCGATATTAGGGGAGAAAGGGGTAAAACCGACCATGAAAGGATGTAGTCCACGCGAACGAAGACGCGGGCACAGCTAGTGAATTATACGTGGCGTAACGGAATACTGATGATAGCTGATATGGAAAGTTAATTAATGAAAGGTATCAAGGACTCGTAGTCGGTTGGAGAAAAACGGAGTGTCATTTTAACACATTACGATTCGTAAAATATTGGAATCGGGCTGAAATCGCATTCGAAGTCAATTGGTTATAATTGTGAGCATTAAAAATTGCTATCCGACATATTTCGGATTTCGGAGTAGGCCTTTAGTATCCTTAGCACGAATTAAAACGGTAATAACAAAAATACATTTTTTAATTCTAAAAAATTAAAAAATGTGTCGTATTAAAAGTATATTTTTTCACACTTTTTTATCTGTAAACAACTTGATTGTCGTTACTCTATACTTGTGTTCATATAAATATAATAGGAATATCTGTTCGTAATATTGAAATAAACACTGTTTACTACATGCATATAATTATGGTATATATACAACAATTGTTTCTGTCTGTTTGTTCGCTCCGGCTCCCTGAAATAGCTGTACCAATTTTGACAAGACTTTTATCGGTAGGTAACTGATGTACTTTTAAGAAAACATCTTGTATTTTAGACAAAATAAATCAAAATCCTGTAGTCCAACCGAACGAAGTCCTAGCACAGCTTGTAATAATAATAATCGTGCTACAGTACAGAATATTTTACTAAAAAAAAATAAAAAGTATTTAATTCGTTATAGCTAGGTGGAACTTATTATAAGTGAATAATATCAAGCTCAATTTGGATAACACACTACTAATACCAAATAATTATTGGATTCAACTACAAGTAGAGTTTCACAGAAAAAAAAGTAAAACAAAAAAAAACTTAATTTTTCAACGAATAAAAAAAATAGTTGGCTTAATGCTTTCAATTGGAAAGCAAAGATTCTAGTTTGACACAAATAAATCTATTTTCTTATTAGAATACAAACATAAGCTATTTTACGTTGTTATCTTATTCTTTTAAACGGGAAACGAAATCTGGAAAAAAAACAAGCTTGTCCCACTCCCCTGCACCAAAAGGGTTAAATAGCAGCTTGTAAAAATAAAAAGCTCTGAATTTTTCCAGCATCCCGCCGAGGGAGACCACCTGTTACGCGCCTTGCCGGATAATAAATAGCTTTTTTAAGTGTCTGACATTTTTTTCCGGATATCCGACCGGTAGAGTGGTATTTACACGGTTCGATTTTTGTGTTGAGCTATTTTGGCTAAGGCAGTCAAAACGAGTCTTCAAACTACACCTGGATTTAAACCAGAATAAATTAGAACAGTACAATGTTTCAAATTTGTTATATAATCTTTTAAGTAATTGTGATTAGACTTCATTAATGTTTTTATTCCTGAAACATTGTTAAACACACAATTGAATTTTTTGTCCCAAGTGCACTTTTAATAAAAACTGATGTAAATAATGATAACAATTCTTATTAGATTACTTAAATGTTTTAAATGCATTCATAGAAGGTTAAGCACAAAAATGTGTACAGAAGGTACTGTAAACAACAATGTTTATCACTTTTTCACGCAAAAACTGCATACACTATAAAACATAGGATACGTTGTTGAGTTGTAAGAAAATTGTATGGAAATTGTAGTTGCGCCACAGCAGTGAATATTTTATTTTATCATGTATGTTAATATATATTTAATAGTTACCGTAATGTTAGTTATAATGCTTAGTTTATTGTTGTGTACTAATGATTTTTTTAGTTTACTTACGCACCCATATACAAACTCTTTACATGACCCAAGGGTGACTGGGAGAGAATGCCCCTAGCATTAAGGTCACCTGTTGTATTGTACTTTTTATGCAATAAAGTTTTTAAATAAATAAAATAGCGGTACCTACAAGTACCATTGTTATTGTCATGAAAAACTGTCACTATCTACTAAATAACTCTGGATTACTGTTTTATTTTGAGCTTACAATACTTAGCATCTAAAAATTGGCATGATGGCTATACCAGCCTGTGACACATATATACCAGAAAGACTTTTATTAAAACACTTGTTCAATTGATCACTTATTTTCATAGATACTTTAGTCTTGTAAGTCGGATCGTCCGGTGTAAACGCCGTTCTAGTGATTAATTGACTGGCTGGGGTCGTTAGCGCTTTTTTCTGCGATCTGTCCGGTGTCCGGCATTTATCCGGCGTTTGTCCGGCATTTGTGAGGCTAATTGCGGCTTGTGGTGATGTTAACGACAGTGGCCGGTGTAAACACAGAGTGATTAAGAGGGAATTGCTTACTCTTTTTTTTTTATGGGTAAAAACGTGGGAAATTTTTGTAACGCTCTTCCTTGACAACGATTGCTTGCAATATTTTTAATTTTCTTAAACATTTAAATTTAAATAGTTAAGTATACTGAATACGTATTTTTTTGTTGTTGAGTATCTATGATTTGAGAAGTGGTGGAAGGAAGAGCATAGTCGGCCATTAATTGGTTTTAATTAACTTTTAGGCCTTGTTTTTTAATCGTGAGATAAAAATTAACAGGCCGATAAAGCTTTAGCTGTTTGAACTAAGGGCTTCATTAAGTAAAATTGTTACGTAATAATATGATGCTATTTTAAATGTCCTCTAGTAGTTTATTAGAATCTTATGTCCTCTCTAACTATTGAAAAAGTCAGCCTTAGTACATTTTTAACAACTAACTTGGTATATATAGTGTAATAATGACCATTCCTACTCGACATTAGCTCAAATAGACTTCATTCGCAATTGTTAATCAGTACAGTAACACAATACTTTTATAAACATTAAAAACACTAATTATTTTGAAAAATATTACACTCATACATATGTAGGTACAAAAGTTTAATTAATCGCAGTCTTATAGAACCATCAAAGAACAAAAGTACAAGCAATCGTATTTACCTATTTCAATTGTTCTTTTGTGTCCATACTTTTTATTTTACTTACTTACTATCTTGGGAAGTTTTTAAAACATTTATTAATGAAATGATTTAAAACTAAAAAATACCTACTCTGTATTTGTAATATATTAAGAACTAAGTTCGTCCAATTGATATTTAAAATATATATTAAATGACAATAATGTATGGCTCTAGAATAACTTATTTCTTTGAAATCTAGCTTTGTATACTTTATTTAAGTCCTAGTTTAAGGACACATTGTTATATTGAAAAGAGTAAGTGTCGAGTTTCTTGCCGGTTCTTCTCGACATGATCAACATTCCAAACACGGCGGTAAAATACTTTATTTGTACTGACGATTCATAATTGCTTTTGTAAAGCTTACATGAAAAAAGTTATTTTCTATTCTATTCTTATCTAATGACAAAAACTGTATTTTCAACGTTACTATCTATGAATGCATTCCCTGAGACAATATCGTAAGACAGAAACTCCCCTTAAGTAGCAGGGAATACAAATCACCCCGTTCTTAAAATCTATAACTTTAACATGCCCTTCTTAGAGTACTGGTGCTGCCATCTGTTGACGAGTAGAAAAAAATAAAATACCAAACAATAGAAATAAATATTTACAAACCATTACTTAAACATTCTCAAATAATTTCTATTTTTCATTTAAAAAAACCACTTGCATACCTACCTATGAACGTCTTAAGATAATTTATGAGTTCAAAATTCTGTTTGAGCTACTTGCCGCTAGATGGCAGTGACTTTTAATGTCACTGGTAGTCGCTAGATGGCAAAATAAGCATTAATATTTTAAAATTCCACTAGGTGGCACTGTGAGTTTTGACTACTCGCCGATAGATGTCACTAATTTAGGAGTTTTACTACTCGTCAATAGATGGCAGCTAAAACACTAATCTCTTACTATTTTTAATGTGGATGTATGTTATTCTTCCAACCACCGCTGGGGCGCTTGTCTTGTTACTTTACTATATTTTATTTTCTATCTGCCTTTATGCTATTCGCTTACCGTTCTGTTCGTGCTAAAGGTAGGTTAGTTCTGAACAAATGACTACTAATAATTAAATAGTTTTACTTTGTACTATTTTTACCAGACAACGGATAAGTATCCGTTGTCTGGTAAAAATAGATAGGTTAGATGTGGGTAAGTACCCACATCTAACCCAATTTAGTAAAGTTCGTTCCCCAAATTAACCAAACCGAGAATCGAACCTGCGAACTTTTACCGCTCAGCCACTATGCCACCGAAGCCGTTAGAACAATAATTAAGAAAAGTATAGATCAACCGATGTATGTCTCAAGGTTTGATTGGTAGAAAATGCTTTTAGCATTAAGTCCACCTATTGTAATAAATATAACTAAATAAAAACTGAGTAGGTACGCCGATATCTTATCCGTATAAGTTGAATGTTTGTTTTCGTGTTTGTGCATTTTGGTTTTGTGTAAAATGGATTAAAAAGGTTTTCATGATAAATAAAATATTGATTGATTTACATGGCCAAAACCAATATCTTTTTTTATTAATAGCAAAGTATTTGGCTCCTCCCAGCCTGATGGTAAGCAAGAAAGGAACCCACATCGCGATGACGACAGACTTGATACTGTTACATCCTATCCGTTAGTATCGCCATACTCAATGTTTAAAGAAGAATATTATTTAAAAGCTAGCCGTTGGACATCAACCCAACTCTTTTTTTATTATTCTTAACATGACCTTGCAGCATCTTAACCCTCACCGCACCGCAAGACAAACATTATGCTAACCCGTTGTAATAGTGGCAATTAATTTGAATGACAAAGAGACCCCAGGGTCTGTTTGACCCGGGTTTTTCTTCGCCCGTCTTAGGGTTAATTCTTTGTCTTATCTTGGCTAGTGGGCAGCTTGTGAGAACGGCCAAGGGTAACATCATTCATTGTTAATAGACAGATGCAGATGTAATTAGAGGAGAAAAAATACTTTAACAACAGATTGAGACGTAGCTGAGAATAATAATAGAGTACAATTTAAACAAAATCAAGTGATGATTTTCAGTAAGACAACCGAACTCGCCTTGATTTTTAAATTATGACATCATCAGCTCGTGTTTTCTGTATGGTAGGTACAACCGTTACAATATCACCTTTCCAACAAAAAAAATATCGAATTCGATTCATAAAACGGCGAAGTTTAGTGTACGTAAACTTAGATAAGTACTTCACATAATTACGATTAGGTACTTTTTTCTTTAAATAAAGCCTCGATTTGATAAAAAGGCTGTGATAATTTTCAATAAAATTAGAAGGTTAAAATTAAGTTTAAAAATTTCACCGGATTAATTTACAGGTTTTTTAAAAATTAAAATACAGTTCAAAATAGAAAGGATGTAATTTGCTGCTATCATGTAAACAATAATTTATGAAGATTCGCACAGTTTTTACGAACTTGTGACAAAAAAAACCACTCCGCTAAACTTTAAAGTACCTACTGGAATAATCATCATCAATTCATGTCGACCTCGGTGGCGCAATGGCTAAGGTAGGCGGCCAAAGCGCGAAAGGTCCCGGGTTCGATTCCCGGTCGGGTCAATTAGGAAAACGAACTTTTTTGTCTTGAGTCTGGGTGTGCTGGGATGACGCCCCCAGTTAGTATCCGTCGTCTGGTACTCATAGTACAAGGGAAAACCTTAGTTTGAGACCAGGTGATAGGTGTGATTGTCTGGCGCATTTATTATTTATTATTATATTTATTAATTGAAGAAAACAATACGTTTACTTAGATTGTATTCTGAAAATGTAACTATTGGACCTAATTGAATCATTGTTTTTATAACGCATTCAAATTACCAGTTTTAAATTGAATGTTCAGCTAAATTATGTGAAACTTGCTGGATTTTTTTTATTTCTTTTCTCATAACTGAAATGAACATTTAAAAAAAGTTAACGGGTCAAAACGCGACACCATTTTTATTTAGTAGTTAATACGAACTGTTTATCCAACGTTTTGGTTAGGTTGCAATTCCACAAATTGCTTTTTAATCTAGAAATGTCTTATCCAAACTGTAAACAACGTACAAAGTCGTTAACGCACGGAAATCAAACCCACGAACTCTGGATCACTATGCTCGTTACAACTAGACCACAAAGGTCTGCAGCGCTGGTGCAGCCCTTATGTCGAAGGCATTAAAAACAAATAACGGACTACAAGTATTGACGCGGATGCTCTTTTGGCCGTAGCATTTTCTGCAACCCGTTTATGTAGTAAATGGATATGAAGCTTATGGAAACTTTAGGTAGAGAAGACAGTTTCAACAGAGACAGAATGTTGACAGGATGTAAATTAAATAACATTTATTTTAGATAAGTAACATCCATATGTGTTAGTAATAATTAACTTAAGGAGTATTATGACTTAATTTTAGAGTTCATGAAATTATTTAAATAAATTGGGTTCTTATACAGTAATCACCGAGACATGCGAGGTTCCGGGATGACTCTCACCACCAAACACCTTCAAAGTGGCGATGTACAGGTGTACATTAGCGGACAAGTGTCCGATAATGTCGTCAGGATGCTATTGTGACTGTTTCGAATCTTGCTAATCAGGGAGACCGTTGTGTTTTTTTTGTTTGTGTTTTTTTGACAAAATTATATACAACCTTATTTTTTACTAATTATATCCTTTTTTCATTCATTCGGACACTGGTAGTTAGGTGGTATTGGTACTTCACCATCGTTGCGGATGATAGCATTAAAACCATCAGTTTGGTTTGCCGTAAACATTCCCGATGCGCTGCAATATCGAGGTAGTAGTAAACAAAGAGAAAATATAATAATTCAAACAATCAATAAATAAATTTTCGGTTAGGTTGCACCAACAGTGCTCACGAGCTGAAATGAACATCACGTGGTCGCATGTCCCGGCATGCTCGGTGGCCGGCCCGGTGCGCGCGTGAGAACCGGTCGGCCCTGTATGCAAATGCGTCCATTGTGCATCGGACATTCTTTCTATTGCCAACGTTAGCTGTCTTGTTGGCTGGGGTGGCGAAGCTTACGATGAATCAGTGCTTGTTACATCATTTGATACAGATTTTGTGTAACGATTTTGACGGCATCGTTGGCGCTGTGGTCAAAGCGCGAACAATAATAATAAATATAATAATATAATAAATATAATAATATAATAAATATTGGACAACATCACATACATTGCTCTGATTCTGTGGTAAGTAGCTTAAGCACTTGTGTTACGGAAATCAGAAACAACGACGGTACCCAGACCCAAGACAATATGGAAAAGTTCATTTCCCATATTGACCCGACCGGGGATCGAACCCGGAACCTCAGAGATGGCGCTCGCCAAAGTCAGGCCCGCTCGCCTCTCGGCTACGGAGGTCGTCTAACAATACCGGGTTCGTTTCCCGGTCAGGTCAATTGGGAAACGAACTTTTCTAAATTGACTTGGGTCTGGGTGTGCTGGGATGACGCCCCCAGTTAGTATCCGTCGTCTGGTGCTCATAGTACAAGGGACAACCTTAGTTTGAGACCAGGTGATTGGTGTGGTTGTCTGACGCATTTACCTATTATTATTTTTAACCTTTGTTATTCTTCGCATCTTTTGATACTGGCATATCGGAATACACTGGCCTGAGCCAAGTATGTGCCAGGTGGGTTCAAGTGATAGGTCATGTATGTCTGTCTGTCATGATTTCAATGTCACAATATTTACAATCAACATTCACAATGTGCTTCAGTTTGTAGGGAATTTCTTACTATTCTGCATCGTCATCAATTATTAGATATTTTTTCGATGAATACATTAGACACAAAATTTAAAAAAAAAATTGAAGTGAGTAGGAAATTCTGACTGGAAAAAATTGGATTGAAGCTTCGTAGAGAGAAAATAGTATGAAAATTGTAGCAGCGCTGTGGGTGGCGGAACTACAGGGGGTCTACTCTCAAAAACGAAACGAACATACGAAAGGATTCGTTTTTGAAGATTTATCAAAAGTTCGGGAGTTAAAGCGTGGTTAATGATTTGCATAAATAATATTGTGTTTTTTTTAAACGCTTTAGTAGCATGCGAAGTGAATTGCTTGCGTCTATGAGAATTAAAAATTGCTATCCGTTGTCGGATCCGACATATTTCGTTTTTGAGAGTAGACCTCCTGAAACGCCACGTATTGACAAACTACGTACAGTCAATAGCTTTAGTTTGTGAACAACTCTGTACCTTGTCACAATAAGTCACTGTCTATCTGACTTGCTTAGTTACGCGGTGATTTGGTATGACAAGGTACTGAGGTGTAAACGAACTAATGATGCTAACTGTATTAATATGCTGATTAATTAAAATTACTCTAAAGATTAATATGCTGATTAATTAAAACTTGAACAATTTATAAATTATCATAATTATTAATTAAGCCTGTATTGCATATTAGGATTTATAGAATTCAAATAAGATATGCTTAATTTAGAAACAATTTGTCTATATGTAACAAAGTTATGGAAGAGCGGAGCTGTCTAACACAAGTAACGCTCTTACTTAAAAGGCAGCTCCAACAACTTGTGATTAAGATAAACTAAGATGCCGCAATAAACGTATTTGTTTTTTTTTGTTTTGCTGATTGTGGTTAAACAATAAAAAGTTTTTTTTTCTTCTTGAAAATATTAGGTAAGACATATTAGACATGGGCAAACGTCAAATTTTTATTCCATAAAGTAATGTGTTATATTTGTTGACAGACTTCTTATAATAATTAGCTTAAAAAATCAAATGGGTTCGTCACTGTTATATCACAATTTGATATACCTAAGTATATGTCTAGATGACTGTGGCCCTATAACAACAAATACTAAAAATGAAATAAATATAAGGAGTGCTTTCATACAACAATCAGATATTTTCTCCTTTTTTAGCTTGACATCGATTACTGCAACAGGTAGGTATCTACTTGAAATATTCGTTAAATACTACGTTATGTATTCACTTTAATAATAAAATTCAAATAATATAAATATTTAGGAATATATTCTAATAAAGTAAGATACAACAATAAATATATATGGTATAATAGATGTAATACCTATTGCGCCATCTAAACGGGTTATGGATCTATTTATATAAAGAAAGTCAATAAAGTTACTACATAGTTCGGCCCGTAAAATATACTCTAATAACTAAGATATCCAGGTTATTTTTTCACCTTCTGTAAAATCGTACAAATCGTTTTGCACGCGCAGTGACGATATGTAATTTATATGAATAAAAAGATTTCTTTTTTTTATAGTGGTAATGGGGTCCTAGCTTAAGGGCGATAAATACAGCATAATAAATCTGTTCTGGACTTGTCACCCTTACCGTGAAGGCTTGCCCCCTGCTACTAATGCAGCACTCCCCAGGAGCTCTGGAAACCTTACTCTCAAGCAGGAACACAACAATACTGAATTGATCGTTTTTTCGTTGCGGTCTTCTGGAAGGGTTTTTTTTTCGGGAGAAAATGCATTGACGCACCATACCTTAGGGAGGTGACGGCGTGTGTGGGACTCCCTGATCTTATACGGGCAGGAATATCCCCTAATACCCCCCGGTGGAACTCAAATCGCTATACCCTACCACTCTTAAACTCACCGTCGTTTTTACATGTCAGGAATTACGAAATACGTCAAATAATTAAGACGTGAGATGCGAGTGTGTCGATGTTAACCTGGTGGTGGCTAGCTGAGGGTCTCGCAGGCCCGGTGCGTGAGAACCGGTCCGGCCGGTATGCAAATGGCGTCATTGTGCGACGGACAATTCTTCGCAGTCTACTGTCGGGCGAAGTGTCGCAGGGACGGCGAGTGCTCGATGCTTTGGGGTGAACTACTAATGATACCATAAAATTTGAATAAAGTAAGATAGGTATTTTATAATAAAAAAAAACAGTTTTTTACTTCGTATTTTTTTAAATTTGTTTAAAATACAATGTGGAAGCAAATATAATTCTGCATATAGGTTGTCAACAGTTTTTTGCACGTCACATTTTCGCCACAAGCACTTTGAACTTGGTACTGGTGAGAAAACAGCGCTAACAAAGCAAGAAATTAAATAGGTATGTGACTTTTTTTAAAACAAATAAAAATGTCAACAACAAATTATCCGTTATTAATTTGATACTCAACATATTTAAAAATAAACATTTCTAAAATATTTTAACCAAAATCACGAAACATAGCTACTAATTTGATTGTCTAACCTATTTAATAACCATAGTCAGAAAAAATAGCTATATTTCGTTTAGTAGTATTATGCAGAAAAATTGCAAATTTACAAATTAAAAATGACATATTCACTTTCCTAGATTCCTAAATATGTCATAAAAAAGAGTTAATATAACATCTATTAAATTAACAAAACACTACAATACAAATTTAATTAAAACAATGCCTTGTCAATATTTTATTTGGATTTACATAAAGTTCGTGTTCAATTCAAAACATCGACACTTTATCGACAACGACCCACCTAAAATCGTACAACCCAACCCTTCCAACTGCCAAAAACTGGTTAGGTCAGTTCCGCAAAACACAATAGCTTACCCATTGGATACTTAAATAGGTCCAAATATTATAATGCATGCATATTATTACTTCCCGGTCCCTTTCATCAAAGGTGATTCTATTATGTCCAGTTGGCACCCTTCGGTATTTTGAGCCCAAGGGAAGATAACCGGTAAGACAACTTTTGACCCCGGCAGTGAAGGGTTAAGCCAGTTGTGATCTGACCGCCAAGGTGCTAGTGTTAAAAATGTGAAATTAAAAGTATCTAGTTTTGAAGTGATTGAGGTAAGGCTCGATTTCCGCGTCTCAACCCTTAAATGCTAGTAGGTGGTTCAATTAACTAAATAACTTACGCGAAAGTTGTTGATTTACAATTGAATAAACCACTTGTGAATATGTTTTTTTTAGTGTAGTATCTTTTGTTTCTATTTAGTTCTGAAAATAACTTTTTTTTGTGTATAAGTTAAACATAACTAAGTTAACAAAATACTTTTCAACTAAAAGCGTGAAGAATGTTAAGTACTAATTTCCCCTTAATGTTGCGATATCAACAAAATAACAGAGAAGGTCTCAATTAACGACAACAATAAATAAGTTACAAATTTTAATTTAAGAACATGTCAGATAAATGTGTCATCAAAAAGAGTGTCTTAGTTAAAAAATATCCGCGCACTTCATTCGCACTATTAAATTCTCCCCCTACTTTTTACTTTGCCCCATTTTTAAAAATCCGCCACCCCCGCTCTATCGATTCCATTTTTAAACGCTCCGGGCCGTGATTGGCGGACGGGCGGGCATTTTTGTTCGGAATTCAAAAGCTTTTTCTGTAGGCGTCTTGGGGGCGGGGGTGACCCAATATGGCGTTTCTTAAATTTTAGTTTTGAACGGCGTGATTACTGGATATCTTTTTTTATTTTAGATATGGATTTGTATTTATAATAAGGCACGTGTATTTTTATGAAATTTACAGTTATTCACTTAACCCGTGGGATAAATAATATACTTAAAATTAATTATTTAATATCTGTAAATTTAATTCAATAAAAAATATATATTACTTTAATATAAGAAGATAAGGTTTGTTTACTTTTGAATTTGTTTTTCCACTTGATAGAGAAAATGGCGGTAAATTATTTACGCAGTTGTAAAATAACACTTTTGAATGCTCATTTAACACAATGCAATGCTATGTGACTGCTACCAGTTCGGAACATATTTTGGTCGAGAAGATACTGGTAAAAATTTTAAATTAACTATCAGTTAAGACGTCATCCCATCATTATCAAGATGAAAAAAAAAAATACACGAGTAGAGTTTTTACTCTACTCGTTTAAAGTACCTAAGTTAACCTAACTTCTTAAGTTGATAAGTTCAGATAGTGATAAAAGTCTTTACCTACCCAGTAAGTGATTAGATGGAACATAAAAGCTTTAAAACTTCTAACAATAAAATTATGAGAAAATTCTGCAGTAAAACTTTGATTTAACAAAAAAAAAATAAACGCTAAATATTAATAAAGATTTCATTCGAAGAAATATAAGATAAAGGTCTTAAACATACGCAGTAAAAAATACTAGTAAATAAAACCTCTTTAGGCACTTTTAAACTAATTTCAAAAGACAAAAGCAAGCGAGAGTCCATCAAAACTTTGCGATCATTACACAAATATAATTACGGGCTGCTAGGACAGAGGGGCAAGAAAAACTCCTCGGAAAACTCGGAAAGGGCTCAAAATGGGGCCGGATTGATTTTATTTGCGAGTAGACACGATTTTTTAATTAAAGGGGCCCCGAGCTCCCAGCAAAATTTTAATGGCGGCAGCCATCTTAAAAAAGTGAAACGAACAAATCGCGCGAAAATTCCTGAGTGACAGGAGATTTTGTTTTTAATTTTGAAGGATTGAAAATGAGCGGGATGGATAAGGGGTTAGATGTCTTTGCGCGAACGGTTCATTTAAGATGTTGCCAAGTTTTCTTTAAATTATACTCTCATGTCTACATATTTATCCCATCAAGTAAGTATGAAATATAATAATGACGATGTGTAAAATGCAGCATAGGTATAAATCAACTTCTTTTAATCTGAGTTTAAAGTGACAATGATAATTAATTCTAAGTCTCTTTTAACAATAATACTTACTTATAATACTTATTAAAGTATGTATCGTTAAATTAATTTAAATTTGATACTGACATTCCAATTTAAACGCTTAAAGGCTGGTGCCTCATACACGACCATTCTTAAGATTATTATGAATATTTTAGCTCTAAAGCTTTCGAAATCAATAAATCAGTTAGTGTCGTTTTTTGCACGTAGTAACAGATCTTAAGTTTAGGTCAACAAACATTGCAGAAATTCAATCATCATGGATATGATACAGGTACCATTATTATCGTAACCATTTTATTACAAAAAAAAATCTTGATAATTCAAGTCGCTGCTTTACACAATGGACTTAATAAATATAGTTCTTCACATATTTACACAGCGCTCGCACCGTTTAGTTCGAAACTTAGCAATGGTTAAGTAATATATAAACACACAGAATGTATTTTTATTTCGTAAATACCTACGTTCTTATATTACTATTAATTTTATTTATAAACTAAAATAAAGCAACTCACCGTAATTTCATTCAATAGCAAATAAATACCAAATTTTCTAATTTGACAACCCACGCGAAAACTCGTCGAAATATTTTCCCGGATCTTATAGAAACGAAAGAAAATGATTCCTTGCGTTCTGAAACGGGCCAGTGAATGGCGAATTAGGAAGAATTCGTCCCAATTGAAACAAATAACAAAATGGCTGCTCGGCTGCCGATCAATGTGTTGTTTTTGATGTCGGATAAATATTGAGTCGTAGCAAGAAAACAGGAAATACGCAAGATTAAAAAATAAAATTATTTAAAATTTATTCGGTCCAGTTGTTTGTGATGAGTTTCAATCCCAACAGGGACAATCATTATATTAAATGTAATTTATATTAATAAAAAGATTTCTTATTCATGTCACAAACATTTATTTTATTTATTTAATAATTTATTTCACAAACAATTACAATAGAAGGTAATTCTAGGCTTAGTTACCTATATAAAAAAAAGACACAGCCATCCTCTTTTTCTTTTTTTTTTGTTTGGAATGGCAAAAAAGTTTCGTCTTGGTGCTTATAAATTTATTTAAGTATGTGTTGTGTTATGTACCATCGTTGTTTCTAGTTTCCATAACATATGTAAGTACTTATGGTAATTACTTTGGAATCACGTAAATGTTTAATTTTGTATGTTTTTTTAAGATATTCATATAAAGTTTATTAAATGCTATTAGTATTTCGTTTGTTTATCAGTTATGACATCTACATCTAATTTAGCTAAGATTAAGTGTAAATCTATGTAAAATCTGTGGCTAGGTTGAGTTCCTTCAAAGTTATAAAATAATTACTATAAAAACGTAATAACGTCCCATTTCAGCGGATTTAGATGGCTTGCCTAGATGTGAAAAGCGAATTCATTCTGTCCAGTTCGTCAAATATAAACAATTTAAAACCAAAATAAACCATCTGTAAAAAATCGTATCAAAATACTTTTGTACTATTAAAATCTCCATAAAAGCTCGCCCACCGCCCCGCCAAATCTTGGCGAAATATTAAAATGCCCGAAATTTCTGATAACAAGAAGGAGGTAAAAATATTAATTCCAAGAGGGTCGGTGGGCCGCCCCCTCCCCCCGAGAGGTACTTTTTTAGCGCCCACTAGCCCTTTTTTCGAAGGGGGCGCTTTGCAATTTAAATTTTATCTGTTCGTAATGAGTGAGCCGGTCTTACTGGGTTTGAATACAACAAATGGCGGGGATACGAAAATGGACCGCTTCTTGTAAAATGTCTTTACTTATTTTTCTTAAGTCTTTTTTAATAGTTTACCATTGTGGACAGCGTTAGAAAGAAAAAATCGTTTATTAGCACACATAGACATACACTTTCTGTACATATAGTAGGTACATACATTTAAGTGCCAAAAGATCCCAGCCTCAGTATGAGCTGCTGCAGTGACGTATCATGTTACTTAAAACATCTGTATTGTGATAATACCGTAAATAAAGAATTCAACTTTTGGCAACTTGATTGATTAACTATTTCTAAAGAACTCTAGAATATACTTAGGTACCTATATTTAAATACATATAATTGAACCAATCAATTAATCTCAAACTAAGGTTTCGTCTTGTACAATGTAATGTAAATCACTTCTGTGTTGTTGTGTTCCTGCGTGTGAGTAAGGTTTCCAGAGCTCCTAGGGGGTGCTACATTAGTAGCAGGGGTCAAGCCTTCAAGGTAAGGGCGACAAGTTCAGTAACAGATTTATTATACTGTACTTGTCGCTCTCAAGCTAGGACCTCGTTACCACTTAACATTAGGTGGGATGAGGTCAATCTTAAAGTGTAATATAAAAAATAAATAAAAAATGTGTTCAATGGCCATAATTAGTAATTGCACTCCTCAGTACCTTGTTACATTAAACCTCCACGTAACTAAGGAAGTCAAATAGACTGTTACTTTAACGTGACAAGGTACTGAGGTTTGCAGCAACTAAATATGGCGACCGTACCAGATGAAGGAGTTATCCTTCATAGTCAGTCGTTCTAGTTGTTAGTTATAAAAACTAGAACCTAAATAAAACTATTTACAGTAAAGCAGGAGCTTTTACTGTAAATAGTTAACACCGCGAATAAGGATATTCGCGGGGGTAACGTTCCACAAATATGTCGCGAATATGAAAACTGGCTATTTGTATGCTATTGTAGGACATACGTTCCAAGGTTTATTTATTTTAATCAAAATAGTCAGTTTGCCATAAAAAAATAGATTAAAAAAGAGAAAATGACTCAATTTGCACAAAACAATGTACTGCGCATCTATTTTCCAAGATACATGCTACGAAAAGCCGTATACATTCGCTAAGGTTTTCTAAGATAACTTTTTCAGTGCATAAAGAACTTTGAGATTCGCCCATTTATTTTACTCAAAACCTACTGGATCCGCCATTATGGAAAATTAGTCGCAATTTTTAAACCCACGAATAATGAACACGCGAATACAGGAACCGTGAATATGGAGATTTTACTGTATTTTCGAGCTGAGGGCTTCCTATTTATGTTTCAATACAAATTCACTAGCAAATAGTTCCCACAACATTACTCCAACATTAGGGCACATCACAAATTGTTTATTCGCAACAAATGGCGCCGGCAAAGTTGCCGAGTTATCCGGGGATGTTTTTAACGGACAAATGGCGGCCATTAACTGCGAAATTGGCTTCGGAAACTTGCAGCAGAGCGACTAACTGAAAAATTCTAGAGCGAAACACTTCAACTGATACGAACAGTCTTAACGATCAATCAGTTACGCGATCTATCAGTGCGGGTTGGCAAAAACGGTGGGAGTTGCACCAACTCCGTTTTTAATAAGTAGACTCTCAAAATAGGGATGCCAACTGTACTATAATATTTAGTATTGTACTATATAATGAATCCGCGTACTATATTCTGTTGAAAAGACATGACAATGGCGTTCAAACAAGAATTGTTATATCTATAATATTATAAAGAGGAAAGATATGTTTGTTTGTTTTTTGTTTGTTTGTAATGAATAGGCTCCGAAACTACTGGACTGTTGGGAAGCTACACTATCCTTGAGTAACATCGGCTATATTTAAAAAAAAATAAGAATCCTTACTAAAACTCCAATAATGTAATCCAAGGTGGTAAAAAATGACCTGAAAAATTCCTTACATCGCGTGCGCTGCGAAACCCATTGAAGACAGAACAAAATCATGTACTACCACTTTGCAGAACTCATCATTATCTACAAAAAGTGTTGCGACAGCATATGTCTAAATATTATAGTTAAGTCACAGTAAGCGGTTTTTTATTCTAAAAATTTTATTAATATGCCGCCGCTTGAAAAGGCTCTTTACTTGTGGATCATAAAAGTTTTATAATTAGTATAGATCAATAATATGATCTATACTAATATTATAAAGCTGAAGAGTTTGTTTGTTAGATTGAACGCGATAATGTCAGGAAGTACTGGGGGTCTACTCTCAAAAACGAAACGAACATACGAAAGGATTCGTTTTTGAAGATTTATCAAAAGTTCGGGAGTTAAAGCGTGGTTAATGATTTGCATAAATAATATTGTGTTTTTTTAAACGCTTTAGTAGCATAGAAGTGAATTGGTTGCGTCTATGAGAATTAATAATTGCTATCCGTTGTCGGATCCGACATATTTCGTTTTTGAGAGAAGACCTCCTGGTTCGAATTGAAAAGTTAATTTTTTCGGATAGTCCATTTCTCGAGAAAGGCTTTAGGCTATATAACATCATGCTAAGGTCAATTGGAGCGAAGAATCAGTGGAAAATGGGTAAAATACGGGTATAAGCATGCAAAGCCGCGGCGAGCCGCTAGTATTTAATTTAAATCAATTTATTTATTTTACTCTCTATAACTGTGCCAATTAGCTCATGTTTTCATGTTGTATATTTCCTGCTGTAAACATTTTACGTATAACGACTAAAATAAATGAACAAATTGATGTGTTGAATTTAGGTTTTAGAAAATAAACTTTTGGTGTTCTTTTTTTTAAACCGTATATGCAGCCGGTTTTTTTCTTTTAGATAGAAAGTATATAAAAACAAAACCAAGACATAGTAATAAATAACTTTTGTAACAGTAAATAATTTGCTTGTGCCCATTTTTATTTTCATGATAAATTTAATTGGAGAAAATTTTATTTTTTATAATTAAGTTTGAAAATAATATATTTCTTCGAAGAAATGTTAGTAACCCTATCTCGAAAGCAGATTTATTAAATTGTAGCGTTCTAAATTTTATGTAACTCAGTTTAAAATTAGATACTGTATTTCTCCGAATAATAGTTAGCAACCCTACCTGAAAGAAGGTCAAACTAAATACTCGAGACTTCATGCCCTTATATTTGTTTACTAAAACTCAAAGACCGGTGTTTACTGCGTTGTGCTTTTGAGGATACCAACCCACAGTGTGCTATGTCGTGGGTTCAAATCTTCGAGCAAAGGCTCGCGAACTTCGCTGAAGGTTATTTGAAGTGAAATGTTTTGTTTTCGTTATGTAAAATTCATAACCGTCATTGAATTTACGTTAATACTCGCACTCTTAGCGCTAACATACTTTAGCAGAAAGCTAGGGAATAACAAATAATCATTATAATTTTTGATTAATAAATAATAATAATAAATATTGGACAACATCACATACATTGCTCTGATTCTGTAAGTAGCTAAAGCACTTGTGTTACAGAAATCAGAAACAACGACGGTACCACAACACCCAGACTCGAGACAATACAGAAAAGTTCGTTTTCCATATTGACCCGACCGGGGATCGAACCCGGAACCTCAGAGATGACGCGACGCCAAAGTCCGGCACGCTCGCCTTTTGGCTACGGATTTCACAACAAAGAGTGGAATCTTTGCATAAAGTCTTCGTAAAGTGTCGTCAGTTGATCTACCCACTTAAATTAAACCTCGGTAGGTACATAAGAACCATCAACATTGTAAGTCCATCAAAACTTCCCGCATTTTATTTTTAAATTCCAGTTCGGAAAGCGAAGTTGGTAGCTATTAAACCTCTTCGCACCTCACAACTGGCAGCAACTTTGGCGCGATGAAAAATTCGACTTTCGAACGAGCGCCGCTCGCAAATTAAAAAGTTACAAACACTTTCCCTCCAACTCGAACTATTCCGGTGCCATTTTGGTTAAGCGCTTAACTTTTTAATTTTCACGCTGTGACTCCGCGGTTTTTTGGGCAGACTTACTTTGGTTTAGGTTGCATTGTCTGCTAATAAAAGATTGCATAAGTTTTAAGCAATCAACGTAAGCAAACATACTCCATTGTCTAAAATGGACCTTTTGAAAAAAAATCCTTTTTATTTGTCGTATTCACAAGACATCACGAATAATATTAATTTATGAAGACAATTGAAGTCGTACTTTATATCTTGTAACTTGATTGAAACGATGTGTGGCCCTGAAATAAAGGCATTTACAAATATCACAAAAACATTTATTTCTAATTCATATTTATCATGCTGAGTATGTTCCTTTTCAGTGTTTTGTACCTATCGTTAATTTTAATTTGTTTTCTCATGTAAAAAAATTTATGTTTTAACTGAATCAATATTTTTCTATTTCCATAAAATTATGAATGAGTTTTCGTCAAAGAATGTTAATTTTTTTTTCTAATAAGACTTTTGTAGCTTTTTAACCTAAATGATAATGAAATTAAGCACGGTTTTCCTTCATAATGCAAACATAAATTGCTAACTCTTGTTTATTTTTCATATGAAAAAAAAAACAACCATGAAAATCAATCTAAGAACTCTCTATTATCGGTGCGACCCGACCTGCGCCGCCATTTTGTGAAAAATTACTCTAATTTAGAAGTTCGCGGTTTCTCGCTCGCCCGGAAGTGACGTAATGGCCGATATCCTGTTCCGCAGGATGTGCCTGCTGCATAGTTTTCGATACACTTAATTATATTACCCTATCAGTCTCCCTTTGGCGATCCAGGTGACACAGACTTGCGCAATATAAAGTAAAATTCTACTCATATTAAAACACGACCAATTTAAGAATGTGTCGATTTCTGGATGTAAGACAGTATGTTTGTTACTCTTTCTCGCAACATTACTTAATTGGTTTCGTGGAAATTTGGTAGAAAGATGATGCACTGGATTAGTAGGTACGTAGGATAATTTTTATCCGGAAATAACGCAAACAGAGTAGCGAGTAAGTCCTAGTTAGGTATAATTTACCTACTAAAGATATTCGCGTTACAATTTCAACATTTTGAAAAAGTTAACGGACAATGAGCTCGTGACCACGGTTGGTGCAACCCAACCGAAACGTCGAACAGTAAGTAGTCGCAAGTTAATGCGAATACTTACTACTTAAAACGCATATTTAGTTATACTAACCTAGATATGCGTTTTGACTCCTTAACTTATGTTAAATCTCTAAGAAAAATATAGCTAATCAACTTTATACAAAAAATAAAAAATGTATTTCCCCATGTAAATAAATTAGAAAGATTGTCCAGCGAAAGATTCTAGTATTTTCTTTTGTATCTTTTTGCAAAACCTTAAAGTGATTAAAAAGTCAATGATTTTATCGAAAAAAAAAAACAAGCAACAAATTGTTCGCTTTCAAAAACAAAGCGAGCATTATCTGAACCTTGAGCTTATAAATTAGTCGATAAATGAACGACTGAAATTCATCGTACAAAATTAACATTTTTAACTAAAATAGAGAACAACGATACAAAATCGACTTTATCACTTAAAACTCAGAGTCGATTGTGTCTCAGCATGCCACCTCCAATATTAAGTTTCTTAAGTTGCTCGTTGGCAATTATTCTTGAAAATGGCGCCAGAAAAAGTAGGGGATTTCAAAGGATTGGGCCAATTTAGATTTATTTTTCTCCCTTCAGGGGGACAGACGAAAGTTTTGTTACCACCTTGAGGGTGGCCGGTGGGGTTGGAAGAAATTACTAATGACGTCACGGGGTAATTTAAAAGTCGGCTTTTATATTGGTTAGTTTGTGACAAAGAAGTAGATAATGGTAGTGACTTTTATAATTCGTGTGATGGTCATAATTATGTTCAACAGGACTGAATGTTCAAAACTTGGACAAATAGTTGTCTACCAATAACGTTAAACCACTATTTTTATTATCCGTAGGTACTACAGTCAAGAATATGTACAAATATTGTTTTTCAAGTTTTTTAAAATCGATATACTTTTGCTATTAAATATCAGATAAAGAAATATTTTAATGAATATTGACTAAACTGGTTACATGTGTTTTGAAAATCATTAAACGAAGGCGCTGCAATAATCATATTAATATAAGAACAAGAAAAACTCAAATGAACTATAGTGAATTTTCTTAATGGAATGTCTAATAAGACTTTTGCAGCTTTTCTACCTAAATGATATCCAATAAAACAAAAAAATTCATAAAAGTTTATAGGTGGTTACCATGCCAACAAAAATATTTAAAAGTGCATTGATTTTGATGTGGAGTGTAGGTAATAAGGAAATATTGGTTAATTAAAACATCACAACACAGACTTTTAAGTTCAAATTTGAATTGGGATGTTGGCTGCAAGTCAACTGAGATTCTTTTAAAACCTGTCAAAACTCAATTTCTTCATACATTTGCTATGAAGATTTTGACATTTGTACATATCTTTCAAGATAGCTCACTGTGATTTAAACAATTTTTCTTAAACACACTTGACTATTAATCAATTTCAGAGCATTTTAAAGAACAATGGAAACACTTCTACGGCATTCATAGGACTTAGAAATGAGTTAGAATTTTTTAAGCACGATGACAACAAATCAATATGTCTAATGACGATAAAAATATCACAAAATCTTTCAATGTTATAACTCTTTGATACCTTACAATTGCAATTGGTGTTAATGTCCCAATTAATAGACAATAACCCAGAATGTAATCATTGGTTTAACAATACTGATACATTAAAATTCAACTGGATTAAACCTTGCTCTTACAATTTTCCAAAATATCTCAAAATTATAAATACAACTATAAAAAAGTTCAACAGAAAAGTTTAATACCCGTTCCAATATTTTACTTGTGATTCGTAACGTGTCATTACTATCCGTTTTTCTACGAGTCGTTAATACTAATTTCAAATTTACTTTCCATATCAGCTGTCATCAGTTGTCAGTCGGTAATTTTTAGCTTACACCTCGTATAATTTATTACTATCGGATCGTTTTTCAAACATTGGAACCGATAAGCAACTAAATTCAGAGCAGTACTTTCTCTCTGCCATGCTAGCAATAATTGTGCACAGATAAAAAATGAAAAGGGTGTCCGTCCCCCGATAAAGACTCCTTGACAAAGCCCCGACTCCCCGCCTATGGGGGCCCGGAAATTGGATAGAAAAACTGCATCTGTTTATAATAATGTGGATCTCGTTTTAAAAGACATATCTCTCTGTGTGCGTTTATATATTTAAATATGAATTCACATTGGAGATTACATTAGTAGATTCAGTGGAACGTTCTGGAAAGAAAAGCATAGACAATGCGATGTTAGTGATATATTTATGAGATCAAATCGAATTATTAATTCGTGATTCACATGTTTGCTTTTAGTTCTAAATGTAGATACAAAAATGAAGTTAATTTTGGCATACAATTCAAATTAGTATCATCCCAACCAATTAGTACTTATTTAATTCTCAAACTCAAATAATTCTTCATTCAAGTAATTAGTTACACTTTCGAACCGTCATTGAATACAATGCAAAGTGATTGTACTACCGGTTCGGAACCTTTTCCTACCGAGAAAACACCGGTAAGAAACTCAGTATATTAGTTACAGTAGCAGTATCTAACTTATTGCTATGTGTAGCTCACTTTGGACCAAGTCATATAGTTTTGCTTTGATGAGTGATGAAACCATTGAGTACTGAGTAAGTTTTTAGGTAAGCTGCAGCTAGTATTAAACTCACTGCAACTAGAGTAACATTCGTGACGTCATCGTTTAGTAATTCATAGAAAATCTTTACAGAAATTGTGTCTTGATAGTTGTTCAAAAGTTACCTAATTGACTAGCCAATCGTCGTCTTTATTGTGTAGACCTTAAATCGCTAATCAGCATACGTTATGTATCGTCATAAGACGGTACAGTCAACATCACGTCCAGGTAAACAGCAGCAGTTCCATATTAGAGCTTACGCCCGCGACATAAAGGCTTTACACACAGTTTGACGTGCCTCCGCCCGTACCAGAGAGAACCGAAGCCAGGTTTTTCTCAGTTGTAAATTATTGAGCTGAGCATTCCTCGAGGCAGCCTGGCGCGCTTCCAGCAGACTGCCCGTTCCATCCGCTTCCGCTGCGCTGAAATATGGTCCAATTCCTTTTTAATGTAACGCTTTTTGTCAAACAACAATGAGACTGTTTAGTTGGTACTTCTTGGTGAATTCTTTTTAATGTGTCAAAAAGAACAAGACGTCTATTTGCGACGTATGCCTAGGCTCAGGTCGCGTGGAAATTTATTTTGAGTGGGAACTTGGCCCCATTACCAATAACTTAAAGGGTGTCCAAGTCGTAAAAGAGGACTTTATATAACTAACTTATTGGTTGGGTTGCTTATGCCCGGTTCCAATGAAAAACGATCCGTTCTAGTTACGGATGGTTATAAATCAGACGAGGCGTAAGATGAAAATGACCGACCGATAACTGATGACAGCTGATATGGAAAGTAAGTTATGGATCGGTATTAACGACTCGTAGCCGGTTGGAGAAAAAAAGAAAGATAAAAATTGGTCATTATAACTATTTGACAAGTCAGCGCCCTTAAAAGTGCTAGACATATTTTGCACCCCAAAGCTTTAATAATCTGCCCTGACTCTATAATTAAATATACTCAGAAACGTAAGCTTTTTTTAACACGCTTTTATTAGCTCGGGTTGTATGTATCTATGTAACGGAATCTTTGAATCTTAATTTGACCCACTTCCCGGTCTTTGATTAAGATGAAATTTTGCACACGCTCTGAGTTCTGATGACAATACATGACTAGCTAAGAAACGTCATTACAAATCCAATATGGCGGCCTCCCCAAGATGGCGAACTGACTGTTTGAAATGCACTTCCATGATATGGGTATCAAAAGAAAGGGTTTGCTGTCAGGAATACGAAAAAAATAGTCACGTGATTCAAATCCAATATGGCGGGCGTCCAAGATAACGGACAGGCTATTTGAAATGCACCCCTATGATATGGGTATTAAATGAAAGGGTTTGCTGAATGGGATACGAAAAAGAATTATATAATTATTGATACATGAGAAAACTAAAAAGTAGAAAATAAAAATAATAGTTTAAAAAACTAAAAAACACGCTTTTAGCTCGCACTAAAAATTACAAAATAATTCAGACATTTAAGAAAGAAAGCGTGGAGCGTTTTGTCCAAAAAGAGTAAAGATAAACGTAACGTAAAAGAATAAACATAAACGCTCCACGCTTTCTTTCTTAAATGTCTGAATTATTTTGTAATTTTTAGTGCGAGCTAAAAGCGTGTTTTTTAGTTTTTTAAACTATTATTTTTATTTTCTACTTTTTTTCATACCCCACTTTGTGTCCGTGGCCTTACTTTTTTGTACCAAAATTTTTCAGGCCAATTTTGCCGCCTCTTTCATTTTGTCGCATTTCTTCTTTTTCAGCTTACCGTTAGCACGAATCAAATCGACCGTCTAATAGTATGAATAGGCAGTTTCACTACTAATAGTATAGAAAGCTTTTTTATGTTCGAAAATGAAACAAACAAACGAAGGCTTTCGTTTTTGAAAATTAATGAAGGTTCGAAAGTAATTGTGACCGTGATTTTTTAAAATAATCTATACTAATATTATAAAGAGGAAAGATTTTTACCTATTTTTGTATGTTTGTAATGAATAAGCTCAAAAAGTAATGGGCCGATTTAAAAAAATTCTTTCACCAATAGAATGCTACATTCTTTCAATTCGACATAGGCTACAAAATTAGGGATCCTTGGTAAAATTTGAAAAAAATCAACAGAAAAGCGGGAAAAATTCTCTAAGGCGAAACGAAGTTCGCCGGGACCGCTAGTCATATATAAAATAAACGTTTGTATAAAATATAAATTAAAGAAGCGCCGCAGCGGTGTGTACCGGAACTACTAACATTGACATACGAAACTATCACTACGATAAACTATACGATTACTTTTTTATTCGTGCTAAAAGCACTAAACCCTCTGATACGAATTAGTTGACATAATATACTTTTTTGTCATTTTTAATGCCCAAATAATTCGTAATTTACGCGTATTTGCCTCATGGTTCTGGCAAAAACAATGCAAATTATTAAAATACATACCTACACGCCAATTTCTGATCATTTAGTTTAATTTCGGAAGCTCGCCTGTCATTTTGAATTCGTCCGGAAACCTAGACAACACAAATTTAATTCAGCTATTCAATTAACGTTAACAATTTATATCTTAGTTAGCTTAAGAAACTCGACCAAAAGAAAGGAGGTATTTCAAACATTCCAAAAACACGCAAAACGACAGCGATGCCAGACGTTGAATTATAATTTTAATTTAAACAAATTCACCTTTACAAAATGAGCATTATTTTTCTTGTAACAAGTCTTGTACCGCTTCCCAGTCCCTCCGTTAAATTAAAAACAATTATGAGAGGGTGGGAGGTGGGGGCGGTGGTCGTGAGATGAAAAATTAAGACAATTTGAACACCGCCCCTGGATAGATGGCTTAGATACTGGTCATAACTGGATATAAACCTCGTTACGGGATGGGAGTTTGCGAAAAAGAAATTGGCGTTTAATTGTTTTTGGACTCTTCCTTTTCTTCTTATTCTTTTTGCACGTCGGTACTATGGAGTAGGTACCTTTATTGACGTTTGGTGAACATGGACCGCTAAATTTTGGTTATACCTTTAAAAATTGGTCATCGAATCTGTTTCCCGCATACACTACAAAAACGGGGTTTGTCACCAACTCGACATGAAAGACTGGGCACACGTATGTCTAGTTGGTTAAACTCAAAATTAATATAACTCATTATTTCGTCATCTGGAAACACTTAGAGATTTTTACCTGTGTCCACATAGTGAAACTTAATTAAATCAGTTTTATGTTTTCACTAACTGGGCACACTCAGTCTCACTCAGTCACTCATGTCGAGTTGGTGAAACCGCCCAAAAACGGCAATCCAATTTATTGTAGGTCGTAATACTTAGTGAGAAAAACACCTATTATGGAAATTGTAAGAGCGCCGTAGCGGTGGGTTGTGGAACTACTGACATAGCCAGACAAAATTAGCAAAATAAAGTACCTACGTAAAATTAGTACATTACCGTTTTTATTACCGTTCTAGCGTTACAGTTATAGGCCTCCGTCTAAAAACAAAACGAACAAACGAAAGGTTCGGTATTTGAAGATTAAACAAATGTTTGGGAATTAAACTTGGCCTTAGATTCGCATAAAATATATTTTTGTTTTTTGAATACGCTTGACTTGCTTTGGAAGTGAATGGATTACGATTATGAGAATTAAAAATTGCTATCCGTCGTCGGATCTGACGTATTTCGTTTTTTTGAGCAGCCCGACTGGTGAAATACCTCCACCTTACAGAAGACCGCAGCCAAATAACAATCACTTCTGTGTTGTTGTGGTCCTGCGTGTGAGTAAGGTTTTCAGAGTTCCTGGGGGGCGCTATATTAGTAGCAGGGGTCAAGCCTTCAAGGTAAGGGCGACGAGTCCAGTAACAACTTTATTATGCTGTACTTGTCGCCCTCACTTCCACTTAATATCAGGTGGGATTAGGTCAATCTCGAAATGTATAATGTGTAATATAAAAAAAAGCCCGTACAAATTATTGTAACGCTAGTAACGAAACTACTTAAGGTCAACTCCCAAAAACCTAATATATCGAATTCCGATGACGGATAGCAGTTTTTTTAATTTAATTCTCATAGTCGTAGCTAACTTCGAACGCGAATAAAGCGTTATAAAAAAACAAAACACGATTTATCCAAAACAACTCCTGAACTGTTGATTTACCTTCAAAAACGAAACGTTTTTCGTCTTCTACAAAACTGTCTATTCGTAAAACCAATCGATTACCGTGTTCGTGCTAAATGTACTGAAGAGACAAATTATTTAATTCGCCAACTGACTTCTATTATAACGAGACGAGAGAGATGGTCGGATCTTGATTGATTCTTCAAGGTTAAAATAAAAAAAGGGTTCTATTTAATCAAGCATCAAAAAAGCACTAGCCTAAACTAACCTAAATAATAGGTTGGCCACAAATGTATCAAGCGAGACCTAGTAAGAGTAACTTGGCCTTGGGGCGACTTATGGCTCAGTCTGTATTTCTGTTGCCCGAATTAATAAAAAGGTCCCTATGAACTTATTTTTCAAAATCCATATGAAAGGCACAAAGAAAAGGAAATAGTTACTATATTTTCGATTGTCAGGTTTCAATATTTTACGATTCGTAATGTGTCAAAAATTACTATCCGTTTTTCTCCAACCGACTACGAGTCGTTAATTCTAATTTCAAATTTACTTTCCATATATATTTTTTTTTTTTACGCCTCGTATAATTTATAACTATGCGTAACTAGAACGGATCGTTTTTCAAATATTGGAACCGGAGGTTAGACATCAAGTAAATAAAAAAATATATAAAGAGGACGGCATTCAAACGCGCTTTGATTGTGAAAGCGACTCGTCCACGTGGACGACTTACGTTAGACCGGATCGTGCCTTGAAATGAGCTTAAACTTGATCAGTGGCCTCCACAGAATCCTTGGGGCTATAGAATTTCTGAGACTGTAAGTATGGCACGTGTATCATCTTTTAAGTGATGTCACTTTACAGATGTTTTTATGATGGCCGATCTAACGTACCTTCCTATTAAAAAAATTGATTGTCGTCTCATTTATCATTTAAGCGACACAACCTATGAAAATGATTTAAATGATTAATAAGAAATGTATTATAATGTCGCTTAATGTGGTTATTTCCTTGTAATGCATTATATCTTTTTCAAAACCATACACAATTGATTTTGTAATTAAAATCAATTTTTGATGATAATATACTCACAATAATGGCAACATAATTTATTTCATATTTAAATTTGAACTTTTATGTCAATATCTGTCTATCTTAAAACTCTGTCTCTGCTACATAGATACTTCTAAAAACATATGTTTACTTTTATTCAATTTCCTAGAACATTTTCTATTGTATCTGGTTTTGTAGGTTTTACCATCATAAGTAAGAAGAAAAAATAAACGTGCCCTAAAGCTAGATTGATAAACTTTCTTTTTAACATTATGATATCAAATATCTATCTCTCAACAGACTATATTTAAACATGTTTCCAATCTCTAATAAAATACGAAATAAGCAAACACGCTCTCAACTATGCACAAAACAGAATTTTAATTCAAATCCTGCGTCCAACATTTTCACAAAGAAAAAACTGTCTATTTAAAACGTCTTCGCTTTACGCAGCATCAAAAGAAAACAAATTAAGGCTGGATAGACACCACCTCTCACCCCACAGAAAAAAACGAAAGAAAGAAACAGAGAATGCCCCTTCAAACGCGAGAGCAGCACAGACTACCACCCCGCGAAAAATTAAGATTCAAATCGTAAGAAAATTAAAATTCGAGACCGGTCATTGTGGCGTCTCCCTCGCACCCGCCGGTGTTGGATACGTCTGTCTCCGTCTGGCCTGTAAAAAAAGGGCGCGATTGGCGCCCCATTACCGGTGCGGAGCGATCTCTAGCTGCCAGTGACAGTTTGATGTTAAAGTTTTTTTTCTCATTGGCTGGACGGAGACTGTTTTCTTTGCGTTTTCGATTAAAACATTTTTTTTTCTTTCTAATGGTAAACGACTACAAATTGTTGTTTTAGCTTTACCCAAAGAAGCTTGTTTTATCGAGTTTGAGCATTTAATGCCGCCATTTAAATTATCCATTCTATAAAGTATGTTTTTATTTTTAGGCAACTTCGTTTGGATAGTGACTAAGGTAGTCTCCTAAACCGCGAAAAGTCCGTGGTTCGATTGCCAATTTGGAAAACGATCCAATCTGAATTGGCTTGGATCTGGGTATACTGAAAGATGCCTCCAAACTAGACAATGATAATATAGACTCATAATACAATGGAAAACCTTAATCTGAGACAAGTTAATTGGTATTATTGTCTTTAATTTTATTTATTTACTAGCTGTGCCAGCGACTTCGTTCATGTGGACTAAATAATTTTGAATTTATGTTTTCTAAAATAAAATAAGCCTAAGTTATTACTTATTACATCACCTGCCAACAAAAGTCCCGTCCAAATCGGTCCAGTCATTTTAGAAAGCCGGAAAAAAGAAACATACATACATAATTGAATAAAATATTATTTTGGCGTATGTGCCGTATATATTATATATTAATATGCGAGTAGTAAAACGGTTATCTCAAAACAATTAACAAACACTCCAATTTTAGCTCCGAACTAAATATATTAGACCACATCACATGCACTACTCTGATTATGTGGTAAGTAGCTTAAGCACTCGTTTTACAGAAATCAGAAACAACGACGGTTCCATAACATCCAGAGAAATATTCGTTTTTTAATATTGGCCGGGAATCGAACCCGGGACCTCAGAGATGGTGCGACGCCAAATCTCACTTCTTACAACACTTATTATTTTCTCATTACCTACGTAAAGCGATTATCGTTTTTGTTCGAGCTTATATGATCTGTTTATAGAAACAAATGATATTGCATTAATTAAAGGTAATGAACAGATTAAAACAAATCTTACCCGTCCGCAGAGCTCATAATAACCCTTATTAACATACAATATCATAAAAAAAACATTTTCTTATGGACTTTATCCCGCGTGATACGCTGTTTAGAGAGACACGTTACAAATGAGACTGCGCGGTGTAATGAGGTATTTCTTTCTATATTGAGATCCTCACTATGTACCTAAAACCAAACACAAACGACTCATTGAAGACAACACAACTACATATTGTGTAAAAACGACAGAGGAAATAAAAAATTGTAATCATATATCGTAAAGATTTAGAAACATTAATAGTTGTAACCAAACACAATAACAACTTATTCAAAATGGCGGCCCCGCTAAATAAAGCGTTACTTTTTTTCACTCGATAATTAAACGGCGTCGTCAAAACGTTGTCTGATCAAAGAGGGTAGGACGCTAAAAATGTCCCCCTAAAAGGGGGTGGTGGGGGGTTCGTTTCTTTGTCCCGCGTTATCTATACAATTATTTGAAGAAAGTAAAGTCTCGCAAAAAGATAGGAAGGCTGGACGCCATCGGGCTATGACCGTCGCCTTTTCGATTTAAAATCACATTTTTCGTTATTTTGCTTAAATTTATAAGTGCTTTACGTATCTTATAATGTAATTATGTGGGATCATTTAAACAGAGAGCGTGTGTTCATGGTTCAATCGTGCCATCGACGGGCAATTGTGTAATAGCATTTAACTACTTTTTGTGCCATTTCAATCAGAAACAAACCTGTTTTAACTGCTTAAAAATGCTTATAATGTTGTTCATTATCTACAATGAGAATAACATATTTAAAAAGTCCGGATAACTTATAGAAAAAGTAAAAAAAATTGTAGGTAGATGTAACTTACACTACTGTAAGGAAAAATCATTGCAACATTTTTAGTTTTCACTTCGAGGTTGAACTAATCACTGTGTAATTTTAATTAAAATTCTACAAAAATATTATTGAAACGCGTATGTCTTCATAACCGTTGTCCTAATCACTTAAATAACAGATGGTTACAAATAAAAATGTACGTAAAACATCAATTTCCTTTATTCCAGGCCACTTGAAAGCAACATCGCCTTTGCCGGACTCCCTACAAAAACGACCCGCGAAGGGGAAACGCGGCAAAAATGACGCTCCCAAATAAAATATATACTTGTCCACTTTACCTAGACCTCCCGTGCCCCTTTTGAAACGACGCAACTGGATAAAAGAATGTAACTTGTTTGAAGAACTGGGGATCTTTGAGACTGGTCGGCCATCTTAGATATAGATGGCGTTGGTTGGTAGTGGAAGATTTACGCGGCAAAAATGAATCGGTAAGAAAACAATGGTGTCTAAGTTATTGCTACCCTGTATATTTAATTGCTGCGGGATCTTTAGCGGCGAAATTAAAATGTTTCCTTTGCTAAGAGTAAGGTCGCAACTTGCTAACATGTTTCCCGCGATTTCATTTGCGTTATTTCGGTATAAATAGTATCCTATATTGTTAATCTAGTACCTCATTTGACGACCTCGGTGGAGCAGTGGCTAAGGTAGGCGGCCAAAGCGCGAAAGGTCCCGGGTTCTCAGTCGGGTCAATTTGGACACGAACTTTTTTAAATTGACTTGGATCTGGGTGTGCTGGGATGACGCCCCCAGTTAGTATCCGTCGTCTGGTGCTTACAATTCAAGGGAAAACTTATTTTGGGACCAGGTGATTGGTGTGATTGTCTGGCGCATTTATTTATTTATTTCTCTATCTTTGTGTCAGAATTTACTCGTATCCAAATTGCATTACGTAGATATTATAAACAGAAAAATTTTATCTCCCCTTGCGGTGCGGGAATTGAACCCACGACCTTCACGTATCGCGCTAGTACGGCGTATAGTACTATAAAAATAATAAAATCGATGCATTACGTAGGTTTTGCGTGAAAGTAACAAACATACATATCTAAATAAATTTTAAGACTTTCGCGTTCCATTTTAAACATTTAAATTAATTTAACGGGTCAAAACGCGACACCATTTTTATTTAGTAGTTAATACGAACTACTTACTGCCCGACGTTTCGGTTAGGTTGCACCAACCAGCTGACAGTCAGCTCGTGACCACGTTAAATTATTTTAAATGTATACATATCTATATCCAGATCTTCATACATTCTTACAGACATTCGCGTTTAGGTATAATATCAGTAGGACCGATATCTCATATATGTTTCTCTACTATATATAATATGTTTCTACAAATTTTCATACAAATTGGCAAAGACCGCAGCAAAATAACAATCACTTTGAGTAAGGTTTCCCGAGCTCCTGGGGGGTGCTACATTAGTAGCAGGGGTCAAGCCTTCAAGATAATAGTCACAAGTCCAGTAACAGCTATTATGCTGTACTTGTCGCCCTTAAGCCCGGCGGACCTCATCACCACTTCTGGCGGTGCTGTGGTGGTAATGGTATTACTGATTCCCACAGCACCGCCGTATATGAGGTCCACTGGGGAGTTTTAGTGAGTAGGCCTGCCCTTCTCAGGTCAGGAGAGTATCACACACGCCACTCCTCATTACCATTTAACATCAGGTGGGATGAGTCAATCTTGAGTGCAATTAAAAAAAAAGGTTCAATAGGTTTTGCGTAAAAAGTAAACACAGATAATTTTGTTAATTGTTGTTTATTAAACTGTTTTGTTTCAGGTACGCCACGTCACAACAGCACGTCTAGGTTAACACTTGTTCGATATTGGACCATATACGGACGAAATAAGAACGGTGTAAAGTCTAAAATTTGTAGACTGACGTGTTTTTATCTACTGTTATAGTTACTTAATAAATTAAACTTTTGGACAACACTGAATGCTTGTACTGGTTAAAAAAATGTTAAAAAAGGTTAAAAGTAAAAAAAAAAGAAAAAAGTTTTTATATTATTATAACGCCTAATAAACTACTTATTTCAATCTAAAAACCAACTGATAATTATTTTAGTTTATATTGTCTTATTTTCAAGATAATGTAAAAAAATGCAACGTTTTGAAAAGGAAAACCGATTTCCTAAAATCGATTTGGTTATTTTTTCAAACGTCGTGTATGAACATTTGAGTTTGTTCTGCATTGTTTGTAAGTGTACTAGCGGCCCGCCGCGGCTTCGCTATTTCAACATTTCCCACCGATACCACTACTAGGTACAACTTCCATACTATTGGATGAATTTTTGAGTGCTACGAATACTGACTCAATACACTTTTTTTCTTTTGACGACCTCCGTAGCCGAGAGGCAAGCGGGCCGGACCTTGGCGTCGCGAGGTCCTGGGTTTAATTGCCGGTTGGGTCAATTTAGATTTTTTTATATACAGCTGCGGGTCAGGGTGTTGGAGTACACTCGTTATTTCTGATTTCTGTAACATCATGGCATTAAGGCCTGCTGGTGCTCTGGCATTTTGTCTCTCTGTTGCACTTTTTTTGTACAATAAGGTTATGTAACAATAAATAAAACGAGGGATATACACAATCAATGTTTGTAATGTTCAATATTTATATATTTACAATATATAATATAATATAATATACATTTGAAAGGGTGTCTAAAGTGTTGAATGAAAGAAATGTCTCTTTATGCCCAATTCGCTACTTGACAGTGTTAACAATAAAATATGAAAAGTGTTAGATATGTTAGCTTATTAGTTAAGTAATCATTTTACATTTTTACTTTTTAATTAAAAGATAGTTAGTATTTTATTTTTGCAAAACAAATTTTAGTTTTTTTATCTGTGGAACAAAAGAACCGAAACGGAAACCACCATTGCAATTCGGAATGACAGCTGTCGGCGAAAATTATTTATTTTAATGTGGCGAAACAATGATTATTTTACCGATTAAATTGAATTATTGTATCTCTAATCGTATTAAGAATTTATTGAAACATTTTCCGTTTATCTAAATTAAGTCGTTTCTATGCGTATCGGTTCGTTGTCTAGGACGTTGACGTCATAATTGCAACAGTGACGTGACTTGGCGTTTTCGCGCGCTTTTTAAATGTGTTACACAAAATCTTATTTTTCTCTGGTTATTTAGATTATTTCCAGATAAATCGAATTGCTTGGGATATAAAATGAACGGGCGCACATTTTACAATACTTTTTCAAAAACTGTCAAGTAGCCAATTCCAATATTTTACGATTCGTAATGTGTCAAAAATGACTATCCGTTTTTCACCAACCGACTACGAGTCGTTAATTCTAATTTCAATTTTTTTTTTTTATTAATGGACTCTATCTCGCGTCTCTAGATAACGCGATGATTCCGCCAATGTCAAATTCTAATTTCAAATTTACTTTCCATATCAGCTGTCATCAGTCGTACGTCTGTCATTTTAAGCTTACGCCTCGTTTAATTTATTACCATACGTAACTAGAACGGGTCGTTTTTCAAATATTGGAAAACGGCATTAGTGACATGACATATAGAACAGCAACTTAAAAAATAAAATTATGTCACAAAAAAGGCAAATACTCAGTTGAGTACCTGACTTTTAGTCTATCAAATATTCACTAAAGTCTTAGCCAAAACCATTTAACCATCAAAGGTCGTCAATATCCTGCCGCCATTAATTAATTCGAGATACTTTTTCCCGCCGCCATCTTAGCTCGTTAACCTAACATTTACTCCCTTAGGACAAGACGTCACCAATAGTTATTGAAAGGGCAGAAATGAATGCGGCTATATAGTGCCCGGGTCACGATTCGCCGACAGGGGGCGTTGGCAATTTCCCATCCAACTGACAATTTCCTTGGCTCGCCCGATTTTAATATAAAACGAGAAAAAACACCGCCCCGTCTTCTGTCACCGTTGGGTTAGGGTGGATAAGACCTTGTACAAAAATCAATTATGAACTAGAAATTATAAAATCATCTGACATCTCAGTGCTAGGCACAAAAAGCACGAAAGGTTCCGTGTTCTATTCCCAGTCAGGTAATTTGGGAGACGAACTTTTCTATTTTCAAGAAACAGAAAAAAAATATTTCCCCTTGCGATAATTCCCCTGTTTTTTTCAACATTTAAAGTTCGCAAGTGCGGCGTGAAGCACCATAAAAAACTGTAAAAATATGTTTTTTTCTTTGAATCGGATCTGGGTGTGCTAGGATGACACACATAATAATACTACAAGGATAAACTTAAGTTTGACATGGCATTGACTTATTAAACTTGGCGAAAAGAGAATGCCACTTGACTAGCCCCCCTAGAATTTTTTTAATAAATTTCCATTCTTAGGTACATACACAAAATTGGCGCATATAGACATCGACAGAAAAAAGTCTGCTATAGACATATGCAAACACTTCAGTTGACGCCTCATCCACACAAATCCAACGCTCCTTTCAAAATGGCTTTGGCGAGAGAAAGAAAAGCGGTCCGGGGTGGGGGGCGCCCCCCCTATTTTATAAGATGTTATTTTATTTTCCCGGCATTGTACTTGTCCGGCTCCGGAGCGCCTCTTCGCTTATTCTTGTTGCCTTTCTTTGTGATTGAAAATGCTAGAGTTACTTTATATTATTTAAGTATTCATTTTCGTTGCTTTAATGAGATTCGAGCACCGGTTCGACTGAAATATGTTTGGGATTTTAGAACGTAGCTAAAGTTTGTTATTAACGTATTTGGCGTGGTGATTAGCTAGTCAAAGATAAAGCTAAATAATAATAATAAGTCTTAATATATGAAAATTAAACCCTATTACCCTTGATCACGCTATCACTCGTAAACAGCTGGACCAATTTCACTTCTTCTTTGTTGTGTTTGTGCTTGTCACCAGAAGGTTCTTATGAAAAAAAAAACAAGTTGAAAATTTGAACATTAGAAAATTTAAGAATACTATTTAATTGGCGTCGTAGGTTACTACCAATTCGGATTAAATAATAATATTAGTCGCTGTTAAAAATATCTATTGGGTCAACTAGTAATAAATGAATAAGACAACATCACATACATTGCTCTGATTCTGCGGTAAGTGACTTAAGCAATTGTGTTACAGAAATAATAAAAAATGATTGTAGGTACCACAACTTCCAGACCCGAGACGATATAGAAAAGCTCGGTTCCCATATTGACCCGACTGGGGATCGAACCCGAGACCTTAGAGACGAGGCTACGCAAAAGTTTGGCCAGCTCGCCTCTCGGCTACGGAGGTCGTTTGAGGTTTCCTTGTTCAAGTAGGTTACTTAAAACACTTTTGAATTTTCATTAAAAACAATGCAAAGGGATTCTACTGAGAGCACGGAAACTACAGAGAAGGCACCGGTAAGAAACTCAGCAGCAGCAACTCAGTAGCAGTAACAAAATGATTGCTGTGTGTAGCTCACTTTGGACCAAGTCATATAGTTTTGTTTTGATGAGTAATGTACATATTGTAGACAAAAGAAAAATACTTTGTTTTTATATTTAAAATAGGTAAACGAGTCACGGCAACATATTAAGTGGTTACTTAACTACTTACTGCCCGCAATTTCGGTTAAGAGGCCACGAGATGTCGCACGTTACATTTTGTTAAGTAAAATGTGAGGGTGGATGAAGATTAGCAAGCAAACCCAATCAGACGAAGACGAGCGAGACCAGTCAGCTCGTGAGCACGGTTGGTGCAACCTAACCGTAACGTCGGGCAGTAAGTAGTTCGCAACTACCCACTAAATGGGTGGTCCAGGTCACATTGTTTTTTGAAAAATTTTAAGATTTTGTCTAAAAATAAAACATTTATTATTTATCAAATGTTTGATGGATTCCATCATTTATTACAATAATTATTAATTTGTTATGTTTTTAATTGGCAGGGGAAGTTTTTTAAGAAAAAAAGTAATTTAAAATTGTTAGTTTTAAATAAAAAGCTATTTATTTTTATATTGCACTTTAAGATTGACCTCATCCCACCTGATGTTAAGTGGTAATGAGGTCCTTTTTTTTTTTTTTTTTTTTTTTTTTTTTTTTTTTTGACGGGGGGAAATGCCTTGATGCACCGTACCGCCACCCGAGGGAGGGTGACGGCGTGTGTGGGACTCCCTGCCCTGAAAAGAGCAAGACTACCCACTAAAACCCCCCGATTGGACCTTCATCGCCTTAGTGGCGGTGTTATGGGAGATCGGCTAAGCCTTGACTTCCACAACACCGCCGGCGGAATAGCCGCTTATGCAGCTCCGTCTACTCCCCCCACAGTGTTCGGGGGGAGACTGGGGATGACCGGTCCAACGGAACCATCCCCACCTCGCAGTGGGGACCGGTGCAATGCCAGCTGAGGTGCCCTCACACCATCAGCCGGCCGGTCCCCACGCGGTAGCTGGGCGCGGTCGTATTGCCGCCGCGCCCTCAGCCGCCTTCTTCGGCGGCAGGCGGGAGCGGCTGGGTCGTCCTCCCGCTCCCGCTCTGCGGCCTCCTTCTGCGACATGACGTCTTCGCAGAAGGAGGCCATCCCGTCCCATGCCGTCTCACTCCCGAGCATAGCCTCGACTATGCTGGGGAGTGAGAGATTCGGCCCCACCAGAGCACGCAAAGTCGCGCGCTGCGCGTCAAATGTGGGGCACACCTGCAGTGTGTGCCCCGCTGTGTCCTCCGCCGCGCCACAATTGGAGCACGACGGAGACTGCTCCCGACCAATACGGTGCAGGTACCGCCCAAAACAGCCATGGCCGGACAGCACCTGCACCAAGCGGAACGTCAGGAATCCCGACTTGCGTTCGAGCCAGCGATTTATTGCTGGCTCGAGCGCATCTAGGGTCCACCGACCCGACGGAGTCACCAATAAGGACTCCGCCCAACGCCGGACCACCTCTTCCTGCGCCTCCCGGCGCACACGTGACAGGTCCTCCGGGTAAAAACGTTCCCCGGAGGCCTTTCTTAGGGCCAGCCATTGATAGGCCCTCGCCATCGCCCAGGCCTCCAACTCCCAGGGTGGCGTCCCAGCGAGTGCGCACGCTGCGTCAAACCCAACAGAGCGATAGGCTCTACACACTCGCTGGGCAATGGCTCGCTGGGGGCGCCGCAGAAGCCTCTGGTTCTCCCGAATGTGGAGGGAGTCGGCCCAGATGGGCGAGCCGTACAGGGCCATGCTGCGCAAAATGCCAGCGTAAAGTCGCCGGCATTTGGCCCTAGGACCCCCCACATTGGGGAGAAGCCACGCCAAAGAACCCGCCGCCTTGATGAGGCGCGGAGATAATGCAGCAAAGTGCGGCCCAAAAGACCAGCGATGGTCTAAAATGAGGCCCAGGTATTTCATCTGGGCCCCAACCACCACCCTGACGCCCCCGACGACGATGTACGCGCCGGAAAACAATCTTTGCCGAGGCCCCGGAAAAAATATGGCCTCGGTCTTATTAAAAGCCACTGTAAGGCCCAAGAGGGCAATGCGTCTGGCAATTAAATTGCCACCGGCCTCTGCCAGGCGAGCTGCGGCGCCAAAATCCCTCTCCCGGGCAGTAACAAGTGTGTCGTCTGCGTAGCAAAAAACGTTCATGCCCGAGAGGAGGGAGCCACGCAAAAGCCAGTCGTATCCGATGTTCCACAGAAGGGGCCCCAAAACAGACCCCTGTGGAACACCGGAACGCGCGCGGAAACGACGCAGGATGTTGTTGGCACCGACGCAGACAATTTCCCTGTCGAGAAAATAGTTCTCGATCAGGGCCATCAAATAGGAGGGCACTCCGTGATAGCGGAGTGCCTCCAAAATTGTAGAGTGGGGGAGGGTATTAAAAGCGTTGGCTATGTCAAAAGAGACAGCCAACACACCCTCCCCCCTCTCCCTAGACTCTAAAACGAGGGATTTCAGATCGGACAGGGCGTCAATAGTGGACCGCCCTGCCCGGAAACCGTACTGCCTGTTCGACAGGTCTGGACCGACGGAACGAAGGTGGTCCTTCAGGCGCCTGGCCACAATTCGCTCGAACAGCTTCCCGACTTCGTCGAGAAGCACTATGGGCCGGTACGCCGATGGCGAGTCCGCCGGTCTGCCCTCTTTCCGAAGGAGACAAAGCTGCCCCTCCTTCCAAGGTTTAGGGAACTGGCCGACTCGGAAGCACGAGTCGAACAGCTCCCTAAACTTCTGCTCCATCAAAACTGCGCCGAGGGCGACGAGCTTCGCCGGAACCCCATCCGGACCAGGGGCCGTCTTTTTGGCACGAAGGCAGATTGCCGCCGTGCCGAACTCCTCCTCAGTGATTTGCGGGGCCTCGTACGGAGCAGTTGCAGGCTCCTGCTCTGAAAAGGCACTCATAGCCGGCGGGACGAAGCCAGGGCTGCTGTCCGGGAACAAAGCCCGGACGACGCTGTCGAGTAGCCCTGGCTCGAGGGTCTCTGTAAGTGGGGGACCTATGGGGCGCAACTTGTTTCGTGCGGCCCGGTACGGTCTCCCCCACGGATCTTGGTCGAGACCCTCGAGCATTTCGGCGCGTGCGGAATCCTTGGCGGCTCCTATGGCCACCTTGAGTGCCTTCTTCGCATCTACATAGGCTCCGTAGAGGGAGGCCTCGTTCTCGAGGTCCCGACGAGCGCGGCGCCTACTTCTGGTGTAGGCCCGCCGTGCAGCCATGCAGACAGCTCGAAGTTCGGCGAGCTCTTCCGACCACCAGAAGCAGGCGCGTCGGGGAGGTGGACGACGGGACCGAGGCATGCTAGAGTCGCATACCTCGGTCAGGAAACCTCGAAGAACGACCGCGGAAGAGTTCACGTCGGGACCAGATAAGGGAGGCGAGAACCAGTCTTGCAGAAAGGCCGCCTCCCTTGCAACTGCCTTGTCCAGGCGGGACAGTGCCCACCTGGGAAAAGGCGACGACCTAGGCGAAATTGGTGAAGCCTGCTGAGGGGCACCGGAGACCACCCCGAACCGGATAAATTTGTGGTCCGAGAGTGTCTCGGACCGGTCCACCCTCCAGTTGTGGACGCGTGCGGCGAGTGCAGGGGTGGCGAACGTTAGGTCCACCACAGACCCCCCTTGCTGCCGCACACAGGTCTGGACTGCGCCCCGATTTAGGAGGCAAAGGCTGGACGAAGCGGCCCAAAGCTCCACCAGCTGCCCCCGTCGGTTGCATGAAGCAACCACATTCCCCCAAGACGCCGCCTTGGCATTGAAGTCCCCCAGAATAAGAACTTGATGTCCAGCAGAAACGGCCCGCTGAACAGCTCCCTGCAGGAGACCCAAAAACGCCTCGAAGTCCACAAGCGGGCGACTTGGGGAAAAGTAAACCCCCACAACGACTGTGTTGCCCCACAAACAAGCGACGAAACCCGATCCCCTCTCCACAAGAGATAGAGGGGGAGACGTGGACGTATGTCGCCTGAAAATTGCGACTGTACCGGTCTGGTCCCCGTGCCAACTACTGGGGACCAGATAGGGCTCTGCCACCACCACTAAGTCTACCAACCACTCCGCTACAGCCTGGGACAACAGGTCCTGGGCTGCGCGGCAGTGGTTGGAATTTGTTTGGAGGAGGTTGTATTGGGCCATTTATTCGGACATTACAACCTCCTCCACTACTGCCGACGTCGAGCTGGACTCCAAAGCATTAGGCCGGGCCTGAGCCTTTACTTTGCCTTTCTTGGGGGGAGGCCTGCATTTCCTACCCCCCATCAAATGGCCAGAAGGCCGCCCACTCTCCGCACAGACGGAGCAGTGCGGGGTCTTCTCGCTGCAGGCAGCGGCTTTGTGGCCTTTTTGTCCGCAGCGGAAGCAAAGGTCCATTCGCACCACGGCGGAGGGACAGAGAGGGCGAGTGTGCCCGACTCCCAAACACTTGAAACAGCGGAGGGGCTGTTCTTCAAGGGCGCGAACTGATGCGGAGCTGAACCCGATCAGAAAGCGCCCCCCCTCCAGCACGGCTTTGGCGGCAGCAACAGGGCACTGGACACGAAGTGCCCCCATGCCCAGACGGCCAGGCCTGATTTCGCCCGCCTTAATGTGATCGGCTGGGCATTTCCCGATGGCCGCCACTTTCTCAACTACTTCGGACCTCGACACAGAGTCGTCGAGGTCCGAGATCATAAGCCCCGCGTACTTTATTGGCCTTGCCACCTTGGCAAGGCCATCCCCGATCGCGAGCCGCATTTTCTCTGCGAAGAGGTCGGCCTTCTTTGATGAGTCCTCGCCCGGAAATTCAATCAACCGTGCCCCGGCTTGAGTCGGGCGGGTGCGGATGGATGTCACCCCAATCTCCTCGAAATTGATGCCGCTACGAGCCCTGCGGAGAACCGACTCATAGGTTTCCCCCTTTTGCTCCGCCTCAGCCGTGAGTGTAACCACGACTGCTGCGGTTTTGGGGGGAACCAATTTCTGCGTCTTCTGTGCTTGCGACTTAGAAGCCGGGGCCTTCTTCTTCTGCGACGACGTCGAGGCGGCAGCAGCAGTAGTGGCTGTTCTGGGAGCTCCTTTCACCGGAGGGGCCGTTAAAGGCGCAGGCTGCAAACAGGGAAGAGCCGTCGATTTCTTGCTCTTCCCTTGGCCCTTCCTGACCACCGTAGCCCAGCTTCCGTTGGCTGGGGTGGTCGCGGGCAGAAGAAGGTTTTCCTCCACTACTGGAGCTGGAAGAGCAGCTCGGGGAGCAACGACAGAGGCCGCCATAGGTTCTGGCACTTTGGAGGGCCCAGGCAAGGAGACAGACGCAGCGGCTCTAGACGCACGAGATCTCGTGGCCCTCTGGGGTTTTGGCGGCTCAGGTACCCGGAAAACTTCCGGCAGCCGCTCGAGGACCACAACGGACTCCTTCCTGCGGTCCGCTGCTAGTGGCGGACGAAGCCGCTTCTCTGGGAGGAGGCGGTCTTCTAGGCCCTCTATGCGGGCATTGAGCCGGGCGTTTAAGAGAACCCGCTCCTCCATCATTATTTTCCGGACCACAGCCTCGATGTTTGCTGCGTCCGCTGTCGGTGATCCCGCTGATGAAGGGGACATCTCCACCACCTCCATCACCGTCTCGACGGGGGCAGGGACCGAAGCAGGAACTGAAGATGCCTGACTAGACTTGGTCAATTCGGCAACTGCGGCCTCTAGCTCGGCCACGCGTTTCGTTTGGCCGGCTAGCTCAGTCTGCAGGCGATCTACTGTCGCCTGCAGCCGCTCCGTCTCCTCTGAGGAGGTTCTCTTGAGGGCCTCTTCGCAGATGGCCCTCATATTTATGGCACTCTCTTTGAGTGCCTTTTGAAAGGTCCCCTTTAAATTGGAGGACTTTCTAATCATAGAGACGGAGCTCTCCGCCTCTGTGGCCACCAAACGCTGCAATTCCACAGTAGACTTCCCCTCCAGCGACGCGGTAAGGGACACCCCGTATCCGGCCGCATTACGGGCCATGCGCAGACGTCTTTCAGTTTCCGCTACTTGAGCCTCAAGCTCAAGCGCAACGGCAGCCCTCTTCGCAGCATTCAGCTCTCGCTGCGCTTCCGCACGACCGACATAGTCTGTAGTGGCAGGCCTTCCGCGTCCCTTTTTCGACTTGCTCTTAGTCGTGCGGCTCTTGGATTGGGGGGCATCAGAAGACGACCCCTTTTCCCCATCAGATAGCGGGCGTTTACGCCCTCCCCCCCGGAGATACTGGTCCCGCTCGGACCCTACCGACATTTCGGACACATTTGTTAATGTGTCGGACTCCTCGCCCGACGCCTCTCGCCCAGTGAATATACTGGGCCTGGCAAAGAAACTATTTGCCGAGGCCAACGACGCAGCCGAAGATGCCCGACTTAAACTAGCAACAGCAATGTTGCCCTTCCCCGACGCACTAGAACATACGGCGTCATATTCTGCGTCCAAGGACGCAACGGCAGATTTTGGCGCGATCGCACAAACGGCGCCAGACTCCGCACCCGAAGGTGCCACTTCAGCAGACTCCCCACGTTCGTCATTTTTTTTTTTTTTTGGAATTGGTGTACTCATTATGGTTCCCACGATTAAACGGTTATAAAGGACCACCGGGGGCAGAGCCGAATACCCCCAGCTACCCTCATACTGCACGGGGGCGGGCGGTCCCGTGCAGGGAGGCCGATACCACCGACCACGACCGGGTTTGTCCCACCCGGTCACCATCCCTCCGAAAAGAGATGGCCCCGACGCCTCGAGCACTCACGACGTCGGGATTAGGGGTTTTTTATTGTGGTATGCTCCACTTGGGCCAGCCAATTAAGGCAAGCCCCCTGGTCTGGTCGAGCCGATAGACATGATCACCAGACACTCGACCAGGAAACAGGTTGCCCGACGGTGGCCGAAGCCTGCTGCGACCGACTGCTATTACGCAGCCGGCCGAGCCCGCCGCGCCGCGGGGATACCCCGCCATACGCCGCTCCGAAGAGCCCGGACGTCAAACAGGCCAACATGGCCAGGCCATAAGCAAAGCCCCGACACAGTGAAGCCGACAAATACGACAAATTTCCCCCCCTCCCCAAAATCCCGATGCTCGTTTACGGGCGAGCTCCCCTACCACCTTTCCTCGCCCTCCACTGCTGTTCTCAAAAACCGAGAACAGCAGAGAGGACGGTATTCCCCACCCCCCCATTCCCCATTCCCCACCCGCCTACCCCACCCCCCCAGTGTGTTTGGTCCGCGGGAGCTACGCTCCGACCCCAGGCTGCCGCCCGCAAGGCATCCCTGTAAGCGGGAATACCCTCCGGACGGCAGCCGCGGGCTTCTCCTATCCGCCACCCGGAGGACGCGCCAGGTAGGGGTATCACCTCCCCCCCTGGTGGTAATGAGGTCCTAGTTTAAGGGTAACAAGTACAGCATAATAAATCTGTTACTGGACTTGTCGCTCTTACCTTGCAGGCTTAACTGCTACTAATGCAGCACCCCCAGGAGCTCTGGAAACCTTACTCACACGCAGGAACACAACAACACAGAAGTGATTGTTATTTGGCTGCGGTCTTCTGTAAGGCGGAGGTATTTCACCAGTCGGGCTGCTCCAGTTCGAGCGATAAATCGCTATGCCCTGCCTCTCTTAAAGCTATGCTATTATCCTGTTTTATTTTGCATTCATCAAAATTCATATTGGACAAATCTATCTTTGATTACCTTCCCGCAACTAACATCGCGTTATTTTGAGACAAAAAGTATTTTTCTAATATTTAACGATAATATTTTATCGATTTGTATAAAACTTGGTAAGCTATCAAAGCTTTTTTGTAGTTTTTTGTATTTTGTAGTTTTGGCGTGAAAAAGTAACATACATCTTTATAGAAAGAAAGAAAGAAAACACATTTATTGGCTCACACAAACTTTTTACATACAGTATCTTATTGGCACATTATCATTTAAAATTATTTAAAATTATTTAAATGATAATGTGCCAATAAGGTCTCAGCCTCAGCATGAGCTGCTGCAGCACTGTGCCACATTAGCGCTGGTTTTCAGGCGAGACCTTGTGAGTGGCGTGTATAAAAGTTACAAAAAAGTTACGTTAAGTTAGTTTTATTACATAACCATACAAAGAAAAACAGCAAATATAAGTAATATATATATAAAAACAATACAAACAGTAAACATAATTTCATATAGTTTTATAAACAGGACACGAAATTTGACGACCTCGGTGGCGCAGTGGCTAAGGTAGGCGCCCAAAGCGCGTAAGGTCCCGGGTTCGATTCCCGGTCAGGTCAATTTGGAAACGAACTTTTCTCAATTGACTTGGGTCTGGGTGTACTGGGATGACGCCCCCAGTTAGTATCCGTCGTCTGGTACTCATAGTACAAGGGAAATCCTTAGTTTGAGACCAGGTGATTGGTGTGATTGTCTGGCGCATTTATTTATTTATTTATTATTTATTTATGAAAATTAAGAAATGTACAATTATTTATTTATTCAGTCGAGTGAAGAAAAGAAGAAGAAGCTAGGTGGAAGATTAAACCCCAAAACATATTGTCTTAAGTAAAAGGTATGGAAAAAAAAAAAATAATAATAAGTCTAGTTTGTTTGTGGTCCCTACCTTAGACTGTACTATTGTTACCGCAGCCACGCACATCCTATTTTTATATGAATACGAACAGTATGTATAAAAAAAAATTAATAAAAAAAAAACTCACACATATACACTTACTAATACTCACATAATCATTCACACACTCATGAAAAACATAGCAAATAAGATGTAAACCCTTTATGCTAAACGTGTCAACAATTTCTTTGTTTTATAATTGTCTACGTTTCCTTACAGAGAGCGGGACTCCTCTAACACAAGTATTTACTTCAAAGGGAAGTCCCTCATTATTTGTTATATGGATGTCTTTAAGAAAATAAAGAAATTTTGGATTTTTTTTTTATATATGCCAACATACAAGTGTATAATATTAATCGTTGGAGTAATAAAAGTAGCTGAATATAAATATTTGACATCACCAATCGCTTGACACGCATTGAACACGCTGTAAGTTCATAGTGTAGAAGCGACATCACTTCGTAAACGATACTCACCGACGTTTAAGCTTACCGCGGCTTTGTATTTGATGGGTGACCATTCCTACCGAGTTTAGTGACACTTGTTACGAGAAATTAAATATGAATATTTGTCGACCTCCGTAGCCGAGAGGCGAGCGTGCTGGACTTTGGCGTCGCGCCGTCTCTGAGGTCCCGGGTTCGATCCCCGGTCGGGTCAATATGGGAAACTAACTTTTCTGTATTGTCTCGGGTCTGGGTGTTGTGGTACTGTCGTTGTTTCTGATTTCTGTAATACAAGTGCTTTAGTTACTTACCACAGAATCAGAGCAATGTATGTGATGTTGTCCAATATTTATTTATTTAATATAGACAAAAGTACGTCAGACTACACTTTAAGACTTTGTACCACTCTTATATCGTTTGCATAAGATCTAATTATAGAACTGCAACTGTTTACCTTTACTGACTGTACAATAATTATAATCTACGACGCTGAAAGTATAAATGTGCTACGCAGCACCGTAGCAGAAACCCAGCTACGGAATTGTCTCCGTAGACGTTTTCGTAGTCGCCGTTTGTGATTGATTCAAGGTTTACTTTTTTGTTTTTTGGAGTAAATTATGATTTGAGAATTATGAATGAACTAATTAATCAGTAGTTCTTTATAGGTCTTGTTATATCATTCTAGATTATCTAGCATGTAGTCATAAGTCGGTTTAGCAAAATCAAAAACAGAAATCAGGTAGCATAACGGGTTAATTGTAGGTGTTTTGTTTATATATAACTAGTTATATGAAATAAGTTTCTCAGTAAATTAATATGTAGTTCTTTTTTAAGAAATAAATCATCTTTCCCCTATCATTGATTCCATAACACATAATCTACTTATTTCGGATAAGGTTAAAATTCAAGCTGTTAAGTTATCCGTAATTTTTGTTACCAAATGATCTACAATACTAGATTACTGATTGGTTCGTAATAAGAAACCTAGCATCAAACTAAAGTATTAACTCATAAAATGTGTACATACAAAGTTATGCTTAAAATTGGGGTTGTCAGGCCAGCACACCAAAATAGAAGAAAGGAAGAAACATTTATTACTTAAAATCATCACAACATTGTCACATATATAAGTACACATATACAGGGAGGAGACAAACAAGAAAAAAAAATAGTACAAATAAATAAAATAAAATATGTTATTTTTACCAAAAAGTTGAGCTTTGCAGAGATACAATGAATTAGGAACTCCCTCACTAACGAAACCAGAGGGTCTACTCCTAAAAACAATATAATATGTCGGATCCAACAACGGATAGCTATTTTTAATTCTCATACAGATCAAGCATACGCAAGATGTCAAATCGCATGAAAGGACTAAAGTTTCGATACTTGTTGCGGCGCGACTGACCTCCTTGCCGGCCTGGTGCTGGCCGGCAAGGCGACTAGACGATGACATGACTAGAACGTGAGTTTTTGAATATAGACAGAACGTACATGACAGCGACAGGACAAAGGGTGTAATTGTAAATAGTAAGATAATTTGTGTGTTTTTTAGTTATAAATATATTTTTGTCAGTTTTAAAACTCGTACTTTATTAAAACGACGACGAGACACAACAATACTATTGATTGGCTAATAGCACGCCGCACTCGTATTTTCAGCCAATCAACTGACGCACTGACTTCAATCGATTCTGACGTTTGTTAAGAGCGCGATAAAATTTAGTCGCGTTGAATACTAGGCCTGATAGACGCAACCAATTCACTTTGCTTACTACTTTTGATAAATGTTCAAAAACTAAACCTTTCGTTTGTTTGTGTCGTTTTTGGGAGTAGACACTGTCACGTGCGAGTATAACATACATGTGTAATAGCACACCATAGCATCATCATCATTTCAGCCTGTTAATGTCCACTGCTGAACATAGGCCTCTACAACCGATTTCCAGCGCGACCGGTCCATTGCCACCTGCATTCAACGAGACCCAGCAATTTTTACTAGGTCGTCGGTCCATCTGGTAGGTGGCCGTCCCACACTGCGCTTGGTGGTAACAAAGGTAATATCTAATTTTTTGCAGAACTTGTGCCGACTTATAGAATACAGCGTCAGCATAATTGGCATAGAAAACAACGCTCCATACGTAATGCACGATTAGCCGATCAAAACATCGATCCTACATCACGATGTCAGCGTTTTCGTCGCCACTAACTATATATCACAAATCAAGATTGGTAGTTGGGCCTTGGTCCCCGAGCAGATAACACCTAGCTCGGCAGAAGTACTTCCACTTTAAGTTTTTTTTTATAACGCACTTCAAGATTGCCCTCGTCCCACCTGATGTTAAGTGGTAATGAGTTCCTAGCTTAAGGGCGAAAAGTATAGCATAGTAAAACTGTTACTAGACTTGTCGCCCTTACCTTGAAGGCTTTTGACCCCTGCTACTAATGTAGCACCCCCCAAGAGCTCTGAAAACCTTACTTACATGCAGGAACACAACAACACCGAAGTGATTGTTTGGTTTATTTGGCTGCGGTCTTCTGTAAGGTGGAGGTATTTCACCAGTCGGGCTGCTCCAGTTCGAGCGATAAATCGCTTTGCCCTGCCTCTCTTAAGAACATACGTTCCTTACAAACTTAAAACCTCTTTGAAAAGCTATTAGTACCAAAAAAAGTAAACAAACGCATTACTTTACCGAAAAACTTCCAACAAAGATGGCTGAGGGAATACAATTTAGAATTTCGTCCAAAAGCGGGCTTCTTGTAAATTTTAATATCCGAGCCGTGGATAGCTATTTATATTTTTCCCTCCAGTTCTTTTGGCGATTATTATTCTGTATTCCAATGGGCCGGGTGGGGGGGCGCCCCCGGACTCTTTCCTTTTTGCTTCTTAAGTCCATCTCGAGACGGAATTGGGCTGGCTGTGGAGTCGCTACTCCAATTTTTATTGTGTTTTTTTAAGTTAATTAAATTTGGCGAGCTCCGTAGCCGAGAGGCGGGCGGGCCGGGTTAGGTGACATCTCGCCTTCTTGAAATCTCGCCTGCGGGCGAGTTGTACCCTTTGCTAAAATGCTAAGGCCGCACTCGCCCAATAGTATTTTTATGTTTGCGCCAGCTACACCCCTGAAAAATAACTAAGAGTCAAGTGGACATTTTGATAGATTCTTATACTAATATGATCTGAAAACCTTACAGTATCAGACAAAGTTTTTACAGACATGGTATAAATTCAATTTGTATAGGTATATTAACCCGTTTTTTGACACAATAACTCAATAATTTCGCTATCAACCAATTCCTCGATAACGTATTTTATCTTTTTCTGGGCCCACATACATTCTGTTTTTTTTTTCAGATTATGAATCCGAAGTAGTACATACAATCTTAATATAATTGGTGTAATAATACCGCAAATTTTGTTTGGGTTAACTTTGTATTATATATCTTGACAAAAAAAACAATTTTATCATATACATACCCATTTAAAACCCCCATAGAAGTTGCCTAAGAAAAAATAACCTTAATTTATGGTGTTTTTTTTTCATTTCTTTACATGTATATGAAGGAAAGCTAAACAACTACGTATGAAAAAAATATTTACATGTGCTACCCATATAAAACGCTGTTCTTAATTGAATAGTTTGTGTGAGAGGCACTTCCAAAGTGATAACTACATTGGTATAACTATTTGCATTTGATTTAAGTCATATTAGAATCACATGCTTGAATAAGGTTTTTTTTGGTAGGAAACTAATTTTTACACTTGATTTATGTGATTTTGAAATAATATTTTTAAGTTTGTTAATCACTGTTACAATGATAAATATCATGTGATTAAAATTCTTAATGTTTTTATGAAGTCCCACATACAAATTGAATTTATACCATGTCTGTAAAAACTTTGTCTGATACTGTAAGGTTTTCAGATCATATCAGTATAAGACTATCAAAATGTCCACTTGACTTCTAGTTATTTTTCAGGGGTGTAGCTGGCCCAAACATAAAAATACTATTGGGCGAGTGCGGCCTTAGCATTTTAGCAAAGGGTACAACTCGCCCGCAGGCGAGATTTCAAGAAGGCGACATGTCACCTAACCCGGCGGGCCGAACTTCAGCGTCGCGCCATATCTGAGGTCTTAGATAGACAATATAAAAAATTAACTTTTCTATATTGTCTCGGGTGTGAGTGTTGTGGTACCATCGTTGTATCTGATTTCTGTAATACAGGTGATTACAAATAAAAATAAACAATACATTGATTCTGCGATAAGTAGCTTAAGCTACTATTTAGGAACTTAAGATTCTTTTCTAAAGTATCTTACACTGCCCTAGCAAACTTATATTTTAAAGAAACAGAAACATTTCATCTCCCCTTTATTTTAATAATATTTAATGGTTTTGCCGTTAAAAATGAATTGTGTTTAAATTTTTCAGAGTCGAGTTTGTGCAACACAGGATTGAGTTTACATCTGTTATTATAGGAATCCGATAAAACTGTGATCCGAGAGTGTAGGTGCTTTCCTTATCAGACAATACATAATTAAATATTTGACAAAATCACGTACATTTCTATAGGTCTGTGGTAAGTAGCTTAAGCACTTGTGTTCCAGAAATCATAAAAAACGACACAGGAATCAAAGACAAAATAAAAAAAATGTTTCTCAGATCTCAAAGATGGCACGACTTCAATTGGAAAAGGAGATCATCAATAAAAAAAATAACTAGGAACATCACACAACAATATTTCATCTTTCTGAAGTGAACTCGTGACCATAGAAATAGCCTCCTTAACTTTGACAAAATATTGTTTTCTTTTTTAAACTTGATAAAAAAATTTTTCGCTCTAATTTAAGGAGTTTACTAGTAAAGAATGTCAGTAGACATTAAGACCGCCTCTTGTATTTTTAAATATGTGCAATAAAGTATAAATAAATAATAAAGAATCAACGCAACTAACAAGTTTTTTTTTCTTCAAGGATTGTCCACCTAAAAGTAAACTCTGTCCTCTCCACCCGCCCCTCTGTTCCCTGGTTCTGTCACTTACCCCTTTTACTGGAAAAACCGTGGCACCTACCCGGAAGGGGTTCGATATTTAAATATAAGAAGAACACCCCCTTTTTTAAGGGTGGCCTCCCCCCTCGGATTTATGGATCTGCCCTAGAGTGGGCGCGTAATTACTTATCTTAGCGAATACAAATCAATCGAGAGCCGAGGAAAAACGGCCTGTTGAAAATTTGGATCTGTTTGGCTTGCCATTGAGACGACCTGAGGTAGGCATTGAACAAATAAAAGGAAATATTGCTTTAAGTGCTGCGATGGATGTTGGTTATCGCAGTGTCGGTGTTACCATAGAAGCTAGAAGGAAAATCTTAGGCCAAACATTGGACTAAAAAAAATCGGTAAAAAAGAATAACGCCACGGAAACGAGCTGGAAATGCGGAAAAAATAAGAAAATAGGTACGTAAACATTGTATCTTACTTCTCCACACTTCCGTAATTTCCCTGTTAATAATTTCCTTACCTTTTGAATAGGCTGTTGCACAAGTCGTACAAGCCAGAAAAAAATAAATAGAGGTCAGTAATGGCGGCCAATGCTTAAGGAATTGGGGCGGCAAATGTCAATCTAGTTCATACTGTTTGAAGACCCACTTTAAATTCTGATCAGCCCCCTTAGCGCGAACAAAGACTGTAATCGACTAGTTATAAGTAGTGTCTGTTTTGTATAGCGTTTAATAGTGGCGCCACTCGCAGCTGCGGTGCTAATTAATTTTCCATAGAATGATAATGATGAATATTTTTATTTATATAAATTACATCAGTAATATTGATATATCCATACTAATATTATAAATGCGAAAGTAACTCTGTCTGTCTGTCCGTCTGTCTGTTACTCTTTCACGCCTAAACGGCTGAACGGATTTTGATGAAATTCGGTATGGTGATAGATGGTAATAGAAATGGTCATAGGCTATAAATAATTCCACCCGAGCGAAGCCGCGGGCGGAAAGCTAGTCGTCTACATAAAACTAATGAAGCCTCAGGTTCGGAACCTCACCACAGAGGAGATTCAGCAAACAAGCGAGAAACTCTGCAGATTTCATTACAAAAAAAAAGCTGAAAAAACACTAATTTTAAGTTACTATTTTCTTACTACGTAATACAATTATGTTACATTTTCTAAAGCACCATCTATTTTTTTCACATGGATACATACACCGAAGTAGGCAAGCAAAATTATTTGCATTATTTTTAAGCACATTGTGTATTACTTGTCAGTTTGTCAATCTTATTTTATCTTTTCATCGGTTATATTTTTTCAGTGACAAACGACCCTGTATTTCTTGGTGCAAAATTAGTTACAAGTTCAGCTTTCTTTTGTAATGAAAGCTGCAGAGTTTCTTGGCGGAATTTTCTCTGTAGTTATAGGTTTCGAGCTGGAAGTAGCTTCATTTGTTTTAAGACAATTCATAATAAGTAGGTTTGAAGACAATTCATAATAATTATGACTGTTATTTACATGAATAAATAGGTTTCTGACTCTAATTAGTTGCCCTTTTCGGTAGTGCTAAGGATATAGGATCAAAATAGCAAACTTAAAATAGGTAATTTTGCATAATAATGTACATCGCATATATTTTATATCACTCTCTTATTTTAAAAGTTACAGGAGGGGGGGGGGGACCTTTTGACCACTTTGGAAGTGACTTTCGCGCAATCTATTCCATGTTGAAATATTGCCTATTAACGATCTCAATATAAAACATCGATCATTATGTCTGACAAATTTAATAGGTGAGCGACTTAGGGCAACTAGATTTCGGCAACTTGTGGCTCAGTCAGTATTTCTGTCTCCCAAATTAATAAAAAAATGTCTGTTAAATTATTTATCTTTATTAATTAATCAATCCCCATTAATGCTAAGTATAGTTTAATGCTCAACTCAGCTTAATCTATTTTTACCAAGTTCAAAGAGCGATTATCGCTGCTTAATGCCCGGTTCCAATATTTTACGATTCGTAATGTGTCAAAAATGACTATCCGTTTTTCTCCAACCGACTACGAGTCGTTAATACCGTTCCATAATTTACTTTCCATATCAGCTATCATCAGTTGTCTGTCGGTCGTTTTAGCTTACGCCTCGTATAACTTATTACTGACCGTAACTAAAACGGATCGTTTTTAAATATTCGAACCGGGCATAAGTGAGCCTCTTTGGCTTGGGCGACTTGTAGCTCAGTCAGTATTTCTGTCGCCCACATTGATAAAAAGTTGCCTGTGAAAATATTTCTCTTTTCTCAATTAATCCACCCCCATTAATGACGACCTCCGTAGCCGTGAGGCGAGCGGGCCTGACTTTGGCGAGCGCCATCTCTGAGGTTCCGTGTTCGATCCCCGGTCGGGTCAATATGGGAAACGAACTTTTCCATATTTTCTCGGGTCTGGGTGTTGTGGTACCGTCGTTGTTTCTGATTTCTGTAACACAAGTGCTTAAACTACTTACCACAGAATCAGAGCAATGTATGTGATGTGGTCCAATATTTTATATTTATTTATTTATATTAAAGCTAGGTATAGTTTAATGCTCAACTCAGCTTAAATCTATTTTTACCAAGTTTAAAGAGCGATTATCGCAGCTTAAGGGTTAAGTGACATTCAGCCACCAATACAGGGATGATAACAGCGCGCGGTGGAATCACCCAAGTTCGCGCTCCACCAACTTAACTTAAATCGGGTTAACTTAGTCGAGTGGCGTACGGACAGCAAAACAAAGAGTAAACGGCCATTTTTTACTTTATGACACTAAAAATGTATAAGTTCGACATGTGCGCAATGCCTCGATGTTCTAAATATAGGAATATTTAAACCCTTTCCTATATTTAAACCTTATATTAATAGAATTATTTTTATTTAAAGTTACATTTATTTTTTACGTATACATAATTAACACAAGTAAGCAAAATAATTAATAGTGTATTTTTACAGTTCGTTAGTTAATAAATGTTAGACTACATCACATAGATTGCTCTCATTCTGTAGTAAGCTTAAGCACTTGTGTTACATATATCAGTATCAACGACGGTACCACAACACCAAGATTCGAGACAATATAGAAAAATTCGTTTCCCATATTGACCCGGGCGGGGATGGAACCCGGGACCTCAGAGATGGCATGACGCTGAAGTCCGTTAATATTTTGTGTTCGCTTATTATTATCATCATTTCTTTGGATTGATCATATTTTTACAATTAATAAACTACGCAGTATACCTTAGCGCGAAATTTTTTGGAAGTGCAGCTTTTTCGTGATGAAAACTGCAGTGTTTCTTGCCGGTATCTTCTGTGATTATAAATTCCGAACCAAAAGTAACTTCATTATAATATATTATATTACAATATTACTGATGTCATTTATATGAATAAAAATATTTCAGCTTCAGAGCAAATCATTTTTAAAGGGTAGTCGACCCTTATTTTTTATTTACTTCGATCAGTCTATGATATCCTATACAATAATATGAAGCATTTTAATCCAGTTTTTTTGCAGACCCTACTTTTTACATAGTTAACCACCTGTTGTCAACACGTGGACGATCTTCAGATTTACTTGGGCTCACCGTGCCGAGTTCGATTCCCGGCGAATGTTTACAACATGTGTTCTATATCGTCTTCGTTCATCGTTAAAATCTAACTGTCATTATCACCATTCGAATATTCATACGTACTGTCATATCTCATGCACTATGCCCGAAGTCCCGAATATATCCACTATCCCTCATGTATAATATATTTTTCTACGAGTATTTATCAGTAAAATTGTTAACAGTTATAAAACCAGGTATTACTTCAATACATCACTAGTGTACTCTATTTGTTTTATTTCTTAGTTTAATGAAATAAATAACACTATTTGCACAGAGCACAATTACTCCTGATGTACCTAAAATAAATCTGAAACTTACTTTCTAAATTCTAAAAACAAAACATATTCAGTGCGCAATTTGTTTTATCTTAAATGTTTAAATTAAAATTAAAAAAAAATGTTATGAGGTTTAAGACACGTCTGGGTATTACTCACTTTGGACCTTGCACCGCATATATGTCGTGCGTATAAGAACGAATATTGCACTATCAGGTTTACCTTGATGTGCTGTGGTCTGTACCTCAATGCTTGCTGTGTTTATTGCGTTTTTTTGCACTACAGTTGGTTTACTACCAGAAAGATATCGAATCCGATGACGAATACCAGTTTTTAATTCGCACAACCGTAACCAACCCACGTCAAATGCGAATTAAACGTTTAAAAAAAACAAAATATGAACTAGCGACCCGCCCCGGCTTTGCACGGATATAATGTAAATACTTAGAAATATTGGCTTTTCTATTCTTTATTGCAAATAAAAACCTTCCTCTTGAATCACTCTGTCTACTTAAAAGAAGCGCATCAAAATCCGTTGCTTAGTTTTGAATATTTAGGCGTATACATTTATGGGAAAAATACAATCCTGAGGTAAGTCTGGTACCATTTTCAACTGTTATCTTTTGCGCAAGCCATTTGTTGAAATGGCTAAGACCAGCTTTATTTTGACGACTCTATAGCCGACAGTAAAAGAATCCTTTAAGATAAGTTAATCTGGGTCTATCTATACCAGGTGTCATGCATAGTTTTGACGTGAAATACTTGCAAACATACATCCAGACATCCATACATTATTCCTGTTCTTCACCCAACTTTCGTACGTACCAACGTATAGGGATAAAGGGACAGAAAAAGCGAATTTGTTTTATACTTTATATTTGTATCAGCAAAACAACAACCACGTTTTGATTCCAGAACTTCCGATTAATTTTCAAAAACGAACCTTTCATTGTTCGTTCGTTTTTGGAGCAAAGGCAAAATGCTAGGAAAACCTGCAAAATAACTTCTTTCTATAAAAATAATTGAAAACAGTTCAACAGCTTAATACGTCTACCGAATCACAAACTCCATAACAACGGTCACCCATCAAATACTGTTCCGCGGTTAGCATCAACAACGGCAGCTCATTGTTTTTTTTTCTGAGTAAAAACATTAAAACAAAAGTCAAGCACGCCGTTCGACGTCCATTTTAACCGTTATAAAAAGCATTCAATGACATCCCGAGTGCGAAAAGGACGAAAGAGCGGGGGGCATTTTTGCCAATACTTAAACGAAGATAGATAGAGCCCACCCCCAAAGGGAGGTTTAAAGAAAATTTTAACTTTTCTTTATTCAGAGCGATACCTCCTTAGGGTGGGCGGCCGCCCAGTGGGGTACCATTTTTCTTCGAGAATTCTCTTTGGGCAGTCTCTCAAAGGAAATAACAGTATGCTCTCTACTTAAGCATTTATTAAATCCAGCATTGAGAATGAATAGCTAGAAAAGTGTTGCCCTTTTACTTAGCTTTGTTCCGTTTGGTTAATTTACGAGGTGAAATTGTGTACCTAGCCGTCTCTGCTTGAGGTCTTTGATCACAGTTACTTTATGTAAGTAGGTACTACTTACGCGGCGCTGATTAAAAATTGTAAGCATCTAGCTTTAAAAATGACGCATTTGATAGGTCGTTACACTTAATCATTTAAAACCCTTTTAACCCCTAAAAAAGGGCTAAACTTTATAATCAAAAGTAGCCTGTGTTAGTAGTCTTAGGCTTTTTAATACCTACCTGTGAACTTAATTCTATTTATATGGGTTCAGTAGTTTGGTATGAATCCACAACAGACCGAGTTACTCGCCGAGTTAGACGCCGACAACCGGACAGCCTTGATAAGCTGGTTGTGGTGGGCAAAGTAGTGGGGAAGAGACCTCGCGGCCGGTCTCCTAGTCGCTGGTGTGACCAAGTAACGACGATCACTGGACTTCCCGTTGTAACCGCCCTAAGGACAGCCGAGAACCGGAACAAGTGGAGAAAGCTGGTGCACGAAGCTACAAGAAACTTTCAGGGACACGACCTTCAGAATTGACGAAAGCGATCACACACATTGCACAATATGTCATCTGACTAAATTTGTTATATTTCATCTTAATTCAATTTTCTTTACAATAAATAATGTAATTCTGATGTTGCTCCTACTTTAAATGCTGTGTACTCCTCTTATTGGAGCATATACTAGAACTTATCTTTGTATCACATGCCCCTAAAATGTTATGTATATGTTCTGTTGGTGTACCTACCTATTGAATAAATAAATAAACCAAGGATTTAATACCTCGAATTCGTTACTCAGGGTCACTTTGGCTGAATGGCGTTTTAGTTGGGTGACAAGTAATTTAATTCGATAACAAAATAAATAAATATCGGACAACAATTGCTCTGATTCTATGGTAAGTAGCTTAAACACATGTGTTACAGAAATCAGAAACAACGACGGCACCACGACACCGAATATATTGGTCTTGTACTTACCAAATTTAGAAAAGGCACATTAGTTAAGAGTTTGTACTACTAACACTTGCACTTAAATACTAGTTCTATTAGCCGTGGTATAAGGTCCAAAGTGTATAATAGGTGATGTGCAGTTGACTATTTTCTGCTCGTTCTCAGTTTTTTCCATTTTTAAACTTTCATGGTCGTTTTACCCCTATCTCCGCTAATGTTAGATACAAAAAGTATTTATAAATTTTAAGACTTTCGCGTTCCATTTTAAACATTTAAAATAATTTAACGGGTCAAGAGTCAGCTCGTGACCACGGTTGGTGCAACCCAACCGAAACGTCGGGCAGTAAGTAGTTCGTATTAACTACTAAATAAAAATGGTGTCGCGTTTTGACCCGATAAATTATTTTAAATGTTTAAAAAGTATTTTATATTTAAATTTTCAATCCAAGCTTTGAGCAATATTGGTGCTAAATTTCATATCTCTAACTAAAAATAACAAACATTTTCCCATATGAACTTTAAAGGGCAATATTACCCCCATCCCCTTTTTTTCAGAACAAGAAGTATCCTATGCCCGTTCTAGAGGTCCAACGTACTACGTGCCTATACGAAATTTCATCAAATTCGGTTCCAGTGGTTTACGCGTGAAAGCCGGAGAGACAAACAGATATACAGAGTTAATTTCGCAATTATAATATTAGAATGGAAAGTCAAATATTTATTCATATACACAGATAACATCACATAGGAATGAATAGTCATTATATAAATCAAATTATACCTAGTTTATAAATACAACTTCTATAATAAGGTACCTAGGTTTTACCTATGTTCATTGTCCGTTGTTTTGATTTCTGTCTATCAAAATTTTCTCAAAATAAAGTTTCGATATTTTTATATATTTTTAAATATTATATATAAAAACCTTAGAATAAGAAAAGTATAATATATCAATGTTAAAACCAATCTCTTTGTTCTTTTTGCTACCTTTTGCTTCGTCCGTATCGTGCCAAAACCGAACCCGCGACTTTGGGATTCAAAAACATTTTGAAAGCATGTGGTATTTATAATTTGGAAGAGTTCAGAGTTGGGATTTTGAGTAGTTTTGTAAACTCGAAATTGAACAAAAGTAAATTGCAGTTTTTTGATATTCCATAAAACCGCCATCTATCGCGTTTTCGTCGAACTTAAAACTTGTTTTGCCCGCCATGAGCCATTGTTGCCACAGTCTGAATTTCCAGAAAGCATGCGTCACAGATAAAAATTAAATTCTAGATATCGCGTACAGATGGCGCTGAATGACATTTTAACCACGCTGTGTGCGGAGTTCTCCTTTCGGAGTTTCCTTGACGCACGTTAAATATTGGATTCAATCAGTATTATAAAAACATTCTTTAATTGTGCAATATTCTTAGAATTAGAACATAAAAAAATTAATTCTTGTTTCCCAACAGATATATATTTTTTTAATATTTATTTATTGGATTACCAACACAAGATACAGTAAATACAAAGTTACAATTTATACAGTATATTAACAGCTAACTGCACTTGTAATAAAGATCATTTTATTCTATTTACTACTGTCCTAATAACCCTTTACAATGTTACTTCCACCACTTTCATTAATCGATTTTTACAATAAGTATAAAATGAATATGTTTTATCGGATCATACAGTTATACCAAACATTTGTTAAACAAGAACGCAGACTGATTTGTTAATAAAACCTTAAGCTCTTCATTTGGACCGAGGTCATCGACAGCTGTATTCACTCGATCAGTGCGCTCCTAAGGTCCCGAACTGTGTATTTTGCGTTGTTTTTATTTCAAATGGCGATTCCAAAACCGACAAAACAAGGGAGAAAATCGTGTATAGTGCCCATGTGCCCAAATACAACAACAAATTCACCCGAAAAGTTGTTTATTACTGTCCTGTACGAACCTTATAGACGCATGAAAAGGCTGAATAGGATGAAACGAGTCCATTTTCCCCCCACCCAAAAGTTGTGTCTATTGCTGCGAAGATCATTTTGATGTACAGTCGCCGTCAGATATATCGGAGCAGACAAAGTGATCAAATACTTCTGAACAGTTAAAATGTCAAAAAGTTCCATACACCACACACAAGTTACCATTATTATCTGAACATTCACTCACTTTGTCTGCTCCGATATATCTGACGGCGACTGTAGGTAAAAATTTAGTTCATTTGTTATACGTTTTAATATAAAAATATATGTAAGCACATATGTTCGCCTGTTACATACAAACAAAGAATGGTCAACAGAACATCAAGGTAACCACTGTTCGATCTTATGCGCACAACACAGGTCGGTACAAAGTCCATAGTGTGTGTTCTGGCGTGCTTGTGTCTGATACTATACCTACTACATATAATTTTTTTGATGTAAATAGTACCTAACGTCATGGTACTTATCGCGTCAGACGCGTGTAGTGTTTTTGGTGTCGCCAAATCTCAACTTTATTCTCCCTAAATTTTAGTCAAAATCTAAAATAAACCCTAGCAGCAATGTATTTTCTTTTTAGTTCTTGACTGCCGATTTGTTGCATAATATAGGCGAAGATAATATAAATACGGTCAAAATCTAAAGATGGCCGGACCGGTGAATGTGAGCAAAATGGTGATGAAAAATCACATTGTAGGCATTAAATCCCTTTGGATTTCGTATCGTCTTTATACCATGGGAATACGGACCAAATTCAAACTTTCCAGTGTGACTGACATTGTTAGAAATCTTTGCTTTATGCAAACGACCCGTTAACGCATAAGGAACAAATTGTTTTGAACCTAATTATTGGGTAATACAGTTCCAATTTGTTCAAATTAATAGGTTGATTTAACTTGATGCTGTCCAAAATTGTAGTTTAATGTGTCTGTAAAACCAATTTATCTATCTCTTGGTGAAATTTTTAAAAAGTTTACAGAAGAAATATTAATGCTAACGAGGCTACCGTAGACAAATCAGTACCATTTAACAATACCGTAGAAAACTTTCTTAACACATGGCAAACTATATCCCTACTTCCCTACTAATATTATAAATGCGAAAGTAATTCTGTCTGTCTGTCTGTCACGCTTTCCTGCTTAAACCTCTCAACCGATTTTGATGAAATTTGGTATAGGTATACGTTGAATCTCAAGAACGGACATAGGCTAGGACAAAATAAGGGGGGGTGGGGGTAATACCACCTTTGAAAGTTAATATGGAAAAAAGTTTATTTTTGAAGTTAGAGATATGAAATTTGGCACAAATATAGCTTGAAACTTGGATTAAAATATATACTACCTTTTGTTTCGAATATTAGGGGAGAAAGGGGTAAAACCGACCATGAAAGGATGTAGTCCACGCGAAGGAAGTCGCGGGCACAGCTAGTAAGATATAAATTAATAGATGGGTACAAAATCCTCAAAAAAGGAGTAGTTCCTCATAAATTCGAATGCCAAAACAAGAGGCCTGTGAAGAAAAAAAAATGTGAATACGTTGTACGAGAAATAAAGATAAAAGGTATGTTAGTGATTAAGTACCTATATGAGTTTTGACAGGATTAATTTCATTACTTTTTCAGAGGCCAGAATGTCCCGCTACAGTGCAAAGGCCTCCTTCTTCCCTGGTATGCAACTTTTTCGTTCTCTTCAGCTGAAAGGTGCCAGTCTTTTTGATTTGGATGCAACTATTGCGCCATCACATGCTATTTCAGCCCAGGAGATATGCTACATGTTGCTACACGTCATGTAACGTGCCCAAACTCAATTCTGAGTTACTATTTGAGCATCATCAGTTACGGGCGTCCTTAGGTTTAGTGCTATAATTTAGAATCGAATTGATATTAGTACACTGCTCGGTATTGTGCTCTAACTGCCCCAAAGAACGGACTTGTAATACTTGGTTAAGATAAATTAAGTTTGAATTTATTGATACGTTTTAGTGGACACAGGCGTAAAAATTAAAACATTAATAAAATCAAAAAAATAAACCGGTGTTATGGATCTCATAACCCACATATTTATATCATAACTATATTAAATCAAATACTTATTGATGTCGCCTCATTGTACTAGGTTGATATATTTTCTGTGCCTTGTTTTCCCGTACTGTAGGTACTCATTTTTAACTTACTTGTTCACTCACGTCTAGTTGACTTGTATGAGTTTATTAATCGGACACATTAGTATTCGTCAATAGCACTGTAAAAAAAATATTAAACAAATGGTTTTACAGAACAGCACTAAATTTACACTAAATGATAGTAAAATTTAAAAACGGGTACTGTCTTATTAGACTTAAATTTATTAATTTATTTAACTCTTTTCAAAGCCCAGAAAAAAGTGGTTATGCTCCGTGCAACGGATTAACAGTCGAGGATTTTCTTTTTTTTATTAACTCTTTGATAGAAATTATAAATAAATTTATTTACTCAGACTTTGGGGAACATTTTTAAGGTTGGTAACGCAGGTGCTTGTTTCGATCACTGACAGCGAAAATTAACTGTCTGTGATGTCATACTACTTGTAAATACAAATATAACCTCTGTCTCAGTTAACATAAAATGAAATCATGTCTTCTACCGTTTTAAACGACAAATACACCAACTATCATTTTTGTATCGTTCGAGAATGTAAAAACACATCTATAAAGACCCCGGGGAAGTTGTGGATCAGAGTTCCTAGTAAAACAAAAATGCGCAATACCTGGCTCAAACTTGCTAAACGGGACCCCGAATCATTATCAAATGCAACACAAATTTTCTTTTGCGAAGATCATTTTGATGTAAGTACTTAGTCATTTATTTTCTACAGAAATCTTAAATTAAAAAAAAAGTTTGGTTGTCAAAATGGAAAACTCATTATTTAATTTTCAGTTAGAAAATGACATGGAAAATTATTTACAATACAAACTAATGGGCTCAGTTAAATGGATTCGAATGAAACCTGATTGCAAACCTACCAGGTTTGAGTGCCAGAATGATAAAAAACACAATGTTATTTCAAACAATGATAGTAAAGTTGCAGAAAATATTAAAAAACAGATCAGACCGAAAACAACATCAACATCACCATTTAAACCAGGTATTAACAATAATAATAAGTACATAAAACAAGCATTTATTCCAGTAAATATGGTAAGCCATTTTTTCTTTTGCACAGGACAAAGTCCAATATGTAAAGTTGGATGTGCGTTTGTCTGTATAATTACATTTAAATGTACAACTGTCCATTTATCATTTATCAAAGGCATCTGCAATTTGTTTCCAAAATTGTCAATTCCCCAGTGCTTGTCTACAGGTTCTTATTGAACTGCTTCACCTTGTGCTCCCGGGATTAGAACTTTTATCTAATTTTATAAGAGAGGTAGGGCATAGCAATTTATCGCTCGAACTGGAGCAGCCCGACTGGTGAAATACCTCAACCTTTGTTGATAAAACATGACTTTGAAATTGTAGCGAAGCGGAGGTAGCTTCATTTGCTTTATATAGAGACTATTCATATGTATTACTAATGTATTCTATGTGAATAAAACTTTGGACTTTGCACCAGCCTTATGGTGTGGGCATATGATCTAATATTATTTTTGATAAACGATGCTGTAACATTTCATTCTGTAGCTTTTGGTTGTTTTAGCACAGACATAAAATAGCTCAAACATACCATACCATACCAGATACTACCCAAATATCATGAATACTTATATAACTACAACTTTTTAAATTAAAAGTTATAATTATAACTTTTACGACTACAACTTTTCACCTTCATCAATTCCATGAAACGAAATAAAATATCCTGTGGAAATAATATGTGCCAGATAATTATTTAAAATATATATTGGTTAGGCTATTGATCTCAAGGACTTGCTTGTAGTTTGATGACAACAATGTAGCTCTTCATTATGTGGTCCCATCTATAGGGGACCAGACTTAATCTGGCTTAGTAGTAATATTTATGCGTCTCTTCATGCTTTAGGAGATATGTTAAGCCATTTGTCTCGGCTTATCACAGTATTCATTGGGTATGGCTAGTCCGAGGCCATTAAGGGGCTCCTCAAAATAAGACCACACATCAAGCAGTAACAATGGTTACATACATGCTTTACACACAATTAAGACCCATTCCATGTCAATTAAAATGAGGTCTGTGGCCGACATTAGATTGGAAAGTACAGTGCTGAATATATGTTTGGAACCAACTTACAAAAAGAGATTCTGTTTGTATTTTTTTTTAAATTGTTTCATTCAAAATGTGAGTTTTCTTTTTGTATTCATTTAATTCTTTACTATAATTAGTCTCCTAACTTAGTGTACATGACATAAGGTTGTGGTACTGCAGTGCCACTATATTGCTGTAAATTAAAACCGCTTGCTGTAATACTGTTTTATTAACATTTTCACTAAATATATAGGTTCATTAGATCATGCAACTAGTTTGACGTGTACCACACAGATTTCACTGTAGATTTCACGTTTGTAAAATGCGGTATATCTACTCGTCGGATCACTACCCTTTTTTTCACTCATAATGTGTAAAGATTCAATTTTTCTGTACCTTAAATTTAAAATGCAGGTAACAAAATAGGGCAGATATTAAGTGAGATTTGAATATGCTCATTTATTTATTTACTCATAAACAAAACAACATTTAATTTTTTTTGAGTCGCAAGGTTTTTTTAGTACATTATAAAGAATAAAAATTTTAAATTTCGCGCGCAAGTTGAGGAAAATGCGGGACGAGCGAGACGGACTCTGTATTCATTAACTGTGGTTCTGACGTCAGTCGGCCGTGTAAACTTCGCGAATAATGTGATGTTTATTTTTGTTTTAAAAAATGAGTTATTATTCAACTTATCATTGGTGTGGTGTTCCCAAATGCAAGAACACTAGTAAAAAAACACCGGGCAAATTGTGGTGTCAAGTGCCGACTGATTTAAAAATGAGAAAAGTTTGGTTCACCGTTGCGAGAAGGGATCTGGATTTGATACACAGTAGATCCCGTTTGTACTTTTGTGAGGATCACTTCGATGTAATTACCTATCAACACACACGGAACCAGGGCGTGGTAACGTTACCAAATTCACATTTTAGGTAACGTTAAATAACGTTATTTTATAAGGCTACTTTTATAACGGTAAAACAGTTAACGATAAGTCGGTAGCAAATATATATTTTAACGTTAATTTAAAACGGCAAAATGTAACAAAACGAAAACTTTAACGTTATCTCTTACTTATCAAAACTGTATTATAACGTTAAAAGGTAACGATATTAATAAAATAAATTACGCAAGGCGCATGTCACTTTGTGCAACATATTATTTTTCACAATGACGCCTATGAAAAAGTAGGTAGGTACCTATACAATTTAAAAAAAGATCGTATTTGGAGGTTATAAAAAAGAAGTTTTAATTAAGTTGCTAACTTACTTTTCGGTTGGAACACGACATGGAAAACTATATGATGTATAATAAAATGGGTTCGGTAAAAAGGATTCGATTGAATCGTAATTGCGTACCCTCCATCTTTGATTGGAATAGAAAACACAAATATCCTTTACATGAACGTAAATCGTATGAAAATCGTCCTCGTAAGTATCTATTTATGCAGGCCTAGCATACGCAATATGTCAAATTTATCGCAAGACACGACAAAAGTTTCGATACTGGTCATTCCCTCAGGCCTAGCTTGCGCCACACGAGTAAATTTTATCGCACTCTTAAGAAATGTCAGTTTCAATTCGTGAACTGGTGATTGGCTGAAAACACATACTATCATCCAATCAACGGTATAAAAAAAATTATCGTCTCATGCGACAAATTTGACGTAATGCGCATGCTAGGCCTACCTAATAACACACCGCTCCACTCATATTTTCAGCCAATCAGCAGCTGACGCACTGACTTCAATCATGAGCAGGCTTAGCATGCGCCACTCGAGTAAATTCAATCGCGCTCTTAAGAAATGTCAAAAATCTGATATGAAAAAAAATTATATAAATTTTTCATATCAGATTAATAAATTTTATTATAATAATTTTAAAATGATCTCTCTTCTACTCATCGGAAATGATTTTGGTGATTGTAATTTTTTTACTTATTATTATTATTCATAAATAGAATAAAATAGCATATTCTTCGAATTTCAAGTTTTATACTTAATTAATCAAAAAAGTAGAAACCTTGAAATTCGTTTAGCCACAGCCATATCGCAAATAACACGGAATGAACGCATATTTAGGCACCTATTAGAAATTAACAGAAACTTTTTACACCGTATTCTATATTAAAAAAATATATTCTCTATTAAATGAAACATTCGCAAACAATAACACTAAGTTTTTAAAAAACCTCTAGCACGCAGGCTGTACGATAAACAGCGCCAACAAAATGGCCGACCCTATAATCCGACCAAATAGAAAGCGCCGCGTTCGTGTTCTATAACACGGCTGGAACAAAAATGTCGGCGCTTTATAACACGGCGACTCGGACGAGGCAAGCGAACGTTCAATGCTTGATTAGTGTGCCATCCGTTCTGCATTCAACTGCTCGTATCGTGCGTTGAAAAAATGGATAACGGTGATAATATGTCGCTACTACGCAGCGTTGACGAACATTTGCAGAATAAGTGTGATTATAGTGATTTTAGACGCACTTTCAACAGACAGTTAAATGTGTTTTACAAATCTCAAGCTCTGAATCTCAAAAAACCGTGGACGAGGGCACGCATTTCAGAGGTTATACAGCATGTCAAAGAGAGTAAAGTGGCCGTCAACACCGGTAAAAGGCGGACACCTATGCAATATTATTGGGGCGGAAAATATGAAACTGTGATAATAAATGGTTTCGAATATTTAACGTTTAAAAAAAATAGTCCTAAGGATCCCACCGTCCGAGTAACTGCAATAGAAGATTATTTCGATATATTGTTAAAAACTCACGAAGAAAACGGACATGGCGGACGTGACAAAATAGTAAAAATTATAAAAGACAAATATTATATTCAAAAAAAGCCTATAGAAATGTTCGTATCATTGTGTCCAGTTTGTGAAACGAAGCGGAGCAGCTTGCCAAAGAAGAACATAGTTTCCAAACCATTGGTTTCGGTTGACATTAGCAGTCGGGGTCAAATTGATGTATTAGATTTTCAATCATTACAAGATGCGGCTTTTAAGTTCTTATTGCATTATCAAGACATTGTTACCAAATTCATTCAGCTTCGTCCACTTACAAGTAAGGAGCCACAAGAAATTGCATTGGAACTGGTTAAAATATTTTTAGTCTTCGGAGCGCCGACTGTTTTGCAAAGCAGCGTTAGCAGAGAGTTTACAATCACAGTTGTTGAAGAAGTTTCAAAGTTATGGACACAGTGTAAAATGGTACATGGTAGTCTGAAAATGTCAGAAGTGGACATAAATAAAAGTCTCGAGCGAACGTCCGAAGATGTTAAGAAAAAACTATCTGTTTGGATGAGTGAAAATCAGAAGATGAGCTGGTCTTTTGGATGTCACTTCGTCCAATTTCAAATTAATGCAACACATCATATTAACATAGGAAGGTCGCCTTACCGCGCTTTGTTCGGTTGCGATCCTAAACTGGGACTGAACAATATTCCTGAAGACATCCTTAATAGTATCAAGTCGGAGGAGGAATTAGAAAGCTTTCATATGAGTAAGTTATTATTATTTTACGCAAAAACTAAACTTTTATCCGACTTCAGCAGCAACATAAAAGTGTTAAGGTTTTCGCAATATTAATTTATGTTTACCTATGCAATTAACTTGGATATTGAGAACACCTTATTCAAAATATTCATCCAAGTCGTTGAATGTGAATCGATTAATTGCTATGATTCGCGTATGAGAAGATCGTTAAACTTATTAAATAACTGAACTTTTTTACCTATCTTTGAAGTCTACATTTCTTCTTCAATTAATTTTATAAATTTTTAGTGTGATCTGAAACCAGTGACCACATTAAGTAAACTACGATTGATTTTATTATGGTCAAGGCACTTTACTATTGTGTAATATTGTTTTTTTTTTTTAAATAGATATCGGCAGTACTTAATGCATATTCTGATTTAAAGAAACCTCATTTCACAAAAAAACATCTTTCTTAACTAGAAACAGGATGATTTCTGTACAGAAAAAAACTACGTAAACTCTTTCTGTACAAAGCACATCTAACTACACACTTTTGAATTTGCACCGCACTTATGTCTAGCGCATAAGGTCTAAAATAGAACTGCAAGTGTTTAACTTAACGTGCTGTTGACCACCTTTATGTCGTGAATTTGAAAACTAATATCCAAGTCCAAGCCTTTACCTTGTAGGTACACAATTTTAACCGACCTTTATTAAATAAATAAATTATAAATATTAGACAACATCACATACACCGCTCTGATTCTGTGGTAAGTAGCTTCAGCACTTGTGTTATAGAAACAACGACGGTACAACAACACCAAGACCCGAAACAATATAGCAAAGTTTGTTTTCTATATTGACCCAGGGATCGAACCCGGGACCTCAGAGATGGCGTGATACCAAATTCCGGCCCACTCACCTCTCGGCTACGGTGGTCGTCAAATTCTTTACTAATCTAGTTAGAATAGAAGGTATTTATAATTTGGGAACAAAACCATGGTCACCCTTCATTTTAATACACGCGTTGGATGTTTCGGACGGCGACGTTTCAATGCGCCTAATTGTATTTAATTGAATCAGCTTTTGCCCCTGGACTCGTCTGCCTGGTTGGTAGAGAGTTAGTATACAGTTGTCTAGGGGGCAAAATGCGTTGTGCCAATAAAAATGCATGTTTCGTGTCTGCAAATTCGTGGTGCCGCCGGGTGCCTTGTATATCCATGTTATTGTTTATTAAATTGTGAATTGCAGTCATTATAATTGGCATCTCGTGTTTGAGGTTATTTGAATTAAATAAACATACCTAATTATACGATAATAAATCAAAAGTATGAAAACGATCATAGGAAATATAGGTTAAAGTTTGAATATTAGTGTTGCATTTATCCTTATTAATAATAAAACTCAAGGTAACTCTGTATCGGTCTAGTCCGTCTGCCAATTTGTCTGTTTCTGTCAAATTAGAATCAATTAATAATCCCTACTAATATTATAAATGCGAAAGTAACTCTGTCTGTCTGTCTGTCTGTCTGTTACGCTTTCCTGCTTAAACCTCTCAACCGATTTTGATGAAATTTGGTATAGGTATACGTTGAATCTCAAGAACGGACATAGGCTACTTTTTATTAGAAAATAAGGGGGGGGGAGGGGTAATACCACCTTTGAAAGTTTATATGGATTTTTTTTTATTTTTGAAGTTAGAGATATGAAATTTGGCACAAATATAGCTCGAAACTTGGATTAAAATATCGACTACTTTTTGTTTCGAATATTAGGGGAGAAAGGGGTAAAACCGACCATGAAAGGATGTAGTCCACGCGAACGAAGTCGCGGGCACAGCTAGTTTCTTATAAAGTAGGTATGATGTAGTGACCAGCTGTGGTATAGAGATTATAGTGATAAATACTTCTGAATTGGCTACTTGACAGTGTTAACAATAAAATATGAAAAGTGTTTGATATGTTAGCTTATTAGTTAAGTAATCATTTTACATTTTTACTTTTTAATTAAAAGAATAGTTAGTATTTTATTTTTGCAAAATAAATTTTAGTTTTTTTATCTGTGGAACAAAAGAACCGAAACGGAAACCACCATTGCAATTCGGAAATGACAGCTGTCGGCGAACATTATTTATTTTAATGTGGCGAAACAATGATTATTTTACCGATTAAATTGAATTATTGTGTCTCTAATCGTATAAAGAATTTATTGAAACATTTTCCGTTTATCTTAATTAAGTCGTTCCTATACGTCAACGTCCTAGACAACGAACCGATACGGTTCGTTGTCTAGGACGTTGACGTCATAATTGCAACATTGACGCGACTAGGCGTTTTCGCGCGCTTTTTAAATGTGTTACACAAAATCTTAGTTTTCTTTGGTTATTTAGATTATTTCCAGATAAATCGAATTGCTTGGGATATAAAATGAACGGGCGCACATTTTACAATACTTTTTCAAAAACTGTCAAGTAGCCAAATCCCATCCAATATGCGCCGTGTACAATGTCATTGTGTTTGGACATAAAATATCACTTTCTTCTTATTTTGTTCTAGGTGAGGCTTCCAGTATGGAGTGTAAAGATGATAATGAAATTTCATTTATCACCATAGGTAAGTGATGCAATATTTGAATTAAATTTAAGGAATTAAAAAAAAAATTGGTGCAAGGCATCCTTTACGCAGTGGTCAAAAACTAACGAGACCCATTTAACCATTTCAAGCAGAGGACGTTATAAAATGACACTTCATTCTAGAATAAAATACTCCAACATTTTCGCATGCGATTAGAATACATCATTGTCGTAAAAACTAGACAGTGAGGCCCTCTAGGGTCAAACAATTCCAAGCCGAGGATCTAAATGGCCGTATCAACATGCATAAGTATAGTTAATAATTTATTGGGTCTCCTAAGGAAAGGTTTCTCATTACGGGGCCTCAAACCAATTATTTGGAGGCCCCTCACAAAAGAGGTTCCAAGTCCACCGCTCCTTCTAAGATAAGCAACTTTAGGAAACAGTTTCTGACTTACCAAAATGTCTACGTTAACATTCAAAATGTCGGGATTATGATTCCGGATCAGATAAGGCGAGAATATTTATATATGTTAATTCGTTGGGAAGCTATCGAGTAAGGAAAATCAGTCGAGAAGTCTGCGCTTATAAAATGGACACAAAGATAACGTGATCGATAATCGGTAACTACCTTAAACGATTACCGTTGCCCTAAGCGAGATTAATACCTGCACCCCTTGTAGTAAAATCATATTGATTTGGAAGCCCCCTCTGCGCAAGGCTTGCAAATAAAAAAATCTGCGTGCTAAATGAGAGGTATTCTAGCCTGCGCCGTACTGCGTTATCATAAAGGAGTCAGTACATCTAGTTGCCATAAATATGAAGTTAGATACATTATCGATTTTCAAACTAAAAATAGATACGCTAAACGTCAAATTTATCGCATGAGATGACAAAAGTTTCTCTAACATTGTGTGTACTACGCTCACTGTACACGTGTAGATTTTGACATTTCTTAAGAGCGCGATAAAATTTACATGCTAGGCCTGAATGTTGATTAGTTCTCATACTTACTGCCAATCAGCAACTGACGCATTCAATTTTAACGATTTCGACATTTGTTAAAAAGGTGATAAAATATACTTGCTTGGCGCATCCTAATAGGCAAAATCGGTACCACTTTTTTCATACAATACAGGAGTTTTTCTCACAATGTGACAGCTTCCTGAATAATATAATGTCTCATTTCTAACACGAGATGACAAAAATGTTTATACTTTCAGCTAATCAGCGGTTAATAAACTGTTGAAAACATCATTGGCATATTTTGACGATTGAAAAGATTTGTATAAAATTACTCACGTAGCCTATCGTAAGCCTACTAAGCAAACTAGCTAGCGATATAAGCCACATTTCTCGCACGATCCGACGAAAATCTTTATACTGCTGTTAGCAGCTAACATACCACCGTCGTATTTTTGATTTTAATAATTAACTCGCGTATGTTCAAAGCATCCGAACCAGCATGCGCCATGCATACAATTTCTCGCATGATACGATAAAAGTTTCGGTACCGTAGCACACTGAACTCGTGTTTTCAGCCAGTCAGCAGCTGAAGCACTGATTTTTATCTATTTAAGTATATTAAGAGCACGATAAAATTTCCATGCATAAGTTACGGCAGGTTTTTGAACATTAATTGGAAGTTCGGGAGTTAATTGTGGTTTTCGATTGGCATAAATCATTGCGCCTTCGAAGTGCGCTTGTTACGACTATGAGAATAAAAAATTGCTATCCGTAAACGGATCCGACATTATTTCGATTTTGAGAGTAGACTGGGGCGTCTAACTAGCGGGCTGGGCAATGTAAAATTGTAACTGCGGATTTTTATAGTTATCCATTTTAATTAGTAATGTGAGGTAATTGATAAAGCAGACCGCATTCAAACACGTATTGTGTGTCAAACCTCATATCTTTGGGAACAACTTGCTGCAGACCCTATTGTAACATGAAACAAGCTTAAACAGGATGTTGGCCTCCACGGAATCCTTTGAAAGCTATACAGCACCTTGCACCCTAGTGTTCTTATCGTGAGGTTGCATCAACACATCACACTGGCAGAAGTAGAATAATTGCAGAAGCTAGAAAAAGAAATAGAAAGGAGAACTAGGTAGTTTTTTTTTTCTCGCTTTCTAAAGTCCATACCGTGTAAAAAAAGTTCAGATTTGTAAACATGTATAGTCACTAGTTAGATAATGCGATACAGGCCTGTGAGGCTAGTGCAGTATCTATAGTCATATGGAAATTGTTAACTGAATTTCGTTAATAAAACATATTATTATTATTATTAAATAGGGTCGGTACGGTACGGTACAGCACATCAAGGTACACTTCGATATTCGTTCTTATGTCCGCGTCATAAAAGCGATTCAAAGTCCAAAGTTTGTAGTCTAACGTGCTTTTCACCTTTCTAAACATTTGAAGCCTGCCGTTTCGGTCCGTGTCAATGAATTTGTAATGCTAGAGTTATTTTATAGTGATAAAACGATAGACTTGACCTTGTTTGAAAACTAATAACCTGCCCTCCAAATTTAATTTGTTAGCATTTATCAAACTAGATACCTATGAACTAGGTATAGGGGCTATCCTGCCAGACAGTCCCTATACATATGTGTGAGACAGTCTACTACGCTTCTCTACGCACACATCAATAAAAACGATATTCAAACTTGTGGGGTTACTCGGAGTTTACACACAAACGAGGGGTAATTACACGACAATTTAACTAGGACATTACGAGGCTAATACAATATTGTAAATAAAAACTTACTACTCAAGACTGTTTCCTAGTTCTTTAAATATTACATTTGGTGGTAATAATATTTTTTCTATGGTAGGTGTGTTGAAAAATCATTAGACGTCAAATCCAAATTCTCATTTTTATGGTATCAAAGACAGCCGGATTATTATGGTTTGAATTTAGTACCCTTAACACGAAAATACAACCGTTACCGTTTTTTTACAGATTTGTACAGCAACTCCTCTCGCTAAAATTAATTACGCATCGGTTTGGCATTCAGACAACTATCAGGCCTAGCATACGCATTACGTCAATTTTCTCGCATGACACGATAAAAGTTTCGATACTGTTGATTGGCTAGCACACCGCACTTGTATTTTCAGCCTATCATTAGCTAACGCACTGACTTCAATCGATTTTGACGTTTGTTGAGAGAGCGATAAAATTAAGTCGCGTGGCGCTTGCTAGGCTTGTATGAGTAGTGTATTACATTTTAAAGCTGGCAACAATTTTCCTTACACCCTCTAAATTGGGGAAGTTCGTGTCGTTGAAAATTTGTAACTCAATTCAGTAGCACGCGGCTCGCCGGCCTGGGTAGTCGCGTGTATTCGTGCTTAATATTCTTATGAAGTACTGTCAGCATGTCTGACCCTAAAAACAAAAGGGCCAAAAAGGCAACTTTGTTGGTAAGATATACGTTTGATGAAAATAATTCGGTTCACGCTGTATAACTACTACGTGCCAATATTAAAGATTGTGAATAAATCTGGATTACAAATGAACACCAGTAAAACTAATCCTTCGTTAATTGTAGGAACGAGAGATAATGTACAAAGTATTTACATTTCTACAAGAAGAATATAATTTCATGAGAATTAGTAATTGGGATTATTGTGATTTGACGCCTTTGAAAAATATTACGAAGCGTACGTCAGAAGCAACAGGATTTACAGTAGGTACGGTTCGGAAAAGTATTAAAATATGGAGGAAAAGAATGAAAGAGGGGCCTCCGGTATCAGGTAAGTCTAGAACGGTAATAGGGATTCAACATTTTAATTATATTTGATTGAAGTAGCACCTTTTGTCTCATTACGCGACGTGACTGCAAGTAGTACGGTCGGAACACACTTTGGACTTTGCACCGCCCTTATGTCGCGAGGATTAGAATCAAAATCGAACCTGGATGTACTGTTCACTGTATATGTCACAAATATTATAATACCTCACAAAGTCCGTTTGACTATGAATGTTGTCTGGCGTGCATATAACTGTTCTAGTGTGCGTAATTTCTAGAGCGCTCAGTTGATAGTGATGGGCAGCGGCGGCTTTACCTATTGCGAGGCCCCGAGGGCCTCGCAAGATCATTGCGAGGCCCTTCGTCCTTCGTGAAAAGTAGGTCTGATTGTTTGGTTTGTAACATACTAGATTTACGAAATTGTCGTTAATATTGTCGTAAAGGTAAAAATATTTTACAATTTTAATAAAAACAGAGATATACACTTTGAAATTATTGTTTGCCTCTTTTTCTAAGCGTTTTTTTTTGTTCGTTAATTTTTTTTCTCAGAAACTTTTTATTCTATTTGTTCGGTTTGTTGAGTGAGGCCCCTACAAGCGAGGCCCCGGACGATTACCCCGTTCTCCACCCCCTAGAGCCGCCGCTGGACGTGATGGGCGATATTTCTATCGGAAGCTTACTATTGATAGTTCGACATTATCGTTCACAAATCGATGTTTAATACCGATGCTTTATCAATGCTTTTGAGGCAACTATAAGTTATTTGCTAAACTTCTTCTGCTAAGCTTGCTGTTAAAATTATATCGTACTAATTATATACGCGAAAGTTTGTGTAGATGTTTGGATGCAGCGGTGGCCTTACTATTGCGAGGCCCCTAGCAAGCAATTCTTGCGAGGCCCTTTGTCCTTCCTGAAAAGAAAGTCTGATTGTTAAGTTTATAACAAACTAGATTTACGGAATTGTCATTTTGACAGAAAATGTTAAGGTAAAAAAAAGAATATTAAAATATTTTACGTTCAAAGATTTACAATGATTATAAAAACAGATCTACAAATTTAAAATTGTTATTAGCGAATTTTTCTAAGCGTGAAATCTTTCTTATTTTTTTTTTAATTGATTCTTTTGATGCGCAAGGCCCCTACAAGAGCGAGGCCCCGGGCGATTGCCCCGTTCGCCACCCCCTAAGGCCGCCTCTGTTTGGATGTACGTATGTTTGTTATTCTTTCTCGAATACACTTCTGAATCGAATTAAGTGGTAGAAGGAAATTAGGTAGAAGAAGTATTTAGATATATATTTGTACTAGAATAACAAGTTGCGGGAAAAAGTTGTTGAAAATAAACAAGATAATAAATAAATAATAATAATAATAAATAAATATTGGACAACATCACATACATTGCTCTGATTCTGTGGTAAGTAGCTAAAGCACTTGTGTTACAGAAATCAGAAACAACGAAGGTACCACAACACCCAGACCCAGATAATATTTAAGTCTTCAAAATATCGATATTAAGACATTGATATACTGTAGTTTGGTATATTTAAATATCGATATTTGGTCGTAATTTCAATAATTTACCGATATCGGTAAGTATTGCTCATTCCTGTTATGACATCGATGTATCGTAACTGCGCCGATTAAATGTTCGCTCCCTTTCTTTAGGATTGCGCTAAACATTAAAATATGTATATATATATATGTCTTTTTTATAATGTTCAAGATGTATTGTTTTTATTCAATTAAATTTATTTATTCAAAAACAATTTACATTTATTAAATCAAATACAAATAGTGGAACAGAGGCTTCGCGATCCCCACGTTTACACACACACACAATCACTCATCATTACACGGCACAACTACAGCCAGTACCAAACGGACTTTGTGAGATGAAATGTCTGCAGCCACATAACCAAACACGGCATGAATGTGTGTGTGACCAGTAGCGTCAGCACAAAATCTTGTCAAACCGAAAATAGATTATTGATTTTTACTGTCTCATTGTTGTTTCTATCTAATATAATAAGATCCCAGGGCCACCAGACGTCTCGTTTTTACTGAGAACGAAACGTGGGCGATTGAAGAGGTTTATGTACTTTCGCACGCCTACCTGCTAGCTTGCTTAGACGGCCAATTTTCACGAATCAAGTAATTCGTTGATATAAAAATGAATCCATGTTCCCCTTGGTCACGCCATGACGCGAGAACGGCTGGACCGATTTCTGTTCTTTTGTTGTGTTATTCTCAGGAGAAGGTTCATAGGAATAAAACAATTTAAAAATTGCGTGAAAATTTATAAACTTACGAATATTATGGTCGTCGTGGGAGAAAACCAATTCAAATTAAATAATCTTCGTTTAGACAGGACGACGTCTGTCAGGTCAGGTAGTCAAGATATACACCAATCTCTGTTCCCCGCTGAGAGTGACGGTGAGGTAGCCATTTCCTCCTCGAAAAAAAAGCAAGTCAGGGTATATAAACATTAATTACCTGACGTAACTTTGCCCAGCTGATTTTCATGTACCTATATTAAAATATCTACACCTTATTGCAGTCAAAATATACAGAATATGGTTTTACAGACATATTATAGTACGATATGGGTGGTCTTCTTCTTTTTTTTTATATATTACACTTCAAGATTGACCTCATACCACCTGATGTTAAGTAGTAATGAGGTCCTAGCTTAAGGGCGACAAGTACAGCATAATAAATCTGTTACTGGACGTGTCGTCCTGACCTTGAAAGCTTGACCCCTGCTACTAATGTAGTACCCCCCAAGAGCTCTAGAAACCTTACTCACACGCAGAAACACAACAACACAGAAGTGATTGTTATTTGGCTGCGGTCTTCTGTAAGGTGGAGGTATTTCAACAGTCACTATTTTTTGAACGCCTTATTTGTATTCGACCTAAATGAGAATAACAAATTGCAATCTATCTTCGGATGCGACTTTGTTTTTGGTGATTATTAATGGCTATTGATTCCATGCAAATTTACCAAATCGTGCAAACTATTTACGACTTTTTAACTGAATGCTAACGGTACATCATAGCGCTCGCACGCAGACATTGATGCGAATCCTGCATGCCTGGAGGCAGAATTTCAACAAGCGCTTTTAGATATCACTGTAATTATATCTACAGGTACAGAGTACCATAAGAGTATTGTTTTGATGGCTGTGTGACAAGGTATACAGTGTTTACTGACACACACCAGTGGACAAAAGTGTAATTGCTCTAGCACTCGGTGATAGTTTCAGCAAGCGCGTCAATATTGTTTCGGAGTGAATGTTCTATTAAATAATTCGTTGGTTCGTGAATAATTGTAAATATTATGGTAATTGGCTACTTGACAGTTTTTGAAAAAGTATTGCAAAATGTGCGCCCGTTCATTTTATATCCCAAGCAATTCGATTTGTCTGGAAAAAATGTAAATAACCAGAGAAAAATAAGATTTTGTGTAACACATTTTAAAAGCGCGCAAAAACGCCAAGTCATGTCACTGTTGAAATTATGACGTCAACGTTGTAGACAACGAACCGATACGCATAGGAACGACTTCATTTAGATAAATGGAAAATGTTTCAATAAATTCTTAATACGATTAAAGACACAATAATTCAATTTAATCGGTAAAATAATCATTGTTTCGCCACATTAAAATAAATTATTTTCGCCGACAGCTGTCATTTCCGAATTGCAATGGTGGTTTCCGTTTCGGTTCTTTTGTTCCACAGATAAAAAAAGTAAAATTTATTTTGCAAAATTAAAATACTAACTATGCTTTTAATTATAAAATAAAAATGTAAAATTATTACTTTACTAATAAGCTAACATATCTAACACTTTTCATATTTTATTGTTAACACTGTCAAGTAGCCAATTGATTGATTAAATTGTTTTAGGTATATGTTGTCACCTGTCATATAAAAATAAAAAAGATCATCTCCCCTTGTGGTGCAGAAAACTCTCAACTCGGGTAACTCCTCAGATCATAGAAGGACCCGTGCGCCCGCAACATGCCCAAAACGAAATATCACTGTGCGCCGCAGTCAGTAGTGATTCTACCGTGGTAGTGTACCTAATGATATCAAAATGCCAACTTGTAGCGTTGTTACGTGTTATAATAGTTTTTATAAATCAGTAAAAACAAATATTTTAACTAATAAACGCACTGCTATGTGGGCGAACTATGGTATCGAATGAAAATCTGTATTTTAGCTGTGTGAGTTGTACATTAACTGTTCAGCGCGACCAGCAACCTTTACTGCGCTAAACCACGGAGCAATGTATCAAGCGCGGTATGGGTATAGTCGCGACGTGATTTATTTTGTGGTGCGGCCGCTGCTCAGCGACGCAAACTAGACAACGTTTGTCTCCCACTAGCGTAAATGTAACTTAAAGTGCTTTTGTTTTAGTGTGTGTGAAGCGCATCAATGCCAATCACAGCTCTTGTTTGTATGTTGTCATTGACTCGGTGGCTTTGGTTTCTACGTTGCTCAGTGTGTGCGTGTTGGCGGTGGTAGAAGAAAACTGGAGACCTAGCATTTGTTTGTAATGAAGCAGTATGGCACTTCTCCCTTGTTTAATGTTCTGTGGGTAACTCTAACCCAAGACCTTCACGTATCGCGCGTGCTGTTCTTGCGTACTTTGGAGATGGAATTTATTTCTTTTAAACATTTAAAGTTCGCTAGTGTGGCATAAAGCACTACCTACCTATCTTTCTTAATATATATATAAAAAATCTTGTGTCACGATGTATGTTACCACCAATAAATTACAAAGTTACTGAACTGATTTCAATCAAATTTCACATGTACCCGTATTTTGGTCTAACTAACTGGATAGGATAGTTATCATCTCAATTATTCGCTTATGTCGTGAATGTAAACGAATAAAATGTATCAATTAATTGTATCTTATGCAAATGTTTATTTACTGTTAAGTTTTATGAAGTTCATATAGATGGTAGTGTACCTACTTTGATTCATCGATAAAATTCTTCAATATTGTCTAGGTTGCAAATACCCACTATTTCGAACAATATGTATCAATTAATAATTTCATAAGCTAATGTTTATTTACTGTTTAGTATTATGAAGTTCTCCCAGATCCAGATGGCAGTGTACGTTGATTCATCGATAGTGCCTACGTTTAGCCGTTTAAGCTGTGTTTGATATGTCAGTCAGTCAGTTAGTCAGTTTCTCCTTTTATATATTTAGATATGAATTTCTCAATTGAGTACCTACTCCAGTTTTATTTTCAATTTAGCTATTTTTTTCTACCGCAAGGGTTTTATTCCTCAGTTGCGATTAGAGAAATAAAATGTGGCGGTACGAAGTTTGGCTACTTGACAGTTTTGGAAAAAGTATTGTAAAATGTGCGCCCCTTCATTTTATATCCCAAGCAATTCGATTTATCTGGAAAAAATGTAAATAACCAGAGAAAAATAAGATTTTGTGTAACACATTTAAAACGCGCGAAAACGCCAAGTCACGTCACTTGCAATTATGACGTCAACGTTCTACACGTTGAACCGATACGCATCATTCATCAGTCATTCTATGACTTAATTTAGATAAACGGAAAATGTTTGAATAAATTCTCAAAACGTTTAGAGACACAATAATTCAATTTAATGGGTAAAATAATAATTGTTTCGCCACATTAACATACTAATTTTCGCCGACAGCTGTCATTTCCGAATTGCAAATTGTGGTTTCTGTTTGGGTTCTTTTGTTCCACAGATAAAAAAAGTAACATTTATTTTGCAAAAATAAAATACTAACTATGCTTTTAATTAAAAATAAAAATATAAAATAATTACTTAACTAATAAGCTAACATTTAACACTTTTCATATTTTATTGTTAACACTGTCAAGTAGCCAATTATAAAAATCATTTAAAATGCCAGGGTGTCTTCTATTCCGTGGTTTTCAAACATTTCTTTCCGCAAAGAATGTACCACGGGCCGATAAATATGTAGTTCTAAACATATTCAGCCGAGGGCACTTATCGGAGGCTAACGGGTTGATGATAAAGCAGATAAAATCATCGCCTACGATAACTTGCGGTTAGCCCAGTTGGGGAGATGATTGTTTTTCCGTTTCTTTAAAATATTTAAAGTTCGCTAATATGACGTTAAGCACTATAAACATCACAGTCTGTCGCTCAAATTAATATGAAAGTGCCTGTGAAATGATTTCTCTTTCAAAATCTTCATCCGTAATCCGTCTGTCCGTCCGTCCGTTTGTCACCAGGCTGTCAGGCCTAGCATGCGCAATACGTCAAATTTCTCGCATGAGACGACAAAAGTTTCAATACCGTTGATTGGGTGATAGTACACCGTATTAGTATTTTCAGCCAATCAGCAGTTGACGCATTGATTTTGACATTTCATAAGAGCGCGATAAAATTTACTATCGCGGCGCATGCTAGGCCTGTGTGTCTCAACTTCTCAAGAACCGTGATAGCTACAGAGTTGCAATTATCACAGATTATGTACTTATTTCTGTTGCCGCTTTTACAGTAAATACAAAAAACAAGAGTCCGACCGAAACTGGTTTTCCGGCCAAAACTGAAACCGAATATTTGACCGTGGCTTCAGTTTCGGCCGAAATCGAAACTCACGTGCAAAAGTGTCGCCGAAACATGGTAAAACCGAACTTTCAGTTGGACGCTACTACAAAAAAATATATATATTTAAGGGGGGCTCCCATACAACAAACGTGATTTTTTTGCTCGATATTTATAAAAACTGAACTAATAGAATATTCCGTGCATAATTACTTCAAAAACACATAAGTATTGCGTCTAATGTTGAATAGGAAGTTTTAGTAAGGATTTTTTTTTATTAGGTACCTACAACACCTGTGTTTAGTCGTAGTAATGTACGTATTCTAACGTAAAATAAATGAAATCGATCCAGCAGTTTTTAAGTTTATTAGTTAGGTACAAACAATAATACAAATCTTTCCCCTGTGTCAAGTAAAACACTTTTGCGGTTCAATATTAGTTCTTATGTCTACGACATAAGGGTGGTACAAAGTGTATTATATGTGCTTTTGTCTGTAAATATTAATATTGACCAATACATGCAGAAAAATTAAAAAAAAAATTTGACGAATTTTTAACTAATTTTTCATACAATTTTGATTAATGCACGAAAACAGCTCACAGGTGTCATGGCGTCCGTTCTGACGTCGCGCCTAAGTAAAATACGTCATGTCATTGTATCTGTGCGTAGCGAACGGAATAAACATAATATATAGCTAAAAAAATGAATTCAAAAGTATATAGGTGGTGTGCAGTACCTCAGTGTAAAAACACATCGATAGCAACACCAAAAAAGTTGTTTGTTTATGTTCCAAACAAGAAAATAGTAAGAGACAAGTGGTTGAAACTCGCACGGCGAAATCCGACCGAAGTAGCCACGAATTCGCCCATATACTTTTGCGAAGACCATTTTGATGTAAGTACGTTGTTAAATATTGACAGATTATACATGTAAAATATTTGTTAGGCGTGAAATAGTCGAAATATTGCGGTTAACTCATAACTAACATGTTGAGGTTATGTTTTGGTACTGGTAACTTTTCTAACATCAAATTTGATTGTTTACTTTCTTTTTCCAGTTGCCAAATGACATGGAAAATTATATGCAATATCATGTGATGGGGTCGGTACCACAAGTACGTATGAAACCTGGATGTATGCCAAAAAAGTTTAAATGCCAACCAGATAGGATACCTGGCCTTCCTTTTGAGTTGCCTTTTATACCTATGAAACGAAAGAAGGTGATTGCCCAACAGAAAGAAAAGGTTAAAGAAGATAAAAGTATAGTAACACAATCAAGTTCTAAAGAAAGTAGGTACACTCAGTAGTTCAGGTATAAAATAAATAAATAAAATAAAAATAGCCTTTATTCTCTGAAAAATTACATGCTACTTACTAACTAACCGTATTACTAATTTTTTATCTTTAATATTTTACTAAATTTAACATAACTTATTCTAATAGAAATTGGTAACACCCGCACTATTTCATTCAGGTTGTCCTCCTCGGACATAGGTCTCTAGAATTTTCCATGTTGTCCTGTCTCTCGCTAATCTGCTCCAACCTTGTGGTAGGTCACCTGAACTACCAACATGGTAGTACAGGTATAACATGAACTTATTTATAAGGATAGGTATAGCGTTGTTTATATTATTCTCTTGTTGGAAAGGTCTCGGGCTCCGTGAGGTTTATAGCAAAGAAAATTCAAGAAAAATTTCAACAGAAAAGCGGGAAAATCTTCTTAAGGCGAAACGAAGTTCGCCGGGACCGGTAGTTATTTATCTAGTTTGCTATACAAATAAAAACCTTCACGTTATGAAAATATTATTTACAACTAAATGAATTTTTTATTATGTTAAGTTGCCAAACCTCCAATCATAATCTTAATCAATTAACTTAATCACGTTGGTTACAAGTACCACATGCATTGTTAAAATGTATCATGTTTCTATTCTTAACTGAAATTGAAGCTACGGCTGTTTTATAGCCAATAGTGTGCAAGAGAGCAGACAATCATGTCTGTATGTCTTATTTTTTAAATACTGATCAAGTTTGTAGTTGCTTTTTTTCATTAAATATAATTATGGTCATTTACTTAATTAAATATTATTTTTTTAACAATACCTTTATAAGCAGTTCTCTTCTTTGAAATGTATTATAGAAAGCCTTGTCTGCATTCTGTGTCCATACCTCAATTTAATTAACCATGATGATTATTGTATTTAATTAAAAGAAAGTGTAAACAAAAAAAATACAATCAGAGTATCACTACCTGATTCTTCTTTCCTTCTTTATCTCCAAGATAATCAACAATACCCTTAAATGTCAAATGGAGTCTACACTAAATCTGTCTGTAACAGTGAGATAACAAAAGGAGATAAATTTAAATGCTTAAGAATGAAATTTGTTAGTTTTATTCTTGCATACCTATGAATTGTTCATACTTAGTTAATTTTTTTAAAAGGCATTTTACCATATTCTAAAGCAAGTATTATAGTATAAATCTTTTTATTGTCTATAGTCTATACAAATAAAAATTACAAATGAAAAACGCTTTTATTCAATAAACAGGTACACCGTACAGCACATATTATAAACTACTTAGTAAGCACACAGTTTATTGCAATAAATTATTTCAACTACAACAATATATGGATACACCGAAATTATAATAATTGGTTTAGTAGAGCAGATTGCCATGCTGTCTAAGTTTGATTTTTTTTATATCAGGCCATCAGTGGAGAGCATATCATCTGAATGAAGAATGTTAACTAATTTTGATTATGAGCACTCCATATTCTCTGTCAAAAATATAAAATACTAGTGAAAGAATTACGTCGATACGTCAATTAGTTTCCGATTTATAAGTAAAACAAGTTGTAATCGTACGACGCAGGCCGCCCGATTACGGTGTGACGTCATCGTACAACACGCTCAGTCTGGGTCGCTCAGTGACTCAGTCCGCTCACAGTCACGCGCCCGTATCGTTGAATTTTTACCTAAATACTTTAAAAATGTCCAATCCAAATACTAGGAAATCATGTGTTGTGCCTAAATGTAATAATACAACTACCAATTCGCCGGAAAAGTTGTTTTTTATAGTTCCAAAAGACGTTAAAATGCGAAAAAAATGGATTAAAGTTATGAAGAGGTTAGATCCATTTGGAGATAAAAGTACAGTTTATTGTTGTGAAGATCATTTTGACGTAAGTATAGTGATCATATTTTATACAGGTACATAAGTAATAATAAGTAATATTTTCATCTTACAATAAAAATAGTTTCATTATAAAACTCAGTGATCGTGAATACCTAAGACATTACTATTATAATCTTTTGTAGTTTACATTTCTTTAATACCTATAATCATAAAATCTGGTCAGAGGTGCAAATCTTTGGTGTCAGAATTTTCCGTTATTACATAGTATTACATATTATAATATCTTGAGAACAATGCAGCTATTTGGCGTTATCCTTTGTTTTCTATACAAGTTTTAATCTATACTAGACTGTGCCTACTGCTCTGCTCGCCTCGGGTAGGGGAGACCGGGTACAAAAGTAACGGCGGGTCGAAAGTAACAAAGGCTCCATAAGTCGAACCCATGGGCGAACACCGCTTTGCCGCCGTAAGGCGATAGTGGGAACCACCCCCCTTAACTGCATTCAGTTGCCACGTACATCGCGCGCTGTTCGGCTTTGTCACAGGACAAAACGTGTATTCACTAATGAAAAGTAAGTTTTTTGGCGTTTTCTTATTAAATATTCACATAGTCATAAAAAGACGACAATAATCTGAATGTTTGCATATGTCTTCTTCATTTTAGTGATTATACAATGCCTTATTTCATTTTTGTGTAGCACGTTCCGATTTAAGGTTATATCACTTGTTTTCGTAAAAATATGGACGAGTACAAAAGTACCATAACCCTATGGGTACAAAAGTAACAAGTTACTGTAGTGATAATAATAAATCTATCATATTTTATATGTGTTTATATCAACAGAATGCCGTGACTACGCATAAAAAGGACTGCCGACACGGAAGTTTAATTAAACCGGCTGAAAATAATTTTAAGGATGGTGCAAAAATTAGAGGGATTGCAATAAAATAAAATGTTTGTATAAAGATTTATTAAAAATTTAAAACGGAAAGGATAAAGGAAAACGATACCAAAAGAAAATGAATAATAATTTGACGACGAAAATGACTTCTGTCGTGTCCGTTTAGAAACTTATAGTCGACCAAATGAAGAATGGGCAAAATGTGGTCCCATATTGATTGCGTAAATAATGATAGGAATTATGTGTGCCATCATTGCGAATCTGATTAAGGTTATAATGCCTGGTTTATAAAAGTCTGATTATAAAAACTATCCGTGATCTCATTGCCTAACTAAACCAAGAAAACTTTTTCATAATTTTGTTTTCTTAATAAGTACCTATATTTTTAATCAATTTATTTTTGTTAGATTTATTAAAACAAAGTCGTTAAATAAATTATTTGTTGATTTACAATGGATTATTTTGTTTCATTACAAACCTTTTGCTGTGTCACTTTCGACCCACAACGTGTTACTTTCGACCTGCCTATGTGGTCGAAAGTAACAACTTGCGATTTTTTTTTAAATATTTTTTTTTCATATAAAACGCAACACAATTTAATAAAACAAGTTACTAAAGTAAAGAACATAAATTGAATTTATACATAGATAAATTGATTTTATGATAACAGTAACACACATCCAGAAATCAAGGTAAAAGTACAAAATGTTACTTTTGTACCCGGTCTCCCCTAAGTGTAGATGTCTAATAAGATTTTTTGTTTTAGATTGAAAATGATATGGAGAACTATACTAAATATATGTTGGTCGGGGGAAGAATTAAATTAAAACAGGGTATAGTTCCACATAAATTCAAATGTCAACAGGAAAAGGAAGATAAACCTCAGAGATCTGCAGTACAAAAACGTAAACGTATAGAATATGTTGAGAAACTATTAAATAAAGATGAAACTTCGACGTTAGAAAAACCTGTAGAGATATTTGTACGGTCATAACTTATGACCTTGACTTACCGGCGAAAACCAATGAACATTTTCGAAATTGCATGCATAATTAAGGGTAAAAATAGAATATTTCGTCTAACTAGGCATTTTCCATGGCAGCTGTTATAATTAAACAGAAAAATAACAAACATTTATAGTTAAATTATTATTTAAAAATTCAATTTGTATGTAAGACTTCATAAAAATTATTAAGAATTTTAAACACATGATATTGATCATTGTAACAGTGATCAACAAATTGAAAAATATTTTTTCAAAATTACATAAATGTAGTGTAAAAATTTGTTTCCTACCAAAAAAACCTTATACCAAAAAAAACTTTAACTTTGAGTGCCAATAAAAATCAAAACTTTTAAGTATTTTTGACTACAACAAAAACTAGTTTTTTTTTATACATACAGGCTTTAAAATTACTTTTTTACCAATCCTTATGAATACTAACCATAGTCTCTAAGTAATTTGTTACTAACCATTATGGACACTAGTCTGAAACAGTGGCGTAACTACAGGGTGGCAAGTCGGCCAAATGCCACGGGCCCCCAGCCAGAAAGGGCCCCAGGTAAGAGAAGAATCCCAATTCCCAAGAATAATTTGAATATCATTCTTTCCTAAAGTGAGCACTGTATTTCTGGTGTTTCCAAGTTGGTAAACGAGTATTACAAATTATGCTTCTTTCTTTAAGAAGGGGGAGGGGGAGCTGGATAACACCACCTTGAAGGAGGTGCTCCCATGAGCAATTTGCCACGGGCCCCGAATGGTATAGTTACGCCACTGGTCTGAAATAAAGAATATTTAATTTAATTTACTAAGACAACATTTCAAGCGATTTGGCATACCTAGTAACATTCTTTATTGTATGAAATAAGAAGGTATAAATAACAAAACCTTCGCGTTATAAAAATATTATTTAATCATTTGCGTTGGGTGACTAAGAAAAACTTGTCCAAGAGCAACCCGTAGAATAGTTTTTTTATAATGTTAAAATGATAATGATCATTATTCTCCTGCCGTGTTCCTAAGTTTTACGGGGTTGGTGCAGTATGTTTGCCTTCAGCGCAACTATTCACACTCTTTGCATTCATGTCAGGTTTGGTACACTTCATCCATGTCTGGTTTTTCTTTGCCCTTCCATCTGCCTAAACTCATACTTATGGTGCATGTGTCTACACCTAGCAATTGACCAAGTCGCGTGGGTTAACGAATGCGTTAGTAATTAGATTTATATTTATTTTATATAGAAATAGAACCGGTATTGAAAAAATACATTAATTGTAGCTGTTACCCTATTTACTTTTGTATTACGCGATATAGCTGAACAAAATTAATGTTTTCAATATGTTCAACATCAGGTCATACTATGTTTGTTATTAAATTTAATTACGAAGATGATATTAAGAAACTTGTAAAAAAAATATCGGATTTTTTTACAAGTTTTTTTATCCGTAAATCTGTATACAAGCAACAAATATACACTAGATTCTGCAATAAAATATACATTTTCATATGAGTTTCCTTCCAAAAATTAGAGCTTAATAATGCGTGTGGGTGGCTATGTATAGTGAGCTAGGCCTAGCCTAGTTATATTAATCTGCTGGGGTTCTGCAACCTGCCCAGTTCACTGTAACATACTTTCGAGATTAAGTCTTACTCCCATTGTTACAGATGATTCTCCTGAAGCAGTTGAACCAAAGGCAGCTGAGCCATCGCCGCCGCCGCCAGCACTGTTATGCGATGAGTGTGGCTTGGCGTTTACTGGGTGAGTAGGACTCTCTTTTTTACTCGGGGAGTAAATAGGACCAAGGCCATCTTAAACCAGGTTTAGGGCCCCTGGGCACGCAAGAATTTGGGGCTCCTGTGCACACAAAAATTCGGGGCCCTTTCGGAAAGGAAAAAAAAGCTAATTATACAAAATTGCAAAATATGTAATTTTTGAAAGTAGAATGCTGCTGGTTTTTTGGTAAGAGAAATGGTCGGTTCTTTGCGGCCCCCAGAGAATACGGGCCCTGGGCACGGGCCCCTATTTGTAGTGTGTCGGGCTCGCACCTACTGAAACCCCCTCGGTGGCCAACGATGCGCAGTTGTGGGGGAGTCGGAATCCCTTGCGGCCTACTTCTTGCCACGCAAAACGCGCGCGTCCGGAGCGTGGCAGGCCACTTGACACGGCCCACCTTTCGGGACCGAGGTAACGATATGACAGGCTTACCCTCCTGGCGCCTCCGGTCCCAGCAACGGATTTGCTGTGCAACTGCGCTGACACTTGCTCTCTGTGGCCCACCTAGGCTTCATCCTGTGCGGTATTTGAAGATGGGTGATAAGGCCAGCCTCAACGCACCGGTCAACAGGGTTACTGCCCCACAGCGCGACACAACACGCGAAACCCAACGAAGAATTGCGTTGAAGAAATTATTTAACAATGTCCCACTGCAGGGCCAAGGCCTCGTTCGAAGTGTCGAGTTTCTTGACGGTTATTCTCGACATCATCATCATTCCGAACACGTGGTAGAATACTGAATTTGTACTGACGATTCATAAGTGCTTTAGTAAAGCTTACATGAGTTAAAATATATTTTGAATTCTCTTCTATTTCATTGAAATCGTGTTGAGATGAAGATGAAAAGGCTAACTGAGCCCATCATCCAAAGTCATTAAGCAAACCAAAAATTATATCGTGTCATGGTTACAATAATGGGTACTGATTCAATCACCACGCTTGGGGGCTGTCCCTTAATCACGTGATTGGACCTCACATTCATTGGGCGAAATATCACATTTACAAACAAACTTTACTTGTAAAAGCTATTATAGTCGGAAAGGGAGCGGGAGCCCCCCCCCCCCCCCCCCCCCGTCAAAAGTTACTTACTGCAGGGTCAAAAGTTACGTATTACTTGAACGCTCACAAACCTAATATACCTACCTAATTTTCCGTAAAACTCCCTCTCCCTTTGTGATTATATATTTCGGACCAACAGAGTCCACCAATTTCAAATGTTGTTTAAACGTTTCAGGTTCATATACGAGTGTGTGCAGTGTGGGCACCGCATGTGCAGCGCCTGCGACCACGTCGGCGCACACAAGGACCACTACGTGCTGAGGATCCCTGCCGACAGGCCCAAGGTAACAATTATATCTTCGTTTAGGTATATAAAAAAGAGAGGTAGGGCATAGCGATTTATCGCTCGAACTGGAGCAGCCCGACTGGTGTAATACCTCCACCTTACAGAAGACCGCAGCCAAATAACGATCACTTCTGTGTTGTTGTGTTCCTGCGTGTGAGTAAGGTTTCCAGAGCTCTTGGGGGGTGCTATATTAGTAGCAGGGGTCAAGCCTTCAAGGTAAGGACGACACGTCCAGTAACAGATGTATTATGCTGTATTTGTCGCCCTTAAGCTAGGACCTCATTACCACTTAACATAAGGTGGAATGACATGGATTCCTTCAAAAGGAGCGTGAAGAAACATCTTGCGGGCCAGTATGGCGATGCTAACGGATAGGATATTTTGATATCAAATCCATTGTCATCGCGATGTGGGTTCCTCTCTTGCTTACCATCAGGCTGGGAGGAGCCAATATACTGCGCTACTATAAAAAAAAAAAATGAGGTCAATCTTGAAGTGTAATATAAAAAAAAGAAACTAGCTGTGCCCGCGACTTCGTTCGCGTGGACTACATCCTTTCATGGTCGGTTTTATCCCTACCTCCCCTAATATTCAAAACAAAAAGTAGTCTATATTTTAATCCAAGTTTCGAGCTATATTTGTGCCAAATTTCATATCTCTAACTTAAAAAAAAACATTTTCCCATATAAACTTTCAAAGGTGGTATTACCCCCATCCCCCACCTTATTTTCTAACAAAAAGTAGCCTATGTCCGTTCTTGAGGTTTAGTGTATACCTATACTTACCAAAATTTCATCAAAATCGGTGGAGATATTTAAGCGGAAAAGCGTAACAAGACAGACAGAGTTACTTTCGCATTAATAATATTAGGAGGGATTAGTAGGGATAGGTAGACACCGCACTAGCGAACTGTAAATAATTTAAGTAAACAGAAAAATTATATCTCCCCTTGCGGTGTAGGACACGAACCCACGACCTTCACGTATCGCGCTTACTGCCCTTTCAACTGAATCCACAAGGGGAGATATAATTTTTCTGTTTACTTAATATATTTGAATATTTTATTTTAACTTTACGACTGTCCCTTTAACAATCACGTGTTTATTTTCCAGAGCGAGACTGATAAGATGATGAGCAAAGTCCGAGCGGCTATCGGAGTGGAGAAGCTTTCGCGGCCTGCGAGGGACAAGGATAAAGCCCGTCGGGTCCCTCAAGTGAGTGACAGCGAGCCTGACGAAGCAGCCGACGGCACCAGTGAGGCAGAGGAAACAGCAATGACGTACGTAGAAATAAACGTTCAATGAGGGTCTTTGCGCATGGGAAATCCACTAGATGACGATGCGTAGGCGTGAGGTCCAACACAAGTTACCATTAATATCTGAACATTCATTACTTCAATAATATCTGAGCAGATGCTAGTCAATAATTTCTATACAAACAACTTACCAATAATATCTGAACACTCATCTATACAGGTAGCTAATTGAGACACATGACGTGCGTGACACATGTTGACGTTATGAGGGTTCAGATGTTATTGGCATCTGCTCAGATATTATTGAAGTAATGAATGTTCAGATATTAATGGCAACTTGTGGTGTATGGAACTTTTTGATATTTTAATTTTTGAAATTTAAAATTGGTAGGAAGAGAGATGGCATACTAGATTAACATATAGGACACTTTTTATCCCGAAATTACGCGGGAACAACTTGTATTGCATAAGTATCTAATCTGTCTGCTAACAAAGTTCATTTAAACCTAATGTTTACTTTTTGTGTTAAATACTTAGTAACAAATAACCATGTCTCATTTAGACATACATACTCATAAAAATTATAAGTTTAAGAAATAAGAAATGTACCTAATCTATAATATGTCGTAATAATTATTATTTTAATTAAATAATAATTTATGGATAGTGATTATGTTACGATCACTACTGTAACACTAACATTGCTATGCCTAAATAGGCAACATGATGTACTGTTTACTGTCACATTCATGATATGCAATAAAGAGTTTGAGTTTGAGTTTCCGTTTATGCTTATCATATTATAGTAGGTTAATATATAAGGAATAAGACCGCCTATATTGTACTTAAATATGTCTGTAAAACCAATTTCTGTAAATTTTCTGTGCAATAAAGTGTATCTAATATAATTAACTTTTGTAGGGTAAAAATGGAAGTGGAGGTCGAAGAGTTCGACCCTCTGCAGGCACGTGTTGCCCCTGCGCCGGCGCTCGCCGCGGACGACGCGCGGGTGAGTTACATTAGGGACCGTCCATTGATTATGTGATGGTTTTTTTTGTCATTTCTAACCCCCTCCTTCCACTTGGTGAGAAAGACGAGGTTCAATATGCCTAACATGCGCAATACGTCAAATTTGTCGCATGAAAGTATTTTCAGCCAATCAGCGGCTGACGCACTGACTTCAATCGATTTTGACGTTTGAATAAAATTTAGTCGCGTGGCGCATGCTAGGCCTGCAAGACTCGACTTATGTCGTCTCATCGAAGGAATTTGTCGTTGAGACGACACAAGTTTTCATACCGATGATTGGCTGATAGCACACTGCACTCGTATTTTCAGCCAATCAGCAGCTGACGCACTGATATTTATCGATTTTGGCAAATGTTAAGAGCGCGATAAAAATCAACTTGCGAAGCGCTAAGTAAGCGGGCCGATGTCACTTATTGAGAACATCTGACGATACATCTGATCACACACCCAGCAAACAACTCGACCATCAATTAACGAGTAACTATTAACTACTCATTTTCAGGTAAACGAAGTTGAAGTGACGATAAAGTCGGAGCCACCTGACGAAGAGTCTTATTCGGATCCCAAATGTAACTCTGCCGACCCCTGCAACGTATCCTGGACCATGCCAACTGCTACAACGACCATCAAGCGTGAAGTGGACGAGAGTGAGCCGGGGAGCAGTCAGCAGAAGAAGAAAAGGCAGAAGAAAGGGAAGGTGAGGTCCTAGTTCCTTCTGCTATTTTACGGTCAATACAAATCACGGTATAACACTTGAATTCACAAGTATGGTACAAAGTTAAAAAATATATGAAGCTAGCTGTGCCCGCGACTACGTTTGCGTGGACTACATGCTTTATTGCAAAAGTTCGTTTAGCAAATTGACCCGACCGGGATCCAACCCGGGACCTTTCGCGCTTTGGCCGCCTATAGGTACTAGGTAACTAGCTGTTGCACGCGACTTTGTTCGCGTTGACTACATACTTTCATAGTCGGTTTTACTTTCATATCTCTTAACTTAAAAAACTTTCAAAGGTGGTATTACACCCACCCTCCCTTATTTTGTAACAAAAAGTAGCCGACATTCTTGAGGTTCAACGTATACGTATACCAAATTTCATTAAAATCGCTTGTGAGGTTTAAGCGGGAAAGCGTAATAGACAGTTACTTTCGCATTTATAATTTTAGTAGAGATTTTTAAAAACACCCAACTGTAAGATATTGGCGCATCTTGCTATGATCTTGGCACCGCCCTTATCCCGAGCGCATAAGAACTAATATCGAATTGGTGTTGTTTGTAACTCGAGGTAGTACATATTTGATGAAGTCGTGTCAAAAATATGTAATCCCCATATGGTGTCGGCGGCAATTTTGGACCGATTTCCACCAAACATGGCTAAGAACACACACAAGTCTCTCAACTGATTCTCTTTTCAGACAAGAATAAGCTTAAAATTGGTTCATCCGTTCAGGAGCTACGATGCCATAGACAGACAGATATGCTAAACTTATCTTATAAGTGTTCACATTAAACTGGATACCTCAAGAAAGCTGGACAGTCAAGTAGTCACCACCACCACTTGGATTCGAACCTGTGCGTACAGTCGGCGTCAAATTAGTTAGTGACGCCAGAGTATTCAAATAATTGGACGTAACCAATTAGTCAATAATATCGGTGCAAACAAAATTTCTATGTTGTTGTCAACAATAAGGCCACTTGCGTCGCGCCATCTTTTGGGTTAGTTCGATTCCCGGTCGTGTCAATTTAGAAAACGAACTTTTCTGTATTGCACTGATTCTGTAGTATATATTTTACTTACACTTGTAAAATATTTAATGTAATGTATTTTACAAGTGTAGGTAAAATACATACCACAGAATCAGCGCAACGTACAGTCAGCAGCACGTCAAGGTAAACACTTGCCCTTCGATATTTGTCCTTACACGCACGACATAAAGTCCAAAGTCTGTAGTTTAACATGGTTTTGTCTGTATGTATGTGTTATTGTTTAGTATTTATTTATTTAATGTTAAGAGTTCAATTGACATTATTTTCCTTTTGTTCCAGGCCGACACTTAAACTTGAAAAGATGATGGGAGCTGTGCTTAGAAAAAATCTCGCAGTAATTTCTTGATCATTTGTGTCTTCTTCACTCTAAAAATAACAAGTGTAAAAAATGTTATTTTTTTCTAATCTCGATTCGTTGGAGGCATTCATTTAGTTACTAAGCTTGCCACAAACGTTTCCTTCGTATAATAAAAATAATAATTTCATGAGTCTACTTCTACGGTTAGCTGGATGTTGCTCTTAAGTTATTGTCAATTTCGACTTTCATAAAGTCATGGTTAGTTTTAATGTTGACTGATAAGTTTTAATAAAACTTTGTCAAGTTACATAATTGTTGTTTTATTAAATTAAACCTTTTTATATATATTGATACAATATTGTGGATGTTATAGTGGTCTACACCACTCTCGACTAGACTAATACAGGTGTAAAGAATATTCATCATAAAAACTGTTCCTGCATTGCTTTGTACTACACTAAACTTGATTCATAGGCACATACTCATTTTGTGAATAAACAGGTAAATAAAAAACTATAATCGCTTGAATGTATTTTTTAATGAAATCCGATTTATGTTACAGTTTCATTTAAAATTACAATTAGCTCCCGTCTCGCGTTATCTAGAACCTCGCGCATACCTCGAGACGACGCGTTGCACCGCCATTTTGCACATACTACGCTCTTCACATACTTTCAAACTGGTTAATTAGGTGACACATGAATTAAATAAATAGTAAAATAAATAATTTCTGTAGTTAGCTTGCTTTTTCCTCGACTAATAAAGTCTTAAAATGTTTACGTAAACAAATAAACATTACAAATATTACAATCATCAAACAAAACGATATAGAACATATTTACAGATAATTTTTCATTGAAAATCGGATATTCGATACAACCGTTTTTTATCTTACAACAATAGTTTAATAATACCAAAACATGGAGATGCAACGCGGCGCAAATTTTAACGAATTTAATATACAATAAATTACATAGTAGTTTACAATCGCACTGCATTAATTCGATTTTAGGTGCCCTTGCCATCTTTGAATAGCACTCCTCAAAGGTAGAAATAAAATCACTTCATTTTTAAAAAGACTATCAAACGAGTCGTATTGTGTTTGTGACGTAAACAATTTGTACGTCTCCATGAATGCGCATTAACGTAAGTGCGTATCTTTATTTGTGGATCAGTGACTTTACTCGTTTTAATAGCAGTCTTCGAGTCACAGAAATATTAAGACATGTGGCTAAGTAGTTCATCCTCAACTCAATATTTTTATTGCATCTTTAGTGTTTACAGGGTGGTAACTTAAATATATTTCCACTAAACCGGGCCTGTGCGTCTACTCCCAAAAACAAACCTAACCTACCCCCTGCCACATGAACGTCTAGACGATTGATTGCAACACTCGGACTGAGTCTACATAATAAAAAATTGCAAATTTGATTTCAACTGAATCAAATAATAGTAACTAGAGACATGAAAGTACGAACTTCGCGCGTCAGAATCAACACGTATTACTTACATAGGATATATATAGATAGGCGATAAACCCCCCTGAGATTACATTCAAAGATGGCGCGAGACTGGCACAGTACGACGCAGGTTTACCACTTAATTAATCAGAATCATCGAATCGAACCACTTTACATTTAAGAACATTATGGAAAACGCAAGTTTGTGTTTACTTTCATGCCAAATAACACGAGGATTGTGATTTATTCATCTATTTAAAATAATAAATATGATTAGATTCACAAACTATTAATTATTATAGGATACAAAGAAGGTCCCTGTAGTAAAGTATTCAAAATGCTGGCTGCATTACCCCGCTGAAGGCGATTGAGACGCTGGGCGAGGTGGTAGCAGCCAGCTTTTGGATCCCCTGTAGAGTTGACTAGTCTCCTTGAAATGCTTTCAAATAAAGTCCATCCAGTGGGACCCCACGGACCTAGGGTTTCAACCGCAAACGCAAAAACATAATTTCCTTTTATTTCCCTACATTTGATTCATGTAACTGTGCTTAGCACGAACAAAAACTGTAGAATTGTTTTATGTAGTGATAGTTTTGTATGACAATGCCAGTAGTTTCGCAACTCACCGGTGCGGCGCTTTATCGTTTTCATACTATTTTCCCACTACTATTCGATTGACGTTTTTGTTCCTGTTAAGTAAACGACAGTAATCACTTGCAACATTTTAAGGCCAAACATTTTTAAGGTAAGTAAGTCCATGATTTCAAAACAATCAACAACATTTGTGTAGGGTACATGGGTATGACAAAAAAATATCATGCAAAAACATTACCCTCACTTCTTTGAAAGTAAGGTAAAATTACTTCTGGCATATTATGCGTTAATTTAGACTAAAACAAGTTCCTCACATTATTTGGCAGTAACCACAATACTGAAGCGAAATGTGAATCAAAAACATGGCGTTAATCAATTAGGTACCTTCCCCTTGTCACATTAAATGCCATAAGTGATGATCAAATAAGTATTACAAATGTAATTACATTAATATTACGCGAACTACGTCTTAGGATACTCAGTTCACACGACTTTGCCGTGGCGGCTACTTACTATATTACAAGTTTTGATAATTACAACAGTACGAATATCACAGAGCAAAATAATACTGAATCATGGGAATGGTGCATGCGGTCTCTTTCCTCACTGTCCACGGTTCGGTTCCACGTTTAGAAATAAAATGTACCTATATGCCGCAGCCAACTAACTTATTCCGGAGTTTAGTTAAAAGCCTAGGCCGTTATCTAAACGCCGGCATTTAATTAAATAGCTGAACACACCGTTTAAAAAGACGACTGATCAGCGTGAAGTCATTTAGTTCAGTTAGAAATTGATTATTTTCCGATATTTGGTTGGGGTCACTAAATGAGTCACAAATTACGCAACTGTTTTTTACTGTATAAGTTGTTTGTTACGCCGTTGGGGTCTACTTTACATCAATCTGAAGTCAATTCTAATCAATTAGCCGATTCTAGTCAGTAATTTTCACAATATTGAGGTTGACTCTCATATACGTCACGACAGTAAACGTTGATTTAAGTTAATCAACTATCGGTCTTGTGATTAATAAGGATGATTTTAATTAATGGTCTAGACATGTAATTGGCTTACTTATTTAACTAGATGGCTGCGACACTCACACGGCAACTTACTAACTTTTTTTCCGGTACAGATACGGATTAAGGGAGATGGATTACGTCGTAGCGTAGGGGTCATGACACCCCACATATTGTGTTGGGGCCACGAATTGAACTGAGGGAAAATATAACAAAAACCAAGTCTTTCAAATTTATACAATGACTTCGGAAACGGAAGATTTTAAAAACAGAAAATAAAATGAAACAATTAGCGATTTTTGCTATTACAATACTGTAGGGACTGGATTTAAGTTAGTTAATTGTACTATCAACTCCTGAACATACCTGGGTTATTTGTGGCCCATTGAGGAAACGAGACATAGTTATCAAACATGTTTTTGAAGACAAAAACATTAAAACATCAGACAAAACGCAACATATACATACATAAGATCGCCAAAATCTCAATGGCCCGTAAAATCGTGATTCCTTTTAAATATAAACTTCCTAATTAACATTTTGAGCGGCATTATATTCGCTTAACCAATAATACTTGTTAACTCACATTTTTGTCCTCAAAATTACACATTACGTTTAGCATCCAACAAATAATTACCGGAGGAAGACTTAGGAAACTATTAACAATGATACACTACAATAGTAGGACATACGCACTTGATGCAAATAACGATGTGACCGTAACTCAGTCAAACTCAAATCACAAGCCTTAAATAGTATCAGATGTTATGACAGATTTGGTCATTGGTAAAAAAATAATATAAAATAATTAATAAATAGTTTACACCAGATTAGATCTCACAGAGATCTGAAAAAAAATTTATGATGTAATTAAAAATGATAAAAACTAGAGATGGGCCAAATGTTCGTTTTCTATTCAGTTTTGGTGCCGAAAATAATATTCGGTTCTATTTTCTTAAGCAACATAACCCATTTTTTTTGTTTTGATTGTAACGTAGTTTTGAATTTTTGAAGCAGTTCGGAATGTTTGTTATGTAGCCAGTAGTGACATTTTAAAACCTGTGCAAAACGAAGCAATGAAATGGTAAATCGAATAGTATTCGGTTATACCATTGTTCGGCGCATCTTTTTTGTTAAAATAATATTTGAAAAAATTTAACTATTTAAGAAATTTAAAAAAATAATTTATGTAAGTATCAAATCTCTCATAACTTCATTTACTAAAGAAAAAAGAGTGTTTATTCGTCTTAATGAACGTTGCTTAAATCTATCTCACATTATACATAGGTATCACTTACTTGCAATATCAGTTGAGATCATGTTACGTTAAAGAATAAACAGGGACAGACTTAGGGCAAACACAATTCACATAAATTCATTATTTAATATTAATTTGGCTTCTATAATAGTTTTCATAGCTACCTAATTTTAGTGACATGAAATCATTTCTTTTCGCTCTTAGTGCGCCCCTGTTGTATTAAATAATAATGACTAGTTTTCTAAATATAAATTAATAAGTTATGGAAGTGTATATCCACACAAAAGTATGGGCAAATAAATATTTCAACATTGTTGTGTTTCTAAATCAGTTACACTGTTAGCTTTTAGCGAAATAATTTAAGATTCAATCGATAAATTTTGTGGTCAGACCAAGATTCGAAACAAACTTCTAAATATAATCTTTCAATATCCTGTCATCGTTTAAACTAATAACAGTTTACGGCTGGGCCAAACAATTTAAATATCATTAAAAACTTTTTTTTTTTTTGACGACCTCCGTAGCCGAGAGGCGAGCGGGCCTGACTTTGGCGAGCGCCATCTCTGAGGTTCCGGGTTCGATCCCCGGTCGGGTCAATATGGGAAACGAACTTTTCCATATTGTCTCGGGTCTGGGTGTTGTGGTACCGTCGTTGTTTCTGATTACTGTAACACAAGTGCTTAAGCTACTTATCACAGAATCAGAGCAATGTATGTGATGTAGTCCAATATTAATAATAATAATTAATATTAATAACTTCTATTCATATTGGCACAAAAACACTAAGTTTCTTCATTGATATTTAATTAATTTATTAACTATTTTTGGCACGCAAATGAAGACAAAGTTCAGAATTCATCTAGTTGTGACATTTGTTCCGAAAAAGCCTAACGTTTCGTATTTATCCGATTTTAATAACTGTGATCTTATATTCGTATATTTAAAGTGCACATGCCAGCATAAGCAAATAAAATTGTTTATATTGTAACACTACTGTGATGGGCATTTGAGTTTTGTAACATGCAATGTAATGGTAATTACAGAATGGACTCTTCGAAAAAAAAAAACAGTGTCTTATTTTAACTGTTACATATGCCAAGTGCGTAATAGCAATAGTTACATAGCTTTATAGCAGACATACATGAATTATCATTCCTTTACAGAAACTCAAGAGCCGGCCAACGATGTCATACAGGCCTAGCATACGCAATAATTCAAATTTATCGCATGAGACGACAAAACTTTCGATATTGTTGATATGCTAATAGCACACCACACTCGTATTTTCAGCCAATCAGCAGCTGACAGACTGACTTCAATTGATTTTGACGTTTGCTAAGAGCGCGATAAAATTTAGTCGCGTGGCGCATGCTAGGCTAAGTTTGGTAACTCTTATCTTTGCCGGACCATAAAGAAGTGGAACTCGTTGCCGGCTCATGTGTTTCCTCCTTCCTTTGACATGGATTCCTTCAAGAGGAGCGTAAAGAAACATCTTGCGGGCCAGTATGGCGATGCCAACGGATAGGATACTACGGTATCAAATCTGACAATATAGTATGGAATCGAAATATGGAAATCGATAATAGTTTGTTAATTTGAGTGTCGATGCAACGGAGTTTAAAAACTGTCACTATAGATTGCTATGAAGTAGTATAGATAGTCATTGTGAACGTACTGAGTACGATTTATAATAGTCAAATGAATTAGTTAAAATAATAATTGATTCCTGCTTGATAGCAGAAAACAAGATTAGCGTCTTCTTTAGTTCCAGCATCAACAAACAATACCGAATATTGAAACTAGCTTTTAATTAGTTATTTGGCATTAATTTTGGCACAGGATTTTCTTTACTAACTACCTTTTTTATTAGTAACTAAACGAAAACACTACCGCATCAGATTTTGACAATGAAGCTGATTCATAAACGTCAGAATCGATTTCGATTCAGAATGTCTATGTTTTGTCTGTGATCAACCATACTATTAAGATAATTAAGAAAGAGACAAAACATCGTTTCCGAATCCTACATTTGTGAATAGGCAGAAAGCTACCTCATTCACAAACGTCAAAATCAATTCGAACAAGAAAAAAACTATGTTTTGTCTCTATCCAACAATAAAGGTAAGAAAGAGACAGAGTATTCGAACATTCACAAACGAACAACAATAAAATCGATTCGAACACGAAACCAACTGTTTTTTCTCTGTCCATGATCAAAGGTAAGAAAGACACAAAACAGTTTTGTGAATACCCTCACTGTTAATTACATTAAACAGCATGTTACAAAACTACCAGCATATTCAAATCAAACTCTGTATTTAATTGTAACGTAACGGGTCTCCGGACCAAGTAACTTGGTCGTTGCAATATCAATTGAAGGGTCCACGGCAATAATTTTGAATGTTCAAAATATTCAAATCTATGTGATCAACGTCATGGGTCACTTCATACATGCAGCTAGTAATTTCGTTTACAAACTAGGCAATATCGCTCCCAGTCCTGAAATAAAACCGTTTCTGATATTTGACTACACGTCTGACGCTCAGTGTCCCTGTATTAACGGCAATAAGGCTGAATTTCGGACAACGTTCATAAACTTGAACACCCAAATATCTCGAAACAAAAAACAAGGGACGTTTATCATTATTGCCGCGGACCCTTCAATTGAGATCTTGTTATGTTACGTTAAAATATATTTTCAATATCAATTCTGATCATAAATAATAGAAACAGATTTTTTTTATCTACCCTTGTGGTACGGGAATGGAACCCACGACCTTCACGTATCGCGCGTGCTGCTCTTCCGACCGATACGTGAAGGTCATGGGTTCGATTCCCGCACCGCAAGGGGAGATAAAAAAATTCTGTTTCCAATATTTAAAGTTCGCTAGTACGGCGTAAAATAAAAAATAAAAAATCGAATTGTGATCATGTAATGTTAAAGTTATCTAGGGTCGGACCAAGTGAGGGGCAAGCTGTGCCTATGTTACATATCTACAGAGAAGCCAAGCTCAATCGGCCGCGGCGCCTGACTCACCCAACTGCGTTGCAAGATACAAATTGACATCAAACATAACAAATTCTTACTAAACAAGTTGGTATTTGAAAAAAGTATATGTAACTTAAGCAATAAGTTGTCTTTTATTGCGCGACTATCAGCCAACGAATTTCAATATAAAATTAAACGTTACTTTATGCACTATTTGTTAATTTTTATGTTAGTTATTATTTCCGAAATAATGTTCTGTTTTGTAGAGTGAGATACGCACTCGCAGACAACCACTTAAAAGTAGTTTGCGAGGCCTTTTGTTAAATTTTAAGATGTGTTGTTTATTTAATAATAATAAATAATATATATATATATATATATATGTTATAATAAAGTTTTTAAATAAATAATATATATATATATATATATTATTTATTTAAAAACTTTATTGCACAAGAAAATGTACAAACGGTGGACTCAATGCTAGGAGCATTCAGTATTGGACAAGTATTGGACAACGATAGATTAACACTTTCAATGCGTATCAATTGGCTACTTGACAGTTTTTGAAAAAGTATTGTAAAATGTGTGCCCGTTCATTTTATATCCCAAGCAATTGGATTTATCTAAATAAAATGTAAATAACCAGAGAAAAATAAGATTTTGTGTAACACATTTAAAAAGCGCGCGAAAACGCCAAGTCTCGTCACTGTTGAAATTATGACGTCAACGTCCTAGACAACGAACCGATACACATAGGAATGACTTAATTTAGATAAACGAAAAATGTTTCAATAAATTCTTAATACGATTAGAGACACAATAATTCATTTTAATCGGTAAAATAATCATTGTTTCGCCACATTAAAATAAATAATTTTCGCCGACAGCTGTCATTTCCGAATTGCAATGGTGGTTTCCGTTTCGGTTCTTTTGTTCCACAGATAAAAAAAGTAAAATTTATTTTGCAAAAATAAAATACTAAGTATGCTTTAAATTAAAAAATAAAAATGTAAAATTATTACTTAACTAATAAGCTAACGTATCTAACACTTTTCATATTTTATAGTTAACACTGTCAAGTAGCCAATTTTCGTTCAGAGCACTAACTATTGAAAGGTAATAATAAAAAGGTAGGTTTGACAAAAATAACGAAATGCCACAAGGGAGGAGGGAGGTGTAGTAAGATATCACGTGTATTTATTATAGGGGGTAGTCTTAAACCTCACCAAGTATCAGCAAGGGGGAGGCCACCTCCCCCTAAAAAATGATCACGTGATTAATGGACGCCCCTATATCGAGTCAATTTGCACCCCCAACAGCGTCAGCGGTCCAAGCTCGCGGCCCGTATCCAAAGACCAATAAAAAACGCGACACTACCAACCTATGTGTAAAAGCTATAACTTCAAATTCTACAGCAAAATTGTAAAAGTCTAATTTTAATTAATTGGCCCATTCATTAGTCCCTTAACACTAACACGTAACACTATATGCTCGCTCTGTGCGGCGGCATGTTGAAAGTGAGCGTGTCGTTGAAGAACTGCTCCTGCTCGTCCTCGTCGGGCAGGTAATACCCGTAGCTGCCGATAGAGAGCTGGTCGGGTCCGGGTCTGGGTAGGTCGCAGGTCTCTCGCCACGGGTCGACGTGTTTTCTCCGCTTCGCGAAGAGTATTGACCCGTCGAAGGCGTACTCGTCGTCGAAGTGCAGCACGGCGTCGTCGTAGAAGTAGTTCTCGACGCGACGCGGCGCCGTGTTGCGTGCGATGTTCTTCATCAGCTTCTTCTTCGCGTAGCTAGACTTCTCCGAATCGTAGTCGTCTACTAGCGGGTCGTTGCTGCGGTTCTCCGACCTATCAATTAGGCTTATATTCAATTCTAACTATTTTCTATGCTTATTTTCTAGAAACAGATAAATTTGATCTACCCCTGCGGTGCGGGAGTCGAACCCACGACCTTTACGTATCGCGCGTGCTGCTCTTCTAACTAGGCTTACAGCAAGTTATCGTAAGCGATGAATTTTGTGGATTCGAGTACCGCACCGCAAAGGGAGATAAATTATTTAAAGATGAAATATTTAAATCTATAAAAAAATATAAATATCAATTTTTAGGGCTTCACGCTGCACTAGTGAACTTTTAATGTTTTAAAGAAAAAAGAATTTAATCGTCTATAACTTTCGGGTAGTTTCAAGACACAAATAATTAGACAGTGCTAAAAAAAAAAGGATTTTGAATACAAAATAAGGTCCTAAATCATTTTGTCATAAAAATAAAGTTACATGGTATTAATATTTCACCGTCGATATCTTTAAATCCCGAAATGACGCCGGCGAAGTAGAAAAAAATCAAAACAAAGAAGATTGAAGCTTCTATTTCAGCTAACAGGCCTAGCATACGCAACGCGACTAAATTTTGTCGTGCTCTTAACAAACGTCAAAATCGATTGAAGTCAGTGCGTCAGCTGTTGATTGGCTGAAAATACGAGTGCGGTGTGCTATTAGCCAATCAACAGTATTGAAACTTTTGTCGTCTCATGCGATAAATTTGACATATTGCGCATGCTAGGCCTGTAAGAGAGGTAATGCTAGCTTCAGTGATCGAAAAAAACATGGAAGAATTCCCGTCATGCTAATTTCAATCGAATATCGTCACCAAAACACACACAAATCTAAAGCACACAAGCAATAGATACGCAATATAGAAATAAGTATCGACACTTGAAAAAACAACTTTAAGGCCAATGCTTTTAGATCGAAAAACAAACTTTTAGGTTAGCTGCGTCATCTCATAGATGACCTAAAATGGAAGAATAAAAGAATGGGATGGAACACGCTGTGCAATTGGTCCGCACCTGTGACTCGCGGCGTCTTCAGCAACCGTATGTGTACCATCGCTAGCTCACTTTTTAAGCCACGCCCACCGTGCCTTACTTTTCGTGGTACTAATTAGAAGCGTCAGAAAGCTTCTATGTTAATTTTCGTGCACTGGCTTGAATAGTAAGATGAGAAGTAAAGGGGGCATAGATAGAGGGACAGAGGGGGTATTACCTCAGGTTCATGGAGTAAAGCGAGGAGGGCGGGGAGTCCCCGCGCGCGGCGAGGCTGTGCCGGTAGGAGGCTAGCAGCGAGTTGTTGTTGTACTGCACGTCGTACATCATCATGCCGCGCCGCAGCTGTTCCCGCCTCTTCGCCACCATCTCCCTGGAAGAGAAACACGATCATGTTATGGCTAAATTATTATTTATTTATTTATTTATTACTAACTGTGTTCGCGATTTCGTTCGCCTGGACTACATCTTTTCACGGTCGGTTACCCCTATTACCCCTTTCTCCTCTAATATTCGAAACAAAAAGTAGTCTAAATTTTAATCCAAGTTTCGAGCTATATTTGTGCCCAATTTCATATATCTAAATTAAAAAAATAATTTTCCCATATAAACTTTCAAAGGTAGTATTACCCCATTCCCCCCCCCCCCCCCTTATTTTCTAACAAAAAGTAGCCTATGTCCGTTCTTGAGGTTTAACGTATACCTATACCAAATTTAATCAAAATCGTTTGAGAGGTTTAAGCGGGAAAGCGTAACAGACTAACAGACAGATAGAGTTACTTTCGCATTTATAATATTAGTAGGGATTTGGCAGCAGTCATGTTACAACAAACTCAAACTCGAGACAATGTAGGAAATCAAGTGTTCTAAGTTATCTCCGTAAATTAGGTCACTAAGCATATCTCTGTGTTCTATGTGAAGCTACAACGTACTACTACGATAACTTGCGGTAAGCTCAGTTGGAAGAGCAGCACGCGCGATACGTGAAGGTCGTGGGTTCGAGTCCCGCCCCGCAAGGGGAGATCAATTTTTTTTCTTCAGAACATTTATTAAGTAATGAAATGATACTGGTGACACCGTTATAACACGGCGTTGTGGGCGTGGTTACATATCGGTGGGTGTGGTTACCTATCATAATTAGCTAAATAGGCGGGGTTTTAATATAATCTGATCTAATTCTAGAACTTTACACATACATTGTCTGATTTTGTGGTATGTTGCTAAAACACTTGTGATACTGAAATCAGAAACAACTAAGGTACCACAACACCCAGAATATATAGAAATGAGCATATCTCCATATCATGGTCAAATTACAACATACGCCGTTACAACACGGTGGGCGTGGTAACGTCGTTGTAGGCGTGGTCAGATCGCGACGGGCGTGGTCCTCGCAATATGGGCTGTGCTTTAACATTATCTGATTTCACTCTGGGACTTCACACTTATGTAGCATATTTCTTACCTACTTTCTAATAGTAAACAAATAATAGAGTCAGGCCAAAGCGATTTATCGCTCGAACTGGAGCAGCCCGACTAGTAAAATACCTCAACCTTACAGAAGACCGCAGCCAAATAACAATCATTCCGGTGTTGTTGTGTTCCTGTATGTGAGTAAGGTTTCCAGAGTTTGGGGGGGGGGGGGGGGGGTGCTACATTAGTAGCAGGGGTCAAGCCTTCAAGGTAAGGGCGACAAGTCTAGTAACAGTTTTACTATGCTATACTTTACTACTTAACATCAGGTGGGGTGAGGTCAATCTTGAAGTGCATTATAAAAAAAAGTGATAGCTGACCTAAAATCATCCGCCTCCAGCTGGAAGTCGTTCCTAGCGTTCATGTAGAGGTAGCCGGAGGCTGAGTTCAGCCTCAGCGACTGGGACCTCGTGCGAGAGTCCTTCTCTATGTAGCGCGGGATGCTGCCCAGCTCGCGGTAGTTCTTCGACTTTATCTGCTTGATGTTGGTGGGCGGGACCGGCGAGAGAGGGTCCCGGTATGTTCCTGAATGCCTGTACACAACATTTTTTATCAAAGTGTGTCACTGTTTCGTTTATTCAATATTCTTTTATTCATGTAAATTACACCAGTAATATTTATGAAATGTCTATATAATGCAAACGCTACGTCCGGTTCGGAACCTATAACTTACAGAGAAGATCCCGGCAAGAAACTCTGTCGTTCATATTACATATCTAGCTGAACTTATAACTAGTTTTGCACTAAGACATACAGTGTGGTGTATAAATTGTAAAAAAGAATTAATTGATTCAAAGCATGCGCATTACGTCAAATTTATCACATGAGACAACAAGTTTCGATGCTGTTGATTGGTTCACCGCACTCGTGTTTTCAGCCAATCAGCAGATGACGCACTGACTTCTCAACAATTTTGACGTTTCTTAAGAGCGCGATAAAATTTAGTCGCGTGGCGCATGCTAGGCCTGGTTGTATCATTGTAAACAGCGGCGGCCTTACCTATAGCGAGGCCCCCAGCGAGCCGGTCTTGCGAGGCCCCTCTAGCAAGCAGGTTTTGCGAGGCCCTTAGCAAGCAGGTCTTGCGATGCCCTTTGTACTTCGCGAAAAATAGGTCTGATTGTTTGGTTTGTAACATACTAAATTTACGGAATTGTCTGTAATATTGACAGGAAATTTTATGGAAAATAAATTTAGTATAAAAATATTTTACGTTAAAAGATTTACAATTTTAATAAAAAGAGAGATGTACAATATTAAAATTGTTATTTGGGACTTTCTTTAAGTGTAAATCCTTCCTAATAACTTTTTTTTTATTTGCTTGCTTGTTGCGCGAGGCCCCTACAAGAGCGAGGCCCTGGGCGATTGCCCTGTTCGCCACCCCCTAAGGCCGCCCCTGATTGTAAAGCTCAGGTTTTTAGTAAATAAAGGCATTTCATTATTATGATTATCTTTTCTATAATGTATTGAAATAATTACAACACTTCTGTTATAAGGTTATTAACTATCAAAGCACCGTTGGTTGCACACTTGCTAAAACATAACATAAGAAAGAAAAACTTATCAATGCAATCTCCTGTTCATAGACACTTCACTTTTTTCTAGTTTGTATTCCGGTTGTGTATCCATTACGAAATGAGAAATCATTTTATTCGTGTAAATTGCTCCAGTGATATTTAAAAACTATATATTACTACATTAACTTAATAAAGGATACTTTTTCCCCGAAATAACGCGCGTGAAGTCACGGGCTACCACTAGTCTACGATAACACAGATCTCATATGATAGATAGATAGATAGATATACTTTATTGCACAAAAATCTTTACAGAAATAGGTTTTACAGAAAAATTATAGTACAATTTAGGCGGTCTTATCGCTAGAAAGCGATCTCTTCCAGACAACCTTAAGGTAGAGGAAATAGTAGATGGCGAGAAATGGGTACGGCCGTGCAACATAAATACAGTTTTTATTTTAGAATTATTTCGTAGTATAACATATATATGAATGTGTATCGACGAATATTCGGTGGAACATCCTTCCATCTTGTTTCACAGCATTATTAGCGTAATCACGCCCACAGCGTCGTTATAACGCAGCCGGCATCATAGTAGAAAGAGAGAAGTATGTAATCCTCCAACAAACGCACGGAGCGTGGCTACTATGTGTGCGCGCCCTGTACCGACGCGCGTCGCACGCACACACTTACAAATATTCACAATCTTTCAGAGTCACCTCAGTTAGGGCTTTGCACCAGAGCGAAATTATGGCACCGCAGAAAATCACCGGTGAATTTGACATAACCGATTGATAACCGGTGAATCCTCCAGTGATCCGGTGGTTATGCATAATTTTTTGTTTTTTTTTTAAATTATCTTTTAATCATAAATTTACCATATAAAACATTACAAAAAAGTGACAAAAATGTAATTTTAATATTTATTTAATAGAAAACCGTAAAATATATGTATGAAGGTACTGCAGTGTGTACTGTTGTCTGAATACCCACTCGACAAATAAGAAATTATCTTTCTTCACTCTTAACTATTTTACAACCTTCTTGAAGATCCCTGGTGCTTTGCATACCATACGGGGAAATAAACATAACAATAGGTGTCGAAAGTTTTCACTAACAGCCCTAGGGGCAGTTATCGTTCGGTCAGGGCGCTAGTTTACCTACTTCTCTCTTTCTACTATGCCGGCGTGGTCACGGCGTTGTGGGCGTGGCTACATCAATATGGGCGGGGTCACCACAAAACGGGTGTGGTCGCCAGCCATAATATAAGTAAATGGGCGTTGTTCTAACATTATCTGATCTCTAAGTAGGACCTCACGTGTACGTAGCATATATCTTTGCTACTTGTTAATAGGAAGCAAGTTAAAGGATGAATACTCACTTTCCATGCCCGAAGCAGTTGCAGGAACAACTGCAGACGCTCGGCGCGTAGTCCTCGTCCGTGTATAGCTGCATCAGCGACGCGTCTGGAATTAAATAGCTTTGTTAGGCTTCATTTGGGCAATGTAGATACGAATAATATTTCGGTGTGCTATATTTTGTCTGTATTATGTATATAAACCATTCATATGAATTATATTATCTAAAAAACACTCGCATTAAAATACGTTGCGTAGTTGTAAAGATCTAAGCATACGCTTAAAACAAAGCCTGCTATCACTCTATGTATATACACATATAGAGACAGATGGCTTTGTTTTTTATTATGTAGTGAATAAAATAATTAAATATATTCGAATAAATTGTGATGTGGGGTTAACCTGTTGCTACAGGTACCAAAGTACATACGATGGTTATATCGGATTAGAAATGGGATGTTGTCACCATTCACAAATAATTAGCCGTAAAAGAGGACTTAATGTAATTTGATTGGATTATTATTCACAGAAGTCAGTTAAGATTTCGATACAATGTTGTGTCTGACCTTGCAGCCGGTGCCTGGGGTCGGCGGGCAGACGCGTGCCGCGGGACACGCCGCGCAGCACGGCCCCGTCAGCCGTGATGACGTCACCCTCCAGCCGCACCGCCACCTGCTGCGCCTGCGCACACCATACGATGCAATATTCATTCATTCATATTTTTTGTAAAACAGGTAGGGCATAGCGCTTTATCACTCGAACTAGAGCAGCCCGACTGGTGAAATACCTCCACCTTACAGAAGACCGCAGACAAATAACAATCACTTCGGTGTTGTTGTGTTCCTGACTGAGTAATATTTTCAGAGCCCCGGGGAGGGGGGGCAGGCAGTTAGTCTCCCGAAAATCCTGGATATGTAGACGAAACCCAAAGAAAATAGAAATTTAAGACATTTTTTAGATTACAATCTATATTCCCATGGCGCCGTCACTAGGCGATGACAGGTTTAGTCCTTCTTAATCCTTGTATGGTTACACTATATACTATATTTAAGGCATTCCTTGTCAACACTAAATGGTGGTCTGAGAACAAACAGCTGAGTGTTCCCATGTTCCCTAAGAATTCCATTTATTGTAAGTGGTCCCTGCTCTTTTCAGAATGAGGAAGTCCCACACACGCTGCCTTCCCCGACGCAGCGAACATTGCTGCACAAAGGTCTTGGGTATTCTCCCTTAAAAGTACCTGTTCCGCTTGCTGCTGATCTCTCTTCTCGTCCTCCGTATTCATGGTCACGAAGCGCAGGACCAGCAAGTTGAGGCACGCAGCCACGATAGCTAGCCCGAACAGGATGAAGATCAGCGCGAACATCACGTACGACGGCTTCCGGTTCAGCGCGTTGTCGCGCTGGAGGGCCACCATGTCGCCGAAGCCTGAATGAAGAACAGGCCAAGTGAGAGTCGAAACACGAAGGGTTCCGTACCAAGAGAGGTAGGATATCGCGATTTATCGCTCAAACTGGAGCAGCCCGACTGGTAAAATACCTCCACCTTACAAAAGACCGCAGCCAAATATCAATATTCAAGTGAGTAAGGTTTCCAGAGCTCTTGTGGGATGCTACATTAGTAGCAGGGCTTAAGCCTTCAAGGTAAGGACGACACGTCCAGTAACAGATTTATAATGCTGTACTTGTCGCCCTTAAGCTAGGACCTCATTACCACTTAACATCAGGTAGGATGAGGTCAATCTAAAAGTGTGAAATAAAATAAAACTATCATCATGAACGAAAAAAACATGGGAGAATTCCCGACTAACTTCAATCGTATATTGGCACCAAAACACACACAAGCAATAGATACGCATTATAGTAATAAAGTATCTTGAAAAATAACTTTTAAAGCTAATGCGTCTAGGTCGACAAATAGACAGGATTCGTTAATTACGTCATTTCATAGAATGGGATGGAACAAGCGCTGTGATTGGGCCGCGCCTGGGGCTCGCTACGTCCTTGGAAATGGTTTGTGTCGCTAGCTCACTTTTTCAAGCGACGCCTGTCGTGCCCTTTTCCTGGTGCCATTGCCAAGCGTTAGAAATGCTTATGTTTTTTTCGTTCACTGCGCATTATGGTTTGGGTAAACAACCGTAGGTACATAAATTACATTTATGTATTTTGTCAATGTTCAAGCGTTTACCTAGCTCTGTTTTTCATATCGGACAAAAAGCAGAAAAAAATATACTTCTTGTATGAGAGCTCCCCATTTTTTATTTATTTTAGTGGTTATTTATAATTGAAGTTTAAGTATTTTGGGAATATTTCAAGTGCCTACCTGTTATCATTATTGAAATGGATTTGAAAAGGCAAAAAAAAATGCTTTTGTTGTATAGGAGTCCTTTGAATATTTTTTTTAGTGTTTGCTGCTATAGTGGCAGAAGAAATGTAAAAATTGTAACTGCCTAGCTATCGCGATTCTGGAGATACAGCCTGGTGACTGACAGGCAGACAGACAGACGGAATGACAGACAGCGAGGGCTTAGTAATAGGGTCCCGTATTTACCCTTACAGTCGATCTTAGAACCTTCTTCTTTATTTTTATCGGTTAGCATATCGGGAATAGAAAAATGAAAATAATAAGATAATTTAGTAGCAAAACCCAGAGACCTTGGATATAAATGCTTCAGGGAACACTTCACTTTATGAGCTTTGCGTTGATTAGGGCATTGAAGGCTTCATTGTTCGATAAGAATGAGGGTTCCGTACGAATTGCATGTACTCTAATACTGTAAGTATTTTAAAACTATAACAACCCATTGCCGTAGTTTTATCATGATTGGTCCTTCGAGCCGGATCAAAGACAGCGCATTAAGGTATCAAATATGTTGTCATTGCAATGTGGGTTCCTCTCTTGCTTACCATCTGAGTGGGAAGACACAGTGCTATTATTGAAAAAAAAAAACGTACTTACAAACGTTTCATATTACTATCTGGTCAGGCCAGGTGACCATATACTGGCAGGCCTAGCATACGCAATACGTCAAATTTATCGCATGAGACGACAAAAGTTGCACGCACTCGTATTTGCAGCCAATCAGCAGCTGACGTACCGACTTCAATCGATTTTGACGTTTGTTAAGAGCACGATAAAATTATGTCGCGTTGCGTATGCTAGAACTGCGGGAGTAGCTTACCGATAGTGGTGAGCGTGATGAAGCAGTAGTAAACGCTGTCGAAGTAGCTCCAACCCTCGAACTTGGAGAATGCCGCGGCGCCGCCCGCGATGGTCAGCGAGGAGAGGGTGGTGACCACGCAGATGAGGTCCACCTCTGAAGCGTTTATTTGTTCGCAGTTCATCGCCCTCTTGATGGATTTTATTATGACGCTGTGAAAATATTGATCATTTTATTAACATATACCTACTTGAAGTTTACACGATGCCATCTACTCATAAACTAAGCAAAAGCTTGTATTATAGATCATCATAAAAGGTAAACAGAACCAAGTCATCTCTTTATTATTTACAAAAGATTAATACAGAAGTGTATTTGTAATCTAAATAGCGATGATTTGGTAATAAAAACAATAATTATATTTAGTCGGTCAATAGATCCATACTAATATTATGAATGCGAAAGTAACTCTGTCTGTATCTCTGATACTCTTTCACGCCTAAGCGGCTGAACGGATTTTGATGAAATTTGGTATAGGTATACGTTGAATCTCAAGAACGGACATAGGCTACTTTTTATTAGAAAATAAGGGGGGGTGGGGGGTGGGGGTAATACCACCTTTGAAAGTTTATATGGAAAAATGATCATTTTTGAAGTTAGAGATATGAAATTTGGCACAAATATAGCTCGAAACTTGGATTAAAAATAGACTACTTTTTGTTTCAAATATTAGGGGAGAAAGGGGTAAAACCGAACATGAAAGGATGTAGTCCACGCGAACGAAGTCGCGGGCACATCTAGTTTTAAATAAGGAACACATACTTCTTTCTTCAAGAAAAAAAAAATGATCATGATACAGACCATAAAAGTTTAGTGGACACTATTTCATACTATTTTATAGTGCTAAAATTTAACGCAGTATACCTTCGTACGTCCACTCTTATTGAAATGGTATTGCATGGTCTCTATGAGTAATCTGAATCAGAAGAAACCTTTCGAGCATACTGTATCTGTTCTTGTGCTTGCTAAGAGACAACAGTTTCTTCATGTTCATACCAAAAGCAACCCTTCTGTAAAGTGACCTCTTCTTAAGAGAATAGATTGTCAACCAGAATAGGGTTGACATTACTTGCATCAAAATCCACCACAATCATTATTCACCACTATATTTCTGACTCAAATATGTGGGGTTCACTGTAGAGAATGCCACTGGGCAGTAAGCCGCCTTTTGTACTTTTAAAATACATGCAATAATATTAGTGTAAATATTTACCTACTTAGCTTCCTAATTAAATAATATGTAAGTTTATTATTAACAATGATTTCATGTGTTGCAATTTTGCAGCTGGTGATCAGCGTGTAAAGTAAAAGACGGTACCTGCTGAGCCTGTTGACCCGTTCTCCGATGCTCTGGAACATGATGAGCCCGAGGGGGATACCCACAATGGCGTAGAACATCGTGAACAGTTTCCCACCGATCGTCGCCGGAGTCGAGTGACCGTAGCCTGAAAATAGGACATGTTCGAAATAGTGGCTTACGTAGAGTGCATAGGGTTGATATATCCTGTGCCTTTCATTTTTTGAGGTCACAATTATGATTCGAATGTGTAAGGACGGGATCCTGTTTGGATTTATTTATTTTTATTTTTATTTTCTTTATTAAGGAAACAAACAGCATAAGTTAATACTTAAAAATATACATATATGTTAAGAACCAACCCACTAGCCTAATTAGTTTCCACTAATAGCATATATAATTAAAATGTTGATTGAGAAATTCGTACCGAGGGAATCCAAAATATAAAACAAAAATACTGTTGTGATTCAGACTCCTAATTATAGCATATTAAACTAAAATTATAAATGTTAAATAAATGTGTGTTTAATCAAGCTAAAATAAAATTACTACCAGTTATTTCGTGTGTACAAATGAATGTTCCTTAAGCAGGCGACGAAAACGCGCCATTTTTTCGTGAAATATGTCGATGTCGCTGTAAGTACTATTATATTTATTACATGCTCTTATTTACTTTTGTTTCTTTTAAGATAGACATTACGTATAACTATTTCGAGTCCCAGTCAGGGCAATATGCTAAATGAACTTTGGTATTTTATCTTGGGTCTGGGTGTTGTGTTGCCGTCGTTGTGTCTGATTTCTCTAACACAAGTGCTTTACCATAGAATCAGACCAATGTATGTGATTATATTTTATATTGTAACAATAAAATATACTTTCACTGTAGGATAATACACTATTATTTTTGTTTTCAAATTGTACTTGTTCATGTGTGTTGTCTAATTAGGTAGCTATGTTCAAGTCTCCAGAGGTTGATTAACAAATGTCAAAATAAATTCTCATTCTGAGAGAGTGTTTTGTTCAATCATTCATATCAATAAAGAGATAAAAGATTGTTTCCGAATTCAAATCTGACTCTGAAGTTATGTAATGAGGTTGGTTGATAGATGAAGTTTTCAATTATGTCTTACCAATTGTAGTGAGCACCGTGGTCGCATAGTAGAAAGCTCCTGTGAACTTCCATTGCTGACCAGCCTTATGGGGCTCTGATTTGAGCACCACTGTTTCCATTACCCGGAAATCTTCCTCAGTTATGTTATATTTCCGGATTATAATGCCTTCAATTGCTAGAATAAAAAAAACAAATATTGACTGGTTTTCAAGTTATCACAATCATTAGACTGGTAGCATTTACTGCTAAGGTAACTCAGTCTGCCACTGAGATTAGTTCAGTTACTAATTGCCAACTGTTGTTTGTTCCTTTGCATATTTTTTAACTCCACATAGCTGGAGTGTGTTCTACACTATGTTTTTCATCATCATCATGTAGCACATGTTTACCCCAATTTCTACGACTGATGCGTCCAGTTCAGTGTCCAAGTATGGGAAAGGAAGCAAGTATATTAATAAAATAATAACCTTTGCCTCTGGCTTAGCTAGGGTATTTATTGAGGTATTAAATAACTTAAAAAATTAGGTATATAAAGTATCTCATACTAAACTAATGAATAAAAAATTCACATTAAAGTCTAAAACATTTTTTCACATCATACACAACACATTTTTTACATTAAAAAGTAGCCTGATGACCTTTTTTATGCTCTAAACTAGATGACCTCTAGTGTATGTAGTTGTGTACCACATTTTATTTAAATTTGTTCAGGGCTCCTAAGATTTAGTATAAAAAATCATACTATAACTATGGTGTAAATAGTTACCTACTTACTTAGTTTCCTAATTAGAGATGACTTACAATATAATGTATGATAATATAAGATCTGGTGACCAACTCACCTTGTAGTACTTCAAATCGATGTCTCTCGGTAGTAGACTCTAAGGCATCAAACACAGCTGCACCCACCAGTAAGTATGTAAATGTGCACACAATTAACGATAGAGTGCGGACATTTTGCTTCTTCATCACTGCCGAGTGCTACCCGGCCTTGGCGCGGAAGGCCCGCGTACAATTCCCACCCTTATTGTGTCAGTCCGTAAACATCATATTGTCTTATGTTGATAATAATTAATTCAGTGCTAAGTCACCATTTCAACTACTGTAGAACAATGTTCACAAATATTCAAATTCAGAATTCATTTTAACTTTTTTACCAAGGTCTGACATATAAAGCCTCTGGTCAGGTTAGCTACTAAAGATGATATGCAATCCTGTTGCTTTTTAATTTAGAATTTAAATTTCATTGCCTTAGTCAGGTATTTTTATTTCCATTGTAAAATCACATCTGGCAGTGTGCTCTACTTTTGTTTACTATGGGAAAAACATAGAAAGTATTTTTATAAATTAAATTCTATCCATAAATTGTTCCCCATAAGGAAGTCATATTCTAGATACAGAGTTTGGCAGGTAATTGTCTTGATTTGGCATCTAAAACTTTTGTGGATTTCAAATAATAAAATCCACCCATGTTAAGTATATAGTTTCAAATAAATTGTTTTCTAAATCCAGTTGTAGCTGACCTGAAATAAAAACAAGAGAAGGCAACAATGTCTACAGTTATTCATAAAAATGAAGTATTCAAATAGAAAATTCAATCTGGCCGAGCACAATTAGATTAGTTGTTCGCTTTTTCGCATAACATTCAAAAATTCAAACAAAGAACTCACCATAATCCAAGTTTGGTTACAGGAGTGTTAGTTTGTTGTTTGATTCTCAATCCGGCACCATGAACGGCATTTATAAATATTTAATTATCTGCAAAGCTGTATATCCTAAAAATAACATCGTGCTTTAGTCCGCATTCATGCCCATAGGTCAACGCACACGGCACCGTACGTATCTGGGTCAAATGTTATGACGATTATTTTTAATGAAAATAGTCGATAGGACTGAACCAATTACCTCGGTTATGACACGGAGAGTCATAATTAGAAACTAAACGGCTGAATCAGATCAAATTTAATTAATTTCCAGCACAAAATCCCTATGCGGTATTCTGTCACACCACCTAGATCTTTTCTGTCCTGTCAATCGCACCCACACTTATTTCCAGCATATCGAAGTAAACGAGTTATCTCACTATCATCTTGAAGAAACAACAATCAACGATTTACATAATTGCATTTGTTAAAAATAACAAAAAAATATTTTTAGCGAGCAGTTTTTCTGCTCTTCCTTGACCTGGTTTGTGTTGCACGCTTTAATAATACGGCTGTGACGTAAACCACGTAATAATTTAATGAAAGGTTAATTAAATGTTTGATTCGATTTCAAAAGGAAATTATTCACAAAACATGAAAATGAGTTTGGTTTTCTAAAATTATAAAGTTTTGCAATATCATCTTACTTTTTTACTTTCTTTTTAAAACAATGGCAACATTAGCGAAGGCTGCGGAATTTTGGGTTAGAGTTCACAATGCAGTCTTTAGATGGCGCTTTGTAGGAATAATATTTTGTTTCCGAAAATTGCAGGCTTTACGAAATTATGTCAAGGACAACAGGGATTTTCCTTCATGCAGTGGTATAGTTATGTACACAGAATAATAATGCGTTTCGGGAAACCTCAGTAACATTTGCGTGGATATTTCGAGCGGGGGCGCAAATGTCCGGCTGGCCTATGCCGGTAAATCCATGGTCATGCTACGCCATAGTTCAACGCTAATCTGCTAAGTTTACGAGTATTAACATATATCCACTTAATAAACATGAGTGTAAAATTAAATTGACAAATTGGTTAAAAACACAAAGTTATGATCAAATTGAGAATATTTTTACTATTATAAAATGAGTGTTATACATACCCTACCCTACCCTACACGCCTACCCTACCCTACACGCCTACCCTACACGCCCTTAAAATTTTATTTCACCTTTTTGTTACACACTGTATAAAAGCTGAGTAAATGCATAGACAAGAGAAAAAAAAAAATTAAATTAAATTAAATAAATAAAATAAACATATAAATACCAGAAACATTAGAATAGCATGTGAGCCATACGATCACAAATGAGTATTGTTTGTTGAAAAATTGTAATTGTGTAATGCTATAATTAGTGTGTACTACTAACATCATTGATAATGTCGATAGAGGATTGGTGTCTAAAATACAGGCTCGGCCTAGTTTAGATACCAACAGTAACACTTATATGTACATAATAACATTATCGCAGCTACCTATAATAAACTAGAAAATATGTAAGTGCAAAATTGCCTTTTGAAAATTTCATAAAAATATAAGTTCATAAAATATAAGTATTATACGTTACCTATGTGTAGGTAACGTATAATACTCGTAAACTGGTAACGTTAATGGTTAATCCGTTAACATGTAACGAAAATATATTTTTTAGATCGTCGTGATCATTCTGCGTAATGAACTTTTTTTTTTATTTACTTTTACATAATAGTGTAGCGGCATCTGTGAGTCCTCATTATAACCTTCACCTTTCCTACATCTCTCACAGCCTAAACCGTGATCCAATGGGAATCTAGATAAATTCTAGATGTGGACTTTATAAATATCGAATCCAGAGACTAGGGTGGCGTCAGGTGTAGGTACATAGATAAAATCTGTGTGTGGACCAGGGTTGCTCAATTTCCTGATTTTGAATCAAAATTACTTAACCTGTGCGAAACAGGCTTAGTACCGCTTTTGGAAATAACTTGAATCTGCACAATGCTGGTTAAGCGCGGCCGGGTGCCATAGCAGCCTAGCATGCGCAATACGTCAAATTTATCGTATGAGACGACAAAAGTTTCTATACCGTTGATTGGGTGATAGTCTACCGTACTCGTAATTTCAGCCAATTAGCAATCGAGGCACTGATTTTGACATTTCCTAAGAGCGCGATAAAATTAACTCTCGCGGCGCATGCTAGGCCTGATAGACAAGTGTGACCTATGATGATAAGCGCGCGGAAGAGAGGAATGCTGAGGAATTATCACACAATCGGTGCTGGCGACAGCGTCTTCTTCTTTTTCTTTTGTTGCTTCTTTGGTTTAGTTCATTTGCCCCGCTTCCGATAAACGAATCCCGCTTGTATAAAAAATCTAAAAAAGTTGAAAGTATTAAATCCAGGGCTAACCATACGAGAGGTCTCGGGTTCTGGAGCATTCTACAAAGATATCTTTTAAAGCACGAGGCGCGCGCGTGCACCGCAACCAGGCCGTAAAGCGAAAGCGCAGGGCCACTCGGCGCTTTCACGGGCTGGGGAACTGCACTGTGACTGGATGGTTAGACTGTGACAGTGGCATCGGTGCCAGTGACAACTTCTTATGTTCAAAAGCGCAGAATAGCTAGTGCTTTCACAGGCTCGGAAATGGCACAGTGTCTTGAAGGTTCCACTGTGACAGTGGCATCGGTGCCAGTGACGGCTTTTTAGGTTCTAGAGCGTAGAGAAACACGGCTCAGAACTGGCACATTGTTTGGAAGGTTCTATTTTTTCGACAACCTCTGACCCTGTGGTTAGTTAGGTACTACCAAAGACTGAACATTAAACAAGGGAGAAGTGCCATACTGCTTCATTACAAACAAATGCTAGGTCTCCAGTTTTCTCCTACCACCGCCAACACGCACACACTGAGCAACGTAGAAACAAAAGCCGCCGAGTCAATGACAACATACAAACAAGACCTGTGATTGGCATTGATGCGCTTCACACACACTAAAACGAAAACAATTTAAGTTGCATTTACGCTAGTGGGAGACAAACGTTGTCTAGTTTGCGTAGCTGAGCAGCGGCCGCACCACGAAATAAATCACGTCGCGACTATACCCATACCGCGCTTGATACATTGCTCCGTGGTTTAGCGCAATAAAGGTTGCTGGTCGCGCCGAACAGTTAATGTACAACTGTCACAGCTAAAATACAGATTTTCGTTCGATACCATAGTTCGCCTACATAGCAGTGCGTTTATTAGTTAAAATATTTGTTTTCACTGAGTTATAAGTAAAAAAACAATACTTTCATGTGGTATGTGATCCCATCGTTCTTGTAGTTTTTAATTTCACTCCTATTATTACACGTAACAACGCTACAAGTTGTCATTTTGATATCATTACACCACCACGGTAGAATCACGACTGACTAAGCGGCGAGCAGTGATATTTCGTTTTGGGCATGTCGCGGGGCACGGGTAATGCACCCGTTTCATATCTATTTCTTTCTATGATCTGAGGTTACTACCCTTTACACGCATGCACCGAGCTGTACATTTGTGTGCAATCACTTTATGTATATTCCTGACCTTGAAACTTCAAATTTATTGGCAAGACTATTGTAAATAAATGTAGGTGGTTAAAACAACTCCGAGTAAATCTAACCATGCGCAGTGTCATAAAATTGAGATGCAAAGCGCTGCAAGACCGAGTCTGCCGGTGCAGCGGGAGGGGGGAGGTGCACTAGACCTTTCTCCCAAGTTCTGGGTCACGATCGTTTACGTAAGCATGTTTACGTCTGTTTGCGGTTACTTTTTTATGCCGGTTCTGTTAGATTGATTCGGATGGGCGTGGTGGATGCTGGCGATTGTAGTAGGTTTGTTTGCGATTTCATCTTGGGTTTTGTCACGTCTGTTTATTTTTGTTTAAGTCAAGCCAAGTCAATCTTTTTTTTATTCATGTAGATTACATTAGTAATACTTATGAATCGTCTATATACAATGCAAATGAAGCTACCTCCGCTTCGGAACCTATGACCATAGCTGGGCACCGTTAATGAAACAGTTAACTTCGTTAATCGTTAATCCGTTAATAAAAAAGTTAGCTTCGTTAAACGTTAAAGCGTTACATTTCTGAAGAATTAACGCAAGTTAACGTTAATCGTTAATCCGTTAATCGGTAATCAAAATGGTTCCAGGTCCTTGTGAGAATCCATGACCTTAGGTCATGGACCTAACACAGGGACAAGGACCTGGAATCCGATACCATGTCTTCCATGATAGGGTCTTGATTACTGCACTGCAAAGTACACTTTTTTAATTTACCTAATATTACCTACACACTTCCTTATGCACACCCAAGTGTTCACTGACAGTTATTTAGGGAGCGTTCAAGTATTACGTAACGCATATTGGCGGGGTGGGGGTGAGGGGGGGGGGGTCTATGTAAAACGTTAGGATGCGGTCTAATTAAACTTTAAGATATGAAACTCCCATTTGGAAAAGTTTTGTTTCCCTACGGTTTACGGAGAATCCCTCGATTGTGATTGTATTAGTGTGGTCGTCTTTTTTTAAAGAAAGAGGGAGGGGGAGTACAGAAAAACGTTTCGATGCAATACATCTGAAAGAACATTCGTGAGATTAAGTATAAAATTATTGACTTACCCATGCATAGATTTAAGGTTCATAGTAAATCATGTGTAATGCCAAAAAGATACTACAAACTTGATGAATATATAAACGATAAACATATATGGACATGATTGTCTGCTCGCTTACACACCATAGTTTTAAGTTCTCTAGCTTGAAATTTTGTTAAGATTAGGATAACTACTGAGTGTCTTGTCAAATTCTTCTCCGTAGAATTAGGTTCCGAACCGGCTGTAGCTTTAATTTTGGTTTTGACGATGCATAAGTGTTACTTGTAACCTACATAAATAAATGAACTAACTTGACTTGAATCTATCCGCAGCTTTCTCGCATGGCACTCGCGTTGCCTTGCGGTGAAAATTAGTCATTGGATTAACGATTAACGGACTTCTGAATTATTAACGGAAGTTAATGAGTCCGTTAACAGGTTTTAAAGTTAACTTAAAAGTTAATCCGTTACTCAAAATGTTAACTTCGTTAATTAACGATTAACGGATTAACGAGTTAATGCCCAGCTATGCCTATGACTACCGAGAAGATACCGGCAAGAAACTCAGTAGTTGTTTTTTTTTTACAAATAAAAAGCTGAACTTATTACTAATTTTGCACCAAGACATACATTTAGTTTGTCAGTCTTCAGTTTGTGGCAGCTTCCATCTTAGATTAAGACTTGAGCCATACCTCCTAGTAAGAAGTGTAAAAAGATTACCATGCACGACAAACATTAATGTTACAGACATTGACGACCTCGGTGGCGCAGCGGCTAAGGTAGGCGCCCAAAGCGCGTAAGGTCCCGGGTTCGATTCCCGGTCAGGTCAATTTGGAAAACGAACTTTTCTCAATTGACTTGGGTCTGGGTGTGCTGGGATGACGCCCCCAGTTAGTATCCGTCGTCTGGCACTCATAGTACAAGGTTAGTTTGAGACCAGGTGATTGGTGTGATTGTCTGGCGCATTTATTTATTTATTTTATTTATTGTCATATGCTCCAAGTACTTATTTTGTGGTCCTAAATTTGGTTATGGTTTTCTTTGGCTAGTGGTACGAGTAGCTTAGGAACTATTCCTGAGCTACCTACCCAATTTGGGATCAGGTTCATAATTAAAAATAATAATAAATAATTAAATAATGACTTATAACTGGACAACTGCACAGTTAGAGAACCTAAGTAGATGTCTTTGTGTAGAGTGTATGCTAAAACAGCTGTGGACGAGCCGACATAAAAATCAGATTCCCCCCAGGCTAGAAGCTGGGTATGCCCATGATAGTATGTTTTATGTTTTTCTATTATATTTAAGCTTATATTTAAGATTATACACTTTATGAACAGAAAAATGTATAGTTATTGGTTTTGCAGTCATATTCAAGTACGATTTGGGCGGTCTTATTGCTAGAAATCAATCTCTTCCAAATAATTAATGAATTCCAGACAAAACATTAGTAATGACTTGTGGTTGTTCGCGTTATTTCGGAATAAAAAGTATATTATATTATAAAATATGTCAATTTAGAATATCATCTTTTTTTTTATTGCACTTTAGGATTGACCTCATCCCACCTTATGTTGAGTGGTAATGAGGTCCTAACTTAAAGGCGAAAAGTATAACATAGTAAAACTGTTACTAGACTTGCCGCCCTTATTTTGAAGGCTTGACCCCTGCTACTAACGTAGCACCCCCCAGGAGCTCTGGAAACCTTACTCACACGCAGGAACACAACAACACAGAAGTGATTGTTATTTGGCTACGGTCTTCTGTAAGGCTGCTCCAGTTCGAGCGATAAATCGCTATGCCCTACCTCTCTTATCATCTATCTTTCTACCAAGTTTTTGAGTGAAATAGTAACAAATATACATACATCCAGACATCCATCATTCTTACAAACATTCGCGTTTATGATTTTAGACGTGGATCTATAAATATGACCTCCGTAGCCGAGAGATGAGCGAACTTGACTAGCGTCGCGCCATCTCTGAGGTCCCGGGTTTGATCCCCGGACGGGCCAATATGGGAAACGAACTTTTCTATATTGTCTCGGCTCTGGGTGTTGTCATACCGTCGTCCTTGTTTCTGATTTATGTAACAAAAGTGCTAAAGCTACTTACCACAGAATCAGGGCGATGTATGTGATGTGGTTCCATATTTATTTATTTACTAGCTGTGCCCGCGACTTCGTTCGCGTGGACTACATCCTTTCATGGTCGGTTTTACCCCTTTCTCCCCTAATATTCGAAACAAAAAGTAGTCTATATTTTAATCTAAGTTTCGAGCTATATTTGTGCCAAATTTCATATCTCTAACTTCAAAAATATACATTTTTCCATATAAACTTTCAAAGGTGGTATTACCCCCATCCCCCCCTTATTTTCTAATATGAAAATAGCCTATGTCCGTTCTTGCGATTCAACGTATACCTGTACCTAATTTCATTAAAATCCGTTCAGCCGTTTAGGCGTGAAAGAGTAACAGACGGACAGACAGACAGACAGACAGACAGAGTTACTTTCGCATTTATAATATTAGTAGGGATAAGTCCCAAACGGTTGGAACATACCGCCGTTTGGTCCGTAAACATTTTGTACCGTATTGACGGTTTTACGTGAAACATGAGTAGCTTGCCGCAGGCCACCAAGCCCTGCGCTAGACTTTAGTCAGGCATCGTAGAACGTTCTAGTCCGCGGAGCCCTTTCACAAAGTGAAACGGCGAAATCTAGGACTGACCGCAGAGCGCGGCAGCATCCCGCGCATTGTTATGGCGATTGCATTGGAAATGCATAGCAAATAGCTTAAAGTACCTGTAGGCCTTCTACCAAAAACGTATCGAACAAATGATACATTGGACAACATCACATACATTGCTCTGATTCGGGCTCATATCATTTTACCGAATATTTTTGAATAGAAAAATATTTGGTAAAATTATGAGTCCTCTGCTTCTGTAGTAAAAAGCTAAAGCACTCGTGTTACAGAAATTAGAAACAACGACGGTACCACAACACCCAGACCCGAGATAATGTAAAAAAGTTTGTTTTCCGTATTACCGGGAATCGAACCCGGGAACTTAGAGATGGCGAAGCGCTAAAGTCCGGCCCGCTCCCCTGTCAGCTACTGAGGTTTCAGACCAAATCGGAAAGCCGAGGTTTGATGAATTTAGGAAGCCTGAAGCCTGAGCTTGAATACCTAAACAGTAGTGAGGTAAACTGGAGTAGACCAATCCCTGGAGATGGTACCATCATAAGCAATCCGTATGAGTCAGCCACAGTTTTCTAGTATCTTATCGATGTATATGTTTTTGTTTAAAAAAATGGAGAAAAGGTAACGATTTTGGCCGTTCAATGAAATGGCCTACTGGCGCCAAACATATTTATTCACCAACGGGCTAGAGTATGAAACTATCTAGTATTTTGTATAAACCTGTTTCCTTTCATTCCATTTATTGCTCAACTATCTACTACCAAAACTCAAACCCAATATCTAATTAAGAAGGTCTCCAAAGACCCGTTGCTCAGTAACCTCTAATTCAATCCGGCCCTGTAACAAGACCTACTACCGCTCAACACCTTGACTTCCACAGGCGATCTACGAAAAAAAAAACAACAACCGAACGCAACACGCTCATCGATTTGTCGCGTTTACATAAAAACTCGGCATTCCGCTAAAGAACAACCATTTCCTATATAATGCAGGAAATTTTCCGGTCTTGTAACGTTACGGAGAACACTTCCCGCGTAACTGGACTGGCATTGGCATTGCGTGCGCATACGCAATACGCACACGTTCGCATCACTAATACAATACTCGACAACAGCCGTCGTTAGACGACGTTGCGACGCACACATTGAGATACCAGATACTATAGACTAGCCATCTCTATAAACTTTCTTGCGCTAACTCAGTCTGAGGCGCATTTGACTGCGTCGGCTCATTGAGTTAGCTCTAAACTAGCGCCATTGTGAAAACTAGCACTTTAAAATTTTTTAATAATTGATTGAAAACAAACAATAGAGCAATAATTTATTTCAGCTACATCTAACAGTCTTTGTATTTTTTTTTTAAATTTATATAATATACGCACATCAGTTAATTTAACATATTTTTATATGTTTACATAAAGCCTCAGTAGCCAGTTCGTGAAACTTTACGTACCGCTTTAGAAACGTAAAAAACAAACATTAACTAGGTAGTTCTCCTTTTGACGCTTTAAAATGATATTAAATAAGTTTTATGCATTGCCACAAGTATTTAATTATAATTATTTGCATTACGCGGACAACATCTTAGCCTTTCGAACTTCCGGTTCTGAGCCATTGCACCAACACATTTTGAAGAGTGAGTTATGACATCCAGCTCAGTGAACTGAGTTGGCGCAGTGTTGTATGTGTTACAAATATTGTACAAATAGTCTAAACGCAAACACAGAGACGTATCGCAACACGGATGCACACATGCAACGATCATAGACAACCCACACTGTGGAAAAGTGGCGGGAAAGTGTGACGCCCCCCTCTTTAAAGAAATGTTAAACATGTCATTTCACACAATTAAGTACACAGTTTTTATATTATAAATTAATATTTATGAAGGATGCTGATTTTGTTCCTTAACGGTACTCACTAACTTATATTTAAACATCCAACCGTCTGTCTGTCCTAGTTTTAGCCAATGTATCTTCGAGCCAATTGCTTTGAGCAATTTGTGTGTTTGATTAAGATTAAACTAAGCAGTATAATGCTAAAACATTTATGGTTTTTAATTATTTATGTAATTATTTTCTATGTACATGTAATATTAATCATGTGCTTAAGAGAGGTAGGGCATAGCGATTTATCGCGCGAACTGGAGCAGCCCGACTGGTGAAATACCTCCACCTTACAAAAGACCGCAGCCAAAAAACAATCACATAAGTGTTGTTGTGTTCCTGCGTGTGAGTAAGGTTTCCAGAGCTCCTGGGGGGTTCTACATTAGTAGCAGGGGTCAAGCCTTCAAGGTAAAGGCGACAAGTCCAGTAACAGTGACCGTCAGAATGGCTGGACCAAACATGATATGCACGTGAGACCACGTGCACTGTATACTACCTGTTTGCTACTATTTACTACCTTTAATGAAAGATTTGCTACCTTAACGTTAAGATATTTATCAAAGAAACCAAGTGGTCAGCCATTCTGACGTCACAATGTATGATGTAGTAGGGTTTCATACGCAACGCGACTAAATTTTATCGCGCTTTTAACAAACGTCAAAATCTATTGAAGTCAATGCGTCAGCTGTTGATTGGCTGAAAATACGAGTGCGGTGTGCTATTAGTCAATTAACAGTATTGGAATTTTTGTCGTCTCATGCGATAAACTTGATATATTGCGTATGCTAGGTAAATATTTTTAATTCTCATAATCGTTACCGCATAAGTCACATGGAATGCGAGCAAAGTATTTAAAAAAAAACATTATTTATGCAAATCAAAAACTACTTTTTAATTCCCAAACTGTAGATTAATCTTCAAAAACAAAACCATTCGGTTGTTTGTTTCGTTTTCCGTGAGAGGTTCAAAAGTTTTAATATGTTCACATTCTAAAGTTGACTTTGACTTTGAAAGGGTTGGGATCTAAATAGGCTAAGTTCTAGGCTAGGCAGGCTCCGGTAGTGAAAGCTGCAGCACGGTCGGTGCATTGCTGCAACTAGTGCGCTCACGCGGTATTGATACTAGAATTTATTCAAATGATATAAAATCAAATAGATAGTGTAAGGAACGTGTGTTCTTTATTAAAAGAGGAAGTACTTCCGACGAGCTGTGTTATCTGCTCGGGGACCAAGGCCCAACTACCAATCTTGGTTTGTTGTATATATAGCTAGTGGCGACGATAACTCTGACATCGCGATGAAGGATCGATGTTATTGATTGGCTAATCGTGCATTACTATTGTCTCGGGTCTGGGTGTTGTGGTACCGTCGTTGTTTCTGATTTCTATAACACAAGTGCTTAAGCTATTAAACATATAATCAGAGCAATGTATGTGTGAGCAGTGACATCTCGACCCTGATCTTCCGGGCCTTATACCTTTTGAGTGGTGAGCAGTACTGCATGCAGCGACAGTGCTTGGTGGCGTGTTTGGTGTGACTCTGAATTGCACTAGAACTCTTAGGCCCGATCCTCTTTTGCTGTGGTAGTTATGGCTGATCCAAGGTTCCCATAGCGTGACCATTAACGGCGATGAGGTCCAATCGGGGGGTTTTAGTGGGTAGTCCTGCCCTTCTCGGGGCGGGGAGTCACACACACGCCGTCACCTCCCTCGAGTGACGGTACGGTACATCAATGTATTTACCGTCGTTAAGAAAAAAAAGGTTCGGTTTCCTTTCAGGGCTATCATTCAAGTGATGAACATTATACGTGTTTCTAAACCGACTTAAAAAAAAGGAAGAGGTTCAAATCGACCGTATTTGTTATTGTGTCTGGGTGTTGACATGTGTCTTTAAGTATATATTTAAATTTAAATTTGGACTGCTCTTGGCTTTGCGTTAAGCATATGCCCTGCATTGAATGATGATTGTACATCATAGTGAACCTTTACCGGGCATAGCGAAATTTACAAAGCAGTTAGAATGCATAATTTACGAGTAAAGTTTATTGACCTCATTTGAAATGTCAAAATCGATATAACATACATGGTGGACTTCTGATTGGTTTAAAATATTATTGTGGTTTTCTAACAGCCTATCAAAAGTTTCCACATTTTATATGTATGAAATTAGAATAGGTATAATTCAGTGTGAGGTTTAGTTACGCGCTCAAAGACACTCTCATGAGTAAGTACAATTTATCCCATCCGGATGAATTAAAAACCCTGAAAGCTAGGAAAATACTAGACTTCCTAGAATCGACCCGGCTAAAAGAGTTACACTAACTGGTGGCGAGTCACAATAGATCTAACAGGTCGCAGTGACCACAGTTCACTAAAACTGCATAGCCCCAAGTACCCTAATAATAATAAGTACAATATATTTGTAACGCAACTTTTGTAATTTATTTATTTATTGGAAAACACAACAGAGAGAGAGAGAGAGAGGCAGGGCATAGCGATTTATCGCTCGAACTGGAGCAGCCCGACTGGTGAAATACCTCCACCTTACAGAAGACCGCAGCCAAATAACAATCACTTCTGTGTTGTTGTGTTCCTGCGTGTGAGTAAGGTTTCCAGAGCTCTTGGGGGGTGCTACATTAGTAGTAGGGGTCAAGCCTTCAAGGTAAGGACGACAAGTCCAGTAAAGATTTATTATGCTGTACTTGTCACCCTTAAGCTAGGACCTCATTACCACTTAACATCAGGTGGGATGAGGTCAATCTTGAAGTGCAAAAAGACTATAATCATTATTGCATAAACAGACATTCCAGCTTAACTTATAAACAGAACTGTAGTCCTAAACGTGTTTACACGTATATCATAACAAATCGCTTGGTGAGCAAACAAACTTTTTAAATACAATTAAATTAAATTGAGTATAAATATAATTATTTTAAATATGTTAGTAAATTACAACAGTTTAGTCAATAATTTTGATTTTACAAGTTAGTTTAATTTCAAAGAAATGTAATAATGTAAAATGTAATAGTGTAAATGGTGAGTAAAAGTTGAAGTTTATGTTTGATTATAGATCAAGACTCCTTGAGTGCCATAGACACACGATCCGCGAGATCTAAGAGCAGAGAAAGTGCCGCCGCTGTGGGCGCTTTACCGTTAAGCTTGTCTATGGCCGCCATGATGGATTCGGCGCGGTTTATGACGTCATTAAATTAGGCCCTTCTGTTGCACTAAGGGTTTCACTTTATAATGAGCGCTATTCATTTACGCTAACGGTCTATGGTTTGGAAAATTATCTGCAAAGCTGCTTGGGGAATCACTTCGTAGTATAACGAAACGAAGTGGTTTCTACTGTCTATCTGTTCCACTGTATAATGTTATAATTGAGACGTTATTGTTAATATTTTAGTTAGCGTATTCAAGATAATGGTTCAAAAGTATCGTACGTCAATGTTATAGTAAAGAAAAGCTGAAAATTTTATTAGCCGTGCGAAGCCGGGACTGGTCGCTAGTTTAAAATAATTAATATTTATGTACCTACATTTATTATTTATCTAAAAGCTATGTCGTGTATCAGACAACACCATGTAGGTACATACAATTTATAGGAATTTGTCTGGCTCCCTCAAAATAGTGAATTGGGCCCATAGGTAGACAACAGTTTTCATTAAATTTATTAAAACATCTCTAGCTATTACCTACGACACTATTATTTGATGATAAAGTTTCTGTCTTACATATATTTTAGTATCTAACTTCCAGCAACTAAAATCCTTTAATTTATAGTTATTGCACGAAAGAGTACTGGCCGAAGCATAAATGTATAAAAAAAAACAAGGTTATACAAGTATAAGTGTTAAAACAGTATTATAAAATTTGTTCCTAAACTCACCTTCGAAACTCTTATCGAAGATTCGACATTTTTCTAGTTCAAACAAGAACGTTGGAAATGTTACGACAAGAATACTGTAAAAAAGAAAGTAGTCGGCTCCGCGGTTATGTGGGCAAAACAAACAAACATCAAACAAGCGTTAATGTACCTTACTGTACATGCTTAAGTAATTGGTGACTAAGTAACTAGTGACATTGTTTTTTTTTATATTTGCATTACCATAAAAAGCATCCTACAAAAAATTAAGCCTTTGCTTTTAGGCGTCATTAAAAAAAAAATTCAAAAGTTTGACATAAAGTACTAGACACATGATTTCTTTTTAAAATTACGTCAATCATGACTAAGTTTATTGGTTTAAATATAATAGATATACCTACTTGATTGCACAAAACATTAACAGATATCTGTTTACAGATATAAAATAATTTAGGCGGTCCTATCGCTACTTGGCAAAATAAAAAAGGTTATGAAGTTTGACATAATTTATAGTCACAGATATACGAGCTACGAAAAGTTGATTAGAAAGCATATTTAGAGTGCACTAACTTTCAGTGAATAAATATGACATAATAAACATGAGTAGGATAACTATCCTAGGCCTATAATGGTACCTATGATATAGTGATATATTAGTCCGACCTGATTTTCAACATATAATATTTAGATTAGGTATTAGAAGAATTCTATAAAACCTCTCAAATATGTCTTGCTTCAGTTTGGTATGAAAATCGTAGTTATTAAATATTATGCCTTTGGATTGGTGAGTTTTTACGTTAAGAATTAAAATTTAGTAAATAAAAATTCCAGTTACTGATATCTACCAAATCTCGATGGCAGTCTATGAAAAGAATTCCAATTACCATAAAAATAACGGTGACTATTTATTTGACACCACCAATGTATGCAATAGAACTGGTACACTCGCAACAGAACAATAAAATGAAAAAGAACAATGGCAACTGGCAGCCCGATAAAAGTAGAAAAAAAGCGGTGTTCCAAATTCAAATAATTTCCCACACGTAACGTTACGCGGGCGGACATCGAGCGCAGGCCGTTATACGCGCGGCAGTGACCTACATTGCGTCGACAACATTTTGCCGCCATCATGAAAGCGCCATTTTGGTAACCTCATTGTAGTTATTTTGAATTATCTCATCCATCGCTGCTTACATTACAACTTTCTTTTCAACAGAACCAACAAAACAGTCAGTGGTTATGGAAAACGGGTTTATTTCTGATGGTGGATAGGGTTTCGTGGTGATGGCAGTGTAAGTTTGCGCGCTTTCTGATTTTGAGTCGAGAAATTACCTTGGTCGGACCGAAGTCACGTCTATTTATCAGTTACGTCGGATGCAACAATTATTTATTATGTAGTTTTATTTGCGCTATAGACTTTGTTATGAAAATGGGGCATGAAATTGGTGGTAATTTAATTTAGACCTTAGAAAATTTACTTCGTTTTTTGTTTATTGGTATAAAAGATTTATAAAAGATTTATTCAAGTAACTGTGGCTAATTATTTCTATTCAGTGTCAGGGGATTGATCAGAAGATAAGCAAATGAAATGAATAACCTAAGTCAGTTCAGTTGGTTCAAAGTTCAAAACACGCGTCTGCCTAAACTGGTACCTTTTTTTTTTATTATGAAAATATATTTCATTGATTTAGTTTCTACACGCAATTACTTACCTACAGTTAGTGAGGGGCTCTTAGGGTATTTAAAATTAGAAATCATACCCAAACAGTCCTCAACACCCCATTAAGAGAGGTAGGGCATAGCGATTTATCGCTTGAACTGGAGCAGCCCGACTGGTGAAATACCTCCACCTTACAGAAGACCGCAGCCAAATAACAATCACTCCGGTGTTGTTGTGTTCCTGCGTGGTTTCCAGAGCTCCTGGGGGTGCTGGGATGAGGTCAAACTTGAAGTGCGTTATAAAAAAAAATATAAAGTTTTCATTTTGGTATCATCATTCGTCACTTACCGATAGAAACCTTTAAAACGTTATAATTTGCTCAGAAATTGTTGACAAAAGATGGTTAGCACTGCTTTATCATACATCATAAGATACAAAGCCTGGAGTGCGTACAAACCAAACTGGGGTGATTTGTAACCCCCCCCCCCCCCTACTTTGTACAGATAAAAGCACGTCAAATACATTTTGAACTTTGCACCGCCCTTATATCGTGCGCATAAGAACTAATATCGGATGGCAAATGTTTACTTGACGTGCTGTTGACTGTACGTCTACATCAGTTCGCCTCCGAATAATTTCTAATCAACCTTTTTTTTTCTGACGAGGGGAAATGCTTTGACGCACCGTACCGTCACCTGAGGGAGGTGACGGCGTGTGTGGGACTCCCTGCCCTTACAACGGCAGGACTACCCACTAAAACCCCCCGGTTGGACCTCATCGCCTAATCAACCTAATGATTACTAATTAATTGTTTTTCTACAACTTTCTAAAATAAGTGTCATGTGTTTACCTACCTATTTGAGTTGTAACGCGATGCGGGTTTGGTTCAGAAATACCGAATTTAAGCTTTAATTTATGCATGGCACGGTCTAGTATGGAATGGTGCAATTTTTTGATATTCATCACGGGTATATCCATACTTTTAATTGGCTACTTGACAGTTTTTGAAAAAGTATTGTAAAATGTGCGCCCGTTCATTTTATATCCAAAGCAATTCGATTTATCTGGAAATAATCTAAATAACCAGAGAAAAATAAGATTTTGTGTAACACATTTAAAAAGCGCGCGAAAACGCCAAGTCTCGTCACTGTTGCAATTATGACGTCAACGTCGTAGACAACGAACCGATACGCATAGGAACGACTTAATTAAGATAAACGGAAAATGTTTAAATAAATTCTTTATACGATTAAAGACACAATAATTCAATTTAATCGGTAAAATAATCATTGTTTCGCCAAATTAAAATAAATAATTTTCGCCGACAGCTGTCATTTCCGAATTGTAATGGTGGTTTCCGTTTCGGTTCTTTAGTTCCACAGATAAAATAAACTAAAATTTATTTTGCAAAAATAAAATACTAACTATGCTTTTAATTAAAAAGTAAAAATGTAAAATGATTACTTAACTAATAAGCTAACATATCTAACACTTTTCATATTTTATTGTTAACACTGTCAAGTAGCCAATTGAGAAGGTGTGTTCCGATTGTTTTATCTCTATTTTTAGCTACTAGATTATGTAATGGAGGTTTGACAAAGAAAACTAGCATAAATATTTTTTTCTATACATGTATTTCTGTTAAAATATTTCAAAATCACTGTCCTTACACAAAACTACCTCAGAACTATCTGTAAGTATCTAACAATAATTTACATTAAAATGTAAGTCTTTCCTTTTATCTATAAAATTAAATTGTGAAAAAGAGATCTCCAATCGTCCTCGCCATGTCAATTCCAAAGAATAAATACTCGAATGAATGACCGATTGAATGAAAATAATTATTGAATTAAACTATTTTATATAAAAGGTGATCAAAGCGATAAAAAGTTTAAACATGGGAAGACTCTTTGGTAAAAGCCGGTGAACGAAAAAAACATGGAAGAATACCCGTCGTACTAACTTCAATCGAATATTGGTACCAAAAACACACAAATGTAAGGCATACAATCAACAGATACACAATATAGTAATTAAGTATCGACACTTGAAAAATAACTAAATAAATTCGACGACCTCGGTGGCGCAGTGGCTAAGGTAGGCGGCTAAAGCGCGAAAGGTCCCGGGTTCGATTCCCGGTCGGGTCAATTTGTAAAACGAACTTTTCTAAATTGACTTGAGTCTGGGTGTGCTGGGATGACGCCCTCAGTTAGTATCCGTCGTCTGGTACTCATAGTACAAGGGAAAACCTTAGTTTGGGACCAGAAGATTGGTGTGATTGTCTGGCGCATTTATTTATTTATTTACATTTTAACTTTAAGGGTAATGCGTTTACTTTAAGGGGTCGTTAGTAACGTCATCTCATAGAATGGGATGTAACACGCACTGTGATTGGTACGCGCCTATGACTCACGGTGTCCGTGGAAACGGTATTCGTATCAGCGCTAGCTCACTTTTTTAAGCCACGCCCACCGTGCCTTACTTTACGTAGTGCCATTTTCAAGCCTTAGAAATGCTTCTATGTTTTTTTCGTTCACTGGTAACAGTTAACACTATATTGACATTAAGGCTACACAATATTAGCAGGAAATTCCACGCGGACGAACAGGCGATTGGAACAGCCTCCCAGTTAGCGCCCTCTAGCGGATGTTCTAACAAATAACAATTGGTGTTCACAGTTATTCAGTGACCGGGGCATATTATAAACATCGCTCGCAATGCAAATCAGGGTCGTTGTAATACATTACGCAGCCTAACTCATAATGTGTGCTAACAAAGAGGGATATGACATCGATAAAGATCCAGTAATAATAGCTAACAAGCGAACTGATGCTGTACCTACGCAAATGCGAGAATACAAGCGTGTTGGTAGGGTTGGCACGACGTTTATGAGAGTTTTTCATACTTTTTGACCTTTTTAAACGGGGAGAAATGCGTGACGCACCGTACCGCCCACCCGAGGGAGGGTAACGGCGTGCGTGGGACTCTCCTGCCCTGAAATGGCAAGCCTACCCACTCAAACTCCCCTAGGGATAAAGTCGTTCTCCAGGCTCTTTGGATACTGGCGAATATCGATGAATGAGGTAGGATCTAATAAAAGACATACTGTTGAGACTACGATATCTTGTAATAATTTGGTAAGGAATTATTATCAATTAATTTATCATGAATGCTTCACGTTTGCAACTAATGTAGCAACCCCCCAGGAGCTCTGGAAACCTTGCTCACACGCAGGAACACAACACCGAAGTGATTGTTATTTGGTTGCGGTCTTCTGTAAGGTGGAGGTATTTCACCAGTTTGAAAATTAGTCGATAAGAAAAAATCATCTCTGTTAAATAACAAGTTTTTTTTGCTGAAATTAATAGCCATCAATTGCCAGCCCTACTCTCACCTCAATCCGCCAAAATACAGTTAGTTGAGCACGCTTGCGCATGATGTTCGTGACTCAACCGCGGAGATACAGTGTACCTGCGCAAGCGCACGTCATTCAGGAACAATGGAGCACTAGCATCTGCATAGGGAGCAAGGGTCTGAGGACACTGGCGTGACTAATGAATCTATCTAGGAGGGATTATCTATGGTTAGATTTGTAGATAGACAGAAAAAACAAAGCGAAAGAAAAAAAAACATCATTATATTTTCCAAACGTCCTACAAATTCTACTTATGTTATAAACGCAAGTTTGTTATGATGTACAGTTACGAGCAATGAAATGTAAACACTTAAGTTCTTATACCGTTACAATACGGTTCAGTTTAGAGTGAAGTCGTATACATGTTGGTGCACGTGCAACATAAATCGAAACATCTAAAGAAACATGTGTACAGTATATGTTTCTTTGGATGTTTCGATTTATGTTTGTTATGATTTATTAGCATACTTTCTGTCTCGAAATATCGTCAGCGAAGTCGCGAGTACTAGCTAGTATTTAGTTAGTTATTTATATTGTTAGTATTTTATATTGCTTAGCTAATGCTGTCTTAAGAATGGATCCCTGGCGCCGCTGGATTTCAACTTATTCTAGCCCTCATGACTGTTGATTCGAAGGTGGTAAGATAATGTGGTGGTATTATTTACGTGGAACTAACGAACATAGGTATTTAGATCTCAAAAAGCCAGTCTCGCTGACCTTCGAAATGATTCATCTTCAGCTTAACTCAACTGCTGACCGTGTATTTTTCCGCGCCGTACTTAACTGTGAACTTGACCGAACGAAACTTTCTTCGAGCTAAGTGTCACGTGGCCCCGATACCCGCTCCAGTTGCCAAGATGGCCGACTGACAGATGTCACGACATATCCTTCTCGGATGTGCTAACCTTGTTTATGCGCTGTGAAAAATGTATCTAACTGTTGTCAGTACTCATAGTTCTCACGGACTTTAGCTTCAACCGACGAGACCAATAGGACCTAATTGAAACTCTTGACAACTTCAGTCGGGGATTTCTTAGTCATCTTTTATTATCTTTCCTTTATTCTTAGTTAGGTACTACAAATGAGAAATTTGTCTTACGCATAAAATGTAGTTGGAATTAAATAGATGGTCTTAAGTGATGGTCAGATGACAGCTGTTGGCTATTTTTTTTTCATTTACCTCCTGGAAAGCTTTATGAATATGATAATGCTTTGCAATCATTATCAATAGCCACATAGGATAGGCAAAATAGGAGGTGAAGAAGTGAAAAAACTCCTTTTTTTAAATCGGCTAAAAACAAAGATCAAACATTGCGTTAGTTTGGAGTTTTGTTCAAATTTATTAATTTCATTTCTTTTTTTGTGTGGGTAAGTATTAAAAATTCTTGTACCTATACTACCTAACATTAATAATTTCAGCCATGTTAGACAAAAAAAAACAACGATGTTGGTAACACTATCGTTTTACATGATCGAAAATAATGTATTTGAAGAAAGATTTAATTCAAATTAAGTCGCATTTGGCTTGACGTAGTGATTAAGCCAGTAACGCATATACGACGATAATATCTCAATGATCCCTAAGTGGAACATAAAATACGCTCACTCAATGTATATGTCGCAGTCATCTGGTTTAATCAGCTATTTGATTGGATCACTAGCGCGTTCATTGAATGACGACGTTTAATTGAATGACTAAAGGACAACTCGTCAAATTGTTTAATATAACGTTCAACTTCTTGACTGAACGTCATTTAGCATAGTCGTTGAATGGGTTATAGCTGACAGACATGACATAACACACCTTAATAAGATTTTTTAATATGTTTTAACAATTTTAAGTCTTAAGACAATTAGGCTAAAAAAATATTTTTTTACGAATAAGTCACTTTATATCTCAATTTCACTCTAAAAATTATAAACACAGTGCTATTCGATTATATCTGTACCAGCTGTTTGACGCCATCTTTGTTTTGATGAGCACTAACGCCGCAGTGGAAAAAAAATGAACTAAATTACAATCACCTGACTGATTACGTCCGCTATGTTCAAAGGGCTATGTTACAATCCGCTAACTTGTTGGACGTTCAGTCAGTCTTATTCATTCAACGTTCGGCCTAGTCATTCAATTAAACGTCGTCATTTAATAAACACGCTAGTGATTCAATCAAATAGCTGTTTCAACCAGATGACTGCGACATATATATAGTAAATTTAGATCATTTGTAATCGCAACCCGTTAATAAACCACAAAAGCAGTATAATAACTGTAAAAGTCAAAATGACAGGTCTCTTCTTATAACATTTGTTTGTAGTTAATTAGTAACAATAAAAGTTAATTTCATTTCAAATATGCATCAGATGGCGCAAGCATCGTCTCTAACTCCTACGTGACTGGTTCCCGTTAACAACCGTGTTGACGGGGAACGTCAAAAAGCACCAATCACGCGGTGTCAGCGTAGTCACTACACTCGAAGCTCAGGTCGCGTCATCTATTGGATTTTTTCAATACAAACACCCTAACTGCAAATAATTCCAACTCTACATAAACCGCGAATAGTGGAACTGGTATTGAACTTGTAACAGTTCTGCGGTGGGAAGAGAAAGATTTGAATTTCGTGGCCACGTCTTTCACTGCCTAGTGTTGCTAACGCTTGAACGAAATATTAACGCAAATTTCCTATAAATATTAACAGACGACATCATGTAAGTACGTTGACATCATACTAGGTTAACCTAAAATATTATTTTCATTTAAAAAAAACGCACACCAATGCCTTTTTTTATCAAGGGTGATATACCTACAAAAAGAGGAACAGAGAGTGGTGTGTCAGGCACCTCCCTCAGCCTCGGTGGCTAACGCTGCGCAGTTGTGGGGGAGTCCTTTGCGGATTATATGCAGGCTCCCCCAACGCGCCTACCGCTAAATGGCCCACCTCGCCGCGCCAAATGCGCGCTCCTGGAGCGTATCAGGCCTCCTGACATGCCCCGCTTCTTCGGGGCCGTGGTGAACCATAGGAGGTGAAGCGTCAATGTTAACGAAACAACGTCTACTATATAAGCACTATCTTTAATAACAGATTCACATCTTAAATACTATTTTACTTAAATATAATACTTGTTCAGGGTTGAGATGCCTACGTGCATTCATCTTTATCGATCACGTTTAAGACGTGGACCCCTAGCCTGGCATCTCCAGTCGTGGCAACGGATTTGATGTGCGGTTCCTACTGCCTACGGCCACTGCAGACACCCAAGACTCTCACTCCAGCTCTTCCTCCGAATTATATTATAAAAAGCTATCCGAGCTTCTTAATAAAGTGAATTGAACTTCGGTGATATATATACTATGTAAACTCGTGAGTTTTGTTGTCAAGATCACATCTTAATATTTATCTACCTATCTTAACAGAAACAACCTACTGTTGTATGATGTATATGATGTATTGTGTTTCTTTTTCTTATTGTAACCAATTTGTATAAAAGTTTGTGCCATATGTGTACCAATAAAAGTTCCCTTACTTTCTTTTAAAATCTAAAACTAGTACCAAATCTCTAAACTAGCAACACTCGCTTGTTATTGTCGATTTAGCTCGAAGAAAGTCGGCGCGCGCGCATCGGCGGCCATATTGCGGTTGCCATAGCGACGCGCGCCAAATCCTACGTAACAAGGTTAGGATGTTATCCAATCGTTTGTAACGGTACTGCCTTCACAATTCGGTGGATGGTGATGAGCATTTAAATTACTGTGAACTTTTGACATTTGGGTCAGTAGTTCGCGTTGTGAACGGCGTGTTTTGGTGATAGCTTTAATTTGAATGATACCTACATTGATGCAGCATCGTCGTGTACCTAAATATAGCATTATAATGGGGTTTAGGTAACTAACTTTACTAATAAATAACTAACTTTATTAACTTGTTTAAGGTTAAAATGTTGATGTTTGATAATAATGTAATTGAATTGAGATTTTAAGGAGATAATTAAAAAAGTCCATAGATAAAAAAAAAAGTGTTTCCCCTGATAATTCCTTCCCCCAAATGGAGTTAAATTAAATCTTGAATCCCATAAACTATGTAGTTTAGATACTTATTAAGCGCGATAAACCCAGCCTCGATCGAAAACAATTTGACAAAGTTCATCTCTTAAATTGACCTGGTCGAGAATCGGGCTTGGGAGGCAATTCGGCCACAATAAAACTCATCTGTGTCCGAGTTTCCCCTTTTTGAATTTCAGTGTAGGCTTTTCGGCCAATGCTACTCGATATTTGGCCGACTCGACCACGTAAATAAATTGAGGTAGTATATTCGGCCAAAAATCTGAGCACAATAATCTAGCTATATTTCTAAGATAAATCGATATAATGCGAGAATCTAAAGTAATAAAAGTCAATTTTTTTGTATTATATGAATGTATTTTAATTTAACCTTAACATAAACAAAGGGCTATTTTGCCAATACAATGACCTAATAATATTCCATTGTCAATAAATTGTTCTAAAATTGAGTCTACATTGTCATATAAGTAGTTTCAATCATATTTAAAAACTAGCTGTGCCCGCGACTTCGTTCATGTTGACTACATACATTCATGTTCGGTTTTACCCTAATATTCAAAAGTAAAAGTAGTCCATATTTTAATCCAAGTTTTGAGCTATATTTGTGCCAAATTTCATATCTCTAACTTACAAAATTTTGCCCGCCACCGCGTATCGTGCGCTCATTTGTCAACGCGTACATATTAAAATCGACATAATACTTTAGATAATTCACACGAAATCTTTATAAAATGTAGTTTTTGAATGAAAAAGTAACAACCATTCATCCATACATACACAGAAACTTTATAAATGAACATGAAAGTATGTAGTCAACATGAACGAAGTCGCGGGCACAGCTAGTTTTTAAATATGATTGAAACTACTTATATGACAATGTAGACTCAATTTTAGAACAATTTATTGACAATGGAATATTATTAGGTCATTGTATTGGCAAAATAGCCCTTTGTTTATGTTAATGTTAAATTAAAATACATTCATATAATACAAAAAAATTGACTTTTATTACTTTAGATTCTCGCATTATATCGATTTATCTTAGAAATATAGCTAGATTATTGTGCTCAGATTTTTGGCCGAATATACTACCTCAATTTATTTGCGTGGTCGAGTCGGCCAAATATCCAGTAGCATTGGCCGAAAAGCCTACACTGAAATTCAAAAAGGGGAAACTCGGATACAGATGAGTTTTATTGTGGCCGAATTGCCTCCCAAGCCGAGAGAATCGAACCCGGGGTATTTCGCACCACTACGCCCTGAGGAAGATAGAGCTAAGCTCGTCTATTACAGTAGTAATGAAAACTAAATATTAGACTGTGGAAATGCTAAGAATTACCCAGACTTCAAAATGTGAAAAATTGTATGGATGTACGAATGTTTGTTTCTCTTTAACCCAAAATAAGGATCATACCACACCTGTTACAGAATAGGTACTTAACACAGCACGAACTGGCGGCCAAAATCCCCGTTCCAATGCGCGAAAAAAAAATACATTAAAAAGTATAACATCAGTGGCGGACGGCGGATGTCCCAGTTCGGCGTCCCGTTAGCGGGAGAAAGTGGCCGGCATGCGCTGCACCGCCTATGCAAATTATGCAATTATGTTTCCGAGCCGCAACCAGGGGGCGCCACTGGGACGAGTTTCCCGCGGAGATTTTCTCTTTGACATAATTGTGCCGGTAATGTTGATGTATGCTTGCGCAATGGCGTTTGATTTTATAAAAATATTGTGTGCTATCGGTACGTTGTAGTTGTGGTATTTGAAACTTTTTTAAGCGAAGCCTGTTTCATAAAGTGGGGAATGAGTTTGATAAATGTACCTTGTAATATATACCTGTATAATATTGACCTTGTAATATATACCTGTATAATATACAGTTATATTTGTTTGTTTTGTTGTTTGTTTTTTTAGACTTTGTACTATTTTTATGTCATTGGGATGAGAAATAATATAAAATAAAGTGTTTACTGTGTAAACTTATAAATATATTTAATTTAATGTATTTAAGTTCTATAAATCTACATTCACAAAAGAGATAAAAGCAAGATTGCTAAATTTATTACATTACCATATTACAAAACACGCATTATTTAAAATGATCGATTAAACACAACATTACATTTCCATTTTACAAAACAATATACAATTAAGTATATACAGACATTTATACAGACACTAGGATATATAATAAAATAACACGCTAATTGAGCAATTACACAGGTCAACAATGATTTTGTTGCACGCAAACTAATTGCTGTTTTAAACTAAAACCGGCGTAGGAAAGCCGAATCTGGCTATAAAATACGTCTATCACCTATAGTTTCTGAGATATTTTCCTTAAAAATATTAAAAACTGCCTTTTTGGGTCTACTTTAAACAGATAAAACTATTTAACTAATTATTTTTAGCTATTTTAAATATATGCCAAAGAAAGCAAAGACCTTTGCCATGGAATTCATATAAGGTTTATTTATAAATTTAGTTTAATTGAGAAAATATTTAAGTTGTCCTCAGCGGTGTTATTTTTCATACAATTTATTAGTATCGTTCTATATGGAAAAAAATGCTGCAGTTAGAATCAAGAATTACTTCACAAATAATAATGCTAGACTGATAATTTAAATTACATTTCAAATACGAGAAGTATTTGTTTTTTTTGTAATATTCAATTATAAAATGAACTTGCTCGAAGCTCTCTACAGACCATGGTAAAATACCTAAAATTATTGAATTTGGTTTTTTTATGCAAGATTACTATACATTTTGAGGTGTTAGAAAAAAAAAATACTAGATTCATGTACAGCAGACAAATAGCTACAATCACCGTCGGCTCGCTTTAAAGCAATATGCAATACATACAATTTTGTTGCCTTGTGTTATCTAGTGGGACATTGTTTTATAAAATGCTTATTTTGGAACAGTTACCAACTGAAAACATCTATGAATGTTGTGTGGAAGAGTACGCTTTCTAGCTATAAAACCGCCTCAATTGCATCATGATTCATTCCAGTTTCTGCAAATGCTATGTACGATAAACAGGTTCTATAAATTTGAGGATCAAATAAAAGTGATCGTTATTGCAGCCGACTGTACTGTGTAGGATATTTGTATCATAATAATATTACTATAAATATACCTAATATCTAAATCATGGTCTATGCTTTCTCTCGTTATTTTATATATAAAAACTCTAAACTATATGATATAAATAGAAATAATGTAAAACACTATCTCCTTCGTATTTTGATAGCCGCATATTATTATGCGGGTACATTTTAAAGTCATTCATCGATCACGAACATTGACCTCGACATCGCCTGCATATTTCAACGTCCTTACGACTTTGTTTTCCTAATCTATGTTCACTTTCTACGACTTGGTTATGGTCACCACTATAAACACACACCTTAACCGAATATTTCACATTCCACGTGCACATCGGCTTCTTGTCCCATTTTTAATCGACTGCAAAAAAGGAAGAGGTACTATGTTTGACGTTTTGTATGTTTTTTTAAACAAAAGAGCTTACTACTTATGTACCTGCATACTTTGTATATTTTTAAGGTTAGGAAGAAATTCATTATACTTGAGTAATTTACATGCTATTGTAATTGGATACTGTAATTAAGGTTTTAAACAACATTTTTCTGTCCCGTAACTTGTAATTGAATTTATTGCCGCATCTTCAATCAAATGCAAAAGAAAGTCAAATTAGATGTAATGTTTTAGCTGTTAAATAAAAAAAATGCATCTACCTACATTTCTTAAACTTCATTTTCATTTCCTCATCTTAAACAATAATACATATGATAAAAACATAATAAATAACCACCAATGTTAAAATAATGATCAAAGCAATCATTTAAAAACACTTAGCTACATATTCATTAATTTAAATGGTTAAAAATACCGTCAATCATTTTTAATAACACCTTGCCAAAAACAATGTAACCGCAGAGCAAAATCGAGCAAAAAGGAGAACGGCTATTTACAATTACATCATTTCTCCTCAGCTTGTACAGTTATGCGACTCCAATTCCGAGAAGCAGAACGCAGCTTTCGAACAGCGTCTAACAAGAATGATCTAACGTGACAAAGCGAAAAAATGATGCCACCCGCCACTGGTGTAATGCCGGCCACAAAAAAACTAACGGAATAAAATACCTAACCGCCAGCCGGAGAAAGGCTTTCGATTGTCCCACATTTCACTGCACGCGAATCGTCGGGCGCGGCACTACGTTCCATTTTCAAATCTCTCGCGACCGCCTAGCTGTCAAAGTCGTTTGGCGCGCATTTTGACGTATGCACCGGTTCGAATTTCGAATGGCTTACGCGAAATAGCATAATAGAGACGTCTCATTCTAACCCTTGTATTGCATGTATTGTCTTGCTCGCCGCGCGACATCGAAAAAGAAAGCACAGATTTTTTTACCGGCGACCATTTTACTCAAGAGTATGTCAAAGAAAGCTGAAATGCATGTGTGTAATATTAGAAACGTCGTCTTATACAGCGTTGCATCGCATTAGAGTGCGTTGCATAAGAAAATTGCATTTCCCCGCGACTGACGCGAATACACCTATACAATTTCACCGGTTGATTAATTGGAACATTATCTGTTGAGCCGGTTTGGCCATTTATCATCTATTTGGCTTAATTACGGAGCCATTTATTAAAATATGATGATTTATGTGTTCTCCTTGACTTGATTGCGGTACTTCAAAATATATTAAGGCAGATTAGCACACTGACACTGCCTACTATATTCACACGTATGTTACGCATTGAAATTGCGACGAGTCATGGTTTTCAATGTCAAAAATGTAATTTACATGTATTAATAATGATATGCAGATTAATACCGAATAATAAAATTACCTAATACAAAATGTTTAGTCATCTTTTTGGCGTTAGTGGTTGAGCTTTTCTATTTTTGTAGAACTGCTTAAGACGCGTGCTTTTGATAATAGACTTACCAAAATCTGTAAAATTTTCCCAGTCCTAGAATTTTCATTTAATTTATAAACACACTAATTTCAATCACAATCATACTCGTTTTTATCAGCATACCTTTAATAGTATTCGAATTTTGAAAAAAAAAACGTTTTGCCCCTTTCTTAATGTAAACGATTGGAATGGAGATGAGAAGACTTTCAGATTTAGAGTCGTTTTTGTAGTTTGTGAATCAGCCCCCAGTTTATTATCATCTACTTCTGGGCATAGGCCTCTCCAACAGCAAGCCACTGTACCCTGTCTTCGGCTTTGGGTTACCAAATGTAGCTTATATCGTTACTATACACATATCGTTAATTTACCTAATTGGAGGGCGTCTTAAGCTAAATGGCTTAGGCGTGGTCTTCACTCTAGAACAGTACAGAATTTAAATTTCCTTTTGACAGATATGTACATGTCATTACCAACATCCATACCTATTATGATTATTTTCACGACTATATTCATTACTAAATAAATAGCATGTCTGTTCTGAATTAATGACTTTTACCAATAGCTTTAATTAATTTTAATTAATCTGTTTTGTTAGAGCTTTTAAGAGTCGTTTAGTATTTCTGCAAAATATGATAATTTCTTTAATAAACATTGACTCTACTGAAATAAAGACTCATAAATAGTAATTAATTGTTGCCCTACCATTAAAGTAATATTTTAAGTGTACCTATACTGAAAAAAAACATGGGTCTAGTTTAAGCTTTGATAAAAAACTAGCTTTGATTTTAGTAGGTAGTCACTTTTTTTTCAATAAAAATTAATTGACCCGGCTCATAGAACATTAGAAACTGTGGGACACCCATACAACACTATTTGACATTTCCCAAATCACTAATTCAAATAAAAAAAGGAATTCCTTTTTAAAATTTGAATTTGGAGTTCCAAATCCTTGCCCGCTCGTTGTCTTATCCTATTATCGCCGATTATACAACAAAACACCGTAACAGACCTTCCGTTGGGCGATCGAAAAAACAGTTAATCCAAGATGGCGGGGTTCAATTAACGAAAGTGTCACGGCGACGTAACGCGAGTAACTCTGACCTAGTTAAGGCCTTTCGCCTGACTTTCTCCGAGCTTGACCCACATGCGAAGTGCATAATCCACTGGTCTGTGAGTTAGAGATTAGAATGGTGGAGTTAGGTAAATATGAGTTAAATCAAAATCGGCAATCTGTATTGGAATCCATAATCTGTACATGGAATAAAAAACGGAAATATATATATGGATCCTCCATATACATATTAGTGTTTTTGATTTGCTCCATCTTCGGCCAGGTCCCAGGTTCGATCCGGGTCGGGTCAATATGGAAATCGACCTTTTCTATATTGTTTCGGGGTCTAGATGTTGAGGCACCGTCGGTGTTTCTGTTTTCTGTATCATAAGTGCTTTAGCTTCTTACCACAGAACCAGAGCAATGTATGTTGAGAACAAATTAGCATATTATATTACACAAATAAGAGGTATCTCACAAAAGAGATTACTTTATTCCACTAACTGAACTCTAGAATTAAGAATATATGCGTAGATAAATTAATAATTATTCTTATTCTTGTTAAATAGATGGTAAAGATAGGTAGTCTTTGTCCAATGAATGCGTGAGATGATATCTGTACCTATTTGTAAATTATGATGACGTTATTATTTAAATGATTCGCAATCACAATGAGTTGATTATTAACAGTTGAAAATCTCTTCTAATATAACTTACAGAAACGACAGCACATAGTAATCGCGAGACATTGCTCAAAAAAATCAAATACATTCTAAACTAATTCGGAAACTATCGTTACGTTCGATATATTCATCTTCGACGGTAAATCTGTGTTACAGGTTAATAAATCACACGTTATTGCCGTTTGTCAAGTCAAGCGATAATGGCCTGTATGTAGTTTTGATAAGACCTCTGTCGGCGATGACTGTCCAATGTAATTACTAAATTAAGAGCCAGCCGGTTGCATGCTTATGAGTTTGAAAGTATGTTGTTCAGTAAAAGATAAGCTATGCGTGGGAATTAGTCTGAATTGAGAAGAGTTATCACAGTAAAAAGTACCTACTTGCTAAGATAATTGTTTTGTCTCAAATTTAATCTACTCTCTTTATCTAGAATTAAGGTTTGAAGATCCTGCCTTTTTTTTTTTTTTTTTTTTTTTTTTTTTTTTTTTTTATTGTAGTACGGTAGGTATTTATTCAAATATACATACATACTACCTTACAGACAAATTTGGCGTCAATTATCAAAAAACTCTTAAACTAACTTATTAATAAAATTATAATAATAAAAATATCAAAAGAAAATGTACAGAATATTTACAAAAGGTTGTCCGCTCCGGTATCAAGGGTGCCCAGGATGCTGGCAACGTTACCTCTTTGGATAGCCAGACTAATGCGTTGGCCGAGGTAGTTGCCAGCATTCCGGTCACCAGAAACCTCAATAAGCCGAGCGGACAATTCTTGAAATAATGCTCGGGCCTCCGGACCCCAAGGCCCCAAAGTCTCCACGCCAAACGGGGCGAAACGGTAGCAGCCGTCGAGTGCAGAGTATTTGTTGCGTTTCCGCATTTCCGCCGCTGCAGCGGCTGCCCCCGCGCCCCGAGAGGTTGAATGGACATTACTCGGCGCCAAAGTGTCGGCGCAGGTCGCATCCCAAACCAAAGCCTTACCTTTGCTCCAAGGAGTTAGAGTCATTCCGTCAGGCCTCTTTCCGTCATTCCGACAAATACCCAGAGGCTCCAGGACTGCCGGAACTCTGGAAGAAATAAAGGCCCGACGGAGAATATCATTTAGGCAGGTATGGCGAGGAATGCGTCCTGCGCTCCGGACACAAGATAGGCCGTGATGCCCAAGAGGCCCAACAAATTCACCGCAGTGGCAGGTGTGTGCGGCGTTTACCCTTAAGCCAAGACGCAGTGACACCGAAAAAGATAAGGTGATATTGTCTAAAATAGTACCCACGCAAGCAGAGGGTAACGCCTGTAACCAGAAGCCAGATTCCCTCTCTGCGACAGCAAGGAGACGAGCTCGCTCTGAATCACCGCAAGACGTGGACAAGAGCCGGTCATAAGTGATTTTGCAGAGGAGCTCGTCCCATTGCCGCTGTGAATTCAAAAAAGTGGGAGAGTTTGAGCAGGCATTAGTCCACGCATTCCTCGCTTCCGCCAGACAGGCAACCTCAACATCGCCAAGCGACGGATTAATAATAGTTTTGAAGAGGTTTTCCGTGCCGTAGGCGGAAGAAAGGAATGCAGGCAAGGCTATATTTGAAGTTTTGCGAGTCCCTAGGCCTCCAAAACGAACGGGCAGGGACGCTTGAATCCATGATCGTTCGTCTAGGGGGCAATTTAGAATTTCAGACAATCTTTCCTTCAAAGAATTATCTAAAGATGATAATAAGTTTTCAAATTTCCAAAGTTGAGAGCACCGCAAAACATACGTTAATTTTGGAACAAAAGTGCAAAATCGAACTAAGGTAAGAGCCATGTGGGAATTTATGTTTAATAGATTTTTAGAAAACTGATCAAATTTTGAAATTTTGTTTGATATAAAATTGGAGATGGATTCGTCGAAAATGGGGGCTCCGAGGAGGTTGAGAGATTCTTTACTTAATATGATTATATTAGGAGCTATTGTAGTAAACAGATCAATAATTTGTTGTTTATTTTGAGAATTATCTGCAATGAAAAGTTCACATTTAGAAAAATTTAGGTCGAGACCAATTAAATTAAATTCTTGAATAATACTTTTTAAATCTTCATAAACTGAATTAACTTCACCACCTATGGAGCCATCATCCAGGTACCACAAGTTTAATTTTGAATTTAGTCTCGAAATTATAGGTTGGATAGCCAGACTAAACAAAGCCGGGCCGAGAGGGTCACCCTGCTGACAACCAACAGAAGAAGAAAGAAGATGATTTCTGTAAATTAATTTAGAAGGTTTACTGTAGCATTGCCAAATGTACTTGTAAATATGTCCAGTTTTATTTTTAACTTGAGTCAGTAGGGCACCCCTGTCCACGGAATTGAATGCATTTTTGACATCAACTTTCAGCAACACCTCACCACCGTTATTGAATAGAAAAGTACGGACAGAATGAACAGCTGCCTCACAGCCTTTTGAAGTGCCAAAACCAAGTTGATAGGGTTGAAAAAAGTTGGGTAAGTCAGGAAGAAGGGATTTTGCACAAATTTTAGAAGCAAGACGACGGATTGTAGAACCAATAGCTATCGGTCTGATTCCTCCGTCTTTTTTTGTAAGAGCGATTAAGTTAGCACCGTAAAGAATATCACATATGGATTCGATGACGTTGCCAGAAAGCATAAGGTTGATTAATGAGGTGAGATGGACAAGAAGGGTACTACCAGCGTTCCCAATGTCATCAGCAATCAAATCCTTAAGATGTTGAGGTGTGATGCCGTCGAGGCCACCGGCAGATCCCTTCTTGAATGACATTATTGCGGAGCGGATTTCGGACGGAGAAACATGGAGATGGGGTTGATCTGAGGAAAGCGGAGGGGGCGGCAGGTGGTGATTAGAAGCTGGAAGGGGATGCTTAGCTTTTAGAGCAGAGAGGGTATCTAGATTGTCCGGAGCAACAACATCATTCGAAAAGAGTAGTTGGGCAGCTCCCTTCAAATCGCCATCACTTATTTTATTTTCTATTAATTTTGAATTTGGCTTAAAAGTTTTTCGAGAAAAATTAAGTTCCGAATAATCAATTGTATCTGAGTGGGTGCAATTATTTTTAACTTTTTGTGTAAGAGACCCGGCATTGCGATCTCTATGGCCCACATAAAGTGTGTGATAGGCAAAAGTAAGTAAATGTTCCCAACTTTCAGCATTGTTTAAATTCACAACATTTTTAATAGAGTCTCCTAAAGCATGAGCTACTGAAGAACGCGCGCCTCTTGGTATTCTCTTCAAGAGAGGACGATTGTTCTTCAGGAGCCCAAGCTTTTGCCAAAGAGGAAGGTCAACTGGAGAAAAAACTGGATCAGAGGGACTGTTACCTGTTACATTTTGTGAAATACTATTGAAGGCTGGACCATGAATCCTTTTATTGTGGATTTTCAGACCTCTCAGGCCTTTGAAATATCTGGGTTGGGAACACAACTCACAACGCCGATAAATATTTTGGTTGTTGTCCTCCGGAAAATCAATTTCTAAACCTGCCAGCTGCGGCATTAACAAAATAAAATAAACTTAAACCTAAAAGAAAAACAATAAACTTACAATAAAACATTCAAAAAACATATCTATTTACACTATTTTGACAAATGTCTTGTTGTCAGCAGCTGCGCACTGGACCGCTGCGTTCAATTGGACAACAGCGAAATGTTGATTATCTCTCTGAACCCTGATTGAGGCAGATTAGCAGCACCGCAAAGCCTTAGCAACGCAGCTGTCAGAAATGGCGTCTAGGCAACAGTCACAAAATTGTGTAAATGCAAAAACTCGTCACATACAGGGCTATACACTCTTAAAATAGGCTGACCACGCTCGTGCTAGAGCCACAACATATTATGAGCCACTTTAGAAGTCGGAAAAGCTTAATCAGCGTTAAAAACATTTTTTATCAACATTTTTATGCCCCGGACTTGTTGTTGTTGGACTTGACTTTTTTTTTTTTCCTGCCTTATCCCGCTCTCCACTTTCCTTGACAGAACTTTAAGTGCCGGCCAACGATGTCATTGCTTCACCGTGGAAAATATTCAATCGCGAACCAAAAAGTTTGGTAACTCATATCTTTGCCGCGCCATTAAGAGGTGGAACTCTTTGCCGGCTTTTGTATTTCCTCCTTATTTTTGACATAGATTCCTTTAAAAGGAACATCTTGCAGACCAGTATGGCGATGCCAACGGACAGGGTTTTTAAAAAAATATAATATAACAGCACACACATTGCTCTGATTTTTGATTGCGTGTGTTCTGATTTTAATTACTTCTTAATTATTATCTGAATACTAAAAATCATTGCAATAAGCATCTCTTTCGGTCGTTAACACTAGTCAAGGTCTCCTGATTGTGAAGATTGTGGCACCGTGGAGGATGTCCAGCATTTACTAACAGAATGTTAAAAATATGAGCGAGAGAGAAACTCACTGATTCGTAAATTTAACATTAATTTGTATCAGGTAGGCGCGTCTATAAATATTTTAGCCGATCTAAATCTGCGAAATATCTAGCAGAAATGTTCATAAACCAGTGAATGTTCCCGCTCGCGCTATTATATTATAAATATACGGAAAATTATGTATTTTAAGTTATGATAGGGCTGGCATGTATTTTTTTCAAAAGCCCTTATATAAATAAAGATAAAAAAACTAGTTTAGTAGTGTTTGCAGAGGTTGCTACTGCCTAATTTGAGTGCCACCCGGGACGATGACCGTCAAAGCTAAAAACACTGCAAATATAGCATTATATATCTTATCTTTCAGAGTGTAGCTCGTCTACCGGATCGTGAGAAGGCACGCGCGGGAAGTATTCCATAATTTTCACCACTTTTCCTCAAGCACGCACTTTCATAGCTCTCTTTGTGTTACGGCCGATTGGAAAATGATATACATAACGACAGACACGTTCATTTTCATATTACACTTTGTTGCTTACCAGTTTGTGAGAAGATTTTTAAATTATAATACTTGGCTGAACTGTATGTGTGCAGCGGAAAAAGATTTTTGTCTATGAATGCTAAAACGTTCTTTCATTGTTGCTTTCATTATTCAATTGTTGCTGTTTTTGGTTATATTACTTTTATAAATAAATATTAATATACGACAATATTTACGACTTTTATTTTTAGCCCTTGATGATTATTGAATCAGAGTGGCCCACGACCTTTCTGTCCGTTGAACAAAAGTCGTGGGTTTGACCCCCACCCAGAAGTAGAATTCATGTGATTTTGAAAGCTGATAATCGTTAAACAGTAAGAAAAATATTAGTCCTATTTAAATTAATGTACACTAAGCATTCTCATATTTTTAGTTTAACTTGACCAGGCTACTAAAGTTAAATCCGATTTTCATAATAATATAAATATAAGAGTAGTTTTCAGAGCTTTTTTCGAAAAGTCAATATAACAATTTGTAGGACTCAAGAATCGAACCCAGAACCCCAATAATCGTGATCATAATCTAGAATTTAAACCACTCGACCATCTGAGCAGTATATGGCATGTATAGCATTAATAATACACAAATAAAACACGACACACTAAAGTCTATAAACGTGGAATTCATCAAGCTATTTCCGAAAAATCATTAACATTTAAATTACCAACAACAATTCAAAGGATATGATCTAAGCCCCAAAGGTCTTGATTATAATCTAGTACCACTAGACACCAAATTCTTAAAACTTGAACAACAATAAAAACACCCACACCTTTTCAATTTAATTAATCCCCCTATAACGAGCAGTACGGGAAAATTCCCACTCAAGTCCAATGCTGTGAATGGCGGTATTTACGTCAAAACCCGGTGACCCCCTTGTACAGGAGAAACTCGAAAGTGACCCGAATAGGCCATAGAGCGACCATAGAGCGCTAGGCTGCATAACGGTGCTGCGTCTGCGCACGCAATTAAAAAAGTTATTCGTGCCGTGGGTGAGGCTGAATACGTTTCCTTTGCTATTTTTTGCTTTTTTTTTTGTAATGAATTAAATTTGCATGATTAGAAAATAAGTCTAAGACCATTTTTAGGGGTGGAGGGTTGATAACCTGAGATACAGGAACTATCCTAGTTCAGGTATCAACCCACCATAGTAACAATTTGTGACCTGTACCTATATTTTTGTTAAAAATTGTATTTGTACTTAATGGTGAGAAATAAATCTATTACTATTACTATGTTGGCAACTGTAAAAAAATTGACTTTTTTGCAATGGCAATTTATGTGCGGTCAATAATAATTTTACCCTATGGACCGGGAAGGTAAATCTTTCCGAGTAATCGATAGGAGAAAAGGTAAAAATAAAAATAATATATTTCCACGTATATTTCCTCTTTAAAAAATAAGTTCTTAAACAAGTCGTTCATAAAGTTACCTAATACATACTTATGATTATATTCATCTCCATATGTCCGATTTTCTCAGACTGATATCAGGCTCCTTTCAGGCACTGGGAAAACCGAACGAAAAAAACGTTCTACACCTTTTTGGTGTTCCCCATACTTAGAACTTTTTTTTCATCAAACTCATACCTATGTATCTATGGATAGCTCTTGCAAAGTGAAAAAATGTTATTTTACAAAACAAAGTCGCTTTTTCTGTCCCTATATCCCTATGTACGCTTAAATGTTTAAAACTACGCGACGGATTTTGATGCTGGTTTTTTTTATAGATAGGAAAAAAGGTTTACCGGCCGGACGGGGCTGCGGGAGCATGCCTACGTTCACAGTTTTTCTGTAGTGTACGAGTACAGTTTACGAATCTATAAGAATATTTAAGTACTGATGACGCCCATCTCTCTCGTCATCATCAGGTCCCGGGTTCGACCCCGGTTGGGTTAAGATGGAAAACGCACTTTTCTACATTGTCTCGGGCCTAGGTGTTGTGGTATTGTTGTTAGATAATATAGAAACGTTTATCTGTTGACCTAATAGGAGATCGAGCCCGAGACCTCAGACTGCCTCAGAGATGGCGCGACACCAAGTCCGGCCCACTCGCCTATAGGCTACGGAGGTCGTTTTTCAAATATTGGAACATTGGGCATAGTGATATAATCTTATTTTTAAGTTCCTGTTCTAAAAATGCTACGTCATGTCACTAAATAAACATTTCTTTTCTTTCCTTCATCACCCTCCACCGAATCCTGTAACATACCGATGGCCAGTTAGATCACTGCGCGTGCGCCGGCGCGGCGCTTCCACTGTTGCGCAACGTTTCCTGCGCATTGACATTCGCGATGGGCGGCCAATGACCCCGCTTTCACGACCTTATCATACGTTACTATTGTAAATACAATATCGGACATCATATAAATTGACCTGATCCCAAAGTAGGTAACCAAAGCTGGAAGAATCTAAATATATATAAAAGGAGAAACTGACTGACTGAATCTGAAAATGTGCGCTGTGCAGCATTCTTTGAGAGCATAACCCATTCAAGTCGTTCTTATGTCACATAAAATGTGAGCTAAGAGCAAATAATTGTGAACTGTTTCTTTTATTTTCCAATGGTACTATTTTTTTGCTGATTTGAAGATAAAAACTATTTTAAACAATATTAGAAACAGAAAAAATTTATCTCCCCTTGCGGTGCGAGAATCGAACCCACTTTTTCTGTTTCTAATATTTAAAGTTCGTTAGTACGGCGTAGAGTACTATAAAAATAAAAAAATAAAAAACTATTTTGTCGTCAAAAATGTAGCCCCCTACAAAAGCTTTTTATAATCGCTATTAATAATTTAACACCAAAAATTAAAAGTATAGAGGTTTTTTTTTAATAATGAGGTTTAAATTTAGAAATGAGCGCATCGCATATCCCTCGTCATTCCCACCTAGTAACGTACAGTCAGTAGCTGTAGTTCGTGATCAACTCTGTGCCTTGTCACATTAAGTCACTGTTTATCTGACTTGCTTAATTACTCGGAGATTTTGTATGACAAGGTAGGTACTGAGGTGTATACGAACTAATGATGCTGGCTATACGTATCTCCGCCCATCAATGGCATTGCGTAACCCAGTTCGCTGCGCATACGCAGTGGAGTTGACACTGTGAGGTCAGTGACCCTGCTTTCTCGCGTTATCACTTCGCTATCAAGGGCGAAGAAAGCCTTTGCAAGATTTGGCAAGCAACTTTTGTTTGACCCTGTTTATTTGTTGAATACGAGTCATTGATTACAAGTCATTTTATTTAAAGTGTAAAAAACGTATGTTCTTTACTAAAAAAGGAAGTACTTCGAAACGGAACAAGGTCCAACTACCGATCCTGGTTTGTTCTATACATATCAAACATGATAACATATACAGTGATAACTCAAAATTTGATATTTCCAGTAAACTGATATGAAAGTTCAAAAAATCGTAGCATCAAAACTCCTGAGGTTACGTAAATAACTGAAAAGAAAAACAATGATATAAGCAGTTTTCGTGTTATTGTTTGTACTTTCAAATCCGCTTACTCGAAATAGCTATCTAATTTTGAGGTACGACTGTATATGTTCATGTGTGATATATAGTTTGTGGTGACGATAACTCTGACATCGCGATGTAGGATCGATGTATTGATGGGCTAATTGTGCATTACGCGTGGAGCGTTGTTTACTATGCCAATTCTACTGACGCTGTATTTGTGTCGACTCGTAGGTAATGTCGTAGGTCAGCACAAAAGAGTCGTTCGTTACACCATAGAATTTACGTTTAAATACATATCATCGATTTCTGCAAAACCAGACTTCGTAAAACATCTGTAGCATTAAAATCGAATGACACCTCACACTTCAATAAAAATCGTTTAGGTGAGGAACTATGCGTGTTCCTAATACCAAAATAGACACGCGCGAAAAACATTAGCCTCATTCTGCATCTGGTTCAAACAGGTTAAAGAAATTGCGTATGCCAGTGTTTCCCAACCTACAGTTTGTGGACCCTTAATTATCTCCCCTCTTATGCCCAGTTCTAATATTTGACGATTCGTAATGTGTAAAAAATGACTATCCTATACTTAATAGACTGTGCTATACTTTTCGCCCTTAAGCTAGGAACTCATTACCACTTAACATCAGGTGGGATGAGGTCAATTTTGGAGTGCACTATAAAAAAAAACCTTTTTTCTCCAACCGACTACGAGTCGTTAATACTGTTCCAGAACCTTCTTTCTATACCAGATGTCATAAGGCGTCTGTCGGCCGTTTTTAACTTACGCCTCGTATAATTTATTACTATCCGTAACAAATATTGGAACCGGACATTAGCGATGCTCCTAAGACTCACAGGCGTCGTTAGGTAGAGGCGGTGTGGGCCACCGCTCACGGCCTTACGGTTGTAATAAATTTGATAAATAAATAAAATAAATAAATGCGCCAGACAATCACACCAATCACCTGGTCTCAAACTAAGGTTTTCCCCTGTACTATGAGTACCAGACGACAGATACTAACTGGGGGCATCATCCCAGCACACCCAGACCCAAGTCAATTGAGAAAAGTTCGTTTTCCAAATTGACCTGACCGGGAATCGAACCCGGGACCTTACACGCTTTGATAAGGTAAAGAAAATCCACAACTACACGCCACTTGATTTTTCTAACGATAAACATATTAAAATTAATTCTCAACTTAAAGATCTTCATCTCAGGAAATGGATGTGGATTGCAATTCTTTTGTCGTTTCCGCAACCAAGAAACGTATAGTTTTAAAGGCTCCCTTCTTCTTGCATCATCAGAGGGCCTTGCGAAATATACATTTCCCAAACTAAATTTAGGTCTTGCGCCGCCACTACAGAACTGATCTATCGAACAGTTTCATACACGAAAAAATTCAGGTATCAGAGGGGATTCCCCCTCAACTAACCCGGGGGGAAGAGACAGTGCTGCATAATAGCGGCTATTCCAACAGTGGTGGTTATGGCTGAGCCGATATTCCTATAGTATCACCTTAACGGTGAGGAGCAATCGGGGTATTTTAGTGGGTAGTCCTGTCCTTCTCAGGGCAGGGAGTCCAGCACACGCCGTCACCTCCCTTTGGGTGGCGGTACGGTACATCAATGTACTCGTATTTCCGTTAAGAGACAAATCCGTGCACATTGTTTTATTAGGGGTCCGCAATCAAATAAGGTTAAGAACCACTGGCATATGCCATCATTTCCGTAATTAAACTTACTTGTGTGCAATTAAAAGTGGAGCTTCCATTTCCACCCTCCATTCATGAGCGTTGCGTAACCCAATTCGCTGCGCGTGCGCATCGCTCGGCACAGGTGATTGACCTCGCTTTCACGCTTCATCACTAAATCAAGGACGAAGAAAGGTGTCTATGAGTTGTGTTTTGGCGATGAAAAGTTTCGCCTTTAATGACACATGTCTTTGTCGGTCAGGTACTTGTAACGTAAATCAGAACTCAAAGACAAAGACACATAACATTAGGTTCACTGTGCGGTTTTTCCAAAAGATAGCACTCCGTCAGGCTCCGTTTATACTTTGTTTAGTGATTAGTCGAGTTCATACATTTTCTGCGAGATTTCCAAGGAGGAGGGCAGCTGTCCTCCCCTGCTCCCCCCGGGGTACGCCCATGGTTAGATGCTTTTCAAATTTCCGGCAAACGCAGCGCCCGTCTGAATGAAGATGGACAGACGATCTTGTTGGATTTGGAAGTGTTATTTTAAAAGAGTCAACGTGATAGTTTGGACTTGGAATGCTTTTATGTCGTGAATATTCGCGCTAATACCATTTTGGCAGTTTTATTTATTATTTGTTTTTTTTTTATTTTTTATTATTTTTAATTTGCAAAATAAAGGCCTATTGACCAGACCACGTATGATTCTAAGTCGACCCACTCGCCCACATGCCACACTTCAACAACATAACGGTAGAGCGCGTGCGCTTGCGCACTGACGTCACAGTCGCGTGACGCAACAGGAAGAGAGGTGAAAGTGGGGTCGTCGCACCCCGCGAATGTCAATGCGACGCGCGGGAATTAGGTTACGCAACGAGAGTGAACGGGAAATAGGGGGGGGGGGGGGGGGCAGCGGCGGTTGAGTTAGGCGCGTGCGCAGATGGTGATAATGCATTTCAATTTTAATGCATCCGGTGATCTAGAGGTTGACAGCTGAGAAATGACTGGCTAGACGGCGTTTTAGAGTGACCTTGCTGGCGTATGGTTGTAGGTTCGATTCCTAACCATTGCAAACTTAAACTCAAGGTTACATGTAACACTAAATGAAAAGTGATTCTTCTTCCGGTTCGGAACCTATATCTACCGAGAAGACTCCGGTAAGAAACTGAGCAGATCAGTTACAGTAGCAGTATCTAACTTATAGCTATGTGTAGAACACTTTGGACTAAGTCATATAGTCTTATTTTTATGAGTGAAAAAAGTATTAAGTATTATTTTATTTTAAGAGGCAAGCTGGAGCAAACATTATTGTCAAACATATGTATGTTGGTCGGTGAGTGTTTAGGTTTCGGTAACTTAAACGACGACCATAATCTATATTCTGTACTAATATATATAAAGCTGATTTTATTGTATTCTTTGAACACGCTACTCTCAGAAACTACTGAATGGAATTGAAAAATAATTTCTATGTTGGATGCTTGTTTGGTAATATAGTTTATTAATAAATAAATAAAATAAGACTGGCAGCGTTTTGGAAGACAAGAGTACTTGATCGATTGATCAATTAATTGAATGATTGTGATTACACAGGGTCCAATTTAGAACAAATACATAGAACAATTACAATTTTAGAACTACGGTAAAAATACCATATTGTATGAGGGAGCACAGCTATATAACAGATTACCAAATAGCATGAAGAAATGTGAGAGTATAGACGCATTTCAAAGCAAGCTTAAGGAGCATAATATAGAATAGAATAGAATAGAAATCATCTTTATTCATGTAAACTTTACAAAAGCACTTATGAATAGTCAGTACAAATTAAGTATTAGTATTATTAGATATATATGCGAGTACCGACGACTAAATAAAATTATTTATTAATATTTGTTATCTCATTATAAGTGAAATGTTAAATTTCTTATGAGAATAAATTCTTTAAGCCTAAATCTAATACAATTTTTGTAATGCCGTATCACTCTCATTAGGTAAGGTGTTACATTTCGCGGGCTTCAAACCAGAGAGAGGCAAATCCCTTTTCAGGAGACTTAAAAAACTTAATAACTTTATCCCGAGTGTATCTACATAATTATACGACGACCTCCGTAGCCGAGAGGCGAGCGGGCCATACTTTGGCGAGCGCCAAAGTATGGCCCGCTCGCCGGTTCGATCCCCGGTCGGGTCTATATGGGAAACGAACTTTTCCATATTGTCTCGGGTCTGGGTGTTGTGGTACCGTCGTTGTTTCTGATTTCTGTAACACAACTGCTTAAGCTACTTACCATAGAATCAGAGCAATGTATGTGATGTTGTCTAATATTTATTTATTATTATATTAATTATAAATTTGCCAGTGTCTTTGAATCGGTTTTTATGTTAATGTGAAATAGAGGTAGTTTATCGAGAAAATTACAAAAGATTGACTTAATAAAAAATATATGCTTTTTTTTATACGCCCCTCTGGCTTAAAGCCCGCGATTTGTAAATACATTTTAGTGTCTGAGGTTTTGATAAGAAAACGTCATTATGGAAACACAAATTAGTATTGACGTAAATACATTAATAGATAACCAACGATTCCAATCGCAGGTATTACCCAGACTTGAATCACCGCCTATTCCACTCCCGACCTTGAGGTATCCACCGTCATTGACCAAGAGGCAATAAAGGATTTACGTGACACACAATTACGTGTGCAAACCGCAAACTTATATAACAAATCGATTCAAATGAACATAATGGGAAGAAAAACCCAGCTATTAAGCATCCGTGAGATTGTTATATGATTTAACTAGCGATTCACCCCGGCCTTGTTCGGGTGCAATAGATACTAATTAATTTTTCGACTGTTTTGTACTATAACATGTATTTTACATGTGTTTACTGATTTTTGATAAGGAACTTTCATATTAAATTGGAAATCCCATTTTACCTACTTAGGGGGTAAATTTACAAAAATCCTTTCTAAATACAGGAATATTCGTGCAAAATTTCTAACCCTTACCTTTAAGGCCCTGCGTTGCTAGATCAGTCGGTCAGTCAGTCTGTCAGCTTTGTTGGGGGGGAGCGGGGGAGGGGGGGGTTGGTCTACTAATTTCCGGTTCCAATATTTGAAGAACGATCCATACTAGTAACGGATTATAGAACGGTATTAACGTCTCGTAGTAGGTTGGAGAAAAACGGATAAGCATTTTTGACACATTGCGAATTGTAAAATATTGGAAACGGACATAAATGTTTCATCGAAGTCGGCAACTATAAAACTTGCGAAATCTTTTCAAAACTCCATTAGTCTCATTAAGGAAATTTAAATCATTTACTACTAGGTCCTAATACCCCCATAATTACGGCAGACACCAAGCCAGGAAAATTTCCGGGCGTTTCATAATTTCCTATGCGATAATTGCGTATGTCAGCAGTTCCTACAACTTGCAGGTTCAAGGCCCGTTTGCGTAAGCATTTCCTCGCATTTCTCCTTACGTCACCACTCGTATGCACCCGGTGCATTGACCTCTGGTATCGGTTACGGAGATGCTTTTTATTGCTGTATGCAATCCGGCGAAACTTCGTTAAAATGGGCTGGGCTCATTGATAACAGCCGGGTGGAAGTTTTCTTTGATAGGAAATGTTGAAAGCAATAAGGTTGGTAATGAAAACTGCAGTTTCTTGCTGGTAGCTTCCCTGAGGTTATAGGTTCCCAACCGGAGGTAGCTTCATTGGTTTTATATGGACGTTTCATAAATATTTCTGATGTAATTTATATGAATAAAAAGATTTCTTATTCTCTTTCATCGTTAACTCTGATTTCCTTAAGCTGAGAAGTAGGAATAAACTATCTTACAACCATACAAACTAACTTTAATTTTTTAAATGTTAGTAGAAAATTGGTATCGCAATAATTCACGTTGGTTAGGGTTACTTTTTAGGAACACTACCCTTAGCGCGAACAGAAATAGATAGATACACATTATCGCACAGAAAATGATAATAAATTGATATTATATTATATTATTGTGTATTTTTAGCCCTAAGCAGTATATTGAAATTTAATTGTTTAATAAATTTTATTATTTTTTTATTTATTTTTAATTTAAGCGATCTTATTGCTAGTCGACAACCTTTAGCTAGATGAAGTAGTCAGTGAAGGAAAAAACATTGGAGAATTCCCGTCATACTCTCTTAAATCGAATATTGGCACCAAAACACACACAAATGTAAGGCCCACAAGCGATAGGTACGCAATATAGTAATAAAGTATCGATACTTGAATAATTACTTTAAGACTAATGCGTTAAGGTCGACAAAAAACGTTAAAGGGGTCGTTACTAAAGTCATCTCATAGACTATAACTATAACTCGCGGCGTTCGTGGAACCGGTATTCGTTCAGGCGCTAGCTCACTTTTGTAAGCCACGCCCACTGTGCCTTACTTTTCGTGGTGCCATTTTGAAAAATCAGAAATGCTTCTATGTTTTTTCGTTCACTGGAAGTAGTATATATCGAGATACGGGTATTGCCGTGCAAAATATAATGAGAACCTATTAAAATAATAGATAAATACCATAACGTAATAAACAATAATACAAAAACATATACATTTAACATACATGCCTTAGTTCAGGTAATCAAATTAAAAATAATAAATTTTGCTATTTTCTCGCAACATTCGTAAATGTATTACTACTCTATTCAACCTTTCTTGTTCAAATTAAGAGTACAGTCGATATTTCAATCTGCATTATTTTTATTTTAAGAGGGCATAGCGGTTTATCGCTTAAACAGGAGCAGCCCGACTGGTGAAATACCTCCTTACAGAAGACTGAAGCCAATTAACAATCACTTCGGTGTTGTTGTGTTCCTGGGTGAGAGTAAGGTTTCCAGAGATGGTGCCTGGTGCTACTAATAAAGCTCCCCCAGGATCTATATTAGTAGTACCCCCCAGGAGTTCTTAAGCAGGGGTCAAGCCACATTACCACTTCATTACCACTTTCCGTAAGGGGCAGCAAATCCGCCGACGGCACTGTGGCAGTCATGGGTACCCCGGTATCCCATAGCGTCGTCAATAGGCGATGAGGAGGTGGGGACGGTTTTAGTTCGGTAGTCCCTGCCCATTCTGGGCGGGGGAGTCCCATATACGCCGCTGTCGTCCCCATGGCAACGCGCATACGCATTACCACTTAAATCAGGAGGGGTAAGGTCAATATAACTAAAAAAAAGAAAATTATGGCAATCAAATGGCCATGGAGGCCGGTCGGTTTCGCATAACGCCGCGATATGCATCAGATGTGGCCAAGTTACCTTGGTTCAAGGCCCGGTTACGTAAGGCTTTCTTCTTGCGTCAGCGGCGGTCGTCGGCCTGCGCGCGCGCACCCGTAACCTTGGTGTTGCCAGATTAGCAAGAAGGGTTTTTGAAATCCAAACTTCGAAGATTAGACACGTGATCTTGAAATGTTAATCCTGCACTTTTAAAACTTATCATACGATATCGAAGTTTGATAACATTCGCTTGGCTAAGCCAAATTGTAAGTACGGTGGTAATGCTTCTTACAAACGTTTCGCTTCAGCCAGGGAAAGCTAATTATAGGCTCTCAGTCAAATTAGCAATTACACTGTTACAATAGGAATGCTTTTGATTTTCCATTTATTGTTATATATCTACGTTGTGTTAGCCACACAATTACAACCACACAAACAAACGAAACTATGCATGTAAAATCCACCGAGCACAGTGCAGGCTGTAGGCTGAGTCAAAGACATGGACATACACACATAGTCTGGAAAAACATTACCCTCCTTGCTGCGGCAATTGGGTAAAAATACGTGTCTTATATTTTAGTGATGTTTCAGAAGCTTGACCAGTGGCTTAGCCAGCCAGCATATGTGACACCCGGCGCGGATCTGCCCAAAGTACAGCATTAAAAAAAAAAGAAACTTAATACTGTGCACACAGATTTTTTTTATTTTTTTTTCCTTACTACTACATTACTTACCTATCATCTTCACCCAGCTTTCAGGGGAGCGCAGATGGCTCTCACCCCTTTAATTTTAAGTAACAACCGGAGGGCGCAACCTAACGAGGCTCGAACCTCGGCTCGGGCTGTTACTGGGACTTTGTACCCTAATTTACGTTTGGGGAGAAAAACCACCCGGCACGATGCACACAGCAAGCATAATATTTTGTGCAATGCGTCTGGTGTCTTAGTTTGCATTTTTGCAAAATTCTTCTATTGCAGAAATAAAGAAATAATACCATCAAATTGTGATGTTTCCAGTCCCCCCCCTAGCTATGCTACTGTCAATTATCCTTTTCTGCGAAGACGCAAATTTAGTCTCTTCGCATTCCGCATACCTGATGAGACCAGCGGTACTTCCAAAGAAAGTGAGGCGTGCGTTGAGAGTTACGTCAGCGGTTGATGACCGGGCTTAGTCGGCGCCTGCGCACCTAAACGTTAGTGTCAATGACGCTTGAGATGCCTTAACGAGCTTGCTTTTATATAATACAGGCTACAATGCCTCGAGAAAAAACTAGAAAAAATGATGTTATCTTTCAATAATCAACATATTGGACATCGCTTACATACATTGTTATGATTCTGTGCTAATTGTAAGCAGAAAAAAAGACTGTACCACAACTCATAGACCCGAGACAATGGAGAAAAGTTTCAAAATATTGACCCCGACCAGAAATCGATGTACCTACTCGCCTCAGAGCTACGAAAATCAGTAATTATTTATTTCTAATACTTCAATAAAAATCACTGATAAAATAATTTCAGTAAATTAGTCTTGTAGTTTCTGATTTTACGTTGAAAATGTCTCTTCAGTTTTAACTTGATTGTCCTTTCTACATAATTCTTCCTCTTGGTGGCCTTTCGGTCAGATAATTTAGTATCTTATTTTTTACTTCACTGCCATATGTCCTGCGTACTACTTATCCAGCAATATTATTATTTTCTGTAAATTGACTGTTTTTCTATCGTTACTGTTACTTTTGATCTCGCTTTTGTGATGGCTTAAGTTCCGGGCTATAATCGGGGTACTGGGTCCAATACCCGGGTTGACAAATGTATGTTTTGAATTTTCCGAACATAGTTCGCATTTTTCCGAACAAAAACAATCCTAAGTTGTGTTGTTAGCAAGAGTAGCAATGAATGATTTACACACAGATCCATAAAAAAATCTAGGTGTTAGACTTAAAAACATTGGGGGTCGTGTAGTACATCTGACTTAAAGAGAACGGCAGTTGTAAGAAATGTCCGTCCATTGTTGACTATGAAAATAAGTTTGTGTGTAAATAAATGTAGGTTTACGACAAACAAGTGAATTTCAATAATATGTTGAATATTTAACAATCAAGCATTGACATAGTATTCTGTTTAGGGGTCGATCACTGCTGTACCAAGCAAACGATTAAGCAGAGAGTGGTCACAGCTAAGTAAACTTCAAACATTTATTTGAAAACTATTGTAGGTAAATACAGGTCCTCGTTTAAAGAGTAGCACTCAAAACTTAGTTATTTTGTACAAATATTGCGAATTGAAAATAAGATTAATCCATTCCATTTCTTATAAAAAGTTATAAGCAAATATCAGACATCATCAATACAGTATCTTTGTTTTGTACCACTCAGATAATCTTAGCGTTTTATATCGTTATATTGATGATACGTGAAGTAAATGTGTGTCAGTTGTACAATAATTTTACTTCTGAAAGAAGAAGAAAATAAAAATAATTGTTGACTTACTACTATACTCTTGAGACATAATTTATTATCGAACATTTGTGCAACACACAAATGCACTGTCTTCCTTAATTATCATAATCCGATGGGACAGCAGGCCGATACGACTAGAGAGAGACGCAGGACCAACTATTTACACGCCCTTCCGAAAGCTTTATTCATTTGCATGATCATTCAAGTGATTAAACTAAAACTGTGAATCTGACACCACGACCTGGTGAGGAGCCTCATGACACATGAGGCCACAATACCATCAGACCACGGAGTTTTTTTTATTTGGTTTCTGACACGTCACCCATTGCGGTCCTTACGTATGTATGTATGGACCATCCCCTTTTAAGGGGAAATTATTTGACGAGCTGTATGTCCTCCTTGAGGGAAGGAGCCTTTACAATAGAATAAATTTTTGACATCGCAAACGGCACCGAAAAAAAGATGATGAGGCCCATTGGGTTCCGCATCAGCATTCGCTGCTACGTCATTAAATTCAACACCGCCATAGTAGAATAGAATAGAATAGAAAATATCTTTATTCATGTAAGCTTTACAAAAGCACTTATGAATAGTCAGTACAAATAAAGTATTCTACCGCCGTGTTCGTAATGTTGATCATGTCGAGAAGAACCGGCAAGAACACTCGACACTTACTCTTTTCAAATATAGCAATGTGTCCTTAAACTAGGTTCTTAAATAAAGTATACAAAGCTATAGTAAGATTTCAAAGAATTAAGTTATTCTAGACCCATACATTTTTGTCATTTAAATAATCATCAATTTTGTAGTGCTGGTATCATGGTGGGGATCCGGCGAGACTACCAATTATGATCGCTGAATGGACCACATCGCCTTAAGTGGTGATGCTGTAGGTCTCGGCTTAGCCAGAAACATTACTAGCAAAATCGACAGCCGCCTACATACTTTGATACAGATTTCCCATAATTTTCGAGCGGGGGATAACCACTACTACCCCCCGCACCTCTCATCACCTAGTGACGGCGCCATTAGAATGTAGATTACTACAGCTTCGGTGCAACATGTCCTAGACATACATAACTTCCCACTTATCGTATACCTAGGGGGAACGGAAGGATACCCCCTTTTCCGCCGGCCACTGCTTACGATGCTGCGCGCGCGCCACTTTCGCGTCTTCGCGCTTAGCATGCGTCGCGCGCGCCATCTGTTTGGAGAAACGTGCACTTTCGCACCGGATGCGGATGCTCTCGCGTTAGATAAGAGGGCGGTGACCTCAAGGTCATTGGTATGGTGTTAGAAATTAATTGATTTCATAAAAATTGCGCTAGGTTGTTTTTTAGGTTAGGTTAGCTGGGCTTGCCGCTTCGTTTGCGCGAACAAACTTTCATAGTCGATTTTACCCCTATCTGCCCTAATACTCGAAACAAAAAGTAGTCTATATTTCAATCCAAGCTACAAGCAATATTTGTGCCAAATTTCATAAAAATGTTCCGAGCTGGTTCAATCAAACAATTAAAAATTTATTAGGAAAAATACAGTTTTACAATTACATTAGGTCTTTAAATTACCTAATATGGTAAGTAGGCCATTAGTATACTGCCTGCAAGGACTGGAAAATATTTGTCATTGTTTATATTTGTACTAAAAAATTAAAATGTTTTAAATTATAAAATAAATAATTGTTTAGTCCACTTTCTTATTGTGTGATGGTAAGTAGGTAAATGTATTTTCTTTCTTAACTCTCTAACCACTGACCACAGAGACAGTACTTGAGGAGTTTACCGCCTCCTTTTGAAGAGCCCTTTTTGAAAGTGCAATGCAAATAGTAGTGACGTCATTTGATGACGTCACGGTTGGATTAACCCCATCGTAAACCTAAAACGCATGCGCGGGGAAGCCTTACACGGTGACTCACTGTATGACAAATTTTGGAAACGTAGCTCATTAAAATTAGGCAGCATTCAAGAGTAAAGTTTAATTGAATAATTCGTAAATATGATACAAACTTAGAGAAAGTTTTCTTTGTAAGGGGGTAAGAAGAAACTAATTAATGACTCTACAACCTCCCTAGCCGAAAGGCAAGCGGGCCCGTTTTTGGCGTCGCTGAGGTCCCGGCTTCGATTTTTGATCGGACCGATACGGAAAATATACTTTTTTATATTGTCTCGGGTTTGGGTGCTGTGGTATTAAAATTTTTTATCGAGATGAAATGTCTAAGGCACCGTCATCCTCTGCGGGGAACAGAGAGTGATGTGTCGGGCTCGCACCGACTAAAACCCCGTCGGTGGCCAACGCTGCGCAGTTGTGGGGGAGTCGGGAGCCCTTGCGGATTCTAAAGCGCTTACCGCTAAACGGCCACCTCGCTATGTAATACGCAGCTGGAGCGTATCAGGCCACCTGACACGCCCCACCCCCTCGGGACCGAGGTAACGGACGCCAGGGAGGCTAGGCAACGAAACACCGTGGTCCGCCACTTAATCACGTTTTTTGTATTACCTACACTTCAAGATTGACCTCATCCCGAGGTCCTAGCTTAAGGGCGATAAGTACAGCATTATTAAAGCTGGACATGCTAAAGGATCTTTTAGAAAATACTTCACCAATAATAACTCAACCGGTTAAGTAATTAATAAAAATTAATTACGCATTAATATACAATGTTTAATCACACACCGATTATTTTATATTACCGACATTCGTGCACTGAAATGTTATTACATTTTTTGTAACTTACTATTCGTGGAATAAAGATACATGCGGCATTATGCAACGAACGCAGTTACAATTAGTACACTGAAGTGGAAAATGTTGCGTAATGTACTATTAACGGGCCTTGAACCTCGGAAGCGCGCCAGGAAGCGAACCCGCTACCGGCCGTCACGCGCCGTCCGCACGGTATCATTAAGATATGTCGTTAATGAAACACTGAGTCCACAAAGTAAGCGCTGTGGTGACATAAGGTAGGTTTGGGCTCCCACCCCCCATTGGGCTTCCGCTCTCCCGTTAGTTCGGTGAAGATGAAAAGGCCATCATCATAGTAAGTTAGGAAAAAAAATCCCTCTCGCTGGGTTCCGCATCTTGTAGCGATGGGGAACTCTGTAACCTTGTGGTCTAGTGCGTTGAGGCTGCCCCTACTACCCAACCTCCGATACTGCACAGGGTGAAGCTAGGACGGATCCCGAGGAGGATTATGATTAGCCTGGAAATAGCAGTGGCGCCGCGGTGAGTGGTTGAAAGACTAAAACTGTCATATGAAAATGTCGCTATAATTTTTGATTGTGCTACGATAACTGGTTTGCCGAAAAAAAATCGTACAGGGTTAGAAGCTAATGGCATTAACCCTGTACACCCAGTCTCAGCGGGCCGGACTTTAGCATAGGGATGCGCCATCTATAAGGTCATGGGTTCGATTTCCAGTGATGGTGTGGTACCGTTGTTTCTGATTTCTGAAACACAAGTACATTAACTTCTTACCACAAAATCAAAGCATTGTATGTAATGTTGTCCAATGTATATCCTACTTTTAAACAAATGTTTGTAAGAACATATGTATGGGGGGTCAGGGTGTACCTGGAAGTCAGAATTTATGTGTTTTATTCTTTCACCCTCAATCTACTGAACGGAATTGGATGAAATTCCGTAGAAAGAGAGATAAAATGACGTAATAAATAACATATAAGATAATTTTTATCCCAAAATTATATCATAATAATTTAGACGAATACGTCTTCCAAATTTACCTGACCGAGAATCGAACCTGTGTCAAAGGTCCCAACCTTTGACAATGGTTACTTTTCTATTTTCTATTTTCTACTGCGCTACCGTAGTCTTCAAATAAATCATATTATTTTATTTTGGGATGAATCAATGAAAGTGGGTATTTTCTATGATTCACCTAACCAAACAATGTTTCATTCCCATCAAATTAGAGAAATGTGCAAATCGGCAAACAAGTTCATTCATCCGAAGTAGGGGTCTAGGAGTGACTCACTCATTCACTCGCTACGTCACAGAGAAAGTATGACTCACATAGCGTTGAGTGACTCATGAACCCTCCTGGATTTACTCGCAATGTGAATAACCGCGGTAGTAACACATCATTGATAATGATTGTGAGTAATATTGATGATTATACTTGACATGAAATGTCATGATAAACTCACTCAAACTAAAATAATTCTTTATTCAACGTTACATAGGGTTACAAAAACACTTTTGAATTGTCATTGAATACAATGTAAAGTGGTTCTACTGCCGGTTCGGAACCTATATCTACCGAGAAGATACCGGTTAGATATATTTTAAAAAGAAACATAATTAAGAGAGGTAGGGCATAGCGATTTGTCGCTCGAACTGGAGCAGCCCGACTGGTGAAATACCTCCACCTTACAGAAGACCGCAGCCAAATAACAATCACTTCTGTGTTGTTGTGTTCTGCGTGTGAGTAAGGTTTCCAGAGCTCCTGGGGCCTGCATTAGTAGCAGGAGTCAAGCCTTCAAGGTAAGGGCGACAAGTCCAGTCACAGATTTATTATGTTGTACTTGTCGCCCTTAAGCTAGGACCTCATTACCACTTAACATCAGGTGGGATGAGGTCAATCTTGAAGTGTAACATAAAAAAAATAACAAACAAAGGAAAAAAAGAAAGTAAAATTGTTCCAGCCGTTCACGCGTGATGGCGTGTCCAAGGGAAATAGGGATTCATTTTTATTTTTATTTAGACTAGCGGTCCAGGCGAACTTCGTTTCGCCTTAGAGATTTTTTCCCACTTTTCTGTCGAATTTTTTAAAATTTTACCAAGGATCCCTAATTTTGTAGCATATGTCAAATTGGAAGAATGTAGCATTCTATTGGTGAAAGAATTTTTTAAATCGGCCCAGTACTTTTTGAGGCTATTCATTACAAACATACAAAAATAGGTACAAATCTTTCCTCTTTAATAATATTAGTATAGATTACTATGCGTCTTTGTGGATTGCACTATCTATATCGTGCTTAAATTGTTCAATGCTGCATTATGATATTATCCCCAGTGTTGTCTAACACATTATATCCTATTGTTATACCACAAAGGCAAAGACAAATAAAACCGCCAAGCGTTTAATCACGTTCTGACGTCATCACTGCCGCATTCAGAGAAGCGAATCGCACGTGAGTGACGTCACAGGTCACTGCGGCATTAAAACGCATGGAAAAAGGGACTTTACAGCACTCGAGGAATTGTTAATTATTTTAAATAGTATTTGTTTAATTAGGAGAAGGATAACGTCATGTGTATTTGGTAAATTGAGGCAAAACATAGGTAGCAGGAAAAAGGTTTTGAAAAACCTCCCTGGCGAAGAATCCATGCCAGAACTCCGATATCATGATTAATCCTCTGCGTCAAGTTCAAGCTTAAGTATAAAAATTATTTATTCATGTAAATTACATCAGTAACACTTATGAAACGTCTATATAATGCAAATGACGCTACCTCCGGTTCGGAACCTGTAACTCACAGAGAAGATCCCGGCAAGAAACTCTGTCGTTCATATTTCAAATAAAGCTGAACTTATAACTATTTTTTCACTTAGACAATGTGACATGTAAATTGGTAAAAATAGTTCAAAGGAATTATAAGAGGGGATGAAGTGGGTAGTCCCCACTCTTTTTAGAACAGGACCTTCCTTGACGTCCTGTTCTGAAAAGCCCTTCCCCCCACACCTCTCAACACCTAGATATAGCATCCTCCGGCGGAGTTGTTGCATAATACCTATCTATTTTATCAGGATTGCGCAATGTTGCGCTTGAAACCTTGGTATATCTATTTATAAACTAAGGAAAACTTTAGAAAAGGTTGAGTACTATTGCAAATTAGTTTAACTCTGATAACGTTATTAATTAGCATCACGAAATGATTATTGATTTGTTTGCATCTTTTTGTCATGTTAAAAAAATTGCCAAAATATAATATGCATAGGTACTCAAAATTGGATTGCGTCATATAATTCAATACAGTTACATGAGGGCTCAGTTGCACCAATATTGACGGTAACTAACGAGTTTACGGTTGACAAATTAATTAATTTACGAACTGTATGGAAAATGACAGGGAAAAACGTGTTCAACCCGCTGTGAGAAGATAAAAGTTTTAAGATATGTTAAGCAATTTGAGACCAAAATATCCACAGAAAACATATATACGGTTGTAGGAAAACAGTTTAAAAAATGTAAAATCAACTCAACGTTAAATATAACAACGTGATATTGTCTTTTCGCCGACATTGTTCCTTGGTGTTGAACCAAAACAGTTAGTAATGTCTGAATATTCATAGAACAAAAAACACAATTATAACTCGATGATAGATGGAAAACCCAATTAGTCTCTTTCCCGATACTCCCCTAATCACTTCTCTGAAGCAAGAATTTTGTCACCAAATGACTTGTCGCATTCCCAACGTTAACATCATCACTGCCTACAATACTCCTGATTCCCAGTCATCCTGTGACTTCCTCAAAGCGATGCTATTTTGTGGAACGTGCAAAATGCGCATTTACGCGCAAACTGCGCAGTAATTCGACCGCAGACACACAAGGGCGATTTTTGACCTGTTGCGTCATGGATTTTCCTAGAATCTTGGTGCCGCGGCCAGACGGGAAAATATTTGGGGAAAATTGAAAACTAACGTACTATGTACTAAAATATTTAGTTAAAACCAATGCGAGTGTCTACTAAGCTTGATATTAAGCATGGATAGTAATAAGTGCTTATGTAGATATACCTGAGCATAGTTAAAGCTCACATATTATGTTTGGCTGTTACTAAGAAAATGTAAAGATTAAAAATCATTACTAGATTTTTCTATTTGTTTTTAGTGCTTAACGCTGCACAACGGAACTTTTAATATGTTAACTATTAATGTAAATAAGTTAAATTTTATGTCGCATTTTAATTTGTTTGTAAATAAACGATTTGAGTAGGTTTAAACAATTTTAGTAAGTGTTCGAATATGACAAAAGGATATTTTACAATCATAATAGTCATATTTTTTACAGTTTATGTGTCAAAAATTACTATCCGTTTTTCTGCGTTTCGTTAATTAACCGACTTTAAAAAAAAGGAGGAGGTTCTCAATTCAACCATATATATATATATATATATATATATATATATATATATATTTATATGTGTTCGGGCATAACTCCGTGGTTTGTGAACCGATTTTTTCTAATTTCAAATTCACTTTCCATATCAGCTGTCATCAGTCGTCCGTTGGTCGTTTTTGCTTACGCCTCGTAATATTTATTACAATTCGTAACTAAAACGGATCGTTCTTCAAATATTGGAACTAGGCACTAGGTAATATATTATATGTTCTTGTGTTTTTGCGGTTACAACCTTCAGTATTATTTACAAAGAAGAGGGAAATTTATGTCATTGTTATTTACCTACACCGTTTTTTTGCCATTGGTAAAGGAAGAAAGAGATATTTAGAGAGAAAAAGATGGCGATAAATTTAGTAGAGACTAGAGATAGTTATTACATTATGTGAGCCTCCATTTTCAAGAACTTAAATTCGATTGCGCAATGTATTTAGACCCGCGTTCGCTCAAGGGCAATCTTTGAACTGTTGCGTCATTATGTTTTCCTAGTACGTCACATTGCTGTTATTGCGTCATTGTGACAGTGAAGCGATTTGGAAAATAATTTTACTATCCATGAAGTCCATCAGACTGCCCTATGGACTTTGTACGGTAATATGACATCGTGGGAAATACTTGTAGTTCAAAGTCACTTCTTAATGATTACGTCAAAAGGATACAAAGTCCGAATTTCAGTTTGACGTGCTGACAATTTGTGTCCATAAGTTGTGGACATAAAATCGAATACCATTCTGCTGTCTATTTGTTGTACAGTGTTATTGTATTGCCAAAAGTCTACCTCAATAAATGGACAATAGAACTAAAATGGGAATTTTGAATTGAAACTAGGAATACCTGAAATTAGCGCGTTCAAAAAACTCTTCTGCTTTGCTTATAGTATAGATAAAAAAAAAGTTTTGAATTTGGAAATAGAACTCTTTACCAATTTTATTGTGTAGGTCACTGTGAGCTAGGTTCAAACGTTTAACCTTGGGTTTTGGTCTGAGGCCCGTTGGGTGGACCAGCCGTTCTCCGACTATTAATGACCCATAATAGAAACGGCCAACGCTGAGGTGCCAGAATTTGAACCTGGGTTCCCAGATTTTTTTGTCCGTTCGGTATTTTGAAACTTTTACAGCGGTCAAGATTCATTTTCCGAACACAGGTGATTGCAAAAATGTCTTTGTTTTGTTTTGTATTCAGTGTGTAATGTAACCTTTGTGAAGAGAAAATAAACGATTTATTTACTTTTTATTATTACAACTCGGATTTGTAATCAGCAACATTTGGCAAGCGTTTGATTAAGTCAACCATTGTAGTGAGGAACATTGGGACAGCCAGACAGACTTTCACGCAAAACAAGGTGATTGGTGTTATTGTCTGGCGCATTTATTATTATTATTATTTAATATGAAAGAGCCAAAGCATAATTAGCGATGTTTTATGAACATGAGGTATGTGGTGTCAATGTATGTTACGTTATGTAATAATTGTTATTATTAATTCACTAGCGACACGCCGCGGGGCGAGTATATTTTCAACTATTGCATGCCGTGGCAGCCTCTAATTAAGATGACGCTTACTTTTAAGTTTCTGTTGTTCCTTAATATGAATTGTCAGCGTTTTTCTTGTTGGTTGTCCTAATAAAGCAAAACAAAACTATAAAATTGTTAACTTTTTTTTTAAAACCTTTTTCCTTTCATAAACAAATGAATTATCCGATTCAGAGCAGTATTTCTGAAGTTACGATCGGTCGAAAGCACGTCAGATGACACATACCTACACTCTGGATTTTGTACAGAGCTTATGTCACGGGCATAAGAACTAAAATCGTACTGCATGTGATTACTTTGACGTGTTGTTCACAAATATTATGTACTCATTTATTTGTATAGACATATTATTTCAAATGTTATTTTACCAAATAATAGCTGTTTTCACAAAAGCCCCTTCACCAGTTCCGCATAGACAAACGCAATGTGACATTGCGGCGTGACTCAGTGTTACGCAACAAGTCAAAGACCGGACGACCTTCACGTCACGTGCGCGGGCGCAGTGATTCGGCGTGACGTCACAACGCTGTAGACGATAGGCAGGGATTGTCGGAAAGATTATTTTTAATGCATTCCGCTTAAGCAATTTGGTTGGGCACCTTTTTGCGGGGAATAATGCATTCATGCTCCGTACTGTCATCCAAAGGACGGAGTGTGTGGGACTCTCTGCCCTCATAAATGCAGGAATACCCTCAAAATATCCTCTAGTGGACCTTATTGGCTTGATGGTGATGCCGTGGGAACAAACGGCCAACGATAGTATTACCGGTTTGTTTGGGCACCTGAAATATTAAAGGAATACTTCGTAAATTTGCTTACTTAAAATTTAAAAACCCCCCACATGAAAAAAGTATAAAAAAGCCCTTTTATTTGATAGATACCTATAATGAGGGAGTTGTGCCAAAAAAATTTAGGAAATCCGTAATTTTCCGGCGCCGGCCATCTTGAATTTGAAATGTCATTATGAATATATTCTGCTAGGCCCTTTATATGAAACCCATATTGTAGGAGTTGTGTTAAAGCATACAATCCATAATTTTGTGACAGCGGCCATCTTGGATCGATGTTTGGAGATGACAAAGCTTAGAGACACTCTCTTGGTATCTGACTTTTGTTATAATTCAAACCTACTCAATCCAACTAAATATACGAATATTACCTATTAAGCTTAAGAGTTGCTTTGTTTGTTTGAATATAATATCAGGTAATACTGGTTCGAATTAAAAAAATATTTTTTTTATCATCTCTGAGGTTCCGGGTTCGATCCCCGGTCGGGTCAATATGGGAAACGAACTTTTCTGTATTGTCTCGGGTCTGGGTGTTGTGATACAGTCGTTGTTTCTGATTTCTGTAACACAAGTGCTTTAGCTACTTACCACAGAATCAGAGCAATGTATGTGATGTTGTCCAATATTAATATTAATCAATATTAATTAATATTAATTGGATATTTCATTAATTAAGAAAGATTTTGGGCTATATAATATCACATTGCGACTAATAGAAGCGAAGCATCACTGAAAAATGTTGATAAATGGGGATAGTAGGCGTGACGTAAGGGATATGATATATCTTTTGGTTCCTAAACGAAATGTACAAAACGTTGGAACAGACCTAATTATATTTATTGATTGCGCAAGTTAAAATAATAGGTGACATAGAGGACGAATCCTTAACAGGTTAATGCATCGTGTAATCTGATAAAAGACGGTTAGACAAATTGCGGTCAAAAGATGATGTATGACCGATATGAATGTCGAAGAACCCAGTCACACTATCTACAGCGGAGATCTAATGTTGTTTTTAAATAACATTGAATAATAATAATAATCTTTATTTCATTTTTTTCTCAAAAATACAATACAATCAACTATGTTTTCGTTGACGTGTTGGTCTTATGTCGCTGGCACAAAAACTAAAATTGAACTGCCAATGTTTACCTAGCTACACTGTTCACTGTGCCTACGCCTACTTATCAAAGACGCTTAATTTTTCTAAAACGCAAAGATTTCAATAAGATCATATTCGGTTACCATTACGAAACAAGATCATGTGATGAGACATCTAACGTGCATGTGGCCATCACATTTTGTTCGGATGCGAAGATGCCTAAATAGTAATTGCATAATACGATAAACGAGATAAATATTTGTACTTGGAGATATTGACTTATCAAACGTAACGATTATGTAAACGCTTTATAAACTGACTGCCTGTGACTTAACACGCATGGAAACTGCCATCCGCTTTTAAATTTCTCGGGGGGAAAATTCCTTTGCCTCGTCACTCCCTGCAGGGAAAAGAGAGTGGTTTGTCGTGCTTGCACCGACTAAAACCCCCTTGGCGGCCAACGCTGCGAATTTTTGGAGCAGTCTGGATTCCATTTGGATTCCACGTAGCCTCTCCAACCGCGCCTACCGCTAAGCGGCCCACCTCTCATGCTCTACCCCCTCGGGACCGATGTAATAGATGCGAGGCTTACCCCACGCCTGGCGTCTCCAGTCTCAGCAGCGGATCTGCTGTGCGGCTCCGCTACCTACCATCATTGCGGACACCCGGGACCCTCACACCAGCTCTCCCTCCAAGATCCGGATGGAATCCCTGGGCCGACCGGCCGCGGAGGAAAGGGAGGCCGAAAAACGTAAAACTGCATCCTTATCTTCCATCAAAGTCATCAGAGTCGGTTCATAAACAACGAAAGAATCTGCAAACACAAGTAAAAATAAGAAACCTCATTTTTATTGAAGTCGGTCAAAAATAAGTACATAAATAAAAATAAGAAAAGATCACATAATATACTGCTCTGATTATGTGGCAAGTAGCTTAAACACTTGTGTTACAGTAATAAGAAACAATGACAGTACCCCAACACTCAGACCCGAGACATTTTACATTTGTATTTACAAAAGTTTGTTTCCCATATTGACCCGACCGGGGATCGAACCCGGAATCTCAGAGATGCCAAAGTCCGACCGGCTTGCCTCTCGGCCATGGAGGTCGTATTATAATTTATTCGATTAGTTAGTTAGGTATTTGATCATTTAAAAAATGAGCTGGATCATTAGTAAAAAAATTGGTACGCATGACCTAACTCATTCGTGGAAATTTAGATTTGGTTTTTCTTATGACACTGCAGTCTTTGTACCGATTTATTATGACACATCAAATCTATTGCTTTGAATACGATTCTTAAGGTGCTCCCATACTGGGAGCATTCACGCATAATCTTTGTTAAATATATTATTTTTTTGCGGCTATGTTGTTAATATGAAAAAAAAATAGGTATATATTATTAAAAACCTATCCCTACTAATATTATACATGCGAAAGTAACTCTGTCTGTCTGTCTGTTACGCTTTCCCGCTTAAACCTCTCAAGCGATTTTGATGAAATTTGGTATAGGTATGCGTTGAACCTCAAGAACGGACATAGGCTACTTTTTGTTAGAAAAAAAGGGGAGATGGGGGTAAACCACCTTTGGAAGTTTATATGGAAAAAAAAAATTATTTAAATTAGAGATATGAAATTTGGCACAAATTTAGCTCGAAACTTGGATTAAAATAAAGACTACTTTTTGTTTCGAATATTAGGGGAGATAGGGGTAAAACCGACCATGAAAGGATGTAGTCCACGCGAGTAATAGGACAGGAAAGTCGAGGCGCTAATAAGAAAAAAAATTGACGTGCATATTATTGTAAATCTATTTGTAGAAATTTCATTTTGTTATGTAACAACTTCATCAATCATTTCGTAATTGATTCGACGTTGAACATTACATTACAATGCTCTCTGACTGAAGAGCGTTTGTGTGTAATGAGACATAATAGATTTGACTTTGCGAACTTTGCGAACAACACATCACGAGTGCTTGATTCAATTTTGTCTGACGATTGAAGGTAGCTGATAATGCTTGATAAAGTAAATAGGTACACTTTGTATTTTTATAAGTTAGGCATTTTTCTATATTTTCTCGGGTCTGAGTGTGGTGGTACCGTCGTTATTTCTGATTTCTGTAACACAAGTGCTTTAGCTACTTACAACATAATCAGAGCAATGTATGTGATGTTGTCCAATATAATGGTAATGCTGTGGGATTTTTTTTTGTGTTGCACTTCAAGATTGAACTCATCCCACCTGATGTTAAGTGGTAATGAGGTCCTAGCTTAAGGGTGACAAGTACAGCATAATAAATCTGTAACTGGACTGGTCGCCCTTACCTTGAACGCTTGACCCCTGCTACCAATGTAGCACCCCTTAGGAGCTCTGGAAACCTTACTCACAGGCAGGAACACAAGAACACAGAAGTGATTGTTATTTGGCTGCGGTCTACTGTAAGGTGGAGGTATTTCACCAGTTGGGCTGCTCCAGTTCGAGCGATAAATCGCTATGTGGTACCTCTCTTATAAAAATTTAGAACCACCACAACATCACCGGTGAATGCGTAAGCCTACTATAAAAAAAGAATAATAAATAAAAAAAGAACAAACGAAAGGATTCGTATTTCAAGATGGTTCGAAAGTTTGTGGATTAAATGAGATTTTTATTTCGGATAAATAACATTTTGTTTATTGAAATCGATTAATTCTCGTTTCGAAGTCACTAGGTTTTGATTCTAAGAATTTAAATTGCAATTTGTAGATCGGTATATTGCGGATGAAGCCTCCTGTAACGTTTCATTATACGCGAACACTCCCGGTGAAGGGGCAGCTTTATATGCAAACACTAAAATTAGACGGTTACGGCATTTTTCGTACAGTTAGAATATTTCATCATCTCCTACCGTTACGTGTGTATTTACCGATACAATAATACTAACAAAAAAGTGACCAATAGGGTTACCACTCGAAAGAGAAAAAAAATTAAATTACGACATCTTTTTTGATACCAGTAGTTAATATCACAAGTTTTGGTTCCAAAAATAATAGTTAAAAAGAACTAAAAACCACGCTTTTATAGCATATTGAACTAAAAAGAAGAAAATAATATTTAATTAAAAACAGAATAATTTAGGGTAAAAAAACCTTTGGGTGTTTATACATGTTACAATTATAATTTTTATGAGGGGAGATATACTCCGCTTTTTACTCTGAATTAAATTATCCTGTTATACATCCAGACATCAAGACCACACATTCTTACAAACTTTCACGTTTATAATATCAGTGGGATTAACATAATAAAAGTGGGTTGTAGAGACCTGCAAAGAGGGGTGTGAATCACTTATTTGGTTAAGTACTTATTTACACATTGCCTCCGTTTACTCACTATAAGATTTCATACACAGAAAGGAGGCGTGTCAGCAATAAGTTCAAAATAAATAAAAATATGAAATAAGTTCAAAATGCCAAAATTTGATAGAGGTATTTAAGAGAGAGAGAGGTAGGGTATCAGCCATTTGTATTTGTTGTGTCCCTGCGTGTGAGTAATGTGTCCAGAACTCCTGGGGGGACATTAGTAGCAGGGGTCAAGCCTTTAAGGTAGGAGCGACAAGTTCAGTAACAGCTATTAATATGCTGTACTTGTCGCCCTTGTAAGCTAGGACCTCATTATCACTTAACATCATGTGGGAAGAGGTGACTCTTGAAGTGCAATATAAAAAAGAAATTAGGTGAGATTGAATGCTCACTTCCACCATGTTTATAATAGTCTGCGCCTGAGGGGAAGTAAAAAATATTTCTTATTAGAAAGGGGCGTGTAAGTGTCAAATAAAGGAACCCTTATAACAATAACAATATGTTTTACATTTCCATATTATCATATGTTTATTTATTTTTAAGTCAGTATTATTTTTTTATTTTTTTTTATATTACACTTCAAGATTGACATCATCCCACCTGTTGTTAAGTGGAAATGAGGACCTACCTTAAGAGCGACAAGTAGAGCATAATAAAGCTGTTACTCGACTTGTAGCCCTTACCTTGAAGGCTTGACCCCTGCTACTAATGTAGCACCCCCCAGGAGCTCTGGAAACCTTACTCACACGCAGGAACACAACAACACAGAAGTGATTGTTATTTGGCTGCGGTCTTCTGTAAGGTGGAGGTATTTCACCAGTCGGGCTGCTCCAGTTCGAGCGATAAATCGCTATGCCCTACCTCTATTTAATTTACATCGCCTACGTGATAATGTACATGTTTACAATGACACTACCTATTGTTGCTAAGTTTATCCGTTATTTAGAACTGGTATTTGTAAAATAGGTCGATAAAATTCTTCCTCATGCGGTTGGGTAATTCAGTAAAACAATTTTGGCGGATAAACATTGCGTAAAAGGATTTGAGGAGTGGCGCCACTTGTCGCGCGACAGTGATGTATTGAGCTACCGACTTTTTTGCAATCCAATTCTCGATGATGGCATTGAAACTTCACTGTCATCACTGAATTTTCAGGGTTTAGAGAACTTTTTTTTAAATGAGGCGAAATACATTGATGTACCGTACCGTCACCCGAGGGAAGTGACGACGAGTGTGGGACTCCTCGCCCTGAGGAGGGCAGGACTACCCACTAAAACCTCCCGATTAGACCACATCGCCGTTAATGGTGATGCTATGGGAAACTCGGCTCAGCCATAACTACCATAGCAGCACCGGCGGAATAGCCGCTATTATGCGGCACCGTCTCTTTCCCCGAGTTGGTCGAGGGGAGAGCAGGGCTGGCTGATCCAACTGAACCAACCCTCGCAATGGAGACCATGGGTGTACTGCCGACTGTGGTGCCCTCACACGCAAAGCCAGCTGCCCTAATAAGGTAGGTGATAAAAAAGAACTATTTAATAAATAAAATAATAATAAATAAAAATAAAAAACTTTTATTAACGAAGATTTTTACAATTCAGCAAACAGTGAAGCAACCCATTTAAGCAATTTTAAAAATACTTGTAGTAGGGTTGTTTCGCTCTTGACCCTTGCTCTTATAACACTGCCCGTTAATAAACTTAATGTAGTTTAAAGGAAAAAAAATATTAGGAATTAGATTACCGGTACGTAATTATCAGAAATATAAGTATGCCCCAAAATGTTATCAGCTCACAATGTTCTCCTATTATTTAGGCCCGATTTTAAATAGGGTTGTACTTTTTTGTACAATAAAAATAAAAAAAGTTTTTAATAAAAAATTGCTTAGCGTAAAATCTTACGTTGTTATATCTGTTCCTCTGATTCATTAAAGAATCGAACAACTAATTCGTTCTTTATTCATCCGTATAATGAGGCCGTTAACTGAGTCTTACTTTAAAGAGATAATTAATAATTGAGTAATCCATACCTTATTTGAAAGAAGGTCATGAAAATACAAAGACTTTTTTACGTCATCAGCTAATGAGTAAGGAATTGAGTCAGAATTAGGCGAATACGAGCGACCTGCTTTCAAGAGTCAACGGACGATGCCACTGACCTAGTGACGTCACGGAAAATTGTTAGGATGGTGTACCATTTTGTACCCAGTCACGGTAATTAAAGATGTACTTTTTAATAAGAATAAAATTCTCTCAGGTTCATTATGGAATTTCCCTCCACTCAAAAAGTACTATTTTTAGTAGTAATCAATCAATTTATTCATTGATGGTAAGCAAGAGACGAACCCACATCGCGATGACAACGGATTTGTTACCGTAAATGGATATTTAACATTGAATTATAGGATTATACCCAGATTTTCCCGAAGTCCTACACCCGCCGTCACTTCTCCTAGGTTCACTAAGAAATTTCCTCTGAAAAGATAGTAATATATTCAATTAAATAACTAATGAAGTCTTAAATGAAGTAATATTTAATTTGATTGAACTGCGTAGCCGAGAGGCCAATGGGCCGGACTTTGGCGTCGCGCCATCTCTGAGTTACCGGGTTCGATTCCCGGTCGGGTAAATATAGAAAACGAACTTTTCTATATTGTCTCGCGTCTGGGTGTTGTGGTACCATCATTGTGCCAGTGTAATTCAAAAGTTGTACGTGTGTAAACCAAAACGAGTTTGAGAACCACCTGTCTTGATAGTACTAAAAATCTCCGCTTCTATGACGTCACAAATCTAGACTTCGTCGACTAGCCGGGTCGTTCATCTTTACATAAGATCAGATCACTGGTCATTGAACCCGCATCAAAATAAAGCAATTACTTACGCAACTATCCATTGTCTCTGCCAATGTTAAGTGTCGATGACTCGTGTCTCTGGTCAGCGTACCATAGACACATAGACATAATAATATTCTAACGATTGTTCGGAGATTATCAACCTTTACACGATTTGGCACTGATTAAGTTTTCTTTTTATTAATAACTAGCTATATGCGCCAACATCGCATGGGTGCAATGTAGATGACTTTTTCAACTTTGCGCGCTTCTTTGCAGTTCGAGTTAGTCTCCTTTTCTAATTCCTCTCTCGAATAATTCACGAATGAGCTATTTGAACACGATGAATAAATCACCTTGAGCCACACTGGACTTTTAATATCTCTGCTATATGTTCTTTAAATGGTTGTTCTTATTTATGAAACAATATTTTTTGATTCCTGGAGTTATTGGAAACCTTTCTTTTATTCGTTTTGTTTTTGGGACTAGACCATGCAGGTCTACAGGCAGGGGCTTAATCAGATATATAACACTGGCGCTACTTTGATTAGGTTTTTATAAGTACATGTTTGAGTGATTCATTAGAATGATTAATAATGTATATCATATACAATTATACATAATATAGAACAGAAAAACCGTAAAGTTAATAAAAGTATCACCCGTGAGAGGGCGGAAAAGGCATTTTTATCATTTATGTCATTTTTTTTATCACTTGCAAGATTAACCTCAACCCACTTAATGATAAGTGGTAATGAGGTCCTAGCTTAAGAGCGATAGGCACAGAATAATTGGCTCAAAATCATCAAGGTGCAGAATTAGCTTTGCTAGTAATTTAATGCCTTAAATCTTGACTTTATCGAGAAAGAAAAATTAATAAAATATTACAACTAACCTGTTTTGTGTGTACATCAAATAATACAATTTATTAAAGAAGTAAATTTTTAGTTAAATCAATATAAATACAGAGAAAGTCATTCCGGGAATGCGTCCTAATTTATTCATTTATTTATTCATTTATTATTTATTCATTTATTACTAATGCAGGATCTTTAACAACAAGTCCAAAATACTAATGAAAAATTTAAGAAATTCAACTTCTGTCATTACTTGGTATACCGTATTTTTTATACAAAATCTAGTTTCGAAAAGGGTACTGAAAGATATATTTTTTTAAATTGCAAAAATGCAAAAATAGTTTGTCCAATAGCGCATAAGTCATTTCAGTGAACGTATTGATAACTGAACAAAAATAGTTTTAAGTTTTACGCAGCTATTCTGTGTCAACCGTGAGTGAAGAAGCAAACAACAACAAAGCCGGCTGTCAGTATATTTATCGGCAAATAAATTAATATCTAAGTGGTAAGTACCTTTCAATTAATTATTCGAAAAGCGTACATCAATAGTCCGTCAATTCGTGAACGTGTTTTTTACATTTAATTATTGATGTGATTCTTTTTTACAACCCGGAATAACAAAGTAACCTCAAATATAATACTATTGACAAAGCCAGCTCGCATTTAGGATGGCTGCTGAATTATCAAAGCGCGGGTTTATTTGAAATCGTCATTTCGAGAACGGTCATTTTGGAAACGTTCCCGGACATGATGGTACGCTCCCAATGACGATTCACTTACATTTTTTCATTAAATTATTTGACAAATTCGTTGTTTTTTAATTGCAGCGTAATGAAGACTCCTGATAAACAAAAAAATAAAAAAAGAACTCCAAAAAAGCAATATTACAAAAAAAGTATAGAATTCTGTGCGCTGCCCTGTCAAAGTTTATTAACGTACAAATTTTGCAACAGTATAAACTAAGAGTCATTATTATACCTTGAAATTTTTTTTGGCATAAAATCAATCTTGAAATTCGCAACCTTGGTGATTTTCAGCCAATTATGCTGTGTTATTTGGCCGCCGTCTTCTGTAAGGTAGTAAGGAGGTATTTCAGCAGTCGAGCTGCTCCAGATCGAGCTTTAAATCGCTACACCCTATCTCTCTTAATGCATTACCCACATTTTTTTCTGCTCAAAACTTTTTGGTTGGCTTGTAGAAAACACTATTATGTGTGATGATTGGTACGGTAATAATTTTACAACAAAGTTTTTATAAGTAAATGTGTAATTACTATGACGAATCTTGTGTCTACGTTTTTCCATAACAGTAACTTTGAACAATTAAACAAATGGTGGTAATATGTAACTGTCGAACAATACAACAACAGTACAATGTAATCGGACTAACTAGGTTGAGTGACTCAATACCTGCTGTATGTACAGACAGACAAATGATTAGGTCAACTTGTATTGTAGTGAGTCAAAGTTTATATTCCTTTATTTTTTTTATTAGATACGGTTTTATCTAGTCTAGGTTGTATTTCAATGAGGTAATAGCAGAAATACTAAAATGTTTAAAATTGTATTAAGCAAATTTAAATGGCAGCAAATCAGTTAAATCACGCTAAGTACAAGTAATTTGTATATATTGTACTTTAAAAAAATTGCATTATGTTTAAAGCGTGTTTCAAACGTGATTTTTAAATTCATCAAAATCCAATATAGATTTATTGTGTTTGTGACGTCACAAATCCGTAATGCCAAACAAATTTATGTAGAAATCTCTTAATGACAATTATATAGAAGTATATTAACTGCATAGACACTGACTTGACGGACAAACCATTTAATTAGGGGCTTTAACTCCTTCATTTATTAAAAAATATTTAAAAAAAATACCATTTATTAGAAACTAGCCGTCCCGGCGAACTTCGTTTCGCCTTAGAGAATTTTTCCCGCTTTTCTGTTGAAATTTTTCAATTTTTACCAAGGATCCCTAATTTTGTAGCCTATGTCAAATTGGAAGAATGTAGCATTCTATTGGTGAAAGAATTTTTTGAATCGGTTCAAAAAATACTTTTTGAGTAATGTAATGAATATGTCATTACAAACATACAAAAATAGGTACAAATCTTTCCTCTTTATAATATTAGTATAGATAAGACTTTATTCAGCGACTAAAAATTAAAACAATTTACATGGAAACATTTAAAATATTTTGTCTACATTAGACAACATTACATTGCTCTGAATTTGTGGTAAATAGCCAAAGTACTTGTGCATATCAGAAACAGCAACGGTTAACCTGACCTGACCGGGAATCACACCCGGGACGTGAGGTGGTCAGGTGGCGCGACGCCAGAATCCTCTCGCCTGTCGGCTAAGGAGGGCGTCAATTTGTAAGAAAAAACTACAACTACAGAAGGTGACTCTTGAAAACTAACATAATATAATTTGCAAGTAAGTAAACCCTTGAAACGACTTTACTTTTCAGTGAAATTGGTAATAAACGTTTCTTTTATCGTTAAAAGTCGGTTTTATAGGAACCATTAACTTCACGATCAGTAACGACTTAACTGCTCACTATGGTTCAACGTCCCAACATCTATTTAGGCAAGGTCGTGACGTTAATAGGACAACAAACACTGGCAGATAAAAAGGCGCAAATTAAAAAGTCCAATTTGTCCTCATTTGAGTACAAGTATCCGAAAAACGGTGCACACAAACAAAAAAGAAGAGCCAATGCGGTGCCAGTTAGTTCTGTGTGAGTTCTGTGTACGTATACGTCGGCGCGTCGCGACGCCTCTACGTGTGTGCGTGAGAATATCGGAGGTTGGCGACCTGCGAATTTTCGGGTACGGCTAGGTATTGCACAATTACGCGTGGATGTACTATGATTTCATTGGTACCAGCCGTTTTCGGAAGGTTAACGGACCTCCCGTTCGATAGCCCCGAGTTCAAAGAGGTCGAAACTAGGGTGGATGTTCCCTTCAAATGACCTTACCTTTCGTTATATTAAAAGTTATTGTCTATTACTAGTAAAACACGTCAGGGAAACATTTGTCATTTAAATTGAATTAAATGTGTGTTGCCACTATCATATTGAATTTAATACATTTATTGAAATTATTTGATTTCTACTATCTTGAAAGTTTGTAATATACTATCGATGTTAGAAACAGAAAAATTTTCTCTCCCCTTGCGGTGCGGGAATCGAACCCACGACCTTCACGTATCGCGCGTGCTGCTCTTACCAACTGAGCTAACCGCAAATTATCGTAGGCGATGAAATTTTTCTGCCACATCAACCGTTTGCCTCCGGTAAGTGCCCTCTGCCGAATATGTTTAGAACTACATACTTATCGGCCCGTGGTACATTCGTTGCAGAAATGTTTGAAAACCACGGAATCGAAGACACCTTGGCATCTTAATCGATTTTATTATTTTTATAGTACTACACGCTGTACTAGCGAACTTTAAATATTATAAACAGAAAATTTTTATCTCCCCTTGCGGTGCGGGTTCGATTCTCTACTAACGTGCGTAACTACTAACGTATTAACTACTAAATAAAAATGGTGTCGCGTTTTGACCCGTTAATTTGTTTTAAATGTTTGGATGTTTGTTGGTTCTTGACGCATTTGTACGATTTGTATGAAATTTAGTATATAGGTAAAATACATAATAGAGAAACATCCACTGTACCTATTAGAAAGAGCGGGAAACGGTTAGTGTATTATAAGTATTGATAAAAAATTCAAATAATAACAAAAAAGTTTTAGTCCTTACCTTTGAAAACTATTCATAATAAAAAAACAAGCGTTAAATAATTTTTTCTCGGTATTTTTTTTATTTCGACTGTATTTTTTTGGTAAAAAAATAAGTAAAGATTTATTTATATGGATATGTCATGTAATATAACGAAGTTTATTCTAAACAACAGGACAAATACCTAATAAATAAATAACTTATCAATATTTCCCGGGAGATTTTCAAGTAAAAATCATGGTCTATTACTTGAAATTCTCCCGGGAAATGAAATCTAAAAGAGAAATCTTTTTCATAAGGATATCGACATACAATTATTCCTGAATCAAGGATTGTTCTCTGTAGGGTAAGGTTGCAAATCAAAAGATGCTTTTAATTTGGTTACATTAGATTCAGCAATTTTCACATAAAGAAATATTAGTCTAGAGTTGGCGTTAGGATTAACGTGTCTGAGCGGTCAGGTATAGGATTGGTTACCGTTCATTTACTTGTAAGTAAATGCTTTAGAAGACACATTAAGCTCCCCCTTGAAAGTTAAAGTGAAAGTGAAAGTATTTATTTAGCACACAAAAAACGATATAAAAAAAAAAGAAAAGACATACTGGTTCCCGCTAACATCACGTGGTTTGCTGTTAAGCCTGGTTAGTTAGGCAGCGGGCAAAATGCTAGTCGCGAACTAAAAATTTAATATGTACTTTAAATTGATTCTAGGATATCAAATACCTACTGTAAACCCATATAAAATTGCCGACCTTTGTAGCCGAGGGGTGAGCCGGCCGGACTTTGCCTTTACGCCATCTCTGAGGTCCCTGTTTTGATTCTCGTTCAGGACATTGTGCATAACGTGCTTTTCTTTATTATCTCGAGTCTGGGTGTTTGCTACTTACCATGGAATCAGTGCAATGTGTATGATGATGGCCAGTTTTATTTGACATATTATTTTTAGGTACTTGCTTATTATCTGAATATTTTCTTATTGTAGCTTTACAGCCAATTCATTTTAAAACAAAAGCATCTGCAAAAGTAAAAGTAAAGTTAGATTTTGAAGGTTGACACCTTGCGAATTTATTAGATACCATATTTCAGAAAACAGATTTTTAGCACTCAATTTGAATTGTTTCGAAATAATGTGGTAATAAATAAAAGAATGAAGAGTATTTGTTAAATTTTGCCTATTACCTGAATAGTCAGTCTCTTGCGCAGTGCTAAGCCGATAAATACCGTCTCTCACGATACAGGGCTTATAGTTTGTAGCGCAATAAATATACAGTGCTATGTCATAGTTCAAATGTTATAAAAGAACATTCAAGTTCGTTCTTAAATTGGAAATATTTCCTCTGAATTTGAAGCGCTTAGTCAAAAGATTTAAGATAGCAACACTCTTTGGAAATTAGGCTTGACTTGTTCAGTAACAATTTCTAGTAAGGTTGAAAAGTAGTGGTGACGAACATACATTTCTGTATGCCATCGAGCATATATGTACCTATATATGCTTTCCAAATGTTTCAATAAGGTTTGTAATCCAGTTTAAGAGAATTCCAAAGCATAATTGTGTCTTAAGTAAGTTGTCCACGTGGACAAGTCACATGTCATTCGATGCGTTTTGCAGTGCAATGTATGCGGTTCAATTTAAAAAAAATATTAATTGATCAGTTACTATTTTACGAAATCGGTTCATAAGCAACTGTGTATATGTACGAAATAGCTGTGTATGTACGGTCCAAATGAGAAACCTTATCCTTTTTTTGAAGGGAGTTAACATAGTACATATAATCGTCTTATCTTATGTATAAAATGAATCGCTGTTCATTAGTCTCGCTAAAAATCGACAACGGCTAGACTTCTTTGGCTAATGTGGGTTCTGAAATAATTGTGGTGGTCCGGGAAAGGTTAAAAAGGTTGGAAAATGTTAAAAAAATATTACGACGTTCGCTGGGCAAGCTAGTAAGTAAATGATGAAAAAAAAACAATAAACTTGATTAACCTTGGTTTTCCTACCACCTGCCTCTACCAAATCGTCTCAATGCTTAACAGTTCGCAAGTCTCAGGACCTGTATCGTGTCAGAGGGGCTTAATCCAGTTTCCGAAGTGACAGTCTCAAGTCAAGGTCCGTTGGGCAACTCTGTTAGAAGCATTTCGTAAAGTCAGCGCAACTTGTTGCGTCAAACTGGCAATTTGCGCTGCGCGGGCGCCGGTGACGAAACGCAACGAGTATGGGATGCCTCGTGGGAACGCTGTAATATGTTAAATAATATTTAGTAAGCCTTGTTATGGGGTGTTATAGGGTAAGGCTATGAGAGTCTCTCATAATTCACCTAATATCTTGTGCCTGTATGAAGGAACTGGGCATAGGAGGTTTAGAAATGTAATAGTATATGGAAGCGACAGTTTTGTTCAACAATTGGGATGTTGATACCGTTTACCAATAAATTTAAGGTACGAGTATCAATGGCGTAAAAGAGTATTCTACGTTACGTTGGCCATATTAAGCTTTCGAAAATAATCTTTAAATGCGATTTTAAAATGCTCCAAAACTATTATATAGTCAGTGGCCTGATGGGAAAAAGTGTGGCATAACTTTGTAGTTTGTGCCATCTTCATAGAAAATCTATGAAAGAATCATGTTTTGACAGTTATTGAAAAATACCTCAGATGTCTGTCAACATCTATCTGTAGTGCGGTTAGTAAGTATCGATTATCATTCCGAGTTACGATTCGATTATGATCTCGTTTTGTAAAATTCAATTCATAAAAGGAATTTATTTAAAAAAAAAAGATTTTTACATTAAATATTAGTGAGGTTAGTTTGCTGGTTACGTAACTTTTTTGAATAGCTCCCTTATTTATATAATACCCAAACCGATTTAAATCAGGAAGAAATAATTTGTGTGTCTAAAATTTCACCTTAAATAACGACCACTTTAATATATCATTGAACTAATACTGAGGTTTTTATAATTTAGGCTTTCTTATTATGTTAAATTTGTGTATCTACCTTGTGACTGTAAATTAGGTAGGTACTCGATACGACTAATTGGTAGGTGCTTCAGTAATGACAGTTTGCTAATAAAGTTTTTTCAGTTGGAAAAATATGTTAATTTGGCACAAAAATCAGTGTTTATTTATAAAAATTCCGAGATCTCAACCATTCAAAGACGCGGGAACACCTAACAGTTATCATCGCCTCTCTAATTTGAGACAATTCTTTTTGGTGCCAAAAGTTTCACATTTTCTTTGATATTCCAACGACGTCACTGCAAACCTAATTGGTCCATTCATTTCAACAGATTCAAAACAAATGAAGTGGTGAGCAATAAACTAAATCGATTGCAATGGTCGAGCGAAAACATATCGAGTAATCGAATAAAAACAGGCCAAGATGGACACGCTCACGAAGTAGTCTGTATCATTTATACAATACATTTTTGTATAATCAGTTTTTTTATGTTACACTTCAAGATTGACCTCATCCCACCTGATGTATGTGAGTGGTAATGAGGTCCAAGCTTAAGGCGACAAATACAGCATAATAAATCTGTTACTGGACTTGTCGCCCTTACCTTGAAGGCTTGAACCCTGCTACTAATGTAGCACCCCCCAAGAGCTCTGGAAACCTTACTCACTGGCAGGAACACAACAACACCGTAACGATTGTTATTTGGCTGCGGTCTTCTGTAAGGTGGAGGTTTTTCACCAGTCGGGCTGCTCCTGTTCGAGCGATAAATCGCTATGCCTACCTCTCTTAAGTAGGTACACAACCGCAAAAAATGTTATCCTTTTTTTAATGGAAGTGCCACTTAAATGTTAGTTTTATTTCTATTTAAATATCGATAGTGACTGACAGTGTTTATAATTCAATAAACTATGAATATCTCAACCTTCGTCTTTTGCCGTTATCAATATTGAGCAAAACGAGTAAAAAAATCATGTTTTTTTTATGAGAGCCCCTTTCAATTTATTATCATCTGTTTTAGTATGTTTGTTTTTATTATAGCCCCAACAGAAGACCTTTTGAAAATGTTTGTTCTAGCTAACACGCTTCATGAGCTCCAGCTTGATGACAGATGGAGAGACCGACAGGCAGAGAACAGAGTCTTATACCCAGTTCCAATATTTTACGATTCATAATCTGTCAAAAATGTCTATCCGTTTTTCTACGAGTCGTTTATTCTAATTTCAAATTTACTTGCCATATCAGCTGTCATCAGTCGTCCGTCAGTCGTGTTTAGCTTACGCTTCGTATAATTGATTACAATACGTAACTAGAACGTATCATTTTTCAAATATTGGAACCAGATACTAATGGATATCTAGTTTCATCCTAAAAAAACGGAACCCTAAAACCAGCCGAAACATCTAGAATTATTTGAACGCGTATGTGGGAGTGGAGTGGATGAAATGTACAAACCATTGCCCCCGTGGTGGCCAGTCACCTTGAACCCTGCGACTGTTCTATCAGGCCTCTCCAAATGGGTAGTTTGTTTTGGAGCGAGGGGTGTGGGAGGTCTCGGTCGTTGGTCGGCGCGAAATTTTCCTTACAGAAAAATAGCCGAAAATACCTGATGTCATCGGCCTCGCAAGGTCGGGGGGGTCAACGCCTTCCCGGTCGATGGTTAGGAATGGCCTACAATGACCTAGTCGCGAAGGATGATTAAGTCATCGCCTTGAGGATAAATCACTGTGATTGACGATGATAATATTTGTTTTGGTTTTGTATCTTGAGGCGTCAAAAATGCCTGAAGACGTAATTTGGCTTGTTTATTGGAAAGGTTGGAAAACAAAAGCGTTGACCTTGTTGAATAAAGACAGGGGTACATACGATGACGCGTGTATCTGTTAAAATTTTTCGAATTCTCCTTAAATTCGATTTTTGATAGGATTTGGAATGTCGGGCATTAATGAATGCCCGACATTCCAAATCCTATCAAACCAATCAACCAACCAAGCAGCATAATGATGCTGCTTGATTGGTTCAAGTCTTACTTGAGGCTTCTGGAAGTTGTTGAAGTCTTAAAATACTAGTCTACATCAAGAGTCCCTCAGGGTTCAAATCTGGAACCATTCTTATTTCGTTTTTTTATTGACGATATTACATTACATAGTAAGCATTAGTATACTTATATAACTTATCGTAGAAATAGTCGTGGAAATGAATCTCATCCTTCTGAATATTCTATTTACTCTTAGTGCGACTCAAATGCAATACATATTATATTTTAAAGATATAGGCTTTTGTATTGAAATTAACAATAGAGGAAAATCCTTACCTGTTTACCTTTAACTTAAATAACCATAAATTAACTGGAGGTTTTCAGAGAGGGATCTCTCTCTTTCTCTTTACTATCACATATACACTAGATAAAATGCTCAAGAATTTTTTTAGCATGATGGGGTTCTTTAAAAAAAATCACTGCCGAGTGTAAGTTCAACTTTTCATTTGCACGCCAATACCGAATCTGATGAGTATCTGGAAATATCTGGAATCTGATGAGTATCTGGAAATATCTGGAATTTTGGTCGCGCATGCTGAGATTTAGATTTTGGTATTATGGAAAGAAAAGCGATCTCATATTGTAAATTTAACAAAATTCAGCATCTTAAAAGGTTTTATGAAAAAAGTATTCAAATGACTGTTTTAAGGGCGCGCGTCGGCTCATAATGTCATTTTGTTTGCTAAACAAGATATAAAAATGTTTATTGCATAATTTATGCTCGTCGTGGTTACATTATGTACTGCATATAAGTGCAATAACACGTAAGATGTCAAGGTAACTCCAATGACAATTCAGTTGTGACGTTCCTTCGCAACTGTAGGTAATGCAGTGGTCAAACTACCAGTGTGTATTATATTAGTTTGTTTCTTGGATGCTAGAGATAAGGAGGATTATCTCCATCTCCCAGGTATAAGTTTAAATAGTGTCAACAAGCTATATCCAGCTTCTTTTCACACGAAACGTCAATTTGGGAAATTCATTTACCCATAAGCACTACCCCTGTGTTTGTAAATCAACTTTTAAATCATAAATCAAAAGTGTTAAAAATAATTTATTTGTCTGGGACGTTGTTTCCAAATTTTAAAAATTTCCTATAATTAAAAAAAAAATGTTATTTTGTGATATAATTCAAAACGTATGCGCAGCAAAATTAAATACTGTTTTTTGTTTCTATATTTTGATTTTAAACTCTAATTTAATGATTTGTAGTAATAAATCTCTGAATAGATTCAGAGTTAATTTTGCCACAAAACATCCCAGTAATAAAAAAAAAACATTTGTCTTTTCGTTCTTTATATAAAAACTTCATTATTATTCGTTTGTGTTACCCCAGCCGTTAAAATGAAAAAAAAAATAGTGTCCTCAAATCACAGACCCGTCGCATCGGGGCCCGGCCGGACCAAAATACCTAAAGTCATCGGCCTCCAGGCAAGGTCGTGAAGGTCGACGACCCCGCCCACGCGACTCCATGTTTTTATTGGAGACTTAGTGTTTATGCGTTATGCAAATACTAATAGTTCCCGTAACTGTACTTTGGGGGGTAATGGCTTGCGTCATGGTATGGTCATCTGTTATCCTAGTGTCAACTTTGGTAAATTTTTATTTTTCTCCACACATCATACTCTTTTCTTATTAAGGCTGTACGGTTCGGTATGTCCACTACCACAAAAATTTAAAAAATCAAATAGCCATATTTATTTGTCTATTTCTTATGATAATTTTATTTATAACCTACTGGTTAAAGTTTAAGGCACAACTGCGACAAGCTTTTATAAAATTTAAATGGTGTAATAGATGCATAGTACTACATTGGTTAGTTTTATTTAATTTTATGTTTATTTTCAATGTTTTAGGTCACTTTTTTTTTTATATTGCAATTCAAGATTGACCTCATCCCACCTGATGTTATGTGGTAATGAGGTCCTAGCTTAAGGGTCACAAGTACAGCATAATAAATCTGTTACTGGACTTATCGCCCTTACCTTGAAGGCTTGACCCCTGCTACTAATGTAGCACCCCCCAGGAGCTCTGGAAACCTTACTCACACGCAGGAACACAACAACACAGAAGTGAATTAATTAATTAATTATGGGTGTATTAAAAAGTCTATTTATTTTCTTATTTGGCAATTTATTTGATACCGATATTGTGGTAGTGCAAAAAAGTTCTAGCCCACCATCTTGAATAAATTTAGTAGATTCGACATCGCATAGCTAATCATCATGCATTGTCATCTAAACTAAGCGTGTATACAAAATTTCTATCGGTTAATGATATCTGTTTCAAAATAAGTTGCAAGATTATACCCGGTTAAACAATGCATTGCGAGTTAAATAAAAGCTTGTAAAAACGAAATATGTTAGATCCGATTAGGGCTGCCAACCGTACTCTAAATTAGAGTATTATCCTCTATATCATGTAGGCGTACTCTATAATCTAAAACACTAATAAAGTACGCTAAAATACTCTTTTTTAACAATTCCTTTAAAAATAATGAAAAATTGTTATGTACAAAAAATACCTTTTTAAAAGTAAAAAATTAATAATACTCTTTTTTGTAAGTTATTCACCTCCTTTAAAATCAGATATACTTTATTTCTGCTAAAAAAAGTTGGCAACCCTAGATCCGATGACGGATTGAAAATTTTCCCATCTCAATTCAAACGCAAATGACGCATTTTGAAAAACAAAATGAAAAATAATGTCTTTCGTGACAAAAAATATTTTTGACAGTTGTAGTATTTTTGTTGTGCAAAAAAAACCTACTATTTATTAAGTAATGCTACCAAACGTGTACCTATCACATATATCATTTAAGCATTTTATAATTACTTTTGATTTGTGATAGGCTTAGTGTCTATAATATTAATTAAAAACACTTTTAGTGGACCCTTCCGGCAATTCAATACTTGCGCTCTTGTATTACGGTTCAAATTCCAAAATCATTCTACCTGACCTCCTTTTTGAAACATACGACATAATGTCATGATATGAATAGCTTTAGGATTTCAACAAAAGCCCATTAAATTGAGCAAAAGACTAAGATGAACAGAGTCGAAATTAATAGTTGTTGCAGACACATGATAGATCTGGCATTGTTAAAAAATCCTGGGAAATTTGTCGGTTTAATCAACATTTATTGTGGCTAACTATTGCCCTCGACTTCCTTCGCGTTTATTCTAAATAAAAAGTTGTGTATTGTAAATGTTTCTACCTAATTTCATAGAAATCCATTATGTGTTTTTTTCCGTGATGGAGTAACAAACATACGTCAAGACATCCCATTCATACTTTCGCGTTTCTTGTATTAGTTGGAAACGTTATATATATACGAAGAAGTGATTGTACTACTACAAATTTCAATATTGTTTTTTGAAAAAAAAATCTATCATGACATATATTTTCATTGGGTAAAGTACATATCAACAACAGAAAGTAACGTCATAATATTTTATTTATTTATTATAAGGTACGCAGACGGATTACTGTCAGATACATATCCATATACTTAACATAACTTAAATAGACTAGACAGTAATCCATAAAAAGCATACACAGCATGATTTACACAAAGGTTACTTCACGGTAAGAACTAAATTAGAGATACAATGGAGAAGAGAGATAAAATAACACAAGCCAAAAACTACAACTAAAAGTAGATAATTTAGTAAAACTAGCTCAGGTTTTCCAGTCGGCATATTACAGAATACGCTAAAGAGAACAAACAAAAAATCTAAGGATTGTTTCGAAAGTATTAGAATAAATGTAAAAATCAGTATTAATTATTAGTTTTAATCAATTCAATTTATTATAAATTATCATTAAATCATCAAGTTCAGCTGATTTAAAATAATTATTTTTAAGACTTTTCTAAAATGTCAAATTTCCTACATTTCCGGAACATAAGAAAACACAAGGAGAGTTTTGTTCCCATTCGACATCTCTGGCACACGTTCAAATGTAACTCCAGATCGGATGTGACCAACAATTACGAGCTAAACGAAACTCTGGCGTTTCCTCCTGAATTTTGAGATGATAATGGATGCTATTTGCGTTACGAAAAATAAGTTTACTTAAAACGAAACGCGGAACGGAAGAAAGCAAACAATAGCAAACGGATCTTTGAAATTAAAATTATCTTTAATATTGAACAATAAAAATTTGTGTAAAGAGGTCCTACAAATATCCACAAAACTATCATTTGCATTTTAATGAATGTAAACTTTTTCAAATATAGTTTTAACTGAATTATTGCAGTAATGAATACACAAGCTCATGCCTTCTATTAAGAGTCCCTTGGTTAGACATTTGATAGATAAACGGAAATTGTATGGCTAATCTTAAAAACAATTTGCAAAAACTGAACAGTCGATGTAAATTATTATACATATTTTTTCATTTCATTTTGTCACCATCCCAATTATTCAATACATGCATGTTTTCAAGTCCCAAAGGGATAATGACTGTAAAAATAATGATTCTATTTAGTTAGTCGATTAGATGTTTCAAAATAAATAGTTTTTTAATTCACCACATGAATAAAATTTGATGAAGCCACAAGGCATCAAACTATAGTGTTTACGTCACTCATTCGTATAAGTTTCGTGATAAGAGAAAAAATATGTGTCCTAATTTTTTTGGTAGTCTAAGTAAAAATAAGGGCAGACATTTTTAGAATTTATTTATCTACCCTGCGAAGGTTGCTACGTGACAATTCATTTGTCAGCGAATTCATACTAAGTTGTTTTGGACATTTCCCCTTATATACAAATTTCAGTAATTCTACTACCCACCGTTAAGAAGCCACTAAAACTTCCACTCTATTTCGTCACTATGTCATTGGTTAACCGTTTTTGATCATGCTAATAATAGTAGTTTTCTTAATATTCAAATGACGTTTCATATCAGGTGGGCTAGTCATATAAGACGCTACTGAACAGCCGAAAATAACAACCTAACTGCTTCTATTTTTATTTTGGCGTATGTTTGGATTAGCGTGGAAAGGTACCTAGGTAATTGTGCCGAAAAGTCGATGACCTGATGTGGAGATGTGAAGTGAGGACTCATCTGCAATATTGCTTTGTAAATTATGCTGGCTTTTAGCGATAAAACTTCATTCGATCAAAGCAAATTCCCAAGAGTGATATCCTAGAAAATAAATGTAGAAAAAATATAAACGGTCGAATTGAGAACCTCCTCCTTTTTTTGAAGTCGGTTAAAAACTGTAAATATCAATTTTAAAAACAGTAAATCTTTATCTTTATTATTTAAATCTTAATGATGGTAATAAATATAACTCATTCCATATATTGAGGGCATGTAAAACAAGAATAATCAAATGAAATGTCAAATTAACATCTCATAGTTGCAAATTTTTCAGTGCCTACATTTTAAATAGTTTCACTAGACTCGTAGTAGGTTATACTAAAGCTGAATTAGAAAGCGGACTTATAAAATAGTTGACGCCAGCATCATAATCTAACATAAAAAACTGAGGATTTCGAGGCCTAAACTAAAAGCAGAAAGAATTCCCAGAAAACATTAGATCTACAGTTAAAACCAGTAGATAGTGTTGGCAGTGTTGATGCCCAAATGTATAAAGTACCTACAATTCGGTTGTTGACACTTATCATACGACCTCCGTAGCCGAGAGGCAAGCGTGCCGGACTTTGGCGTCGCGCCATCTCTGAGGTTCCGGGTTCGATCCCTGGTCGGGTCAATATGGGAAACGGACTTTTCTATATTGTCTCGTGTCTGGGTGTTGTGGTACCGTCGTTGTTTCTTATTTCTTTATGTGTTCAGCCAATAATTTGGCTCATAAAACTGCTTCTTTTGAGCAGCATTTTACAACTGACATATCAAATATTAAAAATCTGACATTGGATAATTTAAATTAATTAATGAGACAATAGAGGAGAACTCTTGCAATAAAGTAAAATTAAAAAGTAAGCCCTCTTGTTTTTTAAATTTAGTACATCAAAATATACAGGGCTATTCTGGAAAGGAATTAGAAATTGGTTTATTTTTAGATGACAAAAATATACATATATTATGTTTAACTGAACATTGGCTGAGACAATGTGAATGTTTAATTAGTATCGATAATTTTAAAGTTATTAGTTCGTTCATGAGGAAGTCATCTATTCGTGGTGGGTCACTAATATTAATGCATAATAAGTATAGGTCTAAAGAACGTAAAGACATAGTAGCACTTTCAATTGAGCGAACTATAGAACTATCGTGTGCAGAAATGGAACATTATATTATTATATGTGTATATAGGCCTCCTCAATCGAATTTTGATTTATTTGAATCCACTATGGAGGAAGTGCTAAAAAAAACTTGTAAATCAAGTAAAGAGGTAGTTGTGTGTGGAGATTTTAATGTCAATATTCTCGATAAATCTCAAACATCTGTAAGGTTCTTAAATTTATTTAAATCCTTTAATTTAGTTAATCTCTTTTCAGAACCTACAAGAATTTCTCCAACTTCAGCTACCTGTCTTGATAATATTTTCTTAAAAAATAGTTCAATAAATAAGTCAATTATAAACTGTTTACAATCAGATCATTTTGGACAAATAGCAACACTTGAGCATCATCATGTTTCCGACTTGGTTGAAATTGTTTGTAGACCTATTACAGAATACCGAAAAGACATATATAAAAGTAAAATTTGTGAAAAAATTTCCAAACTACATTTTCATGATGAAAATGTTGATAGTCTGTTTGGGAATTTATTTGATCTGATCGATGGTGAATTTAATAATGTTTTCAAAAAAAAGAAAGTTAAAATAGATAAAAGTAAAACTAAATTTAGTGACTGGGCTACGCCTGGAATTTACAAGAGTAGGAACAGGTTATATGAACTATACAGTATCAAAGCCTACTCAAAGGACCATAAAACCATTGAATATGTAAAACGGTATTCTAAATTATTCAGAAAAGTATGCTACATTGCTAAATCAATTTTTTTACGCAATAAAATCATTGGCTCTAATAATAAAATTAAAGCCACTTGGAATATAATTAACAAAGAGGCATGTAAATTAAAACCTCATGATCGTAGCTTTTCCCTCAAGATAAATGATAATTATTTAAATACCGATAAAGACGTAGCGGATGCTTTTCAAGATTTCTTCACGGATATACCTATTTCTACAACGCGTCTTTTAAAATCCAACCCAGATCATGCCAAATGTATTTTATCATCTAGTGTAAATTTGTATGATAGTAAATTTAGTTTTGATTATATTACTCCAGACACCATAACCAAAACATTCAAACAACTGAATATTAAGAAAACAGAAGATTTATGGGGTATCTCAACGGACGTAATTAAATCCATCATACATAATATTGCACCTCACCTAGCTTTGATTTTTAATAAATGTATAGATGAAGGTCAGTTTCCGAACTTAATGAAATGGAGTAAAATCATACCACTTTTCAAAGCAGGAATCAAAAGTGACCCATCCAATTTTAGACCTATTTCAATATTACCTGCATTAAGTAAAGTCTTTGAAAAAATTATATTTAATCAACTGCTTGAACACTTTAACAACAACAACATTTTACATAAAAATCAGTTTGGTTTTACTAAAAATAAATGCACCACTGATGCAGGAATTACATTAATGGCACACATTCTTGATGCTTGGGAAAATAAAAAGGACGCATTAGGTATATTTTGTGATTTATCTAAAGCATTCGATTGCGTTGACCATAAAATACTATTACTTAAGTTGGAGCATTATGGTGTTGCATGTGATGCATTAAATCTGATAGAGTCATACCTTACTGGGCGAATACAAAAAGTAAATATTAATGGAACTAACTCTTCCGGCGCACCACTACTTATGGGAGTGCCCCAGGGATCTATATTGGGTCCATTGTTGTTTTTGATTTATATAAATGATCTACCATATTTTGTCGAAGGCATGTGTGAGATTGTATTATTCGCCGATGATACTTCGTTAATATTTAAAATTGACCGTGGATGTAACAATTTTGACGAGGTGAATAATGCTCTTTCCCAAGTTGTTCGCTGGTTTTCAATCAATAATTTATTGCTCAATTCCAAAAAAACAAAATGTATCAAATTTACAATGCCTAACGTCAAACAAATAAATACATGTATTTGTATGAACAATGAAGTAATCGAGATAGTAAATTCAACAAAATTCCTAGGAATTACTTTAGATTCCAAACTGCAATGGAATCCTCATATCGTTGCCCTGGCAGGAAGACTTGGTTCGGCTGCATATGCTGTAAGGAAAATAAGAAACCTAACTGATGTAGATACGGCAAGATTAGTTTATTTTAGTTATTTCCATAGTGTTATGTCATATGGTCTATTGTTATGGGGCTCTGCAGCAGATATCCAGACAATTTTTGTACTGCAAAAAAGAGCCATACGCTTTATTTACGACCTTAGACCACGTGACTCACTGAGGGAATTTTTTAAAGAAATTAATATTTTAACAATAGCGTCTCAGTACATTTTCGACTGTATTTTGTATGTACGAAAAAACTATACGCTTCTTCCTAAAAAATCAGATACCCATAGATTTAATACAAGAAATAAACAAAAGCTTGCCGTCCCAAAACTCAGACTTCATAAAAGTAGTAATTCCTTCATGGGGATAAGTATAAAAATATTTAATAAGTTACCACAAAGCATTATTGACTTGCCCATGCATAGATTTAAGACTCAAATTAAAACATGGCTTATCAAAAAGGCTTATTACACTGTACAAGATTTTTTTAATGATAAAAATATGTGGAATTGTTAAAATGTCCATCTGCACCTAGATAATTTATATTATTAATTCAAATATTTTAATGTCCAATTGTGATGTTTGTCATTTATTTTAAAAGAGGATATCTGTTGAGTTTGTTGCGGCGCTTCTTCTCAACAGAACCAACGTCGAGGCGCTGGTAGGAAAAAATAATTGACGTGCAAAAGAATTTATTGTAAATCCACTTGCAGAAATAAATCATTTCATTTCATTTCATTTCATTTCATTTCATTTCATTTCATTTCATTTCTGTAACACAAGTGCTTTAGCTACTTACCATTAAAATTGTGACGTCATAGATTGTTATTTTCGTAAATTCTTTGAAAGAATTGTATTTTGACAGGTAGTTTGAAGTAGTCTCGGTTGACTAGCCCATACATTCCTTATTCTTAGGACTAGCTAGTCTGTTGACTAGCTAGTCCTATAGTCCTATGACATATTATTAACAAAAATAATTAATACATTATTTTTGTTAATAATATGTCATAACCTCCTTTTCTAAGTTAAATGACAGTTAGATTAAGATTTTCAAAGTTATTAATGTAGTTTTTGCTTGTATAAATAAATAAAAATAGATTATGATGAAGTACCATTAAGTTCAGTATAGAACTTCTGGAGTTCTTTCCGTCACTATTTAGTGAAGACTGTACGAAGAAGTGACGTCAAATAATTAATAATTTTTTCATTACACGATAAGAGACAAAATATGTGTCGTATACGTTTTGTTTATAAATAATAAATAAATATTGGACAACATCACATACATTGCTCTGATTCTGTGTTAAGTAGCTTGAGCACTTGTCTCACAGAAATCAGATACAACGGCGGTACCACAATACCCAGACCCGAGACAATATAGAAAAGTTGGTTTTCCATATTGACCTGACCGGGGATCGACCTCAGGATCTCAAAGATGCCGCGACGCTTCCGGCTCGCTCGTCTCTCGGCTATGGAGGTCGTCAACTAGCTGATGGACCAAACAGAAATGAATCTACCCTATTAACGTAATTTCAATGTAACACGGATGGTCGGTGTTCTATGGCATTAATTAATTAAAATGTAAATGAACTCGTAATTTATACAGTGTTTGTGATGGTAGTGAGCCTTGAAGAGACAGTATGATGTCATTATCATACGAATTTAGGCGTTAATCTGCATTACATTTAGGAACCTACTTTGTAACTGTCAACTTAGCATATGTTTACGTCGTCTAAGTGAATTACTTGTTATATAACTGGGGGATGCTTGGTAATATGTTATTTCATTCTATAGCTGATAACCATAGCTGGGCATTAACTCGTTAATCCGTGAATCGTTAATTAACGAAGTTAACATTTTGAGTAACGGATTAACTTTTAAATTAACTTTGAAAACTGTTAACGGACTCGTCTTCCGTTAATAATCCAGAAGTCCGTTAATCCAATGCCTACTATTCGCCGCATGGCACCGCGAGTACCATGCGAGTGCGAGTGAGAAAGTTGCGAATAAATTCATTTTGTTCATTAGATTTCAACATGTCAATAATTACCTACTTGTGCCGAAACTAAAAGGTTTCCAAATAGGCATTATATCTTAAGTTTTTATTGGACCGCATCGTAACGTTTTACATACTCTCTTTGATTAACGGTTTATTATTAACGGGTTAACAAAAGGACGGCGTTAATGACAACCAGTGCTATTAATAAAACGGTAATTGAGTAGCATTACCTAGTGAGGGAATAGTATGGAATCACAATCAGTCAGTCAGTAAGCAGTATTTCGCTTTGATACCTAATATAGATTTTCATAGAAAACGCCAAGCTACACTTATGCCCAGTTCCAATATTTTACGATTTATTATGTGTCAAAAATGACAATCCGTATTGTAAAGAAAAACTAGATTTAAAGTTAATAGAAGATTTTAATCGGAAAAACGTTACAAGATACAACCAGTTAGCGACCACAGCAGACAGAGAGAAGATAGTGTTGTTACAATGCACTAGAGGCGCGCGGATCGCTCGTTGAGTAACAAAACGCGGCATGGATGCGTTTTGACCTTGATGAGCTCCCCATCCACCATACCATGAACCATCTAATTAAATATAGACTATCTACTATATAAAAATAAGTCGGGTTCACCTTCCTGACGCTATAACTCCAGAACGCACGAACCGATTTCCGGTTTTGCATTCGTTGGAAAGGTCTCGGTTTCCGTGAGGTTTATAGCAAAGAAAATTCGGGAAATCGTTCAACAGAAAGAGGGAAAATCCTCTAAGGCGAAACGAAGTTACATTATCTATAAAAACATTGACCTATTTATATTAAGATTGATTTATTCCTCGTAAGATTAGACATCTTTCGTTTTCCTTAGCCGTAAATAAATATTGGACAACATCACATACATTGCTCTGATTCTGTGGTAAGTAGCTTGAGCACTTGTGTTACACAAATCAGAAACAACGACGGTTCCACAACGCCCAGACTCGAGACAATATAGAAAAGTTCGTTTCCCATATTGACCTGACCGGGGATCGAATCCGGGACCTGAGAGGCCTACGCCAAAGTTCGGTCTGCTCGCCTATCGGGTACGGAGGTCGTCAATATAGAACATTGAAAAATATTGACCTATCCTCGTTTCCTCGTAAGATTAGACATTCGTTTTCGTAAGCCATAAATTCAGCGTAAGCACACGCCGTTTTATAATGGCGTTACCGAAACTAGGTCCAGTTTGTTCCGGGTTCAAACCCCGGCGGAACCATTTTCAAAGGTCAGTGCTCGCTGGAAAACGCTAAGGCGTGTTGGCAAATAAATCTTTTTGATCGTTTCACGCTATTTTCGGCTTAGGCCGTTTTTTGGGGATGCGGTGGGAAATGTGAACGCCTTCAGCTTCTTGTGCTAGTTCATTTTGGGCAACATTAAATACTTAAATAACTTTTGATGGATTGAAGTATCATGAAGTTAGGAGTGGCCTATGTTCAGCAAATGATAAGGGTCAGTGGTGGTTTTAGCAGGCGGTTTTAAAATCTAGCTTTGACCCTTGGGTTCGTTCCTGAGGGTCCTAGGGTAGAGTCTACTCCTAAAAACGAAACGAACAAACGAAAGATTTCGTTTTTGCAGATAAATCAAAGTTTTTGAAAATAAAAACGGTTTTTTTTAAAACGTTTATTTGTGATTAGGTTGCGAGTATGAGATAAAAAAAATTGCTATCTGTCATCGAATCAGACGTATGTATTTCGTTTTTGGGAGAAGACCCCCCTTTTCTATCGAGACGAAAAGTATTACATTATTATTATTCTAGTTTTTTATTTATGGATGGATATTTTCTTTTGTTACTGCAGGCCAAACTGGAAAAATAACAAACACATACAAAGATTCGCATTATTATAATTATAATGTTACTCTGACAAATTGCTAATGTCCTGTTCATGCATGAAAGTGATGCACTTGTATCATATTTAAAAATAATTAGTAAATTTAATAATGGCAATGGTCACCGATCCACCACTGGACAGCGCAGTGCATTGCTTAACTTCGATCGTATCCGAACTGCTACCACATTACGAGCACGATACACCTAAAATTCTAACATCAGTTTCAATTTATGTGAAACTATAAAGTTAAAACGTAGTGCGCAAATCGTTTAGCAAGCCGTGTCTAAATCGGGAGTCGAACTGCGCGTCAGCCACTGGTCCATCGCGTATGACGTAGGTGAGCGATCATTGTCCTGTATTTGTGTTAAGGGTTATAGCTGGCGTTTAAATATTCGGTCGATAGTTATGGGTTTAGTAGGCCCACTATGAAATTCTAAAGTTTTCCAAAACATTACAATTGGCTACTTGACAGTGTTAACAATAAAATATGAAAAGTGTTAGATATGTTAGCATAATAGTTAAGTAATCATTTTACATTTTTACTTTTTAATTAAAAGCATAGTTAGTATTTTATTTTTGCAAAATAAATTTTAGTTTTTTTATCTGTGGAACAAAAGAACCGAAACGGAAACCACCATTGCAATTCGGAAATGACAGCTGTCGGCGAAAATTATTTATTTTAATGTGGCGAAAAAATGAATATTTTACCGATTAAATTGAATTATTGTGTCTCTAATCGTATTGTTACGCGCCACGATCGATGTAACCAGCGCCATCTAGTGTGGAAAGGCGGGACTACAGAGAGTCGAGACGCGTACGCCAGAATTTACTAGAACAATGACCTTGACCGAGCGTACGGCCGTTCAAGGCCGCACTGCGCGCGAATGTTCCGGATGTTTCTGCGTTGGAAGGTTCGGGAACGGCCGCGGCAATATAAAAGGACGAGATTCACCGCAACCGGGACAGTATTGAATTAGCGATACAAGTGATTACTTCGAAAGCGATTTTGAAGTGCGACTTGGGAGCGATTGTTGTTTTAATTAGTGCGTTTTAAGGTTGTAATTAGTGGCGTTCAATTAAAGTGTGACTTTTGGTAATTTTTATCGGCTGTTTTTATTGTCACGAACCCGAAGCTCGTAACAATTGGTGTCAGAAGTGGGATTTAAATTATGCCGGTTTTACCTAAGGACGACACGGAGGGTATCCGTACCCGGAGTCAACGCCAACAGGAGACGGACCAGAGACGTTTTGGTGGAGCTTTGCCGCAGGAATCGGAGAGCCAATTATTAACCACGGAGGCCGGCCCGTCCACAGCAACACCAGCAGCATCGGCAGCACCAGACCTTGCTGCTCTGATGATGATGCTGCAGGAGCAGTCTCGCCGACAGGAGGAACAGGCTCGCCGCCAGGAGGAACAGGCTCGCCGCCAGGAGGAACAGGCTCGCCGCCAGGAGGAACAGGCTCGTCGATTGGAAGAACAGCTTCAGCGGGACAAGGAGGAACAGGCTCGCCGCCAGGAGGAACAGGCTCGCCGCCAGGAGGAACAGGTTCGTCGATTGGAAGAACAGCTTCAGCGGGACAAGGAGGAACAGGCTCGCGGCCAGGAGGAACAGGCTCGCCGCCAAGAAGAGCAGATGCTTCTTTTGAAGGACCTTCACGCTACCTTCGGGAAAGACATAAAGGAGGTGAAGGATAAGGTTGCTCAACGTGACAACCGCCTGCTGGAAGCTGAAATCCGGATCGACCAAGTTAATAATCGGGTTGACTACGTAGTGGCTGATGTGAAGAAGACCGTGATGGCAGACGTTAAGAAAACGCTGGATTGTCTTAAATTTGGAGAAGCAATCGCAGCTCCCGTAGCTACAACACCTTCGCTACGTGGATTCAAAGTGCCACCGTTCGACGGAACTTCTTCCTGGTCGGCCTACAAAATCCAGTTTGAGGCAGTCATGAAAGCGAATGGCTGGAATAAAAATCAGGCCATGACTGCCCTCACCCTAGGCCTTCGTGACCAGGCCTTATCAGTTTTGGAAGCTCTCGGTAAGGAAGTGACTTACGAGCAGCTCCTTGGGGCACTGGAGGCTCGATATGGCGACGCTCACCTGGAACACGTGTTTCGCGCACAGCTCAGGGACCGCGTGCAACGCAGTAGCGAAAACCTGCAGCAGTGGGCCCTTGAAGTGGAGAAGCTGGTGCGTAAAGCTTACCAGTCCGTACCAGCGCTTATTGATGGGAACCTGGTGCAGGCGTTCATCGACGGCATCCGCGATATTGAAGTTAGGGCTGCTGTGAGGCTCGGGCACCACGAGACGCTAAAGGATGCCTTGGCCCATGCCCTGGAAGTGGAAGCTGCGCGACAGGATCATCGATCCCATCGCGTCAGGGAGGTTGTAGCGGCTACAGTTCGGCACTGCAATAAAGGATACCGCCCTAGATGCTACGGCTGTGGGGAAAAGGGCCACCTTCGATCCAGTTGCCCTAAGCGAACTGCAGAAAGAGAACTACGGCTACCTGCAGACCTGATCATCAGAATACCACCTGATGCTCCAGGCAGTATAATCGATTATGCGAATAACTGGCGGTACAAAATAAATGACATTTGTGAGAACGTCAGACAATCGGGCCAGAAAATGTCTGGAAAGATGAAAACCCCTTGTGACCGCAAAGTGAACAGTAGAGTGTTCGACGAGGGTCCACAGATGAGGTTGCGCGATCCAGTCCACAGCAGAGGGAGATCTCCTGGGCTTCAGTCTAGATGGGAGGGACCATACCAGATTGGGACTGGGGGCAATGACGTAACCTACCGGAAACAGAAAGGTGCAAGAGGTACTCCTAAGATTGTTCATGCGGAGAGATTGGCGCGTTATTATGGAGCCGATAATGCTCGGGACGAGCATGTCTTAGGAGGGGGCAGTGTTACGCGCCACGATCGATGTAACCAGCGCCATCTAGTGTGGAAAGGCGGGACTACAGAGAGTCGAGACGCGTACGCCAGAATTTACTAGAACAATGACCTTGACCGAGCGTACGGCCGTTCAAGGCCGCACTGCGCGCGAATGTTCCGGATGTTTCTGCGTTGGAAGGTTCGGGAACGGCCGCGGCAATATAAAAGGACGAGATTCACCGCAACCGGGACAGTATTGAATTAGCGATACAAGTGATTACTTCGAAAGCGATTTTGAAGTGCGACTTGGGAGCGATTGTTGTTTTAATTAGTGCGTTTTAAGGTTGTAATTAGTGGCGTTCAATTAAAGTGTGACTTTTGGTAATTTTTATCGGCTGTTTTTATTGTCACGAACCCGAAGCTCGTAACAGTATAAAGAATTTATGAAACATTTTCCGTTTATCTTAATTAAGTCGTTCCTATGCGTATCGGTTAGTTGTCTAGGACGTTGACGTTATTATTGCAACAGTGACGAGACTAGGCGTTTTCGCGCGCTTTTTAAATGTGTTACACAAAATCTTATTTTTCTCTGGTTATTTAGATTATTTCCAGATAAATCGAATTGTTTGGGGTATAAAATGAACGGGCGCTTATTTTACAATACTTTTTCAAAAACTGTCAAGTAGCCAATTAATACCCGATTCCAATATTTGAAAAACGAACCGTTTTAGTTACGAATAGTAATAAATTATACGAGGAGTATGCTAAAACCTTTCCAGACCCGTAGTCAGTTGGAGAGAAACGGATTGTAATTTTTGACACGTTACGAGTCGTAATATTGCCATATGGCCCACACAGGCCGTCACCTCCCTCGGGTAACGGTACGGTGCACCAAGCATTTCCCCCCACCAAAAAAATCTACTACCATAAACGAAACAAACGCACGAAAGGTTTTGGCTTAGATTAATATATATTGGACAACATCACATACACTGCTTTGATTCTGTGGTAAGTAGCTAAAGCACTTGTGTTATAGAAATCAGAAACAACGATGGTACCACAGCACCCAGACCCGAGATAATATAGAAAAGTTCGTTTTGCTTAATGACACGACCGGGTATCAAAGATTAATCGAAAGTTCGGGAGTCAAACCGTGGTTTTTTTATTTGTATAAACAATATTTTGTGTTTTATTTTAAATAAATGCATTCCTCGTTTTGGTAGAGAGAATTCTGACAATTCAAAAATTGATATTCGTTGCCGGATCCGACATTTATGCGTTTCGCATTATTAGTAAGTTATTAAATGCCATTTAACCGGCGAGTTTTAACTATGAGGGTTTCACTTGGAGTTTAGTTCTATTTTTTTACCGACTGTAAAAAAAAAGATGTCTCCGTTTGATCTATATGAGTTGTAATGTGTGTTCGCTGATATCTTTGACATTAATGTACCGATTTCGATGTTTCTTTTTGTTGGAAAGAAGATATCCCAACAGTTGTACCATTACAAGGAAACCAAGGGCTGATAATAGCTTCCCTCAACCTATATAAATCGAAGTATGTTGGTTTTATTTGTTTAAAACTGTAACCAAAGTTTTACGACTACAATACTCATAATATCATAAAACAAACCATAGAACACGCCATGTTCTCATGACTTTAATTACAATTTCGGCCATCATTATATAAAATGCGGTCATTCGTCGTAACAAAGTCAATTGCTTAATTTTGTGGCATTGAATTGATCTAGATATTGTAGCACGCTATAACCTCGAGTAACCCCGTGGAATGTAACTATATAATCTAATACGTGTTTATTCCTTAGTAGGATCTAGCCAAATAATATATTTGACAATTATATACATGTGAAAGTTTGTGAGTCTTGATGTTTGTTACTCTTGCGTGTAAAAGAGGTAGGTCATAGCGATTTATCGTTCGAACTGGAGCAGCCCGATTGGTGATACATCCACCTTAAAGAAGACCGCAGCCAAAAAACAATCACTTCGGTCTTGTTTTCTGCGTGTGAGTAAGGTTTCCAGAGCTCCTGGGGGGTGCTACATTAGTAGCAGGGGTCAAGCCTCCAAGGTAAGGGCGACAAGTCCAGTAACAGTTTTATTAAGCTGTACTTGTCGCCCTCATTAAGTAAGCTAGGACCTCATTACCACTTAACATCAGGTGGGATGAGGTCAATCTAGAAGTGCAGTAAAAAAGTAAAAAAAAAATTAAGTAATGGATTTAATGTTGTCCAATGCTCTAGATGATACCGCCAGATGCATACCGCGAATAATTTTTATCGCGCATGTAACAAATGTCAAAATGCGTCAGCTACTGATTGGCCGAAAATACGAGTGCGGCATGTTATCAGCCAATGAACAGTATCGAAACTTTTGTCGTTTCGAGAAAATGAGAAGAGAAATTTATTGACAAACTAACAGATTTTGCACTATGTTATCAACATAGTGCAAAATTAGTAATAAGTTTAGCTTTCTTTAGTAAAAAATAACTACAGAGATTCAGTATTTTCTCTGTAGTTATAGGTTCCAAACCGGAGGTAGCTTCATTTGTTTTGTATAGAGACTATTCATAAGTATTACCTACTAATGTATTATTTTTTTTATTATGGACTCTATCCCGCGTTTAGAAACAGAGACACGTCAGTAAAAGATACTGCGCGGATTAGGTACTTGTGTAATCTATATAAATAAAAAAATATTAACTTTGACTTGACTTTGATACGAGAAATTTAACATAAAGCGCGTACTATATAGTAGAGTATAACCCCAAGTAACCCCATGGGTGTAATTAATCTATTACGTGTTAGTTGAGCTAGATTTTCTAATGGCAGCCATTGAACTCTGGTATAAGTGGGTGCGGTGGTAGCAGAAACGTTCCATTTCTTCCTGTGAGCGTTTGTTTATGGAAATATGACCGGGGTTTTATTAATAAGTATTTTTGTAGAGATTTATCTTCTTGGTGGTACTTTTCAATCATAGCATTAAAATTATGGAAATAATATAGATGGTGACTTGGTAACAAAACGATGATTCCATTTAATCCGTTGTGAAATTTTCAGAATACAGTGAAAGCTTATTGTTTGCTTTAACAAATAAATAAATATGGCTGATGCTACATCTCATTAAATTTTAGAGGAGATATGTGTATGACACTAAATCTTAACAACTCTGCAAAGAAGTGACGTCACCCGAAATTGTATTTATCTCAGTAAAAAATATATGTATAGCTGGTAATCCAACTGTTTGACCAAACATAATTTTTAAGTCCCTATTACTTAAGAGAAATGATGCGGTCGTGTAAAAACACAGTTAAATAAAATTAAAATTAAAATAACATACGTATCTAAAGGTGCACTTAAAATACTTTTCGTTTTTATTTTCAGACATGCAACATTTGTCTTTGAAAATTTATTTTAGTAGGTATATGATGTGGTACCGATGTTTCAATATTGTACTTACAACTTTTGTCGTAGCCAGATGACAGCATCCGACTAGCAATTAAACAAATCAATTTGCGTAGGCATTTAATTATCTAATAACGGGGCAAAGCCCTCTACGCAAATGAAAATATCTTAGCGTATCGTAAACAAACCAGAAATAGTCAAATCGTTTCTACACGCGCTAAAAAATAGATCTCCGGCACATTCGCCATTTTGACGAGCTAACATTCGCAAATCGCGCGCGGTCGCCGCCCCCGGGAAAGCGGCCGGAAACGTGGAAAGCGAGGAACTAGCCGCGTGACGTCACCGCATTATCTAACCGATTCCATTTTTGAACGTGGGAATTTTATTTGTAAAACATTTTTTTACTGGAATGCGTGCCAGTTTTAAATTTTAAATTTAAAAGCGAGATTTTTGAGCGTATCTTTGTTTTCTTTACACGCATTTTAATAAATATGATATTGCCTCGTTTTCTTTTTCCAGAAAAGAATTTTTAATACATGCATTGAAGAACAAAATATATTTATGAAACTTACCAATATCTAAGGGTACCTATGGTGCATCCAGCAGTGAAAGGTATTTGCCTGATTGATCTTATCTCAGATATGACATGTTTTTATCAATAAAACATAAGAATTAAATAATAAGGTATATATAATAATAAACTACTAAATTAGTGGCGCTAACATTGTCATTTAACACTAAAAAGGTACCAAGCATGTGTTTCACATAATCTTCTTACGTTGACCTGTAGACACAATCCACACACTAATTTATATCTACTATGAAATTGGTGGAAGAGGATTAATGGAAAATAATGGCACCTAGGTCAAATTTATTAGTTTAGTATAATCTATAAAATCGGTGTTGATTGTCAAGTTTAATAGTGAGTGATAAATAAAATAATCCAAGGCTGCGACTTCCATTAAAAAAGTGTGTGATGACGTCTCCGTCGCCATGGCAACGCGGGCACCCCGGAAGGCCGAGCCGCGTAACCCTGCGCCCCATTTCGCCGGTCGACGGCCTCGCTTTCCTATGAAGCTGAAAATGGCCGTTGAACCCGCCGCTCGCAACACCCAGACGCTAATCATTCGAACTAGTAAAATAGATGAGCGCGATACGGTAAACAGTGTAGACATCATATTAGAAAATTTTACACGTTTTTAAAGTGCATCTCTATTTTTTCATCGTTTACGCTTTAGAATTTTTTTGTCGTGCGTTTGAATCCCAAGGGGAGATTAAATTTTTCGTTTTTTTAATGTCATGTTATAATCGGTCTAAACATACGTAAAAAGCAGATGTAGGCTCGTCTTGTATGTGTTATGGTCTATGTACAAGACGAATTTCACATGTAATAACATTTGTAACAGGTAGATTTTGGAAACCTATGGGTTTATTGAAAAAAATAACTCCATTTAATCACTTTTGCGTGACAAGAGTAACAAACATACATTCCGATTAATTTTCGTTCATGACCATGTTCATGGTCATGAACGAACATCAACATGAAAGATGCCATCTCTGAGGTTCCGGGTTCGATTCCCGGCCGGGTCAATATGGAAAACGAACTTTTCTAAATTGTCTCGCGTCTAGGTGTTGTGGTACCGTCATTGCTTCTAATTTCTGTAACACAAGTGCTGAAGTTTATCAGAATGAGAGTAATGTATATTATAGACGACTATTTTGACCCACGAATTTTTTCCTGATAATGTTTATAGCTTTATGGACTGTTTATGCGTGATGGCGTAATATAGGGGAATAGGGATTCATATGTATATGTAGACATTTTGGATAAGTATATATTAGTTTATCTAACGGGCGTCTCAGTAAGAATGTGCCCGAACAGATGGAGAAATTACTGTCTGTGAGTCATCTGCTCTTCACAAGACCGTATAACTCGCAAATCGCAGATTTGTTTGTGGATTACAGATCAATATTGACGTTTCTAGCGAATTGAACTTACAGGTCGTTCACCCCAGCCCTCAATAAGTGGCCCTTTAGAGATGATCTATTTCTTTTTAAATGACTACTCACCGCCTTTGCCTCCACTTCTGTTTATGTTAAAATAGCAGTATCGCGCGCGTATTATAATCGTTTTTAACACGATTTTATTATTTGACGACCTCGGTGGCGCAGTGGCTAAGGTAGGCGGCCAAGGTGCGAAAGATCCTGTGTTCAATTTTCGGTCAGGTCAATTTGGAAAACGAACTTTTCTAAATTGACTGGGTGTGCTAGGATGACGCCCCCAGTTAGCATCCGGCGTCTGGTGCTCATAGTACAAGGGAAAGCTTTAGTTTGAGACCACCAGGTGATTGGTGTTGTCTGGCGCATTTATTTTTTATTTTTTATTATTAGCTTCACTGGTAATTATGTATGTAAGAAAATGTTGTAAGTTTAGGATGAAATTTTGCACACGCTCTGAGTTCTGATGACAATACATGACTAGGTAAGAAACGTCCCTAGAAATCCAATATCGTGGCCACCTCGGGATGGCTTTTTGAAATCCACCCCCATGATATGGGTATCAAATGAAAGGGTTTGCTGTTACTTAAGCAAAAAAATAAACAAATGAATTAAATCCATAATGGCGGATGTCAAAGATGGTGGACAGGCTTTTTGAAATGCACCTCCATGATATGGGTATCAAATGAAAGAGTTTGCTGTCAAGAGTTACGACAATTTGTATTGCGTGCTAAAAGCGTGTTTTTTAGTTTTTTTTTAAAGTATTATTTTTTTCACTGATTCTTTACTCCTTTTGGTGGCAGTGTAATTTTATATCGTGTTTAATTTTCTGCTAATTATTATTATTAATTTTGTTGTTATCCATACTCACATTTTTACTGTTACCGCACCCATAAACGAAGTATCTGCATGACCCGACGGTTGACTGGTAGAGAATGCTCTTAATATTAAGCCCACCTTTTGTATTTTTTGTGCAAAAGTTTTTAAATAAAATAAATAAATAAAGCCTTCCTCAATAAATAGGCTATCCAACACTAAAATGATTTTTTAATTTGAGCCAGTATTTCATCAGATAAGCTCATTAGATCTTCTTCCTCAAGTACAGCATACAAAAATAAATAACGGGAAACTCCTGCTGCCCTGTTGACCCCCCCCCCCCCCCCCTAGCTACGCGACTGTTTAGATATACTGTGGTGGAATCCAAAATTGTCTCAATAAAATAGTATGAGTTCTAGAATGAACGTATGATTCAAAAAATAGAACGAACCCGTAACCGCTCAAGATGCAATCCTTGATTGCTCGCATCATTCCGTTCCATGCCGGCCGGGCTCTGATTGGCGCAGGCGCGCTGCGCAAGCGCACGCTATAACTGTAACGCGCGACCTGCCGCAACGCGCCCGCGCTCAAGGGCGAGCCTACAGCTGCGCAGGAGTCGCCGGTTGTGTTCGTTAATAGGGATACCGACTAAAAGTTACTTTTATTATTAAGACTTCGCTGTCTGTCCGTCTGCCAGTCACCAGGCTGTATCTCGAGAACTGTGAAAGCTAGTGAATGCAATTTTCATAGATTATTTATTTCTGTTACCGCTGTAACAACAAATACTAAAAACTAAAAAAAACATTTAAGTGGGGCTCATAAACAACAAACGTGATTTTTGGTTTTGTGATAAGTCTAACGTTTGACATATTCACAAAATAGTATAATTAAGTAAAAATAAAATACTTGGACTTCTGACCGCCTAAACGCGCCACGCGAGCATTTTATCCAGCTCTTTTCAAATGTCAAAATCATAAATTAAAAATTAAAAGTAAGTTTGTCAACTGCGGATTGGCAGATGTTTTTTCAGAATGTCAATTAGACTTCTTTAGGAAAATCTATTTCTGCTACGAGAATTGTTAAAAAAATCGAATAGAATACTTGTGTTCGGTATTCTATTATTGAATGATCTCTTTTCTTATTAAATAGAATAGAATAGAATAGAAAATCTTTATTCATGTAAACTTTTACAAAAGCATTTATGAATCGTCAAGTCAAGTAAACTACCGGAATGTTGATTCTATCGAGAAGAACCGGCAAAAAACCGAAATGACTACTCACCGCAATTGCCTCGTGTTCAATTCTATTATATTATAGAAGGTATTCTAATCGGTATATAGCATCGTAATCTACCGATTACGATGACTATATAGGTAGCTGTATTAGGATTTCATGGAGGCTAGAGGTCATGTTTAAGCTACTTTCATGTATAGAGTGTTCGTTTCGGCATAAAGTATCCTTTTAAAATGATATTTAATGCCAAACAAACATCGGTTATGGGGTATGGTTAGGTATGGTTATGGGGTATATACCAAAATGGCGTCGATAGCCATTTTGGTAAACTCATACTCGATTTTTATTTTTATCTAATCGTTCTTACTATGTGATTTGTGTTCACGACCTAGTCAACAGTCCAGTTATATAGATCAGAATCACAGTAGGAGGTAGCTTTATTTGTTTAATACAGAGACTATTCATAAGTATTACTAATGTAATCTATATGAATAAAAAGATTTGACTTTGACTTTGACATAAAAGTCGATCACGTACAAAACACTCATCGATTGATTTGTTGACACAGTAACACTTAATTAAAAGTAGAGTCAAGCCATGGTTAGCACATACATACGTCATGCGTGTGAACAAGTATCACCTTTGGACACTGGTCTGCTCTAGCTTACCTCTTGATAGTAAATACATACATAAGTACTTAATTGCTTTATTACTCATCAAAACAAAACTATATGACTTAGTCCAAAGTGAGTTACACATGGCAATAAGTTAGTAACTGCTACTGTAACTAATCTGCTGAGTTTCTTACCGGTGTCATCTAGGTTCTGAACTGGCAGTAGAATGACTTTGCATTGTATTAAATTCATAAGTTTTATATGTAACATACTGGAATAAAGAAATGTTTTAGTTTGTGTTCGAAAAGGGAAAAAAAAGAACCGTTTTTTTTTCTTCTCGCTCTGTTAGTAGTAAATAGCAGTCTCCACACACGCCTCTGTCCAGTCGAGCGGAGCATACCAATCGTGAGCCACGAATCGGACGTCAAGGCCGTCCGTCCGACGGCCCCGTCCGGACATGGTGGGACGACACAAACGGACTGACAATTTTCACTTTCTTACGTACAGCAAAACATACTGCAGTTTCGACTTCACATCGCCTTTATGCCGTGGGCATAAGAACTGCAATGGTTTACCATGATTTATTTATTGTATTTAAAAACTTTATTGCACAAAAAAGTACAAAAGGTGCACTTTATGCTAGGAGCATTCTCTACCAGTGAACCGGGTCATGTAGGTGTACTCCCAAAAACGAAATATGTCGGATCCGACGACGGATAGCAATTTTTAATTCTCAAAATCGCAACCAACTCACTTCGAATGCGAGTAAATCGTTATTAAAAAACAAAATATTATTTATACAAATCAAAAACCACGTGACGATCTCAGTGGCGCAGTGGCGTAGTAGGCGGCCTAAGCGCGAAAGGTCCCGGGTACGATTCCCGGTCGGGACAATTTGAAAAACGAACTTTTCTAAATTGACTCGTGTCTGGGTGTGCTGGGATGACGCCCCCAGTTAGTATCCGTCGTCTGGTACTCATAGTACGAGGGAAAACCTTAGTTTGAGGTCAGGTGATTGGTGTGATTGTCTGGCGCATTTATTGATTTACGTTTTAATTCGCAAACTTTTGATTAATCTTCAAAAACGAAACCTTTAGTTTGTTTGTGTCGTTTTTAGGAGCGATCCCATAGTATTTGCTTAGTATTTACAGGCAGCTGGGAATTTTCTTTTTCTTTTTGGATGGGAACTTTTGAACGAAGTATACCTCTGCCAGAGTCGCGAGGTGACTATTGATACGTCATCACGATAGACCACTGGTGTTCGGTACTATATAATTTCCAACGATTTCGTGAAGGAAAATTTTTTTTTGTACATCTATATACATAGGTATATATAAAAGAAAGTCGTGTTAGTTACACTATTTACTATTTTTAAGAGTGGTAGGGCATAGCGGTTTATTAAGAGAGGTAGGGCATAGCGTTTTATCGCTCGAACTGGAGTAGCCCGACTGGTGAAATACCTCCACTTTACAGAAGACCGCAGTCAAATAACAATCACTTCGGTGTTGTTGTGTTCCTGCGTGTGAGTAAGGTTTCCAGAGCTCCTGGGGGGTGTGGGTAGCAGGAGTCAAGCCTTCAAGGTAAGGGTGACTAGTCCAGTAATAGCTTTATTGTGCTGTACTTGTCGCCCTTAAGCTAGGACCTCATTCCCCCCCGCTGGGTTCCGCATCTTGTCGCGATGGGGGGGCTCAGTAACCCTGTGGTCCGGGACGTTGAGGCTGGCCTTGTCACCCAGCCTCCAATACCGCACAGGGTGAAGCCAAGACGGATCCCGAGCTGGGCCGCGGAGAGAAGGTGGCTCTCTGCGGCAAGCCCGCAAGGGCAGAGGTGGATCGTGGAGGAAGAGGAGGACCTCGGTGTTTCGTTGCCGGCCTCCCTGTCCTCCGCGACCCGGCAGTGGCGCGCTGCCGCGCGAGGCGCGAATCGCGTCGTGGTGGGGTTGCGGAGGAAGAGGAGGATAAGGTATTACGTTTGCCGGTCTCCCTATCCTCCGCAGCCGGTGGGTCTCGGGACTTCATCTGGCTTTTGGAGGGAGAGCTGGATTGAGAGTCTCGGGTGTCCGCAGAGGCGGTAGGCAGCGGAGCCGCACAGCAGATCCGCTGCTGGGACCGGAGATGCCAGGCGTGGGGTAAGCCTGGCGTCCGTTACCTCGGTCCCGAGGGGGTGGGGCGTGTCAGGTGGCCTGACACGCTCCAGCTGCGTATTTGCGCGGCGAGATGGGCCGCTTGGCGGTAGGCGCTGTGGGGGAGCCTGTGTAGAATCGCAAGGAATCCCGACTCCCCCACAATTGCGCAGCGTTGGCCACCGAGGGGGTTTTAGTCGGTGCGAGCCCGACACACCACTCTCTGTTCCCCGCTGAGAGTGACGGTGCGGTAGGCATTTCCCCCTCGACAAAAAAAAAAAAAAAGGACCTCATTACCATTTAACATCAGGTGGGATGAGGTCAACCTTGAGGTGCCCAAGGTAACCCAAGTTGTCAAAAAAAACTTAATCTAAACGCGCGAAGCCGTGGCGTACCGTATGTACCTAAATTAATATATATTTTTTAATTCTCATTATGAATGCAACAAAACAAAAAAAAATTGGTTGCAAAACCATTCATCTATTCTCAGAATCAACGATAATATTTGCATCAAAAACATACAACTGTATAAATATCCAGTGTTTTTCAAATTGCGCAACAAATATGTAAACTATTATGTATTTGTCATGTATCTGACGCATACAACATAATGCATTATGTGAACACATTTATTTTAAATACCAACCGGGTATTTGTTGGTATTTTTACGTAAATAATAGGTATAGGCTAATCATTTAAAATACATTCGTTCGTTAATTCCATGGCAAAGACGATTTAAATGAAAAATATATTTAAAAACAAGCGTAAAGAGATGCGAGACACCGTTTTTTAACCCTTTATGGAGTGACGTCATATCAACCCACCGGTTTACTCACCAAGTATTAAATAGTAAGCATAAACTTTGATATAACTAAGTTCTTAGACAAGAAGAAGACACCAAACATTTACGCATTTTTGGTTTTCATCGTGAAATCTATCTTAAAACAACTGTAGTAAAAATGAAAATGCAAGTTCATTGTTTTATAATGCTTTATCTCCCTTTCAAATCCCTCATTAAGGTAAAAATAGTAGATACTGGACAATTTATTTATTGACAGCAACACAACTATCCTTACAAGTAACTTAACTTAATGCGATAGCTTAGAAATCTTACGTCTAATCTTATAAATTAATTTGGTAACTTAAGACACTTAGTGTCACTCTTACGAATTCACGAATGGAACACGAAAATATGGACTATAATAAGACATTCAAATTCAAATGTTTAGATTGGTACGTATCACAATAACCCAACATTAAAATTTTCTGCGTCACAATTATGAAGAAAATCAACACGGCAGTATGCAATTATGCCTGTTGCACACTCAAGCGCCTCGCAAAAGAAAAAAACGCCCGCCAAAAATAAACGTCAAAAAATGCAAGATGGCCGGCGCCGCTGCGACCTCGGTGAGCCAGGAAGTGCAGCGTAATACCAATGAACCTTCAATGTTACCCAGTTGGGATCCTGGTCCGCAATGTAGGTACTCTGTCGTTGTGCATAATTGTTGGCCTTTTAGAGCGAGATGTTCGTTATTTCGTTAAACAGCTCAGCAGGGCTGGTAAAAAAGAAATAAAAAGAGGTTGCATTTTTATTGGAAGTTATAAGAAGTTCTGGTGGAGCTTTATAGGGCAAATCATTTAAATGCCTAGGTGCCTATGTAGGTTGTAAATATGAGGTGTGGTACTTCTGTAATCATCACAACGTTACAATTACTAATTCTAGGCAGAATTTACCTTTTCTGTCCATTTATAAAATAACAGAAAATTATTTAAAGTTCGCTTGTGCGTGACACAAGATTTTTTCAAATCTAGTCGAAAGAGACGTTTTTAGTTTCTTTTTTGGTAGTTGACATTTGAATGTTATATTTTTATCTTTATCTGTGGTTAAGTAGTGTCTATGTCGCAGTCATCTGGTTTAATCAGCTATTTGATTGGATCACTAGCGCGTTCATTGAATGACGACGTTTAATTGAATGACTAAAGGACAACTCGTCAAATTGTTTAATGTAACGTTCAACTTCTTGACTGAACGTCATTTAGCATAGTCGTTGAATGGGATATAGTTGACATACATGACAAAACACACCTTAATAAGATTTTTTAATAAGTTTTAACAATTTTAAGTCTTAAGACAGTTAGGCTAAAGAAATATTTTTTTACGAATAAGTCACTTTATATCTCAATTTCACTCTAAAAATTATCAACACAGTGCTATTCGATTATATCTGTACCAGCTGTTTGACGCCATCTTTGTTTTGATGAGCACTAACGCCGCAGTGGAAAAAAAATGAACTAAATTACAATCACCTGACTGATTACGTCCGCTATGTTCAAAGGGCTATGTTACAATCCGCTAACTTGTTGGACGTTCAGTCAGTCTTATTCATTCAACGTTCGGCCTAGTCATTCAATTAAACGTCGTCATTTAATAAACACGCTAGTGATTCAATCAAATAGCTGTTTCAACCAGATGACTGTGACATCACTATGATTACGTGTTAGCTAGATTTTGTATGTGTCAATTTTTGTTGGCGACCTTTTAATATTTGTAACTAAATAAACAAAAGATTCAAATAACCTAAAAATAACTATTTTTTGTTTGAAAATGTTTTAACTTTTTTCATTTTGTATCTAAGCAAGCTATACATACTTTGAAAAATAAATTTAAACCTCTTTTCAAAAACAATGAATTAAAAAAGAACAGCAATTTTAAATGGTAATTCCTTGAGAATGTTATAAAGGTACACATTATAGTACTTTATTTTTTTCTACAATACTGAGTTTGCAATATGATATGTCACCAGTTCAGCTAGGTACGATGCAGCCAGAAAATGTTCCATAATATTTTGTCGCGTTGACTACTGTATTTTTGTTACTACAGTGTCATGGGCGACGGAATCCATTAAATAAAGCTCTTTTGTTTTATGACCGATTCCAATATTTGAAAAACCATCCGTACTTGTTACGGAAAGTAATAAATTATACGAGGCGTAAGCTAAAAACGACTGACAGACGACTGATGACTGCTGTTATGGAAAGTAAATTTGAAATTAGTATTACCGACACGTAGTCGGGTGGAGATAAATAATAGTAATTTTGGACGCATAACGAATCGTTAAATATTGGAACCAGGAGTTAGACATTCAAACTTACCGTTGTCTGCATCGCCCAGTCGAATAGGAAAATTCTCACACTTTATTCTTTTTTCTTGTTTCTTTATTAACCTATCTGTTGGCAGCCCTAATGCACCTGACGAACACAAGAATTGCATCAGGCGTGTTGCAATGGCGTTTATCTCGAAATATGCGGCTAACTTAATCTCAACAGTCGGAATGCAGCATGAAGGGCCAAGTAATTACTTACCGACATTTGAAATGCGTTTGATAAGATTGTTTTACTTTTGGCTGAATGTTATCGCAATATTGGATATTATTTCGCAAAGTTGCGTAAACCAAAAGCGGTTGGCGTATACATACAAATTGAGCCAATTTGAATAAGACTACCAGTATTACGTTTCATCTTGGTTAGGGCTTGGCTCGTTTGTTCGTTTGTTTGGCAATCACCTACACTATTAGGCGACCGCTCCTAAAATCAAGAGAAGTCACGGTTTGGATGAAAGTTTGCAAATGAAAACTAAACTTTTAAGTTTTTTTATTGCTCTTCGAGATTGAACTCATCCCACCTGATGTTAAGTGGTAATGAGTTCCTAGCTTAAGGGCAACCAGAACAGCATAATAAAGATGTTGCTGGACTTGTCACCCTTACCTCGAAGGCTTTAGGACTAATGTAGCACCCCTTAGGAGCCCCGGAACCTTACTCAAACGCAGGAACACAACAACACAGAAGTGATTGTTATTTGGCTGCGGTCTTCTGTAAGGTGGAGGTATTTCATCAGTCAGGCTGCTCCAGTTAGAGCGATCAATCGCTATGCCCTGCATCTCTTAAAGTATTACCCTTTTAAGTATTTGTCTGCAAAATACGGGCCTTAATACAAGACGAGACGAATCCAAGTCGCTTTCTGAGTGTGGTTCGCTGAGCATTCATCAAAAAACAAAATGAACAGACAAGACACCCCAAAATAAAGTCCGCACGTTTTATACCTACTCGCGCGTGACATTTCGCCGACAATACTCACTGGCTGCACTCGCTCTGCAACAAAAGGACGACGCCGTCTGCCGTCCGTGAACCTGGTTGCTGCTAAATTTACACGCGCGTCATCCGGTGCGTGGCCAAAGACTATAAGTACAGAAGGGATAGTCGTATACCAAGCACGAATAACAGCATGCTACTCCTTAACTAAGAGAGGAGGTTTGAAGTTGTAAGCCAAGACGGAATAACCAATGTCAGGAAAATCTGACTGGCCACAACTTTGACACTACAAATAAACACAAGCTTGCTATTCCTTAGCGAAGAGAGGGGTTTTAAGTTGTATACCGAGACCGAATAACTTATGTCAGTTAAATCTGACTAGCAACTACTTGAACACTAGAAATAAACACAAGCTTGATATTCCTGAGTTATGAGAGTAGGTTTGAAGTTGTATACCAAGAACGAAAAACCAATTTTGTTAAAATCTAACTACCACCACTCTAATACTAGAAATAAACACAAGCATGCTATTTCATAGCTAAGAGACGGAGCTCAAAAAGTATACCAAGAATGAAAAATCAATTATAGTAATTCTAACATTAGAAATAATCACAAGCTTGCTTGATAAAATTATTTATTTATTTGAGGGTAGGCCACTGATAATATCTAGTTTCCCATGCGTAGATTTAAGTCTCATATTTTTTATATGACTAAAAACAGGACACTAACCAAGAGAGTCCCATGCAGCCGTTCAGAAAGTAAAACAACGGCTGGTCAAGAATAATGATATTTTATATCCTGTGCATTTTATGGAATTACTAGCGAACCCGACAGACTTCGTCCTGTCAAAAAGATTTGGAATGTGGCTTGACTCTAAATTTTAGTTAGAAAACGTTTGTATATGAAAAAGAAAAGGGCTGTTTTTAGGGCTTTCCCGGCAATTATTCGATTTTTTCTCGCCGTAAGAACCATCCTCGGGCTTCAACGAACATTTTAAAAAAATAATTGGCCAAATTGGTCCAGGCGTTGTTGAGTTATGCGCTTACCAACACATATTGCGATTCATTTTTATATAATAGATATTAACTTAACCATTGAAGAAGTGTCCTCTCTGTACACGTCATCACAACATACAAGAAGACGAAGAAGAACGAAGGTCAAAGTAAGATAAACTTGCGCGAGTGATTGTACTTTATGCGGACGAAATCTTTATGTGACTCAGTTTTTTGTATCATCGATGCCACTTCGAAAAGGCTAAATGAAGAGTTTAAAAATAAAGGGTTTGCTTCCCGCTCCTTCGTTGAATATGGTGCGTAGCAAAAGGAATACTGACTGTGGAAAGTTTTTGAGCTAAAATACAACAACGCACTTTGCATACACTGACTGAACTCACATATGTATTTTTCCGAGTCATTACTTCTTTATGTAATTAAATTTAAATGTTAATTTCTTTTTCACGTATTGAGGATGTTGACTTAAATATTTTTAAAAACCATGATTTTTGCATAGAGTTTATATGAAGGAAGCAAAGGTGACGTCATTAAAACATAGTTCCGTCACAGATTTTCAATGAAGATAGCAGTGTTTCAAGAGAGGTAGGGCATAGCGATTTATAGCTCGAACTGGAGCAGCTCGACTGATGAAATACCTCCCTCCACCTTACAGAAGACCGCAGCCAAATAACAATCGGTGTTATTGTGTTCCTGCGCGTGAGTAAGGTTTGCAGAGCTCCTGGGGGTGCTACATCAGTAGCAGGGGTCAAGCCTTCAAGGTGAGGGCGACAAGTCCAGTAACAGATTTATAATGCTGTATTTGTCGCCTTTAAGCTAGGATCTCATTACCACCTAACATCAGGTGGGATGCGGTCAATCTTGAAGTGTAATATAAAAAAAAATGTGTCACAATTTCACTTATCACCACATTTTACTTTCCCTTTCCATCTCCTACAGATAAAGATAAAGGTATTTTTTCCAGGGGGACGGGCGAGGGGAAGGGAGAGAGTAAAAAGTTAACATGGCCAGTGTAACTCAGCAAAGCCCTCTTTGACGGCATTTATATCCTAAAATTTCTTGTAAATGGTATCCACATCATAATTGAAATTACAAAAGATAGGCCGCAAATTTTAGAAACTCGCTGAGGAAACAAAACCTACAGATACTTGCCGTTAATCCAGAATCTTGGAACTAGCGACGTTTTATAGCAAAGATAAAGTGAAAATGTGATATTTACCCTTTTGATAATTTTAAACATACTACTCCTTTCCTCAGAAACGTTTAGAGATATTACATTGAAATTCAAACACCCTGGGCTATGATAACTTTTTTAACAGAACACCCAATTCATGAGTGCGATTCGCACTTGTCCATTTAATTTTATAATTATCAAAAGTATTTTAAATGTGTTTTTTTGGAACGCAAAAGTCTTAAAGTTTAAATTATTAAAAGTGTTTTTATTGCATTTTCCCTTTGTTTGCACCGTAACAAAATTTCAAGATTCTTAAAATTCGAAGTTTAAAATTATTAAAAGGGTTTTTTAACGCAATTTCACATTGTCATATTATTGCCTGAACATGATTTTGAACGATTCCTAAACACGTTGATATTTTTATCGTGACTGACAATAGTATCTTAATTTTAAGGAAGACCCAGTGATGGCTGAATAAGGAAACATGTTCCGAGGGTGACCATAAACTACTGCGCTTCCTACTTGCGTCAGCGCATCTCTCAGGGTCGCCAAGTGTTTATTGCACCTTAAAAAGCCGGTCAAGCGCGAGTTGGGCTCACACATTGAGAGGGTTCTGCATATTTTTCTTTAGCCATCCAATTATATTTATTTACCTGACCATGATTGATGGTTGCAAAACCTTCATCCCTTTCGTATCCCTTTTTTGTCGAGGGGTAAATGCCTACCGTACCGTCACTCTCTGTGGGGAACAGATAGTTGGGTAGTGTTGAGCTCACACCGACTAAAATGTCCTTGATGGCCAACGCTGCGCAGTTGTGGGGGAGTCAGGATCCCTTGCGGACTCTACATAAGCTCCCCCACAGCGCCTACCGCTAAGCGGTCCACCTCGCCGCGCATAATTCGTGTAACTGGAACGTGCCAGGTGGCCTGACACGCCTCAGGACCCAGGTAATGGACACCAGGCTTACCCCACGCCTGGCGTCTCCGGTTCCAGCAGTGGATCTGCTGTGCAGCTTCTTCGCGATTCGCGCCACGCGTGGCACCGCATCACTTATCTTGCACCTGTGGAGGTTGTCGAATAGTTATAACAAAAGGGTTTTGCAGTTTCGTTTTCTGTTAAAGAACCCTAAAAACGCATTGTTTTGCTTGTTTATTATTCGGCTTCGGCTGCCAGTACGCGAGTTTTTTATGCATGGACGCTTTAATAAAATGCTTGGATATGAGACGATTTAATACTTGTCTGCGGATAAAGCAGGTGTTATTTTGTTTTATTTTGTTGGCAACGAAACTACTATTGTGACACGGTTATTTGTATATTGACGCCGTTTATCATAAAGTAGGTGCTTCATTGTGAGTACTTTAGTAAGGAGATCATATTAAATCAAATACAATACCTATTAAAATGTATACTAAAATTACGAAGCTAAATAAATATTGGACAATATCACATACATTGCTCTGATTCTGCGCTAAGTAGCTTAAGCACTTGTTTTACAGAAATCAGAAACAACGACGTATGTCGTGAGGTATGGTGTTGTGGTACACACCTAGACCCGGAACAATATAGAAATGTCCGTTGCTCATACACCGGGAATCGAACCCGGGACCTTAGAGATAGCGCGACGTTTAAGTCCGGCACACTCGCCTCTGGGCTACGGAGGTCGTCAATCTCTTCAAGCTGAAAAGTTTGTTTATGTGTTTGAATACGCTAATGATGAAAATTTTTGTTTATTCTGCGTCTGGGTGTTCATGATGTACTTAAGTATGTATGTATTGTGCTTGTTCTACTGTTTATACCAAAAGTACTCTTTTAAGTTACTTACTTTGGGACCAGGTCCATGTATTTAAACATCACCATTCTTTATTTTCCTTAAATATTTTTTAATCACCCACATTAACATAAAAATGTCAAACATTTAGCATTGAAGCATTAGTATTCCACTTCTTAAATAGACAAGATATTTTCTATTTAAGTAATTACTTACAGAATTCCCAACATCCGTTCCAGACCATTGAAACGCTCCGATCATTCCACGATTAGGGATCGCATTGTCGGATGTTCTCCATCCTAAAATAATAAAGGATACCATGCGCCCGCGCAGGATTTTATTCCATTTTCGTAAAGGGGCGGCCATTTTAAATTTAGAAGCGCCGCGCGCAGCGGAAATCGCGACGCCATGATTCACCCGTCGGTTACGGCTGAACTTTTAAGTAATATGTTTTATAATCCTGTTTGTGACGGTTCTAGAAGTTTTCAATGCAGTTCCATTCAGTAGTTAAAGTAACTCATCAGGAAGAGGTGTTGTGAGCGCTTGAAATAAGCTCAACTATATATAATGTTATCTTAGAGTAGTATAAACAAACGTCTTCTGTCCACTTATGCCCGGTTCCGATATTTTACGATTCCTAATCGAAAACGACTATCCGTTATTCTCCAACGAACTACGAGTCGTTAATACCGTTCCATATCAGCTGATATCAGTCGGTCGTTTTTATACTACGTCTCGTATAATTTATTACTATCTATGGACGGATGTATGATACTCTCTCAACACGCTAAAGTACGAAATGTATCACTTGCAACCGCTAGTTTGGAATAAAGCATCCCTTTAAGTTACAAAATGTCACGATTCTAAATAGAAAAATAATCAAGGTTACAAACTCATAATTTAACTGTGGTGCCGTCGTTGTTTCTGATTTCTGTAACAAGTGCTTTAGCTACTTTCCACAGAATCAGAGCAATGTATGTGATGTTGTGGAATATTATTATTATCAAAAAAGTTACTACAAATTCTTGATCCCTTAATTTTATTTTCTAGTACAATCATTAATTTTCCAAACCTGGTAAAACCCAGCATGGTATTTAAAATGCAATTTTCCTCGTCCTTAAAAGCCCAAACAAAAGTAACAAGAATGTTAAATGCTTGAGTCAACAGCAGTGTAGATGCCTAGTGTAAAGACGAAAGCACGTTGGAGTTCACACTTTGGATTTTTTAACGCCTTTAAGTCATGCGCATAAGAACTCAAATCGAACTTCATGTGTTTACCTTGGCCTGCTGTCGACTGTACATATTTAAACTACCAATTTTTTTCAATTTGTTGAATATTTAAAGTGCTCAGATTCCATTTGTTTTGTTAAATTGCAACTTAACTTCTTGACCATAATTTCACGAGATAAACCGGGTTTGCTGTATGGCTTTCCAAGGTTTCCATTGAAGACTTTGAGCTAGACTGTAAGCTAGTTTCAAGGCATAATCAGGCTTAAAGTTAGTGGTATCCGTAGTCATATGGCTAACCAAGGTCCAGTATAAAGTTTCTGTTTTTTATCTTTCAATATTGAACACTGCTGAATAAATCATCTATAAGAATGTCAGTATTCTTCAGTTCACCCTTTGTTGTCAAAAGCTACAAAAAAACTAAATTTAGTAGGTTTTCCTAATGGTTATATTTAATATAGAAATCTTATATATTATAGAGCACTCGTATTTCAGGCAGTTTCGAATAAACAGCCTTGCAAGACCATGTCAGATGGCTGGCACATATATCATGCTTGTGAATAAATGCCACCTTTGGGGCTTCAGCTAACCTCTCAAAAATAAAAACTTAATGTTTTATTCACTCATCAAAACAAAAGTATATGACTTGGTCCAAAATGGTCTACTCATAGCTATAAGTTGGATACTGCTACTGTCACTAACCTGCTGAGTTTCTTACCGGTGTCTTCTCGGTAGATATAGATTCTGAACCGGCAGTAGAATAACATTTCGTATTCGATGACGATTCAATAGTGTTCCGTATAACGTACCTGAGTAATGAAATATTTGATTAATAGATTGTCTTCAAGAAAAGGGCAATATTCTTAAAATGCAATTTTCCTCCTCAATATCACAAGAAAAGAATGGGAGTGCAAACTCTTCAGTCAACATTGCAGATCACGAGTGATCATGTTTACATGGCGCTGGTGTCCCTAGATCCGCAGATAATATTGTGAACGCACCGGGTCGCTGCCCGGACGGGCCTGGCCTTGAGGGAGGGATGAAGGGCCAGTGGGAGAGGAGCGAGCGAGATGCTATTTCGTGGTATAATACCTACTAACTATTGCAGGCGACTTCGTTGGCGTTAATTAGGGTTAGAAACCCTACATGTTGACCTAGAATCTAATGTATCATTCTATTAAGCTTGGGGCAAGACTGATATGCAGAACATTACCCTTTGCCTGCGATGGCTGGCACATACATCACGCTTGGAAACATGTGCCACCTTGGGGACTGGTCTGCTCCAGCTTACCTTTCAAAACTATATAATAATATATGAATGCGCCAGACAACCACACCAATCACCTGGTCTCAACGACGGATACTAACTGGGGGCGTAATTCTAACACACCCAGACCCAAGACAATTAAGAAAAGTTCGTTTTCCAAATTGACCTGACCGGGAATCGAACTCGGGACTTTTCGCGCTTTGGCCGCCTACCTTAGCCACTGCGTCACCGAGGTAATAGAAAAGTTCAATTTCGAAGAGCATTAACATAATTAAAGGATTGCTTAGGCCCCAGATAAAGGTAAGGCAGCCACTTCGAATGGGAATTGTCGATAAGTATAGCATCGCAAACACAACAAGCATAGCGACGCTATATCTTACAGTGCGCAGTCAGTTCGTTCGCCCTTATCCTTGAAACGTGCTTTTGAACGTTGACCCGGCGCAGCAAAATAGGATCCTTGCACCCATAAATTTAAGTCTCAAATTAATGTGACATTTTTATTAGAATTCGCGAGGTCCTCATTACGAAATTGGATTTATTTCGCTGAAATCGAGAGGAAAATAACTTTTGCTAACGTTTGCACTGTCGGGTGATTTATTTTTGCGTGATTAAGATTACTTTTGAAAAAATTTGCATTTTTATATCGAGTAAATGTAAATATAAAGAGACTTGAAGCTGCGTCTGATTTTGTTGAAATGGCTATTGAAATTCGACTTGAACTAATGCGTAAAAATTGCAAAAGAGCATTGCTTCTATAGCTGTCTCTTTCTTACTCATCCCATATGTCGCATGTAAAAGGTGACGAAACATACAAGAGTTACGATGCCTAAATTATTGAATGATGGTATTCTTGGATTTAATTTAGATTTTTCCTGTCCATTTTAACATACAGTTCTCAGACTTGGTCTTTGACTAAATAGCAGAGGTTCAAACTTAAGGTTTGCGAAAGAGCCATGGAGCGGAGAATATTAGGTACCTATAAGAAGGATAGACAAGATCAGCAATGCCATCATCCGCATCAACAGGCTTAAGAGATGTGAGTGTGCAGACCTCTAAGCTAAAGTGGGAGTGGGCCGGACACGTGTGCCGAATGAAACCAGGGAGGTGGGCCGAGGTTGTTACCCAATGGACAGAAGACGGATTACGTCCAAGAGGAACGCCTAAAATGCGTGACTTGTACGCGTTGACTTAGTCTTTTCTAGCATCAATATAGCCTTTATCATCCACAGTGAAAGTAGTTTTCCTTCAGTAGTTTGTTTAATTTATTCATTACAGTCATACACACAAACATACAAACACAATACGGTAATCGAACACAGGACCCTAAGATCTTGTCCCGGTATAATTACCGGGACAAGATCTTGAATAACTGGTGACTTATTAGACCATAGAGACGTTATTTCAAGAGAAAATATCACTATTGGTTCTTTTCCTTTATTTAAAACTAGCTACCCGCCCCGGCTTTGCACGGGTGAAATAAATACATATGAAGTTTTCGGCTTTTCTGTACATTAATATGGATTATAAATATAAACTTTGTTTTTGAATCAGTCTATCTATTTAAAGAAACCGCATCAATATCCGTTGCGTAGTTTAAAGATTTAAGCGCACGTACGGACAGACAAAGTGAATGGTGTCGCGTTTTGACCCGTTAAATTATTTTAAATGATCAGAAAAAGTGACTTTGTTTTATACTATGTAGTGATATTGAAAAACGATTTTGAAGAAGAAAAAATATTTTTATCGACATCATTTGCAGAAGTGCACGTATAACCTTCGCGTTATACATTTGTAATTCTGTTGTTGTTTATTCAAGTGCAATAAGACACGATTATAGGATGTGCTGATTTAATAAATTAAGTTGAATGACCCATCGTAACAACATTTTATGGCTGGTGTACACTGAACACAATATTTGTTTGTTTTTTCAAGATAGCATTTAGATGCTGTTTATGAAATTGCTTAGCAATAAAACATGTTTATGTTCTTGTTTATGAATTAATAACAACTATGAAATCCAAAAATTGGTGACGATCTCTGCTTCGTAGTCGAGAGGTGAGCGGGTCAGACTTGGGCGTCGGTTTCGCTTTCCAGTTAGGTCAATAAAGGAGCCGAGCTTTTCTATTTTGTCTCCGGTCTGGGTGTTGTGATACCATCGGTGTTTCTGACTTCTGCAACACAGGTGCTCAAGCTACTTTCTACAGAATCAGAGATTGCTCTGATTCTGTAGAAAGCATGGCATGCATTGGCATGTGATCGATTTTGTATTTTTATAGTACTTTACGCCGTGCTAGCGAACTTTAAATATTAGTTCAGTTGGAAAAGCAGCATGCGCGATACGTGAAGGTCGTGGGCTCGATTCCCGCACCGCAAGAGGAGATAAAAAATTTCTGTTTCTAATATTTAATGTAATGTTGTCTAATATTTAATATATTGATTTTATTTATCTATACTAATATTATAAAGCTGAAGAGTTTGTTTGTTTGTTTGTTTGAACGCGCTAATCTCAGGAACGACTGGTTCGAATAGAAAAAATATTTTGTGTTGAATAGACTATTTATCGAGGAAGGCTTTAGACTATATAACATCACGCTACAACTATTAGGAACGAAGAAATAATGGGAAATGTGAAAAAAACGGGGAAAATTATTCATCCTTGAGGGCTTCCGTTGCGTGCGCTGCGAAAACGGTTCAAGATACCAAACACATATTATAGAGCCTGAGAGAAAGGACATAGGCTACTTTTTAATGCCAAAAAAGGGTTGTTAGGGGTTGAAATGGGGGGTGAAAGTTTGTATGGAAACCGAAATCCACGCGGACGAAGTCGCGGGCGGCCGCTAGTGTATTTATATTAAACATACGCTTTATTAACTTGTTATTTATAGCGGTACAGACAAAAAACATATCACGACTATACACTTTGGACTTTACACCCCTCCTATGTTATGAGCATAAGAACTAATATCGAACTGTAAGTGTTTATCTTGCGCCTTTGCTGTACATTTCGACTTGCAATTATATCTTTTTTCGTTTTTAAGTAGTTCCGACGGCTTCGATCCTAGTCTAGTTCAATTCGAAGTGCTAAAACAACAGATACTGTATATTTATTTATAGAGGACAGCCAACCAATCTTGCATGTGGTGAAGGTCATGGGAGGACTGGCGCACCACCCGGAGCTGTTGGCTGCAGCTGAGCGTGCTCGACCGATACGTGTGGCGGCGGCGATGCCCGCCCCTGCTGGCTGTGCCCGCGCCCAGAACTAGCCTTCTGGCGAAACGTCCTCTTGTTCGAACAATGCTAACTATTAATTTAGTTCATGAAACAGTGGTTGTAACTGTGTCAAAATGAACCTACTGGCGCTATCTAGTCTGTGTAATGTGAGCTAAACTTGTACTTGTCATTTTGTTTTAAAGAATAAAGTCAGTCTATTGTCTGCACTGAATAACCGACGTGTTTTATTTAGAACAGTGGACATAGTTTCGTGTTCCATAAGTGAATTCGCAAGAATAACACAATATTCTAAGATACCCTAGTCATTAGTTAATTATTATATTCGATTGTTAAGCTATCGCATTAGGTTAAGTTACCTGTAAGGATAGTTTTAAGTTTTTATAAATGAATAAATAAACCTTACACCAAATGACAGTAAGTACCTTATATTCATAAGAGCATGCTAAGTGCTGATTCAGTAACAGGCAGCCGCGACTTGCGAGTGTGAGTAAATTAACTCTAAAATTAAAAATAAAAACTAATTCATTCAAGAAGAATATTCAGTGTTAACCTTTTAAATTTTGAAAGACTAATTGGATATTCACATTTGTTCATCTCTTTTGAAACTCGAACTGTCCCCGAAATGACGCGAACAAACTCGCGGGCTGCAGCTAGTGAGCTTTATTTGTTTTGTGTTTGATTCAATAACCAATGGGCGTACCAAAAACAGCCCACACAACACGGGTTGAACGCTCCATGACCTACACGGAGTAAGGGCGACAGTCCACTCACACCGCTACGTAACGTGTTATCAGCAGATCGATAGCGGCCGATAATTCTGTTATGCCAGGGAAATAATGGCTGTTATCAGACCGAAAACAATTGGAAAATATCCACACCCACGCGTGATGTTGAGTGGATAAAAAGTGCGACGCTAGTTTTGTTTGCTTATTGAACTTCGAAACACAAACAGTGCTAACGTATGATGGCAGAGGGCTTTTTATTATAGTGCACTTTCAGCTTGACGTTATCCCACCTGATGTAAAGTAGTAATGAGGTTCTAGTAGAGGCGACAAGAACAAAATAATAAAGCTGAGGTATTTCACCAGTCGGGCTGCTACAGTTCGAGCCATAAATCGCTATGCCCTGCCTGTCTTAAAACCTTTTCATCTTCATCTGACTTTCGGTTGAATTGATTTTTAAAATTGTATCGAATATGCTACCCTACCCTACCACTACCTTGCATTATTACGAGATCCAAACATTTTTTTTTTATCCGCTTGCATTTTCTCTTGATATGTAGTAAATTATTAAAAAGTTCTAGTGGAGTACTAGAACTTTTTAATAATTTTCTATATATCATTTATTAGTTCTATCTAATGAAGTAATTCGTTACTTAATTAAATTCATCATGAATCATTCATGCATGTAGACAGTAAGAAAAATAAAAAAGAAAGCGCATATTTTTTAAATTTGAATTTAAATTGTTTTTTAATTTAAACTTTTTATGACACCAAAACTAGCCAGCTACAAATAATATATCTCAAGAAATTTGATGACAATTTTATACTTACTAAATGCAAAAATTTTCCAAACCCAATTTTATGTATTAGTCCAGTCATTATTTATACATTTGGAAATGCAAACGAACCGAGAAAGCTAAATTTTTAATATGAAGGGCATGAAAAAAGCTACAAAAAAGCATTGAATGAATATTTTCGTATCCTGTCGGATAGCCGAGTTATTGTCAAAAAACCAATTTTATCCCCTCTTCCAAGATGGCGGAAAACCCACATAGGAAATCTTGGTCGACAACTTCAAGTTAAGCTTTTTTAGGCACCCGCCACGTCATATTAATAATATAATTTAGCTTTCTCGGTTCATTTGCATTTCTAAGCCATTTTTTCCGACGAAATTACTGGACTAACAGTCTATGATCTATTTCAACTTTAGAAAACTATTAAGCTTTAGAGTATATTTTCTTTTTTAGTATTATATTTAGTACCTACATGAATACTTAAATTCTGTACAGTCGGAATGACCGAATTTAACAAAGGTAAAATCTATGAAAGTTTGTCTAGACTTGCATCAAAAACAAAATGGCGATAACATAACGCAAAAATAAAAGTACTTCCTATCGCATTACAAATATAGACTTGTTTTTAAACTCAATATTAATGATAAGTGAGGTCAGTTGCAGGCTTGTCAACTGAGTCATTGCCGTGTCTTAAACATTGACCTATTTAGTGTATCACCTTTGATAGGTTCGTAGTACAAATTTCTTTAATTAATTTACTGTGTGACGATTTTTTTATCTTCAAGGGGCGTATTCGCCAACTGAACTTTTGAACTTCAGTCAGCGGCACCAAATAAATAGGGTAGATACTAAATAATGCTAGGCATACTTTATTATCATGTAGACAAACATTTAATAAAAGATATTTCGTTAATTTAGAGTGAAGTTAATCTAAGCACAGTTATTACAACACACACTTCTACTGAAATTTAATGCAAATCATTAAACATTTAAAAAGCAATTTATTAATTTAATTTTAAGTTAACCTCTGTCTCATATACCTGATGATCTTGTCTTCAAAAATCTGTTTTCAATTACCTACACAATATTTGTGTCTTCAAATTCAGGATTTAAACCTGGCAATGATTTGAGCGGCGGACTGATAAAACAATCAGTTAGTTATTTTTCCTTATGGCATTTAATTTGCCTGAAAACGGTAGATTTAACGTCCAGTTTACTAGCTTGTGTGTTTACGATGTATTCACATACTAAGTATGAAAAAAAAATCGGTAAAATAAAAATTACATAAACTTAATAAAAACTCGGTCAATCGGCGTGCGCCCGCGCACTTCGGTAAACAAAAGCATCCTTAACACAATGACCTATTTCGCGTATCGCTACGATAACGCGACCTCGGATTTGGTACTTTTTTATGTAACATCACCGCTGATAAGGTGGTTTGTTGACAGATTTTTAGGAATCCGTGAGAAAAAAACCAAGTCATTGTGCCTATATTATAAAAAGACCTTTCTTCTTAGGAGTTAAATTTGGAGACAGCAAATATTGAGTTTCCGTTCGCATTAAAAATAAAGCTTTAAGTTGCCAATAAAACTTGGAGATCTTCAGGTTTAAGCTTAAAGCTGTGGGATCAAGTCGATGTATCTTATTTGTACAGTGAACATCATTAGTTCGTATACACCTCAAAACCTTGTCACATTAAATGTCCGACAGTTAGATTAATGTGACAAGGTACTGAGTTGTTCAGTAACTAAAGATGACAATATCATTTCTCAGCAGATTCCTCATCTCAACTATGAAGTGAATCGGGCCATATTCCATGTCTGGTCTGATCTGTCTAGTCTTTGGCTAAAGACCTTACAGTCAGATGTTCTCAAGCCGATAAATGGTTTCGGAATTTGTTTATCAAATAATATTTCCAGCCAGGGACATCTGCTAAATATGCCTTCCAAAGCAAGAAAATGTTCGTGATTAATGTCTACAAATTTAGTAGCAATGATCAACTAAGCAATTTCGGACCAAAGCATGTAGCTTCAATTTCAACCACAATGTTTCGCAAAATTTCAAGCATTAAACAAGCGATATGCAGTCAGCTAATCTCGCTAAGATTAGCATTTTCATCATCAACGTTAATATCAACGTTAATGACGACCTCCGTAGCCAAGAGGCAAGCGTGCCGGACTTTGGCGTCGCGCAATCTCTGAGGTTCCGGGTTCGATCCCCGGTCGGGTCAATATGGGAAACGAACTTTTCCATATTGTCTCGGGTCTGGGTGTTATCTTCGTTGTTTCTGATTTCTGTAACACAAGTGCTTTAGCTATTTACCACAGAATCAGAGCAATGTATGTGATGTTGTCCAATATTTATTTATTTATTTAAAATGATTATTTTTTATTCAAACTAAGTTTCGCAACTAAAGAGTATGTAGGCACATAATAAAACGTAATCTGTCATATCCATTTGTTATTGTCTATCATATCATATCACAACTATGATACCAGCAAAAAAATATCACTAATTTACTAGGTACAGCTTTATTGTCACCGCTATAAATAACTTTATATACAATCACACCGACATTCTACTGTCCTTGTGTATAAACAATTCCTTATTTACGCTGCTGTAGGCAAATGATTACCTTGAATGTTATCAGACCCAGACTATTGTCTTAAAGAAAATAAAAAGCATATTTTCCGACGCATTTACTAGAAAAATAACCTGACCTAATCTTTTAAGCCGAACACTCATTGCACAAAGGAAATGTTTCACAATAGTGACATAAATGCTTTGTAAGTTTTTTACACTTGTAGCACAGATCAAATATTGATACAGTTAGTACTAATACGTGTACACAAGAGTGAACCAATCTCTCCAATAACTGAATAAAACATAAAGAGAATTATCTACTTTGGTTATAGTTTTTGGTGACTATAATGTTGGCAATCACCTTTTTCTCCTTCGACGGGCAAATACCTACCGCACCGTCAATCTCTGCATGGAACAGAGAGTGGTATGTCGGGTTCGCAATGACAAAAGACCCCCGCGGAGACCAACGCTGCACAGATGTGGGGGAGTCGGGATCCCTTACGGATTCTAAACAGGCTCCCCCACCACGCTTACCGCTAAGCGGCCCACGTCGCCACGCAAAACGCAGCTGGAGCGTGCCAGGCAACATAAAACGCCCCGCCCCCTCGGAGTCAAGGTAGAAAGATGACAGGGTATGCCTGGCGTATCCAATCCCAGCAGTGAATCTGTTATGCGGCTCTGCTGCCTACCGCCACTGTAGATACCCGAGACTCTTACTCGAGTCCCAGGATCCACCAGCTGCGGAGAATCGGGAAACTGGCAAACGTAATAACATTCCAATTCCGTTTAAAATGATTATGATAAAATTTCTCATTCTTTCTGTATTTTATGGGGCTGTTCTTGACATCAGTCTAGACACAAGGTCAAAATGACGATGGTAGGACGAGCTTCTCCAGAAGATGCCAGTTAAACGTGACTTTAAAGGCAGAGGTATTTCATTCTTCTGAGAAGACGGTTTTAAGCAGTACATTCCAATCCTTGGCCGTACGCATGATAAATGACGCGAAACGTTTCGTCCTGATAGCACGTTTGTCTACCAAAGCTGGAAGCTGGCAGTGAGCCTTGAAGTTCGATGGTAGAACGGGTACGGTAATATAAGATCATGAAGTTCTTCTGAATACTCTTAAGCAGTTCTGACTGAAAATACATAGGATGTTTTACTTATATTTTTTATGGTGTGGCTTGAGCAAGAGAACTGTTTGCAATGGTGCAGTTAAACGTGGCTCTGGTAGTAATTGTTTGCCTGTTATTGTAATCAGCTTGGTCGAAATCTGGTACCTACGCATGCTATGTGGAAAAAACATAGCGTTCCATATTACAAGGCCGTTTTTACCCGGCGATGACGTATATGTAGTTGTATAGGTCACAAAAACAAGCGATCCTGTAAGTGAAGACTTAATTTGTGATCGAATACTTACCTAAATACAATGCATTGAAGACACAATTGAAGTCAAGAACAAAAGCAAAACCAATCTGACAGTGATGACTGATTAGCCCTTTGCTAGTAATATATAAACTTTTTTAAGGGAGGTAGGGCATAGCGATTCATCGCTCGAACTGGAGCAGCCCGACTGGTGAAATACCTCCACCTTACAGAAGACTGCAGCCAAATAACAATCACTTCTGTGTTGTTGTGTTCCTGCATGTGGTTTTCAGAGCTCTTGGGGGGTGCTACATTAGTAGCAGGGGCCAAGCTTTCAAGGTAAGGGCGACAAGTCCAGTAACAGATTCACTATGCTGTACTTGTCGACCTTAAGCTAGGACCTCATTACCACTTAACATCAGGTGGGATGAGGTCAATATTAAAGAGTAAAAAAAAATTCCCCTTTACAGATCATATTTGAAATTTCATGTCTCTTGCTTCAAAAACACAGGATATTGGTACATATTTCTTACTCTCGGTATACCCCCTTCGGGTTGGAGTTTCGTAAAATCCGTTCTTAGCTAAGGTCTACATCATACAAGAAACCTACCTACCAAAAGTATCGTGATAAATTAGTCATTTCGTGATTAGTAATTATCATTTATGTTACGATGCCGTTAGGATATTTAAGTAAAAATTACTTTCTATGCAAATGTTTGCTTATTTAATGAATATTTTGTAGGTATAAAATACTTACTTAAGGATTTTTTAAGGTCAACAATACATAACATTTACCTACGCAGTAAACGTGTTAATGCGAGCATATAATAAGACTCTTATCACAACATGTCAAGTTCCTACGAACGCATCAATTAAATATAAAAACAGTATTAATGTCTGTTTGTATTGTTGCATCACCACAGATAGCGTGATTTACTGCGTTTGCAGTTGAGTGAGCAAGGTCAGTAATGCAATAACACTATATCATAATGGCGGCTATAAATCAATTGTTTCAATAACAACGTGTGGATGGCACGGGGGTGATCGTAATATCTGGTTTGTGGGGGGTAGTGTCCGGCCGACTGACTTAAAATTTTATGACATGAGAAAGGTCACATAATGGCCAGTCATAGTTAAACTTTCATTAGGTCATTTCCAGTTTACCTCTAGATAAATACTTACTTGAGTACTTTTTCATCACTCATCAAAACAAAACTATTTGATATTTTCAAAGTGCTACACATAGCAATAGGTTAGATACTGCTACTATAACTGATTGAGTTTGTTACTGGTGTCTTCTCGGTATATATAGGTTCCAAACCGGCAGTAGAATCACTTTGCAGTGTATTCAATGACTATTCAAAAGTGTTATGTTTCTTAATGAAATTAAGTTAACAATTTCCATAATAATATGACTAATACAAAGAGGATAAAATAAACTTAAGAGAACATTATATAGTAAACTATAACTAACTTACAAAATATTAAAACTGAAATTAATAAAAAATTAATATTTTAAATAAACAAAGATGGTCCCTGTGGTAAGGTACCCAAAATGCTGGCTGCATTACCTCGCTGAATGGCGATTGAAAGACGCTGGGCGAGGTAGCAGCCAGCCTTTCCTGTAAAGTTCACTAGTCTTTCTTTTTTTTTAAAAGTGTTATATCTAATCTACTGGAATAGAGAAGTATTCGAGTTTTGAATTTAAGTTTATATTCAACAAATTACCGCAATATGTTATTGACTTACCCATGCATACATTAAATCGTGCTTAATGAGAAAAGGCTATTTCCAAATATTTTACGATAATATACATGGATTTGCTCGATCGATGGCAATATGGATGTGTAGACCCTATATTACCTATCACAGGGCAATTTCTACACATCATATTTCTAAGTTCTTTGCAGTCAATAGGGGCGAGAGTCTTCTGTTCCCCTGAACTTCGGTGAAGATGATAAGAATTCGCAGTCATCGTCTATAGTTATGTGGGAAAAAAATCTACAGTCTTGAATATTGTGAAAAGACAACAGAGTTTCGCTGCCGGAACCTTCTCGGTAGGATTAGGTTCCAAACCGGTGGTAGCTACAATTTAGGTTTAAATTAATTGTAATGATGAATAACTGTCACTTTTACCTAATGTTAGTAAAGAAAGAAAGATAGAAATAAAGGATTCATCTAAATACAGTTTACTCAAAATGTTCGGGTATTGTTCGCGTTTAAGGAAACTTCTTGCCGCGTGCTCTTAGTGTGGAGTTACCTACCTGCTGAGGTTTTCCCACGAGACTACAGTATGGTGTCTTCAAGAAGGGTGTGAAGAGATTTTTTCAGGGTTGGCAATCCGCGTGTAGTACCACTGGTGTTGCAAGCGTTAATAGGCTACAGTATTCGATTACCATCAGGTGTGCCGTATATTTAATTGCCAGCTCCATGGTAAAAAAATAATTGTTTTCGTTATAATATTATTATTATTTTATATTATTTCGTTTAAGAGAGGTAGGGCATAGCGATTTATCGCTCGAACTGGAGCAGCCCGACCTTACAAAAGACCGCAGCCAAATAACAAACACTTCTGTGTTGTTGTGTTCCTGCGTGTGAGTAAGGTTTCCAGAGCTCCTGGGGGGTGCTACATTAGTAGCAGGGTCAAGCCTTCAAGGTAAGGGCAACAAGTCCAGTAACAGCTTTATTATGCTCTACTTGTTGCTCTTAAGCTAGGACTTCATTTTCACTTAACATTAAGTGGGATGAGGTCAATCTTGAAGTGTAATATTAAAAAAATATATATTCTATAAATGCAATGTATGTCATGTCACTTAACAAACTTTCCTTTCTTTCTAATTATCAGCTGTTTATTCTACTCTGAAGTTGATGAAAAGTATGTAATAAATAAATCAATAAGTAGGACGCTTCCATGCTTATTATGTTCCCAAACTATGAAATGTTAGTCATATCTAAAAATGTGATAATGTGATGTTAAGAAAACTATTGACTGTCCGTATGAAGAACGGTTGTTGTTAAAAAAAAATAAAAGCTGCATTCCAAAATGGACGTTCATGAAAAATAAATAAAGGCAATCATTAAAACAATCGTGTATTATTAATGAATATATTCTGGGTTAGGTATAATTTTAAGTTAGTTTTCGACGACGATTTTTCGGTCTGGAAGCAATGCAAATGTAATATGTACAGTTATTTCTGAGTATTAATTTTCTTCGCAATTTTGATTTTTTGCGCTCTATAAGAAACTTCCTGTTTTCTGGCCCTAGCAAAAATACAAATAAGAATAATACCTGTCAAGACGTTCTTGAGGTTGACGCGTAGCAACATGTTGTTCATTTTTAATTATTAAAAGGTGCACATTTAATTACTAAACTTTAACCGATTATTTTCTTAAATATAACTGCAATCTTTACGATGTTGTGTTTAAACCAATATCATCTTTTCTCAGGCATTGACACACAGATTACAATAATTTATTACTTACAATACTCTATTACAGATAATAAAAATAAACTAATATTTTAATACCTAACCGAGTCCTAATTAGGCGTATTTTGAACAAACAAACTGATTTGGTGTCACTGTTTTATTGTTTATTAGTTTTCCTTGATGATAGGTTTATTGTTTAAAGTAAATTGTTGTTGAATATAATCATACGTTTGAAGCCTAAAATATACCTATCTTGACTCATGTTTTCTTAATTACACTATATACTTAATTTGAATTTGAATGTATAAACTCTTTACTATATATTACAAAAATTAAGAGTTTGTTTGTTTGTTTGAACGCCCTAATCTCAGGAGTTAGAGATAAGAATATAAAAAATATGTTTGTGTTGCATAGTCCATTTACGAAGCAAGGCTTTAGGCTATATAACATGATGCTGTGACCAATAGAAACGAAGAATTCGTGGAAAATGTGGAAGAAAACTGAATATGTACCAGGTACGCGTGCAAAGTGAATTGTACCAGGTACGCGTGCAAAGTGAATTAAGTTTCGCTCTTTTGATGCGTTATTATAGAAACTTTCCTAAAAAAGGTAACTAACTAAAAAAGGTAAGGTAAGGTTAACTTTAAGTTCAATTAGTTTAAGGTAATTAACTTTGAATCCCCAATTAAACCCAGTGACCAATTTTCAAAAGGAAATATGCTTGTACTATGATAAACATTTCACAACGATTTCTCATAAAAATAAATTAATATTAAATATTTTTGGAAAGGAATATCAATTTATCACTTTGGACGAAATGAAATTTCTACAAGTTCTCGTATAAAATCAACTTACTTCACGTGCAATGCAATAAAGATATTGAATTTAATTTAAAAAAAAGGAAAAGGTTTACATTTCATGTAAAAAAGTTATATCATGCCAATAGTATATTTATTTTAAACATGTCAGAACTATAACCCTTGGACTACAAGCAGAATCGCTCTTTCCAGAGACGAATATATATATAATCACTAGCTGTGCCCGCGACTTCATTCGCGTGGGCTACATCCTTTTATGGTCAGTTTTACCCCTTCCTCCCCTAATATTCGAAACAAAAAGTAGTCTATATTTTAATCCAAGTTTCGAGCTATATTTGTGCCAAATTTCATATTTATAACTTCAAAAATAAACATTTTTCCATATAAACTTCCAAAGGTGGTATTACCGCCCTCCCCCCCTTATTTTCTAATAAAAAGTAGCCTATCCGTTCTTGAGATTCAACGTATACCTATACCAAATTTCATCAAAATCGGTTGAGAAGTTTAAGCTGGAAAGCGTAACAGACACACAGACAGACAGACAGAGTTACTTTCGCATTTATAATATTAGTAGGGATTTTACAAAGTTCACACTGTAAACTGTAACTGTAACTCGTTGGGAACAAAGGACTTGAGTGGACTAATATATTCTATACTACTATACTCATGCTGTAGTTCGTATTAACTACTAAAAATGGTGTCACGTTTTAACCCGTTAACTTATTTGAAATGTTGAAAATGCAACGCGAAATTAATAAAGTTGATAGCATAGAATGCTCCTAGCGTTAAGTCCAACTTGTGTATTTTTTTCTTCACAAAAGTTGTATAAAAAAGAAAGAATATCAAAAGAAATCAGCAGACTTACAGATCTCAGTAATATATATACATATTTCGTATATACTAATGTTGAGGTCATAAATAAAAAAGCGTGTGTGGTCTTCGTTTTCAAGAAACCGTCGAAATATCTCATATAAGATTCACGCATCGCCAAAACTTCAAAACGAATGTGAATCGCACCATAAATTATATCAAGGTTACATTTTAAATATATCTCGGAAATCGTGATTAAGACGGCAAAAAATACAAAGTTCAAGATTCGGATTATGAAGGCGGATTTTAGACGCAAAAAATAAGTATGCAGTTTCAATATGCAGAGTGGTGATTTTCGAGGCATACCTATGTTACTCAAAACAGATGCTGCTTCAGTAAAAAACAATAATCGATTTTTTATTTTTATTTTGCTTGACGTCGCACTAGTGAACTTTGAATACTCGTATTTTAAAGAAACAGAAAAATTGTATCTCCCCTCGCGGTGCGGGAATCTAAGCCATGACCTTCACGTATCGCGCATGCTGGTCTTCCAACTGAGCTCTTATAAAACACGTACCTACACGTACATTTATGAAAAACCCATTAACGGATGCCTTCTTCAATATATCTATTAATGTCTAAACTCAAACTCAAACTCAAATATTTCTTTATTCAAGTAGGTTACATGTAACACTTTTGAATCGTCATTGAATACAATGCAAAGTGATTCTACTTCCGGTTCGGAACCTATATCTACCGAGAAGACACCGGTAAGAAACTCAGCAGATAAGTTACAGTAGCAGTATCTAACTTATAGCTATGTGTAGAACACTTTGGACCAAGTCATATAGTTTTATTTTGATGAGTGAAAAAAGCATGAAGTATTATTTTATTTTAAGAGGTAAGCTGGAGCAGACCAGTCCCCAAAGGTGGCACCTGTTCACGAGCATGACGTATGTGCCAGCCATCGCTTCACTCAACCATATTGATGGGAATGTAACGACCCGCCACATAGCGCCACCACCCCAGTAACATTTTAGTGAGCATGACTACTAATATAACACAATTATGCTTCTTTAGTAAGAAGCATAATTGTGTTATATTATAAATTATACAATTCAGTGGTTTGTATTTTTAACGGATTTCTTCTCAGCAGTAGAACGAGTGAAAAGTAGCTATCACTTCAAGGATCTCTAACTTACAAATACCTCCAAAGCGACATGATAATCCTACTATCAACATACAGTCATTTTTTAATCCCTGACGCATTTCAAGTGCAACAAAGAAACAATGTGATCAAACTTTAAATTCAAACATTGCAAAACTGTCTGGCTGAGGCTAATGAAAAGCAGTTGTATTTTTATAACATGTTTATCTTCCTATAATTATATGGTGAGCAAACAATGATAAAGGTGTTTGTGAAACCTTTTATGTACCTCGTAATCTGTCTTACGAAAGAAAAAGTGGAGCAAGGAACAAAGGAAATACATATGTAGTTATCCACGTTATGTATATTATATACCTGCTCACTTAATATATTATATTGTTATAAAAATATCAGTATTATATTATAAAGATAATATAGGCATATGAGATAAAAACCTGCCTACCTATTTTACACTACTTAAACAGACCTAAAAAGTAGGTATGTTGTCTAGAACAATATTTTTTCGCATTTCATGTATTTGTAGTTAGTTATTATCAAGTGTATTACATTTTTACACCGAATTTTCATTTATGCTAATACTAGTAACCCGCCCCGGCTTCTCTCGGGTGCAATGCTGATACTAAATACACAACAGAAAAACTGTGAACGTAGGCATGCTCCCGCCGCCCCGTCCGCGCGTCCGGCCGGTACCACCGTTACGTTAGAATTTTTTTTATGTGTAATATCTTCGAAAATATTAATTTAAATCAAATTTTGTAAAGGGCCATATAGATCTTTATTATATTAACAATGTATTAAAGGTATTTAATTGGATAAGGGTTAATGCTGTATTGGTTAAAATCGCTTCGAAAATTATCCATTATTTGTTGTAAAAAGTAAATGACAAATTTTTTTATTGTGGGATCCATAAGAGATAAGCATATACCATCGCGGAGTTTTTTGTAGACCTTTTTTAATACTTAGAACATTTTTTTGATAAACCTTGTAGGGTTCAACAACCTGCATTTGCAATGTATAACCGGAAAAAAAAATATACGGCATCACATTAAAAAACCTCAAAATTAACAGTATTTCTCCACTATTTAATGGATGTTATTATACATAATAATATAAACGTTCCTTTTGAATTAAGCTATCTATTTAAAAAAAACCGCATCAAAATCCGTTGCGTAGTTTTAAAGATTTAAGCGTACTTAGTGATATAGGGACATAAAAAGCGACTTTGTTTTATACTATGTAGTGATTTCAAAGCAGTTTGTTGGTTCGAATGAACACGCATATCTCAGAATTAAATTCCATTTGACGACCTCGGTGGCGCAGTGGCTAAGGTAGGCGACCAAAGCGCGAAAGGTCCCGGGTTCGATTCCCGGTCGGGTCAATTTGGAAAACAAAGTTTTCTAAATTGACTTGAGTCTGGGTGTGCTGGGATGACGCCCCCAGTTAGTATCCGTCGCCTGGTACTCATAGTACAAGGGAAAACCTTAGTTTGAGACCAGGTGATAGGTGTTATTGTCTGGCGCATTTATTTATTATTTATTTATTCAGTAAGAGAAAAAGTAAAAAATATAGAAAAAACCATCAACAAGTTAAATTTATACAAAATTTCCTGCTGTAATATTTGTAGGATAAGTCATTTCTTTCATAAACTTCAAAGTTATTCGCTGTCATATTAAACTTTGCTTTAAAATAGCTCATTACTAACTCCCTATCAATATTCATTAATATAATTAAATATTGACTTGGAATTTAAAAGGAAACAACACCTAATAATAACTGAAACTACTTGTATTAATTGATTACTAACATTATTCAAAATTAATTTATATTTTATAGGTATGGGTATTTCCGTTATCGTCTGTATGAAGTCAGAAATTATGTAGGTACCATGTGATGTTGTTTATCATTGTGTAATATGGTTAAATCACACAAGGCCAGTGTGGCGTGTATTGTTAAGTTCTATAAAAAATGCAACTGGAATATTGAGCGGAAATTCCAGAACTGTAGGGCTGTCATCTTTTGCGCCGTGGCTACTATTGATAATTTATATTCCCATGGCACCGTTACTTTGCTATAGGCGATGAGAGATGCGGGGGGTTTAAGTGTGTAGCCTCTGCTCTTTTCAGAGCGGGGAAGTCCCACACTCGATGCTGCCTTTTCCGACACAGCGTACGGTGTGCCAACGCATTTCTTCCCCTTGAAAAAAAAGGATAGTCATCTTTTCTCTCGATATCTACTATTTCCTCTACCTAAAGGTTGTCTGGAAGAGATTGCTTTCTAGCAATAAGACCGCCTAAATTGTACTAGATTATGTCTGTAAAACCAATTTCTGTAAATTTTTCTGTGCAATAAATTGTATCTATTTATCTATGTATCTATCTATCTTGTGCTAGTTGGTATTGGCTTGGTTCCACATCTTGTCGCGATGGCGGCCTCAGTAACCCTGTGGTCTGGTGCATTGAAGCTGGCCTTGCCACCCAGTCCCAGATACGATACAGGGTGAAGCGAATACGGATCCCGAGCAGGGCCGCGGAGGATAGGGAGGACGGCAAACGCAGTACCACAACTTCCTCTTCCGCCGCGGCCCGACCAGCCGACGAGCCCGAACTCTAAGCGGTAGGTACTGTGTTTACACATACCTAAAATTTCCTTTTACTTTTCTATGACATCACCAGTCTAAAATTTACTAATTAAGTACAAACACATTGTAGTTTTACCAGGTCATAGACCTTACGCCACAGAACTGAAACAGAATAGTCAATTTAAACCTTTTAAAAAATAAACACGGCCCATTCAAATAAACTGTGTTTGTATTCAAAACATGCGCTGTTGCGACTCAAGCGTTGAATACATTATGTAAGAGGCATTCAAATCGCATTTTTGTTAATAGTCATCGCTTGTTGGCGTTTAAAAGAACCAGTGAATCTTTTTGTTATGTTGTTATCTGTGTCTGGGTGTTCGTAAATGTATTTAGGTATGTGTTGTTGTGCTACCGTTGGTTCTGGTTACTTGGGTTACTTACTTTGGGATCAGGCCAAATTAAATAAACAATTTATTTTTAACAGAAAATCATTAGGATTAACGATATGATTTGTATGAGAGAATATTTGCTACCCTTTCTCGCAAAAACTACTCAAAAAATAAAAAAAATCATAAAATTCGTGTGACGTCCTTTCGATCAATAACAAACACACTTCTATATGGATTGGGTGAATAGATAGTCAGGATACTAAATTAACGAGTTTGGTGCTTTTTATCAAGAAATAATGCGAACATAGTTGTTGACAAAGCTAGCGTAATATATTAGTTTATGGTAAAAAAAAGTTTCACAAAACTGTATGTAATACACACTACATCTAGTGTGGTGTAATGCAGCTTGAACTTGTTACTTGTTTCTTAAACTTGGTGGCTAATATTTGGTACAGTTTTAAATCAGGTTTTTAAAACCAAATGCTTGATGTTGCTAACCCTGTTCAGTTTAGGTTTAACGTAACTTTTTCCTGCAATCCTGAAGGTAAAAATAACAATCACTTCGGTGTTGTTGTGTTCCTGCGTGTGAGTAAGGTTTCTAGAGCTCTTGGGGGGTGCTACATTAGTAGCAGGGGTCAAGCCTTCAAGGTAAGGGCGACAAGTCTAGTAACAGTTTTACTATGCTATACTTTTCGCCCTTAAGCTAGGAACTCATTACCACTTAACGTCAGGTGGGATGAGGTCAATCTTGAAGTGCGTTATAAAAAAAAAGTTCTCGCCAACGTTTTTACAGACTATACAAGATTATTTACAGAATAGACTATAGCGAATATAACATTGTTACAATTATTTAAATAAATGAAAGTTTTGTTAGTTACACTCCCCTCCTACGTTGCCGTCCCCGACAGGGTCCATAAATTGTACTTTTAGTTCTAAGCGACTATTAATGTAACACCTACTTTACTTATGGAGTGCAATAAAGAATATGAATGTGATAGTGTGCTTGTATTTAAAAAAAAACTCAAAAACTATATTTTGCATAATTTGAAATAAAATTGTAAAAAAAACCCCCTAGCTACATCAGAGGTATATTTATATTTGTACTTAGTTATAAGATTTATACTGTATCTCATTTTAAGTGAACTTGTAATGTTCTTATGAGAAATAAATGTCATTAAACTTAATGTGACTACTTCGGATAGAGCACAATTTAATGCATATAATTTTTGTAACTGCTGGATGTTTATGCCTGGTTCCAATATTTTACGATTCGTAATGTGTCAAAAATGACAATCCTTTTTCAACGAGTCGTAAATTCTAATTTCAAATTTACTTTCCATACCAACTGTCATCAGTCGTCCGTCAGTCGTTTTTAGCTTACGCCTCGTATAATCTGTCTGTAACTAGAACGGATCGTTTTTCAAATATTGTAACCGGGTATAAGTCGATTTAAAAACAGAATTTCACTAAACATTTGAAATGATTTAACGGGTCAAAACGCGACACCATTTTTATTTAGTACTAGCTGTCCCGGCGAACTTCGTAACGCCTATTTTTTTAGTTTCTAACCTTTTAAACCTTCCCTGGACCTCCACAATTATTTCAGTACCAAGATTAGCCAAATCTCGTTCTCGAGTTTTAGCGAGACTAACGAACAGCGATTCATTTTTATATATAAGATTTAATACGAACTACTTACTGCCCGACGTTTCGGTTAGGTTGCACCAACCGAAACCAAAGTAAACCAATGAAAAGAATTTCATTGGTTTTCTTTGTGGGAATACCGATAGAGTATACGGTGAGCGTGTTTTATCAAGACTCGCTATAGACAAAAACCGTGGCCTATCTGAACGGTAACCGACCTGCCCCAAGCGCAGGCGCAGTGCCCATGTGTGCGTGCGCATGTATTTCGAGATGTGACGTACCGTCGGGACATCAGGCCGGCGGAGTCCTTGAATCTTAAGATTGAGCAAAACTTAAAAAAAAAATCGGAGAAGTTAGTAGATATCATTCAAGAGGAAGGTTAATATATATAATACGTTTATTGAATAGTATAGAAAAGCCGTATAATTTATTAGTACGAAATCATGTCTGCTCACTTTGGACTTTGCACCGCCTTTACGTCGCGTGCTTCACTACATAGTATGAAACAAAGCCGCTTTTTCTGTCCCTATATCCCTTTGTACGCTTAAATCTTTAAAACTACGCAACGGATTTTGATGCGGCTTTTTTAATAGATAGAGTGATTCAAGAGGAAGGTTTTTATTTGTAAAAAAGAATAGAAAAGCCAATATTTCTAAGTATCTACGTTACATCCGTGCGAAGCCGGGGTGGGTCGCTCTCTCTCTCTTCAGTCGGTCCCTCACTGCTGAGGATCGTGACTCCTTTTGATTCCGTCAATCAGCTGTCTCCATTTGTCCCGTTCTGTAGCTTGGTGAAGTGCGTTGCTGACAGGTATTTTTAATTCCTCTGCTATTTGGTCCGACCATCTCTTGGGACTTCGCCCTCGAGGTCTTTTCCCCTTTTCTTCTTTCTTTTTTTTTTCACTAGTAAGATATAAAAGCAAACTGCTAGTTTTTACCTTGACGTGCTTTTGACCATTTTTTTTATAACACACTTCAAGATTGACCTCATCCCACCTGATGTTAAGTGGTAATGAGTTCCTAGCTTAAGGGCGAAAAGTATAACATAGTAAAACTGTTACTAGACTTGTCGCCCTTACCTTGAAGGCTTGACCCCTGCTACTAATGTAGCACCCCCGAAGAGCTCTGGAAACCTTACTCACACGCAGGAACACAACAATACCGGAGTAATTGTTATTTGGCTGCGGTCTACTGTAAGGTGGAGGTATTTCACCAGTCGGGCTGCTCCAGTTCGAGCGATTAATCGCTTTGTCATAACTCTCTTAACATACATACATTGTACTCATTCGAAGCAGAGCTGGGTCGCTAGAGTCTATATCATAATTTAATAATTCTGATACTCCTACTTATCTATCTGATTTATCTAGATAACGGTCAATATAAAGTTAACGATATGTTTTTTTAGGGGAGGGAGATGTATTGGGCATATACCTACCTGGGGAAAAGGCAACGGCGTGTGTAAATGTCTTTATTCATGTAAAATTCTACAAAAGCATTTATGAATGTTGATGTGATCGAGAAGAAAAATAATAAACAATATCTAGTGTACATAATTGAAGCTATCTTGTCCAAACTTTTTTGTTATTAATATTATTCGGAAGAAGAGCGGTGACTGTTCACTAAAAGGGGGCACCTCTCTTCACCCCACAGCTCTTATCGCCCTGGTTAACCAGACCTAGAAACAGTCGTCTGTGATAGCAGGTCCAGAGCTGTCAATTCACTAGCCTGTTGTGGTACAATCCCATTTACTTATTCAACAATCGTCATAAGGCATCAGCCTTTATACACTTACTACCAGCTGACCAGACATGGTCTCCTCAACGCAACAAGCCACAATCCTTGCACATTCACCAGGTAGCTAATCTCTTTATATCGAAAATATTGGAAATATTCTTCTTTCCTGTATTAATAACAAAAAAGTTTGGACAAGATAGCTTCAATTATGTACACTAGATATTGTTTATTATTTTTCTTCTCGATCACATCAACATTCATAAATGCTTTTGTAGACTTTTACATGAATAAAGACATTTACACACGCCGTTGCTTTTTCCCCAGGTAGGTATATGCCCAATACATCTCCCTCCCCTAAAAAAACATCTCGTTAACTTTATTTTGACCGTTATCTAGATAAATCAGATAGATAAGTAGGAGTATCAGAATTATTAAATTATGATATAGACTCTAGCGACCCAGCTCTGCTTCGAATGAGTACAATGTATGTATGTTAAGAGAGGTATGGCAAAGCGATTAATCGCTCGAACCGGAGCAGCCCGACTGGTGAAATACCCTACAGTAGACCGCAGCCAAATAACAATTACTCCGGTATTGTTGTGTTCCTGCGTGTGAGTAAGGTTTCCAGAGCTCTTCGGGGGTGCTACATTAGTAGCAGGGGTCAAGCCTTCAAGGTAAGGGCGACAAGTCTAGTAACAGTTTTACTATGTTATACTTTTCACCCTTAAGCTAGGAACTCATTAACACTTAACATCAGGTCAATCTTGAAGTGCAATATAAAAAAAAGCTTTTAGAAGAAAAAAAATACTCACCAAAAATAAAACTTGTGCCCATGTTTACCATCGAAGCTGAAATCGCTGGTCTTACGAGTTCGTTGCCTCCAATTTACTGGGCTAATGCACCGTCATTATTCCAATATGCCAATCAAGAAAATAAGATTAGCATCTGAATATAATATCGGTAAATACAATGTCATCAGATTAGATTGAGTGGTAATCAACTTAGGAACGAGTCTGATTCTCTTTGACACCGTCTACATCGACATGCTATTATTTTTGATGCATTATTTATATGAACAATATAATTTCAAGATTTCGTACCTTAAACAGATAATTATAAGATTCATAACATAATAAAGACAAAGATAGTAGACTTCTACCAATAAATATATTCGTAGACTTACGTTTTGCCCTAGGTTGCTGTAGAGCTAACGTGATTCTTAGATAAGTACCCTTAACTAATACCATAATTAAACCGTAAAATATTATAACCGTCGACTAGCATTTGTCCTCGGCTTTTTTCGTGTTATTTCAGAATAAAATGTTTTATATGCAAGTATATTGTATGTCAAGCTACCAAATTTCATTCAAATCTGTTCAATAGTTTTTGAAAGAGTAACAAACATACGGATATTCCCACATTCCTATAGACTTTCACGTTTATTATATTAGTAGGACTCATGATATTACAATAATACTTACTAAAATATATCACTAAAGTATTATTCATTTCATAGCACTTTGTACTATAATGTGGAATTAAAAGTCCAAAGTTTCTGTGAATAAACACTGAGTTTGCGACTTTTGCTCCAAGGGGTTCGTCATACAGAAAATATTCTTCTTTCCTGTATACAAATAGCCAGTTTAGGTTAAATTGATTTTCAAACCTTTTGTAAATATAATTTCTAGGGTTAGGGTAGGTTTAAGGTTCTAGTTAACGTTTAATTATAATTATTTTTGAAAAAGTAGCTGTTCCTCGCATCAGGGGGTCTACTCTCAAAAACGAAACGAACATACGAAAGGATTCGTTTTTGAAGATTTATCAAAAGTTCGGGATTTAAAGCGTGGTTAATGATTTGCATAGATAATATTGTGTTTTTTTTAAACGCTTTAGTCGCATTCGAAGTGAATTGCTTGCGTCTATGAGAATTAAAAATTGCTATCCGTTGTCGGATCCGACATATTTCGTTTTTGAGAGTAGACCTCCTGCTCGTTATTTCAATATAAAAAGTATACTTTAAGTTAATTTACTAAATCTCTATCTTTCTACCAAATTTCAGCCAAAATTCTTGAGTGTAATAATAACAAAATAGGTACATTTAGACATCTATAAATTCTTACTAATTTCCACGTTTATAATATTTGTAGGCAGTGACGTTAAGAGAAAGACGCCTTTACTATCAAGTAAAAAAAATATATCCGGCACTATTTTTTGTATACACTTAATCACGCGCCTTAAGACAACGCAATGTACCTATCTGCTAAGGTTTTCAGATACATTATTTAAAATATGACTGGTAAATCCGTCAATAATCTTTTGTGCCTGAACCGTTACCTGACCACAATCAAACGTTGACAGCTAAAGTTAATTAAATATAACATTTGCGTACATAGACCATTGCACCAAAATCCCACGCACTGCAGATAAAAACTGTCCGATATGCAACTAATTCAAATATTAATTCTCATACAGACATTGCGCTGCTATCGGTACGAGGAGCGCGCCATTGACTTTCTTGATGCCATTAACCGAATAACCCATTGCACAAAGAACTGGCAGTTTTCAAGGTGAACCCACACATGTGTGTTCTCGAAATAATATCCCGCGCCACACATACACAACCTAGAGTCTGGAATATCGACCCTCGCACCTTACGCTTAAAGTCGCTTGTGAAAGCTGTGGTGTTGTTGCAATAGGGTGCGCTTACACGTATGGCTAGACGGTAAAACAGAATGCAGTCTGGACGCACACTACGGCAGCTTTGTTAGGATGTAAGGTATGTGAGATCAGACTTGTTAATTTATCGAAGAATGGGCACTAGCCTTAACATTTGGTTCGTTTACTCACACCACTATTCCTTTTAAAATATAACATTCCTTGACCAAAAAAAAAACAAAAAGCAGCCAGTTTTTTAAAACATTTTTAGGAAACAAAACACGACTTCCTCAGTCGTTATCGAAATTCGTTTTTCGAAAAAGCGGTTAGTTAATTTTCATGAATAATTAGTTGTATGCAACTGCAACGCACACATTTAAACGTCAGACATGTATGATACTGTCTGGCGTCGCGCTAACGCACACATGTTATATTTCAGGGAAAAATACTCACGTGTGTATTGAAGACGTATACAGACGTGTGTATCCTGTTAGGATATATTTTGCATATGTGTGATGTAATGAAGTATCGCAATAGGTGCTTATATTGTTTGTTCAAAACAATGTTTTGTAATTGTGTAGGACTTGTTTTCAATATTATTTATCGCATTTTAAAAGATTAACCTATTTGTTGTGACTAGTCCTTTGTCCGAAAGGTGTTTTTGTTCATAATTTTTTTTATGATCCCATTGTATTGTTTTCAATTAAAAAATCCTAACAAAGACCTGGAAAATAAATATATTTATATTTCGTTCAGAAGTAACGCGGTTATATATTTAACATAATTATGTATTAATTTTGCATTAAGAAAAATGATCAGGATTTGGCGCGTTGTACTTTTGATATTGTTAAAAATTGTAAATAAAAGTCAAAGTCGAATCTTTTTTATACACATAGATTACATTAGTAATACTTATGAATAGAAATAACAACATTCAGAACAATTAACCTAATTTTAATTAGTACTCTTATCCTGGTTTTAAACTACACATAGGTACTATTTACCTATATACCAGATGGGAAATTTCCTATTTTTACTCTTATGTAAAGCTAGTTAAATGACTAATTTAACATACAATAAGCAAAAAGAGATGATTATATAATAAGACAGTAACAGTCAAAATATTTATTCGGAAATAATCAAGTTTAGTAACCAAAAAGCGATTAATAAGAACAGAGGACATAGGATATATTTATGAGTAGACAAACTAAATGTAGTATTTTATAAATGATACTTTTTTGTATTTAAATAACTATACTGTGGCTTAAGCGGACTTAAAGATACAGATACAACTACAGAAATAAACGTATTGCATTTTTTCATTCGAATAGCAATAACTTTAACTTATTAAATAAATTAGTTAAATATACAAAACATACAAGGACACATCATTAAAACCCATTTGATTTTAAAGGATATTTAAAGCAATACAATTCTTTATTTTTTGCTTGTTTTATTTTATTGATTTTTGTATATATGTACATATAATGTTGTTTTTATTTAGTTTTAATTATTATTTTTTTTTGTAAAAACTAGTTCTTGATAAAATATGTATGTATGTAAATACCAACGATTTAATTCAAACAGAATATTGTTTGTATTGTATTAACTCTTACATTTTAGTTACTGTATTATTTTTTAATACTGTTTAACATTTTTCTCGATATGCGTAGTAAAAAGTATTTCAAAAAATACTTATTTGTCTAGGCACTGATATCATCAAAAACGTAAACGTAAAATGAGAGCCGAGTTCAGTAATAAATAAATAAATAATAAATATTGGACAACATCACATACATTGTTCTGATTCTGTGGTAAGTAGCTTAAGCACTTGTGTTACAGAAATCAGAAGCAACGACGGTACCACAACACCCAGACCCGAGGCAGTATGGAAAAGTTCGTTTCCCATATTGACCCGACCGGGATCGAACCCAGAACCTCAGAGATGGCGCTCGTCAAAGTCAGGCCCGCTCGCCTCTCGGCTACGGAGGTCGTCAAAAGAAGATGGTGACTTGGTTGTTGACTTCAAACACAAAATTGTCACAAAAGATCTACATGGATGTTAAATTCAATAGTCAGTAGTGAAGTTAATTGCATACTGTATGAAATGTTTTGTAATGATTTAAAACTTAGTTTTATATTGTACTAGCGGTCCCGGCGAACTTCGTTTCGCCTTAGAGGATATTCCCGCTTTTCTGTTGAAATTTATCCTGAAATTTCTTTGCAATAAACCTCACGGAGCCCGAGACCTTTTCATCGAATGCAAAAACGTGGAAATCGGTTCGTGCGTTTTGTAGTTCTAGCGTCAGGAAGGAAAACCCGACTTATTTTTATATAGTAGATTGACTTGGCTTATTTTCAGACACGAATTATTATCCATTGTATGCAATGGATAATAATTAATGGATAATAAATAATGGATATAAATTAATAGTATGCTAAAACAGGCCTAAATTGGACTTAAGTCTGATGGCCAGTTTCTACCTATTGTAGGTACAGAAAAAGCACGTCTACACATTTTGGACTATGTACTATTTTTTCTAAAAAAAAAATACTTATTACTACCAAGACATACAGTTACTTTGTCAACTGTAAAAAAAATACGTTATTAATTATGTAAATAAAAAAGTAAAACATTGTAAATTAAATTAAATATTAATAGTAAGACTTATACAATATTAAAAATACATTATTCTATACATTTTGGTCCACATGCGTCAGTGTGTTGTAATTATTTACACGCAATACCTACAAATACTAAAGATTCACATATGCCTAATGATAATTTTAAATCAGCCTTTGCAACCATTCGCAATTCAAAGGCGAAAACGAAAAAATATTATATTTTTCCCTAAGTTTATCGACCTTCAGAGCAAAAAGGGCTACGACCCTGTCCTTTGGCATAGATAACCTTTTAAGGGTTCAATGTACGGGACCGAGGATCAAGAAATATATTCGAATTATTCGGCAAGAGAACTTATTTAATAGCTTGGGGTCTGAAATTAATGTACTGACTAAAATAAAATGCTTGAGTGTGTACTTAATGGTTATTGTTTGAAGTAACGCATTTAGCTGACACAATCTTATTTTTAACTAATATTAGACTTCTTTTTTAATAAAATTAGAATTATTGATGATCTAATTTAGGCAATCGTATCATTTCGGAAGATAAAATTGCCCTTTTTAAATAAAAAAAATAGCAATTTACATTTGAGAAGTAGGTACAAGAGAAAAACATTAAAACACATTTTCAGAACAGAAGACAGTCCGATTAAATTCAGAATCTGATACTTTCACTGATTAATAAGGTATATATGTACGTATTCGAACCACGAGATGAAAACTCAAAGAACTCAAAAAATATTTTTTTCAGATATTGTTAAAAATATTTTTTCCATATTATAGCACAGATAATAAAAGTCCAGTGAGGGATTCTTAAGGTAAAATTTTCTTCAGCTTGTTTAATTTTCTTATTCGTGTGTTAATAATCTACATATGTTTAGGCATTCTAAAACCAAACTATTATTGTACATACATGAATGTAAATAAATTTATCATTTTAAGAGAGGTGTTATGACCTAGTTATAGCATTGACAAAAGAAATAAACACAAATCTTTGGTTTACAATCGTAGACTTTATAAATTGTAGAAATTATTGGAGTGAGTATCGGATCAGCATTTTATGCTTACGAAGACGCAGCAAGAATCACATTTGCTGAAGTTATATATTAAAATTAATTAAGCAAGTCTTAAATATATTAAAGAAACAGAAAAAAATCATCTCCTGCGGTGCGAGAATCGATAAGTATTTAGTTCTAAACATATTCGGTAAAGGGTCAAAAATCATCGCCTATGATAACTTGCGGTTAGCTCAGTTGGAAGAGCAGCACGCGCGATACGTGAAGGTCCAGGGTTCGATTCCCGCACCGCAAGGAAATATGAAATTTTCCTGTTTGTTAAAATATTTAAAAGTTCGCCAGTGCGGCGTTTAACACCAAAAATCGATTAAGCAAGTGTTATTGAATAAGACCACAAAACCAAAAGGTAAATAAAAGTACTCAATACAATTCCATAAAAGGCAAATACTTCGACCAGGAAAACCACAAATTATTGTTTACTTTAATTAAATCATTTAAAACTCAGTTACTTGTAACTGCATAGAAGCGCCAACTAGCAGCTACAATTACGTCGTACTTCGAAATGTCTAATTGTTTGACGTCGTTGGGGAAAATAAGTAAAAAAAATCAAATAATTTCCTCCTATGTCAAGCATTAAGAGAGACACGTTATAATCGCAACTAGAAGGAGGGGCAGCCATTAAAGTTAACAAGAAATTTTTCAATTTCCGTATATTATTTTCCATCAAGTGAATCATCCAGTATTGATAATAATGTTTACTTTTTATATTTATCACTCACTCACGAGCGACATCTCAAGTAGATGGAGGTCAAATTTATAAATTTCATATGTTCCATATTCGTTTTAGGATTTTTTTGTGAAAATAATTGTGTTTGTATTTTTATATTCTTGAATGCAAGAATCAGAACATCGTAATTTGATTAACTTTAAAATAAACTTTTCTAGAATAAAGTATTTTTCTTAAATTAAAGTAGTTTAAATTACTCCTTATTACATCAGCTACTTGCCACAAAAGTTCCATCAAAATCGATCACGCCATTTCAGAGATTAACCGGAACAAACAGACACACAAACATAAATTGCAACAACATTATTTTGGTGTATGTACCGTATACATATTCATGTACATGTATTTCTATTAAGAAATAACCGATTTGTATATAAGAGATAACCGAGTTGACATGTACAAATAGACACTCAATGTTTTTTTATTTTTATGCATATATTTATTCTTTGGAGCATAACAGAACCGTTAGTAAACAGTGTTTGAAAAACCGTTCCAAATCTCATAAATTTGCATCCTTCCGAAGCCACGAAAGGACATTATACATCATCATTATACAAAATACAAAGTTGCACTTTCCGTCTAATAACATCCGCTCAAAGAGTCTATTTCCGAAATCCTAAAATCCTAAATCCATAATCCAAACGAAGGCCTCAGGCTGCAACAGACGTAATGCATGCGAGATCATTCGCTTTTTATTTGCATACGTAATAAGATAAAATCGGCGGTGATCTGACGAACTCAAGAGTTCGTGTCCATTGTCGGACGTCGAAGGAGTGTTCTTATACAAATTGTTCTTTTATTTATTATTGCTTATTAGGATTCTACGTATTTGTTACCATTGTAAGTAACAAATAAGTTACGTCTAGTAGAAAGCAAAGAGAATGGACAACAATATTATAATAATTCAATTCATAAATCTGAACTTTGTTATTGTAAAATTGTCAAATATATAAACTTTATGTTTGAGCGTAGGCGAATTTGTTCGATTGATTAATTGAAATGAATTAGTTGATTTGATTAAAAGACTTAAGACCTGGGTGGAATCAGAGATGGCGCTGCGGTCGCAAACGTCAGTTTGACAGATTGGTGGATGAAGTTAGTTTGACAGATGTCACTGTCTGAGTGTATTTGGCATCTGTTACTTGATTTAAACGCGGAATAGTCCATTAAAAAAAATCTGTTACTGGACTGTTAGAGGCTTATGGAGTCATGATGGAAAATGGCAATCGAAAACGAACGGTTGTTGCGACCGCACGCGTCTATGAAATCACCGCATCTAAATCCCTGAATATTGAAGAGTGGCAGTGCCGCGCCGAGGGTGCAATAAGTCGGCCCTATTCCGTCATGTCCCATATTCATTTTAGGTAATATTATAAAAATAATAACTGTGTTTTTATGTTTTTGTGTTCAAGAATTAGAACTTCGTAATTTTATTAACTTTAAACTAAGAACCACATTACTCGCACATAACCCATCTATATGTTTCTAATAGTTGTCCTAGTTTAATATTGAACAATATCACATATTGTATACCTACATATAAAATTCATAACGTATTACGTTGCTTAAACACTTGAGTTATAGAAATCAGAATCAACGACGGTACCACAACACAGACCCGAGACAATATAGAAAGGTTCGTTTCACATATCGACCCGACCCGGGACCTCAAAGATGGCGTGACACCAAAGTCCGGCCCGCTCACCTCTCAGCTACAGAGTTTAGCATGCTTCGTGTGCACCGGCATCTACCAGTGGCCTGACGTGATATATATTGACGTGACTGGTATAGTGGAGCTGAGATACCGGAGCGGCGTGCGCGGCGGGTCGGCAAGGGCGGCCGGCCATTGCTCCGCGCCGGCAGACGAGCGGACTGCGGCACCCTGACAATTAAACTACTGATACCTACAGAGGGATAATACTCAAACTGTGCACTGGGTGAAGAAATCACACTTATAGAAGTGTGATCCTCTGTGGCCGGACCATATTTTACTACTCAGATACTATAGTTCGAAATAGAAGCTACCTAAAGTCTACTTGAATCGGAATATACCTATCTGTATTTTGGGTACACCAAGAAATAACTTTTGGAGAAAGTATTTAATGTTTTTTTAATAGTCCTTTAATATAAACTAAAATAATCCTACTTCCTACCTCCCGAGAAAATACCGGTAAAAAAGATTAGATTTGTTACAGTAGCAGTATCTAACTTATTGTAATGTTTTTATGTATATCTATCAATTTGGCCCAGAATTAATAATAAATATTACATAAATAAAAAATGCGCCCGACAACCACACCAATCACCTGGTCTCAAACTAAGGTTTTCCCTTGTGCTATGAGTACCAGACGACGAATACTAATTGGGGCCGTCATCCCAGTACACCCAGACCCAAGTCAATTTAGAAAAGTTCGTTTTCCAAATTGACCGGGAATCGAACCCGGGACATATCGCGCTTTGGCTTTGAATGATAATCGTATAGAATGTTTGTTCTCCAAGAATTCATTATATTCATTTCAATTGTTTTATTACCTCATGCCCATATTATATTTGCTATATATTTCCCCCGGCTTGATTCACGTTATTCCGGGATAAAAGGTATCCCAATCTAGTATTTCATCTATCTTCCTACAGATGTCATCTAAACCCATTCAGTATGTTTTTAAAGAGTAACAAACATACTTACAAACATAATAATATATAAATTTTAACAAATATTAGCATTTATAAAATTAGTAACATTCTTTATAGTGCTGAACATAAACTTGTTTGTAAATCTACGGTTATTTCGGACCATAAAAGCCGAAGTTCTTAGCTTCATAACACTGCTTCAAATATCTCAATCACCCATATTTGCAGCATACCAGGCAGAGGTTACTGACATAACTATAAAAGTGAATCCGTGGCTTACACTTTACAGTCGCAAGATCTCTGCTGTGCCGTCATATGGTGGCGCCTGCGCAGACATTATACCTAGGGTTAGCAAGTCTCAAAAAACAGTATTCACAATATGGAAAGTTTTAATCATGACATGATTTGACGCCTCTATTACAATGAGAAAGTATCACTACAAACGAACTATAAACTATTATTGTTTTGTAATGTCTAGTCTAAAATAAAGGTATGAAATTTTTTACAAGTTTTCTGAGTTGTGTGATTAAATTATTTGTTCTTACTTACGCAAAGTGTTTAGAGCATACAGTCTAATAATTGAATGGTTATTACATTAGAACTTCAATTTACCACAACATATTCATAAAATTGGTAATGGTTAATTATTATTTTTTTAAAAGTTATTGACGTAAATATATAATTTAAAAAAATATTTATTGCTCGTTAATCAATCAACCTCAGTCAACGAGGGGTTTGCTTCTTTATAATGTTTCACACCCATACACACACACACACACATAAATGTATTTTCGACATAAATACGAGTATTATATCTGAGTATCTCAAAAGTTTAAAATGATTTAATAGATGTGTTGTACTACACATATTTTATATAAGACGTACTGATTAAAGATTTTAATGTTGAAAGATACATTTAGAAATAAATAGGCACAAATATGGTACAAATGCATGATTAGGGGCCACCCCTAATCATGCATTTGTACCACTTCAATCCTCTGTTGAAAGACTGAGTTCATTCAAGGGAATATCTTCGGAAAACGATAAATAATCTGTTATTTTTTTCTAGAATTACAGTATATTGGCTCCTTCCAGCCTGATGGTAAGCAAGAGAGGGACCCACATCGCGATGACAACGGATTTGATCCGTTAGCATCACCATACTGGCCCGCAAGATGTTTCTTCACGCTCCTTTTGAAGGATCTGTGATAAAAACTCATACTAACGTAAAGTATTTAACTAAGTACTATTTATTTAGAGCGAAAAATATATGCCTAGTCTAAGGATTGTTTTAATGTTATATTTTTCGTTAGGTTCTTCTCTTTAAACAGAAACGTTCCCGAATATCTGTTACCGCGCCCATAAACTAACTATATGCATAGGGTTGCCTGGTAAATAATGATCCCAGCACCTTTTGTAAATATTCTGTTCATATTCTATTAGATCCTTTTGTAGTGGGTATTATCTTATAATAATATAATTTATTTCAATATTGATTTTTATAAATTTTTATAGAGCTTTACACCGCGCGCTAGCGAACTTTAAATATTTTAAAGAAACTGATTTCTTTTTCATTTCCCCTTGTCTAGGTTTGTGTGTGGGTGTGTGACGAGTCCACCGACTCGACTCGTCGTGAGTTCGCGTCCCACACCGCGAGGGGAAATGTTTTTTTTTTCTTTTTTTAAATATGTATTGTTCACATTGCTTGTAAAATATATGATACTAAAATAAAAAGTCTAGTACTAAGCAGTAGGCGTGCCTGGGAAGGTCGTAGGTCCACAGAACTCAGTTCACGGACCTTGCGTTTAGTAACCTGTAGTAACACATCTGTTATTTGATTGGTTCGTGTACCTTGATTAAAAGATATAATTAGTTTGGGACTCGCCATTGCGTTTGGGATAGAAATAAAAAGTAATGGGACACATTATTTTGGATCATTTTCCTTAATTCGCTTATTTATTTTATTCTTTAGCATGTTTATAGAAATACAAAATGTGGTCTTAATGCTTCTTAAATTTTTTGAACGGGTAACTACAAAAATGAGAGGTGCATTAATTTTATGATAGAACTAGCTGTGCCCGCTACGTCGTTCGCGTGGACTACATCCTTTCATGGTCGGATTTACCCCTTTCTCCCCTAATATTCCAAACAAAAAGTAGTCTATATTTTAATCGAAGTTTCGAGCTATATTCGTGCCAAATTTCATTTCTCTAACTTCTAAAATAAACATTTTTCCATATAAACTTCCAAATGTGGTATTACCCCCCTCCCCCCCTTATTTTCTAATAAAAAGCCTATGTCCGTTTTTGAGATTCAACGTATACCTATACCAAATTTCATCAAAATCGGTTGAGAGGTTTAAGCAGGAAAGCGTAACAGACACAGACAGACAGACAGACAGAGTTACTTTCGCATTTATAATATTAGTAGGGATTGGCTATCCGCTATCAAGCTTTAGAAGGGTGTCATGTAAATACTTATATGTGTATTTGATACATAAAAACTAAAATTGCATCTGAATTCATATGCCTGCTCCACACTACTCGCGAAGTTACTCGGCATAGTTCGCCCGAGGCGATTCAAAGTTTGACGCGGCGAGCACGAGGCGAGCCGAAGTGCCTCTCTACACTATCGTATTCGTCTAACTTCTTCAGATTTTAATTGAAAGGATTTGACTATTGATCAGAAATTATTATTTATTTTAATGAATGATAAAATATTATATTTCATATGTTGTAATTTTTTATTTTTATTTTTATATAGTGTTTGATTGTTTGTCTTTCGTAGCTGTTTATTTGTATTATCTGTAAAGTAACTAATTTCAGACACAATGTATTTTGTTTATGAATAAATGAATATGAATAACTTCGTTCAACTTCGCGAGTAGTGTGGAGGAGGCAATACATTCAAACATCTACATATCAAAACATAAAGATAGATGTATAGACACCAGCCAGCCATAGATTTTTAAAAATTTTCCCATTGATAATATTAGTAAGATTTTATGCAACATGCAAAAGCTATATAAATTATTAAAATGAGAATAGTAAGGATTCTTTACCTAGTTTAATGTAATCAGACAACAAAGAAATGTGGCTGAGGAGTAGGATCACTTTGTGTCTGACTATTTTCGAGGCTCTTTCAAACCTAGCCACCATTATATAGGCGATGCAAAAGTTAATATCGTAGAGCAAAAGTGAATAGCAAGACACATTTCAATTCCTGTCAGAATGAAACTAAATAAAAGCTTGTAATATGATTCCTTATTAGTTTTTTTTTTAATGTTGCATACTCAAACTCAAATATATCTTTATTGAAGTAGATTAGATACATATATATTAGTGACGACCTCGGTGGCGCATTGGCTAAGGTAGGCGGCCAAAGCGCGACAGGTCCCGGGTTCGATTCCCGGTCGGGTCAATTTGGAAAACAGACTTTTCTAAATTGACTTAAGTCTGGGTTTGCTGGGATGACGCCCCCAGTTAGTATCCGTCGTCTGGTACTCATAGTACAAGGGAAAACCTTAGTTTGAGACCAGGTGATTGGTGTGATTGTCTGGCGCATTAATTTATTTATTTTATATAACACTTTTGAATCGTCTCTGAATACAATGCAAATTGATTCTACTTCCGGTTCGGAACCTACATCTACCGAGAAGACACCGGTAAGAAACTCAGCAGATCAGTTACAGTATCAGTATCTAACTTATCGCTATGTGTAGCTCACTTTGGACCAAGTCATATTGTTTTGTATTGATGAGTGATGAAACAATTAAGTACTCAAGTAAGTATTTACTTTCGAGAGGTAAGCTAGAGCAGACCAATACCCGAAGGTGGCACCTATTCACAAGCATGACGTATGTGCCACTCAAACATATTGAAGGGAACGTAACAACCTACCACATAGCGCCACAACCCTAGGGATGTTTTAGTGAGCACGACTACTCCATCTCCACTCAATACTATGACGTCACAAATTTACTTATCGACACATTGACTCTTTTCATTTTAAAGATAATCTGCAATACATTAAACCATCAATACGGCTGATGTAACAAAAAATCCTCTTTTACTGCATTGACACCTCCAAATTATTTGTTAATGAAAGAAAGAGAGATCAACATTTTTATTTAGTGATACGCGTCAGTTTTTATAGAACAGCAACTTAAAAAAAAAATGTCACTAAAAAGGCAAATACTCAGCATATGTCGAGGTATATGTTATATTTTTATAAATATATACATTATATTGTTCCATTATTATATAAATTTATCATGAACCTATGTATGAATATTATATTCTCGTGTTTAATTTTCTGCTATTTATGATTATTTATTTTGTTGTTATCCAGACTCACATTTTTACTGTTACCCATCACATAAACGAACTATCTGCATGACCCTACGGTTGACTGGTAGAGAATGCTCCTAGCATTAAGTCCACATTTTGTACTTTTTTGTGCAATAAAGTTTTTTAAATAAATAAATATGGTGTCAACTACCCTTTAAATTCAAAATCGCTTCCTCCGGTTTCTTGTTTATTTACCATCAGAATATCGCCACGCGATTCCTTCCCAAAGCAATCATACAACTAACCATCTAATGCCAATCAGCCCTAATTTAGTAATTTAGCCGTCACGTAAAACGGCGTGCCGTCATCAGCAGGTCGAAGCCCTTATGTACGACGGCGTACATAATACATTATTGCTTAGGGCAGACGCGACGGGGTCACCGACCGATCGATTAGGATGCTGTTTGGGCCTTGAGAGTTTACACAGGGACTGGTTTAGGGCAATGTAGAAGTAACGCATTAAACGTACATTGCAAATAAATATTAGAAGTTGAGTAAAGATAATTAGTTGAGTAAAAATAGCTGATGTATACCTACATTAATATTATAATTATATATACATTATAAATAATTTTGCTCATGAATAAGTCGTCGAGACGTTTCCTCCAGCTTTTTTGATTTGTAGGGCAAGTATAATACTTACGAATCTGGAATATATTCAATGATCGGTTTAATAAAACTGTTGTTGATAAAATATACGTTCCTCACTTACTAAGTGACCAAATCTTAGTTAAAAACGGAAAAGGACTAAACACCCAAGTTGTATCTTGAAGTTTTTTTTAAATTATTACAATTTCGTTGAAACTAAAATACTTTTATAAGTGTTACCGATTTATAATCGTCTACCGACAGTCTATCGATGGTTGACGTCGTATCAATAATATCGATTGTATTGATACCTTCGTAGTATGTTTGTGACTTATTATGCCAGTAATGTGTCAAAAGTTACTATCTGTTTTTCTCCAACCGACTACGAGTCGTTTAATAATACAGCTATCATCAGTCGCCTGTCAGTCGTTTTTAGCTTACGCCTCGTATAATTTATTACTATCCGTAACTAGAATGGATCGTTTTTCAAATACGGGAACCGGGTATTAATAAGTAGTACACAAATTTACACGTTCTTGGTAATAATAGTCGAAATGTTTCGTCCCGAATCCGCCCCTGTCTATAGAAAAGGAAAGTTCGTTTACTCCGAGGGCCGGTCGCTGTCTGAAATAAAATTCAGCATCCCAAAGGGTGCATTCACCTATATGCGCCGGTCATAGACCTAAGGCTAACTTAGCCACTCTTCTGAACTAATGTTTGCGCAGGATTTTAAAGAAAAATGCAACGGCTTTTGCAGGTAGACGTTGCACTAAGCCGTAGGTATTGTACACTATGCTTATTGAACAGTCTGCATTCAAGATCATTTTGTCATACTCAAGAAGTTAGTGAGTAGTTGATTGAATTTGTACAGTGGCCGTCAGATATATCGGAGCAGACAAAGTGACCAAATACTTCTGAACAGTTAAAATGTCAAAAAGTTCCATACACCACAAGTTACCATTAATATCTGAACATTAATTACTTCAATAATATCTCAAATATCATCTGAGTTTTTTCATATCTGCTTCAGTGTTCCTCCTTAACCGCATTTGAACCGATATGTTTGCTTATTTCTGACATACTCATTTTCAAAATTGACAGCTGTCAAACCGTCCTTAGCAGTGAAGATCGGAATTTCGAAAATTTAAATTCTTTTCTCCGTAATGTACAGTCAACAACACGTCAACGTATACATTAACAGCTCGATATTGCATCTTATGTGCACGTCATAAGGTCGGTGCGAAGTCCTAGTATGAAGTTCTTTTGTATATACCTATTTTCAATACTTTGAAATAAAAATTCAGATTCCCAATGAGTTCATTCACCTGGCTCAGAAATCTTCGGTCGGAGACCTAGGGCGTCTAACTCAGCTACATTTTCTTACTAATGTTTACGCAGGAGTTTTGTGAGGGTGGCGAGAAAATTGCTCCAACATCTCTTACCTATATGTCTACAGAAAATGGCAACGACTTTAGAAAAAAGGTTGTGTTTTTATGTCTAACTTTGAGGTTGCTTAACTGGTTTTTAAATTTGGACACATACAAGGTCCCTAAGACTCAACACTTCTAAACGCGAATTGTAACAATACACAGTTATATACTTGTAGGTAAAACGTTGCCTTTTTATATTTTACGCACTTTTGGCATCTTTTTATTACCATCATTATCATTCATTAATTAGTTACATTATCAAAGGTCAGATGTTTTGAATTGTCAGATAAGAAGTAAAAGCCGAATAAAATACAATACAAATTATTACTACCTGTACCCACTACGTAACTACGTACCTAGGTGTGGTTAAAAAAAATATTTGAAAGACAGATAACTCGATTTAAATCCCACAAAAATAATAAACAGTATACAAACAAAAAAAACGAATACGATTGTCACTTAGATACTAAGATAAAAACGGGTATTAAAATTCAAATCTCTTTAGGTATATTTGATATATGAAACTATTTACAGAAAAAAAACGTTGTTACAAATAACCTAAAACAAAACAAGTATTCAAATTAATACATATCCATTTCACTCTCACCCCCTCCCTACTTGAGGTAATGAGTGTATTTAATTTTATTTTATATTGCACTTCAAGATTGACCTTAACCCACCTGATGTTAAGTGGTAATGAGGTCCTAGCTTATGGTCGACAAGTACAGCATAATAAATCTGTTACTGGACTTGTCGACTTACCTTGAAGGCTTGACCCCTGCTACTAAAGTAGCACCCCCCAGGAGTTCCGGAAACCTCACTACTACGCAGGAATACAACAACACAGTAGTGTTTTTTAGATCCCTCTTTAGGCCTCTACTAATAGACAGCTTCAACGACTCGCCATATAGGTCCACTCCCTCCGTGATGATTTGAGCAAGACTTCTTCATATAATAGAATGGATTAAGATAGGATGAGATGCATTCAACTCCGACACTCATACAAATAGACATTTTTCTTCGACACGTGTAAGAGGTCACGCCCTGTCTGCCACCTCTCATCGCACCGGCTGAGTTCATATCGGCTGGATCAGCTGTGAACCTTAGAAGAAGTCAGGCGGCAACGCAAGTTAAGCGGGTTGAGTGTAACAAGATTATCTTTGGATATGAAATTAAAGTTCAAACCTTTACTCGTGAAAATCAGAAGAAGTGGGTGTAACATTAGGAATCAAAACATCTATACCTGTTTCCTGTTAAAAATTGTTTGATAATAGCGCATATGGAATATTATAAATGCGAAGTCTGTCTGTCTATCTGTCTGTCCAGCTTTCACGCTTAAACCACTGAGCTGATTCTAATGAAATGAAAATATGGAATCCCACATTTTGAGGCGGCGGCCATCTTGGATCGATTCCGAGACCTTTAAACAAAACAAAATTGAACGATTTTGACATTGTCAAACTAATAAAACTCTGTCATTCGGTCCGTCGGTGTTGGAAAATACATCTGAAATTCATCATTGAGTATCTTACTTTCAATATCTGTGTAGCTGGTTAGGACTTCCCTTTTCATGTCCACTTTTCTATATAATCATAATCATTAATTTAGACAACTTGAATAATAAGAGAACTAGTTAATGTTAGTATCAAAGCTCGTTTTTTATTAATTAACTTATAGTACCCCCACTGTTACTGATTGAAATACAACAAACTACAAGTTAACTATGAAATTAAAATTATTTGGATCACGGTAAACAAACAATCAGGATCAAGAATAATAACTAATAAATGAATAATAACTAAAAAATAATAAATGAATAACCATAATAAATCACCCAGGCCCTAGGCCCTAAGTTACGAATCCCTAGGGATTCGTAACTTAGGGCCTCGTGGTCTAGACCAGGCATACCATCCCCATATATCTAATTCACACATGATTTACCCTTTTAAAAGCACTCCACTTTGAAATGGAAATAGAGTAGTATTGAATTATGATAGAAATATAAATACTCCTAAAAACGTTTCTTAAAGAAAAAACATTCCGGACAAATGGCGGACCTTATTTAAGAAAAACCTTATCTAAAGAAAAAACGTTCGTGACAAATCATGGTCATAAACTTAGTACCAATAACAACATAACAAAATCTCCCTCCCACCCAAAGTCCCCACAAAATTGACCCCGAAATAGGCCTCTGACCCCGAATTGCGTAATCACGCGTGCTACGAGGTCGTCGACCGTAGCATTCGTCAGTCGTAGCGTGGCTACGGCCGTCGACCCCGCGTAGACCTACTACGAGATCCTAGTCTTTGACACAATTTAAATATCACCGGTCAGGAAGATTGATGTCGAGTAGACGATTTGGGCGGGAAACATGGGCGATACAGATAAAAGCAAGTCAGACTTCATACTTTAGACTTTGCACCGCCCTTATGGAGTGCGTATAAGAACTAATATCGAATGGCAAGTGTTTACCTTGGCGTTCTATCGACCGTACTCGATGACAATTCAATTTGATTCAATTAAAATCTTCACGACCTCCGTAGCCGAGAGGCGAGCGGGCCTGGCTTTGGCGAGCGCCGTCTCTGAGGTTCCGGGTTCGATCCCCGGTCGGGTCAATATGGGAAAACGAACTTTTCCGTATTGTCTCGGGTCTGGGTGTTGTGGTACCGTCGTTGTTTCTGATTTCTGTAACACAAGTGCTTAAGCTACTTACCACAGAATCAGAGCAATGTATGTGATGTTGTCCAATATTTATTTATTTATTTATTGCATGTCACATGGGGTGAAAGTTGACATTACATTTGACGCCCTGTAAAGAGGGCTTTGGAATGACATTACACATTATACATACATTATTTTTACTTATCAATTACGACTTTACGGTCGTCTGTTTTTTTTATTTTTTTTTAGTAATTTTAATATTTTCTATCTTTTGTTAGTTTTAGATTACCCATTTAGCAAATTCAATACTGGTTATTTGTTATAGTGTAAAAATAGGAAAGACAAATATTTTCACGTTTTGATTGAGCAAAAACTTTTTGTAGTTTTATGTAATTGCTATGAAATGTTTGTATCATTGAGCTTTATTTACATTAAAACAGTAGTAAAACAACTTAAGTAGCAGATAGACTAAACAAAACAAAAGCATAAATTATCAAAGCAACAAACTGTTACCATACAGAAAATATTAAATCGTTTCGTTCACAGTTACACGAATTATGCAAACTTTGATATCTTAATTTACTATTTTTTTTTTCTTTTTTTATTTCAAATAATTTAATTATTTTTTTTTGCTTTTTGTAACATATTCTAAGCCACTTTGAAACAGATCCTCCAATATTATAAATGTGAAGTAATATTGATGTATAGATTAAAAAATGTATGGATGTTTGTTATTTTTTGGATGGATTGGAATAAAAATCCGTAACTAGACTAATTAGATACCAGAATATCATGTAAGATACTGGGTATCCTGAAATGAAGCCAATAAACCCATGGGCAATACTTAAAAAAATAAAATAAAATAGTTTTTAATCATAAAAAAAAACTTGGGTACAATTACTTGTGATTGGAGACTTCTTTTAAGCAAGAGCCTGTGTTAGAAGTCTCCGCTCCTCCATATAAAGCTAGTGTTATACATTTAAACGAAATTTTAACTAAATTATAGTTATGTCTACAGTGCGTGTGTGTGTGTGTGTGTGTGTGTGTGTGAGTGAGTGTGTGTCAGTGTGTGAGTGTTTGCGTGTAAGCGTGTGTGTGTATGTGTGTTCTACTTCAGTAGCTCCTCTGTCTATATAATTTTTAGTTTTGAGCCAATCGCTAATCAGATTTTTACACTCAAATAACTTACTTAGTATACTTAGTATTTAATATTGTATGGAACTCATACATAGAAGACTCTATAACACTGGGCCGGTTTTATTACTTGTATTAAAGTGTGTTTAGCATTTTATTGGAAAGGGCACTGTTTATTGCTTGCGTGGGCTTACGAATGTTTTATTTGTTTCCAAAAATAGCGGTCCATTTGCAAGTCAACAAGAATGCGATATATTGTTTCCTTGCATAAATGTTTTCTATGGTATTTGTTATTTAATGTAGTTTTAAGAGAGGCAGGTCAGTCAGAGATCGCTGGAACTGGAGCAGCCCGACTGGGGAACCTTACAGAAGACCGCAGCCAAATAACATTTACTTCTGTGTTGTTGTGTTCTTGCGTGTGAGTAAGGTTTCCAGAGCTCCTAGGGGTTGCTTCATTAGTAGCAGGGGTCAAGCTTGCAAGGTAAGGGTGACAAGTCCAGTAACAGATTTATTATGCTGTACTTGTCGCCCTTAAGCTATGACCTCATTACCACTTACTATTTACCGGTTTCCAATCTCTAGTATTACTAGGAGCTCTGGAAACCTTACTCAGACGCAGGAACAGAACAACACCGAAGTGATCGTGATTTGGATGCGGTCTTCTATAAGGTGGAGGTATTTCACTAGTCGGGCTCCTCCAGTTCGGCATGATGTCTACATCTAAATTGAATCACATTTCACTTCAAGAACTGACTAAAATCAATTAAAAATCTTACCTACTACCAGTACTATATTTGATATACGACTTAAAAAAAAAATCAACACATCATTAAAACATAAAGTTTATTACGGTAACTCTTATCATTTCCGCCGGCGAAAAAATAGTTGCTAAACTCGGTCACTCAATGACATCACACGACGAAAATGTTATCTCTCGAAATATAAACATTAAAAAATTATTAATTAAGACACTATCGTACGTTGCCCTTGCGATAGCCTAATTGGGAACAGTTTTAATTCACAGTTTTATAATTGTTACTATGTTTGCGTAATTTGTGTAAATGTTGTAACGGCTTTGGTATTTTTGTGACAACAATTGTTGTTGCTATAATAATTTCTACGTACTATCTTTGCTTTTGTTTACATTTGTTTTAAGGCTATCTGCTACTTAAGTTGTTTAACCGCAGCTTAAGTGTGAAATCAGTTCAGAAGCGAGAAATATATGGCCGAGACCACTGTCTCATATTGCTATGCGCGAACATTGTTCTGCTTTATAGAATAATCGTAGAATCCGCAAAATATAAAAATAAACAAATAAATGCGCCAGACAATCACACCAATCATCTGGTCTCAAACTAAGGTGGTCCCTTGTACTATGAGCACCAGACGACGCATACTAACTGGGGGCGTCATCCCAGCACACCCAGACCCAAGACAATTTAGAAAAGTTCGTTTTCCAAATTGACCCGACCGGGAATCGAACCCGGGACCTTTCGCGCTTTGGTTGCCCACCTTAGCCACTGCGCCACCGAGGTCGTCAATAATGTTTTGTTTTATGTAAACTTTTACAAAAGCATTTAGAGGTTTAGGTTAAACTACCGCAGTGTTTGAAATGTTGATGCTATCGAGAATAACCGACAAGAAACTAGAAAGTCACTATTTTCAAAACTTACAAATGTAAAGTAAAACAGTGTTTTTATAGTTAAAGTGCATGATGTCACATTGGCAAACTTAATATTTTAATAATATTTTTCTTCATCTTCTCATAGTAGCACCTACCAATTTTTCGGTTTTATATCGGTACTGTTTTGAAATAATTAACAAAATGAGAACAGAAAGAGAGCCAAAGTTCTAAACGTCAACCCCAAGTTTCATTATCTTTATTGCCTATAGCTTTTTTACCAAATTCAAAACATAAGCAGGTTCTCAATTTTTATTATTTTTTTGATTTCCCAACTGGAAGGCGCTTGAACTGATTTGCTTTTTTTTCTTCGAAGCCATCAAGACGTTACATACTTTCTGGTTGATCTGATGATATACCTACAAATATTACATTTTAATCACAAGTTTATGCAAGCAAACAGTATTAAAGCTTTAAAGTTCGGAGTTTTTCTAATAAGTTTTCATTAGTAAATAAACGTGTATATATATTCGTAGATAATTGTACAACAGGTAGCGAAACGCTAACTGCCTTTCCTCAAACATTAACGAACTGCAAACAAGTTAAGTCTACTGTACCCCAACTCACTATTACGAAAATACGCCACAGTACTGTTAAGCGTATTAAAAGTGAGACCCACACAAAAGCCCGTTTAAATTAATGGAATTATCTCGACGATTGCTTTATTTGTGCGCAAAAAACGCGGCCAGACAACAAAGGCGGGTAAATCACACGACAGACGTCTAAATACGCTTGCATCGATTCTGCAGCGATTATGGCTGACGCTGAATTACATGGATACACTCAAAAGTATATCAGACTGGATTTGGACAACTCTATGTCGTTGGCATAAGAACTGTTATCACTGTCATCTTTTGTCATCTACTATTTCCTCAAGCAATTCTGCAGCGATTGTGGCGGTCACTGAATTACGTGGATACAGTCAGAAGCACATCAGACTGGACTTTGGTCAGAGGAAAGAGAGAGGTCTTATGTTATGGAGATAAGAACTAATAATCAAACTGTTATCTCAATTTATTTTGCACAGCCGTACCCATTTCTCGTCATCTACTATTCCCACTATATAAAATTTGTGTGGCTTCCTATCGATAAGACCGCCTAAATTGTACTAAATTTATGTGCAAACCCAATTATATGTGGCGGGTCGTTACATTCCCTACAATATGGTTGAGTGAAGCGATGGCTGGCACATACGTCATGCTTGTGAACAGGTGCCACCTTTGGGGACTGGTCTACTCCAGCTTACCTCTCGAAAGTAAAAACTTACTTGAGTACTTATTTTTTTCATCACTCTTCAAAACCAAAACGATATGACTTGGTCCAAAGTGAGCTACACATAGCAATAAGTTAGATACTGATACTGTAAATGATCTGCTGAGTTTCTTACCGGTGTCTTCTCGGTAGATATAGGTTCCGAACCGGAAGAAGAATCACTTTGCATTGTATTCAATGACGATTCAAAAGTGTTATATGTAACCTTTATGTAACTTGAATAAAGAAATATTTGAGTTTGTGTTTGAGTTTGAGAATTTCTGTGCAATAAAGTATATCTATCTATCTATCTCTCTTCATCTACCAGTTCCTCTACCCAAAGTTTGTCAGGAAAAGATAGCTTTCTGGCAAAAAGGCCATCACGTACTATAGTTTATATTCAAAATATGTGCATTTTTATAATGCCTCACGCCGCACTGTAAAACCAATTTCTGCAAACCTTTGTTCAATAAAGTATGTTATGTTATAACTATATGTCTTGGTGCAAAATTACTAATCAGTAAGCCTTTTAATAAACAAAACTACTGAATTTCTGGCCGGTATCTTCTCGGCAGTTACAAATCAGAGGTATTATCATTTGTTTTGTATAGTGATGATTCATAAGTGTTACTGATGTTATATATATGTGCGAAAAATATTTTTATTTAAACTTTTAAATTAATGTTGTAATTTGGTTACAATTTGGTAATGTACTTTAAAGTTTTATGTCAATTTAGTCATCCAGTGACACGATAATGTTTTTACTAAAGGTTCCATAATAAAATTATCCTTCATAAATAACTTGCTGGTTTGCTATTGCTATGTAATGTACTGTAAAATTATTTATTCTTAATATTAAAAAGTAAGTATTTACTGTAGTTTGCTGTTGGTCAGTCTTTAAATGTACATTTGTGCAGCAAATATAAATATTAGGTACTTGTAATATATTAAACTACTGTAACATATTATTTGTTTGAAATACTAATGCATGGCTAACTATAATCAAGTCATCGTTACAAATAGGAAATTATAAATTGTAGTCTGATGATATCATACTAATATGTAAAGTATTTTATATAAACATACCAGTCCGCAGTGTGATTTCAGAGGATTTTATACATAATATTTGGAAAAAGAGTAGTTTAGAACATAGTAAAAGGGCCGGATGTCTACAACCGCTAGATAACTTTCGCGTAAGGGATAAAACTTTATTGATATTCATTGATTATACATTTAAAATCAATCAATATCTTTACATGCAAAGAATTTCATATGATGAAAAATAAATAGTGTTCCGTTTCGCAATGATTTCACAAGTGTAAAGTTGTGTCATTTGACACACCGTGGCAAATCAGACGAATCAGATTAGTCGCGCCACGTGGGCGAGCTTGCTAGAAACTAATCTTAAGCACGTCGCACACGAGATAACATAAACATATTGAACGAATATGTGAGAGAAATTAGTATTTAAAACGTGTGAAAAGTATTAAATGAGAATTAACGGATCTTCAAGTTAGTTCTTGGTTTTCGTTATTCGTTCGTGTTATATAATTTTAAGTTTGCCAATTTAAATTGTTTCGAAATAAATATTTTTAGTATTATTGGTTGGTTGGCTACAAACGATAAAACCTGCTACCTTGGTCTTTTATTTGGAAATGCTATTTTGGACTTTGTTTTGGTTCTTACATTCTTATTAGTCATGTTGGCCTGTTTCACTCCAAAAACTTCTCCGTAATACTATTGTATGTCAGAGCTTTATTGAATGCTGCATATAATTCCAGATGGTAAGACCATTGTTTAATACTATTTGTTACGGACAGAATCGGAAGAAACCACGGTCGAACCCTGTTGCAACCTAGCAACGGCGTTGCCAGATCTATCGCTAACACTATTTTTTTGTAAATTAATATAAATTGCAACAACTATGAACTTTAAATTTCAGTATCTATGAAATATCTTATTGTTGATTCACATAATTAAAAAAGAAATCCCTTTGCGAGTCGCAACGTGTTTTTATTTTTGAGTGAGTTGTCTTTTGCCACATGATTTGAAAGTTCCTGAATTGTACCATAACACATCTATGTATCTAATTTCTTTGACTATGTATGTATCCATAGCTGGCAGAGTATCTATCTCTAATTACTTCATTGCACAACAATACTTGTAATGCCTCAATGTTTCGTGTTGCACCGTGTGCGCGGTACTTAACTAACGGGTTCAGTTACGGTGCCTTATCCGAAGTAATGAATAAGCTTATGATAACCACGTTACTACGCCTCGATCTACATACTATTAACTGTAGTCGGCTAAGTGTTACGTATGACGCGGACGCTTTGTCACAGTGTAGAAAGTAGCAGTCGCGGAGATGTACCGTATTCACAGTGTCAAACAAGCATTTATGAACTAAGATTTTACATATAACAGAATTGGAAAAGAAGATGCTAAGGCCCTTAGGAACAGGCCATGAAACCATGATTCTAAACAAGGAGCGCTTTTGGGCCGAGCTACTTTTCTGTCTTTGAAGAAAAATTTTGAATTACTCCACGGATACATTTTAGAGAAATACATTTTTAAATTATTTAACAAACACTCACGACGTATCAGAGTAAAGAATACGTATGCTACTGAGTTTTTTGCTGGGTTGTTCTTGGTAGAATTCGTTTCTGAACCGAGAATAGCTTCAAATTAAATTTAAATTATATTCCACACATAAGTGTTACTTGCAACCTATTTTAATGTATTGAATATTCAAAACCATTGCAGTAAAACTTTCGTACACTATGCGTACCCTTCATCTTTATCATTCAAATTGCAAGGACCAAAGGTTTTCAAACCCTTCAGTTCAATATAGTATTGGTGGAGAAGTGTTTAAGGCACTTGACCACTCTTACCTGATCTTGTTCATATAAGTTGTCGAATAACTGTCTATGTTTAACAACAAACCTTGATAGATAAGTCTAAACACGCAGTTTATTTTTTGAAGAAACTCGCGACAGACAATTTCTTAATTCAGTCTCTATTTATTATTTAACTACATATTGTACGCCTGTCTGAGTCCTTTCAAGCGTTACTTTTGGGCTTCTAGACTGAACTAATGGTTATATTGTGACTTTATCATAGCTGGGATGTTGCGTGTAATTACTTAGATGGATATAATGAATGTGCTGTTGGCATTGATTGAGTTGAGAACAGTGGTGATAAGTTGACTAGCATTATTTTAAACAGGTCTCATTTAAGTCACATTAGTGTTTATTTTCAAAATGTTTTCAGCTAATATTTTATATTTAAACATAGGTATGTGTATTAAGCTGAGTTTTTCAAGAAATTTGTTAGTACCTATTTGTTTCATATATGAAAATAAAATTGAATCATAAATATCTGGCAACCATAGATCAAGCACTGGTGTTGTAGATATCTAAAATATCCAGTGCTTTAGTGTTTACCGATTGGGTAACCAAAAACCAAACCTCATATTATAGACTAAAAAATATCTTTATTCATATGGTTAAACTTTTAGTAAAGTACCTAATTACTTTTGTAAAAGTTTAACAACATAACAATCATAGTAAGGAAACATCATGAGATCTTAAATTATAACCGATAATGCTAATACGACCTGAAATTACCTGCAACCTTAAAATATCAATACATATTATTAATTCTAATCTCTTCGTTACTCCCTTATTTGATTTCTATATGCAGTTCTTATTTTCACAATATTACATTTGAGTAAACTGTTCAACAAGTGAAGGATTTAATACTTAAAACATACCTTCTTAGTGTCTCCAAAACGGTGGTCATGATATCACTCACCGCGTATCACGAGAGGTCTTAAATTTTTTCCAAATACCTCAAGTGGTTTATGAACGGCCTCTACCAGAACGCACATTAATTTTTGGTGAGTGCTGTTAGTTGTTGCTGTTGATAACCCTGAAAGCAAATTGGACTAAGCAGCGACCCTTACAAGAACACACCGTCTTGCGACATGTGGAACACAGCACGAGGTAGGCAACGTGATCAGCCATTGTTGCTCTTAAAGTGTGACGCGGAGACACACGGCTGCAGCGTTTGACAAGCAAAGAATTCGTTGGATATGTAATATAATGATGCAGACGTGCTCGAACTATGTTAAAACTGACTGGTGAAATACCTCCACCTAACAGGAGACCGCAGCCAAATAACAATCACCTCTGTGTTGTATTGTTCCTGCGTGTGAGCAAGGTTTAAGTTAAGCTCTATGCGCTGCAGTTTGAAAATAGGTGGGTGACCATACCGACTGAATTTAGTGTATTTTTTAGTTATGTGCCTCGGAAGGTTCGTTCAGCCGGTCCCGGGTGATATCTTAGCATTGAGCGTTTGTCAATATAAAGCTAGATCTATAAAAGCTGATCGGGAGGAATGGAAGGAGAGGCAAATTGTGCTGACCTCAAATAACTTGGGAATAGGGCAGGAGAATTAGAGAGTCATCAAGGTGAGAGGCCATTTGGTGGCTTGAGGATATCTGACAGTAAAGCGTTACTTGCCTAATAACCTTCACCAAATTGCAATGGGTTTGCTTGGTAGAATGTTAACAATTCCATCTTGTGTCCATTCATGGAACATAAATGGCTAAATTATTTTATAAAATGATAAATTTTATCATTTAGAGTGTTGTGCTAGGAGTTTCTTAACGTAATGGACTCAGGAATTTGGATATCCATTAGTGGAACTAAAGCCACTGACTTAACCCCAAGAACTGCAAAACCAAATTAGCAATAGTCGGGCTACATAGCATAGCATGATTGTTATTTGGCTGCGGTCTTCTGTAAGGTGGGGGGCATTTCATTATTTTGGTTCTCCAGATGGAGCGATAAATCGCTATGCCCTACCTCTTACTTATTATTATTATTTATTGGAGATCTGTTTTTTAATCTAGTGAACTTAAACCGGATGCATAAATCCATTTATAATTATTATTTTCCTTCCTCATTCTCCTATCGTTTGCCAAACTCATCAACCGTATACCACAAACTAGATGATAATGCCTTATTTATAGGGGTAATTGTACCATATGACCGGACGAGATAGAATTGCAAATGGTAGCCTATGATCTTCTAACCGCGGACATGAATTAGCATCACATAAACACGCACATGACAAAAAGCATGCTGAAAAACACAATTTTTGCCATCAATGACCGCTTTAATATTAAACGAACCTATTTTGGTATTCAATCAGAGATTGGTGACTAATGTAAGTATTTAAATTTGACTTGAAATGAATGAATGCGTTCACTAGATTAAATTTAGTATACGTTTCTTTTTTTATGAATTTACGTGGAACATAAATAAAAGTAAAGGAGATAAGAGATACAATTGTCTATCACGGTGTCATACGGCGTGACTCTGTTTAAGGATGATAATTGGGTCGAAAGAAAATCATGATTGATATATTATATGTTTTTTGTTTTATTCCGTATTCTAAAGTACATTGAATATATTTAAGAGACTTGTCAGGTGGACGACTAAATTTATTTGTTGTAGACTACCTTAAATCCGTGTTCTGTTTTAAAGTTTTAATTTTTGTGTTTATATTTTTCTAAAAAATATATATTTTTTCTACTCTCGCGTTTTGGAAAAAGCTTGCACAAATTTATCTAAAACGTTAAAGGATAATGATGTACCCACTATTTTAGAACATCAAAAAGAAAGAACCCCAGTCACTTGAAAATACTTAAAGAAATTGATAAATAACTGCACAGGCAGATATCACTTCATTAAAAGAGTAGAATAGAATAGAAAATACCTTAATTCTTTATTCATTATTGTGATTGGCGCAAAACCTCAATTTGTGTGAAGTCTATGTTCAGAAGTGGTTACACTTCTGCTGAAATTACAATGACGATGAAAATGCAAACAAATGCAATCTTACCAAACAAAACTTAAAATTAACCTTAAAAATACATAATGGCTACATCGATATGGTTACATTTACTTTTTTAATTATTATTCGAAACCTAACAGCGTTAAACATACGTATGTTTAACGTACTCGTAATTATAGATTTTAAGACTTTCGCGTTCCATTTTAAACATTTAAAAAAATTTATCGGGTCAAAACGCGACACCATTTTTATTTAGTAGTTAATACGAACTAATTCTACTACAGTCAACTGAGTCAGCTCGTGACCACGGTTGGTGCAACCTAACCGAAACGTCTGGCACTAAGTAGTTCGTATTAACTACTAAATAAAAATGGCGTCGCGTTTTGACCCCTTAAATTATTTTAAACTAGCTGTTGCCCGCGACTTCACCCGCGTTATTTCGGGATAAAAAGTATCCTATATGTTAATCTAGTATGTCATCTGTCTTCCTACCAAATTGTATCCAAATCAGTTCTGTAGTTTTTGCGTGAAAGAGTAACAAACATCCATACATCCATAGTTACAAACTTTCGCCTTTATAATAGTAGTAGGATGTACAAGTGATTTAATGAATAATGTTTATAGTAAGACCAGTTATAAGTTGTTCGCTAAGTTACTATTATTTTTAATACACTTAACATTTTCAGTAAAACAGATTTTTTTTAACTCCACCGGCAATGTAATATTATATAGAGAGCAGAATGAGCTTGTCTCTGAAAAAAAATGGAGTGACTTAATGCTTCATTGGTATACGTATGAAGATGCGGCCTAGTTCGCAAGCGGTATACGTGTATAGAATGTTTCCACCTGGGATGGGAACGTATTACTGTGTTAGTAGGATTACGGGTCTCTGTCGCCAGGTGCCGGACCGGTCGGGCACTCCGGTAGGGCTGCAGTCTGTTCAGCGCACCGGAATTATATTAATATCTAGCTCACCCGAACTTCGTAACGCCTTAGCGTAGCTTTGATGCACTACTTTATTTTGTGTATTATCTATAAATAACTATTCCGTGGCGAGTTATTTTCAAAAATTAATAAATTAGTGTGATTGACTTTAATTAAATAACCACGTTTCCGAACAAACGATGCTCTTTCAATATAGTCTATGGCTGTGAATGACGTTGACATTCGTTACGCGCGTTTTTTAAACTGCAAAATTAGAATTTATATTTTCAATATTTTTGAGATATTTTCATAATATTTTTTTCCGTAAGAACCTTGTACAGAGTATTAGAAAACAAAAAAAATCAGCCTAATCGGTCAAGCCGTTTTCATCTTATGGCGTCACAACGGGAAACGGGTTTCATTTTTATATGACTAGTTGTGCCTGAATTTCTGTCGCGTAGACTACCTACAGAATTATGCATTTTTTTAGATTAAAAGTAGCCTAAATTCCTCCTTATTACATAAGCTTCCTGCCAGTAGAAGTTTCGTTAAAATCGGTCCAGTGATTGCAAAGATTAATCAGAACAAACAGATCGCTCCCCCGGTACGACACTGTCACTTATGCATAAATGTATTTTTTCGGGAGAAGCATATAAAACTTGTTCATCATAATATTTTGTGAGGTGTCAACAAACGATTTCAATTTTAACTTTACTTTTTGATACGATAAATATAATCAATTTATGTTGTAAAAAATATACCACATCGCAATGACACTCACGTCCTCATACGGAAACGATGCGTACTATACAAGGAACATTATCACATCAAGTAAAAGAGTTCTAGATTTCTAGATACCACAACACTCAGACCCGAGACAATGTAAAAAAGTTCGTTTCGCATATTGACCGGACCGGGCAAACGAATCCGGGACCGCTGAGTGACGCTTAAGTCCGCCCACCCGCCTCTCGACTACTGAGGTCTTCAAAACCCCTTAATAACCTTAGTACTAAAATTACCCAAGATAACATATTTCTAATTCATCTCGGTCATGGTCCACAATTGATCTAAAGTAATTAAGATTAGAATTTCAATCAACGTTACAGCCCTACCTCACCCCATCCTACTAAGTAAGCCAGAACATAATGAATTCTAACACCTGGTGTTAAGAATCATTATAATTTTAGAGGTAACGGCAATCATGTTGAGTGCAATTATGCAAGAGAATTATGCATAAAAATGCAATGAAGTATCTTACCAAAGTTACATCCTTTGATATAAGGGATAGTATAGAGGAACAGGCAGTAAGGAAACGCTTGACACATACTTAACTGAAGTTTAAATTATGTACATATTTATTCAATTTAATACAGCTAAGAGGAAAAAAGAATACGTCTCTAAATAGCATGGAGCTCCCAATGAAGTATTAAGCCTGATGGTAAATGTGTTTTTTTTTACCTGACTATCAATGATGGCTGCGAAGCCTTATCATCTTCACCGAGCTTTCGGGGAGCGTATAGCCCTCACCCCTTTAAATTAAGCAACAACCGGGGGGCGCCATCTAACGGGGCTCGAACTTCAGCTCGGGCTGCTATTGGGACATGGTAAATGCGTACGGTAGCCTATTAACGTCGTAAAATCACAGGTACAGGTAGTAATACAGTAGTCTTGTAGAAAACCTTAGCAGGGACATCATTTCACAGCCTAGTGCACGCGAAAAAAAAATATAGAATATATTTGAATGAAATGAATTTTTATTATATTTAATTGAGATATAGTTGATTTTCAAGTAGTACGTAATAAAGCTATTGTAGTAGTGAGCATTCACATTTAAAAAATATATACTAGCCCGAGAACTGCTGAAAAAAGTTACACAAGTTACAGTGAATAAAAAATCCACTCAGTTGCAAGTGAGGGGAACACAAGTGGTTCCATACCATTATCTAACTATAGAGCAAAAAGTAGAAAAATAAGCTTATGTTTTCTGCAACCCCCTTAAATATTTATAATTGTTTATAAGTATTTTTGTCATAGCTAAATCTAGCTGGTTTCAATCACAACTTCGAGGTCAATATGGAGTTGCCATACTGTGAAATTATTCCACTGGCATCAGTGTACTGTGTAGTTTACCGGATGGATCAACATCTGTCATAACTTGTTCCAGTGAACTAGTTATTACCCAGCTAGTTTGTAGACCACAACACTGGTCTAGACAGGCTAGTTTATACTTTCTGTCGTAATTGCTAATTAGAAGTACTTAGAGCGGTGGCAAATTGATTGTTCTGAAGCTTTCAAAAAATAAGTGGGTAATTTATCAAAACAAAATCATTCATTTATTAAGTCTATATTTCACGTACTTAAAAGTATCTGTGGACTGTAGGTATGCATTAAAAGCTGGATTTTAATGTAAAAAAAATTAAAATAATGAAATGTGATCAAAAACCAAAATATAAGCAAAATAAAAATCGAGAACATTAAAATAAAAAAGCAAGGAGAACGAATTAGAACATAGCTCCTTAACGATAAATTTTTTTCTTGAAATAATTAAGTATCAAAATGAGGTTTATTGAAACCAGCTGGCTTTCAACAGTACAAAAAGGAGACTGAATGTCGTATGGTATTCTCTACCAGCCATCCTCATAGATGTAACATGCAAGTACAATCAAGCGATTGTTAAAGCAAATATCAAAAGACGTTTAGCTTAGGCATGTAAATTCAAAATTTTTTATTTTGCATTCAGTCAATCAGTTTTTTTAGAAGCCTACTGAAATATATGTAAGTTTACTATCTACATATACTTGTGGATTTGTCTGCCTAGTTACAATTTGGTGCCCCTAAAATTTGGCACCCTGAGCAAATGCCCCTGCCCCCTGCCTGCTCTCCCTCATACTCGTATATCCGGGGCTGTAAAAATAAAACCGAGAATGTAAAATATTTGCGAAATGTATTTCTGTCAATTTCACGTGAGAATTGAAATAATAACACCGTAGAACACTGGCGAAAAATTATGGACTATGGAACATTATTTAAGCTGGAACACACAGATACAAAGTTCCCATCAGAACTAAGCCCATTTTCGTAACACATTCCAGGCTAATCGTTCGCCAGCAATTACTTTAATGCACGCCTAGAAATGGTAATAAAACAAAAAGTCCAAAAGCCTTTTTCTGGAACTCTTGCTCGCAGGCCGGGGGCTGAATTGAGCGATTTTTCTATTTTTAATTGAGTCTCGCATAGCACCTGGCCGCACCGTTATACGGCCTGTTAATAATCTGAGGCAAGGCCGCTTTATACCTTACGCGATCCTGTTGACTGTAATGAAGAATGAAGAAGATATTAAGGATTTTGGTTTTGCGACCACTCGACCACCCGTCCACCCTTCTCGCCTCACGACCTCCGTGCTATGAAGCGAGAGGGGTAGACTTTGGCGTCGCGCCGTCTCTGAGATCATGGGTTCGATTCCAGGTCGGGTCAATAAACGAACAAATGAAACGAACTTTGTTGTGGTACAATCGTTGTTTCTGATTCCTGTACCTCATGTGTTTTTAGCTACTTACTGATGATGGCCATCATCTATAAAAAATAACGCAATTGGAGTGGTCACCCCTAGTTGTTTCTAAGTATGTGTATTTAAATATCGTGGTATCACCGTTGGTTCTGGCTTCCGCAAGTGCGTAAGTAACTAACGGCTTGTCTCATATTAACTTATTGATAGCATCCCGCCGCGACTTCGCATGTGTACTGTCAGTCAAGATTATAAATCTTGCCCTGACATTTAGGCACATAACAAAAAAAATGATAAATCTTGCCCTGACATTCAGGCACATAACAAAAAAAATGTGTTTCTAATTTGGTGCATAATTTGTAAAGTTGTAAATTAAGTTATATATTTATGCACATAAATTACGGCGATGCATATTTATTTATATTTAATTAGATATATTATTCAGTGATAACGTATCGTCCCTTATAAAAGGTCCTTCCTAGTGTAGGTATGTCAGCAACCGAACACCTGCTACATATTGTGCAAGCCTGCCGCTGTACTTGCCCATTAAATGCACTCTGGACCAAACGCATTTCGTCACTGATTAACTGGCAAAATAAAAGAGTCTGAAAATATATAATGCACCCTTAGTATGAGAGTAAAGAGTCAGGCCACATTAAAATGTGCCTTTTTACTGACTTAATTTTATTTTTAAGTTGCTGTACTTTATATTCTGTTTTATATCACTAAATACAATTCCCTTTGTTCTTTCTTGTTCAAAAAAAAAAAAATTGTTCGCTCTCATTGTGTTAACACTGTCCTTAGAAAAAGAATTCGGAATTCGTACTGAAAAAACAAATTAGAACAAATAGATTTCCTTACTTTTGATTTGATCTGCATAACCCAAGGGTAGACTAGTAGATAATGCTTGAAGTATTTAAGTCCTCAGTTTTTACTTTTTTTTGTGCATTTAAGTTTAAAATAATTGCCAAACGATCCATAAATCCTGCTAAGCCTAGAGATAAAATATTATTTCGGCCTTATATTTTATAATAAGGGTTTTTAAGGAAATTCCATAATTAAAATAAAATACTACATAATGATATAAATTTTAAGACTTTCGCGTTCCATTTTAAACATTTAAAATAATTTAACGGGTCAAAACCCTTTTGCCCCGTTTAATAATTTAACGCGTTTTGACCCGTTAAATTATTGTAAACTACATAATGATAAAATAGAAAATGTACACAATATTTACAAAGTAAATAAATAATAATAGTTTAAATTAACAGATAAATCTTAATAAATTGTTCGCTTATTCTCCATTAAGAGTGCGCTTTTTATAGTCGGATTATAGAATAACTAGCTGTGCCCGCGGCTTTATCTGCGTGGAACTAGCTTTGTGCTACAAACAGCTTTTTAAAGTATTCGAGAATTGACATTTAAGGCTTTTATTTTTTTTCATAGCAAGAGCTCTTGCTACGAGTATGATAAGATAAATATTAGTCATACTTGTAAAAACACATAATATAAGTTCAAAAGTTTTAAACGAGTGTCAAAATACCACTTTTAAGGGCACCAATTCAAAGGTAAATGTTTTTAACGACTGACTGACTGACGGCCGGATTTTGTGTCGCGCCATCTCTGAGGTCGGGTCGATATTGGAAATGAACTTTTCTACATTCTCGGGTCTGGGTGTTGAGGTTCCGTCGTTGTTTCTGATATCTGTAAGTCAAGTGCTTAAGCTATAAGTAGCTTAAGCACTTGACTTAATTCTGTGGTAAGCCACAGAATCAGATCAATGTGTGTAATGTTGTTGTTGTATTTATTATAGATAGGTAGACAGATACACTTAATTGCACAGAAAAACAAATACAGATATTTGTTTTACAGACATTTTCAAGTACAATTTAGGCAGTCTTATTGCTAGAAAGCAATATCTTCCAGACAACCTTTAGGTAGAGGAAATAGTAGATATCGAGAAACGGGTTTGGATTTTAATTCTTAGTAAAGAAAAATATGTTAAAGTGAAGTGTATAAAGTATTTGTTCATTACTGGTTCTGTGTTAGTGCTACAAATAATAAAGCAGATCGAAATATTTCCACCTCAAAGGTCAAAACTCTCCAAACATCAACCGCATCGGCGGTAACACGCAAAACTTCACATCTGCACTTTCGCAAAACGCAACCAAATGTACAGTCGACAACACGTCAAAGGAACCACTTGCGTTCCAATTTTAGTCCTTAAGCGCATGATATAAGGGCGGTATAAATTCTGACGTGCTTTTGTCTGTACATAAGACCGTTATAGCAGTGAACAAAAGCGAAATTACATAAACACTTCCCATCGGTGCACGCCCTTGGTTCGTCTGGGCACCGAACTCGCACAAGGTCGGCACTCACACTAGCGAGAGACTCGACACGCTATATGCTATGCGCAAGCGCAAGTGTGCGACGCAGTGCAATGGAATGGTAGGTTAAGAATGATGCATCTTCTGACGCCGCTTTAGATATAATAAAGGGTTATGATCTGAGATAAAACATAGTGTAGGTGCAGAGTTTTGACCTTAAAAATAGGATAATCTTAAAATAACGCTACCAAAGACGCAGACATCTATTATCCCTACTTCCCTACTAATATTATAAATGCGAAAGTAACTCTGTCTGTCTGTCTGTTACGCTTTCCTGCTTAAACCTCTCAACCGATTTGATGACTTTTGGTATAGGTATACGTTGAATCTCAAGAACGGACATAGGCTACTTATTATTAGAAACTAAGGGGTGGAGGGGGGGTGGGTAATACCACCTTTGTAAGTTTAAATGGAAAAATGATTATTTTTAAGTTAGAAATATGAAATTTGGCACAAATATAGCTCTAAACTTGGATTAAAATATAGACTACTTTTTGTTTCGAATATTAGGAGAGGAAGGGGTAAAACCGACCATGAAAGGATGTAGTCCACGCGAACGAAGTCGCGGGCACAGCTAGTATATAATAAAATTGAAAATTTATAAAACCCCGACACGAAAAAGCCCTTTTTTTATACCTGAATTAAGGGAGTTGCGAAAAATTTAGGAAATCCGTCATTTTCTGGCGGCGGCCATCTTGGATATGAAATTTTTCAACCAAAAAAAAAAATAATAAAAATCGTTTTTTTTTTGTTCGCGAGCTGCGATGCCATAGACAGATACACTCACAAACAGACACGTCAAACTTATAACACCCCGTCGTTTTTGCGTCGGGGGTTAAAATAGCATGTGCTTTAAATAATTTAACGGGTCAAAACGCGACACCATTTAAATTGACCCGTTAAATTATTTTAAATGTTTAAAATGGAACGCGAAAGTCTTAAAATTTTTAGCATGTGCTTTGTTTCACTCTCATTCAAATTTTGAATTAGAATCAACTCTATGATACTTTAGGCTTTTTCTGCAATTTTACGTAATGACACTCATCATTGCCAATATTTTGTTTGTATTATGCATAGAACTGTCAACATACGAAATATATGATCATATCAATCAATCAATAAAATTTTATTCATGTAGATTAAATGAGTAACGCTTATATATCGTCTCTAAACAAATCAAATGAATCCCTCCGGTTCGAATCGAAGGTATACATAGATATACTTTCATTTCACAAAATATTGACAGGATTATTTACAGACTTATTATAGTATCTAATAGTTTAGGCGGTTTTAAAGCCTCGTACAGGCAAGTTTAACACTTTGTACTAACCAATTAAGGTTGCAAATAAATATTTAAAAATGTACACTGACTTTCTTAGTTCCGCTATTTATAAAAAAATAAAAACTACAGCTGCCGTACTTAGTATAATATTACAGAAGTTATTTAAAACTGCTTAAATCATAGCTTAGCATATGTCTGCACAATTTATCAATACAAAAGATTTACAACAATACATTTTAAATAATTTCTTGTCTTATAATGCGACTATAAAAGTAAGTTTTGTTAAAAGTGTACCTATTTTCTCTCGCAAGTTCAAATCAAGCACAAAAGATGGCTTACGTCCACACACCAACGTCTAGACGTGTTGACCAGATTAGTGAGACCTCTTCTCTTCCATTTGAGAGCTCCAAATTCCTCTCGCATTCGTTTGACCAGGGATTCCAAGAAGCTCCTTTTATTTTGGACCATCGTCCTATCAAACGCGTTAACAAAACTGAATACATTCTGTGTTGGTGTGAAATTGTTTTAAAATAAGACTATCCTCATTCAGTTTAGGGTCGTTCATATAGTAGCGACCTCCATAACCGAGTGGCGAGTAGGCCTGACTTTAGCGTTGCGCCATCTCTGAGATCCCGGGTTCAATTCCCAGTCGGGTTAGTATCGAAAACGAGTTATTCGGGTCTGGGTGTATTGGTGCACAAAACTCTTCTTATTCAAGAATTATATTTATACTAATGAAAATCACATCAGTAATATTTTTAAATCTTCTATCAAAACCAAATGAAGCTATTTTCATTTAGTTACCCCAGAATTATATATATAAATATGTGATGTTGGCCATTATTTAATTAAATTGATTGCTACTATTGTTCGCATCGTCATGTTATATAATAGCCTTACACCTTCCTCAATAAATAAACCCCCGCAAAACAATTTCTTTAATTCGATCCAGTAATTTCTGCGATTCGCGTATTCAAACAAACTCTAAGTTTCATTTTTTTTATATTACACTTCAAGATTGATCTCATCCCACCTGATGTTAAGTGGTAATGAAATCCTAGCTTAAGGTCGACAAGAACAAGATAATAAAACTGTTACTGGACTTGTCGCCCTTACCTTGAAGGCTTAACTCCTGCTACTAATGTAGCACCCGCCAGGAGCTCTGGAAACCTTACTCACACGCAGTAACACAACAACACAGAAGTGATCGTTATTTGGCTGCGGTCTTCTGTAAGGTGGAGGTATTTCACCAGTCGGGCTGCTCCAGTTCGAGCGATAAATCGCTATGCCCTACCTCTCTTTTTACTATTGTTACATACTTTTACATATTATACATTTACATATACATAGTTTATTTAAGGTCTAGAATTAAGGAAAACATCACATCTGCTTTGCGTAAAAGTCTTACATTGTATATTTCATTGCTATGAAGACGGAACTAGTGTGAAGAAAATTTTCCAGTTTAGTAAAGGCTTACTCCATGACGTATTGTGTTTTGAATTTTTATTATTTACGTAATCCATTGTTGTGTAAAAGATTAGATAGTTCCGAATAAACTCCAATGACTATGTACTTTTAAATTTTATTTATAACTAGCTGTGGACGCGACTTCGTTCGCGTGGACTACATCCTTTCATGGTCGGTTTTACCCCTTTCTCCTCTAATATTTGAAACAAAAAGCAGTCTATATTTTAATCCAAGTTTCGACCTATATTTGTGCCAAATTTCATATCTCTAACTTTAAAAAAAACATTTTTCCATATAAACTTTCAAAGGTGGTATTACCCCCACCCGTGAAAGAGTGAAAGAGTTACAGAAAGACAGACAGAGTTACTTTCGCATTTATAATATTAGTATGGATTTAAATAAGAGAGTAGTAGAGTAGATAGATACGGCCAATGTCTGCTGAAACCCCGCAGAAAATATTTGATCTGCGTCTGACATCATTTTTATCACTCAAGCACAATGTGACAGGATTACCATAACAATTTTTAGGAGCAACAATAACCGACTTACCCACCATTTTTGTGGGATGCTATTATCAGATTACGGTATTCGTATCATGGTACCAACAACGAGATATCTCTTTTCATATAAAAAAATCATTAAAATCTATGCGTAAACGACGAAGTGATCGGCGAACACATAAAAAATATTTACATAGACACTTTTTTAAACGCCTGGTAAAAAAATATATTTTTTAAAGTCGGCCAAAAACCTCTTTTTTAATTGGTCACAAAACATCTTTTTTAAAATGGCCGAAAATCGCATCTCATTACTCCATCCTTATAAATCGTACGTTGTTTAACAAAAACTGCATCGCCGCTGCAGAAATTACTGTCCGATGACGCAACCTTACGCAAGGGTTCAGTGACCTCAAGGTGACCCGGCCCTACAGGGCAGACAAGGACAAAAAACAAACAGAAGAAAGCATTAGGTATCTACACAATGGAGTATTCGAAGTCGGTTTCGATGGAATTTTTGAGATAAGATTGCGTTTTTACTAATTAAGTAATGCAAAAGGGAAATGGCCGATTCACTCAAACTCAAGCGGAGAGCTGCTAAGCGATGTTTTTGCTCCTTGAAAAATAAGTAAGTAACTGTTCTACCAAACGAATATATTTTAATTGGAAAAATTCAATTCAACATTTTTATTGCATTTCACATGGCGTAAAACATAAGATTCATCTAGATATCTTAAGATTAAAGTACATGTGAATATATTATAGTAAATATATTATAACAAACACGACATTTTTTTTTGTCATCCCCCCCTCTCCCGCTAAGAAAGATAGGGCATAACTATATATCGCTCGAACTGGAGCAGCCCAACTGAATCTCCACACAGAGTTTCCAGAGCTCTTGGGGGGTGTTTCATTAGTAGCAGGGGTCAAGCCTTCAAGGTAAGGGCGACAAGTCCAGTAACAGATTTATTATTCTTAACATCAGGTGGGATGGGGTCAATCTTGAAGTGTAGTAAAAAATATGGATTCTCAGTCCAAAATAAATGATATTATTATAACCCAGAAATATATTTAATAGTTAAAAATGTATTGAGATGCCACTGTTGGGATCTTTATTTCTTGATTTCCAATGGAAATGTTTATGGCGATGAGTATGTCTGTTTGTTTGTGTGAGGTCTCCAGATAATTAAGACCGGCCTTAAGATTTTCTACAGTCTGCCTCGCCAAACACAATCGAAATTTAAATTACAAGGAAGCAAGCGTTCATGTTTTAAATAATCTTTCGTATTTTATTACAACCTTTAAATCATGTTTTCGAGTGAACACCGACATAAAGAATTAGCATAATTTCGTTTGGCAGCTGTTTTGTATGACAATGCGCATGTTTATGAATCACGGACAAACAGACGACTTTGTCTCGGTATGTTTACTCCTTTCCAACACGTAATATGTATAACGTTGTTTTCAACAGCTAGCACTTAACGTACGGTCGACGAAACGTTAAAGTAAAAGTTGCCATTCAATATTAGTTCTTATGCGCTCGACATAAGGGCGATACAGAGTATAGAGTGAGTGTAGTGTGATCTGCTTTTGCCTGTACAACGCAGAACAAACACAGTTAGTCAAGGCAGAAACTTGCAGTTCAATTTCCGTCAATGTTCACGCAAACATAGGTACGAGCTTTTTTTAATTCTTTCTTTTTCTTTAAAGGCTCTAAAGCGGTGTCACAAATTAAAAAAATCGGGAAATGCATTTGAAAATATAACCTAATCTGTTACACCAAGGCATTCCACAGCGGTGTGACTGCACATGGTTTTTTTAAATTTTAATAAACAAATTGGTTATTTGTTTTTTACCAGTTTCATAATTTTTAGTCGATGCAGGGTGAAAATACAGGAGTTTATGTAAATTTTGGTGTCAAAACCTCATTTTTTATTTTTATGTGACATTGCTGGTTTTTTTTCTGTACTCTGAAATAAAGGCGAAAGTTTGTGAGAAATACAACTAAATGGATTTGGCTGAAATTTGGTTGAAAGATTGATGAAATACTAGATTAAAATAATACTTTTTATCCGGAAATAAAGCGAACCAAATCACGGGCAACAGCTAGTTTGTAAATAAAGTTCTTGAATAATACTTCCAAATACTTATGAAATTAAATTAAATATTTACAAATACAATATTATGATGAAAAAATACTTTTCCTACACAATTAGCATAAGAGTGGTAGGGCATAGCGATTTATCGCTCGAACTGGAGCAGCCCGACTGGTGAAATACCTCCACCTTACAGAAGACCGCAGCCAAATAACAATCACTTCTGTGTTGTTGTGTTCCTGCGTGTGAGTAAGGTTTCCAGAGCTCCTGGGGGGTGCTACGTTAGTAGCAGGGGTCAAGCCTTCAAGGTAAGGGCGACAAGCCCAGTAACAGATTTATTATGCTGTACTTGTCTCCCGTAAGCTAGGACCTCATTACCACTGAACACCAGGTGTGATAAGGTCAATATTGAAGTGCAATATAAGAAAAAAAAGCATCTCATAAACCTCACCAATTTTCAGGTGACGAGTCTAAAATGTGTCCTAAGACTTAGACTAATAACATTACTGCCACCGTGAGAATCTAACTCACGACCTACACTAATGAACCAATAACAAAGGCGTATGATAACCCAAATACAATTGATCTAAGCCGGCACAACTAAAGTGGTCGGACCTAAAACCAAGCATGGCGGTCTGCGGCAGACGAGTAAAAAATGCTTAACAAGCGCAAAGACCTCAAGGTGACTCATTTGCCCCTCTGTGCTGCAATGTGGAGCGAGTGATGTAAGGATTATTAAAAGTTTAAGAAAAAAAAACGTTTTAAAACACATTTAAAGTTCTCTTTGCGCGGGATACCCGCAAGTTCGTCCAGGTTATTTCGTGATAAAAGTGTCGTTTATTGTTACTTTTGTATGTAATATGTTTCGCTACGAAATTTTATGAATTCGGTCTGTAGTTTTTGCTTTAAGAAAGTATAAAACGTCTATGTAAACTTTTAATTTTAGGAAATTTATTTGGATGAGATAGATGAAAACGGCCTATACGGAAGGATTTTACGCTATTTTAGTATTGAATGGTTAGGTGTCATTTTTTATGAAATTTTGGTGAGTGGTTTTTGCTTTGTTGAAGAAAGTATGAAAAGTTTGTACATCTAGACATCTGAAATAGCATTAAAAAAAAATAAAGTCGCAAAAGGATATGAAGTATTAGTTCACAAGAAATTTAGCACAAATATAGTTCGAAACTTGGATTAAAATATGGATTACATTTTGTTTCGAATATTAGAGAAGATATTCGGGGTAACACGGATCATTAAAGTATGTAGTCCACACGAATAAAGTCGCGGCCACAGCTACTGATTTTTGTATTTTATTATTGTAGCGCAGTATATTGGCTCCCCCCCAGCCTGATGGTAAGCCAGAGAGGAACCCACATCGCGATGACAACGGATTTGATATCAAAATATCCTATCCGTTAGCATCGCCATACTGGCCCGCAAGATGTTTCTTCACGCTCCTTTTGAACGATTGAGATTTTATAAGTTTGGGGCCTGTCTCAAGCAGGCAGATATTTCAAACTTATTGAACCCAGTAGTTTATAAGTCGGGGTTTAAAACTACCCAGTTCCATTTGAGATAAAGTAAATTGTACCTTAATAGTTGCATTACTGACAACCTCTATTGTGCGAAAGGTGACCATTTCGAAGGTCGAATTCGGCGTAACACAAATTAGTGTAATAAATAGAGTTGCGTCATTTTCAATGTTGTTTTCGAATACACTTGTTATTTATACGTTACTTGATATTGTGATGCAAATGTCTATTGCACACAAAAAATATTATGTTTCAAATACGAATAAACAAAATTTCATTGTAGATAATGCAAACAAGCGTACATAAGTACATGTATATTTTTCAATAGGATTATTAAATGGTATGGAATTAATATCACTTAATTCACATTTTAGAACACTGTATACGGCGCCATTTAACAATTATTAGTCTAGAAAAGCTGACGAGCAAAGTATAATACAAACTTTATTTAAATATTTTTTAATATATTCGGTAGGATTCCGAACCGGCTGTAGCTTTAATTTTGGTTTTTATTCATTTTGACGATGCATAATTGTTACTTGTAACCAACATGAAAAAATTAATTGATTATGATAACAAAATTACTCAATGACTTCTTAATTTAAACAGCTGATAGATCATACAGGACACAGTGGTAAAAGCTCACTAGAACTGCACTGCTATACTTATACTTTAATAGCCAAATGAGGTTTGGGCGCAAACCCTAGCTTTGTTCGAAAAATCCGAAAAACTGTTTCCGAACACATTCGTTATCTATACGTTACTTGTTATAAAAACACTCTTTACTCGAAAACCAAACCCTCGGGATTATTTCTCAGTACTTGTAACGAAAGACTGTATGCTAAAAAACGAAAACTGGTAATTTAAAATAATTCTAGAAAAGAAAGCAATTTAACTGAAAAATATATAAAAGAACCTAAGACGTATATTAAAGCAACGACAAACAATAAAAACGCGATATTATTTTTTTGATAATTTATATATTTCTTGTAATACGGCCTATAGGCCTGGTATACCATGGTTCAAAACTTTAAACGCGTAGAATAAATATATCCTTTCGATTATCAAGATATTTTGCCAGATCAATAGAACATATATTAATAAGTGCATTTGCATTTACAGAATGATAAAATATCGTTTTATTTTAGAATAATTGTATTTTTTGTAAACAGCTATACTTGCTACATCAACCCCCCTAAGGTGCCACTGCTGTCATTTTTTTTTTTGACATTTCGTCTTGTATCTGAGGCGTTAAGAAAATCATACATAACGAAAATGAGTTGTGCACAACTTGATTATCGAGGTATCATTCGTCTCCATGATAGCCCCCCAGTTATTAATGGCTAAGACTGTTCCAAGGTCAGGCGATATCTCCAGACAGACACTATTATAACACAGTCTCGTGTGCACTTTTACTAAATGAGAACATCCACATGCAACCGTACCCTCCACATTTACGTAACGAAAAGATTATGTACGCCCATTTTGCGTGTTTTAGGGTTCCATCACTGGGAAGGGAGGAAGAAAACCCTCCAGCATTTGTTAGCAACGAAACTATTTATTTCTTGTTTGGGTTTTCGTAAGCGTGGTATTTTTTTGATCTCACCAATCCATACTAATATTATAAATGTGAAAGTAACTCTGTTTGTCTGTCTGGTTTTCATGGCTCTACCTCTGAAACGGTTTTGATGAAATTTGGTATAGGTATATGTTGAACCTCTGAAACGGACATAGGGTACTCTTTGACTTGACAATACAGGGGGGATATTTTATGGGAAAATATTAAATTTTTAAGTTCGAAAGATGAAATTTGGCACAAAAATAGCTCAAAACTTGTATTAAAATATGGACTGCTTTTTGTTTCGAATATTAAGGGAGATAGGGTAAAAACGATCATGAAAGTATAAATATGAGGAAAAAACCCGTAGCCCATGCAAACGACGTCGGGGGCAAAGCTAGTGAATCATAAATTTATTTTTTCTCGATTTTTGTAGGGTGCCATGACTGGTCGTGCTCTTGGTACAATGGTAACGCCATCGAAATATTTTATTTTCTACAAAAAAATATCAAAATCAGTTCTCATGCGACGATATTATCATCGAACACACAAAAAGAATACAAAGCGGTAGCATTGAGTAACGTCTTTTTTTAAGTCGGTTAAAAACTGATTTAAAAAGGACGTAACAAATTAAAATTTATTCCTAAAATATGTTTAATACTTGTATATGTCGCTTACTGCAAAACATAAGGTCACCGATCTAATCGGACCCAAGTATATGTAGCTTCATTTTCATATCGGATTGAACCCACGACCTTTGGTTCAACGGGTACCAATTATAGACCAATCATCGGTCAGTAGTATCTAACCCGTACAATATTTTTGTACGGAACCCACGCAGGATTAACTCACACTTGTCCTTTTTTTGTCTCAAAAACCGGACGCATCCAGACTATTGTGCCTTTCTAGGAATCGAACCAAGGACTGTTAGGGTAGGTCGTAGTGACGCGCGGGTCACCTTGCAGTCCGTTGACCTAGGGCCAACTGGGGCCCTATTCAAAAATGCAAGGACCCGGTTTCGACACCTTTTAGCCGACGCTACCCTAGTCATTTTGTTTAAAAATACAGTTAGCCGTGTGAAAGTCTATTTTTTTATATATTGCGACAAGACTTCTTTATCGAACATCTTAACCGTAGTTAACTGGTCAAAACGCGACAACCTTGTCTGTGTATGTGAGTGTTTAATGGGATCCTTATTAAAACACAAATAAAGTAACGTAAGGTGCAAAAAAACTATCTACAAGTGAAACAAGTATAACAAATCAAATCATAGCTAATTTTTTTTTTCTTTTTTTTTAATAAATGCGCCAGACCACAACACAAATAACCTGGTCTGAAACTAATGGTTCGCCCTTGTACTATGAGCACCAGACGACGGATACTAACTGAGGGCGTCATCCCAGCACACCCAGACACACGTCGAATTAGAAAAGTTCGTTTATCCACATTTATCTGACCGGGATATTTTACGCTTTGGTGCCTACCTTAGCCACTGCACCACCGAGGTCGTCAATTATATTTTATACATAAAAATTACATTATACTTCTACTATATAAACTAAATGATGCCATATATATAATTAAAGATACAATTCCGATTACAAAACATCAAAATACAAATTTCCTGCATCAACTGACATCATCGTTACACCCAGTTCCCAAACCGATTTCATGGAAGTAATAATTATTATATTATTAGACTATGTTTACCACGAAGCAATCGTAAACACTGCAATCAATTTATATGAAATCGAACATTAAAAATAGACTACACAACTAAAACATCCTTGTTTTGACATTGTTAGGAATTCAGCTCAGTTTTGTAAAGCTAATGGTTTTATTGAATAACCATTTCCTTTGACTTTGTAGTAAAAAGGTGAAAGATACCAACATCCAAATTACAACATCACATAAGTCGATCTAATCTAATTATATAGTTAGTAGCTAAAGCACCTGTATTTCAGAAATCAGAGTTGTGCTCCCACAACACCCAGACCCGAGAAAATATATATAAAAATTGTTAATTGCTTTGAGAGAGGTAGGGCATAGCGATTTATCGCTCGAACTGGAGCAGCCCGACTGGTGAAATACCTCCACCTTACAGAAGACCGCAGCCAAATAACAATCACTTTTGTGTTGTTGTGTTCCTGCGTGTGAGTGAGGTTTCCAGAGTTCCTGGGGGGTGCTACATTAGTAGCAGGGGCAAGCCAGCAAGGTAAGGGCGACAAGTCTAGTAACATATTTATTATGCTGTACTTGTCACCCTTAAGCTAGGACCTCATTACCACTTAACATCAGGTGGGATGAGGGTAGTCTTGAAGTGCAATATAAAAAAATATATATACATACGAGAAATATTTTTTCTCGGTTTGGGCATTGGCGATTAATGCTCCTTACGCTATAAATAATAAAATAAAATTAAAAATATATATATAATTATTTTCAGACCAAGATCCATAGAATAGCAATAAAATAAATATTTGTAAAAAATTTAAAGCTAATCCTTTTAGTTTTTGTTTAGGTCCTGCGTTGAAGGATCAGTCAGCTTTTGCTATAGACTTAGATTTTAGATCCTTCTAAAAAAGCTTTTAAATGTCATAATATGCATGGGTAGAAAAAAATATATTAACTACCTGTGCCCGCGACTTTGTACGCGTGGATTATAGGTATACTTCCATGGTCGGTTTTCCCCCTATTTCCCCCAATATTCAAAACAAAAAGTAGTCCATATTTTAATCCAAGTCTCGAGCTATAATGGTTCCAAATTTCATATCTTTAACTTTAAAAATAATCATTGTCCCATATAAATTTTCAAGGGCGGTATTACACCCAAATTCAAAACAAAAAGTAGCCTATAATATGTTCTACCTCTAGAGATTCATCGTGTTTTAGGCGTAAAAACCGGATAGACAAACAGACAGAGTTACTTTCTCATTTATAATGTTAGTATGGATTTTAGTCAAAAATCAGATTTGCAGTTCATAACACCCGTTGAGGAAAGTTATGTACGTAGGTGCAATTTGATTCAGATTTCCGAGTAGTCAGCTAACCGCAGACGATAAAATGAGTTCATAATAATATCGTAAACATGTTTGACCTCTCGTAACCGCCATGATATTCGTAATTTCCTTATTTTGAAGCTACAAATTCAGGATACCAGTTATAATTTAAACTGAATTGTACGTACCTAGTACGTACGCACGATATAAGGTAGATATTGTTTCTTGAACTAAGCATTTTTTTTTTATAATGCACTTCAAGATTGACCTCATCCCACCTGGTGTTAAGCGGTAATGAGGTCCTTTTTTTTTTTTTTTTTTTTTTTTTTTTTTTTTTTTTTTTCGGGGGGAAATGCTTAATGCACCATACCGCCACCCCGAGGGAGGGTGACGGCGTGTGTGGGAATACGAAAATTGTAAAGCTAAAGCTTTAAAGGGGTAAAAATAAAAACGAATATAATTTGTGTGAAGATTTAAAGGTAAAACGATGAAACTCCTGAATCGGATAGATTCACTCTAAGTTTGTACAAATTTAACTACCATAAAAGGGTACAATAAAATAATGGGTGTGGGATTTTAAGGTTAGTTTGAGAAATTAATGAAAACTACTATCATTATAAATCTCAGTTTATGCATTATACCTAAATATAGTTGAAAAGAACATTAGATTTTTTTTTTGAGAAAGTAACTAAATTGGTTCTTTGGTACCTACTCATGGCAAAAGGAAAATTTTTGCTTTGAAGCCAGCATTTATTTTTTTATTTTTTTTATTTTTTATAATGCACTTCAAGATTGACCTCATCCCACCTGATGTTAAGTGGTAATGAGGTCCTAGCTTAAGGGTGACAAGTACAGCATAATAAATCTATTACTGGACTTGTCGCTCTTACCTTGAAGGCTTGACCCCTGCTACTAATGTAGCACCCCCCAGGAGCTCTGGAAACCTTACTCACACGCAGGAACACAACAACACAGAAGTGATTAACAAACGAAAGTATATATTTGACGGCCTCATAGGTAGGAAACAATATCTTCCAGACAACCTTTAGGCCAGAAAATGATAAATAAGTTTGGTCGACGATCACTTGGCGTAGATGATGAAAATAAAATTTAAAAACCCATTTTTTTAATTGAATACCGTAATATATGGAGGAAAAGAAAAATTGCGCCACGACAGTCTATAAAATAAAAATCAATCTATCTATACGGTACATAATTATGTTTTATATAAATTTGTAATACTAGTCTATGTCCGCAACTTTGTTCATGTTATTTTAGAATGAAAAGTACTATCCTATAATGCTATTAATTTTTTAGTCTGTTTAGATACTAAATGTAATACAACTCAGTGGCTTGTGCGTGAAGACAACAGACATATATGCATTCATACATTCAGACACCCCAACTTTCACGTATATAATTTTAGTGGTATCATAAATAATATCCCATAATCAAGGTTATCTCATGAATAAGAAATGGATTAAGCTTTAATTTGGCACTCAGGTAGCTGTTATTGCATAGGCATCCGCTAAGAAACGATTTTTCAAAATATATCCCCTTAGGGGGGGAAACGTCAAATTATAAGTGGCCTAGAATATATTACCAATGCTCTTAATCACTTAGTTGGTCCGAACAAATACAAATTATCTTCCATATATCTATACATATGAGTAAAATAAGGGTATAAATATAACAGTAGGTATACACTGTAATATAGTAGTAGGTATATGTATATGTCGCAGTCATCTGGTTTAATCAGCTATTTGATTGGATCACTAGCGCGTTCATTGAATGACGACGTTTAATTGAATGACTAAAGGACAACTCGTCAAATTGTTTAAAATAACGTTCAACTTCTTGACTGAACGTCATTTAGCATAGTCGTTGAATGGGATATAGCTGACTTTGAAATGTTTGATTAGGGTGACCATAAGTTCGCAACTTAAAAGATAACTAACTTTAGATAAAAAAAATGAGGACATTACATAACACACCTTAATAAGAATTTTTATTATATTTTAACAATTAAGTCTTAAGACACTTAGGCCAAAAAAATATTTTTTTACGAATAAGTAACTTTAAAAACAATTTCACTAAAAGAAATATCAACACAGTGCTATTCGATTAGATCTACACCAGCTGTTTGATGCCATCTTTGTTTTGGTGAGCACTAACGCCACAGTGGAAAAAAATGAACTAAATTACAATCACCTGACTGATTTTACGTCCGCTATGTTCAAAGGGCTATGTTACAATCCGCTAACTAGTTGGACGTTGAGTGAGGCTTGTTCATTCAACGTTCGGCCTAGTCATTCAATTAAACGTCGTCATTTAATCAACGCGTTAGTGATCCAATTAAATAGCTGATTCAACCAGATGACTGCGACATATACACTGGTAAAAAAACAATTTTGACGTGCAAAATAATTTATTGTAAATGCACTTGCAGAAATAAATCATTTCATTTCAAATCATTTCATTTTAACAATATAAACAATCGGTTGAAGATAAACTGGTTAAAATTAAGTTTTAAAATTCCACCCGGATAAACATACATACTCGTACCTACATTGCAAGTTAAAACCGCAAAATAACTGCTATTTAAAATCTAATTTTAAGTTACCACCTTGTTAACACTAAGCTAGGATTATTAAGTAGGAGTATTAATAAGCTAGGACCTCATTACCATTTAACAGCAGGTGGCATGAGGTCAATCTTGAAGTGCAATATAAAAAAAAAACACTAAAGATGCAATAAAAATATTGAGTATTAAGTAAAATATATGTGGCTGTCTACACGGTACTTATACTAACTGAAATATATATTTATTATTTTTGAGTCTCATTTCCTTTGTCCATCTGTTAGTTCCAGATAATCGCCGCAAAAGGACTTTCACTGGCAGATGTAATAAAAAGTATCTAAGATTAGGATAACTACTGAGTTGCTTGCCGAATTCTTCTCGATAGGATTAGGTTCCGTGCCGCTGTAGCTTCAGTTTTGGTTTGTATTAGGTTTGACACTGCATAACTGTTACTTGTAACCAACATGAATAAATGAATTGATCATGATTAGTAACTTACACGTTTACGTACAAAATACAAAATCATTTATTCGTGATTCACAGGTAGCGTCGCCACTGGGTGTTAATAATAAGCATATTGTATCACTGTAATCAGCCATATCGGCGTACGAATATGGATATAATTATGAAATCCTGACTATATGAAATTAATTTATTATTGAAACATACCATGAATGATTGCTCTTCCAGATTGAATTAAGTAACTACTTTACAAAATAAAATAAAGTTAGTTCATCATATAAAAATATCACAGTCAGTACATTGAAAACATGCATAAATAAAATAAAAAATAAATGTCAATGTCAATAATCGTATTTATTTATATAGGTACCTATCTTTGACAATCGGACACCATTCTGTACTAATGCTTTTTATTAAATTTATTTACGACACTTATATAAATAAACCTATTTATTGTACAAATAATAAAAATAATTGTTGTTTTTTAAGAAATTAAGAAGTTTTAATCCTAACTTAGGCTACCTTCGTTTTTAATAATAACAATAAATCAATGATTTAATTAAATTGCATGCGGATGACGCCACTAGCTATAGCTAAATAAAACCATAATTTTTTTGCGGTCCGTGTAAAAATTAATGATTCACATGATTAATAGGTTTTGTTTGTGTCTAATTTTTTAATAACCAGAATTAGTCCGAAGATGCACAAATTACTTTTTAGGTCATCATGATTCATATCGAGCCATTTTTTGTTGCTTTTGCATCAGACACTAGCAATAAGTAGATAGATAAATAAATAAATAAATTAATAAATAAATATTGGACAACATCACATACATTGCTCTGATCCTGTGGTAAGTAGCTTAAGCACTTGTGTTACAGAAATCAGAAACAACGAAGGTACCACAACACCCAGACCCAAGACAATATAGAAAAGTTCGTTTTCCATATTGACCCGACCGGGGATCGAACCCGGAACCTCAGAGATAGCGCGACGCCCAAGTCCGGCCCGCTCGCCTCTCGGCTACGTAGGTCGTCAAAATAAATAAAGATAGATATTATTGCCCATAAGTTTTGCAGAAATTGGTTTAACATACATACAATGTAAACTTTAATTTGAGCGGTCTTCTCACTAGAAAGCGATCTCTTCCCGACAAGGTTAAGATATAAAGGATATAGAATAGAATAGAAAATGTCTTCATTCATGTAAACTTTTACAAAAGCATTTATGAATCGTCAGATTATACTACCACTGTGTTCGGAATGTTTATTCTATCGAGAAGAACCGACAAGGAACTCGATGGTAACTCTTTAAAACTTACAAATATGATAACATGCAAAATAACATATAAACAACATAACTTATGACTAGTGTACATAATTTATGCTATCAAGTCCAAATTTCTATGTCGTTAATATAGTCTTTTATTTTATAATAGCCTTTTTTCATTAAACAATTTTTTATCAGAGACTTTAATCTATGCATGGGTAAGGCAATGATATTTTCTGGCAGCTTAATAAAAATCTTCAGACTTAACCCCACAAAAGAATTATTAATTTTATGACGTCTTAGATGTTAAATTAAGTAAGTTAAATAGTAGGTAGACAACGAGAAATGGGTACGGCCGTACAGCAAAATTAAGTTGCTGTTATAAAAAGGCCACCAGCACTCAATAATTTTTTTTTTTATATATTACACTTCAAGATTGACCTCATCCCACCTGATGTTAAATAGTAATGAGGTCCTAGCTTAAGGGCGACAGGTACAGCATAATAAATCTGTTACTGGAGTTGTCACCCTTAAAACCCTTACCTTGAAGGCTCAAGCCTTCAAGGACTACATTAGTAGCAAGGGTCAACCCTTGCTACTAATGTAGCATCCCCCATGAGCTCTGGAAACCTTACTCACACGCAGGAATACAACAACACAGAAGTGATTATTATTTGGCTGCAGTCTTCTGTAATGTGGAGGTATTTCACCAGTCGGGCTGCTCCAGTTTGAGCGATAAATCGCTATGCCATACCTCACCTACTAACATTTCTTTCGTCTTCTACTTACTTAATGAAACCATCGTTAAAAATACCTACCACACAATTCAACTTAGTTGCTTTAAAGATCTGGCGACCTGAATGGCAACCGCAATCTAAACCTGAATCCAAAAGTTTGTATAAAAACAGCCCTTTATCAAAATGTAGGTCACACTGAATCCTTAAAACTGACTGTAAAAATTGGTAAATTGCGAGTTGGACTCGCAAGTCCCGTAGCATCACTACATAGTATAAAACAAAGTTGCTTTTTCCGTCCCTGTATCCCCATGTGCGCCTTGAAAACTACGCAATTGATTAAAATGCGGTTTTTTAAATAGATAGAGTGATTCAATAGGAAGAATTAAAATAAACATTAATGCGCCAGACAATCACACCAATCACCTGGTCTCAAACTAAGGTTTTCCCTTGTACTATGAGTACCAGACGACGGATACTAATTGAGGGCGTCATCCCAGCACACCCAGACCCAAGTCATTTGAGAAAAGTTCGTTTTCCAAATTGACCTGACCGGGAATCGAACCCGGGACCTTTCGCGCTTTGGGCGCCTACCTTAGCCATTGCGCCACCGAGGTCGTTTTATTTGCAATAAATAATGAAAAAGCCAATATTAGGCCAATATGAAGCTAGTTATCTATAAAAACAGCAAAAAAAGTGTGTGTGGTATGTTTACAGGAGCCGCATTAAATGTTTATTTTAATTATTTTTTCCACACTGAATTAATCTAAAATCTCTTTCTTGCTTTTATCTCGTCTGTATCATGGTGAGTGTTCCGAGGAACTGTCTTACCTTATCCCGCCCTCCCCTTTTCTTCACAAAACCACAGGAACCAACCAACGATGTCATCGCTTCACCGTGGAAAATATTCCATCGTGAGCCAAAAAGTTTAGTAACTAACTCATACCTTTCCCGCACCATTAAGAAGTAGAACTCGTTGCCGGCTCATGTGTTTCCTTCCTTTGACATGGACTCCTTCAAAAGGATCGTGAAGAAACATTGTGCGGCCCTGTATGGCGATGCTAACGGATAGGATATTACGGTATCAAATCCGTTGTCATCGCGATGTGGGTTTCTCTTTTGGTCACCATTAGCCTAGGAGGAGTCAATAATATATAAAAAAAAAAAACATTGTGTCATACATACATCGTACACATAATATTCGTTAAAATTTTTCGAGCGTTTTTCTGTTCCTATCCTAATATTAATAAATTGAAGATCTATCAAAAACATGCAAAAAAATACGTTTGTTGTGTGAAAATTATAATAATATTTTTTACAGTAATATCATGTGTGAAAACTTTATCTGCCTAACTAGAGATTCTTTAGATATAGACAGATAGACGGGCTGAGGAGTTATATTAATAATCTTCTGTATTACCCCTTTCGTACAGAAGCCTCAAAAGTTACCCCCCAAAGAAGTTACAAAGGCTAAAGTATCCCGACCGTTTGGAAATAAAGTAAAAAGTTGTTTTCCTCGAAAACACGTGACTCAAGTTGTCACAAATTGATGAAATTGTGTAACCGGACTCGCTGAAGTAATTTTAACTTATTTGTTAACTAACTGGCGGCTGCGGGTAGGGATGTGCTGTTTCATTTAATTATAATTATCCGACGCTTTTGAGAAATGTAAAAAAAAATATTAAAAACTAGGGGTCCCGGCGAACTTCGTTTCACCTTAGAGGATTTTCCCGGTTTTTTGTTGATAAATTTTCTTTGCTATAAACCTCACGGAGCCCGAGACCTTTCCAACGAATGCAAAACCGTGGAAATCTGTTCGTGCGTTCTGGAGTTATAGCGACAGGAAGGAAAATCCGACTTATTTTTATATAGTAGATAAATTTGGACAACATCACATAAATTACTCTGATTCTTTGCTAAATTTGATGAAGCGATGGTACCACAACAGCCAGACCCGAGACAATACGGAAAAGTTCGTTTCCCATATTGCCCCAGCTGGGCATCGAACCCAACAGTTACATTTTTTTTTTAATGGCAGCTTCTTTCGCGAAGAAGATGAATTTTCATCCCGGAATAGCGTGGGCCAATTCGAACTCATCGGCTTTATACACCAGGGGGTCTACCCTCAACAACGAAACGAACAAACGAAAGGTTTCGTTTTTGAAGATTTATCAAAAGTTCGGAAGGAAAAACGTGGTTTTTGGTTTGCATAAATAGTATTATATTTTATGAAAACGCTTGATTTGCAATTTAAGTGAATTAGATGTGACTATGAGAATTAAAAATTGCTATCCGTTTTCGGATCCGACATATTTCGTTTTTGGGAGTAGACCCTCAGAAGAAACCTTGTCCCATCCTTAAAAGTAGTTCTAAAAGTTACGCAGCGATTGAAAAATTATGAAAGAATCCTTATGACGCACTAAAAAGTTTTACTAGAAAATTCTAAAATATCAATGGCGCCCTTCCAATCAATTGGTAATAACTTGTTACGTCCTAAGAAAATTTCGAACACGTTTCTTTACGCTGAGCGATTACACCTTGGATGCACGTCATTGCTCGATGTAACATTGTAATATTTGTAATTAATTTCACGGATTTCAAGATTGACTGGGAACTCTGAGCAAATAATTATAAAGTTGTGGACTTTTATCTTGTATTGTTATTTGGAACTGTTGTGATACGACCTCCACAGCTTTTATGGCTATGCTTTTATACTTCAATATGCTTTAGTTTTCTTCTTCTTTGGCCTTTGTTTATATTTATTTGGGATAGCGGAAGTATCCGAATGATGAGAATGACAGAGAGTAGGTAAGACTTGAACGGCGAATGACGGAAGACGACGTACCTATGTCAAGAATTATTTAATGTGTTTGATAATATTTCTATTATCTACAATTTGCTTTATTTCATTTCCCATCCACTACATTTATATCAGTCTTCAGTTCCTTACCTATTATACCTTGTACGAGCAATAACGAGTTTTAATTGTAATTATAGTTTCAGTTCACTATTCTATTGCAGTTATAACAATAAGAATGACAACTGACTAGCCGACTCGGTGAAGGGTAATTGAGATAAAAGTGTGGTCCATCCGATTTAGTGGTCCTCATGATTTGGTGAGCTTGAGTGTATAAATTTAGTGTTTTTCAACATAGGAAAATATATTAGGATAGGAAATACATTGAATCATTGCACCAGAGGAAGAATGAGGACCACCATCCCAGAGGTAGACCAAACCTAACTCTGAAAAGGGCAGGGACTACCCGCCTTAAAACCCAGGACGGATGTCGTCACCGTAATTGATAGTGTCATGGGGATCCAGGTCAATATTAACCACTCCCTAAAAAGCCTAATCCCTCATCTTTTTCTGACTATCGCCATGGGGCGAAAGTCAGAAAAAGATGAACTTTGATAAGAAGGGTAAGATAGATATGGATCTATCTTACCCTTCTTATCAAAGTTCCTTGAGCGTGTCGTTCATAAGCAGCTTAGCCATTTCCTCTCCAAAAACAATCTCCTTGATTCTTTCCAGTCCGGTTTCCGTCCTGGTCATAGTACGGTCACGGCATTGGTCAAGATTACTGATGACATACGCCATGGTATGGACGGTAGAAATCTTACGATGTTGGTGCTACTTGATTTTAGCAACGCCTTTAACACTGTGGACTTTGACATCCTGCTCGGAGTGTTGCGTTCTCTTAACATATCTCCGATGGTAATTGACTGGTTTCGTAGTTATCTGTATGGTCGCCGGCAGCGTATTCGTGCTGAGGATTCTCTTTCCGCATGGTGTGACATTGCTGCCGGTGTACCTCAAGGTGGCGTCTTGTCTCCTCTTCTTTTCACTACTTTCATTAATTCAATCACGTGTAATCTTACTTCATCCTACCATCTATATGCAGAGGATTTACAACTATATTTACAGGGCAGCCTTGACGATTTACCGAATGTTATTAATTTAATGAATGCTGATCTTATTCGCATCTCAAGTTGGAGCAAGGCGTTTGGTCTCAAGGTCAACCCTGCTAAAACGCAGGTGATTATTGTTGGTGGCTCTCGATTGATCAGCATGATTGATTGGAATTATCTGCCTCCTATTACATTTGACGGTGTCCAGATTTCTTATAGTAAAACTGTAAAAAATTTGGGAGTTTATGTTGATGATAGTTTGAGTTGGGATACTCAGGTCAAGGAGGTCAGCAGGAAAATGTTTGCATCAGCAGGATCTATCAATCGATTACGAAATTTCCTACCTATACCCACCAAAATTGCGCTAGTACAGGCATTACTATTGCCTATTCTTGATTATGCTGACTGTTGCTATACAAATCTCAATGAGGTATATCTCGACAAACTTGAGCGTCTTCAAAATTTCTGTATCCGCATCATCTTTGGCTTACGCAAGTATGACCATGTCTCCAATTTTCGTGCTCAGCTTAATTGGCTTCCTATTCGTCGTCGACGTGACCTCCATCTTTTATCTCTTCTATATAATATTTTATTTAATCCTCTTTCCCCTCCTTATCTGAAAGAACGATTCCATTTCTTGCAATCCATCAATGAGCATAGTATGCGATCTTCCCGTAAAGTTCTCCTTGCTTTTCCTACTCATACCTCTGAATACTACTCACAATCTTTCACTGTCCAGTCCATACGCTTATGGAATTCCCTTCCTTTATCTATCAGGGAATCTGAGTCCCTTCCAATTTTCAATTCAAGAGTAAAATCTTTATTTCTTTTTCTTAACTAAACGCGAACTTCTTTATCAAAGTTTTAAAATAAAGCTAAGCTTTTGTTGGTATTTAGTCTAATTTCATTTGTTTATTCTATATGTTTGTTTAAACCGTAAATACTTTATGGATTTGTATATATTTATTGATATTTATTTATGTATGTATTTTTTATTTATTTTTGTTTTATTTTTTTTTATGTATTTTTCATATAATTTTATTTATATTTCCGGTTATTTATTTATTTTTGTTTTCCTCAATAAATATTTTGCACGGGCGCACCCGTTTCTCGATATCTATTTTTTCCTCTACCTAAAGGTTGTCTGGAAGAGATTGCTTTCTAGCAATAAGACCGCCTAAATTGTACTTAATTATGTCTGTAAAGCCAATTTCTGTAAATTTTTCTGTGCAATAAAGTGTATCTATCTATTAAACTATCATAACATCATCGGCGAAACGGCTAGCCTTATAGGGCAGCGTCAAGTCATGTTCCCAATCAATAGGGGGCTTATAGCACCTCTATTATGGTTAGTTTTATGGTAACAACATTTGACGGGGGAAACGCATGCAATGGCGACTGGGGTGTCTTCATATCAAAGGCTAGCTGGTCTTCCTCTGGAAGAACCAGGCGGGTAAAATGGCTCGTATGTCGTGTCTGTGCATTCAGAATGCCGAAGCACGAGGATGTGCTCTCTATGTTTCTCTGCTACCTCTTTTTGCAACGCCAGAAAACTACTCGTAGGATCCACCACTAGAAGAGATGCTGGAAGAAATTTGCCCAGGGTGCCTGTAATGCTAAAACCAGCACTATACGTTTGCAACAAGATCGTGTTTCCTGTTTGAACAACGACCTCAAACGGACTTGAACTTCAAGCCTTGTGACAAATGACGAATCGTCACCCTACTGCTAATATGTTGAATCTACATAACTTGTATCAATAATCACAATATGCAATGAATCAGTGACTCAAGGCGTGTTAACACAATCTGTCTTTAAAGCATTGCCCTTTCGCCCTTCAAGGTATTACGTGACCTCGGTGGGACAATGACTCTCCTCTATTGCCAATTCGTTAATTTTCATTGGGTAAAAAAAATGTATTTTATCAGTTATTGTTGAGTTTTATAGAATAAATCTCTTGAATGCATGATACAAAATGGTAATGAAAAACGTCCGGATGGAGTTGCGTTTTGTTTATGGACATCCAATCCCAACTATTAAAAAAACTTTTTTTGACTTTTTACAAACGCAATGAAGGATTTGCAGTAGAACCATATAAACCACCAGCCTACTCATTATGCATTAAGACGTTTAAAATTTGTATTTTTTATCTCTAATATCTGACCTATTTGGCCTCATAGGAAACTCATTTTATCGTCTTTTCATTCAAACAGACAAGCATACTTTCATTAAAAAGATCATTAATGATTTTTTCAGTATAAAAAACAAAATATAATTTGAAAAGTAAATAAAGCTGTCATTGTCTAAGGGATCTAGAGCACCCGCTAAATTTCGAGTCCTTTACAGATGTCTTTTGAAACTTAGTGCCATAACTATACGCGAAGAATTCAAATATTGTGAAGAAATAAAAGGTTTCTCCCCTTGAGGAGTGAGTCTCGAACCCGCGACCTTCTTCTATGTGCTGCTCTTCCAACTAAGCTTAGCAAGTTATTGTAGGCGATGAATTTTTACTGTTGTACTCTTAGCCTCATCACTAAGAATTTATTCTTAAATACTTAATACATTGATAATGATATTAAGAAACCCAACGGATTAAATTTTTCATCGTAGTTTGGACATCGGAAATTATACAAGTATTTTGTATTTCCATTTGACGTTAGAAAACCTCATTGTAAAAGGAAAAGATTTCCTCATTGTAAGAGACAAGTTTGTTTCGAGTTAATTTAACATAGCTTTTCAGCTAACCATAGGAACTCCTTTTGTTTTTAACTGACAATAGATGATGGCCGCAGATGACCTGAACATCTTCACCGAGCTTGCGGGGGGGCGGTCCCCCCTAAAAATAGAAACAACAATACTAACATTTAAACATAGAAACTTCATTGAAGACGGACGGATTAAGATCAATACATACATTCGCCTAGAGTGAGGGTCACTGTTTCGTTATAATCGATGTTAAAACTTCAGTTTATGGCATCAAAACATACCTTAAAACTGAAAATTATTCCCTAATACCAAGTGCATCCACACAAAATGTAAACTGCGAACCGACCAGGGTTCCTGGAAGAGTGATTCACGCGCGTCGCGACGCTCCCTGCCACCCCTCGCCCCGTCGCGTCTGGCCTTTGACTCAATGCTGTCCACGTGACTCACAAGTTATGCAATACTGTCTGCGCTTTGTATCATTAATGACAGAATAGAATAGAGTTTCTTGCCAGAATCTTCTCTTTAAGCTTTAGTAAATATTACTGATGTAATTTACTTGAATAAAAAAAAATAACTTTGAACTTAGACAAGAAAAACTGGCCAAGTGCGAGTTGGACTCGCCCAAGGCTAAACAGCAAGTAACATATTATAAAAGTTCGTATTGGAGTTGATTGAATTAAAGGAAAGAGAAAAACTGCGGTTTACGATTTATGATAAATTAAACAATTTACTTACTAGATATCATTCAAACCATTTTTCGGTGAAAGTTTACATGGTAATAATATACATCATATATATTGCTAAGCTCTACCATTCTCTTATTTTAAATATATAGGGGGGGGGGGACACATTTACTTTGGAAGTATATCTCGTGCAAACTATTCAATTTAGAAAAAAATAATATTAAAAACCTTAATATAATTTTTGAAGACCCATCCATGGATACCCCACACGTATTGGTTTGAGAAGAAAAAAAATTGAGTTTCAGTTTCAAGTATGGGAAGCTCCCCATAAAATGTGATCTGGTCAGGGGAGAATGGTGATCGAACCTGGCACAGAGATGTCGCGACGCCAAAGGCCGGCCCGCTCGCCTCTCGGCTACGGAGGTTGTCAAAAATGTGATGTTGGCTAGTATTTAATATATAAATCAGAAGTCACAGTTCCCTTTTGTAATACGAAACGTTACATTCGTTTAGTACCCAGACAGTTTATAGAATTCAAATATTAAAGCTAGAGGAGGTATTGTTGTACGTAGGTACCTAGTTATGTCAACCCAGACGTCTGCTAACAGTCGTAAACTACACTCATAAGTCTTGAAGCTATATAATGGTGTGTACATACAAATTACACTATTTGTTGAGGGCAAAGAATGCTGTAATATAAGCGTTTCATTTCGAAATTCACACGCACATATCTGCACAATAACAGATTAGAAAGATAAGGTACATATTGCTTAACTACGTTCGTGGACCAGTGGTAATGAGTGTAGGCTTACAACCAAGAGGTCGTGAATTCTATTCACGAAACACATTTTTGTATTTTTTTGTTGGCGTGGGATTTAAAAAATAGTACGTCTAACTTTATTTTTATTCTGTATTTGCCTTTTTTAGTTTTGCTGAGTTATGTAAATGCATACGCATTCGTATAGTAAATGGAATCAATTAGCTTTTAAAAATTATGATATTTTTTAAGAAAAACACATAATTAAATTATCTTATGTAAATATAGCTTAAGACAGACTACTAAAATATAAAAAAGTCGGTTTTGAGCGTTGACCGCATGTTAAATGTTTTCATTGAGTCGTACCTATGGGTCGCGGGTTTGATTCTCGCGCCAGCAAAAGGATCTAATGATTTCACATGTGTGTAGAGTCTGGGTGTTTGTATTGTCGTTATACAAGTTTCTAAAATATACAGGACAACCTCACTTTGGTTTTCTGTAATGTAAGAGATTCTGCCCCAAAAACCTCCAGTACATAAATATATTTTTATCAACACTCTATCGAATCAGACATATTCATAAGACAAACCTATTAATTTTCAACAAAAAAGCCAATTTTGAATAATCTAAGTTTTTCTACTCAAAGAACTAAAGTTAAAACTCTTTTCCTCATATTATTTTTAGTCACAAATATTGAGGTCACGCTGTAAATGTCTTTTCAAAGCAATTCCAAGTCCAGACAACAAAATACTTTGCCAAACTTGGTGAAAACAAATGCCTGTTTTTTAATGCTTCATTAGTCTCCATATTTAGGCGTTCCCACACGAGACCGGGAATCGGTTTTCGGTGACCAATTTTAATAATAAGTATATAATTTTTTCAAATATTCTTTGAAGTAACACATTTAAATTAAAATATTTTGTGATGTATCTAATCTTATTTACGAACAAGTGTCATTGTTGTATCTGTTTATGTTAACTGGTCCTCACATGACAGGCTTAGACTATTGTGAGGACCAGCATACATATAACTTGTTTTATAATTATGTACAATTTTAAAATTTTGGTCGATGAAAAATTAACAGAAATGAAAATAAATTCTTGTTTATTTATAATGTTTCGACGCATGAAACTAATTATGAAAATATATACAAACTAGCGGTCCCGGCGAACTTCGTTTCGCCTTAGAGAATTTTTCCCGCTTTTCTGTTGAAATTTTTCAAATTTTACCAAGGATCCCTAATTTTGTAGCCTATGTCAAATTGGAAGAATGTAGCATTCTATTGGTGAAAGAATTCTTTAAATCGGCCCAGTCGATTATGTTTAGTTTTTTATTTGTAAGTTGAGACAGTTAATGTTTCTTACTTTCTGTCTTTTCAAATATACTTTTCATTTTAAGAATATTTATTGATTAAACCATATTTTACAAATATAAATACATTACAAAAAATAAAAATCTTCTATAATTCGGCCTTGTGGGATCGATCCCAAGACGCAGCATTACTTCGCTGAAGAGCCATCGGGGCTCCACGGATCCATAGTCTCAACAGCAAACGCCGCAAACTCATTATTTTTGCGATAAGTATGTAGTTCTAAACATATTTAGCAGAGGGCACCTACCGTAGGCTAACGGTTGATACATCAGAAAAATTTAATCGCCTACGATAACTTGCGGTTAGCTCAGTTGGAAGAGCAGCACGCACAATACGTGACGGTCGCGGGTTCGATTCCCGCACCGCAAGGGGAGATACAATTTTTCTATTTCTTTAAAATATTTAAAGTTCGCTTGTGCGGCGTCAACCACTATAAAAATCATTACTTTTCATCGTAAGCAGTGTTAAAATCGCAATAATAAAAAGTCGGTCGTGCGCGGGCAAGCTAAAAGACGAACTTGAAACTCAAAACGTAAAACAAGCCTAAACTGAGTCACTGTCTGGGCCAAGTGTCGGGACAAAAGATGCGTCTGCGCATTGAGTCGCGAGGCCGAGGGCGTTATATTGAATCATACGCACGCCATTACGCGCGTGTACAATACTAGCTGTGCCTGCGACTTCGTTTGCTTGGATACATACTTTCATGGTCGGTTTTAAGAATGGTAATTCCGTTCATTGGAAGCCGTAAGTTTATGCTATGATGCAAAAAGGTCCAGTTCTCTCAAAAGGGTTGCTAAGGTCAGACGGCGATTGGTTCCAATGTAATAATAATGATCATAGCTGATTCTGGCTTCGTAATAGATAATCGGGACAAACACAAGGAGAAAGAAGAAAGGATAAAGTAAGAGTGGCGCCATTACTGTCATATTATATACCTACTAAGTCTACTAGCTAAGCCCGCGCCATCGTTCGCGTGGACTGCTTACTTTCATGGTCGGTTTTTTCCCTATCTCCCCTATTCTTTGAAATAAAAAGTAGTCCACATTTTAATCCAAGTTTCAAGCTATATTTGTACCAAATTTCATATCTCTAACTTCAAAAGTAAACATTTTCGCATATAAACTTTCAAAGGTGGTATTACCCCCGTCCCCCCTTAATATCAAACAAAAAGTAGCTTATGTCCGTTCTAGAGATTCACCATATACCTATACCAAATTTCATCAAAATCGGTTCAGTGGTTTAGGCGTGAAAGCCGGACAGACAGACAAACAGACAGACGAGAGTTACTTTCGCATTTATATTATTAGTATGAATTTAGTTCAATACCAGTCGTTGTGTGTCATTGCATATGCATAACATGGATATTGCCTGGATAGTCAACTATAAATAAAATAAATAAAATAAAAATAAAAATAACGTTTATTTTCTACCACAAAATAGTGGCAATGAGCACCACTTTACAAACTTACTTAAACAAACTTACTTAAACAAACTTACTTATGACTAAAATACTTATGTTTCTTAGATCGGATTCAATTTAACAGCAGAGTAAATTAAAATACAATATCGTGCAAACAACCACCACTCTGTGGAAGACTGGAGCTTGAACCTAAGCCTACAAATAGGCTTGTTGTAACAAGATCTCCAGGCCCCCACCCCCATCCAGGCAGATTTATAAGTTTCTTATTAATAGAGAGCAGATATGTATATTAATAACAAAGGACATAATTTTGGGGTTAAATAATTTCAACTTATTATTATTCTATAAAGTGTTCAGTTCCCGCGTAGTCTAAAGAATTCAACCATTCTTTTAATAAAGATTTGCAACTAAACTTATTTGTTGTGACAATAGATAAGATTTTATTCGCTTTATTATATAAATGTCCTCCTAAGAAGCAATAGAATTTTCGCTTGAATTTAGTTTTGTGGGTAATTAATTTACACACTTTGTGTTGTTGAGTCTTACGCAGGTTTGTTACTTTGGTTTTATCATTTACGCTAATTGAAGAATGTTTTTTAAGGATAGCAGCTAGGATATACAGTTGTCTAACGGTCAGAGCTTTGGTTTCTTTGTAAAGAGAGAAGGTTGGGTAAAGCATGGGTTTATGAAAAGCAACCTTTAGGATATACCTCTGAGCTCGTTCAAGTTTGAGTAATGTAGTTTTCGATATGCCACCCCAGGCGATGTTACAATATGTTAGAAGCGATTGGCACATGGACAGGTAGATAATTTTCATTAATTTGACGCTAGCAACTTTTCGAAGATTTCTGAAAAGATATGTAAGTTTACGAATTTTCGAGGATAAATTACAGATATGTTGTTTAAAATTTAAATTGTTATCGATAGTTATGCCCAGATATTTAACACTATCCACACATTCAAGAGGCGAACAAATACACATACGAGAGGGAGCAATAAAACACGTGTGAGCAACTATTTTGTTGGTGGCGCAATCATGGTGAAAATTTCTTATACTAAAAGTAATGTATTTAGTTTTGGAAGCATTCAAAGACAGTTGATTATCTGACAACCAGCGGCATACTTTATCAAAACCACGTTGAGCTTTCAAGAATACCTCCTCCCAAGTCACTCCCCAGAAAGTAAGACTTAGACACTTTTAAATACCTGTCAATTACGATTCCTTCATAGGTTTGCCGCGGTCGTGACATTGAATCATACGCACGTTAAAACACGCTTAAACAATATTAAATTCAACACACGTTGTTTTATGTCACACTATTGATGATATTGTCTGGATAATCAACCGAAATAGTTTTAGATACCTACCTGTCAAAATACAATTATTTCATAGATGTTTTATGAGCATAGCACTATGTGACGTCAGAATTTTACAAACAGCAACAAACAGAAAGGCAGATTGTATAAAATTTTATGTCAGCATATGTACCGTGTATCAAGGGAATGTAAATTAAGTTGTCTGCAATATGTTTTAGTATCACCAGCTGTATGCGCTTAAATTGGCGTGACCGAGAGTCGAACTCGCAGCCTAGCGCACGCTGCCGGTCGTCGAACCTTGCTCTGTTGACTTATCATCGGCTGCGCTTACGTAATGCAACCACCCACATGTTTTGTACAATCGACTACTGTGCTTTTCATGGACGTCATACTAATATTATAAAGAGGAAAGATTTGTACCTATTTTCGTATGTTTGTATGTTTGTAATGAATAGGCTCAAAAAGTACTGGGCCGATTTAAACAATTCTTTCACCAATAGAATGCTACATTCTTCCAATTTGACATAGGCTACAAAATTGGGGATCCTTGGTAAAATTTGAACAATGTAACCGAAGGTGTAGAAAAATGAGACTTAAAATGTCTTTCGTCGAATGCGCGGGAAAATCCTCTAAGGCGAAACGCAGTTCGCCGGGACCGCTAGTGTTCAATATAATTAAAGACAAACTTTACTGCTTGTTAACTAATGCCCGATTCCATTATTTAAAAACGAACAGTTCTAGTTACAGTTAGTAATAAATTATACGAGGCGTAAGCTAAAACCGTCCCAAACTTTATATCGGTCATATATTTTGGTAGAGGTAGGGCATAGCGATTTATCGCTCGAACTGGAGCAGCCCGACTGGTGGAATACCTCCACCTTACAGAAGACCGCAGCCAAATAACTATCACTTCTGTTTTGTTGTGTTCCTGCGTGTGAGTAAGGTTTCCAGAGCTCTTGGGGGTGCTTCATTAGTAGCAGGTATCAAGCCTTCAAGGTAAGGGCGATAAGTCCAGTAATAGCTTTATTGTGCTGTACTTGTCGCCGTGCTAGGACCTCATTACCACTTAACATCAGGTGGTATGAGGTCCATCTTGAAGTGCAATTTCAAAAAGAAAGCAAAAGTTTAACAACCATTTCGTTAAACAGTTCAACTACTTACACTGAAATTGTTAAATACCTAATTGGAGCATTGATTAATTACGTTTTACCGAATTGAATCAATTACCTACTTAGGCGTTGAGTGATTAAAAACGTTCAAACAATCAGCGATTGCGATTAGGTATATCAATTGTTACAAAACTGTAACAAACTATTACGTATTTCTGTAAATGATATGAATTACGGTTTAGCTAGGGTCACACAATTTCAGTTGTTACAAATATTTACATATTAATTTTGACGACCTCCGTAGCCAAGAGGCGAGCGTGCCGGACTTTGGCGTCGCGCCATCTCTGAGGTTTCGGGTTCGATCCCCGGTCAATACAGAAAAGTTCGTTTCCCATATTGACCCGGATCTGGGTCAAAGATTGAAATGAAATCAAGTGACGCATGACGTCATCAGTGAGTACGTTTATTACACACCAATGACCTAACACACCTCCTCCCGGCAACTTATAGCATCGTATTATCCATTTTTTTATTACCTTTTTAACAAACAAAAAACATTCTTAATAGATTTTCAAAATTTTTATAGTTTTTCACGCCGCAGTAGCGAACTTCAAATATTTTTAATTAAACAATTTTTTTTTTATCTCTCCACTCACCGTAAGATAGGCAATTAATTTGTCAATCTGCTTTCTCTTAATGTGAAAAAAAAACTAGCCAATGAGAAAGGTACTCACACTTGACTTTTAAGGCCCAGCATACGCAATACGTCAAATTTATCGCATGAGACGACAAAAATTTCGATACTGTTGATTGGCTAATAGCACACCGCACTTTTATTTTCAGCTAATCAGCAGCTGACGCACTGACTTCAATCGAATTTGACCTTTGTTAAGAGCGCGATAAAATTTACTTGAGTGGCGCATGCTAGGCCTGCTTAACTTCCTTCGTGTTCTAGATCACATCTTCCTTCACTCTACAAACTTCTCTTTTAGCTTCATTCCTAATTCTGTCACTCAATTTTACTACTAACATACTTCTAAGTGTTCACAGGTCCTCTCCATTTCTCCTTCTTAGTGCTTTTTGCTCTTCGATTTAGGCGTTTGTAAATATGCGGAAAGAACTTATCTACGTAAAGATACCGACAAAAATCTTAATAGTTTAAATAATTTTATAATAAACGTAGAATGAATCTAAGCTTGCGAGGATTGCGAGTTGCGAGTCGCTTTCAGTTGCTTTTATTCCAGGTCAAATATTTTCTTTACGCTAGAATTTGCCTCCTCTCGTTACAGATTATTTAGTTTTACCCTTTTTTGTTTTATTCTAAAACAGCTCACTTTAATATCTTAGTTGAATTTAATTTATATTAAACTTCTTACATAAGTAAATTTATTTCTCAAAAGCAATTCTTTTGAGAAATAAATATTCTTAAACCGTAATAGTTTTGTTTTAGGACAGCTGGACGGTCGTCTATTTGTTTTCATTGAAAACGGCAGTGTCCTTCTTCGCCAACCCTTTTTTTTAAGGAAGAGAAAAGCATTGACGCACCGTACCGCTGCCTGGGGAAAGATAAGATAGCGACGTGTATGGTACTACCCACTAAAATCCTCCCGCACTTCTTAATGCCTATTGATGGCGCCATATTTGCCAGCCCTAGGCCGGGCACCTAATTCCGTAATCGTTGTATGTCGTAACGTTGCGTACATTATGTGTGTCAAATGATAATGCGAGCGTCAAGTGTGACCCATTTCTGGATCAACGCTCATTGGATAACGTTCGACGTTTGTGCAATGGGTTAGGGTGTCGGTTAATTTAGGAAATTTGGAGTTTCCGCTGGGATAAGGACCGGAGTTTGGTATCACCCTATCTCTGAGGTTCCGGGTTTGATCCCCGATCGGGTCAGAATGGGAAACGAAGTTTTCTATATTGTCAGATCAAATGCTTCAGCTACTTACCATAGAATCAGAGCAATGCATGTGATGTTCAATATTTATTTCTAAAATAGCTGTGATGACTCGGTTATCAATCATCAATTTGAGTTCATACTATCATCAGCCTATACCAGTCCACAGTTGGACGAGGCCTGTCGCGCCCTCTCTTCACCTTGACGTATCCACCAACTGCCTGAAACCTCTTGCGGGTCGTCGTCTCACTTAGCCGGAGGTCCTCCTACACTACATTTCTTGGTACATGTAGTGTAGGAGGACCTCCGGCTCGTTCTTTCCTCTCAAAAAACCGTTAACACCATCGGATATTGATTCTCCGTTAATTATGACCGGCCGGTTGCCACAGCTGCTTGATTATTCTTTGAGTTATTTGTTATAACCCTAATGGCTTTAAAAGGACAAGAAGTGGACTCAATGCTAGAAGCATCTACCACTCCCTTGAGTCATCCGAAGAGAGAAGAGAAAAAGTGCATATGTCGATAACTCTATGGTCATATTTTACTGGTAAATCTGGTTAGATAGCTGTTATAATTATACAAAGAACAATACTAGGTGTCCGGTTTAGTTCCGTGGTGTATTTTGATATCTTTGGTAGTTATGCCTAGGGTTTAAATAGGGTTCAATGGTCACAATTCATTTTTTACTGGTAAATCTGGTTAGATAGCTGTTATAATTATACAAAGAACAATACTAGGTGTCCGGTTTAGTTCCGTGGTGTATTTTGATATCTTTGGTAGTTATGCCTAGGGTTTAAATAGGGTTCAATGGTCACAATTTCGAATCCCGAATATTACAAACCTTTGAATGTTTTGAATGAATTGTACTTATTAATTGGGATTTTCTTCAGCACCAAAGTCGATTTGCGTATCTGTCATTATTGGTGCTTATATCTTTAAAACAATTAGTTTTAGTAGATAGAGTGGTTTATGAGGATGGTCCTTTTGACAACTGTACTAAGATTTAGTGCAAACAAATTATAGTCAGCCTTATTATAACCAGCTATTCGCAAGACCAGCCAAAGCCAAATTTCTATTGTAACTATCTCATAAGATAGAACAACGCCCACTATACAGGAGTAAAATACTTCTTAGACCTGTACTGTACCTACCTATGTATCTATCAAAAAGACGACACCTAGTTGTTGCTATAGATACTTCAAACTCAAACATTTTATCGCCCTGACACATAATATCGTAACAGTTAACAAAATCTTCATACTTCTTTTATCTAGTAATCTGCAAGGACATATTGAGATGTTACATAATATTGTTTTAAACGAGTTCTACAAGGCAAAAATTGTAGTTCAGCGTAGTTAAACCGTACTTATTCAGGTAATTCTTACACTCAACATAAATATCTTTGATAATGGAAGTTAGATTCAAATAAGTCACTAATAATTTGGTTTAAATTCGGTTATTTTATATATATTGCCCTCAGACAAATTAATACAGCTTGTGCGTATTAGTCAGGTACCTATAAGATAAAATGCTCTACGCGCCAATTAAATGTAACGACCGTAATACATAGTTGGATTTGTTTTGATAATCATAATACTTCTGACTTCTTCATGAATTTCATTTGTGCATGTATGGAGAACAAGGTCTGATAGAACTTTATTTCTATCCGGAAGACTCCAGTCATTACGTTGAAGCGATTACCATCTGACCTCCACAATCTTCACAAGAGTAACCAGACCTATTGATATCACTGTCTCACCGATATTCACAATTTTTTAACCATCTCCAATTCGAGGAAATCCAATAATTGTTATTTGATTTGGGATCCCAATTCAATTTTAAATGTTTTTGTACTTTCCCTTAACACACATGAAGCTTCATAATACAGACAGGCTTTTAAACAAACAAAAGACTAAGAGCATGATGATTTTGTTCCTGACCGTTTTGAAACTAAGGATACCCCTATTTAAAGATCTTCTAATATTCTCAGTTAGTATGATGAACCAAGTTGAGATTCGAATATTTTAATCTGAAATTCACCGCAGCAAGACCGCACGTGCCCCAGTTTGTCGTATCTAACCGCGTTGCGCCATGCCTGATATTCCCTTGCATAATCGGTGAACTATTTTGATACTATTGTGGGCTTACTTTAGGTCACAAGTTCTCAAAGTAGTCTAATTGAATACTATGAGGCTTAATTTAAGTGTGATACTGATAGAGTGTCCTCGATGGTTTAAACACTAGGCTGTGACTCGGGATCCGTGGGTTCAGCAAAGTATGTGTTAAGAATACATGGCCTAGCAATCTGTTACTACTACTCTTAAGATACTGTATAAAGATTTAATAATAGGAAATCATTGTCTTGTGAAATAAAGACGGCAATAAGGAAGAAGTGAGATCGCAACACTCGCGTGTAAAAGTCTATCTCATTACCCTACCCACTAGTTGTAACACCAATGTTTAATTTAGAAAAATAATATTATTGTTACTGTCTCATTAAAGTCTGAGGCAGTGTTTCATTTTAAAACCTGAGGAACGAAACTCAAGAGAAAAAACTACAGTCAACTTCATTATATATTGGATTAAACTTAGCTAGTACTCGTATTGATTAAACCGGTGGCTATTATTGTACAATGACTTAATTACTATTATAGAAGCCTTTAACCTTCAGTAGAAGATGACTAAGGAGATACTTACTTTCTTAATAGTAAAGTTGTACATGACATAGTAGGTATAGGTCATAGGCATGATGCCAATAATAAATAATATCTAATAAATAAATATTGCACAACATCACATACATTGCCCTAATTCTGTGGTAAGTAGCTAAGCACTTGTGTTACAGAAATCAGAAACAACGACGGTACCACAACACCCAGACCCGAGACAATATAGAAAAGTTCGTTTCCCATATTGACCTGACCGGGGATCGAACCCGGAACCTCAAAGATGGCGTGACGCCAAAGTCCGGCACGCTTTCCTCTCGGCTACGGAGGTCGCCAATAAACGTATTGGTTACTTAAAAGTAAAACTGGGAATAAATAAGAGAAATTAGGCTAGAGCTTCAGTGTGTTACTGTTTTCAAATAATATACTTGTATTAGTATATAGGATACTGGACACTAAATAAATTTAGATAAGTATACCTAACTCGATGTTCTTGTTGATTCTATTCGATAAAAACAACTTTCCAAACACATCGGTAGTTATACTTAAAATATGACCATCACTAAACGCTCTTGTAAAAAATAACGTTACTAGATGTGCCCGCGACTTCGTTCGCGTGGACTAAATCTTTTCATGATCAGTTTTACCTTTATCTCCCCTAATATTCGAAACAAAAAGTAGCCTTTATTTTAATCGAAGTTTCGAGTTATATTTGTGCCAAATTTTATATCTCTAACTTAAAAAATAAACATTTTCCCATATAAACTTTCAAAGGTGGTATTAACCCCATCACCGCCTTTTTTTTTTTTATATTGCACTTCAAGATTGACCTCATCCCACCTGATGTTAAGTGATAATGAGGTCCTAGCTTAAGGGCGACATGTACAGCATAATACATCTGTTACTGGACTTGTCGCCCTTACCTTGAAGGCTACCCCTGCTACTAATGTAGCACCCCTCAGGAGCTCTGGAAACCTTACTCACACGCAGGAACACAACAACACAGAAGTGATTGTTATTTGGCTGCGGTCTTCTGTAAGGTGGAGGTATTTCACCAGTCAGGCTGCTCCAGTTCAAGCGATAAATCGCTATGCCCTACCTCCCTTTTTCTACCAATAGTATACAATAAATTATCCCTATAATTCAATTAAAGTAAACCAATCACGCAATGTTGTCAAGAACCTTGCCCACATCGTATCATAATGATCTTTACGTAACTTGTGCTAGCCTTAGACAATAATGCCAGCATTATGACTTGTTTAATACCTCCTATTACTGCTACTGAATAAAAATAGATTCACTTTAAAGCTGCGGTCACACGATAACACGGCGCTTAGACAATGATTCATCATTAAGTAAATATATGCATCAGGAAACGGAATGTATATTCGGAATAACTCATGTGTTACGTTAGTTAGGTTCATATAACGTATTATGGTTTTATGTTTTTAGTTGTATGATTTAATAACCAAACCATCCAAGAGGTAGCGTCATTTGCTTTATATAGAGACTATTCATAAGTATTACTGATATAATCTATGTGAATAAAAAATATTCACTTTGACTTTGACTTTAATGCAACTGCATTAAATGCTGTTCTTTGTATAACTATACAGAGTTAAAGAACAGCATTCCGTGTATTTTCCTTGTCAGTTGTGGTGTTGATTTTTCCAGTTGAAATTTAATAGAAGATAACTGATCAATGTGACCATTTTTACGACAACCGAGCTTACGGAAAATATGAAGTCTGTAGCCTCTTTTTTAAAACGATAATCTCTCAAATACATAACAGTGTTAGTTAATACTAAATACACATTACTATGATTAGTACAGTGGTTATTGTTCATTTGATTGCATTATCCTCTTTTTTAATCATTCTTTAAGTAAGTAAGTTTTTATATTCCTTGCAAAGCATTGTTTGTTATAGGCATTTATTTGTTTAGTGAGTATAATATTTATGTAAGGGTTCCAACAGATATTTTAAGTCATACGTATTTATTTATTTGTAGTTACGATACCATATTTCTGGTCGAGACAAAATGACTTTTCTTTATTGTCTCGGCTCTGGGTGTTGTGGTACTGTCGTTGACATGTTGACTTCTGTAACACAAGTGCTTTAGCTACTAACTACAATATCAGGACATTATGGGTAATGGTTAAAAAACAAACAAAAAAATTAAAATAAGCAAACGCGTAGAAACGCGATATTTTTCTATTACATCCCACGAGTTGTCACGAGTCAGCTCACTGGTTGGGTTATCTAATTTTAAATACTTAAAATGGAACGCGAAATTATTTAATTATTTATATAGTAAAGTTCCAATATTCTGTTCTAAGCCTTACAGGTTTGTTCTAAGGCCGTCCGGAAATGGCGGAAGCAGCAGATTTTCTCTACCAAGGTGCATTCCTGCATTGTGAGCGTGATGTAACGAGGTTTACCTCGTGTTGACATCTTTGATGCTGTAATTGCTATTAAGGGGGAGGCGGTCCGAAAAAAAACACAATAATTTCACTAGGGGACCTAATTTTAAATTTTCACAAATTGTGTGCGTATTAATTTTTCTGCTTTAACAACAAAACTAAAAACTAACAAAAAAATATAACGGGGTTAATGTCTTTTTAGCTCGATATCAATAACATTAGTGGGAATGCTCTTGAATATTCACAAAATACTGAATTTTATATTTACTTTAATAAGAAAAAAGTATTAAAGGGGGTCTCATATAAAAACAAAAGTATTTTTTCTGCTTTTTGCCCGTTAATAGAATAGAATAGAAAATGTCTTTATTCATGTAAACTTTTACAAAAGCATTTATGAATCGTCGATTCAATACCAGGTAAACAGTAGGTTGAAATATTCACATCTAAATATATAAAGGAGAAACTGACTGACTGACTGACATATCAACGCACAGCCTAAACGGCTAAGCGTAGGCAGTTGAAATTTGGAGAGGACGTAGCTTAGGTACCGTAAAGGTGCACTAAGAAAGGAATTCCCGAAATTCCCACGAGAACGGCAATTAGCGGGAAAATTAAAGGATTTTTGTATGAAAAATCTAAACCGCTTAAGTTAGACGCTTGAAATTTGGCATGCAGGTACTTTAGTAAACTTAAAGCTTAGTTGCAACAGGATATTGCAAAATTCCTACGAGAACGGGAGTTAACGGGAAAAAACTTTTGTATGAAAAAATCTAAACCACGTCAGATAGATGTTTTCAATCTAACATGCATGAAAATTAAGCATTTTTTAACCTTACTCCCACACACACAAAGATCTCTCTTTTATAACACGCCACGCGGACGAAGTCGCGGGCAAAAGCAAGTAATATATGAAAAGTGTGTACTTACTGTTGTTTACCTAGTCAATTGTGCAGAACCCTTTGTGCGCGTGTCCACTCGCACTTGGCCGGTTTTTATATATATTATCGCACCATAGAGATATCGATGAAAGCGTGAATTTGCGCGTGTCTATGGAATGTTATCTGTTTGTCTTTTCTTATCTATTTTATTTTGGGTTATCGATGTTTTATTTTTGTACCACTTTATATTATGTTACCCAATGGCTTATATATTTTATAAGACTACATAAAATAGGTAATTCATTTGTTGCTTTAAGTATAAAAATGTTTAATAAACTCCCTCAAGTTATTGTTGAGTTACCTTTATACAAATTTAAGACATTTGTCAAATGTTGTCTTTTGAAAAAAGGCTACTACAAAGCAGAAGAGTATTTGAATGACAAGAACGTGTGGATCACGACCTAGCCTGCTCACCTGTACTTGCGTGTTTTGTATTATCTTAAAAATATAGTATGACACATTTTCTCAATCAATGTCAGTATTGGGCCACGTTGACGCATGTAATTCCTACACAGTTAATTTAATTTAATTTACAAATACTTTTGTTTCATTTTTATTTAATTTTTTTTCAATAATTGATTTTTAATTTTTATTTTACAATTGACAAACTAACTGTGTGTCTTAGTGCAAAATTAGTATAAGTGTAGATTTCATTTGTAAAAAAAACTACTGAGTTTCTTACCGGTATCTTTTCTTTAGTTATAGGTTCCGAACCGGAGGTAGCTTCATTTGCTTTATATAAAGACTATTCATAAGTATTACTAATGTAATCAAAGATTGACTTTGACTTTGACATTAGAACTTAGGTACTAATATTATGTGTCCATGTAAATATCTTACATGGTACGAGATTGTACATATCACTTCGGTAGAACAAGAGCATAATTCCAGTTTTTGCAATTTTATAAGAGAGCCATTTTAAGATATTTTTTCCTTGAGTGTGGTCTAGCTCTGTTATTATCACTCGAAAGTGGTCCTCCTTTGCAAGACATAAACCATTATACTATTTTAATGTTTAAAGAATTTATTCCCATAAAAAGATTACAAATCCACATACATGAGAACAATACTATAAGATTTATTTTAAGCTGCGGTCGCCGCGCCAAAACATAGTGCCTCCATGACAATTACACAAATGTCCAGTCAGCAACTTTCGAGAAGTTTAAAACGGTTAAATGAGTCTATAATTTTAATGTGTGACGGTAGCTTATTATAGAAATGTGCTCCCTCAAAGGTGATGGTTTTTTTTCCGAGATTGGTACGTGGCTTAGGTAACACGAGCAAGCTGGGTCGGCGAAGACTGCGTTTGGATATTTGCGACTTTTTTGTAAATGTTAATTCAGTTTGGATGGATTTACTGGTGATCTTTCTGATTAAAATACAAGTGTTATACATATATATAAAGTTGTCGAATGTTCATTAATTATACTATTTTCTTTGTAGACATGTTTTTTACAAGAATTAGGAACTTTCAGTTTTTTTATTAGTTTTGTTTTTAAGACAGTTGACAGTTGTGCCCTAGTTCTACCGAAGGTGCAGTATATTTAATGTTTCTTAGATCATTTTGCCCAGAGGAAATTAAATCCGTATTTGTATTAATAAATAACCTTCAAATTTGACTTAACTGTTTTAAGTTCCATTTGAACCTGAAATAGCAGTTACGTAAAAATTATCGGGTTAAAATTAATTAATAAAATAATGTTAGTTATTTGTGACACGATGTCATAACAATCCATACTAATATTCTACATGCTAAAGTACCTCTGCATGTCTGTCTGTTTGTCTGTCCGGCTTTCACGCCGAAACCACTGAACCGATTTTGATGCAAATTTGTATAGAAATACGCTAAACCTCTAGAACGAACATAAGCTACTTTTTGTTTTGAAAATAAGGGGGGGGGGGTGGTGGTAATATCGCCCTTGAAAGTTTATATAGGAAATCATTTCGTTTTTAAATTAGAGATATGTAATTAATTTGGCAAAAATATAGCTCAAACCTAGTTTTTTTTTTATATATTGCACTTCAAGATTGACCTCATCCCACCTGATGTTAAGTGGTAATGAGGTCCTAGCTTAAGGGTGACAAGTACAGCATAATAAATCTGTTACTGAACTTCTCGCTCCTTGAAGGCTTGACCTCTGCTACTAATGTAGCACTCCCCAGGAGCTCTGGAAACCTTACTTACACGCAGGAACACAACAACACAGAAGTGATTGTTATTTGGCTGCGGTCTTCTGTAAGGTGGAGGTATTTCACCAGTCAGGCTGCTCCAGTTTGAGCGATAAATCACTATGCCCTACCTCTCTTGAACCTACTCTCTCTTGTTTTTAAATATGGAAAACTTATTGTTTCGAATATTAGGAGAGATAGAAATAAAACCGACAAAAAAGGTATAAATACATTCTCTGATATTTAAACCAAGTTAAAAGCGGTTTAGGTTTTTATAAATAAACCCGCTGAATGTATACTCAGTTATAAAAAACCGTCATACGAGTAAAGAAAATATGTTTTCACAAAACAGCCTTAAGCCTTATTTGCCGAAATCAAAATTCAGTAAACGCGCCAGCCACATATTTTTATATACACACACTGCTGTTCCCAGTATATCCGAACGATTTTCTATCATAAGACTTCATGGTAAGTCTCATTTTGGGAAAGCGGGGATTTCCCGCATCGAAGTAATGAACATATTTTTTACAATGTATGATATATTAAAATATGGATGCTGCTGCATTCGCACTTTTGTTTCAAGAATGCTAGAACAATACGGATGATAATGGTAGTCAATTGAGAAGCTTTAAATATTAGTGAAAACATAATCTCAGAAACTAATTCCCGGGTTCCGGGTTCGATTGACGACCTCGGTGGCGCAGTGGCTAGTTAGGCGGCCAAAGCGCGGAAGGTCCCGGGTTCGATTCCCGGTCGGGTCAATTTGGAAAACGAACTTTTCTAAATTAACTTGAGTCTGGGTGTGCTGGGATGACGCTTCCAGTTAGTATCCATCGTCTGGTACTCATAGTACAAGGGAAAACCTTAGTTTGAGACCAGGTGATTGGTGTGATTGTCTGGCGCTTTTATTATTTATTATTGTTATTATTTAATTGATTTTGTTTTGTGTTTAATAGGTCATTTTACGAGGAAGGTGATAGGCTATATAACATTATGCTTCCAATAGGAGCGAAGAATCGATGGAAAATGTGTTGGTATTGGTTGTAAGTAACCGATTTTTAACTAGATTTTTTCATGTTTTGCATAAATCAAATATAAGGTGGTATTAACATATATATAATGGTCGTTTTGACGACCTCCGTAGCCGAGAGGCGAGCGTACCCCACTTTGGCGTCGCGCCATCTCTGAGGTTCCGGGTTCGATCCCCGGTCGGGTCAATATGGGAAACAAACTTTTCTGTACTGTCTCGGGTCTGGGTGTTGTGGTATCGTCGTTGTTTCTGATTTCTATAACACAAGTGCTTAAGCTGCTTACTACCACAGAATCAAAACAATGTACGTGATTATTAAAAGCAGCACGCGCGATACGTGAAGGTCGTGGGTTCAATTCCCGCACCGCAAGGGGAGATACAAATTTTCTGTTTCTAATATTTAAAGTTCGCTAGTACGGCGTATAGTACTATAAAAATAATAAAATGTACGTGATGTTGTCCAATATTTATTTATTTATTTATAAACACAAAGATATAGAACAAACAAAAAATATTCATCATGTTTCTACTGGGAGGGAATCGAACCCACGACTTGCAACAACTTAGTTCAGTCAGTAGCGCTAACCGTTTCTCCAGACCAACATTCAATTTATACTACACTTTGTTAATTAAGTTAATTATACGATTGATAAGCTATCGCATTAGATTAAGTTACCTGTAAGGATAGTTTTAAATTTTTGTAAATAAATAAATGCTATACACTCTGAATTTTGCACCCTTAGACTGTAGGCATAAGATTTAAAATCGAACTGCAAGTGTTTACCTTGATGTGTTCACCGTACATAAAGTATAAACATATAGTATGTGTGTCAACTATGTTCATAGTGCTGTGTAGGGGCATCATCTCCTCGTTTCGTAACTTTGTATTCGTGTCGCGGTGCAAGCGCAATCTGCTGCGCTTATTATGAAACTACGGAGGATGTCCTGGTGCCTATGGCGGTGGATGATAATGAAACGATACGAGAATTATGTAAGAGTACGATAAAGAGATAAAAAAACAGCAAATTTCTCAAAACTAAAAAAAAACTGAATATAAAAATTATCCAAGCACAAAGGAATTGAGGATGAGACAAAGAAAAACTCAGCTAATGCTGGCCCGAAAATGGGGGAACCATTTTTGAGCAGTGTTGGTTTTTCAGCTTATCTCTGCCCGCGCGAGCAATCTTTTATTGTAACTCCTGAATAGAAAATGTATGGTGGCTTTGTGTTTTTCAAATTTAAAGTGACCATTCACAAACTTGAATCCAGGTTTTTTCCTAATACCTATTTTAATTATGTTTCGATCACCTGTGTTGTTATTATTGCTATTAGTTGATAGTCCTATAAGTTATTTCCTCTCTTTTTATAAATTTTTAACAATTGTTTTCTGCAGCGCAGCAACGCTTCTTATTAAAAGTTAGGTCACTGACTCAATTTAATCGTAAATGTTAGGTTAAAACGGCAATATGTACTTTATGATTACATTGTATCATCATGTAAAATTTTATATTTCTCGACCTATCTCAATTCTGCGCAAATATTGTTTAAATAATCAGTATGATTCACTAACATGTCGATTGTGTCCCATTTCAGTTTTAAAACAATTAGATATTTTGACGCTACTTTGGGATTATGTCGGAGCCATTGTTTCTCTTCCTACCATGCCTGGATTCATTCCTAGCCTTTGTTTAGTTGTTAGTTTCTCTGAACTCGATATGACTCCGATGCGTCCTTTTCTCGGCAGTCCCAATAGCGCACTGCACCAAGGGCATCACTGCGCTCCACGCTCGATCCTAACTATGATTTATTGATCTTTGACACAAATCATTGTTCCCAGACGGAATGCATTTGCATACGAATGCATTGTGTTAAAGTAATTAGGTACTCTATTTAAATACTTGTTTTCAGTTCAGGTGTTTTGTTCTTGAGACTCCTTAATGTTGCCAATCCCTTTTATCAATTAATATTTACGCGTAAACCTACATGCATAATCTAAGAAATAAGTTTAAATTAAAAACAATAAAGTCAAGGTCAAACCACGTATAAAATTTGAATGAATGATTTTGAAAAACAGTTTGCCAAATGTTGTCAAGCAATATAATATATGATGATAGCAGATAGAATGGACTCGGCAGTTCTGTGTCGCTATATCAATTTGCATGTAAACAATAATAGGAGGCGATGATGTGCCTCAGCCCAGTTTTGTATAACCACAAATGTAGCTCACTAACATAGTTTGTAAGGTCAATTATTACTAACATAATATGGACTCATGGTCTCGAAATAAATGGTTTTTATTTTATTTTTATTTTCATTTTCATTTTTATTTTCATTTTCATTTTTATTTTCATTTTCATTTTTATTTTATATTTATTTTTATTTTTATTTTTATTTTCATTTTCATTTTTATTTATTTATTTTATTTTATTTTATTTTATTTAATGCAACTGCTTATTGCCCAGTTCCAATGTTTAAAAAACCATCCGTTCTAGTTATATACGGATAGTAACAAATTATACAAGGCGTAAGCTAAAAACGAACTGACGACAGCTGGTGTGGCAAGTGAATAATGGTACGGTGTTAACGACTCGTAAAATATTGGAACGGGCATAAGTAATTTTTAAAAAACTTAACTATGTGCAATACTAGCAGTACCGATGCCTTTATAATGTAAGTTTAGATAATGGTTTTCCTTTCACCGGCGTAAAACTAAATGCCATTATTCACAAGCCAATTTTCAATAAATATTTTTAACTAGCTGTCCCGGCAAACTTTGTAACGCCTATTTTTTTAGTTTCTAACCTTTTAAACCTTCCCTGGACCTCCACAATTATTTCAGAACCAAGATTAGCCAAATCGGTCTAGCTGTTCTCGAGTTTTAGCGAGACTAACGAACAGCGATTCATTTTTATATAAGAGATATAGATAGGTGTTAAGCGGTCAAAGGTTAATTACAACTAATCAGCTCAATATTTATTTTTATATTACACTTCAAGATTAACCTCATTCAACCTGATGTTAAGTGGTAATGAGGTTCTAGTTTAAGGGCGACAAGTACAGCATAATAAATCTGTTACTGAATTTGTCGCCTCTACCTTGCAGGCTTGACCCCTGCTACTAATGTAGCACCCCCCAGGAGCTCTGGAAACCTTACTCACACGCAGGAATACAACAACACAGGAGTGATAACTTTAGACAAATGCATCATTACAGGATTCTTAAGGAACACATTGAGAGGTGGCTACAATGTTCTGTTTTGGTTTTGTTTTGTTTAGTTCCGCACTCGCAGACAACCATTCAAAAGTGGTTTGCGAGGCCTATGATTTTAATATAAGGAGTGTTGTTAAATTAATAATAATAAATAAATAAATAAAAAGTGCAACGGAGCTCATACTTAGACGTTTTTACAAACAAAATATTGATACTTTTAATATTAGCTTTGTATTAAGCAAAATACACTTCCTACTTCCACTTAAATTTGAATCTAAATCGTAAACAAAACCTCATAAGATTCACTTTTCTTTCCCCAGCGTTGATCTCACTAAATTACTATTGTAAATTTTATTGCATTTTACCTATTACTATATACTATAGTACTAGTACTATTACACAAACTCCGTAACAGGAAGCAGTATTATGCTAATTTAATATTAGATACTCACTTCCTTAGCATTGACATTGAATGTGTGACCTCACGTAATAGTTGTATAAATGCACAAGGCAAATAAATTGCAGAAAAAAACCGGCCAAGTGCGATTTGACGCGCGATGGGATTCGTACAAATAGGAAAAAAGATATATATCAGTACTAGCTGTGCCCGCGACTTCGTTCGCGTGGACTACATCCTTTTATGGTCGGTTTTACCCCTTTCTCCCCTAATATTCGAAACAAAAAGTAAGTTTAATCCAAGTTTCGAGCTATATTTTTGCCAAATTTCATATCTCTAACTTCAAAAATAAACATTTTTCAATATAAACTTCCAAAGGTGGTATTACCCCCCTCCCCCCCTTATTTTCTAATAAAAAGTAGCCTATGTCCGTTCTTGAGATTTAACGTATACCTTTACCAAATTTCATCAAAATCGGTTGAGAGGTTTAAGCAGGAAAACGTAACAGACACACAGACAGACAGACAGAGTTACTTTCGCATTTATAATATTTGTAGGGATAGTATAGTATAGGTCGTATAGGAACTTAAAATTACAATTTGCACACCACACTGAATGTTTGACTGCAAAACTAGTTTATTTATTTATTTATTTGCTAGTTACATGGTACATAAGGTGTTACAGTTTAGGAAGTACATTGGATACATGACACTCTCTGCATACTGTCAGTATAACACTGTTATATTTTATATTTTTTTTTAACATTCGCACCAGTAATTTCTAAGATTCGCGCGTTCAAATAAACTTTTCAGCCTTATAATATTAAGATAATTTTGAACACAGCTACAGAAATAACACTTACTTACTTTGTTATTGGTTCTAAATTGTCCTATTAATCCCATAAGTATATGGGGAGGCTTTTGTCGAGTAATGGGACAATTAATGGGAGTACCCAGAGCTCAATTTCTCGGAGCCAGGTTGTATATAGCAACAAACGATAATCATAGTTTTCTCTTATTCCAATTAAGTAATATCAATTGCTTAAGACTTTGTTTAATGCAACGCAGACAATGGTAGCGACAAGGCCAAGTTTCAGCTTCCTGTTGCAGTAATAGCGAATTTGCGTCAAAAAATAACTTCTGCGATTTATTTGGTTTTGTGTCACATTTTCGCGAAGTAATTAACATCAAATCGTTAGTTTTAATTTTACACACGTTATTATGTTACGTTATGATAATGACTTGTTTTTGTTGCTCATTGAATTAATTTATGTAACGATGAATAGAATACTCATTTAGAGAGTTTTTTTTTACCTACCTAAATGATATGAGATTTTAAAATTCGAAAATAAATATAAATAATGATCTGCTCTGCCCAGAATTTTTAAAAACAACGTAAACGTTGCTACTATACCTTTTACAGGGAGACAAATAAATATGTATCGTATTCCCTGCACGCGATATGCGAAAACCCAGCATTCACCCTCAGAAATATTAATGTTACCGTGCACGAATGGTACTTATGCCCTTTCGGCTGGCATTTAGTTGCTCAAGAGAGGAAAGGAGCGAATTTCCACTGCGCCTTGACACGTCCCTTTCCTAAGCTAAGATCGGCGCCTGCGCAAGGTATCCTTGGCGGTTGCGTAACGCACCGGTGCCGCTAGATGGCGCGAGCAACGACCTCTGTCCTTGCGATTAGACGGGGGTTTCGACATTTTGCACCATGGTGTGGAAAGATAAGCGTAACTTGGCTGTTTTGTGTGTACTAAAACGTATTTGGTGTAATTTGAGTTATACGTTATGTGTTTTGCTTATAATACGCTCATAAATGTATGCAAGTTGTGATGTGGTATTACCTGTGGAATTATGGAGGCCATTTGTACGTTTATCTACACTTATTTTATAAAGAGGAACTATTTGTATTTTTGTAATATAATTGTAATTTGTAATAAATAAACTTACATACTGTGCCAACTTCAAAAATTCTTACACCAATGGAAAGCTATGTACTTTTAGTAATATAGGCTAAACTTATTACTAGCAAATACTAATTCAAGGCGTACGAAGTCGCGGGCGGTTGCTAGAAGTGAATAAAAAATAATTACTGCATTACTTTGGTGTATCAAACACTGAACAAGGTGAAAAAGCTTACCAACGTTATTTTGGTCATCAAAATACTTTAAGTTTTTTCGTAAGTTATTGCACAAATTTATATTATCTTTTATCTGTTTATTTTGTTGGGAATTGACAGAAACAGAATTGACTATTTCAATTCTAAATCTGAATCTAAGTTATTAGTTCGAAAGACTTCATATACATAATATATTTGTTACCGTTTAAATAAAAGTTACCCAACTTACTTAACAAAGCGGGTTAATTGCCAAAATCGCAATTTTCAACGCACGAGTCCCATCTTGGCTCATCACTACCAGCCACAAGCATAAAAATTAAGCCCAGAATTTAGGCAACCTGCAGTAACAACATTACCAAAAGTCTTTAGGAAAATTGCACAAAATGGACGAAAAAAATGGCGCCAAACGATCCACCGCGTGTCGTAAACCGACTAAGTTTTGCAAAACTGTGTTTCATTTCGCGCCGAGTAGATATAGTAATTTAGTTTGCACAACACCGGTATTGCACCGAACTAAATTGTGATTAGTTTTACGTTATTCTGCTAAATTAACTAATGTTATGCTTGATTGTTATGAAAATGGGTTGCTTTTTCAGGCACAGAAGTGTTGGAGACGAAATCTTTGAGATTGCATTTACGTAATTATTTCGTGAGTACCTAATTGTTTGCGGAAAATTTGGTAGTTTCTTAACTTAATATATATATATTTAAGTAAAATTAGAATAAACCTTTGGGTTAAAATATTATGATCGTAGTTAATCTTATAGGTAAATTATTCTGATTCTTTAAAATATTCAAAGTTCACTAATGTGCACTATAGAAAATGTAAATACTTACAATTTTTTTTTCATCATCAGTTGTAAAATCTTTTTTGGTGTTTTGACGACCTCCGTAGCCGAGAGGAGAGCGGGCCGAACTTTGGCGTCGCTCCATCTCTGAGGTTCCGGGTTCGATCCACAGTCGGGTCAAAATGGGAAACGAACTTTTCTGTATTGTCTCGGGTCTGGGTGTTGTGGTACCATCGTTGTTTCTGATTTCTGTAACACAAGTGCTTTAGCTACTTACCACAGAATCAAAGCAATGTATGTGATGTTGTCCAATTATTATTTATTTATTATATTATTATTATTATTTCATTGTATACCTAAACCTAAGTAAAGGTCTTTGAAATTCTTATGGTAATAAAGTTCTTTGAAACATAAAATTATATCTTCAAATAACATGAAAATTTAAACCTATCAAATTTAATTATATTTAACGATTTGATTTATTTTTAATTTTTTAACTAATTAAATTTGTGCTACATTATCACTCAGCTGGATAAAAGCGTACTAACACCATTTTCATTCAGTTCTGTCACCATTACAAGGTACGCAAGGAGCTGTTGAAGTTATTCAGGTCCTCATATCTTCGTAATCAACAAAAGTCCCTTTTTTATGCAGGGGGAAACATGGAGTTTCGCTTGTCACCTGAGATAGGGGACGGCATGTGTGTATCCACTAAAACCACCCAGTAAACTTCATCGCCTTGATGGTGATGCCATGGGAACAGAAGACCTACCACAGCATCACCGGCGGAATGGCCGCTAATTAAGCAGCCCCGTCATCTTCCCCTGGGATGGTTTGGACAGTAAATTGCCTCCTCCCAGCCTGATGGTAAGCAAGAGAGGAACCCACATCGCGATGACAACGGATTTCATACTATAATATCCTATCCGTAAGCATCACCATACTGGCCCGCACAATGATTCTTCATGGTCCTTTCTTACTGAATTTGGCAGTTTAATTTAATTTTCCTATAAGCTAGGTAAGAAATCTAAAAATACGATCTACTATTTTTTATTCTAAAGGTCCTGGTTAAAATAAAAACAGAATTAAAGTATAATACTGAACTTTAATTTAATGTCATCAGTTGCGTACTAATTATATTCTGCTTAAAATACGTTTCCAAACAAATTGCAGGTAATTCAACAAAATGCAGAATAAACATTACCATACTGGCTGTTTAGATTTGCGTAATTATTCTGCGGTGCGAACATTGCCAAATCATGTTCGTAGCTTCCAATATTTCTGGAATTTAACAAGCCAGATAAAGTGGTGTCTAAAGAGCATATGATATGTTCTGGTGTGAGCATTGGGGTGAGTGTGGATAATCCTGAAAATTGGGACATCGGAATTATTTTAGAGAGAGTCTGTTGTAGGTTCGGAACAAAAGCGGGCGTGGAACCTTGTGTAAATGGACAACAAGTCGACATTGGTAACGGAACACAGTTCCCAGTCTGTGGTACTGGCTTCGGAGTCTGTGGTACTGGAACGCAACTCGGAGAAACTGGGCCACAGTTTGGTTTGGTCTTGGAAACACAATAGCATTCTGTTTCGGGACATTCCTGGTTGTTTAAACTCGATGAGGGGGTGGAAGCAGGGGGGTTGAAGTACGGTGTGTCCAGGGTGTGGATGTGTACTGTTGTTGATTTGTCCAAGCAAGCTTGAAGAGATGCAATCTGTGGAAAAATACTGCAATTAACTTGTGTTTTAAGCCAATCAAGTTTAAAAAAAATAGAACAAAAGTGTGTAGTAATAACAAAAATTATTGTAGTGACACATACTTAAACAAAACTAGCTAAAATCAATTAGTTTTGTTTGACTTGTTTGATCGGAGCGCTTTAAATTGTAAAACTATATCTACACAAAGACCATTCCGGACTTTATTACTAATAATATCATGGGGAGTGTTCCGAGGAACTATTTTCCCTTATCCCACCCTCTCCTTTCCTACACAGAACCACAAGAGCCGGCCAACGATGTCATCGCTTCACCGTGGAAAATATTCCATCACGAATCAAAAAGTTCGGTAACTCTTATCTTTGCCGGACCATAAAGAAGTGGAACTCGTTGCCGGCTCATGTGTTTCCTCCTTCCTTTGACACGGATTCCTTCAAAAGGAGCGTGAAGAAACATCTTGCGGGCCAGTATGGCGATGCTAACGAATAGGATATTTTGATATCAAATCCGTTGTCATCGCGATGTGGGTTCCTTTCTTGCTTACCATCAGGCTGGGAGGAGCCAATATACTGCGCTACTATAAAAAAAATAAAATAAAAATAATATTTAAAAGTTAGTAACAATGTATGTAAAGACGTCTGGGTATATGTTTATTACTCTTTCACGCAAAAACAATAACAAATATTGGACAACATCAGACACATTGCTCTGATTCTGCGATAAGTAGTTAAAGTGTTACAGAAATCAGAAACAACGACGGTACCACAACACCCGGACCCGAGACAATATAGAAAAGTTCGTTTCCTATATTGACCCGACCGGGGGTCGAACCCGGGACCTCACAGATGGCGCTACCCTAAAGTCTGGCCCGCTCGCCTCTAGGCTAAAGAGGTCGTCGATCGTCGTCATCGGATGAAATATACATATAAAGATCGAAAATATGCTGGATTAACATAACTTTGTATCCCAGAATTACGTGAATGAAGTCCTGGCTAACAATTGGTACTCATATTAATTGATATACCAAAACTAAATAAAAAATACCGGCATCACTCTGAGGGGAACAAGCTTTCTTAGAACATCATAGACAATAACGGAAATTGTATTTAACTTCAATATGCGACAACCAACCAGACAAAAAATATATAGACATAAGTATTATTATTATTATTCCTTCAAAAGGTGCGTGAAGAAACATCTTTCTCATCGGGCCTGTATGGCGATGCTAACGGATGGAATATAACGGTATCAAATCCGTTGTCATCGCGATGTGGGATCCTCTCTTGCTTACTATCAGGCTGGGAGGAGACAATATACTGTGTTTCTATAAAAAAAGACAGGCACACTTTCACTAATAATCATAATGATTTCAAAAACTTACGCAGAATACTGCAAACAGGATTATAACGTAACTCATTTTCGTCCGAGGATACTAGTTACTTAATTAAGAATGCAAAAGAAACTGCCATTTATACTAAAACTTTATCAATTTCGGCAACAACGAAAACTCTATCGGTTGTTCCAAAAAATACTTATGAAACAAAGTCACGTACAATGTAATGTTGATCAAATAATATTGAGCTAATCAATATTTTATGAGTCAGTGAATAATCAAGTAAAAGCTCTGAGGACTTCTTATTAACCAATGTCATTTTAATCTTTTTTTATATGATTCACGCCACACTTGCGATCATTAAATAGATTAAAGAAAAATTTTCATCTCCCCTAGCAATGTGGGATTCGAAGGGATGTTGCGGCGCGACTGACCTCCTTGCCGGCCTGGTGCTGGCCGGCAAGGCGACTAGACGATGACATGACTAGGAGTTTTGAATATAGACAGAACGTGACATGACAGCGACAAGACAAAGGGTGTTATTGTAAATAGTAAGATAATTTGTGTGTTATTTTTTAGTTATAATTATATTTTTGTCAGTTAAAAACCTGTACTTTATTAAAACGACGACAAGACACAACAAAAGTCCCTTCACGTATCGCGCGTTTTTCTGTTTCTTTAGAAAACCTACTTAAAGTTCGCAATAGCGTGTAGGACTATAAAAAATTAAAAATATTTTCAGATAGGCATAGAGATTTATCGCTTGAACTGGAGCAGCCCGACTGGTGAACTACCTCCACCTTACAGAAGACCGCAGTCAAATAACAATCACTTCTGTGTTGTTGTGTTCCTGCGTGTGAGTAAGGTTTCTACATTACATGGGGTGCTACATGTGTAGCAGACGTTGAACCTTTAAGATAAGGACGATAAGTCCAGTTACGGCTTTTATTATGCTGTACTTGTCGCTCTGAAGCTAGGACCTCATTACCACTTAACATCAGGTGGGATGAGGTCAATCTTGAAGTGCAATATAAAAAAAAATACGGTGGCAAGTCCAAATCACAATTAAGAGTAGTAAAACTTATTAATAAAAGTTATAGTTTAATGTATGTTATAGTTTTATATTACGTGTATGTTAAATAATATCTGTGGTGTAGACTGATGAACTTTCTTTAACGATTGTGTGTTAAACAGTATATAAAAAACCAGTGATATCAACCGGTTACTTACTTCATTAGTTCTTCATTAGTATTTTCCGTAATCATTATCATAAAACATTAAAAACCATTTTCATTTAAAACCTTTTATAAAATCCATAACCAATTTATCACGTCGTAACACCAATCCGAATCCCGAAGTTCAAGTTTTACCGACTTAAGAACCAATAAACGTTAAATAAGCTAACATAAAACAGTAAGTAAGTCAGTAACGCATATCAAAAATCGATGACCGCATTTTGTATCTTATGCCTTTGCAATAGTGTCGGTATTGGTGATAGAATGTTATCTGTGTTCTTTATCGATACACGCCATATGTAGAGCAGTGTGCCACCACGCGACAAAACTGTGCCGTTACGATAGTCTTAGCATGGATAAGACGTTACTGAGAAAAACTGAATTTCTTTATAGCCTACATAGTACTGTTAATTTAAATGTACATTTATAATAAAGTAGTACTTAAATACTGTTTTAAATAAACATGTAACCTTTAAATTTTATTGACCCTAATCATAATTTAGCTATCAAAGTGAGTTATCATAATAATAGTCTACTAAAAGAAGCTAAAATTAATACAGTTAATCATAGACAAAACACTGACCTTTATGTTTTACCAAATAGATTCTTAATAAATCTTCTTCCGTATACGCCGTAATCTAATAATTATATACATACATAAAAGAACTAATAATTAGACTTACTATAAGTTATTGTTATTTAACAGATTCAATAAAAGAACACGCCTCTATGGTCTTATGGTTTAAGTACTTCTGGGTATTGGTCTCAGGATCCTGGGTTAAATTCTCGGGTCAAATAAAGAACAAGTACCTTTACATTTTTTGAACAAATTTGAGTTTATGATCGTTAATCTTAGCCATTGTAACGATAACTTTATATCAATAGGTAATTAACAATTTGGACTAACGCCCTACAGTGGAAATAGGCTTAATTTTAATAAAAAAAAAGATGCCACTTTCAAAAGCCCTAAATCTAAATTCAAATTGTGCGACAGTTAAAAAGTTCAGAGCATGTCCACACTCTCCGACGAGTCCCGTTACGTAGCAGTAGGTTAGCGTCCGCCGGCACATCCCTGAGATGCTGCACGCGTAGGGATGTGCTAAGGCTTTAATTAAATACATAATTAAATGTATCAATAAATCAGAATTGAAATTTATCACTTTGGTATCATGAGTTCCCTATTTAAAAAAAAGTATACATATTTTCAATGAAAAAATCGATTTTTTATTTTTATTCTTACGATAATTCTTCTTTCAATACTATTTTTTGCGACAGGCAAGCTTCTTAAACTGTAAACAAGCGCACGTTTGATTGCTAGACATATAAGACATCTTGCTAGGAATAAAAGAAGAACAAAGAATAAAAATACATCGGCTAGAAGGAATATAATTTTTAAAATGATAAGGAAAAAAATGCATACGAGTAATAATTTTAAGAGAGGTGGGGAATAGCGATTTATCGCTCGAACTGGAGCAGTCCAACAGGCACCTCCACCTCCACCTTACAGAAGACCGCAGCCAAATAACAATCACTTCTGTGTTGTTGTGTTCCTGCGTGTGAGTAGGGTTTCCAGAGCTCCTGGGGGATGCTAAACTAGTAGCAGGGGTCAAGCCTTCAAGATAAGTCCAGTAACAGATTTATTATGCTGTACTTGTCGCCCTTGAGCTACTAGGACCTCATTACCACTTAACATCAGGTGGGATGAGGCTAATCTTTAAGTGTAATATAAAAAATAATAGTTTTTAAAAATAGCCACATAGAAGAGGCTGAGAAATTCGGCAAGTTTTATTACAAAAAAAAAGCTGAAATTAAAACTAAATTTGCACCAAGACATATAGGGCTTACGTGGTTCTTGCGGAAAGCGCAATCTAGAACGTCTACCACAAGATAAATACAAGTATTTACCTGCACCAATATTTCACAGAGAAAAGATTCGTAAAGTATTAGTTTTGTGTGGATGTTTGTAATGAATAAACTCAAAAACTACCGGACAGATTTCAAAAATTCTAGGCTACAGTTACTGCTAGAAAATACTAAGCCCATGCGTAGTACAAAGTCGTGGGCGGCCGCTTTCTATACTAATCCTTACTAATATTATAAATGCGAAATTGAAATTTATCACTTTAAGTATCATGAGTTGCCTATTTAAAAAAAAGTATTATTTTCGTAAAAATCGACAGACAATTTATTATTACGATAATTTACGATATCTGTATGTATGTCTGTCTGTCTGTTTGTCTATCCGGCTTTCACGCCTAAACCAATGAACCTATTTTGATGATACTTGGTAAAGGTACACGTCAAACCTCTAGAACAGACATAGGCCACTTTTTGTTTTGAAAATAGTGGTGGAAAGGGGTTATACCGCCGTTGAAAGTTTACACGGGAAAAACAGCTCAGAACTTCGATTAAAATACTACTACTTTTTATTTCGAATTTGAGGGGAGATAAGGGTAAAACTGACAATGACAGTATGTAGTCCACGCGAATTAAGTCTTGGGCACAGTGTTATTATAAATTGATCATGAATGAGGTCTGCAACTGTTCTTCTTTTGCCAGCCCTGTCTGCATCCGGCTGTTACTGGGTAAGCGGGTTATGTCACGTGTAGCGAGCTAACTATGGGACCCGCCAGCATCTGCATTGTCTGATATCAGCAAAACCTTAGCTCTTATTTCCGCGCAATAAGGTCCATGGAGGCTAACTTGCAGCTTGCAAATAAAAACAAGTAAACTTTTGCCAAATAGGTTAAACTTCAATATTTTTATTTAAAAAAACAGTTTTTTTCTCCTTAACAGTGTAGGATATCTGAAGGGGAGATGGTATTTTTCTGTTTGTATAATGTTAAGTTATAACAAACACCTATTCAAAATTGTTGTCGTATCAACGAGATGATAATGTTTCAAGTCTATTTATAAAATTTAAAATAAATAAGTACATATTAGACAAAATCGCATACATTTCTTTCATTCTGTGGTAAGTAATTATGCACTTTTGTTACAGAAATCAGTAACAACGACGGTACCTCAACACCCAGATCCGAGACAATATAGAAAAGTTCGTTTCCCATATGGACCCGACCGGGGATCGAACCCGCATCCTCAGAGTTTGCGCGAAGCCATAATAAATATCAGGCAACTACACATTAACCTGATCCCAAAGTAAGTAGCTTAAACACTTGTGTTATGAGAACCTAAACCAACGGTGCTATCACAATATGCAAATTTGTATATGCTTGAATATATTTACGGTTAACAGTCGGGCATGACAACCATTCGTGTTTCTTCTAAATCTAATTTCTATGCGATTATTCATTATTTATATGTATTTGGAGTTAGTCGAATAGTTTTAATGTTATTTACTCAAATTATATAAAGATGGTAGGATTGTTTGTAGGTGTTGAATAAGCTCCAAAACTAAGGAACGAATTTAAAAATGTCTTTCTCTGTTGCGAAGCTTAACTATGACAGGGCTATTTTTTTTTAATATAACCTTCGTAACCTAAGGTGTAAAAAATATATCAGCCCTTGCAAAGTACCGTACCGTCACCCGAGGGAGGTAACGGCGTGTGTGGGACTCCCTGCCCTTAAAAGGACTACCCACTAAAGCCCTTATTGTGGTTACAACAGCACCGGTAGTATAGCCGCTTACGCGGCTCCGTCTCTTCTCCCTACGGTGGTGAGGGAGAAAGAGGGGATTGGCGATCCGATTCGACCATCTCCACCTCGCAGTGGAGACCGGTGCAATGCCGGCTTAAGCGATCCGCCATCGGTCCTACGATACGCCCTGCCCTGCCCACTTCAATTTTGCAATCCTCAGTAGTCCAAGTGCAGAATCTCATAAGAGTATCTTCATCTCGTTACCCAGTCCAGAAGTGGGCCAAGGTCCTTGACACGTGACGTAAGCAAGGTGAAGAGCGGAGCAGTTAGGTAACAAACAGTGGCGTAATTTAAACTTAAACTTATTCGTTCTCTTAGCAACAGTGACAGATGCTGGCCCTTATTAAACCCCAACGAAAAACGACTGTATGTTTGACTGTGTGTCTGTCTATCTGTCTGCGTGTCCGTGACATCGTATCTCCTAAATGAATGAACCAATTTTAATGGAAATTGATAGCCGCCGCCCCTACATAATGTCGGTTTATATTTTATTATAAATATCAAATAAAAGGGCTTGAGTAGTTCTATACTAGTTTGAGTATATTTCAAATCCAATATGCGTTATGTCGAACTGTTTTATTACACTTCAAGATTTGACAAGTACAGCATAATGAAGCTGTTACTGAACGTGTCGCCCTTACCTTGAAGGCTACCCCTGCTACTAATGTAGCACCCCCCAGGAGCTCTAGAAACCTTACTCACAGACAGGAACACAACAACACAGAAGTGATTGTTATCTGGCTGCGGTATTCTGTAAGGTGGAGGTATTTCATTAGTCGGGCTGCTCCAGTTCGAGCAATTTTTGAATTTGATTTTTTTTTTATTATATTATTATAAGGGAAATGTTGGTAGGGTCTTAACTTCTTTAGGTTTTGCTTGAGGCACTGTAACAACAATCATATAGACAATTATTAGTCATGTGTGTACTGCATGGAATATCACGAGCATCTTCGTGCTTAAACCATCGTGGTGGGGTTGGAAATATATGCTACATTTAAAAAAATCTCATTTCGTCGAAGCGCGTGCAATACCGCGTATCTACCGTTTGCCATTAAGATTAATTTTGTCTGTTTTTTCATATAATTTTCATACAAATTAGAAACGGAAAAATCTACTTGCGCGGTATTGCAAGCGCGTCGACGATTTGGGAGATGGTTCCCCCAAGTAACTCTTTTAGCATATTATTTACTTTATAACTTAATATGTGTCGTGTTTTTTTTGTTCAAAGCAGAGTTCGTCATTAATTTTGATCTTAAAAATTTTAACAAATTTAGTCAATGTTCAACAGACTTAACACCGATTGTTTTACTATAAGCCCTAAACGGCGACTCTACCGCAGTTTTTAAGCTAAAATAAAACTTAAAAACCGTTAGTCTAAAAGTAGTTTTCGTATGTTGACGACCTCCATAGCCGAGAGGCGAGCGGGCCTGACTTTGGCGACCGCCATCTCTGAGGTTCCGGGTTCGATCCCCGGTCGGGTCAATATGGGAAACGAACTTTTCCATATTGTCTCGGGTCTGGGTGTTGTGGTACCGTCGTTGTTTCTGATTTCTGTAACACAAGTGCTTAAGCTACTTACCACAGAATCAGAGCAATATATGTGATGTTGTCCAATATTTATTTATATATATATATTTATTTATGTTTTTGTGGCTTTCGTTGTAGGCGACAAGCCTGCGCTACGAAAAGTGATTCAGTAACATTCGCAATAGCTCGCTCAAGAGATAGTTCGGCAGAGGAGTGATGTAACTCCGGTAATATATGCCAAGGTTGGTGCAACGTTGTCTGTACACACGCTATAGATTTAAACTGTATGAGATATTACAAAACTATTAGGCACTCGCCGAAGGTATTATTGCAGTCTTCTGCTCTTGAATAGCCGTTTTATTTATGTCTTTTTGCTTTTCACGCCTTTTAATTTCATGCGAGGTGTAGCCATTTTGTAAAATTCAAACCTATTTTGATACTCACAATACTGTCAAGTTATGAGTTCTAGATTTATGTTCAAACTTTTACAATGTCTCATTCTTGTTGTTTACGCTCTGCTATATCTATAATACATTTATTTATTAGGTATACCTACCTTAATTTTTCGAAAGCTTTCATTCCAATTTCCTAGACATTTTGAGAAGCTTTTTTTTTCTAATCATTTAAGAAAAACATTTTTTTCACAGTCCATTTATTTATTTAACACATTTTACTTCAGTTCAGTTTGGGAAAGGAACTTTTTTAAATTGGACTGGGTCTGGGTGTTTGTATGTAATACCTACTTTGAAATGTTCTATTTTTAAGTGCTAATTATCTTTTTGGCAAAGGATTGTGACATTAATTATTATATGTTTCATATTCCAAAACTTAAGAACCACTTCAAATGGCCACCTAAAAAGAGAATAAAACGTGAAAGGAAATCATGTATAGAGCTTAAAATTACGCTCACTTGAGCCTATTTTTCGACATTGTTTATAGGAATTAAACATAGACGGATTTTACCTGTTGAAGAATTTGTAAGTAAACGAAAATCTTCTTCCCATTAAATTGGAAATCTTCAAAGAAACGAAACATTTTCTTGCAATTTCAAATTTATTTGCAATTTGTAAACTAGCCATCTACGCCAATATGTAAAAACCAATTATTTACATACAAAAATATGCGGAATCCACACTGCATGTGCCCAACTCACACATAGCGGCTTTCTTTATCCATACTAATATTATAAATGCGAAAGTAACTCTGTCTGTCTGTCTGTCCGTCTGTTACTCTTTCACGCCTAAACGGCTGAACGGATTTTGATGAAATTTGGTATAGGTATACGTTGAATCTCAAGAACGGACATAGGTTACTTTTTATTAGAAAATAAGGGGGGGATGGGGGTAATACCACCTTTCAAAGTTTATATGGAAAAATGTTTATTTTTGAAGTTAGAGATATGAAATTTGGCACAAATATAGCTCGAAACTTGGATTAAAATATAAACTACTTTTTGTTTCGAATATTAGGGGAGAAAGGGGTAAAACCGACCATGAAAGGATGTAGTCCACGCGAACGAAGTCGCGGGCACAGCTAGTGTATCTATAAAATTTTATGAAAGATAGTTCCGCCATTGTGCACGTTTTAAAACAAGTCCTTGAATATACTGCGTACACGCACATAATAACCTATCATCGAACACACACTCACTTACTTACTTAATGGAAATGTATGAGGTAATAGATTCTGTCAGATAAACTGTGATTACAAGAATACCGGTCAAGGTTCTCCGAGGCACTTTTGTAACGACTATAACGCAATATGTTACATTATGACCACACAATTAATTTACAGTTGTAATAGGTATGCGTTTTGTATCTGCAGCGTCATCTTTGTTTAGAGAGAGGTGTTCAAGGTTGGCTAAAAATAAATACTTATTTGTCTTCAGACGGATTGATACTCTGTTATTCAAAATATTTACATCAAATTAGTATATCAGACAATTTTATGCAAGTAGTATATTATAGGTTTTATCAATTTCATTCAATATTTTTTCAAATAAGTACACCTCCAATGATTACAATGTAAATGACTTTGTCACTGGTATGGAACGTTCTACCAAGAAGATACCGGTAAGGAACTCAGTAGTTATGTTACAGTATCAGTACCTACTTTACTAACGAGAATTACTACGAGTAAACTATTTATATCCTCACAGCTTTGAATAGTGTAGTAGCAAGTACGAGAATATTTGGATGAAAGACGTTGACATTTGATGCGGCAGCCATTTTGAGAAACTATTATTTTTTTCTTAATAATAAGAAAACATCATCGTATATCACAATCGTCTTATTTATTTTGTACATACGATATATGCATATAATATGTAAATATGTATATATAATAAATAAACATATACATATATTATCAAGCAAATATATACCTAAAAGACAACAGAAGTAAAAGGTGATGAGCGAATCTTGTAGGCCTACTACGAAACGAACAAAGGAAAGGTTTCTTTTTTGGAGATTAATCGAACGTTCAGGAATCAAAACGTAGTTAACGATTTGCAGAAATAATATTCTGATTTTATAAAACGATTTATTTAAAGTGATTTGGTTACGCTTATAAAATTTAAAAATTGCTATCTGATATAGGTTCCATCATATTTCGTTTTAGGTATAAAAGCTCATGTTGCCATGTAATTGAGACCGTAAGGATCTACGTTATAATATTTAGTAGGGACGGTCAAAAACCACATCAGACTACACACTTTGGACTTTTACTGCCCTTAAGCCCCGGGCATATGAACCAAAGTCGAACAGCAAGTTTTTACCATGATGTGCTATTCACAGTATGCCAGGGAAGGCAGTAGCGTGTGTGGGACTCCCCCGCTCTGAGTATAGCGGAGGCTACTCACTAACCCCTCTCCCTCCTGCACACCTCATCGCCTAGTGACGGTACCACGGGAATTTATATAGCTTATCTATAGGAGCCACGCGGCACCGTATATTAAGCCTAGCATTTTCTTTCCAGCCTACCGCCTTCACAATAAAACGAACGCGCATATAACTAGATTAGATAACGGGACACCATAAATCAACAAATTGAGCTTAATCTGTATATTGTTTAGCCGGTCTAACTGACATGTTGTAAATAATGGCAGTTCTTTCAAAGGGGATCTGGGTCGCGTTTCGGTACTGACGCAAGCCGTTGCATCAGCGGCCCAGTTACCGTCAAGGTTTCCAGATCAGGTCAGCTTATGATTGGATGAACAATTGATTGGTGACGTCATGAGTGGTTATGGCTTTTAAGCACGATGACGTAGGATCTGATATTACACTTTTTTGTGGTGGAGAAATCGATTTATCGTTCCTTCGCCTGAAAATGGTTGGAGATAGAAATGGCGGCGTTTTAGGAACTGTTTTACCTTATCCCGCCTTCCCCTTTCCTTCACAGAACCACAAAAGTCGGCCAACTATATCATCGCTTTAACGTGGAAAAAAATCCTTCGTGAACCAAAAAGTTTGATAACATACCTACATCTTTGCCGCACCGTTAAGAAATAGAACTCGTTGGCGGCTCATGTGTTCCCTCCTTCCTTTGACATGGATTCCTTCAAAAGGAGTGTGAAGCAAAAACCTTGCGTGGTGTGATGCTAACAGATATGATATTACGGTATAAAATGCGTTGTTATAGTGATGTGGGTTCCTCTCTTGCTTACCATCAGGCTGGGAGGTGTCAATATACTGTGCTTTTATATAAAAAAAATGAACTAACAATTTAGTGACTGTTCTTTCACCCGAAGAGTGATCACAGTCTGTTATATGATTCCTTGGTGGTTGACGGTGGCTTACCACTCCATCCGTCATCCGACCATTTAGAAACAGTACTACATGTGTACGTCTTTTTTCTTCTTCTGCCAAAAATATAGGGTAAAGATTTTGAACTGCGATAACGGTAAACAAGTATTGTAACCCCACCTGACGCTTAGCAGTTACTTTGCCAACTTCTTTAACATATGAACAGCAAAGAACATGCGCATCAAAAAGCTACTCAGTCTGCTCGATTTTAATGGCTATTTTCTGTAAAGAGTTCATCCAACTCTAATCTACGCTATAAATCCCATTCCAAATCCTAAGTACCCACTTATCTACTTATTTCAAGTCCCGATACATCAAATAATGCGCTTAACATTTCAAAAGTATCCAGCATTACCCAACAGAAATCATACACCGCCCCATTATAAGCAGACCTACTCCACCCCTCCCCGACCGAACAAATTGATCGACTGCGGATAGTATCAATGCAATCCTACAGGTCTAGGTTCTCTGGTCGCGTTCACATAGCATAAACGTTATGCAATGTTGTGACCTTAAAATCTTACGTAACCAAACCAAATCTACCAGCAGCGCGCGGATTGTGACCCTATCAGTTTGTTGCAGAGTTGAGTTTCGCGTGTGGGTGTCGTGAGATAGACTGAATTGGGTTAGTTAAATGTACCGTTGGTTGGAACGTTTGGTATCAGGCCACAGGCGGGCTACAGTATTTGTAATTGTGTGGTTTTGAATGCGTGTAATTCGTGAATCATCGGCGTTTGAACGGGTCCCGTGGGAAGAGTTGGTGATGGTTCTTTTGTTACATATAGGTTTCGAACTGATCACCGAAATAAATTTTTAAATCAAAATAATTTGAAAAAATCAACAAGGTAGGAGTTTGATTTCCTTATTATAGTTGGAACTAAACTGGTTTCAAAAATAAACACGCTACTATTATTTAACCCTATGGTCATGGCCTCATCAAACACCCAAACAGAAAGAATAAAAACCCATAATTGCAGCCATTGTTTTAAATCAGACCGAGACTCTTGTTTCAAAAATCTCGCAAGCTAAGCGTTACATAACATCCCGCTAGCTGACATGTGTGTCAAGGTTTGTGGTCCACAGTTGGGCAGTTGCCTTTATACCGGTTTTTATAACAGAAGGACGATTGAAAGAAAGAAACATTTATTACGTGCAGGCATCACAACACAGCCATATGAGTAAACATAACAATAACAGTAAAGGGATGGACACAAAACAGAAAAAGAAAATAACAGTAAACATTACAAGGAAAATGAAAAATGAGCGTTCTCCTCGTCAACCAGGCGATGCAGACAATGGCAAGTCGTGATGTCCACAATAAAAGGGCCTCACTCAGCATAAGTCATTTTTTGATTTTATTTCGCTTTGTAGGTTCACGTCGTAACAACGACTCCAAGGAGAAGCTATCTTATTTGAATATCCGCCTAAATAGCACCTGCACGAATAGCATCTAGTTTTGTCCAATCTATTTAAAGTGCCTACATACCTAGTATAGTGAACCGTTGTTAACCATATACAAACTCTCTTCATGACCCAAGGGTTGACTGGTAGGAAATGACCCCAGCATTAAGTGCACGTGTTGTACTTTTTTGTGCAATAAAGTTTTAAAATAAAAAAAATGTTATTCTGAACAGAGTAAGTGTCGAGTTTCATGCCGGTTCTTCTCGACATCATCAACATTCCAAATGCGGCAGTAGAATACGAAACATCCACTGACGATTCATAAGTGCTTTTGTAAAGCTTACATGAATAAAGATATTTTCTATCCTATTCTAATCATGCTTTTTTTCCCTAAGTATGAATAGATGCTGAATATGTACACCTTTATGGGCCGTTTTGCTCCAGTCTACCTCTCAAAAAAAAAACTTAATGTTTTTTCATTGAAACAACACTATTTGACTTGGTCCAAAGTTATATGTTAAATGCTGCTTTTGAAACTAATCTCCTGAGTTTCTTGCCGGTAGATATAGGTTATGAGGTCCTAGCTTAAGAGCGACAAGTACAGCATAATAAATCAGTTACTGGATTTGTCGCCTTTACCTTGAAGGCTCGATCCCTGCTTCTAATGTAGCACCCCCCAAGACCTCTGGATACCTTACTCTCACGCAAGAACACAACAACACAGAAGTGATTGTTATTTGGCTGCGGTCTTCTGTAAGGTGGAGGTATTTCTCCAGTCGTTAGTTCGAGCGATAAATCGCTATGCCCTAACTCTCTTTGTCCTATCTCTCTTCAATAACGATTCAAAAGTGTAGCACGTAACCTACTTGAATAAAGAAATATTTGATTCGATAGATAAAAATCACGGAACTCGGCTGGTGTATGGAAATGTGGAACAGCAAAGGCGACTCCGCAACAGTATACTCGGCCTGATAGTTGCATGTGCACAATATCTCGTATGCAACCGATTGGTACAAAGCCCCAATTTTGAAAGCACGAAACAAAAATGGCAGCGATTGCACCGGAGGCGTGGTGGACCTTGACATGTTACGTCAGAGCCAAGGTGAAGAGCGCCGGTTATGTAAACGTTGAGTAACGCTGAGACCGCTGCCAGTCTCGATGCTTGCAGGTAACCGGTGGTGACCAACCGACAGGAGATTTTGCCCAGTTCCAAATATTTGACGAATCGAGTTACGAGTTCGTACGAGTCGCTAATTCTTATTTCAAATTTACTATTTTTAAATTTTTTTTATGTTACAAAAAAAACAGACAGAAATGAACAGATAAAATAACATAATAGATGTTTAATTTTAAATTATATTCATTTGTTAATGTGTAGGCACTTTAAGTATCGTCATTTGCATTATATTGGTGTTTCATAAATATTACTAGTGTAATTTACATGAATAAAATAATATTAATTTTACTTGATTTATTTTATTCATTTTTATTATCTCTAATCTAGCCATCACTTGTTACAGCTCTATCAATAATTTCATAGCGTCAAGATATTTTCGGCTCTTAGCTGTAGATTTGGCTGTGATTTTATTATTTAACTAGCTGTCCCGGCTAACTTCGTAACGCCTTTTTTTTTTCAAAACTTTTAAACCTTCCCTGGACCTCCACAATTATTTCAAAACCAACATTAGCCAAATCGGTCTAGCAGTTCTCGAGTTTTAGTGAGACTAACGAACAGCGATTCATTTTTATATATAAGAAGATTAATAGTTAGGTGAGGCCTTTATCCAGTGGACGTTGATAGGCTGAGATGATGATGATGAATAAATTTACACTTAACCATATCTAATACCTCGAAAGGTGCATAATTTCAATTATCTGTTTTGTAACTTTTCTTACAATAATTCTGTAAGTTGTAATAATTGTAGGTACTTTTAAATTGTTGAGGAAGGTCCGCTCTTCCTCAACAATTTAAAAGACCTAGCACAAGCAAACTATTTGTTTAAAAGGGAGATCCGAGTGAAATTTATTGTATTACCTACCATTGTTAATGAATAAAAATATTTTGATTTTTGAAATATTTTGATTTTGAAATTTAATATTTATTTTTTTATTTAGGAAAAAAACAGCATCATTGTATTTCAGATAGTATAAATTAAGTATTTAATACATTTTCCTTATATAATATTCACCACTAGTTATCACAGGCTATGTTGATTCTAACAATATACTTACATTCTGATTTACTATATAACTACGAGTAAGATAAAATAGTTTGACGGGAAATAAAAATTAAAGAAAAAATGTTACAGTCAGCAAATAAGGTGCAGAAGACTATTTAAGCAGTTGAATCCACGTTCGATAGTAATCTATATAATACGTCAACGATATGATATATAGTATATAATCTATCATAAGCATAAATATTTATCTATTGTCTAAAATAATCATTAAGATTAAGAGAGAGATAGGGCATATCGATTTATCGCTCGATCTGGAGCAGCCCGACTGGTGAAATACCTCCACCTTACAGAAGACCGCAGTCAAATAACAATCACTTCTGTGTTGTTGTTTTCCTGCGTGTGAGTAAGGTTTCCAGAGCTCCTGGGGGGTGCTACATTAGTAGCAGGGGTCAAGCCTTCAAGGTAAGAGTGACAAGTCCAGTAACAAATTTATTATGCTGTACTTGTCACCCTTAAGCAAGGACCTCATTACCACTTAACATCAGGTGGGATGAGGTCGATCTTGAAGTGCAATATAAAAAAATTAAAAAATCTATTAAAGGAAAAGCTATTAATTCAATATATTTGTAAACTTGTATAGCTATGTCGTGACGTCATCTTTCTTTCTTTCACTATTCTGCACGGAATTAATGTTTATTACAGTATGACAGTAATTCCATATCACCTAAGGACATATAGGTCTGTGACACGTAAATTGAGGCCCAATATTGCACGGTAAACTACAGTCAAAGTACATGACGAAACCTACTCGTTGCAACATCAGTATAATGTATGTTTATGCAGCCAGTGAATGCGTTACTAAAATACAGGGCTTATTGCACAAATATGGCGTTTTGCTGTCAAATATTAGACATTCGAATTTTGAGCACTACAATCGGTGAATTTTTGTATAAGTTAGTAATTAAGAGACACGCTTGACATTTTTTTAAAACACCGTCTTGCAAATGCCCATGTTTTTTCTTACCTTTCGTCAACAAAAGTAAACAGTATAGAGTAAACAAAAGTCCTCCACGCCTTTGATACGCCCATACTCATAAAAATAATCGTAAAATATTTAATAATATTGTACGCTAAAATACACTAAACTACATATACAAAGTAAGATATTAAATTAGATACATATCAATTAAATGAATCTAGGTACTTTGTTACTTTCTTTCTAACTCATGCTCCATCTTACCTCTCGTCTTAAAAATGCCTTCTGAATATATATATAAACTAGCTTTTGCAGCACGCGCTTCGCGCGAGTCTGCTAAAAGCTAGGCCTGCGGCGCTGGCCGCTCCCGGGCTTCGCCCTCCCGCGGCGCTCGGCCTTCGGCCTCGCATACGCAGCTCGGCCTGCGGCCTCGCGGGTGTGACACGGGGGTGTTGAACCGTCCGCAATGGGGGCCTAGTGCTTTTTCTTGTACGGCGCTAGAGTTTTGCAACTGTGGCCTAAGGAGCCTTTCCGCTCCGGGCTCCGCCCTGCGCGGCGCAGCTCGGCCTGCGGCCTCGCGCCTAGGGTGACTTGCGTTGCACTTAAATAAAATGGCCAAAGTGTTTGACGGAAGCCGCTTCGAGCTTCGCTCTACGCGGGCGCTCGGCCTACGGCCTCGCATTCGAAGCTCGGCCTTCGGCCTCGCGAAAGTTACACAGAATATAGCCGCTTCGGGCTTCGCCCTACGCGGCGCTCGACCTGTGGTCTCGCATCGCAGCTCGGCCTACGGCCTCGCGTAGGTTACATGATCAATTGTCTCGTCTATATCGGCCCAAAGTGTTTGATGGCAGCCGCTTCGAGCTTCGCTCTACGCGGGCGCTCGGCCTTTGGCCTCGCATTCGAAGCTCGGCCTTCGGCCTCGCGAAACACAGAACACAGTTACACAGAATATAGCCGCTGCGGGCTTCGCCCTACGCGGCGCTCGACCTACGGTCTCGCAACGCAGCTCGGCCTCCGGCCTCGCAAAGTTACCATTTCCAAGTATTAACAGCATTACATTAATATGAATCAATTTCCCCATACATTTTCTTACTAAGCTCAATTTCAGTACAAAATGTATGGGGAACAAAGTACTCCATAGAAATTTGATTTTCCAATTTTTCCTAAAATTTCGTACTTACTCGCTTTTTTTTTGGTTAATTGACCACGGATAGACATTTTTGACAGGACCTCATACTTATTTTTTTTAAATTCGACCATTTTCTGTCGGGCCCAAAATCTCCGAAATTACCCCGAAAATCGGGTAAATTTTCGAACCATCACAGGGGCATCACGTAAACCTCCAATAAAGCTCTGAGCATATTTTCCCTACGACCCCTCCTTCTACCCCGAAATTTAGGGAATACATTTTGAATTCTGCAGATTTTTTAAAATGGCCGCCAGCGCATCCGCCATTTTGTTTATCGAAAAGTCTATAATATAACATCTCATCTAGGTTATATACTGCATCAAACCTCATTTTTACATTTTTCAAATTTTATATCCTGCGGCCTACAGGACTTCGGGAAGGTGACCATGTTTTTTGCACATTTGTCCCAACAGCTCCCGGTGTTGCTAGGTCACAGAGATAAAAATAGTCAAATGTCATTTCAATGGGGATGTTTCATAGGCACATGGGAATGGTTTGCGCGAAATGTCATTATTTCTATTTTCGACCTTCGCCGGGACCTGAGTCAAAAACTACCAAAAATAGTAGAATTTTTATTTCACCTGGCAACACACAATGATAAAATACATAACCGCTTAATACATTGCGACTCGCTCAGATGTCGCCATATACATGAAAATTAGGATTTAACGTTTTCGAAAACACATAATTTTCACAAAATGGCCGCCAGCGGGTCGGCCATCTTGTATTTTTGAGCGTTCGTATTTTTCCTATAATTTGGACTATATTTGACATCGAACCCCATTTTCATTTTTTTTCTCGCTCTCACCCAATCGCCATATTATTTTTTGGAAAATGACCAAGTCACAAAATATATATTTCGCTCTGGCACCCAGTGTGGCCAGGTGATTGGGCTAAAATTAGTAAAATATCATTCGGCCATAAGCTTGCCATAATAACGTGGTAGACATTTAGACCAAATGTCAAAAAATTTTTTTTTCGTTTTTTGGACATAAATCAAAAACTACCAAAAATGGTAGAAATTTTATTTCACATGGCAACACACATCAACCAAACATGCATCCGCTCTATACATTGCGACTCGCTCAAATGTTGCCATGTGCCTGAAAAACGGTTTTGAAAATCGTGAAAAATTCAAAATGGCCGAAACGGGGTCCGCCATCTTGTTAATCGAAAAGTCTATAGTTTTCCCATATTCTAGGTTATATACCGCACCAAACCCAATTTTTATTTTTTTTCTCGCTCCCACCCAGTCTTCAAAAGAACTTTTGGAAAAAACCATGTCGAAAAAATGATTTTCCCCGTCATTTCCAGGGTTGCCAGGATTTTTCTTAAAAACTACCTTTTTGTCACTTCGGACCTTTATGGCCACCCCACTGCATATTTATTTTTTTTCTACAAGGGTAAATTTTTTTTCTACCATTCGGGGTCATGGGGCAAAAACTACCATGAATTTGGTAGAATTTATTTCTCAAAACAATAGACGGATAACTAACCTACCACTGCCCTATACAAACCGATTCGACCTGGTGTTGCCATCCCCCTCAAAATCGACTTTGAAAATGACAAAATTTTTGGTCCCTACAAAACTGCCGCCAGCTGCGTCTCTATGGCTAAACTCTATTATCTATGGATGAGGTTTGCAAGTTGACTATACTGCCGGTAGAGTTCAAAAAAAAATTTTCAATTATCTGTGGAAACCTCTCCACCACGACTCCGCAAAAACACCTCTAAACCGAATTTTCGATCCAAGATGGCGGCGCGGACATCTTGTTTTTTTGACATTTTACTTTTTCAATATAGTAAACAGTAAAAAACGTTCCTAAAAAAGTCTGCGCAGCTTGGGCACTCTATACATTTTTTTTATTTCAATTCAGCAAAAAGGGCCGCCATCTTGGATTTTCGGAAAAAAAAATAGAAAAACCTGCTTTGATTGAAAAATAACCCACCCCGTTAGAACACGCCAAAGCGGTAGAAAAACGAGAACCCCCCCAAAAACACCCCCGATGAGTCAGTGAGTCAGTGAGTGGTAATTTAGCTTTATATAATATAGAATAGATAGTGTAAATTGGTGCGTTCAAATAAACAAGCACTTCAGCATTATTATATTGATAAAGATTTCCCTGTTCACAACCGTAAAGGACCGGCTTAAAATCTCATTATAAGATAGCCATAAAAACCCAATCAAAATATTGGCAAACACAATTAAAGGCCGCATTAAAAGCATAATTTTGCTATTGCACCGGCCAATGCACTTCTAGCTTAATTCGAGTTTTTGGGTAAATCAAGCGTGAGTTAGGTAACTAATGTGCATAGCATTAATCATTGCCAAAACAGCTTAGGTCATAATAACCCGCCCACGCTCTTAGAAATGCTACAGGTTAAGTGGTGTTGAAACACTGTAATGCGTGTTTGATAAATTACGGTGCAGTCTTATGGTCAGAAAATTTGTAGATGAGCAGTTGCGATCTATAAAAATGGCACTAGTGTTGCCCTTCGATAGTCGACAATCGATAGACATGTGATAGTTAACGTCATATCAATATTATCGACAGCATATTTTGGTGATATTATCAACCAAACTATCGATTAGCCCAAATAGGGGTAATACTATTGATAACTTGCAATACTATCGATAGTATTATGGAACAATTGAAAGTATCGACGGTCCTATCGATATTCTAACTAATTTTCGAGGTCAACTATCATAGCAAGTGTTGTTGTGTTCCTGCGTGTGAGTAAGGTTTCCAGAGCTCCTGGGGGGTGCTACATTAGCAGCAGGGGTCAAGCCTTCAAGGTAAGGGCGACAAGTTCAGTAACAGATTTATTATGCTGTACTTGTCGCTCTTAAGCTAGGACCTCGTTACCACTTAACATCAGGTGGGATGAGGTCAATCTTGAAGTGTAATATAAAAAAAAAAAAAAAAATAGCGAAACTATCGTTAGTTCAGCAACACTAAATGACACAGACAAAAGAAGGCTTCAAGCCTTTTCTCACACTCGGGCCGCGCACGTGACTTTACGCCAAAAATTTGGGTGCACGGCAGTGTCCTCCGTCCAGTTAAGCAAAAAAGAGACACGACTGTACGTGTACATACTATTATTTAAGCGATTCAAGCCATTTTTGACCCCATGCCAATAGATCGCCACATAATGTATTTTTCGTACGCGAACACCCTCATTGATTTTATTTCAGACAAGTCTTGTCCTGACAATAAAAAAAACAGATGCGACCGTTCTGAAGTAATGTATCTACTTACATTTTTGTATTGCAACGTCAGTTTTCTCACTTACACACCTATTTGAGTTTATAGTAAAAATGTAAATATTTAAGGATACACACATTGTAAAAGTCATTGCTAAATTTAAAACTTCAAATGCCCATGGCCTCTCAATTTTAAGTCGCGCAAATGATACCACTTATAATGCGTATATTTAGCAAGAATGTAGTAAGCCCAACATACACGCGTGTTGACATACTACGGAACCACGGTGTCGACATACGTTAATGTTCTCTACATTATATCCAGTAAATGTATTAAATACTAGCTGTGCCCGCAGATAGTTTAAGAATTTTCATAAAAAAAAAACAAACCAAATAAAATTACATCTTACTGTTAATATCTTATTTTTGTCCATTAACTTTATTATATAATATATAATATATTATATATAAATATTTATAAATTTATACAATTATATTATCGGACATCATCTCTTTACTCTGATTCTACAGTAAGCTATAGCAAGCAGTTTTTTTACAGAAACAAAAAACAACGACGTCACCACAACACCCAGACCTGTGTCAATATACGAAAGTTCGTTTTCAATATTGACCACACTAAACCAACTGATGCCCGGTTTCAATATACGAAATACGATTCGTTCTAGTAACCGATTGTAATAAATTATACGAGGCGTCAGGAAGAAACTACCGACGAACGACTGATGACAGCTAGATGTGGAAAGTAAATTTGAAATTAGAATTAACGATTCGTAGTCGACTATTCATAAGTATAACTAATGTAAATATTAGAAACAGAAAAGTTTTATCTCCCCTTGCGGTGCGGGAATTGAACCCACGGCCTTCACGTGTCGCGCGTACTGCTCTTACCAACTGAGCTAACCGCAAGTTATCGTAGGCGATGAAATTTTTCTGCTGTATCAACCGTTAGCCTCCGGTAAGTGCCCTCTGCCGATTAAATTTAGAACTACATACTTATTACTATTTTTTTCTTTTTCTAATATTTAAAGTTCGCTGGTACGGCGTTTAGTACTATAAAAATAATAAAATCGTATAACTAATGTAATCTATATCAATAAAAAATATTGACTTTACTTTAAACACAAACATTTTTCCAAAAACGAATTCATTTTGACAAAACCGAGATGTCCATAATCAATACTTATTATGAATATTTGTGTGAAGTTAAACTTGCAGCTTAAAAGATTTAAACCAATTAATTATGTTCTGGTGACTACAAAATATTTTAGATGTCTGACACTTGAGTTAAATACCTACGAGCTTCTTGAAACATAAACATTTATAATATATTCCTCTACAGATAACATAAAACTTGCAATCTCAGTTTTTTTAATGTCAGGATGCCATTTAAAAGTAGGACTTTAACACCTAGTCCTATTAATTATTGTTTGCTTTTTAGGGTTCCGTGGCCAAATGGCGAAAAACGGAACCTATATATATATATATATAGATTCGTCATATCTGTCTCTCTGTCCGTCCGTATGTTTTCCGATGTCGATCTGATTGATGTATATCCGATAACTGGTTTAAACGAGATCTAGTAAACACTTTTTTCAATACGTCATAAATCGTAAGCCGCAATTCAAACAACTCCAATAATAATTAGTCGGGAGTATTTTATAGCTATAAAACCTATGTATGATGGAAATTTCTCTCTCTCTATTAATAAAAGTATCAAAAAAAGGACTTAAGTATTACTCGTAATGACAAATTTCAAATTTGAGTTAGGCCAATTTTGAACTTATGGGGGTTTTTAAAAATATCCTTGCTATTAATTTTACAGTAAGTTATACCTACAGCTCTGTTTATATCACACAGGGTAACATTTTTAAATTAAATGCTTCTACAATCATAGATAGTTACTATTACAAAATGGTGGCTAAGGTAGGCGCCCAAAGCGCGGAAGGTCCCGGGTTCGATTCCCGGTCAGGTCAATTTGGAAAACGAACTTTTCTCAATTGATTTGGGTCTGGGTGTGCTCGGATGACGCCCCCAGTTAGTATCCGTCGTCTGGTACTCATAGTACAAGGGAAAACCTTAGTTTGAGACCAGGTGATTGGTGTGATTGTCTGGCGCATTTATTTATTTATTTATTTATTGAGTCTTAGGATATTGTTTAAACTGAATATGTAGTATATTCGTGTACTATAGTTTTTAGTGGGCTTAACTTGTAAAATAGTTACTTAATATTTGGTTGACGCTTGAATTTTCCACATATTTTTAAACTGACATCCGACATTTATGTTTTTATCTTAATTTTTAATGTGGTCGTAAACAGATAACGGAGACATTCTTGCTATGTAGATATCTGTCAAAGTTCACAATGACATTTCAAATAAATTAATAGCACAAGAAATCAATTAGGCACTCGGCCTTACCTACCTTAGTTACTTAGTCAGGACTTAAGTCAGCCTTACGAAATCTGACTGGCTTGCTTCAAGTAAACTTAGCTAGTTAATTATATTTATTTACACACAGCTGCGAGTGTCTATCTTGTGGTCCTTGGAATTACGAAATTTCGTATAGATAGGCACTACCTACTATTTATTTCGAATACTAATAGTATCGAAGTATTAGAACAGGTTGCTTAGTTCAGGCATTAGTCTTATGGTACTAAACCCATCAGTGGTACTACAATGTTGCTGATTTTTTTCTATCCAGTAGGAAATGCCTTCGCCCCGTCACTATCTGCCACGGGTAGACAAAGAGTGGTATGTGGGGCTTGTACTAACTAAAACCTCCCTGGAGGTCTTTCTCTCCGCCAGTGGTGGGGCCGACATCCCGCAATGCTAACGAGCGCAAAACTCTTCTGGGGACCCTAAGGTCACTCTGAAAACCAAGATCTGATCATAACATTAGGTATGACTCCGAGGTTAAAAACAATGATAAGAGAGGTAGGGCAAAGCGATTTATTGCTGGAAATGGAGCAGCCCGACTGGTGAAATACATTCACCTTACAGAAGCCAAATAACAATCACTTATGTGTTATTGTGTTCCTGCGTGTGAGTAAGGTTTCCAGAGCTCCTGGGGGGTGCTACGTTAGTAGCAGGGGTCAAGCCTTCAAGGTAAGGACGACAAGTCCAGTAACAGATTGATTATGCTGTACTTGTCACCCTTAAGCTAGGACCTCATTACAACTTAACATCAGGTGGGATAAGGTCAATCTTGAAGTGCAATATAAAAAAAAAACAAACAAACTTATGCCTTTAGTTCGATTTATAAACGTATAACGTAAACGTATTTTTTGCTTTAACAAAGAAATAAATATTAATGATGACTTAATTTTCCATATTATCCTGATCGTCCTTCAGCTACGAAGTATCGTCATCGTAGGTAAAACAGGAGAAGGAATATATTTGTTGGTTCCATCGTTAATTGGTTTCCTGCCCTTCGCATGCTCAAAACGTCAAATTTCACGCATGAGACGCCAAAAGTTTCACTACCGTTGGTGGTTGATAGCGCATCGTGCTTGTATTCAGCCAATCAACAGATAAGGTGCCGAATTTTATCGATTTTGAAGTTTGTTAAGAGCGTGACAAAATTCGCTCGCCTTTCTTTCCTACCTGACTATCGATGATGGCTGCGAAGCCTTTACATCTTCACCGAGCTTTCGGGACACAGATGACTCTCACCCATTATATTTAAGCAACCACCAGTAGTCATTAACTGGCATATGTTAAGCGGATATCACACAGGTTATTTAGCTATTTACTTAGGCCAAAGATGTTGTCCAATATTAATTTAATCAAATGCATCACCAGACCAAAGCTACTTTCGATCTATATCTATCTAATTCAATCAGACCTATTAACATTTCCGTTACGTAAGGAGATATACTTTATTCATAAGTCAAATTTAGGCCAAGTCTCTAAGCCTATCTATCGTAATATCCCAAACTACAACTTGGCTCCGGCTTGGAAACTTCGATCAGAATTACTTTACTGGATATAGGATCGTATAGGCAACAATGTAATCTAAAATTATTTGCTTTGGTTTGATTTTAGCCACTAGCAATACATCAATAATTATATATGTTTTTCCATTAGACATAAGCTATATTGATATACTTTTGGTTTTACAACGAAATATCATATGTTTTTCCGATATTTCAGGAACATTCCTCACTATTAAAAAGATCACTACACGGAAACTTTAAAGTTTTCTTCTATCTGTTCCATTTCATCTAAATATTGTTAACGAACCACAAACGTGTTTAAATTTCCCTTTTATTTGTGTTCGTTACTGAAGATTAGAGAACAAACGAGCCAGTGTATGTGATTTATTTTTACATGTTATTGACAGAGTCTCTCTTTCAAATATTGGTGTAAAAGATGTAAATCACATACCATTTAAGTGACATATTAAAATGTATATTTACATTTTTATTTCACAAATAATCTTCTTATATATAAAAATGAATCGCTGTTCGTTAGTCTTGCTAAAACTCGAGAACAGCTAGACCGATTTGGCTAATCTTGGTTCTGAAATAATTGTGGAGGTCCAGGGAAGGTTTAAAAGGTTAGAAACTAAAAAAATAGGCGTTACGAAGTTCGCCGGGACAGCTAGTTAGAAATAAAAACTATTTGGTTATATAAAAGGAGGCTTTGCTGCTAGCGAGTAAAGGAAATGTTTACCTGTGCGAATTGTAAGTTAATGGGATATTGTAAGTTAAAAACATATTAGTCGGTTTTCATCGTCACTCCATTTAATAGCACTTGATCGAAGCCTGGAAGCGTTCGTTCCGCAACTATTTCTGACCGAGGCGGCTCAATTTGAACCGTATTACGACACTATTAGTAACATTTGCCGATTCACAGATCGCAATGTTATATTTGTTGCAATATAAAGCAGCCTGTTCATTAGCACAGGCTTACAAAGGAACCTTAGCTAAAATATTTTTCTTTCTTTCTTTATATGATTAATGAAAAGCATGTCTCATACCATACCAGATTACTTTTAGTTCGATAAAAAGCTATTAAAAATACTAGATACGTATTTTTTCATTTGCTAAATAAAAAAAATACTTAGATAAAACAATGCCAAGTTATAAGGCTCATTACGTCATTGGTGTGTAAACAACTTAACCCACAGATGACGTCAAGCTATGCCCTTAGATAAATATTTTTCTTGCTTTTTTTTATATGAATCAAATTTGTAGCACGCTAACACAGTTTTGCCCCAGTCTCGGTACGATGTGAAGGGTCCCTGAATGCATTCACAAACTGCAGTGTCGTCAGCTCAACCTTGCACCGCGTTGCGCCACAGCTCATTAGCTAGTGACTGCAGTTTTATAAGCTTGGGTAACCCGCCGGTAACTTTGGTAACTTGTATCCTAACCTATGTTGAATGTATTGCTTTATACCTACAACGACTGGTAATGAGTTAAGTTAGCATAAACTAGTAACATTATTTATGTGAGTTATTAAAGTTGTTTTTGGGTAGGATGGGTAACCATTCCGACTTAAACATGTCTTTATTCAAGTAGATTACATATAACACTTTTGAATCGTCATTGAATACAATGCAAATAAAACTTATGGTTTGAAACCTATATCAACCAAGAAGATAATATAAAACTCAGTAAATTGGTTACAGTAGCAGTATCTAACTTATTGTTATGTGTATTATGTAAATCACTTTGAACCAAGTCACATTATTTATTTTTGAGAGGTAGGCTGGAGCAGACCAGTCCCCAAAGCTGGCACTTGTTCTCAAGCATATGTTCTATATGACGCCACTACTTGGAATGGTCCCCCATTTAATACTGTACTGCGGTTTGCAAGCCTACCGTCTGCCAAGCATCGCGTTTATATTTTACTAGCTTTCCGCCCGAGACTTCGCCCGCGTGGAATTCGGTTATATTGCGGTATAAAGCACAACTATAAGAAAGCTTCTCATTTCGACGGAAAAATCTAAGAAGCGCGATGTAACGCTAGATACGATTAATTATTAAACAAAAATTGAATGTTTAAAATAATTTAACGGGTCAAAATGCGACACCATTTTATTGAGTAGTTAATACGAACTACTTACTGCCCGACGCACGTTTCGGTTAGGTTGCACCAACCAAATGGTGTCGCGTTTTGACCCGTTAAATTATTTTAAATGTTTAAAATGGAACGCGAAAGTCTTAAAATTTATAGAAAACTGAACGTCATCCCTCGGGAATTCCTCATTTTCGGGGATTCATTATCGTATCATTTAGTTTCTAAATTGACATTTTTATATTCGTTTGCAATATTTTACCTTGTTTTAAACGACACACAGCGGCATCTCCAATCCATCCATCAAGCAAAATATATTTTTGTTGGAATATTATTTTTTTCCGGAATTCCAGTACCTATTTAATCAGCACTTCTAACTTTACGTCTGCAAAATTTCAAAGCAATTTCAGTAGTTACGGCGTGAAAGCGGAACAAACAAATTTTATATTGCTATGCCTAAATGGGTAATATGGTGTAGGTACTGTAACTAATATAATTCTACCTTTGTATCACATTCATGAAATGCAATAAATGGTTACTTTGACTTTATGTAAAAAGCTGATAAACATTTTCCTTACTTCGTTCGATTACAGTAAAACGCAAAAAAAGGCAAAGCATCCTGTTATCAGACTCCATTATTTCCTTTTCAAAACACTTCACGGCGTCCGACCGATTGCGATTAACCGAATCATTAAGACTGTCCTTGATCGTTTCTCCCGAGTTCACGTTTCACCATCGATAGTGTAATATCGAGTCGAAATATCGATTCGAAATCTACCCATCAGAGTAAAACGGTCGCAAACCAAACAGATCTAAACGTTAATCTAAATAGTTTTAGAGTTGAATTTGATTTGATTTGGCAGTAAAAATAGGTAATCTGATCATTGTTGCAGAGATTGCTGTATGTTTTGCAATGTTTACTTGAAGCAAGATGGATGCAATGTTTCAATTGCAGTATTTTAGATTTATTGTTATGTTCACGACTGATTGGGTAAGAAAAATATACAGGGTATTTTGTACTGCCACTGAATTGCGCTTGACCCCCTTTGAAGCAGCCAGCTATTGAACACGGTAGTAGACTGGAATATGTGTGTTAGATTGGCAAAAAACCTGAGTTGATTTGACAAGTATTTTTTTTTCATCACCTCTCAACCGGTTTTAATGAAATTTGGCATAGGTATACGTTGAACCTCAAGAACGGACATAGGCTACTTTTTATTAGAAAGTAAGGGGGGTAATGCCACCTTTGAAAGTTTATATGGGAAAATGTTTATTTTTTAAGTTAGAGATATGAAAGTTGGCACAAATATAGCTCTATTAAAATATAGACTACTTTTTGTTTCGAATATTAGGGGAGATGATGGTAAAACCGACCATGAAAGAATGTAGTCCACGCGAACGAAGTCGCGGGCACAGCTAGTTATTTATAAAAATAAAAAAACACGTTTTAAATCCCTCATTTACGACTATTCATACCTGACTACTACCTGAGCTTTTGGTAGTAGGCCAGAATAGGAAAGAAAATATTTATATTTTTCCACCATATGTAAAGATTGTAATTTCCCACAGCTTGCGTAATGTAAAATAAATGAAATTACAGTACCAAAACAATGTAATACTGTTTACATATTTTAACTATTACCTCATTTGATCACGTTTTCGAAACAACAACTGTTACAGGCTTTTACATGGTACGATTGTAATACGACATATGATAATCTTTCATTTTTTTTTTAAATAAGCCGCCCGTCCGGCCTTTACACGGGAGCAATGTAGATACTTATGAATTTTTGCTTTTTCTGTGCTATAATGTATATGCCGTGGTTTGGTTTCCATAAATACTTATTTTATGGCAAAAAACTGAGACCACAAAATATACCTTAAACCACTAAAAAAACGACCACGTGCTTTTAAGCGGATTAAGGTATATAAATATATGCCACATAGGCAAGTCGTTACATTCCCTTCAATATGGTTGAGTTAAGTTATGACACGTCATGCTTGTGAACAAGTGCCACCTTTGGGGACTGGTCTGCTCCAACTTATCTCTTAAAATAAATACTTAATGCTTTATTCACTCATCAAAACAAAACTATATGACTTGGTCCAAAGTGTTCTACACATAGCTATAAGTTAGATACTGCTACGGTAACTAATCTACCTACCGAGTTTCTTACCGGTGTCTTCTCGGTAGATTTATGTTCCGAACTGGAAGTAGAATCATTTTGCATTGTATTCAATGACGATTCAAAAGTGTTACATGTAACAAACTTAAATTAAGAAATATTTCATAGATTGATTAATCTGTACATATATCCGCTTAAAGAACAAACACATATTTTCCATACGAATGTTTGTCCTGGGTGAGAATCGAACCCACAACCCTTGGTTTAACAGCTCAGAACACTAACACTAGGGATAATGACTGGGAAAGCTGAAATACCTGCCAGAACGTCGTTCCTTCATATTTTTACTTTAAAATAATAATCTATGACATCACAATTTTACTTATCAACTCAGTGTATTAATTTTTTTTTATATTGCACTTGTATATTGACCTCATCCCGCCTGATGTTAAGTGGTAATGAGGTCCTAGCTTAAGGGCGAAAAGTTCAGCATAATAAATCTGTTACTGGACTTGTCGCCCTTACCTTAAAGGCTTGACCCCTGCTACTAATGTAACACCCCCCAGGAGCTCTGGAAACCTTACTCACACGCAGGAACACAACAACACAGAAGTGATTGTTATTTGGCTGCGGTCTTCTGTAAGGTGGAGGTATTTCATCAGTCGGGCTGCTCCAGTTCGAGCGATAAATCGCTATGCCCTACCTCTCTAAATATTTTCGTAGCATACAAAAAACGTATTATAATATTATCGATATAACTTAAGGCATTGATACCTAAAAATTATTTGTGAATGGTATAAATATATGATGCGTTTTCTCAATCGATGTCAGAATAAGGCCACAGTGACGCATGTAAGGAAAAAAGATTGACTTTGACTTTGACTTTCAAGATATACGTGTATAATTTGTATTAGAAAAGCACCCTCTTAGCCGGCTGATCCTCCCCTAGGGGACTTTATGAGTTTTGCAATCGTAAGAAACATATGTTTTTTGTTATAATTGTAAGTACTTTAACCGAGCTAGGTGTTACCTGTTACCTGCTCGGGGACCAAGGCCCAACTACCAATCTTGATTTGTTGTATATATAGCTAGTGGCGACAAAAACTCGTACATGGTGATATAGGATCAATTAAGCAGTCCTATAATTTATTCTTCAAACACAAATTAAAATTGGAAAATTATAAGAAACTCTTAAACTAACTTATTAATAAAATTACTTTTCTTTTGATTATTTTTATTATAGTATCAATGTTATTGATTAGCTAATCGTGCATTATGTGTGTCGACTTGTAAGTAATATCGTAGGTCGGCACACAATCAAAGAATGTTAATTTAGAAATATAATTTACTAGCAACCCGCCCCGGCTTCGCTCGGGTGCAATGCTGATACTAAATACACTACAAAGAAAAACTGTGAACGTAGGCATGCTCCCGCCGCCCCGTCCGGCCGGTACCACCGCAAACGCTACGTCCTGCAATATTTTAATCTGTAATATCTTCGAAAACATTTATTTAAATTATATGCTGTAAAAGGGTCATATAAATGAATATTAAATAAACAATCTATTTAAGGTATTTAATTGGATAAGTTAGTAATTGGTTAATGCTGTATTGGTAAAAATCGCTTCGAAAGTTAGCCATTATTATCTGTCGTAAAAAGTAAATGACAAAAAAATGTTACTGTGGGATATCCATAAAAGATACACATATACTTTTGCGGAGTTTTGCTATAGTCCTTATTAATGTGTACAATACTTAGTACATTATTTTATTAAATCTTGTAGGGTTCAGCCTGCGTTTAGGTACAATGTATAAGCGGAAAAATCAAATTATTTACGACATCACATTAGAAACCTCTAAATTTATCAGTGTCTCTCAACTATATTATGCATGTATTATACATATAAACCTTTATAAAGAATCACTTAAAAAAACGCATCAAAATTCGTTGCGTAGTTTTAAAGATCTAAGCATATATTGGGGCAGACAGACGGCGGTAAGCGACTTTGTTTTATATTATGTAGTGAAGTAAAGTTTTTTAAAATTAAAGTATTATTAGTAACATGTAAAAGCCGGCATGAGATCGCTCACGTGTGTGTATAATTACATTTGCTCGCAAATTAACATTTTGAGTCGAACCAGTTCACGTGTTCGGGTTCGGACGTCTGACGTCTGCCAACACGAGTGATTAGCATTGTTCTTAGAGACACAGGTGATTTCGCTGGAATATCTATTCAAAGCGTTTTCGTTCCTTTGAGTCTATGTTAATAATGACATCTGGGAAGCGGGCTAAAAATTTATTATAAGTACGTTTATTAGATCATCCAAAAATATAATACCCGTATTTTTCGCATTTTCCACCTAAACAAATAATAACCCAATACAGTAAATATAATTTAGGTTTAAAGACATTTATTTTCTCATAAAGATTAAAAAAATCACTTACATGAGAAACAGAATACATAAAACATTTTACACTTTGTTGCACTCATTATGTTAATTACACAAATGTATTTAGTTCTTACACTATGATCACACCACAAATTTCCGCATTAGTTGAATGGTTGACTGGCAGAGAATGCTTCTAGCATGAAGACCGGCTTTTATTCCTTTTTTGTGCAATAAAGTTTTTAAATAAATAAATTAGTGGGCAAATTTTTACCCACCAGTAACGTCACGAGCCTCCATTCCGCAACTTGGCATGGATCGCGACGATGAAAATCGTGCTCAAATATTCCGTTACATACCTACATACAACCCAAGCTTATCAATCCATATTTTTAATAAACAGGAAAATTTTATCTGTCCATGCGGTGCAGGAATCGAACCCACAATCTTCACATGCTGCTCTTCCAACTGAACTAACCGCAAGTTACGTGAAGGTTGTGGTTTCTATTCCCGCACCGCAAGGGCAATTCTGTTTCTCAAAAATATTTAAAGTTCGCTAGTGCAGCGTAAATCACTATAAAAAAAACTTATAAATCCAAGTTCAAATTGAACATGTGACCTTGTCACGGTGATCCTAAATTACAGTTAAATTCTGTTAATCTCTTTAAAATAGCTTAACCTATTGGTTACTACAGCCTGTTATAAAATATTTCACGTGAACGAGACATCTGTAACTACACACACGTGCTTTATTTGGGGCCATTAAACTAGCGGCAGTTGTGCGCTGAAAACGTGATGCCGATTATGTAAGCAGATATGTAAAACTCGTTGGAACGCAATGAATTTGTTAAAGCAAGCAACAAATCAAAATGGGGGCAGTCTGTCTTGCAAACCGTTCAATCACGTTTATAACTGGAGCTAAATAGCTACGCTAAACATTGAATTTATTTAGAAACGTGAATAGTAAGCGATGAATGTAGCGAACATATAAATGTGTCCTCTGCTTACTTCTCCAGGAAAAAGACATCTAAAGCTGGTCAGAAGCTTAAACAATCTAAAAACAATCGTATTTAACCTGGTATAGTTATATCATATGGTCTAAGTATGACATCTCAGAACATGCTGAAGTTGAAACCTAATTGGCGACTTGTGACTCCTGATATTTGGTTAACCTTTTGTGTGTTATAATTTATAAATATAAATTATTCTTTCTTTCTTTTAGAGACTTTTACGCTTATTTTTCTACATATAAAGGCCTCACGAAGATATAGGTAGTTTTTCTAGTTCCAATCGCGCTCACGTGGCTCCGTCCCCGCTCCGCTCGTCGCCCCGCCGTTTTCCTAGCCCTATCTAGTCTATTACGTTTACGTAAGTGTCACGTTTTGTAGAGACAGCCGTTGTAGCGAACCTAAGCAATTTGTACGTCACTTTGTTTCAGAAACTAACAGATGATGTAACGAATGAATATTGTCTACAGAATTCAGGCAGCTTGAATACGTTTGTTTATTGCTGTGGGTTAAAATTTGTGTAACTGCGTCTATGGTCTAATTGTAACGCGCTTAGGCTTATGATTCAGAAGTTGTTGGTTCGATTCCCGCGATCTTTGTGCCTCGTTTCCTGTTTGGATAGGGCATTATCAGATTGATCACGTACTCCTACTAATAATCTGGTTTTCACACAAAAAGAAAAATCATATATTGTTGTTTTTTTTATGAATCGTACCCACCTCTCTAACTTACGTTTTAACATAGTATTTACTAGATATTGCCAAGTTCGTTTACATAATATCAGGATAAAAACTATTGTATCCAGTATCCTTATAAATATCTATCTAGCTACCAAATATTCAACATCAATTTGTAGTTTTTGCGTGAAAAAGTAACAAATATCTATTAAAAACAAAATTTTATGACTATAATAGTCATGAAATTATGATTACCTCCTAATGTGTTAAAGGCGAAAGTTCGTAAAAATGTATGTTTCTTACTCTTTCAGGCAACAGTATAAAATTTGTTAGAAAGAGAAACGAGATAGTAAATTAGCATATATGATACTTTTTATCCCAAAATAACGTGGGCTAACCTACGAATAACAGCTAGTATACATATGTTTTTCTTTACACAAACAAGTCACAGCTGTCAATCACAATTCATACACGCAAATCTACTATAGTTTATTTTCAGCTTTAAACTCAGCAAGTAGATATATCTCGGAGGCATTCTATGCCGTGCCCTTGCCCTAAGCCTTATATAAGTGAGCACGCGGCCTCCCTCACGTGCCGTCTGCGTCACTCGACCCTGTCGTTACAACCCTACACCCCCACCCCCGTACATCACTACTAAATTTATTGACTACCACTGATTACGGCCTAATTAAACAAGTGAGCAGTGCTGAGTTTTACACAGGTGTATTTTCGGTAATATAGTCAAACCGGCAGTAGAATAACTTTGCATTGCATTCAATGACGATTCGAAAGTGCCATAATATGTAATCTACTTAAATAAAGAAATATTTGGTTTGATCGATTGATTGGTTGAAAAATAGGATCGGATACCCCACTGTATGTATTATGTGTATTTTTGTACTGTTCTTTTCTATTTTTCCATTGTTTTTTTCCTGTTTGTCAAAATTTCTCTGTTCTTTAGTTTGAGTCTTTATTATTATTTTTTATAATATTTCTTAAACTACTCTACGTTCCTATTTATAATAATCCACTCCATAACACTTCCGGATTTTGGACTACCAAAACGTGTAAACGTGTCTAATGACTACTACATTATCAGAGGCCTGTGTCAAGCAGTGGCCTAGGCTAATGGTGGTGACATTAATTACTGATCTATCATCCCTATTGCGTTGTGGAAACCAAAATCAACAGTGGTACTATGTTTTAAACTATATAAGGTTCACAGACCGAAAACAACTGTTAAACTCAAAAATGTTTGTTTTGTATGGGTTTGAGCCCACAATGTCTAGTTGGAGGGATAAACTAGTGTCTAATCTATCTACATTTCATCTAAATACATTCAGTCGTTTTTATTTAATATATTTTTATTGTAGCACAGTATATTCGCTTCTTGCAGCCTGATGTTCCAAAATAGGAACCCACCATAGTGGCCCGCAGGATGTTTCTTTACGCTCCTTATCTATTTACAGACATCTATTCTAATAAACATGTACAGTACATATTATACATATAAAAGTTGCTTTCTACACTACTTAGTAAGTACACAATGTATTGCAATTAATGCCAGAAGAAGTATACCCCACACTAGACAAAGTCTGTATCATTATTATTTATTTATATTATCATTTCACTTTGAGGCCTCGGTGTTATATTTACAAGTTTTTTGATCAGTTATCATTAACTATTATATAATTATATAAACAGCAATTTATGCATACCAACATTCAAATTTATAATATAAATCTCTAAGAAAATACAACATTGGTTATTTTGAAAGCTTTTGGGAGAACCAATCATACTAAAAATGTTTACGAAAGATAAAAATGAAACTGTTCAAATTACTACCAACAAGCAACAGCGAAAAAAATAGTACAAAACATTCGCCACATGAGCAGAAAACTCCAATTACAATTTTAATAATAGGTTACAATCTAATTACCTAACTCACGTTTTCCAATGACATTTTCCACAAACAGACATAAATGATTACAACGTGAACACGTGGTTACGCAATCTAACTATTAATTCGTAATAAGTAGGCACTCTTGATAGTTACAGCTCACGTGTTTAACAATGTGGCTAAGTGCATTCGTCAAACACTTCTATAAACAAGCGTTAGAAATCACTCAGTTAATTTGTGGGGCCATCAATGCTCGTTAGGTTGACGATTAGTCGTTTTTAATTAATCTTAATCCAGGGGTTTCCATGCTGTGTGCAGCGATGGTCTGGTGCCTGGTGGTGATGAAAGAAAGACGCCGTAAGGGATATCACAGTCCTCTTCACATGATGTATAGACATGGTGCCCGAATATTAAAAAAACAACAATTCATTTGAAGAAACTAATAATATTTAAACTGCTAATACTATCATGAATCAAAAGTTTAGGCCTATCATTTAAAATAAATTAACGGTTTATTAACTACTAAATAAAAATGGTGTCGCGTTTTGACCCGTTAATTTGTTTTAAATGTTTAAAATGGAACGCGAAAGTCTTACTTAAGCCTATCACTTTGGAATCAGGTACATACAATCTCAATATGGAGTCAACTGGGGTTCAATATATAATAACTATTTTAAATTGTCCCGGCTCTGGGTGTTGTTCAAATACTACTTATATAATAGTGTTTTTCAAAGTAATCGTGGGTCGTAATCCTCAGAGGTGTTTCCTGGGCTCAAAGAGCTACTACAAAATTGATGATTATTTAAATGACAAAAATGTATCGGTCTAGAATAATTTTAACTCTCGGAAATGTTTTATATAAGCTTTGTATATTTTATTTAAGTATCTAGTATAAGGGAACATGTTAGGTACATTGAAAAGAGTAGGTAAGTGTCGAGTTTCTTGCCGGTTCTTCTCGACATGATCAACATTTCGAACAAGCGGAAGAATACTTAATTTGTACTGACGATTCAGAAGTGCTTTTGTAAAGTTTACATGAATAAAGATGTTTTCTATTTTCTTTTTTTCTATTTTCTGATCTTACTACAAAGAAACATAAAAAATCGCAAAAGTATTACCGATTTAATCAGCTCGTTGCCATTCAGTTTATCCACGGCCAATGTCAGAATGAGTTACGCAAAGCCCACGCGGATGGGCCACGAGACCTTCACGTGTCTCCATCTGACCCCCCCCCCCCCCTAGAGGGTTGCTGCACGAGATGGGATGGGCAGAATAGTGCCAGATGACTCCTTGCGTCACGTGCCTTATTATAATATTATAACGTCCTGAAAGTAAGGTACACTACTCTTGTGCATTTAAAATCGTATTACAGGGATAATTTATTCTATCACTTTTTTAAAAAATATTCTTCTTCAATAGCTTGTAGGGGTCTTTTCACGCTGGATTTTCCCCCCAGTGGCCTTTAAAAAACTTTATCGATTTATCGCTCGAACCGGAGCAGCCTGCCTGGTGAACTACCTCCACCTTACAGAAGACCGCAGCCAAATAACAATCACTTCGGTGTTATTGGGTTTCCTGTATGAGTAAGGTTTCCAGAGCTCCTAAGGGGTGTTAAGTTGGTAGCAGGGGATCAAGCATTCAAAGTAAGGGCGACTAGTCTAGTAACAGATTTATTATGCTGTACTTATCGCCCTTATGCTAGGACCTCATTACTACTTAACATCAGGTGGGATGAGGTCAGCCTGGAAATGCGTTATAAAAAAAACCCGTACGAGTCCAATAGCTGCTATGTAGATCTCATTAAATATTTGGCAAAGCCTAAGCAGGTAAAACTGTCAGAAACAGTTGGCATTCCAAGAGACCTTCCAGTCTTCCGCGGTGTCTGTACGTAGACCTTCGCCGGTTCGTTTACTGACTAACAAGTACCTTCTGAGGTTAGAGGTTAGTTAGGCATTTGGTCTTCCGTAATGTATTAGTTATAAGGCATGGGAATAGCAATTGATTGAATGACTACGGTAGTATTTAAAAAAAGTTTAGAATAGAATAGAATAGAATAGAATAGAATTCGTTTATTTGCTTTTGAGTAGGGTACACAGGAGATGACATTAGTTAAAGTACATAATATTTAGACCGCCCATTCAGCCGTCAACAACAGCATGCAAAATACAATTACAATTAATGACTTACAGTAGTGTACATAAAAAAAAATCAGTTATATTATATATTTAGTTTTTAAAATTGAGAAATTCTTGGAGAGAATAAAATCCATGCATAATAAGCCAGGCGTGCAATGTGTTCTTGAACTTACTAAAAGTTGGCATATCTTTTATATTTTGAGGAATTTTGTTATAAATTTTAATTTTTTTCGCTTTATTGGAAAAGCAAACAAATGAAATAGCTAGCTATGATTCAATATAACATATTTGTACTAACTTTTAACGGCTTACCAAATAACCAAATTAATTTATTAGATACTATCCGATCTAAGTACTTATTCCGTGTTAAATCAAATAATACTTAGAATATTACTAGCCGAGTTCGCGACTTGGTTCGCGTGAACTACAGCGTTTTTGTTTGGAATAAATGGAAGCCTATTTCCTTTCCTAGGGTTTAAAGATTGTCTGTGCCAAATTTCATCAAAATTGGTTGAAAGATTTAAGCGAGAAAGCATAACATACAGACAGAGTTATATTCGCATTTTAAATATTAGTAAAGATTCTAAAATAATAACACAAATACCATTGGGAATTGTCTAATAATTGATCTACTGCACCATTAAAAATAATAAATATTTCTATCAAGTGTATTATTTTTAAAATTCAAGCAAAACCTTATTTTGGTATATTAGTAAATTCTTCCTATAAAGTACACCATTTAAAGTTTTACAAAATTAATCTCATCTCATATAATAACAATGAATCGCTGTTCGTTAGTGCCGCTAAAACTCGAGAACGACTAGACCGATTTCGCTAATGTTGGTTTTGAAATAATTGTGGAGATCCAGGGAAGGTTTATAGGAATTAAAAAAAAAGCGTTACGAAGTTCGCCGGTACAGCAAGTAGAAACATAAAATTCATTTAATTTTTACATGTTTATCAAACGAGACTAGGTACTTAATTATGCACAATAGATGCCTAATAACTTTACAGAACACGTAAACAAAGTATCAATAGTAATTTCACGTGCAAATTTCCATAAAGCCTATTTTAATTTCACTTTAATTAACTCATGCAAAATAAGCCCAAATTATTATGTTTCTGACTAAGATATTCTACAATTTGCATACCTCTATAATTTCTAGCCTATTCTTTCTTCAAAAACACGTGACATGAAAGTCACATAGCTTAGACGGTATCGCCTTTCAAGCCTTGTAAACTTTAAATGGATATCGAATCGCACATTCCAATACATAATAGGTACCTAATACACGTGTGTATTTTTACGCGTGCCAATATATTAGCGATTATGCAATGGGCTCAAGTTCGAAGTCGCCATGACCTTAAGCCGCAGCGGTGGCAGTTGGCCATCGCTCCACAATCTAAATAACTCCAGTCTAGAAAGAAACCAAAGGCCTATTAATGCCCGGTTCCAATATTTTACGATTCGTAGTGTGTCAAAAATGACCATTCCTTTTTCTATAGCCGGCTACGAGTCGTTAATACCGTTTCATAATTCACTTTCCATATCAGCTAACACCAGTCGCCTGTCGGTCGTTTTAAGCTTACACCTCGCATAATTAATTACTATCTGTAGAACAGTTCGTTTTTGAAATATTGGAACCGTTCATAAAATGAGCATTAATAGAAACCTACTGTCGGTGTAGGCTGCGCCTCTTCTTGTGTATCGAAGAGTCAATTCTGAGGGTGGGGGGATTTTAACCACCTTGCCGGCCTTGTGCTGGTAGGTGATGAGTGATAACGTGAAGACGGTGGCAGCGGTAAACAAATGTGATTGTAAATAGTAGTGTTTCTTTCGTTTCTATCCTTCTTCCTCCTTTTTCTTTCGTTCCTTCAGTTTCCCTGAGTTAGTAGTCGATTGACACGAAATTAATTCGCCTGAACGTGGGAATCGTCCCCATTTTAAGAGAGGTAGGGCATAGCGATTTATCGCTCGAACTGGAGCAGCCCGACTGGTAAAATACCTCCACCTTACAGAAGACCGCAGCCAAATAACAATCACTTCTGTGTTGTTGTGTTCCTGCGTGTGAGAAAGGTTTCCAGAGCTCCTGGGGGTGCTACATTAGTAGCAGGGCTCAAGCCTTCAAGGTAAGGGCGACAAGTCCAGTAACAGCTTAATTATGCTCTACTTGTTGTTCTTAAGCTAGGACCTCATTTCCTGCTTGAGGCTCAAGTATCGGAAACCGAAAGACGGCTGCGCATGGCCCGTAATGCGGCCGGATACGGGGTGTCCCTTACCGCATCGCTAGAGGGGAAGTCGACTGCGGAATTGCAGCGTTTGGTGGCCACGGAGGCGGAGAGCTCCGTCTCTATGATTAGAAAGTCCTCCAATTTAAAGGGGACCTTCCAAAAGGCACTCAAAGAGAGTGCCATAAATATGAGGGCCATCTGCGAAGAGGCCCTCAAGAGAACCTCTTCAGAGGAGACGGAGCGGCTGCAGGCGACAGTAGATCGCCTGCAGACTGAGCTAGCCGGCCAAACGAAACGCGTGGCCGAGCTAGAGGCCGCAGTTGCCGAATTGACCAAGTCTGGTCAGGCATCTTCAGTTCCTGCTTCGGTCCCTGCCCCCGTAGAGACGGTGATGGAGGTGGTGGAGATGTCCCCTTCATCAGCGGGATCACCGACAGCGGACGCAGCAAACATTGAAGCTGTGGTCCGGAAAATAATGATGGAGGAGCGGGTTCTCTTAAACGCCCGGCTCAATGCCCGCATAGAGGGCCTAGAAGACCGCCTCCTCCCAGAGAAGCGGCTTCGTCCGCCACTAGCAGCGGACCGCAGGAAGGAGTCCGTTGTGGTCCTCGAGCGGCTGCCGGAAGTTTTCCGGGTACCTGAGCCGCCAAAACCCCAGAGGGCCACGAGATCTCGTGCATCTAGAGCCGCTGCGTCTGTCTCCTTGCCTGGGCCCTCCAAAGTGACAAAACCTATGGCGGCCTCTGTCGTTGCTCCCCGAGCCGCTCTTCCAGCTCCAGTAGTGGAGGAAAACCTTCTTCTGCCCGCGACCACCCCAGCCAACGAAAGCTGGGCTACGGTGGTCAGGAAGGGCAAAGGGAAGGGCAAGAAATCGACGGCTCTTCCCTGTTCGCAGCCTGCGCCTTTAACGGCCCCTCCGGCGAAAGGAGCTCCCAGAACAGCCACTACTGCTGCTGCCGCCTCGACGATGTCGCAGAAGAAGAAGGCCCCGGCTTCTAAGTCGCAAGCACAGAAGACGCAGAAATTGGTTCCCCCCAAAACCGCAGCAGTCGTGGTTACACTCACGGCTGAGGCGGAGCAAAAGGGGGAAACCTATGAGTCGGTTCTCCGCAGGGCTCGTAGCGGCATCAATTTCGAGGAGATTGGGGTGACATCCATCCGCACCCGCCCGACTCAAGCCGGGGCACGGTTAATCGAATTTCCGGGCGAGGACTCATCAAAGAAGGCCGACCTCTTCGCAGAGAAAATGCGGCTCGCGATCGGGGATGACCTTGCCAAAGTGGCAAGGCCAATAAAGTACGCGGGGCTTATGATCTCGGACCTCGACGACTCTGTGTCGAGGTCCGAAGTAGTTGAGAAAGTGGCGGCCATCGGGAAATGCCCAGCCGATCACATTAAGGCGGGCGAAATCAGGCCTGGCCGTCTGGGCATGGGGGCACTTCGTGTCCAGTGCCCTGTTGCTGCCGCCAAAGCCGTGCTGGAGGGGGGGCGCTTTCTGATCGGGTTCAGCTCCGCATCAGTTCGCGCCCTTGAAGAACAGCCCCTCCGCTGTTTCAAGTGTTTGGGAGTCGGGCACACTCGCCCTCTCTGTCCCTCCGCCGTGGTGCGAATGGACCTTTGCTTCCGCTGCGGACAAAAAGGCCACAAAGCCGCTGCCTGCAGCGAGAAGACCCCGCACTGCTCCGTCTGTGCGGAGAGTGGGCGGCCTTCTGGCCATTTGATGGGGGGTAGGAAATGCAGGCCTCCCCCCAAGAAAGGCAAAGTAAAGGCTCAGGCCCGGCCTAATGCTTTGGAGTCCAGCTCGACGTCGGCAGTAGTGGAGGAGGTTATAATGTCCGAATAAATGGCCCAATACAACCTCCTCCAAACAAATTCCAACCACTGCCGCGCAGCCCAGGACCTGTTGTACCAGGCTGTAGCGGAGTGGTTGGTAGACTTAGTGGTGGTGGCAGAGCCCTATCTGGTCCCCAGTAGTTGGCACGGGGACCAGACCGGTACAGTCGCAATTTTCAGGCGACATACGTCCACGTCTCCCCCTCTATCTCTTGTGGAGAGGGGATCGGGTTTCGTCGCTTGTTTGTGGGGCAACACAGTCGTTGTGGGGGTTTACTTTTCCCCAAGTCGCCCGCTTGTGGACTTCGAGGCGTTTTTGGGTCTCCTGCAGGGAGCTGTCCAGCGGGCCGTTTCTGCTGGACATCAAGTTCTTCTTCTGGGGGACTTCAATGCCAAGGCGGCGTCTTGGGGGAATGTGGTTGCCTCATGCAACCGACGGGGGCAGCTGGTGGAGCTTTGGGCCGCTTCGTCCAGCCTTTGCCTCCTAAATCGGGGCGCAGTCCAGACCTGTGTGCGGCAGCAAGGGGGGTCTGTGGTGGACCTAACGTTCGCCACCCCTGCACTCGCCGCACGCGTCCACAACTGGAGGGTGGACCGGTCCGAGACACTCTCGGACCACAAATTTATCCGGTTCGGGGTGGTCTCCGGTGCCCCTCAGCAGGCTTCACCAATTTCGCCTAGGTCGTCGCCTTTTCCCAGGTGGGCACTGTCCCGCCTGGACAAGGCAGTTGCAAGGGAGGCGGCCTTTCTGCAAGACTGGTTCTCGCCTCCCTTATCTGGTCCCGACGTGAACTCCTCCGCGGTCGTTCTTCGAGGTTTCCTGACCGAGGTATGCGATTCTAGCATGCCTCGGTCCCGTCGTCCACCTCCCCGACGCGCCTGCTTCTGGTGGTCGGAAGAGCTCGCCGAACTTCGAGCTGTCTGCGTGGCTGCACGGCGGGCCTACACCAGAAGTAGGCGCCGCGCTCGTCGGGACCTCGAAAACGAGGCCTCCCTCTACGGAGCCTATGTAGATGCGAAGAAGGCACTCAAGGTGGCCATAGCAGCCGCCAAGGATTCCGCACGCGCCGAAATGCTCGAGGGTCTCGACCAAGATCCGTGGGGGAGACCGTACCGGGCCGCACGAAACAAGTTGCGCCCCATAGGTCCCCCACTTACAGAGACCCTCGAGCCAGGGCTGCTCGACATCGTCGTCCGGGCTTTGTTCCCGGACAGCAGCCCTGGCTTCGTCCCGCCGGCTATGAGTGCCTCTTCAGAGCAGGAGCCTGCAACTGCTCCGTACGAGGCCCCGCAAATCACTGAGGAGGAGTTCGGCACGGCGGCAATCTGCCTTCGTGCCAAAAAGACGGCCCCTGGTCCGGATGGGGTTCCGGCGAAGCTCGTCGCCCTCGGCGCAGTTTTGATGGAGCAGAAGTTTAGGGAGCTGTTCGACTCGTGCTTCCGAGTTGGCCAGTTCCCTAAACCTTGGAAGGAGGGGCAGCTTTGCCTCCTTCGGAAAGAGGGCAGACCGGCGGACTCGCCATCGGCGTACCGGCCCATAGTGCTTCTCGACGAAGTCGGGAAGCTGTTCGAGCGCATTGTGGCCAGGCGCCTGAAGGACCACCTTCGTTCCGTCGGTCCAGACCTGTCGAACAGGCAGTACGGTTTCCGGGCAGGGCGGTCCACTATTGACGCCCTGTCCGATCTGAAATCCCTCGTTTTAGAGTCTAGGGAGAGGGGGGAGGGTGTGTTGGCTGTCTCTTTTGACATAGCCAATGCTTTTAATACTCTCCCCCACTCTACAATTTTGGAGGCACTCCGCTATCACAGAGTGCCCTCCTATTTGATGGCCCTGATCGAGAACTATTTTCTCGACAGGGAAATTGTATGCGTCGGTGCCAACAACGTCCTGCGTCGTTTCCGCGCGCGTTCCGGTGTTCCACAGGGGTCTGTTTTGGGGCCCCTTCTGTGGAACATCGGATACGACTGGCTTTTGCGCGGCTCCCTCCTCTCGGGCATGAACGTTTTTTGCTACGCAGACGACACACTTGTTACTGCCCGGGAGAGGGATTTTGGCGCCGCAGCTCGCCTGGCAGAGGCTGGTGGCAATTTAATTGCCAGACGCATTGCCCTCTTGGGCCTTACAGTGGCTCTTAATAAGACCGAGGCCATATTTTTTCCGGGGCCTCGGCAAAGATTGTTTTCCGGCGCGTACATCGTCGTCGGGGGCGTCAGGGTGGCGGTTGGGGCCCAGATGAAATACCTGGGCCTCATTTTGGACCATCGCTGGTCTTTTGGGCCGCACTTTGCTGCATTATCTCCGCGCCTCATTAAGGCGGCGGGTTCTTTAGCGTGGCTTCTCCCCAATGTGGGGGGTCCTAGGGCCAAATGCCGACGACTTTACGCCGGCATTTTGCGCAGTATGGCCCTGTACGGCTCGCCCATCTGGGCCGACTCCCTCCGCATTCGGGAGAACCAGAGGCTTCTGCGGCGCCCCCAGCGAGCCATTGCCCAGCGAGTGTGTAGAGCCTATCGCTCCGTTGGGTTTGACGCAGCGTGCGCACTCGCTGGGACGCCACCCTGGGAGTTGGAGGCCCGGGCGATGGCGAGGGCCTATCAATGGCAGGCCCTAAGAAAGGCCTCCGGGGAACGTTTTTACCCGGAGGACCTGTCACGTGTGCGCCGGGAGGCGCAGGAAGAGGTGGTCCGGCGTTGGGCGGAGTCCTTACTGGTGACTCCGTCGGGTCGGTGGACCCTAGATGCGCTCGAGCCAGCAATAAATCGCTGGCTCGAGCGCAAGTCGGGATTCCTGACGTTCCGCTTGGTGCAGGTGCTGTCCGGCCACGGCTGTTTTGGGCAGTACCTGCACCGCATTGGTCGGGAGCAGTCTCCGTCGTGCCACAGTTGCGGCGCGGCGGAGGACACGCCGGGGCATACACTGCAGGTGTGCCCCGCTTTTGATGCGCAGCGCGCAAGTCTGCGCGCGTTGGTGGGGCCAAATCTCTCACTCCCCAGCATAGTCGAGGCTATGCTCGGGAGTGAGACGGCATGGGTTGCTATGGTCTCCTTCTGCGAAGAAGTCATGTCGCAGAAGGAGGCCGCAGAGCGGGAGCGGGAGGACGATCCATCCGCTCCCGCCTGCCGCCGAAGAAGGCGGCTGAGGGCGCGGCGCCAATATGACCGCGCCCAGCTACCGCATGGGGACTGGCCGGCTGATGGTGTGAGGACACCTCAGTCGGCATTGCACCGGTCCCCACTGCGAGTTGGGGATGGTTCCGTTGGATCGGCCATCCCCATTCTCCCCCCGAACACTGTGGGGGGAGTAGACGGAGCCGCGTAAGCGGCTGTTCCGCCGGCGGTGTTGTGGAAGTAAAGGCTTAGCCGATCCCCCACAGCACCGCCACTAAGGCGATGGAGGTCCAACCGGGGGGTTTTAGTGGGTAGTCCTGCCCTTTTCAGGGCAGGGAGTCCCACACACGCCGTCACCCTCCCTCGGGGTGACGGTACGGTGCATCAACGCATTTCCCCCCGAAAAAAAAAAAAAAAAAAAAAAAAAAAAAAAAAAAGGACCTCATTTCCACTTAACATCAGTTGGGATGAGGTCAATCTTGAAGTGTAATATAAAAAATCGTGCCAATCGACTACTAACCTGTTTCCCTTAGTGTTGTTTTATAGCTTTAAATTTTTATTAATAACGACGACGTGGTAGTTTCCAGACTGGTTTTATTTAGACTGTGATGGCTTAGATAAATCAGATTATTTAATTCGCTCCCTCAGACCTAAGCGTGGTGACATGACATTGCCATTGGTAGTACCGAGTGACATAATGGCTGACTGACTCATGTGCCATACTTTTAAAGTGCCAAGAGATTAATGTTTGAGGTGTACCTAATGATAATAGGTGGATGACTCTTAATGCTTACATCCATACTAATAATATAAATGCGAAAGTAACTCTGCCTGTCTGTCTGTCTGTCCGTCTGTCCGTCTGTTACTCTTTCACGCCTAAACGTTGAATCTCAAGAACGGACATAGGCTACTTTTTATTAGAAAATACATACCCCCATCCCCCCCGATGGGGGTAATACCACCTTTGAAAGTTTATATGGAAAAAATGATTATTTTTGAAGTTAGAGATATGAAATTTGGCACAAATATAACTCGAAACTTGGATTAAAATATAGACTACTTTTTGTTTCGAATATTAGGGGAGAAAGGGGTAAAACCGACCATGAAAGGATGTAGTCCACGCGAACGAAGTCGCGGGCACAGCTAGTAATAAATAAAGGTTAAACGACCACCTTGTAGAAGCTTAAGTTTTCTACGTACAGCTATGCTGGTGGGTGGTTTACTAAGTCACACACTTAACTATTTACAACATACTACATACTACTACTTCGAGCCCGCCATTTCATCGTATTTGGAATAAAAAATATCGTTTTTATTTTAATATGACCAGTCTAGCTACCAAATTTAACACAAGCACTTTTTACCTGAAAAAGGTCCGAACATCTTTACATTGTTACATCCAAACTTTGGAACACTTGGGAATCTGTCTGCCCCTATCTCAATGGCATAAGAACTAATATCGAACTGAAAGTCTTTACGGTGATATCTGTACCATTATTATGATTATTAGTATTACTGATTATTAGGTAAATTTAGGCTTGGGCGATAGTTCCACTATATTCCGATGCCGCCAAAAATAGGGAGTGAGGAGGGGTGAAAAGGTTATAGTGGATAGTCCTCGCTCCGATATAGCCTCAAACAGTGTTGCTTTCCCCGAACAGTTAGGTATGCGATGTTGACTTAAGTGTTTCAAGATTGTTTTTCATAAGAACTTACAAATAATATAAAATTACAGTTCACTTAATGTACTCGTAACTATTCGCTAATTATTCACGACTATACATCTTATATACCCAACCAAACTTAAATAAATTATATAGTCAGCTACAGGTAAATAAAATGAGTATTTGCTCATCAAGTTAGTACTTGTTTAGTTAGTTACCAAGAGGAATCACCTCACATCACAATGCAGCGTGCATTCCGACCTCCCGGGAGGGCCATGACCATTTTCCTTTCCGTTTAGAAGTTAGCTCACACGACTGTGCCCTTAGTTGTATCGGAAGTACTCTAAACGATACTAAACGAACCCTGAACATTATGTGACATCAGATACGTTCGTGCGGGGACTGCAGATGTGTTGTAATGTCATTCTAATAGATACGATATTGCCATAGTTAATTTGAGCGCCTATTGAAGTTTCCAATGATGCTGGCGCCGTATTTGGTTAAGACCCTGCAATTAGTATCTCTACTAAAACTATGGGTTTGATGAGTTTTGACCTTTTTTAGCCCTTAACGTAAAAAAACAGTTTTGATTTTGTTATTTTTTTCGTTTGAAAACTGAAGGTCAAAGATGGTGTCCAGTACAAAATGACTGATTACATATTTGGTCACAATTCCCTTATACAATAATGGGAAGAAAATTTATATACTGGCATTAGTAGGCCTATACATTTTATCAAACTTTAAAACCAAGATGGCCGAAAACGGACCGCGATATATGGCAGCCATATTGGATTTAAATTGTGTAGTGTTATAATAGGAATATACTTTGACCGCTAATATCTCGTTTAAAACAGGCAAAAGAGTAGGGCTCTTTTTTTGTTACCTTGATACTGAATAATTGTAGATGGTGTATGGTGGAATCAATTTTGCTTTTATTGACCTTATATGATCACATCTGGTGAATTGAATGTGACTTGCCTGGTCTGAAAATATGATTCAATACTATCTAATGTAAGATCACAAGGCAAATAAAATGCTGTAACACCAAATCGATTTAACTACGTAAGTGTTTTTTGAAAGGTTAGTGACGCCCATTGAATGCATGAATAAAATAAGTTCTGCTTGAGGACGAACGAGACAGGTCGATGACATACAAAAGGTCAGGATAAGATGCGTTTGAATGGCTCTAAATCTTAAATTGGCAGTCCAGTGCATTTTAATTTTTGGAGCCAAATCACAAATTTTAAAGTCCGCCATTAGACATCCGATTATGATTAACAAGCCGTTTAGAGTATTCAATATGAATATTTAAGAACTGTAGATAGTAAATAGCAGACTGATTACTTATCAAACGTAAGTTTAACTTTAAAAGAAAAATATAAGGCAATTTTGTGTTAAATACATTTTACTTTTAAAATGTAAACTACATACTTAATTTTAGAAGCTTCAATAAGTAAGATTAATGAAGATTATTAACTTGAACGATATTATTGTTAACTAAGCAAGCTTATCTCAAGGAGTGTTATTATTCTCATTTGAACACCGTGATTATTGCAGAAAGCATTATTTTTATACATTTCTTAATACGATATTGGAATTACATACAATTCTTAAGAATTTTACACATTTCCTAGGACATTCATGTAATAAACAGTTTTTTAAGGCAATATTTTAAACATTCCCTAAACAACTTCGGAATCGTATACATTTCCTAGGATTTGTATACAATTACAAAAAGTAAGTAAGATAATAAGGAACAAATTAATCACCACTAATATTATAAAGCAGAAGTGTTCGTTTGCTTGAACGCGCTTATCTAAATAACTACTGGTTCGAATTGAAAAATAATTTTGTTTTGGATAGTCCATATATCGAGGAAGGCTTTAGGCTATATAACATCAAGTTGTTTATCAAGCTGCAACCAATGGGAGCGATGAAAATGTGAAAGGGTGCGCAGCGATTCCTAGTACAAAGTAATATTCATCTTGATAAACAATTTTCATTATATCTCCCCTTGCGGTGTGGGAATTGAACCCACGACCTTCACGTATCGCGCGTGCTGCTCTTACTAACTGAGCTAACCGCAAGTTATCGTAGGCGATGAATTTTTTCTGCTGTATCAACCGTTAGCCTCCGGTAAGTGCCCTCTGCCGAATATGTTTAGAACTACATACTTATCGCTAGTACGGCGATAATAAACACTTTCATTTTAAATATTTATCTTTGATTAGAATTGGGCAAAGGTCCAATTTTTGTGCATTATCCAATCAGCTGAAACGAAATTCTACAAGACACTAATTATGAATCTTCATTTAAACGCACGTGCGGAGAATGTACTCAAATTGTCGATGAGTGCCAACTAATAAGGGATTATGCAATTACCAAATCGGTTTTGGCAATGAGTGCGTTTGAAACTACGTAATTTATTTTAAACACAATACATGGGGAATACATTTATGCGCAATAAAGGGAAGTAAAATTCCACTTCATTTTATACGAATTGATACACAGAGAATATTTTCCAGCGTTTTTGAAAGAAACTTCATTCTAACTTCTTAAAACTTGTTAGGATATTGCATATCATAACGCAGGCCATCGTTATTAAAACACTTGATGAGCTCGCGACTTCTTTCGCGTGGACTACATACCTACTTTTATAGTCGGTTTGACTCCTATCTCCCCTAATTTTCGAAACAAAAAGTAATCAACATTTTAATCCAAGTTTTTAGCTATATTTGTGCCAAATTTCATATCTCTAACTTAAAAAATAAACATTTTCCCATATAAACTTTCAAAGGCGGTCCTCCCCCATATTTTTAAAGCAAAAAGTAGCCTATGTCCGTTCTAGAGATTCAACATATACCTAAACCAAATTTCATAAAAATCGTTACAATGGTTTCGGCGTGAAAGCCGGACAGACAAACAGACAGACAGTGTTACTTTCGCATTTATAATATTAATATGAATAACATTAATTGCGACCGTATCCGGCAAACGGATCAACTTTGCCGTCGTGTCATCTGTGTGGTTGATTCGATTTACGGTCGAGTCAATATGGAAAATTAACTTTACGAGAAAACCACGAGTCTGGGTGTTATGATAACATCACAATTTTTGATTACTATAACAAGTGTGCTTGAACTATTTACCACAGAATCAGAGCAAGTTGCTCGATTGTGGTATTGTCTAATATTATGTAAAGAGCGGATTACTATAACTTTTTTTAAACTAGGTACCTACGTTTGTAGGTACCATAAATACTAGATATATATTCAATAGGTCAATATGGGAAACGAACTTTTCCATATTGTCTCGGGTCTGGGTGTTGTGGTACCGTCGTTGTTTCAGATTTCTGTAACACAAGTGCTTAAGCTACTTACCACAGAATCAGAGCAATGTATGTGATGTTGTCCAATATTTATTTATTATTATTTATTTATTATATTTAAGATATTTTTATATGTACTAAAATAACACAAACGAAATCGCGACCAACCACTAGTTTTATTATGACATTCGAAAAGGTTTTAATGAATTGGCCACCAGAAACACTGTTGTTTGTTGTTCTACCAGGAACACCCAGTTTCTATTTGAAATGTAGTTCGATTTGGACCGGTATTAATACCGAACAACAAAAGTTTAGGGTAGTTTACAATTCCAGTTTCAATGAAACGTTTCGACCGTTATTAGCAAAAAGTCGCAAACCAAAGTTTATAAACTATAGAGATGAGGGATATCTATCGATAACTATGAAAATATCGATATTGAAATTAAATTCACTCTAGGAAAACTCAAAATGATTTATCTTTTAGGGCATTGACAGTTCACTATGATGACTTTTTGTCAAATGATCATAAGACGTGATTATTGTTACCATTATTTTTGTCATTTCCACAACCCTACTTTCTGCTAAAATTATAAATGCAAAATAATATATGATAGTATATATCATGTATGTTTATGAACATTTTACAGTTATCGTAATATTTTTTGTAGTGTTTTTTATGATTTTTTGGCAGGCATTTCTACGCTATTACCGCACCCATATAGGTACAAACTGACTGAATGACCGGTAGATAATGCTTCTGGCATTAAGCACCTATTGTTTTTTTTGTTGCAATAAAGTATTCATAAAATAATATCAATATAAATGTAATTCTGAATATCTAATACTGTTTCTAAAGTTTGCCAGGAAATATATGTTGTAATATCCCAAGCTAACTAATTAATTTATTAATTTACATCAATATCGACACCAATTTCTTTATTTTTAATGCAATAAAGTTATCAATTTTTTTTAAATAAAATGGTATCAATGTAAATATAATTCTGAATATCGAATATTTCTTTTTTTTTTAAGTTTGCCAGAAAATATAATATGTTTTAACGTCCGAAGCTAACTTATTATTTTACATCTACTAAGTTCTATTAACAAACAACCAAATGAAATTGGTATCGTACCATATACAAACTATCTGCATGACTCAAGGGTTGACTGGTAGAGAATGCCCCTAGCATTAAGTCCACCTGTTGTACCTATTTGTGCAATAAAGTTTTTAAATAAAAATAAATAAATATCGAAGTATCGATACCAATGTTGCTCGTCCCTACAAACCGTTTGGTCCACAAACAAAGTTAGCAATTGATCGCTTTTGTAAACAGTCAGCCCTGCTGCGCGCGCGCAACCACGAGACCTGCAACGTGAACAGACACGTGCTCTCGCGTCCCGTGCCCGCGTAGGGCTGTGCAGTATCACTGAATAATTCGATTATGTAACTGCATATGGAACAATCTACCAGTGGAGTACCGGTATTACCTAACTGTTCTTTGGGAAATTGGCTACTTGACAGTTTTTGAAATAGTATTGTAAAATGTGTGCCCGTTTATTTTATATCCCAATCAATCAAATCAAGCAATTCGATTTATATGGAAAAAATGTAAATAACCAGAGAAAAATAAGATTTTGTGTAATACATTTAAAAAGCGCGCGAAAACGCCAAGTCACGTCACTGTTGCAATTATGACGTCAATGTTCTAGACCTCGAACCGATACGCATAGGAACGACTTTAGATAAACGGAAAATGTTTAAATAAATTCTTAATACGTTTAGAGACACAATAATTCAATTTAGTTGGTAAAATAATCATTGTTTTGCCACTATAAAATAAATAATTTTCGCCGACAGCTGTCATTTCCGAATTGCAATGGTGGTTTCCGTTTCGGTTTTTTTGTTCCACAGATAAAAAAGGAAAATTTATTTTGCAAAAATAAAATACTAACTATGCTTTAAATTAAAAAATAAAAATGTAAAATTATTACTGAACTAATAAACTAACATATCTAAAACTTTTCATATTTTATTGTTAACACTGTCAAGTAGCCAATTGATTAAGGGCCTTATTTTAGTTGAAAGTATGAAATATCAGCGACGATTAGACAGACGTATTTCGGTTATAGTTCTTAAATATTGAAATAAATAAATATTGGACAACATCACATACATTGCTCTGATTGTGTAGTAAAAAGCTTAAGCACTTGTGTTACAGAAATCAGTAACAACGACGTTACCAAGAGTTTTCTATATTCTCTCGTATTATAAAAATATTAGATACGTATTTTTTCATTTTTTTAATCAATAAATAAATAATAAATAATTATTGGATAGCATCTATATTACTACTATCTATAGACAGCAATATATATTATTGCTCTGATGCTGCGGTGAGTAGCTTAAGCACTTGTGTTTCAGAAATCAGAAACAACGACGGTACCACAGCACCCAGACCCGAGACAATGTAGAAAATTCATTTCACATATTGTCCCGACCGGGGATCGATCCCAGGACCTCGGAGATGGCGCGATGCCAAAGTCCGGCCCGCTCGCCTCTCGGCTACGGAGGTCGTCAACACTTGTAGTTGCAACGCACGCAACGATGGTGAACACACCATCGATATTACTATGCTCTTGGCATATCCGAAGATAAATAAGACATAGTTATAAAACTGCCCAAATGGTGCGCCAATGAAGAGGTTTAAGCTTCTCATTAACTTCCTAAAAACTCCAAAAAATGTTAAACTTTAGTAAAAATTTTCTAAAATGCAAGGGAAAATTAACCTAATCACTTTAAGAATAACTATTGACTTTAAACATTGGGTGCTGGTAGGACAAAGATTTGGTTGATTTTAATATAAAATTTGAACAGTCAAGAGCACATCAGACACACATACGAGTATAACATCTCTTATGCGGACGACATAAGCGCTAATGTTGAATTGCAAGTGTGTTCCGTGGTGTGACAATGTACCGCAGGTACACCAACACCCGTAAATCGTGTTTCAAATTTATTTTTTGTCTGTTGGGCCATATGATTTTTTTTGACGAAAAATGCCCAATGTAAAGCCGTTGGTCAAGTTCAGATAATAATAATAAAAATCTTCTATTTATTACAAGCCACAGTTTGATGAAATATATACGCTTTACTACATTATAAGTATAACTATATACTTAAGCATTATAAACTTTAAGGCTTTCGCGTTCTATTTTAAACATCCATACTAATATTATAAATGCGAAAGTAACTCTGTCTGTCTGTCTGTCTGTCCGTCTGTTACTCTTTCACGCCTAAACAGCTAAACGGATTTTAATTAAATTTGGTATAGGTATACGTTGAATCTCAAGAACGGACATAGGCTACTTTTTATTAGAAAATAAGGGGGGGATGGGGGTAATACCACCTTTGAAAGTTTATATGGAAAAATGTTTATTTTTGAAGTTAGAGATATGAAATTTGGCACATATATAGCTCGAAACTTGGATTAAAATATAGACTACTTTTTGTTTCGAATATTAGGGGAGAAAGGGGTAAAACCGACCATGAAAGGATGTAGTCCACGCGAACGAAGTCGCGGGCACAGCTAGTTTAAAATAATTTAACGGGTCAAAAAGCGACACCATTTTCCTCAGTCAGCTCGTGAGCACGGTTGGTGCAACCTAACCGAAACGTCGGGCAGTAAGTAGTTCGTATTAACTACTAAATAAAAATGGTGTCGCGTTTTGACCAGTTATTGCTTATATATATTTTAATACTTAAGTATACATTATAATGACATTATATTGTTTTAATATCTGAAAACTTCATTGTCGACTTATTATTGTAATTCAATGACTTCGTAATTTAACATGTAACAATGTACGTATGCAAATGCTTCAAAACTACATATGAAATTATTCTTAACAAAATGCGATGTGACATTTTTAAAGTATGAACGGTAATCGTGATTACAAATGATTGATTATTTTTTGTAAATATTATATAAAAATATGTCCAAGTATTTCAATGCTAAGTACACATTTCAATCCTTTAAATCTTACTTGGACCTCCAGGATTAAATAAATACCAAAATAAGCTATGTCGATCTGACCTTTCTCGAGTTTTAGCAAGAATAAACTACAACTTTTTTTTTTTCATTTATTTAAGGCAACAAAACAGTCATGTACATACATAGGACTATTATTACGTTGAGTATATTTAAAGACCCATAGTGCCTGTAATTAGACATTTACCATATTTGAAACTTAATGAGCTGCTCTAGAACCAGGACTTCGAACAAAGTTAGTTAACTTACTAAAATTTTGAAATTTTGCAAGTCGGACTACAACCGTTTATTTTATTATTAGTTTAAATTATCTTGCAGCTCGCCGCTTTAGATAGATAAATACATACACTTTATCGCAAAGAAAAATTTACAGAAATTGGTTTTACAGACATAATCAAGTACAATTTAGGCGGTCCTATTGCTAGAAAGTAATCTCTTAATCTTTTAATAAGAGAGGTAGGGCATAGCGATTTATCGTTCGAACTGGAGCAGCCCGACTGGTGAAATACCTCCACATTACAGAAGACCGTAGCCAAATAACAATCACAATGACAAGTACAGCATAATAAATCTGTTACTGGACTTGTTGCCCTTACCTTGAAGGCTCGACCCCTGCTACTAATGTAGCACCCCCCAGGAGCTCTAGAGACCTTACTCACACGCAGGAACACAACAACACCGAAGTGATTGTTATTTGGCTGCGGTCTTCTGCAAGGTGGAATAATAACATATAAATACTTATAAAAGTGTTGATGTATATGTCGCAGGCATTTTGAATAAATCCGCCGTTTACATACGGCGTCGTCAGTTTCAAAACGCTCGCTGATATGTAATATTAAATGCAAAATCAGGCAAAATGACAAAAGTTTGTTGTAGTTTTGGGATAACCATGAATAAAACACTGTTTGGACAAATTAGACCTACTTCATTAAAATATTCAAGTAACAAAAAGGACTTTAAATATCAATTACTTAACCTAAAGTTAATTGAAGTAATTAACGATTCTTTTGGTTAGGTTAGGTTAGTGAATAAAGTGAAGCCACGTCTAGCTCAGTCGTAATAATATTATAATCATTAAAAAATAAAACAGTAGGAAAGTCATTTACTAGGGATTTCATATATTTTTGAAACATAACATATTTTTACAGTTCTTTAGTTTTATAAATTTCAATAATACTGTCCTTTGCAAACCAAATTGTATGGTCACCCTAGCTTTGTCAAGCTATACTTCAATTTGCCGCGTCATTATACATAATGACATTTTGTCCTCGGCATTTTACAAACCAGCATTCGTTTTTAAACTGACGACGCCGTATGTAAACGGCGGATTTATTCAAAATGCCTGCAACATATATATTACATACTAGCAGCCCTGAATATTTACGCAATAGGTTGTCAGTGCAATTAGATAATCTCAGCGCAGCGTTTGCGTCAAACGATTGTTTTGTTATTAACATTAATATTCGCGTTGATTGTGATACTCGTAGAAGTGGCATTGCTATCGTAGAGATAGATGTGGATACGACAATGTAGACATCACAATAGCTTAGTTAGTCATATCTAGTGCTAACTAGAGCGAGCTGAATACTACATCTGTTGTTATTCATTTTATAAAGCTGTCATATCCTAGGTATGTACTAGATTTGTCAATGAATTGGGCTCTTTTGATTGTCAGATAAGAAATAGCAGTCAAATTAAGTATAATACGACTTATGTCAAAAGTCATCATAGTATGCCAAAATTATTTAAACGTTCTTAATACAAAAAGCCATAAGTAGGTATACTTTGTGCTGTAGTGGTTATGGCTGAGCCGAGTTTCCCATAGCATCACCTTCAATGATGTCCAGTCAGGGGGTTTTAATGGGTAGTCGTGCCCTTATCATAATCATAATCAATTAATTTATTCATTTTGGTTACAAGTAACACTTACGCATTGTCAAAATGAATACAAACCAAAATTGAAGCTACAGGGCTCTCAGGGCATCTCAGGACAGGAAGTCCGACACTCGCCTCTCGGCTATGCAGATCACACGAATAAATGTCCTGAGTGGGAACTGAATCCGTGACTGCTTTTTCTTTCATTTCATTCTTCCACCGGGCCTGTCAAGAAAAATAAAACTTCCCTCTGAATTAATTACTTTCTAGTGTATGTTACTATTTATAAATAAATAAATAATAAATATTGGACACATCACATACATTGCTCTGATTCTGTGGTAAGTAGCTAAATCACTTGTGTTACAGAAATCAGAAACAACGAAGGTACCACAACACCCAGACCTGAGACAATATAGAAAATTTCGTTTCCCACATTGACCCGACCGGGGATCGAACCCGGAACCTCAGAGATGGCGCGACGCCAAAGTCCGGCACGCTTGCCTCTCGGCTACGAAGGTCGTCACACTTATATACCTACTTGTTTGTTAATATCAATGATGAAGAGATATTTTTACGCTATTTAGGACATTCATAGTCCACACTTTTAATTAGTCACCAATAAAAGTTTAGTAGTACAGTAGTATAATTAGTGATGACTAATTAAAAGTGTAGATGTCCTAAACTGTTATTGGTGAGTTAGCATAGGTATTGCATTATTATTTCATCATCGACCACCAATCAATCGGTTCTTTGTTTGTTTACATGATTAATTGTGGCACGCTGAAACGTTTTGTAATTGCGCTGTAATCAGTGCTCACGTGAGGGGAACATGTGCCAAGATGGGCTGAAATAGACACTTATTTTGTTATTGTGTTAGACTAGTAACACACAAAGATATTATATAGTAAAACAGAAAAGAGGTGCCTCAATACTCAATTATTTATTGCTGCTGTAATGTAGATACAGGGGGTCTACTCCCGAAAACGAAACGAACAAACGAAAGGTTTCGTTTTTGAAGATTAATCAAAAGTTTGTGAATTAAAACGTGGTTTTTGATTTGTATAAATAATATTTTGTTTTTTGATAACGCTTTATTCGCATTCTAAGTGAGTTGGTTTCGATTTTGAGAATTAAAAATTGCTATCCGTCGTCGGATCCGACATATTTCGTTTTTAGGAGTAGACCTACAGGACCGATGGTATTCTTATAATTAGATCATTATATACCCGTTAGGGCACTGCAATGTGAGAGAGGACGCGTTTCAACAACCTAATTGTCTAACAAAAAGGTAACATTCAATATACAAGAGCGTTACTCCAGCAAGCAAGTAGCTGGTAGAGTGATACGAATGGAACCATCAATAAGTGCGTAATCTGGTATGGATGTGCGCTGCGTAAAAAACGAGTGAATTCTGAGATTTGTAAAATAAAAAATAAAAATATACTGGGCAACATCACATCAATTCCTCTGACTCTGTGAAATCAGAAACAATGACGGTACCACAACACCCAGACCAATATTAGAACCAGAAAATTTTTATCTCCCCTTGCGGTGCGGAAATAGTACGGCGTATAGTACTATAAAAATAAGGAAATCGACCCAGACCAATATTTTTACAATATAGAAAAGTTCGTTTCCCATATTGACCCGACCCGGTATCGAACCCGGGACCTCAGAGATGGTGCGACGCCAAAGTCTGGCCCGCTCGCCTTTTGGCTACGGAGCTCGTCAATATACTATATGTGCTATCTGATTTTATTTTGTAAACTGTCTTTTAAATAAACTATTAAATCTGTTTGTTCACATTATTTTTGATAGATGCCATTCTTATAATGAATCTTAAGGATTGATAAAAAAAAGATCGTTAGTGTCAATTATAAGGATGACATCTTTAACAAATCTTATAAATTAAATGAAACTTAACCATGAAATCTGAACGTATAAATTCAGTGTGTAAAGTTTAAGCGGTTTTTTCGATCTATTTCATGATTTAATTGACTTAACTAACGATGCGATTTTAGTACAGGGTGTAACAGTAACAGAGAAACATATTTATTATGCTGTACTTGGCGCCCTTAAGCTAGGACCTCATTATCACTTAACATCAGGTGGGATGAGGTCAATCTTGAAGTGTATTTTAAAAAACAAACCCTAAAATAATTAATTCCGCTTATTAGGTATGTTTCATTGATTTTATTAATATTTAAGGAAATAAGAACATCATTATCCTGCTATTGCTGGGTTTTTCCAACAGAAAACTGGTATAATTCAATTAAGAGGTAGATAGCCTTTTGTAGTAACATGTCGTCAATGTGAACTATATTTCTAACTATGTTATTCGACGTACATAATTCATCGTCGTCATAGCTTTACCAGATAAAACTATATGTAGGTTATAGGCTAAATTACTAATACATTGGTACAAAAGTCGCTAAATTAAAATAATGTCGTTTTGGATATAGAATTATAAAATATGAATAGATTCTAATTACTTTCTCTGTTCATATATGTAGCGGGTCAGGATGCAATGAGATAAAATTTAAAGTTGAATCAAATATACTAACCAAAATCCATACTAATATTATAAATGCTACTGCTAAATAAAATAAAAATAAACTAAAATAAAAAAATTCATCCAGATATCCATAGGTACTTATTCTTACAAACTTTCGCATTTATAATATTACTGTAATTATTAGGACTAGTTCCTGCCTTCGGTTTCGTACGCGTGGTACTTAATAATATAATCAGTCATTTTCTCGTGGTTCTTTTAAAAACCTATCTTATTTTTTTTATATTACACTTCAAGATTGACCTCATCCCACCTGATGTTATGTGGTAATGAGGTTCTAGCTTAAGTGCGACAAGAAAAGCATAATAAATCGGTGACTGGACTTGTCGCCCTTACCTTGAAGGCTTGACCCCAGCTTCTAATGTGCACCCCCCAGGAGCTCAGGAAAACTCACTCACACGCAAGAAGACAACAACACAGAGACCGATTACCGATTACCGATTTAATGCAAAAAAAACAGGAATTTTTATTTTATTTACACAGAATTTAATCAATTTTCAGAAGTCGATCTGTACAGTAATAGTTAATAGTTATGCGTTAGTTAGTTATTTAATATAATGTTGTGAAATGGATGCCTTTAAACGCACATCGAGCACGTGGCAATTAACATTAGACCAAAATATGCCTTGAATTTAACTTAAACCGGATCATTGCCCTCCGCGGAATCCTTGGGAAGCCGTAGAACACCGTACAAATATATTTGCAGAAATAGCCTTCGCTAATAACATATAGTTGCGTTTGTCATAACACCGTCTCTGCCTGGTACCAATATTTGAAAAACGATCCGTTCTGTTTACGCATCGTAATAAATTATACGAGGCGTAAGCTAATAACGACTGACGGACGACTGATGACAACATGGAAAGTAAATTTGAAATTAGAATTAACGACACGCAGAAAAACGGATAGTAATTTTCGACACTCGTAAAATATTAGCACGGGGCATTAACCGTTGCGACGTCATGGTTTCATATCGTGGGGGCAGGACCAAAACACATGCTTTATCCTTATCGTGGGGAATTTCCAGCCGACTCGATTGACGTATGAGTCTATAAATTAGAGCGTAGTTCGTTTTGTTTTTGTTAGTTTTTTGGCTAATTGAGGATAACGGGACCAACTGTTGTTTCAAAGCACATAATATTGTTATTTTGTACACACTTTTAACAGTCCGTTGATCAAACAATGGAGGTCTTAGTGCGATAGCGTAGAAAATGATACCGAAAGCTTATATTAGCTTATTTTGAACTTTTTAACTTTATTCTTCACTAGCTGTGCCCGCGACTTCGTTCGCGTGGACTACATCCTTTCATGGTCGGTTTTACCCCTATCTCCCCTAATATTCGAAACAAAAAGTATTCTACATTTTAATTAAATAACAGTTTCGAGCTATATTTGTGCCAAATTTAATATCTCTAACTTAAAAAATAAACATTTTCCCATATAAAATTTAAAAGGTGGTATTAAACCCATCCCCCCCCCCCCTCATTTTCTAACAAAAAGTAACCTATGTCCGTTCTTGAGGTTCAACGTATACCTATGCCAAATTTCATCAAAATCGGTAGAAAGATTTAAGCGGGAAAGCGTAACAGACAGACAGAGTTACTTTCGCATTTCTAATATTAGTTGGATTCTAACTTCATTTCGTTGAAGTATCATTATGAAACAGGAAGAGTAAAAACTATTACAGTGACATCCTCACAGTATTTTCCTTCGCCATCGACCTCGCCTCTTTCCTCCATACCATGTTCATTTAAAGATTCATCATTCAATCACTTTCAAGTATTACAAAATCCGACAACCGTACAAGGAAAACTTGTCAATGTTAAAACAATATGGGTCGCTCCTTCCTCGATTCTTGTACAATCGAAGGCTCACTTTGGACTTTACCCCACCCTTCTGCAGTGGGAATAAGTACCAAAATCGTAAATCCTTTTACCTTGACGTGTCGTCACTACTGTTGAAATGCACAGCCGCTTAGTTCCAGATCTAACTAGAGTTAAGTGATGATGTTATCAACGATGTCATTTCATCTTGGTGGCTGTTCAGGGATATTTCAACTTCTTAGTTCGATCTCTTTTGTTTCTAAAAATAAAGGAACAAAATAGTTGGCTTTTGTTTTTTGACAGCAGTTGTCAACGTATGGTTGAAAAATAATGGCCTACTATCTTGGTTTTAAAATTGCAACGGCCTTTTAATTTCGTAGTTTGGGATCATCAACCATCGCAAAACCATAAGTCATTTAGACTTTGTACGCATTGTACATTGTTTGGTACTTCGAGCCGACTGGGAGTTAGTCGGAAGCTCGTGGTCGAGAGCTGCGTCTTTTACAACGGTTTGTTAGTCGGGCGTTTGGATCGCTTGTTCAACTGGCTGACGACCTACTTCAGCAGCGGCAGTTACAAAGGTGGAACTGACTGCTGCAGACGATTCCGGGAGTGGCGGGATTGTCAGGATAAGGGAAGGCGCAATTTCGTGGGTCGACTACGAGAAGGGAGCGCGCACGGAGCACTAGGCGTGCTACGTACGGCATCAACATTATACAGTCCATTGAAGTTAGAGCGGAAAAACTGTAAGTGACTAATTTTATATCTAGAAAACTACGTGATTGGGAACTACAGTGAATCTTACATAATAAAAGTTTAGTTACCTACCTACAGCGGCGTAATATCCAGTGTGAAGTGAAAAGTGCAAAATTAAATAACTAATTTTTACATAATTTTGTTAGTGTGTACATTAAGTTTATTTTTTTGTAATAATAATGGAAGACTTAATACATTTGCAGTTAGATACGTATGATCGTATGACCAAAGCCTTTAAAAATTATAAAAAATCCCCAAAACAAAGATTAAACTTACAATATGTGGAAGCTAGGTTAGATTCTTTAAATGAATTGTGGGGAAAGTTCAATGACACTCATGACCAAATTGTGAAGGCTTCTAAGGATAGAGATTTACAGTATTTTAGGGAGGATACATATGAATTAGTAGAGGAGTTGTATATTGAGTATAAGTCAGACTTAAAATGTAAGATGGATTCATTTGAAAAATCTGTAAAATTAGTATCTAATGACAGTTCAAACAGCTCTCAATGCCCAAATATTAAATTACCTCGAATTATCATTCCAACATTTACAGGGCAGTACGCTGAATGGAACACATTTAGAGATTTATTTGTTTCATTAGTTCATACAAACACTCAAATCGATAATGTGCAAAAAATGCATTATTTAAAGAGCTATATATCTGGTGAACCTGAACAGTTGCTTAGGCAAATTCCAATAGCTGATTCAAACTATGAAAGATGTTGGTCAATGTTGAATTCTAGATATAATAATAAGAAATTTGTATGTCATTCTATTTTGAAAAGGTTGTTAAGTCAACGATATATTACTGGGGAATCAGCTAATTTGTTAAAAGGTTTGATTGATACAACAACTGATTGCTTAAGTGCTTTGTCAAATATAGGCGTGGATGTGGGATCCTGGGATATTTTGATAATACATATTTTAACATTAAAACTTGACTTTGACTCTAGAAAAGAATGGGAAATTTACATTAGCAATGTTAGTGAATTAGACGAACTACCTAAATTTTCTCAATTTAAAGATTTTTTAACAAAACGATACCGCGCTTTAGAATTTCTAGAGCCTAAGTCTTCAGTACCCCACAAACCACAAACTGCTCAAACACAAATTGTACATAAACCTAGGGTACTTCATACCACATATACACAGTGTGAATTTTGTTCTGAGGATCATAGGATTGGTAATTGTAAAGGGTTCGCAAAGGAAGACGTAGACAGTCGTAGAAGTTTTATCGAAAAAAATCGTTTGTGTTTCAATTGCTTTGGACACCACGCAGCCAAAACATGTCAAAGTCTTTCTAGTTGTCGTATATGTAAGCGAAGACACCATTCTATGCTCCATCCAAACAATACAAATGAAGAAGGTTCCGGTATATCTGGGTGTTCATCTGGTAATGGAGTCAAAAGGCAGAACAGTAATGTTTTTGTTTCTACATCTGGTGACAATTCAAAAGATTTATTGACTGACAGCGAGGTGTCGGTCAACTCCGTCAAAAATAACCCAATAGTCAGTTGTCATTCGACCAGTGAGGTGCCTGTAAATAATCAAGTAATTTTACCTACAGCGTTAGTTAAAACAGCATCATACAATGGACAGCATCATTTTATCAGAGCACTACTTGATCAAGGTTCACAAGCCTCATTTGTCACCGAATCAGTTGCTCAGTACTTGGGTCTCCAGAAAATACCAGTACAGGGACAGATTTGTGGATTGGAAAATAGCGAAAACATCACAGTTAAATATATGGTGCAGTTGAAAATTCATTCTAGATTTGATTCTAACATTGAAATACCAGTTCAAGCATATATTCTCAAGTCTATTACATCTTTTTTGCCGAGCAAGAAAGTGGTAGAATCAGATTGGATAAAGGTGAGTGATATAAATTTGGCTGATCCGCAATATCACACGCCGAACAGAATTGATATGTTGTTAGGAGCAGACATTTACAGTCGTATAATTGAAAATGGGATAAAAAAGAACTCAGAAGGTACACTAGTGGCTCAAAATACGTTGTTGGGTTGGATTTTATCTGGCTCAATACAACAGGGTCGACATGATGGTAATATTGTTACTATGCATACTTTAGCGATTACTGAAAGGGATGATTATCAAAAGTTAATAAGGGAACCGGAAGCTGATCCCAAGAGTCAATCAAAAATCCTCACTCAGGAGAAAGAAGAGTGTGAGAGGTTTTATGCTCGAACAACACGCAGGGACTCGCAGGGACGATATATCGTACGGCTTCCGTTCAGAGAAAAGAATTTTGAATTTCAAGGTTCTAAAAGAATTGCAGATAAAAGGCGGAAGACGTTAAAATATAAGTATAATAGGAATGAGACATTAAAAGGTACTTATGCCAAAGTAATTGAAGAGTGTAATGATTTGCAGCATAGTGAAGGTATTCCTGTTGTAGATCGTAATAAGGAAGAATCTTTTTATTTACGACATCACACCATACATAGAGAGTATAAGGACACTACTAAAGAACAAATAGTATTTGACACATCATGTAAAGATAAAAATGACAATTATCTCAATGATAGATAGATAAATGGAATAGGAAAGCTATGCAAAACGAAATTGTGGAAACTGAATAACAGAAAGTGGATACAAAATCAAACACAAGTTTTCAAGAATATCGTTTATTAGGATAACCTTTGCAACTTCTTTAGCTTTATATCTAGAAGTAAATTTATTTTAGCAGTTACGAGGGTACACAGTATCCGGATACATCTGAAAAATAATAAAATATTTGAATATGGATAGTTTACATACTGGCAATAATTATACAAATAAACAAGGAATGCAAATTTACAGAGAAGTAAATATGCTGTTCAGAAAGCAGGGTTTGTGTTGCAAAAATGAATGATAAATGGTGGTAAATTACTGGATAAGATAAAAGAAGAAAAAATAAGGGATATGGGATAAGAAATAAACCTGAAAGCAGATGAAATAATTATAAACTCTTGGGACTTACCTGGAATCGACGAACCGATGAATTTCAGTAGGTATACAGTAACACTTCCACCGCAGACAGGACCTATAACTTAAATAATAGTTTTATTAGATATGGCTGGAACAAACGATAAGGATTGATAGCACCAAGTATTTTCATAGCTAATATAGTAATACAAAGTAAATGAAGAAATTATCGTACAGATTTGGAAAATTTGAAACATTATCTTTTGCGTAAATGACAATTAACTTAGCGGATGTGGCAGCAGTTTTGACGACGCTTTTTTCGTAAATACGTAATATAATTGTGTCATACACAGCAACTCTCATCATACGCTTGACCCTAAGATCGGTCTAGTAAAAGAAATTGACTTACCTTTACATAAATGGGATCTGTGTTCCATCTTGGTTGAGTGGTCTTCAAACATTTGTTTCGTCCCGATAGCACCATGCGAATTGTAACTTTGCGAACCAAAAATAGGTAATCTGATTAAAATACCAATGGTTTTTATTATCAATTAAATCAGATAATGTTTCGAAGTAGGCTAACTTTAATTTGTTTTCTTTATAAAATACCGAATTGTTTTTATTTAATGTTTTCAATGCGTGTATATCTATGGTGGGCGGGTTTTATTTCAAATTAAGGACTTTATAAAAATGTCGTCCTTGGTGGGCGGAATGTTCAGGGATATTTCAACTTCTTAGTTCGATCTCTTTTGTTTCTAAAAATAAAGGAACAAAATAGTTGGCTTTTGTTTTTTGACAGCAGTTGTCAACGTATGGTTGAAAAATAATGGCCTACTATCTTGGTTTTAAAATTGCAACGGCCTTTTAATTTCGTAGTTTGGGATCATCAACCATCGCAAAACCATAAGTCATTTAGACTTTGTACGCATTGTACAGTGGCCATTATTGTAAACTAGCTTTACACGCGACCTCGTTTGTGTCAACTACTGATATTGGTCCAGTTGTTGTTGTTATATACCTAACTACTTAATCAATAATTGAACGACATCACATACTCTGATTCTGTGGTAAGTAGCTTAAGCACTTGTGTTACAGAAATCACAAACAAGAACGATACCACAACACCCAGAACCGAGACAATATAGAAAAGGTCATTTTCCATATGGACTCGACTAGAAATCTAACCCGGGACACCAAAGTCAAGCTCGCTTCTCTCTGTAAAGGTCGTCGCGAGTTACGAATTTTAAAACCCCCGATTTAAGTTCTTATTCCGGCGACATACGGAACAAAGTTCAAAATGAGTGTAGGGTAGTCTGACGTGATTTCCGCCAGAACTCTTGAGTTCACAGAAAGTACTTTGTAGGTATTGATTTCTTGAGTGTGTTGAATATTTGCGACATAAACGGTTGTATATTTTTGTTTCATTGGCTTTCAAGTTTGATTTTTTTCACAAGGACAATAGACCTGAGTATTTCATATGAATTTTTACTTTTTACCTTCAAGCGTTTCTCAGAAACAGGATATTGGCTGGCAGACAACAAATTAATCCTAACAGAGCTCCTTTTTTTCTTTTTTTTTATATTGCACTTCAAGATTGACCTTACCCCACCTGATGTTAAGTGGTAATGAGTTCCTAGCTTAAGGATGATAGGTACAGCATAATAAATCTGTTACTGGACTTGTCGCCCTTACCTTGCAGGCTTGACCCCTGCGATAGGTATTCTCTTAGATAGTCATTTTGATACATGACGAATCGTAAAATATTGGAACCGAAAACACATTTTAAAACGCAGTTCTGTCGATATCCTACGACCGGATTATGTAAACCATATCTGGCTACATCGTTGAATACTAATTAGCTTTATTGTTTTCGACTTACGTCAGAACGAAATTGTCTTTTACGCGCGTCTGGCCTTGAAAACGCCCGAAAGAAATAATTACTTTACCGAAACGGTAAGACGTGTGAATTAAGACAGGTGTACACGTGTGCTATTACACAATCACGTTGTTTATGCCCTACGACAGCAGGTACAGGCTTAAGGCAGTGTGGTTTAGTGTTTGGTGGCACACTTGTAAATTACTGTTTTGAGCTTAATCTTCGCACTTAAAGTTTAAAATATGAAGGGTACACTGCAATAATGATAGACGTCGTTTTTTTTTACTTTATATTTGAGTTTTAAATTTATATACGTTGTACAAAAGTAAGCCTTATTGCCGTGAATATCTGGACCATTAGGCGTTCTAGACGAGTAGTCAAATAGCAGAAACTTTTTTATCTCAGGACTGGAACCGATGTAGCCTAGTTCCTAAACGAGATTACTAGCTGCATATATGAAGTTACCTAATGACATTGATCACTTAGATTTTAATACATTTGACATTCATCATTATTGTCGCGGACACTTCAAACTTAAATTTTAAAGGAATAGAATAATTTCTTCTCCGCTTGAGATGATGGACTCGAACCCACGACCTTCACGTCTCGCGCGTGCTGCTCTTCCAACTGAGCAGACCACAAGTTATCGTTGGCGACGAATTGTTGTATCAACTGTTAGCCTCCGGTAAGTGCCCTCTGCCGAATATGTTTAGAACTACATACATACTTTATATACTAGATACATTCGTTGCAGGAATGTTTGAAAACCATGAAGTCGAATTAATTGTTATCAGTTGGAAGAGCAGCACGCGCGATACGTGAATGTTGTGGGTTCAATTCCCGCACCGTAATGGGAGATGACATTTTTGGTAAGTTTGCTAGTGCGGCGTAAAGCACTTTAAACACAATCTTTTCACTTCTCTTTACATTTATGTAAAATTAACTGAAGTCCAGAAACTGGGATAATAATAATGAACAAAAGCAGTTAGTAAATAACGCTTTATTTGTTATTCTGTTTGTTTACTTGTTAACAGCTAACGAAATAAAGCAATCAGTAATATTATAAGTTTGTTCAATGGAGTTAGAAGTTTACACGCGACCATAGGTCTTCATTGGCCTCCAAGAAAATCAGTTCGAGTTTACTTCTCTATAGGAAATATTATTAAACTAGCATTTACTCGTGATTTCGCCCACTAGTTTTTCTTCGACGTCCATTTATGCCCTACCTACTCCCAACAACTACATATCGCACTCGACAAATCAGGGAATTCAATGAGTATGCATTTCGAATTAAAAGCATTATCAAATTCCTCTCTCAAGTATTCACACTTATATTTAACATACAAACAAGCTAATACAATAAGATGAAAAAAAATATACAATTGAGAACATCTTCTTGACATGATTAACTTTCACTTTACTACTGTAGCCACTCGCTTGCGTGGAGAAATATTATTATTACAGAAGTCATGCTTCTTACATAATTCTACGATTCATGGACAACGTTTATCAATAATTACGTTATAACCTACATCTTAATCGATGATAGCTCATGTTGATTTTGTTGGAAAAAGGCGAAGTAAGCTATTTACCTTTTATGTCGTGTAAATTTAAATGATTGGACGAAATAATAAAAGAAATAAATGCTGGCTTCAAAGCAAAAATTTTCCTTTTACTATGAGTAGGTACCAAAGAACCAATTTAGTTACTTTCTTAAAAAAAAATCTAATGTTCTTTTCAACTATATATAGGTATAATGCATAAACTGAGATTTATAATGATAGTAGTTTTCATTAATTTCTCAAATTAACCTTAAAATTCCACACCCATTATTTTATTGTACCCTTTAATGGTAGTTAAATTTGTACAAACTTAGAGTGAATCTATCCGATTCAGGAGCTTCATCGTTTTACTAATAATAATAATAAAACCTTTTTATTGCCATCTAAATAACTAAAACATACTTACATTAAAAAAAGAAACAATGACTTACATTTTATAAAAGCAAAAAGACCTTTAAATCTTCACACAAATTATATTCGTTTTTATTTTTACCCCTTTAAAGCTTTAGCTTTACAATTTTCGTAGTCCATGTTTCTTTTCAATATCGAATAACAGTCTTAAAAATTAATTTCATACAAATTTCATAACAAAATAAAAAAAATATGCATAAAAATTCACGGAATCCATGAAAATCGGATCTATCATACTTATCCTCCCACTATCTTACACTATCCCAAAACATCAAAAGCCAGACACCACCAACACGTGACTAAACTAAGCCTTCAACACATTACCTTTAACTATTCTATTAAAATTTAACCGATAATAGTTAACCAAGAGTTTGCTAATCGCATTCCAAGCGTGGCAGGAGAAACGTGCCCTATCTATAGCCCAGACAATTAACGGCACGAGACTGAAAGGATCACGTTTGTGACCGCACACGTGAGGACCAGACATTGTGAGTTACGTACCTAAACGTCAGTGCAAGACAGTGTTTAAATTCACTTTGTTATGAATATTTTATGTTTAGTAACTTTTGAGCGACATCGCCAACGTCAACTGTTTTTAACACTCTTTTATAACTTCGAGTATGTATGTAAGAAAATCTTGGAATTTTAATTTGACCCACTTCCCGGTCCTCGATTAGGATGAAATTTGCCATCCAATTATAATACATGTGAGCTAAAAAACGTAATTACAAATCAAATATGGCGGCCTCCCCAAGATGGCGGACTGAATGTTTGAAATCCACCTCCATGATATGGGTATTAAATGAAAGGCTTTGCTGTCAGAAATCCAAAAACTAAAAATATCTTTAAATACGTATAAATATTTTTAATTTGTAAGTATTCAATTAAGTTTGAATAAGAAGCCTAAAAAGTAAAAATGCGTGCTAAAAGTGTGATTTTTAGTTTAGATTTTTGTTCACATATATATATATATATATATATATATTGTATGAATCACATACATACATTGCTTTGTTTCTGTGATAAGTAGCTTAAGCACTTCTGTTAGAGAAATCAGTAACAACGACGGAACCACAACACTCAGACCCGAGACAAGAAAGAAAAGTTCGTTTACCATATAGAACCGACCGGAGATCGAACCGGGGATCTCAGAGAAAGCGCGACACCAAATTCCAACCCACTGGCCTCTCGGCTATGGAGATCATCTGATTGATAAAATATATGATTGGTTCATCGGCTTAAAATATGTATTGGCCCCCGTCATTTGAGGATAAATAGTATTCTATATGTTAATCTAATATATCACCTTTGTTCGAACCATATTTTATCCAAATCCATTCAGTAGTTTTTGCGTAGTAACATACATTCATACATTATTGTATACTTTCACGTTTACAAGACAATGGGCATCAGGTATCCGTTTTTGCTAATATAGTGTTAATTTGATGTTGACTGAGTAGCTAACTGAGATGCTTTCAAATGCCCGTCAAAACACGATTTCTTCATAGATTTTGATTGGAAGATAGTAGCCCATGACTTCACAATGTTACATATCAACACACTGACTGGTAAATGGTTTTCGGGCAGCCTTACTGCTGACTTTGCCATCGGCATTTGAAAAACCGCTCGTACCCTCGGCTTGGCCGCCGGCCCGTGCCAGCGGATCTGTGTGGATGCACCATTACAATTTGCAAGAGTTATAGTGGACTAATTACATACGAATCAACTAGCTTTTGCAGCACGCGCTTCGCACGTGGCTGGCAAAAACCTAGGCCTGCGGCGCTGGCCGCTCCGGGCTTCGCCCTCACGCGGCGCTCGGCCTTCGGCCTCGCATACGCAGCTGGGCCTACGGTCTCGCGGGTGCGACTTATGGTCTTTAACCGTCGCAATGGGGGCCACGTGTTTTTTCTAGTAAGGTGTTAGAGTTATCAAATGCGGCCTAAAGAGTCATGCCGCAACTTGCTTCTCCCTGCACGGCGCCTGTAGCTTGGCCTACAGACTTGACTTTGACTTTGACTAAATCCGGCTAAAATGTTCGATGGAAGCCGCTTTGAACTTCGCTCTACGCGGGCGCTCGGCCTTTGGCCTCAGATTCGAAGCACGGCTTTCGGCTTTGCAAAAGTTACACAGAACTAATTAAATCGTGTTTAAATTTTGTAGTAAAACAAAATTATTGTATCTTACGACATATCTCCTATCACTTATGTGATCCAAACTTATCTACACACATGTGATTATCTTCCAGGTACGTGATAAAATGAGAACACTCCAGTATTCGAATTATGTCACGATTTAATACATAACAGATATAAGATTTAAACCGATAAGATATGACATACTTCCTATAGCTACAGCATTTTAAAACATCACCATGAATATGTAAAAATATAATTGTATAAAGGTCTATTCGATACCAAGCACATGATTGGTTTACCGAATTATTTAAAAAAAAAAATAAACAAACTGAATGGATGCCATCTTAAAGACAGATGGAGTCTTAAGACATACGACGAGAGGAGGATAGGGAGGCCGGCAGACGCAATACCGCATCCTCCTCTTCCTCCACGGCCCCACAACGACGCTGTTTGCTGGTTTCACAGCAGCACGTCACTGCCGGGTCGCGGAAGATAGGAAGGCCGGCGACGAAACACAGAGGTCCTCCTCTCCCTAAGTGATCCACCTCTGTCCTTGCGGGCTTGCTGCGGCGAGCCACCTGACCTTGGGGACCAGGGGTCCTAATTCGCGTGAAGTATATTAAGTAACAGATTTTTCCAATCAAATCGTTTGCTCAATACGCTATGAAACCTTTGTTCGTTAGTATCGCATTAATTGGTTGAAACTTACGTAATGAATATATTAACTGTTTTGTAAACGATACGAATGTCGAATGTGTACATGCTACATATAAGAAAATATATTTTTTTAAATTTTTGTCTGTCTGTTTGTTCCGGATAATTACTGCCTGGTTCCAATATTTGAAAAACGATCGTTTTTAGTTACGGATGGAATTAAATTATACGAGGCGTTAGCTAAAAACGTCGACGGACGACTGATGACAGCTGATATGAAAAGTAAACAATGGAACGGTATTAATAACTCGTAGTCGGTTGTAGAAAAACGGATAGTAATTTTTGACACGTTACCAATCGTAAAATATTGGAAACCGGTTTTAACAAAACAACTTTCACCGGTAGATAGGTAATGTATTAAGGACTCCTTATTATTTGTTTTATTTATTTATTTATATAGGACAACCAACAAATCTTACACTAAAAAATAACATTACATACAAACTTGAAATAAAGTCTAAGTGCAGATTTATTTACAGGCTGCCACGACTTGCAAATGTGAGGTAATTAATTTTGTTATAATATAAGTGTGTATGCAGGTATTACTGTGTTTAGAAAGGTAGGGTTTATTAATAAAATAATAAATAGATTAGAACAGAGTAGAAAACATCTTTATTCATGTAAACTTTACAAAACCACTTATGAATCGTCAGTACAAATTAAGTATTCTACCGCCGAGATAGGACTGTTGATCATGTCGAGAAGAACCGGAAAAATATATGACTAAAGCCGGTTGAACATAAAAAAGTTCTCGTAAAGAAACCCCAAAAAAGGCCGAATAACTAAAGCAAGACCTACGCACCTCGGCTGTAAACATGCTCATTTTTACATTCTATTCTTACCAATCAAACCTCACAATGTCGCCAGAGCATTGTAACGGTCACGTTGCCCTTATGTAAGGAGTCACGTGTACCTAAAATGGCTCCTCCGATTTCAGCAGGCGGAGATTTCTTTTCAGAACTTATTTTGTAACCCTTTACTTCACGTCGGGTCATTTTGGCCTCTTTTTTCGGGGGGAAATTCTTTGACCGTACTAGAAGACTGAAAATGACGGTGTATGTGTGACGAGACTCCACTGCCCTGAAAAGGGGAGAGATGAGCTGGACCTCATCGCCTTTTCCTGATGGTGCTGTGGAAAGCGTAGCCAAGCCAGAACCACACACACACACATACATACACACACTCACACATACTCACAATGCAAAATAAATTATTTAAGAGTGGTAGGGCATAGCGATTTATCGCTCGAACTGGAGCAGCCCCACTGGTTAAATACCTCCACCTTACAGAAGACCGCAGCCAAATAACAATCACTTCTGTGTTGTTGTGTTCCTGCGTTTAAATAAGGAAAAAAAAATTCTGGAAGATATACCAAGCATACACCAGGGGAGTCTACTCCCAAAAAAGAAATTCATATATCGAATTCGATGACAGATAGCGATTTATATATATTCATGTTATTTATTGCACTCCATAAGTAAGAATGATGTTACATGTAGTTTCTTAAAAACGAAAATAACAAGTTATGGACCCTGGTGGGCACGGCAAAGATAAGAGAGGGGAAGATTTTGTTATATGTTAGAGAGCAATTTGTAAAATAAAAAAAAATAAAGATATTTTTTGTAATTTAGCCGATGCATGATAAATATTACTTGTCCTGTAGGTAATATAGGTTTCATTGTGTAAAAATGTTTATTAATTAAAACTTCTTTAAGATGAGATTAATTCTCACTATTGTTTCGAACTTACTTCAAATGCATCTGAAAGCGCTTTAATTAAACAAATATAATTTATGCAAATCAAAAACCAAGTATTAACTTCCATACTATCGATTAATTTTCATAATAGAAACCTTTCGTTTGTTGGTTTTGTCGCCTAAAGGTTACTTTTAAAACATCAACGACCTCGCAGGATTATATTATTATTAATATTTGGCATTTATACACAAGATAATTAGCAGCGCACTATACAAACTCAATGACTGGTTAAAAAATTATGTATTGAGATCCGGATCGTTGACACTGTGCATTTCGATATTGACCTAATCCCAACGGATGTTAAGTGGTAATGAGGTCCTAGCTTAAAAGCCACAAACACAACATAATAAAGCTGTTACTGGACTTGTTGCCCTTACCTTAAAGGCCAAGCCAAAAATGACCCCTGCTACTTATGTAACTAATCAAAATTTTTCATACTTGAAGTTTAAAACATAAAATGGTAATGTAAAATTTAAAAATACACGGTGAGCCAAAAATACGCATGGTAATTACAGAAATTATCTATTGAAATATAAAGCGAATATTTCTCGTATATTTCAGTAATTATATAATAGGGCTCACATCAATAAAAGTTAAAATATGAACAAACGTTTCTTGTCAATGTTTCATTTAGGAAAAACTGGTTGGAAATTATTTGTTTTCAACATTGCCTGTATGTAGGTTAATTTAGATATTAATTATCCTATATTTGTTCATTTTGACTTCAAAATATATAATTGGGGTTAGCCCCACCAACTCAACTTTAACGGTAGCTATAGATGTATCGGATATGACAGTTTTGACAGCTGTCAAAATCGTCCATTGCCGTTAAAGATAATTTATGAACCTTAGTTTTTTTTCATTCACAAACTAAACGTCTAAGAGAAAAAATAATAGTAAGTTTAAGTGTCTGACAACAAGATTCTTGCTTATATTTTTTACAGTATTAATAAGTTGATGAACAGACAGTTCGTCTAAAAATATCCGTTGTCTGGTTTCCAGATTGACACCGCCCTATAGATTCCAAATTTCTTCATAATTGGTGCAAATGTTTTCGATTGAAAAGGTTACAAATTTCCTCGAGACGTTTTTTGGCATTTTCCAACCTTAAACCTGTCAAATGTCATCATCGTGTTATATTTATAGCAATACTTTTCTGCAATAGCATAGGTAGGTTAGGTTAGGTACATACATACATATAGTAGGCAATCAAGGGGGTAAATCAACAACGAAAGTATTTTGTCCCTTTTAGCGACTTATCTTGATAATTGAATTGCAAATAAAAAATGGGTATGACATTTTCAACAGCTGTCAAATCATGAATTCCCGTTATCCATTATACAAAAACAGTAGGCAGGTACATTATTGTTCGAGATTTTGTAATTTCCTGACTCATACCCATTTTCAAGTTATAAATAGCGGAATAGTTTTCTGCAATCGCGCGGGTTAGTAGAAGAAACGTGATATTGGCGGTCAAGGGCGCGCGTGCGCCGGTCACGTGACCAACGCGTCTACGACTAATCGCAGGACGACTGGTCGGAGCGGGAGCGTTTTAGTAGGTAGTACCCGCGGGCTCATATCATTTTACAGAAAATTTTTTTGACCGACTCTACGCTTCACCGATAGTTTTTGAAATATTATGAGCGACATTGGCCGTTTTATAGTTGTATTTGACAACATCGCACACATTGCTTTAAGGCTGCGATAAACCCTTTGATAGCCTGATAGATTAAAACATGAAATTCCACAGCAACACCAAATTCACCTATTAAACCTTCGCGTTGAATTAGTTCTTGATGTTTGTACCTATATTACTTCGATTGAAGAAAAAATCAATGTTTATCGTTTAGGAAAAAGACAGTTTCATAGTATTCTGGGACAAATATCGATTTCGACATAGGCTATTCACGATCGTCTAAATAGATTTCTATACGGATAGTCAATGTTTTTTTCTTTGCAGCATTAGCCATCGCTTAAGAAAGAGACATACCTAAGTTTGCAATCCAAATCCATTTTCAGATTTAGTGAATAACCCCATAGGTAACTAGTGTTGACAAGTCAACAAATCTCTGGTCACGCAGTTCATATCTCTGTTCAGTGTTCAAATATTTCAAAAACCAATTCAATGTGCCAGTTTTTTTTAAGTCATTGGATTACTATTGCCGAAATGTTATATTCAATTTATCCTGACCTCTACGGTCATATCTGATTATGAGAATGTAGGAAGAGAGAAACATTCTCCGCTTTACCCAAAAACCAAAACCTGGACCCTAAAGTTTAGGCCGGTTAACCATCGCGACCTCACAATAAACAAATTCCTGTCGCCTTGACCAAAGTCGATGGAACGATATATTGTAGCGGGTCGGGATGTAATGAAAGCAAAGAGAGGCAGGGCATAGCGATTTGTCGCTCGAACTGGAGCAGCCCGACTGGTGAAATACCTCCACCTTACAGAAGACCGCAGCCAAATAACAATCACTTCTGTGTTGTTGTGTTCCTGCGTGTGAGTAAGGCTTCTAGAGCTCCTGGGGGGTGCTACATTAGTAGCAGGGGTCAAGCCTTCAAGGTAAGGGCGACAAGTCCAGTAACAGATTTATTATGTTGTACTTGTCACCCTTAAGCTAAGACCTCATTACCACTTAACATCAAGAGGGATGAGGCCAATCTTGGAGTGCAATATAAAATATATATATATATATTTATATCAAATGTATTAACGAAAATAACTTAAATAAACTTATTATAAAACACACACATCGTCTTCCTCGTCGTATGTCGTCTGGCAAAATCCACCGTCTTCTTTTAATCTTCATACTCTTTCACTCATAATTCTCTATCAATCACACTGTTCGGATATTCTAACACACATGCAACACGTTCGGATCCGTCCGTATCCCACAAATATTTGCTAAATTTCGGTTTCCAAGAATCGGATCTGTCAATGACGACTTGTACGTTAATCAACTGAACTCTCCCCTTCAGAGTGGGGTTGCTGAATGGGACAGCTAGATGGGGGGAGAATTCCGAAGCCGATAGAAACGTGATGGTCAAGGTCAGCACGCGTGCCCGTGTTACAGTCACGTGATGTGCGGTAATCTGCTTAGTCTGGCCTGTAATTGGACGTGCGTTTGAGTTTGAAAAGGTACCTAGTTCAATGTGAGGATTTACTCCGTCACCCAGTGGCGTAACTACAGGGTAGCAAGTCGGCAAATACCACGCGCCACCAACCAGAAGGGACAGAAGAGAATTAATTCCTCTCATTCCGTAAATGAATCCTTCGCACGTTGAATTAAATTGTCCCGTTAGCCCCTTATCAATAAATTAGGAAAAGTATAATTATCCAGAAACAAATCAAACAAATACTATTCTCCATACAACAAATAAAAGTTAAAATTAAAATCTTAGAACAGTAGTTTTTCTTTTAAAAGTACATACATGTTTTTTCTACTAAAACAAACACGACTAAAATCCCAAGGGGTTACTAGTGCTTCAAAACCATTGAAAATATTTTCGAATTATACTTTTAGGAAAAGAGATAAGGTGCGAACGAATGCGAGTATTTATTACACACTAATCCTAAAGGTTATCTCCTCATTCCTGATTCGGTCACGTCGAGAAATGCCAAGCATAGACCTCTTCATAGCTCGCTGAGCAACTTTGAGCCTTCTAAAAAGTTCTTTTGTAAAGCACCACGTCTCAGAGCCGTAAGTCATCACTGGTAACACACACTGGTTGTACACCTTTGTTTTAAGGCACTGAGGGATGATGGACGAGAAGACATTTCGTAGTTTACCGAATGCTGCCGAGCCGAGTTGGATCCGTCTACCTCTCTCTCAAAATTGGACTTACCTAATCGGACTGCCTGTCCTAGGTAAATATATGCTTAATTGTAAAAGTACATGAAACATTTGTAAAAAAAGTCGTTCAAAGTAAATAATCCCTAGAACGTTTCCAAAATAACAAAACAGTCGTCGTTATTTACATCGCAAGACCTTGACCAATCAAATCGGAACAAAAAATCGATACACACCGTTATCACAAACAAATTAATTAGCCGACGTAATCACGATACAACGTAATTGGCGGCAAACGTGACCTGTCTCGTGAGCTATTTGTGTTAGTTGTATATTGTGTTTACGGCACAATACATTGTTGTTTGGATGGTTTCCTAGTTAGCCGCGTGGTCATTACTGTTGGCACGTGAAAGTGAGATTGTGCTGGAAAATTATGACGTGACATGTGTGAAGAATGCCCTGATTCATTCATTGGAAATATTTTTCTAATATACCAGTCTCCACAACTAGTGGTTTAAACTCCAATCCTCATCTGGATGAGGCGCTCCTGAAATCGCAAGTGGACGAGTGCCTGAACGTATTTAGTTTTACATATGTTTGTCCTGCTGAAATTGTAAAGCACTTTAAAACCATGAACATGAAAAAAACTGAGGATTTATGGGGAATTTCTGTAGATATTCTCAAAAATAAAATTCACCAAATTGCACCCTATTTAGTCAATGACAATAGAGCAGTACAAAGTCCATAGTGTATAGGCTGATGGGTTTTTGTTGTAACTAAATCTTAAATATCAATCGGCCCTGTAGCAGAGTAAGTAGAGAGATCACCTTTGGCTCAGGTCACTTGGGGCACCAAAATGCCACTGGATCTAAAAGGAAGTGTATCAGGTCAAGATTGAACTTCGCAGGCGAACGGGAACGGCTTAGCACCTTTGGCCGTGCCCGCCAGACCCCCAACAAACCTGGGGAGACTAGATAAAGCCGCTATATAGGGGTAGTGCTTTAACTGCGCTGTGGCTGCTATAGATATTTTTTTTTCCCATGGCGCCGTCACTAGGCGATGAGAGGTGCGGGGGGTTTCAGTGGGTATTTTCCGCTCTTCTCTCCGCCGCTGCCTTCCCCAGCGGTACAGTGCACCAATCGTGTGCCACCGGGAGCCATGTTTCCCGCGCACACCTTACGCTACGCTACTGAGCCAAAATGTGACGCATACGCTAGTAAGTCGAAACGACGCCACATGCGCAGAGAAAGACGCAAATAAAAAAGTGCCGTGTTGTTTATAAATACTTCTTTAATTATAATATTGTTTTTAATATTTCCGAATAACAAAATCAAGAATGCACTATTAGGATGAAGAACACATCAAGGTGAACACTTGTAATTCGATTTTAGTTTTTGTGCTTGAGACACAAGGATTCTACAAAGTCCAAAGTGTTCAGTCTTTTACAATTGTACAAAGTGTCGCTTGCCTTGTCCGTCCTTAGTGTGCTTAGGTCTTTAAAATTACGAGTAGGTACCTAACGGATTTTCAAGCAATTTTAATAGAGTGAATGAAGAAGATGTATATAAACGAATTAATATTGGATCACATCACATACATTCCTCTGATTAGTAAGAGACGTTGCAGAAATCTGAGAACCGATACCACAGCACCCAGACCCGATGCAATAGAGAGAAGTTTAATTTGCAAATTGACCCGACTGGAAATATAAAAATATGTCTGACACATACATATTTGAATACAGAATAGCCGAAAAACACCCGTGAATCAGGCCATTCCCTGGCTTCTGCGGCCTTTTACAGTAGCAAATCATTTAACCGTTTACGTTCTTCTGCTGCCCAGCATAAGATTCATTTTAACTAGGACATATCGGCAACACTCCGCCACACAGCCTCAGTAAGAAACATCTTGCGGGCCAGTATGGCGATGCTAACGGATAGGATATATCGGTGTCAATTCCGTTGTCATCGCAATGTGGGTTCCTTTCTTGCTTACCATCAGGCTGGGAGGAGCCAATATACTGTGCTTCTATAAAAAAAACTATAAGTTATAAAACCTCCTTTTTTTGAAGTCGGTTAAAAATTAGTCAGGCAGACCATCCGTCGCGCATTAATTACAGTCAAAAGAAATATAGCAAAAACATTGCCGAGATCACGTGAAAACAGGTCTCGATATGCACATAATTAATTTTTTTTCAGACGATCTGTGTTTTTACATAAGTACAGGCGGCCATTTTGTTTTTTTTAATTCTCTTTTAAACAAATTCAGAACATTTCATGATCTGCTATAGTTACAATACGTACCTTATGGTGTTTTAAATTTTGTTACATATGAAATTATTATTTTGCCCTATAAGTTATTCTATAGGTATTATTACAAATTTTCAAAAATATGTATATGGGTTTATGAACAGACGTGATAAAAGCATTTGGCAAATTGCATATTAATATTAATATTTAATTAAATATAATACTTACAAAAATAATGTAATCAATTTATTGATGAATATCTCATTATATTTCATTTGTGAGTTTGTCCTACTAACTACATATTCGATTTATTTTTTATATTTTAATTGTATAAAAACATGTCCATGCCTTGTAAAATTCGGACAAATGCTGTAATGAACGTCTGATATTAAACATAATCGTCATAGTAAGATTCCATACCGTTTCTCTCTGTTTTCCTATATAATTATTATTATTACATTTGGAGAGAGGTAGGGCATAGCGATTTATCGCTCGAACTGGAGCAGCCCGACTGGTGAAATACCTCCACTTTTCAGAAGAACGCAGCCAAATAACAATCACTTCTGTGTTGTTGTGTTCCTGCGTGTGAGTAAGGTTTCCAGAGCTCCTGGGGGGTGCTACCTTAGTAGCAGGGGTCAAGCCTTCAAGGTAAGGGTGACAAGTCCAGTAACAGATTTATTGTGATGTACTTGTCACCCTTAAGCTTGGACCTCATTACCACTTAACATCAGGTGGGATGAGGTCAATCTTAAAGTGCAATATAAAAAAAAAATAATAATAAAATAAAATATATAGATGTTATCATGCATGCAAAGTAATTGTTAAGACTAAGGCTTTTCTCCATAAATTATGAATAAATAGAAGATGTATTAAACAGAAAATAAGAATAATATGTCAAAGTTAAAAATATATCCAAGTTATTTCTAATGAATAGCTTGTAAAATGCATCTTAATGTGACATACTTTCTTGACATTTATAGTTGCAAAAATTGGGAGAAGTCACTGATACCTAAAATATGAATATGTTTGCATAGTTTAAGTGTCAAGAGTCTAAATATTTTGTTTTAATTTATAATTTTAACGTGCCCTCCTGTACTATTTCAGTGGGCCGGCACATGAATCCGAATTGCTGCTCGTGCAGTACGTACATTATACCTGTTTGGTTATTTCCATACTTTTTTATGAGCGTTTGTCATTGTGTTTACTTGAAGTCCATATTTTGATATGTAACATACCTACTTCTGATGTGTTTTTATACTGGTTTTTAACACGATTTAATGCGCTTAGGATGTTACAGAGTAACCAACGATGTAATTGAACCATTATAAAATCTTAATTCTGAGTTCCCGAAATATATATATAAAAGAAATATTTGACAACATCAATATTAATAATGATAATTAGATTAATATGTACTACAATCTACTACTAAGAATGTATACCACAAGTGCTTTAGCAGTGCTTTAGCACTTGTTGTACAGAAATCAGAAATAAGGACAGTACCACAACACCCAGACCGAGAAAACATAGAAAAGTTAATTTTCCACGTTGAGCCGACCGGTAAACGAAACGGTATGAAAAAATATGCCCGATGTAGTAACGTTATGTAGGAAAGGTCGTTTGTTCTGAATTCAAGGCTAACGAAATAGGTGATCGAAAGAACATGTACTATTTTTCCGTAATACCTACTAAATAAACAATTGATTTTCAATATCAGCATTTGCCGGTACATTAGCTCGCGGGAAATTCCAATGACTATCTAAAGTCCATTCCAGGTTCGAGACGATATTTTAACCAAAATCCGTGACATTTGTAAAGTCCTTCATATTTCAATCGATGTCATATTTGGTAAATAATATTTCAAATTCAAATTCAAATTCAATATTTGTTTATTCAAGTAGGTTACATATAATAACACTTTCGAATCGTCATTGTATATAATGCAAAGTGATTCTACTTCCGGTTCGGAACCTATATCTACCGAGAAGACACCGGTAAGAAACTCAGCAGATCAGTTACAGTGCCAGTATCTAACTTATAGCTATGTGTAGAACACTTTGGACCAAGTCATATAGTTTTATTTTGATGAGTGAACAAAAGCATTAAGTTATTTTAATAGGTAAACTGGAGCAGACCAGTCCCCAAAGGTGGCACCTGTTCACAAGCATGACGTATGTGCCAGCCATCGCTTCACTCAACCATATTGAAGGGAATGTAACGACCTATTATCATAATCCATCGCTCCGGTTTAGCGAACTTGAAATATTTTTTAAGATAGTGGTGCTTTTTTCTAATTATCTAATAAACAATTTAAGTTGCATGCTTGATACACTGTAAATTGTAAAAGTCTCTTAAGATGCCAAGTTGTCTCCAAGGGTCTGGGTGTGCTGGGATGATGCCCATAGTTATTATCGATTGGTATCAGATCCGTCCAACAAAAGAGGGCTAAAGCCACAAAAGTGCATTACAAAAGTGGATTTCCGGGGAGGACAATATATAGAAAACACTAAATTGTCTTTGTTCTGGCTGTGCTAGGATGACGCCCCCAATTAGTATCCATCATCTGGTTCTCATAGTACAAGAGAATACCTTAGTTTGAAACCAGATGATTGGAGTGGTGGTCTGGTGCATTTATTAATTCACAACCACCTAATCTGTCCCTTACGCAAAAAAGGGTTGAAGCCGCAAAAGTGCATTACAGAAGTCCAACTTTTCGGGGAACTTTTAGTCGGGCATCAAAGACGCAACTTTTAGACCGTGAGGTTGTTAAGCAACATCCCGGAGCCGCAACGTGACTAGCGGTCGCGTGGCACGTGACACGTGACCGTTATGCAAGGAGGAGTCAGTTGTGTCTGCTGATTCTGCCTGGCAACTATATCTGCAGCACTGGTTCTGCATCTTCACCGGGATAAATCTGAGAGAGGTCGGGCATAGCGATTTATTGCTCGAGCTGGAGCAGCCAGGTGAAATACATCCACCTTACAGAAGACCGCAGCCAAATAACAATCAACAGTGTTGTTGTGTACCTGCGTGTGAGTTGAGTAAGGTTTCCAGAGCTCCTGGGGGGTGCATTAGTAACAGGGGACAAGTCTTCAAGGTAAGGGCGAAAAGTCCAGTAGCAGATTTATTATGCTGAACTTGTCGCCCTTAAGCTAGGACCTCATTACCACTTAACATCAGTTGTGATGAGGTCAATCTTGAAGCGTAATAAAAAAAGAATCGTTATTTAGGGAATCGTTTATGATCTCTTTACCTTTCAGTTGGTACCTTCTTTTGATCACAGTGGTTTTAACGTGACAAAGTCTAATAATTAGATACTACGGGCTGCATGCATGAAAAAGAACGTCATTGTCCCGTTACGCTCATTATCGCGGTTTGCAAGCGAGAGCGCTGCACGAACGAGAGAGAGGCATGATCGGCTCGAGCGATCGGCTCGGCGTTGTCACGCCAAACTTTACAGACAACCAATTTATTGGCACCTCTAATGTTCTAGCTTCTAAAGCAACCGTACTATGCATTGAGTATGTACATCCCGTCCTTATATTCTGTATAATTATCTACATACCGACGCTGCTATGACACATAACCAGATGATATGATCAAAGACTTGATAGACTAGACCTAGTTCAGCCAATGCTTATTGGCCTTTGGGGGAAGGATTTGGGGGAAGGATTTTGGGGCTGCAGCTCGACTTGCAGCGGCGGGAGGGACACTGATTACGCAGCGAATCCAGCGTCTTGGTCTGCGAGTGGCGCTGGAAAAAACCGAGGCCATTTTCTTCCCGGGGCCTCGGCAGCGCTGCCCTCACGACGCCCATATTGTTGTAGGGGGCGTGCGAGTTTCGGTTGGGGCCCAGATAAAGTATCTGGGCCTCGTCCTCGACGCGAAGTGGCAGTTTGGCCCACATTTCCGGGCCCTGTCACTTCGCCTCCTTCGGGCCGCTGAAGCCCTTTCCTGGCTCATACCAAATGTTAGAGGGCCAAGGGTCAAATGCCGGCGTGTTTATGCCGGCATTCTTGGACATGGTCAGGGCCTGGTCCCATAGCCTGCAGGAGTGTCCAGCAGGTAGGTGGACTTTGGATGCGCTCGGCCCAGTTATTCTTCGCTGGCTCGAGCGCAAATCGGGATTCTTGTCCTATCGTTTGGTGCAGGTGCTGTCCGGCCACGGCTGTTTTGGGCAGTTCCTGCACCGTATTGGTCGAGAGCAGTCACCGTCGTGCCCCAATTGTGGCGCGGCGGATGACACGGTGGGGCACACGTTGCTGGTGTGCCCTAGATGGGACGCGCAGCGCGCAGTAATGGCTGCGCTAGTGGGACCAAATCTGGGGTAGCCTCCTTCTGCGAAGACGTCATGTCGCAGAAGGAGGCCGCAGAGAGGGAGCGGGAAGACGATCCTTCCGCTCCTGCCTGCCGCAAAAGATGGGGGCTCAGGGCGCGGCGACAATATGACCGCGCCCAGCCACCGCGTGGGCACCGGCCGGCTGATGGTGTGAGGGCACCTCAGCTGGCATTGCACAAGTCACCACTGCGAGGTGGGGATAGTTCCGTTGGACCGGCCATCCCTAGTCTCCGCCCGAACACTGTGGGGGAAGTAGACGGAGCCGCGTGAGCGGCTATTCCGCCGGCGGTGTTGTGGAAGGTAAGGCTGAGCCACTAGGGCGATAAAATTTTTCTGTTTCTAATATTTAAAGTTCGCTAGTACGGCGTATAGTACTATAAAAATAATAAAATCGATTAAGATGCCAGGTGTCTTCGATTCCGTGGTTTTCAAACATTTCTGCAACGAATGTACCATGGGCCGATAAGTATGTAGATATAAACATATTCGGCAGAGGGCACTTACCGAAAGGCTAACGGTTGATACAGCAGAAAAATTTCATCGCCTACAATAACTTGCGGTTAGCTCAGTTGGTAAGAGCAGCACGCGCGATACGTGAAGGTCGTGGGTTCAATTCCCGCACCGCAGGGGGAGATAAAATTTTTCTGTTTCTAATATTTAAAATAAAGGCTTATTGGCGTCCCACAATTCTTCATCAGTAAAAACATATTTTTTGAGTTTTTTAGCTTAGTGAGTAGAAAAACATCAATTTGGTTAACGGGTAGATAAAACTAAGATAATACGTATTTTACGTATATCATGTTAAAAAAAAGTACGAAGATTACGGTAGGTAATATTAAGCTCGACGTCACTTCTTTGTGTATTTTTTTTCCAATTACTGACGTAATCGAACCCCTCTACTTTTTTTTATGATGTTAAGTGGTAATGAGGTCCTTTTTTTTTTTTTTTAACGACAGGAAATGCCTTGATGCACCTTACCGCAGCCGAGGGTGACTGCGCCGTGTGTGGGACTCCCAGGGAGCAGACCTTACTCCCGACTCCGCCCTGCAGGGCGGGGACTACCCACTATAACCTGTCGGTGGACCTCATCGCCTGAGTGGCAGTGCCGTGGGTATCCCGGTCAATGTTGAACTACCATAGCACCGCCGGCGGTATGGCCGCTTAAGCCGTTCAGATCTCACCCCCCATGATAATCAGGGAAGGAGCGGAGGTGGCCGGTCCGACAGGACCACCCCCGCCTCGCCTTGGAGGCCGTTGGTGTAATGTTGACTGTGGTACCCTCATACGCACAGCCGACTGGTCTCCATGCGGTTGGTCAAGATGGACGTAGTACCGTCTCGCACGCATTCGCCGTCTTTTTCTGAGCGCAGGAGCTTCGGGATCTTCCTCTCTTTGACGCTCTGCCGCTTCTTTCTGTAACATGACGCGTTCACAGAAAGAAGCAGCTGTTGACCAGGCCTCTTCGCTCCCGAGCATGGCTTGCATCATACTTGGGAGTGAAAGGTTACCATCTGCACCCAGAATTTGGGCCAACTCTGCTCTTTCTGTATACCACGACGGGCACGAGATCAGAGTGTGCTCCGCCGTGTCCTCAGACGTTCCGCAATGTGCGCATTGCGGTGTCTCCTCTCTACCTATCCTGTGCAAGTACTTCCGGAAACAGCCATGTCCGGACAGCACCTGCACTAAACGGTATGACAGAAAACCGTGACGGCGTTCAAGCCACTGCTGAAGTAAGGGCCCCATCGCATTTAGTGTCCAACGGCCTGCTGCAGATACGATGAGTTCGTCCCTCCAAACCTGGAGGAGGACCTCATTTGCCTCCTGACGTATTGCCCTAAGTTCCGTAGGAGCAGGGCGATTCTCAAGCATTCTCTGCTCAATCCGCCAATGGTAAACTCTAGCCTGGACTAGCGCTTCCAATTCCCAAGGAGGAGTTTCTGCTAAAGTGCAGGCCACGGCAAAGCTTGTGGTTCTATAACAACGAGCCACTCTCTGCGCAATAGCTCTCTGAGGCCTATGAAGTAAGTCTACGTTTTCCCTTGATAGGGAGTTTGCCCAAATCGGCGCCCCGTAGAGGGCCATGGATTTTAACATGCCGGCATTTGGCCCTGGGGCCGCCCAAATTTGGCAAAAGCCACCCTAAGGCGCCTGCAGTCCTTAAGAGGCGCGTCCAGAGCCAGCGAAAGTGCGCGTTAAAGGTCCAACGTGCATCTAAAGTAAGCCCCAGATATTTTATCTGGGGTTTGACCTCAATGCGAACACCCCCAACTATTATATGGGCACCCGCGCTAGATGGAAGACGACGTCGAGGCGCAGGGAAGAATACCGCTTCGGTCTTATCTAGCGACACCCTCAACCCAAGCATCCTGATACGGTTAGCGACCAGGGTGCCTCCAGCAGACGCGAGGCGGGCCGCCGAATTGAAGTATTCTCCACTACATGTGACTAGCGTGTCATCGGCGTAACAGATTACACTCATATCACCTAAAAGCGACCCTCTTAAAACCCAATTATATCCAATGTTCCACAAGAGCGGACCCAGAATAGACCCCTGTGGAACACCAGACTCCACAATAATGGTAATGAGGTCCTAGCTTAAGGGTGACAAGTACAGCATAATAAATCTGTTACTGAACTTGTCGCCCTTACCTTGAAGGCTTGACCCCTGCTACTAATGTAGCACCCCCAGGAGCTCTGGAAACCTTACTCATACGCAGGAACACAAAAACACAGAAAAGATTGTTATTTGGGTGCGGTCTTCTGTAAGGTGGAGGTATTTCGCCAGTCGGGCTGCTCCAGTTCGTGCCCTACCTCTCTCATCTCTCTTTTTATGCGACGTATCAACATCAATCAGAGTTTCAATACACCTTTTTTGAATATGGTAGCCATTCTAGAACCATCTTACCACATTGATCATCCGTATTATAAACTATGGTATGCATTATGTATACATTTCGTAGCATACGACAAAAACATTACATCATGTTGCGTAATCGGTATTTGTTTACACACCCGCGTTTTCCACGAATCATATATCACTGTGAGCTTACAGTGTTGTTTAGGATATCTTGGTACCTATTTTGATAGCCGTTGCGCAATCAGTCACGTAAACATGACTAGAAAATTCCTTATTAATCACAATTGGTAACTAGTATTTTAAATGACGACCTCCGTAGCCGAGAGGCGAGCGGGCCGGACTTTGGCGTTGCGCTATCTCTGAGGTTCCGGTTTCGATCCCCGGTCGAGTCAATATGGGAAACGAACTTTTCTATATTGTTTCGGGTCTGGGTGTTGTGGTACCGTCGTTGTTTCTGATTGCTGTAACACAAGTGCTTAAGCTACTTACCGCAGAATCAGAGCAATGTATGTGATGTTGTCCAATATTTATTTATTTATTCCACTGGTGGGGTTGTGGTTGGACAGGTTGATCTGATGTCACATAACACCACCACTAAGGTAATAAGATTCTACCGGTGATTCTTAGTGTTCCCCTTCCCCGCTCCTTTATAGTGGGGAAGTCCCACACACGCCTTTCCCTGAGGCAGAGGTAAGGTACGAAAATGTGTTTCCCGTAAAAAATAGGGATGAAGGACCATCGAATAAGCACACAGACTATCATCATAATTAACGTTATAAAGTTCGCCAGCGAAATTGACCTGACTACGAATCGAAGCAGAGACCTTGCGTGCTTCAGGCTCCTAAGTTAGCCCTAGCGCTACCGGGGTCATTCCATGGGTAAGTTTGTTAAAATAGTACATAATATCTTGAACTAAAACATTATCTAATTTCCATTGAAGTCACGTGTCGACCAAAAAGCGTGAAACCACTGAAACTGTAAAGTTATATAAGGTAAGACTGAAACATTCGCTCCGAAATAGCGCCGCCATGTTTATATAAGGTCGGGTTGTGTAAAGAATGAAGCAACCTTTGGTCAAAATAGCAGCTTCAAGAGCATGTAACTTCAAGAATACGGTATAATCACGTTTCAACTTGTGCTGAAAACACCAACTCGGCGTGCATAGCTCGGAAAAGATGATTTCTACCAGTTTCTTAGCTTGACTCAGTCTTAAAGTCTTGAAGACTTGGCATTTAATTCCCTATCCTGAGTTCTTGACATATCACCACTCTACTTATTGTTTTTATGAGGTGAACTATTGGTTCATGTCCACATTTGATTTCGAGAGTGTACCAATATGCATTACAGTTACACTCCCAATAATATCCGATAGTATCGATTCTAACGATACCATTGGGCTGGATTCTCGTATCAATTTAATTAAATATATTATGATCATCAATTTTATCGATGCAATGGATTATATCAACAGTTCATTCTTTATGATTTAATTCTTCAAACTAAATAATACCTTTAATAACATCGATATTATCAATAGTATTATGCTCAGATGTTACTATCTCGTTCAAAAATAAAAAGTAAGCATAGTTTTGAAATATTACGTTGCCACAGTATTAGAGGCTTCGGCTATCAGGAAAAGCCCTAGATTTTCATAAACGAGTCCCAAAGACAGAATATCTTCTTTTTCATTTGTATACAAATACGGGACAGAGATCATTGCTTTGGCCCTTATGAAATACAATGTATTTGAAGAGCACTTGATGCCAGAGAACATGCTTGCCCCCCAGCAACACCTTAGTTACTTGCTAAATAAAGACTTCTTTTTCTGCGGCCGCGATCCTGCTTTAGGCCGGATTAGGAACGAACTCTGATGATAATTTCAGTCGTCATGTCAAAGGTTGCACAGCTCACGTCAAACATCAACATAATACCATTAACCATGTTTACGAGCGTAGTCGAGACGCGAGATTTCTCGTAGACCCGTAGTTTCAGGTTTGACTCCTAATCAGATCCATATAAATATTAGCATTTATACTGTCTCAGGTCTGGGTATTGTTATAACTTCGTTGTTTCTGATTTCAGTAACACAAGTGCGTTAACTAGTCATTACTTCATATAGACGGCGCCTCATTATCTGCCCTGGAATGTGTTGGATTTCCCTCGTATCGTATCGTATCGCTCCCTATAGATACGTGAAGTTACCAAGGCTTAGCAACGGCCAGCTTCAAGGTTTAAGACCAACTTGAGGCGCACATACCCACTCGATCATTAAGAAGACAGCCTTTTACTTTTTATTCGCTAAAGGATAAAGCTTTACACTGATCATCATTGTCAGTTAAGAAAAAACTTCCTTTCTCTCCAACGAAAACAACTACACAATTTCGAAACAAATTATGGAATCCAAGACCTACACCTATCGAATAACACGCATTACAATAGAGGCATTGACAGACAAATAAACATGGCGTCGCGTGCGCCGGCCACGTGCGCCTGCGCACGTGACAGTTACGCAACAAGGTCGGGTTACGTAACCTAGACTAGTCGCTAGATCAGGCTTGTTTATTATCACTCTGTTTTCAAGTTCATAGAGGAATAAGCCACGATAATTACACACAGTTAAATTGTAATAACTGTTAGCATTCGTCCGCTGTCTATGATGTGCAACTAGTATTGTAATTAAAATCACTTGCTGATTTTGTTTTAAATAAAAATCGGCTGTCTTTATTTGACGGCAAGGTGCGATTAGCGTTGTTCCTCTGTATTTAGTAACTTAGTGGAAACGAGTATATGGTCGTGATCCAGAGATTTGAGCTCTAAAATCTCTGGGAGAGTTGTTCGCTGTTAAGTCTTCAGTTTGATTAGGAAATTTTCTGATTGATCACCTGATCATCTTAAAGTCGGTCGTGGACTTGATCTTTCTCAGGTCGTGTCGCTCATTCCATAAAATTATGAGAGTGAAGAAAGAGAGAGAGCAGTGGTGTATCGTAGGGGATGTCGAGGGTCTATTGCCGCGGGTGACACATCGTAGATAGCAGCAGCGGCCTCCAACTTTTTTTTTATATTGCATTTCAAGATTGACCTCACCCCACCTGATGTTAAGTGGTAATGAGGTCCTAGCTTAAGGGCGACAAGCACAATATAGCAATAGAGCTCTGGAAACCTTACTCACACGCAGGAACACAACAACACCGAAGTGAATGTTATTTAGCTGCAGTCTTCTGTGATGGTATTTCACCAGTCGTGCTGCTCCAGTTCGAGCGATAAATCGCTATGCCCTACCCCTCTTAAAAACTTGAGCCAGGTGGAGTGAGAGTGAAATATATTTGAAATGTGCGCTCTTTATGCAAGTTCAAATAGAATTCACTCTTATTGTGCCTAAGGCGACCTATTATTCCGATTGATTCACTCGCTTCAGGGCCGACTGACAATATCTTTAAGATGTTGGTACAACGTATGTAAAAAAAGTAAGTACATATTATATATATTATATCTAATGCGAGAGAAGGCGGTAAATTTCCAAATCCCGCACCCCCATAATATGACAATTTTAAAATGAACTCCTACGAAAATGAGAAACCTTCATTGCAATTGCCATTCCTACATATTTGTATATAATATGTATGTATGTATTACGTTATGGGTCAACATTGACGACAATAATGTTTAACTTTGGTCACGCTAAAAATTGCATACTTATCTCAAAAAATTTGGAACCAATACCGACGTAGGCACTGATCAGAATGTCAAAATAAAATTGAAATGCGAATTTAAACTCAGTCGCGATTAAAAAACACGATACAATGTAAACGTTTGGTAACCACTTACGTTATCAAAAACCATTTCATTGTCCTAATTGATTTTGTCACGCAATATAAATACTTACTTCGTATATTAGGAAAAATCAACTACACTTTGAAGAAATTACATGGTTACTACGCGTGGGTTTGTCAAATTGGGGATATGTGTGCAGATCGCAGGGGTACGATACATCCATGCCAGTGGCGGATTTACCAGAAGGCTGAGTTCGCTGGAGCCTGGGCGGCAGATTTTAAGGGGTGGCAAATTTGCCCCAAAATTTTTTTTGTCTTACAAAAATAGAAAAAAATGAATACCTAAATCTTAGCAATGTAGGTATGCAGAGATCAGAAGGAGTGGCAATATTTGAATGGTCTACTGGGGGCAAAAGTGTAAATCCGCTACTGATTGCATGCACCCCCCTTGCAATATAAATACTTAATTTTACTAACTCACTAAAAAGTAGACATAATTTGTGAGCTTACGGTTATCCAAACATCATAAAATCATCAATATCTAATTTAACTAAATATTTTGTAAGTTTTTTTTCCGTTTTTTTTATTATAAAAATGTTTATTTTAACCCATTCCTATTAATTACAAAAAAAGAAATAATAAAAATTAAATAAAAACTACATTATATGTACAAATATACAAAATTCAATAGAATAAAACAAGCATCAAAAACTTACAAAATATACACGTCGTCTAGCTCACCGTCGTCGTCTTTTGTAAGTTAGTTTTAGTTTACTATATTTTATTCTCATAAATTTATTTGTTCCTCTATGTATTACTTTAATTTATTTCAATAAATATACATAACTAAATAAATACTATTGGCTGGTGGTCAATTCAGCTATTTAATTGGATATCAGCATTTAGTAAACGGGCTAGGCTGTTAACTAAATTCCTGACTGAGTTTTTTTGGCTTCGATATCTATAAATAAACTGAGCCCGTCCCCTTTAACGCGTGTTTTAACTTTGTTATTCGCGTATTTTACAAAAACTGTCAGACTTTAACAAAATGAGATCTCATAAATATTTTATATGTTATGACAGCATCCAGTGACAAGGCATTATATAAGTAGTGCGCAAAATAAGTATATATTTCCACATCGTTCGTTTTTGTTCCAACGATATCATATTTTTGCATGACAAACAAATATCAAAAGCAAGACAATGTAATACCAAGTCAGATGCATAATGTAAGAGGAACAGAGGTCTTACCTTGAACCTTGTAAGACCCTCCCCTGTTGTCTGGTATTTATAAATGTATATGTACCTAGATGCATTACAATATAATATAATGTAGTGCATTACACTTAGTTATTAGTGACCAAATAAACCTAATAATTAAGTCGTTATAGTGATTAATTTTTAATTGAAATGATAACACAACAAAACGGAAATAAGCATATTAAAATTAAATTTAGAATATTTTAGTATTAGATGAAAAAATGTCATCGATGCCATGTCACGATGCTATCGGCTCGTGTTCGAAGAACTGCCTACGTTATGAAGGCTCTTAGGGACTCGGCAACTAAAGATACGCTAATTACGGTCTAGAAGGCTCTTTGCCAGTCACTCCTGGTTTATTGTATTAAAGCTTGGGGCGGGATGGCGAAAACATATTTAATTGAACTGGAAAGAGCTCAACGACTAGTGCTTAAAATTATTTTCTGTAAACCTTTCCGTTTCAGCACTGATCTTCTCTATAAAGAATGCGGTGTCTTGAGAGTTCGACAGTTGTTCATACTTCGAGCTGTTTTGACGTCACACAAAACGGCTCTGAAATCCACTGAGTACGAGGAACTCCTCAAAAAACGTATTTACAAAGTGCAAGTAAAATCAGCCCGCACCGTTTTTGCAAAACACCATCCACTTTTTCTCCTGCCTCGACTTTACAATACCGTCTGTCGAACTGTAGATATCAAGAGGGCCTCCTTGTATAAAGCTAAGAAAGCTGTCGAACACTGGCTAGCAAACTTGGACTACCAGCAAACAGAAGACCTTCTGAACCATACTTAGACGCCCTCCTGCTTGACACACATACACTCACACATGCACACACATACACACACACAAGCACAGAACATTCTCCTTCACACACACGCACAAACTCACCTTCACATTTTTATTTCTTATTTTACTACTTATCTGTTTAAATTTTGTTCACTATTTTAATTTTCCAAGTAATAAAATCAAAACTCAAAATGAATCCAATGATTAATCACTGGATTTATTCCTCGACCAGTGTCGCCACATTGTAACTTTTAATTTATGTAAACCTAGCCTGACTACTGCGATTCAAGCAATATGCTTAGTGCAGCCGTCGCCGTACATCGTAAGACCTTTGTATAATTTTATTGGAAATAAAGATTTTATTATTATTATTATTATTATTTAAATATGACGACTTTTTTAAAACTATTTTTGGGTGTTGATGGCGATGAATGCACCCTTAAAAAATCTTATTCACATTACGTTGCAATCGCATTCAAAATTTTGTTTTATCTCTTTCTTAATATAGGGGAGACCGGGTACAAAAGTAACAGCGGGGCGAAAGTAACAAAGGCTCCACAAAAACACTTCTTAAATGTAAAAAGGCATTTGAGTACCAAGTTATAATTTTGGAGTCCTAAGTTCTATACCCGGGTCAAGGAAAGTATGTTTTGGATTTTTCGTATATAAGGTAAACTTGCCACCTGTTGTCTACGTGTATTTCTATGTAAATAATAAATAAATATTGGACAACATCACATACATTGCTCTGATTCTGTGATAAGTAGCTTAAGCACTTGTGTTACAGAAATCAGAAACAACGACGGTACCACAACACCCAGACCCGAGACAATATGGAAAAGTTCTTTTCCCATATAAAAAAACTAAGATAAAAAATATAATGTATATAATAATAATAATAATAATAAAATCTTTATTTTTCTCCCTTGTACAAGATACACACTATCACAATTCTAGTCATTAGACACAAAGTGATCGGGAGACTGGTGCCTAAACTAAGTAAACCCTGTGTCTTAGGTCGCCAGGTCTCATCCCTGCCGCTACGGCACAAAAACAATTATATTATGATCAGAATTACAATAAAGTGTTATAATACCTTGAACATATTCTATTTGTGATGTATTGTTTACGTGTGTATGTTTATGGCTGTGTGAGTTTTGTATGTGTGAGTTTTATGTGTGTGAGTTTTGTGTGTGGGTGTGTGCTATTTGGATGTTTGTAGTACATATTTAACTTAGTTAGAAAATAATTTCTCTGTATCATAGTAATCCATAGTTTGTAGCCAGTTTGAAAGTTTCATTTTACAATTATGTTTTGTCTGCGAGTAGATTTTTAAAATTTTGTTAGCAATGTTATAAAGTCTACCCCCTTGGTATATAAAGAATGTAGAGAATGTAGAGACCTCATGACAGCGTCTAGAATTAGAGAGTGGGTGAGTCTTGCAGAACGGCATGAGAGAGTGTTTTTTCATAATAACTGCAAACAGATACATTTGTCTTACTGTTAGAATTTTGCAATCCCTGTATAGCTCTGTTGTGGGATAAAGTCGCGGTTTTTTCCAACCAACCTTTAGTATCAACCTTTGAGCCCTTTCTAATACTATCAGGTGTGACTTAGCGGCTCCCCCCCACGAAGTTATGCAGTATGATATTATCGAATGGCAAAGTGATAAATAAATAACTCTCATGAGGTCCCCATCAATAACATTCCTTAATCTTCTAAAAATAAATGTCAATTTTCGAACTCTTTGAGCGAGTCTGTTTATATGCTCTTTGAACGTCAGTCTTTCATCGATGATTACTCCCAGATAACGTATATTATTGGTTCTGTTTAAATGGGGACAGTTACAGGATGAGGAGATTATATTTGCCAAAGGTTTTTATAGGATTATCTAATACACAAATAATTTAAATAATCTCTTTAATCTTCAATCAAGCACAAACATAAACACAGATATATGTATAATTATTGTTAGAATAAGTACCTACATGTTATTGATATCATTAAAATTCCTAGATATTCACACCAGGTGTTGACAATTTATCAATCTCTGTTCATAATCATATTTGTTCTAATAGTTTTATTTATCTTGAATATCTCAGACCCGACTGGGAATCGAACCAGTGACCTTAGAGATGGCGCGAAAGTCACCTACCGGCTGCAGAGGTAGTTAAAATATAATGAACTATCTGTGTTCGTGACTTCGTTCGCGTGAACTACAGGTTTTTCCCATATAAATACACTTGCATGGTCGGTTTTATCCCTACCTCCCCTTATATTAGAAACAAAAAGCAGCCCATATTTCAGTCCAAGTTTTTGGCTATATTTGTGCTAATTATCGTATCTCTAACTTAAAAAAATAAACATTTTCCCATCTAAACTTTCAAGGGCAGTATTACCCCCATTCCCCCTTAAATTCAGAACATAATGTAGCCTATGTCCGTTCCAGAAATACAAAGTATAACCTATATCAAATGTAATCAAAATCAGTTCAGTGATTTGGGCGTGAAAGCCGGATAGACAGACAGAGTTACTTTCGCATATGTAATACTAGCTGTGCCCGCGACTTCGTTCGTGTGGACTACATCCTTTCATGGTCGGTTTTACCCCTTTCTCCCCTAATATTCGAAACAAAACATAGTCTACGTTTCGAGCTATATTTGTGCCAAATTTCATATCTCTAACTTCAAAAATAAACATTTTTCCATATAAACTTTCAAAAGTGGTATTACCCCCATCCCCCCCTTATCTAATATATAAAAATAAGTCGGATTTTCCTCCCTGACGCTATAACTCCAGAACGCACGAACTGATTTCCACGGTTTTGCATTCGTTGGAAAGGTCTCGGACTCCCTGAGGTTTATAGCAAAGAAAATTTAGGAAATTTTTAACAGAAAAGCGGGAAAATCCTCCGAAGTTCACCGGGACCGCTAGTTTTCTCGTAAAAAGTATCCTATGTCCGTTCTTGAGATTCAACGTACACCTATACCAAATTTTATCAAAATCGGTTGAGAGGTTTAAGCAGGAAAGCGTAACAGACAGACAGACAGACAGACAGAGTTACTTTCGCATTTATAATATTAGTAGGGATAGTAGGGATCAGTAAGGATTTAGTATGGATACGAATAACAAGAGCATTTACGTAGGAAAGTCAGATGAAATGTCCCGGTACGTTTTGGCTGTTTGTAAGATTGCGTATGTTTTTTCTATAAAAAGAATGAGATTCGTGTTTCGATATTCGATTGACTAAAAAAATGTTAATAAGCTTATCTTCATTACGCTATTACGTATTAGTATAACATGGCATCATTCCTTATCAGAATAATCACCAAATAATTTAAATGCACGATTCGATAAAAGTGCGTGAAAGGCAAGAGTTTAAACCTAAGTAAGTACACTTCGCACACCTAGATATAAAGGGAACTAACTCAAAAAATGCAGTTTTTGAGTTATGCACACTATCGATTTTCTTAAATCAGTAGCTATCGACCAAAAAAAATTCAATAACAGTTCTCTCTTAGCTTCATTAGTACACCATAAATCTATTCAGGGAATTCCTACGGTACTCTGGGACACGGCAATTCGTTGTTCGCCTCTCGTGAAAAAAGTACTTTTTTAAGTTGACTCTGTTTAGATCTAGAGGTGCGAATTGACAAAGCACTTTAGAATGCACACTTTGAACTTTGTAAAGACCTTATGTACCGGGCATAAGAGCTAAAACAGAACTGCAAGTGCTTACCTTGATGTATAGTTTACAGTAACTTCCTTAGCAAAGGTTGCTACCTCAATGTTATTCTTTTTTTTTATATTGCACTTCAAGTTTGACCTCATCATACCTGATGTTAAGTGGTAATGAGGTCCTAGCTTAAGGGTGACAAGTACAGCATAATAAATCTGTTACTGGACTTGTCGCCCTTACCTTGAAGGTTTAACCCCCGCTACTAATGTAGAACCCCCCAGGAGCTCTGGAAACCTTACTCACACACAGGAACACAACAACACAGAAGTGATTGTTATTTGGCTGCGGTCTTCTGTAAGGTGGAGGTATATAACCAGTCAGACTGCTCTAGTTCGAGCGATAAATTGCTATGCCCTACCTCTCTTAATTAGTTGTTAGAAGTTAAGCCTAGTTTAAAGTCAGAAATATACGATAGTAATACTAATTATCCTCTCACATTGGTAGCAGACAAACATATCTAAGTTAGAATACCAAAACACACACACAGGATACATTTTTTTCCTGTATTATGTAAAGCCACTCCCACCTCGTTATCCGGACCTCAGGATGACTAAGTCCCTCCTTTGGGACAAGACCTAGCGGAGATCCCAATTTTATCCCCAAAGCCGAGATGCAGTCTATGTCCAGTAGTGAAGCATATAAGCATGACATTTTTAGGGTTCCGTAGCCAAATGGCGAAAAATGGAACCCTAATGGATTGTCATGTCTGTCTGTCTGTCCGCCCGTATGTCACATCCACTTTTTTCCGAAACTATAAGACCTAAAGTCTTGAAAGTTGGTATGTAGTTGTATTCTTTGAACCGCATTAAGATTTTTTACAAAAATACAAAAGAAAAACATAAATTTTAGGAACTTTTCATACCTAAAACTGAATTTCAAATATATATTTTTTCATGTGGAGTATCTATGGATAGGTTTTTTATATTATGTTAATTGCTGCTACGGAACTCTTCTTACACATGCCCTTCATACTGCTAGGAAATCCAGCCAAGGGCGAGTCCGACTCGCACTTTTATTGCTAGAATATGGGAAGAGATCTTTTCTATATTGCTTCGGGTCTGGGTGTTCTGATTTCTGTCGCACAAGTGCTTTACCTACTTACCATTGAATCAGACTAATGTATGTGATGTTGTTCAATACTTATTTATTATTTGGTTAGGTAGTTATAGTTATATAAGCTATAAGCGGCAGTGACATAATATGGACGCAATTCAAAAACACATTTGATTTTTTACCTGAAAAAGATCGAAAATACCATAACATCTGACTCGGCCCTGACAAATGCCTTCGCGTTGTCAATTTAAATCATGTCACCAGGAGACCTTGCAGTATCACTTACGCCATTCTTATGCGGGGATATGTAACGATTTTTCATAACAAATCTATATTCGACCTTGCAGGATTCAAGGTAATGCTTGCTGCGAGTAGGGTTGGTACTTGAAATCCTTACTAACATTATAAATCAGAAAGTGAGTTTGTTTGTTTGTTTATTCCGCTTTCACGCCTTAACTACTGAACCGATTGCTTTGAAATTTTGCAGACGTAAAGTTAGAAGTCCGGATTAAATAATAAGGTATTTTTTATCCCGGTAAAAAATGATATTCCAAACAAACAAACAAAAATATAGTTTGCTTGATGGATGGATTGGAGATGGCACTGTGTATCGTTTAAAACAAGGTAAAATATTTCAAACGAATATAAACATTAAATTTAGAAGCTAAATGATACGATAATGAATCCCTGAAAATGAGGAATACCCGTGGGATGACGTACAATTTGTTTAATCGTCTAAACTGTTTTTTTACATCTACTAATATAATATAGTGTACTATTCAGTTTTTGTTTAACAACTAATCGTATCCAGCGTTACATCGGGCTTCTTAGATTTTTCCGTGGAAATGAGAAGTTTTCTTATAGTTGTGCTTTATACCGCAATATAACCGAATTCCACGCCGGCGAAGCCGCGGGTGGAAAGCTAGTATTAAAAAAAATCAAATGTGAGCACATCCCAATACCAAATTTGAGAGGGAACGAGAGCTTACCTCACAACCCGTGCCCAGTGTAGAGAGGTGGAGGGGTTAGTGTGAGGTAAGTTACTCATACGCGTGAAGACCGGCCGGCTGATGGTGTGAGGGCGCCTCAGTCGGCATTGCACCCACGGTCTCCACGCTGGATGAGGCGGACCAGTAAGTTCGGCCCGGCTCGATATCCGACATAGTTTCTAAAAGTTTAAAATATATAGGCTAGACATTTCAAGACTACATGACTCTTGTATGTCAAATACATTTTAAACTGGTTGAAACAATAGAAGTTCGACTACTGTCCGTCGGCTAGGACCCCAGATCAAACGTAAACCCTGGAAATACGATATATATTTTCCAATATTTTTTGATACAGCAGAAACATTTAATCGCCTATGATAACTTGCGGTTAGGTCAGTTGGAAGAGCAGCACGCGCGATGCGTGAAGGTCGTGGGTTCGATTCCCGTACCGCAAGGGGAGATTAAATTTTTCTATTTCTTTAAAATATTTAAAGTTCGCAAGTGCGGCTTAAAGCACTATTAAAATAAAAAATCGATTTATGCTTTCTTAATTTACAAACGCCTTGTTTGTCTATTGGTTTAAGCACCGGGCTACGGTTTCGATTCCCAGTTCGCGCAAAGTACGTATGTTCCGAATTTTTTGACGTAGCTCGGGTTTTTGACCACCTATCTACTTTTGGCATGCCTAGTGTAATCCTGGTGTGCAGTGAAATTTTCATGAAGATACTGTTTTCTACCTAACTTCAAAGAAGATACATATCCATAAAAAGAGGTTTGTACTGGAAGTGATTTATCCATCTGATAACCCTAATTCAGAGACACTGAAAATTGTTGTTCGAATGAAAAATGTTTATTCAGCGGGTGAGTATATTATATTATTACGTAATGCAAACCACCTATGTACTCAACATCTTTATTTTATTATTTGAAAATGTGTAACTTTATATGAATTATCCATATAGGTATTCACACATGTTTAATTACTACTTAACTAGTATACAGCTCTATATAATAGTGAAAGAATGAAAAATCATAATACTAGCCAAATGTATTCGGGCTCCATTAAATCGAGCATCTAAACCATTTCTTTTTGTCGAGGGTGAAATGCCTACCGCACCGTCACTCTCAGAGGGGAACAGAGAGTGGTGTGTCGGGCTCGCACCAACTAAAACCCCCTCGGTGGCCAACGCTGCGCAGTTGTGGGGGATTCGGGATTCCTTGCGGATTCTACACAGGCTCCCCCACAGCACCTACCGCCAAGCGGCCCACCGCGCAATACGCAGCTGGAGCGTGTCAGGCTACCTGACACGGCCCACACCCTCGGGACCGAGGTAACGGACGCTAGGGTTACCCCACGCCTCGCATCACCGGTCCTAGCAGCGAATCTGCTATGCGGCTCCGCTGCCTACCGCCTCTGCGGACACCCGAGACTTTCAATCCAGCTCTCCCTCCGAGAGCTAGATGGAATCCCGAGACCCACTTAATAAAAAGGTGCCTGTGAAATTATGTAATCTGCCTATATGCTATGATCTTAAACTAATGGCCAAAAATATTGTTTCCGGTTTGGCACCAAATTATCTTTGATCATATTTAAATAAATGAAAACAAAAATCTTTATCACAACAATAACCATCGATATCATCATTAATGAATACCTAACTTTTGAAATAAGAAAACCTGTGTTATAAAACTATGTATGTCATAAAAAAGGTAAATATAACATAGAAGTTAAATAAATCGATATGGCAATTAGTCAAGGTTTATTAAGGAAGGGGAAAAGAAGAATACACGAACGAAGTGGAGAACAGACAAACCAGGGCGCGATAACAAGTCGTCAACTAATTTCCTTATCAGCCAATTCGAACAACAAAGAAAATTGCAACAATAAAGTTACGAAATCCACTATCGGTTACAAGTTTGCGATAAAAACAATATTATCAGGATGTTACTCATCGCGATATCTTAAGGTCGAAAAATAAACTTATCACGCATACATATATCTTGTCAGGTATGTAAATTATATATTTAGGTACATATAACGCACTTGCATGTTTTGATATTACATGTCTAAACTAATTTGTGAAAAGATAACGATGTATCGAACGATTTTCGATACGATTAAAAAGTGTTTATGTCTTAAAAGAGGTTATGAATTCGCCATTTTTTAAATATGTCGTCGATTTTAATTTTTTTTTTAGGTTATGATGACAAAGAAGACTTTAATTCAAGTAAGCGAATAAAAAAAACAAATGTGAACAATTAATTTGGAATACGAATCCGAGTAATACATTTCATGCGCAGTATAAATTGCACCTCAAAGTAACCTTGGTTTAAAATCGATAATACTTACGTAATTTTGTTCCAGTCTGACTTCACTGTTCTAATATATTTGTAAATTTGATACAGTATGGTGTATTTCTGAATATAAATCAATGGGTCAAGGATTAAAAACACTCAACTGAACACGTTGAACGAGACGCATAAGCTGAGCCAAGAAATCCGGGAATGTTTTGTACGCAAATATGTTTATTATTATAACAGAGCTCTTGGGGTATGCTACATAAGTTGCAGGGGTCAAGCCTTCAAGGTAAGGGCGACAAGCTAGGGCCTGAATACCACTTAACTTTAGGTGGGATGAGGTCAATCTTGAAGGGTAAATTTAAAAAAAAACATATAATTTAATCAAATGCAACCTACAGTATGTTCATTCACTGAAAGGGGTTGTATTTGTAGGAGAGTGAATATTCCTTAACGAGTGACATAGATGGCGTATAACAGATATTTGATAATTCCCGACTTAAATATTTGAAAAGACAATCCGTTCTAGTCACGGATAATTATACAATAAATTATGGAATTAACGACCCGTAGTCGGTTGGAGACAAACGGATAGTAATTTTAGGCACATAACAAATCGTAAAATATTGAACCGGTCATTAGTAGGTAAATAAACATGTTGTTCCGCATGAGAAAGTCCTGACTCACCAGAAAAAATAAGATTTCCACGAATGATACAAACAATTTATTGATTCACACCAATTTACTTCCGTTTCTTGCTATCCGATGAATCACCGAGTTGCGCCAAACGCGTTACGACATTTTGTTTTTACTTTTTTAATGGTCAATGTCAATGACGAAGATCAAAAACCACATAAAGCTGTTTACGTAAGTTTGCGTATTTAATGCTTGTGATTTTTTAGCGCTACGATATTTTTATGAATTTAATCTTTATATTAATGTAGTATCAAGGGATTCGCTTATTGCTTGTTTAATCTTATTACAAAATTTATAAAATGTTTTAAATTAATTTCATTAAAAGTTTAATGTTTGCGAGGTTTCTTATCATATATTATTAACTATTTATACAACTTGCAATAATGTTCAATTTGACACTCAATTCTATTTGTAAACTGCTACCTACACATTTGGATAATAACTCACACATGAAAACATATACAGTTATAACTCAAAATTAGATATTTCGAGTTAAAGCTTGACTGTCCCATTCAGAGGCATTGGATACGAATGCATGTGCGTGGGACATTCAAGTTCATGAACTGACTTGTACTTTTTTTGTTTTTTCTTTTTTGTAATATTTTTATTAACATAGCGTAATCATATACTAACAACTTTGTATGGAAATAAAAAGGCGATTTAAAAGTTCAAAAAGTCGTAGTACAAAAACTGTTTTCATTATTTTAATAACAAAAGCATTAACAACAACATTTATTCCTTTTCAATTATTTACGTAACCTCAGTAGTTTTGGTGATACTAGTATTTGAACGTTCAAATCCCTTTTACTCTAAATGTCTAATTTTGAGTTTTGACTATTATGTTATGATGTGCGAACTAATAATATAAATATATAAGAAATATGTATCTCTATTTGTGTGTTCTGCTTTTATAAAGAAACCACTAACAGAAAATTACCTAACATTTCTTAACATTGCATGTTTAACGACAATTACCTATTGTATCTTTCGTTTATCGGTCACCAATACGTTATACAAAAATACTTCCTATCGGTTGTTTTTGAACGATTGCTCGTATTATTTTTATGCGCATAACGAAAGGAGACGGACAAACAACAAGATAATGAGCTTTTATAATAATGTTGCAATCGCAAAAACTAAAAGTTTTGATGGAATAATCCTTCATCTAAGGTTATAACATGAGAATGAGTCCGACACTCGATGCGTGCTTGAACATATGGATTTGACGATCTCCGTGGCGCAATTGCTAAAGAAGGCAGCCAAAGCGCGAAAGGTTCCGGGTTCGATTCCCGGTCGGGTCAATTTGGAAAACGAACTTTTCTAAATTGACTTGAGTCTGGGTGTGCTGGGATGACGCCCCCAGTTAGTACCCGTCGTCTGGTACTCATAGTACAAGGGAAAACCTTAGTTTGAGACCAGGTGATTGTGTGATTATCTGGCGCATTTATTTATTTTATGGACCCCTTATACCCGGTTACAATATTTTACGATTCGTAATGTGTCATAAATGACAACCTGTCCGTTTTCGTCAAACCGACTACGAGTTGTTAAAACCATTCGATAATTTACTTTCCATACCAGCTGTCATCAGTCGTTCGTCAATCGTTTTTAGATTACCTACTCCTCGTACACTATGTTACTATTCGTAAAAAGAAAGGATCGTTTTTCAAATATTGGAACCAGGCATTAAAAGATTCTACTTTAAAATACAAGATTACCCTTTACAAAAGATAAATTGTTAAATAAATACAAAAGGACTACTTTACTTCTCTCTAAAGTGGAAGATTTTATCATTAACAAGCGGTCCCGGCAAACTTCTTTTCGCCTTAGAGGAATTCCCGCTTTTCTGTTGAAATTTTTCCTGAATTTTCTTTGCTATAAACCTCACGGAACCCGAGACCTTTCGAAATGCAAACCCGTGGAAATCGGTTCGTGCGTTCTGGAATTATAGCGTCAGGAAGGAAAACCCGACTTATTTATATGTAGTAGATGACAATATTACCCACTACAAAAAATAATATATCAAAAGTTAATTTAAAAAAAAATACATAATAATATTTCTTTATTCGTCTTTCAACAGAAGAAAAATTATTTAATTCAATGAGTTAATAGATTCATAAGGTGAGCTATTATCTACTAAACTTGTTTTTCTATTTCTTATTTTATTTAAAATCTAAAACAGATCTCAGCCATCGTAAGAATTGTTTTAATTTATAACCAACTAGCTGTGCCCGCGACTTGTTCGCGTGGACTACATACTTTCACTGTCGATTTTACCCCAATCTCCCCTAATATTCGAAACGAAAGCAGTCCATATTTTAATCCAAGCTTCGAGCTATAATTGAGCCAAATTTCATATTTCTTAATTAAAAATAAATACTTCCCCATATATATTTATTCCCACGTTCCTCATTATTTTCAAAACAAAAAGCAGCTATGTCCGCTTTTAGAGGTTCAACGTCATACCAAATTTCATCAAAATCGGTTCAGTGGTTTAGGCGTAAAAGCCTGACAAACAGACAGACAGAGGTACTTTCGCATTTATAACATAAATACGCATTAAGTATACCTACTCCACCATCTTTTGACGTCAATAAGGCGGACTGTTTTCAATGGCGGTATGTTTATGAATAAATTAGTTGGTTTAGTAGCCGAATTAATTTGGATAACATTTTCCTCTATTGTAACGAGTATTTTGATACGTTTTCTAGGCATTGAAAATATTATTTAAGAATATTTCCTCTTTAATTATTCTTACCTAGGTACCTCATTCTGACGTCATATTATGTTCGTCTGTAAATACAAGTGCCTTAATTTCTGTATTTTTGTGACATAAAAAAACTTATATATATATATATTTAAAAAAGTACTTACATGCAAAGATTATTATACACGTGTATCAATAAAATATAAATATTGGGACCACATCACATACATTTTTCTGATTGTATGGTAAGTAGCTAAGAACAACGATGGTACGACAACACCCATACCCAATAGAACATAGAAAAGTTAGTTTTCCATGTTCGTACTTCTCTACAACTAATACCTCGATCGGGAATCGAACCCGGAACCTCAAAAATAGCGCGACGCAAAAACCCATCTCGCTCGCCTCTTGATTACAGAGGTCGTCGTTGTAATAGGTGTTGAAGAATATTACAGCCACTGTAACTAGTGGTCACGTAATAGTTTTTCCGAACACAATTTAATAGACAATAGACTTGAAGCCTTTCCAATATTAAAATTAGTGGTACGTGAGTTGATCAGGTGTCGGAAATGTTAATATAGTCAATATATAAATGACTAGCGGCCCGCCCCGGCTTCGCACAGATATAATGTAAATACTTAGAAATATTGGCTTTTCTATTATTTATTGCAAATAAAAACCTTCCTCTTGAAACAGTCTATCTATTAATAAAAACCGCATCAAAATCCGTTGTGTAGTTTTAAAGATTTAAGCGTACAAAGGGATATAGGGACAGAAAAAGTGACTTTGTTTTATACTATGTAGTGATTCTCAACCACAATCCGTCGTCAGTGGCTTCAGATAAAGATTCCGATTATTAGCGCGATGATAAGGAATACCGCGATGATAAAACTGTTTGACACTTGCGTAATGTACTTAGTAAAGCAAGTCCAAGATTTTTTGTACATAATGTAACAGATTAGGTAATTCCCTTTGCTAATCTATTTGAAGCGTGTACATACACCAACTGAAACTGTGAGGTCATCTGTACTACTTATGCTAGCAGGAATACCCACTAAAACCCCCCGGTGGCCCTAATCGCCTTGATGGTGATGCCTTAGGAACAGAAGACCTGCCACAGCATCACCTTCGGAATGGCTGCTAATAAAGCAGCCCCGTCATCTCCGATGGCCGATCCACTAGACCATCCCCGCCTCCTGTGGCGACCGTGAATGTAATGCCAGCTGTGGTGCCCTCACATCATCAGCCAGCCGGAGGTTTCAAACACCTGGAGGTAGTGATCCGAATGCTTGTAACCACTACACCAAGAATATTAAATAATAATAAAAAATATTGAACAACATCATAACATACATTGCTCTGATTCTATGGCAAGTAGCTTAAGCACTTGTATTACAGAAACCAGAAACAATGACGGTACCACCACAACACCCGGCACCGAGACAAGATAGAAAAGTTCGTTTCTCATAATGACCCGACCGGGGAGCGAACGCGGCACCTCAGAGATGGCGCGACGCCAAAATCCGGGCCGCTCGGCCATAACCAGGGAGATCGTCAAAAACAAGGAAGTTATAATACTTAATATTACTATAATATAACCGAAAAACAAGGCATAATCAATTAGTATTGTTTTGAGGTTTTTTTTTTTTTCTCTTTATTATTAAGGACTTTTGTCTTAACATAGACATGTCAGTCCTATTGTAACTTAAACAACATATACACAAAATTAATTTTACAATAACCTAATAATAATTAAAGACAATAAGCGAGTCCACACAACATCCTCGCCATATCAGATGTAGGATAACCCAAAATGCTTTGAATGAATCCGACATCTGTTTTGAGGTTTAATATATGTCATAGTTGCCACCATTATTCATGACGTAATACACCAAAATAGTTTTTCCTATTACATAGGTAACGATTATTTCAACAAAGGTAAAGTCAAGATAAAGTTTCATTTACAAATTACTTGATTATTTACCTTATGACTCGACAGCGGAAACGGTCAGATTTATACCGAAAGTTAATAATAATTTTAAATAAATATAAAATAAATTAAAGTTAATAAAGCATTATTAATTTTCGATTTTACGATTCGTAATGAGTCAAAAATTACTGTCCGTTTTTCTACGAGCCGTTAATTCTAATTTCAAATTTACTTTCGATATCAGTTGTCATCAGTTGTCAATCGGTAATTTTTAACTTACGCCTCGTATTATTTATTACTATCCGTTACTACAAATTAAAATGTTTAACCTGGCATTAGACACATCGACCTGTTAAAATATAGGTACACTATTTCATTTGAAGTTGACACAGTCAATGAGTGGTCAATTTTGAGCGTAAATGACTAATTGCAGAGAAAGTTAAGAGAGGTAGGGCATAGCAATGTATCGCTCGAACTGGAGCAGCCCGACTGGTGAAATACCTTACAGAAGACCGCAGCCAAATTGAAGTATATATTGAGATGTAAGAGTGACAGGGAAGACAGCTTGTCATAAATGTTTCATAAATACTACAATCCTCTCCTCTAAATAGAAAGGCACTCCTTAATTAACACAAACTATTACAGTAAATTAAAAAAAATAACACAACTAAACTAGGTACTGAAATAAAAACTCAAAACTTATACTGAGGTGGGTTGTCCAACCTACACTTGCGTAGTGGTCTGGACTGGGGCGGCGACCTGGTAGCAAGTGCTGCGGCCACGGGTACGGGTGGTAAGTTACCAGGAGAAACTGAGTTTGGGTTTTGGATGACTATACTGGAAGGAACGTTATGAGTGGGAACAGAACTGGACTGTCCGCTACTGCACGGCCTCGGAGCTGACGCTTCGGGTTGAGCCACTCCCGAAGACCCTTCTCTAGACGGTGGCGGCACAGCTAAGGCATTACGTGGTACCGCTACCATATTACTTGAATACCTTCGTCTTAACTGGTCAACATGTCTGTGTGCCTCTCTACCCATCGTGTCTAACGTCTTATAATCCGTGATCCCTAATCTTTCCACTACTTTACCCGGGACCCACTTACAATTTCCCTGATATTGCCGTATCCACACCTCCTCTCCTACTTGGAAAGCTCTACCTGAACCATATTGAATATCCTGCGCTGGTCTACTACCATTCCTACTACGATCAGGTCTTAAAAGATCAAGTTTCGTCCTTAACTTCCTTCCCAGCATGAGAGTGGCCGGACTTTCGCCAGTCGTGCTATGTTCAGTGTTCCGATAATGTAATAAGAATTTATTCAAGAACACTGAAATATCCTCCTTATTTCGAATTGCTTTTCGGATTACTCTTTTAATAGTACGAACAGCATTTTCCGCGGCCCCATTAGACGCTGGGTGGTACGGAGCCGAAAATAAGTGTTCGATACCATGAGTTTTGATGAATTTCAAAAATTCTGCGCTCGTAAAGGGTGGCCCATTATCTGTCACTAATTGACGTGGTAAACCCCATCTAGCAAAGATTTCTTCTAGTATACTTAGTGAAAAACGAGCGGCCGTACTAGGTACAGGGTAAACTTCTATCCACTTTGATTTAGCATCTACCAAAACTAAATAAATTTTATTATGTAATGGACCCAGAAAATCTAAATGTACTCTGGACCATGGTTTTGACGGGCACGGCCACGGCACGGCGGCGTGTCGCGGCGGCGCGTCGGCCTCCGCGGCGCACAGGGCGCAGCTCCGACAGAGCGCCTCTACTGCTTCGTCGACACCGGGCCACCAAACATAACTCCTAGCTATGGCTTTTGTTTTAGTTATTCCCATGTGGGCCTCGTGAATGTGGTCTAGTACCCGAGTCCTACATTTCTGAGGAATCACCACTCTGTGACCCCACATTACGCAATCCACTTCTTCGTAGAGCTCTTTTTTCCTATTAAAATATGGTTGCAATTCTCTAATGTCATTAGTCTCAGGCCAGCCTTCCCTGATGTATGATAATATTTTACTTAACAATGGATCGCGAGCTGTCTCTAAACTTATATTATTAGCATCCAGTAATAAATCTTCTTGCATTACATGTAGATAAGTTTGTTCTGGGGGGTCAACAGAAATGTTCTTGCCGGATGAGTTTGGAATAGGCAAACGTGACAAACCATCTGCGCCGTTCTGTTTGGTACTTATATACTCAATATCGTATGTGTAGGCAGACAAAATGACTGCCCAACGTTGCATACGGCTTGCAGCCATTGCCGGAATACTATGCTTTGGTCCAAAAATACTGACTAAAGGCTTATGATCAGTCCTAAGAGTAAAATGTCTACCATACAAATATTGATGCAACTTTTGCAAACAAAACACGATTGCAAGTGCCTCCCGATCTATCTGTGAGTAGTGCTTTTCCGCCTCAGTGAGCGCACGGGACACATACACGATCGGCCGCTCCGCGCACCCCTGCCCCGAGCACTGAGTCAGCACTCCTCCTACTCCTTTAGCACTAGCGTCACAGGTCAAAGTTACCGGTCCATCTGGATCATAGTGGGCTAACACTTCTACACTCGTTAAAATTTCCTTGATCCTAACAAAAGCCTTCTCGCAATCTCTAGACCACTTCCACTGTATACTTTTCTTCAACAGTTCATATAGGGGAGACAATATGCTACTAATGTTTTTGACAAACTTAGCATAAAAGTTGACTAAACCTAAAAATGATCTTAACTGGCTCACGTCCTCTGGACGTGGAATTTTCACGATAGCTGCTATCTTATCCTGATCTACTTTAACTCCCTCCTTCGAAATAATATAGCCTAAATATTTTACATCTTCCACAAGAAATGAACATTTACTTTCCTTTAGTTTCATACCGTGACGTAATAACCTATCAAAGACTTTTTCCAGGGTCACCAAATGCTCCAACCGATCCCCTTTTGTCCCGATAATTACGTCATCTAAGAATACTTCTACACCAGGAATACCGTTTAAAAGATTCGACATAATGCGTTGGAAAATTCCCGGACTAGAAGATAGACCAAATACTAACCGATTATATTTGAATAAACCTCTATGCGTATTAATAACTGTAAACTCTTTAGAGTCATCAAGTTCCACTTGATTGTACGCTTGAGAAAGATCGATTTTTGAAAATAGACGAGCTCCGTTCAGATTTACTAATAAATCTTCTATCCTAGGTAAAGGGTACCTATCGACCAGTAAGACGGGATTCAACGTAACCTTGTAGTCGGCACAAATCCGTAATCCGCCATCCGCTTTACGTACCGGCACCAACGGAGTAGCCCAATCTGAAGCGTCCACAGGCTCAATGATGCCGTCCCGCAGCATGCAGTCCAGCTCCGCGTCCACCTGGGCCTTGAGCGCGTACGGCAACGGCCGCGCGCGGTGGAACACCGGCACCGCGCCCTCGCGCACCCGCAGCCGCGCCTTGCCGCCCGTGAACCGTCCCAGTCCGCCGCTGAACAATTCTTTATACCTGTCAATTAACATTTCCAAATCGTCGTTAGTAGTTTTAAGCCGAGCTTCCATATTTTCCATCCGAACTTTACAAACATCATTGTGGTTGAAAGATGGAATTTTCACACCTAATTCTGACAGCCAGTGCCTACCCAATAAAGACGTAGTTCCTCCATCAAGAATAAATAATTCTAACTCTTTGGAGCTATTTCCCAGCCGAACTATTGGTTTGATAATGCCTATTGGTTTGACACAACTTCCGTCATAAAATTTGAAAATAAGGCCACTCTTTTCAATTTGTCTTGAACGGAAATACTTGTCGTAGGTATTCTTACTTATACACGACATTGCAGACCCTGTATCAATTTCCATATGTACTGGTACACCATCTATTTCCAACTTTAAGCTTACCGGCTTGTACTTGCTCAAACTGAGTTTATGTAACTCCTCCGCCTCAAAGGAACAGAAATCCTCCTCAGAGTCCTCACTTGTATCTTCCACGTGATTTACTCTCTTTCCCGACTTGAAATTCTCCTTCGGGTTTGGACATACACGTCGTAAATGGCCAACTTTCTTACATTTACGACACATAAATTTCTTGTATCGACAATCTTCTTCTGCATGACCGTCAATTCCACATGCAGCGCAGTTACTTCCGGTTCCGGTTCGCCCAATAACTCGCTCCGGCCGCGCGCGCCTCTGCCGCTCGCGCTTCCCGGCCACTGCGTTGGTGTGCACGGCTGCCGAGGTAGCCGGCCCTGGCATGACAGCCACCGACTTCTCCACCTCCGCCGCATCACGCTCCGCCGCTTCTAATGAGCATGCCAACCTTACCGCATCATTGTAACTCAAATCATTTTCCGCAAACAACCGTTGCCTTATGATATCACTCTCAATCCCACACACTAATTGATCCCGCAGGTTATCTTCTAAATAATTTCCAAATTCGCAAAATTTTGACAGCCTCTTCAATTCCCGTATATAGAGCGCAATCGACTCACCATTCTGTTGTCGCCTTTGGCGAAAACGATAACGTTCCGCCATCACGGACGGCCGCGGTTGCAAGTGTTCCCTCAAGGCAGCTACTGCTTTTTCGTAAGACAGCTCCGCTGGTTTCACGGGACTCACCAAACTGCTTAAAATTTCGTACGTTTCATCGCCCATAGCAGTGATAAGCGTCGGAAGCCAAAGTTCGCTTGGCACTTTATTTACCTTGAAATACATCTCAATTCGCTCTACATAAAGAGACCAGTTTCCAGTATTAACCTGGAATTCGTTAATTTTGCCGAAAGACATCGTTATTTAGTAATTTGTAATTATTTTATCCTCGTCGCCAATGAAGTATATATTGAGATGTAAGAGTGACAGGGAAGACAGCTTGTCATAAATGTTTCATAAATACTACACAAATAACAATTATTTCTGTGTTGTTGTGTTCCTGCGTGTGAGTAAGGTTTCCAGAGCTAAGGAGGTGCTACATTAGTAGCAGAGGTCTAGCCTTCAAGGTAAGGGCGACAAGTCCAGTAACAGATTTATTATGCTGTACTTGTCACCCTTAAGCTAGGACCTCATTACCACTTAACATCAGGTGGGATGGGGTCGATCTTGAAGTGCAATATAAAAAAAAATGGAAAATGTGGAAAAAACGAGCATAGTCCGTGCGAACTCGTTGGAAACCACTTATATAAAGTCAGGGGTCCTAGATATTGCCGGTGATGCTGTGGTAGGTCTTCTGTTCCCATGACATCACCATAAAGGCGATGAGGTCCACCGGGGGGTTTTAGTGGGTATTCTTGCCCGTATAGGGGCAGGCAGTCCCACACACGCCGTCACCTCCCTCGGGTGACGGTGCGTCAATGCATATCCCCCCGCTCAAAAAAAAAAAAGGGGTCCTAGATATTGGGAAGTAGAGTTACTAACACACTTAAAAAAGTACTGAAATGTAAATTCTGTAGGTTTGAAACCTATAATAAAGTTTGGAACGTTGACCGTACTTACGTTGTAATTTTCGTTATTTTATTATAAACTTTATTGCACAAAACAGTACAAGACGTGTACTTAATGCTAGGGACATTCTCTACAAGTCAACCCTTGGGTTATGCAGAGAGTTTGTATATGAGTGTGTTAATAGTGAAGAAGTACGTAAGTAATCTAAAACAAGTCATAATAAACAACAATAAACCAATAATTATAAATAACATTACGGTAACTATTAAATATACATAAACATACATTATTAAATAAAATATATATTTAGAATTTGAAATGTTACTTACATTTATATATATAAATGCTATATGTACATTATTAAAAAATAACCTTATAAGTAGATAAATAAAGTAAATTGATAAAATCATGACTCCCATTTATGTATGTATTAGCGAGAGAGAAGTATTGCCGAACTTTAATCGGGAATCGAACCCGGGACCAACTCGCGAAAGGTCCCGGTTTCGATTCCCGATTGGAAAAACGAACTTTTCTGAATTGACTTGGGTCTGGGTGTGCTGGGATGACATCCCCAGTTAGTCCCTCGTCTGGTGCTCATAGTACAAGGGAAAACCTTATTTTGAGACCAGGTGATTGGTGTGATTGTCTGGCGCATTTATTTATTTAATTTCAAAAATTCCCATAGGCAAGGATTATTATAAATATATTAATTTATTTTGCCATAGTCAAAACCACAGTATCTTAGTGCGATGACGCGTCACATTCCTCCACGTTACATTAGCTGGTGAGAGAAGAACAAAAAACATTCCAGATGGTGGCACGCGCAAACAACAAAACAATTAGTGTGTTTACTAAAACGCCGCTTTGTCTATTCACCTATTGCTGTTGACCTAACAAACAACATTGTATCATTGTTGCCTCCGCCACCACTAGGGCTGACTACTATATCTATGAAATACAATGTATAGGGGATACAAAGAATCTATACTATAAAATCATTCGTCCTGAATGAGTGACGGATCAGCGCACAGCCTAAACTTTACTAATACATACAAATGAGTCTCGCCCACGCGGCAGCGCGTCACTGCTGGGTCGCGAAGAACGAAACACCGAGGTCCTCCTCTTCCTCCGCGATTCACCGCTGCCTTTTCTTGCTGCAGAGAGCCACCTGCTCTCCGGCAAGCTCGGGATCAGTCGTAGCTGGAGCTAATGGTGCTCCGATACCACACAAGTGGCAAGGCCAGCCTCAACGGACCGGACCACAGGGTTACTGAACCCCCCCCCCCCCCCCATCGCTACAAAATGCGCAACCCAGCGGGAGTAGAGAAAAGGACTTTCCGCTTACGTTTACGGGGGCGAACTACAGATGGCACATAATCAGCGGCAGAAACCACTAGAATATTCGGATGGTAAACTAACCTACCCACATATTTCTTACTAAGACCCGGTGCCAATATTTGAAAAACGATCCGGTCTTGTTACGGATAGTATTAAATTATACGAGACGCAAGTTAAAAACGACAGACGGACGACTGAAGACAGAGAAAAACGGTTAGTCATTTTAGACACGTGACGAATTGTAAAATATGAGAATCAGGCATAAGTAGCTTGTAGGAGTGTTAGCCCTCCGCAGTCTCCGCACCCCGCAAGCTTGGTGAAGATGAATGCTCTATCTGCAGCTATGATTAAAAGTCTATTAAGAAAAGAAAGACTAAGTAGATTAAGATTTGTCTCACTATTATCTAATAAATCCTTTTTGCCAGCCCTAAGATCTTGAATAGTTGCATTGTTGTAGCCAATACTAGGATCAGGCCCCATTGTATAAGCCCTAGTACTGAAGGGTTACCCAAGCACTGTAATGACCTAGAACATGTAATGATATAACGTGCGACTAGTAAACTGAAGTATGAGTAAACTTTCCGTATATTCTGAACTATTAACTACACAGTTTCGCAACCAGATGTAAGCCGCTTAAGAAATGTTCGCTTTCCAAATTGATCTGACTGAGAATAAAACCCAGGATCTTTCGTGCTTTGGATGACTTTGGCCGATGCGCTGCCAATTTCGAATGATGTCATGGGTGGGAAACGAACCCTGGACTCTCAGAAAACAGGATGACACCCAAATACACCTTTAAACTAATCAGAAATTGGACAACATCACATACCTACATTGTTCTGATTCTGTGGTTAGCAGCTTAAGCACTTGTGTTACAGAATTCCGGAACAACGACGGTACCACAACATCCAAACCCGAGACAATATAAAAAAAGTTCGTTTCCTATATGGACCTGACCGGGGATCAAACCCGCGACCTCAGAGATGGACCGCTCGCCTCTCGGCTGCGGAGGTCCTCAATGAGCCATTAAAAAATGTCACACGGTATTGTATGTATGTTGTACATACTCTCTCAAATTTATCCCCATATTAATCATTCACAGGAACGACATTCTCAAAATGTATCAAAGCTTACTCACCAATTAATACTGTATCAAACTATAGACCTTCCTGCAAGCTCTAAAAGAAATCTTCCAATGTTTGTATTAAAACAGTGACTAATATGAGGTGATTGTGGTCATCTTCCCACATCTGAGTAAAAACCCTAGTCTTTAATAAGTGTCTGGCTTCAACACATTGGTATTTTAGTCATTCGCTATTTTAAAGGGATACTGATGCAAAAAACCGCGTTGACTAAACTATGCAGCTGTCGAACTGAGTCTTTAGGCAATTACTTTAGCCGCAATGAACTTGAGTAGGTACTAAATCACAATGAATTTAATCTTCAACCAAATAATTAAACTATAATGACACATCTATTTTTATAAAAGAAAGTCGTGTCTCAATAACGGCTGAACAGAAATTGCTGGAAATTGGCGAGGAGGTAGTTTAGAACCGGGAGACATAGGATACTTTTTTATTATTTTGCTTTTGTTTTTTTAAATCTGCTCATTTCTTGCCTCTAAGGCGAAACAAAGTTCGCCGGGTCAGCTTGTTTATAATAGGTGACATTTAAAAAGTAGGTGACGCGTTGGAGTTGAACCTAGTCGAACCGGAATAAACATATATGTTTTAAACTCAAACCGAACCAACCACGCCTCTATAACTAAACTTGCCTTCTGTGCAAACTTGAACCTTGAAGTTGGGATGATAGTTTCCTATGATCCTAAACTAGCGTCGGTGGGACACCAGTTCGGCCTAGATGTCTTACTACATAAGATAGTATGGACTACGACGTTCCCGTCTCTCTTATACATAATATTACATGAGGAAAGTAGAAAGGATAGATACATTGCAGTTTCAATCGTAGTAGTAGGGCTTTAGTTTCGGCAGAAAACCGGTTTCGGCTTGGTTTCGGTTTTCGGTATCCCATAGTCGATATTAGGTCCTATCGAAGCCCACGAATTAAACTACAACGTACGAATTTTATAGACTACATACGAGAAGAAGAAAAGGGTCAAGTTCACTATAGTATATATGTCGCAGTCATCTGGTTGAAACAGCTATTTGATTGAATCACTAGCGTGTTTATTAAATGACGACGTTTAATTGAATGACTAGGCCGAACGTTGAATGAATAAGACTCACTGAACGTCCAACAAGTTAGCGAATTGTAACATAGCCCTTTGAACATAGCGGACGTAATCAGTCAGGTGATTGTAATTTAGTTCATATTTTTTCCACTGCGGCGTTAGTGCTCATCAAAACAAAGATGGCGTCAAACCGCTGGTACAGATATAATCGAATAGCACTGTGTTGATAATTTTTAGAGTGAAATTGAGATGTAAAGTGACTTATTCGTATAAAAATATTTTTTAGCTTAATTGTCTTAAGACTTAAAATTGTTAAAACATATTAAAAAATCTTATTAAGGTGTGTTATGTCATGTCTGTCAGCTATATCCCATTCAACGACTATGCTAAATGACGTTCAGTCAAGAAGTTGAACGTTATATTAAACAATTTGACGAGTTGTCCTTTAGTCATTCAATTAAACATCGTCATTCAATGAACGCGCTAGTGATCCAATCAAATAGCTGATTAAACCAGATGACTGCGACATATATACTTTATGTACATTAGGATAAGGAGGTTGAATCCTTAACAAAGACAAAGACAATCTCTAGACATCACCAACAGGTGATGGATTAAGAAATGACATTTTGACGCATTTGTAATTAAATTATCCAAAATTCATAGCCCTGATTATCTTGTTTTGTTTGCGATACGCACGTAATGGGCTATTTTTATCATATTCCAGGCTCACAAGCTGGACTATGAAGAACTAACTGGCTGTGGACCTAAATGGCAATTTAAATGTCTATTTTTGCAGTGAAAACTATCGGCCGAAACGAAGTCGAACTCAGAAATTCGGTTTCGTTTCATCCCAAAACCGGTTTCAGTGGAACACTATCCCTAACAAGTTGAAACAGTTGCCTCTTATAAACGATTGACCTTTCCTATTTGGTTATATAATAGCAGCTATTAAACACTTAGCAACGTCAAAAAAACCTGTTTTATATCACGTGCTCCTAAATAGCTACACTCGTTAGCGATCACGTGTTTGTATATCTCAAACAATAGGTATAATGCGTTTCTTAACCGTATTAAATGTATCAATTAAAACGGTAATCGTGAATTTAGAAAAACATATTTGGTTGCGGTTGGTTTTTAAACTAAACCCGTCTGGTTATCCTGTTACTATTACTACGAAAAACCTATTATTTAATGCTATGATCGTGTTTTTTTTAAATACAAAAGGTATAGGATTCGATGACCTCCCGCTCACTGCAGAAGGCGGCGGCTACGGGCGTGGCGGCAATACGACCGCGCCATGTTACCGCATGGAGCCCGGCCGGCTGGTGGTGTGAGGGCACCCCAGTCGGCATTGCACCTACGGTGTCCAGTGCGAGGCGGATAGCTCAGTGGATCGGCTATCCCCGCTTACCTCCCGAACCACCCAGGGGGAAGAATACTGGGCTGTGGCGGTAATGGTTTTACTGCTTCCCACAGCACCGCCGTTTAGGGCGATGAGGTCCACCGGGGAGTTTTAGTGGGTAGGCCTGCCCTTCTCAGGGCAAGCCTACCCGCTACACACGCCGCCACTCTCCCTCGGGTGGCGGTACGGTGCGTCACGCATTTCTTCCCGTAAAAAAAAGGACCTCATTGCCTCTTAACATCAGGTGGAATGAGGTCAATCTTGAAGTGTAATATAAAAAAAAATGTAATAACGAGTTATATCTAAAAACCACGATATTTTATTGTGTTACCACTGAAATGTATAATAATAGCTGCTTCGATGATCTCTGTGGCCGAAAGGCGAGCGGGCCGGACTCTGGCTTCGCGCCATCTCTGAGGTCCCGGGTTCGATCCACGGTCGGGTCAATATGGGAAACGCACTTTTCTATAGGTATTACCGAGTTGTACACAAACTAAAAATGCAATAATGTTTTTTTTTTATATTTATACTGTAGTTCAATTTCTCTCACCTTATGTGATAATGAGGTCCTAGCTTAAGGGCGACAAGTACAGTATAATAATAGCTGGTTCTGGACTTGTCGCCCTTACCTTGGGTTGACCCTTGGTACTAATGTAGCGCCCCCCAGGAGCTCTGGAAACCATACTCACACGCAGGAACACAACTACACCGAAGTGATTGTTATTTGGCTGCGGTCTTCTGTAAGGTGGAGGTATTTCACCAGTCGGGCTGCTTCAGTTTAGGCGATAAATCGCTATGCCCTAACTCTCTTATATATCTTAGCTGCGTCAGCCCATAATCTTAAGTCGGAATGATCTATAAAAAACCTGTGTTTACGAAAACAAGTTTAGCTGTAAACAATTTTGTTCGCAATAAGAAATGGAGAAACAAACGGTACATACCTACATAAGTATAAGCGTATCATCGATATTATAAGCGACGAATACATTAGTATCTATTTACTACCAGGTAGGTATATATTTAAGGAACAAGGCCGAACGAATGACTTAGTAAAACGTGTTGTGTATCAAACAATCGGCACGTTTCTCATTTAAATTAATTGCTCGTGTCGATTAAATACTTATATCTCACATGACATAATATGTTCAGCTTTAAGATATAAGTGCATGCCTACAAGATAGATAAGTGGGTAATTATCTGAAGATGCACAATATATTTTATCTAGTTAAGCTTGAATCTGACAGTGAGATTGTAGATTGATTTCTTAGTGATACCATTTTATAATCACCATTCTTATTTTTATTTAATTTTAAAATGTATAGCAATAATTAAGTACAACAGGTGGACTTAATGCTAGACGCATTCTCTACCAGTCAATCCTTGAGTCATGCAGAGAGTTTTACATGGGTGCGGAAATAATGTAAAAGTGCGTAAGTAATCTAAAAAAAATCTACTCCGAAAAACGAAATATGTCCGACGACGGATAACAATTTTTGAATTCTCATAATCGGTAAAAATCCACTTCGTATGCGAATTAGGATGTTTCAAGAAGCAAAATATTATTTATGATACATAATTAAAAACCACGTTTTAATTCCCAAACTTCTGCTTAATTTTCAAAAACGAAACCTCTCGTGTGTTCTTTTCTTTTTTGATAGTAGTACTTCTGTCTAGATTAAACGACTATATCGTCTTAGATACAGCCTAAAAACACAAATATCAGGAAATATAATTTTCAAAATCAGTCCACTCAATGATCTCAATACTCACGTAAAAATCTGAGCTAAATTAATACCTAACATTACAAATGAAAACAGAACCGTAGGCCACGCATTCCGTAGCAAGCGCGCCTTGTTGTTGACAACTAACGCCATCTCTTGAACGCTGTGCTTAAACTATATTCTACGAGACTACGAGTTTGTTCGCGCCAACTATTTAGTTTATTTAGCTTTGTTATTTGTTGTTGTTTTGTTATTAACTTACTTTTGAATAACGAATGAGCGATCTTTAAATTCAACGCTATTTGCAGAATTAACATACTTCATATTCAGGCACTTTTATTAATTTCTGAGGGAACCTAATAAGAAATCGACTATAATTCATACCCATACGGTGTGTTTCCCTGCCTACTATTATTTTTTTTATTAACAATATGAGTCATGGTATGTTTATAGTATACTCCGTAGATTCCTTCTATTAATGACAGAAAACTATATGAAAGATTATAAGCGACTGTTATATTCGGTCCTTAATGGTCAAATTATTCCTAAGTATTAAAACTCGATGTTTGGACAGTAAAAACATTTTCTAAGAAAAAGCAAAATATATACCAAAAGGTACCGGGTTCAATTCTCGGTGAGGTCAATTTGGAAAATCGGCTAAAGTAGAGGCTGGGCGCATAAAAAACTTATAGTTTAAGAAATCCTTGGTAATCAAAACAGAACAATAAATTATGCACCAAAAATGTCTTAAATCATTTTTGAAAAGAGCTTACGTAGGGCCAGACAGACATCGATGCCAAATTTATACCACCCCTCTTTTTTGTTTGTTAGGAAAGAAGATGTATAGGTATCTATAGTAAATTAATTCAAACGCAGCAGCTATCAATGATTGCGGATATAAAAAATCCGGATGTGACTTTCCTAATAATCGACTTATATCATAATGACTCAAGCACAGAATAATTTAAATGAAAGACAGACGCAAGTCTTAAAATATAATAACGTAATCGGTATCACTTTAACATAGCAGAAGATGACGCATTTGTAGATTCAAACAATCAAGGTCATATTTGTGTCATAATCTAGTTTCAAGATGACTCATTCTGTGTTTTAGCCCGAAGATTAACCGCGGGGAGTTTATCCCGTTTTGTCATATACTGAGAAATCTTTTTTTTTGTATAAATAACATACATCAATAATGTATGAAACGTAAATAAAACAAGTGAAGCTACCTCCGGAAGCTAGCGACCCGCCCTGGCTTCGCATGCGTGCAATTTAGATACTAATGATTTGGCTTTTCTGTACTATTACATGTTAGTATAACTAGCTGTCGCCTGCGACTTTGTCCAAGTTATTTCAGGATAAAAACAAGTATAAGTAGTATATCAACTCTCTTACAAAAATAATTTAAAAAACCTTACCTTCGCAATTTCATCCGATACCATAATTAATTTCTAACTATAGTAAAGAAAGCGGTACCTACAAATAGGAAAGTGGCTAATAGTTGAAATATTTGTTACTTCGATCATAAAACATATCGTATTTTATTACCACTGTCGAAAATAAACACAAGTAGGTAAGTATAGTCTTTATTACCGTTACAATTGCACGATATTTAGGTAATTAAAATCTTGTAATATTTGCTTCAGTAATCACATAACTTAAAAAAATAAGTCAACCTTTTGTAAGGCAGTAAAATCGCAATCTACGAAAAAATATTGCAATACCGTTCAGAAATTAATAGCCCAATAATGTAACTGTTGCGCAGGAGCAGGCAGGTATCTATTACAATACAATAACGTACTAAATACGCAACGCTCACAATTGTAAGATAACTTTGCAAATTTCCAAAATTTACTCAATCCAATCTGATCACACGCCACAACCTCATTTCACAAAAAAAAAGAAATTGCAATTTGTAATCTGCGACTTAAAAAAATAAAGTGTCACTGACTGTAACTGTAAATGACTTTGAAAGCAATGATTTAGAAAAAAAACACCTTCTATTTTTAAATTGTTTTTCAAATTCGATGTTCTAAATTTGAGATGATTGCATTGTTTATGTAAAAAAACTCTATGCTAACAAAAAAAAGCCAAAACAAGATGTGACACCGTTTAAAAATATATTTAAACTACTGCGCCATCAGAAAATGGTGTTATCAATTGATTACTAATTTCGGGGAACACAAAGCGGCAAACATTATGACTCAATCGCGAATTAGCTAAAAAAATCGGACACCACATTGAATAGCGCTTGTGATTACACCGAGTCAGGGTGAGTTACGTAAATACATTACTCACACTAGCACGGGCACTCACACAGCGGTACTTACTCACACATGCGCGCTGCTTGCCTGTGTGAGTACCTACTGCAGGGCGATCCGCGAGCCCACAGTCGACCCCACTACAAAATTTAGTCGCAAGCTAGCCTTAGCAGACGCCAGACGTGTCCAACAATTGTGCTACAAAGCAACGCCATTCGTATTGGATATTTCGTCATAACAACATTGTGATAGTGAAACATTTCAGGACGTGAAAAGTGGGAGTGAAATTATTATTATAAAATTTTTTTTGGACCATTGTGAACTACTACGTGGAACAGTTTGTGATTTTTTAAATATTATTGTGATTATGACATTGTACCCACTATTTGGATAATTCCGGATAAGGAGTGCATAAATACCGCAAATATTTTCGTAAGTATTTTTACTAAATTATTTTCTTTTACAATCATATTATTTTATTTTTTTAATAAATCGTCACTCTCATAATTTTTTTAACAGGTTTATAAAAAAGTTTTACAAGTTCAAACAAAAACAAAGATAAATTTGCAAACACAAATAGGGAATTCCAGATTCCCACGAATATTTTTGAATTTTAAATCGAAACTTTCTAAAAGTCTATGTCTTTAAATTGATTCTTCAAACATCCTAATATAAATTTCAATGAGCTACCTAATTCAGTTGAATCAGACGACCTATCATGAACTATCTTTGTACAGTTCACCGAATTGTTTTTTCGCTCCAACCATGTCATTGACTTCTTTCGTCAAAATTTGTTTACTCATGCCTTCGGAACTCGTGCCAAAAACATTAATGCTATAATCATTTTATTTGTGGGAATCTCCAAGGTTCACGCTGCATCTAGAAACGGTATTTCCTTGTTTTTGTGTCTTGTATTTTTAAAAATTGAATTTATTTTGAATTTGATCTTTTTTAAAAAAAATTTTATAAGTTGCCTGTATTTAAAGATTTTAATGCTTGATTTTTTTTTTGTTATCTTTATTGACAAAGACGTAGTCCGGTTATGTTTAGGATATCAGATATGTTCCGTTGTTTTTATCTTCGCACGGTTAGGTCATGAGCATGATTGTGTTTTATTTTCAGCTAGACAGTCATTACACGATAAAAAGTTTTATATCAAACGGAATCACTATGTAGGTAGATGTTTTGTTAAATGTGAAGACATTTCGAATTGTCGAAAATAATTGTAAATAATCCAATAAAAATTTTCTGAACTACAAATGTAACAATAGCTTAAAATTCAAAAATGTTTACGATTATTCTGAAAATTATAGATTTTTTCAACTTCCAATAAAAATGTACATAAATAATTTTATCATTGAAAATTGTTAAATAAATTAGTATTTCTGCTTAAATTTAATTGTAAAGTGAAAATTGTATTTTTTGTAAGTTGTTTAGAAGAAGCAATTTTTTTTTATTTCTTTCACAATGAATAAAATTAAAAATAAATCGGTGGTATATTTTCTAAATTTTTAACTTTGCATTTTACATTTTTGTACTTAAGACAATTTTGTCACTCATGAGCAAAAAGGATTTGTTAAACCTAAAGCAAGTCCCTTTTTGCGTTTTGCCCAACCAATCGCCTAAGACTGAATCCATAGACAATTTGGTAATGTAGCGTACTTGTAATTGGTACATAGCTGCAGGTTTCGTAAGCAGCGCCTGGCACGGCGCTGTCGCAAACGGTCTTACACAACTGGTTCAAGGTTCGAGCCGGCGTGCGTTCGCCGCGGATGTACGGAAACTATGCTTTTCGACACAATGCAGTTGCGTTGCAAACGTTAGCGCTTTTAGATCTACTGTTGCACTCAGGTATTCTTTATTGAAACTCCTTATCATCCGTCAATACATTCTTTATTTAAAATAATCAAATAGTCTGCACTGTCTTTTTAACGAGATTGTTACTGGCACTTAAGATTCTCAACAACACTAAAAAAGATAGGTATCTAATCGTTGTATCTTTTTTTGGTTATCGAAATTCAAAAAATAAAACCCACCATCAGAATTAAATTTACGTAGTACAACAAAATAATTAAAACGCGAAAATAATTTCATAAAGATGAAAGTTGAACGAACGGACTTCAGAATTTCAGTGACGCAAAAGGTTATCTGCTAAAAAACACGTATTCACAATGACATAATTTCAACTGATACCATTCAGTTTGTTATTGCATAGTTGTTTCCACGTAATTTCTGCTTTGTTAAGAGATTAAATAACGCAAATAGCGTATCAAAAGTAACTGATAAACGAGTTATCGATTTGAACCAAAGTGGGTAATTCTGAATATAAAAAAAATATTTTAAATAGGTTTTCCGCTATAAAACGAATTCATTTCCCAATTACGTATTAGTTGAGACAGAGCAATGCGGATCAAACAACCCAATTAGCAACTTCGGTTGGACACATTCACAAGCTTGATTCTGCAGCCCGAGTTACTAAACAGTTAACTCAATTGAAGCGAAGTTTGCGTAAACCACTTTACCAGAGCTCGGAGTTATACCCTTTCGTCCCGAAGAGGGCGTTTACGATGTATACAAAACAAATGGCAGACGGCCGTGCAGCGGGATCGATAGCTGTGTAAAGGTCAGTTTGCTCTATGTCAACGTGTGACGCAACTCCGCATAGGCTCGTTGCGCAATACGCTGCAACTCGAATCACGCTATTTCACTGAAGCCTTTATCGGCGGATTAGCCGTCAAGGTTACCGGCGATAGTTCGGAATTAGAGCTTCAAATAAACGCCAAATTCAAATTACGAACCGCTGACAGTTCGATTTTGTTTTTATAAGGTCACCTTTCTTTCCAGCCAGACTCATTACTAAACAGTTGATTGACCTCCTAATTATGTCAAACAGTATAATTTATAAAATAACATTGAGGACCTTATCGTTAGACGCAGACAAGGCCGCGTCTAGTTCCGGTATCTAAATTTAAGAACACAAAGACCGTAGAGAATATATAAACAAGAAACTAAATGCATTTAAGTACAATGATGTAATGCAGGAAGCACAGCACAAGGCTGTCCGGAAGGTACGGGCGCCCATAAGGTCACCGTATGCATTTTGTTAATCATTCATGACTATTACGGACTTAATCCTCGCAGAATAAGTAACGGCCCTGATTCATATTTGAGACGCACGCACTCTCAATCACGAAGATGAAATCATGCCTTACTGTAATCCTAATGATTACCTAACATCTGAAGACTTCAGTTGTGAATAAGCTACTGAGCTCTTTAAGCCTTGCCCTAGAATGTTAAAAATATGAGTAATGAGTCATTTGTAAAGCGACGACCATTGTCTTGGAATATGGCGACGAAAAAAAATAAACTAGAATTCGACTTTCTTTCAGCACTTAACCTAGTCAATACATACAAACATACATGCAATAAACCTTTCTCTTGAAGGGATAGGAATCCGCTTGCCACGATTATCAGCGAAGGAAAAACGAGTCTGAAAGGTCCACTTTTAGCTACTTAATACCATAATTCGCTTTGTATTTTGAACAAATGAAACAGCCACATACAAAAAATACGGCAAACTCCTTCGTACATTACAAGTGTGTGCGTGTTACGTAATTTTTTACGCGCAATACGCTTCCATCGAGGACAAGCAAAGATAACTTGACCTATTTTTTTTTATCTCGCCCGCGTTACTGTAACCCACTTACGACACGTTAGCCGACCAATTGCGTTTAAGTGGAGCGGGTGACGTATCCCTTTGTAAGCCCTACAAGCATGATTGATAACCCAAAACGTGCGCAACAGATGAATGTTATCGGGGTAAATTTACCACCAATCTTTAAAAAATTACCACTTTATAATATTCATAAATTTATCACACTTACTTCGACGGTCAGTACTCCTATTATCGCTAACAGACGAGTTATTGCAAAACATAATGGCAATATTAACTGGAAACATGATGGTGAGGTTATTTCCACTGATAACACTAACCAGACAAACCCAGTGACTCACAAATATAAAAACAAAAACAGATTCAAACGAAATGTGGGCAAGACTTCAAAAACACTAAAGAATCTAACGTAAACACTTCCTAGAAACAAACTGCGACATATTTCACTCCGAAACTAGAACAAACGAAATAGGTTAAGCGTTTCTTAATAATAAAGTAATTAGCAGGTATAGAGCAAGGTTGAAGTAAAGTGCTCTGTTAGACAACTATTAAACTTTATCGGAGAAAACAGCGTGGCCCCGGGAAAGAGGAAGGACCTTGACACGTTTAGCTGTACAAACCCGAGTTACGAAACGAGAACCTTGACACCAAACCATTATCGCGCCGACCGATAGAGGCCGCCCCGAAATAACCAGATCCCCGCTTGTTTAATTAGGTCTTACACTCAATACGAATGCAAAAATCGGTCAAGTATACGAGACATTTACTGGGGAAATGCTTGAAATTCTTCCAGAACTGCCGGCTTAAGAAAACCCTCCGAGATAAAATATAACACAAGGAAGGAACTCGCCTAAGACATAACAAATGCTGGTGCGACTGAAGTTTTGAAAACATTTGCTTCTTGACATAATCCGTAGACAATGCCGTTTGGCGCCTACTTGCAACCAGCTCAGTGACAAAGAGGTCAGCTTGTTATGGCAATCTACACATCGCTGAACTTGTTTTAATGGGTTGAATGGCTAGCCATTTATGTGGACGCCATTGGCAGCAAAATGTCAAATCAAAGATGGCCGTTGGCCTACTTTTCCCGTAGAATAAACGCCGCGCGTGGAAAGTTACCGCTGAACTACTTTCTCTACTTTTTCCAACATGGCGGCGGCTTATACATTATTATTTATAGAAAGGTCAAGAGCATTACAGTTGTGCATTGAAATGAGTATAAACTTGTTTAATATACTCTATTCGCATACATCTTCAGATTTAAAATTCAACGCTTGCTAATATTTTTGGATACGCTGAACAATCTATTCAAAACATTTCCATACTTAATGTTCTGACTGAAAAACGTTTATTTTTGAACTGTGAATCAAACTCGTGACCTTATCTGACCACTCAAGAGCATCTCATGTATATAAAATATTCTATGACTATGGATATTGGGAACCATGAATACAATAAAGATATTCAAATCTAATGTGTGCTAAAGATCGGTATGAACAATCACTTTAAATGCGAAAATGTGTTACTTTATACTGATGATAACATTGAAGGTATAACATTCAAAGCCGAGGAAGTAAACCAATATGAAATGATTTTAAGAGGCGTAACTAACCATACAAAGAAAAAGGTAACAAATATCGAAACGGTGGTATATTTCTGTCCGATGTATCTATTTACGTCGAATCTAGATGATGCTAATGATAATTCGATTAAAAATAGCGACAATGATCGGTCAAGGGCGCGATTACGGTCGATTATCAATTAAGTTTCACGTTTTATATCACGTTGCAGTTTATATAACTGCGCGGGAGGAGCGAACGTGCTTCACATCGGTGTTACGCAAACTGCAACGTGCCGTGTGCACGTGTGGGGGGGCCGCGTGATGGTCGCACGTGGACGGAAGGTCACGGTCTGGGGTAGGCCTGACCCGAGGGTCAATGCTACGTCTAGAAGACAGCGAGGATACGCCGGGCGAAGACATTTGACCTGTCGCTTCGGTAATTCGATCGCAATAATCACCGAGTCACTCTTATCTACTATCTCTACTTGATTATATTTCAAAGTTCCGTTCTTTATACATAATTACAATGCGTTTTCATCGATTAATCGAGCTTGATTTACTTATTATTAACATTAAAAATGGCCATCAAACTGTTTCAAAGCGATTAGCGCCATTTTTTTTTTATCTTTAAAAATCAAACTCATCTTTGGAAATAAATTCCAAATTAACCATCGATCGTCAATTTGAACTTCACTCGTTTATTAATATTGGTATATTTTTTATTTATTCACAAACCGCAACTGGATTTAAAAATTTACTTATTAAAGACATAAAAATTATAAAAATAAATCGTCAAGTTGTCATTCAGTTGGGCCTCGGTAAATTATTTCCATTGTATAAATAATTTCACTGTCATATTTTTATCAGCAAATTGAGTATTTCTTCGGTATTTCGTAATATAGCAGGCATGCCTACCACTTTATCAGTTGGCACGAATGAGTCAGTGGTAGACTACGATAACAAGTAACACGTAATTTACAGACCTATTTTATAAATTTCAAAGATAATTTTATCATGTGATCGTTACCTTATCAACGATTAAGAAAACGGATTCGACATCGTTATGTACTAGTAAGTTCCTTATTTAAAAACTCCCAGAAGTTGCTTCGGTATTCTATTGTTAGAGTCACGTTTCGGTCCAGAATGTTGGGTAACGGAAAAAATATTTGCGCAACGATGCCTAAAACGGGATGGGATTGCTAAAAATCGGAATTGTTCGTTACTTTTTAAGGTTTCCGGCGTCACGTGTAGCGGGAAATTGTAAAAGGTGTTATATCTAATTATAAAGTGCATGTGCCACGTGTTGCGGAGCACGCGCGTCCCTCACGTGTGGGATGCATTAATGCATAAATACTTGCCAGGCGTAACGTGGACGACACTTGTTATGCACTCCGGTATCGATTCCATTGATATTTTAGAACGATACTATGTTTGAAAAATTTAAACTTGCTCCTTTTTTGGAGTCGGTTAAAAAGATAACTCCAGTTATTTAATTTGATAGACGGATAGATGGTACAAAGTACAAAGTGTGTTTTCGTCTGACGATTTCAATGCGTTGAACTTATACCGACAGATACTGATTAATCGTTTTGATTAATGCAGTAATAAATACATAAATCACTATTATCACTCGTAGTGTTACAAAAGAAATTTTCTGTGAAGGTCCACAATAAAATCTTTAAATATTTTAAAATGATTGTTATATTCTAAGAATGTGTGCTATTTTACCTGTATATGAACTTGAGCAAAGTACTGTTAACATAATAAAACAAATAGCCAATCAATTCGAAAGCAAACAGATTTTAAACCTGTTATTCCATTATAAAGACACATCTCAACCTTGAATACGGCAAATAGCTAAAGCGGTGACGAAACTCTAATAGGTGTTTCATAACAGTATTACGAGTTTTAGACACCAGCGATGAGTAGGGCTGACCACCACACTTTTACTCAAAAAAACATTTTTCATAAAATGAACGGACTTTTTTCTGTCTGATTCGAGTAAAATAAAAAAAAAGTTTTTTTTTCTATTACAATTTTAAGTCTTGTCACTTTTTAATTCCAGTAAACGTTACTTATTTCGGTTGACAGTATCAAGCGATTTAAAAAGTTGCCATTTTTTTTAGCTTTTTCTTGCGTGGGTAACCCTAGAGGTCGGTAAAAAACGGTTTTTCTGATACCGTACGGTCCCAGTTTTTCGGGTAACGGTCTCGTCGAGTACCTACGATGATTAGTGATAACTGTCGATTGTCGGCGTTGGGTAACCGTTACCTATCGGAGGCTGCCATCGGCATTAGGTCAGGTAACAGGTCAAGAATTTCGGGTGTTTGGTAATTGTTCTTTGTTTTAGTACTGTTGTTCGGAGAATCAGGATCGGTCTTGGTCGGTTTTTTTCTAACAAAACGCAAATAGATTTAAAAAAATAAAAGCTTCTTACAAATGGAGATAGTTATTAAATCTGACTATAAATGTAAAATAATGGAAGCTTGTAATTTAAAGTAATTATAATAAAAGAAGCAACATAACACCATAAAAGTACTTAAGACAAATTTTAAGACAATTTTAATATCTGTTAGTTGTAGACAAAGAAAATGAGGTGCATTGTGCACACTGACTATTAAAACGGTATACAAAGTTATATTAAATAAATCTCTTTAGTTTCAATTAAGTACGGCGACGTATACGATGATGAATCTATAAGACATTAACGTCAATAAAGACAGCATGATAAATCACAGCCCAGCAAGATCTAGGCCAATCTGTTCGTTCGACTAGAGAAAATTGACAGATCAGCAAAAAAAGTTTAAACTGGCGAAATAGTAAAGTTTCCTCGGCCATAATAACAGTTAGCAAAAAAAAAGCACCTGGTCGATTGTCTATGGTTATCGGCAATGCAGCCGAGCAGTTAAACCGGTGGCTAACTGTTGCTCCGCCGAGCGACGCGTTAACGGGCAGAACGTTTTTTAATGATCTGCAAACAATGTTTACTTAACATAGTTTTAATTATTATTGCAATTAGGCTCTTGGAATCGTCACATTGTTAATAATCTTGTCTTTAACTAAGCAAAAGATCTAGAGCGTTATTTATCTTATTTCTTACTTAAAAATATAATGTAGTTTATATTACAAATATTCACATAACATTTCATAGTTGTAATTAAAGTTGACGCCGATTATAAATAAAACACCGCTAGTCTATGGGTCCTACACGTCATTTTTAATTCACACTGACCGCAACCTAAAATGGCGCAAAAAACAAATTTGATGGGTTGTAAACGTCCAACTGTAAACGGTAATACCAACGTAACGGTTTGTTTGTGAAATAAATCACCTCTAACCGTACCATATACTTACTATCACGGAGTTTAAAATCACTTCTGAGAACGCGATGACACCAATATTTAAAATAGATAAGTCGTATCTGAGAAATCACTAGAGGCATTTTACTTTGATTTTTAAAATAAGAACACAATTGTTACTAAGTCTTTAATCGATAAGAATTGCTTAAAATAATATGCCTTTTGCATTTTTTTAATCCTTATACTGAGTATCTAACATTTATATTTCATATTATACGAAATATAATGAAACATGTGTATTACATATTTTAAAAATAAACAAAATATATCTACATTTTCACGGCAACGCTGCCACTTGTTATATTATAATTATATTTAGCTAAATAAGCAACGACGAATCATTTAGCAAGTGTCCCCGGTGCATTAAAAAGCAAAAGTAGGCGCTATCAATCGGATGAAATACTATTCGGCATAATTAAAACAAATGACGTCAACTTCAAATCAAATTAAAGTAGTTAGAAATTAAATAATGAAAATAGTAACTGCAAAACGGCACCTGACAGGACCAGTCTTATTCTAGTCTTACAAAGGGCTAGTTCCCGGAGGTAGCCTTATTACCAAACAAAGTGTGCAGTAGCGGTATGTTTCCCGCATCGATGTCAGTGGGCCGGCGCGCGCGCCGTTACGGTAACTGTTCTGATCGGTTAATTGCACGCGAAATGTCAGTGGGCCTTCAATTAAACGCTTAGAGGCCACGGCGACGCGGATGCTGTGGGAGAAATAGACCTTCTTTCACTACATGTTTCAACTAGACTATCAATTGTTTGATGTCTCGCTTCTTTTTCGTGCGGATTTCAAATTTCACTCGATGGTTTAATTTCAAAAATGGAATTAGGAATTTTTGCGCCTAAAAGCGTTTGGTTTTTTTTTGTTTTAAAGCCATTATGTACGTAAAGCCTCATAAAACGTGACTCAGTACACTCTGGAATAATCTATTTAGCCTAAAAAACTAAACTTTATACAACTGATTAGACGAAAAAAGTGAATTGCTACCACGACATGATTTAACACAAATTTGAATAAGAAATAGCAAATATGTACGCAAATATTTTCGTTTTCAGCCAGCTAAACTTATTAAAAATCTTCACTGCTGCCGTAAAGATCTTTTTCGAATTTCATATTGGGCAATTTTTGAATAATCTTGTATAATTCGACCTGTCACGTGCCTCTTAGCGTTGTTTAACGACAAAAAACAAATGCAAATTGCGTCGGAAAAGTATAATTTCAAATTTAGAAAGAACTCTCACGTTGTCCTCATGTGTTCCGCGTGTAAAGGAACGTGATCGGCTAATTCTTTTTTCTATGCACTAGCCAGTGGCCATTGCGGACATTGTTTAAAAACAAAAATTTACGAAAAAAGTATTTGAATCGTTTATCGCTCCAACAATGGGCAGTTTAATGGTGATTCTTTCATTGTTTTTCCCGGATAATGAGGCATTTCGGCGCATTTGTTTCTCGACTTCCTGCCGTTGTTCGCAACCTGTAATTGCGGACAGAGTTAATCATAACAGTTTACATAAGTCACCTTTGCTTATTAACTATGATAGCTTACGTAACGTCAACATGTGCGGGGTTAACGACACAGATCGATCGATTTGTGATTGAAATTATCGAAATAATAAAACTGCTGTCGTCAATCTGGGGCTTCGTCAGCCAGCCACGTTGGACTACACGTGCGTTCATTGCGAAACTATTCTGAAACTATGTTGATTAATTAACTAGTACACAGTCCAATATATATGAATCTAATCGAAATAACAAATCTACAGTTACACAATAAAATGATTTTGTAGCACATCCTCCGATTGCTAATAATTATTTAAGTACCCAGTGAAGCGCAAACTTAACTAATACCCAGGAAGTGACTTTTGTAACGGAAGAAATCCGGTGTAACCTTAAAATTGGCTTTGTGTAACTAAGGTTAAGAAATACGATTTATTAATGAGTTTGGCTAATATGAAGGGAGTAAAAAGCGTTAAATGTGGCAACATGGTTTCACAAAGGTGATCCACGCGTTGCAGCGCGGGATGTTGCGCCAGCATTTTTGCAACAGTCGTTTTGTAACCGCGACATCATTTAGACAAGTGCAACCGTTCGCGTTTTTCTTCAACACGCTAACGTTACGTTTCTTTGTTACAGAATCACGGTGAAGACTCGTGCGGACCAGTCGCCGTCCGCCGAAACATGGTTGCTGAGTTCATCCTGAGCCAGCAGCAGCTGATGGGAGGGGGCGCGCCCCTCGCGCCGCCCACCCCCACACGCGCGCCGCCGCCGCCCCGCGCGCGCCTCTCCGTGTCCCCCCACTTTCCGATGGACCAGCAGCCCCCGCCCAACGCGGACCCCCTTGACTACCCCAACTTCGACTTCTCAAAACGCAAGGAGTTCTTTGGGCAGCGCAAGCAGCGCGAGTTCATCCCGGACAGCAAGAAGGACGACGGGTACTGGGACCGCAGGCGGCGGAACAACGAGGCCGCCAAGCGCTCCCGTGAAAAGCGCCGCTTCAACGATATGGTCCTCGAACAGAGGGTCGTCGAGCTCTCCAAGGAGAACCACGTCCTCAAGGCCCAACTAGACGCGATCAAGGAGAAGTACGGCATCTGCGGCGAGACCCTCATCAGCATCGACCAAGTCCTGGCCACGCTGCCGACGTGTGACCAAGTCCTATGCGTCACCAAGAGGAGTAAACTATCCAGCGGCGGGCTGTTCCCCCAGGGGCCGCCACCGCCTCCTCCACCCCCAGCCTCCCCTCCTTCCCCTCCCCCGCAACGCGCGCCAGAACCGTACCCTGAGCGGCTTCCGGCTCCAGAAGCATACTACCCACATCCGGCACACTACGAGCCGCCCGGCTCCGTGCTGAACCTCTCCCGATCTCGCCGGGCCCCCTCCCCCTACGAGCTCTCCTCTCTCTCCGGCTCCGGGGACGAGACCGCCGAGCCGTACGCGCCAGAAAACAACTGCCTCCCCCTCAAACTGCGCCATAAGTCCCACCTCGGCGACAAGGACGTCGCGAGCGCCCTCCTCTCGCTCCAACACATCAAGCAGGAGCCGGGCCCGCGGTCGTCTCCTTCCTGGGACGGGGAGGGTTCGAGCGACGAGAGAGACTCTGGTATTTCCCTTGGAGCTGAATACAGGCCCCAGCGGCCTGAGGACAGGATGGTTGAGGAAGATGATGCACACCTAAAGGCGGAGCTGGCGCGGCTGGCGACAGAGGTGGCCACGCTCAAGAACATGATGCACCAGAACAAACGCGTCCACGAGCACTGAACGCTGCCCAGGACCCTGAGAGACTGTCACAGCGCGCCGCGCTCCAGACGTACAAACTCCCCCTGCCCTAGAGTTACCACGTTGAAAGAGATGTATATTGTATCATATGAGCAACTGTTAGCGGCAGAGCCGCATCGCCTAAACATAATCCTTCCTAGTAGTTGTATTTCGTGGTCGTTGGGTGGAGATGGAGGTCGTTGACGCGAAGAACCCTTTATGAGACTAATCGTTCAGTTTAAGACTTTTCGAGCAGATAAAACTTGTCTACTCAGTGATAGATTTAATAAAATGCATTTTTAGTGATGAGCTATGTATGTATGTGTATAGGTAAGCGAAGTAGATCTGTTTCATCTATTCGAAGACTCGTTAGTGAAAATCGATGGCTAAAGACTACGTTCTTATAAGTTGTAGGTTAATATCGATGTAAGTAAACTTAAGTCCAACATAGAATTATTTATAAAATTAATGTATAGTATTTCTCAATCAGATTGCCCGTTAAGTTCCAAACCAAAAAGAGTACGGATAGGTCCTTTTAAACTTGAAATCGCAACAATGTTTAAAGCAGATTTTATTAAATAATCAGGATTAAGATACCAGTGCCTTTGACAATACATACCTACCTATTAATAGCTTCCTAAAGGGATATTTTTGTACATTTATTATAAAAGATGGCGATTTCATTCAATGGATACCATGTAAATAAGTCAGTCCAATGGTTGTGCGTGATAGCTCACTGCGCACCCGCAGCTGAGTAACTATGAGTTAGGTATACGCTGAGCGAAGCCACTGTGAGTGAGTTGGGTGCGCTGTGAGCTATTGACTAACAGCGTAGGACGTTTAATGTATTGAATCCTAAGAAAGCTAGTTCGGAAGTATTTGAGTAAGACTCCTAACACGCCTAGGGCTTGTGATAGGACAGAAAGGAGATAATCTAAGTATTTATTTATTATTCGGACCGAGAATGAGGATTTTACAATTTATTATCTTTGTATAAGAAACACTATACGATATGAATAAATTGTGTACATTACAATTATAAATGAATTTCATTTTACCCACCTTCCTGAAGCTACATCCAACTTTGTGTTGTGACTGGAAACTTGGATTAAGCTTTGCCAAATAAAATTAAGCATATTCAAGAAAAGTTTAACCGGTACAAATTAAATTACCGCTAACAAAGCATCTGTTGTATAAAGACAAATTAATCCACGGAAATTGAATTTATAAGTTTATCAAATAGTATCATCTAACGGTTTAACATTTTCTTGAATGTCTTTTGCAAATAATGAATACATCTATAGGTAGGTACACTAACGCAGTAAACATTAAATAGATCACCAACATATTTAATCAATCTACACTTCACAGTAGATCCTTATCAGAGGACTTTAAACCTTGTACCTACCTAGATAGGTACGATACTACAAAAGTACATTAGACTTTCACACTTTGGACTTTGAACAGCCCTTATCTCGCGGGCAAAAGAACTAATTTCGAACTAAAAGTACCTAGAAGTTACCTTGATGTCTGTTGACTATACCAGAAATCTTATTCGTAGAAAAATAAGTGATGAGAATCGTTGATACGAAGAAGCCATTCAAATTCGGCCTTTAACCCTTAATCGAGCCATGGGAAAATAGAAAACCTTATGATCCCTATCCTACGGGAGAAAAGCAATGAAAAATTTGGGTACCCCATGACTCATGTAGGATTAATAGAAAGTCATTAAAAGTCGTTTTGACCTGTAGGCTGAGACATCGCATAGGTTCGTTAAAATACGATACTTTTCATTCATTCCAAACTCCTATTTTCAACCAATCAGCAGTTTACTGACTTTTTTATCGTATGTGAAAAGATTTAGCTCATAATAGCGACTAAATTCAGTTTATTATTGCCAATCAACCTTTTGTCATCTCGTGTGAGATAATTGACGTATTGGGTGCTAAACTTACCTAACAAAATCAAAGTTGGGTGAATAAACACAATAGGCTCACAAGTAAGACAATACAAAACCTACACGAGCGCTTAGAAAAGCTAATTAGAAAGCAACGGACATCTTTAAATTTGTCACGTGCACATTTTTGAAAAAAAGTTTAGTTAACCGAACTTAGTACTTGTGTTTATCCCTTGAAATCGCCTTACCAAATGAAAATTATCTAATTAAATAGGTGATGTTACACTAAACTTCACACAACACTAATCGTCTTATGCCCGTTTCCAATATTTAACGATTCGCAATGTGTCAAAATAGACAATCCGTTTTTCTACGAGTCGGTAATTCTAATTTCAAATTTACCTTCCATATAAGCTGTCATCAGCGTCCTCGATCGTTTTTAGCTTACGCCTCGTATCTAAATTACTATCCGTAACTAGAACGAATCGTTTTTCAAATATTGGAACAGGGCAATCAACCACATTTGAAAGTGACTGTATTACTAGGAATTACTAGTTTAGCATACCTACCTATTCACAAAATGTCGGAATCGAATACGAATCTTTTCCCTCATTCTTAACATATACGGCTGGACAAAGACAAAGTATTGCCTTTCCCAATTAGAATCGTTATTAACGTTTGTGAAACAGGCCCTTGATTCCAATTTGATAATCGTATAAAACTAGTTCGTTTATCTAATGATGGAAGACAAGGTTGATGAAACAGGACAAGTAATGCTATCTAATAATAAATAAATAATAAATAAATAACATCACATACATTGCTCTGATTCTGTGGTAAGCAGCTTAAGCACTTGTGTTACAGTAATCAGAAACAACGACGGTACCACAACACCCAGACCGGAGACAATATGGAAAAGGTAGTTTCCCATATTGACCCCACAGGGATCAACCCGGAACCTCAGAGATGGCGCTCGCCAAAGTCAGGCCCGCTCGCCTCTCAGCTATGGAGGTCGTCAATCAGTCAATTTTTTCGACTATTAAGTAAAAAAAATAAAAATCAGCAATACACAGCGAATTTAATCAAAAAAAAACAGCGAATCTGTAAACTTGGTCTTATTTGCAGATGATACAAATGCAATTGTATCTGCAAAAAATTCAGCCGATTTAGAAACTACCATAAATCAGGTCCTGCTAAGATTAAAAAAATGGTTTACTGTTAATGGTCTGCTAATCAATGCTACGAAAACAAATATCATGATATATAAAGCTGATAACAGGAATGACATAAAAATAAATGCATATCTAGATAGTAATAAGGTTGACATAGTGCAAGTAACTAGATTCTTAGGTGTGCAAATTGACAATACTCTGAATTGGAAGCCTGAATTAGATGATATAGAAAGTAAAATAAGCTCCGCTTGCTATGTGCTCCGTAGCCTTCGTGATGAGGTAGATATTAATCATCTCAAAATGGTGTACTATGCACTGATAGAGTCACGATTGCGCTACAGTATTCTTTTCTGGGGACGAAGTTTTAAATATAATGTACAAAAGGCATTCGTGTTGCAAAAGAGGGCAATCAGAACTATGGTCCGCATTAAGCAACAAGAATCTTGTCGCCAGCATTTTAAAGATCTTGAAATATTGACACTTCCGAGCTTGTATATTTTAGTGTTGTTGACAAATTTTGCAAAACATTTGCATAGATATGAATCTAATAATGAAAAAATATACAGAGAGAATACAAGGAGGAAAGATTTTCCAAATAAAATTATCCCAAGTAAACTCGTAGTCAGGCACTGTTCTCAGTATCAATCGGTAAAATTATTTAACAGATTACCAATGGAATTGAAAAGTATAGTTTATATTAGTAGCTTTAAGGATAAGCTCAAGTCTTTTTTGTTGGAAAAGTCGTACTACTCCGTGGAGGAATTTACTGAGGGTCCATAAAGACATGACATGTTAAATAGTCAACCAATTAGCAGAATAATATAAATAAGGAATTTTAGCATACATTGATGGACATACTCTTAATAATAAATTGAAGTGACATTTTATATTATTTAATTTATATTTTTATTGTTATTATAATTAAATTTGCTAGGCTAGTTTAAATTATACTATTTTAATATTCCACACAATGTAAATTGTTTTTGAATAAATAAATTGAATTGAATTGAATTGAATTTTACGACGAGTAAATACAGCAAGTCAGCCTCATGTAATCTATAACAGACCGATATTCAAAATTTCTAGCGATTTAAATGATAAGAAAATTGATATTAAAGTTTCTAGTATCAATGTTTTCTGCAATAAAGAATATCTGTCTATTTATCCCCCAAAGATTTTTTTTTATAGTAGCGCAGTATATTGGCTCCTCCCAGCCTGATGGTAAGCAAGAGAGGAACCCACATCGCGATGACAAGGGATTTGATATCAAAATATCCTATCCGTTAGCATCGCCATACTGGCCCGCAAGATGTTTCTTCACGCTCCTTTTGAAGGAATCCATGTCAAAGGAAGGAGGAAACACATGAGCCGGCAACGATTAACTAAACTACAGACTTGTTCTTCTTTTGACTTTTTTTTAGTTTATTACATGCCAACTAAGCTTCTTTTTACGAAGTTTTTTCGCACATGAAAACATATACAGTATCAGTATCAACAATTACACAAAATTAGTTAATACGAGTAAAAGCGATTTAATAGTTCAAAAACTCGTAGCAAAACTGTTTTCATTTTTTTAATAATAAAAGTTTTGGTGCTACGATTTATTTGAACTTTCAAAATCGCTTTTATCCTAATTCAATTTTGTCAAATAGGGGCAATTGATAAAAAGAGAACACAGATGTTCGATGTTTTATAGCTTTTCAAGAATTCCGTGGAGGTCAGCTTACAGTTTAAGCTCGATTTAGACATAATCAGGTCTAAAGCAGGCAGTGTTGTGGTGGGCTGAGCAGAGTTTCAGCACAGCACCATCATTAAAAGGCGTTGAAGCCCAACCGGGGGGTTTTAGTGGGTAGTCACGGCCTTTCGCGAAGTAGAGGAGTCCCACACGCCGTCATCTTCCTTAAATAGGCCTAAAGCAAGTTGTTTAAGCACCAAGCCGCTGGGCCCTCGATGCTCATTGCAAACGATGTATAAAGTGAACCATACCTACATCGTTTTATTTATCATGCACTATTGAATGTTACTGTACAAGTCAACACTCAATGTTTTCACTAATGCTGAAGAAATCATAACTTAAACAAATAACTTGGATCAACCGTGCTTTTCCCTTAATTACCCGCTATCGAATCCAGTCCTTCTTGAATACGCCACGCGAATAAATCTTATCGTGCATTTTACAAATCGTACCCTTAGATGAAAACTTCAGGATCATCAAAAGTTAGACTCGTTTTCGAATTCCTCTCACGAATACCTATATGTACTTAGATTAACTCACGAATAAACTAATTCAACAAGCTGAAGAAATCGTTATCCTTGAGAAATACTCACTAAAAAAGAGAGGTAGGGCATAGCTATTTATCGCTCGAACAGGAGCAGCCCGTCTGGTGAAAAACCTCCACCTTACAGAAGACCGCAGCCAAATAACAATCGCTCCAATGTTGTTGTGTTTTTGCGTGTGAGTAAGGTTTCTAGAGCTCCTGAGTCAAGCCTTCAAGGTAAGGGCGACAAGTCTAGTAACAGTTTTACTATGCTATTATTTTCGCCCTTAAGCTAGGAACTCATTAACATCAGGTGGGCTGAGGTCAATCTTGAGGTGTTATATAAAAAAAAACTGAACCTTCATTGTCTGTGCTAGGTATATTCTTAAAATATTTTTTTTTCGTTTTTGCAAAAATCTTTTTTTGAACTCAAAATGATATTGTAAACTCCAGGAACTCCGGGAGTTTTCATCTAGAGGTGCGAAATGTCAAAATCGATGCGTCAGCTGCTGATTGGCTGTAAATATAAGTGCGGTGTGCTGTCAGCCAATCAACGGTAGCGAACATTTTGTCGTCTCATGCGAGAATTATGACTTATAGCGCATGCTAGTAGGGCAGGTCTTACATTGTTAAGTAGCTTGTGAACTATTGTTCAACAACAGTGTTCGAATTCCCGTTCAAAATAACTACTTCACGGATCGCCCGTAACCGGGTCACGACGGAAATAAACCCAATCCGTTTACCTGCTCGATCCGATGCCGGATTTAGAGCTCTGGAAGCCTCGGGGCTCCACAAGGGTTGATTTTTTTTTATATTACACTTCAAGATTGACCTCATCCCACCTGATGTTAAGTGGTAATGAGGTCCTAGCTTAAGGGCGACAAGTACAGCATAATAAAGCTGTTACTGGACTCGCCCTTACCTTGAAGGCTTGACCCCTCCTACTAATGTAGCATCCCCCCAAGAGCCCTGGAAACCTTACTCACACACCACACACCACAACACAGAAATAACTGTGATGATATGATATTTATTTATTTATTTATAAATTATAGGTCATTTTAGTACCTATTTAACATTTCATTTAATCGAAACAATAATCATGTGACAAAAACATAATTATACAATATAGTAACAATATAGTTAATTACACAAATATTGTAGACTAGCTGTGCCCGCGACTTCGTTCGCGTGGACTACATCCTTTCATGGTCGGTTTTATCCCTCCCCTAATATTCGAAACAAAAAGTAGTCTATATTTTAATCCAAGTTTCGAGCTATATTTGTGCCAAATTTCATATCTCTAACTTCAAAAATAAACATTTTTCCATATAAACTTCCGAAGGTGGTATTACCCACCTCCCCCCCCCCCCTTATTTTCTAATAAAAAGTAGCCTATGTCCGTTCTTGAGATTCAACGTATACCTATACCAAATTTCATCAAAATCGGTTGAGAGGTTTAAGCAGGAAAGCGTAACAGACACACAGACAGACAGACAGACAGAGTTACTTTCGCATTTATAATATTAGTAGGGATAAAGGCATAACCCGATAAAATATCACAGATAAAGTAGCTTCCCAGTGTTTAATAGTCTGAATCAATTTCTACGAAGCCTCTATTATAGGGCCCCTCTTTTGTGGATGCCCAGGGGCTGTTGCCCTAAATACTACATACTGATTCGTGGTATGGAGGTAATAATGTTGAGATCTCTGAGATTCTGGAGATTGTCAAAACCAGATCATACTCTTAGCAAACCCGGAGTTCCGTAATGAATGCTCATGCAGAATACCTACGTACTACAAGAAATGTGAAGAAACTCCAAAAATATACAGAGGTTTCCAGGAACTAAGAACTATACGAGTATAGCTCCGAAGCCGATTAATCAAAAAATATAGATAGATTAAATGATTAAAAAACACAAATTTAACCTCTTTAAACTTTATTGTATTCAATAAATAAGTACAATGTTACACATTAATAAATTATATATACAATACTTGTCACACGCATCACCACAATTTACACATTTTTTGTCATCCGGATAACACAATTACAAACAGTTTGTCTCATTTGTAGTGAATTTGATTTAAAATTAGAATATTACACAGAAGTGCCTACATATTCAGAAAATGTCCACTGATGATGAAATTGTAATGATTTTTGGCAAACAAATTAAACGTAATCTTGCCAAAACTCATTATCTGAGTCACCGTCATATTATAATGGCAGGCAATGTTTGTTCTAACTCATACGACACCAACATCATCATCATATCTGAGATGATTTCATCACCAGTGCCCTCATCATTAATAGCATGTGGGGCTGACTGGAAATGACCTACCTACGTTTTCCACCATTTAACACCTTGATGCAGTATCAAAAAAGGGTCACCGATCGGAGAAGAATTTCAACTATTTTTCAATTATTATTAAGCTGTTACAATAAAAAGCAAATAAGTATTATGACATTAAAATTACTATTATTTATTGAAGGGGTATAGTTCTGTACCTATCCGAACAGTATAGTTACGCCTCTGAGCAAAACAGTGCAAAGTGAAAATAAAAATTAAAGTATTTTAATAAATATCATTAGAAACTAATAGGCCTAGCATGCACAACACGTCAAATTTATCGCATGTAACGACAAAAGTTTCGATACTGTTGATTGGCTAATAGCACACCGCACTCGTACTTTTAGCCAATCAACAGCTGACGCAGTGACTTCTATCGATTTTGACGTTTGTTAAGAGCGCGATAAAATTTAGTCGCGTTGCGTATGCTAGGCCTGTAAGAGTCGAAAGGATGTAGTTACGCCAAACCTATCTACCTACATCTCACAAGAGAGCGACATACATAAAACAGAAGAACTGCCCACAGAAAGCGTTTTGGTAAACAAGGAGAAATCACAGCTCCTCCATGTTGGAACACGATGTTGATTAGTTAAAAACCAACAAATATTATTTTTTTACAATTATGCAGAAATTTAATGAGCAATCACATGAAGAATTTCATTCATCATTTACCAATCACACTTGATTAATTAGGAAATTTAATAAACTTCGTTTTACAGTTTAGCTAAATATCACTTTGCTCACACATACAACAGTATTTTGCTTGACTGTTTGACATCTATAGACACAATGATTTTATCATCATCATATTTAAAAAGAATACATTTGATAATTTTCACTTTTTTATATTAAATCATCATTTGTTTTATGCTTCCTCATAATGAAATGAAGATAAGTTGTTTAATTTTATTGTGCAAATGACACATCTTAACATATTGTATAATAATAAATATATGTATTAAATGAGATCTTAAAAAATATTTAAATTATAATGACTACGAAATAAAACTAAACAAAAGCATACATAAAAATAAAGTATTATTATTATGTTAATATTATAGGCACATTGGAATGTATGATAAGTATGTAATTACCAGGGCCGGATTCAGGAGAGGGCAACAGCAGCTACAACACCGAGGCCCCCCAAAAACGGGACTCCAGAATACTCCACTCTTCTATTTCAATAGACCTTCTGGCCTCTAAATCCGGCGTTGGTAATTACAATAAATATTAACCGTGCAAAAATCAACATGATTGTGAATTCAGGACAAAAAATACTGTACGAAACCAACTAATTTGCGATACTCATCAGAGAAGTAATAACTTTACTTTATTAAATGCTTCAAGAAATTTTTACTTTTGCTTTCCGTACTTAACCAAAAATATTCGAGCATATTTGTACTTTTCGACATAACATTATATGCCCGAGTCCCTGAACCTAAGAAAACTTTGCAGACAAAGTATGTATACAGTACGCTAAATATTTAAATAGCCTGGATTTCGATACATTACCGAGTAACCGCTGCATGTCCGTTAGCTGCGACGTCTGGCCGTCGACTGTCAAAAACTCACTGCCCGAGTTGGTACACCCTCATTCTGTCGCGGTCGCACATCACATATTAGTGGTGCGCGAGCGAGACCGCAGATCGCTCGGGCAGTGAGGGAGGCTTCACTCAGCGCCCAAGGTGGGGATGACCTCTCCACAGCTGAGGGGGTGGGCTTCGAGGGAAGGCAGTGGGGCATTCGACGCTCTTAACTTTGCAGAGCTGAGTTCGTTGCTCTGCACCCAGAGCTCCAACTTGAAATGAAAGAGATGTTACACGTTAGATAAAAGACTGAAAATATATGCGTAGCTACTTTTACTTTTAGATTGGCACCAAATCAGTGAGGCTTGCAGACTATAACGTTATTATTGAGAGTTCGTGATCCATATAGATATCTACTACCTACATCATACATATCGTCGATGCGCGTGCAATACCGCGTATCTACCATTTGCCATAAAGATTCATTTTGTCTGCTGTTTCATATTATTTCAATCCAAATTGGAACTTACGGAAAAATGTACTTACGCGGTATTTCACGCGCGTCAACGATATCTATCATCTACATAACTAGTTATTATCAGACAAAAGTAAATCGTTCACTTGAATTGTAAGGTTAGTCCACTAAATTCACCTCTTAGTCTATCAGCAATATTTTCAAATACGATGATAACTTTGCATCAACCAATAACTAAAAGTTAATACTGATACAATAACAACGCTCAGTAAAGGGATGTTCACGTCACTTTTTTGTAAAAAGCTTTTGACAGGCTTTTTTTTTTATTTTTCCGACATGACAGCTGCGAAGCCTTATCATCTACACCGAGCTTTTCGGGAAGCCCCGAAATGACTGGTCCCTAATTGACAGGTAAGTTGAAGCAAACAAGTGCCCAAAGATAGGGATAATAGACATGGATTAATATTTCCTACCGAACGGTTTTAGCTTACTTCTGGGGGCATCTTGGCGGGCTGGTCACGGCAACCACCTGCGCAGTGCAGCTGAAGCAGCAGCTCAGCTATTGCAGCAGCAGAGGTGTCAATGACCCGCTGCCGACACACAGCCACTGCGTGGACGAACCCACCAGGACCTATGAACTCGTGCTCCATGAAGACGGTCTTATCGTCCCAGAAGATCGCCTGAAAATATCAAGAAGGAACCTAGATATCTCTCAGTGTAATCAATACTTTCTAGTGAGTGGTTTTCAAAGTGGGGGGGCGTGCCTCCTGATAGGGGGGATGGACCTGCAAAGGGAGGCGTGGACGCACTATGACATTTAATGCACTGTTCACTTCCATCTACTATATAAAAATAAGTCTGGTTTTCCTTCCTGTAGCTATAACTCAAGAACGCACGAACCGATTTCCACGGTTTTGCATACGTTGGAAAGGTCTCGGGCCCCGTGAGGTTTATAGCAATTCAGGAAAAATTTCAACAGAAAAGTGGGAAAATCCTCTAAGGCGAAACGAAGTTCGCCGGGCCCAATAGTTCTGTATATAATTAAAGGCTAGGGGGGGTATATGCTTGGTGCACCGTACCGTCACCCGAGGAAGGTGACGGCATGTGTGGGTCTCTCCTGCCCTAAGAAGGGCAGACCTACCCCCAAAAACCTCGCGGGGGACCTTATCACCTTAATGGTAATATTTTTAGAACCACCACATCACCGATAGAATGGCTGCTGTTCAAGCAGCCCCGACTCTTCTCCCCGGAATTGAGGGGGAAAGTGGAGACGGCCGATCCCTAGACCATCCCACCTCGCATTGAGGACCGAGTAAGATCGGCGCGTGAAAAAAAGGGGGAGCATGGAGTATTTTTTTTACAAAGGAGGCACGTACGAAATAATGCCTTAGACGGTCAATTCACGCGTTTAGACGATGGACCAGTGCGTGTTGAATGAATGATTAACTTATCAACATACTTACTATCGCGTGTTGTATCTGCGTCCTATTACATAAAAACCGTACAAAATTAGACCATATTATCATCAAAAAAACACGTATCTTGAGCAAATTTCGTAATCATACCAACTTATCTCTGTGTCATGCTGCAGACACAAGGCAGACGATAAAATAATACGAATCAAACGTACAGACAAGAGCAAGTCAGGGCACGCACTGTGGACTTTGCACCGCCCTTATTACGTGCGCATAAGATCTAATATTGAACTGCAAATGTTTAACTTGACGTGCTGTCGACCATTTATCGACTAACTACAATTTTACTTACCTATTACAACGTGAACCGTTTTTTTATACTAATCTTCTTTCATTTAGAAGTTTCCTCATTGTTCATTGTTTATCCATTATAGAACCAAAGATGTGATGCATTTATGGGAGGGATCCGCGCCCTGGGCCCCCATTCTTATGGGGCCCCGAAGAGCCGACAATTTTCTCTATCCTCTAATACAATGACATATACAAATATACAGCATTTGATTACATATAATAAATGGCCATACTTAGTAAAAAAAATTGTATTATTAACTTTTTTTCCTTTCAAAAGGGCCTCAAATTCTTGTGTGCCCAAGGGCCCCAGCTTAATATAAGACGGTCCTGCATTTATGGTCCTAATTCGACGAGCCTTATTAAAATGCATTGCTATCTGATGTTACATTTATCAGAGAAACTAGATCTTACTTTTTGGAACATATTGGTTGGATTTGAACGTCGAAAGATGACGAATATACAGAATGTATTTTATTATTTAAAGTGGTTAAGTTGGATAGCCCATTTATCGAGGAAGGTTTTTAGACTTAATAACTACACGCTGCGGGGTTGCCAACTCTTGAAAAGACCAACCCGGGTGAATTGTACGTTTGAGAATATTATTTTTCTGGAGGTATGTGACTGAAGGGGAGCGAGCGAAGTATGCATTTAATTTAGGAAAAAACCAGAGAAATTATAACTCCCCATGAGCTCAGGAGGTTAATCACTTTTGCCGGAGTCTCCCGGGCAATACGGGAGTGTTGGGAACCCTAGCTGCGATCGAAAGGAGCATAGTGTCAGCGAAAAATGTGGAAGAAACGGGGAAAGCACGAGTGCGAAGCCTCGGCGGGCCGCTATCTGTAGAATACATTACTAATATAGCAATAAGTATAACTATCAGTATCAGTATAACTATCGGTATCAGTATAAATATCAGTATCAGTATAACTATCGATATCAGTATAATTATCGGTATCAGTAAAACTATCAGCATCAGTATAACTATAGATATCAGTATAATTATCGGTATCAGTATAACTAACAGTATCAGTATAACTATCAGTATCAATATAAGTTAGTTATCAGTATAACTAACCTTGGAGGTAATAGTAAACCTAGTGAAAGGCTTCAGGTACCGCCTGTAGCGGATGGTAGCGGCCGCCTGTACCACCGCGCCGCCTGCCGCTTTAATGTTCGCGTACAGGCCTGTCCGCTCGTAAAAGTCGGCTCGGGCGAAGTCCAGCTCGCGAAGGTACCGAGCGTTGTTCATGTGGTACAGCAAAGTGTCTATGTCGTTGAGGAGGCACCACGCTGGAATGGATAGAAATATCTCATTTGTAACTAAATATATTTATACGATAACTTGCGGTTAGCTCAGTTACGTGAAGGTCGTGAGTTCGAGCCTCCGCAAGAAGGAGATGAAATTTTTCTGTTTCTTTAAAATATGGTAAGCATCTGAAGGTTTCACTCCTATCTCCCCTTAAATTATAAACAAAAAGAAGTCCATATTTTGAACCAAGTTTCGAGCTATATTTGTGCCAAATTTCATATCTCCTAACTTAAAAAATGTACATTTTCCCATATAAACTTTTAAGGGGAAATTTTACCCCCACCTCCCATTATTTACAAAACAAAAAGTAGCCTATTGTTCGTTCTAGAAGTTTAACATATACTCATACAAAATTTCATCAAAATCGGTTTAGTGGTTTAGGCGTGAAAGCCGGACAGACAGACAAAGCTACTTTTGCATTTGTAATATTAGTATGGACTCTTTAGAATGAATTAATATGATAAAACCACTAAACCACTTTTCTTCATGTCTGTCCAAGACGTAAAATATTATAAGCGTTGATAATCTTATCAAGCTCTCATTGAACGTTCCCAGAATTCCCAGATTAATTATAACATAATACTATTTACTTTACTGTACACCAGAACTGTCCAAACCTAGGTCCGCGGGTAGCATGCGGCCCTTTGTCTATCTAGGTGCGGCCCCCGGTGTGTTATTTAATATTTTTCGGAAGGCTTTTTTCGGAATTTATTTTCCATTTTTTTGTTATATCTTGCACTAAGTAAGAAAATGATAGTATTTAAAATCTCATTCCTATGAATGCTACTGTGTTTTTGTCTTATTCACGGCCAAGCGCGGTTGTGTGAAATGCTGTAATTAATTTGCTTCAAGATTTTTTTGTGCGGCCCCCCAATCTATTTAAAATTTGAATTGGCCCGAAATCATATCTGGTGTGGATAGCCCTGCTGTACACAATGGTAAACCCCAAGTTTTATTTGTTGATTAAAGTTAAACACATAATTAAATAGTCTCCGAGACATTTTTCGAAGGAGCCACTAGTTAAAAATGTAGGTTACATATATCAGTACACGGCTATGGCCGTTTAATATCGTCAGAGACAAAAAAAACCTTGACCCAAAAAGCAGTAATTCGTCAATTGTGATGACTATTAGCCCAAAAACAATATGTTTAAGTTGTTGCCTTTGAAGCATTACCCTCGTTTTCGTTTACAATACTCACGGTGATGAGTAATTATGGTCGAAACTGGTAGAATATAATGACTTTTATGAATGGAAGGTACAATCGAGAGCACGTCAAAGTAAAAGAAATGTTTATTTATACTACGTCAAAGATAGCTTGATCTCTGCGACATAAGTCAACCTGACATTCCTAGGGTGGTCATGATATAAAAAAGTCGATAGATATTATTGACATTTCTTACTATTATCGATGCTAAAGTAACATTTAATTGGGTTTAATTTAATTACAAACGTAACTAAATTTAATTTAAACATTCATTCTTGTAAAAGAGTAAACCCCAAATCCATATCTGAATCGCTAGAACAATCTTGTAAATTTATTATAAACTCTTGTTCGCATATATTATCATTATATAAATAATGGTATGATATTAAAATTAAAGTATACAAAAATAAAATTTAGTTTTATTTAAAATAGCGATAGTTTATAGTCAATGGTCACGTTGATTCATCGCCCATCATTATGTAGGTCGGCATGCCCATAAAGTATGACATTTACAGGTATTGTCTGTACTACTATGAAATTCAGAACTTCTTAGGCGTGATTTAACTGACAGCTGTCGCAGAGATCAAGCTATCTTTTAGATAGTATAGTGACATGATATCTATATCTTCTATTTAAATAAAAGAAAGTCGTGTTAGTTACACTATTTATAACTCAAGAACAGCACAACAGATTTGGCTGAAAATTGGTGAGGCGTTTAGAACCAGGAGAAGGACATAGGATGCTTTTTTTTCTTTTTTTAAGTCTGCTCATTTATTGACTCAAAGGCGAAACGAAGTTCGCCGGGAGCGCTAGTAGTATATAAAGAAAATTAACTTAAATGTCACTAAAAAGGCAAATACTCAGCATTTGTCGAGTTATCGGAGTGACACCCCGACGCTGGTCTTCCGTATATACAGGCCTAGCATACGCCACTCGAGTAAATTTTATCGCGCTCTTAAGAAATGTCAAAATCAATGCGTCAACCGTTGATTGGCTGAAAATACGAGTACGGTGTACTATCACCCAATCAATGGTATAGAAACTTCTGTCATCTCATGCGCGAAGTTTGACGTAGATATTGCGCATGCTAGGCCTATTGGAGTGCTGCACGCAGCGACTATGACAAAAATACATAATATAAAAATTAGATAAACAAATAACTTTGGTTACCTAAGGATACTTATTATTCCGATATACCGCGACCAATTCCAATTCTTCACAGGAACTATCTTACGCGAAAAAATTGTATAGTAATGTTACGAGCTTCGGGTTCGTGACAATAAAAACAGCCGATAAAAATTACCAAAAGTCACACTTTAATTGAACGCCACTAATTACAACCTTAAAACGCACTAATTAAAACAACAATCGCTCCCAAGTCGCACTTCAAAATCGCTTTCGAAGTAATCACTTGTATCGCTAATTCAATACTGTCCCGGTCGCGGTGAATCCCGGCCTTTTATATTGCCGCGGCCGTTCCCGAACCTTCCAACGCAGAAACATCCGGAACATTCGCGCGCAGTGCGGCCTTGAACGGCCGTACGCTCGGTCAAGGTCATTGTTCTAGTAAATTCTGGCGTACGCGTCTCGACTCTCTGTAGTCCCGCCTTTCCACACTAGATGGCGCTGGTTACTAAGAACGTTAATCGTGGCGCGTAACACTGCCCCCTCCTAAGACATGCTCGTCCCGAGCATTTTCGGCTCCATAATAACGCGCCAATCGATCCACATGGACGATCTTAGGAGTACCCCTCGCACCTTTTTGTATCCGGTAGGTTACGTCATTGATCTTAGTCACAATTCGATACGGCCCTTCCCATTTCGCCTGAAGCTTAGGAGATTTCCCCTTGCTGCGGATTGGATTGTGCAACCACACTAGTGAACCTTCGTCAAACTCTTTACTGTTCATTTTGCGGTCATAGCGGGTTTTCATTCTTTCAGACATTTGCTGGCCCGATTGTCTCACGTGCTCACAAATGTCATTCATCTTGTTCCGTAAGTTATTTGCATAATCTGTTATACTGCATGGGGAATCAGGTGGTATTCCGGTGATCATGTCTGCAGGCAGTCGTAGTTCTCTTCCAAAGTTTGCGAACGCTGGTGTTACCGATGTACTTTCGTGAACAGCGCTACGATATGACAGCAAAAATGGTTGTATGTGCTTGTCCCAATCTCGTTGCCGATTTTCCACAACTTTTGCCAAGTACCTCTCTAGTGTCTGATTAAATCGTTCCACCATTCCATCCGACTGTGGGTGGTAAGAAGTTGTTCTTGTTTTATGAGTTCCCATAACTCGACAAGTTTCCTGGAATATTTGGGACTCAAAATTCCTTCCTTGATCACTGTGGATTTCCAAGGGAACTCCAAAACGACAGAAGACTTCATAAACTAACTTATCAGCAACTGTCGAGGCCTCTTGATTTGGAATGGCGAAGACTTCCGGCCACTTAGTGAAGTAATCCATCACAACCATGAAATATTTGTTACCACTTTCACTTTCCGGGAACGGCCCCGCAACGTCAAGGGCTATCCTCTCCCATGGTGCGCCCACATTGTACAGCTTCAATGCACCTCTACTACGAGTCTGAGGTCCCTTTACAGCCGCACAACTTGTACATTTGCGACACCAGTCCTCGACATCGTCCCGACAGTAGACCCAGTAGAACCGTTCTCGTATCTTAAGTAGTGTCCGTTTTACTCCCAGATGACCTCCTGAACAACCATTATGGTACAGCTGTAGAACATCCGGTACTTGACCTTTGGGGACAACCATTTGCAGATGACAGCTGTCTCCACGAGCATTTTCCCATCTACGGCACAGAACTCCATCCTGAATCACCAAGCTGTCCCATTGGGCCCAATAGCTCTTTGTGATCGAACTCATCGCTGAGACGTCGCTCCACCTAGGCTTAGGAACTCCGGCCTTCATCCACTCCAGAATCGGCTTGATGTCCGCATCCTCCTGCTGTGCACGTTGTAGGAATTCCTTCCACTCGTTGCTAAGGTCTGTCTTGAGCATCCTCACAGGAACAACTTCTTTACTTTCTTGCCTGGTACAATGCTTGCAGTCTTCAGGACAAGGTCTTCTTGACAATGCATCTGCGTTACCATGAGATTTTCCGCTGCGATGTTCCACCACAAAGTCGTATTCCTGCAGTAATTCAATCCATCTCGCAACTTGTCCTTCCGGATTCTTGAACTGCAAAAGCCATTTCAGTGCAGCATGGTCAGTTCGTATGTGGAATTTCCGCCCCAGAAGATATTTGCTAAAGTGTTGCAACGACTTTACCACAGCAAGCAGTTCTCGTCTCGTAACACAATAGTTCCTTTCAGGTTTCGACAAAGACTTGCTGAAGTAAGCTATCACAATTTCTTGATCGCCATTCCGCTGGGATAATACACCGCCAAGTCCTATGTCACTGGCGTCTGTGTCAACTATGAATTCCTTGCTCACATCAGGGTATCCCAAAATAGGTGTTTTGCACAGACGGTCCTTTAGCTCCTGGAATGCGATGTCACAACTTCCATCCCAGCAGAATTGTCGGTTCTCCTCCGTTAGCTTATGCAGGGGTTTTGCTATATCTGCAAAGTTCTTAACAAAACGCCGATAGTAGGAACACAAACCAAGGAATGCTCTGACCTGCGTCTTGTCTTTTGGGATTGGCCAATCCTTTACAGCAGCGATTTTCTCTGGATCCGTGCTGATACCTTCTTCAGACACTACATATCCCAAAAAGCTAACTTGCCGTTTGAATAGTGAACACTTCTTCGGGCTTAACTTGAGGTTGGCACTCTGGATCTTCATGAGCACGCGTTCCAGATTTAGAAGATGTTCTTCAAACGTACGGCCTACGATGATTATGTCATCCAAGTAGACTAGACAGGCATCGCCAATCAGACCGGTAAGTACAAGTTCCATCAACCTTTCAAACGTTGCCGGAGCGTTGCACAATCCAAACGGCATGACTTTGAATTGCCACAGACCCTTTCCTGTCGAGAATGCAGTCTTCTCCTTGTCTTTAGGATCAATTTCAACTTGCCAGTAACCACTTTTTAAATCTAGCGTGCTAAACCACTTTACTCCAGTAAGCATGTCCAGCGTGTCATCAATTCTTGGCAAAGGATAGCTGTCTTTCTTTGTAACGTCGTTCAGACGACGATAGTCAACACAAAACCTCATGCTACCGTCTTTCTTTCTTACCAGCACTACAGGTGAACACCATGGACTAGATGAAGGTTCAATAACACCATCCTTCACCATTCCCTCAATCATGGTTTCCACGTCCTTTTCACGTGCTACGGGCAATCTTCTTGGCCGCTGACGGATAGGCAATTCTTCTCCTGTGTTAATTTTGTGTTGAACTAAGCCAGTCCTTCCGATGTCAGCATCGTTTGACGAGAAAACGTTGGCATACTTGAGCAACATTTGTTTCGCCTTGACCATTTCATTTTGGGACAGAGCGCTGCGGCAGTCTTCTAAAAGTGTGGTCACTCTCGTTTGTGTATCTTTGCTGACGGTCCCGGTCGATTGATGTTGGCATCGACGCAACCAATCCACTTCCTCGCAAGTACCAACTAGTGTGCCTTTTTCTATAACCTGTTCCTGGTCACAAAGGTTCAGCACACGTACCCCTGAGATGTCGGTGGCTCTAACCAAAGTGCGTGCCACTTTCCATGGAAGGTCATTTTCTACCCTTTCCACAAGTACACAACGTTGAGTTTGCCCAGGATTCCGAGGAAGACTAACCGGCACAATCGTTTCAGATCTCGGCGGAAGAACAATCTTTTTAAGGCTGTATACATTCCCTGGTAACGCGCCTTCAACGAAAAGTTCCTCTTGTCCACATTTCAGAACACCTTGCTTGACGTCAATTTCGCAACTATTCTTCCTCATAAAGTCAAGGCCCAGGATGCAATCGTCCATTATATCCGCCACAATGACATTATGCAGGTAGGTTCTGTTGCCTAGCTTCAGCCCCATCTTCTTCTCTCCATGGACGGGTATGCGCTGACCGGTGGCTGTTACCAAATTAATGTGTTCTCGGTTGTATGCAGAGTCCCCAAGGGACCGTCTCATAATTTGGGAACTGACAACCGTGCGAGAGGCTCCAGTGTCTATAGTCAGCTTACACGGCGTTCCGTTCACCTCGCCCTGGATGACTAGGCTGTTCCCGTCTTGGGTTTGTTTGATCGAAACCCTTGGGGCTCTTTGAACCTCAGCCAGCACCCGCCCCGCAGTCCTGGCTATTACTCGTTTCCCTGCTGCTGGTGCTGGGCGGTGCTCTTAGCTGGACTGCCGTCTTCTACTTCGGCAGTTCGCTTAGGGCAACTGGATCGAAGGTGGCCCCTTTCCCCGCAGCCGTAGCACCTAGGGCTGTAGCTTTTATTGCGGTCGCGAACTGAAGCAACCTCCCTGACGCGATGGGAACGATGATCTTGCCGCACAGCTTCCACTTCCAGGGCATGGGCCAAGGCATCCTTTAGCGTCTCGTGGTGCCCGAGCCTCACAGCAGCCCTAACTTCAATATCGCGGATGCCGTCGATGAACACCTGCACCAGGTTCCCATCAATAAGCGCTGGTACGGACTGGTAAGCTTTACGCACCAGCTTCTCCACTTCAAGGGCCCACTGCTGCAGGTTTTCGCTACTGCGTTGCACGCGGTCCCTGAGCTGTGCGCGAAACACGTGTTCCAGGTGAGCGTCGCCATATCGAGCCTCCAATGCCTCAAGTAGCTGCTCGTAAGTTACTTCCTTACCGAGAGCTTCCAAGACAGATAAGGCCTGGTCACGAAGGCCTAGGGTGAGGGCAGTCATGGCCTGATTTTTATCCCAGCCGTTCGCTTTCATGACTGCGTCAAATTGAATTTTGTAGGCCGACCAGGAAGAAGTTCCGTCAAACGGTGGCACTTTGAATCCACGTAGCGAAGGTGTTGTAGCTACGGGAGCTGCAATTGCTTCTCCAAGTTTAAGACAATCCAGCGTTTTCTTAACGTCTGCCATCACGGTCTTCTTCACATCAGCCACTACGTAGTCAACCCGATTATTGACTTGGTCGATCCGTATTTCAGCTTCCAACAGGCGGTTGTCATGTTGAGCAACCTTATCCTTCACCTCCTTTATGTCTTTCCCGAAAGTAGCGTAAAGGTCCTTCAAAAGAAGCATCTGCTCATCTTGGCGGCGAGCCTGTTCCTCCTGGCTGCGAGCCTGTTCCTCCTTGTCCCGCTGAAGCTGTTCTTCCAATCGACGAGCCTGTTCCTCCTGGCGGCGAGCCTGTTCCTCCTTGTCCCGCGTAAGCTGTTCTTCCAACCGACGAGCCTGTTCCTCCTGTCGGCGAGCCTGTTCCTCCTGTCGGCGAGCCTGTTCCTCCTGTCGGCGAGCCTGTTCCTCTTTGTCCCGTTTAAGCTGTTCTTCCAGCCGACGAGACTGCTCCTGCAGCATCATCATCAGGGCAGCAAGGTCTGGTGCTGCCGATGCTGCTGGTGTTTCTGTGGACGGGCCAGCCTCCGTGGTTAATAACTGGCTCTCCGACTCCTGTGGCAAAGCTCCACCAAAACGTCTCTGGTCCGTCTCCAGTTGGCGTTGACTCCGGGTACGGATACCCTCCGTGTCGTCTTTAGGTAAAATCGGCATAATTTAAATCCCACTTCTGACACCAATTGTTACGAGCTTCGGGTTCGTGACAATAAAAACAGCCGATAAAAATTACCAAAAGTCACACTTTAATTGAACGCCACTAATTACAACCTTAAAACGCACTAATTAAAACAACAATCGCTCCCAAGTCGCACTTCAAAATCGCTTTCGAAGTAATCACTTGTATCGCTAATTCAATACTGTCCCGGTCGCGGTGAATCCCGGCCTTTTATATTGCCGCGGCCGTTCCCGAACCTTCCAACGCAGAAACATCCGGAACATTCGCGCGCAGTGCGGCCTTGAACGGCCGTACGCTCGGTCAAGGTCATTGTTCTAGTAAATTCTGGCGTACGCGTCTCGACTCTCTGTAGTCCCGCCTTTCCACACTAGATGGCCCTGGTTACTAAGAACGTTAATCGTGGCGCGTAACAGTAACTTTATGATATATTTTGAACCCTTGACGCAGAAATAGGGGTGCTACAAGTTTGACGTCGATGTCTGTCTGTGTGTGTATGTGTCTTTTTTTGTTGAGGTGGAAATGCCTACCGCACCGTCACTCTCAGTGGGGAACAGAGAGTGGTGTGTCGGGCTCGCACAGACTAAAACCCCCTCGGTGGCCAACGCTGCGCAATTGTGGGGGAGTCGGGATCCCTTCGGATTCTACACCGGCTCCCCCACAGACAAGGGCTCCCCCACAGGTGTGTGTATGTGTCTGTTCCAACGTAATAATACTATCTAATACTACTCAGTAACAATATTGATAGCACTTATGACTATTGATATTGTTACTAGTTTTCAAAGTCAACTAGCGATTGTGAATCTATGAAGTTCGGCAACTCTAGCACCAATATCGAAGTTATTGTAATCCACCAAGTTAAAGTTTTTTTTATATTGCACTTCAAGATTGACCTCATCCCACCTGATGTTAAATTGTAATGAGGTCCTAGCTTAAAGGTGACAAGTACAGCATAATAAATCTGTTACTGGACTTGTCGCCCTTACCTTGAAGGCTTGACCCCTGCTAATGACGTAACACCCCCAAGGAGCTCTGGAAACCTTACTCACACGCAGGAACACAACAACACAGAAGTGATTGTTATTTGGCTGCGGTCTTCTGTAAGGTGGAGGTATTTCACCAGTCGGGCTGCTCCAGTTCGAGCAATAAATCGCTATGCCCTACATCTCTTAAAACTATGCCCTACCTCTCTTAAAAGCTTGCGCATGAGCATCAAAAGAAAGCATCAAATACTCACAATGAACTTCAGTAGTGTCCAGTATACAGGCCTTCTTCCTGAAGTATCTAGCCTTGGCGACGGTGTACATCATACGTGCGAAATAGGCCACATCCACGGTCCCATACAGCAGGAGAGCCCCTGCAGCTACTGCGGCGCCCCATCCGGGAACACACATTGTCCACATACTACCTGGAAAGATCGCGTTACCATTCAAAACGGGGTAGTAGTCGATTGGTACGTAATAAATTCGCCTAAATTCGACTGGTCTGCTCCAGTTTACCTCTTAAAATAACAAAATACTTAATGATTTTTTTCACTCATCAAAATAAAACTATATGGCTTGGTCCAAAGTGTTCTACACATAGCTATAAGTTAGATACTGCCACTGTAACTAATCTGCTGAGTTTCTTACCGGTGTCTTCTCGGTAGATATAGGTTCCGAACCGGAAGTAGAATCACTTTGCATTATATACAATGACTTTTCGAAAGTGTTATTGTATGTAACCTACTTGAATAAACAAATATTATATTATATTAGAATTTGAATTTGAGACGCTTAAAGTATTCACAGAATATTGAGTTGTATATTTACTTCAAAAATAATTGTGTCTAATGGTAAATAAATAACGGTACGGAACCCTTCGTGCGCCAGTCCGACTCGCACTTGGCCAGTATTTTAAATCATATAATACGAAAGTATTTACTACTTATAGGTGTTTCAAAGTGCTCATGGCGCAATAGATAGATATACTTTATGGCACAAAAAATTTACAGAAATTGGTTTTACAGACATATTCAAGTGCAATTTAGGCGGTCTTATTGCTGGAAAGCAATATCTTCCAGACAGCCTTTAGGTAGAAAAAATAATAGACATCGAGAAACGGGTACGGCCGTGCAAAATGTTAATTGAGAAAATAACTAACAGAAAAGATAAATACCATAACGTGATTAACGCAAAAAAATACATAGTAATGACGGTTCAGAAACAATACTGAAAGTTAAGCTATGCACGCCGTGGTCCGTTATTTCATTTATCATCATTCATCACCATGCTTCAGATGGTCCGGCTGATATCTGGTAATTGGTCGTTAAGTCTAGTCAGAGGCCTTATGGCAGCTTGAGAACTCACTCCACCAATCCACTCAAGGCCCGCGTATTTTAGTTCTATTTGATATTTAAAGGTTGCTTGTGCAGCCTTGTTTAACTGATTCATTATAATACCTATGTTTTTTCGGCCGTTAATCTAGTGTAGAAGAGGCCGGGAAAGTCTTACTGGGACCAGGCCGCCTGGCACCCTCGAATGCCCCGGTGGAAAAAGAAAAGCAGCAGCATCCATCCCAAACCAGGTTGTGCAAAGTAACAAAAATTCTAAATTAGCACCCTATGTCGTTAGTCCCCTCCCTCCTCTTCTAAAATGCAATTAATTATTAATTTTTTTTTAATTTTGACTGACCTTTGAGATGTTTTGTACCTACAAAATAATAAAATATTTAAACTGTTTACTAATTATGAACAAACAGTGGGAGCGGGTCGTAAAATTTCGCTTGGCCCCAAGCAGTGTTTCGCCACTGTGTTAATCCATAACCACACTAAATAACCAATTCTATTTAAAACTTCAATACATAGATTGCATAACCTATGGTTTTTAAAAGATCAATAGATACATGTACCTATTTCTTCTATCCAAGCTGCTTTGTCATTACCAACTGAAATCACGCAACCTCGTGTGATGTAACCAGCCTGATGAACACTTCAAGATCAAGACAAGCACAGCTTACCTAGAACTGTTTATTCCATTTCTGGTAACAAATGAAACGAGGTATGCGACTGTAGTTTACAGTTATTATATGCGCCTAGTCAACTTCTACTTACAAAATTGTCTAGGATACTAACTGCATTTGTTTGTTCATACTCAGCAATGCATTTCCTGCACTACCGTGACGGTGGTCAAACACGTGACGTTCGCGTGAATACTATCCAAGGTGTAAGTATCTATACATGCAAATTGCCTACTGTCCTCACCTGACCTTTGAATTGTGCGAGTAAAGTATCGATCAGATAATAAGACAATCGATAATTTAAATGCAACTACAAAAGAGCGCTAAAGTCGAGAGGAACAAGTATCTAAATATGGTTTGCATAAGATCCACCTACACAAATAATAAAAACTCTAGGTATATAAATTGCACGGCCGTACCCATTTCTCACCATCTACTATTTCCTCTACCTTAAGGTTGTCTGGAAGAGATCGCTTCCTAGCGATAAGACCGCCTAAATTGTACTATAATTAATCTGTGAAAGCTATTTCTGTAAATTCAGAGTCAAAGTCAAAGTCGAAGTCAATATTTTTTATTCACATAGATTACATTAGTAATACTTATGAATAGTCTCTGTATAAAGCAAATGAAGCTACCTCCGGTCCGGAACCTATAACTAAAGAGAAGATACCGGCAAGAAACTCAGTAGTTTTTTTTTTACAAATGGAAGCTAAACTTATTACTAATTTTGCACAAGACACACAGTTAGTTTGTCAATTGTAAAATAAAAATTAAAAATCAATTATTGAAAAAAATAAAAATAAAACAAAAGTATCTATTTGTAAAATAAATGAAATTAACTGTAGGACTTACATGCGTCATCGTGGCCCAATACTGACATTGATTGAGAAAATGTGTCATATTATATTTTTAAAATAATATAAAACATCAAGTACAGGCGAGCAGACTAGGTAGTGATCCACACGTCCTTATCATTCAAATAATCTTCTACTTTGTAGTAGGTAGCCTTTTTTCAAAAGACAACGTTTGACAAATGACTTAAATTTGTACAAAGGTAACTCAACAATAACTTGAGGGAGTTTATTAAACATTTTTATGCTTAAAGCAACAAATGAATTACCTATTTTATGTAGTCTACGCTTAGGAACAGCAAGCTTGTTTTTATTTCTGGTGTTAATGCTATGACTGTCTAAAATGATTGTCTTAAATATTGTCTGCAATAAAGTATATCTACGCAGTACTGTTAAGATAAGGTGCATTGCATATTCTGTTTACTAGTGGTATAGATCACAGGCATATGATCCAGGGCTGGGTTCGATTCCCGAGGGGACAATATCTTTGTGTTTTATTTTCTGTTTGGATAGGACATTTTCTGATTTATTACCTAAAAGTCTGATAACAAAAATGATTCATGCTGTCGGAAGGGCATGTAAATGGTCGGTCCTGCGCCTGATCGCTCTCTGGTCGTATTGGTCTGTGTTCCGATCGGATTATAAGAGTGAAGGAAGAGAGATAGCACTTGTGTTGTGCATACGTTCACAAGCCCTGCGCAACTGATGGATCTCAATGAGATTTGGATGAAATCAGCCGAGATAGGGTCTTTTAATTAGGTATTTATAGGGCAGTGTGCGGTAAGATGACCAACTAGGACCCGAGAGGCGTCCGACATTAATCTTCTCTAACAGGGAAACCTCTCAAAGTAAAATCTTGGATCACTTGGATTTCATGCACTGGTTAAAATATCCCAGAGCCCTGATTTAACTAATATAGGCATAGCAAGTAGGTTTTCCAGATTCTTTTAGACATTGGTGGCTAGGTTTATTCAAAGACCACCTCGCTACCTTGAAATGTCCCACTTATACCCAAAGACTGCAAACATATCAACAATAGCGGTCCCGGTGAACTTAGTTTTTTTTTTTATAATGCACTCCAAGATTGACCTCATCCCACCTGATGTTAAGTGGTAATGAGTTCCTAGCTTAAGGGCGAAAAGTATAGCATAGTAAAACTGTTACTAGACTTGTCGCCCTTACCTTGAAGGCTTGACCCCTGCTACTAATGTAGCACCCCCCCAAGAGCTCTGGAAACCTTACTCACACGCATCAAATCGCTTTGCCCTACCTTTCTTAACCTTTCGTTTTGCCTTAGAGGATTTTCCCGCTTTTCTGTTGAACATTTTCCTAAATTTTCTTTGCTATAAACCTCACGGAGCCCGAGACCTTTCTGACGAATGCAAAGCCGTGGAAATCGGTTCGTGCGTTCTGGAGTAATAGCGTCAGGAAGGAAAACCCGACTTATTTTTATATAGTAGATTATGTTCAATGAATTGTTTATACTTAGTTATTTACCTCCATTTAGGGTTGGATAGTAAACTTAAGCTGTATGGGCCGCATCAAATTACTTAAATATAAACCAAGTGCCTCTTCGTAGAATCAGTTAATGTAATAGGGACAGAATCTTTAAGGACTGTGTCAATTATCAATTCATTATTGTTATTGATAGATATAAAAAAATAATAATAATGGATCACGGGTAACGGGCTGATTTCCTAAACGTGTAATAGATTGCGTAATTGTATTCCAGGGACAGTATATAAATAAATAAATAAATAATAAATGCGCCAGACAATCACACCAATCACCTGGTCTCAAACTAAGGTTTTCCCTTGTACTATGACCAGACGACGGATACTAACTGGGGGCGTCATCCCAGCACACTACATATAGATAAGTAGTACCTAGGTATCAAAGACCATCTGTACGTACATACCTACTTTAGATTGAAACAACATGTCAATCTATTCACACGCTCATTAGTCATGGGCCCATAGAACTCATGGAATACTACTGAAGGCAAAGAAACTAGCACAATGACGTCATCACCGAGAAAAAGATTAAGTTGCTTAACAACAGCTGATGCTAATTATAACCTAAGTCAAGGGTAGGAAATTCCAATCGATAAATGTTGATTGTGCCATTATAATATATTATGTGTCGATCGCAAAATGGCACCTGTTACTTTTAAGATCAGTAAATAGCTATCCGAATTTGTCACGTTGATATTTCTTTAAGTATACGGTCAAAAGCATATCACGGCAAACAATTGCAGTTCAAAATTAGTTCTTACGTCTACGTCATAAGGACTGTTAAAATTTTCCCAGACATGATTTTGCAGTACTCATATAATACTTTGTGTGTTAACTTTATTGTCCACAAAACACATTAAACCAGTTTAAGATACTTTGAATATAAAAAATATGGCATGTACTTAAGTCTGAAGATTCATCGATATAGTGGAAAGATTGAATATTCTTGTTCCATGTGAATTGAACTCTTGACAATTTTGCGAGCATTTTTAATTGGATTACATTAAAAGATTTCATCCAAATCTTGGTTTTTTCTTGCTTATTAAATTGAGATGTTATGGAAATAGACATATTCAATGGATTACCTGAAGACGTGAGCAACTGATCTGTATTTGAAAGCTCATGCGCAAAGTTTCTTAAGGAAAATCTTTGCTATGTAAAGTTTAACAGGCGGTGTAATGTATAGTGCAATTTGAATGTACTCGTAATTGAAAATAATGGAATCGCATATTTTTTCTTAAGTTCTTATGAAATTATTACGTCTGCCCAGATTGGTACAAAATAGCAAGATACTAATAAGATAAAGTAGCTTTTATTGGAGCCATATTCTTAATACTTACTGAGTAAAATTACTATGAAATAAAGTATGTAAGTAAAAGTACTCTAATTCACTGTAGGTCCTACCTTTGGATGTGTTTGTAACCGGCAACTCTTCAAACAGGAATCACAAAAACATGGCACTTTTTTAGAAATAAAACACAACTACGTAAGGTTATCTAGTAAAAACTAATGTTCTACTTTAAGTAAAATAAATTATTTTGTGGAATTATTACGGAAACTGATAAAGTAACCTACAAAATGTGTGTCAGTGTGATTTTCTCGCTCACAAAACAGATGACAGAAAAGTGATGCGCGCGCAATTTTGGGGATCAATAAAATCGTAAAGCGCAGTGTTCATGCAAGGTAGGAATTTCGTGTATTTTTACTTTAGTAGTTCACCCTATGTTGTCTAGACCTTGGAATTCAGGTTTCAATATGGAAACTAAAATTTAACCCCTGAGCAAAACAGATTGTCATGAAAATAGAGTACCTACGTAATTCCAACCATCTCACTTCCAACGTCAATACCACAATTTTTATTGTTTTAACTTCCCTTAATATTGGAAGGTCGAGCCCGGGGTGCGAGTGACTGGTTAAGCAACATGAGTAGGTGTGTACATTCGAGACAGTACCTACTCATTCACTTTATGAACGGAAGGCGCCAAGCATTCCCTTTACCTACTTAAAGGAACAAGCCCAGCTTTCAATAGTCACTAGAGTCCAAACGTAGGGTCGTTCTGCTTTTACCAATCTTGATATTTACCTCGTCTCAAATAAAATGGGGTGTTACTATGTCTAACTCATCCGACCAGTATTCTAACTCTTCTAAAGATTCTGCCTTTATGCAAATAAAATACCTACTTGTTTGGACCTAGCGCATTGTCTGGCTTAGAGGAGTAGAACTGTGGTGGGTCTTCGAAGAGATTGCTATGTTGTGTAAAGTTGAACCTAGGAGCCAGAAATCAATTAACAGGGGCTTGCTGTTGGACAGATTTCCATCAAACAAAACAAACCCAAATATTTCGCTATGCGTTTAGAAGCTATGATGCCACCACAATAGCACAAAAATAATAGTTTCTATATTGTGTCACGGATATACAGGCAGGCTGATACGTAAATTATAACACACCGTCGTTTTTACGTCGGGAATGAAAAATAATACTTGTCGGTAACCTGAAAGAACCAATGTAGTTACATTATTATTATAAAAAAGGTAATTTATTCGTAAGTGTTGTATTCAATAAAAGACAAAATACAACCATTGACATTTGACGACCTCCGTAGCCATAGGCAAGCGGGCCGGGCTTCGTCATCGCGCCATCTCTGAGGTCACGGGATCGATCTCCGGTCGGGTCATTATGGGAAATGAACTTTTCTATACTATCTTGGGTCTGGGTGTTTTGGTACCGTCGTTGTTTTTGATTTCTGTAACACAAGTGCTTAAGCTACTTACCACAGAATCAGAGCAATGTAAGTGATGTTGTCCAATATTTATTTATTGAACTACACACAGGCTGATATCTTAGTGCCGGCAGACGTAGGTTTGATTCCAAGGGCGGCAACATCTTTGTATCTTGCCAGGTACAGTCGCAATAGGTACGAACGACATCACATTAAGGAAAACACTTGGGAATTCGACGTTAGCTCTTATGCCCTATACATGAGAGCGGTGCAAAGTCCAAAGTGTGTGCTTTTGACTGTACTTGCTGCATCAGTACCTCGTCGTGTTAAAAATACTGTCTACCTAATTCGAAATCAAATCAAATCTTTATTTTTACATATAACCCACAAAGTGACTCTACTGCCGGTTTGGAACTTATATCTTCGTAGCGAGAGAACCGGCGTCTGCGTCTTGCCATCTCTGAAATCCCAGGTTCGATTCTCTGTTCAGCCTGGATATAAAACTAACTATTTACATTTGATCGATCAAGTATTATATTAAAAATATTAAACAGAGATAACCACGGTGTCTCGACATATATCATCAGGCAGAAGCATTAAAGCTTACAGTAATATAAAGTATAAACCATGTTTGAATTCATATCACTGTAGTTTTGCCTTCCTGTTCATAGTAGGCGCTTAATTCCAGTTCAAATCAAAAATCACCTGCCTGCCTATTCACAAACAGAAACAAGTGAAGCAATACCATTTTGGCATTCGCTATAGGTATTTGCATTTAAAAATTATTTATTTGGCAAACAAGGAGCAAAAAAAATTGTTTAAAAATTTAGGCATGACCGTATGCAACTTAGGATTGTCTGTATTTGACTATTAGTATTCATTTATTACTTACATTGTGTCGTACATATCTACTTATTGTTTATGACTCTATAAGTAAGTAATAGCAACCTTAAAGTTGCAAGTATACATCATCAACGCCGATCCGAGTCACGATCCGAATTCCACAATGCACGAATCCAGAAAGCAAGACCTCTAAACACTTTGCTAAAGTTCAATTCAACTTAGAAGCCAGAGCTCAAATTAAAATGGCTACGTCAGTGGCATCCGAGACGCCAAAATGTCGGTGACCTCGGGCGGTTTCTATCCCTATCCACGCTCAGCCATTAGAAAGGGACGGAATGATCTTATCCGATCCGGCAACGCTAGACGCCCAGTGACGTGTCAAACATGAGAGTGTAAACAGTGTTATAATTTTTCATTTCAAGAATCTTAATGTCATCATCAGCGATGAAAGAATTCAAATACGACGTTAAATTGCTAATTCAAGGCGTGAAAGACCGGCCATGTTTGTGGGACAAGAATTTCGAAGTGTATAAAGATCGTTTGGAAAGACGCAATGCTTGGGAAGAAATATTTAGTATACTGGATCCACGGTACGAGTTGATGTCCGCGGAGGAACGACGTCTAACAGGTTTTATTGAAAACAGATTTCTCATACAGAATACTTAGAGCCCATGTTTCCATTCATACGCGTCACGATTTTGTTTGACGTCACGGCATCCGATATTTTTCCTTGCACGCGGTACTTAGCTATATCTATTTATGTTCTGGTTTATTAATGTTGACAGTGATATTAACGTTGCAAGATTGAAAAAAGGTACAAACTTCGTTACTGGTTTAAGTGTAATGTCGCAAAAGAAAATTCTGTATTCCAACCGTAAACAAACAGCTTCGTCAGTTATCATAACGTCATCGGCATTCTAAATTGATGACTGAGAAATTCTTCTGTTATCTTATTTTTCTGTAAGCCAATATAAAGCTAATATTACTTTCTCTACTTACTAGCTTTATTTTTTATGTATAAAAGCGACATATATATTTTTTGTATTTTTGTCCTGTTTTATGAAACGGATTGTAGGAAATATTAAGTAGGTATGTACGCATGATTTTTTTTAAACGCACTTACTCGATGTCCTTCTGATATCATACATATATCCAGCCTAGAGATATATATCTACCTATACCTATTATTAGAAGTATGTGATCCAGCCATACGAACTTAACGTAAAGATTGTAGTTTTAATCCGAAAAAAATTAACACTTTATTTTGGATTAATATGAGTAGGTATATAAATTTTCTGGTCTCCCCGACGAGAAGCAAAAAAAATACATATAACGCCACAGTTTACGCAGTTTTCCGCTTACCTTCCTCAGTCACGTATGTTTGGTCCTGCCTGACAATCAGCCTCGTCAAATCAAAATCGAACTACACTGAACGTTTACATCAACCAATTTTCTTAAGAGCTTGTTCACACGAAGAAAAATCCTGTTTTTTCACGATCCGTTATTTTTTTTGACGGAAGAAATGCTTTTTAAATACACATGTTCACACGCATCACAAATCGTGAAAATCATGATTCGTCAAACATCACATTATCAAAAACGAAACAAAATGTGAACATGAATTGGGATATTATGACGAATGCCGTGTGAATGCCGCCCTAATGGAGAAACAAGAGTAGGTACCTAATATTTTATACTAACAAACCATCATCTTGTTTACAGGAGAGCACATCGTAAACAAATGGACCAACATTCGCGACACCTTCGTGAAATCGCTCAAAACAAGAATGGGCAAGCCCAAGCGCAAGTACATGCTCTACGACCAGATGAAGTTCCTCATAAACGACTTCAACAACGAACATGATGACGCTGATTACGCAGAAGAATTCAGCATGACGTATTTGAAAGAGGAAAACAAAGATGAGGATGACGTCACAGTAGAGCCTACAGTTACTCAGAGAAAGCGAAGCAAGAGGGTCGAGAATATCGACGACTCATACGTTCCTGATAATGAATCTAGTAGTTATAAATCGAGAAAGCGTGCGAGAAACAAGGATCCCACTCCAGAATTAACGCCGACCAAATCAACTGCGAAGGACTACGAGTCTAGCGCAGAAATAGATTTCGTTGAAGTCGACGACAGCAGTGAACAGCGGCTGATGAATGAGGACGAAGCATTCTTTGCGTCTCTGCTGCCGACGGTAGTCAAGTACAATGAGGATGAAAGGCTGGAGTTCAGGATAGAAATACTTGGGATCATGAAGAAAATTAATGAGAACAGAAAATGGAAATTCAGTGAAGATTCGTGAGTGTGAGTGAACAAATTTTGGAAAAGGTGGGTTGATGCTGTCAAGCTTTAGAGGACAACTATTAAGAGACAAAAGTGAATATACATTATGGAGATTTTTTTAGGATTATCAAGGACATTTTTAACATAAAAAAAATATATGATTTGAGGTGTAATAAATCTAAAACAATATGGTTTGTTTATATTCTTGTATTATTTATTATCCAGAACATCACGTGTTTCTCATACAATTTTTAAATTCAATATTTAAACTACAAGTGTGTATATTTACAAGAATATTATAACTACCCGCAAAAACCAACAAAAACCTGACTTAATAGCCTGGTGTTACAAGGAAATAAACTGCATGAATAATTAAATGAAAAAAAATCACCTTTAATAGATAAGTTTTAATGATCATTTCTTTTTTAGCAGTTTAAAAAATAATGTTTACATAATCACAAGGAAACACAATCGTTCGAATTAAAAAATAATGATGAAACTCCTAAACATTAATTAGTTTTTTACAGCTAATAAATTTAAACTTCTAAGTGAAAAATTTAACAAAAACGCATATGCAATACTGTATGTCTGATAGTAATATCGGAGGTACATTCACCTACAATGTTTGAACAATAACAACATCGTACTGGATTATATAAAAATTGGAATCTTACGATAAGAGATAGCAGAAAATCGTTTTACTATCCAAAATGAAAATGTACATCGAATTGTCGAAAATCTGTCCAATAAAATACAATAAATCGTTACACTGGATATAATATAGCGCTCCCGCAAACTATCTTCATCATTGCGGGGCACGCGCATTCATTTTGAGTTATTTTTCATTACCTAATATTCCTATCTTACCCTACAAGAAGTTTCTGAACTATTTCTTTTTCGCCAAACCTCAAGTGCTCTGTTTCCAGTTACAATTTTTACTATAATACGTTCGATCGCTAAATTCACTAATTCTTCAACACCCCTTTTTCACTATTTACAATTCGGAATGAGTCTCACCTCCTCACGCAAAAATCTTACCCAATTTTCACTGATAAATCGTTAAGACATGAACCATCAATATATACGGGCGTTTTATGTACACAAGCGATAAAATACTGCATCAAATTAATAATTGTATTACGGCTCAGAGCCAAACAGTAAGCCAGCGGAGCCATCTCGGCCCTAGCTGACGCTACCAAGACGATAAACGCTATCATATCGGTACTATGGTTGACTAGACAGCCCCTGAACAATATGGGGACGAAGGTATATTTACACGGATATCAACTTCACACTAGCTTAACACATTGCTACTATAAAATGTTTAATAATTTATAATATTATTACAGCGACGCCTTTCGGAAACGATCAAGCGCAGAGAACGATATATTGGCACGGAATTACCACATTACCAAAAAGGAAATCTCAAAAATAACTCACGTTAAAGCTCCCGACGTCTTTTTCATACATTTTTGTGCAGTTCTCGTGGAAGTTTCTCAACAACTAAAGCTAAGCGCATTATTATAAGAGTACCCGAAAAGAAATAAGTATAAAACGTTAGCTCCGAATTATAAATGGCAACGCGCTAAACAAATAAAGTCATCAACATCAGTCTAGCATCATTAATATGAAGGGCTACGATTCAAACTAAATACATTACCTATACTGCTAAGACGATTAAATTCACATTTGAGTATGGCCTGTAATCACTAACGGAAACACTTACTCTATAATAGAGGTAACCTATAGAAATACATTTTATACAAGGTACATATTAATACAATATGTATATGGATATATTACAAGACGTAAAGTTCAACAATCATTAAAAAAAACTATCTCGATTCGTTCAGAAACAAATTTGAACTCAAAGGTGACACGTTTAGTACAACTTAGCGAATACGAATAACACCTAAAAGGAACTACTAAACACAAAAAATAAGTATAACTTTAACAAAATACATCACTTTATAGAATCCGACGCGAACTTAGCTACCGGTTATTCACTTAAAATTATATACAAAACAATTTCAACAATTTTTTTTTTCTTTACACCTAAAGAAGGGGAACCTCATCAGGAAAGAGATCGCAGATCAGTCTGACGCGGCAAAAGTACAAATAGTTAAGCGTAAGTGCCTAAAGGGCGGGGACGCGGGGCGCCTCGGTTTCAAAAAAAGAAATTACGCTCGTTCAAATAGAGCATATTTCTAGTCGTTGGTCGGCGACGTGACGCGACGAGCGTAGACGCGCACGGTGCCGCAAAAGGGGGGTCGGCCCGCCGCGTCGGGCAGAGGACCGCAGACGGCCGTCGCCCGCGCACGCTTCAATCGAGTTAGTTGCAAGCGAAGTCCATGGCGGGCTTCCTCTGGCGCGGCTTCTTGGGGCGGGGCGGGTCGGGGTCGCCGCCGCAGCAGTGGCAGCCGCGCTTGGGCACGCCCCGCCTGCGCCGCCGCTCGCAGTCAGGCCCCCGCTCGCCGGCGCGCGTCTTGCCCGACAGACTGCGCTCGTAGGCGCGCTGGGGCGGGTACGTGCGCAGCGGCGGCGCGTCGGAGGCCGAGGAGCCGTCGCCGCTGCCGCTGCGCTCGAGGCTGCGCTCGAGGCCGCGCGCCTGTTTGATGACGGAGTCCAGCCGCATGTGCGTGCCGGCGCCGCTCGAGTCCGTCGAGTTGGTCTCGTCGTACGACGGACTCTTGCAGCACTTCTCGCTGTCGCTGCTGAAGTCGAGCGGGCGCCTGCTCTCGGAGCGCTCCGAGGCGGAGTTGGACTCCCAGAACAGTTCCGCGTGCCGCTCTGGTGACGACCGGTCGTCGTCGACGTCCCCCGCCATAGATTCTAGGGTCGCGTCCCGGGAGCTGTCCTCGGCTATCATCTTCGCGTCGTCTCCGGCGATGAGGGCGTCCGGCTCATCCATGAGGAACCGGCTGTCTCTCTTGTCGTCGTCGTAGCACACCCTCCTTATTACTTGGGTGGCGTTGCCAGCGGAGTGGACTATGGCGGACGCCGTATTAGAGAGGTGTAGCTCTCTCGTGTGCTCGTTTAGTATGCTGTCGAAACGTGTCAAACCCTCGTCTTTAACCAATACGGATGACAGGTTGATGTTGTTCCCGTTGGTTGAGGGTAGGGAGTTAATCATGTTGTCTATGTCCGAATACTTGACAGTGCTGGGCTGGTTGTGGTCTGCCGTAGCCTGGGAGATGACCGTGGTCTGCGGTGCAGTCATGAGAACCGTAGCTGGAGCGCGGTGGGAGTGGAAGATGGTGGAAGTGATGTGACGGCCTTTCAGACCTGCTATAGTGAATGGTTGTACCTGGAAACAAATAAGTCAAATTAGACGATTTCGAACTACCCCTTCTTTAGCCAAGAAGGCTAGGTTAGGTTACAAACAGGGTGTGTTAGTATGCAATTTGACCTATTCACAAAAGGTCGGAATCAAATTCAGAAACCATGTTTTGTATCTTTCTTTATATAAACGATTAGACAGAGACCAAAAATTTACTTTCCAAATCGGAATCGTTTCCGCAGTTTGTGAATCACCCCCTGCTGACATGAGGCCTGTTGGGTACAGGCTTGACCTACAAGGCTGAATATCAGTTTGTTTGACTGTTGAACACTCCCAATGGTACGAGTATTACCTCCCCCTCTTCCGGCTCGCTGTGGAAGGTCGTATTCGGGTGTGCCCTGGCGAACTCCTCCTGGTCCAGCGCGATGGTCGCCTGCATCCCGTCCTCGCTGACGGTCACAATGCCAACGTCCTCGAGTCCCAGGTTCAAATCCTGCTGCGAGTCGTGCATGTCAGACCGCGTGAGCAGATGGTCTGTAGCGATCTGGTCGTCCATGTCCGGCTGTGGGATGCAGCTTTGGTTCATGAGGGTCGGTTGCGCTGAAAGGAGGAAAAGATGAAATATGTTTGAGAGAGGTAGGGCATAGCGATTTATCGCTCGAACTTGATAAGCCCGACTGGTGCAATACCTCCGCATTTATAGAAGACCGCAGCCAAATAACAATCACTTCGGTATAGTTGTGTTCCTGCGTGTGTGTTATTTATTCCTTAGTGTTTAAGAGTGATAATTGAATGACAATTGGCATGTTGATACCATTCAAACTAATTTCAATCGATACCAACTAATATTATAAAGATGAAGGGTTTGTTTGATTGTTTTTTTTAACGTGCTAATCTCAGGAACTACTAACTGGTTCGATTTTTTTAATTTGTCCATATATCACAGAAGGCCATGGCTATATAACATCACACTGCGACCATATGAACAAAGAATCAGTGGAAAAAGCAGGGAGAGTACGCGTGCGAAACCTAAATAAAAGCAGATTTATGTTACATCCTCCATATTGATGATCTATAGTGTTGATGAATTTAGACATCTACATCATCATCGATTAAAATGTATTTGCTTGGCATGAATTTGTAATTAATATAAAATTGATAGTGGAATCTAATGAATAAGGTTTTGCTAGTTGATATAAAAAATTTATGTAATAAATGTTGAGATAATTTTAGTTGATATGATATAGTTTTTATTAAATTGTAAATGTAAATTTCAAACACAATTGTAATATTGTTTATGAAATGAATAAATAAATTGATTCTGTCGGCTTCGGCCCAAAACCCAGCCGAAGCCGAAGGTTTCGCCGAAGGTCCGAGCAATCGTCGGATTTGAACGAACTGTTACGAAAGACCAAGTGGGAGCGCGACGGAGCGGTCCTGTTTGCAGAGGCCGCGGACAAATGAAATAATATTCTTATAACTTGTTGTTGCAAAACAGTAATTACCTGATTATTTACAAGAATTGTTATTTTGATTTTTCGAATATTTTCTAAACTGTGCATTTAATTGACCACCAACATTTAATTATTTATTAAGACGTTTGTATTTTATTTATTAGTCGAGTAAAACGAAGACTGATTCATTGTTCTGATTGTAATTACAAATTACTAATTTGTGAATTACTTTAATAAATAAATGATTGTTTATCCATACTAATATTATAAATGCGAAAGTAACTCTGTCTGTCTGTCTGTCTGTCCGTCTGTTACTCTTTCACGCCTAAACGGCTGAACGGATTTTGATGAAATTTGGTATAGGTATACGTTGAATCTAAAGAACGGACATAGGCTACTTTTTATTAGAAAATAAGGAGGGGATGGGGATAATACCTTTGAAAGTTTATATGGAAAATGTTTATTTTTGAAGTTAGAGATTTGAAATTTGGCACAATTATAGCTTGAAACTTGGATTAATATATAGACTACTTTTTGTTTCGAACATTAGGGGAGATCGGAGTAAAACCGACCATGAAAGGATGTAGTCCACGCGAACGAAGTCGTGGGCACAGCTAGTATGTGATATAGAGGATGGGCGGGGCACATCTTATTAGATTGAACTATTTATATTCAGTAGCCAGTATACTTACGAGTATGCGAGTGATGCCCTTGGTCTTGCGTATGCTCGTGGGCGGGTGAGGTCGCGAACAGAAGTTCCGCCTCTGGGAACAGCTCTGACGCCGACGGAGAGTCGACGCCGAGGTCCTCGCACTCCTCCGATAAGGATTTCTGAAATCAATTCATATAATATGTTATTTCCAGTTCTAAAAGCGGAGGAAGATTGAGCCTTGAACACAGTGTAAAGTGCATGAAAATAAATTATATTCTGATACTGCAGAATACAGATTTTATTGCTGGTATCTTCTTGGAGGAAATATGTTTCGCATTGGAAGTAATCACAGTTTACTATGTTCAAAGACGATCCAAAAGTGTTAACTGCATCGTACTTAAACAATGGGATTTTAAATAGATTGATTTACTAGTAAGATCATAGAAATGGGTCTAGTAATGCCAACATGTACAGTCACACATTAATCTAACTGTATATTTCACTAACTCAGTCACATGGACGTTTAGTGTGACAAGGTACTGAGGTGTATACAAACTAATGATGCTGACTGTACAGAGAAAAGCAGGTCAGACTACACACTCAGGACTTTAATCCGTACTTGTGTCGTACGCATAAGAACTAATATCGAACTAGGAATGTTTACTGTGACGTGCTGCCGACCGTACTTAGAAAGGAAATAAAGTATGGTCTAAATCACTAAGACTTTGTGATTAGAGCTATATCAGTACCTAGTTACCTCTATTCGTTTTCTTTAGTTAAAATTTCAAAGATCAATTCAAAGATATGTTACACTCTACAAAAAACAGTCGCCGAAAGTATTTACAATCGTATGAAGAGAATGAGGGTTTTCGCATTCGAAAAATCCACCAGATGGCGATGCGTAGGCGTGAGGTCCTACTGTTTTGTGATTGGTCATGGTTTACATGACATTGACAGACATCTCACCATGACATTTAAATCACCAATCAATCAACAGTTGGACCTCACGCCTACGTATCGCCATCTGGTGGATTTTTCGAACGCGAAAACCCTCATTGTATTGTGATTTTTGAGATTTATTCTTTTAAACTATGTCCCGTTAATCTACGAGCTTCTGAATTACCTGTAGCCTCAATTCATGTTCCAGTATGGCGTATTTGTGACGCAATGCAGCCGCGGACACGTGCGTAAACCTGTGCTGCCGATGCGACGACCCATCCTTTTTCTGCACGACCTAAACGCCAATAGACTGATTATTCTTTCAAGAAGACTTTAATTCAATCTATTCTCTTAGATATAGAGATTAGAAACATGATTAGCAGATGAAAATTACGCTTACAATCGCAGCTGGGATAACTTGACCATCTTTGGACTAAATTGGCCTATATAGTGAAACATAATATCAATACATTTTTAATTGTTTTTTTTATTTATGATTAGTTGTTATAATAATATGATTTTATAGATGTGGGTTCTTTAGAATCTTGGTTTGAAAACCCTTTTTTTTTTTTTCGGGGGGAGTTCTTTGACGAACCGTACCGCCATCTGAGGGAAGATGACGGCGAGTGTGGGACTTCGCGAAAGGCAGAGACTACCCACTAGGTTTGAAAACCCTAGTATTCGATTTTAATGTTTAGAATCATTAACTTTTGTTAACTATTTCTGATTTATATCTCAATGAATTTAGTCTTGCTTCTGATTTGTTTCTTGTTATGTGTTTTCTCCTATGTTAAATAATATTCGATTAAACATAGAATATTACCCCATATTTTGCTGCTATAAAACGTTTTTAATTCAAATCAGTAATCTAGTATCTTAAGATAGACGATTTGAGAAACAATTGCTGATTACTTGACGGAATGGTAATTTAAAACATTTATGGCAAGCATAAAGCCATTTTGATGATTTATAATGAAAGCCTATTTAATGATTTCTTTAACGGCAAACTGTGACAATTACTGCAAAGCTACTTTATTTAATACGGTTATCAGTTAATTTATATTGTAACGTTTGGTTATAAAAAATTTTAAAAACATCAACTAATGAAGTTTCTATTTTAGAACAATGAGAATCAGATGAAACAGTCATGCACGGATAAATGCAGGATTTTTACTTGACAATGACGGGGCATAGTATTTCCTTCATGCAAAAAATATAACTAATCGAATCTAGACAATGATTAGAAAGAAAACGCTCCCGTTTAACTGGAAGTGATGAGAAATCATAAATGATAATACAAAGACTCAAAAATGAAGAAGGGAGGCAGTAAGTAATATAAGACCTAATATAAAGTCCGGATACAGCTCGAGTCGGCCTCTAAGTGAAATCTAGAAGTGACATTCGTTATAAAAAGCGCGTTAAGCTAAGCACTGTGTTTGTTATACGGTAAATATTCAAGAATTTTCACTATCGGGCGTCTTGAACATTTTGAACACTATGTTAATTGAACAGGTAATCATTATATTGCTATGGCTCGAGTAAGATAAACGGACATGAATCACATATGCGTTTGCGGATTACATAAATGTAGAAGCAAACAATGAACATTGGTTACTGTCACTAACTCTATTGAGTTTTGCGAACGTCTACATTTGACTTTTGTTCAATTTTAATCAACATTGCAAAGCGAAATTTTATTACATTGAATAGCACTTTGTTACAGAATTCGTGAACTCTGACTTAGCAAGAGCATAGAGAATCCAATTGTGGGTACGCGCATGCGCGTTTCATATTCAGAGCAATCTGTCAGCATAAATTCGAACTATTTAGTTTTCTTACGGCTCGCTAAATGTCGCCGCATCCTTCAAGACGCTAAGTGCGAATAACACAGGCTAAAGCAAAACTTCCGTACGGTTTTTAACAGAATGTCGCGTCTACGTTACGTGTGAGGCCCTCGAACGAATAGCGGACAAAATAAGAGGCGTGCACGTTCTACTAAGAGGCATACTAAATCTGAACGACCAGCGTCAGCTCTACGATATGATCACCTGATGATAGGGCTTATCGTCGCAATCTGACGCATCTATATCGTAAGCGCAACGCGGCGAATCGCCCATGTAAGACTTTTTCAACTCAACGTCGAACATCTTATCGAATATCCTTTGCGCCTCCATATCGGGACTGTATCGATCTGGGATTGGATCCTGAAGTATCAAAACGTGTCAGAGAACTATGTTATTGGTAACCATCAAAGTATAACACATTAGAATGAACTTCTTGACAAAAATCAACATAAAACAGAAAAATGTCACAATTCAAAATATGACTACAGTTTAGGAACTTCAAGGAGACGGCCGAAACTACTCACATAGTATGCCAGTTAAATATTGTTTTAACACAGCCTAAGTACAGGAAATTACCATAGAACAATACATAACTGCGGATAACTGGTTAATTTCGTCGCTTCGACCGTATCTTCCAACCTTCTAGCCTGCTGTTATATCTTAATTGTGAAAATGACGTTAAAATACATTACATAATAAATCAGTTAGGTTTTGATAAAAACAGACGTTAATTTAAAAATTGATGGTTCCACAAAGGTTAAATACACAGAACAAAATCAATAAATACTTACAAGCACAGTCCGGTCCAAGTTGTCAGCCCGAACCGTCTCTTCGTAGGAATAGTCGTGAGGGTCGCCGGAAGACGGCAAGTGCCACGGTTCAGAGCCTTCAGGGCTGGACCCGCGTTCCGGCTTCACGTCCAAGTCCCGATCTGTCCAAGGTGAACTAGTGGCTCTCGTATCTATCAGTTCAGGAGGTGTAGGTGCTGAGGCGGACGACGCTGTGCTGTCAGGCGGATGGATCGTCGTAGCTGTAGCCAGGTTGAAAGCTTGAAGGTTGTGCAACGCTGCAGTGGGAAGCCGCACGTGTCGGACACCTGGACGCGCTAGAACCGGCTTCAAACCAGCCGGACCGATCAGGCGTTGCAACAGCAGCGCGTTCGTCGCGCCACCCTCACCTCCGCCAACAGTCAACAGCTTCGGCCCACGGTTGGTCACTATTGCTATTTGCTGCCCTCCTTTAACCATCGAGACGGGTAGGATGTAGTTCGCCGGCATCAGAACTGCCGTTGCCGGCTTGCCTGCAGTTCCACGAGCAACCGTAATAGTTTGACCGTCTGCTACGATGACATTCCGCTGTGGCTGAGGTCGAGGCGTCGGCGCAGGGCTCTCTTGCTCGAAGGTAAGCTTCCTGACCACTTTCCGTGGACTATCCTGGGGTGAATGACTGTCCAGACAGCTCTCATTACAGTCGCCTTGGGATGTTCCGCAGCTGCTATCCTCAGAACCCATAGTTCGACACGTGTCTTCCCCATGGATGGGGCTCATATCGCGCCCACACCTTCTGGATCCACTGGAACTCTTTTTACGTTTGGAAGATCCCGAAGGATTCGACGGTGGGTTAGATCTTCTACGCGGTGCTGGCTTATCCTTATCTGGAGAGTTCTCTACCTGCTCTTTATACTCAGCCAAAATATAAAGTATTCTCTGAGTTGTCTGTTCGTCTTCCATAGGCTTTTGAGCAGAAGTCTTCGGAGGCACAGTGTTAAGTTTCAAAGTATTCGGAGGATTTGACGACGCCTTAGGCCTTGATTTTGATTTTGTACTGACTTTTGGTTTTGGTTGAGACGGAGGATCATTCTGCGTTGAATCTGTTCTGACCCTGTGAGGTATTTGAACATGAGTCGACGACGTAGGAGAGTCGACGATGCCCGATGAATCGGGTGATCTCACAAAGCTTGATGTGGTAGGTGCCGTGACTGTTGCCTTTCTGTTTATATAGGCTACGTTTAGTGCCGGATGGTTGTTGCCTATCGAGTAGAGGACTTGCTGAGTTGTTTCTGTAGTTGACGTGGAACTAGCAGACGACCCGTCAGTAGTGTCAGAAGATGGAGTGTGTAATTTAGGAAATGAAGTACTCGAACTTGCGTTAGGTGGTACACTGCTTCTTTCCTTGACTTGTTCTAAAACCATATCGAATTCTCTCAGCTGTTCCAGAGTGGATGAACTCATATGGGACTCGGCGGACTGGTTATCAGTTGGGACTTTGATTTGTCTGCTAGTTTGCGGAAGTCGAATAGTTTGCTGGCCTAGCGGAGGGGCAGCTGTCAACACCAGTTGCTGGTAAACAGGTTGATTTGTACCTCCGATGACATTCCTTTGGATTTGAAAGAAGGACGGTCTCACGACTCGTGCGCCGGAAACCATCTGAGGAGCTTTACTCAGCATGGGCAACTTTATGCGCATTTGCGTTAAAACTGGCTGCGGCTGTGGATTCTGATTGGTCTCGTTTGACACATTCATGGGTGCATTCCCATCTTCGGTTGATATTTCTGTATTAGGTGCCGCCTGGTTATGTGGTACAATTTTGATTATCGATGGCTCTATATCGTTTTGGCCACCAACTGACTGTTGCTTTTGAGACGAATCATCAACGAGCTCGGTACTTGGTACTGTTATTAAGTTGATCGTCTGTCCGCCTCCTATATTTACTGGTATCTGTCTTGTGTATATTACTCCTCCGTGCATAGTCTGAATATTCATTGGTGTAATACTCTGTTTTAATTGCTGGACTAGATTCGCTTGAGACTGCGATGCAAATGTGGGTTTCCTTATCAACATAGGCGGGCTGCCTATTCGTCCAATATGATCAAGATTGATAGCATTATCTGTTGCTTGACATTCACCAGGCTCAATCTTAGTATTAACTGATAAATGTGAATTGTTGGAATTCATCTCATTCTGATTTTGATTTCCTTCCTGAAACACTGGCTTCCCAAAGGCCTGATTAAATTTCGGTAGGCTTGTTGATTTTTCAGAACCAGACTTGTTAGAAGAATTTTGAATGAATTTGGCATAATTCTCTTCGTAAACCGAGCGTGATTTTATTTCTTGCTGGCTGGCATTATCTTTCCCAGACGCAGAGTTAGTTGCGTTCGATGTAGGGCTAAGATCTTGGCTCTCCGCTGATTTCGTGGGCGTTTCGATCGGTTGCAACCTCAGCACCATGCTACGTTGATGTGGAGCATTCAATTGGATAGATTTCCCATCAGCAGATTTACATACAAACTGGACCATTTTTTGCTCATTCGACCCTTGTACATTTGTCAGATTGGTCAAGAGGTTAACACGTTTCAAAAGTTGCCCGGCAGCGTTACTGTTCTTTTGGCTTCCAGTATTAACTATGTGAAGAAGTTGGTTACCACCCTGTTGCAAGCCGGCGTCTACAAGTGATAATCCTCCGAAAGAATTAGTCTGAGCCGGCGTTGAGCCGTTTGATGTTGCGGTAGCTGATCCAGATTTATTCTGAACGATATGTAATACCGGGGTGGCGTTAGGAGTATTAATAACAGACTGCTGTGAGTTGTCAACTAAAGTAACCTGATTTCCAGATGCATTTTTGCCTTGAACAATATGTAACACTTGAGGTCCCACTTGATTATTTTGAGCCTGCTGATTATTTTCGGTTGTATTAGTCTGATTTAAGGGTGGTGGTAGAATCTGCGCCAAGGCCTGTTGCAAAGCCATGGCATTGATTGCGGTGGTTTTAGAATAACTATTCGTGGCAGTCTGTGATGTTGCGACGGAGCCTTGACGAAGTTTTTGAGAAAGGATATTTACCAAAGCGTGTGCTCTTGAACTATTCGTCAAGGTTTCAGATGCAGTTGTAATACCAGCAGCATTCATAGCATGTGCAATTTGATCCGTTTTCTCAGACGCACCATTTTGTTTTTGATCCTGTTGTGTTGCTGAATATGATTCGGCAGCATTTTGCTTCTCAGCGTTGTATATGGCTTGATAATCTGGTTCCGACTCTAAAGTAGGTGTAACGCTAGAAGAATTTCCATCGAATGAATATTCTATGTTGTTCATATGTTTGCTTTCGAAACTTTCACAATTATCGTATCCGTCATGATTTTCTTCTTTTTCCTCTGGCTCTTCCATCAACTCAATTTTAACAACTGATTTGATTTCCGTCTCAATTGGTATATTTTCGTCAGTCATAGACATATTTGATTGCACGTGAGATTCCATAGGTAGCGTTTGGTGGTGCTGACCGTACTCTTGCATCAAAGGTACAGACAAATCTGCCGTAGTGAGTTCTGTATATTCTGTTTTGATGGTAGGCTGTGAGTCGTCTTGGGGACTATTGTCTACAGAACACTGGGATGGGCTAGCGTCCGACACTTGAGTTACGCGTGGGTCACATGTGACTGGATTCTGTGCAGCGGCACTGACTGGCAACTGACCTACCTGGACAACTTGAACGATAACATTTGTAGGTGAAGGTTCCAAAAAATCCGTCGTATTATAAAGGTCAAATGGAAAGTTTAACAAATCGTATTTTCCGGATTGTTCCCTCTCCGGCTTTGTCCATTCATATTTAAATTCTGCAGAAGTCTTTTTAAAGAAGGATCGCACTTTATCACGCATCTGAATGTAAGTAAAATATCGTTTTAAATGCTTTATGTGAGCTTCTCTCGTGTTGTCACCGACTTCTATGTGATCAGTCTTGAAATAATCTTTATCCTCGGGCAGTAAAAACGGCTGAGGTTGTTTTACGTCCGACAGAGTCGCAGCCGAAAATTTTAAATCGTCTCCCACGTCTTCCAAATTTTGTATGACTCTGTCGGACCCCTCACCAAAACCCATATTGAAATTGGTTTCAGCGTCATTACTAGAAGGCTCAGATTCACTGAACTTTGCACTTATTTCGTCAGCCAATGACAGATCCAGAGGATTGAAAATCTGAGATTGTTCGATATTATCCAAATCACAAAACAAAATATCGGCATCAGATTCAGCTGGGAAATCGTAACAAAGTGTTGTCTCACATAATGGCCAATTTTTTATATTCTCATCCATGTCTATATAGTCTTTATGGAATGGTTGCGAATAGGAAAATTTTAATGTTGTGCAATAATCTATAACACGCTTGAATTCTTTACTATAAGATGATTCCATCATGGCAGTAACCGTAATTTTTGGATAATCGATATTTTTACCTTTTCTGTACTTTTTCTCACTGATTCGAATGTCACTCATATCGATCTTACGTTTCAATGTTCGTTTGTTTCGCGAAAACCTCGCAGACTTATATGAAGAGTAAGTACGTTGCGGCATTTTTAGTGTCAAGTAATCTTCGGAGGTTATTTCTTTGGTTTCCAAGGTGACACTGTCTACAGTACCATCTTCACCATATTCCTGTATCACCTGAATTATTTCTTCAGTCTCCTCAAAGAAGTCGTCATTTTCAAAGGACGACGATGCTGACTCTACTATTGGGAAAACGTAACATGTACCTTCTACAGGGTCTTCATACTCGATGCCATTTAAAATAAGTTCACTGTTAACAATTTTATTAGTACATGTGACTACCGCATTGGGTTCTAAAATTTCCAAATTTTCAGATTCTTTATTAGCTTTCATATCTTTGACAGCATATTCATGATCACGTACCGGGGTGATCGGTTGTGTTGTATTTTCTTTGGAATTCAAGGGAACATTTTCAGTTTCAAGTAAAGCCGATTCAGAGTTATCTCTTTGTTTATTTTCAGTATGTTTATTTTCCTTATTCACGTAATCACGAGTTAACTTATCAGTACAGTTTCCTATCTCATGATTAGAATCAATTACGTTTTCCTCTTGGACTTCTTCAGCACCCAAACTCAGATATTCTGTACGAGTTTCTTTACAGCTGTCTAATGATCTATCTAAAGTGCTATCATAGTTAGAGTCGACTTCAATTACAGTTAAGAGTTCAATTCCTTGATGCTTCGTTCGAATTGCTGAATTTTCTTGTTCTTCGGGGTATAACATTTTATTTTCATAACATTTGGTGTCATTCGTACACATTTTACTTGTCTGCTCGTTGACGTCACGTATATCTTCAGAGGCATCAACAAAACATTTAGAATCGTCCTTGATGTGGTTTTCAGTAAATGTTATTTTATTCGTCATGTTATGGTTTATATTTTGATCGTAGAGTTCATTCGACAAAATACCTTTAATAACTGTGAAATCTTCGACTTTAAGTATACTTTCCGAATCATTGCTATTTTCTAAATCTTCAGTAGCACTCTTTAGCAAGAGCTCGTCGTTTTGATCATCAGTTTGATTTTCCGTCCGATTAATTGCGCCATCACCAGCACAGTGTTTACCATCATGCATTAAGTCGGACCGAGCCAAGCTATCACTGCTCCAATGACTAGTTCTACTTTCAGTCTTATTCTGATTATTATTCTCTACACAATCTGATGTAATCACCATAACTTTTGTAACTACATCATCATCAGTTGTTACGATACATTCTGAAACATCTTTATCACAGTTCTTGCTTTCAACATTAGTTGCACACCCGTAGTCAGATGCCATCCTATTGCTCTCTTTTTGTGTTTCGATTATACTTTTAATCTCATCTGTGTTCTCTACAGTACCCGAAATTGTACATTTCGATTTTTGTAAATGCACATCGATGCGTGAATCAATTCCCTTAATATTAGATTCTTCAATTTCCTGACTATTAATGCTCTCGACTTCATATGATCCACTAGGAAATTCAAAAGTAACGTCAACTGTCGTGTTTGGAATATTTTCCCTATCATCTGGACAAGAATGTTCAGAATTCTTTTCTAGACTTTTTAAGGGTTCAAAGATATTCGTTTTTGTTATTTCCAGATATTTCTCGCTATCGGTTACTTCAGAATAAGCGGACTCAGTGCCAGCTTGTTTTTCACCTTCGCTTGCTTGTTTTTCATCCTTATTAGGTTTATGTTCAAGCTCCATTTTATTACATTTATTGATATGAAGTGTTGTTTCCAGAATAACCTTATCACCGCTTTGAATATTTTCTTCTAAATTGTCACCTACTATTGGTTTTTGGCTTTCAGTTAAAATTGTATGAGGTTTGCTTAAGTCAGTTCTTTCACCTGAAACGTGTCCCGAGTTTCTCTCGTTTGCAATAGTATCTTCATCGCCCAATTTGCGCGCTTCAATGATTTCATTAATATGTACGTCTGCAATTTCCACCTGGTCGTGTGACGAATTTAAATATTCAGAAGGTTCTTCTGATAGTATGGAGATATATTCTTCATCCTGATTAACAGATATCAATGAATTCACTCTCTGATTGAATAAATTGTCTGATTGTGTAGTCGTATCTGCTTTATTTTCGAAGTCACTTGACTTTATTTCTCTATTCTTTATTTCAAAGTCCTCAGATGCATGTAAAGCAATGCTCGGCGCCTCGATTAGGTCAGAAAGTTGTTTTGTCGGAGAAACTGTGTTTTCTTCAGCAGTTTCTAGTTTGGAATCATCATCAATATTATTAGTTTTCGTTTGGACATCGACTACCACCTTCAATTGTTTGTTCGCGACACTTAAAAATTCGCTGTTGGGTATTTTTCTTTTAAGTTTATGAGATGGACTTTCCATTTGATCAGTAGACAGTTTTAAATAAGGTATAAACATACTTAAAATATCATGATCCTGAAACACTTTTGCAGTAAGTGTTTTCAGTGCAGGAACTGCATTACAACATTTATCTTTGAAGCTATTGAAGGTAGACTCGTAAAAGAGCGGTATGTCGTTGATTTTTGATTTTGTTTCTAGTATTTCTTTCTTACTACAAATGTGGATATCATACTTTGTAGTATACCAATCACAGAAATATTGCACATTTTCTGAAACTTCTCTTTTAGTCAGCATAGTTCTATTAAGGGATGCTATGATATCGAAAGCCTCCATAACAGACAGATATTTCTCTTCAGCCTGCAAGGGTTTACGCAGACACGATATCATATCGAAAACTTCCATAACAGGTGAACTCCGATCATACTCATTTTCTGGTAATATTATTGGATTATCAAATTTATCGTTTTCATTCAGTGTAAGTTCATCTAATAAAGAAAAAGAGCCGCTTCTATTCAATCTTGTCTCAGAAGTACCAGTGTCAATTTCTATAAAATCATCTGAGGGTTCTAGCACATCCTCATTGACTTGACTTTCATTTTGCGTAGTAAATATGGAGTCGTCACATCTTATAAGATCAACTGTGCATTTTTGATTCATTATTTTTTTCATCTCATATTTTTCCGCGAGGGTATCACAATTAAAGAGCTTAACATAACATTCTCTCATCATCACAGTAGTTTTATTGGTATTACAATTTGATTCTAAATCGGCTGTGCAATCATTCTGTTTTGGTAAATCACTATTGTCTATGTCAGCCCCGAAATCTTTTTGTAACAAGTTTATTTCGTTCATAATTTCATTATTATCAGTACTTTTGCAATTGGACACAGAATCACAATTATCTTGTTTTGATATTTCAAGGTTTTCGCTACTTTCTAAGTCTAATCCGAAGTCTTTTAATAGTGCGACTTTTTCTCTCAATATCGGACTAATGTCTGAATCAACTTGTTTTGGCATCTCCACATCGACTCCGAGATCTTTTAATAACAAGTTTTTTAATTCATTTATGTCTTCCTCTGGCTTTATCATAATGTCTTCGTCTAAGTTTACAGCTGGAATGTTCACACCACAATCTTCTTCTGGCTTTGCTGGCGGTATCGAAAAAGCGTCCCGTATTTCATCTGTTAGCGCGAGTTCAGCACACATCAAAGTTTTATTTGCTTCAGTTTTAGGAATATCTACACTGTCATTTGAAGAATCGTCTATTTCTATTACATCATCAGGCAGTTTCCTTTGAGGTGGCGCGGGCTGTACTGAAGGGACAGAATTTAGCAAGGTATTCTCATTTTGAGACGTCTTGTTAGAAACTTTCATATGCGTTGTGCTTTTATGAGTTTCATTAACACCTGATGTCAAAACAGATGGTGGGTGAAGGTTCTGTTTTACGTTAATTACTTCGTTTGTTTTCGTAACAGTTTGTTTTGCATTATTTGACAGTAATTGTTTGTTGGAATGTAATGTTATGTCTATCAATTTAATAAAAGTTTTCTGCTGTAACTTCTGCTGATGTTGATTAAAAGCATTTAGATCTAACGACGAAATTTTGAACACTCCAAATTCAGTTTTGAAAGATTGTGTCAAACTTTGAATAGTGTCTTCTGGTTTATTTTGGTTTGGGATTTCATCTTCGTCGTCACTCAATAAGTCAACTGTTTCTATAACAGAATTAGATTTAATGTTTACCTCTTCAATACGGGTCTCCACAATTTTAGTGGGGTCATTCTTTGGAGCTGTTGATACTTGTTTTATATTAACTGTATAACGTTTAGTGTCTGTCATGTTTTCTAGCAACGCGGACCTCATGGTCGGGTTTGAAAACAGAGATTCATAGCTGACATGCATTTTTCCGTATACAGTTGCTTTGAATGTCTTGCCATTTGGTAATTTTATGCGTACGCATTTTTTGTTCGGGTCACCTGATATTAGCGGCAATTCTTCTATTCCTATCTTGTCTTTCAGTGATTCAATTTCCGATTTATTATTTTGCGAGCCTACACCATTTTTTGATGCTGTTTTTCCAACATTTAGGTTGTTATGAACTTTTTGCTGAACCAACTCATTGGATTCATTATTGGTAGCATTACATGATACTTGTTTGTCGTTAGTTACTTTTAACGCTTCAGGTAGGATTGTTTGATTAATCAACTCTGGTTTATTATTAGCGTTATCTTTGCTTGTCAATCTGGTAGTTCGGGTAGTAGCATCTTTTTTAGAGACATTTTCTGTATTGACCTTAATCGTTTCATCTGAATCCTTTAGTGTCGATTTCACGTCTGAAATTATCACAGGACCTCGATGTATAGGTGTTATTTTGTAAAATTCTTCACTATTATAAGATTTTATTACCTTTCCAGTATTCGATTTCTTAGGTGCACAATATTTATCGTTCACGACCATATTTTGAATTGCTTCTGAAGTTTCAAGCAACATAGGATTGTTTACAGCAGCCTTTGTTGTAGGGTCTGTAACATTATTCGTCATCTTATTATCCTTATTTGCAACAAGAATTGGTGTTGTGTTTTCAGATTCTTTAGTTCCTTTAGAATTATTGATAACGGCTTGCATTGATTTTTTTGTTTTCTTCGGTATGGGTAATGTCAAAGTGTCTTTGTCTTCAAAAATTGTCGATTTAGATGATGATTTATTTTTTGACAACGACAATGCATCTGGCATATTGGATAGAGTCAGAGTTTCTTGCTCTAAATTATTGTAGGCTTCTTTGATAACAGTTTCATTCGACGGATTTGAATCACCGATGATAGGAGTGTCTTCTGGTGTTTGAATAGCAGGAATAATTGAAGTATTATTTTTATTGCCACACTTGTTTTCGGCACAATTATTTCCAGTCATACTACTTGTTGGAATTGTTATGTTAGAAATTATGCTGCTATCTTGTATCGGTATATTGGGCGCTGTAATTTTAGTTTTGGATATTTTAGTTAGAACTTTGTTTCCAACTTTCTGCTTTTGGCCGCCATTAATTGATTTTGAAAATTTCTTACCATGGGGACACAAAGTAGACGTTGGTATTTTACAAGCTTGCAATGCTTCTTCTATATCGAATACACTAAGGTCAGAAGAATTACGTGTGAGGGAAGATTTCTTCTCGATTGTTTTGTGAACGTCAAGATCAGTAGCCTTGTTTTCATTTTGTGCTTCAATAGTTTTCTTTGCGTCTGTATCATCTACAGGACTGTCTTCTATGCCTTCAACGCTTTTAGTAACTGTCGTGACAATTTTTTGTTTCTTATTACTCACTTTTTTAGTCTTGATTTCTTTAGATTGGGACACTATTAATTCAGTATCCAGTTCCTTGTATTTTCCATCGGTTCTTTTCTCTAGTATCCTCTTTGATACTCGTTTCGGTGAATCTTTGTCCTCATTGCTTTTTTCAATAACATTAGATTGAGTACTTTTCTGCGGATTATCATTTACAGTTTGCTTCGCTTCGATTTTTTTAAGTCGAACTTTAGTTTTACGTCCCACAGGATTTCTTTCATCCTGCGGATTCGAAACTGTCACAGCTTTCAATTCATTCGACGAACGTAATAATATGCGACGGCATGACGATGGCTCTCCTTCGTTTTCTTTACTGTTGTCCACATCTATTTGGTCATTGACTATTTCAGAGTTATTCAATGTTAAATTAGAATTTTCTGAGTTAACGTCTAATATACTACCCTCCATATGAGGCGCTGCTGTTATTGTAAGATTCTTTTGTATTTGCTTCATCAGAGGTACATATTCCAATGGTATGGCAGTTGCACAGGATCGATGGCTCACTACCCTATTTAAAATAGCAAGTCTTTTCTTTTTCAACCTCTCTTGCTCTTTTAGATTCCTTTTCGGAATATTATCTATTTGCACTTTTATTTCCTTTACATTCTCGAGGTCGTCATTTATCTTTTCTTCTTTATCACTCTCTGGTATTTTTTGATTTAGAGTAATTTTTAGTTCAATTTTTTCAATAAGCTTCGATGTTTGTCTTTCTTGTACTTCGGACAAAACTTTTCTTTCGCAATTTTTGTTCGAATTAATATCCAGATTTGCCTTCAAATTCACTGCTGAAACTAGTTCCTGTGATAAATGTTTAACAACAGGGTAATGAGGTTCCACTTCAATATGAGCTTTGTTTATGTTTAACTGTTCATTGTCAAGTAAATTCTGAGGATCCTCATGTATTACATCGGTGGGTTTACCCGCATTTTGTGTGCTTGCAATAATGGCTGAAGTGAGTTGAGACTGGTCACATGGGTTTGCCGTAACGTTACAATGCGTTGAAGTAATAGAGCAAAGCGTTGATGTGACGTTCTGAGCCAATGAAGTAGCGTTTTCAATTTCAATTTCATCTGCAGTTATTGGCACCGTCATGGCATTCCCAATGATGACCTCATTTACAATCGGGGTGGCAAAACGTGGCGTATGATAAACAGCTATATTCGGCGTAGCGTTGATAACGAATGGCGTCTGTCTCACATTGCAAATACCGGCTTGTAACTGTGCCTGCACAGTAGCAAACGGATCGTAAACCAAATCAGAACCAACCAGAACCACGTTCGGTATGACAGGCTGCGGTACAGCTGTGATTATTACATTCCTTGGATCAACAACATTTATATGACTCCTATTCATATTTTGGCAAATATTATAAGCTTGAATTTGTTCATCGGACTTATTTGCAACTGTTACATTCGTCTGTTGTATCACGTTCGTAGGACGCGGATGCGTCGTGCTTGGCGATATAATTTTTTGATCGATGATAACTGGTTTTAAATTTTCTGATGCGGAGACTTGGTGCGTCCGAGAATCAACGACAGGTTTAGGCTCATTAATTTTTTTTACAGGTTGTTGGACTGTCTGAATGATATTACGGGATTCTTGTGCGGGTTTTAAGCTGCACAGCAGTTCAACGGCTTCAAATTTCTCCTGCGTCGTAGCACTTTTGACATAGTTCGCGTATTTGCTAGTGGAAACGCTTTTACTGCCTTGTGTGTCGCTGACAGTGGGCGATCGATATGTCTCCTCATCTGATGATAGCTCGCCAATCTCTTGCCTCAATTCGTCATCCATTAATTCGTCCAATAAGTCATAGTCAGAATTTGGTATACCAATTTCTTTTTCCTTAACCATCTCGCTGGCTGAAGGTTTATTTGGGACTTCAACTTGTCGCTTTAGCTGATCTGTTGCCGGTGTTTCGTTTTTAGTCTGTTGAATTGGATTTTGGCTTGGATTTTTGGGTGGATTAATAACAAGAGTTTGTATCGACGTCAGATTATCTTTATTCAGACTGGCTTCAGCAGCAGCCAATGGAACTGGGTTCATCTTCTTTTGAATTACTGCTGGCATAACGTGTTTTGCAATTATAACTTTTTGTGGTTTACTGTCATCTAATGAGTTTTGTGAATCAACAACGACATTTGACCTTTTAATCCTTTGATTTCGCAGGCTGCTGTTCATAAAGCTGTCTTTCTTCAACGCCATGTCTAGTGCGTTTGGCCCTCGACTTGGAGTTTTATGTTTCAAAATAGCGTCCATAACACTTTGCCATTCTTGAGGATTCGATCCCTGATCTTGGGAAGCTTTTTTCGTTGCAAAATTCTTACTTCCAGAAGAATTTGTTCCTGAATTACTATTTGGTGCAACAATTCCAACTTTAGATTTTTCATGTTTTTTCTTAGAAGTGCATGATTTACTATTCGTTACTGATTTAGACTCAATTGATTTGTTGTAAACAGGCTCGATTGTTACTTTGTCTATACAACTTTCGTGCTTTTGAGTGTGATTATTTTTTATTTCTGCAACATGATTTTTAATCACATTTCTGTTTGCTGATGCGGTTTGGTAAGTAGGAGTTATGTTACTTGACGTAGAATTAGGATTGGGATAGAGTATATTGTTCGTCGTATTATTAATATCAGTGTTCACATAGTTTACTGGACTATTCAATTTATTTTGCTGCCGCAACAGAAGTAATAGGTCGTTTTGATCTTTCTCTGAGAGTGCAGACTCTTTTGTAGTAGGAGCTGGCGTCATTGACCTAGACGCTGGAGTCATTGATCTAGGCAATTGTATCGTTAACTGTTCCATTTGATGAGGACTCGCCCTTACTTGGTTTTCATGCTTCGTTATAGCACCATGCGTTGCATCCGTTTTAAGAATATTCGCTAACATTGGATGACTTTTAACTGCACTGTTAGGCTGCTTCTCAACTTTCCGTATAATCACTTTTGGCTCGTCTTTTATCGACAAGTTTTGAGGAGTCTGACCAACTCGTGATACTTCTTTAATCTGTACCTCTTTATTCATCTGTAGCAATTTCATTTTTGCCATTTGTTGATCTTCTATTGCTTTATTTAACAGTTGACTATGATAGTTGCTATAAGTGTCAGCAGTTGTTCTATTCAATTTCATGTCGCTCTGTTTTGTCTTATGCATGTAGCTGAGACGTGAGAAAGTATTCAGTTGATTGTCTACCTTCTTCGCCGCTTGCATTATTGGTTTGGCACATTGAGAAGAAGTTCCAGGTTCAGATTTCATACCTTTAGGAATAACAGGCGTAACCCTGCTAGTAGGTCTGATTTCTTTCTTATGTTGATGCTGCGTTTTAGCAGTAGAACTGGCGTCAGGTGATTTATTTGCACCTGTACCAGCGTTTATTGACTCTTGTAACTCTTTTAAGAAATTTTGAATGGTCTTTTGCATTACGTTATCGGTTTTAACCGGCAAAGGATCCTTAGATGACGGTTGATGTTGGATTTGTCCCTGTCTATCTTGTTGCATGACTGACTGCACGTAAGCGTCAGCGTAATTCATCGGCTGCGGCAGGTTGGTTTTGTTGGCATACTGAATCACTGGCCTGTGAGGGTATTTGGCGCTCAGAAGCATGTCAACTTCTTGTTTTATGTCTTTTATGTGTTCGCTTTGGGCCTTGTTTATGTACAGTTTTGGTATCTCCGGGACCGCTAGCGGTTTTGGACTGGCAACGAGTGTGTCAGGGAATTCTTGCCGTCTGATAGCGTTCGGCGACTTGTAACTCTGTATTGGACTAGCGTCTGGGTTCACACGAGGACTGGACAAGGCCGATCCAGCCGAGGACGTGCTGTTCCTCTGCGCCTCAAACAGAGACTTCTGCCGTCTGAATTCAATTAATTTCGTTATACTCTTTTTTACTTCTTCCCTAACTGTGTTTACATTTTTAATCTTCTGTTCTTGACTAGGCGCACTCATATTGTTTAACACAGGCGGCGGTTTCGGTTGACTGTTTTTGACGTAACACATTCTAGGTCTCACCTTCTCCACTACCGGTTTCTTTGTAGTGTTAATTGCAACTTTACCGTTAGCGACACAAAGTTCACTGTTGGATAATGTGTTCTCGTCCGCTAGTGGATCTTTTTCAGGGGACTTGTAGTCCTCCATGGAAAAGAGCCCATCGAAGAGTACGTCAGGGTCGTTCCCTTCGGAGTTCAAGGACGCAAGGGATGATTTCCCTTGACTGTCGTAGTCACTATCAGTAATACAAATCGGCGTTTTAGAATCTGTGCTCTTTTTGTATTTGCTTTCGGGAATCTTTATCTTTGCAACTTTCATGCCAATCAAGCTAGACAGCGATCCAGGCTTCGGTTCAAACGGCTGTTTCGTCTTTTTCTTTCTAGGTTTCTTCTCTTTTTTCTTGCCTTTGTCTTCTGGATTATCTTTCCGCCTCTCTCGGCTGCCTTCTTTGTTTTCAGAATACTCTTTTGACTTCGTATTATTTTTTCGTTCTTTACTAGTTTGTCTGTTACTTCTTTCTTTGCTATGCGGCCGCTCCTTTTTCTTTTCAGTCCTCTTAACCTCAGCTATGACACTGAGGGGATTATAATCTTCTTCTGACGACACTGAAAGCCGTTTGACCTTCTTTTTTCGTCTTGCGGTTACAGCTTCAATATCCATGCTGCTTGAACAAGCGCTTTCTGTCAACTCTCCGAGTGAATCCTGCCAAACGTCTTCTGGAAGCTCCACTAGATGTTCGTAACCTGAAGTTCAGAATAAAAACCGCTCTTGAGTAAGACACAGACCCCAAATGCATAACAATTTAATTTTATTTAAACTGCCGCCCGCGATTTTGCTTGCGTTGAATTTGGAAATCATTTGATTCATATTCATAGATGTCGGCGATGTTAATAACAAATGGTAAAAAATTATAAAAATATAAAAAATATAAAATGAACGGCCGCACATTTTACATTACTTTTTCAAAAACTGTCAAGTAGCCAATTTGTAGGACAATATGGCTGTTAAATTATATATATATTAACTAAGTAATAAAAAAAAATCAGCTGGTTAGTAATCATTTTTGGTGATCTCGTTATCAATACATGTTGGAGGGGGAAGACTCTTTGATGAAACCATAGATTTTGTAGGACAAATATTTTTTCAAATAATTTAGATAATTATCATAAGATTTAATAAAAACAATTCAGTTAGTAATAAATATTGAAGAATCATCAAATCGACATATTTTATCATTGCTACCTCTGTTAGCTACCACAATCAAAAAATTTCGCACAGGAAATTGTTGGGCGTCTTATCAAAATGAAACTACTCACTGAAAATTAGCTTGATAGTAATAAAGTGAAAAAATAGGCCACGGATCCTGTACTATAAATTTCATTATTTATATATTATATTATTCTTAAATGGCTTTATTTATGGGTTCCACCAGAATACCAGCGCTGTAGCGGTGTTGTTAGAAATAATGCCGTTACAGCATTTGCTGAGGTGGAACCCAATTGACCATAAATTATGTGCGCATGATAACTAGTCTATACTTTTTTGGTTAGGTCAATAAATTTATTTCTTTCTTTCTTTATTTGAGGATATTGATAGGGGTACAGTATTAGCTTAGTTATCAGGGTATCATACCTTTCTCAATGCCGTAGTAAAGGTTGTTCTCCTCTTCCTCCTCCTCAGGCAGATGCATGTACGAGGCGGGGTCCAGGTTGAGGTACTTCAGCTCGGTGGTCAGCGACCGCGTGCCGCCGTGTGTACGCTCCATGTAAGTCCGGCAGTTCTCGAGGAGAGTCTCTCTGTAATGTTTAAGATTATATTAGACAGACTCTACAAACAGGGCATTAGTGAACGAAAACACCGGCCAAGTGTGAGTGATTATTTCATTCTGTTATGTTGTTACAGCGGCAAGAGAAATACATAATCAGTGAAAATGCAAATCTCTAGCTATCAGGGTTCTTGAAATACAGCCTGGTGACAAGACCGATGGACAGACAGCGAAGTCAGAGTAATAGGGTGCCGTTTTTAGTCTTTGGGTATGGAACCCTAATAAAAGTTTTTCACAAACGAGACCCAAAAATTAGAAAAGATAAAATACAATAAGAATAATAGGACCCAAGAAGATTGTGTATTTCTGTTGCCGCTATTACAACAAATATACTCAGAACAGAATAAAATACAACAAATACAATAAACATGATTTAAATATAAACTGTAGTCCGAGTCCGACCCGCACAATTTTTTTACTTTACTTTTACTAATTTGAGGATTATTTTATATAAGTTTACCTGTCCATATCCCACGATAAAGTCTTCACTCTCGGCCCAGACAGCAGCACAGCCAAGTCCTGGCACAGGTCCGGACTCAGGCCAATCGCTTCGCCTTCTGTCAAGATGGCCGTGGACATCACGTTCGCCTGGTTCTGCGTGTGCTTTATGTTCAGCGTCTCTGACGTCTTGACGAGGTTAGAATGCGTCCGGCTGTCGGTCGTCCAACTGCCGAATTCTGACGTTGGCTCCTGTTTTGTGTTGGGGTCGTCCTGAAATAGAATGAAGCTATGAAAATTATCGATTTTTTTATGTGATTGATTAGAATTGGCTACTTTCCAGTAAGAACAAATCGGAAGGATAATAGTTTCTGATGATAAATTAAGATATTTAGATAAGGAAATACGAATTTCAAGAACTTAAATATTAAAGATTATTAATATTTTTAGAAAAGAAAATCTAATAACATAGGCATTAAGTCACGTGACTGAAAACGCCGAGCAGAAAGTCACAACGTCACAGCAGCCGATATGTCATATTTTAGGGGTGTCCACTCTGTACCACAGATTAATAATGAAAGAACTATGGATGTTTTCGATTTGAAAAATCGGAACGCAAAGTCGATGATTTTTGAAACATCGTCTAAAACATCGATATTTTTGAGTATTGATTATTATTCATAATTTTATATTTCCATCGTGACGCTCAGTTCGCAACGGGCCGTGCAGCAGAAATCGTAATATTTTCATTTGGTCTACCACCACCACCATACTTAAACTGCACTTAGTGATGAAATAATTTATATTGATAAGGATTAATAGCGTGAAAATAAATGCGGTTTAATGTGGTCCAAAAAAATTCAAGATTTTTTAATAACAAAATGGTTGTTGTGCCCCATTCGACTTATGTAGATAGGTATAGTGTGTCGCGAACTTTTTTGTAGGTAGTTATAAGATCTACAATTAATTTGAACATTTTATGATTCTATCTTTTATAGTTTAGGCAGCTTACGCAAAATAAGTAACCTTTCTGGTTGATTTTAAACCTTGTGTCCGAAAAACCCAAATATTTAACGGAACCCTATTTCTTTTCAAATTGAGTTTCGTATATTATCGATTATTTGTGTGTACTAATTAGGTTATTGACTAGCATATACTCATAAAAAGATTAAGTATTATTGAATGATCAGATATTAATAGTAACGTTTCGCGTATGTTACGTCAAATTTGTCGCATGAGATGACAAAAAATCCATATTGTTGATTGTTTCGTTTGATATTATATTTAACGCATAATTCGTATTTACGTTACTGTACAGTACTCGTAATTTCAAGTTTTCAGCCAATCGACAGGACGCTCTGAATATTAACGATTTTGACATAATATTTAAGATTGCGATAAAATTTATTTGTGTGGCGCACTGAAACCTGCTTTGGGTATTTAAAGGTGTCAATACCGGTTATTGAAACTAAATCGAGATTGAAGTCATATCTTGAGTAGTGTTAAAATTGATTTCGGTTCCGTGGGTGTCTGACGACTCAAGGTTTTTTTTTGTAATTTTAATACATCAAAAAATAATTGTCAAATAAAATTAAGAATATCGAGAGAAAACATCATAAGGCATCCGTCGAACAAACTCGATAAGACAATCTATGAACAATGACAGCTCTAATCTTGCTAGGGTACATTGACGTCATTTTAGACGCCATGACAGCTTAGAGCGTTTTCGTGGGAAATTTAAAGAGATTTTTTAAAATGAAAAATACATGTAGTAAATATATTATATTTTGTGAAATATACTTTTCATGCGATGAAATGAGTATCAAGGTTTACAATTAACAAGATTTCAAAATTTTGTCAAGTAGCCAATTTATATTATTTATTAGCTACCCGCCCCGGTTTCGCACGGGTGCAAGTAAATACAAATGAAGTTTTCGGCCTTTCTGTACATTACTATTTATGGATTATACATATAAACTTCATATCAAAAAATCTAATAAAAACCTATTGCGTAGTTTTAAAGATCTAAGCTAATATAGGGGTACACAGAAAAAGTTACTTTTTATACTGTGTAGTGATTGCACTCCATAAATGTTACCAATAGTTCATTAAAAACTAAAAGTACAAGTTATGGAACCTATTCCCTGTTATCCAAATTCTGTTTTCAAATTTTCATCCCATTTTGATCCTTATAAACGTTTTCTTACCTTTGACCGATACTGGATTTGCCATTTGTGTCAATTTTGCGTGAGAATTTGACATAATTTCATTATAAAACACAGATGCTTAATATTCTAGGAAAGGCCCAAAGATCAAGTTTAGGCTTTATGTGATCGATATTAGTTGGTATGGTATGTGCATGTCGGGCGGTAGCACCTGTCCGGCGACGGGCGGCAGCGGCGGCGCGGCTCGTATGCGGTCGTACATGTCGCGCGCGGGGTGCACGGAGAAGGCCGTGAGCGCGCACTCGCCCTGCACGCGCGCGCTGCCCGCCAGCAGCGCGCCCAGCTGCATGAACCACGCCGACAGCGTCTGCTCCAGCACCACCGCCTCCGATTCCTGACAAACAGTTGAGTTTCATTTCACGATCAGGCATTTTTTTTGAGTCGGGGAAAATACTTTTTGTACCATACCGCTGCCGTGGGGACAGCGACGTGTGTGGGACTCCCCCGCTCGTAGGAACGAGGGCTACCCTAACTAATAACCCCACCCACCTTCTCATCGCCCAATGACAGCGCTATGGGAAACTGAAGACCCATAAAGGCCATAGCGCCGTCGCAAAGACGATCAGACATAGCATGCGCAATATGTCAAATTTCTCTCATGAGACGACAAAATTTTTGATATTGTTGATTGGCTAAAAACGGTGTGCTTTTATTCTCAGCCAATCAACAGCTAACACACTGACTTCAATCGATTTTGACGTTTGTTAAAAACTCAGAACTCAGCTCAGTTAAGAGAACAGCCGGGAGACCTTGTTAGGAAGATTTAAGAGGTAGGGCATAGCGATTTGGCTTGAACTGCCCGATGGAACTTGAGGCCCGGAGCAGCCCGACTGTTGAAATGCCTTCGGTGTGGCGATAAGTCCAGTAACGGCTATTATTATGCTGTGCTTATCGCCCTTAAAGCTGAGAGATGCAAATTAGATTAATTTTGAAGTGAAATATAAAAATAAAAAAATAACGACGACGAAAAATGCATTTATTTTATTTCTTAACACCAAAAATATCACAGATAAAATATATAATATACCTGTAAAGTGACAAGAGCAGGCTAGTCGTCACCTAAGAGGTACAGAGACGTGCTCCATTCTACTTGTGGTTATGTTAATAATTCTTAAGTTAATCTTGAGCTATATTATGTCAAATGGAATGTAACGAAGTTAGACTTTGGGTAGTAGATATTAAATTTTGATTTAAGTTTAAATAAAATGTATATTACCTTTTCAGTCTTCATCTTGTGCCTCTCCAATTCATTCATGCCAGCCGTGATGGCGCGCACATACAACTCGCACACGAACGGATTCATGTCTGTACACTGAAATTAAATGAACAGATTAAACATACGAATTTCTAATCAAGTACAATCGGTATGTACAGTTTTTAATAATAAAGTAACAATACAATGTCTTTTTTGTCCTCCTAGCTTTCTGTAAGCACTTTGCCAAACTGGACCCTTAAATCGAGGTATGATAGATAGATATACATTTAACGCGCAATCTAAAACCTTCGTGTCATAAAATGGTACAAAAAAGGTCATTAAACCTACCGTCGTCTTTGATGTCATAACGTCTGAGACATTACGCTATTCTGTAGACACAAGCGAAGTTTGATATGAAATTGTTAGCGGCAGGAGCGTCCGGTGCAGCAGGACAGGAAGCACATACCTTAGACAGCTGCAGCTGTACGTTCACCGCGTGCGCAGAGTGCAGGTGCCTAGCCTTGGCCGTGGCAGGAGCGTCCGGTGCAGCAGGACGGTAAGCACGTACCTTAGACTGCTGCAGCTGTCCGTTCACCGCGTCCGCTAGAGTGTGCAGGTGCCTAGCCGCGGCCACTGGGGCGGCGGCGGCCGGCAGCTTGGCCGTGGCAGGAGCGTCCGGTGCAGCAGGACAGAAAGCACGTACCTTAGACTGCTGCAGCTGTACGTTCACCGCTTGCGCTAGAGTGTGCAGGTGCCTAGCCGTGGCCGCGGGGGCGGCTAGCGCGGCAGTGGCGGCCGGCAGCTTGGCCGCGGGCAGGAGGCGGACCAGTGACCGTGTACAACAGACCAGAGCTGTCTGAGTGATATGTGCACAGACCGGTATCACCATGCACCGGGTGATTATCACCTGGATACAACATAATTCAGTTAATCCAATAATACATTACATAATGTTTAAAAATAAGTACCTGTGCGCCCTTTGTTAGCGTTGTACACGCGACACATGTTGACCGTAGGCTCAAAGAGTGTAACAATGAATTGTGGGTCATTTAAAACTTTATTTATATAGCCTATAAATAAACTATCCCACTGCTGGGCATATCGCTATATCGGGAATAGTTATTAACGCCACATCCAACCTACTCTCTTGGGGTGGCGCGTTAGACGCAGAGTTGCATATAAGCTCAGGCCGGTGCTGAAGCGCTCGCGGCGACGCTCGAGCAGTTTTAAAACGCTATTTTCCCATGCAATCTCTCACACATTAATTAATAGGAACCTTACTAATTGTTACAGAAAGTTTTGTTAAAACTGGTAGACCACATTCTTAACCAAAAAGTTTGCTAGTGCGGCTTGAAGCACTATAAAAATTGAAAAAATCTATTATGGAATATCAGTTTATGTGTTTTTGTTACCTGCGCTATTAACGTGGCGACATCTTTGGCATTTTTCCATAGTTTCTTCTCGCGGGGCGAGCATTCCAACCGACTCTGTAGGCGGTCCACGATCAGGTAACCAAGCCGGAGCGGCGTCTGCTTAGCCTGTAAACGATTAAAATTGTATTAGTCAAAAACAAATCAACCAAGACGTAACGTCGGCTCGACACACACAATATAATATCATAATTAAAAAATCAAGTTAATGAATTATTCCTTCAAAGTGTAAAGAAACACCGGGCCTGTATGGCGATGCTAACGGATAGGATATTACGGTATCAAATCCGTTGTCATCGCGAAGTGGGTTATTCTCTTACAAAATACATTACACCACTGGGGTGAGGGCCTGGCAATACGTCACAAATGGTACCCTACTCTAATATATATATATATATACATCCTACTATTGTTTTGTGTTCTATTTGTAATGTAACCTTTGTAAAGAGAAAATAAACGATTTTGATCATATTATTTTCATTAATGACTCCCTTTTAATGATTGCAACCCCCCTCAATGGGACATTAAATAGACAAAATTTTTTTAAAATGAATAATCTATCATACACTAACCAGATCAATACACTTGGAACGTCTGTCCCCCTTGTGAAGAAGAACGAATTCAATGTCTGTGATAAGCTCCCACACGTCCACTGTGAATCCGGCCTCAGTCTTCAAAATGTCTGCGAAAGTCGGCCGATCACTAGACGTAACTGGTTTGCCTGTTGGGGAGAAAAGATCACATTTTAATAACTCTTCAACTGGAATTGGGATGGATAATAGTGGAAGGAAGAATAGAGTCAGTACACATATGGGTTTGATGACAAAAAAAAATCGTTTTAGTATACGGAACCATCAAAAATGTTGATTTTTTTTTTATTTTTGTGTGAAAAAATCTTAAAGCAGTTTAAAGAATACGTTTACTTATAAAGTTCCAAAAGTATAGTTTTTAAATTGGCTGGGACATACGGACGGACAGACACACGTGACTATGGGTTCCGTTTTCTGCCGTTTGGTTATGGAAACCTAAAAATTTTACTGTTTGAATCGGATTCGTTTCTTTCGTTCGTTTGCGCACCAGCCCCCCGGTCTCATCTCCAGGCTCATAAGCATGTTCGTTGTCCGGAACGACTAACCCAACTACAGCTATAAATTTACTTCCCGAATCGAAAAACGTGTCTGATCCTATGACAGAGAGCAATTTTTAATTCTTATAATCGTAACCAATCCACATTGAATGCTAATTAACCCCTTATAAGGCAGAGCAAGTTTAAATTTTTCATTTTTTGGACCATAATTCTAGGGAGTAAGATTCAAATTATGGTGGTCATATGATTGACATAAGGGGTTCAGCGTTTTAGAAAACCAAAATATTATTTAAGCAAATCAAAAACCTCATTTTAATTCTCAAACTTTCAATAAATCTTCAAAAACGAATCCCTTCGTTTGTTTGTTTCATTATTGGGAGAAAACACTCTATCGTTTATTACCAAAACCACGAACCAACCACATCTCTCCTTCAGCTCTCACCTTTAGGCTCGTTAGCCTGCTCATTGTCCGGAACAACAGTGGTGGTGGCTCGCACGCGGTCCATGACTGCAGTGACCAACGCCATGGCGAGGTCGTCGCACTTGGACGCGGCCAGCTGCCGGAGACGCGTAACAAACATCACACCGCGCTCCTCCTTCAGCCATTCTAGAACTGAATCACGAAAGGTTGCATCAACACCACGCACAGGAACATCACATCAAAACTTAACATTAATCTAATACTGTGAGGACATTCAGTATACCTACTAGGGTTCCCAACCCTCCGAGATTGCCTGGGAGACCCCGGTAATACAGTGGTTAGCATTCCGTCCTCCCGGGGAACAATAATTGAACGCATTCGTCTCTCGCTCTTCATTGTCACTCGCTTTGCGACCACAACAACGAGCTTGTCTCGCCGCCGACGTTGTTTGTCATGCTCACGCACGAAGCGCACGCTGTGTGCGTGACAAAGTGAAAAGTAAAAAACCGACATAGATGATGCATGAAATTGGATGCTTTTTGAAAAGAAAATAAATTAAATACTCTTTGAATAACCAAACAAACCAGAGTTTTTTTTTATATTTCTCTTCAAGATTTACCTCATCTTACCTGATGTTAAGTGGTAATGAGGTCCTAGCTTAAGAGCAACAAGTAGAGGATAATAAACTTGTTACTGAACTTGTCGCCCTTACCTTGAAGGCTTGACCCCTGCTACTAATGAAGCACCCCCTAAGAGCTCTGGAAACCTTACTCACACACAGAAACAATACAGAAGTGATTGTTAATTGGCTGCGGTCTTCTGTAAGGTGGAGGTATTTCACCAGTCGGGCTGCTCGATAAATTGCTATGCCCTACCTCGCTTAAACATTAATTCTCCCAGATTTCTCTTTTTGAAAGTTGGCACCCCGATTCCCACATAGTGCAGTATTATGACCTTTTTAGTACACAATAGTGTAACTCACTCTCATCATCTCCCGGCTTCGGCCCCTGCGAGTCCAGGAGCGCCCTGAGGACTGGATGTCCCCAGGGATTGCCCAGGATCCGCTTGAACCATTCACCGCGTTGCTGCAACTGGTGCTCCCACGGTGGTGAGACGCCATCCTTCCTCGCTACACCGGAATTGCACTCGGCTATGAAGGCGTCTATCGCTTCGTCGAGCTGCGTCTGTGCATCTTTACTCTTTGGTTGTTGCCATTCAGTCTGTGGAGTAAACGGTGCGAATTACATTAATGTGTCTGTTTAATAAAAATCCACTGGATGTCCCTGACCGGTCCTTGACGCACGAGACGTGTGGGAGGCGGGCATGACGTCATCGCGATGGTGGCGCCGGCGCATACACTCATGTCAGGCTCGGACCCCTTTCTTACCTCCGATGGCGATTAAGACTCATTTGTAACATCGCCGTAGATTAAAATAAAATAAAATAAACATAACAGTTTCGATTTACATGTATCATAGTGAGATAATCCAGTTTTTGACATATATTTGTGAGATTTATCAGGATGTGTGTGCGTGCGTGTGTGTGTGTATGTGTTTGAGAGAGAGAATGGATAATTCCTAAATATGTAAACGCCGAGTGAACCAGCCTAGTTTGATACAGTCCACTTTTATTAACACCTTAGTGTATTGCCATTCTAAAGAGTGAGTAAAAGTTGACCCTCTCATCTCTTCTCAGGCAATATCATCATCATTTTTTTTTTATTTGCCCGCCATGCACAAACACCCTCATTGCCAAAACAGACGAAAGTGAAAATCTTAACATGGCAAGCAGAAATATAAAAATGACGACATACATCAAATTCTGTTGTGTTATGTGACAGTTGTCAGCAATTTTTTTGTGTCTTCGCTTATGCTATTATGAACTTAATTATGCTCAAGACAAGATATTTAGGTTGGCTACGAAGCATTATCACCTTCACCAAGCTTTCCAGTGAGCAGATGGCTCACATAAACTGATACTGCCAATACCAACACAATACAATTGAAAACCTCACTATTCTTGTTTATTACATTGTGCTCTCTACACATTCCATAGAAAAATAAAACACTTTATCTCCTATCCTCCCCTTGTACACAGTTACAGTCTTACTATATACATTTGAAAAGAGCACCCAACTCCATGTCTCGTTACCTGTAGTATAGTCCTGGCAGTGTGCCTCTGCAGCCAGCTGAGCAGGTGCAAATGTGTATCGGGCAAGGCATGCAGGCACAGGCTGTGCACGCGGCGCCACGCCTCGCACAGGTGTTGTGTGCGAGACTTGAGGTCGCAGTCACTGCTCAGGCCCGCATCGAGAGACTGTTGACACGAACATACCAACATAAATACTTACTGATAGTCATAATAGCTGCAGAGCCTTAACAACTCAACCAGGCCAATGAGGAAAAGAAAGAAAGTAAATTTTATTTAGTGACATGACATAGCATTTAGGGAGTGAAAAGGTTACAGTTAAAACCATAATGCCTGATTCCAATATTTTACAATACTTGTAGGCTTAGCATACGCAATATGTCAAATTTATCGCATGAGACGACAAAAGTTTCGATACTATTGATTGGCTAACAGCACACCCCACTCGTATTTTCAGCCAATCAGCAGCCGACGCACTGACTTCAATCGATTTTGACGTTTGTTATGAGCGCGATAAAATTTAGTCGCGTTGCGTATGCTAGGCCTTATAATGTGTCAAAAATGACTATACTTTTTTCTCCAACCAACTACGAGTGGTTCATACTGTTCCATAATTTACTTTCCATACCAGCTGCCATCAGTCGTCCATCAGTCGTTTTTAACTTACGCCTTGTATAATTTATTACTAAACGTAACTAGAACGGATAGTTTTTCAAATATTAGAACTGGGCATAAGTATTTTATTTTCAATCTTTACTTATAATGTCTATGCTTGTGTTGTTTATTACAAAATTATGACCTATTGTAATGATTTATATCCTTAACCTTCGGTGTACCACGTGGGGTATGACACACCCCAGTTCTTAAAACTTAGCAACTATTTTAAAATTAAAAAAGCACGGCAGCACACCTTCTGAGTAGCTGGATATGCGACGTTGCTGCTAAGATTAGCGTCATTGCGTTAGTCAGGTGGCGACTGCTAAGCAAGTTAGGCGCATTTCAAGTGCGCGTGGGCATCACACACCCCACCCCATACGGCGCGTTGTTAAAGAGGTATGTTTCATCATTTAAGTATTTTGTTATCTTTTTACTTGTTTACGTAGTATATATTATTACTAATCGTTACAGATATGTTCAAAAATGTCTCAATTGACGGAGTCAGAGATATATAATGCACTTTTAAGCGAAGAAGACGATTTGGAGTCAAAAAATATGAATTTTCACCAGGAATGTAATAGAACCTCCTGCAAAATAAAAATGTAATGGAACCTCCTGCTAAAAGGCCTAACATGATGCAGAGATGCGCATAATGCCCTAGAACGAAAGACAGAAAAACTAAATATACATGTAAAAATTGTTATACGCCAATATGTATGGAGCATGCTGATTTTTATTGTCAAGACTGCAATAATTTTGATACCAATGATCTCAATTAGAATTTATGATTACTACATTTAATTATTATTTAGTCCTTAGTATATGCTTTGTTGATTCCTAAATGATAACAATTGTAATTATTGCATAAAGCAGTTTAAAATTAGTACACAAGTTAAAAAATGTTATTCTTGAGGTTTAAAAAGTTTTGTTTATTTTTCATTTTGTCATTAAAACTTATAAAAAATGTTTCATTACTTCTGATTTTCATTTAAACATGATTAATATAATATATAAATAATATTTGATACATAAAAGTCGCCAATAAATTCGGATATACAAATTTTATGACATTTTACATTTTGGGGTATACTACACCCCACCTAGTATAGGACAGTTCTTTTAGTCACCTGGTACACGGAAGGTTAAAATGAGTATGTTTTAATAATGTTGTAGCAAAACCGTGACTTAATATTTTATATTTAATAGTTTAATTGAATTTACTTATAATAATTTGACTGAATTGATGTTCTTAATAAAATCACAAAATTATAAAAAAATTAAAACATTTTTTTCTACAATTTAATTTATATGAATTCTTCAAATCAAAGGCTACCAACAAGATCCAATTAGAATACTGTTTAGACTAGAGCTGTATAATATTCCACTCCCATGCGAGTTATGTTAGTATAAAAGTAATTGAAATATACTAACAATGTGCTACATTAAAGTATATTTGTAGTATCACCTATATTATAATTTGAGCCATTCCGACTCAGATTTAAACACATCTCGGGCCAAAAAGTTTTGGTAAACTTAACCATGATCCAAGATACAGAAAATGTTTTAATTCAACAGAATAATTGCTTTTTAACATCAACCTGACTGATGAAGATAATAAGTGTTACTTAACAGATTTATTAGTACACCTATGACTCATATCAATATTGTCTAATGTTAATAATAATACATTTTCATGTTTAGCAAAGACTGTAACTGACACTTACTGGCATGAATTGTAATTATATTATAGATTTGGAATGGAGATAAGAATGTCTAATAGTGTATGTAAAGAAGTGTGAATGTATAAATATTCTGTCAATGCTCAACAATGCCATAATAATCAGTGCCATATTATTCACTAAATATGCTATAGAAATCTTCAAACCTGTAGATACATAAACAGTGAAGTCATAATGTACGTGACTTGGGAGTACCTAAGTATGGCTGTCATGCAAACTTCACACATGGTCTTATATTGTGCTAACATTATCATCTTTTCTAAACCAATATCATCTCAGTCAACATAGGAATTTCATGAATAGGATTGGACTAAAACAATCACTCAAATTTGTTAATGTTACCGAAATAATTACATCAAATTTTGGGAAATTCCGATGAGCAAATAATCCTGAAATCGACATCCGCTGAAGTCAATATCATTGATAATATACACTTCAAAGTAATACTAACAATTCCGTTAGTTACTATCATCATTATTTAAGGGGAATTACCAAGAAATACAAGAAAATGGAGGAAAACAAGAGTGGAAGAAGACAAATATGGCCGCCATAGTGGACATTCAGGGGTACGACGGCGTCTCAAGATAAACGGCGTAGGAAAGGTTAACAAAAGCAAAAATTACCTTGTAAAGTTCAATATAATATGATTTGCCTTTTTGGCCTCTTGATTGATTACTTTTCACGTCTTTTCCATCATTTGTAGAAGTCATTTCTCAAGAAAATATCGCGGGGAGACATTTATGCGCTTGTGTTTTCGTAATGGTGCTGTCAAAGTAAGTGTTGCACAGATGAATAAAGGAAAGCTGCCAAAATTTTATATTTTTCTTTTCCATGCCGTTTTGAATTTTAGTTAAAATATCCGGTCGAGATTTTAGCGGCGTGACGGCACCCGAGCGCGCCGGGCTTGGGTCATAAAAACTAATTGTTTACGAGCGTTTCTTAGAATGGGTACGCATGAAGTGCTGTTTTTATGATAGCCGATGAATGGAGCATTCAAAATGTGTTAGCGTCGTCGCTCTTTGTGTATACAATTTAGAAATATTAATTATGAAAGTCAGCATTTGCTGCAGAAATGGTAATATAGTCATGCTTTATTACGTTTTATTTCCGTTATTGTATCGGTAACCTACTTATTTTATTGATTTAATTGGTAGAATGATTAATGTTTTGCACGATAAAAGCTATAAAACAATGTTTTATTGTTTAAAAATATTTTTAAACATCATTGCAAAGTCCAGATAAAATACGACTGATGGCGGGTTTTTTCTCGCCACTTTAATATTTTTTTACAGTTATATTATTACATGAAGCACAAAAATATTAATAAAATCTAAAAGATAGGGTCTTTTTGTACAATTTAAAAAAGAATCACTTCTCATCCTGGCACCAATTCTATTCTACAGCTATTTGAAATCAGAACGTCATATTGCAAAACTACGTAATGAAAAAACGGCCGCAAGGCCTACCTTACCCTAGTTCATACTAAGAACATAACCGGTATTACCGATTGAGATTTGGTTAGGATTCGGCATAGATCTTGAAACACATGTTAGAATAATTACATCTTTGTGTGATGGTGAGAAGTATTTATTAAAAAATAAAAATCCGACACCGGCCACACCGGGCAGCGGCCATTTTGTAATTGTTCGATAATGTAAACAAACCTAATCTTAATGTATTCTTGCGGTAAACAGTACGGTCATTGTTTGAAATGGTTTAGAATAACTAATACATCAACAAAATACGTTCCACTAACGTGATTAAATCGCATAATTAATAAAATGTTCGATCAAAGTCAGATTTATCTAAAATACTACCCGACACGACTTGAAAACTTTTGATAGAAAAAATAAGAAAACACTAACACGAAAACTGTTCTTGTACATATTTAACCAGTAAATAATCTTGGAAAAAAGCACAACTTACCTTTTCAAATCCCTATAATTAATTATATTTCTGCATTTAAACTTTCGCGTCGTCAGCACAATCTGACACACTAATGTCAAACTCACCTTGTTCCTTTTCAAAAATTTTTCTCTACTCGCACAAAATGTTTACAGCAATGGATTTTACCTTAAAAGACGCGGAATGTTCCACAGATTATGTGACAAAAATGTCAGATTTTAGAAAGAAAAGGAACACGCCCAAAAAAAGTCGCGAACTTGGACCTAGCATTTTGGTTACATTTGTAACCAAGAAACTTCAGCCGGCTACTATATATTCGTCGAATATCATAGATTTCAATTTATGATACGATTTATTTCACAAATAAAAATGTAGTAAAATATAAATATATCGACTTCTGAGCTAATTCGAGACGCTTTTGATCGATTTTTTTTCTTAAGGACCTCTATCACATCAGCTTGATTGAGTAAGTTTAATTTATTTTATTTAAGAAATTTATTTGAAAAATAAATCTTTTTTCATATAAATTTCTTTTTTTTGTTTACTCACAACACTGACATATATTTTTTATTATATGTCTGCGACCAAAAACAGCATGGATTTTAAGTCATAAAAAAATGTTAATTCTATACTTTATCTCACAGACATACAAATTAGATGTTTGTGCTTAACTCGTAGTTAAGATCATGAAAAACCACAAACTTGTATACTATTAAATGTCTGTGTTAAAAACATAAAAAATAGATTGATATTGTAAATAACATTTCAAACAGTTTTGGTCCATCTGTTAAAGCACCATGTCATGAGGCCAAGAAAAATTGGTGTTCCATACAATTACGGAACATTATGCAATGGTGGGGTAGATTCCGGTTAGATAGTCCAACTGCTACTGTTGGCCACGCACGTAGCAGTAGGAAGTCAGCTTATTCGATATTTGAGTAAGTTGTAGGCCTGACTTTAAGGTATGAAAAATGAAAAATACACTTATAATGCCATCTGCCATTATTGCAATCTAGCGGAATATTGCTAGACTATTCATATCAGAATGTTATCTCAATATTTTCTTGATGGAAAATAATCCATTTTAATGTATGTAATCACAACAAAAACCAGCACATAATGACATGGTACATTTATTCTGTAGATACATTTGTATACTTGTGTCTAGTAGGTATTACATACGCCACACGATTTTTTATCACACTCTTAACAAACGTGCGTTTGACCAAAAATACGAGTGCGGTGTGTGTTATTAGCCAATCAATAGTATCTAAACTTTTGTCGTCTCATGCGAGAAATTTGACATATTACGCATGCTAAGCCTGTAGGAAACAAAATGCATTGCATACAGATACAAATTTTCTATAAAGTAGAACTAAAAATTACAAATATTAAACTGAATACAGTTTTACAAATTTTGTTGTAGATGTATTTGTTTCTCATTTTATTAGTTCGTCTTAGTACAATGATTGTATGTATAAATATTTTTAATATGCCTCAATCCTATTGAAGTCAAGCCGTATCCTATAACTTTAAGCATTAAAACACCTAAGTGACACATTGAATCAGCGTATGTGAATGCGCTTTGCATTGCTGTAATCGCTTTGTATAGTTCCTGTAATAATAAAATATAATTTTGGTTTATTTATTTCTTTTTTATTTATTTATTTATATAGGACAACCAACAAATCTTACACTAAAAAATAACATTACATACAAACTTGAAATAAAGTCTAAGTGCAGATTCATTTACAGGCTGCCACGACTTGCAAATGTGAGGTAATTAATTTTGTTATAATATAAGTGTGTATGCAGGTATTACTGTGTCTAGAAAGGTAGGTAAAGATAACAATTAACGAACTACATATAAAAAAAATAGGTTACAGTTACTGAGCAGACAAAGTTAATTACCTTTTAAAATAATCTAGAAAAAAAAATTTTTTAAATTTATAAAGGCTATCGGAAAAAATGTCAACACCGCTTCTTTTCTGGTACTCATTATACTGTCGTTGCAATCTATTTATTATTGAGTGGTGACCGAGCTTGCTCCTGGATCCGCTAATATTAAATGGTAAATATTTGCACCTGGGCTTGGTAATTTAAATGGGACGTTTATTTGGTTGTTCCAAAAGACCAGGGCAATCCAGCCCACCCCTCAATATCTTAAAAAGAAACATTTGATCCAACATGAATCTTCTGTCGGCTAGGCTTAACATCTTGAAGTGTGAAAGTCTATCGACGTACGAAGGTAATTGTTTGGCTAAACCTAATTGAAATGCGATATACCATAAAAACCTCTTCTGGACAGTTTGTAGTCTTTTTATGTGAACTTCGTAATGAGGCGACCAAACTGGGCTACAGTATTCAATTGTCGAACGTACATATGCGTTGTAAAGTAAAATCTTGGTGGGCGGGCTTTAACTCCCTACAGTTACGAATCACAAACCCCAGCATTTTGAAGGCTCTGCTTGTAATATCGTCGATGTGTTTGTGAAAGCGAAGCTTTTTGTCTAATGTCACACCTAGATCTAGCTAGAGTGTCCTCCACTTCTTTGAGCGCGTTCCCGGCAATGTGATAAGTGTAGTTAGACTGCGTTTTACATTTAGTGAATCGAATAACATGACACTTAACAGCATTTATAAAAATAAGGATGATCGTTTCTTCTGTATTAAGAAATTTTACGTTTCGGGCTTTTTGCACCTGGCCAATCGGAACTCATTCTGTCAGTTAACTTTTATCGTCATACAACTACTATTTATTTGATATTTTATGATTTTCACATTGGGATAAACAGCTATGTGTTTCTAACCGATACCGGTTTTCCTTATCTGTAGTCAGGCATCTTCGGGCTTTATGGCACTTGGATTTTGAATGTTGGCTGCACTGCTTTCAGTACAAAGCAAAAGCGACTTGTGTCAAGAATTATTGCTTTTTCTTCGTAAATTATTCTCATCAAAGTGTAATAAAATGTAAATTAAATCATCAAAAGAATGTAAATTAAAGAAGTAAATAAAGTGGACTTAGGTCTAACTAGATTCTATCACAATATTCTGCCTTGTGGCAATAAGAATTTGGCGTGTCAAAGTGTTGGGCTATAGAAGACACAATAAATTATTGCCTTTTAATCCGTAATTGATAATGTGTTCTGTCTTATTCTTATCTTTTACCAATGTAATTGACTCAGGAAGAGTATTTCGTTGTTGAATTATCCCAAGGAAGGTGTGGCATGACTTGATTGTCGGCACATCTGGCGTTCGTTTTCGAGCTGTATCACCTACTACAATCTTACAGTTACTGGAGCCCCTCTCAAATACATAACATCAAAATCTTACTTTCTATTTACAATTCAGCTAAAATTGGAATCAATTTTAAGCCTTTCCTCTAGTTCCACGATATTTACAGAATATCACGTTTTTTTAGGTTTTCAATATTCTTGTTTGCGTCGTCGTAGCGTAGTGAATCGTGGCGTGGTGTTGTGATGAGTTTTACAAGTGATTTTGCTGTTTTACTCCATTTTACACCTTTAGAGCGATAAGTTACGAAAATGGCTAAGAAGTCAGAAAATACCGGCGGTAAGCTGGTCACGGTTTCCGTCGTTGGTCTTTCAGGTAAGAATATGTCATTTAGGTACATACCTACTTATGTTTTAATTAAAACGACAAAAAATAACATGTTGTTAATCTGATCATGTGAGCAAGCATGTAGTTGCAATCCATGAAGTTCTCTTGATGAATTCATGTGTATCTCTAAGCCCACCTGACCATACTAGTTAACCTGAATCCTAGAATTACTAAATCTTTTCCTTTGTAGAGGTAAGATAAGGATCTTAAAATTGACACCATATAGTTATTTTTGCATCAAGGGTTGACAAAATATGGCTTAAATCCTTAAAAAGCCTTTAGATTACATATCTGAACATTAAACTCATACTATGTGGTAGTTTACTGAAAATATGTATGTCCAAAGCCACTGTAGTGTTTCTTTATTGTTAATGTGCATCAACTGTAAAATTTATTTAGTCACTAAAAATCATATTTATATTATATCTATCTATCTATCATATTTAAACAGACTAACCAGGCCAATTGCTGCAATTGTACAAAATGCTTTTATACATAATTTAAAGTAAAGATTAAGAATAACAGAATTCAGAATTCAATGAATGTTGATGATTTCATAATACTCAGTGTAATATTATAGCATGGGTAAGAGAAGCTTACACCACATGTTAGGTCTATGCTCTAGATTACTCCTAGTTTTTATATACTTTTATTTATAGCTAGTGGCCCATTGCAACTGTGAAAAATGGTCAAACAACCCCCTTACCTATACCCTTATCTATATTATATAAAGTTAAATTATTATCAGTATATATATATTTAAATCTCTCATAAAGATATATATATTTTATTGCACAAAACATTTACAGACAAATGATAATAAAAGTTAGTCTTATGGCTTGTAAGATGCAACCTACTAGTGGAAATAGTAGATATTGGTAAAAATGATGCCACCAATATAACAGTAGCTTTTTATATTTTTTGCTTTGGTTTGTACACTAAACATGTGCCCTTACTTTTAAACCTCAAGAAAAATTACTAAGTACCATTCATGGCCAAAGTATCATATTGTAAACAGTTTAATAAACAAATGTCAACAATCTTTACATCCAAATATGTTATCTCATTTCTCAACATAGACATTGGTAACACCTACACAAGATAACAGGAAATAGAATAGATAACAATGCAACAACAATAGGGTTTCATTCACTATTGAGACGGCCCAATAGACTGCATGCTTCCTCTGATTCAATTAGTGACAGCTCGTTCAATTGTAGCACTTTAGAAAGCAGCTAAATGGTGACAGAATGACCTTAAATGGTTATGCAATGTGAATAAAACTAGTTGTTTTATAATGATGTACTGCATTTTTGCTGAGATATTGAAAGCTTGCATCCCTGTAAAATGGTATCTTAATAACTTTATACATATAATATAAAGATATAAGTTGTTTTTAAGTTTTTTATTTTACAGGGAAAATAAGGGCTACATATCAAATCAAATAATATTAAATTGCTAATTTTAGTGCAAAAAACTTCAAGTGATAATGATAAAACCTGCCATAATACTATTTATTATGCAATATTTATAATTAGTTTTCCCTTAATTTGTTATCTGGTTTAACAATTATCTAACGATAAATAGATGATAAGAGTTAATGCACTGATTTGTTGATTGTTACAAAAATTTGTAAACAATGTTTTACATATACTTTAATTTATTTAAGAGATTTGTATGCAAACATTATATTGAATTTGTTTAACAGTCATATTCATAGATGCCATTTACGAAAACTATGTTACTATAAAACACAATTATTAGCCTAAATTTATAAATGCCTTCAAAGTTTGGAAGTCTTGTATTACAAGATGAAATGGACAATTCAGTTGTTGTGTCAGTAATACCAGTTTTGTGTAGAGTCCTATAAATAGGCAGGATGGTGACTCAACCCTTCATTGTCATCTACATGATCTGCAAAGAATGTTAATGTCACGGTACAGATAGTGTGGTTTACGTTCAGCTTAAACAAGACATACAATTTTAGTCTTAAGTATCAGTTTACAAATCCAAACCTGTACTTGACATTTCAGTCATAACATATGACAGTTTTTGAATTACACCCAGACTTTAACTAATTTAGTAAAGTGTGTTTTTTGTGTATGGTTTCCCTAATATTGATGAGCATATTGACCATTAAAGTTTTCTCCAAAAATTTAATAAGTATTAAGGAATTAGTCTTGTGGATTTGATAAGATAATAATCCTAAGTCATAGATAGATAGATAGATATACTTTATTGCACAAAACTTTACAGAAATAGGTTTTACAGATTATAGTACAATTTAGGCGGTCTTATCGCTAGAAAGCGATCTCTTCCAGACAACCATTCCATTCCAGACAGTCATTGTCTTGGCACTAAGATAATTTAGTTAAAATATTTCCTGATTTTCTTCTTTATTTTCTGATTGAGATTAAAATAGTTGTTTTTAATAAATCTTGCTTTTTTATGCTTGTTTATGATTCGATTGTTGTTATTTAAGTGTGAGTTTTTTGTTTGGTTAAGCCATAGTTTTATTTAGTTTAAGAAAGCAACTTCTTTTGTCTACCTGACTAAAATATACAATTATATATCATAAATACTTGTAACTTGTAGCGATTACGCTCGCGTAAATTTGGGATAAAAAGTATCCTGTATGTTTATCAATAATCTCATTTTTCTTTATACCAAATTAAATCCATTCAGAACTTTTTGAGTGAAAGAGTACCTAACATACCTACATCAATACATTCTCAAAAACGTTTCATGTAAAATATTAGTAGGATAGTAGGATTACAATTGAAGACTTTTGCCAGATTGTTTATGTTTTTTTTTAATTGTTTGCAGGCACAGAGAAGGATAAAGGGCAGCTGGGTGTGGGCAAGTCTTGCCTTTGCAACAGATTTGTACGCACTCACGCAGACGATTACAATGTGGACCACATCTCTGTGTTGAGTCAGGTGAGTTATCATTTGGTGCAGGAGCCTGTGTAGAGTCCGCAAGGGATCCGGCCTCCAATAATTTGCAGTGTCAGCATCATACGCATACGCATCAGATGCAGTGCTATTGCAGGTTTATTAGTGCCTAAAGACTTCAAATGGAGAAAATAGGGGACAAAATTGGGAGTGGGAAAATAGAAGGTTTCAGCTTGCGTTTCTATCGCGTTTATAGAAAACTTGCGGGCTTTGCAGATGTAGACACCTTTGTGTCTTGGATGATGTATGGTAACAAACTCCCAGCGCTGACGTAATCATATTTCATGTTCAGCAGCCAGTTTGTCAAGTGCCAATATGTCTATTATAATCGGCCCCGAACTATAGTCATATTTGTAAAGACAATCAACATTTAATAAATCACGTACGCATAAACTTACATTTTTTCACTAAGAAGTCAAATAAACATAAACTTGCTGTTCCACATCTAAGACCTTATAAAATTAGTAATTCTTTTGTGGGGTTAAGTCTGAAGATTTTTAATAAGCTGCCAGGTAATATCACTGCATTGTCTATGCATAGATTTAAGTCTCTGGTAAAAAAATTGTTTAATGAAAAAAGGTTATATTAATGAGATGTTTGGACTTTATAGCATTGACTATGTACACTATATTGTTTTTTTTTTTTTTTTTGCTTGTTACCATATTTGTAAGTTTTGAAAAGAGTAACTATTGACTTTCTTGCTTAATCTTCTCGATAGAATAAATGTTCCGAACACGACGGTAGTTTACTTAATTTGACAATTCATAAATGTTACTTTTCTAAAAGTTTACATGAATAAAGACATCTTCTGTTTCTATTTCACTTGAATTAGGTAATTCAAGTCGGCGGCAATGTAGTAAACAAACTGGGAAAACTTCACTATGTGAAAGTGTTCAGACCAGGATTCGAACTGAAGATTTTATTTGTTTCAATGCGTATTATAGTTATTAGATAGTCAATTTACCCAGGAAGGCGTTAGGCTATATTATAACGCCACGCTGCGACCAAGGAGCAAAGAATCAGTGATAATTGTGGAAAAAACGCGAATAGTTCACATGCGAAGCTGCGGCGGGCCGCTTTTACGATGTGATGCCCATCCATAGGTCCTTTTTGACGACCTCCGTAGCCGAGAGGCGAGCGGGCCGAAGTTTGGCGTCGCGCCATCTCTGAGGCCCGAGTTCAATCCCCGGTCGGGTCAATATGGGAAACGAATTTGTTTCTTAATTCAGTATCACAAGTGCTTATGCTGCTTACCACAAAAATGTGATGTAGAGCTATGAATGTGATGTTGTCCAATTATTTAATTCCCTAAAGCGAACTAGAAACCATCAGCGTCACGGTAATGTTGGTTATGTTGATTATTATGACCCAAAACACGTCATCTAATCTCTCACGCCAGTATCACTCACATTGTCACAAACTGAAACACAATATTCATTGTATGTCAAGGCAATAAAGTTCATAGTTAATTAATCGTTCCTGATGAATGACTACAACGTTGTGTGTATCCAAAGGATGAATGGAGGTTTACAATGCTGAGATCATTATTTATTTTGCGATAACGGCATCATCAACTTGAGGTAATATGTAGATTGTGTTAATGATTGCATTAAAATTACTGCTTACGATCATACCACGGTAAACATTTCCATCCTTTTCGATAATGGTTCTTGTTCCCTACACTTGAGGGTACAGATTGTATAGTTTACTTCTTATGGATGCTATGAAGGTGCAATGTCATTGAAATTACGTCAACTATCTTATGAGAACTTGAACTTGTAATGGATAGGGATGTTGACTGGCTAGTCAACTCAGATAATTGGCTACTTGACAGTGTTAACAATAAAATATGAAAAGTGTTAGATATGTTAGCTTATTAGTTAAGTAATCATTTTACATTTTTACTTTTTAATTAAAAGCATAGTTAGAATTTTATTTTTGCAAAATAAATTTTAGTTTTTTTATCTGTGGAACAAAAGAACCGAAACGGAAACCACCATTGCAATTCGGAAATGACAGCTGTCGGCGAAAATTATTTATTTTAATGTGGCGAAACAATGATTATTTTACCGATTAAATTGAATTATTGTGTCTCTAATCGTATTAAGAATTTATTAAAACATTTTCCGTTTATCTAAATTAAGTAATTCCTATGCATATCGGTTCGTTGTCTAGGACGTTGACGTCATAATTGCAACAATGACGCGATTAGGCGTTTTCGCGCGCTTTTTAAATGTGTTACACAAAATCTTATCTTTCTCTGGTTATTTAGATTATTTCCAGATAAATCGAATTGCTTGGTATATAAAATGAACGGGCGCACATTTTACAATACTTTTTCAAAAACTGTCAAGTAGCCAATTGTAAATAATAGTAAATAAATATTGAACAACATCACATACATAATAATATTGCTCTTATTATGATTATGTGGTAACTAGATACCACAACATCCACCCGAGATAATATAGAAAGGCTTGTTTTGACGGTCCGGTAGGCATTTCTCCCTCGACAAAAAAAAAGTTCCAGTGCCTATAATAGGCATAAAATCCGGATAATAGATTCATTGTGGTAGGTAGGCCACTTTAAGGTTTATTCGTTTTATCCCTTAGGTGATAAAGTAAGGTAGTCACGGGTAGGCTAGTTGGTATTGAAACTCGTAATCTTTGAGAGCGAATATTTTATTTTCGCCGTCAATATCAAAATAATTTAGAATCAATTGGTAAAAATTTTAATTTTAGGTAGAACGTTGTCAAACTCTTAATTTAGCTTTGTTACTCGATTACGGCGAATCAAATAGGAAGGCTCCTTAATTAATTTCTAAACCACACGATTGTAAGGTGAAATTCAAGATTTGCGGGTAAATTATACATTCGTTTTTTTCTATTGGACGTCCTGTAATTAAAAATGGTGCCTTCTTTATGTCTAAAAAATGAAGGAAAAACAAACACTTGAGAATGTAAACGAAAAGTCTTTATATGGCTCGATTTTTAATTGACAGATACGAAATAACTGGTCGAATATGTCGAATACGACTGATTTAATATTTTATTTCATATCATAATTACTTAATTACGATCATGATGCAAACAGCTTATAATTTATCTGACCATAAAACAATCAGCCCTAAGTGAAACAACGTTTAGTATTTCATATAAATCCTTTCATGTATAACAATATATACAACATGATAAACCACTTCTAAATTAGTTGCGTAGTTTTAAAGATTTAAGCATAATAAAGACAGACCGAGCGACTTTGCTTATACTATACATAGTAAAAGTGAAGAGAGCGTAACATAGGCCTAGCATGCTCAATACGTCAAATTTATCGCATGAGACGACAAAAGTTTCGATACAGTTGCTTGGCTAATAGCACACCGCACTCGCATTTTTGGCCAATCAGCAGCTGACGCACTGACTCCCGTCGATTTTGACGTTTGTTAAGAGCGCGATAAAATTTAGTGGTGTGGCGCATGCTAGGCCTGATAGGCTTATTGCCTTCACGGGTTTCGACGTTATATTGTTCACGTCAGATTATAAATTTTGGTTTTAGTACTGTGAACAGCACATCAAGGTAAAACACTTGCTCTTCAATATTAGATCTTATGCGCACGACATAGGGCGGTGCAAAATCCAAATTGTGTAATCTGATGTGCTTTTGATCTGCACATCATAACGTCGCTTTCCTCTGTCCGTCACTATGTATTCTTATATCTTTAAAAGTTCTAGATAGATTGTTCAAGCAATTCAAGATTTTTATATATTTTTTTATTTATTTGCATACCAATATGCAATCAGTTTACATTTCACAATAGCGAAAAAATAATACATATTATACTACTATTAAGGGTATGCACGACATTCTTTAGACAACTTATACTATTACTTGAACACTCGTACAATACATCATCATCATCATTTCGTTTGAAGCAGGGGCGGATCACTAGTTGATAATAATTTGAGCGGAAAATATAGAGGTGGTGTATGAGCGTCTTATTTGTGACCAATCCAGTGGAAGAAAATGCATGTGTTTCATTTATTACGTTGTTTGAAGTGGTAGGTCACATATTAAGATATGGTGTTAATATTCAACCTTGTTTGTTCCAGTCTGACTTCAGCGGTCGCGTGGTGAACAACGACCACTTTCTGTACTGGGGCAGCGTACAGAAGGAGAACGATGACCAAGAGTACAGGTTCGAGATAGTCGAACAGACTGAGTTCGTCGACGACGCTTGCTTTCAGCCTTTCAAAGGTAACCCAAACTATACCAAGAAGCTATTACTTTATCAACTTTTTATAACTTTGCTATATTTCGAGCCTTATCAAATGGATGGCTTGCATAGCGGATCGTTGCGCTAAAAAAGAAGCCGGAGCAGCCATTTTTATTATGTATATAACGCAGCCATCAAGTTTAATTAGCCAACCAATTTGACGTCTAGGCCGTTTATTAAACGCAGACATCCAATTAAATCTGGGAATTCTGGGCACGTGCTCAGTATTGCGAGCCCCTTGTACTAATGTAGCTATTAAGCCGTAACCGAAAACTACTGTATGCTCGCTCGAGTATGTTTATTTTATTACATTGATAAAAGTATCTACATTAAAAAGATTATGAATAAAATTATAGATGAAATTATTTTTATTTTATTATTAACATAACGGTAGTAAATTGCGTTCAAATTAAGCGAAACAACAAAGCGTGAATCATATTCTTTTAATATGCTTAGGACCTTTAAGTGCTTTAGGTGCTTGCTTTAATTAATTAGTGGTCAGCAATAACAAAAATTGACAAAGTCTTATACTTAGAAGACTATCCTTAGGAGTAGAGATAGGGCTTTAAATTTCGAGCTGACAGTATAAAATATTGCTTCTTTATTAAAAAAATAAAACCTTCTAGTTGGCAAGACTGAAGCTTACGTGAAGAGATGCGTGGCCACAAAGCTGCAGTCGGCTGAGAAGTTGATGTATGTGTGCAAGAACCAGTTGGGCATAGAAAAAGAGTATGAGCAGAAGACTATCCCTGATGGCAAGCTGAGCGTCGACGGGTTCCTCTGCGTATATGACGTCAGCCTTGTGCCTGGACGGAGCTGGGAGAAACAGGTATGGGCAGATGTCACATCACATCGTTGTACAACCCTACACGCAATACTCCTCTCTTTTATTGCTTCTATAATGTAGATACAGTATAGATGCTATTTCTATGACAATTATTATAGAAATAGGTAATCACTTTATTCAACAAAATTTCACGTAATAATTTATGATTGAATAATAGAGTAGTCATTCCCCCATGTTATTGAAAATAATCCACAAGAAACTCGACTTCCTGATCTAAACTTTAGTGTCTGCTGTCATGTTTACATCATCGTTTCAGCCGAAGAACCTTCAATGTTGAATATTGGCATCCTCTCACCCACTAAGTATTCCACAAATCGCGACTTTGCGTCACACGGAAGAAGTTCCTACTGTTATGGTTTAAGCGGGCGGTTTTCTGTAACTCTACGTCATAAACGCCTACTTTACGTGTGTGGTAGAAATTTTGCCAGACTCTTGCCAACCGAGCTCATCCAAGCATCCCAGCAGCGTTTTATACGTCGCCCCTTTATGTTTCCTTCAAGATAGTTCCGTTATTCTTCCGCAGAACGAGACGCTAGCAGCTATCCTCCAGAACATAATCAAGCTCAAGAAGCCAGTCGTCCTCGTCACATCCAAGAACGATGAGGCCTGTGAGCAGGGTGTCCGCGAGGCTGAGCGCCTGGTGCAGAGGAAGGAGTTCAAGGGCAGCATCCCCATAGTTGAGACTTCCAGCCACGACAACGTGAACGTGGACCAGGCCTTTGTGTTGCTAGCGCAGATGGTGGACAAGTCGAAGGCAAGGATTAAGGTGAGTTTCGTGTGACTGTTATCAAATTGTAAAAAATATGTGATATGACAGCTTTGACAGCTGTCAAATAGTCAGTTACCATATAAGTTAAGTTGGTGTAACTGAGCCTTATTTTTTATCTAAATTATATTTATAGTAGCTATTTTTGAGAGTTCCTGTCTTCTATATGAATATTTTTTGATAAAAGTATCTTATGTGACTCATGAAGATTGTACAATTCTAATAGAAAATTATTATTTGATTCGCCGGGGTTTTATTTTACTGATTTTATAGATAAAGATGTGTATTAGATACAAAAATATTCTATACTGTCTGTTTGTCAGCCTACTCCCCTAAACGGCTGTAGGTATCTTACCATGTCAATGTGGTATATAAAAACATGTCCTCAAGATATGAAATTATCAGACTACCAGCTTACTAAAAACCCTTGACAAGAATTACATACATTCTTAAGAAGGTTTGGAGTTATAGTAAAAATCATCTGGTTTACCCATTTGTTTGAGTTCCAAACGCGACTAATATATGATTTCGTTCAACAGGTAGCGAACTACGCTGAAGCGTTGCGGATAAGGAGGGAAACCCTGGACTTTGTCACAGAAGCATTCACTCAGTTAATACGGATACACGTCCAAGATCATAAGTGAGTTCAAGATTTTGTCTGTTTACAGTCAACAGTATCACGGTTTACACTTGAAGTTCAATATTAGTTCTTATGTTCTATACGACATAAGGGCGGTTCATAGTCTCAAGTGTGAACGTGTGACGTGTTTTTCACTGTACTTCACAATAATACTCATGTGGGAATTAATCTGATACTATTTTCCTTTTATTCTCAGGGAGATGTGGTCTGCAGCAAGCAAGAGATTATGTCACTACGCCGAATGGATTAAATTCGTTCAACAGTTCGGAAATGACGGCACACAGGTACAGTCTTGAAAGACATTACATTTATTAAAATAATATAGTATAAGTCTATATCACCAGTCTTACTCCCCATGCCAGTTCAGTCAGAGTCTTGTATTATAACTATAGTAGCTTTTGCATTTATGTAATTACATTTTTTTTCGACTTTCTGTACTATAACATGTATTATACATAAAAATGTTGAATCTATTTGAAAACCACATAAAATATTGGACAACATCACATACATTAATAAAAATCCGTTGAGTAGTTTTAATAACTAAGCCTACATAGAGACAGGAGAGAAGCTACTTTGTTTAATACTATGTAGTGATTGAACACCTGTGTTATATACCTTTGAAAAAAAAAACATATTACAGCTGGCCATTAAATAGGCGAACGATACAATATGAAAGGTCCACGGCAAGAATGATGAATGTCATTCGGTCACTTCATACATGCAGCTAGTAATTTCGTTTACTAACTAGGCAATATCGCTCCCAGTCCTGAGATAAAACCGTTCCTGATATTTGACTTCACGTCTCACGCTCAGTGTCCCAGGTATTCACGGCAATAAGGCTAAATTTTGGACAATGTTTATAAACTTGACACCCAAATATCTCGAAACAAAAAACAAAGGACGATCATTATTGCAGTGGACCCTTCATATGTTTCTATATGTATATTATAATTGGCATATATAATAATATTGGTGCAGGTGGTGTATCGGCGTCACATCAGAAGGCTGAAAGAAGAGCGGTCGGCCAAGAAGCTTCGTAAACAACTGGCGAAACTGCCTCAAGTACTGTCAAGAATGCAGCTACCTACAGAAGATTTGCAAGAAAAGTGAGCATAACTAATTTTAAGCTTTATTAATACAGTGGCGTGGGTTCGTGATCATCAATCAGCGTTTGGCAAGTGTGCTGAGCTGATAAAGTCTGTTTCAGCTTGCAACATTGACATGATTGTAATCGATGACGCAGCTCTTTGTCTTGCTGACATTATTAAGCTTATACTTTCACTTTATAAATAACTAGCTGAGTTGTGTTCGTTCGTGTGCATTACATACTTTCGTGATCGGTTTTACCCACCTCCCCTAACATTCGAAATAAAATATTTTTATCCACGTTTCGAGCTATATTACCGCCTAATTTCATAAATCTAGCTTAAAAAATAATCATTTTCCATATAAATAGGTATATTATTTTTATAGTACTATACGCCGTACTAGCGAACTTTAAATATTAGAAACAGAAAAATTTTATCTCCCCTTGCGGTGCGGGAATTGAACCCACGACCTTCACGTATCGCGCGTGCTGCTCTTACCAACTGAGCTAACCGCAAGTTATTGTAGGCGATGAAATTCCCGCACCGCAAGGGGAGATAAATTTTTTCTGTTTCTAATATTTAAATAGGTATATGTTGAACCTCTAGAACGGGCATAGGCTACTTTTATTTTTGGAAATAAGAGGGGTTGAGGGTAATACCGCCCTTAAAAGATGATGATGATGTTAAAAATTGTGATAGTAAAATTACTCTTAAGGCAAACCTGAAGGAGTATGTTAGTTCAATATAAACTTCCAAATTTGAATACCGGAGGCAAAGGGGGAAAAAAAGATATGTATTTGATTGTGAATCTCATTTTAAGTGAACTGTATCTTTTTATGAGAAATAATAATTCTTTAAACCTAAAAGTTCATATGGAAAATTTGGCACAAATATAGCTCGAAACGCGGATTTAAATATGGACTAGTTTTATTATATTGCACTTCAAGATCGACCTCATCCCACCGAATGTTATATGGTAATGAGGTCCGAGTTTAAGGGCGACAAGTACAGTATAATAAACCGGTTACTGGACTTGTCGCCTTTACCTTGAAGTGAATGTCGGGTTGCTCCAGTTCGAGCGATAAATCGCTATGCCCAACCTTTTTTTCTTAAAATACTACTTTTTGTTTCAAATAATAATAAATTCGCCAGACAACCACACCAATCACCTGGTCTTAAACTAAGGTTTTCACTTGTACTATGAGTACCAGACGACGGATACTTACTGGGGGCGTCATCCCAGAACACCCAGACCCAAGTCAATTTAGAAAAGTTCGTTTTCCAAATTGACCTGACCGAGAATCGAACCCTAATTATAGGGGAGATAGGGGTAAAACCGATCACCTATATTTATTGCTAGAAAAGTCCACGCGTACGAAGTCCCAGACTGGTGCTAGATGAATAAAAAGATTTCGACTTTGACTTGTACCATCCGTGGTGGTAAAGTGTTGTGGTGTGTGCAGCGACTGGCCGGTGGTGGTCCGGCAGCTGCGTGCGCACCGCGACTTCTCGGTGTACTTCAGCGAGGGCCGCGCGGCCGGCTCGGGCTCCGACACCGGCTCGGAGGCCGAGAGCCCGCTGGCGGCCGACACCACGCTGAGGGTCGGCGAGCGGGCCACGCGCTACCAGGTATTAATACTCATATTAGAAAAAGGGGCTACTACAAAATAGATTAAAGTAATCATATATCTCTCTCTATCTCAAACGACAAAAATGTATGGATTTTGTTTATCTCGTTTAAATGAAGTCCCTAGTATAAGGAAACATTGTTATACAGTAAAAGCTCCGTGTTCGCGCGGGTTTCGTTCCACAAATATGCCGCGAATATGGAAACCGTGAATATGGAATTACTATTTGTATGGTATTATAGGAGATACATTATATGATTCTATTTTTATTAATTTATTTCAATCAAAACGGTCAGTTTGACATAGAAAATTAAGATTAAAAAGAGAAAATTAGTCAATTTGCACGAGACAATGTACTACGCATGCATTTTCCAAGATGCATGCTATGGGAAAGCTATTAACCTTCGCTAAGATTGTTTAAGATAACTTTTTAGTGGATTATCGACTTTGAGATTCGCCCATTTACTCAAAACCTACTAGATCCGCGAATATGAAATTTTTTACCGCGGATATGGAAAATTAGTCGCAATTTTTAAACCCGAGAATACAGGAACCGTGAATATGGATCTTTTACAGTATTTGAAAAGAGGTTAGTGTCGAGTTTCTTGCCGGTTATTCTCGACATCATCAACATTCCGAACACGTTGGTAGAATACTGAATTTGTACTGACGATACATAAGCTTTTTTTTTTATTATCTTGCACTTCAAGATTGACCTCATCCCACCTGATGTAGAGTGGTAATGAGGTCCTAGCTTAAGGGTGACAAGTACAGCATAATAAATCTGTTACCGGACTTGTCGCCCTTACCTTGAAGGCTTGACCCTATTAATGTAGCACCGCCCAGGAGCTCTGGAAACCTTACTCACACGCAGGAACACAACAACACAGAAGTGATCGTTATTTTCTATTTCTATTTTTAATGTTTCCGTGTATGGATTTATATACAGCCATAAATCCATGGTACTCTTTAATTCAAAAGCTACTGAATGTTTTTCCATGGAATTTGGTTGTTACACAGATTAGATACTAGAATAACATATCCTCGTAAGGCCGAATGTCGTTGTAAAAGCCAGAAAGATTGATTTTCGATCGTGTACTGGATCGTATGCTAATATAGGATAATTTTTATCCCGAAAGAAATTAGAACAACGTCACATACAATGATTAAAAACATATGTAGCTCTTGCACTTGTGTAATGGAAATCAGAAAGAAGAATATGTCGTATATTGTGGCGGTGGTCAATATAAAATTTAAAAACATTTAAATAAAACAAAAACACGGTACATAAACAAATGTTCACCATGTTTGTTTGATATTGTAGAAACGATTGTGTCCTCCTCAGTATATAATAATAATAATAATAATAATAATAATAATATTGGACAACATCACATACATTGCTCTGATTCTGTGGTAAGTAGCTTAAGCACTTGTGTTACAGAAATCAGAAACAACGACGGTACCACAACACCCAGACCCGAGACAATATAGAAAAGTTTGTTTCCCATATTGACCCGACCGGGGATCGAACCCGGAACCTCAGAGATGGCGTTCGCCAAAGTCAGGCCCACTCGCCTCTCGGCTACGGAGGTCGTCATTTTATTTTTATTTTCCTATAACATGTAAAACTTCTAACTTTGTATTGTTTATAGACATTGGGCCAATCGCAAAAGATCCCCTACGATATATTGGAGACCAACGAAGCTGCAGCCGTATTTAAGACCTTCTTGCACGAAGCGCAAGAAGAGCAGAGGAATTACGAGTAAGTTTATTAAATTTACAAATGTAATATTTATTTAACTTTCAACACAACAAGATTTTTAAATTCGAACCAGGAGTTAATTACAATAACGCGTTCAAACAAACAAACTCATCATCTTTATAATATTAGTATAGATTGTAGTTTACGCTGTACTGACATTCTTCTTTAATGTAATACCTAACATGATCTAGTCAAACGCCGAACAATGAGGGTGTTCTGACATGAAAAATCCACGAGATGGCGATACGTAGACGTGGGGTCCAACTTTTAATTTATTGGTGATTTAAATGTCATTGTGACATGTCTGTCAATGTCATGTAAACCATAGCCAATCACGTAGCAGTTGGACCCCACGCCTACGTATCGCCATCTGGTGGATTTTTCGAACACGAAAACCCTCATTGCTTAGATAGCAAGGTTTTTTTTGTGTTAGGAGAACTAGACGACTATTAACCTAAGCACCTAACTTCAAGCTAGCATGTCCAGTATACATCATAAAATTTAGAAAGGTTTTCTGAATTGACCTGTAACGAACCCTGGACCTTTCGCGCTATAGCTAAGCCACCAGGGTTGTCGGTTGAAATGTAGAAGTTGGGTGACAAATTCATAGGAACCTTTTGGATTGCGGATTTTCTTGCAAGTTATTGTATCCGTTTTGATTTACTATTCAAGAAATCTGTCCCTACTTTAGGGACACAAAATCCAAATACATAGAATATTTTTGCACTTTATACGAAAGAGCTAAGTAAATTAGACCTCGCCCCATCGCTAACTTTCTGCTTCTCTCTGACTTAGTAGATAGGTAGATTTATTTTTTATGAAACATACAATTTTTAAAAAGTTGAAATCAAATGCTAAGATTACCGTTTTTATTTTCATATTGCACTTCAAAGTTGACCTCATCCCACCTGATGTTAAGTGGTAATGAGGTCTTAGCTTAAGGGTGAGAAGAACAGCATAATAAATCTGTTAATGGACTTGTCACCCTTACCTTGAAGGCTTAACCCCTGCTACTAATGTAGAACCCCCCAGAAGCTCTGGAAACCTTACTCACACGCAGGAACACAACAACACAGAAGTGATTGTTATTTGGCTGCGGTCTTCTGTAAGGTGGACGTATTTCACCAGTCGGGCTGCTCCAGTTCGAGCGATTAATCGCTATGCCCTACCTCTCTTACTATATACAAATCCAGGTCTCTCCAACATTAGACGTTGTTTTCATTGGGAAAGTTATTGATAACTCATTTCTTTCACAGATGGTGTCAACAATTTAAACGTCTCCTGGAAGAGACTGGCTACGTGACCCCAGGGAAGCAGCTGTCGGAAGTGCGTGTGCTGCTGATGGGGCGCGAGTGCTACGAGGCGCTGAGCGAGGAGCAGCAGCAGCGGGTCTACGACCAGCACCAGCGGCGGATACAGCAGAGGGCGAAGCACAACCTGCAGGTGTGTGTCTGCTAGTAGAGACAGGCTACGTGACCCCAGGGAAGCAGCTGTCGGAAGTGCGTGTGCTGCTGATGGGGCGCGAGTGCTACGAGGCGCTGAGCGAGGAGCAGCAGCAGCGGGTCTACGACCAGCACCAGCGGCGGATACAGCAGAGGGCGAAGCACAACCTGCAGGTGTGTGTCTGCTAGTAGAGACAGGCTACGTGACCCCAGGGAAGCAGCTGTCGGAAGTGCGTGTGCTGCTGATGGGGCGCGAGTGCTACGAGGCGCTGAGCGAGGAGCAGCAGCAGCGGGTCTACGACCAGCACCAGCGGCGGATACAGCAGAGGGCGAAGCACAACCTGCAGGTGTGTGTCTGCTAGTAGAGACAGGCTACGTGACCCCAGGGAAGCAGCTGTCGGAAGTGCGTGTGCTGCTGATGGGGCGCGAGTGCTACGAGGCGCTGAGCGAGGAGCAGCAGCAGCGGGTCTACGACCAGCACCAGCGGCGGATACAGCAGAGGGCGAAGCACAACCTGCAGGTGTGTGTCTGCTAGTAGAGACAGGCTACGTGACCCCAGGGAAGCAGCTGTCGGAAGTGCGTGTGCTGCTGATGGGGCGCGAGTGCTACGAGGCGCTGAGCGAGGAGCAGCAGCAGCGGGTCTACGACCAGCACCAGCGGCGGATACAGCAGAGGGCGAAGCACAACCTGCAGGTGTGTGTCTGCTAGTAGAGACAGGCTACGTGACCCCAGGGAAGCAGCTGTCGGAAGTGCGTGTGCTGCTGATGGGGCGCGAGTGCTACGAGGCGCTGAGCGAGGAGCAGCAGCAGCGGGTCTACGACCAGCACCAGCGGCGGATACAGCAGAGGGCGAAGCACAACCTGCAGGTGTGTGTCTGCTAGTAGAGACAGGCTACGTGACCCCAGGGAAGCAGCTGTCGGAAGTGCGTGTGCTGCTGATGGGGCGCGAGTGCTACGAGGCGCTGAGCGAGGAGCAGCAGCAGCGGGTCTACGACCAGCACCAGCGGCGGATACAGCAGAGGGCGAAGCACAACCTGCAGGTGTGTGTCTGCTAGTAGAGACAGGCTACGTGACCCCAGGGAAGCAGCTGTCGGAAGTGCGTGTGCTGCTGATGGGGCGCGAGTGCTACGAGGCGCTGAGCGAGGAGCAGCAGCAGCGGGTCTACGACCAGCACCAGCGGCGGATACAGCAGAGGGCGAAGCACAACCTGCAGGTGTGTGTCTGCTAGTAGAGACAGGCTACGTGACCCCAGGGAAGCAGCTGTCGGAAGTGCGTGTGCTGCTGATGGGGCGCGAGTGCTACGAGGCGCTGAGCGAGGAGCAGCAGCAGCGGGTCTACGACCAGCACCAGCGGCGGATACAGCAGAGGGCGAAGCACAACCTGCAGGTGTGTGTCTGCTAGTAGAGACAGGCTACGTGACCCCAGGGAAGCAGCTGTCGGAAGTGCGTGTGCTGCTGATGGGGCGCGAGTGCTACGAGGCGCTGAGCGAGGAGCAGCAGCAGCGGGTCTACGACCAGCACCAGCGGCGGATACAGCAGAGGGCGAAGCACAACCTGCAGGTGTGTGTCTGCTAGTAGAGACAGGCTACGTGACCCCAGGGAAGCAGCTGTCGGAAGTGCGTGTGCTGCTGATGGGGCGCGAGTGCTACGAGGCGCTGAGCGAGGAGCAGCAGCAGCGGGTCTACGACCAGCACCAGCGGCGGATACAGCAGAGGGCGAAGCACAACCTGCAGGTGTGTGTCTGCTAGTAGAGACAGGCTAGGTGGCGTCGTCCATGGCACCGTCACTAGGCGATGAAAGGTGCTAGGGGTTTTAGTGGGTAGTCCCCGCTCATCTCAGAATCGTCCCATACACGCAGCTGACTTCTCCGACGCAGCTGACTTCTCCAACGCAGCGGTACAGTGCGCTGATGTATTTTCCCCCTTTAAAAAAGCATATGTGACTCCAGGGAATCAACGCTACTAGACATAGGCATTCCCTAAAGCGAATCACTCTAGCAGTTGGACGGACGAAACTTATACATTCAGGGCCGTTTTTAACCGAATGTAAAGAAAGGAGATTGCTATATTCTACCATTGTTTTGTAGTTGGCGGATGACCTCGTCGTTTGAGATATCTTGATTATTTTGATGATAAGGAAACCAGGTTTTCTCATAGTAGCCGCTCCGAGGAATACACGGGAAGTATTTTCTTTTTGCTAAAATTATAATTGAAAGAAAGAAGAAGCTTGTTTAGTTAAACTATTGATTTAATGGACATTATATTTGTTATAGGAGCTGTTATTGGAGCATGCTGACCTGTTCTACCACTTCAAGAGTATATCGCCTACTGGTACGATCACACAGGAGGACATCAAAGAAATCACTGATGTATTACAGGATGACTCAAGGTATTACTTATTTTTCTAGTATAAATATTTTAAATGCACTTACACAGTCAAGTAGGATGATGATCGCGGATTCATTATAGGATAGTTCGTCCGTGCAGGTACTTAAAATGCGATACCTGGTTTTAGTGCAACACTATCCATACTAATATTTTAAATACTGGCACTGTAACTGATCTGCTGAGTTTCTTACCGGTGTCTTCTCGGTAGATATAGGTTCCGAACCGGAAGTAGAATCACTTTGCATTATATACAATGACGATTCGAAAGTGTTATTATATGTAACCTACTTGAATAAACAAATATTGAAATTGAATTTGAAATGCGAAAGTAACTCTGTCTGTCTGTTTGTCTGTCCGGCATTCAGATCTAAACCACTGAACCGATTTTGTCGAAATTGGACCTCTAGAACGGACATAGGCTAATGCCGCCCTTGAAAGTTTATATGGGATAATGTGTTTTTTTTTAAGTTACAAATATGAAATTTGGCACAAGTATAGCTCGGAACTTGGATTAAAATATGGACTACTTTTTGTTTCGAATATTAGGGGATATAGGGATAAAAACGACAATTAAAGTATGTAGTTTACGCGAACAAAGTCGCGGGCACAGCTAGTTTAAATACACTTGACTTATTAGTGTGTGTTTATAATCTTTTTAATATTTTCCAGATACAAAATGCTGGACCGCATGGAGCAGGATCGCAAGCTGATGCTGTTCCAGCACCTTGGTTTTGTACATTGCCCGATGAGGGAGCATTGCCCAGCCGGTGATAACTGCCTGGATATAACATTGCCTGTCATACTCAATACTAGGGTTGGGTGAGTATCAATGAGGGTGTTTGCGCAAGAAAAATCCACTAGATGGCGATACGTAGGCGCGGGGTCCAACTGATATGTAATTGGTCATTTAAATGACATGCCTGTCAATGTAATGTAAACCATAACCAATCACGTAGCAGTTGGACCTCACGCCTACGCATCGCCATCTAGTGGATTTTTCATGCGCGAACACCCTCATTGATTCAACAATTGGTCAGATTTTACGCAGTATTTATTAAAAACGTAGAATATGCTAAATATTGATAATTAATGAATGATTGAATTTCTGTAAAGTTTCGTGCAATACAGTATATCTACTTATCTATCTACATTTTAAGATTTACTATACAGAAATTGGCTATCTCGCTATCTATTGGAGAGTTAACTATGATCGCTTAGGATGCGACGCGCGAGTAAAATCAGTGCCCTTAACAAATGCCATAACCGATCAAATTCAGTGCGTCAACTGCTAATTGGCTGAAAACACACCTATAACGTGAGTTAAGCCGAAATATGTAACCCGACGTTTTGTTCGGGCTGTTATTATGGACCAACTTCCATAGTTTACGAGTACATAGTTTACGAGTACATTGTTTACAAAGTACATAGTTTACGAGTACATAGTTTACGAGTACATAGTTTACAAAGTACATAGTTTACGAGTACATATTTTACGAGTACATAGTTTAAGAGTACATAGTTTACTAGTATATAGTTTACGAGTATATAGTTTACGCGTACATAGTTTACGAGTACATCGTTTACGAGTACATAGTTTACGAGTAGATAGTTTACGAGTAGATAGTTTACGAGTATATAGATTACGAGTAAATAGTTTACGAATACATAGTTCACGAGTACATAGTTTACGAGTATATAGTTCACGAGTACATAGTTTACGAGTACATAGTTTACGAGTAGATAGTTTACGAGTACATAGTTCCCGAGTACATATTTCACGAGTACATAGTTTACGAGTAGAGTGTTTGATCGATAATTTTTATTTCCGTGTAATCATTCAGTCATTTGGCTGAATTTGTTTGGTGATATAAATTATTCTTAGGGTTATCTCTGATTTCATGAGTGTATATATTTTCGGCAGGTCATTGACATCAACAGGGGAGTCCCAGTGCCACGCGGGCCCGCCCGCCGCGCCCTGGGCTCTGACCACGGACTCGAATCAAATCAATGTCATCATATTAGGGGTGAGTATATTATACAAGTATCACCTTTGATACTTTATTTAGTTCGCTTTCCGGGTCGAACTAATTATGTTATGAATTTCGTGTCTATAGTTCGGGTTTGTACGAATCCTAAATCCATCCTATAAACGGTGGCTACTTGACAGTTTTTGAAAAAGTATTGTAAAATGTGCGCCCGTTCATTTTATATCCCAAGCAATTCGATTTATCTGAAAAAAAATTAAATAACCAAAGAAAAATAAGATTTTGTATGACACATTTAAAAAACGCGCGAAAACGCCAAGTCATGTCACTGTTGCAATTATGACGTGAACGTTCTAGACATCGAACCGATACGCATAGGAGCGACTTAATTTAGATAAACGGAAAATATTTCAATAAATTCCTCATGCAGTTAGACACACAATAACTACTAATGTAGCATTCCCCAGGAGCTCTGGAAACCATACTCGCACGCAGGAACACAACAACACCGACGGTCTTCTGTACGGTGGAGGTATTTCACAAGCAATAAATCGTTATGCCCTACCTCTCACACACACACGTCAAATTTTCGTGTCATTAAAATATATTTATTTTCTTTTCTAAATTTAAACATTGTTTCGTTGTCACAACAGGTGGAAGGTATAGCAGGTGAATTCGGCAAGCGTCTGCTGGCCGGCTGCGACTCTGAGCGTCGCGTGAGCGTGCAGGGGCAAACGTGGCGCGTCGAGCAACGTGTTCGGACTGACGACTTCAGTGCGGAGACCACGGCCATAGACGAGTTCGCGCCTAATGGTATGTTTGATGGGGGTTATAAACCGCCAATTAATTATAATTTTTCTTTTATGTACACTACTGTAAGTCATTAATTGTAATTGTATTTTGCATGCTGTTGTTGACGGCTGAATGGGCGGTCTAAATATTTAACTAATGTCATCTCCTGTGTACCCTACTCAAAAGCAAATAAACGAATTCTATTCTATTCTATTCCGACGCTAAAAGAGGGGTTTTATTAATTTGGCATCATTGTTTCACTGTCTCTCTCTCTCTCTCTCTTTCTCTCTCTCTCTCTCTCTCTCTCTCTCTCTCTCTCTTGTCTGTGGCATAGTAGTTTTCAAACGAACGGACCGAATCAGATGCGGTCGATTCTAATTTAAAAGCCAGTTTCTCACTGTAATATTTATTTTATGTTGGATAATCAGTCAGTAAAGATAATCAGTCCAGCATTTTTAAACGGTTTTATTTAGCTCGACCCGTACGGTATTTATTTTGCATATGATTATTCGATTATTAATGGTTTATTCTTTATTAATTTTATTAAGTATTACAGCTGTCAAAAGTTAAATAAACGATTAGAATGGTTATAGGAGCAATTGGACCCGTAGCCTTTGCCTTTGTTATTATTATTGTTATTGTATTTTGTGGATTTATATAATGACGTCTCTATAAAAAAAAACAATATAACAAAACCCAAAATTATTTATTAATTGACGATCTCTGTAGCCGAGAGGCGAGCAGGCCTGACTTTGGCAAGCGCCATCTCTGAGTTTCCGGGTTCGATCCCCGGTCGGGTCAATATGGGAAATGAACTTTCCCATATTCTCTGTCATATTGTACAGAAATCAGAAACAACGACGGTACCACAACACCCAGAGTGTTGTGGTACCGTTGTTGTTTCTGATTTCTGTAACACAAGTGCTTAAGCTACTTACCACAGAATCAGAGCAATGTATGTGATGCTGTCCAATATAAAAAAAAAAAATTATAACAGGACCTAGGTGCAAGTTAGATGAGTTGCTAAATTCTCACAGCTATTTTATTCCCGTTTTTGGTTTCGATTATACACTAAGGATTTGAATATCCGGCTCGAAGGACCGATATAATAAAACCCAAAATGTTTAATCAAATAGGGCCTATAACAAGTTAGATGAGGCGCAAACATTCTTACAGCTGTTTTATTCCTTTTTTTTATTTGTTATAGGATATTTCTGCGTGTTTCAAGATCAAGAGTCGTTTGAATACATCAGAGGTTGTGCTGAGAAGACTTTGCTCTCCAGTTTGGAGCAAGAAGACAAGTTGCCTTTCCAGGTATGTACATAATTGGCATTGCTAAGATATCCATTATAATAATACCTAATCGTTTATTTTATAATATACAATACGAGTTTTTATCGTTAGGGCGCTGTAATGTGAGGAAGGTCGCTGGCGTTTAAAAGCTTGTTTCCTAATAACAGGTGACAATTTATATAAAATTAACATAGTTTAGTTGAAGCTTAGGTGCGAAAGGAATGAAAATCCGAACCATAATGCTTTGTTCCGAACGAATTATTTGTTGTTGATGTACGGATTAATCATTATTATGTTCCGAAAAACGCAAGGCATGTCTTCTTATGTATTTCTTTTGTACTGTACAGACAATAATGTCCAATAACATTTCTTAATTGGTTTCGATTGATAATATTCTTCTATATTTTTTTATTCCAGGGTTTACCTTTAGTGGTAATGTTTGTACAAGACGAAGGTATGGACAAGAAAGAGCTCGCCAGATTGCAGGAGGAAGGGCAGAATCTCGCAGATAAGTGAGTTTGATTTTGAATAACGTAAAAATAAATTGTTCTCCTCTGTTTCGGTAGGCAAAGTAACTAGGAGATTACTATCGGGTTAATCTTTATCACGAAAATCATCTACACTGTTTAAAACACGAATATTATTGCTTTAAACACGTACGTGAGTTCGACCACGCATGAGACGGCCATTTTAACTACTCTGGTCGACTTCACATCTATTTAATTCTGGTTTCCTAAATTTATAACCTATATTATCAATCCTAGATATATTTTTAAAATTTTTATCATTCCTTTGGATTAATTTATTTTTAATTTAAAAAATATTCCATGTTACTTCTATCAATGATTTTTCATTTGCATAGAAGCAACCTAAAAATGGCACCGCCAAAAGAGAGCTTCAAACAGTATTTATCATTCACTTCGTAGCCTTACTTTTCTGACACATATGGTTTAAATTATATTAGACTATACACTTAGGACCTTTTTGCAATGTTTGTGTTGATATACAGAAACTAATATACGCCATGACGTGGGGGACAATCATTTGTTTGTTTATTAAATACAACTATGGATTTACAAAATCATCTCGAAGGTGTGCAATATCTCAGTGCTTGATTCTCTCTAGGTATATGCTATTGACGTAAGTTTGCATTCTTCTATTAGGACTGATGCTAATATATTCGTCATATTTCCAGTCTCCACTGTTCGTACATGGAAGCGGCGGTGAACGAGCTGGGCACGGAGGCTCTGACTTCAGACGCCATTCAGGAGCTGATCCGAGCGAACCGGGAGAAGGCGAGCTATGCGCATCTCTACAGGGACCTCATTGTGTGCTTCGATTCGGATATACGGTGAGTTACCTCCGTAGCTGAGATTCAAGCGACGACTTTAGCGTCGCGCCATGTGTGAGCTCCCGGGTTCGATTCCCGGTCGTATCAATATGGAAAACGAACTTTTCTTGTTTCGGGTCCTGTTGTGGTACCGTTTTAGTGTGTAACTGACCTCTCTACACGTGTATTCATATAGTATATAAGTTTTTGCCGTAAGTAATTAGAGATAGTCAGTAAACAATAATCGAATTGATAACACGTCTTTATTACAACAATGGCGACCCTGAAAGTCACACACTACACACGTTGTTTCTGATTTCCGTAACACAAGTAAGCGCTTTAGGTACTTACCACAGGATCAGAGCTTCACATACATATCGTCGACGGGCGTGCAATACCGCGTATCCACCGTTTGCCATAAAGATTAATTTTGTTTGTTATTTCATATTATTTCAATCCAAATTAGACCTTACGGAAAAATGTACTTACGCGGTATTGCACGCGCGTCGACGATATGTAGTGTTGTCGAAGTCAAAGTCTTGTCCGCTCAATTCACGTTAACTCACTACACAACATATATTTATACTTACATACAAATAAAATTAATAATCAGAACATTGTAATTTATTGCTCGTAAAAAAGACATTACATCAGTTAACATTACATGTTGTCCAGATCGTTATCTCATTGCACATCTGACATAAAAGGAAACAAATTGTATTAAAAATAAATCGATTCATAGAAAAAAATAATAATAAAAAATAAAAATCGCTTAGAAAAAATAATCCCTTTTTTCTATTTCTTAGAAAAAGTTATATTTTTTTTACTTGTAACAGAAAATAATATAGAAATCGAATAAGATCATATTCATGCTCCTAAAGTTATTGAGTAACTTTGATGTCTATGAAAACATTGTGGATTTCTTTCTAATAATATTAAAAATGACAAAATTTGTAAGTATGTACCTTTGTTACACTTTCACTCATAAACTAATGAACGGGTTTGGGTTCAAGTTGGTATTAATAGAGATGACATAGTAGATTACCATATAGGATAGGAGGAAAAAAAAATGCATTCGAAGCCGCGGACAACAGCTAGTCTTAAACACTTTCAACGCTATGTAACTTAATTAAGTATTCTTATATCTCATTTTGTCTCATGTTGCCGGCTCATGTGTTTCCTCCTTCCTTTGACATGGATTCCTTCAAAAGGAGCGTGAAGAAACATCTTTGGCGATGCTAACGGGTATGATATTTCGATATCAAATCCGTTGTCATCGCGATGTGGGTTCCTCTCTTGCTTACCATCAGGCTGGGAGGAGCCAATATACTGCGCTACTATAAAAAAAAATATCTCAAGTAGGGTTTACACCACTGCCTTCTCTATTCAAACAATTAACTGTTATTCTTCTTCTAGGATAATGGTGTGCATGTTCTGTGACGACCCTTACTCCCCGGAGCGGGTGCTGAGTCCACTTTTGCTGCACAAAGCGTGTTTCCTCACCGGGGACCGGTCTATTGTTATAGAGACCTTCCTTGGAGACTCTAAGAGGAAGGTTGAAGTAAGTGTCTATTGATATCAACTTATATAGTTGTTGTAGAATTAAGACTTTCGCGTTCCAGTTTCAACATTTATCATATGTTAACAGGTCAAAACGCGACAAATTTTTTTAGAAGTTAATACGAATTACTTAATACTCGAGGTTTCGGTTAGCTTGCATCAACGATCAGTTCGTGACTACGGTTGGTGCAACCTAACCGAAACGTCGGACAGTAATTAGTTCGTATTAACTATTAAAAAATGGTGTCGCGTTTTGACTCGTTAATTTATTTTTATTTAGGTATTTTGACTATCTCGGTGGCGCAGTGGTTATGTGTACACGCCCGAAGCGAGAAAGGTCCCAGGTTCGGTTCTGGGTCTCGGCCTCGGTCAGGACTATTTAGAAACAGACGTTTCTTCACTGGCTTGGGTTCGGTTGGGTGTACGCGCCCGTTAGCAGTGATGTTAACGCACTTAAAAATCACTACTTATCAGCTCAGTTCATTTCTTTTCAAGCCGCCAAAAGACCTCATGCCACAGAAATGATAATCCATTTAATATCGGACCACATATCAACGCCGATCAACAGTTTAAAGTGCCTTCCTACCACAATATGTTAACCCATCGGACCGCGACTTGCGCAACTTAACTTGTGTCCGAATAATTTCCGCTGCCGTGGCACGAGCATCTTACTATGAGAGAGATTTTGCGTATGAAAAAGCCACTAGATGGAAATACGCGAGCGTGAGGCCCAACTGCTATGTGATTGGTGAATTAAATGTCATGACGACATCTCTGTCAATGTCATGTGAACAATAACCAATCACGTAACAACCCCGTGCCTACGTATCGCCACCTAGCGGATTTTTCATGCGCGAGAGCCCTCTAATATCTGTCCTAACTTATTCGTAAACTCTGTTCCAGGTAATAATATCAAGCTTTCATGGTGCGACACAGTTTAGAGAAGAGCTGATACATGGATTTATACTCATTTACTCCGCTAAGAGGAAAGCCAGCTTAGCCACGCTAAAGTGAGTTGAAAATATTATCTAACACTCAATACAAAGTATTGATTTAGAGTTTTGTAGTAATGTTTTATGTTATTGCTATAAAGATTATCTTTTTGTACTATTGGCTACTTGACAGTTTTTGAAAAAGCTTCGTAAAATCATTATATATCCCAAGCAATCTGTCGATGTCAATCGATTTATCTGGAAATCATGTAAATTACCAGAGAAAAATAAGATTTTGTGTTACACATTTAAAAAGCGCGCGGAAACGCCAAGTCACGTGACTGAAATTGTGACGTCAACGTTCTAATACATCAAACCGGAACGACTTTCTTTTTAAATATATCGAATTTTCAAATAAATGCAAAATGTTTAAATATATCCTTAATACGGTTAGCGACACAATAATTCAATTTCATCGGTGAAATATTCAAGCATAGTTAGCATTGTTCATTTTTGAAATTTTTTTTTGTTTATTTTGACACATATATACGGTGGGTGTTCGGGTGATTAAAGGAAAGATGTCGGTGCGCGAGTAAATGATATTTATTTCTGCCTACAATAAAGGATTACATGAGTTTCAATATTGCTATGCTTACTTAATACATAGATAGGTTTATTACACACCACTACACATAGTAACACTTTTCATATTTTCAAATACTTATTACTTGCACAAAAATAAATATAAAGTATACTTAAGACATTAAGTATACTTTTTGTTCTATTATTACTGTAAAAATCGCTGGTAAACAAAATAAAATAGATATGTTAACAATACGGTATCGACTTCTTACTACGTATTCCTTCTATTAGGCGGATAACTCAGTTTTTAAACTTGAAAGTCTTTTAAAATATAACCACTTTTAAATGAACACTGAATTTATTGTTCAAATACACACACACACGACCTTCCTGAATTTCCACCTCCTCCTCCTCCCATGATACAGGTCGCTTACCGCAAGGTACAGAATCTAACTGACTAATTGTAAAATACTGTTACGAGCTTCGGGTTCGTGACAAAAAAAACAGCCGATAAAAATTACCAAAAGTCACACTTTAATTGAACGCCACTAATTACAACCTTAAAACGCACTAATTGGCTACTTGACAGTGTAAACAATAAAATATGAAAAGTGTTAGATATGTTAGCTTATTAGTAAAGTAATAATTTTACATTTTTATTTTTTAATTAAAAGCACAGTTAGTATTTTATTTTTGCAAAAATAAATTTTACTTTTTTTATATGTGGAACAAAAGAACCGAAACGGAAACCACCATTGCAAATCGGAAATGACAGCTGTCGGCGAAAATTATTTATTTTAATGTGGCGAAACAATGATTATTTTACCGTTAAAATTGAATTATTGTCTCTCTAATCGTATTAAGAATTTATTGAAACATTTTCCGTTTATCTAAATTAAGTCGTTCCTATGCGTATCGGTTCGTTGTCTAGGACGTTGACGTCATAATTGCAACACTGACGTGACTTGGCGTTTGCGCGCGCTTTTTAAATGTGTTACACAAAATCTTATTTTTCTCTGGTTATTTAGATTATTTCCAGATAAATCGAATTGCTTGGGATATAAAAAGAACGGGCGCACATTTTACAATACTTTTTCAAAAACTGTCAAGTAGCCAACGCACTTCAAAATCGCTTTCGAAGTAATCACTTGTATCGCTAATTCAATACTGTCCCGGTCGCGTTGAATCCCGGCCTTTTATATTGCCGCGGCCGTTCCCGAACCTTCCAACGCAGAAACATCCGGAACATTCGCGCGCAGTCCGGCCTTGACCGAGCGTACGGCCATAGTTCTTAGTAAGTTCTGGCGTACGCGTCTCGACTCTCTGAAGTCCCGCCTTTCCAAACTAGATGGCGCTGTTTACTAGAACACCATCGATCGTGGCGCGTAACAATACGTAACAAAATTGAATCGGAAACTAAAATGCAGAGCCAGTTTAAAATAGTACCTACAGTGTAAAATGAGAGATTGAGTATGCGGTATTTGTATAAAATATATATATATATATAAAATAAATAAAAATCTTTTATTACAGAAGACTTATGTCCACTTGTTAGTAACAAGACTTATGTCCATTTTTGTAACTTTCCATTGTGTGATAACTGAATTGGTTTGTTAATGTTGTGATTTCTTTTTTATGTGTTGTGTAGCTCTTGGACTTATATACCTTGTTTTATTTTTATTTTTGTTTTCTGCTTCTCACGCCCCTCAATTTAAGGTCCCACCAGAATACCAACGCTGCCGCATTGATCCCATTGTCGCAGCAGCTCATGCTGAGGCTGGGACCTTATTGGCTGCACTGTCCCTATTTAATGTTTCTCATGAGTTTGTAACTGTGCTTTAATGTGTGTGCCAATAAATGATTTTTCTTTCTTTCTTTCTTTCTTTCTTTCTTTCTTTCTTAACAATATACTTAAAAACTATGTTAGTACTTAAGTTTATTAAAGGTTGGTAGACAAGATAGGTTCACCGATTTGCACATTTATATAAGGATGTAAAAGTTCGTACGTTAGCAGTCTTCTCAAGATCCGTTCCGTTTCGCAGCGCGTTCTCAATGAACATTCCCAATCTGCCGATCCAAATGGTGGCGGTGACGGACGGCGGCGGGTCCGCGGCGCACGCCTTCTTCGGCACCGACCTCGGGCACGCGCTCATCACGGACGGGAACGCGACCGCGGACCGATTGCAGGCGCACTTCGCAACCTACACGTCTAGCGCGGAGACCAAGTGTGAGTATACACTTATATTAGTTAGAGTATTACTAATAACTAATTTTTTGACGTGACAGCATCTAATAACTTGAAACTACGGGCTGCATGCACAAAAAATGACCCTTGATTTGGGACCTAACATGTGTTACCAGGTTTTTTTTTGCTGAATCATCATACTACTTATTATTTCATGATAGAAAGTACACTCGTGTTATTTCATGAAATTATGAAAGTGTTTGGTGTTTTATAAGTTTCCAAGGAAAACTAAGTTTTCTTCATACACCGTATAAACGCACTAAAATGCACTAAATGTTAAATGGAAACCAATAAATCATGGTCGAGCATGCTTTTCCATCCTCTAACTGTTCTCTGAATACGTACATAAACTACTATAAGCATGCTTCCATTACTAAACTATTGACATGATGTTTTAGCGGCGTTCTACACGCCGTTCTTCAAGGAGGTGTGGGAGCGGAAAGGCGAGATTGAACGTGCCTTCCGCATGGAGCAGCCGCACAAGCACGCGCACAACCTGCCCGACGTGGCCGCCGCGAGACCGCAGCCGCCGCCCCGGAACCACTCCTACCACACCGACCACAAGTGAGCCACCACTTACAGCGGCTCACTATACTGAGCATGGAGCAGCCGCACAAGCACGCGCACAACCTGCCCGACGTGGCCGCCGCGAGACCGCAGCCGCCGCCCCGGAACCACTCCTACCACACCGACCACAAGTGAGCCACCACTTACAGCGGCTCACTATACTGAGCATGGAGCAGCCGCACAAGCACGCGCACAACCTGCCCGACGTGGCCGCCGCGAGACCGCAGCCGCCGCCCCGGAACCACTCCTACCACACCGACCACAAGTGAGCCACCACTTACAGCGGCTCACTATACTGAGCATGGAGCAGCCGCACAAGCACGCGCACAACCTGCCCGACGTGGCCGCCGCGAGACCGCAGCCGCCGCCCCGGAACCACTCCTACCACACCGACCACAAGTGAGCCACCACTTACAGCGGCTCACTATACTGAGCATGGAGCAGCCGCACAAGCACGCGCACAACCTGCCCGACGTGGCCGCCGCGAGACCGCAGCCGCCGCCCCGGAACCACTCCTACCACACCGACCACAAGTGAGCCACCACTTACAGCGGCTCACTATACTGAGCATGGAGCAGCCGCACAAGCACGCGCACAACCTGCCCGACGTGGCCGCCGCGAGACCGCAGCCGCCGCCCCGGAACCACTCCTACCACACCGACCACAAGTGAGCCACCACTTACAGCGGCTCACTATACTGAGCATGGAGCAGCCGCACAAGCACGCGCACAACCTGCCCGACGTGGCCGCCGCGAGACCGCAGCCGCCGCCCCGGAACCACTCCTACCACACCGACCACAAGTGAGCCACCACTTACAGCGGCTCACTATACTGAGCATGGAGCAGCCGCACAAGCACGCGCACAACCTGCCCGACGTGGCCGCCGCGAGACCGCAGCCGCCGCCCCGGAACCACTCCTACCACACCGACCACAAGTGAGCCACCACTTACAGCGGCTCACTATACTGAGCATGGAGCAGCCGCACAAGCACGCGCACAACCTGCCCGACGTGGCCGCCGCGAGACCGCAGCCGCCGCCCCGGAACCACTCCTACCACACCGACCACAAGTGAGCCACCACTTACAGCGGCTCACTATACTGAGCATGGAGCAGCCGCACAAGCACGCGCACAACCTGCCCGACGTGGCCGCCGCGAGACCGCAGCCGCCGCCCCGGAACCACTCCTACCACACCGACCACAAGTGAGCCACCACTTACAGCGGCTCACTATACTGAGCATGGAGCAGCCGCACAAGCACGCGCACAACCTGCCCGACGTGGCCGCCGCGAGACCGCAGCCGCCGCCCCGGAACCACTCCTACCACACCGACCACAAGTGAGCCACCACTTACAGCGGCTCACTATACTGAGCATGGAGCAGCCGCACAAGCACGCGCACAACCTGCCCGACGTGGCCGCCGCGAGACCGCAGCCGCCGCCCCGGAACCACTCCTACCACACCGACCACAAGTGAGCCACCACTTACAGCGGCTCACTATACTGAGCATGGAGCAGCCGCACAAGCACGCGCACAACCTGCCCGACGAAAAATAACGCGCTATATAGGAAGCTTGTAGGCTGCTGACTGGTATCCTATGTCATGCAGTTTTAAATATCGTAGCACGTTACATAACATTCTTGTAGCTGAACAGACGCGAGCTAAAATATACTTATCATCGTGTAAAGTTTGTTCTATAAAAGACCTAAAGAATCAAAAGTTACAAACATGAAATGAAACATTTATTAGTTTGACATAACGATAGCAAACGTAAGCCTTACTCATCATCCCTCGAATGAAAATTAAATATAACGGAGTAAATCTAAAACTGAGCACTGTTGCCCTATGATCAATAATTGTAGGTTGTTTTAAAATCAAAATCACGTTTCCTCCTTGCGTCACATTCTAACCCGGTCTGCTTAAATCAATCGATTATTTATTTGCAAGAATATCATTTTTCGTTTTAATGTCTTCCCCCTTTAATTTAAATTAACGCCTGCCTTTATTTTTAGGATTAGTTTAGAGATTGGCACATAGTGTAAAAATTGGTTGAACTTAAAAATTTGTTAAGATTTTCAGTATATCAAATAGTATCGGGCCATCATTTTTGTCTGTAGCATTTCAATCTCGTCTAAACAATAATTGATATATAATATTGGTATGTTCTTTGTTCTCAGGATGGATCACAAGTTGACTAATTCGCTGGACCTTCTCATCGGGCCCGACTCTCGCGCAGACATCGACTCCGAATATAGCGACACTATGAACAACAAGAATAGAGGATTTTTGAAAGGTAAGCTCCAATTTGAAATATGAACTCGTTTCGATAATAGCGCTTTTGTTACACCGTGGATTAAAAATAAAAAAATAAGTCAAACAAAACCAAACAATGAGGCCTGCATCTAGGGATGATGACTCAAAATACTATTATTTTAGCTTTAACAAATGAATAAAATTGTTTGATGATACAGCCCATGCAAGTTTAGCGGTGCGTTCTATAGAAGAGTGTGTTCTGTACTATTTCGTAAAAACTGTATAAATAGTGACTTCGCCCAATGTTCACGCAATGTATCTTAGTTAATTTTTGGTTCTACTACTGTAACTAATTTACTGAGTTTCTTACTGGTGTCTTCTCGGTAAATATATGCAGGTCCGAACCGGCGGTAGAATCGCTTTGCATTGTATTTAATGACGATTAATATTATCCAGGTTTTAGTGTGTACCCGCCACCGAGTACGCCGCCCGAACCGGCGCCTCCAGATCACAGGATGCACGACTTATCACGTAAGTCTAATGTGACAAACCAACCCGCAATAAGTTATTTTAATCTTTTAGTCAGTTGTTGCTCATATATTGCCCTCATAATTTGGTCTTTATGTACTTAAGATAAGGTCCAAAAGCAATTTAAAATCATTTTGTCCCTACTGGTTAAAAGTTATTCAAATTGATACGCAGAAAAGTACGCTCATCCCAGCGTCCTTACCCTATATATTTCATAAAACCCTTTTTGTGGTTTAACTTACACACTGTCATACTGGGTATTTGTGGTTTAATTTTTTTTTTTAAATCCTTCGTTCGATATTGGAGCATCTTTAGGACTACTTAAGCCCGTATTTTATACCCATATTAAGAGAGTTGTCTCAAAATATGTAATCTGACATTTTGTGGCGAGAGCCATCTCGGATATAGGTCACAGTGGGGACACTAATTCACCCTTAAAAAATACAAATAAAATCGGTTCATTGTTTGAGAGCTATGATGCACAGACACAAACACACAGTCAGACAGACACTTATAAAACCCCGTCTTTTTAGCGACTGAGGTTGAAATTGATATCTTTATTTTAAAATATTGACGAAATAAAATGTAATGTTTACGTAGCCGACCTCAACTGTTCGGAGGATTCGCTGAGCACCCACGAGTCAGGTGATTGCATGACGAACGATTATGTGCCGTCTTTTACGCGGTCGAGGGTTCAGTTTTGTGTGTAGATGAATAAAGTGTGTAGGGTTTTTCTATAAAATTAAGAAGTTTTTATCGTTTTTGAAATGTGTTGTATTATTATTAGCTTAAAGTTCACATCCTATGGATTTAAATGTTATTGTAATTTATTCTTATTCAGCATGGTACAGTTTGTACACTATTAGTTTGCATATTCATTTCGATATTTCGATTTTTATTTCAATTTAGAACATGCTAAGAGTGGGTACTGATATTTTAATTATCGGTCTTTGTCAATCCGGTTAATGTGGTAGATGAAATAAATTTGGAAATCATAAATAATACGAAAATATTTTGTAGATAAGTGGTTTAGGTATAATTTATAGAATGACGTACAAGTAGTTTAATATATAATAATAGAAATAAAATATGCATGAAAAACGTGTAGTCTGTAGATGTTTTATGTTTGAATTTGTGATTTTTTCACTGGTAAAGGATAATATATTATCGTATCCACCAATAAATTTGCATGACAATAGTATTATTTTGCAATAATAAAATAAAACACTGCATGAAACTAGTACTATAATAGTAACACAAGCTTTTTAGGGTTATTTACAACGGGCGTGCTATCGTTTTCGACGTACAAATGACTGTATTATCAAATAAAATGCAGACTGTGTGATATTGTGTAGCAATTTAACTTATTAGTATTAATCGCAGGTATTTAATAATAAAATTAATTAAGTCTAATAATCACTTATCTTCAATTTCTCTTTTTAAAATTTTAATTTGTGTTCTTTATTTCATTTTTTACTTATGATCCATTTTATAGCAATAATAAGTATGTAATGTATAAGCATGCTGAGATTACCTTTTATTATAAGTGCAGTTAGCTGTTAAAACACTGTGTAAAATAGAACTTTAACTTTTTATTTACTGTATGTTGTGTTGGTAATCCAATAAATAATTAAATAAATATAATAAGATCAATTTGGTAGTTCGAAAACAGTGTCGCTTTGGTATAAATGCCTTTACATTATAACAGTAGATTTGGTGCGTATGCCTAGTGCGTTCACCTCTTGACGGCTTCTATTGCACTTTAATTAGTTGAAATGAAAGACTAGATTCCATTGGTAACTTTGTACATCACGCGTAGATGGAGGCGGGCTTTGGCAGCCGGCCAGCTACGGGCACCGCGCGTTCACTACGGGCCGCACGCGGCCGCACCCGCCCCCGCAGAGGGTCAGGCATTCGCAGACGCTCAAGGTGAGATGTTAATATAATAGGTGTGACTTGGAAAGAACAGTGACTATTTACTCCGTCAATTAGATTTCCAGAATACAAAGAGAATGTATGTTATGCTTCAATTTGAAATTTAAAAAAAAATTGCCGCTGATGCAGTGAATTAAAATTCAGTACAGGGTTGTGTTTACGTTATTAATTCTTAATGCGCGAAGAAGTGACGTTGCGCTAAATTTTGATGTAATGTATCTTATGTTGTAATATTATATACATATGATAAAAGAAAAAAATATGTATCCTATATATTTTAGTCATCTAATCTTTTTCTTAAAGCCGGCATCGGCAACGCTGAGTATTGGTTTGGTTGGAGGAACCCTTATTTACGCAAAGGGTAAATGTTTCAAATTGTGTTAGCCCTTTTATCTAGCTTTCACTGAAAATGGGGTTTATAGCGATATGTTATCTGTTAGTTTGTTTGCAAAACGATATCGTTAAAGTATAAAGTTTGTGGCATTGTTAACCTTAAGGCTTGAGAATAGAGCAGATATGCGCACGACCTGACTATATTTACTCCCGTAGTGGCGAATTTTAAAAAAGCTCCACTAGAAAAAGGCTTTTTGAAAGTATTAGATAACACATTTTACTTGAGTTCTGGACTGGTACGTTGTCATAACACAGATATTACAAAAAGGTTTCATGTTTTTGTTTTGTTGCAGCAACCCGGCAAATTAGATATGAACAATTATACGATGGTGAGCGACGCTCTCCAACACATCACGATTGGTCCGCCACATCCTAGAGAAAGAAAGGTATTTCCTTTTACAATCATAAATATTGATAGTAACACTGGGTCAGAGACACTAACGAAAAACAATATTTGATCTTTAAAAAATAAAAAGGATTTCTAAATAAATCTTTGCATTGCGTGTTTAACTGAAACATCATTGTTAGATCGGTAGGTAACTTATAAACAGTACTTCATGTTTATTCATAGATGGTTCTGTTATTTAATAGGAATAAACCTTAAAGTAGACTTAGCAAACTCAATTCCCATGCGAGTGTTAAGAGAGGTAGGGCATAGCGATTTATAGCTCGAACTGGAGTAGCCCGACTGGTGAAATACCTCCACCTTACAGAAGACCGCGGCCAAATAACAATCACTTCTGTGTTGTTGTGTTCCTGTGTGTGAGAAAGGTTTCCAGAGCTCCTGGGGGGTGCTACATTAGTAGCAGGGGTCAAGTCTTCATATATATAAAAAAGAGTGTGATGAACTTTGACGGAGTGTATTTAGCAAGCTACGGATTTAGGTAAATATCTTTTTTCTTATAGCTCTTTGACATTGGAGCGATTGCCGTCTGACTTATTTGCAACATTGTCAGTACTAACAGCTTAGAGTGTCTTCTAAAGGATAAAATTTACAAAATGAAAGTTTTCCACGCGGTACCTATTCGAACTCGTGACCACCGTGTTTTTGTGCCTAATGTTCTAACCACTACACTTAGGATTTAACAACTGTCAATCATTTAATCCTAAAATAAAATAGCTGAAAATGGAACTACATTCCAGAATATTTTCCCTAATTACCATCCATAAATAGTATATGGGACACGTACTAGCTTTGCCCGCGACTTCGTTCACGTGGACTACATCCTTTCGTGGACAGCTTTACCCCTATCTCCCCTAATATTCGAAACAAAAAGTAGTCTATATTTTAATCCAATTTTCGAGCCATATTTGTGGTAAATTTCATATCTCTAAATTAAAAAATATACATTTTCTCATATAAACTTTCTTGAGGTTCAACGTATACCGGAAAGCGTAACAGACAGAACAGAGTTACTTTCGCATTTTTACTATTAGTAGGGATTAAAATGTTCTCGTGGTTATAGTCACAGCGGTCCGGGTGGTCTCATTCGAGTAGTCAGCAGGTTGGACATCACCATCCGTCTGGAGTTAGCTCTGAGACGGAGCTGGATGCCCAGTATGCACAGGTGTGTACCCATTAACACATTTAATTCTATTTTAGAACAGATTTCCTTTGGCCTTCGGCCTCTCACTTCGAAATCATGTGGCATTCAAACGTCAGAATAGTTCTTGAAATTTATCCCTTCCAATTTTATTTAATTTGTTATGAACAGAAATTGAAATCTTACCTCTTTTTAATATTGCTGTATATTGAATGAAATAATATAGAAAAATGTGATTAAAGTTACCTTTACAAGAATGTTTATTTCTGCTATACTAAAACTGTTTTTTTGGAGCGATCCGATAACTGATAATTTGTGGCACCATAAGCAATATAATATAATGGTTGATTTTAAACCTGTCGCAAGCGGTTGTTTAAAGTTAAACAGTTTACCTTATTAATTGTATGCAAATGAAAAGGAAGGAAAATGCTGTTAATACTGTGGTTCGGTTTATAGATAAAGGAACCGAATGAATACATGGAGGCGCCGTCAATGATGAGACTAAGAAGACATCGGAGACACGAGAAGACGCCTTTACATCAGCCTTGTAAGTAGACTTGGTATTATTTATTTTTTACTTTCATTTGTTTGTTTTGTTTCTAGATTCCAATCACACCCGAATTTTTCTTGGGATGTCGTTATTGTAAAATACTATAATGTAGTTTTATTGCACTAATTCTAATGCATCCCAACGTGGAAACCTCTACATGTATCACAAGACGCCATCTATCGTGTTCCTTAGATAACGATGTAATCTTGGTACTTGCAAACAAAATATGAAAATAGGGAAGATTGATTGTTGGTTTGAGGGTGTTTGCGTACGATAAATCCACTAGATCGCGACAGGTACGCGTGGGGTCCAACTGCTATGTGATTGCTTATGGTTTGCATGACATTAACGGACATGACACAATGACATTTTAATCACCAATCAAATAACAGTTGGATGTCACGTCGACGTATTGCCATCCGGTGGATATTTTATGCGGGAACACTCTCGTCAAAACTAATTCTTTGTAGATTTTTAATGATAAACGTCACTAATTATTTCTCATTTGATTTCACCTGACCTAACGATGTGATCAACGTTTCGTAAAGCCCTTTTTCGCTGCATTGATGCCTTAAAATAAATTGTGAATGGTGTCTTCATTCAAATAACAAACAACCAACAACGTAAGTCGGAAGGATGCATTCGTATCAGACTATAATATGGTCACGCCTAGTATCTTGGTAGCACTTATGTAAATATTTGTTGTGCAGCGTTCTCTGAGACGGACAGCTCGGGCTCGTCGGAGGCGTCGGGCGGCGCCGGCGCTCGCCTGCACGCGCGCCGCCGGCACCACGCGCACCACGCGCACCACGCGCCGAGGCACTACAAGAAACGGTCACTACGCACGCACACATAAAACACCCGTATACACATAACTCACTCATTACACTCATAGACGATGCTCATAATTCACACATTACACACCACACGAACTAACGCACGCGAAAGCAAACTCGCACACACACTCACACCCCTCACATACACCCCTCACACACACCCCTCACACACACCCCTCACACACACCCCTCTCACACACCCCTCTCACACACACACTCACACACACACACAACTCTACAAACACCCCACACACACCCCTCACACACCCCACACACACACCCCTCACACACACCCTTCTCACACACTTTGCATAACACACGCACGCACACAACTTCCGCATACACACATTGTATTTCAACAGTTTCCTTTCTAGAAGTATTTATTATGAGTAAACCATCTCTAAACACAGAAGAAACCAATTTTATATAAGTATCAACTCCACTACTGGCTGTGCATAGTGCGTATTCGTTAATTAAAAAAAATACAAACCATTCCCCTTTATCATATTATTTTCGATAAGTGGTCACTTTCACATGACAGGTTTCGCCTAGTCTTTTAGTCACTGTTTATCATAATATGTTATAGCTAAACGAATTATTTGCGGTAAATAAACGATTTTTTTTATGAACCTCACATTATTGTTCACTATTAACAATGTATTTATTTTCATTCATTAGGTCGTTAGGAAACTTAGTAGCCGTACAAAGTCCCAGAGTACCGAAATTAGGCATGTTCGTGGGCCCACCTGAACTGCCTACAGGATACAGAGCGCGGACGCAGGAAGACAAAGGTAGGTCCACTAAACTGTTGCTATACTTGCCTAAGCATTACTCAAAGGCGCTCCTGAATCGAAGGCCGTGGCTACGATCCCCTCCATCCAGGACGAAGGTGTTTGTTCTAAGTCTGAAAGAGTTCGTTTTCCATTTTGAGCCGACTGGAATCGAACCCGGTACCTCAGAGATAGTGTAACGCCAAAGGCCGTTCCGCTCGCTTCTGCTTCGGAGGTCGTAGAGTCTTATCTTAGTCAGTTCTCAGGGGACTTGTATGATGCGAGGATTTCATTAGTGCAGATTTAATAGTGTATAACTTTTACGCAGTTACTAGCAAACTTTGATTATATTAGATTTTTAAAATAAAAGATAATATATACGATAAGTATGTAGTTCTAAACTTATTCAGTAGAGGGTACTCACGAAAGCTAAGAGGTTAATACAACAGAAATATTCATCGCCTATGATAACTTGTGGTTAGCTCAGTTGGTAGAACAGCACGCGGGATTTCTTTTTTGCGGTAGAAGACGGTCTGTAATAACATCAGTAATTAAAATAGAGTTCTTTGTTCCAAAAACGAAGCATCCCGCTAAAATTAGAATTTGACATTTTGGGAATTTGACATTCTAAACCTAGACCTCGTGGGTTTGAGCCCCACGCCGCAAGGGGAGATGTTATTTTTCGGTTTCTTTAAAATATTTGTGGTATAACTGTAATATACATATTTCAGCAGCCAGCGAGTCTAGTGAAGGCAGCTCTGACGGCGAGACGAGGAGGCCCAGGCCTCTGCCGGTTCCGCCTCATCATGAGCCGACGCATAAGGTTTGTATAAACATCTACTAACATACTGCTAATATTTATAGAAGATCCGAACTGAAAACGACCGTCACTGAGTCGATAATAGAATTGAACATATTTTATTTGTAACAGGTTTAGTTAGAACATAATCATAAGATTGGGTGGTCTAAACAATTCCTGGACTGTATTAAAGTAAAGTAAAAGTTTATAAGACAGATTTGCGTAGGTCGTTGTCCTGCTGTACGTCTCAATCCTGAGTTTTCTGTAGTAGTTACGAATAATTTCACTTTTATCTTATCATCATATATGTGCTCGGTTTCTGAAAACGGGACAATATTGCGTCCCACTGTTTGTTTCGGGGACACCGGGACTCGTAATTGTAAAAAGGGACAGTCCCGTTCAAAACGGGACGTCTGGTCACGTTAGGTATTCCATATAACCTTAAAACCGGATAATCGATTTCAAAGCATATCAAACTATAATTAAATTTTAACACATTTTATTAAGTTTTTGGGGTTTATATGCGTATATCATTATATCGTTTAGAAGTATGGTGTCAGTGGGTGGCGTCATCGTAAAGTGTTTTATGTGTGTCAGCCCTTAGACAGATATGACTGTGTTAGTTGTGGTGTTGTCACCACGATAATCCATTTGTGTATTTATAGATGCTAGGAGGAGAGTACCCGTCGTCTGCGCAAGAGAACTCGTCCTCCAGCGCAGCCGATTCCCGCCGCCGCCCACACCCCTTCTCCAAGCACGACAGGAGACACAAGGTAATACAGATTATTTATTTATTCAATTGGTTCACCAACAAAACATATACATGACGGAATAGGGCCGACATATCGCACCCCCGGCGCGACACTGCCACTCTGTAATATTCAGCGATTTAAAAGCAGTCTCGACTACCGTTCATTCTCGAAAGCCCTTTTTCCAACCATCATGACTCGATAAGCCCTCTGACAGTCCAGTGACAGATGCTAAATTCATACAGACAGTGACATCTGTCGAACTAACTTCAACCACCAATCTGTCAAACTGACGTTTGCGACCACAGCGCCATCTACAATGCATTAAGCCTGACATTTGAATCAAATCAACTAATTCATTTTAATTAATCAATCGAACTAATTCGCTCACGCTCTGACATACATAATATTTCAGGGGCATGTGATACAGAGATAAATTATAGTATATGCTCCAAAGGGGCGTACACAGCATTAAAAATGGGAGCAAAACAGAATTAGATTAAAATTATTGTAAAGAAAGTTGAACTAAGATGAAATAAACAAATTTAGTCAGATTACATATTGAGTAGTGTATATAAATATATTTTTTGAAAGGTGATTTGTGCCAAGTTCAGGGTGTTTTTTGCTGAGTAAATTATATTTATAGAAGCCTTTGTGTAATGGTGAGTGGTGACCGAGATTAATTTTACATCTTTTAAAGATAATATGCAAGAAAGCCCTCTTTTACAGCATTGATACTTTAATTTAGTTTTTGGATAGTGTCAACTTCACAATTAGTGCAAAAACGCTAAAACAAACGATGTTTTCTTTTTGGTTACCCCAAAACACTGTTTTTTTTTTGTTTTTTAGGAGTTTTCGAAGAGCAAAGACAAAAAGAACTCGTCACAGATGTCTAACGCGACGTCTCAACAGAACTGGGGTCCTCAGGTTAGTTAATATATTAAAGTGATATTAGTTGATAATTTTATTCTGAAACATTTTTTTAATCAAATGTCGGTTTTGTACTTTAAAGATTACTTGCTTAATGACATATCAATGTCAACTTTTAGTAAGAAAAGTATGTAAAATGTTATTCGTTTAATTGTTTCTGATACTTTACTAACTTTATAGTTCGTTTGTTTATTAAAATCAATCTGTAAATAAATGCCACAGACCATTTCGTTCATTTATAAAGCTTTTTCCACAAAAAAGTACAAAAGGTACATAGTATCGTTTTTGCACCAATGTCTAGACATAAGTTATATTTCAAACTTGTTATATGATTCTGATAATAAATAAAAAAAAAGTTGGTCTTATTCCCGGTTCCGATATTAGAAAAGCGATCCGTTCTAGTTACGGATTAAAATAAGGAGGCGTAAGCCAAATACTACCGACGGACGACTGATGACAGCTATATGGAACGTAGTAGTCGGTTGGAGAAAAACGGGTAGTCATTTTTGACACATTACGAGTCGTATAATATTGGAACCGGGCATTAAACGCCAAGAGTGTTCTTATTCAGTTTAGTTTACTTCTTGTATCATTGGTGCAGGGTTCACATGGAGTGCCCCTGTTCGTCGAGAAATGCGTAGAGTTCATCGAGCGGGAGGGCCTCGCCTCTGAGGGACTGTACCGCGTTCCCGGGAACCGCGCACACGTCGATATGCTCTTCAACAAGTTCTACGAAGGTATCATCACTAAAGTATCTTATTAGTTTTTAGTACATTTATTTTACATTTTACTTTAAAATTGACCTCATCCCATCTGAGTGGTAATGAGGTCCTAGCTTAATGGCGACGAGTACAACATTAATCTGTTACTGGACTTGTCGCCCTTACCTTGAAGGTTTGACCCTGCTACTAATGTAGCACCCCCAAGAGCTTTAGAAACCTTAATCACACGCAGGAACACTACAACACAAAAGTGATTGTTATTTTGCTGCGGTCTTCTGTAAGGTGGAGGTATTTCACCAGTCGGGCTGCTGCAGTTCAAGCGATGAATCACTATGCCCTACTTCTCCTGTATGCCCTGTAGTGGCTTTTGAGTGATAGAGTAACAAACAATCATACATTCTTATAAACTTTCGCAGTTGTAAAATTCGTAGGATTTTAAATGATTGTATGTGATGATAATAACATGCCTGTACTTATCCACCAGATCCGAACATAGACTTGGACTCGCTAGACATTCCGGTGAACGCGGTGGCTACCGCGCTCAAAGACTTCTTCTCCAAAAGGCTCCCGCCGCTGCTAGACGAGGCCAGCATGACGCAGCTTGAAGACATCGCGGGTGAGTTTAAAATACTGTACTGACTGTAATTTTTAACAGAATCATCGGCCTTTAGCAATCCACTGCTGGACATGATGCCTCTCCAATAGTTGGCCACCATGGTTTAGCCAGAGAACGAAAAAAACATTGTAATATTTGAAATTTGGCAAAAAGGTTGTGCGTGGTTTAAAAAAGTAGAGTTTAGAAAAGAATATATGAAGACTTGACCCCTGCTACTAATGTAGCACCCCCCCCCCCCCCCCCCCAGGAGCTCTGGAATTCTTACTCACACGCAGGAACGCAACAACATCGAAGTGATTGTTATTTTTCTGCGGTCCAGTCAGGTTGCTTCAGTTCGAGCGATTAATCGCTAGACCCTACCTCTCTTAAAAAACAAATGTAATTATACTTGAACGAGTCCGTGCTCGTTGCACCCTCAGGATACTATTGTTTCGGAGTAAATTAAACCACAACACTTTGACTTCTTGAAGAGCTTGTTTATTTGATGTCAACCAGGACACATATACAAACGGCAGAAAATCTCGTCAGCGCGATGTAAAATGGGATAGCGACATCTATTATTTTAAACACTAAATTAAATGACATTATCTATCAAACCTGCCATATTTGCCTGTACAATACTGTTTGATTGCGTGCGTGTGTGCAGCGATGCGCGGCTGCATGGCGGGCGGCGTGGAGCTGAAGGACCGCAGCTGGCGGCTGCTGGCGCTGCGCACGCTGCTCAACACGGCGCTCACGCCGCTCGCGCGCGCCACCCTCGACTACGTGCTCGACCACTTCGCGAGGTGAGACACTATTGTATAGCGGCTGCATGGCGGGCGGCAGCTGAAGGACCGCAGCTGGCGGCTGCTGGCGCTGCGCACGCTGCTCAACACGGCGCTCACGCCGCTCGCGCGCGCCACCCTCGACTACGTGCTCGACCACTTCGCGAGGTGAGACACTATTGTATAGCGGCTGCATGGCGGGCGGCAGCTGAAGGACCGCAGCTGGCGGCTGCTGGCGCTGCGCACGCTGCTCAACACGGCGCTCACGCCGCTCGCGCGCGCCACCCTCGACTACGTGCTCGACCACTTCGCGAGGTGAGACACTATTGTATAGCGGCTGCATGGCGGGCGGCAGCTGAAGGACCGCAGCTGGCGGCTGCTGGCGCTGCGCACGCTGCTCAACACGGCGCTCACGCCGCTCGCGCGCGCCACCCTCGACTACGTGCTCGACCACTTCGCGAGGTGAGACACTATTGTATAGCGGCTGCATGGCGGGCGGCAGCTGAAGGACCGCAGCTGGCGGCTGCTGGCGCTGCGCACGCTGCTCAACACGGCGCTCACGCCGCTCGCGCGCGCCACCCTCGACTACGTGCTCGACCACTTCGCGAGGTGAGACACTATTGTATATACATATTGTTAAATGTGCGCCCGTTCATCCTACAAATAATCTGTAAAATCTACTTCTGTAAAGTTTTTGTATAATATATTTATCAACCACACCGACAGACGTCCGGCTCGAAGGACCAAACGCTACGGACGGTCCGAGTGAAAGATAGGAAAGCTACTGAGAGTGGTTTTGGAAACATAATTTAAAAATATTAAAAACCGGCCAAGTGCAAGCCAGACTCTCCGTACCGTTATTTGTTTTTGAAAAAAATTTTTCATCTCAAAAAAATGGCAAAAAATTTACGTTGGTTGTATGGGAGCCCCAATTTTATAATGATTTTATTGTAATATTTGTTGTTATAGGGGTAACGAAAATACATAATCTGTGAACATTTCAACTCTCTAGCTATGACGGTTCTTGAGATACAGCCTGGTGACAGACTGACGGACGGACAGACAAATAGACAGTCTTAGGAATAGGGTCCCCTTTTTACCCTTTGGGTACGGAACCCTAAAACAAAACTTATAGTAGTTTTAGGAATTATTAATAGATTAGGAATATTGTTTAAAAGAAAATAATAAAATAAAAATATGCAAACTAAATTAATGTAAACCTGTACTCCCCTCCTTTTCTCTATTCTTACTTTGTGTTCTGTATATACAGGGTGGCAGATAACTCTAAGCTGAACTCAATGGACAGCAAGAACCTCGCGATATGCTGGTGGCCGACGCTGCTGCCCGTCCACTTCTCGGACATGGGACGGTTCGAGATGACCCGTCCGTACCTAGAGGACATCGTGCAGACGATGATCGACCAGCACCCCTTCCTGTTTAGGGGGAAGGAGGCCTTCGTCATGGTGTGAGGACAGTGTGTAAGTCTCTTTTCAATCAGTATCTAGTCTGTGGCCGTGGTCAAAAGCACGTTAAGGCAGTATGTACTCTGTGATCTTTGCTGTATAGTCAAAAACACATCAAGGTAAATACTGCAGTTTACTAGAGAAAATGTTTTCCCATATCCCGCCCTCCCCTTTCCTTTCACAGAATCACAAGTGCCGGTCAACGATGCCGTTGCTTCACTGTGTAAAATATTCCATCGCGAACCAAAAAGTTTGGTAACTCATATTTCTGCGACACCATTAGAAGTGGAACTCGTTGCCGGCTCTTGTGTTTCCTCCATCCTTTGACATGAATTCCTTTAAAAGGAGCGTGAAGAAACATCGTGCGGGCCAGTATAGCGATGCTAACAGATAGGATATTGCGTTATCAAATCAGTTGTCATCGCGATGAGGGTTCCTCTCTTGCTTATCATCTTAATGGTGTGTAATTGAAAATATTTATAAAAAAACCTGACAGTTTTATACTATAACTTGTACTTACGACATAAGAGGGGTTAAAATAAACTGTTACGTCTGACATGGCGTTGACTGTACATATTAATTTCACCATTTTGTGATGGCAGCCATGTTGGATTTATCTTTGAATCTTTTTATTTGATATTTACAGTGAGTGATTCGTATGAGGGGGTGGTGTCGAAATAGGTAATTCGACACTTTGTGTATTCACCTTTCAAATAAAATCGAAATAGGTGTCTCTGTAGGAACCTACGATGCAACAGACAGACAGGCACGGGAATAAAAAGTAGACTGCACCGTGTCTGTATTAATAGGGGGAAGATTGGGGCATGCCTCGCGGTCTCTTTACCCCCTGTACTAAGAAGCCACCTATACTAAACTATTATGAAGAAACATTCACTACAAAAATGTTTGGTGCAAAATGTCCTAGAGACCCAGGGAATACTTAAAACGGGAATTCGATCGAGCTTTTGATCCATTTGTGTAACCGCATCTACTTACTGATTTTTATGATTTCCACTTTCTCGACAAAATGTTAAACTGATACAATCATTTCAGGAACCCACAATGCATGTTGCATTCGTGATGGACGACGTCTGACGTCAGCGAAACGGTGACGTCATCGAGTGAATACTTAAAAAAGGCGTACGTAACGCGGGACCGTTCCGACAGTGAGTTCGCGGCTAGTGTAAATTACGGGCGGTTCTCGGCCCTACCGCCCGGTAATAAGGCTCAGTGGTAGCGTGCACTCGACTCTCGGTTGTTCTATAGTCGTAATCGCTAAGTATACGGTTCAAGGACCGTGCGCTGTAATACGGTATGTTAATGAATGTTTTGTTGAATACGGCAAGCTGTGTTGTTTGTAGATTTATATTTGGCGGTGTAAAGATTCACTCTTTGGTCTCTGGCGAAAACATTATGAAACTAATGTTAATATAGCATTAGGACCCTTAATGATGGCTATTGTTTATAAAAATCCGCTAGATGGCAACATAGACGTCAGATATACTTATTACGTGATTGGTAAATTTGATATGTCTATCAATGATATGCCAAAACTGACCAATCACATAGCAGGTGTTACGCCTTCGTATAATATCCATGGCAGATTTTATATGCCTGATAGGCCTCATCTACTTATAATGAAACTATATTGTCTTTACTTGTAAAACATTACGGCTTTCAATTAAAAAAAGTCATTCATATAAGTTATAACATAATTTAACTGTGACTGGTTTGGTCAGACTGTTTATATTTTTTTACTTTCTTCTTTAAATTTATAAACTTTTTTCATTCAAACTTTGTACTGAAAATTTCGAACAATTGGCTACTTGACAGTTTTTGAAAAAGTATTGTGAAATGTGCGCGCGTTCATTTTATATCCCAAGCAATTCGATTTATCTGGAAATAATCTAAATAACCAGAGAAAAATAAGATTTTGTGTAACACATTTAAAAAGCGCGCGAAAACGCCAAGTCTCGTCACTGTTGCAATTATGACGTCAACGTCCTAGACAACGAACCGATACGCATAGGAACGACTTAATTAAGATAAAAGAAAATGTTTCAATAAATTCTTTATACGATTAGAGACACAATAATTCAATTTAATCGGTAAAATGATCATTGTTTCGCCACATTAAAATAAATAATTTTCGCCGACAGCTGTCATTTCCGAATTGCAATGGTGGTTTCCGTTTCGGTTCTTTTGTTCCACAGATAAAAAAACTAAAATTTATTTTGCAAAAATAAAATACTAACTATGCTTTTAATTAAAAAGTAAAAATGTAAAATGATTACTTAACTAATAAGCTAACATATGTAACACTTTTCATATTTTATTGTTAACACTGTCAAGTAGCCAATTTCGTCCAGTATTACTGAAGTTGTGCGCGTCCATACATTTCGAAGTTTTTTTATAATAATGTGTGAAGTTTGAATAGTTCACTATCGGATTACCATTTATGTTCGTATTAAGAGTAATAATTCAGATATTTGCTTGCTTTAAAGAGTGATCTTTCCACCGTCAAAATCGGCGGTAGATGAAAGAAATACATTTTGTTAAAAAATATTCTCATATCATAAACGCTTAGTGTCACCGCAAAGAATGAATAATGCTTGCAATGTTTTCCTTTTTTAAAGCGAATTTTTATAACGCCGATTATTTAAAGGTTTTCGAGTTTATGAGTGGTCTGATTTGACGCGTTGTAACACCAACTCTGTCAAATGACATACTTTAGAGTACTCTGCTAATGCTCTGCTTTGTGAGTCCAAAACTACATAGTTATAGTGTGAAGGTCGTGGGTTCGTACTCCACACGAAAAAGGGAGATCCTTTTTTATATTGAAAAAAAAAAACCACTATAATTTTTTTTAAGTCCATCAAAGTCATTAATTATCTCATAGCTATTTATTTGCATACTTATTTGGATTGGTGGTTAGATGATCTAAGTAAGGCAGTTTGATGACTTCTGGCGTTTGCTATGCCAAGATCATTTGATTTAATTGTTTATAGTCGTCATGTCAGGCCACTGATAAATACTAGCCTTAAAATCAGTATTTTAAAGACTAGGTGTCATTATATCTGCAAAATGATTAGAATTAAGGGATTCGAGCACAAAAGTATTTAACGGGACAAAATAAATAAAATGTTTTAATGTATAAGTATTATTGGGTAATGTGTAACGTTTATATTTGTATAATGGCAACACCACGTAATAAGCACATTCCGTTCAATCGAAAGGTAGTTATGGATTAAATTGTTAATTATGAATATTGATAGTGATATTCGCGTAACTTTGTAATTGTTTGTAAGTCGATAAGAGAGGCTTGTGTACTGTTTTAACTTTTAATTTGTATCTGTGAGGTGTGAAGGAGAGTGTACGCATTCAATCGACATCGATTCTGATTTATATTTATCTCAGAAGTAAAGAATGTGAACTGTTAAACGCGTTTGTTATTGTAAGAAATATTTTTATGACGTAGACTTCCGTAGAACGAGTTTTTGTAACAGTGTTCTGTAACCTTGATATTAAACGATCAAATATAAAATGTATGCCGTTATATTGATGTACAACAAACGAAAGAAAATTGTAAAAATGCACTAAGTAGTTACTTTGTTCTTAAAATCTCTATTTTTATTTAATTTGGCAGCTTTAACTGAGAATATGCAGTTGAAAACGCTAATTAAAAACGTTCGTAGCTAGCTTTCTCCTTCACACTAACAGTCATGTTTCTCGTTGGAACGAGACGACTATACTTTGGCAATTGACTGTTATAATTTAGGCCACGTAATATTAGTCATGTCGATTTATGATTTTTTAGTTTTTTGCATCACAATCCGCATCACGCGATTAGCTTTTTAACGCGTTTATTTATTTGCTTTAGATTGATTTTTATGACAAGCGTTAGGCCACTGTTTAAACGATTATAGATGTATATTCTATAGTAATAAAAAGCTATTGCATTAAAAACGATGAAACACGTAAGTTAAATCGCTTTACGAATCATCATGGCTGTATTTAGTAGGTGAAGTATGGTTATCTCGAGATGTGATTGATGATTTTTCAAAATATTATTGTTAACAGCCAACGGACCAATAGGGATGATGACAATTGAGATACTTTTAAATATCTGTCAAAACACGGTACTTTTATAGATTTTGTATGTAGACACGAAACAGTGACGTCACTATTTATTATCAACACGCTGACTATTAAATACATAGTACTTCCGCCGAGCTTGGTGTTATCTGCTCGGGGACCAAGGCCCAACTACCAATCTTGGTTTGTCGTATATATACTTAGTGGCGACGAAAACTCTGATATCGCGATGTAGGATATCGATGTCACGCATTACGTATGGAGCGTTGTTTACTACGCCAATTCTGGTGACGCTGTATTTGTGTCGACTTGTAGGTCATGTCGTAGGTCGGCACACTTTGGTAGGTTTTAAAATAGCTGGAAAACAATGAGGCGACATTACTGAAAGTCCTTTTAAGTAATTCTGGTGACGCTGTATTTGTGTCGACTTGTAGGTCATGTCGTAGGTCGGCACACTTTGGTAGGTTTTAAAATACCTGGTAACAATGAGGCGACATTACTGAAAGTCCTTTTAAGTAATGTCGCCTTGTTTTTCGATTACTGAATTAATACATTGAAGTTATTTGTAAATGTTGTTATCATCCCTATAATGAAATAAGCCTACTTTCTGCTGTCAAGTGTTTTTTTGTAATTATTTTTGTTATTACCATTTGAAACTTTGAGAATAAAAATATAAAGACACATCTTATTTAAAGGCAGCTTCCTTGTTATTTCGTAAGACTGAAGGCACTTCCATAAAAGTGTAATATATACTTTTGCATAAAAATATTATGCATGAGCACATTTTCATTTTAAGTAAAAAAATGTTTTCTATGGATTTTTTTTTGAGTTAATTACTTTAGGGGCACACTTGTTAAAATATTTAACATATTAAATGCCTACTACTTAATATTTCATACATTTAGTACGCAATATTACGTAGTTAACATTGTATGTTAAGATTATTTCGTTTGTGATCTTAATGAAATTCCCAAACGTGTACAATATTTTATTGAGGATTCTTTTATGTTTTTTATCAGGAAAAAAATAATCTTCTACATATAGGAACATACAATAAATTTCAATAGAGATTCTTATCTAACGGCTGGCCTGTTGTGGATAAGCATATAAATAGACTGATGTACAGTTAACAACACGTTATGGTAAACACTTGCCATTCGATACTATTCCTTATACCAACAACATAAGGGCGGTGAGAAGTCAAGAGTGTATAGTCTGATGTGCTCTCGACTGTACCTAGAGTATTTTTGTTTACATGTAAATTTTACACCAACAGGCCCAGCATGCGCAATACGAAATCGAATTATCATCGAATTTATCGCATGAAAGGACAAAAGTTTCGATACTGTTGATTGGCTAACAGCACACCGCACTCGTATTTTCAGCCAATCAGCAGCTGACGCAGTGACTTCTATCGATTTTGACGTTTGTTAAGAGCGCGTAAAATTTAGTCGCGTTGCGTATGCTAGGCCTGCAAGGAAGTATTTCTGCACCATTTTAAATAATTGATTAGTAGTGGCAAAACACTTGCAGCTTTTTTTTAATGAACTAATAATAAGATGGCAGCATTTGTAGGGTTCTGTTTGAGAGTTATTGCTATCTTATATTGCCTATGGAACCCTATATGGGGTTCTAAATAAAAAAATGCAGGTTTAAGGGTTGACATGCACGAAAATTGGTAGCAAATTGGTTAATTAACTATAAATTTGCCATTAATAAGAAACGTTCGAGTTACAGTTAAAAAAATTCCATTTTGAAATGTATGCTCAAGATAAATTTAAATTAAAAAAAACATGCACTATTATTAATTGTTCAATATTTATGAAAGATGGCCCCTTTTTTCAGGTTTTTGTTAATTACAAATAAAAATAAGTAAACGTTTGAATTATGCCGTTTTCCAATGCCAATAGAGATAAGGTTTTAAAGTTTATTAAGGATATGCCACTTAGTAATTTTATTATTAACATCTCACGCTAAGAGTATGGAAATATATTTCGATCATGCTAATCGAAAGCTTAATTTCATATGTATAAGGTACATTTGGCGGTGACTGGAATTATGTGTATCTAGAAACATAACACAATAGTCGTTTTATACGACGCTTGACTCATAAAAAGTGCAATTGATTTTAATTAGAGTATTAATGTATTGCGTGGCTTTTTGGTACGTTACAACATGATGCAATTTTTATATTAATTTGTGTTAGTTTAACCCAAAAAATGAAATGTATTTATAAGTATATTTAATATATATTAGATGTCTCCATTAAGCATAGGTAAGGTGTATTTACGTAAGTTTTTATCGATATAATGTCATTATATCACTGTATCTTTCGCTCACCTGCTCTTCTATACGAGTTAAGTTTGTAAAGCGTGTGGGCGAGCGAGACAGATAATATCATGTCCATTAGGGGAATGATGTGAGGGAATTTTTTATATTTTACTATGAATCGAAAAAGACATAGAGCCTACCTGTGTTTAAATTTTATTTTTCTAGAAATTTTCGCTTTTCTTAGATCTCAAGTGATGGAGTGACATTTGTTGTTTTAAGAGACTTCCCCTAATGATTTTTAAAATGCAATTTATATAAATATTCGATGTAAATATTGTACATTCATTCATTTTATTTTTGCATAATTTATTTATTGAGTTTTTTTTTAATAATGAAAGAGTTTTAAAGCCATATGTTTTGTTACTTTTTACGATACATTTGTGTTCTTTATTTTCCTTCTTTTTTCGTCCAAGCACACTTTTCTGTTGTCTTTCAAAATACGTGCCATTTATTTTAAAACATATAGTTATTTTGGTGATTCCTAAATTTATTGTTAATTCAGAGTTATTGCGTTTTCGTCTCTAATTCTTTCCTGTAGGTTCTCGAATGTTCTAAAGTAGAATCAATGTACGCTTGGCCGTCCGTGCGTCGTCGTCTGCTACGCGATTTTGAGTTTTAACGTCGCTAGGTAGCGTTCTGGGAACGGTGAGAATCGCTTGTATAGGTTTAGGATTGGGGCGAAGTGAGGTTGAGGTGTGGAGATATTGCCTTGGTCGTTAGTGAGGATATGTGGAAGGGAGTAGGATTATTCTTAGGCGCGAATTTGTGTAAGATAGAGAAGGATAGCCAGAGGATCAGATATTGATTTTCACATGTGTGCATAGTTAGAACTATTTCTAATTGAATGTGTTTGCATGATACGTCACAAACGCCAAATCATATTGCACCAGTTTGAATTGAAATTCATAGGCGGTGTCCATACTTATCACTTAAATTACCTGAGTATTGATATCGATCAATAGGATTCATTAATGTTTATATTAGTATCCTTTGAGACTAAAGAATCTGTATCCTCCATTGGAAGTGGTTACTGGCCAAAAGCCTTTCTAGTTAGGCCAGTGACTAATCCTCCCCTCTCTCACACAAATCGTGGCCACATTTTTCCTATATTGTAAAGTAGAGTGTGATCAATGTTGTGATATATTATCGCGGCGTGCGCATGCGCCGACGCTCGGCCGGTTCACCAATTTTGCTATGTGCGTCTCAATTACTGTAAAACCCAGTTCAAACGAATGTGTCATATTTTATAATAAATAACCATCTATGTAATGATGTTGTGTTTTATTTATCCGGTGTTTTTCTTGCCTATTTGTTCCAATCAAAGGTTTTGTATAATAAGGCTTCAAACAGGATTAAGCCTCCTTTAACTTTTTGACAAAACAGCAAGTGGCCCTAAATAAAATCAAATAATAGCAGTGTAATGGAACTAAAATCACCTAGAAATTTTGAAGAAAATAATTAAACTAATAGTATAACGTTTATTAATCATTCAATCAACATAAATTCACTATCACTCATCAAATCACAGATTATCTTTGTTATGTACATTTTGATATAAAAAGTAACATTAAATTAACATTGATGCCAGTTTATGTCACCTCCTATACCTACTATCAATCATGCACTCTTTTCTAACAATATTCGTTTATAATCATCATAACCTACCTCGTTTTGTACGTACTTGAAATATTTACACAAGTTGCCTGCCGCTAAGTTCACCCTAATAATATTTTGTTACAGAAAAAAGTATGATGCTTAAAGTAATACAAAACATATAAATCACAGGAATAGAGAAAATTACCTAAAACAGTTATAATTACAAATACCAGTAATAGTTTATTGTGTTCCTACTACGAAATACAAGAATGAACTTTGGAAAAAGACAGGTAAGACATTAATTGCCTTGCACTGATGATTTATAAAGTGCAAGTGTAAGTGCAGTAGAAGAATATTAAGGCCTGCACAGACGAGGGACTGTAACCCAAAGGACAAAAAGGGCTGAATCGTAAAAAAATCCCGCGAGAACTTGCTCACGCGCATGATTATTTGTCGCGGATTCTTCACTGTCAGCAGCTCGCGGGCTAAAGTTCTCTCACGTTTCCTGCTGCTCGTAGACACGTCAGTTCTAATTATTTCGAGGGATTCCCTGTTCTTTTGGACCTTTCATGAAGAACAAAAAGTAAGTTCCCTCATCTGCGTAGGCCATATAGAAACCGTATTTCGAATCAACTCTGTTCCTCAATATGTCGTCTACAGTAAATAAACCCTAAACAGAAGGAGATATTTTTGGTGGCTTCCAGTGTCCCTGCAAAAGACACCAGACCAGAAGAGAGTGTAGCTCTGTTGTGTTGAAAACTAAGACCTACTTTCATTCACTGGTACGATGTGATTTAGATATTGGTAGAGCCTACAAGTTCTTCTTCAGACACAGCCGGCGCCCCAGCAGCCGCACCAAGGTATGGACGCGTCATTGGTCGGCGCTGACAGCTTCCTCGACTTGTGCGTGCACGCAGACGCCAGAGAGTTCACTGACGAGCACATGCTGTTCGTTCGTTCGTGCTCCGAGTGAGATGTGGTCATCTCCTGGAAATTTGAGGAAACTGTAGAGGAACCCAATTAATTTGTGAAAATAAGAGGTAAGAGATCAGATTGGCGGCCGATACGTCGCGATTCAAGAGCTAATGGTGGACAGCTAAGAGCCGGTTTGCTAGTTGTCAAGTACTGGGTTACACGATGCTGGGTCCTGGGCTCGTGAGTTCGATTTCCGAATAATACAAAGTATGTAACAGATATTACTAACATATCTTGAGTTCCTGATCACTAAGCGTGGTAATTAAGCCTGTACTTAATACTGTAAAAACATCGAAGAAATAATCTACTAAACCTTAACACACTTATAGATGCTGTGAACAATTTCAAAAGGAATTTCAAAGAATTCGATGGGATAGGGTAAGAAGAAAAGTACTTTTCATGACTGACGGACAAAACTATCTGTCGAAGTTATCAAATTGTAGTAAGAGCAGAGAATAATAAAAAAATAGTTTCGAATCGGAGTGTCAGGCGTTTGGGAGATATGTATGTACGATCAGGAAAAAAGATTTGGTACCTACTGGTTAGCAAAGCAAAAATGATAAAATGAGGTTTTATAACAACAATGGAGAAAATTGGATCAAACCTGATAACTGTCCCGCTTATACCGCGGGCCCGAGCTGGAAGACGACAAGGTATTCCTCGGTCTGTGTCTGGTGCAGTGCTTTGGCTTTACTTCTGCCACTTCCTCTATCAGCCTCTCGTTCTCAGTCTCCACGTGAGCCACCCCGTTCTTCTGCACACCATTCTTCGCTTCTTTCTTCTTCTCACGCCGTTTTCTCTCCCGTTTCTTAAACGTGAGCGAGAATCTTTTCCGTTTTTTCGCTTTCGGAGTTTCTGGCCTTTGGGGCACTGTCGACTTCTCTCTTTCAGATCTACTCGTATCATCGTCTGGAGGGGGCACTTGCGATTCAGAGTCTGTCTTCAGCGTCATCTCTGTTCTCGTTGAAGAATCTGGCTCGCCAGTTTTGTAGGCCACTTCCTTCTCCAAATTGGCCAACTCCATTTTTCTTAATCGTTTAGGTAGCTTATTTACAGTGGCGTAAATCGGTTCTTCGTTGTCTCCCACGGGTGCCGACCGAGATCTGAAGAAGAAATCAAATTTCCTAGGCTTAACGGGTATGCGTCTTTCGACAAAGACGACAGTGCTAGCCACTTCTGTTGTAGTCGTCAATTCTTCTCCAGATTTCGGACTTGGACTGTTGTTAACTGGCGTTGATTTTGGGTAGTCGTATGTGAGTTCTATGTTCTTTTCTGTAACGTATGATTTCGGTTGTGCTGGTTCTCCATTTGGCTGTGTTATACGCGGTGGTTCCGGTTTTTGGCAGCAGCATTGGCGTTGTATGCGTTGAGTGTTGCACATGAACACGGAGTTTTGTTGGATAAAAGTCGTTTGTATCGTAGGGCACGACTGAACTTCTCCGAGTAGGTCCTCAACGTTGCCGCCTGTATGGAAGCGCGGAGGTTGGTACGGGGCGACGACAAAGCCTGGTGGTGGTGGCGAGGAGACATGGTAAGGTGGTGACGTCACTGATTCGAAGAAGCGGGGCATATCAGGCGGGGCATCGTGGACGAGTACGTCCACTGTCCTTTCTTGCGCTTTGTCCGCCTTTTTAGGTGACGAGTGTGCATTGTTCGAGCTCATTTGGTTCTTATTGTCTTCCTCCTGGCACTCATCACACGTGCATGGGGACTCGACGCCGCTCTGGAAAAGGAATTTCATATTTGTTTGAAGTTCGCGCGATAATTTTAGAATGTTGTGAAACAGCTCATTTGAATGTTATGAATCATTGAAACAATATTTATGGTGGGGTCGGTGATGAATTTGTTTGAAAAGTATTTTCGTTCAGTTTCAGAGTCACCTTAACCTGGGTATTTTATGGGTTTGTTTTATGTATTTTTTATGATCTTCATTGGTTCTTCTGATCCGTCAGATTAGATGAAGAATTTGTAGTTAATAGTTGGTTTGGCAGACGATTACAATTACACGAATAAACCGTAATTGTTGTAATTAACACTTCGAATTGGGTGATTTGCTTCACCCAATTCCAAAGATTAAAATGTTATCTCTACCGGTAATGTTGAAGATGAGGCGGGTAGACTTTTTTTAATATCTTTTAAAGGATTATTTAGAAACATTAACCTATTTCATTCTATATAGGATTCAAATTATTTTCTTAATTTTAATGTGTGATTTCGCTCATCTTAATACTTTATAATTCTTATATCCTTGACCCAATTTTTGCAAAACTGCTGGGTCAATCTGAATGAAAATTTAGTACCTACATACTCAGAGCAGTGCCAGGCAGTAGGTAGATATAAATTTATCTATCACTTAGTTGCTGCAAACACTTCATCTGGTAGTGAAGACAAGGAATTGCCTTCAGGTACCTACTCAATGGCTCTTCCAACACCTGTTCGAGTATATTATTGCTTCGAACTATGAATCCTACTAACATAATAAACCCGAATGTTTGTAACAATGTATGTATGTCTGAATGTATGTTTCTTACTCTTTCCGAAAAAACTACATACTGAATGGATACTGAATTTGACGACCTCCGTAGCCGAGAGGCGAGCGTGCCGGACTTTGGCGTCGAGCTATCTCTGAGGTTCCGGGTTCGATCCCCGGTCGGGTCAATATGGGAAACGAACTTTTCTTTATTGTCTCGGGCCTGGGTGTTGTGGTACCGTCGTTGTTTCTGATTTTTGTAACACAAGTGCTTTAGCTACTCAGCACAGAATCAGAGCAATGTAGGTATGTGATGTTGTCCAATATTTATTTATTATTTATTTATTTTAATGCAATTTTGTAGAAATATAGATGAGATATTAGATTAACCTATAGGATACTCTTTAACTCGAATATATTATATTATATTTGTGTTGTCACCATACCAAATAAGTGACCTACTTCGCGACATAATCGGTAGTAGGTCACTTATTTGGGTTCTAAAGCATTCCCTATACGAAAGATGCCCTTGAAATATTGACATAACCCCATCAGTGGTCTCGTCTTCCAGATTGGTTAACCCTGAGTCCAGCAGTACTGTGGTTTCTCCGACCATCTGGCGCGTCAGAAATATAACTGACGTCATCTACAAATTTGTCACGCAGTATAAAATATGTTTAGTTTAAGACCGGACATAGGCGTTTGCATAATGTTAATTATTTGTAGTACAGTCACATATTGGGCAGCCTACCTGTTTACAAAGGATCGGTAAGATTCGAATTGGGGACTACGTTTTGTATTTTTAACATAAATGATTGGATTTATTAAATTTGAAACAAATATTGTTTTATAAAAATATGACTATAGATACACACAAGAAATACAACATAACTATATACGTGATCAAAACTATACATGACAATATTAAAAAGGTACCTAATACCTACATACAAAGTAATTACGAAAGATAGTCCGCTCCAGTGTTAGAGGGTGCCCAGAATGCTGGCTACATTGCCTCTTTGAAAATTGAAAATAAAAGAATTATTGGATACAGATAAAGCTACTTTTTGCAATCTTAATCGTCTCTGACATTAGTGAATTACTCAATACACTCACAGTTTCAAGTACCTTATCGTAGATCCGATCCAAGATCCACGGGATTATAAATTAACCTGGGCGAACAAAGTGGAATTTATTAGTCTACTTTGATCACCTCGGAAATAAATCACCTGGGTGACCAGGTTAACGAAGTGGAATAATCCGACCCACGCAGTTTTTGGAACTAGGTGAGTAACTATCCCGGTCGTTGGTTTTACTGTTAAGATCCTTCAGGGGTCACAGTGGCTCAGGCTCCTCTTCTTAGGACAAGCGAAGCTTAGACATGCCTTCACCTGCTTTGGGAGACGGTACATTGAGTCCCGCATTTACCACGTCCTAAAAAGGTTTAGGATTGTCTTTCTAGCGCGGAAATGGTAGTAGGAATTTGGCGGACCTTCATGTTTTGTTCTTCCGGTATTTTATGTGGAAGCTGCAGTACATCCTTTCGTATATGTCGCGTAGAATATTAATGATCCTACTGACTGATTACCATAATGGAAGACTTGTTTTAAAAAAGTGAGTTCAAATTGATACATTCTTAATACTTTTATATTTTGAATCGTATTGGGCTGATAAACTTCCCCTGTTTTGTAACTTTTAAGATTGACCTCATCCCACCTGATGTTAAGTGGTAATAAGGTCCCGGTTTTGGTCTTCTGTAAAGTGGAGGTATTTCACCAGTCGGGCTGCTCCAGTTCGAGCGATAAATCGCTGTCTTGCCTTTCTTACTCAAGTTCGGAGATAGTGCCCAAAACCTACAGTCACATGTCAAAGTTTAGTAATATCTTAAAATATCATCACATCAGCAGCTATTTGTATTAGTTACACCTACGACTAGTTATTCTTTTCATCACCCAAATTATTAACAGTAAAATATACGGGTGGTTAAAATTAATATTCCACCGAACTTCCACATTAAAATTTGATTTATTTGCTCCATGTCCTCGAATCTTGCACTTCAAACGGATGGATTTTAAAATATCTATTACGTACGAAAACATTTATAATATTAGTAAAGGGATAGGCAAAGAAATAAGGGTCAAAATTTGTACCTGATATGTTGGTTATATAGTCAGCGTTAAGAAGAGAACACTCAAAGATCCCAAAGCACTTCACAGTTTCCGAAATCGCGCGGCGCGTAGTCAACGGAACGGCGCGCGCGACTCGACTGAATTATTTATAAACACGACATTAGGTGTTACAATATTTTCTAACAGAGCCGGCATGCCCGCCCTTGACTCATTTACAACCAAATCGAGACTAGAGCACCCGTCTATTCATCTTTCTTCGACGTACATACAACTTAGCAGGGCTACCGTCGTGCAAACATGAGTAGCGTTAGGTATATCTTTCGGTAATGATAAGTAGTAGTACTACGACAGGTATACCTACAACTATTATAGTTCACCACGCCGCACTTGCGAATTTTTAAACATTAAAAAAAATCTGCTACAAATGCACCACGGGCCGACTAGTAAGTATCTAGTTTTAAACTCTTACAGATGAGAGCACTTACCGAAGGAAAAGAGGTAATTAAAACAGAAAAAAATGTCGTCTACAATAACTTGAGGTTAGCTCAGTTGTAAGACCAGCAAACGCTATAAGTACTTAAAAGTAGTGGGTTTGTATCTCACACTGCAGGAGGAAACAATATGGAAAAGTTTTTCATATTGACCTAACCAGGAATCGGAACATAAGATACGTCCCGATATCGTTACATGTCATGCCAAATTTAACATTGGAGCAGTTTTTGACCATGATTGATATTTAGAATTAGCAATGAGAAGTCATGTTCTACTTTATCCATGGTAGGTTTCTCTAAGCATAAAGTAAAGGTAGGTAGGATAGGATCTTGGTCTTAAGGCTATGCAAGCAAAGGAGTTTCCTAAGTATCTTACTCATATTTAATGCTAACACGGTATCGGACTGGATGAATTAACAAAGATAGAACCCTCCAATCCAAGTCCGGAACAGCAGTAGCCCTGAAAGATTCAATCCGTTTGGTTCCGTCGGCTATTTTTGGCGATCGCTCTCCGATTGTACGTCAAACGATCCATCATTCCGAGAGCTCGAAAATAAGCGTACTGACTGCGGGAAAACATGCACTCACCTAGATTGGGTAACATGACAGGAGCCTGATGTAATTGGACGCTTACCAGTGCATTGGAAGTGCCTGGCTTTTGGCCGTTTCAAAATTGGGATTGTTGCCCTTTTATCAGGGAGTGGATGGCCTTAACATTCACTTTGGAATCTGTCCGAATCTACTCGATTCTGATGCATCGTCAAAATGTATAAGTACAAACCAAAATTGAAGCTACAGCTGGTTCGGGCATTGGTAGAGATACTAATAGTAAAAAAAAACTAAAATGAAAAAACGCATAAAACCGCACTGCTAACTAGAAAATTAACAGAAGTGGTAATATTGGGAAGGTAACATTATTTACATGGCAAAGGATTTGTTAACACCAACAACACATTACATATAATGAGGCGCGGGAGGCAAAAGTGTCCCGCTGAGAGCCGGTTTGCTAGAATATCATGGTAAACGAAAGGATTTGATCCCTGCCTACCCCTCAGGAAGAAAGGTGTGCCAGCTCAGTTGGAAGAGCAGCACGCGCGGTACTTGAAGGTCGTGGATTCAAGTCCCACACCAAGAAGAGATTAAATTTGTCGGATTCTTTAAAATATTTAAAGTTCGCTAGAGCGGCTTGAAGCACTAATATAAATTAAGATGCCAAGGTGGATTCCGTGGTTGTAAAACATTTCTGCAACAAATGTACCACGGGCCGATGAGTATGTAGTCCTAAACATATTAGACAGAGGACACTTACCGGAGGCTACGATAGCTTAGTTGAAAGAGCGCGCGAAGGTTGTGTCTTCGAGCACCACAACGCAAGGGAAGTTAAAAAATTTCTGTTTCTTTGAAATATACTTTAAGTCCGTTGGATAATGTTAGCTGGATAGTATTTACCTTATTGCCCTCCTGCTCTGCTTCCTCGGGCACGACGCTCAGGTCATGAAATGCGACACGCGTGGAGCCGTCGGCGCTGGCGCAGTCCGGGCACGCGCTGCACACAGACGCGCTGTCCTGCCGACACACCAGTACTTATTTACTGCGGAATAGATCTGGGCACGGCCATAGAAGTGTATTGGTAAGGTTGCTCTGAAACGCAGTTTAAGAGTGCCTTTCGCCACAAGCGATTTTTTATACATTGCAGTGGTAATAAGGTCCTTTTTCTGTTTTTGAGGGAGGGAAAATGAGTTTGCGTACCATATCGCTGCCATGGGGACGGTAGCAACGTGTGTGGGACTCCCCCGTCTAGAGTCGTCTAGAAGGGATGGGGACTACCCGAACTAAAAACCTCCCCATCTTCTCATCTTGATGGCGTCATGAGATACCGGGCGACCCATGACTGTCACAGCGCCGTCGGCGGAATTGCTGCCCCATACAGGGCGGCGTCGCCAGGTCAAGTGGTAATAAGGTCTTAGCTTAAGGGCGACCAGTTCAGCATAATAAAGCTGTTACTGGATTTGTCGCCTTTGCCTTGAAGGCTTGACTCCTGCTACTAATGTAGCACCCCCCAGGAGCACTGGAGACCTTACTCACACGCAGCAACACAACAACACCGAAGTGATTGTTATTTGGCAGCGGTCTTATGTAAGGTGGAGGTATTTCACCAGTTGGGTTGCTCCAGTTCGAGCGATAAAACTCTATGCCCTACCTCTCTTGAGCTTCTTTGAGCTGCAGTTATGCAGTAGTGGCACTGGTATGATGTGCGTCGACCTATACAGGTTCTCTAAAGTTCTGTAATGTACGCACGTCCGAGTGTTCGGGGGAGGAGCGCCTCTCCCGCAGCATGCTGTCCAGCCGGTCGTACTCGTAGCGCAGAGCTGATATCTCCCGCTTCAGCTGCTCGTTCTCTCGTTTCAACTTCTTTATGTCTGATTGACCTGAGGAAAAGACAACATTAATGCACTACAAATCTTGTGCACTGCTTGGGAAAAGCAAAGTCATGAACAAAGTTAAATAACGTTTTTTTTATTTTCTGTTTAGTTATGATTTTAAGTTTGACGTATGTTTCTGAAATTATTTTAATTTACTTTTTTGTCTATCACTCTTCATATCTCTCTCTGTCAATTACTTAATACACTGTTTTTCCTTTCCTGATCCCTCAACAACCGTAATACTGAGATTTGCAAAGTTAAGCTATGAACGTTAAAGGGATTTCATTTTAAAGTGTTTCAAATTGACCTCATCCCACCTGATGTTAAGTGGTACTGAGGTCCTAGCTTAAGGATGGTAAGTACAGCATAATAAATCTGTTACTGATGAAGGCGTGACCCCTGCTACTAATGTAGCACCCTCCAGGAGCTCTGTCCATGTCCCAAGTCCATGACCTTGTCACATTAAACGTCCTCGTGTCTTAGTAAATCAAATAGACAGTTACCTTAATGTGACAAGGTACTGAGTTGTTCAGCAACTAATGATGCTGACTATACATCCGACCCTTACCTCGTTCCACTTCAGCGTTAATATTGATTGTTCGCAGACGCAGCTCCTCGTTCTCGTAGAGCATGCCCCGCGAGGACTTGCGGTCCAACCTGCCAAACGGTAGCTTTTAGACACCTGCTCAAAGGCCGTAAAAGATCAATAAATAAATAAACGAGACGATGTAAAAAAGTTCGTTTCCCATATTGACCCGAGAATCGAACCTGGGACCGTAGAGGTGGCGGAACGCTAAAGCCCGACGCGCACACACTTAGCTACGGAGGTGGGTGCGCAAGGTAGGTACCCATGTATATTAAGCGAGGCCTTTTGGTGGGCAAAAAGCATTTTTTTAACCTTCTGTTAATAGCTTGACTGTAGTAGTGTCAAATTACGAATTTGGGGTCCTATACCTAGTACCCTAAATAGGGGATATTTGGGGTACTAAGTGGGACCCCATAGATCCAGAGGCCTTTTGGTACTCTCGCACCACTCGCTTTACTTCGGGGTGGTTAAAAGTATTATGTGACATGTATTTGAAATTACATAAAGCTTCTAGTAGCTTTCTAAGTAATTTGTAGGTAAAAGACAAAAGTAACTCTGCTTGTGATAAAATGTTGGCTCTTATTTATAGGTATTCCTATTTTAACATTACTATATCGGTTTATTGTTATATCATTAGTGAAAAACGAATGATTATGTAATAAAATTGTACCCCTAGCATGAAGAAAAATGGTGGTCGTATTACGTAGTGAGTAAATAGTATGGAAATTGTAGTAGCGCCGCAGAGGGAGTGGCGTAACTACTGAAATTGTCATAAAATACTGTCTTTCCGAAAAACTACTAGATTAGTTACTGTTTGTTTAGTTAGTAATGCCAACTCGCACGCGTCCTTTTCTTCTCTTTTTCCGTCTCAAGCTTTTACACTAAGACAGCGGCGTAACTATGCCATTAGAGGCCCTTGGCTAGTTGATCCCCCTCCCCATTTTACAATAAAAGAATAACCAAGTCCTCTCTTGTCTCATAGAATTTCTCAAATAGGTAAGTTTTTTAACAATGCTAGTTATAAAATGATCGCTTGGCATTAGGCGTAGGAATCGTGACAAACAACAGAAGTCACTTCAGGAAAGGCTGATGAAATGAAATTATTCCGGAGAGACCGGACTCTCCTCTGGTTAAGGCCCCTTCTGTCCAGGGGCCTCTTATGACAGGGGCCCTAGCCTGACCCCTTCTGACAGGGTGCCCCTTCTCATAGGGGGTAACGTGGCATTCTGCCGACTTGCCACTCTGTTGTTACGCCACTGTTAAGAGAAGGACTACACGACACTAGATGGGTAGTTAAGGTACAGAAGGGCAGCCCAGGCGTCGTTCCCTGTCTAGTGCCTACTCGCAGCGTACTTGCGATTCGGCTTGACGTTGACGTCTTTGCGGCGCGTGCGCAACATACTCGCTCCGGTCATCCCCGACATCTTGACGCTTGGGTCCGTTGGCCATGCGACGAGGAACACCTGGAAAGAAACATAGTATTAGTATGCGTTGGTAAACAGTTATTATTGTCTCCAATATTAAATAAATAATAATAATAAATAAATATTGGACAACATCACATACATTGCTCTGATTCTGTGGTAAGTAGCTAAAGCACTTGTGTTACAGAGATCAGAAACAACGACGGTACCACAACACCCAGACCCAAGACAATACAGAAAAGTTCGTTTCCCATATTGACCCGACCGGGGATCGAACTCGGAACCTCAGAGATGACGCGACGCCAAAGTCCGGCACGCTTGCCTCTCGGCTACGGAGGTCGTCAAATATTAGTAGAGGTAACCATAAATGAGATTAATTTAAAGTATTTTAAAGAAACAGAATAAATCTAAAAAATATTATATGCTTCACGCCTCACTAACGATATTTAAATTTTGGTTCGAATCCCACACACCACAAATTTTTCTGTTTCTTTAAAATAGGTATTTAAAGTTCGGTATTATAGTGCGGGGTAATGCACCACAAATTGTTTTAAAATAAATTTAAGGTATTGTGTACATTTGTGGGCCAGACGACTTTAAAATCTTGGTGGTGAACTCACAAGAATAAGATTTTTTTTCAATTGTTTGTATGGTATTTGGTGTAACGTGAAGAAGCCCTATTTTATCTTAAAATATTGAGGGCAATTAGCCAGTGACGGAAAATGCCTTTTGAAATAAAAGGAATATATTGCAGTATTTTAGATCTTTAAATGTATTTTAAGTTACCGACATTTTTTACACATTAACACAAAATATGACTCTTGATTTCTTATTTAACGATATATTTCAACATTAAAACGAAAGATGTGATAAATTAGCTGCTACCAAATAATCTATTGTACCTACCTATCATGCGTTACACTTCCGTAAAATATTAAACAATAATAATAATCAGTAAATATTGAATGCTTTTAATGCATACAAGCACAAAATTCCTATAACTATGAGATAGAACTAGCCCGATAAATGGATAATCCATTTATCGGGCTCAATGGGCAACAAGAAAACTTAAATAATGATAAGAATTTATTGTACAGTGGATAACGAATACTTCATTGGGAATTAGACATGTAATAAGCGTGGTTAAATTTAAAGCTTAAAAAAGTTACCACATAATTATTTTGTCCCCTTAAAAATACGTTCACCGCTAATTATTTCACAAAGCAATAAAGCCACGTTGTCTTATCGTACTTCCCTGCATAATACGTAAGCGGGTAGGGTGTCCTTGGTAGGTTACCGCCCTAGTTTCCGAGTGGGGTGGCATCAGCGGATCAGCAGATATAGGTCTTTAGAGGGCCTACTTAAGGGCTGCGCGGAAGACACTAAACTTGTCGAGTGGAGGTGTTAAATATTAATCAGCACGTTTGGAGTGGGCCTTCTGCGGGGTCGCTGTCGAAAAATATTTGCCGAGAGAGATTTTATACATACCTACATCTAAAAAATAAAAATAAAATTTGGACGTCACTTTTCTTTTGGGACTTTTTTTATTATTATTATTTATTTTAAATTTGGTTAACAACTGTGGATGTCTGCGTTTAACATCCCTACTAATATTATAAATGCGGAAGTAACTCTGTCTGTCTGTTACGCTTTCCTGCTTAAATCTCTCAACCAATTTTGATCAAATTTGGCACAGACAATCTGTAGACCCTGAGAAAGGACATAGGCTACCTTTTATTGCGAAAAAAACCCTGTAGTCGATGCGAACGAAGTAGCGGGCACAGCTAGTACTTACAATATTTGTACTATTGCTGTAGCGAGTCATCTTATCAATAATGCTATAGACCACGTAATTTTAAAGAATAATGTATTATCTACAAGAAATAGATTTATTATGTATTTTTGATAATACATAATTGACCTTGCAATTTTCGTATGGGGCCAAACTGTAGGTAATTGGATCAGACTACAATGAAGAATATTTGAAATATACTATATATTATATATACCTATATATATTTCTGTTTTCTCTAACTAAAGTACTTACTTACAATACGATTTTTATTTTCATCATAATTTCCCGTAAGAGAATTACATAAATAGGTACATACGTAACAAATTAACGTTCTTAACTAAAACAGCTAAAAAGCCGCTAGAGTAGGCTTGTTAATTTTGATATGACGACTGAAAACTCAACCCTTGAAAAACTATTCTTGCATAACTTGTTTCGAAGTTTATAATACAATTGGAACTTCATACATTGAGAGTAGACAAATACGTCATAACGTTTATTATTTATCCATCTTCATACACATTAAAAATGTGACTTTACAAATATACCTACAAACACTATTCCAGTATAGTAACTTATTTTACCGTTTTTATTGTAAATTTATAACTCAAGAACGGGCGCACCAACCGAAATGTGTAGGCTTTGTATTTTGTAAAGATAAGAATAACAACACAACATGGTAAAAACTTGCAAGTCTTACTCCTACAACACAAGAGCGATGATACAAAGTCCAAAGTTTATAGCAGTTTTGCCAACTTCAACATAGAGTAAAACTGTAGATAAAAAATTTAAAACAGGAATCTACATCTTTATCTTTATCTTAGATTTTAATGATGGCGATAAATATAATTAAATATACATAAGGCATTAAGATGAATACTGTATAGTCTGACGTGCATTTGATCGTACCTTACTCACTTGCTTCTTATCACCAGTGTACGCACTTATACCCAAACTGTTTGCAAAGAAGCAAAATTAACTTTCAAACACAGTTTTGCTATCAGTCGACACGAACGGCGACACTGACGCCTGATGGATAATCCTAAGGCGCGTATCCGCGGCTCGCGTCTAATTAGATTACCGCAGGCGCTGCGAGCGGCCACTTCAGCGCACGGCACTTCGCCACAGTATAAATGTTACTACAAGCCCGAAGCTGGTCGAAATAAATAAACATGATACAACATCACCTACCTGTTTACCAAAGGTAAGCACTTATTTATAAAACCAGAAACTACGGTGGCATCACATCACTATCACTACAAAATATAAAACAAAGTCGTTTTTCTGTATGCGCCTATGTATGCATAGATCTTTAAAACTACGCAACGGATTTGTATGCGGTTTTTCGATAGATAGAGTGATACATCAGTATGAGGAAGGTTTGTATGTGTTCTCCACACAAATAATGTACAGAAAAGCTGAAAACGTCATTTGTATTTAAAGGTTCTTGCACTGCCGCTATTTTCCAATGGTGAAAGAATTTTTGAAATCGGCACGGTAGTTATTGAGTTTATTCATTAGAAACATACAAATCTATAGAATATTAGTGTACATTTTATTATTATTTATTTATTAAATAATAAACAGACAAGTTTATAAAATAGGCAGAGTCCCAGAAAACTGTACACTTTGTTCGTCTTACTAACAATTACTAACACATGGATTTTCGTCCAATTTAATTGATTAATTATATTTGTTAGTAATCCAACAGTTAGACCAAACAAACATTTTATGTTATTTACCCTAAAACCAATACCGTACACTACATTTTGGTAATGTATACTGATTAATGTGTTCTTTTGTTTCTCTTATTTCTTTTGAGAATCAATATATTCAGCAGTGCTTGATCTTAGCTTTCGGGCTGTATTCAAAATTTGATTGTGCTTTTGCTCATTCGACTTCACTCATGCGCAGTGCAGCTGGTAGGATATTCTTCATAATATTAAATTTGACTTGAAATTATTACGGTTTCAGATCTATTTCTTTACTTCTGCTGTTTGGTTAAGGAGGCCTACTTAATGCTAAAAACGAAATTTGTCGGATCCGATAATGAATAGCAATTTTTAATCGAAAGTCGAGTTCTAATGTTTTAAAAATAATTGCTGGATCATTTGTTTATAAGAATTTGTCCGGTCATTAAAACTTTATTATTTCCGACTTATTCAAGATTAAATTATTTTAAACAATGGATATTTATTATTATAAAAACATTTGATATTATTTTCGTTGCAACCCTATTAAACTAACTTATTAATAAAATTATAATAATAAAAATAATCAAAAGAAAATGTACAGAATATTTACAAAAGGTTGTCCGCTCCGGTATCAAGGGTGCCCAGGATGCTGGCAACGTTACCTCTTTGTATAGCCAGACTAATGCGTTGGCCGAGGTAGTTGCCAGCATTCCAGTCACCAGAAACCTCAATTTTATTAATTTTAAACATAACTCTACTTTCTAACATAATATATATCTAAGTATTCTTATATTGGCTAATGTGGATTTAAGTTCATTACCTACTTGTAGTTTTAATCTACGTAAATTTAGAAAAGAGAATAAATTGAATTATTTTACTGTATACATATTTATTAGGTGTTTCCTAAAGAGTAAAAAATATATAAATTATGGACATACTCGTACCTAATCTTAAGACTTAATTCACTCTCAATTAGTTGTCCTACGAGACAAACAAACTAAATGATTTGTTTTTAAGATTAATCGAAAATTTTAGAAGTAAAAACGTAGGTTTTTATTTATATTCGCATTCGAAGTGATTTGATTACGTTTATGAGAATTAAACATTGCTATCTATATAATCGGATGCGACATATTAAGTTTTTAGTTGTAGTCCCCATGGGTTGTAGTTTAACGGACCGTGAGTACCGTTATGGATTCAATATTGGGATTTTTTTTATATTGCACTTCAAGATTGACCTCATCCTACCTGATATTAAGTAGTAATGAGGTCCTAGCTTAAGGGCGACAAGTACAGCATAATTAAGCTGTTACTGGACTTGTCGCCCCTATCTTGATGGCTTGACCCCTGATATTAATGTAGCACCCCCCAGGAGCTCTGGAAACCTTACTCACACGCAGGAACACAACAATACAGAAGTGATTGTCATTTGGCTGCGGTTTTCTGTAAGGTGTAGGTATTTCACCAGTTGGGGTGCAGTTCGAGCGATAAATCGCTATGCTTTACCTCTCTTAATACATAGGTACCTACACGTTGCAACACAGAAGAAAGATGTTCTCTTTAATGCCTAAGTATTTCATATACAAAACAGTTTATGTTTAATGTGCTCGCTTTAACGGGTAATGAATGTTGTCAACACGCAATATTATTCACAGACCGTTATAAATACACATGCGATGTCGTCAATGGCAGTGCACTTATTGGGTATTACGGATGAGGCTATTGGCGTAATGCGTCTTTTACACCCCGTGAGGACAAACATTATCCCTTAATGCAATAAGGGTGGTTAGGGTGACCATGCAAATGCACATCTTAAATTTGCAGAACGATGGTTGCGTTGACATCAAAAATTATTGCCATTAGAGGACGCAAATGTGACCTAAAACGTTAACATAATTTTCAGAAATGTTAGAAATCGTTGTTATTTAACAAGCAACCAAGTACATTCACGCGCAATATAGGATTTCGTAGTTGCCTATTACTATATGTAGATTATGAACAGTACTTTTTGCCGTTTCTCTTTCGATTTTTCTTTGGTTTCCTTCCCTAAGGTCGTGAGCGTAGATATTAATTTAGAAATTACTATTACCTACAAGAGACATTGTGACTAGAGAGGTGAAAGTAAGCTGGGCTGCCTGGTACCCTATAAGTATCTACATTCATGCACTTCTTGAGTGATGTGTTGCTTCCGCCGAATGAATAAAATTTGTAGATGGGTCTATCTGTAATATCCATATAAAGAGCTACTTCTGGAATCGTACCTCTTCTGTTATTGTGTATATAGTGTTCTGGTTTTGCTAAGCCTCAGCTATTTTTTGGGACCTATCCTACATTTTCAAGCCCGTGTGGTCACCCTAAACAAGTGCATCACACGTGCTGTCAAAGTGCAAGGTAGTGCCGCTCCAGTGCAGCGCTCGACTGATCCGGTGGCACAGTTCGTGTGCCCTAACCCTTACAAACGTGTCAGTTATTTAATAGTGACACAGGTTATTATTAGCCCTAGACGCAAAAACGACGCTTATTAGTTTTATGTGACTGTCTGTGTGTTTGTCTGCACCGTAGCTTGTGAACGGATGATCAGATTTTGATTACGTTTGAAAGGTGAAATGGTCGGGAGTGTCTATGTTTAATGGAAATCGATTTAAGTTGCCCGCGAAGATGTTTTAACACAACTCTTCTAATAAAAGTTTTAAATAAAAGCACTTTAGTAGTTTTATACACACAAATTTTAAATCCAAGTTGCGGAAATATCGATCTGTCGGGGTTTTTTAAAATATATTTTATTTTAATTTGAAATATATTGGATATTAGTTAGATTTCATAATTGAGATGAGGTAGCATTATATAAATTTTAAGACTTTCTTGTTCCATTTAAATAAACATAAAATAATTTAACGGGTCAAAACGCGACACCATTTTTATTTAGTAGTAAATACGAACTACTTACTGCCCGACGTTTCGGTTAGGTAGCTCCAACCGTGGTCACGAACTGACTACAGTCAGTCAGTCAGTCAGTTAAATTATTTTAGAGGTAGCATTATGATTCCAATGTGTAAAGTTCTATAATACCTGTAGGGGTTTTTAGTTACTATGTGATTAATTTTTTTCGGTATAAATAATAAAAGTTAATGTTTACAAGAGAGCACATTAATTTATTACCAATTTTATCTATGATGGTAGAACTTGGCTTGTTTCTTTCACTTGTAGGATGATATCGCTTTTTAAATCAATTCTTTGAAGGCGACATCAAACGTAGATACCATAACTCTAAATGGGTTATTACCACGTCCCATATACCATCTTCTCAAGTCCTCTAAACACTCCATATCCTAACAGTTTAACCTCATTCCCAGCTCTAACGCGCTAAAACACATAAAACCACGTTTACGTGCTGTAAACTATCAATAAAATGGATAACCTAACGGGCTACTTCAAACATACATAGGGATATGTTCATATGCGGATGCCATTTAAAATCGGCCAAGTTATGAGCTGACCAGAGTCCGCCACACGTAGAAGTTTCTTGCAGACAATTTTGGCGATACAAAATAAAAAAAATTGATCAGCCAGTCATTCAAATTAGCACTCTCATAAATACAGCTATATTAATCTTAAATAAAATACTTGACTCATTTAAATGAATAGATGGTAGGTAAGTCTTTCACAAAAACGTTCACGTCATAGATTCTTTAAAAATGTTTTTAGAGGGTTCACGAATTTCTGAATATTTAATTACGGCGTAACTAACATTAACTTTAAAGCTTTTATGTCCATGTCTGTTATTAAAACAAATTAATACAAGATAGAATTTTGTAACATCTCTCATGTTTCTGTAGCACAACTACTACAGAATCAGAGCAATGTATGTGATGTAGTCTAATCTTATTCTTGAAGAGGCTTGTTTAAAATTATGTAGTAAGTGCTCTAGGGCTGTGTTCATAGATAACTATATCTGAGAACTCATGGTCCTCTGAAGTGTAGTGAAGTGAAGTGAAGTGAAGTGACGCAAGAATGCTGATATCTGCAGGGCTGCTTCTCTCAAGATACAGCGGCTTTAGACCCCAGAGGGTAAGTGATAGATTATAAGCAAATAATAAGGGCTGTGTAAAAAAATAAGCACTTTGGCGTTCTTTTTAATACCTTTTTTACCCATTTAACTATTGTATACTGGTTGTCATTTGCAATCTCTTTGACTCTCAGCATTGAATAGAATATAATAGAATAATCGTTTATTTAGCACACGACATAAAACAATACAATTAAGATTAAACAAAAAAATTAAACAATATATGATCACACTTACGTTTATTTTGATTACAAAAAAAGTTTTGTGAAAAATGGTAGACCACTTTTTTGGTCGACCGTACCTAAAAATTTATCTTTCCCTCTTACCTAGGAATACCACTCATATGTGGTTGTCTGCGAGAACGAATCTCGCAATGTTAGAATTCACCTGTATTCAAATTACCTGATTAACAATCTTCCAATGGCTATTTGTAAGCTTCCCCTGTTATAAGAATTACCTATTAACAATCTTTCAGTAATGCCCACTAATTAAGAAAAAAGCCTGGTCCAATATTTTACGATTTGTCGTGTGTCAAAAATTACGATTCGTTTTTCTTTAACTGACTACGAGTATGGAACGGTTTTAGCCTACACCTCGTATAATTTATTACTATTCGTAACAATAACGCATCGTTTTTCAAATTTTGGAACTGTGCATAAGGGCTCGTCTAAGGAATGTAGGCGGAAAGACGCAATCCGCAAAGATGTCATCATATTATATTACAAATATGGCAATTCTCTATGATGAGCAAGAAAACTCTTGACAAGAGTGTACCGTTAAGATTAATTCATTGCAACTTACAAGGTAAGCAAGTGTGTATCAAATAGATTGATAACGCTGTGAATCTTTATTCCAGTATCATGTGTTTATAACACAGACTTTACACGCGGCCCACACAAGCGTTACTTTACCGATCGCGATCACTCGAAATCGCTGCGGTCGCTTGCATTGTTGCTACCCAACCCGCCGTCTCTATAGCCACGCCCCGGTACAAACATCACTTTTCCGAAACGCTCATCATCCATCGATCCTTCGCCTATAAACCACGAATGAAATGCCATTCTAAACCTGCAATGTACGCCGTGTTATCAACTGCGTCGGGAAAGCCGGCACAGGCGGATCACCTCCACCGGCAGGGGAGCGGGGCGACGAGCGAAAAAGACAGGGATATGTGGTAGCGGGCGCGAGAGCGGGAGCGAGCGTAGTACGCTCACGGAGTTCAGCCGCGGTCAGTTCGCCTCCGCGCGTGGCTCGTAGTACCCGCCCCCGCTCGCGCGCCCGCTACGCGATGAAGTCCAAAGTGAAAGGCATGCGGTCTAAGAACATGGATAAGCTAATAGCGGCGGTGCAGGTCCGCGAGTGCTTGTGGGACAAGAGTTACAGAGGGCACAGGAATAGGTTCAAATTGGAGCGGTATTGGAACGAAGTGGCCGCGGAAGTGGGCACGACGAGTGAGTATAGTGTTTTGTTTTCGCGCGTTGTTTTGCGGGAGACGCGTCCGCCATATTTGTTCCGCGCAGCTCTGTGATGCGCGTCGCGTGTAGGGCGGGAATAGCAAGACGGAACGGTATCCGCTCCTTTCCTGATTTGATAAACGCTACTCGCGTTATGCGTTTGTGGCCGTTTCGGACGTAAATAAACGTCAAGCCAAAGCTGAGCGATTATGTGGTCGCGTGATATTGATTATGCCGTGTGTATATTGTACATGTGGCGAAGCGAAAAACACTTATTGTTGTATTTTGAGGTACGTACTGTCAACAAGCGGGGTGATCGGCAAAACTTGTTATTAATAATAATAATAAATATTATGCGGAATTATAATTATAAGCTAAGGCAATGAGAATAATTAGTTATAATCAGAATTGAATTCAAATTAACTAGTTTGTGACTGCAGTTTTTTTGTTCTTTACCACATTGGTTACAATTTCGTAAGCACAATTTTTTATGAATTTTCTAATCATAGAATATTATTAGTATGATCAATTACTGTTTCTTCAACTCATCACCCGTGGGTCGCGGGTTCGTTTCCCGCGGGGACAACATTTTTGTGTGTTGTTTGCAGTGTTTATATAGGACTTTTACAGACTATTAAAGGATACATTTTATCGGTTCTGGGAGTGAATGAAGAAAGTTCACTTCTGTATTGCGCAAATTGTATTTAACTATGCTAATACTACCCACAAAACATGTGCAATGTATTTTGAAAAGGGGGTCGTGTGAATTGAATTTGAATTTTTCGATTTTCTGTACTACAATAATGTTTGTATTTATATGTATCGCACTCTTTATAAAACCAAAACTTTAATTTGATACTATCTAAAGATTCTCAAATTTTAAAAACCAATTTTTCCAGGCCTGAATTGCAGAAAGAGATGGAAGAACCTAAAGGACCAATGCAGGAAAGAGATGAAAAAGAATCCGAACGAGTCGGAATGGCCGCACTTCAACAAGCTCAAGTTCATCCACAACCAGTTCTTGACAGAAGACGACGAAGGTGACGAGGACACCACTGATGAGGTGTTCAACTCCTTGGATGACTCAATCAAGACTCCTAAATTAGGGTACACCATGAGAAAGAAACTCCTAATGAACAAAAGACGCACGATAGACGTAGATTTGAACAAACTTATAGATCTGGTTAAGTCTAGAGAAATCATTTGGAACAGACAACTGAAAGGGCACCACAATTGGTATAAATTGGACGAGAGTTGGAAGGAAATTGCTCTGGAGTTAGGGGTTACACGTAAGTATCTTAATCAGCTTCTGCTTGCAACATCTCCGGTGTAGTATATATATACAAGTTATAAAAACACACGCCATTAAAACCTTCTTTGATCTATATCTCCTAAGAATATAAAATATGACTTGTTATCCGCTATACTACCTCCGATGTTAGAGCGTTGGGCTCTATATAATACCCAAAAGTCATGGGATCGAATCCCGCTTGGAAAACTTGATGTTCTTACAGTTAGTTTTTAGGAACGTTTCGTTTTAGACACGTAGGCTTAAACACCTGATTGTTGGTTAAGAATGACAGTTCCGAGTTCCGACAGGCAATTACAGTCTCCTTAAACTCAGTTAATATTTTTTAAACGAAAAATGTTTTTTGATCGTTAACATTTTTAACAAGACCCAAATTTCAATTACAGGAGACGAAGCAAGACTGAAATGGAAATACATCCGCGACCAAGCGCGAAAAGAGGTCAGGAAGCAGGACTCTGAGTGGGAGTACCTTCCCAAGCTGCAATTCCTTACCAACCAGTTCAACGATTACGACGGCAATGAAGTGCAGGGTGACGACAGCTATTCACACGACCACGATTTCGACGGCGACCAGAGCACCAGCTTCTACATCCCACCAGTCGACACCTCTCAGCAATCCAATATCTCCAACACTATAGGAGACATTTCCAATTCCGAGCCTCCAGATGTCAGCGTCAAAGATGACGATTTTGACGAGTTCGATACCAAACCTATTATCATGGAGACTGACTTTTATGACGACGATGATGAAGCCCAGAAGAGCGCAGAGGCTACAAGCGAGGCATGTGACGTCACGAGCAAAGATGAGGACGTTGGGTTCTTTAGTAGTCTGCTTCCACATGTCAAGAAGCTAGGTCCTGCTAAAAAACTGATGTTGAGGATGAAGATTCAGGAGTTAGTTTACAATACGGTCTACAGCGAACCTACTCCTTGCTGATTTTGTCGTTTTATCGTGACGCTATTTAAAGTCATGGGCTATTTCGTATACAGTTTGGAATATAATCTATTGTTATAGTACACTCACGTAATTACAGACGTTGATAGTGATTCGATAGTATAGCTTGGATCTTACGTACTATTTAAACAAACAATGAGCAATTCAAGGCTTTAAATTAGCCAAGCTCCAAATAATATTCAGGTATCATTATATTACATTTCGAGATATCATTGTGAAATAAAACTTTGAAGGTTAAGCAAAAATCTAATACAGAAAATGTTACTATTACTATGTACATGTTTGATTGAAAATCGTTTAATAGTAAGAAATGTATATATTTTAAATATAAATTGTGAACAAAGGGGCACCTAAATGTGATGCGCAAGATGAAGAAATAATTACCGGTCTAAAATCTACATTGAAATTGGTAGGTTTTCTAGTAAAATTTTGTAAAAATATCGATGCAGAATTTATATCCTCAGCGAATTAACAAACTTAAAGATTTCTCCAAGAACCGTGAAAGAAATATCATGGTGTAGTAGTAATAAAAATGTATATTGATTACAACATTTGTCGTAACTTACGATCTTACGTTAATTATTAACAGCAAGTTGTTGAGCGGAAACAGACTGTTGGATTAGAAACAGAAATGTATTGTGAATCACAAGAGGAGTACGTAAAAGCAAATGGTCTGCCTCCAATAAATATTTGCACAAGCTGTTCAGAGTAAATACGCCATCGTTGAACTAAATGATCTCTTGTTGAAGACATGTTGAAAATTAGGTGTTGAGATCGTCGTAGCTGATGTACTTTTAAGACATGCATAGAAAGATTGATTACTTGTGTAGTAATAAGAAAATGTAAACTGGAAAAAGGGAATTTTCTGCCTAATATTTCAGTTGAAAGGATCTGTTATTAGATGTTGAATGCTGAACAAAGTATATACCAAGAATACACTAGTTATTTTATGAAACAGTGATGGAATAAGTATGTATGTTCTACGAATAAATGTTATTGAACACTAATCAGAAATAAAGAAGAAACTTTTTTAACTGTAGGTATGCACAGAGACATAAAACAATGTAGCATGTTTAAATTAAGCACTTCATTGCCTATAGAAGATTATTCGATGTTCTGTGGTATTTATGGTATGGGCGTATATGCACTATTTGGCAGTCCACAGTCCGTAGACCAACTACTAAACACTAAATATGTCGAACTAATATTGATTTATCATAACCGTAGTCAACTCACTTAGAACGCAAATAAAGCGTTTTTAAAAAACTTTTGATTAATCTTGAAAAACGAAACTTCGTTTGTTCGTTTCGTGTTAAGGAGTAGGACCTCAAACGAAGGATCACAATAAAAATAAACTGAATCTCCTTAAATCGAGTTTCTACTTCAATTAGATGATTTGTGTAGGTGCGGAAGATAAGGACCGCCATCTTAGACAAATAGAACGAGGAACCGGTGGAAAATAAATTAAATATTCACTTATTAAAAAAACACAAATAAAAGATTGAAGATAATAACTTCCTTCTCGGCTCAAAAATCAACAAGGGCCTAGCATTGGGGTTGCTAGATATGTCACCAGCACTATGTACATACAAAACTTTACTCTTTAAACGTCCGTATGTCGTAGGTTGTAGAACTAATGTCAAACTGCAAGTGATTACTTTAATGTGCATTTACTGTATCAAAAAGAGGTTCATAGTGGCCATAATTGTGCAATAAAAAAGTTTACCACCTTATTACTTCAGACAAAAAAAAGGCAACATTAAAGAACTCGTTTAAATGACAAATACAATGAAGATTTTTTTAAACGATACACATACCTACATACAATATATTTTTGTACCAATAATACTGTTATTTCTGCAACTTACAAACAATATAAATAATTTATCTTAACTTTACTAAAGTTTTATTTGTTTAAAGAGCCCATTCTATCCGAAACATTGTGTATAAAAATGTTTAGGTAAAAGACATTTAAATGGTAAGAGTTTTAGAATTTGTATATATTTGATTTAAGATCTAATCATTCCATAGTTTCGGGACTTAATTAAATTTCTGCTTTTCTAATAATTAACAGTGTCTTCCAAACAATGGTTGAATTTTACTCCCTTTCGTAACTCACACAACAGTTTTAAAACTATTCAAATTTATCACAATAGGATGATGCATGCATCTTTAAAATATTTTTATTGAGATCTTGTAAAAGGGGAAGATAATAAAATACAGTTTTGTTTACGTACAATATTTCAAAAACATTGCTATTTATTTGTATGTTAGTCGAATTATCAAAATATTTTTATTTCCTAATCCTTTTTCCAAAAGTATAATGTTAGCTTACAGTAATATTTTTTGTGATTAAAACCTACTCAAAACTCAGTATCTAACAGCAATTAAAATATTTGTGCTAAGTTCGTTCATTTTTATTTTTTATTGAACCTTTTTGATATACATAGTAAATGAAGATTGGAACTTTGGAAAGGGCTTGAGTATTACAGTCAGTAGCTTTAGTTGTGATCAACTCAGAACCTTGTCACATTAAATTCACTGTCTATTTGACATACATAGTTACGAGGAGGTTTAATGTGACACGGTACTGAGATGTATTCAAACGAATGATGCTGACTGTACTTTAATATATTATGACAAATTGCAAAACTTTTGTATAAAATTTTTAATCTCTTTTCTAGAAATAATTAATTTGAAGAATTTGAATTATTTGTCAGAGTTTTTTGTCCACACAAATACACCATAGCCATTGTGGTGTGGATGCCCAATCAGAAATAATTCTCGCGTTATTAGAATCGCGGTTCGAATCACATATGGTGCGAAAAGACTGAATATACAACGTTGCCTTTTAAATGGTTGACCTTGTCAAAGCCCCGTGAAAGCTGAACGTAATAAGTCATGGATCAAGGCAACAATGTTTAAACGAGAGCGGGCTAAAAAAGACATGGTGCCTTATTACATCATTACCGGCTGTTGTGACTTGACCCGCTGCGCAGTGTTTATTGTTTACACGCCGGTCTCAAAATACGTTGGTTCACAATTAGCTCGCACTCCACCCTTGGATCTGTCACAGTATACACCGATGATGCAGTACCGCAACGTTTATGCTGAAGAAGCGTTTTATTGGTTCTTATTTTTATTAGCTTTTTACATCACACATCAAGATTCACCTCATCCCACCTGATGTTACGTGGTAATGAGGTCCTAGCTTAACCCTTAACCAGACCTGGAGTATCTAAAATTTTCATTGGTTTTCGCCGGTAAGTGAAGGTCATAAGGTTCAAATTGAGGTGGTAACTATTGGTCCACTGCCTGTTTAAGGGTTAAGGACGATAAGTACAGCATAATAAAGCTGTTACTGGACTTGTCGCCCTTACCTTGAAGGCTTGACCCTTGCTGCTAATGTAGCACCCTCCAGGAGCTCTGGAAACCTTACTCACACGCATGAACATAACAACACCGAAGTTTGACAAGAATATCTGAATTGGACCGTATTCAAACACGCATTTGTAACAATCAATTGTGCTTTGAATTAAGCATTAGGTAGGTATAATGAATCCTCTATGGGGTAATGGTAAAGTCATAGAGTAAGCTGTTATTTATGGTGCAAAATGACAGTTCCATTTTTCACGCGAGTTAGGCAGAAATGAAGAGAGTTGATGAAAAGAGAAGATGAATGAAAGAGAGAATTTTAGTTACCAAACAACAGTTTAGTAGGAGTAACTCAAACATAGAGTGTAGCGTCCTCACTATCCAGCTAAATGATTCTGTACCAAGGTGAAATAAATTCCTAGCAGTTACTGAGTTTGTGAGTTACGTGTTTTTCATCTGTTTTTCATGGACGTTTTTCTGCGGGTGTGTGCATGAGTAGCACTTGAGTTACTGATTCAGATTTACTGTGCTCTTTCTAGTTAATTGATAGCACATTTAGGTTTACGTAATGTAAACTATTTCAATAGTTGATAAGTACTTCAAAATGTACCTACCTTGAGCATAGTGAAATAACGGTATTATTACGAGTACAGTCTTCAAAACTAATGTTAGACTCACGTGTGGATAATTTAAGACTTGTTTATCATTTGTTGAACATCCATTGTATTCTGATGCAAAACGTTGTAAGCGGCATTTGAATGAGTGAGTTACTTTAACGTTATTGAATTATGGGTATGTACCTACTTGTTCCATTGTTCGATTTTATAACAAGACCTCCCTGTCGCTATTTGGGTTCAGGGGGTCAATTTCCAGAAACGAAACGAACGAACGAAACGTTTTTGAAGATTAATCAAAAGTTTGAGAATGAAATCGTTGGTTTTGATTTGTAATTTATGTTTTTTGAAATTGGCGAATTTAAGAGGGGCAGAGCATAGCGATTTATCACTCGAACTGGAGCAGCCTGACTGGTGAAATACCTGCACCTTACAGAAGACCGCAGCCAAATTACAATCACTTATGTGTTGTGTCCCTATGTGAGAGTAAGGTTTCCAGAGCTTCTGGGGGTGCTACATTAGTAGCAGTGGTGAAGCCTTCATGGGTCACACACACTTAACATCAGGTGGGATGAGGTCAATCTTGAATGGTAATATTAAAAAAAGAACTGAATCGGGTAAGATTTTGAGAATAAGAAATTGTTAGCGTCATCGGATCCGATATATTTTCGTTTTTGGGAGAGGAGGCCTTCAGATGTCCTGCAGTTAGCGATTAGTGTCCATCGTTTAATACAACTTCCATTAAGACCATAGTGCAATTTTCTGGCACTCCTTTTATCCCTACTAATATTATAAATGCGAAAGTAACTCTGTCTGTCTGTCTGTCTGTCTGTTACGCTTTCCCGCTTAAACGTCTCAACCGATTTTGATGAAATTTGGCATAGGTATACGTTGAATCTCAAAAACGGACATAGGCTACTTTTTGTTAGAAAGTAAGGGGGGGGGGGGTAATGCCACCTTTGAAAGTTTATATGGGAAAAGTTAGAGATATGAAAGTTGGCACAAATATTGCTCTATTAAAATATATACTACTTTTTGTTTCGAATATTAAGGGAGATAGGGGTAAAACCGACCATGAAAGGATGTATGCCACGCGAACGAAGTCGCGGGCACAGCTAGTTTTATTATATAATCAGCAAGGTTTTATTTATACAACGAAGGTGGCAGTTCAGCAATCGGCCTGCCTGATGGTAAGCGGTTATCGTACCCTATGCACGTTGACCTATGACCCTGTAAAAACTTTTCCAGGCCCTATCGAAGAACCTTATACTGTAATCTCGTGAGAAAATCTTAATAGGGAGCTCATTACAAAGCAATAATAAGCGTACGCAAGAATACAGTTTTTCAAAACGAACTGTACGCGACCCTTTTTAACTAACTTTTATAGCTTCTTAGCGATAAGACCGCCTAAATTGTACTATAATTAATCTGTAAAAGCTATTTCTGTAAAGTTTTTGTGCAATAAAGGATATCTAGCTATAGGTAGCGAAATTATTTCACACTACAATTTGAATGAACCTGCACTCATTTTTGAAATAATATACAATACATGATTCATCAATAAGTTTGATCGATTAACATCAAAACCGTACTCTCAAACCTGTTGATGAATTCTCCAACTATGACTCGTTTAGCTGACGTAGTAACGAATGCGCCCGCAATCGTATCGCGATAAAACATGGCGTAGGATGTCTATAAGACTCTAATTCTAAACGTTCTGCGGTGCAGGCGGATGCCACTCCGACATCTATCGGTTTACGACACACATTAGCGACTTTAACATCAGCAGTAACGTTTGCGGTCGCTTCATGAAAGAGGAAACGATTGTTTTGTACTTCTTGTTTAAGAGACTGCAAAGATAGTACGAGCGAGTGTAACCCCTGCCCGGGGCCGCTATTCTATGGGGGCCCTGAAGGACCGACCATTTGGCAACCAAAAGAACCATTGGCATTATAATATCATAAATGACATTATAATGCCAATCTACACTAATATTATAAATATATAAATATTGGACAAGATCACCTACATTGCTCTGATTATGTGGTAAGTAGCTAAAGAACTTGTGTTACAGAAATCAGAAACAACGACGGTACCACAACACCCAGACCCGAGACAGTACAGAAAAGTTCGTTTCCCATATTGACCCGACCGGGGATCGAACCCGGAACCTCTGAGATGGCGCGACGCCAAAGTCCGGCACGCTCGCCTCTCGGCCACGGAGGTCGTCAAAATATAAAGAGGAAAGATTTGTACCTATTTTTGTATGTTTGTAATGAATAGGCTCAAAAAGTACTGGGCCGATTTAAAAAATTATTTCACCAATAGAATGCTACATTCTTCCAATTTGACATAGGCTATAAAACAATAATGACAATAGTTGACTGGCTCGATAAAAATAATTTACAAATAAATCTTGACAAAACATGTTATATTAATTTTAATAATGCTTCTCATAACCTTAATATTAATTATAAAGGACAATTGCTCAAACATGCAGAAAGTGTTAGATTTTTAGGTATTGAGATTGATCATAATCTGAACTGGAAACCACATGTAGACATTGTATGTAATAAAAGAAACAGATTCTCATTTGCATTGTATAAATTAGTAAAGACAGCAACAAGAGGTACAGCCATTACAGCATATTTTGCATATGTGGAGTCCATTCTGCGTTATGGGCTTATTATATGGGGCAACAGTAGTGACCTACAAAGAGCATTCGTAGCACAAAAAAAATGTCTTAGAGCGATTTGTAGCATACCACCTTATGGGTCTTGTAAGCCATTATTCAAGTCATTGAAAATACTTTCGTTGCCTTGTCTATATGTCTTTGAAATAGCAAAATTTGTCAGACAGAATCTAAGCTATTTCAAATTGGCTAGAGATATATACCCCCGAAATAGCCGGAATGGTAATAGACTAGTTATTGACTTTGTCCCAAGAAGTACACGCATGAGGAAAAATTGTTACTGTATGTGCGTGAAAATTTATAACAAAATTCCTCAAAATATTAAAGATATGCCAACTTTTAGTAAGTTCAAGAACACATTGCACGCCAGTAGGATGTTATTGGGAAGTCTGCCCCACCAGTCGTTCGGTCGAACAGCGCTGTTCGACCTCACTTCTGATGGAGCAGAACTTCCCAATAACATCCTCAAGAAATTCGGGTTACAAAAATGAAAACTGGAGGACTTACCAAAGTCTGCCATTTCACGTTCACGGTACACGCACGGACCTTTTGTTTTGTTACGACAAATGGCTTCGCGACCACGATGATCATGGCAAAACGATCGCGACGTTTTTTCAATCATGCCATGATACGGACTGAGCTCCCGTGGGAAATAATTAAATCATTGCGCAACTTTAAACCAAAACGCAAACGTAAGCGCGAACACACGAACGCAAGTCAGTTTCACTGAGCGCGCGTAAATTGCTTGCGAACTACTTTTTGAAACTGCAACTTTAGCAATTTAGCAAGCTATGATTATACTTCGAATCTCTTCAAGAATGCATCACATTTAATATTTTATGGATATTTTGACAAATTTATTTTCCGTAGATATTTTAAAATTATTAATATTTGAAAGATTAGTTTCAATACTAAAAATAATTTTGAAATCCGTGTTATCAATTTTGTCAAAATCGTTTGGATTTTTCGGATTACTTGGTTACAGAGAATTGTAACTTTAACAGGCACGATATTGAATCGTGTTTAAATAATATCACGAAATCGATATTATAATAGTTAATATAATGGATCAATAGTAAAAAGTAACTTCAGATAAAATACATTAATCCGTTTCAAACGTGAAACTCTTTGAGTTAGAACATTCAGATATTATTGAGTAAATAAATTGGTGTATCTTGTGAGATCAAACCCGCTATTGCTTGGGAATCATGTGCGGTGTGACGCAAAATTGTATCTAATCAATCTAAATATCTTACGTGTGATTTCAAAGAAAGTATCGTTATCGTTTAGTAAATCTGACAAGCATCGCCGCTTCGCAAACCATGTATATTAAAAATATCATATTACAATTAGGTCACTTTGTGCGTCATAATTTTCAAACACACACTAATAAACCATGTATCGATAGAAAATTACAATATTGATGACTACGGATTTTTGGTGTATAAATTGAGACCTAATTTTGGAGCTAACCACAGTTCTTCAAGCAATCTAGTTTTGGTGATATCACTACCAGTTCGACGTTTCTACAGCTCCCAACATAAATCATGTAAGTGAGTATTTCTCTGATTTTTTTTTTTTTTTTTACATCAGATTGTTTTTGTGTTTTCTTTTGTGTGCTCTTTACTTGATGTTGGTTTCTGAACTTAGAATTTTGAGTTCAGAAACCTTCCAACGAACAAAAAGGTTACCGAATAGTAATTACGTAGTGATAAAAATGTATGGAATTATTAGGAGCACCGCAGTGGTAAGTAGCGGAAGTACTGATATTTCCATACAAAACTATCACTACTTAAAACTACTTAATTACCGTATTTATTCGTGCTAGAGGTACAGAGCATCTTAAACTCTATGTTAACTTAGCCTAGAGTTCGAGACATTCTCAGTGTTGGAAATGCTAAGTTCCGAAATCGAATTTAAGTATTGAGAGAAGTAATATATTTTTTAAATATTGCATTAATAACATCACCTGATTATTTCTAGTGTTGTTATTATATCTAAAATATTTCTTTGTGAAACATTGGTCGTTTATTATTGTACTTTGTTAAAGTTCTGTAACATTTTACAATAACAAAAGGACAAAGGAAAATATAATCAAATGTGGAAAATAGCAATAAACAATCAAATCAATCAGCTGGTTTTATACTATTGGACTTGTTTACACTTACACGGACTGTACTAAGCCAATGTAAGTGTAAAAAAGTGCGAATTGGTTTAAAATTTTTGATTAGGTAAATAATATATTTTGTTTTAGACCTCTGATTATATTTGACTCCGTTTCGTGATTTCAAAACTTATGGGTTTGGTACGGTACTTATTGAAAGAGCTGTACTGAAATAGACTGCGGGACTTTAGAGTTTGTCTCTTGCTGGATTAATTTCAACTCTTTGTATTAGCTAACTGTTTGCTAGTAAAGAGCAGAAACTGATGGCTTTACTAATTCTTTTGTTTATCTCTTAAGGTCGGATTCTGAATGCGGAACGTACATCGATGTCCCGAAGAAGTCGGCGAAAAGAGCGAAAACGCAAGGGGACACTGCAAGCAAAAAACGAAAATTGCAAGCGAAAGCAGGATCTTCCTTAAGGTGATTATAATTTTCTCAGGTTATTAAGAGTTATCAATTCGGTGTGGTTGTGTGATTGCGTGTGTGATGTGAGTTGCATCTAGGGACCTGTATGCGTCACTCGAAGCAGGGTAACACCCGCGCTTCTCTGAAACGACGCTTTAATGCAATACAGCGTTATAAAATTTTACGAACTCTTGGTTACGGACCGAATCCGTCGCCGTGAAACGATGTTCTAGCTTTCACGTGTGTCTCCGTCCCTGGAATCCGTACGGCCAGTCCGCACGGATCTCCCGGAGACCTGTGAACCCCCTACATGCATTCAATATTTTCCGCTCGAATTATATATTGCTGTCGAGTTCCTAAAGTAACCAATTAATTTTTGTGCCGGTATCAAAACTGTTGTTATATCTATAAGATTGTCGGTAACGGTTGCTTTTAGTCAATACATACCTACTTATTATGACGCATACTTAAAAACATGTATAAACTTGTAAGAACATGTTTACACGAGCACAGACCTGTCTATCATACAAAGCCGGAAAAAGATATACGTAGTTGCAACTAAATTATAAGATTGAAAAATGTTCGTTTGTATTTCATAATTTAAGTGAGCTTGTTTTATCTAATTACAGCAAGACTTACGACGTGTTCGGCCTGGCAAGCCGTAAAGAAGAGGGAGAGACCTGCAAACCGGGAGCAAAAGTCTTGCCATCCTATTTTATCAATAGGGTGGCAAACGGCAACGAGCGGCGAACAGCAGCGACCGAGGGAGGCTTCTACGTCGACCTGAAGCTGTACGCCACCAGCGACGCGCTGGACACTGACTCCGTCGACTTGTGGAAGAAGGCGCAGGTTCGAATTAAGTTCCAAACGGACGAAAATAGCGATCAGTGGCGACACCTCCACAATTTCGTACGGAGTGTAGATTTAATATTTAAAGAAGACCCTAAATTTTATAGCGGCCGCGATTAATGTATAGTCAAAAGCACGCCAGACTAAGCACTCCGGCCGTTGGTATCGTCCTTATGTCGTGCGCATAAGAACTAATATCGAACTGTCAGTGCTTACCTTGACGCGCCGTCGACCATAGGTACCATAGGTGCACATGTAAAATTAGGTAACTGTTTAACACCCACGCTATTCTTTAACATCATTTAGAACGCTTAATATATAGGTACCTTCATAATTTGCTATATAGATATTTAATATTTAACAAGAAGACCCTAAATTTTATTGTGAGCGAGAAACATTTTCGTAATACGATTTTTTAAATTGGTTTCTATGTAATACTCACACTATTATTTTACAAACTTAAGGAACCTCGGCCTTAGAGGAAGAGGTGTGTCGAATTAAATTAAAAACGGATGAAATAGCTATCAGTCGCGAGCACTCCATAATTTCGTACGGATTGTCGATCTGTCATTTAACGAAACGCTTTACTAAGTTTTATTTTAATTACTTTCTAAACTAGAAACATGCCGTATTGTACAGTATGTAATATTACAGTAGAGCGAAATCGGTGGATAGGACATTTGCGTAGTAATAATCATAAAAATAACAGTACCGTTCCACTGTACCAGAATGTTGAATTAATTAAATCTGCATTCAAAGGACGTATAGCAAGTTACAGAGTCATCGCTTCAAAAGAAGATACACATATATCCACAGATTTATTTTTAAAGAATATATCTGAACAAATTAAATTGTTAGTAAAGCAAGCATTACAAAGATATATATGTCTAAAAGTCAATTTCGAACTTTTTTGTTCATTTATTTCCTTTAGAAGCGATGAAGAGACAATGAAATCTTTTAGCACGAAAAATTTCACTCTTCATTTTAATTATGACTTTGACGTACTATTTACCGATGCACAAAATACACTTTTAGCTAAATTTGATGAGTTTCAACGCGCAGATAGCGGTTGGATGTTCTTGTCTAATTCACATTTAGAAATTAATATTAACAAATATCAACCTCTTAGTGGATCTAGTTTCATTGAGTTACCTCAATTTATAAAAAGTAAAAAAGCATGTGTAAATATTCAAAATAAAGATGAATATTGTTTTTTGTGGTGTGTAAATGCAGCTTTGCATCCTACATCTAGACACCCCGAAAGAGTTTCATCCTATCCACATTTTCGAGGTAGTTTCAACGTAAAAAATTTAACATTTCCGGTTAGTTTTGCAGACATAGCTGTATTTGAAAAAAATAATCCTACATTAAGCATAAATGTCTATGGTCTAAAAAACGATAAACATATTATTGGACCCTTATATAAGTCTCAATCAACAGTACATAATTCCCGGCACATACATTTGTTGCTTCTTGAAAATGACACTTCATCACATTATTGTCTTATCAAAGACTTGCCTCGATTAGTGCGATCTCAAGTAACAAAACATCATGGGAAATTACATTTGTGTGAAAGTTGCTTGCTATTTTTTCGTAACCCTGATGAGCTCGCTAATCATTTATGTGGTGGAGTAGTAACTGTTTTACCGGACAAAGGCTCCGTCTTACAGTTTAAAAACTATGACAGAAAACAAGATGTACCTTTTGCTATTTATGCCGACTTTGAGGCAATGCTGATACCTGTTCAAAATAGTTCAGAAAAATCCGATAAAAATACTTTGAACTTGCAACAACATACACCTATTGCATTCGCGTATAATATCGTTTCATCGATCGATCAAAGTTACAATCGATTTGTTACTTATCGCGGGAAAGATTGCGTATCTAAATTCATTAATTTTCTTAGCAAAGATGTTATTGATATTCATAAAAGACTTATTAAAAATATGCCTATGACATTTACAGAACAAAATAAACTCGAATTTGAACAAGCGAACCGTTGTCACATATGCAATCATTTTTTATGGCGTGATAAAGTAAAAGATCATTGTCACATCACGGGACGTTACCGCGGAGCTGCTCATCGCTATTGTAATCTTCAGTACAAAATCCCAAAATTTATTCCGGTATTTTTTCACAATCTTTCTGGTTATGACTGTCACCTTTTTATCAAAGAGTTGGGTGAAACTCCTGGGAATATTAGAATATTGCCTAAAACAAAGGAAAAATATATTGCATTCACCAAATTCATTGCTATAAATGAAGATGCGTGCGTACAATTACGTTTTTTAGATTCCTTCAATTTTTTGGGAACTAGTTTAGACAAACTAGCTAAGACTATGAATGAAGAAGATTTCATTAGTTTGAGATATCATTTTCCCAAAGTTAGTCAGTTTAAATTGCTAACACGAAAAGGCATATACCCTTATGATTATATGACAAATTGGGCACGTTACAACGAAACAGTTCTGCCATCTAAGGAAAACTTTTTTAATTCAATCACCGATAGCGAGGTTTCCGAAAGTGATTATTTACATGCACAAACCGTTTGGTCAGAGTTTAATATAAAAGATTTGGGTGAATATACTGACTTGTATCTTAAAACAGATGTTCTTTTGCTGACTGACATTTTTCAAAGTTTTCGAAGAACATGCAAAAAACATTATAAACTAGATCCAGCTTTTTACATAACAGCTCCTAGTCTATCTTTTGATGCAATGTTACTAATAACCGGTATTCAACTTGAATTAATTAATGATTTAGCTATGATCCGAATGATTCAGGATGGGATCAGGGGCGGCGTGTGCATGTGTTCGCATAGATATGCTAAAGCGAACCATAAATATATGGAGGAATATGATAAAACGAAATCTGACTCATACATTGTTTATTTGGACTGTAATAATCTGTATGGATACAGCATGTGTCAACCTTTACCTTTTTCAAATTTTCGATTTTTAGATCAGAATGAAATTGCTCTGTTAGACATAGAAAGTGTCGATGAGGATGCTGAGTGGGGCTACATACTTGAAGTAGACCTTTTGTATCCTCATAGTTTACATGACAAACACAACGACTTACCATTTTGTCCCGAAAAATGTATTCCTCCCGGGGGTAATACCAAAAAGCTAATTCCTAATTTATATAATAAATACAACTATGTGATTCATTACGTTCATTTGAAAACATGTATGCAACATGGATTAATATTACGTAAAATTCATAGGGTTATTACATTTAGACAAAGTCGATATATGAAACGTTACATTGAACTTAACACACAATTACGACAAAAGGCAAAGAGTACTTTCGAGCAAGACTTTTTTAAGCTTTTAAACAACAGTGTATTCGGCAAAACATTGGAGAACACTGAAAAACGGGTAGATGTGCATTTAGTTAACCAATGGGAAGATGAAACTAATACAACAAAAAAATCAAAGCAAGCCTCGAAATTAATAGCTAGCCCTTACTTTCATAGTTCTGCAATTTTTACTAATAATCTAGTAGCAATTCAAATGAGGCCTAGTCAAATAGTTTTGGATAAGCCAATTTACATAGGTTTTTCAGTTTTAGAGTTATCTAAGTGTCATATGTACGATTTCCACTATAACATCGTCAAACCTTTCTATAATGACAATGTACAGCTATGTTACACAGATACGGATTCGCTTGTTTATTTAATTAATACTAATGATTTCTATCACGACTTAAAAGAACAGTTTTTACAATATTTTGATAGCAGCAATTACGAAACAAATAATGAATATAGCATTCCTAAACTTAACAAAAAAATACCTGGATTATTTAAAGATGAGATGGGAGGAAAAATTATAACTGATTTTGTTGGATTGAGATCCAAAATGTATTGCATTAAATCAGAAAACAAAGTAACTAAAAAAGCTAAAGGAGTAAAGGCAAGCGTAGTTCGCAAATTTAAAATTAGGCACTATGAAAATGTTTTGTTCAATAAAGACATTATAACCAAAAAGAACATAGTCTTTAAATCAATCAAACATCAAATTTTTACACAAAGTGTAAACAAAGTCGCGCTCTCTAGTAATGATGACAAACGTCTTATTTGCTCTGATAATATAAGTACTAAAGCGTGGGGTAACTTCTCTATTTTTTAAATTAAAGAATTCTAAGTTGTTAAACAGTTACCTAGTTTCTAATTTAGTTTATTTTTGAATTTTTATGAAATATTCTACCTAAAGGTTGTCTAAAGACATTGCTTTCTAGCAATAAGACCGTTTAACTTGTACTATAATGTGTCTGTAAAACCAGTTTCTGTATTTTTCCTGTGCAACAGAGTGTATCTAACTATCCATCTATAATGTCAGACCCACTAACATAGTTTAAAATTTTTAAGTATTAACACAATGAATTGTGAATTAAAGTAAGTAGTAAAATAAATTTAATATAATTTTATGTATAAAATACAGGCTTTCATTTATTTCATCTTCAATAACTTACTTAATGTTCTTGATGTACCTACCTATTTTTAATTTCGCCTTAGAAACCAAAAGATGTTATTGTAATATTTCTCGAATATTTTACGCAAATAGACACCTAGACAGATATCACCTTTCAAAAGGAAATAGCTATCTACACGTGTTCCCACGCTCGACGTTGTAGGTACCTATATAGGTCAGCCATGTGCACATTTATGTTTCGCAATCAATTGTTGATAACTTTAAATTGAGACTTCAGCGTTTTTATTACAAGGTGTGCCGACGGCTACTATTTCAGCTGACGAAGTAAAGTATGCAAAACAAGTCAAAACTAAACATTCCTTCATTTGCAATCGAGCTCTCACCACATTCGTTTGTCGCCGCACTTCTCACCAACGTAAACGCAGTAAGTGTCTATTATTATTTTTTTAAACTTAATTTCTACTCCACTTTATTTATCGCTTGCTGTAACTTTGTTTTATTTATAAATGATTGTTTAATTTTTAAAATTATTCTAGTCTTTCATCTGTCTATTACCAAATTTCATCTTTTTTCATTTAGTAGTTTTTGATCTTATGTCTTATCCGTAAATCCTTACATTTTCTAAACTTAACGTTTAAAGTAGTACCTAGTAGGTGGTTTATAAAAATAATTTTAGTTATCATGTCATCTTTTTGCCTACAGATAATGAACTTCTACAACAATTCTCCGTCCGAGGTCGTGGTGCTGGAAGACACTCCTGACTTCCCGCTTTCGCAATATGCGCAGGATCCTCTGTATGGGTTCAGCGAGCGGTTTCCGGAGTTCAGCCGCACGCGCCAACCCCAAACGCCGCCGAACTCAGTCAACGAACAGAGGGAGCAGCGCACAAAGCGAAAGCGGGAGTCACGCCACTCCAGGAAGACTCTGGATCAGTCGTACGTTCAGACAAAAGATCGTCGGAAGGGCTATCGAGTGATCCAGATCAAAGTTCTGGACTTGGACGGAGATCAAGAGACAGAAGAAAATGTGGTGATAAGTGCGCAATACGTTGTTAAAGACACTTTAGATGAAATTATGGACCATACGGAAAGTTTAATTAGTAAAATATCAAAAAAATTGTGTAGTGATAGTTTGTAAATAATAATGATATTATTTTAAATTGTAGATTCTAATTAATTGTAGGTAATATTTAGTTTTTGTTTTAGTTTAAATTATTTTATAATTAATTTGTGTGTGTGTGTGTGTGTATATAGTAAGTATAGGAAAAATAAATATGTTTAAAATATTAGGCGTTTCATTTCACTAACATAGTAATTAAAACAAAAAGTTAAAAATATATATCTTTTATTAGTTAGGTAGTTAATTATTTTTCACATTTCAAATTTGTTGCTTACAGATTTTCCACATACCATTTCTTAATACAAATCACATTTTTTAAAGCACATTCTCTGGTATGGTGGATACAATTAAATTTATTTTCCGAACATTATTTTTTTTTACAAAGTAACAACAAAGTAATAAAAACAAAAAGTTAATAATATATATCTTTTATTAGTTAGGTAGTTAGAGTTAATTATTTTTCACATTTCAAATTAGTTGCTTTCAGATTTTCCACATACCATTTCTTAATACAAATCACATTTTTTAAAGCACATTCTCTGGTATGGTGGATACAATTAAATTTATTTTCCGAACAATATTTTTTACAAAGTAACTTCAAATTACTACACCCCTTTTATCCTACATCTATAGGATCACATAATTCACATAATTCTTTTATCCACTTCACTTTTTCATTTCCTTTAATTATAATTTTTCTATTAATTAAATACGGAATTATAATTCGCTTAAATTCACGATAATCAACATAACCTTCACTCCAATAAATTCCTCGATTTGATTCTAGCCATCTTACTCGTTTTTTTTCTTCGTTCGATAATTTGGCAAAGGAGTACGGAGGTTTGATTAGAAATGTTTGGGTATATCCTTCAGAAGCTATTGCTAGCTCTTTTATTATAAAATTATTCTTTATATCTTTAAACCCTTGAACGTCTACAACAATAGTGTCTGGATTCATGATATTTTTCTCACAATGTTCGACAAGGGCTTGTATTCCACAATACAATCGTTGAGTATTAAACAATAAGCCGACGTCAAATCGGGTATTTCCTGATCACATTCAAACTCGACACGAATGTTGACTACAGGTCCAGACTTCAAGTTATCACTTTGTCTAGAGCAATCAATAACAAAAAGCGGAGCTATTTCTTTAAACTCTTTCGCGCTAAGCAACGGCTCAGTCCGACGACCGTAATAAGACTGTTGAAATCTAGCATATTGTTCATATAATAATGCAAATTTGTTGTCAGCAAAATTTACATTTAAACTTTCATATGGATAGTAAGTTGAGTTCAAGTAAACTTTAACATCACGTAGCTGACAATGATCGAATCGACTCATATCATTGCTTGCAATATTTTTTCTGTTTGTTTGTAGACCTATAATAACAAATCTAGGTTTTTCGATTTGCGAAGATGCTTTGATAGACCACGTGTGCTTTGTTGTTTTGGGTAGCAAGGGATATTCGTATAAATCCCAATTCCGGAACACCATTTGAATCGAACGATCTCTTTCCAAAAGTTTAAGCAAGTTTACTTTTTCTCGATCAGATACTTTTACATGAGGAACACGCCAAATAATTTTCTGTATATCTATTCCATCGACTATTTCACCCGTGTTAAGTTTTAAAGCGTTTAAATTTGTATTACTCCGCAATAGTATAAGCTCATGTTTACAGTTCATTACAACTTTTTTATAGTCTTCAGCGAAACCAAGAATATTGTTTAAAGGAATAGAAACCGAAAAATTTCCGCTGTTCTCATTTTTTGTTCCATTAATATCCCAACCCCAAACTTTCGACATTCTTGATTCACTTTCGTTCATTGAAATCAGAGATTTCATAGTAGTCGTTATTCCTGCATTTTTTACTTTATCAATTTCAACTCCGTTTAATTCATAACGGATATCTTGAAACAGATAGAGCAATGGATTATTTGTAAAGTTAACACTAGATACTTTTTCTGTTGATTGGTTTTTCAAAACATTTACACTACCCTCAAGATATAAAGTGCTAGCTGATGGTAAAATGTATAGGTCTTGTTGGTTAATAGGTATGCGAATTTCATCATTCCTATTAAAACTTGTTACAAAAGGTTTGTAAGAATGAAACTCGATACCATCAATGGTGTTATCGAAGACGGGTGTGCTTGTTATATCTAGAATATTCATTTTAGTAATCCAATCAACTTCAAAAACTGTTTATTTTTCTTTGTCAACTGCCTCTTGGTTTTAGTTGTTACTTTGTTGATAGGTTTTTTACTACTGACTTTTTCAGCAGACGGTCTCTCAGTTTTATTGTAATCAATCATTTTCTTCTTAGGTGGAGATATAATTGAATTTCTTCACCACGTAAATTAATGAGATTATTATTTATATCCAATATTCTTATATTTATACAGCTAATGTTATGCTGATTTACAGGAAAGTAAATTATATTTTTTGGTACCTCTATGACTCTATAACCCGGCGGCACGTTTGGAGCAAATTCATGAATTATATGACTCAATTTCCCATTAATATATGATCCACTTACTATATCACATTCTACCCGTATCACTGTTGTTGATAAAATGTTGATCGGAAGTTGTGATTCATGCAATATATTGGCTTTGAGGGTTTGAGCACTAAATCCTAACAATCTCCCTATAGAATCTTCTTTTTCGAAGTTTATTTGCTTTGTACAAAATATAGAGGTCGTTAGTGTATTGTTATTGCACTTCAATTGAAGACTAGCATTTTGTATTCTTCTTTGTAAATAATCACTTATATCTTGAAGCTCATAAGTTCCTTCAGGTATTTCTATCACCTCATTATGTCCATAGTAAAATTTATTATTTTTTTTATCAATGTTTGGTATGGAATTAAACGTAGACAAACATAAAAGGGCACACTCATAATCACCCTCTAGTTGTAAGGTCGGTAAATAGTTCGTTGACAAGATGGATGTATTACCCGTTACTGACAGTGTGAATGACATTTTGGTAATGATTAGAATTAAAACAAAATTACTTATTTTATATATCTATTCCAAAAATGCATAAGGTATTTTAAACACAAATGACCACAATTGACTGTATTAAAATTTTGGTACCGATTATAATTATAAAAAATGTTTTTATTTTTTAAATATTTTACTAATTCCAAAGGTGGTTTTAAATCACCAAAACTATCAAAATATTCACAATATTTATTTAACTTAACATAGGCTACCCAATGGCTTCCCGATTTATCTGAATTATCTAAATTCACTATCCCACATTCCATACTTCTTGCTTTTTTAGGCATTTGATTTTTCATAAAAACACCTCGAAAGAATGGTATATTCGTTGAAAACTTTAAAATATCTATATTAGTAAGAGCCCGTTTGGGTAACCTTTTAATTAGTTTTTTGAAACTTTATTGATATATAATCCACTACCTTTTTTATACGGTTTGACGTACAATCCTTTTCCTAAAGCGATAGATTCCATAGTTTTGTTATGTCGCTCAGATTCCCGAAGGTTCTGTTGACTAGTTTTGTAGTCATTTACTGTTTTGGCTATACCAGCAGCTCCCCCAGCTAATGCTCCTAAAGCCGACAATCCCGCAAAAATTGGTAGTAATGGTAATATACCCCCTGATTTTGGTAGTGGTATAATTCGAGGTAAGCGTACGTTTTTCTTATTAGCAAATATTTTTTTTGCAACCGCATATGCTAATTTGATTGCATGACTGGTGTTTTTTGGTTTTAATTTATTGATGTGTGATCGTATTTTTGATATTGTAGATTTAAAATTTTTCACCCCTGCACCAGTACTTATTTTCGTTTTCATAGCTTTACTAACTAACCAAGCGGCAAGTTTTTCTCCTTTTCCTGCATCCTGTGATTTTAGTCTCTGTTTCGCCATATTTAATAATTCTAAATCGGCTTGATGTCTTTTTTCTAAATCAAGGTTTGTATAAGCTATATCGTGCTGCATGCAAGCTTCATCTAACTTGTTGACACCCTTGTCACCTCTTAATAGTCGCTTTTGTAACTTAGTTCCAGGACCACAATAATTATAGCCAGGTAAATGAAGTTCAAATGGCAGGCTATTAATACAGCTGTTAAGGAGTCCTTCTCCTTGCATGATCAAATATAAAATGAGTACTAATTTATAATTAAATCATTTTTATCGATCCAACTATTAGCTTCGTTTTGTAATCCCAACCATTTCACAAACAATTTATTCCCTTTTTTACGTAGAACTTTTTCAATTAAGTAAACATCTGGAAATTGGGTTTTCTGAAGTTCTTGTTCATAAAACGATCCTAGTATAGGTTGTTTTCTTAAGTCTTCAATGTTATACGTAATGGGCTTAGTGAAATGTATACTTTTAATCTTAAATAATTCAGTTGTCCAGTTAGGAGTGTAACCTTTTTCAAAAACAGTTTTATATTTACTTAAACGTACAAAATCACCGACATTGAATTTAGCTTTCCTAGTTAATGATAATTTTGGTTGTGATTTATTTATATTATATTTTACTTCAACTTCGTTAGACTTATTTACACTGACTGGTTTATATTTTGTAGTACTGTGAACACTATTATTATATGAAGTCACAACAAAATTTAGAGGTGAACCAATCCACTTGTAAGTGCCATTTAAATTAAAATATTTGTACAATTTTGTCTTTAAAGTCTTTATCAACCTTTCGACAATAGATGCTTTTTTAACTGAATACGTAGAATAATGATTGATTTTGAAAGTTTTCATTATTTTTGCAAACTGTTCATTATAAAATTCAGTTCCTTTATCTGTTTGTAAATTTTCTGGACAGCGAAGAGTTGTATTCAAAATATTCTGAAAAGCTTTTGATATTTCATTTTTACTCTTTGTTTTTGCAGGAATTGTCCAAGCATATTTTGAAAAACAGTCAATTATTACAAATATATACTTATATCCCTTATTATACTTTTGTAGGGATTTAAAGTCAATCAAATCAGCCTGCCATAAGTCATCAATACCTTTTAAAAATACACTCCTGCGGATAAACTTTTTACGCGCCTCTCTATGAATTTCATTTACCACTTGCTGTTTTATCATGCTGATTGGATTTATTTGACATGAGCTTATTTATCTCCAATTTTGTGTAGTAGTCTTTTTTAAAGTGATCAAGAAATTTTGTTATCTCGGTTTTTATATCTTTACATATATCTTGAACTTCTGTCTTAGTATAGTATTTTTTCGTTATTTTATCAACATATTCCTTATTGACTGCATCACTTGCTTCTTTAGGGAATTGAACACCTTTCAATCTATGTAATTGTAAATCAAAATCACCATCATCCGTTTTTTGAAGAGTTTTTTCAGTGAAATCAAATATTTCAGACAAACGAATACGTTTGTGAACGTGGTGTCCAAATTTATCTATATTCATTTTAGTAGTTCGGTGTGTAAGGTTAATGGAGTAATAAGAGAAGTAACATAAGTTATCCGTTTTTATTTGTTTATATATCCATCTTCACGAAGCTCTTCTACAATAGAAATAATTTCATTATCTAAACCAGTATTGCCAGCATCCTTTGAAGCCAGTAACAGCTTTAACCTTTCTACTAGTTCATTAGGATCATTCCAATAGACAAGGTCTACACCATTATTCAGCTTTTTCATAAATTCAAGTCCCTTTCCCCGTGGTAAACTAGTGTCAGAGTTTTTACGTAATTTAAATAGTGGTTTAATTACATTTAAATATTTTTGGCCCTTATTACTCTTTATTGGTTTTTTAGGATCATAATCTCGTCGATGTACGTTTGTATCCAAGAGTATCAATTTGTAGTTCCGCAAGTCATCATGATTGACTAGATTTAAATCAGGTGACTTTTTTGTTAGCAATTCATCAAGACCTTTCGTTCGTTCATATGTTTGTCTGCAAATCGTTATATGATTATCTTTAAGAATAACACGAGCTGACCCCATCATCAACTTTCCTCGTGAATTTCTTAGACCGTAAGGAACATCTTGTATGACGTTGGAAGATAATGACCAAGTGGATTCATTAGGGTTGCTTGGGGTTGAGTCTACGGATTTAAATGAGACAAAGCTAGAATTATTTTCCTTTGAACTTTCTGAGTCATCATCATCATCTCTATCATCATCGTTGAAATCAGTTTCATATTCATTATTTTCAAAATCTTCCGAATCGTTATCATCATAAGATTTATCTACGTGTTCAATTTTGGACTTGTTTTTTACAAGTGTTTTATCCAAATTGATATTATTCATTGTTTCAAATCCGTTTTCTTTTTCTTTTTCTTTTAAACAGCAGTTAGGTGACATATTGACATGGTTATCATTAGCCTTAGTTTTATCCACTAACTCATACAGAGGGTCCGTTACTGGTTTGAAAACTGTTTTAAGAACTTTATCATTATGTATTTCTGTGTCACGCATTTTTCTTACTTTTCTTTTTACTGCTTCAGCAGCATTTATTATTTTGCGTTTTATTGTTGCTTCCATTTTTAGTAAAATTGATTAACGTATTTGGTCTTCAGTTCTCAAAATACAAATGATTTTCTAATAACAATTGCAGTATTTATATTGTTAATTAAACGTTACGAAAGTATCAAATTTTTTTCTATAGCCACCTTTATTCTTTTCGCAATCTTTATTTATTACCACATAACTATAAGGCTCACTCCAGATTGTTGCACACATATCTCGAAAATCTATCCAAGTCATATCTGTATTAACATGCTCATCATAAATATGACGCAAATTAATGTCATCCTGCTTAAAGAGTATCAATAAGTTAGCATTATCACGTACAAGCTGTTTGGGAATTTTACTGTATGTCTGATTTAAATAGAAACAGTCTATGTTTTTATGTCTTCCCATTGCAAAATAGTTACGTATATTGTTTTGGTTTTCACAAGCAACGTCATCAAAGATGATAATGGAATTCGGTTTAGCCTTTTGTGGACTCAATACTTGATCATTGTCCCGAAATTTTTTAAATATTATTTTAGGTACTAGTTTCAACACATTTTCCAGAAATACATATTTAGGTTGTTCCAATGTCTTTGAGTATAAATACACATTCCGATAGTTCAGTCCATTTTCATGTAAAAGAAGCCCAATTACTAAATTAGTTTTACCACAATTTGACGGACCACAAATTATGCAACGGATGGTGTTAGGAAGTAGTTTACCATGACGATGATTACTATTTTTAGTGGTAAAACAAACATTTTCCAACTTTAGTGAATTGGGTTGCTTAACAAATTTCATAATGCTACAAGTGAACGGTGATATGGGAATGAGGTTTTTTTGAGTAATCTCTGTATTTATGGTAAGCTTAAATTTAAGACCTTTTCTCTTGTATAAAAAGCTATATATTTTTGTCATCATTATCGCCCTCGCGTTGCCATTTGGTATAATGCATTTAACAAGGTCCGTGCGTGTACCGTGAACGTGAAATGGCAGACTTTGGTAAGTCCTCCAGTTTTCATTTTTGTAACCCGAATTTCTTGAGGATGTTATTGGGAAGTTCTGCTCCATCAGGAGTGAGGTCGAACAGAGCTGTTCGACCGAACGACTGGTGGGGCAGACTTCCCAATAACATCCTACTCACGCCTGGCTTATTATGCATGGATTTTATTCTCTCTAAGAATTTCTCAATTTTAAAAACTAAATATATAATATAACTGATTTTTTTTTTATGTACACTACTGTAAGTCATTAATTGTAATTGTATTTTGCATGCTGTTGTTGACGGCTGAATGGGCGGTCTAAACATTATGTACTTTAACTAATGTCATCTCCTGTGTACCCTACTCAAAAGCAAATAAACGAATTCTATTCTATTCTATACAAAATTAGGGATCCTTGGTAAAATTTGAAAAAATTCAACAGAAAAGCGGGAAAAATTCTCTAAGGCGAAACGAAGTTCGCCGGGACCGCTAGTATCAAATAATTTAGTATAATTAGCTTTTTACTTTCCAGAAGGGCCCCAAATTCTTTTGTGGTCAAGGGCCTCAAATTCTTGTGTGCACAGGGGCCGCCAATTTTTGTGTACTCCAGGGTCCCAAATTGGTTTAAGTTGGCCTTTTGAGAGAGAACATTGGTTAAAAAGAACAACATTTTTTACCAGGGTTTCCTATTTTGTGAACCGTACCGCCATTTAAGGAAAGGCCACGCCATGTGTAGGATTTCTATGCCCGAAAAAGGATAGAGAGTACAGACTAAAATTCCCGGTTGGACCTCATCGCCTGTAGGGTGATACAGAAAGGGGATGAGCCAAACGAGAAAGTTTTTGAACGTTTATGTCACCGTCAAATATTTAATTAAAGAAAGAAATAACACATACTTTTCCAATTCGAATCCGTTTCGGCGTTTTTAAAGTTCAAGTTCAAAGTTCTTTTATTCATGAAAATTGCATTAGTTATATTTAAACGTCTATATAATGCAAATGACGCTAACCCCGTTTTGGAACTTATAGCTTCAGGGAAGATCCCGGCAAGAATCTCTGTCGTACATATAACAAATAAAATTGAACTTATAACTGATTTTAACTAAGGCGATGCTACCAAATAATTACCTAACCCAAGCACTTGTGTGTTGAAAACCATAAAGAAAATAACGCCACCGTGGGGTATAGCGCAACAAGTGCAATTGCCATAACAACTGCTGCTATTTAATCGATTTTATTATTTTTATAGTACTATACGCCGTACTAGCGAACTTTAAATATTAGAAACAGAAAATTTTTATCTCCCCTTGCGGTGCGGGAATCGAAACCACGACCTTCACGTTTCGCGCGTGCTGCTCTTACCAACTGAGCTAACCGCATGTTATCGTAGGCGATGAAATTTTTCTGCTATATCAACCGTTAGCCTTCCGGTAAGTGCCCTCTGCCGAATATGTTTAGAACTACATACTTATCGGCCCGTGGTATCGGCTGCTATTTAATACTAAGGACACTGGAGTTAAGTCACCGTTAATTTGTATACTTTGACGTAGCATCGAGGTGTGTATAAGAAGAAACTAAACCACTTACTTACTTACATTCTCGAAGAGGGGCGTTGCTCCCAGGAAAATAAAATCTATTGATGATGTCCATCTGCTTAGGAGGTCTGGTTCCACTTACTGACGGTGCGTAGATGATTAAAATGGTCACCGAGCTGGTTTTTATTACTAAACAATTACGTCAACCCATCTGTTTTTGCGATGTAGCCGTGTACTTAAGGAGTAGTTATGATTTTAATGTGGGTCGCAATCTGTCAGATTGGTGGGATGCTCATGGAGTCATGTCTCTAAGGTACAGTCGCGTGAACTAATATATATATGTCGCAGTCATCTGGTTGAAACAGCTATTTGATTGAATCACTAGCGTGTTTATTAAATGACGACGTTTAATTGAATGACTAGGCCGAATGTTGAATGAATAAGACTCACTGAACGTCCAACAAGTTAGCGGATTGTAACATAGCCCTTTGAACATAGCGGACGTAATCAGTCAGGTGATTGTAATTTAGTTCATTTTTTTTCCACTGCGGCGTTAGTGCTCATCAAAACAAAGATGGAGTCAAACAGCTGGTACAGATATAATCGAATAGCACTGTGTTGATAATTTTTAGAGTGAAATTGAGATATAAAGTGACTTATTCGTAAAAAAATATTTTTTTAGCCTAATTGTCTTAAGACTTAAAATTGTTAAAACATATTAAAAAATCTTATTAAGGTGTGTTATGGCATGTCTGTCAGCTATATCCCATTCAACGACTATGCTAAATGACGTTCAGTCAAGAAGTTGAACGTTATATTCAACAATTTGACGAGTTGTCCTTTAGTCATTCAATTAAACGTCGTCAATCAATGAACGCGCTAGTGATCCAATCAAATAGCTGATTAAACCAGATGACTGCGACATATACACACTCATTCTAATTCGAACCTCACTGTAAGGTCATAAGAGCTCAAGCTTTTATATTCAAATTATATTTTTTCTATATTTAAACTTTCAATGGTGGTATTACTTGCGGTTATACTTTTCTGGTTGATTTTTTACACCTCGTGTCCGAAAAACCCAAATATTTTACGGAACCCTATTTTTTTCCAAATTTAATTTAGCCTATGCTATTCGTGGAAAATGTCTCTTTCGAATAGTGAAAGAATTTTATTAACTTTAGATCAAGTAGTTTTAGACCCTATTCATTAGAAACAAACAAAGTTCTTGAGTGGAGACCACGTACCACCAAGCGCAGTGTGGGACGGCCACTTACCAGATGGACCGACGACCTAGTAAAAATTGCTGGGTCTCGTTGGGTGCACGTGGCAATGGACTGGTCGTGCTGGAAATCGGTTGGAGAGGCCTATGTTCAGCAGTGGATAGTAACAGGCTGAAATGACGATGATGATGATGAAACAAAGTATTAGTGCCGATTTTTTGATGAGGTAAAAAATGCAAAAATATTATGTGTTCCCTAATTTTAAATAATCTAACAGACTGACTAAATGCAAATATTAGTAGGCTTCCGTATTGATCTCACGTCTCCAAACTTACTCTCCTAAAGCTACCTTACCCATTGCGAGGTTCCGGGCGAGGAGGGTTTTCCAAGGACCTATGTCCTTCGTATATGTTATGCAAAAGTAGGTTTTTTATATTTTTTTATATTGCACTTCAAGATTGACCTCATCCCACCTGATGTTAAGTGGTAATAAGGTCCTAGCTAAAGGGTGACAAGTACAGCATAATAAATATATTACTGGACTTGTCACCCTTACCTTGAAGGCTTGACCCCTGCTACTAATGTAGCACCCCCCAGGAGCTCTAGAAACCTTACTCACACGCAGGAACACAACAACACAAAAGTGATTGTTATTTGGCTGCGGTCTTCTGTAAGGTGGATGTACTTCATCAGACGGGCTGCTCCAGTTCGAGCGATAAATCGCTATGCCCTACCTCTCTTAAAATTCTTCTCTCATTCTCTCATTCTTGTTTCATTGGTTTGTGTCATGCTAGTGCTTGATGGGAAATAAGGCGAGTCAAACAAATGAAATTTAAGTTTTAATACATTTTACATTAAAAATGTCAATGTTTCACACACTCCAATCAATGCATATAAATGAAAATGTATTTTTGAAATGTATGTATGCGCATAACATACCATCTGCACCAAATGGCGTTAGTCTTTTGGCACTATTTAATTAAAATCGAATACACGTCTATGTAGTAATCTACTTCTCTATTCTCAGAATACAAACAAACGAACAGTCGAGCGATGCGAAAACATGCGCAGGCGCGCTCGCTCACGCAGGAAGTTTCATTAATAGTGCGGTAAATTAAATACGATCAAATGATGGATTCTGGTCGATAAATGTATATGTTGAGATGGTTTTAAGATGAGTCATAAAATTTATCTAAAGAACCGCTGAACGGATTGGATTGAAGTAGTGAACGAATAAAACATGGAAGAATTCCCGTTAAATTAACTTCATTCGAATATTGGCACCAAAACACACACAAATTTAAAGTAGACAAGCAATAGATACGCAATATAGTATCGTCACTTGAAAAAGAACCTTAAGTCTAATGCGTTTTGGGTCGACAAATAGACAGTTCGTTAGTAAGTCATTTCATAGAATGGGATGGTACAGGCGTTGTAGTTGGTCTGCGCCTGTGACTTGCTGCGTCCCTTGGAAACGGTATGTGTACTGTCGCTAGCTCACTTTTTTAACCACGCCCACCGCGCCTTACTTGTTGTGCCATTTTTATGTTTTTTTCGTTCACTGGATTGAAGGAACATAGATAGTAATTATTTGAACCTCAATGAGGCATGCACTATCGGAACTGTTCATTACTTATTGCCTGTAAGACAAGGCCATAAGGTTTAATTTGAGGTGATTACTATTACCCATGGCTTGATTAAGGGATCATTAGGCATTTTACATCTTTCCAAGCATGTACTGGGAATATCCCATATCGTTAAATTTAACATGAACCTCTTTTGACAAACTTTCGACTATATAAGTACGGTGTAAAATCCAAAGTGTATATGACTTATTTTTGATCGTTCCTAACACGTATCTTCTTAAATAAATAATAAATTAATTTAATAAACAATAAAGCCGAGAATAGTTTTAGATTTATCATTAAAATATTCAGGTAAACTAAATGATTATTTTTATCTTCTAATTAAGAAAACATAACTGATTCTCTATCTGTTCCATTTGTCAAACGAAACACCAATCACAGTGCATCACGTTATTTGTAGGTAACAAAAAAAAGAGTATTAGAGGGATGAAAATTCTTCCCGACTAAGATTGATTTTTAAATCGTTTCGAAAGCGCATTACGCATAACACCGCATTTATGAAACCGATAATAATACGTCTGATCCATTTAAAATATCCTTGCCTGCGAGAAATGCTAATACTTACTTACTCACTCACGTATTAAATTTCGACCCCGAACCCCATCCTCATGTCAGCACCTCCGCTTAGCTCAGACGCGGTATTCTCGGAACAGAATGCACCACATTGCAGTTTTCCGAACGATCAATGCTCTTCACGATATCTCGGGTTCGTTCACCTTATTCCGATCTTACTATTAAAATTATAAACGCGAAAGTTCGTAAGAATATTCCATACATTCTGAATGTTTTTTTTATATTGCACTTCAAAATTGACCTCATCCCATCTGATGTAAAGTGGTAATGAGGTCCTAGCTTAAGGGTGACAAGTACAGCATAATAAATCTGTTACTAGACTGGTCGCCTTTACCTTGAAGGCTTGACCCCTGCTACTAATGTAGCACCCCCAGGAGCTCTGGAAACCTTACTCACACGCAGGAACACAGCAACACAGAAGTGAATGTTATTTGGCTGCGGTCTTCTGTAAGGTGGAGGTATTTCACCAGTAGGGCTGCTCCAGTTCGAGCGATAAATCGCTATGCCCTACCTCTCTTCCTCCTCCTGTGTGCTTGTTACTCTTATACGCAAAAACTACTGTACGGTTTTGGATGAAATTTAGTAGAAAGAGAGAGGAGATACTAGATTAACATAGGGCAAATGTTTACCCTGAAATAATGCCGTCGAAGTCGCGAGAAAAACTAGTACAGGAATTACATTGTTGATGACCTCATGGGAAAGTAAGAGGAACGCAAAAAAGGCTGTAATTTATTTTATTATTAGTAGCGATTCTCTTTTTACAAACTAAACCAATTGTTCGTATCGTTATACTGCATTTTTTATAAGTATTTACTTATTTATTTTAAAATCTTTATTGCACAAAAAAGTTCAACAAGTGAACTTAATAGTAGGAACTATATCTGCCAGTGAACTCTTGGCTTATGCAGAGAGTTTTTTATGGGAACTATGTTAACTGGTCTTCAGATTAAGATTAGAACAGAACTAAAGAACAGTTAAATTCTGTTATTAAGTTCTGTTACAAAAAGAAACGAAACAATTGCAGATGACAGCCCAACAATGTATTTAAATAGTAGATAGTAAATAACGTATATATTAGGTACTTATTTTTTTTTGTGTGTTGCGAAATTGCGCAAAGGCGCCTAAGAATTTGATATACCTAATTTCGCCATATTACACGAGTGTCCGATGCTATATGGTTTCAAATTATTCCGTGGCAGCCAATGATCTAGTTTAAAATCGCATCCTGGCACAAATGAATAAGAAGTATAAAAATCTTGTTTACAATTTCTGAACTTCTAGTTGTAAGATTTTCTTAGCTCTGTAAGCTTCATTGATACCACGATTATTTTAAGCGTTATACTCACACTTCGTACATTTTATATTCTTATTTAACTTTAGTAATTTATGCCAAATGTGAGATAATACAAAGGTTCAGCATTCAGTGAACGAAAAAAACATAGAAGCATTTCTAACGCTTTAAAATGGTACCACGTAAAAGTAAGTTACGGTAGGCGTGGCTTAAAAAAGTGAGCTAGCGTCGCTCCAAATACCATTTCCAAGGACGCAGAGAGTCACAGGCGCGGACTAATTACAGCGCTTGTTCCATCCCATTCTATGAAATGACGTAACTAACAAACTGTCTATTTGTCGACCCAAACACAAAGTTTAAGGCCTTAAAGTTTTTTTCAAGAGTCCATACTTTATTTTTTTATTGTGTATCTATTGCTTGAGTGCTTGTGATTTGTGTGCGTTTTGAATTCGATTTTCGAATAAAGGTAGTTTGACGGGAATTCTTATTTTTTTTTTCGTTCACTGGCAGCGTTTAACACTAAAATGGGTGAGTGTACACATGGCTTTACGTTCTTTGGCTGCGGTTCAACAGATGATGAGTTATTGTCTAGTTTTTGCAAGACGCGTGTCTTGCCAACTATTGTGTATTCAATATTTACGATATTGCTTGCTGATGAGTTCAGAGTTTTAGACTTTTTGATAGACTTTGTGCTGTTTTGATGTTCGTTCATGTTTTTATGGTCGTTCCGTTCTCGGTCATAAATATTTACTTTCTTAAAGTTACTCTACGATTACGGATATATTTATTATAATAAGCTGCTGTTTATAAAACATGTTAAATTAAATAAACGTTTAAAAAAAAATACGTAAATAAAGAAAGAAAATGAAAATATGTCAAAGGATAATAAGATAAATCGAATTGCCGTATAATTAGATGTTCCAAAAACAATGTATTTTTAAGTAAACTGTAAAAGAGCAATCGTTTATATTTAAGTCACAAATAAAATTCTCTAAGGTATGCTTCAGGTACCGGCTCTTACATTCCAAAATTAGATGATAGAATTAAGAATTTTGTACTAATTCTGTAAAGTAAACATTTGCTAAATATACAAAACAGGCGATAGAAACATTTTGTGAATAATGTACGTTAAACTGGGAGCGCTGATTTTTTTTAATATTTTTCAAGAGCTCTGGAAACCTTACTCACGCACGCAGAAACCTAACCACACCGAAGTGATTGTTATTTGGCTGCGGTCTCCTATAAGGTGGATATATTTATCTTTTATGCTCCAGCATTATCAGGCTCATTCTATTATAGTCTCTAAATATACTGTTTAGACGTAACACGGTTTCAAAAATATAATTTCCATATTTATATATACGTTACTACAATTAATTATACTATACTGTCAATGGTGGTATTGCACCAACACATTGACCTAGCTGTGAGTCAAGCCCGACATAATGGCTAAACATGTAAACTAGGGTTGTATCGGAGGCTTCTTCAGCGGAAGCGGATGCGTATGCTGAGCGGGAGACGGACCAGCAAGTACCGCCTTTGAGATAAACAGGTTTGTGAAGGCGGCGTTGCAAGTGGATGTGGAAAAAATATAAAAAATAATTTTAAATGTTAAAGGCTAAAAAAATATATACGGTCAAATTAAGAACCTCCTCCTTCTTTAAGTCAATAAAATATATATTTTTGAAATAGGTAATTTGATAGTAGGTACACTTAAATGGGCTACTACTACAAATTAAGGACAATTTGTTTGTTTTTAATATTACATCAAAGAGACAACTAAACGTTTTGGTTTCTAAATTAAGCCACCTGATCTCAATATTGTTCACTTGGCACGGAACTTGACGACGCAGATACCTCCAAACGATGGAAGATAAAGATTTAAATCGATTGTTATTGTAAGGAAACATTACAGACACGTTATTCTTAAATTACATATTTTATTTTTACGTACTTTGTGTATTAATCGCATTATAGTATTTATCTTTTCTGTTAATATTTTTCTCAATTTATATTTGCATAGCTGTACCCGTTATCTACTATATAAAAATAAGTCGGGTTTCCCTTCCTGACGCTATAACTCCAGAACGCACGAACCGGTTTCCAAGGTGTTGCATTCGTTGGAAGGTCTCGGGCTCCGTGAGGTTTATAGCAAAGAAAATTCAGTAAAAAATTTCAACAGAAAAGCGGCTCTAAGGCGAAACGAAGTTCGCCGAGACCGCTAGTCTGTCTATATATCTATAATCATGAATTAATAAATCCTCCTTTAAAACTCCGCAAAAAAGTGTGAAAGGCGGTAGAGGGGAAGGTACATTATTTTTGACTAACTGATGATAACCTTAGATGGCGTTTTCATATTCACCAGACATTCGGGGGAGCGAAGGGCTCCCACCCCTAAGAGAGGGGAAGGTACGAATTCTTGCGGTGCTTATGTCGTAACGGAAGCGGGACAGAGTGACAACCCTAACATAATGGCCACGGCCTTGCTACCATCCGGCGCTCGTAACCCCTGAAGAGTAAACTCACTCCGGAATTAAACTTAAACAAATAAAGACCGTAGTTCCGCGACTTAAAGTACAATTTAGATCGTCACCATTGGTATAATAATTTACCTAAACTAAGCGTAGTTTTAAGTATCTTAAAACAATTATGGAATTTTGTTTGACAAATAAACCTCCATAACCGTTAGCCGAGCGGGCCGGCCGTCGCGCCATCTCGATTTCGGTTTTCGGTTCGATCTCCAGTCGGGTCAATATGGGAAACGAACTTTTCTATATTGTCTCTGGTCTGGGTGTTATGGTACTGTCGTTGTGTCTGATTTCTGTAACACAGTGGCTTAAGCTACTTACCAGAATCAGGGCAATGTATGTAATGTGGTCCAATATTTATTTATTTATAAAGCCTAATCTCTTTTTAAACATAATATTATTTATAAATAGGTCGCGTCTTCGTGTGTGTGGAATTATTAACAACTATACAAATTTCATAAGAATATTTCTCGAGCATAAAAAAACATAAAAGTTAATTAATTATTAATTTATCTGTAAATCAAGTAACAATTGAACTTTGAATTCCTGTGTCATTGTTACAAATCGGTTGAGTAGTTTAAACTGTGCATTGATATATTAGTTCGAGTCGAGAGAGAGAGAGAAAGAGAGATAGAGAGAGAGAGAGAGAGAAGATATTTACGAACATTTACTTTAACTGTTTACGTGGGGAATATATTTTTTTAAATTCAATTTAAAACATTACGTACATGACAAAACGAATACTGAAAGCTTTCGCTGTGAAGCTCTACGATTTCCTCATACTCTTTGCGATTAGTCGGGCACGGTCCGTATACGCGGCTGATAGCGACCTTGTTCCATAACGCGGTTTTGTTTACAAACAAGGATGCTCGCGAGTCATCGATAAGAATATTCACGAATTTGTGCGCTGGTTATACATTCTGAATATAGCAGAATACATTAAAATTTAAACAAAAGGTAAGAAAATTATAAATCGTGCCCATATTGGGAGGTAGTACCCTCACGTAGCACAAATTTGTGTCTAATACAAAAGTAACTTCTGTAAAATATTTTGCGATACAATTGACTAATATATAAAAAAAATCCTATCATTATTATCATTTAAGGCTTTTTTCGTCATTATAATATACTTATGGTGTATGAAAATAATACAGTAAACTTTGATTCGAGAAAATCTACAACTAATGTTACTAAAATAAAATAAAGATTATGTTTGTATGCTTATAAATAAAAAAAAAATAATTTAAAAAAAATGAAAGAATTGATTATTTGTTCGTTGACAGTGTAAAGGTTCCGAAGCTACAGAACTGATTTGAACGATTTTTTTACTGTTAGGAAGCTACGGTATACGGTGACATAGACAATATTAAATTGTTAAAAAATTGGGAAAATTCAATGTTAAACAAAGTAAGAAAAATACTTTACGAACCAGCCGGAGTACCTATCCTGAGAACCGAAGTTACCATTGAAGCTCAAAAAGGTAACGCTTAGGGCGGCAAAATAAGCCTAAAAATATGGGTACAATAAAAATTTCCCGTGACCTTTGTTTTAAGGGTACGAAATGGGACTACGAAAAAAAAAGGTTTGTATTGGCAAATGCTGTTTCAATTTCAAACGTTACGTAAGCATTGTATCTAAATTTGGAGGTCGATAGGAGCGGCAAAAAAAATAATTAAATTATCTATTTCAGTTATGTCAATAAATGTAAAAAACATCGCGTGGCTTGTCGATAAACACACACCCCTAAATTTCTTACGAATCTCTGAACTTATGAGAATTTGAGCAATAAAATAAAACTTCATAAAACCAGTACGAACGTGAACAAATAAATTAATGGAACATGAAACTGTTTGGTTCTCCGACGTTTGCGATATCAAAGTGCAGAAACGTTTGATTTACGCATTTTAAACTACTCTTGAAGACTTTCAAACGAAAATATATTTTGGTTCAGTTAGTTATTGCAGTTGTGTATGTAATTGATACTCGTTGCCGTGGCTTTTGTGGTTTCCACCGTTTTTGCCATGGCGCCAACCAAAGGCAATGAGAGCGTGGGGGAGGTTTTTAGTTCGGGACGTCCCTGCCCCTCCTGGGCGGGGGAGTCCCACACACGCTGCTGTCCCCACGGCAGCGGTACGGTGCGCAAAAGCATTTCCCCCCCTCAAAAAATAAATAAAATGTAATTGATACTCGTAATTACAAACTACGACTTCAAAAGTCAAATTGGTCAATATTTTGGAGGTTGACGTGAATAGCAACACATAAATACATATTCCGGATGTCCAATCCATATCCATATCCATATACTTATTATAACTGGCTTAAGGTTGAATTTTCAATCGTTACATAATAAGTTAAGAAGTCGATAAAGTATTATCTATTCAAATTAAGAACGTCATTAAGTAATGTCGTTCCACTATATTAGGATAACTTTTAAAATAAGTCATACTTTACTTGACTTTTATTTCACATCTGATTATTGAAAGATCGGGCCTTAATAACCTATTCAATTACTTATCGGGTAAATTAAAAATAATAACTGACTGAAAGAAATTAATAAAAAATCGTATCTAAAAGACCATATTGCCGCTGCGCTTTCAAAACCGCGTATGAACAGTTCATAAAAACCGCATATCGGCTTTTGTACGATTCAGTTTAGGAGGTGAAAAAACCAGGATATAGATAGATAGATAGATATACTTTATTGCACAAAATCTCCACAGAAACAGGTTTTACAGAAAAATCATAGTACAATATATCAGTTTTAAAAAAATAGACGTTAAGACATTCGCCGCGACAGCTAGTTTCATATAATATTCGTAAATGCAACCAGAAAATGTTGTTATTGCTTCTAAATAACACTTGGCGACATTACAACAGCTATAAGAATACTTGTATTTTGAAAAGAAAAAATGCATTACTCATGATGTCACGACGCAGAGTCCCTACTTCATGCGTCATTGTTGTTGCACTTGGAAACAATTGTTAAAATACTGATTCTGATATCTTCTACTGATTTTTCTCTCTTATTGGTGATGTTTTATTTTCATACTAGCGGTCCCGGCGAACTTCGTTTCGCCTTAGAGAATTTTTCCCGCTTTTCGGTTGATTTTTTTCAAATTTTACCAAGGATTCCTAATTTTGTAGCCTATGTCAAATTGGAAGAGTGTAGCATTCTATTGGTGAAAGATTTTTTTAAATCGGCCCAGTACTTTTTGAGCCTATCCATTACAAACATACAAAAATACAAATCTTTCCTCTTTATAATATTAGTATAGATATATATTTTTATTTTTATACATGACCACTTCTAGCTATATCTAATATAGCGACCCGCCCCGGCTTCGCACGGGTGCAATAGGTACTAAAATATGTACGTATTATACATATAAATATTGCAATTTATTTTATTACATTGACTCCTCCCTTACCCCAGTGACGCTTGGAGCCTACATCGCATGCTGGCTAGCTGAGCGCGGTGAGCGGCAACCAAGCGACTTTTTTCTAATACTTGCATTATTAAACTCATGATATCTTTCGAATTAAATGTCCGAATTGAATAATTCAAAAAGTTATATAAAGGTATTGAAGCTATCTTGAATATAAAGTAATTTATTTTGATAAGGATTAAGACCAAGGTACAAATAAAGAGCCTTTAAAAGAGGCGGCATATTAATAAATTTTTTAGATTAAAAAACCGCTTATTGTGACATAACTATAATATTTAGTCATATGCTATCCCGACACTTTTTGTAGATAATGATGAGTTCTGCAAAGTCGTAGTGCATGACTTTGTTCTATCATCAATAGTTTTCGCAGCGCACGCGATGTAAGGAATTTTTCAGGTCACCTTTAATTACATTATTGAAGTTTTAGTAAGGATCCCTAATTTTTTTGAAAATATAATATAGCCTATGTCACCCGTAGATAGTGTAGCTTCCCACCGGTGAAAGAATTTTTCAAATCTGCCAAGTAGTTTCGGAGCCTATTCAATTCATACAAACAAACAAACAAAAAATCAAACCTTTCCTCTTTATAATATTAGTATAGATTGCACTTCAAGATTGATCTCATCTCACCTGATGTTAAGTGGTAATGAGGTCCTAGCTTAAGGGCGACAAGTACAGCACAAAAAGCAATTACTAGACTTGTCGCCCTTACCTTGAAGGCTTGACCCCTGCTACTAATGTAGCACACCCCCTGGGGTTTCCAGAGCTCCTGAGCTCTGGAAACCTTACTCACGCGCAGGAGCACAACAACACCGAAGTGATTATAACTTGGCTGCGGTCTTCTGTAAGGTGGAGGTGTTTCACTAATCGGGCTGCTCCAGTTTGAGCGATAAATCGCTATGCCCTACCTCTTTTAACTCTTATATGTTCTAAAGCCTTTCTCGATAAATAATAATAATAATAATAATATTAGTTAACATCACATACATCGGTCTGATTCTGTGGTAAGTAACTATAGCACTTGTGTTACAGAAACCAGAAACAACGACCGTACCACAACACCCAGACCCAAAAAAATCTAAAATGAAAATGAACTAATCGACACAAAAAAAATCGACCCCGTAGTTTCCAAACTCTGATACACCGAAATAAAGTACATCAATATAGCTATATTGCTCCACCATACAGACAATCATTCCATATCCCCTACTTATTCTTCCATCGTATTTATTAATACACATCTATTTAGACAGAAGTACCGCGCATTTCTTCTCGATCCTTTTTTTTAAATGAATACCTAAAGTCGTTGGGTTAAGGGTTATTCTGGTATATCTTAGTTGTAAGTTGATGTATTATATCGCTTTGTAATCGATTTTCCTTGTTTTGGTATTCAATGGGCGTAAATTGGCTCATTCGTGGGACACATGCGGTCTGGGCGGATTAGTGTTGTGGAACTATCGGTAGATTTGATATCGATAATTATAAATAAATAAATAAATATTGGACAATGTCACATACATTGCTCTGATTCTGTGGTAAGTAACTAAAGCACTTGTATTACAGAAATCAGAAACAACGACGGTACCACAATGCCCATACCCGAGACAATACAGAAAAGTTCGTTTCTCATATTGACCCGACCGGGGATCGAACCCGGGACCTCAGAGATGGCGCGACGCCAAAGTCCAGCACGCTCGCCTCTCGGCTAAGGAGGTCGTCAAAATAGATAGTTTACTTTAAAATTAATTAATTAAGGAATAATTAAAAAAAAAAACGCTATTATCGATAGTAAAGATAGCAAATTGGGGTTACTACGGATGACTTGCAATATTTTCGAATCTGTGATAGTATTATTGGTCACGAAGAATAAACTTCAATATAATCGATACTGTCGATAGTATTGTTTCTTGTAAAAAAAAAACTTATTTTAAGCTATCGAGTATTACTAAGAGTGAATTATACACCATTGCCGCTAGAGTAGTAATGAAGTCTAGCAGGTCTAGCATGCGCTACGCGATTAAATTTTATCGCGCTCTTAACAAACGTTAAAATCGAGTGAAGTTAGTGCGTCAGCTCCTGATTGGCTGAAAATACGAGTGCGGTGTGCTATTAGCCAATCAACAGTATGGAAACTTTTGTCGTCTCATGCGATAAATTTTACGTATACCGCATGCTAGGCCTATTAGTAATTAATGTCTGCGACTACCGTAAATTGCGTGTAGCATTATTATTCATTGCCGTTATTGAGTTAAGTAATAAAACAGATTTCTATATAAAATATAAACAACACTATCGATAGTCGACTACGGATCGGCACCATCACTACTAACGGGATTATGTCTCATAAATGTGATTGATATTATGGGAGAGTTCTGCGAATTATGGCAAGTTAGACATATTTATGCGTTAGCTTGACATGTTTTTTTGTAGACGACATGGTTATGATCACTTCACATAAATATTATTTTCTATTTGATTAGTCACTACAAGATTTAAATATAGTCGCTGTCTGTCTCTTTGTGTGCTTAGATTTTAAAAACTATGTCACGGAATTAGAGGCATGACATATTTTTCAAAACTTTATTGAACAACAATTTATATTTTTATTTTCTTAGAGTGATATAGATACCGAGAAATTATAGTTTTTTTTTGCCATAGAAGCACATTATACGCTCACTCCCTGCCTGATGGTAGGCAATCGAGTGAAACCCACATCGCGATGACAACGGATTTGATACCGTAATATCCTATCCGTTAGCATCGCCATACTGACCCGCAAAATGTTTCTTCACGCTCGTTTTAAAGGAATCTAAAAGAATTTCCGTACTAGAACAGAAGTTACGGACATAGCTTTAAGAATAAAATAACATAGTGAAAGGCTGGCCGTAGACTCGTAGAATCAATGGCTGATGAAGCAGAAAGGTTCCCATTTTTTTTTTGGAGAATTCTTTGACGAACCCTTCCTACATCTAAGGGAAGATGGCGACGTGCCTGGGCCTCCTCTGCCTCACGATAGGCAGAAACTACCTACTAAAATCCCCTGGTTGTACCTCGTCGCCTAAGTGATTGTGCTGTGGGAAACTTGAGTCTCAACCAGAACCACCACAAAAAAGAGCCCATACACCTGAAAACGCATTGTAAGCCCGCCTTCTCAAGATGAACACATCTTCTTACGGTTGTAGGAAGACTCAGATCATATATTCAGCAATAGACTTGCTTCCGCCGAAGTGTTAGCACACAAGTGATAATAGGTATATACTTTTAAAACCTCACGGACAGAACTCTAATGCGACACCAGTAGATCTTCTTGAATGAATGACCCAACTGTAGTACTTCATCTAAGATAGAAAGAGGAGGGTGTAAGAAGAGATGAGCAGTTCCTGAATGAGTCAGTTGAAATACACCTCCAAGTTTATTTTTCGTTCAGTCTATTCCAGATAAGTTTAGTTTTGTGGCATTGTACTCAGTACGCTGGCGGCATTGCCCTTCTATATTTGTTTTAGTTCAGTAACTCAGTGATAAATGAAAGTTATTTGTACAGATTTTACAGGTATTAAGTATGAAGGAAAATACATTTTAAACCGATTAAAAAAAAATGAGGAGGCTCTTAATTCGTCGGGATCTTTTTTTTCTATGTAAAATTTTTAGTTTCCTTATACATTTTAGCTTAAAAATTAATAATAGCTTAATCACTATTCTAAAAGTATATACAATCGATTTGGTTTGGGTGCTAACTACAAACAAAGTGTGAATTTGCGACAGAGAAATTTTCCAGTTAATAAATTTGTTTAATAATGTCGGAATTCCATAAGTAAATTCACGTTCGTAAAACAGAAGGTATTATTCATGAACCTACATTATTTATGTTAGTGTCAGCTAGCTTGTTTACACGAAATTACATTAACATCATAAAACCTCATGAGCGCGCGCCCGTACTATTTGTCTTAAAAACTTTCCATATTTTTTTATCTCAACTGTTTATATTCGTGTTAATATCAGAATAACTCCTGGTATTTGTGTCTGTGTCGAAAATAGCCAAGTGGGGCGTATCCACCGGCCAGTAGTGCGGTATCTAGCGACTTGTCACCGAATTATCAGTAGGACAGGAGCTATCAGTAATTTAGTCGTGAAAATCGCGTTCTGGCTGAAGGAATTACATAAAATGTACTGGCTAATCTAAAGAAGCTGTTATAATTGGTAGCGTTTGTTTGCAAACATGTGTAAAAACATTTTTTTAGTGCTTGTGTAAGTGAATACGGCTGATTGGCCCTTGAAATCGTTTTAAAGTATTACAATGATAAAACAAATCAGTTTTTTTGGTTGAAAAAAGTTTTCTTTCTTGCTTTGGTATTTTCAACCGATTTTGCGTGCAACACTATAAAAAACAAACTTGCAAAGTTTGACTGCTAAAAACAGGTATTATATCAATTGTGTGATAAAGCGGGTTATACATGAACACGCGGCTTTCTCATAAATAATTTGCAAAAAATCAATAAGGCCGATGTGACAAAGTCCTCTAGATAAACTTTTTGTTTTATTCTTTTTTATAGAATGGCAGACACTCAATTTAGTTTCGGTTTTAAAGCGAATCGCGCGTGGTTTAAATGTGGTATCGTTTTCGAATTTTAGCCGCACCTAGGCATGATTTGGTTCCATCCAGAATGCGATCGTCAATACCCAAAATATTGTGGCTCTTGATCTAATTTTCTAGAGCTGGGATGTTTTTATTGGCACGTCTCTATTTCGACAATCTGGTGGGAGTGGACATGTGTTACAGTGATGTGTGGTGGACAAATTGCCGTCGCGGTCATTGTGGAGAGCCGATACCAAATTAAAAAACAACAATATTGTTTCTTTATTTTTTTACAATGAAACATTTGTCTTGTTACGATACAAAGAAAATAATTTGGTCTTGTAGGATTGTTTTTATGAATAAGTAACCTGGGGTGATAGTTACTGCAGAATTTAAGTTGGAATAGATTTTTTTTAGTGGAGACCTCAAATCGCGCATAAACTAGTATTGTTTTGGAGTTTGAACTATTTACATAATTGTTTTGTTTTTGCAAGAAGTTTTCATTTGGTTGGCGTTAGCTAGGCGAAAACTTGGAACTTGGAATATTGAAGTCTTCGCGTTCGATAAGTTTCTTCCTAAGTTTACATTTCAGAAAACGGTATTTCTAAACGTCAAATGGCATTATTTTATCGTTTATTGCGTCGATAATTCTGAAAGTACTGGATAACAAAATGATCAGATGAAAGGTTTTATCACTAAATATTAGTTATTATATAGGCCTGCAACTTGGCACTGAAGTGAGCTGTAAATAATTTGTTGGGTCAGATTAAAATAGGTAACATGCGAACAGAATATGTGTTTCAACTTTGAGATTTTATTTTTAGTACAGCTTAGCCCTAATGACAATTAATAGGAATTGGATTAGTTTTTCGGTAATCAGTATTTGTTGTTTTGCCGGTCTGAACTGACGACCTCCGTAGCCGAGAGGCGAGCGGGCCGGATTTTGGCGTCCCTGGTTAGATTTCCGGTCGGGAACTGAATAACGCACTTTTCTATATTGTGTCGGGTCGGGGTGTTGGGGCATCGTCTTTATTTCAGATTTCGGTGCACAAGTATTTGAAGGATGCTTCGCACTCCAGGCTGTTGAACTATACCCTCCATAGGGATGTGATCCCAGCCCAGGACAAACATACGTAAAAAGGATATTCCGTATTTGTTCATAATTTGTCTGAAAAAAACATACGAAATGACCGTTTGTCATACTTGTTGGTTTTTCTGTTTCATCGTTTTAAGAGCATTGTTTTCTTAAATGTTGTTTTTCACACAGACGCCAGTTTCACAATGTCCCTGGAATCTTCATCTACCGCCAAAGAATTTGATGATTTAATGCTCATCATGATAGTTGTCGAGATTTTTAATGATCGCCACTCGGAATGATGGCTGTCATCAATGAAAATAAGACAATTTCTTTGTCACTGTGCCCAAGGGTTACTTTGAGTGAAATTGAAGCTTGGCAACTGATGCCGGCCACATGTGATTTGGTCTTGACATGGTTCGTTAACATGAATCGCGGATTGAAATAATTTGATCTGCAGCTGCATTGCAGGTTTGTGATATCGCTAACGTTTGTGGAAATTTTCTTCTTCGTTCTGTTCCTGTGTGAGTAAGGTTTCCAGAGCTCCTGGGGGCAGGGGTTCAAGCCTTAAAGGTAAGGGCGATATTTGTCGCCAACCTAGGACCTCATTACCACTTAACATCAGGTAGGATAAGGTCAATATTGTATCAAGTATAATATAACAAAAAACGTCGTGGCCTTTTTTTGAGGTAGAGAAAATACTTTTCATAGCGTACCGCTGCCGTGGGGACAGGGGCGTGTGTGGGAACCCTTTGTAGGAGCGAAGGCTACCTAAACTAAAACTCCACTACGGTGAAGGTGACCTTCTCATCACCTAGTGACAGCGCCATGGAAAACTTGAGACCCATAACAGCGTCGTCGGCGAAATCGCTGGCCCTTAGGGGGCCGCTTCGTCTAGTCTCCCCTGGATGGTCGAGGGAACAGCGGAAACAGAAGGCGATAAGCAGTTCCCGCAAATCTGCAGAGGACCGTGAACATACAATACATATAAAAACATAAAATAATATTGATTTCGAGTCGAAAATATATTAAAATTCGGATTGCCACTTTTTTGTGATAATTTCAAATATCAAATAGTTTTGCAAAGTTATTACTTTGTTGGACGATACCTAAGTATCTCATTTTGTTAACCGCCGAAATAACAAACGTAATTTTTTCGCTCGATATGAATAAAAACTGTTGTTATAACTAAATTATGTGAATATTTTAGCGTCTAACTAATTAATTTTTTACTTAACTAATGAATAATTGTGTCTAATGTTGAATAGATAATTGTACGGAACTTTTTGTTCGCAAATCCGACTCGCACTACGCCGGTTTTTCACATTTTTCACGTTTTTACACCGGTTTGGGTTTTTCACGGATTTCACCCGAGCGAAGCCGGGGTTTCATCTATTATTTATATAAAATAATGAATGCAGTTCCATGTCATGTGCCGTAGAGTGCACATTGCGTAACTGATAAATATGCGTCCGGGGTCACTCGCGTGCATCTATTCCGGACGGGCTCGGAAGCGGAATGCAACGCACGACTCTGCCCGTTTCACCATATATTGTCCTAGACTAAGGGCCTAGGGCCAAAATATACGCTTGATCAAGGATTTGAAAGAAGACATTTGTTGGCAAACGACCAAACAATCACATGTAATCAATGACTATTTGTCATTGACAAAGCATTACGTTACATTAAGTACTTTAGCTACTTACCACATTTAATGCAATGTATGTGATGTTGTTCATTAAGAGTTACGAATGCCAATTGGCTCTCAAACACAATATTTTAGTAACGGAAATATAAAACCTGTTTAATGATTTTGAAAACTAGGATAAAATACTTGTTTCGACTACAAACAAATTTGCCAAAATTGTTCAAAAAAATAAACATGGCGTCACAATTTTACGATATTTTTTATCAATTATGTGATAAGTAGCTATAAGCATTTGTGTTACAGTTATCAGAAACAATTACCTTATCATAACAACCAGATCCAAAACGATATAGAAAAGTTCGTTTCCATATTGACCCAACCGGGAATCGAAATCGCGACTTCAAAGGTTGCACGTCGCCAAAGCTTTTGTGTTATTAAAATACTGTTAATTATATATTGGTTAAAGTAAGTCTACAAGATATTTAAAAAGGTGTAATTCTGTGACGTTAAGTATCTAATCCAGCAGAAATGTAGCGTTTTATTTTGAAATTCCTTGTTAATAGTAAAATAGTAAACCTCCAACGAAAGCGTAGCTAGATTAATGCCCGGTTCCAATATTTGAAAAACGATCCGTTCTAGTTACAGGTAGTAATAAATTAGACGAGGCATAAGTTAAAACGACTGACGGATGACTGGATGACAGCTGCATGTAACGATATTATTTAACGACTCGTAGTCAGTTGGAGAAAAACATAACATGGTAGTTATTTTTAACACATTACGAATCGTAAAATATTGTATCCGGGCATAAGAAGTTTGAAATTACGAACATAAGAATATAAAGTAATATTTTTTACATTTTATTGTACAGTAACGGATCAATCATGGCTTGTATCTCTAGGTGTAACCACTCCCGTTGCTCCAAACTAATTTTTCACATAAAACATCGGACATGTGTAAGATGAATAGCATTGATTAACATTCACTTACGTGGAAATAATAATTTATTCCTTCCGTTTGGTTATCGGTGTACGAATAACATAAAATTGTTGCCATAAAATGGATGTTGTTCCATCATTTTTTTATACTAGACAACACCTTAGATACATTGGCCAAGCCAACTGGCATGCGTAATACGTATTTTTTTAAATGAGATATAATTTTTTTTTCTGTCTTGGCTGCTATTCTTGCACTTAAATACTAACTTCATGCTGCTATCATAGTTGCAGCAGTTGACAAATTGAAATTTATCGATATTGAAATTTGTTAAGCCCGTGATAAAATTTACTCGCTCGTTGGAGATCAGAACCAACGGTTTATCCAACAGTATACGAAAATAATTTTTCTATTCGTACTTGTTGTGTTCGTTGGTCCAAAGTAGCCTGACGTGCTTTCGACCTCACTGTTAGCATTAATATCTCTGTCAGCAAATTGACAAGACGTGGATTGACACAAAACACGCCGCACCTAGTTACTCATTATTCATTACATTACACACATGTTATCATTCCGTTGGCAGAGCGAGTATAATGGAGAGAGTTGTCATCGCCGAATTCATATTTTACTCGTGGAGTTTTCTTCGAGATTATAAAATTGCGTTTGTTGAGGATATTCTTTATTTAAGCTTTGGTATTAGTCACTACCTAGAACAAGGTTCATTGGTCTCTTTTCTAAATAAATTGAATATACCACTCGTTTTAATATAGTAGCTTAATTTGCTTTATATAGAGAATATTCATAAGTATTACTAATGTAATCTATGTGAATAAAAAAGATTGACTTTGACTTTGAATACATAGTTTGTAGAGTTTCAAGAATACCAGATTTTACCCCCTTGTGTACAATCAAAAACACGTTCGATTATTCACTTGTATTGGAATTTGTACCGTTCTTATGTTTTTATGTTAAAGGTGCTCCTATACTGGCGTTAGCAAATGTTTAGTAATGTTAGTAAACATTTTTTAGCAAACATTTAAAATCAATCACAAATGTTATAAAAAGTCTGTTCTTGTCATCCTTAAACTAGGACCTCATTGCCACTAAACATCAGGTGGGATGAGGTTAATCTTGAAGTGAAATATAAAAAAATACAGTCCCTTACAAAATGTAACAATTGACAACATTTGTTAGTAAATGTTTTTATGTTAGGAAATGTCAGAGCAGAATGTGGGAGCACCTTAGAAGTAATATTAAACTGAAAGTATTAAACGTGTAGTGCTGGCAACTGTACAGTCGAAAGCACAACTATATTCTTTGCACTTCGTACCTCTCTTACTTATGGCATAAGAACTAATTTCGAACTGAAACTGTTTACCTTCATTGCTGTTGACCGTACATTGACCATTCAACGGAAACAGACGTCTTAAGAAATTAACTTCCAAAGCTAATGAACGCGTTAAAATCTTCCATCCATCCCACGTCAAAGAAACGGCAACGAAGAAAAATTAAATAAACCTCATTTCATAAAATATCTGGTTATCAACCTTGGCTGCATCGAGCAAATATATAAATTACTTCGTTTTGTTTACATCTGGCCCGGAGAGCGGGCGTTTTAAATTTTTTTTTGCTCTTTACAATATTTTAACCTTGGTCCGATGAAATTATCTCTGATGTTTTAGCGGTTCGATCAGAGATTTTGATGGTTTCGAGATTATGGAATAGTGGTAACAAAAGTTATTTTAAACTAGATACGTTCTATTGTTATGCTTTATATTGTACTAGCGACTCGCCCCGGCTTCGCACGGGTATTAAATAAATAATGGACAACATCACATACATTGCTCTGATTATGTGGTAAGTAGCTAAAGCACTTGTGTTACAGTAATCAGAAACAACGACGGTACCACAACACCTAGACCCGAGACAATATAGAAAAGTTCGTTTCCCATATTGACCCGACCGGGGATCGGACCCGGAACCTCAGAGATAGCGCGACGCCATAGTCTGGCCCGCTCACCTCTCGGCTACGGAGGTCGTCAAATAAATAAATAGCCTATGTCACTCACAAAAAGAATTATTGAAATCAATCCAGTACTTTTAATTTTATTAGAATCTTCAAAAATAACAGCATTTCTCCACTATTGAATGAATGTTATTATACATATCAAACGAGAATATGAGAATCGATTCTTCATTAAATCGTGAACTGAAAGATCGATTATCGATTAATCGCGACATTATCAAACGTGTCTAATTTATCTATCTAATAAGTATACAGGACATTATTGATCGCCATTTATCGTAAGAACAATAAATTTCAGATTAGCACTATGCAATTTTTTTTTATATTGCACTTCAAGATTGACCTCATCCCACCTGGTGTTGTGGTAATGAGGTCCTAGCTTAAGGGCGAAAAGTACAGCATAATAAAGCTGTTACTGGATTTGTCGCCCGTACCTTGAAGGCTTGACCTCTGCTAGTAATGTAGCTCCCTCGCTCCCAGGAGTTCTGGAAATCTTACCCACACGCAAGAACACAACAAAACCGAAGTGATTGTTATTTGGCTGCGGTCTTCTGTAAGGTGAAGGTATTTCACCAGTCGGGCTGCTCCGGTTCAAGCGTTAAATTACTGTGCCCTACCTCTCCTATCGTGTTTTTGTTAGTCGGTTCGGTTACGATACACGTATGTACTCGTATTATTCACTTCTTACTGAGAGCAGTAATGTTCTTTGGAACAAATCGGAGCATATCGGTTCGGCCAATTATTACGAGGAATAAAATGCGCGGGCGTCATCATATTGGATCAAAATTAACCAAGTAATAGAACATTTCGTCTGTTTGTTCAGACAAGATTGACGAAATTATTTTTTTAAGACGATCTTTGACATGTAGTTGGCTAATTCTTCAATTAAATCTACGCTATGCCTATATGACAAACACCTGAGACACTTGTCACCTCTTTGACTAGACGTAGTATTTAGAAGAAAATTTGAAAGGGATCTAGTGGACCCTGGAACCTTTGGAGCCACCACAGAATCCAAACAAGCCTCTCTAGCCTCTAAACGGCCGTGTTCTATCTTGAAACTTTAACAATTTCTACGCGACATTACTCGTTGGAAATTAAAAGGGCTCAGTGGCTATCTCCCCTAATATTCGAAACAAAAAGTAGTCTATATTTTAATAGAGCTATATACAAATAAAATGGCACAAGCCAGCTTACTAATCTCTAATTTAAAAAATAAACATTTTCCCATATACATTTTCAAAAGTGGCATTACCCCCCCCCCCCCCTTACTTTCTAACAAAAAGTAGCCTATGTCCGTTCTTGAGGTTCAACGTATACCTATGCCAAATTCCATCAAAATCGGTTGAGAGGTTTAAGCGGGAAAGCGTAACAGACAGACAGACAGACAGAGTTACTTTCGCATTTATAATATTAGTAGGGATGTTTTGCTACAGATAAGCAAAGTCGCGGTACACTAGTTGTTCAAAACGGCGCGTCGCGTTTACGTCATCGATGATTGTATGACGTGTCGTGATATCATAATTTGAGCGATAAAAAACGAATAAAAGCGAACCGATTGTAACACAAGGCCTAGTTGCGATGCGACTCGCGTTTTATTTTTAACCAACCGTGACTTTTCACGCGTACGATCCCCACTTTTTCCACATTTTCTTCGCTCCTATTGGTGGTAGCAGGGTGTCATATGTCCTAAAGCCTTCCTTGATAAATAGACTATCCAACAAATAAATACTTTTTCCATTCGAGCCAGAAGTTCCTGATGTTAGCGCATTCAAACAAACAAACTCTTTATATTTATAATGTTAAAATAGATTAATGTGTTGTTAAACGTGTGTTCGCGGATAAATTCGTAAAATTATGGTCCGATTTATATGGTTTTTTAATGAGAAGACATCTTAAGGGCAATTAAAGCATGAAAAATAGAAGGAAGTTGATTTTTTTTCTTAAAAAAATATACATTGGTTGTTTTCTATGAAATGACTGGCTGTCATTACAAAGAGGACCCAAAATAAACAACGATGTCATGATAATTATTTCGGGATTTACATAGTATGTTTATATTATAATATCTGTGCCCGCGACTTCGTTCGCGTTTACTACAGTTTTTTTCATGTATATACTTTCACTTTAACCAACCAGAAAAAACACGCGTTTTAATAAGCAGGCATCTTTATAAGAGCAGACAAGTTTACAGCAATTTTTTTGGGTTTTCAACAACAGCTTTCGCATTACCTTTTGTGTATCCCTTTATAGTGGTCAGTGACTGAATAGGACAAAGGAACAGACCACAACCCTGCATCCAATCAGGATTGAAATGCCCTATGTGGCGGTTCGTTAAATTCCCATCAATATGGTTGAGTGAAGCGATGGCTGGCACATACATCATGCTTATGAATAGGTGCCCCCACTGGAACCTTTTTTTTGAGCGGGGGGAAATGCATTGACGCACTGTACCGGAGATGACGGCGTGCGTGGGACTCCCTGCCGGGCAAGAATACCCACTAAAACCCCCCGGTGGACCTCATGTCCTTGATCGTGAAACCTTGGGAACAGAAGACCTACCACAGCATCACCGGCGGAATGGCTAATTAAGCAGCCTCCTCATCTGGGGCCTGGTCTGCTCCAGGCTACCTACTACTATTACTACTCAGAAAGAAATTCTTAACTCACTCACCAAAACTATGTGACTTGGTCCAAAGTGACATATAGCAATAAATTAGATAGTGCTACTGTAACAAATATACTGTGTTTCTTACCGGTGGTAGGTAGATATATGATCTCTTGGTAACCCTACCACAGTGTCAGAAAGTCAGTACAGTAGAGGCATGCTTTTCGTATCTTTGCATTTTTTATCGAGTGTTGGTTTGTTAAAAATTTAATCCGGCTTTGGCGTTCGCTATTTAATAGGGTTGGTACAGTCAAACACACGACTTTGTAGCACCTTTATTTCTTTTGCATAAGAACTAATATCGGTCTGCAATTGTTTACCGTGATGTACTTTTGCTGTACAATTTGAAATCATCTGTAGTTAAGATGCGAGTAGCCAGTTATGGCGTTGCGCTATCTTTGAGGTCAGGATTGGATTTCCAGGTGGGTAAATATGAACTGCAAAATTTTGAGAATACAATACGATCGAATTGAAAAACTTCTTCTTTTTTGAGTCGGTTATTATAATATATAATAATAAATGTCAAACAAAATGTACATAGAGTACAACAGATCTTTATAAGACGATCTTTAGGAGCTGTGGAGATTTTGAACATTGGTTTATTTTGCAGGATTTTTTCTGTTGAGTTGGTTAACAGTTAATGTCACACAAAATGTTCACAGACAACACAATAGCTCTCTATAAGAAAAACTTTTAAAGCTGTGAAAAATTTGAACACTGGTTTATTTTGCAGGAACTTTTCTTAATTTATTATTAAAATTCAGGCTGTATGTACAGTCACGGTAGCACTCAGGGCAAAGTGGTTCATGCCCCCAAATAAATCATGCGTGTAACGGAGCTCTAGCTGGAGGAAGAGTTTCTTGCTTGACGCTCCGTATCTCATTACAAAGGTACGGACAACCTTCGTACTTTTTTATCGAGGATATAAAATAATTAAATTAACAAATTTAAGAACGCACGACCTATCTTCTTACGAGAATTTCGGCGAGGTTCTTTAATAGTCAAAAGAGCCAAAATGTATTCACAAGCGTTGTTGCTAATGTGCTGCAAAGTATTCCAAAGATTTGCATGACTATTGTTCAATATTTGAAAAATGATCTGTACCAGGGGGTCTACTTTCATAAACGAAATATGTCGGATCCGACAACGGATGGTAATTTTTAATCCTCATAGTCATAAATAATTCACTTCGAATGCAAATTAAGAGTTTTCAAAAAACAAAATATTATATATGCAAATCAAAAACCACGTCTTCATTCCAAAACTTTTGAATTATCTTCAAAAACGAAACCTTTCGTTTGTTCGTTTCGTTTCTGAGAGTACCCCTCCAGTTTCGGATAGTAACAAATTATACCAGGCATAAGCTAAAAACGACTGACGGACTACTGATGACAGCTGATGTGGAAATAATTTGAAACTGGAATTAACGACTCGTAGTCGGTTGCAAAATATTGGAACTGGGCATTAGTGCTTAAGAAATTCGGTAACCATTTTTTTGGAATGTTATTGAAATATAATTATAATGTTATGCGTTTTTACTTTATAATTTAAACAAGTTTACATCCCTAACACTATTTCTTACGGTGTCAAAATATAATAAAATTAATACAAAAAATACCATTATTATTATCGTGAAACACCTTTTTTAATTTAAAAGTTTTTTATTCGGTTTTTTTTTATTAAAGATAGCGGTCCCGGCGAACTTCATTTCGCCTTAGAGAATTTTTCCCGCTTTTCTGTTGAAATTTTTCAAATTTTACCAAGGATCCCTAATTTTGTAGCCTATGTCAAATTGGAAGAATGTAGCATTCTATTGGTGAAAGAATTTTTTAAATCGGCCCAGTACTTTTTGAACCTATTCATTACAAACATACAAAAATAGGTACAAATCTTTCCTCTTCATAATATAAGTATAGATGACCCTTTATTGCCGCAGATTGATGGTAAAAAGTGTACATATTTAAAATGTACATAGGTATACAAGAATTCAACACGAAAACATTCTCGTAATTTTTGTATTATACAAAATTATTTCTAATGGCAAATCTGTTTAAAGAATCTTTTGCACTATCAAGTTTGTCTCCATTCAAAGACTTCAGTCTGCAAACTTCAGACTTCAGTATTCTAGATCTATCATCGTAATGTGGCTAGTTAGATTTCCTTGTCCCAGAGTGAAGTTTCCCCGCAACACGATCTAGTCTTTTTATTGCTGATACTGCGGCAGCGTCTGTGTCGCCCTTGAGACGACTGGAACACGCGACGTCGCGGGCAACAAGCGTCGCGACAAAGACGCTTGTACTCGTACTGGGCCATAGTACACGTGTAGAAAAGTAAGCTGCCAAAAGGTCCATTAAAATATAAAGATTGAGACCACATTTTAAAGTAATTGTTAGACTTAAAAAAGCTAAGCTAGACTATAATAACACTAGCTGTTGCTTGAGACTTTACCCGCGTAATTGTGGCAGTAATATTATACTGGATGTTAATCTGTCTATTAGTATGGCATGTCCTTTTCTATTATATTTCATCCAATATGTTTTAGTTCAAATTTAAAAGCTAATGTTTTGACTTAAAAAAAGCAAAGCCATTTTATAAGAACTAGCGGGAAACACCCACGACTTCGTCTGTATTATTTTGGGAGTAAAACTGGATTGGATTTTAATCTGTTAAGCCATCTTTTTCCCTATTAAATTTCACCCAAGTCCTTTCAGTATTTTTTATGTAAAAACTCCAGACATTCTTACATACTGTCGCGAATGGAGTCACGTAAATATTATTAAGCTCAAATAAAAAAAATATTTTTAGGCTTAAAAAAGCTAGTTAGTTAGCTATCGGAAGGGCAAGTTAAAAGTCGATCATGTGCCTGATCTCTACCCGGTACAATAATCTAATAAGATTATTAAAGTGAAGGACGAAAAGAGAAGTCAGTGCACTTGTGTGTTCCGCAAATATTGAAGGACTATAAACTAAGTCCCGCGCAATTCGTTGATCTCAATGTAATTGGTTGGAACGATATTATTGATTGTATATTAAATTCAAATTCAAATTCAAAATTCTTTTATTCATGTAAATTACACCAGTAATATTTATGTAAATTACACCAGTAATATTTATGTAAATTACACCAGTAATATTAAGAAGGGAAACCATGTTAAATGAAAATGTACTATTTATTAGTATTTGATGTTTACTATGACGGTCTTTATTATAGGCGGATTCTTAGGTAGGCCTTTATAGTTCGTCTGACTGCTAAAGTTAGATCGAAAGCAAATGCAGAGACAAAGGCAAATTTATTTTACTGGAGTTAGAACAGATTTTTCTTTATTTGTTCCATCCAAAAATATTGTTGGTTAATTTGGTACAATGTATCGTTTTTTACTTTTATAGTACTTTAAATAAAAAGGCAGAGGGCACATACCGAAGGCTAACGGTTGATACAACAGAAAAATTTCATCGCCTACTATAACTTGCGGTAAGCTCAGTTGGAAGAGCAGCACGCGCGATACGTCAAGGTCGTGGGTTCGATTCCCGCACCGCAAGGGGTAAGTTGTATTTAGTAAATGTGGAAATTTTGTTTATGTTTATATTATTTTTAGCTGATTGGTGATTTTCTTTACATTATTTATGGATAAAAATATCCTTATCCTATTCTAGTATTTTATCGGTGTAGCCTTAAATTCCATTCAAATCTATTCAGTAATGTTAGTTATGTGAAAGAGTTAGATATATCCATCTGATTTTTCCCGTTTATGATATTCGTAGGAAGCTTTTGCTGTTAATCAATCACCTTCAGGGTGCTTTTATGTTAGGAGGGCAAGTTTGATTTAATTAGCAAATGCACCAAACTAATTATGTCTTATGTATATTCTTAGCCGAAATGTATGCGTACTAATTATCTGTTTGAATCACTGATAAATAAAAATCGGACTACTAATCTGGTTCTGTGCCAAATAACAAGTGTTACAGAAATTAGAAACAAAGATGGTACCACAACACCCAGTCTTGAGACCATAGTAATATACGGCTTAAATTAGAACGCGAACGTCTTAAAGTTCATATAATTTTATAGGTTAGTTACCCATATTAAGCCCAACGGGAATCGAACCTGAGACGCCTTAGTCTGGCAAACTTGCCTCTAGACTAGGGATAGCAATCAGTAGATATAGTAAACTAGCTGTGCCCGCGACTTCGTTCGCGTGGACTACATCCTTTCATGGTCGGTTTTACCCCTTTCTCCCCAAATATTCGAAACAAAAAGTAGTCTATATTTTAATCCAAGTTTCGAGCTATATTTGTGCCAAATTTCATATCTCTAACTTCAAAAATAAACATTTTTCCATATAAACTTCCAAAGATGGTATTACCCTCCTCCCCCCCTTATTTTCTAATAAAAAGTAGCCTATGTCCGTTCTTTAGATTCAACGTATACCTATACCAAATTTCATTAAAACCGGTTGAGAGGTTTAAGCAGGAAAGCGTAACAGACACACAGACAGACAGACAGAGTTACTTTCGCATTTATAATATTAGTAGGGATATAATATAAACTTTTAAATTAGAGCCAAGAATATTGAATTATATGACTACATTTTTTACTACGCAACGACGGAATTGTAAGATATTTATGATTTGTTCCAAAATGATAGAAGTATGAACTACCTACTAGCCTAGTTACTTTTAAATTGCTGATGAACTTTAAACCATTCCACCAAAGCAGTAAGTCGATACTTCAAAACACAGTTTTGGTATCTACTAAAAATACATATTTCTCTTCGATAAATATTTACAAGATACCCCAAAACACCATTAATCACTACGTATTTGTTTAAGAAAGAAGTTTCCCGCAAAACTTTGTATTATAGTTGATAGAGAAGTTTTTCATACATTCCGCCCATTGGTAAAATATTGCGATGAAATATTAATGAACTGTTACTTCACAACTCTATTGGTGATAAACATAATTCCATAAAAACAATAAAAATTGTCAAAAAAACAAGCCTCGCAACTCAGTTGTTCTACCGTAAAAAGTTGTGAGATCCATGTAGTACCATGTCGGTTATTTTTTTATTCAGTCTCTTCTTTAGGGACCTTCTTTTTTTTATGTGGAGGAAACGCCTACAGCACCGTCACTCACTGCGTGGAACAGAAAGTGGTGTTACGTATATTTTTCAGTATGTACAAAGAATCTTATTAATTTTTTAAACATCTTATCTAATATTTATATTTTTGGAGGGCCCCTAAATGGATTTGGATAAAATTTGACAAAAAGATGGACAGGATACAGTATTAATAAATTGGATGATGATTATCCTGAAATAATAAAAATTGCAAACAAAGTTGTTAGGCGACCGCTAGAGCGTACATAAACTAGTATAGGTAATAATATTTGTTTTGTGTTGTCTAAATGCTGTTTCTATCCGTTGCAGAATTAAATTAAGCAAATTTTACTGATTTATTAAGACCAAGCTATACTTAAAATTTAAATAGAGAATAGAAAACTGCAATGTGACAGAGAAAACCAACAAAATGAACAAAACTTGTTCAAAACTGTGTGTGCATTCACCAAACGTCGAAAACGTGCTCTGTAGTTTTTCTTTCCTTACACGATTATACATGAAATTTGCATAAATTTGTGAATGAGGAGGCCGAATCGTCACAATTCACAAACAAATCCGAATACCAGACAAAGAAAAAACTAGGTAAATCTACTAATTATGTTATGTAAACGTTACATATCTTGTAATTACTGTACAATTGAGCTAAAAGGTTCGTTCTGTGAGCACGTTAAACGATCGTGGAATCAGAAATCTGCAAACGCTAAGTGATTTCTGGTAACTTTCTAAACGTAAAAGAAATCTTTAATCTCTGATGTTTCAACCGCATTAAAGGGTGCGACTGTTAAATTGATTTACGTTCGTTTCAATTTTGTTGTTGTGGTTTCGTTCTAAAAGCGTCTTTTATTTCCGAGGCTGTAACCGCTCTTTTGATTGTGAAATGTGCGGAAAATTGATAGGAACATGAAAATTTCTATTGTATTGAAATGAAATCTTGTCTTGTGTATTTCGTTACAGGTTGTTATAAAAAGGTTTAGGGATGTTGATAGTTTTAGAGACTATTATGGGTAATTAGTGGGAACGTTAAGGGTCCACCAATCAAATCACGTGAGGCACACAAAGGGGAGGGGGGTGGGGGGTCTACGAAAAAAAAAATCACCAAATATATAAGTGGAGGGTTTAAATAATGATTAACTTAAATTATTTTTAAAATATGAAAGTAGTTAAATATTTTAAAGAAACAGATAAATTCATCTCCCATGGTGGGATTCGAACCCAGACCAAAATTTCTGTTCCTTTAAAATATTTAAAGTTCGCCATTGCGACGTGAAGCACTATAACAATTGTTAACTTCTACGAAAACATATTGTATTTACGATTTTGGCAAAATGCGAAAAACTGATAACGCTAATCAGATCCGGAACTTACTCCAACCTTAAAATAATCATACTCGTACTTCTTTTATAACGTACTTGCTTTGTAAATATCTTATTGGTTTCCCAATAAGTGGTTGCTTATTTTTTAATATTTCATTCGATTAAATGTTTTTCTATAGAATTTAAGCAAGATCCTAGGGTTTCCCTTAGCCCACACAATTATTGTAACGATAATGACCTAATTTTAATGATGGCAAGCTTTGGTATATAGTTCAGGGTCAAAATATGTCGTGAGTATCAAGACTTGTATGCAGAAAAATAGACACCGGGATGATTAAATAGTTTCAGACATCTCTGCAAATATTTCGACACATACATTATTTGTTACCAGATTGAGAAACATAACAATAGAAATTTAGAATTAAGAGGTTGTATAAAACACGTTTGCTTAAATCTTAAAAGGTGCATAAGGTAACTTTTGGACATAATAAATTACATTCTCGAACTTATATGTATATTTCAAAATGTATAAGCGACTTAAGGTTTGATTTAAGACCTATCAATGAAAGTAGGTGTTATGTTAATCGGTGACAGACCAAAATTTATTTATGCAGTTTTATTTCAGATTTTGAGAACGCAGAATAAAGCTAGTGATTGATAATAAAACTAGGAAAATCTGTTAAGGAACTAAGGGTTTGATAACTAAAATGCTATATATTGGTCTTTTGTATCGAACGAAAGCGAAGTTACCTTCTCAATCGCCTTGAGTAAACATTTTTTATTAACGACTCTGGTGAAATATTAATACCATCTAACTGTATCTCTATGAGAAAACGATTTACGATCTTATTTTTAACTAAATTATTATTGTTTTATTAATGTCGGCACAGGTTAGGTGATCTATACCATTTTATAGAGACACTTGGTAAGTGTGAGCAAAACATTCAATTCTATATCAAAGTGGTACCTAAGAAAAATTTTCGCAATTTTTGCTAACTTAGAAATATATATAGACTTTCACGATGCGCAAAGATGAAAACTATATTTTTCTAATACATCTCAACTGTATTCAGTACACTAAGAAAACATATTCTAAAAAAACCTTCTTCTAATTATCTACTGCTAGTTAAGTAGATGGGATAAAATAAAGAATATAGACTCTGTATATTACTTATTTAAATAATTGTAAAGTTATGTGAGTACACAAAAATTACAAACAATTCTATACTTACTTTACTTAAGAGAAATCTCTCCATCTTACGAGAGAAAATTTAAGACATCCCTAAAGTATCTCGTGCACAATAAACTTGCACGGTACAACGAAAACTTAAAGCTGTTCAACTTGAACTCCGCTAAACTTTCAAACACCGAAAACTAGTACGTACCTCTGTTCTGGAATAACACCGTATCCAATAAGAGCCACTTAAACAAACTGAAGCACACTAAAACACAGAACAAACACTAAACAAAAACGCGAAAATCGAATGCGCTAACGCATATTTTCCGAGCACGCGTAGAAAAGACTTTCCCGCGTCGCTTGCCTGATACCACTGGAGTATTCTTTCATAAAAATAACTCGACGCCGACGTTGAGAAAAAACATAGTTTTCTGTATTAACGTAAACACACGGAGCGTTAAGCGTACAGGTAGCTAGGGCTTCGCGATTTCGACTGGCTAATTTTAACTCGGATGCAGGCGGACGAATCGTTTTCGCCCGTAATCGATGCGCCCGCGGCCGAGTCATCAGCCGATAACGCTGTGCAGATGCTTCGGGGTTCCTTGGGAATGCCAAATTAACATATTTTCCACTCGTAGGGTATTTAATTGAAAATGATTATCCGTTCACATTATTTCAGGTCAATATTTGTAGTCTTTTTCAAGTAGAGTGTGGTAAAAGTTTAAGTCTGACAATTTCTGTGAAGTTCATTATTAAAATCCTATCTATATTTGATTCTTGATTTACGGACGTTTCGAAATTTTCTGAATGTTCAATCAGAACTATAATACTTATTAAATTTTAAGACATTTTGTTATAGAGAGTTTGCTTTCCATAAATTTATTACATTAATTATTTACTCCGTGTGGTTTTTACCATACAAAGAAAACTTTTTGGTTTATGTGATGTTATAGGTCGACTGTTTATTTGAAATACATGAAGATATTTCAGTTACCTTTTAGTAATGATAGTTTTTCATCTTTTAACGGGCCACTTCGAGTAAAACGTAACTGGTAGTTTACACAAAATAAGGTCAAACATAAGAAGTAGGCCTACTACCAAAAACTAAAGGTTTCAGATCGAAAGTTTGGGAATCAAAAGGCGGTATTTAATTTACGTAAACAATATTTTGTTAGTTGAAAACATACGTTTATTTACGAGATATTTGTTACCACTCATTTAGATTTAAGTACACATCTGAATAATGTGTTTCTCAAATATATCGGTTACTGAAAACACTACCTGTTTATTCCGAAATACTTTGTACTTAGAACTAAAAATATGTAAGGAACCCAAACCATAATACTACGAATCGTTCATCCACTCGATTCTTCAAAATCTGGAACGCGGAACTGTGTGATCTGAATGAAAGCATGCACGCACTGAAATAGGTCACTCATTCATTAGCCGGTGATTCATAATTGAGCTTGAAATTAGAGGTTTGTTACGAGTTTCAATGTTAATCTGCCATTAAAAGACTATAGCCCATTCCGTCAAAGACTATAGCCCATTCCGTCAGAATTCTATCTTTTTTATATTGCACTTCAATATTGACTTCACCCCACGTGGTGTTAAGTGGTAATGAGGTTCTAAGGGTGACAAGTACAGCATAATAAAGCTGTTCCTGGACTTGTCGCCCTTACCTTAAAGGCTTGACCTCTGCCCCAAATAGAGCACCCACCAGGAGCTCTGGAAACCTTACTCAAACACAGGAACACAAAAACACTGAAGTAATTGTTATTTGGCTGCGGTCTTCTGTAAGGAGGTATTTCACCAGTGCTCCAGTTCGAGCGATAAATCGCTATGCCCTACCTCTTTTTAACCTTCTATTCTACCTTCTTTTCTATCCTTGTGATCCTTACTTACCTTCTTATGTCAAGAATATGTTTTAATTTCTTCACGACTCGCACTCCAGAACCTTGCGTTCGGCTGATGGGTGTCCTTTGTCTTTGCATTCTTACTTTCTTACCGTCTCATTTTACTTAGTTTTTTAAATGTTTATAATGTAAAACCAGGAGAAGGACAGATGGACATACTACAAAGACATACATGCATACGACAGACAGACAAAGGATACTTTTTCATTATTTTTTTTCTTTTTTTTTTAAGTCTGCTCATTTATTGCCTCTAAGGCGAAACGAAGTTCGCCGGGACCGCTAGTTCTTAATATAATGACCCATACCCTAATATTTAAGAGACTTGTCCTATAAATACGAATTGCTTTTGGTTCAACGCCTCACGGCGGTTCAATGACCCTTATTGCAGGTTTGTATGGCATTAACTATACTTGTGTGTTGGTAGACTCTTCGCCGCCTGTAGAGGCGCCGGGCTCAGACGGCTTCACATAATCCCGCCACTTGGAGCCACTTTGAATACGCTTTGTGACTGTTACTTGTGCTAGGAACTATGACGACCTCCGTAGCTGAGAGGCAAGCGGGCCAAAGTTTGGAGTCACGACATCTCTGAGGCCCCGGGTTCGATTGCCGGTCGGGGCTAGAAAACTGACTTTTCTATATTTTCTCGGGGTTGTGGTACCGTCTTTGTGTCTGGTACAGAAATCAGAAATATCGTCGGTACCACTACAAAATAAGTTATTTTGTTACTTACCACATCAGAGCAAGGTTTGTGATGTTGTCCAAGAAAAAAGACTAAAAGACTACGTATGTCTGTGGAAAGAGCTGAGCTCTGTAACAAGGTTTATTATTATTGTTTGGATTTAATACTTTTTTACTAACGGGGTTTGAACTTATTTCCTACTTTTCCCACTTCAGACATGGTGTTTATAAGATCTGCTAATTAAAAATTAACCTATCCACACACGATCTTATAACGTAAAATTAAGCAAAGATGAAATTATTTTAAATACATAATTATTAATGTATATCTTCACTAGCGATATTTTTACACTAATATTATAAAGAGGAAAGATTTGTACCTATTTTTGTATGTTTGTATGTTTGTAATGAATAGGCTCAAAAAGTACTAGGCCGATTTAAAAAATTCTTTCACCAATAGGATGCTACATTCTTCCAATTTGACATAGGCTACAAAATTAGGGATCCTTGGTAAAATATGAAAAATTTCAACAGAAAAGCGGGAAAAATTCTCTAAGGCGAAACGAAGTTCGCCGGGACCGCTAGTATTTTATATAGAGACAATTCATAAGTTTAACTGATGTAATCTATGTGAATAAAAAGAATTGGCTTTGACAAATATCATAAAGAGAAATCTTTGTATTTTTGTATGTTTGATGAATAAACGCAAAGACTACTGTCCTGATTTCAAAAATTCTTTCACAGCTACATTCACTCGTACATGTATATCCTACTACTATTATAAAGGCGAAAGTTTGTAAGTATGGATGTATGGATGTTTGTTACTCTTTCACGCAAAAACTACAAAACGGATTTGGTTACAATTTGGTAGGAAGACAGATGACATACTAGATTAACATATAGGATACTTTTTATCCCGAAATAACGCGGGCGAAGTCGCGGGCAACAGCTAGTAGGCTATATTTATTGCTGGAAATAGACTTACTCGACGGGTACAAAGTCGCGGGTGGCTGCTAGTGATAAACAATTTGAAATAACATGTTTTAACATATAAAAATGATATTAATGTGTGTGTCTGCTTCAAAACCAAAAGCATCCAATACGTCGATTTCTTTTATCAAAAACTAGCTGTGTGGATTACACACTTTTTATGGTTAGTTTTACCCCTATCACCCTTAATATTCGAAACAAGATGTCATCCGTATATTAATCCAAGTTTCGAGCTATACCTATTTGCACCAAATTTAATATCTCTAAATTAAAAAAATTCGCCCCACCGCGTATCGCGCATTCATTTGTCAACGAGATTTGTTTTACATAATTCACACAAAATCTTTATAAAATGTTGCCTATGTGTTATTCTGATGTATGAGCTATAATATTGTAAAATTTCATTAAAATCCATCCAGTAGTTTTTGAGTGAAAGAGTAACAATCATCCACCCGGATGGATGGATGTTACGGATAGAATTCTGACGGAATGTATGGATATACATACACACAAAACTTTCTCATTTATAATTTTTTTTTTCATTTATTTAGATAAATAAACAGTGTTGAGATAACAGAGTCATTAACAATTGAAATAATTTCAAAACCAGCCACGTTTACCCCAACTTTAAGAAATAAACTTAACTTGGAAAATAATATTAGTATAGTAGTGATAGTCTGGTTTAACAGCGCACACATTATATCCTCTGATTCATCCTTCAACCCATAATATAATGGAAAACACAACAGTAGAATATGGGTTTTCCCCAAGGATCTTATTGCTGAGTAGCTTTGAACCATATTCCAAAGGAGTAAAGATTATCTTATCAAATTGTCGATGGCGGCACATCTTCGCCTGTAATATCCGCTCTCTAGATTGTCAAAGGAACATTCTGCGGTTATTAGGGGTGATTGTCGCTTGATAGAAGCTTGACAATACCTGTGGTAAGTGACGTCATCAAATGAGCGAATTATGAGAATACGTGGTGAGTTTCTTCATAAAAAATATAATTTTTTATTTCTTCGGTGTCTAAAGTTCTTGTTGATTTTGTTGATTTGATTTACGAATTATGAATTTTGATGAGCTATGAAATTTGACTACGGTTTACTATAAAGAAGGACCGATTTATTTATTTTTTATATTGCACTTCAAGATTGACCTCATCCCACCTGATGTTAAGTGGTAATGAGGTCCTTTTTTTTTTTTTTTTTTTTTTTTGACGGGGAGAAATGCATTGACGCACCGTACCGCCACCCTGAGGGGGGTGACGGCGTGTGTGGGACTCCCTGCCCTGAAAAGGGCAGGACTACCCTAACTAAAACTCCCCGGTGGACCTCATCGCCTTAGTGGCGGCGTTGTGGGAGATTAGCTTAGCCTTTCCATCCACAGCACCGCCGGCGGAATGGCCGCTTTCGCAGCCCCGACACTTCCCCCCTGGGTGGTAGGGGGAGTAAGCGGGGGTGGTCAATCCACTAAACCATCCCCGCCTCGCACTGGAGACCGTGAGTGCAATGCCGACTGGGGTGCCCTCACACCACCAGCCAACTGGTCTCCGTGCGGAAGAACGGCGCGGTCGTAGCGCCGCCGCGCCCTGGCTCTTCTGCGCCTTCTTAGCGCTGGGGAGGACGGGTCGTCCTCCCTTTGGCGCTCTGCCTCCTCCTTCTGCGAGATGACGTTCTCGCAGAAGGAGGCTACCGCCGCCCAGGCGTCCTCGCCCCCGAGCATGGCTTGGACGATGCTCGGGAGGGAGAGATTGGCCCCTATAACGGCCGTTAGGGCGGCTCTCTGTTCTGTCCACGACGGGCACGAAACCAAGGTGTGCTCCGCCGTGTCATCTTCTAGCCCGCAGTGGGCGCAGACGGGCGTCTCTTCCCGCCCTATTCGGTGCAGGTACCTCCGGAAACAACCGTGTCCGGACAGCACCTGCACCAACCGATATGAGAGGAAGCCGAACTTCCTCTCAAGCCAGCCCTCAAAAACAGGGCTGAGCGCCTCCAGAGTCCATTGGCCATACTGCGACTCTGCCAAACTCTGCGCCCATGCAATGCGGAGATTTTCCTTCGCCTCCCGCTTGACTCTGGCGAGGTCCTCAGGGTAAAATCGAACCCCTGCCCCTCTTCTTACTGCACGCCAGTGGTAGACGGTCGCCAAGGCATGGGCCTCCAGATCCCACGGAGGTGTCTCAGCCAGGGCGCACGCGGCCGCATGCCCGACTGTGCGGTACGCGCGGGACACCCTCTGTGCTATGGCCCTCTGGGGCCGTCTGAGGTTCCCTGCGTTCTCCCTTTTATTAAGGGAGTCAGCCCATATAGGGGCCCCGTAAAGGGCCATACTCTTTAGGATGCCGGCGTAAAGCCGCCTGCATTTAGCCCTTGGACCACCCAGGTTTGGGAGGAGCCATCCAAGGGCGCCCGCGGATTTCAGGAGGCGCGACGACAACTCGCTAAAATGAGGAACGAAGTTCCATCGCGCGTCAAGGATTAGACCCAGATATTTTATCTGGGTCTTGACCTGCACACGGACGCCGTCAACTACGATGTGAGCGTCCAGAGATGATGGTGGACGCTGACGGGGCGCAGGAAAATAAATTGCCTCCGTCTTCTCTAGGGCCACTTTGAGGCCTAGGCGACCTATCCTATTGGCGACTAGACTGCCCCCCGCAGAGGCCAAACAAGCGGCGGACCGAAAGTCCCTCCCCCGGCAGGTGACAAGGGTGTCGTCGGCATAACAAATGACACCCATGCCGTGGAGGAGGGAACCCCGCAACAGCCAGTCATACCCGATGTTCCACAGGAGGGGCCCCAAAACAGAACCCTGTGGAACACCGGATTCGACGCCCCGACGACAGACCATTCCTTGTTTATTAACAAAAAGGACCTCCCTTCCCTGTAAATAGTCTTTCAAAATTGCCCTAAGATAACTTGGCAGCCCGTGATGTTTAAGGGCCTCAAGGATAGTGGGATGGGGAATGGAGTTGAATGCGTTGGCTATATCGAATGATATGGCCAATACTCCACGCCCCTCCTCCCATGCTTGACGGACCGCGGTTTTGAGGCGAAACAGCGCGTCTATTGTGGACCGCCCTGCCCGAAAGCCGAACTGGTTGTCGGAGAGATCCGGCCCATTCTCCCGAAGGTGGTCGGTAATTCGTGCCGCGATTATTTTTTCAAATAATTTACCGACCTCGTCCAAGAGGACGATAGGTCGGTATGCCGAGGGTGAGTCAATTGGGCGTCCATACTTTCTAAGCAGGCAGAGTTGGCCCTGCTTCCAGGGCTTAGGGAACTTTTCGACGCTAAAACACGCGTCGAACAGTCCCCTAAGCCTTTGGTAATGAGGTCCTAGCTTAAGGGTGACAAGTACAGCATAATAAATCTGTTACTGGACTTGTCGCCCTTACCTTGCAGGCTTGACCCCTGCTACTAATGTAGCACCCCCCAGGAGCTCTGGAAACCTTACTCACACGCAGAAACACCACAACACAGAACTGATTATTATTTGTGCACGTTTTAATTCTCAAACTTTTGATTAATCTTTAAAACGAAACCATTCGTTCGTTTGGAAGTAGACCCCTAGGTTCGAATAGAAAAAAACATTTTCGGATAATTCAATTACCTAGGAAGGCTTTTGGCTATTTAAGATTACGTTGTGACTAATAGGAACGAAGGATCAGTAGAAAATGTGGAAATGACGAGGATAGTACGCAAGCGAAGCCACGGCGGGCTGCTAGTTTAGATGATAAATTGTTTTATTGTGTTCAAATTGTATTATCTAATCATTGTGTAAGTAGGTAATTCTACATAGTGATCTAAAGAAAAAATACGCCATCTTTTCACAATTTCCAATCTAAAATTGCGCAGTGTTCCAAGCAAATCTTTTTAAGACCCTGCCTCAATTGAAATAAAGCGGTTGTTTCCCTTAATAGAGTTGCAATCGTAATTAAGACTTTAATCGCGGCATACACCTAATTCAGGGAACTGCAAGCGCCACCCCATTGTCACGTCTCTCGTCTGCGGACCCTGGCCCGGTACGTGTCGACGCCGAGTCTGACATTACCAACATCCCAACGTTCTGCATTATCGATTCCATTTGTGAATACAAGCCTAGCGACCAGCGTAACCTGACCCATTAGACTCTAACCCAAACGTTTCCTCACTCACCTCATTGTTCCCCAAAGGGAGGGGGGACAGCTCTTTGTCCGTTTGTCAAGGTACATGCGAAATACGCACACAAAAGCACACCCCCGCGCCTGCGCAGATAACAACCGCCACCCCACCCTACGACCGTCCAAGCCGGCAAATTCTTCTACACCCTTGTGGTGACGTCTCAAACGCAACAACTAGTCGAAAATCCTTCGAAAATATCACACAAATCGTATTATCAGCCATTTTTATGCAAACGCCAGTGTATAAGCTTCAGCTTTTATCGTAGCTTAGTGTTTAATATCATAAGTGTAGTTACTCCGGCTCCGATTCCGTAAAATGGCGGATCTGTGAGCCGCGGACGGTTTTTGGAAAGATTTTGTTAACATACACCATGTTAGTGAGGACTGGAGTGTAGATAGGCAAGGCCGATCGATAATGGACAGACTGGTTTAAATCCGGCATTTTTTTACGCTGACCAAGATTTTAAACTGCTGTTCATGTCAGAGAAAGAAGAAGAGTAGATTGGCGTCTTTCGACGACATGACGACGGAGACGGCGTCGCCTAACCAGGTGAGTCTAGGCTAAGGCTGGATTTAGGCTAAGTTTGAGCTAAGTCTAGGTTTGCCGCAGCGGGCAGGCGCGGGTTTACTCGTGTCAAGGCCGGTGCCCTTTCAAAGATAGACTTGTTATATAACCTGGATGTCTGGCCTAGCTTTCAATTTAAACACTTTATAACAAAGATCTCTGTCTGTTTTCTAACAAATTAAGACCGTGCTGCTAGTTTTCATGCAGACTTATTACCTTGTTTGCACCTGTACTGGCTTCAAACAAAATCGATAAAAGACAGAACATACGATGGAACATTTTTATTTGCATGTGCACGTTGATTGGCCTATAGTTTTATCATTCACAGAAAGAAAAACACTTTTCTTGTTTATTAAATATCAATTTGCATAAAAACAAAGCTTTGTGCCTTTATAAAAAATAATTTGTTAGTAAATCCGGATGAAATAAAAGGATTACTCGAATGATACAACAAAAAAGGACTGGGGTGAAATAAACCCGTATATTTCATGTCGTCCCTTTAGACATGGTAAGAGATTTATTTCTTAAAAATGTATATTTACCTAAAACTGTTTTTTTTATATTTGCAAAGATTTGTTATAATGTTGTTAAAACTACTTATAACTATGCCGAAACACGAAAGATCTAGGGCTCGTTTATTTTCATGTTAATATACAAAAAAATATATTCCTCATAAACAGTACAATGATTGATTTTTTCGGTCGTATGTAAAGATGGAGTATGCCGGGCCAAGTTCCAATTCTAAAGCTGTTTTGAAAGTACGCATTCAATATTACTCAAAATCAATGTAAAAAGTATTAGAAAAGGGTTCATTATTGGACTTAAATTGTCAGTTAATTTAATGCAAAGTGACTCCACTACTGCTACATTCCGGTTTGCTGTCTACAAGTATATTAATATATATGTTTCAGTATCAGTGATTGTTACTATGCGTATATTACTTTGGACCAAATCATACATGCGTGGGTTTTATACGTGTGGTTACATTTGACGACCTCCGTGGCCGAGAGGCGAGCGTGCCGGACTTTGGCGTCGCGCCATCACAGAGGTTCCGGGTTCGATCCCCGGTCGGGTCAATACGGGAAACGATTTTTTCTGTATTGTCTCGGGTCTGGGTGTTGTGGTACCGTCGTTGTTTCTGATTTCTGTAACACAAGTGCTTTAGCTACTTACCACAGAATCAGAGCAATGTATGCGATGTTGTCCAATATTTATTTATTTATTATTTATTTAAGTATGTAGTTTTGAGGTAAACTGTTCTAGACTAGTCTCAGAAATTTAGATTAAAATAGAATACCTGTACTACGTCGTAGGTAACACTTGTTAACAGGCGCCACCTATGGATATTTGTTTGCCTCTAAAAATAAATACTCAGTTGAATTGTTTCTTCCTTCGTCAAAACAAAAGTGTAATAGTACAAAGTGATCTACACATAGCAATAAGTTCTACATAGCAATAACCGGTATCTTAAATTTTAAGACTTTCGCGTTCCATTTTAACATTATCTACCGAGAAGATACCGGTTTAAAATAATTTAACGGGTCAAAACGCGACACCATTTTATTTAGTAGTTAATACGAACTACTTACTGCCCGACGTTTCGGTTAGGTTGCACCAACCGTGGTCACGAGCTGACTCACTTATTTATTTACCATTTTATTTAGTAGTATTAACTACTAAATAAAATGGTGTCGCGTTTTGACCCGTTAAATTATTTTAAACCGGTATCTTCTCGGTAGATCTTCTTTCCGAACCGGTAGTAGAGTCACTTTGCATTGTATTCAATAACGATTCAAAAGTGTTACATAAAACGTTCTTGAAACATGTCGCCCTTAGGCTAAGGACCTTATTACCCCTTAACATCAGGAGGGATGAGGTCATCTTGAAGTGCAATATAAAAAAAAGTTTTTCATTTGATTTCAAATTATACTTTTTATTGTGTGCGCCAAGGCATAAAATTAGAAATTTACCAACATAAGAAAAGTTTGAACGGTTTAATACCAACATAATCCTACGATACGGATTCTAAGGCTCAACTGTTTGCGTGTGGACCGTCATTCGACTGAGCTATTTAGCCAAATAGATTTATATTGTCTAGTCTGGTATATTTCGTCACCTGAGGTCATGGGACACAGTAAATGTGACTTTTGTTCTCAAATAGCACAGCCACCATTGTCCGCCATTGATTAATAGTCGCTGGTAAAATGGCAGTCACGCAAAATCTCATGCTTATTATAGTCTTTTTACTTAGACTAAGATATATTCGACTTTCCTGACGCAGCCTAAAGAAGTTTAGTCATGAAAATTAAAGAGACTTTTCCGAGAATTGTAGCGTGCTTCAAATAATGTTTCTTGAATGGCTTTCTTAATAGGTACGAATCTAAAACTGGGATAGATAATTCAATCCGGTTTCAAAGATAACTAGTTACGTGAAGTAAATCATGAAGAAGAAAACTGCAGTTAAATTAATCTTTTTCAAAAAAATGGTTATGAAATTAACATTGACGACCTCCGTAGCCGAGAGGCGAGCGGGCCTGACTTTGGCGAGCGCCATCTCTGAGGTTCCGGGTTCGAACCCCGGTCGGGTCAATATGGGAAACTAACTTTTCCATATTGTCTCGGGTCTGGGTGTTGTGGTACCGTCGTTGTTTCTGATTTCTGTAACACAAGTGCTTAAGCTACTTACCACAGAATCAGAGCAATGTATGTGATGTTGTCCAATATTTATTTATTTATTATTTATTTATTTATTATTTATTTATTGATTAACTTTCCAACACACAAAGTTTCGAATAATTATGAGTTTATACTGATGCGATACGTTACTATCAGGCCTAGAATGCGCCACGCGACTAAATTTTATCGCGCTCTTAACAAACGTCAAAATCGATTGAAGTCAGGGCGTCAGCTGCCGATTGGCTTAAAATACGAGTGCAGTGTGCTATTAGCCAATCAACAGTATCGAAACTTTTGTCGTCTCATGCGATAAATTTGACGTATTGCCCATGTTAGGCCTATACGACACGTTTTATATAGATCGTCATTCAACATTTTTGTATTCGAGTTGCGACGACTCAGTACTTACATAGCTTAATATCTACAAGTTTAATACAATATTAAAACATTACTATCTCGTTCTTTAAGTTAAAACGAATTTTTTAATTCCATTTTCCAACCGGCATCTTTTTTACTTGATATATACTTGTATTCACATATAATCCTGTCACCGAATAAAGATCCAAGAGCCCAAGTTCTACGCACTGAGTTATTGGTTTATGTATTCTACGTGTCTATGGTTTATTAAATCGCTGAGCTGAATATCAGACCGGAATAGCGTGCGGCCCGATGAAATAGACTAAAGTTAGAAGCACGAGGCGCCTGGCGCTACGTCTATAGCCATAACATATTATATCTGCTGTACAGTAAGATAGTTACAAAAATTTAAAAGGTACAGTCAGTAGCTTTAGTTCATGAACAACTCTGTACCTTGTCACATTAAATCACTGACAATCTGACTTGCTTAGTGAGGCGGAGGTGTATACGAACCAATGATGTTTGCTATACATATTTTGGGTATTATATTTTGTTTCTATACAAGGTTTTGACTTCATTTATTTACGTAGAAGTTACTAAATCATCCGTTTTTGTCAGATATTAAAATAGATTTGATATTAAGTGGATGTCTGAGTGTAGGAAATGAAAAAAAAACTAAATATTTTTTGTGTTTCTCTAAAAATTGCAATTTCAGTGACTTTTTGTAAAACATTTTATGAGTGGCTTGCAAATTTGTTTGTATTATTTTAGAATAATTGTATTTTATATGTTCATTTAGTATCTGACCAACTGTATGAGAACGTAATACTTTGTATGTTGCAAATTTGGTCGGATATCTAGGGATTTTATTCTTATTTTGGTTTTTATTATATCTTATCATAAACGAATCATTTCAAGCTGAAATGTTGTACTATGTTAAACGCACACCCCTTTGCTTTACACCCGAACAACGTGGATTGAGCCGGTTTCTTGTATGTTGACGTCAAAGTTTTATGGTGGTAGTTACGGCTTGTAGTAATATTATTAATTATTGCGTGCATGTGCACTTTTGAAACTTAGTATGGTTGTTGAATATGACCAGAAGGATCGAATCCCGTTATCAGTGACCCCATAGGTTTTTTCGTTTAGGCGCTGTGAATTTTTCCCGTATTTAATAAAATGCGCGATTACTTAAAATCTATAAAATATTTCTTAAATTTTATTTTGGTGCATGTACGCACAGGAAGAGAACTAATTTTGCCCAATTTTATACAGACCCACATCCAATGGTTTTAGAGATACGCGATTCTGCAAAACGTTACTCCAGCAGGAAACGCAATATCTCTCAAACCTGAAGATGCACACATTCCATTTTCGGCGCACTTTCTAGCTAGAACGTCAGCTCTCTGCCCATGTAATCATTTTTTCTCTCCGAGCATTTTTTTTAAATTTTCTTGCTGGAGTAACGTTACCCCAGCAGGAATCGTTTTATTCATTTTTTTCCCAAACTACAGAATACACTAGTTTTTTAACGCAGCGCACATGCATACCAGATTACGCACTTATTGATAGTTCCATTTGTATCACTCTACCAGCTACTTTCTTGCTGGAGTAACGCACTCAGCAAACATACATACCTACAATTTTTATCAATTTCGCCTCATAATGAAACTCCGAACTGATTTAATTCAAATATTTTAATGCCCAATTGTGATGTTTGTAATTTATTTTAAAAGACGATATCTGTTGAGTTTGTTGCGGCGCTTCTTCTCAACAGAACCAACATTGAGGCGCTGGTAGGCAAAAATAATTGACGTGCAAAAGAATTTATTGTAAATCCACTTGCAGAAATAAATCATTTCATTTCATTTCATTTTGCTAGTTATTGGTTCTAAGCCGGTAGTCGGAAGATTTCGATTTTTATTGTACGCATATCTATTCAATTCAAATTAATGGCGCAAATGTGAATAAAGCTATAATTATTTCGTTAAGAAGTTGGTATTGACATTGATAAAACCTTTAAGTTAACAAATAATTATTTTTGGGCTATTAAATAGCTTGTTCATTAAGAGTATGGCGGACCGTTAGATTTCATCACATTTTCTCTTCACCCACACTCTTGATGAACAAAATGAAGTAGAGGGTATTTGTATCCAATATTTGCCGACTGATAAAACCAATAGAAACAACTCTACCGACTTTCACGGACTAACCAAGTCATAATTCCATTTTCGTCGAACTCATTTCGTCTGCAACGTTTCCTTCGGAAAGCTTCCTAATTGAATCAGTCAGCTTTGGAAACCTTCATTATTCGTTTTCCGTCTCGATTCCCCTTTGATAAAGGAACGGAAATGAGATAACAGCATTAAATAAAATTGGGTGACGTTATTTACTATTCCGTATGGGATGGGTGACCATTCTGACTGAATTCAACGATATACATCACAATTTCAAGCAACAAGATAAGATATCTTTAATTGTTCATAAAATTTTTTATACTGCATACCAGTTACATGTTTATTGTATTTTTTTTATAAATATTAAGTAAAGAAGAAGTGGATAATAACAGACTGAATTATGTGGGACAGTGGTCATACAATGTGGTGGCTTTTCTTGTCTATAAAATCTTTAAAAAAGAAAAACTATTTTTGTGGCTTTTGTTCGGCTAAAGCTGAAAATCGGTGGTTTGCTTATATTTATCAGTTTATCAATATAAAGCATCGGTAAAAAGCTGCTAATTGTGGACTTCCATTGCCATAGCTTTTTACCGACACTTTTTGCATGTGTTTGCCAAACTTGCTACGCTTTAGCACTTAGAGAATGACCAATGGTACTGCAGTACACCTAATCAGGTCCATATACTCACTTTGGTTCAATCATCGTGATACAAAGCCGGAGTCTTATAAACCTACCTACGACATTACCTACAAGTCGACACAAATACGGCGTCAGCAGAATTGGCATAGTAGATAACACTCCATACGTAATGCATGATTAGCCAATTACTATATTGATCCTACATCGCGATGTTAGAGTTTTCGTCGGCACTAACTATATATACAACAAACCAAGATTAGTAGTTGGACCTTGGACCCCGAGCAGATAACACCTAGCTCGGCGGAAGTACTCCGACTTTTAGTAAAGAACATACGTTCCTTACACTCTCTTTTCCCTTGAACGTAATCTACCCATTATTTGACCCCGATGTCGTGATGTGACAGTCTATTAACCTAATCCGATTACCGCGATTGCTGCAAGGCACAGTTTCATTCACCAGGCCTTGACTCCTGTTGTATGGCTTCTGCAAATCCGTGCGGATTTAAATGGAATACCATCAATACTACGTCAGAATACATTCTCACACTTTAGACATTGCACCGCCCTTATGTTGATCGTATAAGAACTAAAATAGAATAACAAACGTTCACCTTGTCGTGCTGTTGACTGTACAACTGTCGCCGCGTGGTAGATAGAGTGTATGGACAGGTCCTAAGGCACGGAAACAACTGCTGCTTTATTTGAGTTTTTATACTGAAGACATAATGGTAATTCATCATCAAAAGAATACTATATGCCACACAAATGTACATCACGGGATCACCGCATATTTGATCACACATCACAATCATACTTCCTTTTTTTTCGTTTTATTTATGTATTGGCGCATTGTATCGCTGTCTGGGGAAAAGGCAGCGTCGTACGCGGGACTCCTCCACTCTTCTTGAATGGAAATCGCCCACCAAAACCCCCGCACACTATCTATTGATCGTCCATTGGAATATATTTAAAATACAACAGTCACAACAATTATATTACGTAGATGACCTATCTTACAAACAACCAAAACTACATAGATCATGGTTCGACGTAAGCGGAAAGCAGAGGGAATTCAGCTAGTATTCTACATTATAAATTTTAATAAAAATAGACCGGAGAGATAGAAATCATGAAAAGAACATCTTAATCAAGTAAAACGTAATTTTGTGGTTCATTCGTCACTATTTAATTATTCGCGAGGGCCAAACATCTTTTGAAATTCTCATTTTGGCAGCACCGCCATAACAGTTTTATAACTCAATTACAAAAGCTAATACTTTCGCGGATTGACCAAGTTTTATTCTGTTTCACACTTAAAAATTAAGTCACCTTTAGGCTGCGTTCTCATTGGGCGAACAATGAGCGGTAGTCAGCTAGCTTTTGTTGTGGCCTATTTATTGCTACTGCTTACTCCAGCTCAATCCATCTGGATACAGCTGGACGTTCTGTAAAATCTGCTTTGTGCTCTAGATACTAAAATTATTGATTCAAAATATTTTAAAATTTTAAGTACTTAATCCTATCTATTACACTTTTGAATCGTTATTGAATACTGAATAGTAACGTACCAACCACCGGTTCGGAACATATTTCACTGAGAAGATACCGTTAAAAAACTTAGTAGATTCAGTAGGGTTCGAGTCCCGTACCGCAAGGGTACTGTTTCTTTAAATATTTAAAGTTCACTAGTGCAGCGTAAAGTACTATAGAAATTATAAAAATTGATTAAGATGCCAAGGTGTCTTCAATTCCGTGGTTTTCGAACATTTCTGCAACGAATGTACCACGGCCGATAAGTATGCAGTTCTAAAATTTTCGGCAGAGTGTACTTACCGGAGGCTAACGGGTTGATACAGCAGAAAATTCATCGCCTACAATAACTTGCGGTTAGCTCAGTTGGAAGAGCAGCACGCGCGATACGTGAAGGCCGTGGGTTCGAGTGCCGCACTGCAAGGGCAGATTAAATTTTACTGTTTCTTTAAAATATTTAAGGTTCGGTACTGCGGCGTAAAGCACAGTAAAATTATAATAATCGATTCAGTAGCAGTATTTACCTTATTGCTATGTGTAAATTATGTTGGACCAAGTTGTTAAGTTATATTTGGTTGAGTGTGACAAGACAGTGAACTACCCAAACTTGTATGTCATATTTTTTTATATTGCACTTCAAGATTGAGCTCATCCCACCTGATGTTAAGTGGTAATGAGGTCCTGGAGGAGAGTTTAAGGGTGACAAGAACAGCATAATAAATCTGTTACTGGACTTGTCGCCCTCACCTTGAAGGCTTGACCTATGCTGCTAATGTAGCACCCTCCAGGAGCTCTGGAAACCTTACTCACACGCAGAAATACAACAACACAGAAGTAATTGTTATTTTTTTATATTGCATTTCTGGATTGACCTTATCCCACCTGATGTTAAGTGGTAATGAGGTCCTAGCTTAAGGGTGACAAGAACAGCATAATAAATCTGTTACTGGACTTGTCGCACTCACCTCGAAGGCTTGACATCTGCTACTAATGTAGCACCCTCCAGGAGCTCTGGAAATCTACTCACACGCAGAAACACAACAACACAGAAGTTATTATTATTTGGCTGCGGTCTTCTGTAAGGTGGAGGTATTTCACCAGTCGGGCTGCTCCAGTTCGAGCGATAAATCGCTATGCCTACCTGTCTTAAAATTACATAACAGCAAGCGTTTTTGAGCAACTGACATGCCATTTGTAAACTCATTCAAAATGCCTGCGACATAGACACAGCCTTACTCACCCAATTTCTAAACAGCCCGAATTGCCCCAATTTGGGTTCATTACAAACAACTTAAGCGCAAATGTAATAAAAAAAGTCGCGAATTTTAACCGGGGCCAGTAATTAGTAAATTAACGTATTTCATGACGTCATTAGTGGGAGCGCCGAGTCAAGGTCTTAGACTCTAACGAGGGGGTGGCACGAATATATTTTTGTAAACTTCCCCGCTCTGGGACACGCTTCTTGTCGAGCCTGGAATGGTTTGGGAACTGCCTTCAAGTTCGTTGACCTTTTGGAAATGTTTGGATGGGGTTCGCGGGTTGAATTTTAATGAAAATGTTAGTAAGGTGTAGTGTTTTTTATCTCTCGCAGCTATGTGGGAGTGTAAGAGCGGAGTGGGCAGATATTTATGAAGGCTTTTCTTTAATTTTACCTGTTCTGATGTTAATTAGTAATCCTGCAGAACAAAAATTATGGTATTACTCAATGTTTGGCGTCGGAATGGTTCTGTTACAAAAATGTAAAGAGGAATACTCGTAAAAACATTTATATTACTAAATATTTGTGTACATAGGTGGACGTTCGATGCTCTATCACAGAAAAACTTAGTAGTTTAAAAATGGAATAGTTAGTGATTCGTTTAGTAATTAATTTAGAATTATTGTAGAAACAAAGATGAGATATTACCTAGAGATAAATACAACCATATTTTAATGCGAAGCCTGAAAACGTGTGTTTCAAAATAGGGGGGGGGGGGGGATCTCAAAAACTTACGAAATACACAGGCTTATTATACAGCCGCGCGGCCGTAGTAACCGCACAACCGCTATCTTGTATTTCATTGAAAGTCAAAATATGACATGGTTTAAAAAACTCATTAAAAAACTCTCAGTTTAAAGTGATATAAACATACATCGCAGTCATTTTAAGACTTTCGCGTTCCATTTTAAACATTTAAAAAAAATTAACGGGTCAAAACGCGACACCATTTTTATTTAGTTGACTCGTCAGCTCGTGACTACGGTTGGTGCAACCTAACCGAAACTTCGGGCAGAAAGTAGTTCGTATTAACTACTAAATAAAAATGGTGTCGCGTTTTGACCCGTTAAATTTTTTTTTAAATGTTTACATCGCAGTCAGGTAATGCTTCTATATTTTATTTTCTGATTTTGTTAACCGATACCTTCTTGGTAGATATAGGTTATGACCAACTGCTCGGAACCTATATCTACCAAGAAGGTATCTATATTTTTCTCTACTTAAAAACTTAGTCCTTATGCCACAGCATAAGGACTAAGTTTTTACCGTAATATACGTTTGAGCGTACTTGGTTTTCCACCACTTTAACGGAGGGTGAACTAATACCACATAATTAAGTTTCGTTAATGACCTTAGTAATATTCATTAGAAAACATATTTTTCCCAGAAGTGGGCAACATCGAGGGGACAAACTGGGTAACCCCTCAATGATTGCTGGAATTACGGGAAGTGTGGGTAGAGTCAGCAAATAAAAAGGCACTAATGCTGTAATTTGTATAGTGCATTTTGTAAATCTTATCACAGTCAGATCTCGAAACAGTGCCTTTATTAAAAATTAAATAAAAAAAAGTACATTTATTTCCAAAATAAGTACACGTTATCTAATATTACTTGATCCCCACACTAGGCTAAGCATGTCCCGTGGGGAGTATATAAAATTTAATAAAATATATACAAATATTTCATAACTATGAGCTACACATACAAAGTGGTTCCATGGGCAATGTAATATATTTTAAAATAATACTCTGACAATAATACTCCTTGTAATGTAAACTAAGAACACATTTGAAATATGGACGCAAAGGTTTAGAACTAAAAATGAGTATTTTACCTTGACCATGTAGTAGTAAATAAATGCAGATTTAAGTTCGCAGAAATCTTTGCACAATACGGAAAAAATGCCTTACCCTATAAGATTTTTAAACAATTTATTTGTAACAACATTATGAGACGGATAATTGGCTACTTGACAGTTTTTGAAAAAGTATTGTAAAATGTGCGCCCGTTCATTTTATATCCCAAGCAATTCGATTTATCTGTATAAAATAATCTAAATAACCAGAGAAAAATAAGATTTTGTGTAACACATTTAAAAAGCGCGCGAAAACGCCAAGTCACGTCACTGTTGCAATTATGACGTCAACGTCCTAGACAACGAACCGATACGCATAGGAACGACTTAATTTAGATAAACGGAAAATGTTTCAATAAATTCTTAATACGATTAAAGACACAATAATTCAATTTAATCGGTAAAATAATCATTGTTTCGCCACATTAAAATAAATAATTTTCACCGACAGCTGTCATTTCCGAATTGCAATGGTGGTTTCCGTTTCGTTTCTTTTGTTCCACAGATAAAAAAACTAAAATTTATTTTGCAAAAATAAAATACTAATTATGCTTTTAATTAAAAAGTATAAATGTAAAATGATTACATAACTAATAAGCTAACATATCTAACACTTTTCATATTTTATTGTTAACACTGTCAAGTAGCCAATTAAAATAAAATCATAAAAATATATTCTAATTCGCCTGTTGCCACGTTGACATGAATTAAATATTAAAATATTTAAATGAAAAAAAATATATCAAAGTCCTAATTAGATTTTTTTTATCCCGATCACCATTTATTTAAAAAGTAGTTTGTTATTTTTTTCGTATAGTACCTACCTACCTACATAAGTGAATCTTTTGAAAGTTACCTATTTTCATAAATTTTAGTATTGATTTAGAAACTTGAAAACAATGAAGACATTGAAATAAATCAATAGATTATTTTTTATTAATAAATCTGTTGATTTATTTCAATGTAGTAATCATATTATGTGAACAACAAAAACTAACTTACTTATTTATTTATTTTATTTAAAAACTTTACTGCACAAAAAAGTACAACAGGTGGACTTAATGCTGGCTATCAGTCAACCCTTGGGTCATGCAGAGATTTTGTTTGTGGGTACGGTAATAGTGAAAAAGTGCATAAGTAATCTAAAAAAAAACTTATCAGTTTAACATATCAATAAATAGATACCAACAAAGATTATTAACGACAACAATCTTTATATATAAAATAATAAAGTCGTGTTAGTTACACTATTTATGACTCAAGAAATTGGTTCAGCCATGAACCAATTTGGCTGAAAATTAGTGGGGTGGTAGTTTAGAACCAGGAGGAGGACATAGCAATGTTTTTCTTTTGTCTTCTTATTTATTGCCTCTAAGGCGAAACAAAGTTCGCCGGGACCGCTAGTGGTGAATAAAAAATGATCTGCAGTTTCTTTTGCTGTCTGTCCTTTCACCTGCAGTTATTTATAAAACGCAATCAAAGACCTAATCATAGGGGGCGCTATCATCGGATCTAAGGGGTTTCCGGATCGACGCCGCGTGACGTGGTAGCCGGGATACGATTGGTTGAGCTGTATGAGCAATGTGGGTTTAAGGACTTAGAACGTAATTGAATTGACACGTAATTTATTTTCATTTGTAGTTCTTCGTATTACCTCGGTTAGGTTTTTTGTTTGAAGATCAAAGGTAATCCGTTGGGCGAAGTTCTGAAGATAAAAATGTTTCCATCTAAGGCTTGCAAAGGTCCGTGTTTCAGGATTCGTTTTTTATTTTAGATGTTTTCCCCGGTGGATTTCCTAAGTATTATCCTCACAAACCTTGTCCTAAAAATTCCAAACATAACAAAATATATTTTACCTATATGGAACAGTCGTTCTAAAGTCTTGCATACATTTTGGCAATTCGTTTTATTCAAATACTAGATAAAAACCCGGCTTCGCTCGGGTGAAATCCGGTAAAAAACCGGCATAGTGCGAGTCGGATTCGCGGATGAAGAGAAGAAGATCTATTCAACATTAGACGCAACTATTTATTATTGAAGTAAAAATGTAACTAAATATTTTGTGAATATTTTAAGCGTCTAACAACAGTTTTTATTAATATCGAGCGAAAAAATTACGTTTGTTGTAGGGGAGCCCCCCTTAAATAGTAATTGTATTTTTATTTTAGTATTTGTTGTTATAGTGGCAACAGAAATACCTACATAATCTGAAAATTTAAACTATCTAGCTATCACGATTCTTGAGATGCCACCTGGTGACAGACAGACGCACGTACGGACGGACGAACGAACCGACAGCGAAGTCTTAGTATAGGGTTCCGTTTTTACCTTTTGGATACGGTACCCTGAAAACATACATTCAATATTGGATTGTACAAAAAAAATATAAAGATTTGGCGGTTAACAAAATGATATAGGTCATCAAACAAAGTAAATCACTTCGCGAAACTAAATGACATTTGAACTAAAACTTTTACCACATGAGTAAAGTGGTTTACTCATGTGCTTCTACGTTTATGTTTATTTTTTTTCTATGGTTGTTATTGCAATCGGCCAATCTCAGGTTTAACGAAAAATCACATAAAGAGTTTATCATAAAAAAAGTGTCAAGACAATGTTTTCGGGAAACGTCAATTTCGGCAAAGCGCACATACCTAAGATGGCGGCTGCGGTTTGTTTGTCAGTGCTATTAGAATTTAACGAAATACTCCCTAATCCGAATTTTACGGATATATGTTGTCGACTCGAAATCAATATTTTTTTATGCTTTGTTATTCATCCAAGGTTTCGATCGAGTCTACCGTACCCCTTGACGAAATTATTAATATAGATATTAATTGGCACGTACTTATTTTTTTTTATATGGTATGTATTTATTATGTTACTAAATTTTCAATTTACATTCGAGGAATTAATTATATATATTTTTTCATTTGTTTATATTGAATCTTTTGTTTTCTCACTTTTATATTTATTTCATCAACGTCGTGTTTTTATCGATCGTCTTTTGTTGATTTCAAAATTCATTCTTTACCGCAATCTTTTGTTATTCCTTTAGTGGTTTTTTATTGGTAAAATACGTTTTGATTTTTAATTAGTAATCCAATTTAAATCTGCTTCCTTTTATGTTTTTAATATTGACAGATGTTGACAATTCATCCAAACCAAGAATCCAACAGTAGGTGTATGTCGATTGTGCCTTGGTGGCACTAATTTTCTGATTAGTCTGTAAAAAATCAGTAGGTTTAACAAAAAATCAGTTAATTATATCAAACGAGAAAGGCGTTGTCATAGCTGAGCGACCACCATAATTATAGAGAGGGCAGGTCGTCCGCATTGTTATCACGGCATAATTGATTCTCTGCACGTTTTGCTGCATTGGCACACGACATAATAAAAGCAATAAAACCGTTCCTGTTGGTATGAAACACTTGAAGTGGGTACAAACATGGAAGAACTCCATAAATTCGATTGTACTCTTGACATGATATTGAGGAAGTTATTCGAGAGGTTCGATGTAGATTGTTCGAGTTTCTGATAACTCATTTAATTTTTTATTTGATTTTATATAAGGACGGCATTATTTTTTTCTTTTTCCAAACTGACTAACTGATGATGGCCACACCTGGCATTTTCATCCTTACCCGATTTTCGGGGGAGCAGAGGAATTACACCCCTAAAAATTTTAACAACTGCGAGAGAGCGCCCCAAAGTGGGGCTCGGCCCTTTGGCTCGGAGTCTTGGACCGTTGTTGGGAGATGGTACCTTGGGGAGGAGAAGCGTCCCAGCACATGCGAGTACCGCGAAACGCTGCTTACTGTTAGGCGAGAGTTGGACGTGTCTGTCTGCCTGTTTGTGTGCTTGTCTATGGTATCGTATCTTCCTAATGGATGAACCAATTTTAATTTGTTTTTTTAAGCTTGAAGTATAAAAATTGGCCCACAATGGCTACAAAAGTCGGATTATTCATATTCAAATTCATATTCATATTCTTTATTGCACTCCATAAGTAAAGTAGGTATTACATATTATAGTTGCTTTGAACTAATAGTACAATTTATGGACCCTGTCGGGCACGGCAACGTAGGAGAGGGGAGGAGTTTAACATATTTAAAACTATTAAGTTATTAATAAGCATTGGATTTATATTTATTAAAGTTGGGGATTTTGCCCTTATCCCAACTAACTGCTCTTTTGCTTCAAAAAGTAACTACGACGAATTCTTAGTGTACGAGCACGCTCGACATTATGATGACGCGGCGAGGAAACGCTTGCGATACGTGTATTTAATTTCAATAAGTTTACTGTAATTTTTAGTGCAATAAACGCTCTCCATGGTGACGGATACTTTCATTTACATTCCGCTCCCGTGTTAACATGAAACAATTAACTAAGTACTTAACTTCAACCCTTAACTTATACTACTTACTTTAATTAACCAAATGTAAGAAACTTAATAATCTTACATTTCTTCGAGCCGGATCTATATCTACACCAGTGAAACTACGTGTGAAATTGTGTGATTAGTGATAAACCTGCGGTAGCGAATCGGTTGATCTGGCCTCTCAGAAGCGAGAATCACCAGAGCAATTGAGAGTGCGCACATATCGTAGAGGCATTGCTGTCACGCACTTCACGAAGATACAGGTCTACACTCACTAGAACATCAACTACAATCTTTAACATGGACAATTTACTTCAAAGACAGCAAATCATCAGTGAAGGGATCCAGAAAATCGTAACTAATTTCAAAAAGGATCCATCAGCTAGAAAGACACCAGAGTATGCTCAAAAACGCCTGGACGCGCTTGAAGCCTTGTGGAGTGAGTTTGAAATTAATCATAAGCAACTTCTAGCGTTTGAAAGTCAATCAGACGACTATTTTACTACCAACGCTTATGAAACTTTGCACAAGAAGGTTCAACCTACACAAGACGCCCTTCAAATCATTATCGAAGAAAGGAAGGCCGTTCCACAAACAACAGAAACTGGAGGACTTTCCCGAACTGACGAGCTCATCAGCCGTCAAACTACCAACTTTCGAGCCTTTTCTCGCATGCTACGTAACATTAACGTCGAAACTATCTCCGAGAAGTGGGAACTCGAAGACAAACTACAAATGCTACAAACTCGTTGGAAGATCATCGATGAAACTCACTGGCAGATCGACAATCTTATGATCGGCACTAACTTAGACTACGAAGAACTATTTACAAAACATGAAGCTGAGTTCGAAAATGCCAAACGAGAATTGCATCGCAAACTAAATGCGACAACTCACCAACAACGCTCCCTGCCTCCCATCGAGATACCGACCTTCACTGGTAACTATGCGCAATGGCCTTCATTCATGGACCTGTACTGCGAAGCCATTCACAACAATTCTACACTAAGTCCAGGTCAAAAAATGCAACACCTCAAGGGTAAGCTGAGGGGTGAAGCAGAACGCATCGTGCAGCACCTAACTGTGTCTGCCGAAAACTATGAAGCCTGTTGGGAAATTCTCACACATCGTTATAACAACAAACAACTTCTTTTCACAAGGCAGATTCAAACCTACATCAACCAGCCACCCATACAACATCAAACATCATTTGAGCTCAAACGACTCTACGACACTAGTCTCGAGACTATACATGCGATCCACAACATGGGCATCGAAACAACATCTTGGGACCCCATCCTCGTTCATATTTTGGCTGGCAAACTAGACTCTGACACATACACTTCGTATATGGAAACCAGAAAATACCCTCGAGAACTTCCATCATTAGATGAATTTATGGAATTCCTACAACGCAAGTTCACTGCATTGGAGCCTATTAATAAAAAGAAGCAACAATATGTTAATGCAACAAAGCCAGTGTCGTCGAATACGGACAACACCCAAAAATCGGCAAGAACATATATTTGGCCAAACAAACCTAAAAACCATTTTGGCAAAACATATCATGTCAACATTGAGAAGAGTTGTCCTTTGTGCAAGGGCGATCATTTCTTGATTTATTGCCAATCATTCAAACAAATGCAACCGGATGCAAAGTTGAAAACTATTTTGCAACTAAACGTGTGCAAAAATTGCATGTATTCGCACTGCGGAAAAAGGTGTACATCAATAAAACGATGCCGCGTTTGCAACCATCAACATCATACTTCATTACATGACGTATTGCGTCAGTCGGATTCATTGAACATGCCGACGGAATCAACTTCAACGCAAGCGACGACCTCCTACGGGCAACAAACGCAACGTAAGACGAATCATGTTACCGGAAATTTCAACGAGGTGTTACTTGCGACAGCGTTACTGAAAATTAGGTCAGCTGATGGAACCTACCTAACGTTTAGATGTTTACTAGACCAAGGATCGCAAATTAACTTGATAACAGAATCAGCTGCACAACGCCTTGGCCTGCATCGTCAACGACAAAGCGCAACTATCTCTGGCATCGGACTTTCGGCAAATCAGAGCAATGGCACCGTTCAACTTGTATGTGAGTCAATCTTCGGTGACTACGCATTCACTACTTCAGCACTAGTTATGTCGAAAATGCTTAGCAATCTACCAAATTATACATTTGAAGCACAACAGTGGCCACACTTGCAAAACATCAATTTAGCGGATCCTGAGTATAATATCTCGCGGCCAGTTGATTTGTTGTTAGATGCTGGAATATATGCCGACATTGTCATGGCAGGGGTAATGAGGGGATCATCTGAGGCACCGATTGCACAACAAACGAAACTTGGGTGGGTGTTACTTGGAAACGTTAAGACATTTAACTGCCACGTCATACTCAATAACATTGAAGACATTTCGCGCTTCTGGGAAATGGAAGATATTGCTGAACCATACACTGGGACATCTGAAAACAACTACTGTGAAACATTATACAGCACAACTACATGTCGGACTAGAGATGGACGGTACAAGGTCAAAATTCCAATGAAACCGAACTTTGAACAAGATTTGGGTGCCTCAAAACCGCAAGCAATAGCGCAGTTTCACTCTTTGGAACGAAGGTTCGCAAAAAACGCAGAATTGTCAAAAAACTACAAGGAATTTATCACTGAATATCTGAAGCTTGGTCACATGAAACAATGTACGATAACACGTGAGCCCAGCTGTATTCTACCACATCATGGAGTCGTCAAACCCGATTCCACCACGACCAAACTTCGTGTTGTCTTCAACGCCTCTGCCAATACATCTTCAGGACACAGCCTTAACGCATTGATGGAATGTGGCCCCAACATCCAACAAGATCTTCAAGCTATCATTTTGCGCTGGAGAACATTCCAATTTGTCTACACAGCGGATATTGAAAAATTCTTCAGACAAATACTTGTATGCGAGGAAGATCAACATTTACAAAAAATTGTTTGGCGGGAAAGTGAGACAGACCCCATAAAGGAATATCAGTTGTGTACCGTCACATATGGCACCAAGGCGGCCCCGTTCCTAGCTATTCGCACGATTCAGCAACTCGTCAAGGACGACGGCGATAAATATCCACTGGCTGCAAGTATTCTGAAGCATCAGCTATACGTAGATGATTTATTGGGAGGCAGCCACACCATAGAAGACGCACAGAATACACAAGGTCAACTTATCGATATGATGAGAGGAGGCGGTTTCAACCTACGCAAATGGGCCAGTAATAACTCAACTTTACTCGAAAATTTGCCTACAGACCTTATCAATCAAACAATGATAAACTTTAAACATGCCGAAACAAACAAGGCACTCGGAATTAACTGGAACCCGAGCACGGATCAGTTTTCATTTAAATACGATGCACTTGACGACAAGCCTGACGTCACAACAATGACAAAACGTAAACTACTATCTGATATCTCGAAATTGTATGATCCACTTGGATGGCTGTCGCCTATAACTGTGAAGGCTAAACTCATCTTCCAACAAACATGGACGTCAGCGCTAAGATGGGATCAGCCCATTCCTGACTATCTACAAAATGAATGGGAGCAATTTCGACAAGAACTACCCCAAATTGAGAACGTAAAGGTACAGCGGTGGTTGGGAGACACGTCACAGCCTGTTGAACTTCACGGATTTAGCGACGCATCCGAAAGGGCTTATGCGTGCGCTATTTACTGCAAAACTGTGAATAACAAAGGGAATTACGTCATCAAGTTAGTGGCAGGAAAAACTAAACTCGCACCACTACGACAGCCTATCTCTCTACCTAAACTGGAACTCTGCGGCGCCCAATTGTTATCAAAATTGATGAAGAAAACAACAGAGTCGATAAATGGAGCAAATGTTACTGTGTATGGATGGACTGATTCAATGGTAGTGTTGGGATGGTTACAGGGCAACCCCACTCGTTGGAAAACTTTTGTATCCAATCGTGTTATAAAAATAATAGAAACTATGCCAGCTACCTGTTGGAGACATGTAAAATCTGAAGACAACCCGGCAGACTGTGCCAGCAGAGGGCTGACGCCATCGCCACTCCTATCACATCCACTGTGGTGGGAAGGCCCCGCCTGGTTAAAAACTAGTGAATTACCAACCCAAGAAACTCTCAAAACCGAGGCTGAACTGAAAAAGATCGAAAAAGTCTGCACGTCATTGAAAACTATATCACTCATTGAGGAACTTATTAATAAACATAGTTCAATGACTCGTGTAACACGAATCTTAAGTTGGATATTGCGATTCGTAAACAATGCACGTGACGTCAAGGATGCCAAGCGAACATCGCACTTAACAACGGGTGACTTGAAAAATGCTAACATTGAAATAATCAAGGCGACACAATTAAATTACTTCGCTGACGACATTGCACAACTTAAAAAACACAACAAGGTGCGGTCGACCAGTAACATTTTGAACTTGAACCCCATCCTCGACGATCACCACATCCTACGTGTTGGAGGGCGACTGCAACATGCTAACTTGAATCAAGAGCAAAAACATCCAATTATCTTGCCATACAACGACAAGTTAACAGAGTTATTGATTGATCAAGCGCACAAGGAGACCCTGCACGGTGGTGTAAGGTTGACCTTGTCACAACTGCGATTGAAATATTGGCCAACAAGTGGCATGCGAGCAGTGAAGAAACAACTTCGAAGGTGCATCACGTGTCATCGCTTCAAAACAACCAACAACAACCAACTTATGGCAGACTTACCACCACAACGAGTCACACCATCACGACCATTTACACACACCGGTGTAGACTTCACCGGTCATGTAGACGTAAAGGCAAATAAGGGCAGAGGGATAAGGACTATGAAGGCCTACGTAGCGGTGTTCGTGTGCCTTTGCACTAAAGCGCTCCACCTCGAACTCGTATCCGACCTTAGCACAGTGGCTTTTCTAAATGCCTTAAAACGGCTTTGCGCTCGCAGAGGAAAACCTCAACATATTTACAGCGACAATGGTACCAACTTTGTGGGCGCGGCAAGGTTACTGGAAAAACAAAGAAGAGAGGCCCTGCAGCATTACGTGGATAACGATGTCATCACTACCTTGTCAGACTGGGGTATAGAATGGCACTTTAATGCTCCTGCATGGCCGACGGCGGGGGGCCTCTGGGAGGCTGCTGTCAAGAGTCTTAAACATCATCTAAAAAGAGTGCTCGGAGACCAAAAACTCACATTTGAAGAACTCTCGACCCTCTTGACACAGATTGAAGGATGCCTAAACTCTCGTCCACTGGTAGCGCTGACTGAGAGCATTGACGACATAGACTGTCTAACTCCTGCACATTTCCTTATCGGCGAACCAACAATAGAACCGCCATTATCCGCTGAGGGTAATGACATGACCTACACCACAAGATGGCAACTAACGGAGAAAATGTTCAAGGACTTCTGGAAGAGGTGGTCAAAGGAATATCTCCATACATTACAAACACGAAGCAAGTGGCACTATCCCACAATAAATTTTGAAATTGGAGACGTCGTCCTCGTTAAGGAAGATAACATACCGCCAGCCAAATGGATCTTAGGACGGGTACTAGAGATACATCCAGGCACTGATGGTCGAGTACGCGTCGTTACCTTAAAAACTAAAACAACCAACTTGAAACGACCGGTAACCAAATTGTCGCGCCTACCTCTAGAACCGCCACCAGCAAAACTAAACATAAAAACTTCGCCGTGTGATGACAGAGCAGATGTGACGAGAACATCAGGATCACACGGAAAACGTCAACGCAAACCAAGAAACGTTTTCCTTAATATCATTTGCACGCTACTAATGATATTATCCATAGGTGTTGGGCCTTCTACACCACAAATGATCAACGTAACACATCTCAGCCCTTCACGAATTGTGTATTTTGACAAGGTGGCCGACGTAAAAATAATTCAAGACGAGTGGAGGATGGTTGTATACTATAACATGACAACTTACTGGCGAAGCTTAGACAATATCCAGAACTATGTCAATCATTTAACTACACTATGCAAGTCGGAAACAGCTTTCTTAACTATAGCATCGCAATTCCAACATGAGCTTGATGAAATTCAACACCACAATAACATACTACACTCTGAACACGGATCAAGAAGACGAAGAAGAGGACTAATAAATGGAATTGGATACCTAGCTAACTCTCTTTTTGGCACACTCGACGCACGTTTCGCCGACCAGTATGTGAAGGACATCAAAACTATTCAATCTAATGAAAACCATTTATTAAATCTGTACAGAAATCACACTTCAATAATTGAAAGTGAGTACAATATCCTGAAGCGCAACGAGGAAGTGATGAATAAACAATTCCACATCATAGAGAACCATATTGCCAAAACTCAAGAACGTGTACAAGTTAGTCATGACAATGCAATGTATACAACCGCCACCGCCCTTGCTGTAAACTTATTAATTTCCAACATACGGCAAATTCAACTACAACTACTCGACTTAGTAACAGATGTAAAGGATGGAAGAATTGACACGAATCTTATCAAGCCTGATGAATTTGAAGAACATCTGAACGTTATATCTGGACAGTTACCAAGTGAACTGTCATTACCATGTGTAAACACACGTCACTGTACGCTAAGTCTCTACAAGCTAGCGAGAGTGCACGTGCGCCTAAACAGCGAATATCTTATATTCGAAGTGAAGCTACCACTTATAAACAATGAGCAATATGAGCTAAACCGTATGATACCCATTCCGCAAATAAAGGGCAACTCCGAGTACAGTACAGCGGTGACCTCTGAATACCTCGCTGTCAACCTAAAAAGAGACATGATCATCCCTTTAAATGACCGAGATGTAACGTCATGCACAAAACTGAAAGAAAATAACTTGTTGTGCGTCATCAACCAACCTATTTACGACATAAAGGGAGCGAAATCATCGTGTGAGGCGCAAATATTAAACAACGGCGACTTATCTACATGCCGAACAAGGGTATCGGATTGCAGCGACAGGTGGGTGCGATTACAAGTGCGCGGCGCGTGGCTGTTCTCCTGTTGCGAAGACTGCACTGCGCGCATTTTCTGCCCAGCTGGCGTGACGTCACAAAACCTACGCGGCTCAGGTGTCATAACACTGGACCTTGGTTGCATGCTTAAGGGAGAAGGCTTTATCATTCACTCTCGAAATGACTATCATAGTAAGCTGACACTCACATCGAATGAAGAACGAATGTACATACGGGAATCAAACATCAACCACATACTTGCGGACGTGAATCATACATTTGTCATCGAAGATCACAAGGAGGCCCTAAAGGAATTGAAAACCCGAATCGAAAATGTTAAGGAGCAACAACAAACACTAAGTGTACAAACGCTGACACATGCAACACACAACTATGTGCTGTACACTATAGTCGGGCTACTCACTACGGTCGTTTTAGTATGGATGATGTTGCGACTCAAGAGAAGACTTCAAGGCTGCAGTGTGAACCTGCACAACAAACGCAACTCCGACAGTAGCAACGAGCAGCCAACATACGGAAGCACGGCGCCGGGTCACGAGCGGCGCTCGGATAGCGACAGTGTAGACGAGGTGATTGTAACTGCTGCCCGCAAACTAGATAAGACTTCATCGCCCTAATTTTCTCTTTCTCTTTTAAAATTGGCAGCATGTACGAGCACGCTCGACATTATGATGACGCGGCGAGGAAACGCTTGCGATACGTGTATTTAATTTCAATAAGTTTACTGTAATTTTTAGTGCAATAAACGCTCTCCATGGTGACGGATACTTTCATTTACATTCCGCTCCCGTGTTAACATGAAACAATTAACTAAGTACTTAACTTCAACCCTTAACTTATACTACTTACTTTAATTAACCAAATGTAAGAAACTTAATAATCTTACATTTAGCCCTATATAGTCCTACGACTATGGAGCCACCCTCACACTTGTTAGAATTTGTAATATTTTATGCATAGAAATGCTACGTTACGAACGAGGTCTGCGTCCGCATGAAAGTGGTGCGTTTTGTAATATATTCACGTCCTTGCAACAAGCGTGCCACAGTGTAGGGATAGCAGTGGCCGACAAAACGTTACCACAAATACAACCAGGTCCGTCGCTCTGCGGGGCACAGGCATGATATGAGATGATTCTACACTTCATCCTGAGTACCAGCATTTAATCACGATTATAAATGTAGTGTAGGACGCCCTGTAAGCCCTTGAGCTAATGACCTTGGAATAACTGCTGGTAGTGACGAATGAGGCAACCTCGGGGTTTAGAAAATGTCGCACTGATTAAAGGAGGATATTTAGTAATGCTAATAAACAGTTTTGAACACATTTTAGACCCGTACTTTTTTACTTTATTTGAGTCAACTAACAGTTTCACAATCAGTTTATTTTAAAGTAATGTACATTTAAGTATATATAGTGTGTCAATACAAAGCTATGTTGTTTTGTTATTTAGTTTAAACGTTTTTAAAATGAAAGGTCAGCTTAATCATTGATCATGAATTAAGGATTACGGTATAACAAGGAAATAGTTATACTGTCATCAGCTTTGCTATGTTGCCGCCATTTTGTCTCTTCGACGCGGTGCATAATGCCACGAGATTCGCGTAATGAGTGCGTCTGCTCATTAGTGTAGCAGAGCGTCGCAGTATAGAGAAATAAATATCTTCGCATCGATTTTAAATACCACCAAAATTTGTATTCGGTTAAATGGTTTTTTATAAGCAAATCTTTAATTTGGTTATTTATTAATATTTTTTCAAAGATGAACGATAATGTTTTTAGTTAATACAATTAGCTTGACTGGTGATATTTTATCATGTCGTCGATTACGTCCACTTAAAAACTTGCATCGGGGGGCTATAAACATATCAATAGGTCTGAATTACCTATAGTTGATTTTTTTAATTTGATAATTTTGAAAAAATCTACTATACAATATAGACTGTACAGTCATGCACTTGAGCTCTATGACGTTAACATAAGATTCATTTTAGAATGATGCTGTCTGCATGTTAATATTAATTAATACGGACGCACTTCACAATCCATATCCCTACATTTATATTAAAAAGATATTTAAATCGCAACCCATTTTTGATTAATCCAAATAGGGTTAACAAACTGTTATTAGATTTCAAGCGGAGGGTTCGAGGGGGAGATTTGTTAGAAACAAATTAAGAATATTAAAATGATTAAATTTAAATTTGGTTTTGATGTCCCAATCTATTGTCTTGATTCTCGTTCCAATATTTCACTATTCGTAATGTGTAAAAAATCACCATAAATTTTTCTACGAGTCGTTAATTCTAATTTCAAATTTACTTTCCATATCAGCTGTCATTAGTCGTCCATCGGTTTTTCTTAGCTTACGCCTCGTATTATTTCGTATAATGGTATCATTTCTCATGCCATTTTAGTACCTACACCTAATTAAAAATCAGCGTAAGGTATGACTTTTCTAAAGCTATGCAAAACAGTTCTTGTGTTATTACATTCAAAGGCTAAATTGCAATGCATTAATAAAAGGTTGTTCTCATACTCCGCGGAATTCAATCGACGCGCCTAGCTGAGCAAAGTATGTATTTGCCTTAATGCTGGCCCGGACGTCCCTGGCCTATTTTCAGGCCAGGGCCATGAGGGATAAGGCTGCGGTCCAAGGGCAGGGACTGGAGGCTTTCAGGGACGATGTGAAACGCAACATAATGCTGTGGGACAGCGGATGTATCCGAGCGTAGTGCATAAGCGATGGCGGTACGTATTGCCTGCTCCACACTACTCGCGAAGTTACTCGGCGAAGTTCGCCCGAGGCGAGGCAAAGTTTGACGCGGCGAGCACGAGGCGAGCCGAAGTGCCTCTCTACACTATCAAATTCGTCTAACTTCGTTCAACTTCGCGAGTAGTGTGGAGGAGGCATATGAATATCCGAATGGATAGAGTAACAGTAAGATTTGAACGACGAGGACGTGCAAGAGGTATTTTTAATTATTTCATATCATTTGACAAATGTATTTGGATTATTTACAAATTGTGGTAAATAGGAAATTAACGATGCTACCACAATGCAATAGCAAATACGTTAACGTATCTGTTTCGTCAATTGTTAATTTAAATAAAATAAAATATATTTATTTGTGAAAAACTTCAGCCGAATGAATCGCCCAGAGGACTGGCTTCTCACTTTCCCATTTTATCTTTTTAGTTTGTTGATTGGTATCAAGATAGTCGAAAAATAGGCACTAAAACAGTTAACTCTACCGTCAGCTTCAGTTGTTTATTATACTTAACATAGGTACTGTTGTGAAAACTACATACTTAACGATTATTATCAATTTCTTTAATACCAGCGGTCCCGGCGAACTCCGTTTCGCCTTAGAGAATTTTTCCCGCTTTTCTGTTGAAATTTTTCAAATTTTACCAAGGATCCCTAATTTTGTAGCCTATGTCAAATTGGAAGAATGTAGCATTCTATTGGTGAAATATTTTTTTAAATCGGCCCAGTACTTTTTGAGCCTATTCGTTACAAACATAGGTACAAATCTTTCCTTTTTATAATATTAGTATAGATATATAAAGTACCTACCTATCTTGTTACAATATGTTACATGTCTGTCTGACGTGTTAGCTAAGTGGAGGTTTATTGTAACAAAGAACTGAGGTGTTTGCACACTAACAATGCTGAATGTACACGGCAAGTTATTTTTGGTATTTGAATCCATATCCAGCACAGTACCTAGGTGTACCTGAATACCTAAGTAAACTATTGTAAGCTAGACTTTCTAGGCAAGGCTGTTCTTGACGTAAGTGTGTAAACATACACGCCTCATTTGTCGAGAGGCACAAAAGCTGCCTAGACGTGGGGCGGCACTGTTTGTTTGATGATACGCCCTGCATCAGGGATGGCGAACCTTTTTTTGTAATCTGACTTGTCACGGAAGTCCTCGTGTAAATGTCATTGCAATTGGTCGGAATGCCCATTTGATACCGGCGCGTAAGCTACGTAAAATAGCAAACAAATAAACCAAACCTGGTACAGTCAGTGCCATGAGCTTGTATACAAGTCAGTACTTTGTCGCATAAAACATTACCGCGTAATTACGCGGTAATACCTACCTTAATTAAGGTAGACAGATATACAGTTGATTTAATGTGACGAGGTACTGCATCGCTTACAAAATAAAGACGTTGGCTGTAACACCTCAAGTGATAAGTAAAGTATTTAAACACAGTAAAACTTAATATTTAACTTCTATATTGAACTATTAAATATACCACTTAATAGTGAAAAAAAATTGAAACGTCAAATATTATAATAGTGAAAATAAGTGAAATGTCAGTGTAATTAATGTTATATTGCAGGGCAAGAGCCTTCAACATTGAAACCGAGTCATCGATACATAAATATTCAAAAAATTCAAAACAAACTGTGGCAAGCCCAAGAAACCAACCCAGCTTTCCTTTATCATAACCCACTACTTAGTTATTTACTAACGATACCGGAAATGTATTTTTAATTGAAAAAAATAACACTTTTTTAAACTAACTAAGGGATCTAAAAATGAAAAACATCAAACATGTTTCTGTATAGATGTTTATACTTTTTTACGAAAATACTACTGAAAAGTTTTGAATAATATTTGATAGCTACGCAGATTAGATAATAAAATAACAAAGGATACTAGCTGAGTCCACTGTTTCGTCTGCGTGGAATGGTGACGTTGAGTAACATTTTTAATTAATTAGCCCAGTTGCTGTAAAAATGCGACACACGAAATAACTACCTATATAGTAATAAGCTATTTGTACAAGCTAAGTATATGTACGCGAACAAAGTGTCTATTACTGGGATTTCTATTTTTTTTTCCGTTGGCACGACCGTAATTTCTTGACAGGTGTGCCAAATGGTAACCATCCCTGGCTAACATTGTAAGGTACAATTGGTTCGTTTGAAATGAGAGAACGAAACGAAACTTGTTTCGTAGCTTTTTTCCGACTGAGCTCAAACATGGAACGAATTACGCTGTAGGCAGACATGGGTACCCAATCAGAATATTATAGTGAAAGGGTTGGGATCAATTTAGTATGTATGTTTTCAGATTTGTAATTTTTTAAAATGATATGTATAACATACTATGTTTCCTGTGAGGGAGAATTTAACAGTTTTGAGTAGAATCGTTTATGAGTATTTCACAAAGCAAATTTGAATATGATTTTTGGGATTTATTTTTATTTATTAAAACATTTACTGCACAAACAAGTACAACAGGCGGATTTAATGTTAGGAGCATTTTCTACCAGTCCACTCTAGGGTCATGCAGTGCTTGTTTAAAGTTTGTACGATAACAGTGAAAAAGGGCATAAGTAATAAAAATGATACAAACTGACATTTTATATAGAAAAATCTTTGCTAAACGCTATAACTCACATGTCATGTTCTTGAAATTTCAATCCCAAACAACTAGAAGAAACCCCCAGACTATAGATAGACAGGAAATATAATTTTAAGCCGAAATGCAACAAAAATAAGGTTTTCTTTCATAGCTTGTCCCTTAATTCAACACTCAACTTGGCCTCAGTTGAAACACCATAATCTTGAGCGTGTTTTAGTTTAACAAGCTTTAGACATAGTTAGGTACTATTAAACTAATAGTTAAAACGTAACAAAGTTCAGGTTTATAATATTATTTTATTATAGAATGGCATGCCCACCTCAGATTACGGTGATTGGCGTGCACGAACAGTGTTGCCAACTTTTAACCTGTTTTGCCCAATTTATTAGGAGTCGTAATGTTGTGTAACTTTTCGCGTCGAAAAATGGTAGAATATTTAAACTTGTTTAGTATGCAAATAATTTGAAAACTACTGTCAAAAATAGAACATTATTTTAACATTTATTCTCTCCTTCATCATTAAACCTTCAAGTGTTTTGAAATGTGCATAGTTTTTAAGTTACAGTTTCAAGTTACGGCAAAATGCCATAAAAACGCTAAGTTAATTTTCAAATACAATCTTAGATTGATGATCATATTATATGATTTATAACATATGTTTAGATAAATGGTACTTGCAGTACGATCACTGCATAGCACTGAATTAAAGTTCAAGTCCATTCATTAATTTTGTGTTGATTAAATACTTTGCTGAGTAAGATGGGTTTTATTTTTTATATGTATATTTACCACGAATGCAATAAATAGGTTATGGTATTGTGTAGATAAACAATTCATCAATAAAAATGGCACTTTCACCAACCTTTAGTGCTTCTTGGAATTAATAAAACAAATCCATAAAATATTCATAGCCAATCACAAATACTGAACCAAATCAATTCTACAAAAACGCAAACGACATTTTTATTCGTCCCCATCTATCTTTTATCTCTATAGCCAACTGTCCATCGGGTATAGTGTAGTTAGTGTTGTCGATAGATGTCATTTAGGTACGAATAGTAGTTTATCGACAAAGATTATAATTTGCTATTATCAATATAATTTAAAGCGAATAAAATTTTTTTACTCTACTGAGCAGACCCAATGCAGGTGTGCTTAAAGTGACCAACTTTACTGTCATGTTCTTTAGCCACCGTGGCTGATTAAGACCTTTTTTGCGTTTTTTGGGAGGAGGGCAATGCATGAGGCATTTTACCGTCACCCAGGTGATGTAACGGCGTTTGAAGGATTCTTTTGCATTAAACATGGCAGGCCTATACATTAAAACCCTAAATGATGCTTGAATACAGTCGATACCTCAGACTTAGTCTAGTGCTATGTATTAAGATGTCTGCCGGTACCAACACCTTAGTGTGCCCTCTGAAGCACAGAGATGCTTACAATAAATTTCACTAAATTCGATCGAAGTGGTGACCCATTCAACATTGAACTCAAGGTTTATATATTTCGGTGTCGTTTCCAAACTATTATGGCTATCACTAGTACCCGCCAATTTGAAGGATTTAAGGACAATACTACACTGTTATGGATCCCAATGGAACTCAATTTTACGCTAACAAATTCACTTTGAAAGAGTCGATTATATTCCAGCAGAATACTAACTGTCAAGTTCAGCCATTAAAACCATGTTTTTCACATGGCAACTTCACTTTTTAACTATGTGAATATTTCATTTACGCGATATTTATATGTGAAAAATAATTAAATAAAAATGGTGTCGCGTTTTGACCTGTTAAATTACCTATTTAAAATGTATAAAATGGAACGCCAAAACTTAAAGTTTATACATAAAGCCTTTTTATACCACAAGCCATCAAAGTTTTAATCAAACTATATCGACAATCAACTTTATCGCTAACGCCAAAGTTTTGATACATATTTTGGCAACACTAGATGGGGGTGAGTGGATCGATGGCCGTGTTTGCCGCCACCGATCCGCTACGTCATAGTGACGTCACATGATCGATGGGGTGGAAGTGGAGGTGAAATCAGTAGGGCCATTTGTACGAAGGGAATCGTTTTATGGATATTTTATACCAGCTGTGCCCGCGACTTCGTTCGCGTGGACTACAGGGTTTTTCCAGTTTTTTCCCGCTAACTCCAGTTCCCGTGGGAATTGTGCAATATCCTGTTGCAGCTAAGCTTTAAGTTTACTAAGGTACCTGCATGCCAAATTTCAAGCGTCTAACTTAAACGGTTTAGATTTTTCATACAAACGGTTTTTGCCGCTAATTCCCATTCCCGTGGGAATTTCAGGAATTCCTTTCTTAGTGTACCTCTACGGTACCTAAGCTACGTCCCTTACAATTTTCAAGTTTTCTAGCGAAAATGTATTTTTTAGCAAATTAACTTAGACTCAATAATTTGCCACAGAGCAAGGTTAGGAAAAATAATACCTTAGTAAAAAAAATACAATTTAATGGAACAAACTAGACACTTAAAAAAAATAACAAGTACAACTTTAAACATTAAATGTTAGGTACATTGTATTTTTCACGACATTCAAACTTCCTCAAAATTCCGTTCCTGACGCTTCCTAAACTTCTCAGCTTTCTGCACTCAAATTCGCCTATTCATCTTAGTCAAAACTCTAGCTCGAACAAACTCAGAACTGCATCCACAAATCACCGTTGTCCCTTCAGTGTCCCCTCACAAATGGGGTCCGAAAGAGGGGGCCGCCCCCTGTGGGGTGTGAAATGATTGTGTCGCGTGGATTGTCTGTTGTACTGTGTTATTGTAGAATGGGGTAACTGACATTCAGGCTCTGATATTATTTGATGCTATAACTGCATCGGCTTTAACATTAATATTTTATGAAAACGATAGTAAAGCATCGTGATAGTAAATTGTTTTGATACTACAGCTGCGTGGACTATTCTATAACATGTTTATTTAAAAAAGCGACAGTTAGGTTGTAGTAAATCTCAAATGTGGGTTTGGCTGGGATTTCTAGAAAATAATAAATGAATGATTAAGAGGGATGAGGTCAATCTTGAAGTGCAATATAAAAATAAAAAGAACACAATTACATTTTTAGCAATTAATTAACTAAGAACAAAATTGCAGCGATCTCTTTTAAACCACTGGTTGCGATGTGATGTAATGTTTATGTGGCAGAGGTTAAACTGTTCTCTGCGAGCGTTCTTAACGTTTTATAAATAAGTTGACAATTTCGAATTTTTTACATTATGACCAACCACCGTTAATAAATATATATATTTTAATAATTTAAGTTAATTAAATATTACGATATCAATTCTAGGTGAAAATTACCTTCTCGGATTGTAGAATACCTCCATAAATAAAATATATTACTTTCAAATTCGTACGACTATTACCACTTTCTCTAATAGAGTCATGGATTCACCCCATGCATCGGTGCATTAGTTTTCCAATTGTTTCCTTTGTTGCAAGCGTGCACTGTATCGCATGCACACAAGTGCATTGTATGCACGTGACTTAGGGATATATAGGCCAATATTAGCAATGACAAATAATTTCTTCTTCTGTTCATAGTTTTTTTTAACTCACTATTTAATGCTACTGACTAAATAAAACAAATGTTGCATACTAAAGTTTATATCGCCCATCAGTTCAATATAGAAAACGATATTTTCCATATCTTCCCATGCTGTCTTAGTTGTTTTTGGTTTCTGTAACACAAGTACTTTTGCTACTTACCACAGGGTCAAAGCAATGTATGTAAATATTTATTTTTTAGACATAAAAAAAGTATCGCTCCAGCTTAGTTCTCAAAAGTAAATACTTAATGTTTCATTCACTCATCAAAACAAAACTATATGACTCGGTCCAAAGTGGTCTACACAAGCTATCAGTTAGATACTGCTACTGTAACCAATCTGCTGAGTTTCTCACCGGTGTCTTCTCGGTAAAGGTATAGATATAGGTTCCGAACCCGAAGTAGAACCAATTTGCATTGTATTCATTGATAAATGGAATGTGTTAATATATAACCTACTTTAATAAATACTTGATTGATTGATTTATTGATTCTACATGTCATTCTAGTATTAAATATATCTGTAAATTTTCACCGGAATCCATACTGTAGTTTTTGCGTGAAAGAGGAACAATCAGACATCCAGACATCCAGGAATCCATACATTTTTAGAATCTCTCACGTTTATAACATTAGTAAGATTAAGTAGTATGTTTAGAAATAAAACACTTCCTTTAATAGAGTCATAGGTGCACCCCTAACTCTACATTCGTTTTCCAATTATTTCCTTTGTTGCAACCGAAACTGACTCTCCAATGCAACGCACGTGACGGCGTGACATACAATAGACCAATAATACCGACGACAAATATTTTATTAGGGTTCATATTAGGGGTAGATAAATGTTTGCCCTGGGATTTGTTATTTTATTATACTTACAAGGTTATAACTGGGTGAAAATGATTTCCCATAAAAGAAAAATTAAAAGTGCCTTCGATAAAGTGAATAGACTAAATAGTACTTTAAACAGTTTCGGCCACTATTTGTCGTTGGTCCTTCGAGCCAGATATAAGTCAGCGATCGATGAATAATAAAGTAAACTATTCATAATAAAGCTATGTTTAATATATTTATAAGATTAGGTATGTTTACCACAAATATTTTAATCAAATCTTACTAATATTTTAATGGCGATAGTTTGTACGGATATATAGGTACTCGTATTTATTATTATTTTTTGTATGAGGTAATAAATGGATTGAAATAAAATTTGGTAGAGAGATAGGCTAGATTGAAGTATATAATACTTTTCATCCCAAAGCGGGAAATAACTAAGTTGTTACAAGATTTTTTTTATATTGCACTTCAAGATTGACCTCATCCCACCTGATGTTAAGTGGTAATGAGGTCCTAGCTTAAGGGTGACAAGTACAGCATAATAAATTTGTTACTGGACTTGTCGCCCTTACCTTGAAGGCTTGACCCCTGCTACTAATGCAGCACCCCCCAGGAGCTCTGGGAACCTTACTCACACGCAGGAACACAACAACACAGAAGTGATTGTTATTTGGCTGCGGTCTTCTGTAAGGTGGAGGTAAATACCTCCACCTTACTGGTGAAATCACCAGTCGGACTGCTCCAGTTCGAGCGATAAATCGCTATGCCCTACCTCTCTTAAAATGTTAAGATAAAGTGGTGTTTCTTAAAGTTTAGTTCGTATGTTGAAGAAAAATATAAACAATCTCAAATTTCGCTAACGCAGCTTTTATGATGTAAAACCTTTTTAAAGTGCGGGTGATTAATTAATGTTAAATGTAAATTCATGATGACGACTTCCGTTAGCACCCTCACGTAATCCTTAAAAGCCCTTCCTGTTCAAATGTCCCTGTCACTTTGATACGTCCTTATATCATTAAAACGACCCTTTTGATCTCCAAGTTCCTTCTTAATGCTGATATCCTGGTACTCAAAAATACAGGGAATGGTTTTACAATCGTACGAAACTCTAGTCTGGTCAAAATTTTACCCTAAATCAAAGGCAGTAAGCTCATACTTGCCTATTTACCTGACAGAGCGGAGAGTCTGTACCTAAGTTAAGACAAAGACTCCCAATTAAAGTACTCTCATCTACCTCTCTGGAGAGGAGCAATGAGGTGTATATTTTTAATGACCTCGTCGAGACTTCATGGTCTGGTACATTTGAGTCCTATTACATAGGTATAGGCAAAAGTACGTCAGGACTTTGCACCGCCCTTATAAAGTACGCATAAGCACTATTATCGAAAGGCATGTGTTTAACTTAACGTGCTGTTGACTGTACCTCTATCAACGAAAGTGTTGTAGGGTGTAGACTAATAAGTCAAGTACAAAAGCCTGTAAGACTATATATTAGCGGCTATTTATTATAACTATATATAACCGGATATCCGTTGCATCTACAACGGATATACGGTTGCTATCCGCTATCCGGCCGGATATCAGATAGTTACGCACTATCCGGCCGGATACCGGATAGTGATTATGTTTGGTAATTACCTTTTTAAAAAATGGTTAGTATACTAAAAGAAAACAACAACAAATTATCAATATATACCACTACACATTAAACACAAAAATAACTTATCTATTCAGCAAATTAAGCGGGCGCGCGTATACTGCATATGAAATATTTCCGCACAATGAGTTAATAAAACTAGTTTCTTGGCTAGAAAACGGTCCGCGCGAACCTACAATACGTAACAGGTTGAAGCCTGGACGACACGCCCGCAGACAAACTAAATTTTTTATTTATTTCATATCGTATAGCCGGGCGAATACCCGGCGGCTGGATACCAGATATTCGGCCTGATCACCGGCCGGATATCCGGTATCCAGCTAAACAACTATCCGTTGCATCTCTACTACATATTATGGATTTTGCACTGCTCTTATGTCGTGGGCATAAGAACTAATATCGAACTGAAAGTGTTTTTACCTTGAAGTGAAGTTGACCGTACCTTTTATTAGTCAAAAGAAATGCATAATGCAATTATTTTTGGAATTTATATTATTAATTTAAAAGGCTTGGAAATATATTGTCACATTATACTTGAGCTAAAACAATGATAGTTAAAAAAATACATAAGTAAAACCACCACAGACAATCTCTATAAAAAGGTTACAATTAATTACACGAGTATCTTGCACACATATGTTAGAGATATTCGAACATAGATCAGGGTTGTGGTCACCAATCATTATTTGGGGATACACACAAATCATTGAACTAATGAACGAACTACTTAACCTGATCCTATAGTATGACTGCGTGGCGTAAAAATGCCGTTTAACGACGTAATTATTATAATAAAAGCATATAGTGTCCTCTCTTTAGTCCCTTGGGGAGCTAAGGAGCGACGGTTGTGTAGGGTTGTCACCTAGAAATAAATTATTTGTTTATAATTGGAGAAGAATTTTTGAAATTGGAACAATAATCTTTCATTTTATTTATATAAACCGATTGCAAAAATGTTTTCACCGTTAGAAGTCTACATTCACCCTGAGTAACTTAGGCTATATGTAAATATAGCCATTACATATTGTATGATGATATATTGTATATACACTAACTAGCTGTGCCCGCGACTTCGTTCGCGTGGACTACATCCTTTTATGGTCGGTTTTACCCCTTTCTCCCCTAATATTCGAAACAAAAAGTAGTCTATATTTTAATCAAAGTTTCGAGTATATTTGTGCCAAATTTCATATCTCTAACTTCAAAAATAAACATTTTTCCATTAAAACTTCCAAAGGTGGTATTACCCCCCTCCCCCCCTTATTTTCTAATAAAAAGTAGCCTATGTCCGTTCTTAAGATTCAACGTATACCTATACCAAATTTCATCAAATCGATTGAGAGGTTTAAGCAGGAAAGCGTAACAGACACACAGACAGACAGACAGACAAACAGAGTTACTTTTGCATTTATAATATTAGTAGGGATATTATAAAGGGGAAATATTTATATTTTTGTGTGTATGTTTGTAATGAATCAACTCAAAAACTACCGTGCCGTTTCAAAAGTAATTTCACCATTGGAAGGCTACATTCACCTAGGCACTAGAGAGTTACATATTTATTGCTTGCGTATATATATATTGAACTCGCGGGCAGTTGTTATTAAAAAATATAAACGTGACAGCTTGTATGGATTCATGTATGAGCGTTGGTCACTCTATAGTGGTAATTATATAATTACAGAAATGAATTGGATACATTTTCATAGATTTGTAGAGCAAATAATGAACGTCAAGAACATTTTTATTTCGTTAAAAATGAAAACAAGGTCACAATCAACAACGTGATTAATCACAAAAAAACCCAGTATTCCACAATAATCACTTAGCACTTTACTTAGCTTATAGATTAAGCGTAATTGCGCAACCATCAAAATTTAAAGAATGAACGGAAGATGTGGAGTGAGGCAAAGAAAAAAAAATTCAATGATTCCAGTAAGTAGTATATAAACGATTTTATTTTTATTTTTTATTTTGCTTTATTAGGACAACCAACAAGAAAACGCTAACAATACATATTAAAGAACAACATAAACTTAAAGCTAAGCGTCTTCTTAATAAGAAGACGGTTAACTTTAAGTATAAAGTAAGTTAAGTATTAAGTATAAAGCTTTTAAGTATAAAGAATTTATAGAAGAGAAAGAAAGGAAACATTTAATAAAAAAGAAGTCCATTTTATTTTCCGAATCGACAGCCCTGTCTGTTCGCTTTGTCCCCGAAGTGCTTGTAATAAACAGAAACGACGTAAGTTATAAAATCCAGGGCTCCTACTTTTACTGCCGTGTCGGAATACTTCTTTTTAGAGTTCCGTAGGTTAGACAGAAAAGTTAGTTTGGTTAGGACATCTACAGGTTGATGGACAAAATACCTGGTAACAAAAATGATCCACATGGTGGGGGTATGTTCATAGTTGGTCCTGGGCCTGACTTTACTTAGGTCTGCCAACCTATTGTATTTTGAGATATAAAAGAGACGAGATATAATTCCACTTCTTATGTGTCTTAAAAAAACAACGTTACCATTTTTTTTAAAAACACCCAGCGCCATCTATCGCATACCTTAAGAACTATATAGCGCAAGCTATCATTCCACTTCTTACGTATTTTAAAAAGCACATCGTTACCATCATCTAGCACCATCTATCGCATACCTCATCTCCAATCCATCCATCAAGCAAACTATATTTTTGTTTTCCATCGGGAATATATTTTTTTTCCGGGATAAAAAATACCCTATTATTTAATCCGGACTTCTAACTTTACGTCTGCAAAATTTCAAAGCAATCGGTTCAGTAGTTAGGACGTGAAAGCGGAACAAACAAACAAACAAACTCACTTTCCGATTTATAATATTAGTAAGGATGTTTAAAATGAAACGCGTCTTAAAATTAGAGTACACTAGTGGCCCCGGCGAATTTTGTTTCGCCTTAGAGGAACTTCCCGCTTTTCTGTTGAAAATTTTCCTAAATTTTCTTTGCTATAAACCTCACGGAGCCCGAGACCTTTCTAACGAATGCAAAACCGTGGAAATCGGTTCGTGCGTTCTGGAGTTATAGCGTCAGGGAGGAAAACCCGACTTATTTTTATATAGTAGATTATAATTGTGCAATGTATGGTCGGGCACTATAGACCGAGTCTTGCAAAATTGATTGATTTCAATTAGATTGAAATCAGTCGGGACGACATACCTACGAAATGCTAAGGCCTTTTTACGCTGGCGACTAGAGAGATCCTAAGCGTAACCCCACACTAGCGTTCTTTGAGCGTCGACGTCGACGCAACGCCGACGCGACGTCGACGCAACGCCGACGCGACGTCGACGCAACGTCGATGCGGCGCCGACGCAACGCTTGCGCCGCGGCGCGGTCGAAATGACGAACGCCAGGACTGCGCTCCACAGGCGCCGCGCCGGCCCGACGCCTGCCGCAGCGTTTATTTTGACAACAGTACAATGATCAACTCAATTGTTTCGGCCCGCCCGTGTTTTAGAATCAGTAGGCAGAAGACTTTTTAGCTGATAGCAAATATGGATGTAGCTTAAAATACTAGCTCATATTGCCGAAGAAACCCATTTTCAATTAAGTACTTTTAGTTTTCGAGAAAATAAATGCTAAAGTTGCCTTTTCGTGCCATGTGTCAAATAGGTAAAATATATTTTTTCCTTTACAAGTTGAAAGCATTAATTTATCACTGCAATATAAAACATTATATTGTGTGTTCAAATCTTACATTTCCATTTTCGAAATGACTGTACATGACATCAGCGCGGCGCGACGCTCGAACGCGATGTGCGGAGGACGCCCAGCGCAAGCGCCGCTCAAACGCCGCGCCGACGCTTGGCGGGCGCCGCGTCGACGCTGAGGGGGCGCCGCGTCGACGCTGAGTGGGCGCCGCGTCGACGCAACGGCCAAACAACGTCGACGCGGCAAGACTACCACGTCCCTCAGATTCACAAGAATCCTCAGGAACCAATAACAAGCAGTTACCCAAGGAGGTGTTACGACCCAGACCACACCACAAAGCTGAGACCTGTTCCGGCCTGTTTTACAGTGAGATGAATTTATATAGCTGACTTTTTGAACTCAGATACTTAAAAAAAAAGTCGTTAATGAAATCCTAACCTTACAGATGTGATGATATCGCATAAATCTCTTGTACGGAACACTGATCCGCAAATCGGCTTCGTACTTGACCATGTTTTCACATTTTTATCGCTTTGTATCCAGGTTTATGAAGATTATCTCTCTAGCCAGGTGTTCAGATTTTGATGAGGTTATCTAAAAGTTTGTCCATGAAGGACTTCGATTTAATGTTTTAGTCTTATGCTTTAAATATACAATAACTAATGCCCAGTTCCATTATTACGATTCGTAATGTGTCAAAAATGATTATCCGTTTTCTACGAGCCGTTAATTCTAATTACAAATTTACCTTCCATATCAGCTGTCATCAGAGTCCGGCGATCGTTTTTAGTTTACGCCTCGTATAATTTATTACTATCCGTTAATAGAACAGATCGTTTTTCAAATATTGGAACGGGCACAAGACAGTGCAAAAAACCGAATCTGTTGAAAAATCTGACAACACGTAAAAAAAAAACAATTTAAAAATGCAAGACGAAACTGGCAGGTAAAAAATGAAAAATAAAACCGATTCGCGGCAAAATCTGACAAGAACAATTGAAAAAAGAACTGACGTTCAACCACATTCTAGAATAATAGAAACAGAAAAATTGTATCTCCCTTTATCTCCCAACCGTTAGCCTTTCGGTAAGTGCCCTCTGCCGAATATGTTTAGAACTACATACTTATCGATTTTACACAGGTTGATACAGCAGAAAAAGTTCATCGCCTACGATAACTTGCGGTTAGCTCAGTTGGTAAGAGCAGCACGCGCGATACGTGAAGGTCGTGGGTTCAATTCCCGCACCGCAAGGGAAGATAATTTTTTTCTGTTTCTAATATTTAAAGTTCGCTAGTACGGCGTATAGTACTATAAAATAATAAAATCGACATTCTAGAATACCGCGGTTTTCCTATTTCGAAATATCAAAGTCAGAGCTTTAAGGTATTGGAATTAAATGTTATTTTCGTTTGTCCGCAGGCGGACGCCAGCACTGCGTTCCTGCGTGCTGCGCGTGCAGGTCAGATAGAGAAGATCATCAGTCTCCTTGAGCAAGGAGTCGACATCAACGTTAGCAATGCTGTGAGTATCCTTCATGTTATATATTTAAGGTTCAATTTGATATCACTTTTTGCACCTAGCGTTTATCAATTGACCGAAGACCGCTTTTCGAATTTTGGACCGTTCTATTCGATATTTTGATTTTCGGTCATTTGGTATTCGATGGCGTAGGTAATTCGCTACGACGATGTCCTTAATTACCCAAAAACGAAGTCGGATCAGATGGAAAATAAAAAAAATCATAATTATACCTAATTCACTTGGAATTCAAACTCGAAAATTTTGAAAAACCCACAACGGTAAAAAAATCTAATCGAAAAAAAATAAAATAACCTAAAACCACCGACTTAACATCTCTGTTTCTCGAAGATATACTTAGATGTATCAATAATAATTTTACCGTAGTATATAACCTACATTACCTTATTCAAGAATTGCGTTACGTTATTACGTACTTCAACGCTCCCTATATACCTAAGTATAACAACTCAATCAGGTGGGATGAGGTCAATCTTGAAGTGTAATATAAAAAAAAAAACTAGCGATCCTACTCGCGTACTATCATCAGGTTTATAACTGTCGACGACAGGCTTGGTTTTTCTCTGTCATTATTTAATTTTATTTTGGTTTGTGTTAACATTTTATTATTTTAATATATCTTATACATTTTAAAGAACCACCTTTTATTCATACAGTCCACAATAACATTAGTTTGAATGGCGCGTTTGCAAAAGTTTATCTTTTTTAAGCCGTTCCCTAAAATTACAAGCTAAATAAAAAAGTATATTTCTATACTCAACTTTTTTATTAAAAAAACAGCACAGCGTGTATGAAACCTTTTTTCAACGCGCGCCATCTTTTATACTCAACTATTTTTATTAAAAAAGCAGCAACCGTTTATGAAATCTACCGTCCCGTTCCGAAATTGTTTCAAACATTCCTTTATCACAAAGCAACCCTTTACTCGTAACTCAACATCGCCTTTCAACACAACGTCATCGAAATAATTAACATAATAAAAACCTTTATAACACAATCCACGATAATTTGCGAAAATTCCTCCTCGCCACGTCGCAACAAGCAGGAATGCATCGTATTTCTTTCTAGTTAGGGTTTATTTTGTAGAATTGTCCAGTCGGTTCTATTTTCCGGATATGGTATGTGAGCACGCCATTTTGGAGTCACGAATAATGTAATAAGGAGGTGGGGGGTAGTGGAGAAACGTGTGTAGATTTATATTTAATATAGAGTTGGTTATTATTTGCCCTGGTAAAGGGTACTTATACATATACATATATAGCCTATACTAATATTATAAACCTAAAGAGTTTGCTTCTTTATTTGAACGCGTTTATCTCAGGAATTACTGGTTGGAATAGAAAAATTGTTTTGATGATGACCATATAACGAGAAAGGCTATAGGCTATTATAATATATCACGCTCTGTGACCAATAGGAGCGAGTAATCTTTCTAAGAGAGGCTGGGCATAGCGATTTATCGCTCGAGCTGGAGCAGCCCGACTGGTGATATACCTCCACCTTACAGAAGACCGTAGCCAAATAACAAAAGCATTCAAAGTCAAAGTCAATATTTTTTTATTCACATAGATTACATTAGTAATACTTATGAATAGTCTCTATTTAAAGCAAATGAAGCTACCTCCGGTTCGGAACCTATAACTAAAGAGAAGATACCGGCAAGAAACTCAGTAGTTTTTTTTACAAATGAAAGCTACACTTATTACTAATTTTGCACCAAGACACACAGTTAGTTTGTCAATTGTAAAATAAAATTTTTAAATAAATTATCAAAATAATAATAATAATAATAATAAAGCAAAGGTATTTGTAAATTAAATTAACTGTATGACTCACATGCGTCATCGAGGCCCAATTCTGACATTGATTGAGAAAATGCGTTACATATATATTTGTAAAATAATATAAAACACGTAGGTACAGGCGAGCACACTAGTCACTGATCCACACGTTCCTGTCATTCAAATACTCTTCCACTTTGTAGTAGCCTTTTTTCAAAAGAATTGAGGCTACCATTGCCTGCCGCTGAACATCATTCTTGACACATTCCATCAACAAATGTTGGACGTCATCTATGGTCCTTTTTTTAAAAGTCAACTTACTTATAACACGTGTTTTAAATTTGGGCAAAGGTGCATTTGTTTGTCTATCGAGATTCTCAAAAACATAAAAGAACAGTTTTCGAGTTAAATGCATTACACAACACCAGCTTAGAAGAAGGAGAGTTATTATATATAGAAGAAAATTAGTAAGGATTCGCAAATTCTTCTCGTGTGCGTTTCAATAATCGTATATCGTACAACTAGCGACCCACCGTAGCATTGCACTCGTAATCACCACTTTTGTCAATTTTTTACTGATTTTTTTTTTTATATTGCACTTCAAGATTGACCTCATCCCACCTGATGTTAAGTGGTAATGAGGTCCTAGCTTAAGGGTGATAAGTACAGCATAATAAATCTGTTACTGGACTTGTCGCCCTTACCTTGAAGGCTTGACCCCTGCTAATAATGTAGCACCCCCCAGAGAACTCTCAGAAACACAACAACACCGAAGTGGCTGCGGTCTTCTGTAAAGTGGAGGTATTTCACCAGTCGGGCTTAATTAGCTTTCGAAGTTGATTGCTATTATGAGAATTAAAAATTGCTATCCGACTTATTTACGTGAAGAAACATCTTGCGGGCCAGTATGATGATGCTAACGGATAGGATATTTTGATATCAAATCCGTTGTCATCGCGATGTGGGTTCCTCTCTTGCTTACCATCAGGCTGGGAGGAGCCAATATACTGCGCTACTATAAAAAAAAATTGTTTTTGTGAGTAGAATACATGCCACTATACCACTGCAGTATTAATCAATACTAAAAATGTTACCCCTTCTTTGCCAACGGGACAAGTCTAACAAAGGAGCTCCGGCCTCCGCAAGGTTAATGGTCCGAGAAGCCAAGACTTGCTGGCTCGACTTGGCCGCTTGCCAAGTGTTTCAATACTCCTTCTCTATCCGGTTACCACATAAATATTGGCCTAAGTTGGCCTTTCGGTGCAGATTCGAGATGAAATATGCCTCAACTGTTTGTTTCGAGACCTGAAGCATATTGGAGCTGTATTTTAGCGTGTTCTTTCTTTTTAAAATGGTAACGACATTTCGGCCATCCGACTTTGGAATGGTCTGCCCACTGAAACTCGATAGTCTCTGATTTAGGGAATTTTTAAATAGAGAGTTCGTGAATACATCTGTTGTCTATCATTTCCATTTGCCAATGCATATTTTTTCCATATTTGTCTGATCTTTCCTTTGGTTTTAGAATTTGTAAATGCCATTCTTAAACAATAAAATTCATATGTAAGTGACGGTTTGTAAAATGGACCACTAGTCCATTTTTAAAACATGCCGTGGGTCCATATTACAAAACACATACATTTCTGAATCCATATTGATGCCATAAAAATATAAAAGCTATTAGATATTTCCCCTAATATAACCCCACTTTCCTAAATAGTCAATGTCAAAGTCAATATTTTTTATTCATATAGATTACATTAGTAATACTTATTAATAGTCAATTTCTATATAAAACAAATGAAGCTACCTTAGATGAAATTAATATTACATGAAATTATGTGCTTACGATATGAGGTAAAAACCTTCATCCAAGTTATGGACTAGCTACCATCTACCAGCTACCAATAACACATTTTTTAACCCAAATTTCATTTTCAGAACGGCTTAAACGCCATTCACTTGGCCTCCAAGGATGGCCACGTGGAGGTCGTCCGGGAGCTCCTGGACCGGGGGGCGGCCATCGATGCCGCCACTAAGAAGGGAAACACCGCCCTGCACATCGCCTCCCTGGCGGGGCAGGAAGCCGTTGTGAAACTACTGGTGCAAAATAATGCCCAGGTAACAAAAAAAACCTTTAGTTAGAAGTTAATTTAGGGACAATCACTTCTTTGATTTTTCATTCCCATATGCCATCGGTGGCAAGCCATGTCGTGGTAAGTGGGAATAGACGAAAAAAACCGGCCAAGTGCGAGTCGGACTTAAAATAAATCAATAAATAAATAAATAAATATTGGACAACATCACATACATTGCTCTGATTCTGTGGTAAGTAGCTTAAGCACTTGTGTTACAGAAATCAGAAACAACGACGGTACCACAATACCCAGACCCGAGACAATATGGAAAAGTTCGTTTCCCATATTGACCCGACCGGGGATCGAACCCGGAACCTCAGAGATGGCGCTCGCCAAAGTCAGGCCCGCTCGCCTCTCGGCTACGGAGGTCGGACTTGCGCACGAAGTGTTCCGTAACTTTACCTATTCAAAATTAGATACAATTATTTATTTTCGAAGTAAATTTACAACTAAATATTCTGTGAATATTTCAAGCGTCTACCTTTTGCTATTATTTTACATCGAAAAAATACGACCAAAATCCCGTTTATTGACGGAAGCCCGCCTTAAATATATATTTTATTTGTTTTTAGTATTTATTTTGAACTAAATTTCAACTTTAGGTATCACGGTTCTTTAGATACAGCCTGGAGGCAGACAAACGGACGGACGGACAGACAGCGAATTCTTAGTAATAGGGTCCCGTCTTTATCCTTTGGGTACGGATCCCTAAAAATTTAACTATATAAATTAGCACAAAAGCTGCGACACCCCAACTTAAATATCTTTAATATTATACAACCACCACATTTGAATTAGGCATTTTGACCCTTAATTTGCAAATTAGTCAAGACAAATTCAAAGATCTAAGATATTGTTGCTTTCAAGGCAACGATATCCCAGAACTTTAAATGAGAGTGAGATTAAAACACCATATGGCCTTCGATATGTACAAATCTAGTTTATTAGAACTACGCTTAAGTAAAACCTAAAAAAAAAAGTTAAACAATTATTACTTAAAAAGTGTTACGACAATTTAAATTGAAATTCCTTGAATTGATTAAATTTAATAAATTAGCGACAATTTTAATTAAAGGTCTTAATAAAATACATAAGTTACTTTAAACACGTATTAAAAGTAAAATAAATGCATCGCGCTGACATTAGGTAGGTGTTACATTTTATATTTATTTGTAGAAGCTCTCTCGTCTTGTATATGCGACCTTTCTTATGAAAGATAGGAAAAGTTTGATAAATTAATTCTTTGATCATGAATTAAACGCCATATCTATTAATAAGGAACGCAATGAGGATTGATGATCCATTCGTTCTATCGCTCGAATTACTCCAAATAGATCCAATGAATCAAATGAAAATATTGCAATGAAAGAGTTCTTAAATTAAGATGTTTTGAAGTGTATTTATATGAAAGTAAATGATGATTTATGCGAAATATTGGTTTGCCAGCGGGCAAGTGGAGATGGGTAGATTTTTTAATGACGTTAATTCTCATATTATGGAAGGAATGATGAAGTTGTTCTCTGATTTAGGCGAGATTATTATTAGAAATACAAAATATTATTCTTCCTAAAGTTAAATAAGCTACCTAAAAGTATGCATAAATAGTTGTGTTGACACGTTTTAATAAAAACTAACATATATTTTATAATAGCAACACTCGGCTTCACTCGGATGCAATGTAAATATTTCGGATTTTCTTTACTTTAAATGTGCATATGATACATATAAACGTTTCTTTTGAATTACTCTTTATATTAAAAAAAACCCTTCAAATTGTCTTATTTATTTTTTTTTTGTTTAATTCAGTACCTAATAAATATGTTCCTTTTTCTTCTTTCTTTCTTTCTTAGCTTTAAACACGTAACCATTACATGAGGGCAGAGCGAAGCGACTCTGATTTATAAATCAACTACATTGTATAACAATGTAGTCTCGATAATAGATATAGGTACTGTTTTCGTTATCCTATAACTATTACTCCATAACTGTTAAAAGAATAATGTAAACACAGATGCTAATGACTCACACTAATTGATGGATTTCGGCTTTTAAATAGACAGCGATCATAACAAATCAGCGACTTCCGAGGCACTTCAGTCGATCCATACTTCGTCTGTTGCCTAGAAAGAAATAGAAACGAAATGTTTATACAAAATTCGTTCATCTGGTCGGTCAGAAAAAATGGTTACTAAACTTTTTCGCTGATGAAGGTTTAAGAGAGTGCTAGAATGAGTGGTTTAAAAGTAATTTTGGCAATAAATATTCAGGTAATTGAACTTTTGACGCAATTGCTCAGGAGAAAAGAATATCTAGACACCATTGAAAAAGTACCTAATGCCTCGAAGAAGATATTAACATTCAAACGAATTTAGGACTTTGTACAGTCAGTGTGCACTAATCTGTTGATATTTTAGAGGGAGTCTTATGGTAACGTCCATAAGAATTCTAGCATTTATTTCATTGAGACTGTACGTACATGACCGCCCTAAATTTCGGTCGGATTTATTGTTTATTATACATTATGGCAAGATATTGCAAGGGAACGCGAGCCATTATGACATGCAAATGATTTTGGTCTAGAGTAATAACACTAAGAAAAAAATGAAGAAAAGACAAGAAAAGAATTATAAATGTAAAGAAAATAATATAAAAGTGCACTGTTAAGCAGCGCAAAGAAGTTGCTGCATAAGTTTTTAATCGGCCATAAGATGTATTACATATTATTACATGTCATAGATATCTTTGAATGGTATCATGTTAGCAGTCACTATTCAAGGGATCCGTCCACCTAATTCCACATAGTTGTGTTTAATGATGTAGCTACAGAAAATCATAAACTATAATAATAACAATAATGTGTTTATTTACCAAAAACTAGAACTTTACACACACAACTAAACAAATACTTTCACACTAGGGTAAGCTATTGCATATGAAGGTATAAATCAATATCCTCCATATAATAAACCTAATTGCAAGCCGTGGCTATAAAAGCTTAGGCACACATATTTTATTCAAACAACAGCTTCGCCTACACTGTTCCACCCATTTTGTCAACAGGTCAACATCCAGTCACAAAATGGCTTCACCCCTCTGTACATGGCGGCTCAGGAGAACCATGATGGAGTGGTGAAGTTCCTCCTCGCCAATGGAGCCAACCAGAGCCTCGCTACTGAGGTTAGTTCATAGCCATAGCTGTAGCTGTTCTCCCTGATGTTTTACCCTGAACCCTATACCCTATTGATAAGCTTGCTGCATTTCAAGTATGCGTTAATTTGTAGAAAATTTTTAGTTTCATCATTCGTGTAGTAACAACAGGAAACTCGTATTCGAACACATTGATTTATAAAGACTTTTCTTCGACATCTTCTCTCTTCTGTACCGTCCAATTGAGCTAACCACAAGCATGCATTTTTCTTTTATTTTCGGCAAGTACTATCAGCCGTATAAGTTTAGAACTCAATACTTATCGGCTCTTGGTACTTTTCTTACATAATAGAGTGCTGGTAGTCTGTTTTTATATGTATAACTGATTAGTAAATAAAATGTGTACATATTATAATGATTAAAATCATTGCAACGCCCTCTCTACTGGGCATCACATGTTTCTAGTAAGCCTTACGAATGTTTCACCCCATGTGACACGCAATAAAATATGAAAGATTCAAATTTCGCTAGTATTGTGTGAAGCACTTTGGAATATTTTTAAAATGCTGATGATATGATCATTCGAACAGGATGGCTTCACCCCCCTAGCGGTGGCTATGCAGCAAGGCCACGAGAAGGTGGTGGCGGTGTTACTGGAGGCTGACACGCGCGGTCGGGTCCGCCTACCCGCTCTGCACATCGCTGCAAAGAAGGACGATGTCAAGGCTGCCAACCTGCTGCTTGAGGTCAGTTGATGAATATAAAACTAAAAAAAACGGTTTTATAGGAAACCGAACTAAAAATTAGAAAATAATTTTTAAGAACAAATAGTTTATACTAGCTTTTGCCCGCGACTTCGTCCGCGTGGCGTGTTATTGTGTCATTTCAGTATTTTTCTCGGTGTGTGTCGAATGTAAATAATAATGAATGTTGCATTCAAAAATTTTAAAAAGTTTTTTTTTTTTTTTTGAGAAAATACATTAAAAAACAACATAACAATTATTCTGAATCTGGCGCTAGTGCAGTATTTTTTCATGAAAAAGATGTTTCCCATTCCCATGAAGCTGTACATTTGCTAAGATACCCATATACTAAAAAATTTCAAGCCTCTAACTCGCGGTACAAAAGTTTTTCCCGCTATTCCCGTTCCCATGGGAATTTTGGAAAATCCAATCATGACTTAACTTTGCATTCACTAAGGTATATGCATGTCAAATTTCAATCATCTAACTTACGCGGTTTAGATTTTTTCATACAAAAGTTTTTTCCCGCTAACTCCCGTTCCCGTGGGAATTTCTCAAAATACAGCCATAACTAAACTTTATATTTACTAAGGTACCAGCATGCCAAATTTCAAGCGTCTAACTTAAGCGGTTTAGATTTTTCATACAAAAGGATTTTCCCGCTAATTCCCGTTCCCGTGGGAATTTCGGGAATTCCTTTCTTAGTGCACCCCTACGGTACCTAAGCTACGTCCCTTCCAAATTTCAAGTGCCTACGTTTAGCCGTTTGGGCTGTGCGTTGATATGTCAGTCAGTCAGTCAGTCAGTCAGTCAGTTTCTCCTTTTATATATATAGATTAGAGTAATTAATTACTTTAAAATAAAATTATAATTAAGTTTAAGTTATAAACCAAATATGGTTGTATCGGCTACGCATTCGTTATTGTTTTCGTTTCTGGCGTTTCAAACAAAGATAATTTTTTTTTTATTGCATTATCGTATTGACATCGGTTCTTGAGACGTATGCAAAGTTTCAAGTTGATTAGGTGTTTAGAAACCGTTGAAAATCGTGCTCGAAGATCTTGTTACATACATTCATACATATGTATATAAATCTTTAAGAGAGGCAGGGCAAAGCGATTTATCGCTCGAACTGGAGCAGCCCGACTGGTGTAATACCTCCACCTTACAGAAGACCGCAGCGAAATAACAATCACTCCGGTGTTGTTGTGTTCCTGCATGTGAGTAAGGTTTCCAGAGCTCTTGGGGGGTGCTACATTAGTAGCAGGGGTCAAGCCTTCAAGGTAAGGGCGACAAGTCTAGTAACAGTTCTACTATGCTATACTTTTCGCCCTTAAGCTAGGAACTCATTACCACTTAACATCAGGTGGGATGAGGTCAATCTTGGAGTGCATTATAAAAAAAAAATCCCGAGTTAATAAAAGCGTGTTAAAAATAAAAAAGATAACATTCCAATTTTAGACTTAAGCGTTCCACATTTAAAATAAGTTAACAGGTCAAAATGTGACAACATTTTTAGTTTTTTTCTTTCTTGGCTCTACAAGGGTTTGGACATTGGCCACTGGCAATTTTAAAATGCGAAGTACTTTCGTTTCAGTTTCACCAACCGTGGTCATGGGCTGATTTGACATTATTCACGAATCGGATTCGAATTCGGAACCGGTGTTTTGTCTCTTTCTTAATTTAATCGATAGGACCAAGGCAAAACATCGACTTCCCGAATCGGAATCATTTCTGACATTTATGTATTAACTCCCAAGTCATGTGTAGATTTAGTAGTCGCAGTCATCTAAAATAATTTTTATGTAACTACTATGCACATAAATAAATAAATAAAAACATAAATACTGGACACCATCATTCTTCATCCTTTCTCTGATCCTGTGGTAAGTAGCTAAAGCACTTGTATTACAAACGACGGTACCACAACAACACGAGACAATGAAGAAAGGTTAGTTTTCCATAATGACCCGACTGGGAATCGAACCCGGAACCGGCCCGGCCCGCTCGCCTATTTAGGGTTTCGTAGCCAAATGGCGAAAAACTTTTATGGATTCGTCATGTCTGTGTCTCTCTATCCATCCGTCCGTGTATGTCATAACCATATTTTTTTCCGAAACTATAAGACCTATAGATATTCTTGAAACTCGGTATGTGGATGTATTCTGTAAACTGCATCAAGATTTTTTTTAAAAATAGAAAAAAAAGTTAGTTTAATATATTTGTTCCTTTAGAACGAACACAACCCTGACGTGACCTCCAAATCTGGATTTACACCTCTGCACATAGCTGCTCACTACGGCAACGAATCAGTGGCCAGGCTTCTACTTGCCAAAGGAGCAGATGTTAATTGTGCTGCTAAGCACAACATCTGCCCCCTCCATGTGGCAGCTAAGTGGGGTAAGTAGAACCAATATTAAAGCTGCGATCCTAGAGCTAGATTGGTACTGTTCACATACATAATTTTATGAAAAACCTTGACGTTTAATCCGAATAAATTAAATATAAATACTAAAGATTTTACTCACTTCTGATATGATAAAATATAAAAACACCCGCTTCCTTAAAAAGGACATAGCTTATAACACTTAACTAATGAACATTACAATTAACATAGATAAAGTTAAAGGTTATTTTAACCGTTCATAATAGAATCTGTGTTAGAAATTCGATGATGTTTCAAATGTCTTCACTACTTTAAAAATTGGCTATGATTTTGACACAATAAATTAATATAGTTATATATAAGTTTATATATAATTGACACAATAAATTAATATAATAATATATATATATGGATGAAATTATTCACAAATCTACTCAGTGTAGTAATATAAAAAATTATGTTATATTATTATTATTATTATATTGGTTATGATATAAAAAAATATATTTCCTCAATCAGGCAAAGATAACATGGTGTCCCTTCTGTGCGACAACGGCGCGAACGTAGAAGCTCGCACTAGAGATGGACTGACCCCTCTGCATTGTGCCGCCCGCTCGGGCCACGAGAGGGTCGTAGAGGCTTTACTGGACAGGGGAGCGCCTATTACTAGCAAGAGTAAGGTAAGCAATAGAAAAAGTGTAAATAGAAGAACCACTTCACCTTATTAAAATTTGAGAATTCATCTTATATGAAAGTCTCCTAGAGTTAATTTTCCCTAACTACCAAATAGAACATTAACCACATTGTTATAAATATACATTTTATACGTTTGTTTTTATAACATACAATTTATAGACCTTCAATAAAGTAAAAACCAAAGATTCATAAAAAATAAAGTTAGGTTCCAATATGAATCCTTGGGGAACACCGTCTAGGCAAGTGTCAAAATATTATAGTTAATAATTTTATATAATTCATTTTTATGTTACGTATTTAAATGTGATTGTAATAAACTAAGAACTATTCGTAACATTAAATAGTTAAATCAGTTCACTAGCAAAGTTCTGCGATAGTATTCAATCAAAAGCCTTAGATAAATCTTAAAAAAAATATCTAAAGCATCTTACTGTATACATATTTATCAATGTTTTTTTCAATTGTAAATTGAATCAAAAGCTTTAAGTACCTTTTGAAAGGTTTCCACCAGTTTTTTTTCTTATGTTATAATTTATGGTGTCCTAACCAGCAGAAATGGTAAACGGTGAGGGTTAACCCTTTTTAAGGCGGTGTCGACTATACTCCTATCACAGTAATTACAAGCGTACGATCCAAAACACTTTCACTTATTTCTGCTCTGTGCCAAGATTCTCCGAAAATTTTTTTTACTGCTTAATACTAAATACATAATGCTATCACAGAATGGCCTGGCCCCACTCCACATGGCGGCTCAAGGAGACCACGCTGAGGCCGCCAGGGTGCTGCTGTCCCGACGGGCACCAGTCGATGATGTCACCGTGGACTACCTCACCGCGCTGCATGTGGCCGCCCACTGTGGGCACGCGAAGGTCGCCAAGCTTCTACTAGATAGGTGAGTCTATTGAATCAAGAGTCTTTGACAAATTTTTAATGCCAAAGCCACAGGACTTTTTTTTTGTTGAGGGGGAAATGCCTACCGCATCGTCACTCTCTGCGGGGAACAGAGAGTAGTGTGTCGGGCTCGCACCGACTAAAACCCCCTCGGTTGCCAGCGCTGCGCAGTTGTGGGGAAGTCAGGATTCCTTGTGGAATCTACACAGGCTCCCCCACAGCACCTACCGCAAAGCGTGTCAGGCCACCTGACACGCCCCACCCCCTCTGGACCGAGGTAACGGACGCCATGCTTACCCCACGCCTGGCATCTCCAGTCCCAGCAGCGGATCTGCTGTGCGGCTCCGCTGCCTACCGCCTAAAGGTGCAGGACTAGATTAAGTCATTACAGGTCTCTAGGCAGATATCTTGGATGCATCTTAAGCCCTGATGATGGCCGCTAGACTAAGTTGGGGAGTGAGGATGGTCGAGTAGCTGTGTCTTACCTTGTATATTTCAGTACTTAGCTTAGGGTGAGAGGAGAAGTAATAAAGGTGTGCAGATGGGAAGAGGCGAGGCAACATGGTGGCATGGGTCAAGCTATTGTGTAGCTTGCCTTAAAGGCGATGAAACCTTAACTGTCTGGAACTTACAGGAAGTTTGCAAATATCCAAACGAGGATTGGCAGCGGTAATGGCTATGTATTTTAAATCAATCGTATAATGATAAGACTTAAGGACTAATTGTTAAAGTCGGAGGCCCTAACGAAGTGACTTATTGAACTTCGATATCGTTCCGACAAGTTTAAAATGTATTTATATAGGTATTTTAAGATCATGTAACTTTCTAAGTTCAATATCAATCCCATACATTTAACTTTATAACTATCGAAGTTCGAGAATCGCTCCTTGGCTAGGCTTCCTACTGCATAGAAACAAACTTTGATTCCTTTGTTTCAAGAAATGCTGATGCCAACGCACGCGCTTTGAACGGATTCACTCCGCTGCACATCGCTTGCAAGAAGAATAGAATCAAGGTGGTCGAGTTGCTGCTCAAATATGGAGCCAGTAAGTGTAATATAATAAATTAATACATAAATATTAATAAATATTGGATAACATCACACACATTGCTCTAATTCTGTGGTAAGTAGCTTGCAAAAGCACTTGTGTTGCAGAAATAGAAACGACGACGGTACCACAACACGAGACCCAAGATAATACAGATAAGTTCGTTTCCCATATTGACCCGACCGGGGATCGCACCCGGAACCTCAAAGATGACGCGACGCCAATGTCCGGCCTACTCGCTTCTTGGCTACGGACGTCGTCGAATGAAATGAAGGGTCAAATGACCTTATTTGCAGTGAATGTTTAATTTCATAAAGAATTTCTATTTAAAGAGGTCTAAAAAAATGTGTATTGTTGAGCCTGGTATCGGGTCTAAATCAAGTTTGAAAAGATTCTCAATTGAAGGCATACATGTCCTTTATCTACTTTGTTTAATTGTCATTATCTTTCTCCTCACTCTTGACCTAATTGCAATTTCTAAGGCGTAATACCAATTAATGAACATTTTGTAGGCATCCAAGCGACCACCGAATCAGGACTGACCCCCCTCCACGTGGCGGCCTTCATGGGCTGCATGAACATCGTGATCTACCTGCTGCAGCATGAGGCCAACCCTGACGTGCCAACTGTCAGAGGGGAGACGCCTCTACATCTAGCAGCTAGGGCTAACCAGGTAAAGACTTCATGCCAAAAAACTTGCCAGCGCTTTTTAGATATATCAATTTCATAACAAGACTTAAAGACCTTCAAGAATGATCCTACTTCTTTAATTGGTAAAGAAACTTTCAACCATAATGTGCTGGTTTTGAGTAAGTTTTGCACCAGATTTTCGAAACACTCTCTCAGTATCTTCTGCCTGCCTTCTTCTGATTTGATGAGCTTAACAAATAACCACATTTCTTGTGTTTATATGCATAATAAAAATACCGATTCTGTTGGCATAAATCAAACTAAACAAAATATATGCGTTGGTAAAGAAAAAGGTGTAGAAAATAGTAAAAGCTACAAGGAAATAGTAAACAATAGCCTATACTAGATATATCTTACATAACGGAAGTACAGGTTTTACTTAGACGAAACTTTAGGTTGATCCTATTAAGTTAGTTCTGCAAAGAAAAAAACGCAATATAACATTTAGTTAAGTGTATTTCAAAAGAATCGCCACCAATATCAACCGTGTCCCCAGACGGATATCATCCGCATCCTCCTCCGCAACGGAGCCGCAGTGGAAGCAAAAGCGCGCGAGCGACAAACGCCGCTGCACATCGCGTCGCGACTCGGCAACGTCGACATCGCCGTGCTCCTGCTGCAACATGGCGCCGACGTGCGCGCCATGACCGCCGACCACTACAACGCGCTGCACATCGCTGCAAAGCAGCACAACCATGACGTACGTGCAACACTTCGCGACTTTGGTAGAACATGGGTACAATTGCAGTTTCTGCAATTTTACAGGAGAGCCATATTAAGATGTTTCTTGCAGTTAATGTTTAATGAAAAAAGGGTACTACAAACGTGATGAATTTTTCAATGATAAACATAATATGGACATGATTGTCTGCTCGCTCGCACCATATTTTTAAGTTCGCTAGTCCCAATTATTGTAAAGGTCCAATTGATTTTCAGTGTCTATATATAGTTTTGTTATATCATGTAATTTGAAGCATTGCGTACGCTCGGCGTACTAGTCGAAATTAAGAGTAATGCATATCCAAACTTAAAATTCTCATCTAGGTACTACCAAATTTATAACCTAATTACACAATTTTTAGATAAAATCTGTGTACCTCTCCATGACAAAGATGATCTAAAGATTCAGTTTGAAATCTGCCTTAATAATCTTAGATACACTATGTTCGTGATACACATATTATTACAAGCATATTCTTTTTGTACAGGTGGCAGCTGCTCTCATAGAGCACAATGCCCCTCTGACTGCGACAACCAAGAAAGGTTTCACAGCTCTTCATCTCGCTGCCAAATATGGCAATTTGAAGGTATGTTCAAATTTTAAAATACACAATAGCTATAGGCCTTTTGTCAACCATGAAACGTCATACTCAACCACGTAAGCCAACAGCTCAAAAAAACATCTTTATTGTTAAAGGACCTTAATTGGTCAAATGGCTTTTAATGGTTAATATTAAAATATGAAACGGGTTTTGACGAGCAGCTTATAAAGCCTTTTGGAGCAAACTGTTAAATTTGTCAATTAAATTTGTGGGAATAAGCAACCATCCAATAACTGACTTCAAAAGACACATTCAGTTTACTAATTCATCAATCACATCTACAAATTTTCTCTTATCATGCACTGTGATTTAATATGGAACGCTTAGAATATGTCAGGAAAATAAAACATTATGCTTCATAGTCATAGATATTCTTCAATTTTGGTAGGCTTACTTTTCCAGTGATTTATGTTCTGCTCCCTGTTTTAAGCTTTATTTACGTATTTTTTTAATCCAGGTCGCAAACCTTCTTCTCGCCCACGGTGCTTCCCCGGACCAGGCCGGTAAAAACGGAATGACACCCCTTCATGTAGCCGCCCAATACGACCAGCAGGCCGTCGCGACCACGCTTTTAGAGAAGGGAGCTGATGCTAAGGTAGGAGAACAATGACAAGCTGCTGAATTTAACTGATTTGAGTGGATCTGGACGAATGATAAGCCCATCTATTGAACCAAGGATCAACATCAAGATATATAGTCAGATAGGGATCGAACGCACAACCGAAGAATCCCTAACCAGGACAAGGTTTTGTGTAATGAAGTTTTGTATTTGATCTGTGTCTGGGTGTTATAAATGTGTTAAAGATGGGAGCAATGTTCATCCTGAGGGTGTGGTTTCCATAATACAAGTTTTTAAGGTACTTACTTTCGGGGCTAGGTCAATAAATCTGGTATGACCTAGTACATATGAATTTAGTTTACTTTAATTATTTGTAAAAGCTTAAATTACACACTACTTCTCAAATTGGTTCCTTGTTCCTTTTCCTCCTTGCTTTCTACTTTGATTGCATCTTCTAATTCTGCAGTATGACCACAATGACAAGAACAAGCTAATAGACTTTGTATCGTCTCCTGAAGACTTAATAAGCTTCATCGTCAGTATGATCATCTCAAAAACATTTTAGTTAGGATCGAAGTTTTATTTTCTTCTTATACCTACAGGCTGTAGCCAAGAATGGGCACACCCCTCTTCATATTGCGGCTCGCAAAAACCAAATGGAGACTGCAGCTACGCTGCTTGAGTATGGAGCCCTGACTAATGCAGAGTCCAAAGCTGGCTTTACGCCGCTACACTTGGCTGCCCAACAGGTAAATTAGGTTATTCCTAAAATAAAACTAGGTAGATTAGAACCTCTACAACTTTTTACAAACTTCTAAAACCTTGGATATACTGATATCAGTATCAGTACTAGAGTACTTTTGATTACACGTTATTCAGTTAGTTAATAGCATTGATCACTTAAAAAAATATTGTAGCAGATCAGAGAATTAGGCCTATATTAACGTTTTAAAAAACAAATAGGTAGGTAATATGTAATTTTTGACTAAGCAAAGAAGTTTTTATCAAATACTGTTAAATATAATATCATAACATCTTTTATTCCTGATTTCAACATTATTGTATGAATCTACTACTGTTATTTTGTGTTTTGACTACCATGCTCTCATTTTTGCCAACTTTAAGGCAGCATGACACCATAAATTAAATGTGAATCAAGACAATGAAAGTCATAGTCTCAAAAGAGATCCAAAAAAAATATGTCGTTTTATTTTCATTACTTTTTCATTAGACACCAAAACACAAGCCCAGTTAAACACTAATTGTCCATCCTCTTCATATAGGGTCACACGGAAATGTGCTCTCTTCTCCTTGAGCACGCAGCTGAGGTAGACCAGCAGGCCAAGAATGGTTTGGCTGCCCTGCATCTTGCAGCCCAGGAGGACAGGGTGCCTGTTGCACAGCTTATGGTCAAGAATGGTGCTGAGGTTGGTATTTATTATCATTGCCATTATCGTCATTGGGTTTGGACACTTGGCAAATAAGTTAACTGTAACGTCGCTCTTTTGAAATTTTTGACTGAAATTGCAAAAGGATTCGTAAGATACTATATACACCATTTATGTAAATGACTACACCTAAGCATTTATGTAAAACGTTTGGGGGAGTGCGTGAGTAGTACGTCCACGAATATTTGTTATTTAACTACAAGTAATATCAAAGATTTACCTATAGATGAATATTGGTACTTTTGATGGGGCACTTCTAAATACATTAAAGATACCTAAAATTAGATTTTAATGCTCCCAGGAGTCATCACCTCCAATTTTCAAGATTAAATATGTGAAAAATCTCATTACTACCCGACTGCCAAAGAAGGGAGGGTCATGGTTTTACAATGAAGTAATTGGTCCTTGATGATAATTGGACTAGAAATTCTGTTTTAGCTATCAGCGTTTAGGATAACAATGCATCTGTCTTAAAATATATTATGCTGAGAATAAATACATTTAAGCTTTTTAACTAATTAAAATTGTAGAAAGGGGTTTGATTGAGGGCTTAATTCTGCGATCCTGAAAAATTTGTCAAAAAAAATAATTTCCAAAGGTTTCGTAAAACAATTGGAGAGAATTTTATAATCAAAGTGAAAATGTAAGGTAACACAAGAATTTTGAGTTTTGCTTCCTTTAGGCGGTATTCATACTTGAATAGATTTATTTATTTGTGCCTCAATACGAGCGTTTTTGTTACTTTAGGTGGATATCTGCACTAAAGGCGGTTACACACCACTGCATATCGCTAGCCACTACGGGCAGGCCAATATGGTGCGATTCTTACTTGAAAATGGCGCGTCTGTCAAAGCACAGACCACTCACGGGTAAGCCTTTAAGCTATTTTTTATTTTTATAGTACTTTACGCCGTACCTACTAGCGAACTTTAAATATTAGAAACAGAAACATTCGATTGGGTGGTGGTTGTGGGTTCGATTCCCGCACCGCAAGGGGAGATAAAAAAATTCTGTATCTAATATTTAAAGTCTTTAAACGATCTACATAGCAATAGTTTTAGGTTCGTTCTAGGCTAAGATCAAGGTTTACTAAAAGATGTTACATAATAAGATGTGGAACGTAAATGGCTGCAGTAAATTTATTTCAATAATCATAGTATTTGTCAAGTTTTAATAACGCTTTAAATTACATACCCGTTATTTTTCTGTAATGCAAGTTTGTAAATTATTTCATTAAATGCATTTTCATCATGAGTGTCAAATCCTCAGATATACTGCACTCCATCACGCCGCGCAACAAGGACACATCAACATAGTAAACATACTCTTAGAACATAAAGCGGATGCCAACGCTACAACGACAGTGAGTACACCCCTTTTAATTAATATCTATTCAATTATTTTTTAAATTCAACGATCTTTCTATTTTTTCTTCAAAATTAGGAAAAAGCTGTTTTCGTCGTTCTAGATAATAAATAATAGATATGATACCAAATGTCTTCTCACTATTTTTAATAAAAAAATTTAATAAATAAAAATCCGTTTATTTTAGACAACATGTTCCAAAGATTTAATGTTGACTGACTCTTTCATTACAGAATGGACAAACGCCACTTGACATAGCGTCTAAGCTCGGCTACGTAACTGTGATGGAAACCCTGAAAGAGGTATCAGAGCCATCCATAGCTCCTGCCTCTCAGGAGAAGTACAAAGTGGTGGCTCCAGAAACTATGCTGGAGACCTTCATGTCAGACTCTGAGGAAGAAGGAGGTAGGTTTCTGACAAGTTTGCTTCAGATTGTGATTTGAAAGAATCTTAGACCTTTTGGTCTAAGATGTAACATCCTTGTTTTGGACATTTGATCACTGTTCACAAAGAACGCTGCTCAAAATTTCTACACGGCCCATGTTAATGGTCCAGTGGTTTACGTATCGAATTATGATCTCAAGGGTCCTAGATTAAACAAAGTATGCCTCCTATTTTTCAACTCAAGTTTGTAACCACTAGCCATCACCCAATATTTTAACGATGACCAAATATGAAGTTAAGGTTTTTAAGGTTTAAAGTTTTATTTGAAGTTTCTGCTCTTTTGTCGGATATTAAAGTAGATTAAATTTGGTTTCTGTTACAAATTTGCTGAATATTTCCATTCAGAATGCGTATTGAAGTCTAGTACCTTAAATTACTACCAGTTTTAGCTACTAGCCTTCAAAAACTTGAAAATCTTAAGTTTAATTCAAAATTGTTTAATGACTGATTTGCCAAGCACGTCATCATATTATCATAGTACGTTAATATTTATGAAATGTTTTTATTAGGTGAGGATACGATTTTAAACGACCAGCCTTACCGGTACCTCACCGCAGATGACATGAAGTCTCTAGGAGATGACTCCTTGCCCATAGACGTTACTAAAGACGAGAGGACGGAGTCAGCCATGAGCCATAAGAACATTATGGAGCTATCTCAAGGTACATACACCCTTTATTATTAACATTTGTTTTGTCGATGATCATGAATATCTCTGGTTATTCTGGTGTTCACTTGATAGTTGATTAAAATCGTACGACCAAATCGGTCAAGGATAAGTTTTTTAATAGTATTTCCACGTATATTGTTTCTGTGGTGTAATAATAGAGTGATTAGCCCCGATACCCTGATGTGGATTTGAATCCCGCAAGGAACGCTTGCACTTTGTGAGGTTTTCTCAGTATGGTTTTAAATCGCTTGATTGTCTGATAAAAGTGCTACTATACATCCAAATACACCTTTAGCTGTGCCTAGGAGTCTTAGCCTTGTAAATATGAATATAAAAACTACTTTTCTTAAATGAGGATCAAAGTCGTAGCTGAGGCCGGGTCTGTAATGGGCAAATAACCGAAATACGTAAATTTATTTTAAATATCGATTCTAGTATTGATCATAAATTTTTAGTCACATTTCAGTAATTGAAGTTGTACGTAACCTTGGAACCTTTTTACAGGGTCTGTAAACGGTATGGCGTACGTGCCACAGCAGGAGGTGGTAGTGAAGAGCATAAGCCGATACAGCACTGCGCAAGCGCCGGAGGGATACTGCTACAACGTAGACCCCACGCTGCCCAAGTCAGTTTAATTATTGATCAAAAAATTTAAACATTTAGTATTAAATACCTACAATAGAACCTGCCTGGTTTAAACAGCTAATCGAAAATTAGGATATAGGTATGGTACGGTATGGTGCAGCTTCGACACGGTGCCTCAAAGTATAAAATATCCACAGTAAACGACACCTTACGATGCGGTAGCGCACCTTCAGCTCCATACAATACGATGAAAAGGAAGACGTATTGATAGAGTTGCGACTGTAGGACTTGCTTGACTTCGAGTATACTATGTCTTTGCTGCGGGAACACCGCAACTTTACTGGAATGCTTTGATTGATGTCATGCTACTCAGCAACCCCTGTGTTATATTATATTAACATTTTTTGTCTACCACCGCTATTGTCTGCTGGGGAGATGCTGTACATAGAAATAACTCTACATTGTACTAACTCTACAAAGTTTCAATTTCTTTTAAAAGTGGACTAATTTTAATTTTGTGGAGAACTTATTATCCCTACTATTCCCTATTCCCTACTATCCCTACTTAATATTATAAATGCGAAAGTAACTCTGTCTGTCTGTCTGTTACGCTTTCCCGCTTAAACCTCTCAACCGATTTTGATGGAATTTGGCATAGGTATACGTTGAACCTCAAGAACGGACATAAGCTACTTTTTGTAAGAAAGTAAGGGGGGGGGGGGGTAATGCCACCTTTGAAAGTTTATATGGGAAAATGTTTATTTTTTAAAGAGATATGAAAGTTGGCACAAATATACCTCTATTATAATATAGACTACTTTTTGTTCGAATATTATATTAGGGTATAAGGTTCGAGTATTAGGTAAAACCGACCACGAAAGGATGTAGTCCACGCGATTGAAGTAGCGGGCACAGCTAGTGCACAATATAGCGGAGGTTGACAAAAAATGTTTAACAGTTAGGGGGATTGAGGGTTCTATGTGTTGATGCTGATGCAACTAAATCGTAGCGGTGCGGTTGCACCTCACTGCGTGGTCTCATCCCTAATGATAGTGCTCAAGCCATATTTTCTAAAAGCCTGTTTCATCAAAATGCATATGTCCTTTTGAGTTCATCAAATAAAACTAATAAAGTTCAAATATTCAAAATTGAAGAAGATGGTAAATCCATATACAGACTGACTTGTTTCAGATTTAAATACAAATGTCTAATGAAACTGATTCTTATACACGCTTTCTGATGGACGGAACTACAGGAAAAAGCTTCAATGGAAAAAGTAAGTCATAAAATTATCTACTTTTTGCAACGATCTTTTTTTTATAATTATATGTGAAATTAAGGTCTTAATTTATTGTTTTAGTCAATTCTTCGTATTTCTTAGTTATATAATATTCCTTTTATGTTTAGGCCCACGTGGATGTTTTTGTTAAAAAGGAATTCTTATGGTCAAAGTATTTTTGGAATCACTCCAGCAGTCTTTGTGTCTGTTACAAACAAAAATTACATAATTTTTTTTCTTTACTCTTTTGGTATAAAAATAAAAATTAATTGTACCATTGAACCTCTAGTTTCCTGGTGTCGTTCCTGGTGGACGCCCGAGGGGGAGCTCTCCGTGGCTGCCGCGGAGGTGGTGTGAGAGTCATCGTACCTCCTCTGTCAGCTCAGCAGCCCACTAGGATTACTTGCAGGTATGATTCTTCCAGTAGATACTTATACAGAACTAATAATAATAATTAACGATAAACTCAGTAAATACACTGACTTAGCCATTCAAATTAAAATACAATGGAAAGTGCAAACCGTACATATAGTACCCATAGTTTTATCAGCAACTGGAGTTGTACCCAAAACACTTAAAAAAAGCTTAGATACACTGAAACTACACCAAAACACTTTAAATTTAATTCAAAAAGCTATAATTTTAAACACGTGCCGTACCACCCGAAAATTTTTATCCTCATCACGTATTACAGCAGTTTAGACCCAAAGTTAGGCCACAGCACAAAATCATTGCACGCTTGGTAACAACCCGCGTGCACATGAGTAATCCTCAGAAATGAGAGAAAATAAAATACACAATAAATAATAATAATAATATTTATTTCCCTTTTCTCTCACAAAGACAATACAAAAGTTATGTTACAATACATGTCTAAATATCAAAATGTCTGAGTGGGAGACTGGCGACTGTACTAGGATAACCTGTATGACAGATTGCCAGTCTCTCCTCAACGGGCCGAGGAGAATTTTTTAGGACATTTGTTTACATTTAATGTTCAAACTATGTCAGTGAGAGTGGATGGGTGAATAAAGATATGAATGCGTGAGCGTGTGTGTATAATTGTGTATGTGTTATGTGGGTGTGTTAGTTTATGTGATGTGTGTTATCTTAGGAGTTGACTGTTAACAATTTTTCTGTTTCATAATAGTCTAAACTTCTTAGCCAAATTGTAGTAGATTTCTTGCATTGATATTTGGAACTAAGGAATTATCCAAAAAAAAATATAGCTATTTTTAACCTGGCGGCACAGGCAAATGTATAGATTTGTGATTTCCTGTTTAAACTATGAGTTCAAATATAGTAGGTCTGGTTTACCGTTATTAAGAGATGAGAGATAGAGGAGGACTTTTCAGAGTGAGGGAATCCCACGCCACTGCCTTCCCGAGGCAGCGGTACGGTGCCCAATGGATTTCTCCCTCTTATGGTCCACTAGATATTAAGAACTCAGTAAGCTTCGAAGAGAGCTGTAGTCATAGTTTCTCTGAATGATAGGATTCGCAACGAACACATTCGATAGAGAATCAGATTTATCGGCATGGCTCAAAGAATTTGCACGCTGGAGTGGCAGTGGGCTGGCCATATCTCAAGAAGACCTGATAACTGCTGGAGCAATAGGGATCTCAAGTGGAGACCACGACTCAGTAATCATATTGTGTATGACAACTTTGGGCGTAGTCGATTTTATTATTTTTATAGTACTAAACGCCGTACTAGCGAACTTTAAATATTAGAAACAGAAAAATTTTATCTCCCCTTGCGGTGCGGGAATCGAGCCCACGACCTTCACGCAAGGGGAGATAAAAATTTTCTGTTTCTAATATTTGGGCGTAGTGTTGATGACCTCCAACTTGGTGGGACGACTTGCAATATAAACCTTAGTATTAAGGTTCATATTGCTATCGCTAAATAAGGTACGATCAACAGCAAGTCAGACTACTTTGACTTTGCTTAGCCCTTATGTCGTGCCAATAACAACTAAAATCAAACATCGAACTGCAATTGTTTACCTTGACGTGCTGACTGTACGATACTGTTTGTCACCTTTACTGATTTCCGATAATGGTCGCAAATTACAAGGCCTCCAGAGGGAAATGAATAAGCGGACTTTATTTTATTATTTTTGTTTTTGGGAATCACCAATCTAATGAATATTTAAAGGTACCGTAACATATTTCAGATACTTAAAGCCTTCTCGGATCAACCACATGCCCCCACTGATGGAGGGTGAAGCGCTAGCAGCCAGGGTCCTTGAGATGGGACCAGTTGCTGCCAAATTCTTAGGGTGAGTAATTAGTTCACGATTATGCGTACATTTTTACTGGTGGTCCTGTTACTTTTAACCCGGCTGCAGCGAAGCAAAAAAAAAGGATAATGCTATTGGCAGTTTGCATGTGTATATTCCATTGTAGAGTACTGTTAGACTACTGAATACATTCTAAGAAATAAGGACGCCTTATTTAATTAACGGTAAATAAAAAGGAGACATTTTATTAAATTGTCAATCATGTGTCATCAATTGGGTTCCAACCACCTTCCACTGCTTTTTTCTTCTTGATAGACCTGGTCTACTAAAAGCAGCAGTTTCCATCACAAACTTTCAGTAAGCATTGACGAGGTCCCCAAAAGCCTCCAAAAACCCTTAAAAGACCACTAACAGTATTTCATGCACTTCGTGGCCACGCGCCTAATATTACTAAAAATAATTTGTTTTCCATTCTTATCTCAGGCACATAAAGTTTAAATCAGATTGGATTTAAGCTCTTTTTTGCAATGCTTGTATTGATAGATTTGTCACGGAACTATAAAGATCAAATTTTTGATAAAAGCCGCTAAGCCAGAAGTAAAACATGACCAGGTTTTTCTTTCCTCATAAAAACAATTTCCCATGATCCAGGCCAGTGATCCTGGAGGTGCCCCACTACGCGTCCCTCCGTGGAAAAGAGAGAGAGATCGTGATCCTTCGATCTGATAACGGTACCAGCTGGCGGGAACACAACGCTGATGCAACGGATGACGTCGTGCAGGATATTCTGCATGAGACTTTGGAGATTGAAGGTGAGAATTCCATTAATCCCCAAACAGGCACTGGGAAAATAGAGACCACCTCAAGTTTAACCTCTTGACCTTGACTTACCAAAGAAAAGAATGAAAAATTTCGATACTCCAGGCCTTATAAGGGTTTTACAGTACTTGTATAAAAATAGATCCTCGATTTCTAAAGAAAACTATACTAACATAATTTATACACAATCAACGCGAACGAAGTCTTGGGCTACTTATATAAAATTAGTATCTACTAAATGAGCTAGGCCTAATTTGCCAATACTATTACAAAGTCCATAGAAAAATATCGAATCTCCTTTCTTTTTAAACTATGTCTTGCCATATCCTTACAGGGTTCATGTTTTATCCTTTAGTTATATAATTTGTTTTATTGTGTAACTTGTTTATATGTATGTCATAAATAAATAGATGATGTCATTCAGAATTTCACGATTTACAACGTCGTATCCCTGTCTCCAGAAACCAACGAAGATGAGAAAGGCTGGGACGCTCCAAGGGTGACAAGGATCTTGACGCACGACTTCCCGCAGTATTTTGCTGTCATTTCACGGATACGACAGGAAGTGCACGCCATCGGCCCTGAAGGTGAGATAAGTTCTCATTAGAGCCTTAACTTATTCCATTGAAATATAACGCTCACGATACCGATTTCGCAATCTTGGTCTTGAGGTACCAATCGGGGAGGCAGTAAATGAAACATCTGGGTGGTCAGTTTCAAAACAAAAATCAAAGGGTTACGACTTATCTCTTAGCTGGTGGTAGATCATATATTGCCTCCATAATTTGAATCTTATTCATTGCAGTTGAAGGATGAAACGAATGAGAACTAAATTTTATTATAACAAGACTATTTTTTAAAGAACTATATTTTATTCTACTGATTAAAGCGAGGAAGAAACTTGCCCTGAAAAATCAGACATTCATAGCCTAATCATCATAAATGAACATCAAACTGTTGTTCCAAATCGTAAATGTCAACAAATTTGTCAAACATTTCGTTTTTTATGAATGCGTTAATTATTGGTAATCTACGAATGATTTCAATTATTTCTCCTATTCCAGGTGGCATGGTGTCCAGCTCCGTCGTCCCTCAAGTACAAGCGGTGTTCCCTCAAGGCGCTCTGACTAAGAAGATCAAAGTTGGCCTCCAGGTAAACCTCTTCAAGCCTCGAAAAGGCGTCAAGGACAAAAACCTTAAAAAGATCACCGTCAACAACGTCTCCAAGAAAAAGCGTTTCTCTCTCATTTGGTAGTATAGGCTCACTTGAGATAAATGTAAAACTAGCTTTAAACCCGTATACTATGCTGTTTCGGAAATAATGGACTGTATTCGAGTATATTTCTTGTAAGTTCAAATTCACTGACTCATCTACAGCTTCCTAGTCAGTATTTAGAGGGGCATTATTAGCTTCTTTGAGTGTAGGCGGTTCATATGTTATAATCTTCTTACCTTTCTCTTTAATATTATATTGATTACTTACAAAATACTTCACTGTAGCTCAGGTTTCTATTACTCGAAACTCTTTTGTAGGCACTACCACTGATAATGATAAACCTTTTGATTTCAGTCACTTACATTAGGACTAGTAATTGAATGTATGAAAACCATGTGAATTGGCGAAATATGGAAAACAAACCTATACTGTTGGTTTTTTCGATAAATTTGTTTTTTTATACACAGTCACTTATTAACAAAATTACTTCTTAATGACACGTATGCTATTACTATAATAACGTACATAATCAATATTTTGTGTTTTAAATTTTCCATTTAATTTTCTACTTTTAAATAATCAAATAATAAATTAGGTCTTGACACTTTAGAATACTTCTAATATGTATTTATCTAAGATATTACAAAATACCATTTAAAAATACCCATATTCAATTTCTAAAATTCGAGCTTAGTCGAAATATTTCTAAAGTACTTAGTGACATTTAGTGAGCATCCGACCAAGTCGGTTTAAGCCTATGAAATATAATAACGAATTTTACCATAGCGGACTCTGTAGTAAATAGCACGACTTATTCTTTTAAAAATTTACAGGTGGATAGCTAGTACACTAAACGAATTCTATATTTTAAATACAATTTTTGGAAACACATTTATATAATTTTGCCTTTTGTTAGTCTTAATGATTTAATTGCCAAAATAATTGTGTTCGATTTAGATGGTTTAGTATTTATTAAAAATACAATTAGGTATTTTACATACCCAAAGTACAAAATAAGAATGCCAAATTTTTATCAAAGTTTTTTACATCTTAAAGACTTTACTTATTTTAATGTTAGTATTAATTTTGTAGTATTTTTTGTCATTGGAGATACAAATAATATTGATAAAACTGAATCTGTCCTGTTTTTATCAAAATTGTTATGTTAACAAAATGATTTACCTACCTATTATCCTTGTTATGAACCCTTTTTTTTGTATTTCTACATGAAAAAGCTGAAGATTTTATAACTGTTTTGTTATTTGAAATTGCTTCAATTTGATAACATATCGTACTTTTATATTGTTCTCATTCAAATCACTATTAACAATGTGATTTATTATAATTCGGAAGTTCTCTAATTTTAATGCATACACGTATTTATTTAAGACGTAGTGCGTTACTCCTATAAGTAAAATAATGTCATACCCAATAAATTTAGAATTACTTGAAAATATTTAAGTAAACCATTGTAGTGGGAATTTCAATAAACCATCTTTAATACAAAGCCGTTTTTCAGTATAAGCAAAATTGAATGTACGAAATCACTGTCAATACTGTTAGGTTTTCTCACACTGCGTTTTGACGCCATAATGATATAAATTCTCTAGTTGGTCTTTAGGTGAGCATAAATAAGCATGGTCTAAACTTAAGAAACGAATGTAATGTATGAACTTTGTAACTTGTTTGATCTACATACATGAAAGACATAATATTATCAGTTGTGTGGTTATACAATTTAGATACTTACATTTGGAGTGACGTATTGATATTTTAATAGCTAAGTAGTCATAAATAAGTATTTTAAGGTAACCGCTAAATTTATTGGGTAATGCCTCTGTGCTTTTACATTGACTTGTTGTTGAATGTTATGCAAATATGTACATTATTTCCTAAAGACCAAACGTGAGACTTGCATGATGTATATTTTGTTTGTGTTTGCATATTATTTTTGATGTTTTAAGCTTATTTAGTATTGAAGTGTGTTGCATCTTGATTTTGAAGCGCATGTGTGAGAAATAGTTGATTCCGCTACACATGTTATAAATGTACTCTTAGTTTCTTATGCTTTCCCTGTGATTTCATATGTTCATATATGCTTATTTTTTGCACCGAAGCTCTCTGCCACAAAACTTTTATTTGAGGAAAATATTTTTGAAGAGATTATGTTTTTTTCTTTATTGTTAATTATATAGTTGAACATTGTCAAAAAGATAAAACAATTAAGAAACATAAAACCTTTTAGAAAGTAAGTTAAGTTGCAAAACCAAACGGTAAGTCAAATACTGAAATTATTTACCATGCACAGATTTTTTTTCTTCTGTTGTTCACATAGATGCTTTCTGGAAAATAAGGATCTCGTTTGGTCTTTAGAAGAATATTGTAAAATTTCTAATGTATTGAAAGTAAATCTGACTGAAAGGTGTAATTTTACAGGCTCAAATAATAGACTCGGAACTAACCGCTAAGCTATTGGGCCGTGGCGTAGCGGTATCTCCGGTAGTAACAGTTGAGCCTCGAAGAAGAAAGTTCCACAAGGCCATAACACTGAGTATGCCAGCTCCCAGACCTCATACTCAAGGAATGACCAACCAGTACAGCACATCGTCAGCGCCAACTCTGAGACTATTATGCTCCATATCAGGTATGATAAAAATAATTTGCTTCACAATTATACAGATCTATTTGGTTATAGATTTGATAAGGGGTTTTTATCACGTTTCAATTTCTTTACCTGAGGATAAAACTATGAAAGTAAAAAGTTTGTGGTTTTATTTGAATTTCAAAATACTGTATTTTGAATATTAAAAAACCCCACAATCAATAATAACCAATAGTTATCTGTAAAAGTGTTGCAATGGAGTATGGCTTGTACTTGCTACCTTGATGACATAATAATTTGCTTGCTGAACCGGGAGGTAAGTGTGCCTATACAAGTAAATTAGGCTTATGAATACTCCTTTGCTTTAATTTGAAATAGGTAAAATAGATCAGAGAAATGATTACCAATATTCCATTACAACACAAATTTACTTAGACCAAAAATAGATAATTAAATTCAACCATTCAGCGAACTCGTTTAGGTTCAAATAGTCTTTAAAATCTTATGATTATGATATCAGTAGAGTAACATCAATAGTTTTAATCGTTTTGACAACTTATAGCGTATAAATATAGTTAACGACGTTAGAATTCAGAGAATCAGTATATTGAAATAGATTTTTTTCTCTCCTTGATAAATTTTATTACTTAAATAGTGTAGTTATCAGATATTACAGTTTTAGAATTACGACTCCCAATAATCTAGACAAAGGGATGAGCATGTTATTTTGAAAAGTATAGTGTAGATTTATTTACTTAAAAATCAAAAACATTACATAATGGATAAAAGGTATCAACAAAATTTGGGGTATTTAAGAAAATTCGTGAAATACCTACTCAAGCAATCATAAGCGCTTATAGCAAATACACCAAGCAGCTAAGGGGACACGTCCCTGTGTGTGCGTTTTGTGCGTGTCTACATTGTCTTTGTTCTCGTGTTTGTGTGTGTTGCACGCTCACCGTGTGTGGCGCTATAAAATGTGCTGCCACCTATCGGCGCGCACCAACAGGGGTATTTCGCAAACGATCTCTCGAAGGTAAAAATTAGAAATATTATACAAATACTATAAAACAAAATCGAAACGTCGGATTGAGTTCCATTATTTTCAGTTCGAAATTTCTTTTTCTTTTTACGAATTTTACGTTGTTAATTTCTCACGAGTCATTGTTTCTATGTGATATTTATACTCTTAGCTTCAGTTCGTCTCGAAGAGTATAGCTATCAGACACATTGATTTTCTTCCCTCTATCACTTTTTGAATGCTTTTCCATATTTTGCTTCTCATACATTCTTCCTCTTTGCACGGGCTGAAATTTTTACGCTTTGTTAAATCACATTCACTCTGTATCATAACCATTCATAAAATCTTGGGACGTCAAGAAAATGCACTGCGATTTATTCACTGAACGTTGTCGGTTTAGAACAAATGTACGAATAATATGAAACCTAGACCTAATTAAACTGCAATTATATTGGCACATTGTAAGAGATTGTTAACACAAAATACCTGTTTGTTTAGAATAAGCGCAATGTTAAACAAGTAAACGATGCGGTGCCATATACGCCATTCTCATTTCATTTACTGCGTCAGTGTTTCCCAAATTTCCTTTAGTTGCTTGTACTTTGTTCAAAGTTCTTTTCCAAAACGGCCTATCAGTTTTGTTCCATATCATCTTCTCTTCGTTTGTCTCATTTCAGTTCTTATCATTATTTCACTAAACACAGTTTTAGTTTGACCTTTTTATTTCGTTGAATTGGATTTTGGGTTATGTTCAGTGAATGTCCTTCGAGAGATCTGTTTTTCGAAAAGCCAGAAATGCAATTTTGATGATTTGTTTGATGATGTAGCTTCATTGTTTTCATTTTGAAACTAAAGCACTATATTTGTAAGAAACAGGTGACAGTACACAGTGTGCCACATTATCAGTCACTTTTTCATTTGTAAACGATACAAAAATGGTACGTTATTTATTGTTTTTGTGTGATGTGTTGTCTTTGCTTGTTGTGTGTTTGCTATAGGCCGTTTTGGAAACATTTTTAATTTTGTTTTATTTATGTTACTTATTAACATGTCTTTCTGATTTCCAATCTATCTTCTGCATCGGTTACTGTACACGTGAAGCGAAAATAATTTCTGTTTACTGTCAAAAACTTTACACTTCTCAAACTTTCAAATACCTATTCGTAATGTATAAAAGTGTTATGTAGTAAGAACTAGTTTAATTTTTAACGTAGTAAATATATATTAGTTAATAAAAAAAATACGTAGAGGCCTGCTTTGGCATGCTATAATGATGTAATAGGTAGTATCATACTCATGGTGGCAGTTGTGACGGCTGGATACTGCCTTTAGCTTTCATTATGATAAGCATACGAAGAAACATTTGAACGTAGACGCATTGTTGATTTTGAGGTAGCAAGCATTTCGTTGATCTGAAGCTTGTATAAGGTGGATAAATTAATGTTTGTGATGGCAGGAGGAACCAACCGGGCTCACTGGGAGGATGTCACCGAGAACACGCCACTGACCTTCGTGAACGACTGTGTTTCCTTCACCACGACTGTTTCTGCTCGTTACTGGCTTATTGACTGCCGCCATATTGAAGACGCAACTAAAATGGCGACTGAGCTGTACAGGTAAAATAACTACAAAAAAGGCTGACTTGATATAACATTAAGGCATTGTCCCGCAACGATGCAGGCTACGCTCTTTCGCCTTGAGTACGCTGCTTATATGGCAATGACGTCAAAATATGACGTGCCATGGCTAGCGTTCGTAGTAGCGTTAATGCACGTAAAACTTTTATCTGCTAAATGGAGGTGCTGCCTCTAGAACTCTACGTATTGGTTTTGATTCGTTATTTATTTTTTAGGGAAGCAATCCACGTGCCCTTCATGGCTCGCTTCGTAGTATATGCGAAGCGAACAGACGAGTGTCAGGCGCAGTTGCGCATGTTCTGCGTCACTGATGATAAGGAGGATAAGGCCTTGGAGCGCATCGAGCGGTTCATACAGGTCGCTAAGAGCCGTGACGTTGAGGTAAGAAGCAATGTACTGCTGATTTAGAACTAGGTTATAGGAATCATCATCATTTGTCCACAAAATTTTTAGTGTAGCTAAAATTTAATCCGTACAAAAGAAAAAACATTTCCCTTTAATACGTCTTATCTACGAGCAGATCTATAAAGAAAATCATTTCATGTAGCCCTACTATACAAATCATCATCTGTTTAAATTTACCGTATTGTTGAATAGAATATAATAGAATAGAATAATCATTTATTTCTCTACACAAATATTCCTAACTAGAGTTAGTTGAATTTGACCCTATTGGTAAGAATTGGATATTCAGAAAACATTAACAGAGCTGATACAACGCCGTGCCAATTAACCTTTAGGTCCACGAAGGCAAGCCAATCTACCTGGAGTTCGGCGGGAACCTGGTCCCGGTGGCCAAGTCCGGGGAACAGCTGTCGATCCCGTTCCGAGCATTCCGGGAGAACCGGGTCGCGTTCCCGGTGATGATCAAGACGCAGGACTTGGAGCCGATATGTCGCTGCCAGTTCATGAGGGACCCGAAGGTGCCGAAGGGAGAGCCGTCGCCTGCACCGGTGTGTAAATTTGTATAATTATCATCATAATATTAATTCATTGTTGGGTAGGCCTCAGGTTGGGTAATCCGACCATGTTGATTTGACTTAGTACACTACTGTACTATTTGGTTAGGTAAAGGTGAAAGAGGTTTAACCTGCTTTGGCAAGTATTGGCAGGCAATCAATGGGTGCTTTATCCATAGACGAGTTGGCGAATATGGTAGGCAGAACATAAACCAAATATGAATCGCTTCTTCGGTGCAATAACGCCACAACTAGTCATTTTACAGAAGACGACTTTTAAGTTTTTTTTTATTGTTTTCGTTATTACTAGACGACTATTAGGACATTGAAATTTTTTACGGCTCTCTTTGTTTCTCCAAACGTAAGTATACTTGTTTACAATTCTGCATACTTAATTCATTTTTGAAATTTTGTCGAGTTGTACCTTTGTTGCACCGAAGAAGCGTACTGTTCAAAATCTTCATAGTCTTTAAACTAAATATTTTTTGCTTGATTAGATTGCAGTACTCAACATTATGGTACCAGACGACACGTCAGTGGAAAGAACCAGCCCACAGCCTACAGACGCTGTGCCTAGGCGCACGGAGGAACAAGAACTGATTTGGAGACAACGGCTTAGTGATCCAAGGTAATATTTAATATGCAGACAAAACAAACTAATGAAGAGAACATTTTTTGTCACTTTTTTGATATATTTATTTAGAGGTTTAACTGTAATATTCATGAAAAAAAGAAAAGCTACAACATTAAATTCGAGAACCATTATGAAAAAAAATCTCTGGATTTAAATATTTCATGACTTTAATTCATTTTGTAAAAATTCTAGGTTGGAAGACATCTGTAACCTACTCGGCAAGGACTGGGTGGCCCTAGCATACGAGCTAGGAGTGAGCGTGGCAACCGTCAACCAGATACAGGCGAAGAGGATCACGGCAGCAGAGCAGGCGCAGCTGATGCTGAAGCTATGGAAGACGCAGTCGGGGACCAAAGCCCAAGGTAAGTTTCCAAAATTTAAAGCCACTTACAACCTTTTTGGATAAGAAACAACTAGTATCTTTTGAATCATCAGCTTGTATACACCCTAGTGCTACTGGAGTGTCAGAATAAATCTCTACATAGCTTAATACATCAGCAGACATACAGCTGACTTTATGTGACGTGGTACTGCGGTATACTGTACAAGTAAGGGGGATGTGGTAGACAGTGACGTTCAGTATACAACTCTGACCTTAAAATAACTGGGACAACCTACAAAACTCCCTAATCCTTTTCTGATGGGTAAACTTTGGTGGCTACGTAAATATATCGGACACCTCTTCAAGTTGCTTGACACTATCATATAAGACAGACGTCAGTTTCGCTGTAGTCAACCTAATACAGACGAAAGGTGGATGCAACAAAACTAATTATTTTTGGGGAGGGACAACAAAAGGAATCTGGAAACGAAGAAACCATAAACGTTACAATTTTAAAAGATAAAACATTGGCTCGAGCTAATATTAATATTCGGTCTTCTTCCAGACACTTCCTTGGAACTGGCTTTGTGTCGAATTGGCAGAGACGACATTATTGCTCCACAGTCAGAAGTTACGAACGAGAGACGTATCCAAAGGAATATTTACCAGGAAAGACAAGCTTCCGAAGAAATCGAAGCTTACAAAGGTAATAATAAATGATAATAATAAAATAAGTTTATTTTCTTTAACAACCTTACATAACATCTGTGATCACATCTTTTTTTACATAAAAAAGGTAAAATTTCTTTCGATTTTAATAATAAATGTCAGTCTGGTTCGGTGCTAAACTCAATAGAAATTTATTTGTTTTAAATCACATTGGAATTATGGGACAGTGAAATTGATAAATTTATTAAATTCCGCATTGTTAAGTTGATTATGGTTGATTAAGAGCGAAACTAGAATAGTATCAAAATGACCCAAAACCAGGAATGTTTGATCTCTTACGTTTTTGTTCCACCGCCGGCTAAAAACCTCCCCCGCATGATTACGATGCTTTGGTACTAAAGCGATTTTTTGCCAATCTTCACACGTTCTGAATATTGTGTAGTCGATATAAATATTCAGTATCCAAGTACAGGTAAAAACAGAGACATAAATCTATTGTGATAATCTGGAAGATGCCTTATCATATACCATACATATATTATTGCATGAAACTCATTTATCACATCATCACTAATACACAAAATTACAATTTGTGTACAAAATAGATATTGTCTATCCAGCTGAAGAAGACAACAAGCTTAAAGAGAAGATTTACGATGAGAACCAGATTGCTGAGAGAATGCACAGGGAGTCTGATCAAGATCACGAAGACGAAGCCAAGTATTCACCAGAAGAGAAGTCGTTTGTGGACAAAAGTGAGATTGAGAGGACTCCTACGCCAAGCGAAGACAGTGAAGAAGACGAAGGTAAGTTTTTTTACATCAGAATGAAGAGAACAAAAAAACTAATTGGAATGATAAGTAGTTAAAAAAGTAATGATTTTATTTTATCCGTTATACTTGTATTAAATACATTTTATCTTATATTTATATAAATTTTAATAAATGAATAAAATAAGACTTAAACATTTTTAACTTTTAGATGTAAAGCGAAGTGTAGCAGAAAGAAAAGAGCAAATAACAAGAAAGCTTAGTTCTAGTAAAATACCAGCTTCAAAGCAAAAGAAAGAAATTAGAGAAGAAATAATTGAAATTAAGACTCAAATCAAGCCAGATATTAAAAAATTCCAGGAAATTGAGCAACAGGTAAATTTGTATACTCTACTCATTTGTAAATGTTAAATTATCTATAAAAATTAATTAAAAAGCAATTAGTTTAATTTGGTGATGATTATTTATGAGCTTTAAAATTTACAGGTTATTGAAAAAGAACCAAAATTAGAAAAAACACGATCTAAAGCATCTCCCGATACTGTCGAAGAGGAAATTGAAGAACAAGTAGAAGAAATTATTGAAGTAAAGAAAGAGGAACCGAAACCGGTAGAACGACCAGTCGATCAGTTCAGGAAATTTGATCCGTCTTCGCCTGCCAAACCTACGCCGAAACATTTACAACGGCATATGAGGAACGAATCAATGAGATTCCCCTCAGGAGATTTCTCGAACGTTACCATAACTCCTAGGAAATCAGTCACAGAGACAACTGAGGTAAAAGTGTCAGATAAAGTTGACACATTCACAAAAGAAGCAATTTCTCAAAAGGAAATCGTAAGTTCTCGAGTAGAAGAAAAATTAGACGATGGTGATAAGTCCCCAGATCTTGTTAGTGAAGATGACAAAGATATTGCCGAAGCACCATTACGAACTAAGATCAGTTCCTTTGAATCCAAAATATCCAAGGAGCCGTCTATTGAACTATCAAAAACTACTGTAAAACTAACTAAAGAAGCATTGAAAAAGCACACCATGGAACAAGACCAAGGCATTGAATACACACAAGAATTTGTGCGCGAACAGTCTAAACAAATTTCTAGTATAGAAACGCATGAGCACATAGCTCATAAAGTATCTATAGAATCAGAGAAACATGTAGAAACTGTAAAGTCTGTCAAAGAGACAATTCAACAGTTTGATTCCAAAATCAAACATGAAGATAAGGGGAAACCTTTCCCTAAGACGATGAGAACAGATTCGACACTAGTACAAGTATCTTCAGAAGAAGATAGTGAGTTCTTAAAAAAATCAACCGATTCCGAAACGGAAACAGAATCGCAGACGACAGTAAAAGTCGACAAATTAGAAAAAACAAAGATGAAATTCGAAAAACAATTTGACTTAAAATCCGGCATCACAGATGGGTTTGGACACAAAACGAAAGATGCAAAACCAACTGAAGCTAAAGATGACAAAAAATCAGATGACGATGATAAGAAAGATGATCATGGTGTGGTGATTCAATCATTGAAATTAGAGAAACAAATGACAGAAGAGCTCAGATCTAAAGTTAGCGAAGAAGAACTTACAGAAGCGTTAGAGGAAAAAGATGTTTCTGTAAGCGATAAAATTGTTAAAAACAAGGTAAGCTTAAAAACAAAGTCGAAAATTAATCTTGAAAAAATTCTGTAGGGTACAACTGTTCACATCTTTTCGGTATGACGACCTATTTGTTTTATTACTGAGTGCTTTGGCTGCTTTATGATTTAATTTATCAATATTAAAGTCAAAAACAAAATTGTAACATTATTCTTGATTTTAGATTGAGACTCAACAGTCTATAGCTAGTACCAAGTCAGACATAAGCAAACATACAAAGACCGATTCAATCGGGTCTGACATGCAAGACTTGAATGGACGTAAGATCTCCCAAGAATCTTCCGTACCATCGGCCATTGACAAAGCTGACTCTTTAGCCGATTTGCAACAAAGCACTGAAAAAGACTTCAGTTTCATTTCGCAAACTGAATCTAAGGTAAATGATAAACATACCAATCGAGTATTCTGCATTGCGTATTTTTTGTTGATTCAAAGAAAGTTTGTTCAGAAATGAAAAATATTACTATTATGTGTAATATATCATTTATACACATCTGTTATAGACAGTAAATTTGTTTATTTATTGAACAAATTGGTATTGTAAGATTTATTTAATTTAAAAATACATGTAGTCCAAATGAAAACCAACAATAAAGAGATTTCTTGGTATAACTTATTTTGACGGTGATAACATTTTTTTATAAAACATATTTTTTTTTCAAATGTATCGTTTAATACAATTAAATAAACATTTTTGTTTTTTTAATGTTCTAATTGTAGTTATTTTTAGTTTTTTTAATTATGCTCTTTCCATTTTTCCATAAAAGTAACCTCTGGTCAGTAGGTTTATTTATTCGTGAAATATTCCAGGTATATTCCAAAGATTCTAAACACCGCAGCGATTCGTTAGATGAGGCTTCTCAATTCTCAGATCTAGAAGATCAAATTGGCACAAGCCCAGCTCATAAGCCCATAGACAAAGAAGTAAGTCACGTAGTATCAAAGACTGAGGTAAAAAAAATATCAATCTCTACTGACAAAACAGAACAGACTAGAGATCAGACTCTAGAATTCCTCAAATATGAGAGTGATTATAGTGCTCAGATACATGCACCCACGGAGTTTGGAGTAAAAGAAAACGAAAAGGTAATTTTAAACATAATTTAAGCTAAGTGCACTAAAATTACAATATTGGGCTAATTAAACTTAATAAATAACTTTCATCTACTTTAAACGAGTGAGTAAGTCTACTGTAAAAATGGTACTCAGGTGTGATCTTAATCATTCATTTCATTAAAAAAAACCTTTTTCAGGTTTCACCTAAAGAGTCGCCTGTAATTAGCGCCAAAGCTCGCCAATTCATTGAAACAGTCCCTGAAGATGATTCAGTACAAGAATGTTTCTTCTCGAAACGTATTTACTCAGATTCTCTAGAGGACTCTGAACAATCCGACTCTAGGCGTCACTCTGAGGCAGAGTCACTAAAATCTGACCAATCAGATGTTAAGGCTAAAGTCTCCTCATCTGAATTTGATGAAAGAGCAGAATACGAAGAAACTGCTGATTCTGGAAGTGGTTTCGGTGACGAGAAGTTTGAAGAGAGTGTCGGTTTTACATCTATGAGAATGGAATCAAAAATAAGTGATTCTGAAAGACAGTCTTCGGAGTCAGATAAAGAGCCAGATGCGTTGTTTAAGAAAATGACACCAAAACGTCATTCTAGGACAGAATCCATATCGATTAGTAAACTTAGTGATTTGCAAGCTGATGTTGAACCTGCTAAAGTAAAACAAGAGTTTCAGATCATCGTCACTGAAGCCGAGGAAATTGATAGATCATTTGACAAGGATGAACCATCAGACAAAATATCTTCTGAAAGCAGTAGGGAAATTGAAATTTCCGAACGCAAGTCATCGGAAGGGATTTCTGATAAAATCAGTTCTGAAGATGCCGTTACTGAGAAAAAGACGTCGTCAGAAGAAGATGCGCTCAAGGAAGGTGAAACAATATTATTTGATGATAAAGATAAGACGGTATCATCAATGAAAGACACTATAAAAGAGACTGAGAAAAGTGAAGTCAAAATACGAGAAGATACATTTGAAAAAGGTGATAGATTTCATACTTTTCAATTTAATATGTTTATTTTCTTTTAGTTAAATAAATATCGAACAACATAACATACAATGCACTGGTCCCAAAATTAATTATCTCAATCAATTATGTTGTAGGAACCAGAATCAACGCTGGTATCACATTTAAACCTCTCCACTTTTCTGTGATTTTACAGTTGATGCCATCAAACGACAATCTGTGACATCAGCAGGGTCAGGCTCAGTGAGTGAGCTTCGCTTAGAAGAAAAGCGTTTATCTGATGCTCACAGTCTGACTGAATCCAGAGACTATACTTTTGAGGAGTCAGAAGATGATATCGGGACACAAGGCACCCATGTTGATATTTCAAAAGATAAAATAGAAACAAAAGTCGACACGGACAAGACCAAAACTCCATTAGGTAAATATTTTTGTAAAACCGCTCGTAATAGTGAAGATAAATTGTATCTAATAAAATTATAATTTCTAGCTAAAACTACTGAACAATCTAAACTAGCAAAATTAACACATGGAGATTCACTAGACGATGTTGAAGGGTTTCCTGAAGACCACGTAACAGACTATGTACACAAACTCCCACACATTGCTGAAGTAGGGTATGTATATTTAAATAAATATAAACGGCGTATAACTTCTGTTAAAATAATGTTTTTAATTATATTTTTTGTTTCCAGTTCCGTTTTAGATAGAGATATTACACACGATTTCTTAAACAGGGAAAGAGAGGAACAATTGAAACGAGAGTCTGTTCAAATTGTAACAACATCAAAGTCAGAAATTAAATCATCTGTTAAAAAAGATGAAAAAGTAACGTTCGTTGATACAACTGAGATTCCAAAACCGTTTACGAATGAGTTCGAAACAACTTATTCAGTGACCGAAAAACATGAGCCGACTGTAATAACTAAAACCACTACAATCATTAAAGACACTTCTTCAAGTGCTACTGGAGATATGATCGGGACAAGGAAACAAACTGTTGTATCTGAAGGTGTTACAAAGTTTGATGTTAGTAAAATACGTACAGATACGTTAGGCAAGTTTCATATTGATGACATTGATGAATCTAAAAAATTCCTGCCGAAAGATTTAGACCTCACAGAGGTTCCTGAGATAACAAAGGAACAAGTAAAACCTGTGATTGACGATATTCTCCAAAAAGGCACTATTGCAGCAGCAGCTAGGAGCCCAGTTGTAGAAAAAGACATTAAGATAGTGACCAAAGAAATTGTAGAATCTGAAAAACGATCCTATGATGCAAAAGTTCCACATAAAGAAGAACGTAGACACTCATGTATCAGTCCAGCAATTTCTTTAGAAAGAATAGCTGAATCTGATGTAGAAGATGAAGACGTCCCGGAAATACCAAAAACTACTAGTCTAATTGCGGAAACTCGAGTAGTTATTGAAACTAAAACTGAAATGAAAAAATCTGATTCTGCTATGAAACAAATGGCTGATAATATTGAAATTATTATCAAACAAGCTTCTGAAGATATTGATGGATCCTCAACAGAAGAACAACTTGAAGTTCCTGAACCAACCGAGCCTCAAGATATCACTGATCAGGTATCTGTTGACTCTATAATTGAAGAAGCTGTACATACCGTTGAGGGATATTTAGATTCATCCAAGGAAGCAAAAGAAAAGGAAATAGAAGCCAAAAAGGAAATTATATATGAGGAGACCAAAAAGTTTGTAAAAGAAAGACCTGGTTTAATAAAATCTTTATCAAGAGATAGCGGAGAAATAGTTATCATGCCTAAAAAGAAACATCCAAGAACATTTTCAGTGCAAAGTTCACCTGAAGAAGTTGAAGAACAAATTTATACTGATTCAGAATCCGGTAAGGCTTTAGCAAAATATTTGCCTAACATTTATATATTTATAACAAATATAAAGCTACTTACCAAAATGTAAAGCGTCTTAGTAATATTTTTTTAAATTTCAGATATGGATAAGGCAAAGGTTTTAGAAATAATTGAACCAACTTCAGACCTCGATGGTAAAGTTGCTACCTCTAGTTTTGATACAAGGAAAATAAGGACTGATTCACTTGATGATGCTGATGATTTTCCCGAAAAAGAGGTTGATTTTCGTGTTAATAAATTTGTAAGTACCAACTTTTATCATCGAATTACTATAAATTTAATGTATTTTCAGGCGGAATTTTTCGGCGATGATGGCAAATACACGGATGAACCTGCTGAAGGAACGTTTCTAGATGATTTCAAAATTCCTGATACGTCCGGTCCAAGTAGTAGCATAGCTCAACAAGACACAGAAGATGATAGATCTTCTGATAAACTTGTTAAAAAAAATCACTTTGCAGATAGAATCATGCATTCAGATTTGGTTTCTAAATCTACTACAGAGTCTTCAGTTACCACTGTTGTATCTACCCTTACCAAGTCATCTGATGAAGATCAAAAATCAGTTTTAGAAGAAGGAACTTCAGCAGAGTTCTCGAAAATTAGTGGCGCAGAGTTAGTTAAAGATCCATCAAAAACATCGATTGATACAAAAGATGATTACAAAATAGAAGAACAGGTAGAAGACCGAGGTACGCCAGATTTGTCAAAAAAATCAATCGATTTGACTAAAGACTATTCAAAATCGTCTATTGATAGTAAAGATACTTCAAGAGATTTCGCGACTAATGAATTATCAAAAGATTCAACAGTAGACTTAAGTAAAGACTTTTCCAAAGCTTCTGTGGAAAGTGTTAAAGAAACATCAAAATCTATTGACGAGAAGACTTTTTCTGAAGACCATTCTTCCCTGGACGTATCAAAAACGTTAGCTTCTGATGCTTCCGAAGGCATAACTGTAAGTAAAGAATTTATAGACGAGGAACGATCAATATCCAGAGTTGTAAGGATATCGACTAGTTCTTCTCAAGAGACTTCAGTAATGACCGAAAGTAAATTATTTAGTGAACAAGACGATAGATCGTTTGATAAGACTAAACAATCTGAAATGGAACCTGAAAAAGATTTCATTGGAGAAATTGATGAAAAGATTAAAGAACTGAAGTCTGAGTTTAAAAAAGATGCAGAAATTAGTTCAGAATCATCACTTTTAGATAAAATTTCTGAGACAAGGAGTGATGGAATAGCTAGTAAAGTAATAGAAAAAGAAGATATTGAAGCGACGGAATCCGAAGATCAAGTACCTGATATGACAGAATTAAATCGAAGATGTTCTAATTTATTAGAGGATATATCGCAAGGAGCTCTTATAAGAATCGACTCGAGTCATGTAACACACGGTAAGAAAACCTTTTATTTATTAAATATATAGGTGATATGCTAAACACGCATAAATAGAAGCTTTAGTATGAATATCGAATTTAGATCAGTATTTTGTGCACCTGCAGATCTTGCGTCGAAATTTTCAAAGACACCGCCTCCGTCACCAGTAGATTTGATTGGTAGAGATAAAACTAAAATGGAGGATGGTTCTGGCGACAAGCAAACCGGGCTACAACTTAGAGGTAAGTGCGACTGGTGTTCAAACACAACCACATCAAACACATTCCTTACTAGCTGACACACACAAGCTATCAGAAATTGTATAAACATCGGTGAAAGTTGGAATGTTTGGGAGTCATGTCACGCACAAAATTCACCAAAATATTACTCTGCAGATTTCTTGTTTAGCTGTAGACTGCTAGAAGTAGATGCTAATGTAACCATTTCACATAGGTTCCGAATCGTCATTCCTGGACGCAAACCGTCAATCCCCGAGAGCATCGTCAGCAGGAGACAGCCTTATCAGTGAAACAGAGGCCCATCAAAGCGGTTAGTATAGCACAGTTGATACCATTAAATTTACACAGCTGTACCTTAAACATGATTGTCCTTAAACCTAATAAACTTTGACCCCCAAAATAACTCCTTCCTCAAATCGAATATAAATTTTTAACCTGAATCTTGCATTGAAACAAGTTAAGCAAGCTTATTCAGTCAAAGTAGTGGCAAAGTAGAGTCATAGCGAAACTTTACTCCTAATTTTATGTAGCGATTCGTAAGTATCATTATAGAGAGCCTTTTTTGCCACACTATTTAGTTTTATGCCAATTATCGCATGTATTTTGTGATTCAGTTTCACATATAATTTAAGTAAAATAGTTAATAAAATTATGTATTTGTTTCTTCAGATAATAAAACCACTGTTAAAATGGAAAACAAAAAATCTTCTATTTAATAAACAATTACTTTGCACAAAAAAAATCGTACATACATTTACTAGATTTGTAAAAAACCGCTAAATAAAAAATGTGTAAATCATCAGAACTTTACATTGGTATTTATTTGCAACCGTCACATTCGTAACGCCAATTAATAGATAGCACAGTAAATTTTACTTTCTTTCTTGCGGAGCCCTTACGTTGCCATAGGTAAGTGGACCCACAAGCAAAACCAATCATGATCTTTTTATTATTGTCGCTTTTTCAATGAGACAAGTTGATTTTCTCCGTCTTTAATTCGCAATTTTCATCTGTTAATATTATTCACTTTTGAGTAACGTTTCGCTTTGATTCTAAGTCTTCTTTCATTTATTTTCTCATGTCCATCATCACCGTATAAGCTTTCATCGCTCTTCTCTGTCCTCATTGACATTACTCATCGATAAATCATTCACTAGTTCACGCTTTAGGCGCTTTCACATTATTCTGGGGCTATTTATCGTTTCTGTTTCCCTTAAAATTGTATGTCATTTAATAGAAAATTATTTTAGGCAAAAGTTCCAAATTTTCTGTAAAAACATTTCCTTCACTTTCACCACATAAGCAAAGAAAGCGAATTTCATAAATCACACAGTATTTTTTTCTTTGCAGACGTACTGACTGAAGCGTCCAAGGCACTGACTGCCGCCGCCAGACCCAAGTCACCAACAAAGCATCTAGCCGATAATTTGTCATTTGTGAACGTCGATCAACCAACTCTTACTAGTGGAGCTATAGAATTAGTCGATCGCACGATAGAAAAAAGTATTGATGTAATTGATCAAATCAAGAAAGAACAACTTGCTGTAAAGATGGAAGAAATGCAAAAATCAACAGCATCTGATACATTCTACTCTGAATCAAAAGTAGAATCTTCTACATCATCTTCTTCTGTTCATAAGACTGAAGGTTCTGAACTAAAATTCCAGTCTATTGATCCACAAGCAGTTATGTCGGATATGGTTGCCAAATTTGGCTCTAAAGAAAACGATGAATATAGCACGATTTTGTCCCACAAAGAAACTGAAACGAAAAAGATTTCCGGGCAGGAATTCTTTTCCGAGACTAAACAAGTTTCTTCATCAGACGATGATTCTCTTGTTATAAAGACTGAAAAAAAACACGAACTTCGAGGCCACGAACATGAAGTGAAAGAAAAAACTACTGTGCGCAAGGAAGGTGACCTAACGGAAACGTCACAAAAAAACATTGAGAAAGCCCATGAAGCTACTGCCAAGAGATCTGACGTAGAAACTAAAACTGTATTCAAAAGTACAGATGATACAGATATAATTAAAGTTGAGAGAGAATTTTCTGAACAAGGTCTTTACACAGGTAGACAGACAAAGTCCGAAGAAAAAATGACTGCACTGAAAGATGAGACAGTTAAAAAGAAACATGAAGTGAAAATCTCCGAAAGGGATTTATCACACGAACAATGGGGTAAAGAATATTTTACTGAGCCTGGTGAATTGGAAGATATCAAAGAAGATGAGGACTCAAAAAGTCGAATAGCATTTGTAGATTCAGCTCTCAAAATTATCGAAAAAGATGAAATCGTATCTAGTGTTGAAGTATCAGCAAACGGTAAAGTTATAAGTTCTAAAATCGAACATCATAAGCAAGAATCTGTAATAGAAAGTAAAGAACACGATGATCTTAGTTCTGATGCCTCTCATGCTCCAAGCTACAAAAGCGAATCAGCGGGCCGTCGCGGTTCATCTGAAACTAGTCCTAAAAGTAAATCAAAATCATTTAAAAAGGATGATGAGGTATATGAAGTTGATTTCATCAAAGAAATTAAGGTTTCTACATCTCCCGTAAAGAGCACATTTAGTAGGACAGGAAGTCAAGATACCCATTCTGAATCAGAAATAGCACCAGATTTACCTCATGATGACAAAACAGGTGATACGCCAAAAAAGGAAAAGTTGTCTAGATCACCGATCAAAGTACCACAACAACAAATACAAGAACAAGTTTGGGAAGTCTCACTTCAGAAAGCGGATTCATTTGAAATGGCAGAGGAAATACCAAAACCTTTAAAATCTACTTTTATTGAAACATCAAGCACTACAAAGACTTTAGGAAGCGAAGCTGGCTTAGAATTAAAGACAGTTATTGAAACTAAGACTGAAGTCACAAATAAAATGGTAAAATCAGATTTGTCACCAAGTACATTTGAAATATCGGATGATATCAGCACTACTTCTAAAGATTTAATGATCAAGTCTGGTGAAAGCCTTGATACGGAATGTATGATTAAATCGCTAGAGTCTCATGAAGGTGAGATTTTACAAAAATCTATCGATTCAACTGTAAGTGCAGAAACGCTCCATGCATCCGAATTCTCTACAGAAGCTGATTCAGCTTTTTTAACAGGCACAGATCACAAAAAAGAAGAAGTTAAATTATTCAAAGAAAAAAGTCTTGAAGATATATGTAGTAGTGGTTATGACACTGATCTCTCCTCTGCCGAGTTTCATGCGACGAAACTTGAGTCAGAACGGGTGGACTTTGATTCTCTTATGTCTGCTCAGCCACTCGCTGACTTGTCGGTTTTAGAAAAAACTATTGATGAAGTCAAACAGTCTCTTGAAGCAGCACAAGTTGAAATTATAAGCGAGAAAAGTGATGGAAGTAGTAAATACAAACAATCTCCGTCAGAATTTCAATTTAAACTTTTAATTAGTCCTGACAGGCCAGAAGTTATTACTGAAGAGCCACATCATGGCGATGATCATACTGACAAAACAACAACTATGTTAAAGGATGAAGTACGACTAGATAGTCAAAAATCAGACAGTTGTTCGCAAAAAGTTAGCTCACAAGAAGAAACCACAACTTCTGACGAAGAAAAAGATACTATTCATGTCAAAGAATCTAGCCCACCATTAGATGGGGCTGATCTTTCTATTCGATCTGATAGTGGTCCTCACTCAATCCTAGAGACTGAGAGTGATATCATTCTTTCTGATAAAGATGGATCATCAAAAGGCAGTCCTGAAGTTAAGCTAAGGGTTCAAAAACATATTAAATCAAAACTAGGTATTGTAGAAAGACGATCAGCTTCTGAAATTGAAGGCTGGTCTAGTTCCGGGGAAAGTCACTATCACAGTTTTGAACACTCAGAAAGTAGGCCTCTATCTTCAGATCTTGAGGTAATGATGACAGCTCAAAGTGCTACAGAATTTGAAACTGCTTTGACTAGTCATGATGTATCTTCTCAATCTTTAAGAACTTCAAAAGACTATTACACGGCTGCCAGCTCACTTGCTTCAAGAGACAGTATGAAAAGCCTTGACTCCGATGGATCTAGCCATGTTGCCAGTATTGATATTTCAGACGCATCAGAAACGCTTGTGCCATCTGCAAATGAGCTAAAAGAAGAATTAATGGAAAGTAGTACTTATGTTGAACAATTCCTCCATGAAAGTGATAAAGAACAAGAGCCAAAGGTCAAAGATGTTAGTGATGATGAAATATCAGCTGACGATGAAGACGTGAAAGCTGATGCGGTCGAACTAGTAGGTAAAATGAAAAGGTCACATGAGATGCGTTTCCAACCTAAAGATATGATACCTGAACATTTTCCACATGACGGTACTTCAGAGAGTATTGAAGTAGATGAAGATTCTTCTAAAGACCGAGAAGGCTCTGACACTACGATATCAAGTCAATTAAAAACAGACGAAATCTTATCGTCGTCGATATCAAAACTCGATATGCCATCGTCCGCATCCCCCTCGGAAGCGGAAAAAAAGGTGGTTACAGAAACAATATCACAAACCACTACACATGAAGTCCATGCGATGCCTTTTTCAGTGACAAAAATTGAAAAACGTCGAGAATTCGTTGATGTTGAAAGTGAAATTATCCCGGTAGGTTCAGAGGAATACGAAGACATCGTTAAATTTGGAAGTGTAATATCGGAATCCAAAAAACAACCTAAAGAAGAAATAACATCGATAATCAAAACTACTATATATGACTCTGAAAATATTCCTGGTAAAAAGGGAACTAAAGAAGCTGGAAAAGATGGCGAAAAATTTGAAATTAAAGAGGAATGTGTAAAAAAAGTTGTCAAGGAAGTAAGCGTTATACCATTCCCAGTCACAGAAATACCTCCAAGTGAAAGAGAGTTTGTCGATTTCGACGATGATATTATAGCAATAGGATCAAAGCAATACGAGGAGATCCTTAAATCTAAAAGCGATTCCTCAGTTCCAAAAACGAAAGTGGAGAAAGCTATTGTCAAAACTCCTGATTCACAGCTAGAAAGCAAGCAGAGTTCTACTTCAAGTTTGAAAACTCATGAACATTTATCAACACCACAGACTCCTTTATCTGCTCCAAGCCAAAGCTCTCTTTCTACTGACAATGGCCGTGAGTACGTATTAGATGATATGTACGATATTTCTGAAACACCAGAATTAAGATCAGATTTAGTAACAGAAAGTAGTAAATCAGAATTAATAGTTACTACCGAAGAAAGAGCTTTACACACACTTGAAAAAGAGCAAGAATCACCCACTAGTGATGAGTTTGAAATGGTTGATAAACCTAGCGAGATGGACGACTTCGTTGTTATTGAGGAAGTTGCTAAAGAGGCCCAAGAAACTGACACTGAAGGCAAAAGTGTACAGATAAAAGCACAAAAATACATCAAGCAACATGATACAGAAGTGGAAGAATATCTGTCGAAGACATCTAAGAGTGTTAAACAGGAAAGTACCAGCAGTGCCTCCGGATCACTATCTGACGAGGAAATGCTACAGTACGAAATAGAACAAAAACGATTACAAGCCCAGGAACTGGCAGAAATTGAAGCTGGAAAACGATGGATACAAATGCAGTTTGAGGGTGATCCAAGGTATGATTATGAGAGAATACCACTAGAGGATATTAAAGAAGAAGAAATGACTGATTTTGATGCTAGTAGAATAGGTAGTTTAAGCTCACAGAAGGAATCAATTGGGAGTTACGGTAGTTTCAGAAATTCTTATGGTAGCCTTTCGGAGTCTGAAATGGCATCGCGCATAAGGTTTAGAGTGCGAGGTGAAAACGATGATATATCAATAAGCTCTTTACAAGAATTTGAAAACTTAGAGAAGGCTTTAATGGAGCAGTACCAGCAACATTCCTCCTCATCCCAAGACTCTCTGAATGGTTCCCTTCCAAGAAGATATATTTTAAGTAAGAGCCAGGGTGATGACATTTCGGTTTCAAGTCTCAAAGAATTTGAGGGTCTCGAATCAGCTTGCCTTGAAGCATTAAGGGCTGAAATTCTCGCTAAACAGAAGGAAGCGCTTTTACTGGCTGACCCAAAAGAAGTGAGCGGCAGTTTCTTGGAACGCGAAAAGAGATCTTATTCTGGCAGTTCTGAAAGTAGTCCACCGCAAAAAGGTGGCAGTCCAAACCAAAAAAGTGGAAGTCCCTCTCAGAAGAGTGGAAGCCCTTCACAGAAGGTTGGAAGCTATGGTAGTCCGTCACAAAAGCTGTTAACAGATTCAGCAGCAATTCGAAAGTTGATCGACCAACAGATGTCACTGGAACAGAAACTTCAAGAAATAACACCGAAAGTAGTCACGGTTAAGAAATTCGACGATAGGGGAGCGTTCTTTGTACCTGAACCTGACCCAGAGTCCGAACAGAAACCTGCGGAAGTGACCGAAGAGTGTACTAAGACGTCATCTTTTGTATGCGCAGCAGCTCCGAGTGACGGTTCGGCGGAGTCTATTCCCGGCGATTGCGAGGAAATGATGAAAATACTTGATCAAGAAGAAAAATCTAAAACAACTGAAGCGGTTACAAGGACATTCACGGATAGCGGGGTGATTGAAGTTGTTAGAACAACGACTGTCATCCAGCAAAGATTTGTTGATGGCAAGAAGGTGTCTGAAACGGTTTCGAGTTCAGATGCTGATGGTGCTATGGATATACCGATGAGGCCTAAGCAGTTTGACGACAGCGCTCCTATATCAGTGGGGTCAGAAATGTCGTCTTCAATCGTGTCGCAGTCTTCTGAGATGGATAGTGTGATGACGGTCATGGAAAGACATTCGTCTGATGGAGAAGTAGTAACGGTTACAAAGCAAACTATAATGCTGTCTTCGGATAAACCAGAGGACCTGAATTTTTCTAGGGAAGGGAGCGTCGTCCGTGAGCTGTCGCCCTCTTCCGGGAGGTCGGTAGCTCACAGTGTGATTTCCTTTTCCGGTAAACAATTTACAGATCCAGCTAGTGGCTCTTGGAGTGGACAGGATGAAGAGTTGAGCTCTTCTGGGAGTTTTAGCAGGTAAATTGATGTAAATATTATCTGTGTTGGAATATTAAATATTTTTTTTAAAGTGTTGGTTATCCACTACTTTCTTAAATCTTTTAGAATTGCACCCAAATTACCTATTGATAATTTTATACGTGCTATGGTTACCAGGATAACGGATAGTACACAAGATGCGTTTTAGTATAAACTTTAGTTGTGGAAATAGGCTTGTGCCTTGTTAGGATGTTGATTTGCATCTAGCGTGATCCAAACCTGCGGCTATTAGTATAAATAGCATATTCGTAATAGGTACATACGATATATTTCTCCATAATAATTTTATTTGCAAAAGTATTCATTTAAATTATGCTTAGTGAATGAATCTCTATGAAGTGCCCGATGTCATTTGCCCGTAAACTTGATTACCTTGAAGTAAGGAAATTGCTGTATTTTTTTTTACATGTGTGATCGTAAATCAGGTTTGAGTTGTTATAATTACAGCCAGCATCTTAAGTTTGTAAACAACTCAGTACCTAGGCTTAAAATGACTGATGACAGCTGATATGGAAAGTAAATGATGGAACGGTATTAACGGCTTGTAGTCGGTGGGAGTAAAACAGGTAGTCATTTTTGACACATTACGAATCGTAACACATTGGAACTGGGCGTAACTTAAACGAGTAACTGCCAGCATATTTAATTTGACAGGTTAAATTAAATGTGTTTACATGGTATTGAAGTGTACACAAGCGAATGATACTGACTCTACATGGCTGACTATTCTGCAGGGGAGCCAGGGCAGACCTGATGCTGGGCAGCACTGACAGCCTCGAGGCCACCAGCTCCAACGCCACCAGAGCCACCTACAACTACGAGGTGGACACACCCATGACTGGGAGCCTTACTTCTGGAGGTAAGTAGAGGCTTTGCTTCTTTTATTTCACACTCTCTTTTTACTTCTTTATAAACCTCCGATTAAGTAATGATTCTTGGTGATGTGTTATTGCGCAAAAGGGGTTGTGAGGGGTTGGAAGGGAGGATGAAAGATTTTATATCGGCATACTTAAGGCTAGAAGCTTCAAACTCAACTGGAACTTCGAACCGGAGCAGCCCGACTGGTGAAACACCTCCACCTTACAGAAGACCGTAGCCAAATAACAATCATTTCGGTGTTGTTGTGTTCCTGCGTGTGAGTGAGGTTTCCAGAGCTCCTGTGGGGTGCTAAATTAGTAGCAGAGGTCAAGCCTTCAAGGTAAGGGCGACAAGTCTAGTAACAGATTTATTATGCGTATTTGCTTCATCATTTTGAGTCTCATCTTAGCGTTAATCAACACGGATTTGTTAAGTCACGATCTACAGTAACAAATCTTTTTTGTAAAGGTTTTGTAGAAACGGTAACAAAGGCCTTAGACTTAAATAAAGAGGTCAATACTATATACACAGATTTTAGTAAGGCCTTTGACAGAGTCCCGCCTAATATTTTATTACATAAACTAATTAATTACGGAATTTCTGACGTAGCACTGAGCTGGATGGCATCATATCTGAAGGACAGGTCATTTTATGTAGTAGTTAATGGATACCAGTCAGAACATACTGAGGTCAAATTAGGAGTACCACAGGGTTCTCACCTGGGTATCCTTTTTAACATATTTATTAATGATCTTCCACAATACTTTGAATTTTCGGAACCATACTTATATGCAGATGACCTTAAATTCTGTAGAGTAATATTTACAAACGATGATTGTATCAACCTTCAAAAGGATACAAATAGTATTTCAGATTGGTGTCACCAAAACAAAATGAACCTTAATATAGCAAAGTGTTCATACGCTAAATACACTCGAAAAATAAGTACTGAACACTTGGATTATTTTATTGATGGGAATAAATTAAAGCAAGTGGATCAGATTAGGGACCTAGGAATCATATTTGACACCAAAATGACATTTAAACCACACATGGATGTGATCACACAGAAGGCATACAAAATGCTTGGTTTTTTAATTAGAAGTGCCAAAGTGTTTAAGGGTACTAAGAATAAAATCAATCTGTTCAAGGGCTTGGTTCGTAGTCTGCTGGAGTACGGAAGCGTTATATGGAGACCACACTATGCGGTTCATACTCTTCGACTTGAGCGAGTGCAAAAGAGGTTCCTGTGGCATCTCGCGTTTACTAACGGAATACCTAAAAAGAAGTGGAGAATACCATACACTGAGCGTTTAGCCCGTTTTAAAATGTTGTCCGTATCTAAACACTTAGAGTTAGCGGATGCTTCGTTTGTTTGGAAATGGTTTAATCATTGTATAGATAGTCCGCCTTTATTAGCTATGTTTAACCTACGAGTGCCTAGCAGATATCCAAGACACAGAATTACACCCATTTCCATTCCGTTACGTAGGACAACTTTGGGATCGAACTCTCCAATTCTGCAAACTTATAAATAACTATAGTGACGTTCTTGACTTTAACTTTGACCCACTCGGTACAATCCTCAAGGAGGTTTCGTGCAGTTAACACTATGCAGTAGATATAGTGCTTTCGTTTAGTCTTATATTCTCTTAATTAATTAATTAATAATTGCCTACTCGAAAACTTAAAAAGTTGTATTTACATGTAATTGTTGGTTACTGGTATTATTGTATGTATAGTTTGTAAGTAATATTGTTATTAAACGTTGGTAAATCTTAAATAAATAAATAAATTATGCTGTGCTTGTCGCCCTTAAGCTAGGACCTCATTACAGACATCACTACATCACTTGACATCAGGTGGGATGAGGTCAGTCTTGAAGTGTAATATAAAAAAAAACTTATTTTTAGTTAAATACAACGTTGGTCAGATACAAAATGTCATTCAAAGTTTGTAGAGGATGGATTTTGTATGGAATTTCGTATTTTTTAGCTTGAACGTTTCAACTTATGCCTATGGCTTTTATTCATTTATAAAAAATCATTAAAAGTTTGGAAAACGTTAATCGTAAGGGGTTTAAAAGCAATAATGACTATGGGATGAAAAATGAAATGTAAATATGTAAGGTATTATAAACATTCGACAGATGACAAAATATTTATTCGTAAAATAATTAGCTAAAATTATTTAAATGTTAATTTGGGTAGGAAAGGTATGCGAATTGGACTATTCAAATCACTGAGCGTATAGATTCTGAAATAACGATATTTCTGTATAATTGTTTATTATAAATGTATTGCTGGTTTCATTGCTTAATTGGAGGTGTTTACTAATATATCTATTTATAGGTTTTATTATTCTAGCATGATGATATAAACATTTTTGATTAATTCGTTCGTCAGGAGACGGACACATCTGTTTTTAATGACGAGATAATTTAATGGTAATCAAATAATTCAACTTTAACCAAAATATTTAGTACATGATTTGTGGACTTCTTCCATCTTTGTTATTTTTTTAATATAGGTATGTTAGTTTAGTCAGTTTTCCAATTGAAATACACTTTCATTAAATTTTATCATTCATTTTAATATCAAACACAAAATATACGCACAGAGAATGAATTTTATTATTATTCTGCATTTCAACTTCATACCTAACCTTTAGATATTATCGTAAGCATGTTCAAGTTTAATGTTTTTTATTTTATAATCAAACTTTAAACAAAGCTCGAATGACAGCAGCTGAATATTAATTGTTTTTTGAAATTGTTAAATGATATTGACTCTTTTTTATTGTTGTGATTGGCCAAGGTTGGACCTCAAACTCACTTGACGGTAAGCAAAATGAGGTCTTGGGAAGAAATGACCCAGAAAAAAGCCTATTCACGCAAATATACTAACATACATATTGAAATATGCTTTTTTCAAAGGCTTTCGTATTATATAACTAACACACAAATCTATATGGGAAAGCTATATACTACAGCAATTCTATCTTTATAATATGAACTTAATGTAACAATCATATTATACCATATATTTGCTGCTTCAAATGATCATCTACTTAAGTATATTTGTATAAAAAATCGCATGGCAGCAAAAGCAAAAAAAAATGCTTGCTCTCATCCCCGCTTTATATAATTATGTCTGTTCATTTCCACTCTATGAAGTCTGTACCACATAGACCAATGTTGAAAACCACTTACATTGAACATGAAAGAATTGGTAAATTAGATTATTCTTAATCAGAATTAATTTGATGACAACGATGGAAATGAACGGACAAATATGAATGTTACTAATAAATGTTGCTACCCCACCAAGCTTGATACTAATCAGAAAGATAACAGCGCTACGCCCCCCAGGATCAAACACCATGGTATCCTCTTTGGATACTCTGGACCCCGTCACGGCGGTCCAGATGGAGAGCCTCGAACATCAGTCCACTAGTGAACACTATTCCCATGACTACGAAGTACAAGAACCGGATTCAGATACCGAACGATTGGTAAGATTCTTCTTTAATTTTTATGGGATCTGCTGCTTTTTTTAGAAATGTTGACAAAGTGCAGCAGATTGATACGAAATATAAAACGAATACTTAAAAAATACACAACCAAATTATAATTTTTCAACAACAAAATGAGGTGGCATAGTCTGGAAGAATATTTACGACTTGTTACTAACTTAAATCAAAAAGACAACGGACTCATTTTTCTGGTCTTGGTCACTTATACAATGATCCTTCTATTCGGCTACAATTGCAGTGGGTGTCGATTGCAAACAAAATTCTGCAAATATGACAAATATAATATACTTCACTAAACATGAGCTACTCGTAATAAGCTGACATTGTATAATGGCCGTCAATATTGGCAAAGGTTAGCAACTGCAGGACACTGGTGATACGACTTCTGCTTTCGTTCTTCTAGGAGTTGGATGGGCGAGCTCCTCGAGCCAAAGAGCGCACCATCATGTTCGACAGTACTGACACGCTCAGCGCCGTCAGCGGAGACAATTCCGTTAAGGAAGCAGCTGTGGAGACGCCCGCACCCACGTTCTACATCGGAGACACACCCATTGTCAGAGGTATAATAATTTGAGGATTGATATAGGCAGTCCTATTCCTAACGATCTCATGCCTAGTTCCAATGTTTTACAAATCGTAATGTGTCAAAAATGACAATCCATTTTTCTCCAACTGACTACGAGTCTGTAACGTCTTTAGCTTACGCATCGAGTAATTTATAACTATCCGTAACTAAAACGGATCGTTTTTCAAATAGTGAAACCGGACATATATGGATAAACTTACCGAAGTTCAGAAAGTTCTGATTCATTTAGTGTCATCACTTGCAATATTTATATTAAAGAGAGTGCGTGAAAACCAACGCACCGGCATTTTCCGCCAATGGAAAAAGTTACAATAGCTGGTCTCATAAGTGTATTTCATAAGCCTATGTCTTTTCACTGCCAGGCATGGGCCTTCTTCCATTCAACTGAGCTTGATCTTCAATCTTATGCCAGCTTTTCCTACTCGCCGATTAGATCCTAACTTAAGAACCTGTTTATTTTCCATTTGCATCTTATTTTTCCCGAATATGCATCCTGGTCACTTTGGCATGGGTTTTTCCATTATTCATTGGGCAATCCCAACTTGGTGGAAGTCACGCTTTAGGAATTGGACAGGCAAACATTTCCAGGCTCTGAGTCATCATAAGCATCGCGGAGCTTGGAAACCTTAACCTTGCTTTGATTATGGTGATACAGTTTGCCGATATCATCTTGCTGAAATTGTAATCGGTTTCTAGGTGAAAGACGCGAGGATGAAGAAGAACCACAGCTATCTGGTAGCTGTCCAGCTTCTTTGCCTCCTATGAACCAACCGTCGCCTCCAGTACCCGCTCAAAGAAGGTAATTCCTTTTACCATTTAGACTTTAAAAGCAATTCTGCATAATATTGTCGATTAAAGTGATCTAAATTCCATTATAAGATTATTTTTTATTTTTTACTATCGATCAGAAGTATTAAGTTTACCTTTTTTGAAACTTATCTATTACCATTAAGTTACCATTTTTTTATTTTAAATATCATTGTATTCACCAACTTGCCATTTAGTTTTATTTCTAATTTCATCACAGCATTAGCTTATTATTTATTAAATTTCTTATTTTGATTTTCAACAATATAAATAATACCTATATGTGCGTTTCTGCAATATGTGTGACTTTGATATTTGTGCCATTAAAAATACTGTTGTTATCATTGCAGCTGCTATTGTTTAAGTCACTCTCAAGAAAACCTCTACAAATAGGTACACTATTTTGTATCGTACGCTTTTAATTTTACTTTGCTTTATAATCGCCATTAATATTATTTCCATATTATCTCAAGTCGTGTTTTACTTTTTATTACTTTGCTTTTTATTTGAAAACAAAGTGTGGGATTTATTTAGGCTCTTAAAAGTTTCGGTAATTTAGCATGTCGAGTGGTTTTATTGAATTGAGAAAGTTACTTAATGTATTCAGTATCACTCCGTCGTCTAATGAAAGCTTTGTTCTTTTAAAATTATCTTTAGTTATCCATTCAGTGTGATTATCATTACTACCGTCATTATTTTATGTTATTTTATCTTTTGTTAATCATCTCATTTAACCTTCCATTATTTATCGAACACAGTTTTCAATAGATGTTTATCAAAAATAAGATGTAAATCTATCTTCATGGTTTTTAATTAAATTCTTTGCAGATCCCTTACGATGATTGCAAAATCACCGCCATCTAGCATGGACGAAACACCGAAGAAGTAAAGGGGATTTATATTAGTTTTCTTTCTATGTGATCTTCATTTTATTTCTAGTATTTTCTACTATTATCTTGCAGCTAAAGCTGACATAGCTTAAGCAAATGCACTGCTGTTACTAAGTGAATATCTATGATAAAATCTCATGTTGATTCAGTACCTAAAGTACAATAGTCGGTTTAGTCAAATATTTAAATGACGTAGATGAAATATCAACTCGTATTTAAGACATGTATTGTAATAGTTTCTATGACAGTACATTAAGTACTGACATTGAAATTCCTAAACTCAAAGATGTGTTATTGGCCTTTCTATTTTGTCTAGTATCATCTGTCAAACAGGAGGTCATATCACTTGATTAGTATGGTCGATGATAAACAACAAATAGTACCTAAATGATCCAATCTATGAGATCGGAGTGAGATATTTGATCAAGTCTTGGCCATATTTATTCAAGTGAAATATCGGATAGTATTTTGGTACTCATTTTTGTACTGAACTGTCGGTTTTTGTACGACATTGGTCCATGTTATTTCGACCTGCCCTCTTAGATAGCGCTTAGCTTTTAGTCTTGGAATTACCGCTTACTCAGTATAAAGTTAACACTGTAGGACTATTAAATATTTTATAAGAATATATGGTAAGTAGGTACATTTCCGATACTATCAATTTTGATATTGAGGCTCTGAATTGGGTAAATAATAATAACGACTTAACTCTGTCCTTTTAGTAACAATGATTTAATTTTGGACTCTGGTTTTAATTCGTGCACAATTTCTTACGTAAGTAGATAGGTAGACATACAAAATGTAGGGTAAGCATCTACGGCCAGTTAGAAATTTGTATGTTTATTATGATCTTCAAAATGTTTTTTTACCTAATCTTTGAACATCATTTTTAATACTGAAGTTAAAGTTTGCAATTTATGACACCCAAGTCATTGAGTTAAACTCCTCATTAATTGGGCCGTAGAATATAACCATATTTTAAAATCGGATAAATGCTTGCTCACTTCCAAACGTTTTGTATTCGTTTTAAGAGGTAAAGATTCTTATTTATTAGAAGGCAATGGTAAAAGTGACGATCGAGTTATTGGAACTTATTTCCTTACAAATTTACATGGAGATACAGTAAAGCCATTTGAAGTTACCGATTTTACTCCTTCTTCCTCTTCTAAATTCTTATTTGATCTATCTATTTCATTAAAAGGCGTTAATGTATTTTCATGTTTATTGGTTTGAGACTGACGGTGGTAATGTTAAGATCTAGGGATAAATTCAATATAGAAGGCTTAGCAAATCACGATCTCAAGAAGCTAAACTTAGCAATTTGATTTCATATCGGCGGGCGTAGCTCACCCTTTTCGTAAAAGTTTGCTTGTAAGTAATATACATATAGTATAATTTCGTTTAAGTATGTGTGCTTAAGGATTTGGTGTTAAGATATTTACAAGCTAGTCTCTAATGTTGCTACTGTTTCGTATTAAGTTTTTAAAGCGATTAAGTTGCCCTGTTCTATTGTTCCACGTTGTATTTGTAATATTGCTAAATATTCTATGGATTAAACTAAAATATTATTGAATATTATTAATAAAAATGCTATGTCTCATATTTAAATTCTATGTTTCATTTCTTTATCCTCTAATTAGTAAATTTATTGGCATATTACACAAATAAACACATAAAGTAAAATTTACATATTTTATTAACAAAAATACAAAAGTAAAATTTTGTTTAAATTTTCAAAGAGTATTTAATAACACTTAACAGAGGTATTCGCAAGTATTCAATTTGATACAATTTAAAACTCAAAATAATCAAATAATACAATGTCTTATAATAAAGATATTGAAAATATGTTATACAAAGGTAAAAATAATAAGCCTCAGAAATGTATTTCAAATGCCATACACTAACATTATAAGAGATAAAAATAACATCAAAATAATACAAGTCTTAAGTAAAATAATTATGATATTGGCACTAAAGTTGCGCAATTGCTTTTCAAATTACTGTTATTTTTGATGAAAATGCTTCAAACGAGAAATCAGAACGAGTCAAAGAAATTACTAACAATAAATTTACATTTTAGTGATTTCTCATTCAAATTATTTTCATACGTTGCTTAAAAATCTTAAAACCTAATTAATCTTACATTTACTATGGCATTTTAATGTTTAATTCCATTTGTTATGAAAGAAAAATATTTAACAATCAACAATGAGCTTTAAAGTTAAGTAATAAATAAGAATAAATAGTTAATAAATAGGTAAATCTTCACTTTGGTGGTAAAGTAACGCCTTAGTAAGGTTCACAGTAAAAAATAATCGAAATTGCGCATTTATTAAACATACAGAACTAAAGAACTGAATCTTGAATGTCTTCACAGGGAGTCGAACTCTGACACGTCACTCGTCTGAAAATAGTTGATAGCATTAAATCTTAAAACATACTACTAAAAAATCTGAACTCTAAAGAAGTAAGTAAAAATTAACTCATTAAGGGTCGATAAAAACATGTACACAAACAAAATCTATATAACACACTATTGGAGAATGGAAAATATTTGCTTTTAAAAGTGATAAATACAAAGATAATCTTTATTAAGTTTAATATGATAAATGTGAAATAGGGAGAGAAGTGAGGAGTGACTACGGTAACGCACAAACAAAATGTGTAATTATTTTTTTTGATAAGTTGAAAGTGAAATTTTAAAATCCAATTTTATAAGAATTGGTAAAGCTTTTGATACAGTTTGTTTGTGCTTGTGTGAGCTAAGTGCTGATACTAACAAGGTCCGGTTTATAGAGGTGCACGTGCGGCAGGAGGAAGGTGGATCCAAGGTCTCGTTCAGCCATCGTGTTAGCCTCCTGCATGCAACAGTAAGTTATTTCCAAGTTGTCATCACGCAAGGTGCAGTTATACTCCCAGGTTTATATTTAAAGAATTTTATTAAAATTAAGAAGTCGAAAACTATTTGATAAAATTGTAAAATTATATTTCCCAAAAAAAAACAAATTTGAAATAAACTTTGCATACCCAAAATGTTTTCATTGCGATCAAATCTAAAATAACAGCTTTTTATTAGAATTTGGTGTCTACTCTAAACTCATACCCAGGAATAAGTAATACTTGAAGCTTCAATAAGTAACAATACCATAAGAAATATCAGACCTGATGTGTAAGACGAGTAGACGAAGCTGCCCTTCCTGTGCTGGCTGGTAATGTGCCACCGACTGATCGAGCCTCGGAAAGAGTTCTGTAATTTACAGATCAGACGTGAATTTCTGATATTCAAATTCCAACGTTATGATTAACTGTATTAGAGTACAATTTTATTAAAAATTCGCTGCAGTATTACGTTAGTGAAATAAAAAAACTTACAATTCACCGAGTCTCCTTTCGGCATCTGTCCATTCAGATATATCTTCTTGACTGCAACGAAAAACAATTATAGAGTTTGGTATTTACTTCTTAATAATTGAAGTATAAACCGTTCTCAATTTGAAAATATACTTTATAACAGTACAAGCTTGCTTTTGACTTCAATCAGCCAAGGTATTGTCTTGTCAACTTCTAATGAGCTGTTAATAAAAAGGGTTCAGGGTCATGAGACCCTCTCATAGACGAATAAGTTCTCATCGACTTATTTCTCTCCCTAATCCAAGCATCATGAAATTTTATCAGTAATTGTAGGTCTTAATTTGTGTTTGTACCTGTAAGATTTCCGTAATGAATCGAAACGAGCTAAATCGGCTTCTAGGTCAGCCTTGTGGACTGAAGACAGATCATCTCTATCTTCCTTTGTAATAGCTTCATCGGGTCTGATAGTTGTGGATACTTTGAAACCTGCTGACACTAACGCTCCTGAAAAATTCAAGACAATACTGAAATCTGTGAGTAAACTAATTGCTATGACTTTAACTACACCAGAAAATAAAGCAGCTATTTACTTTAGCAATCAAAGTAATTAGCTAGCAACGAAGATAGGAAGGTATCTATAGAAAATAAAGAAAAATACCTCATTACCATTAGATTACGTGAAGTCAAAACAGACGTTGATAACACGAGCCTTTTGGTGTAAAATTATGTGTACATACGTTAAAATTAGGTCAACGAAGAATATAACATGCATTATATATTGCACTTCCAATTCTCGACGTTTGAGAAGTTGCTATTAAAATAACTGCAATTTTGTTGCTAGAAGATAACATTGACAATCCACGAGATCACAATGATGTATGTATGCTCTTGTAAACTGTTTGCACTTAATTATATCGGTTACCGTATTATTGATAGTATCGGTACCCTTCGTGCTATTGTATGCTGAGTTATCGATAGTAGATACTATTGATACTTTTAATTTAACGCCAACTGTCTAAACTATCGATAAGCGACATTACACGCTTATCGATAGTTTAGATTTAGATCTATCTATCGATAAGCGTATAATGTCGCTTATCGATAGTTTAGACAGTTGGCGTGAAGCTTTTTTCAACGAGATATAAAAAGAAGAAAATCTTCGTCGGATGATTTCTTAATTACAACCATTGTGATGAACGACACTTAAATGTAATCAATGTATGTCACCTTCTATTTTAAGACCACTTACCTTGTTTATTATGCCTATCCTTATTTCCACTGTAAGATGATTCCATGCTATGCTTTCGTCTCATCTGGAAAAAAATTAACCAAGTAAGTAAACAAATCTAAGAATAGGAATACGTAATATTTCAACACACCACTTTACCTCATCGTTGTTGACGACAGCTCCAGACTCCAGGTAGCTAATGAGTTTCGCTTCACTGCTTAGTTCCAAGCTTAGCTTCTTTGAAATGTTTTCTCGACTGTGGTAGAATCAATTAAAATATTAAAGCAGATACACTGCTTCATAACCACACGATTATGTAATTAGTAAGATGTCTCTACATACAATCTACACTAATTTATGAAAACGGATTTAGACTTTAATTTTTTACTGAGAAAAGAAGATATTTTGCGTTTTGAGGCTGAGTCGATAAGCCTTATTTGAAATACTGTACTGCATAAAACATTAGAACATCTATTCTGGTACAATTTAAGCGCACAGTCTATGATTTCCTGGAAGAATGCGGGCCGTTATCGATAAGTGACGCCTTGCGCGTGCCTATCCTCAGTGCACGAATGATTTATTGCACCGCGGGCATCGATATTACTATACGTCACTTTCATACTAATGCCCCGTTCCAATATTTGAAAAACGAATGGTTCTAGTAACGGATAGATATTACACGAGGCGTGAGCTAAAACGAACGACAGATGACAGCTGATATGGAAAGTAGATTTGAAATTAGAGTTGACGTCTCCTAGAAAAATGGAATGTCATTTTTGGCACATAACGTAAAATATTGGGTCAGGGCATTTGGGTGCGATTATCAGTTACCTATCGGTATGGTGTGGATGCAGCCGCGCGCGGGGAATCATGACAGCGGGCGCGGGGGGCGGGGGCGCCTCATGCGCAGGCGGCTCCGACATCACGCACTTCTTCATTGCGCTTTGCGAAGCACGCTGAAAATATCAATGCTTTATTTAGTACACAGTAACAACCGTACGCCTAGTACTAAAAACGAAACGAAAATGACAAGGATTTTTCGCCTTCGTAGTAGGTTGGTCACGATAATTAGAATTAAAAATCCGTCGTCGGATCAGACATATTTCGTTTTTGGAAGTACACCCCTAGGCCTTAAAGTTCTTTTTAGTAGCATAATCGAAAGTTCGGCAATGAAAACGTGGTTTAAATATAAAAAAATTTGAAGTGAATTGGTTAGTTCTGTCATCGGACGCGACATATTTTGTTTTTGATCTGTATCTTCAAACAACAATGTCGGATTGTTGACTGATGTTCGAATGTGAATTAGATATTATCTTTAAATCGCAATATTTGTTAATTTTCAATAAGTTCTATAGTTCTTCTCATTTCTATAGTTCCTTAAACATATCCAAAATCAAATCTCAGCAGAGGTCAAATTTTCAGAAGGTTATCCTTCTGAAAATTTGGCCTCTGCTGAGAATTCCACTCCTTACCCGTTTACGTCATTAAAGAAGAGGCAAACCGCTTTGTTGGTAATTGTCTACCACATAAGGGTGATAATGCTCACCGCATTTAATCGTTCGGAGAAGGGATGGGAAAAGGGGTATCAGGTTTAGCAAAACTTTCGCAACTTCAGCAAGATGTAACTGATAAAAAATACGCAAGCTCCTAGTGTACAAAGATTTTTATTGAATTTCGACTAATGAACTATGTTTTCTAGCATCATATTTAATATAAAAGCCTTGTAATCGCTATAAACCAATCAGTTTTCTTGGTTACTATCTCAATTTCATGACTTTAATTCTAAGTTACCTTCGTAGGCATGTACGGCAGAGAAGCATTTTGAACACTAGATGTGTCTCCTGACTCTCCTCTCTCGCTGATTAAAGCTCGTCTATCCGCTCTCTGCTTTGAAGGAATCGCACCCTGGAAGTAAATTAAGCAATATTTAGATTCAATATTTTTATAGTTCGACGAGCAACCTCCGTGGTATAAAGGAATTGGTTCAAATCCCGCAGCGAAAACTTTCATTGTATAAGATTTCCTAGTTTAGCTTCCAAGCTAGACTCCTAAAGTTTTGCAGGCGGATTGTCCGATTAGAATGATGTTTCTATTCTTTGGAAAGCAAGATAAAGCATTGGTCCTGACTTTGAAAGTGGAGGACAGATCAATCGCTCCAATGCAATCCAGGCTCACCTAGTCAAGATTATTGTACGGACTCAGATTAGGTACAAAACTGGTACAAACCCAATTTCTATTACAAATTAAAAGTCTTATTCCCGGTTCCAATATTTGAAAAACTATCATTCTAGTTACGGATAGTTATGAATTATACGAGGCGTAAGCTAAAATTGACTGACGGACTAATAACAGTTGATATGAGAAGTAAATTTGAAATTAGAATCGACAAGTTGTGTGTTGTTGTTGTGTTGTTGTTGAACCTGGCATTAATCTGCAAGAACTGTTTTGCAGGTAGAGGCCTCCTCCAAAGGGTCTCGCCGGATTTCCATATGAAATCTGCACTGGCGTCTTTTTTGACATTGGTGCCTTTAATATGTTGCTAGTAGTTTAAAATAATTTTTGGCCAATTATCAAACCCCTAACTCCATTCGTTTTTGGAAAATGAGGGTTGAAACCCCTAACTTCAAAATTATTTTTCTACGAAACTATGATAGATATTCGCATAAAACCAACGCGACATGAAAGCTCTTAATTAGCTTTACATTCCCTATTTTTTTTATAATTTTTTAAATAACTGTAGGGCTGCAAAAAAAATATTGAAAAAAATAGGGGTGGTTTTTAGTAGCTATTTCTTGAGGTACCACGACCAAAAAAAATCCGTATAATCAGTACGTATCCAACTAAAATATGTAATAATTACATAGATGTGAGATAGGTGGAACATATTCAAAAAAATAAAAATTGTATGTAAGTGGACACATATTGAATTCTAGCTAATTCAATAAAAGTCACTTAAATTAAAATTAAAACAGTATTTTCCATGAAATATTAATATTTTATTTTCCACATAAAAATATTGAAATAATTTAATTTTCGTCACTATTTTCTTCTATAGTTGTAGTGATATTTGTAACATCAAATATATGTGTTAATATTTCAGCGGGCTTGATGATCTTCGATTTGTAACGGCCATGTGACAAATAATAAATTATTGATGCTACATGTGAGCAACAACCTATAGTCCTATTTCCATTAGCACAATCACAGGTGTATCTCTTTATGCCCTTATAGTTGTTCATATTTGGTTCGTATTCAATAAAACATTAATATGTTTTGCTACTGATGTGTCGAGAACGAATTTTCATCCTTATTATATGATCATTTTCTTTTAAGTATTCAATATTAATATTGTTGTCACTATCCAGCAGCTCAGCGAGGTAACATACCGCTTGTGACATTTGATATGTTCCTGTAAAGAGTATTTTGAGGTCTTTTTCGGTTAATTCTGGAAAATCTATGAGGCAAGTAGAAGACAGTGTTGTAAAAGGTTTTTTGCAACGATTTAATTTTTTTGCTTCAATTAGATTTTGTAGTGTATTTTGTTGTGTTTCACGTTCCCTTATATAATCAATTATCGTGTAAAAATCTAATCAGACGTCAGGTTAAATCAAGTTTAAGTAACAAAATGAGATTTTTATTTTTTTGAATATGTTCCACCTATCTCACATCTATGTAATTATTACATATTATAGTTGGATACGTACTGATTATACGGTTTTTTTTTGGTCGTGGTACCTCAAGAAATAGCTACTAAAAACCACCCCTATTTTTTTCAATATTTTTTTTGCAGCCCTATAGTTATTTAAAAAATTATAAAAAAAATAGGGAATGTAAAGCTAATTAAGAGCTTTCATGTCGCGTTGGTTTTATGCGAATATCTATCATAGTTTCGTAGAAAAATAATTTTGAAGTTAGGGGTTGCAACCCTAATTTTCCAAAAACGAATGGAGTTAGGGGTTTGGTAATTGGCCAAAAATTCTTTTAAACTACTAGCAACATATTAAAGGCACCAATGTCAAAAAAGATGCCAGTGCAGATTTCATATGGAAACCCGGCGAGACCCTTTGGCCAATCATCTCTCGAATTTGAAATTAATGACCTTCCTTCGTTCTTTCTTTGAAATACTACCTGATGTAGACTTGGCATGCTCTGTATGCAAGCCACGATGGACCGCGGCTGTCTCCTCGGCCGACTGCAGGCTACGACTGCACATGCAGCCAACACCACTGACAGCAGGGCTCCGGCCACCACCAACGATATCAGCACAACTGGAAATAAAAAACCATTGATTATGAACTGTAGTCACTGCGAACTATCAGATCTATTGTGACTCGCATACAACTTTAAGTAACTCCTTTAGCTGGGTAGATTCTAGAAAGTGTAGTACCCTCCTGGCTTTCAGAGTTTTTAGTCCCTCCAGTTGGTTTACGAGTTTATGTAAGGGTGTGTCTGAGATGAATGGTTTGTTTGAGGATTCAAAATAACATTAAGAAGTGCAAAGGTGTTCCTTTTTCCTCCTCGCACTATCTTCAGACACCAGGCACTTTGTCATGAGAAATTGGTATCTTTTTTAGTTTGCAGTGTCCGGTTGAGGCTCTAACTTTCGCACTGGCCTTAGGTAAGCTGCCTGTAGTAGCTTCGAGTGTCTTAAGCCTTGTGGTTCATCAATATTAATTTATTTTACTTATTTATGCTTGAGACATTGAACTTACCCTTCAAGTTGATCTGGCAGGAGCTGCCGGCATACCATTGGAAGCACTCGCACAGCACACGACTGTCATCTCGTGAGTAACATGCGCCGTGGTAGTTGCACCGCTCGCACCCCACAGGCTCCGCTGAAGCAATCAAACAATCAGTCAATCAATCATATTGTGCCGACCTACGACATGACCTACAAGTCGACACAAATACAGCGTCAGCAGAATTGGCGTAGTAAACAACGCTCCATACGTAATGCGTGACATCGATATCCTACATCGCGATATCAGAGTTTTCGTCGCCACTAAGTATATATACAACAAACCAAGAATGGTAGTTGGGCCTTGGTCCCCGAGCAGATAACACCTAGCTCGGCGGAAGTACTTCCACTTTTAGTAAAGAACATACGTTCCTTACAATATCTTCATTCAAGTAGCTAAAAAGAAAGGTAGGGCAAGGAGATTTATCGCTCGAACTGGAGCAGCCCAACTGGTGAAATACCTCCACCGCAAGACCGCAGCCAAATAACAATTACTTCAGTGTTGTTGTGTTCCTGCATGTGAGTAAGGTTTCCAGAGCTCTTGGGGGGTGCTACATTAGTAGCAGGGGTCGGGCCTTCAGAGTAATATTATGTTGTAAGTATTATGCTGTACTGGTCGCCCTTTAGCTAGGCCTTCAATACCTCTTATCATCAGGCTATGATAAAATAGAAGATTTTTTTAATATTAAAAATGTTTGAATTTAATAACCCTCCATAGGTATATACGATAATTGACTAGGTAGATGTCGACTATAAACTTTGGACTTTGCACCGCCCTAATATCGTGGGTATAAGCACTAATATCACACAGCAAGTGTTTATTTTGATGTGCCGTTGAGTGACATAAGGGCAATACAAAAGAGACAGAGTTCTAACCTGAGCAGATTCTGCCGGGGTACAAGTTGTTGACGCTGAGGTCAGCGAACCCTTCCAAGCAGCTGCAAGTGTACGTCCCCCGAAGGTTAAAGCATTGGGCGTGCTCCGAACAGTCGTGGAACTGGCCGCTCACGCATTCGTCGAAATCTGCGAACATTGGAGATAAAAAGCTTTGAGTAATGTATAAAACGTAGCGACATCTAGTCGGTAAAAATAAAACGAAGATAATTGTTCCAGCCAACACCGACAGATGGCGTTAAATGGTAATTTACATTCGTTTTCAACAAAAAAATATCGCGCTCATAACAAATGTCAATATCGAAAACATTCCGTACGCCAACTGGAAATAAGAATGCGGTAAGCTATCAACCGCTCAAAAGATTTGTTATCTCGAGCCATTGTGCAACTTAGCGAACTTTAAATATAAAAAAAAGAAATTATAATTCCCCGTTGCAGTGCGGGGCTGAAACCCACAACCTTCACGTATCGCGCGTGCCGCTCTTCCAACGGATACTGCGTGAAGCACTATAAAAAAAATGTAATGATTCCATTAGCATCACATACGTTATCGTGGCATCTCAAGTGGTACTTGGTTACGTAGATTTACGTACGTTACTCAAGTTACGTAGATTTAGGTGACATCCGAAAACCAGCGTCGTTACACTTGGCCCTTCTTTTCAAATGTTATCTTCTATCATATTGCCGTATAACCGTTTTGGCATATTGAAGACTTAAAACTTTGTAACTATTTCTCTTTATGTTATTACCGTTAAACGCTTTGTGCCAAAATTGTTTTCTTTTTTTTTTCCTTCTTAGGGTTTTTTCGTGTGATACATACCGCTTACTTCCAGCTTGTCTACGAGATCGGCCGCGGCGTGGACGTCGGTACCTCCCAAGCTGTAGTTGTTGTTCCTCAAATATTTCTCAATCACCTCCTTCAGACGACTCTCGTGAGCATTGTCGGAAAGCTGGAATGTAATGTTAGACATAAAAATGATTATTGATCTGATTCCATTAATTTCAATAAAGCGTTTAATCCTATTCATTTATGCATTCAAGCTTTGTGACAAAAACCTTATATGTCAACAAAGAGTTACATTTTTTGTCTAATGCATATTTTTTCTTTGAACAAAAAATTTTCTGTCTTATTTTAAGTCGAATAGTTTTACGTTGTGTCAGTTTTGTCAGATGCAAATGGCATGAGGAATGAAAGCTTGTAAAAAGATGGTAGTTTGACGTTACCTGTACATAGAAGTCGTTCACCACGCCTTGGTAGCCCTCTCCATCCTTCATCACCTGTACTGGATGGAAGCCAGTAATGTGAACTCCGTGGTACACGTCCCTAAGATCCGATTGCATGATCATCCTGTTAATGCCCTCATGAGTGGCCACGGCCAGCTCTTGGTACTGCTTGCTGGAGTTGTCGGCGAGGGTTTCGTGGAAGAGGAGACTCGCGTTTCCTTGAGTGCCCAAGGCTAGCTTCACTGAGTAGGTGTATGTTGCTGGAAAATGACAAATATTGGGTCTGAGGTTGATGGCAAATGAACAACTTCCGAAGATAGATAGAGTCACTCAGGATGCGCTATACCAGTTTTTTATTTCGCACTTAACAAACGTCAAAATCGATTAAATTCAGTACATCAGCTACAGATTGACTGAAAATGTGAGTTTAGTGTGCTGGCAAAGGCAAAAGTAACAAAATGTTTGCCACCTCATGCTAGAAACGTGACGTATTTGCGCGCTAGTCCCTACTAGTACCTATAATACTACTTAGTATGAACCTAAATTCGAGAAAATTCATTGGAGGGTAGTGGAAGATCAAATTTGTTGATTATTATTTTTTTAAATAGCTGTTTTCTATGAGTATTTTTGTTCGTAACCAATAAACCCCAAAAACCCACTGGACCTATTTCAAAATAACTTACAATTATTTTTGAGTGACATAAGATAATTAGTTTATTAAAATGATTCCTGCGGGCGATTATGCGAGCAATAATTCATAATACTAGCCCGTCAACTCAGAATGTATATCATCAGCCCTTTGCAAACAATTTATCCATAAAGATACCTATTTTGACTTAAACGTAGTGATATAAAATACATAGTTTTAAATGTTAAATAACAAAATTTGAGGAATTCTGTCAATAAAATCTTGAAACTCACGTTTACAAGGTCTGTCAGGGAACATTCTGGCAAAACCAGGTCTGCACACGCATTTCATGACTCCGTCGATTCTCTGGCAGCGTTCATTACGAGAAGCCTTGCAGTCCGGTTGACATTCCTTTCCATAAGCAACTCCTAAAACAGAACAATGCTTAGAATCTTCATACTTCTAAATTAACTTAAGTATGTTAGGCTTATTTAAATTACCTGGAGCATTAACGACGTTCGTGGTCTCCAGATAAGGAGTACCAGCCAAAAGGATTTCGCCGAAAAGCACTTGTGATACACCGTTGCTGTTCACTTGTTCATTCCTTGTAACACCATCGAATTCTCCAGTATCAATGTCTGTAGTTATAGGAGGCGCCTGACCACCGTTCTGAGATTTGTTCATGACTACAAAGAATGTATCATTTTCTCCTTCACCTTCATCTATCTTTTGTATGTTTTCAGTGGTTTCTTTGTCTCTGATAATCAGATTATCATTATCTTCATAAGACATTGATATGTCATCAAGGGGTATTTTAGTTTTCGCTGGCACTTCTTGAACTGGTGTAGGATTGACTTGAGAGATAGGTATGTGTTTTGTAACGGTTTCTATTATGGTAGTTGGCTGCACTTGCGTATGCGTTTCCGTTACTATATCAACAATAGTTGATGTTTGTGTATTCGTCAGGACTAAAGTTTGTGTAACAGCTCCTTCAGATTGACTTACCAGACTAGTTTCAGTCCTAGTTACAGTCAAAGTATGTGTCAAGTTAACATAGTTGATACTAGAAATTGTTTTAGGTGATTCAGATAAGGTTTTTGTAAGAGTAATAACTGCAGTCCTGAATTCAGTCTTAGTTGGTATCGCTTCGTCAGAAATCTTAATTTCATTACCACCATGATGTGTTGGCTTAACAGTGGTTGTTATCTCGTCTAAACTAGGAGTGACGATGCTGGAAATATGTTGGTCGCCTAAACTGCTTAAATCTATAGGCGACACTGTAGGTACAACTAGTTCCTCAAGGACAGACGTCGGTTTTATAATGTTCTTTTCAATGTAAGGTTTCGAGCTCTCTATTATACTCGTGGGTTCAATAGCTGATGCAAGTTCAGGTATAACTCGAGTCGGTATTGGTCTTATTATCTTTCTGATAGACGTTACATGCCTCGATGGATATTGTACTTCTGGCCGCCCGAAAGTTTTGGTTGGGGTTATTATTGGAATCCTTGGTGGAAGTTTGTATTTACTTGTGGTAGTCTTTTTCTCCTCATTGCGGACTGGATATGGTTTGCGAGTTCTATTCCTATTACCGATTGGTATAACTTTCATCCTTTCAGTGGAGGTATCTTCTTGACTGGACTCGTTTGGAACTGAATCACCTATATCTTCTTCCCTGCTAGACGAAGTCTTATGGGTGATCGATTCCGTACTTATTTCTTTTGTTGTGGTAAATACTCTGTCTTCAGTGACAGGCTTTTCTGAACTTGTAACATCAACATGTTCTGAAGAAGATTCAGTCTCATAAGAATATGAATTTTCTGATGATGTCGAAGAAGGTATATCGAACTCTGGCGTTCGAGACGGCTTTACAGGTTCTGGGAATTGAATCGATGTCGGTGCAAAGTTGAAGCTAGATGAAAAGTCAACACCAGATGAAGTTAACCAACCTGAGGAAATTGGCGTTGGGAATACTAGATTAGGAACTGAAGGCACGCTAACTGTTGGGGCTGGCACTTCACTCATTGGGTTTACTACTCTTGAAGGTATATCTCTAGGTGGTGGCAGTAACTGAGAGGAAGGTTGATCACGATTGATTACTGGTCTGCGGACATTATTCAAAATATCATAAGTGGGCCTATAAGTGGACACTTCGTCTCTACTAATTGGTTTTCTGACAGGTCTCTGTGTTATTGGTATCCTAGGAGGTAAAGTTCTTGGTGGCTTTGTTCTGTAAGGTGGAGGTGTTCTGATTGGAATAGGTCGTGGTGTTATTGGAGCTCTTGTAGGTGGTCTAATAGCTGGTGGGGTTCTCGGTGGTGGCGGACTCATACCCATTATCATCTCGTCATTAGTCGAAGGCTTAAAATTGTAATCCATGGTGGGGGGCGGTGGAGACAGGTCGATGATTTCACTAGATGTTCTATTCAAGTCTATATTACTTGTGATGGTATAAACAGGCAATTTTGGCCTCTCTGTACCTTTTTCAATAATCAATGGTGTTTTATCCTTAATATGAACAGTTGATGTTATAATACTATTAGAATCATTAACAACTGAAATATTGTTGGGTCTCGCGAAAACTGGCCTTGGCGGACGCTTGTATTTAACTTCAGGAGGAGTGTGACGGTAAGGTGGAATTCTTTGTGTAGACGGTGGCCTTCTAGTCGAAGAAGAAGAAGCAGTGCTTATTTCTTCTCCAATGTTTAACTCCAAATTCTCCTCATAAGACATATTTGTAGAATTTTCCATGAGTTGGTTAATTTGCCAGTGTGGTTGTTGTAATTGATGATCAAGGGTTGTAGCAGTATTGATGGTAAATGGTCTTGGTTTTTGATACGGATTATTTTCATAAATTGGTTTAATCGTGTTTGATTGGAAAATGTTTGTCTTGTTAGAAGATCCAAAAGGTTTTTCAGTTTGTGTTCCAGGATTAAAGTTTACAAATTGAACATTTTTATTTGGAACTTCCTTTGGAGCATTCTTTGGAGGTTCAAATACTTCATCCTGTAATAATGTTACTTCCGTGGACGATTTTGAAGTATTGATATCTGTTTCGCTTGATGCACTCACGACAGGAACTTTCATTGATTCAGAGCTAACTTCTCCATCACTCTCTCCATTACTTTCAGGCTCTTCCTCGCCGTCATAAATTTCTTCGGAATTCTCATAAACTGGTTTTACTTTTTCTGTAGTAACTCTAACAGGTTTAGCAGTAGTTGTTTCGTCACTATTATCTCTAACTGGAATGTCATAAGCTGGTTGCCTTATGGAGTCAAAGTTTGATAAGTAATTGTATTTATTATTATTGTTGTTGTTTTTATATGGCATTGTTGTACGAGGTGGTACGCTGGCATAAGGTTTCTCAGTAAGGGGTTTGGTAAATGGTTTTCCTATGTTGTAGTTTGTTAACGCTGGTGCACCATTTTGTGGCCAAAAATCTGAAGGGGGCTTACCCACACTAGCTATCTTCTGACCAAAGTCAGGGGCACTATTTTTGTTATCATAATGTGATAACGGGATAACCTTTCTTGTCGTCGCCTCTACTTTGATGTTATTTATGTTACTCAAGGTGTTTTCGTTAAGTAAAACGCTGGAGTACCATCCGTGAGAATTTGTTGGGATATTTGGTATCAGTTTTGGTTTTTGTTGACCGTTTAGTTTAACATCATTTGTGTATTCAGTTACTGGTTTTACATCATCGTGCACAGTCTGTGGTGTTGAATACTCACTCGTCATTGGGAAATTAGCATGGCTATTTAGAGAAGGAGCAATAGATGGCTTTACAGGCTTCGGTGGATTGGAAGGTTGACGTTTATTTTTGTTTTCATATTTTGACGACGGCACATTGGAATGGTATTTTGTTTCATCTTTATGTGTAACACTTTGGTTCCATCTATTGTCTTCAACAGAAACTTCAACAAATGAATGAGGAGGTTCAACATATGAATGAGATGGTTCTTTATATAGTATTGTGGGATTATTATTCTGATCTTGGATATTGTAACTCTCAAATGGCGATGGACCATCTTCCACTCTAATAGCAAAATTTGTACCGATAGGGATATCCGCATTCATCTGATTACCAATGTTTGAAGTAATACTGACAGGTACTGGAACACTTGAGCCAATTACTTGACCACTATCTCCAACATTATTCGCGACATTTGTAGCTGTATTCAATGTGACAGTGTATGTATTTTCTTTATCATGTATTTCATTCGTTACAACTGATTTGTTAGAAACATTAGGGGATGGAAAAACTGAAAAAGAGTGGTGATTTTGCATGTTATTTGTATTTTTATTTAGTTGTGTATTCTTAGGAGGTACTTCATAAGTGTTTCCATATAATGGCGGTGATTGTGCAGGAGGTATATGTATGGTATAAGTTGGAGTTGGTTTATTACTAGGAGATTGTGCTGCAAAATAAATTTCAGACGTTACTTTCGGTGGCATTTGCTCATGGTTCGGGGTTATAGGTACAGGGTGCTGAATGTTCAAAAACACTTTCATATCTTGGATTGGTTTTGTATGGACAACTGGCCTCTGCGGATGTGGTTTATTTTTTTCATAAATTGATTCAGGATTATGTGATGAGAAATGCATCTTTGGCGGTGGAGGAGGCACTGCCAAATAATTTTCATATTCCTTATCAATTACATCTTTGCCGTTCTTTGGTTTCTCACCGCCTCTTACGTGATTGTATTTTTCGAACTCGCCATTACTGATTTTGTAGACGTCTGGATTATAAGCAGTTATATGTGGGCCAACTTGTAAATGAGTTTCTTGATTACTTGTGGGCGCTGGGATTTTGAACTCGTAAGGTCGCTTTGTTTCCTTCCACTTCAACTTTAAGTCATTTCTGTGTGGTTGTTCTTTGTATTGATTCGCAGGCTTATATGACTCTAAAGGCGGGTGCCTACTTGGCTTAGCGTCGTATTGTTTATTGTTAGAAGGCGCTACGTTGTGTACATTTGTCATTTGAGGTGCATCAATACTGAAGCTACCGAAATAACCAGGTTCAGGGTAAGGGAGTGGATCATCAACATAGTCGCCTGTTTTGTGAGGTTCAGATGATCCAGCAAATACAAGAGCCGTTGAACTTCCATGGGGTATCAAAACGTTAGCTACTCTTGACGGCTGAATGTCTACTAAGAATGGTCTGCTAGAATCAACATTGCCACTAATTGCATACTTGTCATCGGATTTCACTCTGGTATTTATTACTTCTGAAGAGCTAGGGCTATTGTCGGGTATTTCTTCGTCTCTATTCTCTTCGTTTACGGGGAAAAAGTCAACGTGATGTTTTATTGAAGCCGGTGTTGGTTTTCCTAAAGAGGGAATATAATCTAGAAAAGCAGGCCTACCGTGATTTCCTAACATTACGTTAGTATTTTTTATTTGTTCAGTTTTCATCAGACCTTCACTAGGTACATTCAACGTTGATGGTAAACGATGTGGCATATTATTTTGATGTCCATGAGAAGGTGGAGCGGGCCTAGGTAACACCCGATTTGGTTTCGGCTTAGGCTGAGGTAATTGTGGAGGTCGTAAATCAAAAGAGTCATCTACTTGAGTAGATAACAAAGCTTGGTCCGTGAATGAGGGCTTGTTCTTTACTAAATACTCCTCATTACCTGCCACAAAGCTGTCTATAGGAGGTGGGCTCACCGGATTTTGTAACTTAATTCCACTTACAGCCAAGGTTAATGGTCCGCCTACGGCCGGCTTTCCAACTATGACATCGGAATTGGCCGTAATTATTTCTCCAGGACTAATAGGTATACCGCCGTTGACAAGTGGACTTTCATGAACTATTTTCGGTGGGACTATGTGGGCTTTAGGCTGCTTGTGTTCTGCCGCCCACGCCAGGTTCTGATGCAATGTAGCATTTGTGAAGGCAATTTGCGATTCAGATGTTTCTAATTCGTCAACAGGTATGTAAATTGGGAAGTTGTTAGGTTTCAAATCTACATCTGTGTCTACTCTTTTGTTGACATTGTATGGTGTGAGTTTCATGGCTGGTTTGATGGTAGTAGTCGTCGTTGTGGTAGTCCGGTTCGTGTCTTGTCGTTTTATGAAACCACCAGTCATTTTTTCAATAACAGGCGCTAATTGCGATAAACCTTTTATGCCTAAACTGCCAAGCTTTAGCAAATCGGCAACAACAAATTTGTTCTTGTTAGGTTTTTGTGTTTTTTCAGGCTTTGCTTTTTCCGGTGTTTTATTGCTGGATATTTTAATTTTTGGTGGAGATGGAGCTTGTTCATTTGTTAACAATTCGCTTTCTTCAACAGAACTTGTGTCCTTCTCATCAGAGTAATCATTGATAACTTCGGTATACTTCTCAACAATTTTATCAGTTGGTGCAAGCTGAACATTCGATTCGTATTCGTATGGATATTGTGTTTTTTGGTCTAAAGATTCTTTGTTTGTTGGCCTTAGGTCTAACTTTGTTGATCCATACTTTGTAGTCTTCAATCCATACTTAGAAGGAGCAGAAGCGTCAATGTGTGTGTATTTTGTTTTTAATCCTTCGGTTTTAGTGTGACTACACGAACATGAAGTGGTTGTGCAAGGCGTGTGGCCAACTTCAGACGGTTGAATCAAGTCAAAACTGTCTAATTCTTGATTATCTATCCTTTTATCAATTTTCGGGAAGTTATTTATGAACAAGCTGCTTGGAACCGACGACTGAATTGTCTTTACTTCCATGTATTTTGTCTGAAATAATAAAAATTGCATTGTTTAGATCATAAAATGTAAAATTTAGTAAAACTTTATTATTGGTCTATAGGGGATCAGTAGTGACATGGTAATTTAGGTTCGTTTATAATGAGGCCGTAACTGTTAAATATGTTTTACTTTTGGAAATTAGTAGGTTCTTGTTATTATTATTAAGCAGGACGATTTTATTAACACCACGGATTGGGAGCATTTAAGCCAGTTTTGGAATTAATCCAAATTCCGGAATATTACCGGGAAAGGTTCAACCGGGGTCCCAATTCTTACTTTTGTTGGCTTTAAATCTGCGAGAACATCAGACGCGTATACATTAGTGAGAGATTCTGTGGTAACCACTGAGACTATGGTCTCGAATGTCGAAATGGCGCTTCTTTTGTTCTGAACCACGGTGGTCAAGTAAGTGTACGTGGTCATGCACGTCTTGATGATATAGTTGTGCTGCAAAAGCTGATGCAGCGGGAACAAAGCGCTTATTTGCTGGCGGTTGACAACTGTCGCTACGGCGGACGATAGCAACGACTGATTGGGTGGTGATGATGAGCTGATGTGGTACGTTGGTGAAGTTAGGTGCATGAGCTTAATTTGACGCTGAGAAAATAAAGTGACTTTTAGTCATGGCTTCGCCCAAGACAAATTTGATATGGAGTTAAAAATCTTGTGAAAATGTTAACATTATTTCATATAGAATGTAAATTCGTTAATTTCATCACTAACCGTTTTAAATATATCTTAATTAAAACTATTTGTTTATGAAGCAGATTCATTAACCGCTTTGGTAGATTTTTTTTTATGATTCTTAATAGTATTTGCAAGGATAAATAAATCATTACCTGATCTTGTTTGCCGTCGGAGCTTTTGTCTTTTACTAACACTTCCACACCATTGGACATTATCTTTGTGGCCAGATTCTTTAGCCTCCTTTCATCCTCTTCGGATCCTGACCTTTCTGGGATTTGGATATCTCTCCCTGGTCTCCATGGAGTGTTATCATAGACAATTGCATTTGTGTTGAAAGCTGGAAGAGGTTTTCGTCATTTATTGCTTTTTGTTGTTTCAAATCTTTTAGAAAACGTGAAGTTTTACTATCCAATAACAATGTTTTCGAAATCTATGAAATTAATATCATAATTATGTTTTTAGAAAAATTTCACGTTTGCTTTTAAATCAAAATTATTACCAACCTTAATATTTTACATAAAATAGTTTTATACAATTTCCACTTTTTACACCTATTTAAAATTAATTTAATAAAAAAGGTCTGAATAGTGTTTCCAATATAATTACTTTAAAGTAGAATCGATCCAGCCTGAATTATTTTTCTCAAAATTAAATAAAAAAGAAAATAACAACAGTTAAGCAAATTGTGCATTGGGTGTTGGTGTTTTTACATATTTAAAGAAAGTTTGCGACATTCAGTGCAAAGTGGTTCATTACTGTTACATCCATGTTAGTCAACAGTAGTACTCTGAACTAGTTAGACACAAGGTGGACCTTTAAAAATGTAAATTACAGATTAAGGTCTATTTACGTTACAGGTCTTATTATTTTATTTAAAATTCCAATTTATCATAATACCTTCATCCCATATCTAACCAATCATTATACAACTACTTCTACAAAATTTACAACTATAGTTATTAGTAGGTACTTACTACTTTTCGCTAAAATGTTCCATTTATCTACAAAAACTAAGCAAATGTTCTCGAATTTGTTATTTCCACTGCATCAAGAAAATTCCTTTGAACTTTTGTCATGACTGTTCAAAACTTGTTACTGACAGGCTCGTTGGTCGAGTAGTCAGAAACCCATGCTTCTATACCAAAACAACCAAAGATCGTGTGTACGAACCCTTTAATCAATTCATCGATATTTTCATATCAATCAACTGGTTTTAAAATATTTTTTCACAAGTCCTCTAAGCTTGAGGACCAGATAACGGATAAATAACTCAACTAACTTTAAGTATTTTGTCCGTTAATCTATTTGTAGTATCTTAGCCAAATCTACTGATAGGTAAAATGAAAAGCTTCGAATTTTAGCCTGTTGTTTTGATTTCGCTAAGTAAATCCTTGACTAATCGTTACATATGTAAAAAAAAATAACAAAACTTGCTTCAATTTTCCTTAGAAGAAAAGCAGTAGGGTATTCAAGAACATTTGTATCTACGTCTACAGTAAGTAAGGTCGTAACGCTAAACTCACCTCGGGGTTGGATGAGCGCAGGAAGTAGGGTTGGAACCTTCCAAGGACCTTCGGGATCTTCGGGGCCGAGTCAATCATCAGCGTCATCATCAGTCAAGTCAGATTTTCATCTATTTTGCTCGTCCAGTAAAGTCGTTTTGGTGTTATCGTTCAAATGTTTGCCAAATTCAATAGTCAATTTGTTTCTAGTCATGATAGAAAATTATTTCATCAAAACTTGTTTTTCGGTTCAAGATTTGATTTCACCACCACAACATCTTTTAATTACTGAATTAATACTGCATTGGTTTCCATTTAAGTTAAAAATCATTAATCATTAATTCCGTGATTTCTTAACCACAGTAAACTACTCGCATGTATTAACATGTTATTGTGAAGTTTAATTGAGGTACGAGTATATATATGGTCTTACAGAAGGACAAGCTGCATATTTTGTTGTCGTTTTATCTGATTCTTTGAAAATATTTTTGTCTTAAATGGTTTCGCGTGGATGTGTTTCTTAATTAGTAATGTTATTAAGGATTGAAATGAAATTAACCAACATATTTTTTTAATTTTATTATTTTTAACATTTTAAGTCGTATTTGCAATTTACAGTCGTAAGCGAAGGAATACGAGTATTACAGAAGATTACAACTATTCAGAATATAAACTAGAAGATTTATTCTTAGGCAGTGATTAGACAGACGTTGTTACCTAGTCAGGGTACCCATCACATAAAGTCTGGTAACATAGAGACAATATTTTTGGTGATCTTACAGAAATGTTAATATACCTAGTCAAGTACAAAGGAGTATTTCGTTCTTACAAACTAATTTGATCTTTAAATCTATAAGGCACTATTCGTAGTTAACTTACTATGTTACAAATGTAAATAAATAACTAATTCATTACTTTATACACCTAACCTTTTGTTCTGACTTCACGAGACGCCGTCTAAAGAACTTTGTCTTGTATCCGTTATTTTAGATGCGGTTGCTAACTCTACGACATACGTTGGTGATGCATCGTACCTTATGTGTTTGCTAATCTCACCAACTATACTTTCCAAACTCTGTGTCCCCTCACTATCATTTGAAACACTTGAGTACTTGTCTGAATTAGGTATGATTGAGTTTTCGATGTCCGCTTGAGAACTGAATATCTCATCAACGGAAGGTAAAATGGATGGCTGTATTTTAATGTCCTCGTAATAGATGGCCTCACGTTTTCTAACAGTTTGTGTGTCTTCACTTACAACTGTGGAAAGCACTGTGCTGAACTCACCAGGATGCCTGCCTGATACGTACAGAGTCACCACACTTGTAAGTTTCGGTGGAGAAGCTGGTGTGGGTTTAGGAGGTCTGGGCTTTCTGCCGCGAGAAGGCGGTGGGGGTGGAGGAGGAAGATCTTCTCCGCTATCTTGGATTTCCTCAGAAAAGTCTTCATTGCTATTCAAGTCAGAGAGTATATTCGGTTTGGGACTATTACTGTAAATGTCATTGTTGAAATTATTAAGATTGTTATTTTGAAGCAAACTCAAGTCTGGCTGACCTAATCCAAGTAATGGATTTGTAGTCTGCAACGACAAGACTTGCTGTTGCTGCTGCTGTTGTTGCAGCAGAAGAGGAAGCAGTAACGAGTTTATTTGTGGAGCAGCGGCTACAGCCGTGGGTGTGGTTACAACAGTGTCAGTTACGAACTCTGTAGCTGTAACTACGCTTGTTGTGGGATCAACGATGGTAGTCAAAATAGCTTTACCTCTAAACGTGATGGGCAAAACAGTTTCTCTAGCATCTGTGATAGTTGTGACGTAAGTCGTAGATCTAGTCTTGTATTCTGTTACAGGGGTCTGAGCGACGGGTTGCTGCGGTAGCAAAGCCTGTCCTTGAAGAGCTAGGAGAGGGTTGATCGCAGGCTGCTGGTTGCCAAGCAAAAGTTGAGACAGCAACAAATTGGCAAGTGGAACATTAGCATTAATCTCGGGAGCAAGCGTTTGGGTCACTGCTTCCACGTTATAAACCGTACTGGGCAAAATGTGAGAGTAAGAAGTTTTTCTACCGCGGATAGTGGTTGGTGTAAAAATGACGGTTGTTGTAGGAGTTTCATGCAACACGTATTTGACGAGTTTGGTAGCCCCGTTATCAGCTATTTCAGTTGATTCAAGATTTAATACTAGCTGCTGATTACCCAAAGGTCCAATTGAAGTTGATACTTGATTCCTTAATAAAGTCTCTACGCTAGGAGTGGCAGATAGAACATTTTTGTACTCTGTTATCTTTCCATTCACAACCGGAATGGTTACTTCAGTTGGAATCTGATATGTCACAGTGATTTTACCGTCATTAAGGATGTGGTTGTCCCTGAATCTCTCACCGCTGGTGTTTTCGAACGAACTTCTTTGTCTGCTGTTTGCTCTACTAGTAGTTGTCCGAGTACGTGACCTGCTCGTTGTCCTCGAGGAAGTAGAGCTAGGTCTAGACCTGTCAGTATTTCCATTCCTGTTGGTAAGCCTTGGTGCTTTAGGTCGCGAGGCTGAAGTTGTTGTTCTTGATGATGGCCGAGATTTCCCTCTTCGGTAAGCAGGGGCGCTAGTAGTGGTCTGTCGACTTTCTCCACGGATGATAAACGGTTGTCTAGATGATGATTTTGGTGCAGATGCGGTGGTTGTTCTAGAACTGGATGAAGGACGTGAGTTATATCTGCTTCCTGGTCTCTGTTTTGTTGCTGGAGGTGCCGGTGGTTCTGTTTCCGGTTCTGGTTCTGGACGGCGTGTAGTTACTGTTTTAATTCCAGGCCTCCTAAAATTAGTGTACTTTCTGCTGCCATAATCGACTTGACGCTTAGTTCGCCGCCTAAATGCAAATGGTCTAATAGAAACAATGTTCGTTTTCTTCGGAGCAGAGGTGGATGGAGTGGCTACTTGTTGCTCTTTTCTGTCCGATGAATCGTAGTCATTGTCTTCTTCGAAATCTTCTTCCTCCTCTAGAATTTCTTCACTTTCATCTACTTTTTGCTCGTCTTCTTTGATTTCTTCTTCGGGTTCTGGCTCAGGTTTATTGAATAAGTTTCTTCTTGGAAAAAGTGAGTTAGGCCTTTGTCTACGCAGCGAGAGAAGTGGGTTTGGTGTCGTTCGAGTGGTAGTTCTCCTAGTAGTGGTAGTAGTTAGGCGACCACGTACTGTCACACTTCGTCTTGAGGGAGGTGTAGTCGAACGAGGTGTGATAGCTGTACCGGGTTGTCGAACAAGAGGAGGTCTTCTAAATTTCAGAAGCGGGTTATTTGTTGTCTTAACTGGAGCTTCAGAAGCTTCCTCTAAAGGCTCAGTTGCATTCTCTTCCTGCTGGGTTGCCAATGTTTCTCCCTCATTTTGTTCATTATTACCGTTGAATGGGAAGTTAATAGAGGCTGATTGCTTATTATTCCTTAATCTAGATGAGGCAGTGGGCCGAATTCTGGGTGCTGCTGATCTACTGGCAAAGTCCAAACTGTTGCTTCTTTGCGAGCTTGATCTAAAACCAGTTCTTCTGGAAGTAGGTTGGATGCTTCCCCGCGAAAAACCACTTCCGGCTCGTGAGGCAGAAGGTATGTTTGAAGACAAGTTAGCTACACTACTTCGGCTTCCTGAAAATCGTCGTCCAGGACTCGAGGATCCAGGTAAAGCTGACTGTTTTCTGTTAGCTCCAAATCCTGAAGGTCTCACTGATTTCAATGTAGGCGTTGCCGTTATAGTAGGAGTGACATCTAAACGAGTAATAGTTGTCGCTCCGCTTAGAATAGGCACTCTTTTTGGACTGAATGTTGGCCTGTTCCTTGATGCGAAAGGAATTATGACAGGTGTGAATGTAGGCTTCTTAGGGGTGAAAGAAAGACGACTCTTTTTCCTAGTATTCAAAGAATCTTCTTCTTCTACCTCTGGTCTGGCCTCTGTGGTTAGTTCTGGTTCACCAACTGAACTTTCTATAATGTCAGGGCTGGCACTAATAACTGAACCCTCAGTTGTAGACGTCGTTGTTGCAGCAGTTGTTGTCGTATCAGTAACCAGGGTTTTATTGTCACTTGTTACTATTGTTGAATCGCCTGAAATTACAGCAACTTGAGAGAATAAAATCTTCTTCTCAGGTTCAGGGGTCTGTGTAGCTCCATCTGCAGGTTTAACTTCAGCAAACAAGTTATCTATGTAGGTACCTACAAGTACAGTGGGCGAAGCTGATGCTAAATCAGGGAGTTTAGTCGTTTTAATTTCTTCTTTCACTACTGTTGGAGCGATTTTTTGTTTGTCACCATTATCTTGAATAAGGTTTTTATCAGCAGCACCAGAAGGTACTTTTCGTCCCAATTGATTATCTTCAACCACTTTAGTATTATCTACGATGTTTGTGACAGTTTCTAAACTACTTCTGATTTCAGATGTGTTACCGGCATAGAATGTAGTAAAATATGTGTACGTGGTATAGAATGTTGCTTTACCATCATCTTGTTCTAACCCATCTTCAACAAGAGAAGGTTTCAATTCGACTTCCAACTCTTTGGGTGGTAGGACACTGTCTATATCAATAGGAGTAGTATCTATCGGGCTTACAGTTGGCACGACTTGGACAGATGGGGTTGGGGTAACGACGTTTGATACAATTTCTTCACGACTAGTAATAGTAGTTGATTTATCTTTGTAAAGTGTTGTCCAGTAAGTAAATGTTGTATAGTACGTAATTGGTAAGTTACTTTCTTCTTCTGGTTCCTTCTTATTATTGGGCATAATGGTTCCTGTAACAACATTTGTAATAGTTTCTAGATGACTCTTTACTTTGCTAGAATCTTTTCCTATGTACATGGTAGTAAAGTACGTGAAAGTAGTGTAACTAGTTTGTAGAATAAGTGTTGGAGATGGCATTATTTCATCTATATTGCTTTCAGAACTTATCTGGTCTTCTAAAATGTTATTGCTGTCTAAATATTGTCTTTCTCCTCTAGACGAAGAAGATTTAACATCAGTCACATACGAGTTCTCTGATTCAAGCGGATTAGATTCAACACTGAATAACATGTCAACTTCTATTGGGCTTGGTTGTGGAGTTTCTTTTTTCGGTTCTTCCACTAAACGTTCATTATTTTCTTCCATGCTGACAGTTGTTTCAACTGAAGAGTTTTCTTCAGGGTTAGCTGGAGGCTGTCTTTGAACTTGTTTGCAATTTCTAAAGTCAAATTGGGCCCTTGTACTCTCAGCAGCCAACGGATTACTCTTGGTGGGTATCAGTTCCTCTGGGCCAACATAGTTGGTATATACCTCACTGCGACTGCACACGTTAGCATCTGACCCTACATAAATAGTTGTGAAGAATGTATAAGTTGTATAATATGTCTTAACAGCATCAGGTTTGATGTTGGATACAAAATCGTCACCCAAAGAAGGAGTAGGCGTCTGGGATGCATAGACTTCGCCTATTTCCACAGACTCAATAACATCCTTGTTTTTCACTAAGTCTATAATACTGTTAATGGCAAATGCTTCAGTAGGGCGGCCAATTCCTACGCTAGTTGGTGCGATTTCATCTTCATTGAAAGCACCAAGTAAAGAAGGATCCAGTTTTGATAAGTCTAATGTAGACGTTATAATGTTTGTAATGACTGATTTATGGCTGGCTACACTCGATGTTTGATCTCCAAAGAATGTCGTAAAGTAAGTATAGGTCGTGTATAAGGTTTTGTAAATAAGATCGATTTCATTTTCTTCAGTTGGTACTTCGTGCTCTTCTGATGCAGGTTTTTCAGTTGTGGTAGTAGTTTGTTCGGTGCTGACTGAAACTTCAACATGACTTTGTGTAGTTGTCGTCTTTTCTGTTGTAGTGGTAGTGGTGGTTGGTTGTTTCTCTTCAACTTCATCAGACTCTTCACCGTCACCAACTGTTGTTTGCGCGTCAACTTCTTCGTAGGTTATCGGTTCCTCTTCAGCCTTTGTGGTCTTCGGTGTTTCTTCTGTTACCACATCCGGGGCACTTGTAACTGCCTCTTCAGAAGCAGTTTCAGGCACCTCTAAGCTTGTGTGAATTGAAGATTGCACTTCAAATGATACCACAGCAGTAGGTTCAATATTCAAGTTGTGGTTACAAACAACATTAGTAAGATAACCTACAGCACTTTCTACAATTATGTTTGATTTTACAGATGTAGTGGTTATTGAACTTTCTAAAGGAATAAAATAGGTTGTCAAGTAAGTCAGAGTTTTGTATTCTGTAGTCATTGTAGATTGAGTTTCCAGAGCGTTTGTGCAAACAATATCTTCATCGTAGTTTATCTCATGTTTAGTTTCTGTTGTGGCCTCTAGTTCTTCTGAAGATTCCTCACTATGACCACTTTCCGTTGTCGTCATAATATCTTCCATTTCTGTTGTAGTTTCCTCCTCTTCCTCTTCTTCTTCTTCCATCTTTTCGGTAACTTCCGCAGCAGTATTTTCTGATTCTTCTTCAGAATTTGTAAATATTTCACTTACATTACTTTCAGTAACAGCAGTTTCTTTAGGAGCCTCTTCAATCGTAGCAGATGGTTGCAAAGGCTCAGTGGGCTTTGAAGTGTAATCTTGAATTGGAATAACACCTAGGTCATCAGTATACCGTGTATTTTCAGTAGACGTAATAACAGATTCTGATGGCTGAATTACATCCAAATTAAAATCGAATCCACTGTCATGCTTGATTGTGATAGATCCAGGAGAATTGTCAACTTCATATTGGACTTTCTTTAGACTTTCTTCATTATCATATACTGGTTGTTCAGAGCTATCTGGTAACTCTGGTGTGACTATCTCTGTAGCAGTATTGATTTCGTGTGCATTAAAAGTTGAAGTAGCGACTGGGATATCAGCAGCCAGGAAAGTAATTTTAGAATTCATTTTGTCAACTGGTCTAGCTGATGGGAACACATTCACCTCGTTCGGATCTTGTGGGCGACTAGTCTCAGTGTTTGGTGAAAATATAATTACAGTATCACCAACGACAGTCGTAAAGTCAGCGAAACCTGAGTATGTGAAAGTAGTTTTTGGTCTAGGTTCACTCTTTTGACCAAACAATTTTTTAGGGAGTTTTGTTTGTTGTAACGTTTGTTGATATGAACTCTTAGACTCAACGTTATCAATGTAATAAAATAATGGAGAAAATTCGTTTTTAATAGTAAAGGTCGGTAAGTCGTAGTCAGGTTTAACTTTGACAATGTTCGATTCTTCGATCGGCTTTTCATTAACGTTAGCATCTGATTTTATTGGCTCAGTAACAGGCTCGTACGCTTTACTCTGTCTATGCAAAGTATTAACATTTTCTAAAATAGAAGGCTGAACAATATATTCAAACTTCTTCTCGGCATCGATAATTGGACCGTCAAGGAAGTTCAAGGCTTCATTTTGAACGTAACGTGGTATCTCATTGACAGGCTGAACTCTCCGTGCAGTAGGTTCTTCAAATATTTGGTTCTCAACCTGACTTTCGGGAGAAGACGGGGGACTCCAGAATTTGACAAAGTCCTGCGCTGGTTTGCTGGCATAGACAATGTCCATTTTACTGCTAGGAGCTAAGTAGTCAGTGTTTTTAAGAACGAATTTGTCCGGATCAATGTAGCCGAGGTCTTGCTTGACGTTCCATTGTCCATCGAAGTCGGAGTGTATACGAGTAGGTTTTACAATAACAGGGTCATCTGCATTAGAAGGTTTGTTGTAAAGGACGAGAGAGGACTTTGTTAGGAGTTGAGCGTAGATGCGACCGTTATCTAACGTGGTCCCGAGGATTTGTGTGGCGAATTCCGTGGTGACACCATCTTGGATGAAAGTCCGCGCCGTCGAGGTCAGGAGGCCAATCAGCGGCTTCACGCTGTGGTACCTCCCGACCCTGGAGTTGGAGTAGTCGTTCCTTTTCTGGTCGTTGACGAGTAGCACTGTCAAGTCTGTTATCCAGTCAGTCAGTCGCGGATGGGATTGTGGTCAGGTGCAATGTACAATATTCCGTTTGGGTTGAGATGTCCACCACGACCGGATTAGATTTGAAAGAGAAAGAAAAAACATACAATTAATAATGGAATAAAGTAGAATAAATAAATAAGATGCTAATAGATTAGGAGAAATTTTGCAAACGTGTTAGCACTAAATTTGTACAACTGTTTTACTCGCATTTATTTCGGTAGATGTTGATAATATTTTTATATTAATTCAGTCAAAAAACACAAAGATCTAGTAAAATCATCAGCACGAAAACAATAATATAAATATGATCAACATCAAAACTACATAGTACGAAAATGCGGAAATTCAAACAAGAAGAAATGATACGCCAATAATTTCGAAAGAATTAGAAGGTATTCAAAATAAAGAAGAAAATAAAAATATAAATAATAATAAAGTAAGAGGTCACAAATACGTAACACAGATACACACAATCATAACTTTGAGTAAAACAAACAAGCAGACAGGCAATATTTTACAGTAATTAATCATCATTGATTTGCTTCTCTTATAGATGTGCTAATAAAATATTTGGAAATACTCAGTCGTTTATGCGTCAACTTTTACTAGAGGTAAATTAGTTTTGCATTTCCGCGAAGCCAATTAAATTTAAGATTATTAGCTACTAAATTAGATGATTATTATTATAATGATTGCTTCATAGTAATTACTCGTGGAGAGATATGAAAAATATTTTTTGTGTTTCTAAGCTTAATTGATTTGCTTAGATGTCATATTTACATTTGCAATTAACTTATAAGGCTACAGATTAATTATGTCTGTGACTAAGTAAAATGATACATAAAGATGAAGAAAGCCGAAATTGGGAACACTTTTTCTTGTTTTATAATCTGGATTCGTCCCTTCAATGACAAGCAATGATACCTTTATATTTTTTATGCACATCATTAAATGTACTCATAATCAATGATGATTAATAAATTAATTAATTAATTAGTGTTACAGCGATGACGTCATTGTACTCACCCCTGTTTTCCGGGACTCCTTCTCTTTTTATCCTCGTTGCTTCTATTGATTCATCATTATTTTCATTTACATCTGTAACAAAGAAGTAAAATTTATTAAATAACTGTATTTTTAATGTATTCGGTGACAGACTTCTTTAAATATACAATTTAATATCTACTATTATGTAGTTTTTATGTATATAAAATTTATGGAAATTTAAGCAAATCTACAACAACTGAAAACATCAGAACTCAATATGGATTTAAACGAAGTAGATGATTTCAGAAGAAAAAAAACATTTTATGCGGAATTATCACAGTTTTTTTATTCTTAGTTTGGATTGTTAGATTAATTTTGTTTTTATTTTTAATTTAAAAAGAATGCCGTGATGACATTTTTGATGAATGTTTCAGATTTTTCGAAGCGTGGTGATTAAGCCGGTAATAATGGGTACTAACGTACCGATGATTTTTTTTAATAACGAAGACGTTTTCCCTGGAATGGAACTTATTACGTACATACGTGTTACCCTTAAGCTAGGACCTCATTACCACTTAACATCAGGTGGGATGAGGTCAATCTTGAAATGCAATATAAAAAAAAAAATACCTGTTACCGCACCCATATACAAACTATCTGCATGACCCAAGGGTTGACTAGTAGAGGATGCCCCTAGCATTAAGTCCACCTGTTGTACCTATTTGTGCAATAAAGTTTTTAAATAAATAAAATAAATAAATAATATACTCATACATACTTTAAACCCATGAACTTATTCTGTTGTACTATGACCCTTATAATGCATTGTTCTAATTTCAACCTTCCGAAGTTCACGGCAACTTTCAGGCCGTAAAAACCGATCTACCCACGTAATCGGCCCGTTCGGTTTCGTTTCGGTTTCGTCATTGCCACTATCTGGGTTGCCGGTAGAAAGTAGAGCCAAGGTCATGCTGTGATTGATCAGTAACGTCTCACCGGAGATTAGTTTAATTGGAGCAGAATGAGATTTGGTGGTAAGCTTTTCCCTGTTTTACTGGCAAATGGGCATCACACACCGGTAAGATAGTTTTTTTTATAAATATTGGACAACGTCACATACATTGCTTTGATTCTATGGTAAATAGCTTAAGCACTGGTGTTTCAGAAATGATATGACGGTACCACAACACCCAGACCGAAGACAGTATAAATAATAAATAAATGCGCCAGACATTTACTGTCCTGTCTCAAACTAAGGTTTTCCCTTGTACTATGAGCACCAGACGATGCATACTAATTGGGGGCGTCATCCCAGCACACCCAGACACAAGTCAATTTAGAAAAAATAGTTTTTCCAACTAGACCCGAACGGGAATCGAACCCGGGACCTTGGCCGCGATCTTAGCCACTGCGCCACCGAGGTCATCGAAAAGTTCGTTTTCCATGTTGACCCAACGGGAATCGAACCCGGAACCTTAGAGATCAGTAGCTGAGAGGAGTCCGGCTCGCTCTCCTCTCAGCTGCTGAGTTCGTGTTACTTAGTTACATTACAGCTACTAAACCACATTATCTAACATTTGCACAACTCTAATTTCTCTTACGCCGCGATGTGGCAACACTCCCTTTGGGAATCGGCCAACAATGAACGGGTCGCTGTTACTCTTTCACACAATTACAAGATGGCCGGCGTTTCCTCTTTTGGGGAGATTTGTACGTGATTGCAGAGATTTGTCTCGTTTTGCGGTGTTACGAGATGCTTGATGTAATGCCGACGGTGAGGCGTGAGAATGGGACGGAATGATTTTTATAGTGCTTTACTTTTAAATATTTTTTTTTTATAGTAGCGCAGTATATTGGCTCCTCCCAGCCTGATGGTAAGCAAGAGAGGAACCCACATCGCGATGACAACGGATTTGATATCGAAATATCCTACCCGTTAGCATCGCCATACTGGCCCGCAAGCTTTTAAAGAAACAGAAATTTTTTATCTTCCCTTGCGGTGCGGGAATTGAACCCACGACCTTCACGTATCACGCGTGCTGCTCTTCCAACTGGGCTAACCGCAAGTTATCGTAGGCGATGAAATATTTCTGTGGCGCTGTATCAACTGTTAGCCTCCAGTAAATGCCCTCTGCCGAATATGTTTAGAACTACATACTTATCAATTCCTGCACCGCAAGCGGACATGAAAAATGTCTGTTTCTTTGAAATATTGAATAAGATTTCAGATTTTGAGATTTGAGATTTTATCTGGGATAACACCCCCAGTTAGTATCCGTCGTCTGGTGCTCATGGAAACCTTATTTTGGCACCAGGTGATTGGTGTGATTGTCTAGCGCATTATATATTTTTTTATTATATGGTAACATTAGACCTAAAATGCGTAATTACACGTATCATAAATAGATTCAGTCGTATTTTTTTTATCTTTCATATCGGACATGTAAACAAATGTGAAAACTTCACTCAAAATAAAGATACTAGCAGTCATAGACATCACAATCTTCCAAAATTAACGCACCTGTACCTATAAGCTATAAAATTATTCATGTTTAATTTATTATTCAACCTAAATTCACATAAGTAAAGCAGTCAGATGTAGGCCTAAAAAATATAAAGGACTAGATAAGTATCTATGTTACTGGTGACAACAATATGGCGAAAAAAGATGTCAGATAATCCATAAACTCGTTATTTATTCAGTTCATACTGTGTCCTTTGCCTTACTGGATACTGGCGATATGCGGCCCAAAGACACACTTGCATCGTATTAAAAAAAACCGTTCCAATTTCAAAAATGGAATCGGTTTGAATTGATGCGAAGAAAGTGATGTGCGTGAGTTATTCGAGACGCGTTTCTCGTGACCCAGTCACTGCTTCTAAATACTTCGCGTTCCTGACTTGACACATTAAAATATCTAAACTTTTTTTTATCAATTAATAGTAGTAGAATCTCTGGGAAGGTCAAGTTGAAATAAGTGTTTACGTAAAACTCATTCTTCTAAGGAAACAGGACGTTTGAATGTGACTTAGCTTTTTTAGGAATTGCGTTGCATGGAAGTATTAATGAATAAATTTTAAATTTATGAGCAGGCAATCATAAAAACAGCAAAAGGTAAAAATTACTTAATATTCGTGACAATATCAAACAATTCTCATATAAATATATCCTCATTTTCATATTCGTTTTATTATTTCGGCTTGCTGTATGATAAAATTGACTATTACAAATAATATTGCTCATCAATTACATAATTATCGATTCTCTTATTATTACATCAATATATTTCGAAAAACATGTTTGTATTGTGTTAAATAAAAAAACCATAAAGGTAAAAATTAATGCTTATGTCATTCAGTGTCAGAGTGAATATTTATAGAACCTGGTGAAAAAATAATAACTTCCTTATTTAGCATTTAATGTAAACTATTAGATGTATTCCAACAATATTTTTATGAAAAGCGTTTGTGTGAATACAAAGATTGTATTAAGTTCAACCAATGAAGACGCGTCCCAATACTTTCGATTTTGGCCCCCGCGGTGCATGAAGGGTAAGAGGGAGGCGCGGAGAGTTGCTGAACCTTAGTTACCCCATGACCCGTAAATTAATTTATATGTGATAAAGAAGATGGGCGGGGTACATCTTCGTGAATTTAACTATGTATAAACCTTAGATGTTTATGTTAGCAAGCAGTAAGTATTTAGCTCAATTAATTCTACCACTCTTAATTAATTATACACACTTAACATAAAGATACTAACTAAACGAATGCCCCAAATAGTTGACTTCGGTTTATGTTGGCCTTAACTCCTAAGTGACTATTGAACACAAATCACTGTTTACATTGCACCTAAGTACCGTGAGGAGAACTGGAATGAGTGACCATCCCATTGACACGGAATGTGACAGTGACACACGGACGGACACGGAAACGCACCGCCTCGCATAGTGATCGACGCGATGTGTCACGCGCGCGCTACTAGCCCACTGACTCTAAAGTGGACAGAATACGTCTAAATGACACTACAGTGACAGACCGATGACTTCCAATTTTGAAAATATTATTTACTAAATGAAGGGTACAGGGGAAAAACAAGCACCGTCACACAAATTAAATTATGACACCAAAAGTTACATTAACTCCTATATTTTCACCCTGAGTCAACGAAAAATTATGAAACTAGTAACAGTTATTTGTTTTTTTAAACTTTTAAAACTCATGGGCAGTCACGCTACAAGATAATGCCTTGGTGTAACAAATCAGGTTCTATTTTCAAATGCCCATTTCTCGATGTTTTTAATTTGTGACCTCGCTTGTTTTTCCCCTGTACCCTTCAATTTAAAAATCATAGTAACGTGATGTCAGCATCGCTACAAATAGACATCACTAATAAATTCTAGTTACCAAATGACATAAAAATATCGACTTATAAATCAAACGATGTCACGTTTATTTCTGACCATGGAATATGTGTTTTTTTACAATAAACGACATTGGGCAAAGATGAAAAACGTGACGAATCAATTTCATTCATTTGTTAGTTATTAAAATGCGATGCGTACTAAGAAATCCCTACTAGTACATAGTTAGCATTTTTCAGTCAAATATTTTCGATTTGGAGAAATTACGATTTCTGTAAAAAGGTACGTTATTTTGAGAGTTAAATATTTTATAATTAACAGTATTCCACGAATAAGGTTACTGTTATAAAATACGACATTTTAATAGCTAGGTAATCGCTCTATAATAATGTATGTAACGTTTGTACAAAATTCTCATAATTAAAAGAATGTTATCTTCTAACCATTAAATTTTTATGCCATAATACGAAGGCCTGATTTAGTGAACTTTGTTTCCCGTTTCAAATAACTTCCGTTGGTAACATAGGTACAACACTACTCAACTAGTAATTTACAAATTACAAATGTAATTTAAACTTTGTACCCACGTTTCAAGAATCAAAATACCTTTTCTTTTTACTCGCTGTTTATACAAAGGAGTTTCATTATAAGCATAGAACTGTCAAAATACTAATTATTTCGCACGCTCTCCTTTCGAAAAAGTAACAATCTGATCCGTCGAGTAAGATGCAACTTTACTATGGTGTAATAAGATTGATAACGCGATACGGCCATGTTGGGTGGTGTTCTAAATTTAAAATAGCGATGTTTTTAGATAGACGCTTGAGAACTGATACGTTCCATTAATTTTTTAAATTAAAAAGAATATTATAAAATTATTCAACATCTGATACCTACTGTTGATTGGTCAACTTTCATTCGTAACATTCTTAAACACGCATTAACTTATACAAAATGACTTTATTGCGTTTAGAGTAAAGCAAAGTTAGAATAACAAATTAATCTTGTTAGATTTAGTAAAATTTCATTGAAATTTAACTCAAAATTTCACTAAAACCTTTAAAATACAAAAGAAAACGGTAATCGAATAGTATTATATAGTGAAATATAATACGGAATTAAGATTTCGAATTTCCGAAGACAGCGGTAAGTAACGGAATTAAGTAAATGAAATAGTCATAAAAACTGTCACTAGATACTTAAAATAAATGCGCCAAATAAATACGACAGAAAACCACACCAATCACCTGGTCTCAAACTAAGGTTTTCCCTTGTACTATGAGTACCAGAGGATGGATACTAACTAGGGGCATCATCCCAGCACACCCAGACCTAAATCGATTCAAAAAGTTAGTTTTTCAAATCGTTCTGACCGGGAATCGAACCCGGGACCTTTCGCGCTTTGGCCATCTACCTTAGCCATTGTGCTACTGAGGTCGTCGTCAAAACAATTCGGTAATCGTTTTTATTTGTGATTTTATTGCACAAATTATTACAGAAATTTAATTTACAGACAAATTATAAATATGTAAGATACGAGATGTGCCTTTGTTGCACCGATTACTAACCGAATACTAACGATTATCGTTAGTATTTACTTCAACGTACTGTTGACTAAACAAGCTAAAAAATACAGAAAAAAATGGGCATCACCAAATTGCAAAAAGATTAGCAATAATTATCACCGCCCGCCATCTTAATATCTACTACGTAGTATTTTTTCAGCCTGTCTAATGGATTTTCGCGTTTATTTCCTTTTGGCAAGTTTCACTTTTACCTGCCATTGTTGGCTCAATGAAAGTGAGAAATGTGTTCGTTTTGTAGAAATGATTGCTTTCTCGATTCCGGTTCGGCATTCGGATAATCTACGTCTGCGTTTTTTGTTTATCATTATTCAGTAACAATCGTAGATGAAATTGATTTTTATGGTAAGCAGAATTCGCTATTTGAATAAAAAAAAACTGTCGAATTGAAAGCGTCGCCTATTTGAAACGCAAATTTAAGTTTATTTTCTTTTAAAAAAATTTTTGGTACGATGTTGTATTTATCATATTATTATCAATAATTTAAGTTTTTTTTTCAAACAGGAAATTACAAATTTACGTTTGCGGAAAACGTTTAATTTATGAAAATTGCATCTTGGGTAACGTCGAGACAGTTTTACATAAGCAGTTATCAAGTGACCAGGAACTGATACGACCACGATATTTCTTGGGTAACACTAAATACTTCCCATGGAGAAGTCTTTCGAAACAGGTCCTCTTTATGGCAGCAAAAGTGTGGGGTAAAAACACGTACATGACGAGAGAGATGCCGATTTAATTGCTAGTGAGTGCGAAAGAGACACTAGATATATCTGTGTCAGTGGGTGAACCAAGCCCTGAGTCAATGCACTTACTTGCAGTTGCAATGTTTAAATGCAGGCCGTACAATTATTCTACGAAGCCAGATAAAAAGAAATAGTAAAAAAAAGTCATCTACACCCGCAAACTTTTTAATGTAGGCTGAATGTTTGCAATGCCTTAAAATAGTAAAGAAAAAATAAACTGTCATAATGACATTACTTTTCGCGCCTTTTAACTGCACTCTCAGAATGACCTTGGACTTAGCCGTTAAAATAATGGTTATGGGTTTAACCCAATTTCGAACTAATAGTACTCTTTACAAGGTTAATGCCAAATTTACTCGATGTTATTAAAGTTTACTCTGATTACTTTTGGATTGAAGCTGTTACTGGTTGATTAGGTACTTTACCTAAGTACTCATAAGTTCAATTGTGAGATTTTAGACTAATCAACGTTCAAATTTTTATTTTTTCGTCTGATTTGAATTACTGATTCCAGATATAGTTTTGTTAAGATTATGTCAGAACATTTACTTTGGAAACAATAATTAATGAAATTTAATAATTCGTGCCCGCTTGCCAATTCTAGTAACACTCATTAAAGCTCAGTTAAACCAATTTTACAAAAACGGTAACTAACCAGTTGACAGTTGTCAAATTGCTCAAATAGTATCGGATGTGACAATTTTGACAGCTGTTACCATTAAAGTCAAGTCGGTGCAACTGAACCTTACAGGCCTAGCAAATTTAGCACGCGAGTCAATTTTATTGCGCTCTTAAGAAATGTCAAAATCAATGCGTCAACTGCTGATTGGCTGAAAATACGAGTACAGTGTATTATCACCCAATTAACGTTATGGAAACTTTTGTCGTCTCATGGGAGAAATTTGACGTATTGCACATGCTAGGCCTAATAATGTTGTATACTAGATATTTTAAAAGAACGTCAGACTCTTTTAGAATTTGTACAGCCCTTAAGGCGTTGAAATAAGAACCAATATCGTACCTACTGCAAATGCAAACCACGGTGCGGTGTACTGTACTTAAAACAAGATGACACGTCAGCCTAACATCAGCGAGACCGGTAGCAGTGTCGTAAGATTCTCACGAAGATCCCTCATAAAGACATGCCGGCATTTTGCTTGCAACATTGAACCTTGTGCTTTTCGCAATAACGGCTATCATTTAAGTTAGAAAGTTGGGCAAGACGATCGGAGATGATTGTCGAAACAAGTGATGATTTGCCGCACCTCTTTCCACTTTAGAAGTCCTCTTGAAGATTTTGCTAAGTTCGAGCTGTTACGTGGTTAACTAGCCCCGTGTATAAATAGTTAGAGTTAGTGGCTAAACCAAGTTGAACTTAGGGTCATGAGTTCAATCTCGACCCAGGTCAAATATTCGTGTGATATATATTTGTTACTATAACTACAAAAACATTGCACTTTCATAAAAAATACTATCCCTTGTCTTAACCTCAAAAACGGTTGATTTCTAAATAATAAATATAAATAAATATTGGACAACATCACATACATTGCTCCAATTCTGTGGTAAGTAGCTTATGCACTTTTGTTACAGAAATCAGAAACAACCACGTTACTACAACACCCAGACCCGATACCATATAGAAAAAAGTAAATATACATTATTAGTATACCTCCACACCATCTATCATCAATCATACATACTATCAATAGTCCTATAGATACAACCCACTTTTTAGATGAAAACTATTAATAGTTAAACAAGAGCTTAACTATAACTAAAAGCGGGGAAGTCCCACACACGCCGATGTCCAACCCAAACAGAAAGGTCAGGTGTGAAAAAAAATTGCTCTCCTCAATAAAAGGTCAGATAGCCTTTATAACACTTGCTAAAGCTACCAGATATTTGTGAGGTATGGCTGATGCATATATTCATTTGACACCCTCATGTCTCGCACTATGACATACAACTACTGGAACGGCCAACTATCTATAAACCAATCACAAAATGACAGATTGGACATGTTACCAAACTGACAATACAACGTTGTGTAAACAAAACCGGTAGATACCGGTTCTGACATAGGTTTTCTAGCAGATTCGATTGTAAAATCTAGTCTTACACATTAAGGAATGACCTCGATGCAATCTCGAGTTGTCATCTGATTAATATATTAGTTTATTTGCTTGTGTAATCGTAAAATTGTGGCATTAGGCATATGATAATGGTCCTATTGCATATCGGTATTTTTTTAAAACGACTTACGAACGATAAACATCACATTAAGGTAAACAATAAGTATATATATATTGGACAACATGACATTCTTTGCTCTGATTCTGTGGTAAGTAGCTATAGCACTTGTGTTACAGAGATCAGAAACAACGACGGTACCACAACACCCAGACGCGAAACAATTTAGAAAATTTTGTTTCTCATTGACCCGTCCGAGGATCGCACCCGGGACCTCAGAGATGGCGCAACGTCAAAGTCCGGTCTGCTCACCTCTCAGCTACGGAAGCTGATTCTTACGCTCGGTTCCAATATTTGAAAAACGATCCGTTTTATTGACGGATAGTAATAAATTAAACGAGGCGTAAGCTAGAAACGACTGACAGCCGACTGATGACAGCTGGTATGGAAAGAAAATTATGGAACGGTATTAACGACTCGTAGAAAGTTGAAGAAAAACGGATAGTAATTTTTGACACAATACGAATCATAAAATATTGCCTGGCATTAAGGACGGCACAGAATCTAAGGTCTGGTATACTTTTGACCGTACCAAGACAAGATTTAGTATATTAGAAAGAGAAAAAAATTTATCTCCCCTTGCGATGTGATAAGTATGTAGTTCTAAACATATTCGGCAGAGGGCACTTACCGGAGGCTAACGGGTTGATACAGCAGAAAAATTGCTGACGATAACTTGCGGTTAGCTCAGTTGGAAGAGCAGAGAATTGGAGCACGCGCGATACGTGAAGGTCGTGGGTTCGATTCCCGCACCGCAAGGGGAGATAAAAAAATTCTGTTTCTAATATTTAAAGTTCGCTAGTACGGCGTAAAGTACTATAAAAATAAAAAATCGATTAAGATTTAGTATGTTTTTAACACAGGAAAACAGACTATAAAAAATAGTTCTTTATAAAACTAGAATCCCCAAAAAATCATTAATTTATTCTTACAAAACGGCCATATCAATTAAATTCTACAATAATTCATTACATAATTGGTAGTTTTAAAGTAAAAAATATCCGATGTTTCAATAAAAAAACAAACACTTTTGAATTAGCGATTTGAAGATTCTTTGATCTTGTTGTTAAAATGAGTCATAATTTAAAAACGTGACACGTCTAGAAGCTGCTTAATGACTTAAAAGATGGGCAAAAACAACAATTCTTATTTTTATTACAATATTTCGATGAGTTATTCAAGGTCAATTAGTTTTAACAATCTGTGGTCCTTTGAGTTTTTATGTTTGAACAAAAACTACTGCAAGTTTTAAGAAGGATGTGTTATAACCAGATTTGATTTATGTTCAAAAATATAGAGGGACCCCACACTAGCGTCTTTCGAGCGTCAGCGTCTTGCCGCGCCGACGTTGTTTGGGCGTTGCGTCGACGCGGCGCCCGCTCAGCGTCGACGCGGCGCCCGCTCAGCGTCGACGCGGCGCCCGCCCAGCGTCGGCGCGGCGTTTGAGCGGCGCTTGCGCTGGGCGTCCTCTGCACATCGCGTTCGAGCGTCGCACCGCGCTGACGTCATGTACAGTTATTTCGAAAATGGAAATGTAAGATTTGAATAACGCACAATATAATGTTTTATATTGCAGTGATAAATTAATGCTTTCAACTTGTAAAGGAAAAAATATATTTTACCTATTTGACACATGGCACGAAAAGGCAACTTTAGCATTTATTTTCTCGAAAACTAAAAGTACTTAATTGAAAATGGGTTTCTTCGGCAATATGAGCTAGTATTTTAAGCTACATCCATATTTGCTATCAGCTAAAAAGTCTTCTACCTACTGATTCTAAAACACGGGCGGGCCGAAACAATTGAGTTGATCATTGTACTGTTGTCAAAATAAACGCTGCGGCAGGCGTCGGGCCGGCGCGGCGCCTGTGGAGCGCAGTCCTGGCGTTCGTCATTTCGACCGCGCCGCTGCGCAAGCGTTGCGTCGGCGCCGCGTCGACGTTGCGTCGACGCCGCGTCGGCGTTGCGTCGACGTTGCGTCGGCGTTGCGTCGACGTCGACGCTCAAAGAACGCTAGTGTGGGGTTACGCTAAATGTTAAGGTACCCATGTAATACATCAGGGCGTCTACTCTTGAAAACGAAACGAACAAACGAAAGGTTTCGTTTTTGAAGATTGATCAAAAGTTAGGGTATTAAAACGTGATTTTTGATTTGTATAAATAATATTTTGTTTTTTGATAACGCTTTATTCGCATTCGAAGTGTGTTAGTTGCGATAATGAGCAATAAAAAATACTAAACGTCATCGGATCCGACATATTTCGTTTTCAAGAGTAGACGCCCTGCCATCTTGTATTTATATTCCGAATCTATTGAATAATCAAGATTTGATTTGTGTTCAAAAATATTAAGGTAGAAATGTTAAGGTACTTACTACATCAGCCATCTTGTTTTTACTCCGAATCTATATAAAAGTCAATGAGTTGATACGTAAATTGTGACGTCACGGTATGCTATGTTCATAATTTAAGAATGGTATTTTGACAGGTATTTAAATGTATCTAAGTTGACTAACTAGTCAACATCCCTAAGTAACAGATAAATGTTAAGAATGACTAGTTGCCATTTAAGTTAATGAAAATCAATCGTAGTTCGTTATTCTCGCAAAACTCAAGAAAAGTCAGACTGATTTATGATTTTGATACAATCATGGAGGTGCAAGGAAGGTTTCAAACTTAAGAAAGTAAAAAAAAGGCGGCCGGCGTTTGTCGGGCTAGCTAGTTTAATTTAAAATACGTGCTTTCGAAAGGTAACTTGAGTTATTGTTACCATGATAGCACGGTTATTACAATTAAATAGTGGACAACATCCAATACATCGCCCTAAGTTGTAAGTTGTAATGCACTTTTGTTTCAGATATCAGGAACAACGACGGTATCACAACACCCAGCCCCGAGACAATATTAAAAAGTTCATCTTCGATACTGACCCGACCGGCAATCGAACCCGGTACAGAGATTTCGCAAGACCAAAATCCTGCCCGCTCACCCCTCGCCTATGGAGGTATATGGGCACAGATTAGTACGGAACACTGTAAACTAAGCCATTGGTTTACTTTCCAATGACAAAGGCGGTACTAGGATACCATGAGTCACTAAGGTCACTTAGTTTGCGAAATGGACAAACCAGTTGGACTCGCGATTATTCATAACCTAACCTTATTCATGCTCTCATTGTCTGAATTAATAAAAAAAGGTAAGAGGAAAAAATATTTTGATTACACTTAAAACACAATTTTTTTTACGTAAAGTTAAATAAAAAGTAAGTTATATTTAAATAACGAATGCAGCGACGCATAGAGCCTACTCCAAAAAAAATATGTCGGAACCGATGACGGATGGCAATAGATAATCACATTTAAAAAAAAACTTAAAATTAACTTTCACAATATACGTACAAAATGTAAAACCTTTTGAATAATCGTAACCTTCAATTACTTCGTATACAAATTAAGCGTTAAAAATAAAATATTTATGCGAACTGAAAACCCCGTATTAATTTCCGAACTTTCGATTAAACTCCAAAAACGAAACCTTTCGATTAATCGTTTTGTATCAGGCCTACTACTATTACAAATATAAGGCCCTACGATAAATCGACTCATTAATCGATTGAAATACTGATTCTACACATAGTTAACATCGACGCAACTTGCCATTCAAAGAATTTATTAAAGATATTGTTATATCCTGCTTTATGACACGTTACAGAATACATTACAAAATACTTTAGACACGTGTCAATGTCAAAACAAAAATAACACCTATTCGAAGATTTAAGCCGATAAAAGTTAGATAACATCTTTGAGTTAGTGTGTCGTATAAATAAGCATTGCTTAATCATTTAACTTAATGCCGAAACAAGATTTGTTAACATTTGACACGTAATTTTGTAGTCACCGAATATACTAAACGTAATTAATAGATAGATATAAAACCTTCACAAGTATGTGTTAGAGTTTCTTGCCGGGATCTTCTCTCTAAGCTATAGGTTCCGAACCGAAGGTAGCGTCATTTGCATTATATAGACGTTTCATAAATATTACTGGTGTAATTTACATGAATAAAAGAATATTGAATTTGAATTTGAAAGATTGATTATAGTTCAATTTACGCGGTCTTATCGCTAGGAAGCGCTATCATCCAGACAACTTAAAGGTAGAGGAAATAGTGGGTGGCTAGAAATGGGTGCGGCCGAGCAACATAACTAGAGTAGATAATAATTCTTTGAAAAACCTTCAAAGAATTATTATCTCTTCTTATAGTTCTTCACGAAACAGATTAAAGAAACAGATTTGGTAGACAAGAACATATTCGGCAGAGGGCTCTTACCGGAGGCTAAGAGGATACAACAGAAAAAATCATCGCCTACGATAACATGGGGTCAGCTCAGTTGGAAGAGCAGCACGTGCGATATGACATGTGTCGATGAGATAACGTTCGAGGGTTGAATTCCCACACCGCGAGAAGAGATAAAATTTGTCTGTCTCTAAAAGTAATTGTTAGAGTAGGTTCTTACCAAATTATGAATTGGTATCTTACCAATTCATAATTTGCCACATCTCAAAATTTAGTACTCAGTATTACTAAAAGCAAGCAGCAGCAGATTATTTATCATAATTTGGATAGTGCTTTAAAAGTTATTATGTGTAGTGAGTGTTGCAGATATATCCCGAAGTTAAAGAAACGCACCTTTTTTTACGACGTAAATTTATTTTTCACGTTAACTGTCGCAAAGCAACTATGTCTATTATCAGTCTATGACAGTGAGCTAAATAAAAAAGCTAGATAATTATCATGCTTAGAAATTTCCGCAACATTACCACAAGTGAATACGGTTACCAAAAAAAGCAAACATGATTTAAACTACTCCATAAACCTGTATAATGAACGCATCCAGTCCTTTACATCACAATGATTGCATCAGCGATTGAGTACAGGAAACTGGAGCTTCCGAATATTCAATGGAGCTCATCGGCGCTATCCTATGAACTAGACCAGGGACCTCAGACGATCGCCAGAGATTTCATTTTTTATATTACACTTGAAGATTGACCTCATCCCAACTGATGTTAAGTGGTAATGAGGTCCCAGCTTAAGGGCGACATGTACAGCATAATAAATCTGTCACTGGACAAGCTCTTACCTTGAAGGCTTGACCCCTGCTACTAATGTAGCACCCCCAAAAGCTCTGGAAACCTTACTCACACGCAGGAACACAACAACACCGAGGTGATTGGTTGGCTGAGGTCTTCTGTAAGGTGGAGGTATTTCACCAGTCGGGTTGCTCCAGTTCGAGCGATAAATCGCTATGCCCTACCTCTCTTAAAGTCTTTTCCACCCCAGATCCACGATAGATCCTGTTTATATTTTATTTATTTAAAAAACTTTATTGCTCAAAAAGTACGACAGGTGGACTTAATGCCAGGGGCATTCTCTACCAATCAATTCTTGCGCCATGCAGATAGTTTATTTGTGCGGTAAAGATATTTTTAATACAAAATTCCCAATCTATTCAAATTTTAAGCTATGATCGATTCGTATCACTATTGGTAATATTTTTATTAGTATTTAATAAGAGCTTTAAAATACGTAAGTAAAGTCTTTATTAAAGGCATTTATTTTACATACTTTGGGCGACCTCGTTCATTATAAAATGAATGGTCCCAGGTTCGATTCCAAGGCGGGAATCTACTTTGCGACCAGTTGATTAGTGAGATTAGCTGGAGCATTTTTTATTGATATTTACAAACAATACAAACATACATTACACAGATCCCATGACCTCTTAACCGTCATCCTTTCATATATGTTACATATTCCCACACATTACATCTTACCAATAAATAGGACGTACAGTGAATACCACATCAAGGTAAACACTTGCAGTTCAATTTCAGTTCTTATGCCTACGGAATAAGGGCTACCGCCTATGTCCAGAGTGTGCCTGACGTACAACATTCGACCGAAGTAATATTCATCCAAGGCACCTGTCATTTAGAACGTCGTACAAGGTCACATCCCATCGAACAATGGCGACTAGGTCAATCTCAATCGATCCTCTAGAAACAATGCCTTATGAGAATCAGCGCGTGTGTGTAACACCCTATATGTATAATTGTATTAATACATTTTCGACTTTAAGTTAACTGAATAAGGTTTAATGTGGATTGGCATATTTTGCAAGATCGGGGTAGGTTGTAGTGCTATGGTGTACTCATTTGAATATAATGGCTCTTATTTAATAGGAACTATCTGTTATTGAGTAGGAAAACAACCTGGGCGTTGTTCCTTTGATTGGCGAAAGGGAAACGCAAATAGCATTGTTCTTCTTCGTGAGAAATTGATTTCGATAAAGAATTATTCAATTGAATCTGTTGTTCAAACTGTTTTATGCGCAATTTTTCGAAAATAAGTACCATATATTACAAGAAAAACTTCTAGTATGTAATGTGTCTAGCCGCCATATTTCTTTTCAATCTCTTCTGTCGTTGTAGCGAAAGATTAGGAAACCTCTAATCTATACAAACTTTCGCGTTTATAATTGTAGTAGGATAAAAAATAAGTTCCACATACAAACTTAATCCTTAGTGGCAATCTCTAACAATCAACACACAGTCTGTTCCACATACCATTGACGTCATATGTACATTATAGCAAGTTGACTTTAATGAAGTAAATTTTGCCAATGTTAATAGACATATTGATGTTATTTAACGACGAGATAATACTGAATTTACGTACATATACAAAATAGATAACGAATGCTGCCTGCGTACAGTAGTGCTCGCTCTCTAGGCACATACGGAAGACCAGCGTCGGGGAGTCCTCGGCCCCCCGACACATGCTGAGTATGTTCTTTTTAGTGTTTTGTACCTACATATTTTTCTTATTTTTGTTTTCTCATGTAACTAATTTTAAACTTACACTGTATAAATATTTTTCTATTCTATTCTTTTCCCAATGTGAATCGAATCCATGGCCTCTGAGCTAGGAACTACTTTTTGTAACCACTAGACCACACAGATAGACAGCTAGATAGGTAATTTACAATAATTCATTATGTAAAGGGTCTTGAATATAAATTACTAACCCGATTTCAATAAACTCTAATTGAAACGAAGCCTTAGTAATGATTCCAATTTACATACGAACCCAATAAATAAATTAAAACGTTTCGTAATCTTAAATATGATAATCTAGGCTCCATTTTAATTTCATAACATTATTAAAAAAAACATTGGTAGGTACCTGATAATATTTGCCAACAGATGTTTTTTAATACAAAAGTCATGCATGACTCATCCGAAAACAATCTCAACAAAACAATGTTATCAACAAATAATAATCAAGCCATCAAAATTCAATTGTCAATAAAAAGAAAATTGCATTCCAAATTCAAATTTTCAAACGCTATTGCCGCCACATCTGACCCCACAGAAAGCGACCAGTGAAAGTAAGGCTGCGTTAAAAAAAAGAATTTCACATTCCGCCAAATTCTTATTCACACGCTTAATGTGTTAATTCCTTGTGTATTCACGGTGTAACAACCGAGAACTGGCAATTGTTGCGCGGATGTTGTCATTCAAAAATCGCCATCTTGTGTAAATACGCCATTTTAACGTCACTTAAAGTACTTGTTTATCTCAGAAGCTGAACCTTATTTTCTTGTACTTATGGTTTAAAATGTTACAGATGTGTGGTAACGATTGCAAAACAATTTCAGCAGAGTTATGTGCTTACTCAATTACATTTGGATGCTTTCTACTGCGGACGGTACGCAGTCAATTACCACGAAATTATAAACGCTACTTCAAATGAATTATTTACAGATTCATGCAATTTACGCGGTAATAGAAATGTATGTAATGCGTTTTTTATGTTCTCTTTTTGTATGTTTTGATGTGTTGTGGAAAAATTGTTACGAAGGAAAATTCGTTAGTACGTTATGAGAAATTTCACGGTCGATGTTGTGAATTGACTGTAGTTTCGTGGTGAAATTGAATATATATAGTATATAATTTCATTATATGGTCTATCTCAAACTCTCTAACAAACTAATATAGATGGTTATAATACTATAAAATATTTCCTGATTTTTTTTTAATAAACTTTTTATCACTAGTGTAGTGTGAGACTCACCTCTCCACACGTGTATCATCTAGTATATAAGTACTAGCCCTAAGTAATTAGAGAGACATTAAACTATACTCGAGTTGACAACACGTCTTTCGATCACTCCCGGTCCCAACATTACATGGCGACCCTGCCAGTGCTGCCTCTGGGCAGTGCTGCGCATGGATTTTTTTTAACTAGTTAAATGTGAAAAGTAATAAGTGAAACCGGACTACAGAATTTAAATAAAAAGTGTTGATTAAAAATAAAAAAGACAGTTCCTGATAGCGAAAAATAATTGTGTGATGTTCCTGAGCGTCTGGCAAATCGTGGCACCAGACGAATTTTATTAATGTGCTGTGTGCTGCAAGTGATGATGTTGAAAATGAGAGAATGCTGGCAGCCGGGAGAATACGTGTCAGAGGTTTGAATGTTGCTGGCTGCCGGGAGAGTCGGTGTCTGATGAGATGATGTCATGAGGATAGAACGCGCCGGGAGACACCAGACCATGACACCGACACGGGATTTTTTTTTTATTATAATAACATTTACTTTTATTTTTGTCATTTCTTTTATTTAAAGATTTAAAATGGTTAACTAGCTGTAGTGTTTAATTAATGGGCCCTACCTTACTATTATTTGCTTATATTTTAATGATTTCTTTTTAATAATTCCTTTTTTAATAACATTTTAAAATGTAACATCCAATAATAGATACTCTCAATTAATTAATTTGAAATTTGAAATAATAATTAACATATTTACCTAATTGTTAAATTTTTTTTAAGATCATTTTTAAATGAATCCTAGATTTGTGTAAATTTAAATAGATTATTTCAAATTACAGCAAGTTTTTGTAGATGTTGATAATTTTGGTACAGAAAGTTAGTAATGTTTTAAATTTAAACTACAAGTTATTTGACAATTATGTGTATTTTAATAATCAGCTTGAACATTTGGTTCCTTAAATTTTAATTTAATTTTCAAATTTCTATAATCAGGTTTGATTAAACATTGATTTTCATTAAAAACGTAACCGTTTTTTAAATTATGTTGTTATCTACTTTGTTAAAAATCACATAGCAAAGTCCATAGTAACAAATTGTGAAATTGATGACCTTATTAGCGAACAAAGTTATGCGCGCTAGTAAATGACACCACCTCCGAATAAGGAGCGTGCTTCATAAACATTGAAGACTTTTGCACAGTTTATCGATGGTGTTAATTAGATGTACTAATAATTTTGTCTTATGTTCGAGTATGATCTAGACATTTTAGACAATAAATCATTTAGAAATTTAAATTTTTAAAAGAGTTTGAAATAAGTAATGCTGTATTACTTATTTTGAACTTTAATGATATATTCGAATGGAAATTTAATTTTAGATACAAAACTATAATTGTTTTTTTTTGTTTTATGTGTATTTCATTGATTGATTAAGGTATGTTTTGGATATTGAGTGTTATGAGTTGGGAATTATGTATTTTAAATATTTTGTTTAACAATTGGACTGATCACCCAAAAGCAAACTATTTTTTATACTGAAGGATTAGGTCTTTTTGGAGGTATACGGATGTCTTAAATAATGAGCTAATGTTATAATTAAGATGGGGAATAATATAAAATGAGTAAGAAGGTACAGACTAGGGCTCAGATCCTTCATTTGATCATTGGTGTCGACGAGTTTCGCTCCGTGAAAATAGTTGGAGATCGGTAAATCTTAAACCTGTTGACCCTATGAGTAATTATGAAATGTGTAAAATGATAAGTGGAATAAATAATTGTCTGTACCGTAGGAATATAATGATATAAATGAGGAAAATAAGAATATGGCTGGCCAGCCCTAATTATAATAGTAACCCCAGGAGATATGAAATGAATAGTAGATATATAAATATGGATGTTATAAGTAATGAAATAAGTATAATTTAAATGAGTTTTTTTAAGGCTTTGACTTTGCGAGATTTGTAATTCTATGTGTATTTGTAGGTACTCTGAACAAATCAGGTTTTATTTTTTACCAACACTTGTCTTGTTCTGTAATATTCAATCAATATTTTTTTGAGCAAAAATGTTTATTATTTCTAACTTTGAACAATATGTAGAATAATATTTGGATAATGAGAGTATCTATCTATAAAATCATGTTTTTATATTGTTTAACATTATTCATCACTTTTTTTATTTAAAAAAAAAGTAAAGGACTTATGTTTTTCTTTTTTTTTCAATAATAGGGGAGGTGTAGTGTGAGACTCACCTCTCCACACGTGTATCATCTAGTATATAAGTATTAGCCCTAAGTAATTAGAGAGACATTAAACTATACTCGAGTTGACAACACGTCTTTCGATCACTCCCGGTCCCAACATTACACTAGATTAACTAGTGACATTTCTCGTGTTCTACTATTCCCTCGAACTGAATCGTCTGAAAAAGATCGTTTTAATTTAACGGCCTTAATTATTATTATTAGTATCAAAATGAAATATGATAAGAAGTCATTTTTGAAAAAGTTTTATGAAATAAAGAATATCTATTCAATCCATTTCCAAATTCGCTATCTATAGTTTTCATTAGGACTATAAAGTATAGGAAATGCGAAGCTAATTGGGCAAATATGTCAACCAGTTTATTTTATGCGTGACTGTGTTAAATGACGACCAATATTCAAATGAATGTGACAAACGATAAAAGAAAGTGCAACACTGATTCGTAAAGGAACAGCACACGTTCGAAACGCGTTCGAAATTCAAAATGAAGAAAAAACAGTTCTATCGGAAACAATCCGCGACCATTGACGAATATTTTACCGGTAGATATTTTAGTTTGTTTTGATCCTTATAGCTAAAGACTTAAGATTGATTATTCGGTGTCTGTAAGCGAAGTGTCACGAATGTCAAGTACATGAAATCGATTAATAGATTTTGTCGGCCTTTTTCGGACACTTTCGAGGTGATGTTAGAATGAGTGAAAGGAAAATTAGCATTTTTACGGAGCAGTTTAAAAATAAAGCTGTTATGATGAAATGAATATCTAAGAAATTAAGAGTAGGTAATTATATTATAATACTCGCAGCTCGCCGTGATTACGCGCGTGTACGGTACCGATAAACTTAAAACTTTTTTTATAAACCTTGTGTTTACATACAAAACCAAAAATATCCAAATGGGTCCAGTATTTCTGAATTTATGTGCATATATCATATATTTCCGCAATTCATTTTCTACACTTCTATACTAATATTATAAAGCTAAAGAGTTTGTTTGTTTGTTTGTTTGAACGTGCTAATCTCAGGAACCACTGGTTCGAATTGAAAAATTCTTTTTGTGTTGAATAGATCATTTATCGAGGAAGGCTTTAGGCTATATAACTTCACGCTGCAACTATTATGAAAGTTTTTATGAAAACCGAAATCCACGCGGACGAAGTCGCGAGCGGCCGCTAGTATATAATAAAGAGGAAAGATTTATATTTTTGTGCAGTTTTTAACAAATGTCTGTCATGAAAAAACTCACATGCCTACTTAGTAGTAGGCATGTGAGTTTTTTTGAAAATGAAAGCTTTCACCATTGGAAAGTTACATACACCCTAAGTAACATAGACTAAATTTATTGTTAAAAAATACCAAAATAAATACCCACGCATACGAAGCCGCGGGCGTCCGCTAGTTATTTATAAAGATTTCTGTAATTTTCATTATGTTCCCAATCACAAATAAAAATGTACCCGACTATAGATCTTTCTTCTTTTTAAATCAAGGACACGTCTAATTGGCTACTTGACAGTTTTTGAAAAAGTATTGTAAAACGTGCGGCCGTTTATTTCATATCCCAAGCAATTCGATTTATCTGGAAAAATTGTAAATAACCAGAGAAAAATAAGATTTTGTGTCACACATTTAAAAAGCGCGCAAAAACGCCAAGTCATGTCACTGTTGCAATTATGACGTCAATGTTTTAGACCTCGAACCGATACGCATAGGAACCACTTATATTAGATGAACGAAAAATGTTTGATCAAATTCTTAATACGGTTAGAGACACAATAATTCAATTTAATCGGTAAAATAATCATTGTTTCGCCACAATAAAATAAATAATTTTCGCCGACAGCTGTCATTTCCTAGTTGCAATGGTGGTTTCCGTTTCGTTTCTAATGTTCCACAGACAAAAAAAGTGAAATTTATTTTGCAAAAATAAAATACTAACTATGCTTTTAATTAAAAAATAAAAATGTAAAATTCTTACTTAATTAATAAGCTAACATATCTAACACTTTTCATATTTTATTGTTAACACTGTCAAGTAGCCAATTGTATTGTAACTAGATACAAAACCACGACCACAAGGGGCGTCTCCCAAAACACCCAGTCTCAACTTTTACTTCGCTTTCTAAACTCTCTTGAGAACGTTTCGTTGATTAGTTTTTGTTAACAGCCATTAATATTGTTAATCGCCTTCTTTGTTGTTGCATCAAACTGTCCAAATTAATTATAGCTGAAACAATGAGAAGCAACACAAACTGACAGGTCTTTGAATGTCAATGTGAAGTTGTATTTTTTTTAAAAAAGCTTCCTTATTCTACGTTTGAATGTATCTGCCACGGTGAAAAAAGAAACAATGAATTCAAATAATAATAATGTCGTGACTTGAATATTAGTTTACAATTCAATTTTGGAATTCTTCACTTTAAGCTTGTGGGAAAAAATCAAATTGTTAATTAAATTCCAAGGGCGGGTCAATGTAGGAAACTAACTTTTCTACATTGTCTCGGGTCTGGGTGTTGTGGTGCCGTCGTTGTTTCTGATTTCTGTAACACCAGCTACTTGCCTCAGAAACGGAGCAATTAATGTGATGTTGGCAATATTGTTAAAAAAAAAAATATATATATTTTACATTGATGGACAATTTTAACAAATATGTACAATTTTTATATGGAGTTTTGCTGTTTCTACAAGACTAAATTTTTTTTTTGGATGTCCGGTATGTAGGGTTCCTGGAATTATGGATGTATGTTTGTTACTCTTTTACAAAAAACTACTAACAACTATAACTCTCATATAAAATACTTCTAAAAATAAACCTTTGTATGATTTTTGTTCTGAAACCTCTTAATATTTGGTAACTTAACAGTTTTTGGTTTGACAACGACGCTATACGACTCTTATGCTCCATCATTGGTTGATTCTATGGCAAAATGACCAAACGTTTCAAAATGGCGGCATTCCGAATGCTCAATTAGTAACCTGTTATCAACCTAACAGATGGCAAAGACAACTCGAATCACGCGGCCGAATAGTTTTACTCAATCATCGTAACATAAAAGTCATTCACGTCGTATCTGGGCCAGGCTTAGAGAGTGAAACTGCTTTTTTGTACACCCACCCACAGGCGGTCGCACAGTGGGTTATGTTCGGAGCCAATGAGGACAAAAAAAACATGAAATATTGTCCCAAGCTTTAGGCTGTACATATTGCTCTTATAAATCAGATTAAATATAAAATCGTATTTTAAAAATGAATAGCAGTCTTCTGGCTTGCTATATTTTGTATTTTGACTTATAAAAATTATATTGTTGTAGTATTTTTGCTTTTTATTCTCAATTGGGATTTCTCAATTCCTATAATAGAAATGTGAAATTTGTTTGGATGAATTATCCTTTTTCTCGCAAAAACTACTGTATGTGTACAGAAGGGATTTGACATCTAGATAGGCATGATATTAGAATGAGATATAGAACACTTATTATCGTGAACTAACGTGAACGAAATCACCAAAAAATAAAGTACAATGTCCCAGTAACTATTTCAATTTAAAACAAAAATACAAACATTGACATTAATATTGCGCAAAATGCATTTTTCTATAACTCATTTTCGTCGAATTTCTCTCATGAGTCGATTAAAGTTTCGATACTGTTGATTGCAAGCACACTGCACTAGTATTTCCAGCCAATCATCTCCAGAGCCGTAAAACTTAAAAAAAAAAAAGCCAATCATCTGACGGACTTAATTTGACATTTGTGCACGATGAAATTTACGCGCGTGACGCATCCAAAGCCTCCATCAGGCCTAGCATGCGTAAATTTTGTCGCGCTCTTAATAAATGAAGGGTCCGCTGCAATAATGATGAACGTCCTTTCTTTTTTGTTTTGAGAAATTTAGGTTTTAAGTTTTTAAACGTTGTACTAAACTCAACCTTATTGCCGTGAATACAGAATAAGCGTTTAAGACGTGTAGTCAAATATCAGAAACGTTTTTATTTCAGGACTGGAACCGATATTGCCTATGTAAGGAACGTAGGTATGTTCTTTACTAAAAGTGGAAGTACTTCCGCCGAGCTAGGTGTTATCTGCTCGGGGACCAAGGCCCAACTACCAATCTTGGTTCGTTGAATATATACTTAGTGGCGACGAAAACTCTGATATCGCGATGTAGGATATCGATGTCATGCATTACGTATGCTGTACTGTGTCGACTTGTAGGTCGTCGTAGGTCGGCACAACTAGTTAAACGAGATTATTAGCTGCATACAAATATAAAGTAACCGAATGATGTTGATCACTTAGATTAAAATACTTTGGCCATTCATGATTACTGCCGCGGACCCTTCAAATGTCAGAATAGATTTAAGTCAGTGCGTCAGCTGCTAATTGACTGAAAATACAAGTGCGGTGTGCTAATAGCCAATGAACAGTATCGAAACTTTTGTTGTCTTGTGGGAGTAATTTGACATATTGCGCTTGCTAGGCCTAATAAAAACTTTTGTCGTCTCATGCGATAAATTTTATTTATTACGCATGCTAGGCCTATATGATAGACCCACTGTGCAATCGCTAGTACAAAACAAGTACTGCTTCTGATCCCATAGACAGCGCATTCTGGGTCAATGGTGCCCCCGGTCGATGCTCTATGCTTAACCATAAACGAAACCATTTTAATGAGATTGTTGGTGCAGCGTTCAACTGAGAAATGTAATCGTTATTTCTATGGATGAAACCAACAGCGTTTAACTAAAAAAATAAATACTTAATTCTGTGCAGGAATATAAAGGAAACAAAAAGACGAAATATTAAACACAGATGACTCTCAAACTTACTTGAATTAATAATTAAGATACTTGTATTTACAAATGAAAAGTAGTAAGAATTTAAACTAAATAAATACCACCAAATATGTAAAAAATATATATTTTTTAAAATAGTAATTAAATAGAATAGTATAATTGAGGGAAAAGCATGAAAAGTCCAATTTATTGTTTTCTATTTATAATTTCATAAGTTTTAGTGTATCTATAAAATTGGTATTGATTTGTACGGCAAAGTACAATAGTGAGTGATTAACTAATGAGATAACAAGATTAAAACGCCGATGATATGGTTCCAGATATATTCTGGTCGAAACCGGTTATAAAACGGATACTACCTTCTAAAATTAAGGTGAAGGTTAAGTTATAGGGTATCGAATAGAAATCAATATCGTTCGAATCTGTGTGTAACTGGTAAAAAATTACACTACGTATCAAGACCGGATTTTGTTATTTTTAACCGACTTCAAAAAGGAGGAAGTTCTTAATTCGTCTATATGTATAATATTTATTTTTTTACACACGTGCTATAAATGTTTAATAAATAGTGGTACAAACGAAACAGAAAATATTGCTGCACACATTAATAAATGAACATTGGATAACATCACATACATTGCTCTAATTCTGTGGTAAGTAGCTTAAGCCCTTGTGTTACAGAAATCAGAAACAACGACGGAACCATACCACCCAGACCCGAGACAATATAGAAAAGTGCGTCTCCTAACCCGACTGGGGATTGAACCCAGTACCCCAGAGTTGGCGCGACACCAAAGTCCGGCCCGCTGGTCTCTCAGCTGCGGAGGTCGTCAAATGCCATTGCTTTTTAAACCCACATTGGAAATAGTTGCAAATATTTTTTACCGCGCTTATTAAAACCAATGTCACTAACATAGCTCTAATTCAATAATAGTTTAAGAGCTAATTAATGCAACGTCCACACACTCAACGAAATGTCAACCGCTTCACGAAAATAAGCGTAGTTGGCCGTGAACTTAATAGTGGTCGGAAATGACACTCCACTTGGTTTAAAAACAATATTATTATATCGGATTGTTCTGTTTCATTCAGAACGAATTTGCTTTTTGAGACATAATTTACTAGTTACTTGGCTTCTGGTACCGTCGTTGTTTCAGATTTATGCAACTTTTTTTTATATAAAATGCACTTCTAGATTGACCTCATCCCACCTGATGTTTAATGGTAATGAGGTCCTAGCTTAAGGGCGACGAGTACAGCAAAGTAAATCTGTTACTGGACTTGTCACCCTCACCTTGAAGGCTTGACTTCTGCTACTATATCTCCTGGGGGGTGCTACATTAGTTAAGGGTGACAATTCCAGTAACAGATTTACTATGCTGTAATCGTCGCCCTTAAATCTTGAAGTGTAATATAAAAAAAGACCTTAAACTTGTTAAATCTCATCGCCAAGTAACAGCCATTTACATAACCGGCATTCTAAGTAAATTGCCCACACGATTTATCGGCATTGGTATAACAATATCGAAATACCAGATTCAAATCGAACAGGAAGCGGCCTGTTGATAGAAAGTAAGGTCGTGGCAAGGCCGTTTAGGCCTAATGGTGAACGTGGTTAGGCTTCAGTTAGGCCTGTGCACGTGTGAGGAAGTTAGCGGAGAACTGGGACTTAGTATGAAGAAGTTATGTGAGGAAATTAACGTCATCCTTGCTACAGCGTTTAAAAACTAACGTCTTTAATAGATGTCGTTTAACCCTAATAGTTGCTCATGGCGCTGTAGATGAGAAGATTCGGAAACGATGGATCGGTCCTAGATATTAGAAACAGAAAAAAAATATCTCCCCTTGCGGTGCGGGAATCGAACCCACGACCTTCACGTATCGCGCGTGCTGCTCTTACCAACTGATACTTACTGTTTCTAATATTTGAAATTCGCTAGTACGGCGTAAAGTACTATAAAAATAATAAAATCAGTCCTAGATATCTACAACTCTAAAGGGGGTAAGAAACGAATTTTTCCGTCGACCCCTTAGCACCTAGCACGGGCCCTTAGGAGTCCATTGGAAACATATTTAAAAAAACCGTCCTGGATCGAACTGACCGATAATCGATCCCGGAACTATACAGTTCAAGCCCCTATTATTATTTATATTTTTTTTAGATATATTTATAGATATATGTAATATAATATTTTATTTTGTTTCATTATTATACTAATTTACCATGTACCTTTGTATGAATATTCTATTCTGGTGTTTAATTTATTGCTATTTGTTATTATTCATTTTGTTGTAATCCATACTCACATTTTTACTGTTACTGCACCCATAAACGAACTATCTACATGACCCAACGGTTGACTGGTATAGTATGCTCCTAGCATTAAGTCCGCCTTTTGTACTTTTTATTTTGTACAATAAAGTTTTTAAATAAATAAATTACTGAGGTCGAAATTAATCAGTTCATCAATATAGTACTTTCAATATTTCATCATAGTCCTAGATACATTGGGGTTCAGTTAGGAAAGGAAAAATATTCTACCAATCAAGAAGACCACAGTTGCTATCCAGTTTTTTGTTTTTTAAAGATGTTTACTTTCGTTTTTATTAAGATCCAAGTTCAGCCAGGTCACACTCCTGTAAAGTTGTTGTTTTTCACATCCGACATTTTTAATAGTCTATCAGGCCTAGCATACGCAACGCGACTAAATTTTATCGCGCTTAACAAACGTCAAAATCGATTGAAGTCAGTGGGTCAGCTGCTGATTGGTTGAAAATACGAGTACGGTGTGCTATTAGCCAATCAACAGTCTCGAAACTATTGTCGTCTCATGCGATAAATTTGACGTATTGCGTATGCTAGGCCCAATGGACGAATTAAATGTCAATCTATCTTTACTGACAAGTTTATTAAAAACATCCCGTAGACCAGACTTATATATCAAGTCCTTCGTACACGTTCAACTTGGCCGCATAATCTTGAACTTTAAACCGGCATTTTAATGTGAAATGCCGAATATTAAGTATATGCATTCAACAGACAGATTCGTCTACCGACGCGACTAATAATATTGACCTCGTCTTTATGAACTCGCATTTAAATAATTGGAATCAAAATGAGATATGCTACAGTGAAATTTAAAAAACTTTATGAGAAATTATTAAGAGATATCGGACAACATCACATGCTCTGATTCTGTAGCCAAAACGAAAAGTGTATAATGTAATAAAATAACCGACCAATCGTTTCAAAATAAATAGCCTTACCTTAACGAAATGACATTATAATATAAGAAAGAAAAATAAGACTGTCTAAATTGTACCAAACCTTGTCCGTATAAGTAGGTGTAAATGTTCTTTTTTTTTATATTGCACTTCAAGATTGACCTCATCCCGCCTGATTTTAAGTGGTAATGAGGTCCTAGCTTAAGGGTGACAAGTACAGCATAATAAATCTGTTACTGGACTTGTCACCCTTACCTTGAAGGCTTGACCCCTGCTACTAATGTAGCACCCCCCAGGAGCTCTGGAAACCTTACTCACACGCAGGAACACAACAACACAGAAGTGATTGTTATTTGGCTGCGGTCTTCTGTAAGGTGGAGGTATTTCACCAGTCGGGCTGCTCCAGTTCGAGCGATAAATCGCTATGCCCTACCTCTCTTAAAACACAATCACACAATCTATCTATCTATAATCTATTTATCTATAATATCTATCTATCTTCCCATACGTGTCAGTCATCTTGCCCTTTAACCTCAAACCTGCCAATGGCCAGTGAAAGCGGTCAAGTTGGCACTGTCCCCGAGGTCAAGCTGGTTCCGCTTGGCACTTTCGTTTTCGACGACCGAGATGCTGCTATCACGTCCGCGGCCATCTCTCTGCGATTGCTGCTCTCCTGGTACTGTTATATAAAATGTTTTCGCTTTGGCTACCGAAATTTGAGGTATGTCTGTTTGTTTTCAGATTATTTGTATGAGATTGGCAGTAGACATGTCGATTCACTGTAAAACAAATCGAATATACTAGAATCGATTCTTTATTAAATCGAGCATTGAAAGCTTGGTTTTCGATTAATCGCGGGAATTTCAAACATGTCTTATTATCTAATATACAGGACATTAATGGTCACCAGTTAAAGTAAAAACTCACGACTTCATAAAAATATCATTAAACTTATGAAAGTTTAATATCACGCTATATTCTTTCGAAAGGATACTTAGAATCTGGAATCGAACCTACGATCTCTCGCTAAGTAGTAGTGATATATTTCTTGCAAACTATAAAACATCAACATCAAAAAATAAAATAAAAAAAACAATATACCACACTCAGTTTTAAGTTTGAATCGATTGGTCCAATCCGGGAGGGTTATGGAATTAATCAGTGAAGTGTTCAAGTTCGATAAAATAAATAGATTATTTAATTCCAAATAATCGACTATTCGATTTTAAATCGATATGCCTGATTAGCAGAAGGCAAGTCCACCGTTTTACTGCTTTTTTGTGATACATTGGCTTAGCCTCCAAAAAAGTTGTGCAGTCCATTTTTGATTTAATTCGCGTACAGATAAAGTTCAATATTGATGATTGGGGATTTTGACAGTTAATATAATTGGTACAAATATTACAAATAAGAATGTTTGAAAGTTTGTAAGAATGTACAGATGTATGGATATCTAGATGACGTGTGGTTTTACTATGACACTACTACTGCTACTAAAACAAACTACTGAACGAAATTCGATGATTTTTTTGGAAAGAGATATTTCATACTAGAATAATTCACAGTACTTATATATACTTTATATCCAGAAACAAAGGATTTTAAAAAACACATTAATTTTTTTGTAAAGTTACACAAATATAATGAATTATTTTTTTCAATTCTTCAACTGGCACTTGATATACATAACAGTACCGCCGCCATAACAGACGTAACTCCGCTAACGTTATGCGCGTGCGCACGCTCGCTAATCACTATTTTGTTGCCGCCGAATTAAACATGCACTGATATAAATTGACTAGTTTCTAGAAGAGTCATGAAACTTTTTGTAGACCGACAAATAATCATGGGATTTTTTTAAATGGTTTTTTTTTGTTTTTTTTTGAATAACACCACAATATTTTTCTGGATTAATAGAACAGAAATTAAAAAGGTACACTTTACAAAAGGTTTCTGGATGGTTAGAACATAAGAATAAAGAACAAATTTGAATAACCAATTTGTCACTCCAGCAATTAAAAATATAAAATAAAGTAAATTAAAAAAAACAGTATTTTTAAAATTACAGATGAACATTTTAAGATAAAATAAATACTCCTCATAAAAAGCAGAGGATACAATAAACTCCATAGACGCAATCAGATAAAAACCGTCACTTAATCTATTTATCTTTCTAGGACACTACAAGAACTGGAATGGCATGTGAAGATTTAAACCGTTTTAATTCAGAAGCGCACGCGCCAACGGTGCTGCCATTACGCTGCACTTACTGCCATCTGCCGTGAAATGCCTGATGTTGCCCGCCTGATTGAATTCATATTTTTCTATACACGCCACAATACAAATACTACCTCAGTCTGGAAGTTTGGGACGAATGCAGGATACGATGCACTTAGATATCCCCAAATATTTACGGCAGCTGCAGAATTACAAAGCTGAAAACATGCCAGATTACATTCACTTTAGAGTCTGAATTGCCTTTATGACGTGAGCATAAGAACTAATGTCATAATGAAAGTGTTTAACCAATCAAGCTAACAGGTGGCTCATTTAAAACCCATTCTATAATTTGACAAAAATACTTTGATGCTTCAATACGTACTTTTAAAATACCTAAGTTCCTTAAGTTAATATAGATTTTGCATACCAGTTCTTCGCAAATATACCATACGCACGCAGATACACCAGCGAGAAATATTCACAGTATTATTTTTTAGTTAAAGAAGTTGAACTTTAAAATTTCACGCACGTACATACGAGTGCATCGTTTTTGGCGCTTATACCAAGGTTCTGGACTGGATTAGTAATAACACTGTGCTAATGTATTTCTGAGGATTTGTAAAAAACGAAAGTGCCTTATGATGGATACTAAAATGGTGGTAGAAGCCTGGAATGCCACGCGTTTCTGAGAAGAATTTTTATCAGTTGATATTAAATAGACTGGTTACAAAATTTTGGAATTAGCATTTTATTTAATACTTTTAATGTGGCATACATAGAATAGCATGCATAGAATTCAAGCTTAAATATGAATTTATACTTGGTTTGGAAAACACCTTAGTTTCAAAACACTTTTATCACTAATAATCTAAAACGCTTTACAGTTATTTTTAACATGTAAAGCATTAATGAACAGTTTATTTCAGTAAACTAAGTAAGTAACAGTTCATTAAAACATTTCCACATACGCTCGATTTATTTATTTCTGTCAACATGTTCACAACTTTAACGAGCTTTCGGAAGCCATTTCCATTAGTTAACAGGTCTTTGTTTCCACAGCAATTGCAGATTTGAACCTGACTTTGTGTTTTAATTGATAACTGTTAAGATAATTCTATTACATGTGTTCACCTTCGAGATCGCCTAAAGTACAGTTACATGCCCCGTTTAAGTTTACCGCTTTTGGTTAAAACGGAAACTAAATACATAGTTTGTTTGGTGATGCACAGACGGACGACTAATGTAATGGCAGTCTTAGACATGATCGTCATTCGGAATAAAATTTAACGAAAAATATCCAAACAACTTTAAAGAGTCTCATAAATGCACGAATAAAAATTACGACCACCTACTTCTTAAAATAGTCGCCTTAAACCAGTTTTGTGTTTTTATTAAAAAGAGCGAATGAGTGATCAAATTGTATTTGATAAAATTATTAGTAGTTTTTCATATTCATGATTATTCATTTTTTCATGTTGGTTACAAGTAACACTTATGCATTGTTAAAATGAATATAAACCAAAATTGGAGCTAAAGCCGATTCGGAACCTAATTCTACCGAGAATATTCCGGCAAGAAACTCAGTTGTTATCCTAATTTTTACTATATTTGGGACTTTTCATAATCGAACGTCCGTCAGTTCATAGTTTTTTTCTATTCAAATCTAACCAGAAACAGAATATGTACAAACAATTGGCCAATGTTTATTTCATAAGCTGATGCACACAATGTAATAGATTTTTTAGTCAATAGTAATAAAATATGAATTAAGTGATTAAGGAAAAACAAGCAAGACACAAAAATAAACCAACAAATTGCTATTTATGTTGAATTTGTACCGTCTAAGGCCTCATCATTGCCTTCAACTAAGCGACATCAAACTCAAGCCTTTCCACAAAAAATATTAATATAATATTAGAAATAAATTAAGTAGATTCAAAATAATGTACTTTTCATACATAATAAAAGCGAGACCTTGCTCGGCCATTTTGAATGAATAAAAAATCCGTTTTAAAACGAGATGCACACGAGATTTGACATAGCAGATAGAATACCCGGAAGTCATCATACAGTCGCATCACCACATGACGTCATCGGATGCGAAGAATGTCAAAAGAAACAGTATCTGAGAGTCATTTTCACCGCGTTTCCTTTGTAAATGGCTGCGGTTGCAATTTTTTCAATGGCATTTTTCCTCGGCTTGATAGAAGCCATTACATTTTATTAGAGCTCTCTATATAAGTGCTGCAACTCTGATATACTGGTATGAACATTTTAGAAATGTGAGCTATTGTGTGATATGATTCGAGTAGAGAAGAGAATCAACATTTTGAGCCAACTTCTTTTGCAAGCTGAATTTGAGTCCTAGATTCGTGATAAATATGTGTATTTTCTGTGTCTGGATTTATCGATATATTTTACAAAAAATATGTTTAGTTAATAATAATAAACCTAATTTGTAATGTAAGGTACAATCGTATAAAAAAATCAAATCAAATATTTTTTCCTTCAAATAGTTTACACACAATACTTTTAAATCGTCATTGAATACAATGAGAAGTGACTCTACTTCCCGCTCCTGTATCTACCGAAAAGTTACCGGTAAGAAACTCAGTAGATTTGTTACAGTAACAGTGTCTAACTTATAACTTTGGACCAAGTCATATAATTTTGTTGTAAGTGAAGAAACATTAAGTATTTATTTTTGAAAGATAAGCTAGAGTAGATCAGAAAGGTAAAAACCAATAAAATTAAAATATTTAAAATAATTTAACGGGTCAAAACGCGACACCATTTTTACTTAGTATTTAATACGAACTACTTACTGCCCGACGTTTCGGTTAGGTTGCACCAACCGTGCTCACGAGCTTTTAAATGTTTAAAATGGAACGCGAAAGTCTTAAAATTTATATAATTAAAAAATATTTTTGTTCACAATCATGACGTATGTACCAGCTATTACCACACTCAACCATACAGAATAATTTCAAAACAACTTGTACTCATAGGTACATGTATAGGACTTAATATATCTTTGGATCCGTAATATCCTTTAGGCCCTTTGTACTAGAATGCCCTTCACGTGCATTTGATCTGTATCCTTAAGTAAGACTGAATATAAACGAACCTTGTCTAGCTAACTAACTCAAGCTCTATAACCTCATTCCAATAGACTACTTGAATTATTTACTCTTTGGTACAAAGATCAATTAATATAGTCAAAGAACCCACAACTCGATTTTGTAGGTTTCAACCTTAATTTAAAGTAAAATTTAGTGAGATGCAATGCAATTCGGTACGGGTTTCATGAGAATATTGCCACTATTACCTGTAATTATTTTAGTGTAATTTATTTACTTTTCTAAACGACGACCTCGGTGGCGCAGTGGCTAAGGTAGGCGGCCAAAGCACGAAAGGTCCCGGGTTCGATTCCCGGTCAGGTCAATTTGGAAAAACGAACTTTTCTAAATTGACTTGAGTCTGGGTGTGCTGGGATGACGCCCCCAGTTAGTATCCGTCGTCTGGTACTCATAGTACAAGGGAAAACCTTAGTTTGAGACCAGGTGATTAGTGTGATTGTCTGGTGCATTTATTAAATTGCTATGTTCATTATAAATTACTTGCTTCAAAAAAAAATTATGATAAAGTCCAACAAAGTTTCAACGTCACTAATTCGTAGAAACAGGTGCGAATAAGTGACGTTGCGCTAATTTTTAACGCAATGTATCTAAATAGAAAGAAAAAATATATGTCTTGTAATATTTAGTAATCTACGTAAGTATGACCGAAGAGAAATATATACTTACATATATAAAAGCCATTGAACTTTAAACATTATATGTACCTACTTATATATCTTATTGCGGGTATTTTCAGGCAATCCAAAATCAACCCGTCGCATAGGTACCTACTTCACTAGTCTATCTTTTCTCGCCTACAAATTTAAGCGGTGGGCTCTCGCAATATAATATATGTGCTGGAGTATCACAAATGAATACATTTCAGCATTGGACGCAGGACAGCCTTGCCGAAGCTAAAACAGCCTTGATATTTTACATTATAGTCGACCACAAATGCATTTACAATCACAAACAACTCCCAGCTTTATATCAAGGGCTTAAAGACGGATTCGAGTTGCAGGTGCAGATTGCACATTTTCGAGAATGTTGGCAGTCTAGAAGCATGTAGAACATTTTGCATGACTACACTTCCTTGTGAGACAGGAATTTTCTTAATATCGACAGCAACAACGCACTATTGATCGTAATTACTTCTTGGGTGTCTATGTGGTCCTAGTAAGCTAACTTCATTATGGCATTTCATTTGCTCTAGACGGTTTAGTACTATTTTATTCCAACGCTTAAATTCAAATAGAGATAGTAGAATACCGATTATCCGAATATCAACTATTCGGAAATCCGATTATCTAGACTCATTAGTCTCAGCTCTAATTGTAAAATATTATAAGCCCAAAACATAATAAAAATATATCAAAACTTAAATATTTCTTGCTATGCTTTGAAACCGATTATCCGGATTTTCCGTTCTGCGGAATAATAACCCTAGTTTCTGTTGATCTGGATAATCGTGATTCTACTATACCTTCTTTCTACAGGCGTGATTTCCGGTAAAAAAACATACATCTATCTGGATGCTTGAAAGCTTGCTTGAATTTAGCTTCAAACAGCTTGTTTTACCTGAAACAAAATAAAGATACATTAGATAATTTGCTGCTAGGCTTTATAATCTAATCATTATTGTAGGCACAGCTATTATGTATATTAACTGTATCATGAGGTATAGCACTTATATTTGTCAAATACATTGTAATTTTAAATCCTCAGTAGATGCAAAAATTATACATGTTCAACAACACGTCAAGATAAAATTATTTCATAAACAAGGATTTACTAGTACATAAAACATAAACCTCAGACTTCATAACAGTAGTAATTCCTTCATAGGGATAAGTATCAAAATATTTAATAAGTTACCGCAAAGCATTATTGATTTGTTCATGCATAGATTAAAGACTCAAATAAAAACATGGCTTATGAAAAAGGCTTATTGCACCGTAGAAGACTTTTAATGATAAAAATATGTGGGATAGTAAAAATGTTTATCTGTACCTTGATAATATTTATTGTTCATTCAAATATTTAAATTCTGTATTGTGATGTTCATAATTTATTTTAAAAGAGGATATCTGTTGAGTTTGTTGCGGCGCTTCTTCTCCACAGTACTAACGTCGAGAAGGAACAAAATTTGTAATTGACGTGCAAAAGAATTTATTTTAAATCTACTTGCAGAAATACGTAATTTCATTTCATTTATTGCGTTATAATTTAGTGCGAAGTCACCAATTTGACGTAAACTGACCCCTCCACTAACATTTTGTTTATTTGTTGAAGCAAAAAATACGTGAGTGAAGTGAGACACAGTACCACATTGCACAAGGATATCTCGCTCCCTCGATGGAATACGTCCTGCTCTAAGACCTACCAGTCTCTGCATGTAAATTTCAATTTAATTCGTAAAATCTCCGTATCGCATGCCCTATTCATTAAAGTGAACGTCATACAATTTAGTCCGACCATAGATTAAAGATAGACATTTGCGGCTTATCGTCCTTGTCTATGGCAGCCGGCGCCATAAACGTTCGGAGTAATGAGATACAGAAACGATGATGATGAGACGATTGTGAAATGTGTTTAGTATATCAAGGAGTCGTGTCCCTCGAATTGGTTGTGGTCAAGTTTTAGCAGTAATAATAATCTTTATATATAAAAATTACGTGTCACGTTGTTAGTTCGCGATGGACTCCTAAAGAACTGAACCGAATTAAAATTTTATTTGCACACCGTGTGCAATTCGACTAGTAGGAAATTAGGGTTAGTCCCTGAGCAACTCATTCCCCGAGGATCTTGTCCCGGAGGATCTCGAATGCGAAAAAAGTGATAACATGTACTTGTGTGGTTTTTTGTAATGAGCTTAACTTGTACCGTTAACAAAATAACATTAATTTGTAAATGTATTTGTAAATATTAGTATTTAAAAAAAATGTTACCTACAGTGCATTACAAACCGAAGAAACTAGTATACGTGGTATCAATAATTCCACAAAACTAGATACCTCTCGTTTCTACCGAATGTGACGCAAATATAAAGATGGCCGGAGAAACTACACGAACGTTCGACTTTCTCCATTAGACATACAAGGATATTAATGCACAAAGCATACTAACGTACAAACAGGTTATTCCAGTATTCTAAATGTACTCTGTTGCCCGTGACTTCATTCGCGTTTTTTCGGGATAAAAATTATCCCAAATGTTTTCTAGTACTTATCTCATATATCTTTGTATCAAATTTCATCTAAATACATTGGAGTAGTTTTAACGCGAAAGAGTAACTAACATACATCCACACATACAGATATCTATATATACATACGTTCTTACATAATTTCACGTTCATAGTATTGCTAGCTGGTGTCTGCCACTCCGTATGCATTACCGGGGTAAGAATGATCCTATATGTTAATCTATTTATTATTGTTAAGGTACTTGTGCAGTTCTAGTGAACTGTGGTCACTGTGACCTAACAGATCTTAAGAGAGGTAGGGCATAGTGATTTATCGCTCGAATTAGAGTGAAATACCTCCACCTTACAGAAAGAAGTCCGAAGCCAAATAACAATAACTTCTGTGTTGTTATGTTACTGCGTGTGAGTAAGGTTGCCAGAGCTCCTGGGGAGTGATACATAAGTAGCAGGGGTCACGCCTTCAAGGTAAGGGCGACAAGTCCAGCAGTACTATGAGCACCAGACGACGGATACTAACAGGAGGCGTCAGCCCAGCACACTCAGACCCTACTCAATTAAGAAAAGTTCGTATTTCATATTGACCTGACTGGTAATCGAACCCAGGCTCTTGCGCGCCTTGGCCGCCTACCTTAGCCACAGCCAACGAGGTCGTCAATATAACTCGTATTAGTATTATATCAGGTCGTGAATCGAGTTGCTGCCACCGCTCCCATATCTCGTGTAAGCTTTTAATGACAGATGACATTTCACAACCGATGAATGCCCAATGGCCGCGTGTCGCAATGCAAGGCGCAGTTCGCACGGTTTGGTTGCATCGCGTGCGCATCCGAAACTACCTTGGTTATTATAAAACGAATGTATGGTACAAGTAACATGTTATTATTAGTGCAATTTTATTACATATTTTTTTTATTTTTAAGAGAGATGGGGCATAGCGAGTTATCGCTCGAACTGGAGCAGCCCACTGGTGAAATACCTCTACCTTACAGAAGACCGCCAAATAACAATCACTTCTGCGTTGTTGTGTCAACAACTACACTTCAAGATTGACTGAGGTCAATCAAAAATGAGTGGGATGAGTCCCACCTGATGTTAAGTGGTAATGCGGCCCTAGCTTAAGGGCGACATGTACAGCATAATAAATCTGTTACTGGACTTGTCGCCCTTACTTTGAAGGCTTGACCCCTGCTACTATTGTAGCACCCCTCAAGAGCTGTGGAAACTTTACTCACACGCAGGAACACAACAACACAGAAGTGATTGTTATTTGGCTGCGGTCTTAACTATAACTATAAGATCACTTGCAACAAAAATGTAGGTAAACACAGCCTTTAGTTAATCCAGAACAGTATTAAATCATTTTAAAACTTTCACTACGAGTATTACAACATCGGAGGTTAGAACAACATGTTTCAGCTATCATAACATTACGATCATGAATAATAGCCCAATATTTGGCAACGCAATCCTAACTTAAAGCGATACCATTAAGAGTGACTTACCAAAATCAAGTTTGTTGCGAAACCTGACAGTTGTAAGTTAAACAAGAACATTTGCATAATTTGCTGGATTGATTTTAATTGCGAACCCATCGGCAATTATAATTTATTCTGAACTGCGAGGAGGTGAAAGGTCGAGTTTAATTTAAAACTAGCTGTGCCTGTAGTTTGTTGGTCTACCGGATTTCGAAATCATTTTTTCTAAATAAAATTAGCCTAATTTACTCCGTATTAAAGCAGCTACTTGCCAGGGAGGCTAAGGGGTTAATACAACAGAAATATTCATCGCAAACGTCGTAAGCTTATAGGCCCTACAATAACTTGTTAGCTCAGTTGGAACATCAGCACGCGAGATACGTGAAGGTCATGGGTTCGATTCCCGCACCGCAAGGGGAGAGGAAATGTTTCTGTTTTACTTTAGAATATCGGTTAAGATGCTTCGTGTCTTCGATTCCGCGTTTTCAAACATTTCTGTAATTAATGTATCATGGGCTGATAAGAGAGATAAATATGTAGATAAATACTGATGTAGATAAAAAAATTACAGAAATTGGTTTTACACACATAATCAAGTACAATTTAGGCGGTTTTATTGCTAGAAAGCAATCTCTTTCAGACAACGTTTAGGTAGAGGAAATAATAGATATCGAGAAACGGGTGCGGCCGTGCAAAATATTTATTGAGAAAATATTAACTAAAATAAAAAAAAAACATTAAAAATATTAACACAAATAAATAAATATGTATCTCCTACGATAACTTGCGGTTAGCTCAGTGGGAAGACCAGCACGCTTGATAGGTGAAGGTCGTGGGTTCAAGCCCCACACCGCAAGGGGAGATGGAATTTTTATGTTTCTTTGTAATATAATGTAGGGTAGATATCCATGTACGGGTTAATCGCTACTTCAGAAGTTGTTAAAGCGTTATACTGTGTATCTAGATAAAAATAATACTTAGACCAAACATAAATCGGCAGTAATCATAACGTAACATCTCACGCAGATCGCCGAGCACTCCCGCGCACTGCTAAGCGTGAAACCATCGCGTTAACATCTCCACGGCTCAGCCACGTGCGACTAACAGAATGTCTCTTTGAACTTACTCAAAACTTCTTTAAAAAATAGCCGACATTTAATCTGCCTAAATGGTTTAGGTCAATAGTTATATTGAAATTTGAGCTCGGTATCCGAGCGGCGCGTGCGCCGATTTGTAACATCGCCGGAATTCCTATTCGATTAGAACCTAATCATTTGTTTTCATTGTAAATATTTATAATTAACTTCATATGAACAAAATAGTTTCTTAATCTCGCACGAGTCAATATTAAAAACGAACATAAGTTCGTTGTATTCGCAATGAATATTTATGAGCTGGCGTTTCGCAAGAAATATATTTTAATAAATACCTAGAGTATAATGCCCACAAACAAAATTTAAATAAAATCAGTAGCAAGATTATTAAAAATAATAAATCCACCCCATAATCCCAATAATCAACTGGTCCTAAAATAACGTTTTCCCTTGTATTCTGACTCTTAGATACTACCCTTTTTAAGGGGGAAAAGCCTTGGAGCACTGTACCACCGCCTGAGAGAAAATCGCGGTGTGTGTTGGACTCGCCGGCTCTGATAAGAGCGGGGAATACCCACTAAAACACCCCCGCACTCATCTCTCATCGACTATTACGCCATGGTAATAATAGTTAAACTACAATGGCAAGGAACTACTAGACTAGGGGCATCATCAATATTGCCAACTCAAGCCCAACAGAGGCAAGAATCTATTTCGATCTCTGTATTGAATAGAATTGTATATACTATATTATGATGTTATAATTGAAATTTGTTTATTGCATTGAATTATCAGATTATCAGTTCACAAACAACCAAAATTTGTATTTATTTACGTAGTCTTTTTACTTTACCTCTACGTCTCAAAAACTCACAATCAAAAGGTTTTTGTATTTAATTTTATGACCAATAAAAATACAATCTTAATGTGTTCGGGTGCCAAAGATATCATAAAAGCCTTGGTTTTAAATGCATAAAATAAAATCGATTTATTTACCCTTGTAGGTTAATAAATCGATTTTATTTTATGCATTCACTGATCATTAAACCAATAAAACAGTGATTTTTTGCTTCAATAGGCTTTCGATTATCTGACTAAATTTGCATGACCGCTATTATTGTGAAATGATAAATTAGTCTGTTTTATAACTACTGACTTCTGGAATACCAAAACGTTAATTAAATTATATAGAGTCTTTTATTTTAGAACTTCTTCATCTCGCTATCCCATAATATTAAAATGATGACTCGAGTTTTCTGGGGTTTTGCGTAGCAGTTGAACAATAATAAGCTGATTAATTTTAATTATCATTCTAATTTTTTAGGCAACTCAAAAGAAAACCTGGAATGTGTCATGAGTAGATTTATAATTGTTCGATTTGTTGTACCTATAAGTTTATTGTTTGTTAGTTTTGTTAGTTCATTCTAGTTTGTTATTTTAAAATTAAGATTGCTGTGCCCTAACAGGGTTCATGTTGAACGCAAATTGTATTTTTTAACCATCTGTATTACTCACAACATGATGCAATAGATAAATAAATAAATAAATCGTTGCCAGTATTTTATTTTCTCCATTTTTGAAACCATTTTTATGTAACAACCATTATCAACCTGTTACATTCGTCGTGCTAACCACTGAGAATTACGCTACAACTGTGTTACATACTACTTACAAGGCGCTCTCGCCGACTCTTTTGTATCGAATGGGCAAGCATTTTAAATGGTCAAACTTTTGTTTATTCTATACTATTTAGCATGAAAATTGTTTGTAAGAGAGAGTGTCCTACAGTGGTTGAACTAAGGTTGGCAGATAAACACTTAGCAATTACACAAGCCATTCAAAACCTCCGAAAATAATTAGCTTCAACTTTACTGATACTGATAAAGATATGTTTTGTTACAAGCTGACTGAATTAAAACTAATGAAAAAATCTTAATTGCAATCACCGTCAATACATTTTAATACAGCCCTGACTTTTGAGATAGGACACTGTGTTACAGCAATCTTAATTCAACATTTAGGAGTTTGGACAATCAACCTTTAACTCCTGAAGTCAACATTAAGGGTTATAGATGGATAGATTTTGTCTTAAATATCTTACATTTGACTTTACCCTTTATCTGACGCTGAAGCAGCACTGCTTCGGAGAAGGCAGCGGTGTGTCTGAGCTCTGAGCGTGGAATACCCACTAAATCCACCTCTCATCGCCTAGTGACAGTGTCATAAGAATGTAGATTCTATAGCAGCCACAGCCAATCATGGGCAGCCCTAGGTCCGGTACAATGCGGACCTGCCGTGTCACTTTCATACGAAGGGCCCGCGGCTTTAGTCGGCACTTTCACTGCCAATTAAGGTCGCCATTTTGTTAAGAACTGGTTTGATTTGGGCACCGCCGATTTGTCAACCCACTCTTTATTCGAATAGGTTTTATTGCCACACTTAGCGGGCTGATCAATGACAATCAAAAGCACATAGATACACTTTGGACATTCCAACGCCTTTATGTCGTACGAATAAGAACTAATATCGAACTACAAGTGTTTACCGTGACGTGCTGTTGACCATATGTGATGGTATTAACGTAAATATAACAATAATATTTAAAGTATAGGCGCTACGGTTATTTTGAAAAGTAATCATAACTATACTACACTGATGTTAATAAATAAAGGATTATCGGACACATCACACACGTCAGACATGCATTGTCCTGATACCAAACTAAGTAGCTTAAACACTTGTATCATGGAAACCAGAACCAATATAAAATAATAATAAATATTGGACAACATCTTAAACATTGCTCTGATTCTGTGCTAAGTAGCAAAAGCACTTGTGTTACAGCAATCAGAAACAACGGCGGTACCACAACACCCAGACCCGAGACAATATAGAAAAGTTCGTTTCCCATATTGACCCGAACCCGGGGATCGAACCCGGAACTTCAGAGATAGCGCGACGCCAAAGTCCGGCCCGCTCGCCTCTCGGCTACGGAGGTCGTCAGTACCAATGATGATACCACAACCTTTGAGAACTTTGAAAGATAAATATATAGATATACTTTATTATATGAAATGTTAACAGACATTGGTTTTATTCATAGTACAATTTCAGCGGTAGAACACTTCGTGACATCTTTGAAGTTGTTCACGTTATCTTCTATTCCCTAGAAGATAACGTGAACTGAATACGATCAAGCAAATACGTAAATGGAATTGTAAATACGATATTTTCTGTTTCTATCTCTCTCTCTTTCTATCTTAACATTCCTCAATTGGTCTTATTACGTTTGCTTTTGAGATTGCGCACAAAAATGGAAAGATTGCATTATCTGAAAGAATCTTGTTTAAGAGAGCAGATTCTGTGTAATTCGCCAACTTTCCTCCTTTCAATATTGGCAGTGAAGGTTGTTGAGTTCATTGACTAAATGTCTAGGTTATCTATATGTATCTTATATATAAATAAAAATGAATTGCCGATATGTATGTACGCTGATTACTTTAGAACGACTGCACCAAATGGGATAACACATTTTTGTTATGTTCATAATTGGCAGAAGAAGATTTAAAAAAAATTGAAGTCTTTTATGAAGCCTACCCGTTATTTAATTTGAAGTTAGTAGGTATTATAGCTTCTGAGATATCGTGGGTTCGATCCTCAATCTAGTCTAAATGGATAAGCACATTTTTCTTTATTTTCTTGGGTATGGGTGTTGTAGAACCGCCTTTCTGATTTCCGTAACACAAGTGCTTTAGCTACTTACCACAGAATCAGACCAATGTATTGTATGTGATGTTGTTGTTGTCAGAGAGATAGTGATTGGTATTTTATTTTTATTGTATATATTTATAGTTTGCAACAAACACAATTCGTGACTTGGGTCAAAACTGGGTTAAACTGAATATCACCTGTCATGCCCCGAAGACAAAAAGTCAAACGTAGCTCGTGACCACTTTCAATAGATATCCACTCATTATTAGCGGATTGTCGACGTTGAGTAATGTTCCGGCAAACTCGAGATATTACAAAACTTTTCCGGTATCATGAATAATTCTTATTATATCATAGTCTTAGATCTGGAAGAGTTCCGTTGGCTCCAATCACGAGGGGTGATCGCACTTAATTTTGAACTTTATGGCGTCAGAATTCAGGATCGAATTTCTGTGAGAAAACGATCAAAATATAGAATCCTTTATTTTAATAGATCTCATGTCCGATCCTCGATCAGATGATGCAATTACTTCGTTTACAATTATAAAGTAACGGGTTTCTCATCATTCTGGGCATAAGATTATCAGTTGATCATCATCATCAAATCTCTTCATCATTTCATCACCCAAAACTTCTGCAACTTAATATCTTACCATTTGCATCCATCATTCCATTGTCAGCATTCGAAGGTCTTTTTTATATTTTTTGCACTTCAAAATTGACCTTTAACCCACCTGATGTTAAGTGGTAATGAGCTCCTCGCTTAAGAGCGACAAGTACAGCATAATAAAGCTGTTACTGGACTTGAGCCGAGACGAAACGTGAGCTCTGAAAACATTACTCACACGCAGTAACACAACAACACCGAAGTGATTGTTATTTCTCTGCGGTCTTCTGTAAGGTGGAGCTATTTCACCAGTAGGGCTGCTCCAGGTCGAGCGATAAATCGCTATGCCCTCTCTCTTAAAGTCCTGGCCTGTAACCTCTCTTTAGGCCTGTCTGGGGGCCGTCCTACGCTGACTATTCCAATACTTGACCGACAAATCTTTTACAGCTTAGGATTTATCATCGTTTCAGAAACTGAACCATAAAACGTGTCATTACGCCGAATGGGGACGCGCGAAGGTGTGACAAAGTAACAACTTTCTGTTTATTTACAAAGTTGTCAGGCAGAAAGTAAAACGTGCAGTTTTAGATGAGTGTGCGCGATATGTTTTAAGGTTAACGATGGCAAAAGTGCACAGCGCAAGACAGGTTATAGCAATTTCTTCCGTTTATCTTAGAACTAGCGGCCTGCAGCAGCTAAGTACGCGTATAATACCCGTTTTTATTCTACAATTTCCACCGTTTCGTCACTCTTAATGGTTGCAGCGTGATGTTATATAGCCTTAAACCTTCCTCGATAAATGGACTATCCAACACATTTGTGACGACCTCGGTGGCGCAGTGGCTAAGGTAGGCGGCCAAAGCGCGAAAGGTCCCGGGTTCGATTCCCGGTCGGGTCAATTTGGAAAACGAACTTTTCTAAATTGATTTGAGTCTGGGTGTGCTGGGATGACGCCCCCACTTAGTAACCGTCGTCTGGTACTCATAGTACAAGGGAAAACCTTTGTTTGAGACCAGAAGGTGTGATTGTCTGGCGCATTTATTTATTTTTTAATTCGAACCAGTATTTCCTGAGATTAACGCGTTCAAACAAACAAACAAATCTATTCTTCAGCCTTTTTATATTAGTATAGATAGGCATGTTATCTACTATAAGAAATTAACAAGAAAAATATTAAATATCAAGACAGTTTTATATTAGCGGTCAGAACGAATCTTGGTGTTAAAATTGTAATAATTTAGTACTAATCAAGCCCTTTTATTTGAAACCCATATTTGTGGAGTTGTGTCAACATATGAAATCCGATATTTTGTGGTGCTCATCAGCATAAACCGATTTCCATCGAACATATCTTAAACCTTACAAACATAAAAGAAACTAAACGAAAATGAGAAATAATTTCACAGGCACCTTTTTTATTAATTTAGGCGACAGAAATACTGATTGAGCCACAAGTCGCCCGAGCCCACCTCACTTACTATATTTGTGCCCACCCTATTATTTAAGATAGGATAGGTAAGTATTGACGTGACGAGCCGTAGCCGAGAGAGGAGCGTGCAGGACTTTGTCGTAGCGCTATCTCAGAGGTTCTGGTTTCGATTCCCGGTCGGGTCAATATGTAAAACGAACTTTTCTATATATCTCGGGTCTGGGTGTTGTGGGACCGTCGTTGTTTCTGGTTTCTGTAACACAAGTGCTAAAGCTACTTAACGCAGGATCAGACGAATGTTTGTGATGTGATGTTGTCAAATATTAATATTATATTGTGGATGTTCGGTTAAATAGAACCCAAATAAAATTGTTTAATCCACTTTGGAGCTAAAATGTCATAGATATACACACAAACCTAGCAACATTTAAAGCAGTTTCGGTCGCTAACATATACTAAAGATAATAATCTGAAACTTATACCTAATAACGTATCAAAAAATCAAAACAAACCATACCCTATCGACCTCTAGCCACGACATAGCAAATCTCTAAAAAAATAAATAAACAAAAACCAAACTAAAATAAAGTCGGTGATATCATCCGTCCAGTATTTGGTCTGGGCGTTGCGGTTTTTATTTTTCACATCACGTAGTTGTTTTATTTGCAAACGTACCCACATGTTCCTAAAGTACACATTTTTGGCATGTGTGAAACTACAAGCTCAAATAAAATCTCGCAAGTTGATTTTATATGAATGACTAGCTTTTACTTTATTAAATTTAAATAATGCAATAAAATCGCGCGGTCAGAGTTAGTAAATAATAAAAATACTCACACAATCATTTATCTACCCACTGCAATTAGAAACTACTCGTATAAAAGACGAGCTTATCTCTGGTTTCAAATGTTATTGCAAAATAATTGTTCCTCATTGAAAGTCATAAAATACATGTGACATATTTTTTCGAAAATCGTCCTTTGAGGGATTAATAGGGGGGAGAGGGGGTGTCGTTAGTAATATTATGCACAACTTCTTATTGTAGATACCTATTTTTAAACCCCGACGCAAAAACGAAGGGGTGTTATAAGTTTGACGTGTCTGTGTGTATGTGTGTATGTGTGTGTGTGTGTGTGTGTGTGTGTCAGTGTGTGTATGTGTCTGTCTCAGGCAACGTAGCTCCCAAATGATCCGATTTAAATGCGTTTTTTTTTTGTTTTTGTGAATTCAATCCCTAAAAGGGTAAAATACGACGTTATACTAAATAACTCAACGGGTGCGAAGCCGCTAGTATATAAATAAACGGGAACATTTAATAGTAAGCTGCATATATGTTATATACAGGGGTACATAACATATATGCAATGGTAAACAGGGAATTATTTAATAAAATAAATGATCGTAATAACATAATGTAGTCAAATATCGGAAGTTACGAGTCGGCCTATTAGCCTATACGAGATTTCGATATCGCAATGAGCTTATGTAAGTGCGAGATTTTAAAGCATTACGCTTTAGGATTGTTTCCCACTGAAGGATATTTTCTTACCAAAAAGTCACTGGTACGGTCAACAATGTATCATGGAAATATAATGATTAAGAGACTGGGAGCATTTTAACCCTTACTCACAAAGTTAAGAAAGTATTTACTAAATTAAGGCATAAAAGCCATTTGCGTAAACTTGCAGTTTCAAATATATTTTTACAGATTATTATTATCTTGTATTTTAAAGTATTAGCAACATATAATATCAAATATAAAACAGTTCTTTGGGTAAAGTGTCAGTATTATCATTTAACATCGTCAATATTACGATTATCATTCCATTAAAGTGCAGCGCCTCAATATCGTAAATTGTATGTTATTTGAAAACTGGATAATAATTAATATGTATGACTGCTTAAAAGCTTTTACATTATTTATTAATATCAAATATGCAGTATTTGTGCCTTACCCTGTTTTAATGAATGCAATCATATACTACTTGTAATTTATATCATAATTTTAATAGGTTGCCTTATTTAACAATTTGATCAAGCCAGAATTTATCTATTGTAAATGTTTTACTACAATTGACCCTTACTCACAAAGTTTAGAAAAGTATATACCAAATGAAGGCGTAAAAGCTTTTTGCGTTTATGTAATGCAGTTTTTGCAGCTTGCTATATTATCGCTTGCAGAGCAATGTTCTCTTAACCGGCATCAAAACTCATATTCATGGACCGTAAAAGTTCTATGCTTAATTAAATTAGTGGAACTAAGTTTCAAAAGGTATTATTTAATTCTGTCGTGTAACAGTGTAATAAGAAAATTACGTATACAAATTAGAGTTTCTAAGACAGTTCATTAAAATTATAGGTACTTTTGACACATGTTAAGAGAGGTAAGGCATAGCGATTTATCGTTCGAACTGGAGCCCGACCGGTGAAATACCTCCACCTTACAGAAGACCGCAGCCAAATAACAATCACTTCTGTGTTGTTGTGTTCCTGCGTGTGAGTATGGTTTCGAGAGCTCCTGGGAGGTGCTACGTCAAGTCTTCAAGGTAAGTGCGACAAGGCCAGTAACAGATGTATTATGCTGTAGTTGTCACCCTTCAGCTAGGACCTCATTACCACTTAACATCCCCACCTGGTGATGAGGTCAATCTTGAAGTGTTAAATAAAAAAATATTATTTTAAAATCACAGTTCAATCACGATTTCCATTTGGGTTCTAAGAAAAATATTTAAAACGATTAGTTTTTTCCTTAAGCTAGCTCTGCTCAGTAGAAAAATTCTTCAGTGTAAATAAATTAAATATTCTTCTTAATATTTCGATTTTAATTTTAAGGAACTGATATAAAAATTCAAAGTATTTATATAAAAATGGCAAAATACAAATTTGCACTTAAGCTTATGTTAGACCACTAAAATTGATTGCATTTGTGGAGATTTTCCTTAAAACATCGTGCAATCAAATCAAACCATTTAAGTGCACAAACAAAAAATCTTCCTGGCTAAACGTGTTGCTAGAACAAAACCAACTTTATAATAAACTTAATCTTTATTTACTCATAAAGTACATACATACAACCGGCACAAACCCATTTAAAAATGAAAGGAAACAAGTTTTAAACACAATTAACGCAACTTTAGCTTATAACTGAAACAGGTTCAAGGTAGATTGTAATGATATGTCTCGTTATGCAAAAGTGGTACAAAATTAGATCAGTAGGTACGTCGACGAAGTAGACTGAAGCAGATTTTAACAAGTCTTTAAGTATCTAATAACAAAGCCTATTATTATTATTATTGCTAATATATTTTTTGTTAGGTAATCTTCAACTGATATTCAAAATGAATATAATCTAATATAGTCCAAGAAACCACTCCAATAATGCCAAATGCATGACAAATCGTTGTTTTTATACAAATTTTGTATTATTTTGCTGTTCATTTAGTGTTAAAAAAGCTGCAAGTTAATATTTTTCAAATAGGGAAGTTATGAGTACCTTGGCATACATTTTTATTTGATTTGAAAAGCGTGTATTTTATTTGCCGTTTGAATAAAAAATCGATATGTAGTTTTAATATAAATACATTACACATTAACTGGGTGCATCCCATTGTGAAAGCTCATTTTAAAAAAATCAACTAATTATAATTATAATTTCTAAGAAAGATAAGATTTCAACGAGCATTCGTACTTTTAAGATCGCTCACCCTATGTCTTATACCAAATTAGAAAAGTTCTCAATGCCTTACAGTATAGGGCATATTTACATAAAACATACAAATAAGCTGAGACAAGTTGCCTTAACTTATTGTGGTGGGTGGTTGCCATGAAGGGAATTAGTTCGTATAACTGTACATAAATGTGCACACCGCCTACAAAGAAATACTATACTATTTATTTTGTAACCGACTTTAAAAAGGGAGATCTCTCCATTCAATTCTACTTTTTGAAACTGTATATTTATAAAATTATTGTTTAATATAATTATATTAAACTTAATTTAATTATATTTGACGGGATCTTCTCTGTAAGTTATAGGTTTTGAACCGGAGATAGCGTCATTTGCATGATATAGACGTTTTATAAATATTACTGGTGTAATTTACATGAATAAAAATATATTGAATTTGAATTTGAATTGTCAAATCTACCATAATTTTATAATTACATATTTACTTCATGTTATTCTGACGCTACGTTAGTTTAATTTCTTTTATATTGACATGTCAATATAACAATTATATTGACATGTACAATTTAGTACTAAACAGTGTATGACTTGTTGGTGTTAATGAATTAATAAGTAAATACCTCGCCGATAATTTTGTTGTTTGTGAACCGAATTTCATGTGGGTTTTTTTCTTACAAATCATAAATAATTGAGCTTACTACCTACTTTAGAATACATTTTAAAATAGTAATACTTTAAAAAAATATGATGCAAGATTTCAATGGCGTTTCCGCCATCACCAAATAAAATTTGAAATTAATAATAAATCCACTTTGTTACTTAGGAACAATGTTAATTCGTACAAATAACATTAGACTTAATAGAGTAAGCTTAATCAAAAGCGACCTGCATAATTGCAGTTGCAAATTAACAACAAAACTGCATTCTAAATGACTTATATAATAAATAAATGTGCGTGTTATAAGATTCGTTTTTGAGGTAACTAAAAATTTAATTGAGTTCACTTTGTAATTGTACAGGTTGTTTAAATAACGTCACACTCGTATTTTTTAGAAAATATTGTAAAATTGTACCAGAGGCTTTTATTTTTACTCAGATCTCGTCTCATGAAATTAAAATATTGTTTGAGCCAGCTGAAAATTTACCTAAAACTGTTTCTTTTTTATGAGTTTTGAAGTAACGACCAGCCCCGACGTCGCTTGAGTACAATCATACTAAAAGATACCATTGTAATCGGTTATGTCTTTTAAATCAGTTATATCTTCGAAAACATAAATTTAAACAACATGTTGTAATGGACTAAGTTGATCTACATATATTCACATCAGAAAAGGCTGTATTAGTGCTATATTGCTTAAATCGCTTCGTAAATGATCAATTAGGCAATAAATAAGGTAATTAATATCTTTATTTTTGAATGAATTAAAAAAAATTCAACATCCATTGTATTTGCTGCCAGAAACTGACTAAAAATAAAATTAGTACTAGACTTCTTCGGGTCTTTTTTTTTAACATCCTATATCAGCATTACAGACACCAAATGCGATACTTGTGCAGGCATTGAAATTGTTGCATAATGTTATATAAGCGAGTGACAGACCGACCGACCGATTTTATTATATCTACGAGTTTGAAATGTAACTAGTTTCAGATAGAGAAATTTTAGAGATAGTCCCTGATAACTAACTAGACAAATTTTTAAGAAACAGAAAAACATCAGATGATATTTTTCTGTTTCTTAAAAAAAATCTTAAAGGGGAGATCCCCTTGCGGTGCTGGACTCAGACCCACGATCTTCCAACTGAACTAACCGCAAGCTATCGTAGATATTGAATCCCATACGAATCAATAACTTCCACCACGAAGGCAGTATGTCATCAAAGATAGAGATTTTAGTTGCAATATACTGAATTAACTTATCGTAAACATATGGCAAAAGCACAAATTCAAAATAAGTTCGGCTAACGGTGGTCCACTTGTAAACACCATATAAGAACAACGAGAGTTGCCCTAGTGATGGTATCGATATGTCTTATCGATGTTCCAATTAGCACTTCGCTATTACGATTCGATTTGTAGATATGATTCGCTCATTAAAAGCGAGCGTTTGGCTTTCGTTAACATTCATAGGAGTTAATTGACTTGTTTTATCGGTTTTGGAATTAGAATTATTTGTTAGTGTAACTTATTTTACAACCTTTTTAGTGCATTTTTTTCAATATTAAATACGTATTTGTGTAACAAGAAATAAATCTCCAAATCATTTAGATAAATAGTAAATTATATATTTATTTTAAAAAGAAATTAAGGTTTTAAACTACGAAATAATTTCATAAAGCATTTTTTATGATTATAGACTATTGAGTATGATTTGATAGAATTTATGTGCAAAAATATGTCAATCAAAATTAAATTAATTGATTTTTTTTAACCAAACTTAAGTACACAATTACACTTTCAATTAAGCGGTCTACACGCTTTAAAAATTTAGCTCATGATTCAATGTCAACACTTCCCGCAACTCAATAAAATATTACAAATTCAATTAAATTATCTAATCAACACGAAACTAACATCAGAAACTACGTGATCATATCAAACTAATAAACTTAATTACGTCAATTGATTCCTAAACACGCAAAAAATCTATTTTCAACTGTCAATGTCAGCACAAATAGATCAATAGATCCTTGTAACATTTCGTGACTTCGATCACTTTCCATCTTTTTTATCGGAATTTCGACAAAAGATCGTGCCTCCCGCGGTGTTTCTAATGGAAATACTTTAATTGTATTATTTATAACAGGTAGCCCATTTTTAGTATTGCTACTGCATTAAGGTTACTTTTGCATAAAAATAATTAATTTGAGACTTAGTGTGTAGGCTAGGTAAATATAATAAAAAAGTGTTAATCGTTTATTTAAATCAATAAGTAATATTAATATACGATAAAACGGGGCATAATCTACAATTATTGAAAAAATTTCTTCAAAATTATCGATTAAATAATTAATCGGTTTTAGTAAGAGTATCGATTTCGATAAAACTAGGAAGGACGGAACATCACTACATTTACATAGAACAATGGATGATCATAAGCGTCCCACCGTGACGACGAGCGCATCCCGACTTGATGGGTACGGTGACCATATAGATATTATAAATAAGGATAAAGAAGACACAGTAGCAAAAGGGGAAAGTATTTTAGTAGCTTTTTTTAAAACTTTATTGCACAAATAAGTACAACAGGTGGACTTAATGCTAGGGGCATTCTCTACCAGTCAACCCTTGGGTCATGCAGATAGTTTGTATATGGGTGCGGTAATAGTGGAGAAAAAAAAAGAAATCATTATAAACAACAATAAATTAAATTAAATAACATTTATTTCAGATAAGTAATATCAGTAAATTAAGCATTAAAAATAAAATTACGGTATCTTTTAAATATACAATGATGATACACATACGTTTTACTGTTCAAGCCCGGCTCCAATATTTTACGATTTGTAATGTGTCAAAAATGACTATCAGTTGTTCTGCAACCGACTGCAAGTCGTTAATACCGTTCCATAATTTATTCTCCGTACCAGCTGTTATCAGTCGTCCGTCGCAGGTACTTAGCTTACGCCTCGTATAATTTATTACTATCCGTGACTAAAACGGATTTTTGTGTTCAAATATTGAAACTAGGCATTAAGGACCGTTCTCTTGTGTCGCATAAATGTACATTTTCAGGAACTATTTGGTGACAGCGTTGGTATATACATTTTGGACGTTTTCTCGGCTATGTTGGCCGTGATTGGGTGGAAATACTGTTATGTGACCAGAAAAATATCCAAACACTTCCGTATATCTTTTTGAATCAGTTCCTGATCTCCGTATTTTTGCCAATAAGAAAAATACAAAATGTAAATGTTTAACCAAAATCAAGAATATATTAAATTATTAAAATGAAATAAACGTGAAATCATATATTTTTTTAAATGACAAATTGAAGCCAAACAGGAAGGCTTGCTGTGAGAGCTTTTGAAATTCAACCATTTATCAAAATACATTCTTGAGGCGTAATCTTGCGTTAATATTAACCTAACTTGGTTTCACAAGAAAGTACAACAGATGGAGTTAACGCTAGGACTGTCCTCCATTCTCCCAACGCCGACACATGAGTCGTCGCAGACAGTGTGTTACGCGGTCGCTCCCATGACCCAATGTCTCGACAAAAACGGCGCAAGCGCAGCTCCAGGTTTGCGGTACATTGCTCTGGAAGCCGACGAAATGCATTAAACGATGCTAATTAGATATTTCGTTTTTCTCGAGATTGGCAAGACCTGGCTCCAGATAGAAAACACTGAAAGTGTATGGGAAAGGCTTTTGCCCAGCAGTGGTACAGTTTATAGTGTATATGTCACCGTAAGATTATAAACATCATTAGATTACAATCTGTCTCGCGAGATTGTAAACTGTCGATAAATTGTGAACCGTAACATATGATTGCAATTTAACGCATTATTTTTTGCTATATTGTAATCTATCGATGGGAATCAGTCAAATTGTGAACTGACGGAATGCATTTCGCGCGCTGATTGGTTGAGAGTTATGTGCCCCCCGCCGCCCCGGCATTCGCCATATTAGTTTGTTGTCATATTACTATTAATTTATGGGAATCTTACATATAAAAAAATAGACATTAGGAATTTTTAGAAATAAAAATGGATTTCCTAGATACATTTGACGTTATGAGTGATCAGATATTAATGGTAACTTGCAGTGTATGGAAATTATTGACATTTTTAACTGTTCAGAACTATTTGGTCACTTTGCCTGCTATTTTATATCGACAGATACGGCTGTACAGCGTAAGTTTTGTTCTCGATAAGATTCTTGCTCATATAGTTGAGTGTCACCTAGATATACAAATGGTCACCTGACAACAACTGTCAGGTAATGCCGCCTGACAAGGCTGTGATAGCAGGCGGCCTTGGGCTGTTATAATTAATGCACATTCTAATTTGAAAAAGCCAATAAACTAATAGGTACTTATTAAGAATAGAAAAATATTTATTGACACATCAACATTTTTTTTTATAATCCACTTCAAGATTGACCTCATCCCGCCTGATGTTAAGTGTGAATGAGGTCCTAGCTTAAGGGTGACAAGTACAGCATAATATATTTGTTACTGGACTTGTCGCCCTTACCTTGAAGGCTTGACCCCTGCTACTAATGTAGCACCCCCCTGGAGCTCTGGAAACCTTATTCACACGCAGGAATTTCACAACAACACAGAAGTGATTGTTATTTGGCTGCGGTGTTCTGTAAGGTGGAATTTCACCAGTCGGGCTGCTCCAGTTCGAGCGATATATCGCTTTGCCCTACCTCACTTAAATATGTTTAAATAATGCCGTAGTAGCCGTATAATGTGGTAACAAAATAACACCCACACATAATATGGTCAACTGGGTTCAACCTCAGCAAATGCTCCTACGGCATTATTTCTAACACGCTGGTATTCTGGTAGAACCCACCTTGGAAATATAACCGAAGCCGGGGGTCTTTGTTATTTCTCTATGGGAGATCGATTTTGGGACCACAGTGCGGCGGTATAGTAGTTTTATAAAAGGAAGTTTGTCAAGATTTTATTCCGCGCTTAAACGGTCAAAAGAAACCTGGAGATTAGTATTAGGTCATAGTTCTAATTAAGCTTGTATGTTAATGTATTTTTAATAATTATGTCACCCGACACTCTGTCTATAACTATTGAGATCAAATTTTCACGCCCTGAAGGGTGAATGTGTCTCGCACGAAATTTTGTATTTAAGACCTGTTAATGTATCTACCACATTCTGGAAAATAAATATCTATTCTACTCTATTCTAAGAAATTAAGTTTAAATTATTTTCGAAGACAATACTTTAACCAAATTTCTGATGCTTTTCCAAAAATACACATTTAAAATTGTGCCATGAAGCTGGTAAATAATAATCAATTATTTACTTACTGATATTGACCTTGAATCCAACATTCCTAAATGATCACTTGACGAAAGTGTTGTTATAAACAACATAAATGTTTACCTGAAAACAAAATAAAAGGACCATTAATATCTATTGCATCCACTTTTGTTACAATTTTACTGTCATGATTTCAGACTGTGAGATACGGATGAAATTAAACAGCAAAATAATCACACAGATTCAATCGACGAATGCGTAGAGGTCAAAAGACGGTTATTAAAGTATTTATTTTCGTTATGATTCGAGCATAAACAAAACTCTTTTTGAAAATAACCAAACCCAACTAAAACTTTAATTATAATTTAACTAAAACTTTAAAAATAAGGGGGTCTACTCCCAAAAACGAAATATGTCTGATCCGATGACGGCTGGCAATTTTTAATTATCACAATCGTGACCAATTAATTTCGAATGCAAATTAAGCGTTTTTAAACAAAAACAAATATTATTTATTCAAATCAAAAACCACGTTTAATTTCCAAACTTCGATTAATCTTCGAAAACGGAATTTTGTTTTCGATTTTGTGAGTTTAGATGCGACAACATTTTTAGTGTTAAAGATAACTACTTAAAATGGAAGGCAAAAGTCTTATGTTACTACTAGCTTTACTTGTCCAGAAAAAGTAATAAAGACTTTTCATTAAGGGACGCAGGGCAAAGCGATTTATCGCTCGAACTGGAGCAGCCCGACTGGTGAAATACCTCCACCTTACAGAAGACCGCAGCCAAATAACAATCACTCCGGTGTTGTTGTGTTCCTGCGTGTGAGTAAGGTTTCCAGAGCTCTTGGGTGTGCTACATTAGTAGCAGGGGTCAAGCCTTCAAGATACGGGCGACAAGTCTAGTAACAGTTTTACTATGCTATACTTTTCGCCCTTAAGCTAGGAACTCATTACCACTTAACATCAGGTGGGATGAGGTCAATCTTAAAGTGCGTTATAAAGAAAAAAAAATTTTTTTTTTCATCTTAATTGTTGCATATTTTAGACAAATATTGTTAAAACGCAAGCATACTCAATCACATAGCAGTGCCCTAAGAGGGTCTATAATAATGTATTTTAAGAATACCATCTGTACTGTATCTTCTAATGCCCGGCTTCAATATTTGAAAAATGATCCGTTCTAGTTACGTATATAGTAAAATATTGGAACCAGGCATAAGCAATTAACGATTGAGTATTGAGGTAATAAAGGTCTAACTCATACAAATCACAACCTGCAGTTTTCCGTCGACATACCAAATCAACCGGATGCATTGCATCCTACTGAATCTAGAAATCTAGTGCTAAGTCTAGTTCTTATAAGGGCAGCGAGACCTAATACCTAGAATGAGTGCCACTTGCTCCTAGGACGAATCTAGATTTCTAGGAGAACTGTTTTTCCGCGACACTTGCCGATGTTTAGATTTAATTAGGGTTTGTTTACAATGTTTCCACGTTTAAAGAAAGAAAGAAAGAAATGTTGTTTTAGACATGACAAAGCGTTCATAGAACAGCAATTTAAAAATAAAATGATGTTTTTAAAAATATAGCAGTGTTACTTTTGCTTGGCTGTGGTATAGATATTTAAAAATATTGAATCAAATCAGGTATGGGTTTTTTCGTACCACTAACGTGCTAATAAAAACATTATATACGCGAAAGCTTCCATGAATAACTGGATGTAAGCTTGTCACTGTTTCAAGTAAAATATACTGATCGAATTTGGATGAAATCTGGTAAAAAGAAGGATGATATAATTGATTTACATTGCATAGTTTTCATCCTAAAATAACGTGAGCGAAATCACGGCTAGCACAATTCTAATGTAAATTTAATATTGTACATTTTATTTAAGTAATTATTATAGTGATACAGTATTGTTTTCAAAAGAGTAAGTGTCGAGTTTCTCGCCGGTTCTTCTCGACATCAACACGGCGGTAGAATACTGAATTGATAATGACGATTCATAAGTGCTTTTGTAAAGCTTACATGAATAAAGATATCTTCTTTTCTATTCTGTATTGTGTAGCGCTGGCATTTCTATGCTATTTATATATTAAAGTCCACTAACAAAATAGAAGATGCTTTAAACATATAAAATAGAAAACTGCACCGGATGCGGTGTTCCTATGACTTTCTAAATCCTTTTTAGATGCGTTTGCGAAACTGGTTTCGTACGGACGGACGGACGGACGGACGTATTAGCAATGTTAATACATGCCTGTGAGATGTTATAGACTTTCTATTGTCACGTTATAGGTCGTTAAGTTTATGGGAAAATGGGGGTATATCCCGCTTATAAAATATTGGAATCAGGTTGCGTGACCTGTATGATAAAGGTGATGGGAAAGTTGGTCGGAATCATAAGTAAATAGATCAATTTAGAAAACCCCCGAGAGATTGATTTGCGTTTTTATTACTGACAAAATTTTATCTTTTCACAGTGTGGAAATCGCACCAATGACATTTACGTATCAGTTAGAAGAGCAGACGTGAAGGTCGTGGGTTCAAATACCACACTTCAAAAGTAGATAATTTATTTTCTTTTGTTTTTATAATTAATCTGATATTTGATATATAATACTATGTTTTATGACAACCTCGGTGACTTAGTGGTCAAAGTAGACAAAGGCAGAATAAAGGACGAAGTTCGGGTTGGGATATTTGGTGACTTTTTACAGAACAGCTAACACCCCCCACACCCAATCACCATTCCCTATGTAGACCTCAAGACCACGAAAACCATAATGGGCTGCCACTAAATGACATATAAATCGAATAGTTAATTACTTTGCACATGCATTCTTCACATAAATCGTTTCTAATAATACCTACACGTCGCATGAAAATGCTATTTCTATACCAAAGTCACGACCTTTAAAGTTATTTACTTACCTTAAAAGTATTCGCACTTTTTGCAAAGTAACCGTGATTAATTGAAATAGTTTTATCGCCGGATATTACGCAATTACAACGCTAGTAATTGAGTTTGGTTATTAAACGTCTATTGTTTAATTAAAAGTGTTAGATGTGGTGAAAAATTATGGAAGTGTTCTTGAAACGAACTTGAAAAGTTCTTGTGGGGTAGCGACACTGATTCGAACGATCTGAAAGCCAAACTATGCTTGATGCAGTTCAGTGTTCCTAATAACCACTTATTATTAACAGCAGCAGGGCATAGCGATTTATAAGAGAGGCAGGGCATAGCAATCTATCGCTTGAACTGGATCAGCCCGTTTGGTGAAATACCTCCACCTTGCAGAAGACCGCAGCCAAATAACAATCACTTTGGTATTGTTGTGTTCCTGCGTGTGAGTAAGGTTTCCAGAGCTCCTGGGGAGTGCTACATTAGTGGCAGGGGTCAGCCTTGAAGGTAAGGACGACAAGTCCGTAACAGCTTGCTGTATTTGTCGCCCTTATAGGTCCTAACCTCATTACCGCTTAACATTAGGAGGGATGAGGTTCATCTCAAAGTGTAGAATAAAAAAATGGAAACAAAACGTGGTTTTTGATTTACATAAAACTAGTAAATAATGTTAAGGCACAATTTCTTTTCAAAGTCAAACACGATTGATTTCGATTGTGTCTAGTTTTCGGGTCTTATTGCCTAAAGGATCTTGAATAAACACCTAACCTATATGAATATACGTATTCACATACTTACAACCTTGGAACTAGTCCGTTTTAACCTTTGGTTTCGTATGAATCAACGTATGAGTCCGGAGACCATTAATGAAGTGATGACTTTTTTGCCACAAATAATATGCGATACACATTTATTTGGACGAATATATGAGTTATTAAACAACATTTTACAACTACTAATGTTATTACAATGAATCGATCGTTTACTTTTTTGACGTTAGAAGATAACTATTTGATTACACAACACATTGTTAGAATAGAATAGATAGAACCATATAATGACAGTAATTTATATTGTCCTATATTATATAGAATATGTACATATATTTAGTATATCTGAAAAACAATAATTTTTTTAAAGCTTTTTTCATCTTTGAATGTGTCATTTAAGCTTTTAGAGATTGTAAAACAGACCCTATGAACTTTAATAAACCGGAATTCCAAACTTAATACAAAATGCATTGTTTCTTGACGTACCAATAAATCTTTCAAACTCAAAGTTAATTTATAAAGCAAAATTGTTTTTGAATCGTCATTGAATACGATGATCTTACTAACGGTTCTGAACATAGAAAAACCAAGAAGACATCGGTAACAAACTCAGTAGATAAGTTAAATTAGCAGTATCTAACTTGCTGCTGTGTGTTGAGTGATGAAACAATAAAATTAAGTACTCACTCAAGTATTTAATTTTGAGAGGTAAGCTGTAGCAGACCAGTCCCCAAAGGCAATAAGGTTGCGATTTGAAGGATAAGTCAACTTTGTAAATCGTTTTGACACAAAACCCCAAAATACATAAATATTTTGCACGGCCGCACCCGTTTCTCAATATCTACTATTTCCTCGACCTAAGGTTGTCTGGAAGAGATTGCTTTCTAGCAATAAGACTGCCTAAATTGTACTTAATTATGTCTGTAAAACCAATTTCTGTAAATTTTTCTGTTTATCTATCTATCTATCTAATACCTACAGCGTAAAATTTCAAAACCAAAACCAAATTGGTCACTTTTAACCAGAAATTAACAGTGGTTGAAATCTTTCTACAGATGATAATATGAAGATTAAAATAAAGCGGTATGTAACGCAAAAAGGTTTTTTATTTAAATATGAAAGGCGAAAACTCTCAAGCCAGACCTTGTTGTAACAATTATACGAATACTTGGCGTATTTTGTTGCGTAACTCGCTCAAACTCATCTTTTTGTGAATAAGGATGGCGGAGCGTAATCGATTTTATGCGATTAATTTTTTGTTAATTTTTACTTAAAATTTAAATTTTTTACAAAATCTTCGCGTCATGTTTAGAACTACCTCTACCTTGTGTCTCTTATAAAGTTGATCAAAAGTCTTGCTATACCAAATTTGTTTATTTTAACGTTGAATATTAAAATTATTGACTAAATTCCTAAATACTTGACATGTTAATCGTAAAATTACCTAGCAAATTTTTGCCCTCCTTAGTAAAGAGTCGTGCAATTTCAGAGGTACCGGGTTCGATTCCGGTTGGGTCAAAATGGAAAATGAACATTTATATATTGTGATACCGATGTTTTTTTCTCATTTCTGTTACACAAGTGCTTGAGCTACTTACCTTAAAATCAGTGCGATGTATGTGATGTCCATTATTAGGATATATTATTATTATCCATTAAAGTGGGTTTGTTTTTGCAGTATTTCAACACTGTATTATTTTTTTGGCTTTTGTATATTTTTCTTTCAAATATGTATATATTTAAAAAAAATATTAAACTTGCCAGCCCTATTCGTAAGATACGAATTTAATTGCAGCTTGCTTATTATTATAATAAGTTATTATGAGGTGTAATAAAAAATGACTTCATTTTAACGCGTTACGTTGCAAGAACTATAAATAACGAACGTGACTCAACCAAAACTACTGTGCATTGTTTTTGCTGTTGAAAGTGTAATTTTCACTTGTAAGTTATAATCTATGGTAATTTACTATTAAATCTTTACAAGCCTATACACATATTCTTATTTAGATAATAACATCCTGATAGGTCAAAAAAATTTTTTTTAATTTCCAAATATGCCTCAAAAAAAATTAAAAAAAATTTTTTTACATAAAATTTGATTTGAAATTTAAAAAGTTTGAACTCTCCAAAACTTAATTAATTAAATACTGAAAGCACATAGCTTTATATTCTTCATTAAAATCTGTCTTGAAATTTTTGACATGGTTACCTTTATCAATCAAATCAAATCAATTGAAATTTTGGCACTTGAGAGGTAAATTGTATAAACATTATTTCGAGCTGAGTGAGAACATTGATAAAATAATGGATTTTGATATATTTGACTTCATTGTAACCAGACTAACATAAATACTTTGAAGCATTATGTGAAAAGTTCAGTATCCCTACAATGAATTACGACAAAACTTAATAGTCGGTAAAAGCGTGCAAAATCCCGGGTTCGAATCTCGGTCAGGTATATTTGAGAAACCGACTTTTCTAAATTGTTTTAAAGACCTGTGTGAACTGGTTAGACTCCCTCAGTTAGTAACAGGCAAGAATTTCTACAGAAACACGGAGATACTTGTGAAAATACATATGGGATATGGTCTGATCACTGATGGTACAAGATGGGTGAGCACCCATCCGATATGAGACCGCGCGGTGTACAGCTTAACCTTCGATATAGTTTCGAAACCGCTGTCGCTATCATGCTGCGAGTATCGTTTCTTTTATTTTTTATTATTTCATGAATAATTTTAGAACTACCCTCAAATTAGAGCAAAACTGTATTGCAGTCACGACAGAATTCCGTACAGCTAACGACTGGCCGTCCGGGTATCATCAGCAGTAGCGGTCACTAACGGCGACTAACGGACGAACCGATTCTCTATAGATATACAAATATGCGTTATTTGTTTGTCGTCTAAGCCCGTGCTAATGGTAAGATATTTATCGATGGAAATGTGTTTATCATCTTTGGATGGCGAGAGGTTTAGTGTCGGGTAACTGTTATAAATGTTTGATCATTAACTCTTTAACTACCATGTATGTATGTAAAAGAGGTAGGGCATAGCGATTTCTCGCTCGAACTGGAGCAGCCCGACTGGTGAAATCCCTCCACCTTGCAGAAGACCGCAGGCAAATAACAATCACTTCGGTGTTGTTGTGTTCCTGCGTGTGAGTAGGGTTTCCAGAGCTCCTGGGGGGTGCTGCGTTAGTAGCAGGGGTCAAACCTTTAAGGTAAGGACGATAACTCCAGTAAAAGCTTTACTATGCTGTACTTGTCGCTCTTAAGCTAGGACCTCATTACCGCTTAACATCAGGTGGGATGAGGCCAATCTTGAAGTGCAATATATCGGTGGTCTTCTGTAAGGTGGAGGTATTTCACCAGTCTGGCTGCTCCAGTTCGAGCGATACATCGCTATGCCCTACCTCTCTACTAAAACTGAAAGAAGAAATTATCCCATAGTTTTTTTTCTGTTTCTAGTTGTATCATCAATTAGACCTCCGAGAGGCGAACGGACCAGACTTTGGCGTCGCGCCATCTCGGTCCCGAGTTCGAGCCCCATTCGGGCAAATATGTGAAACGAACTTGTCTAAATTGTCTCGGTTCTGAGTGTTGTGGTACCGTCGTTATTTAAGATTTCTGTAACACAAATGCTTAAACTACTTACCACACAATCAGAGCAATGTATGTGATGTTGTCCAATAATATATTTAATTATGGTATTTCCCTTTCGTACCTATTCAACATATTATATATTATCGGCATTTCCCTTCCTTATAGAAAGGCCTACTGGTTTAAACCAAAACATTTTTTTTTTAAATACACATAGGGATAACATTTCCTTTGGAATTCTCGCATGGGCGTACGATTACCAATTCGCATATCCTCAACAACCAGCCCCATTGGAGTAATGGCCGCTAATGAGTGTTACGGCAATCAGGTCAGCCGCTTTCCTACCAAGTGGTGCGTGTTCGGTTCCGGTCGGATGCTCTGTCACCCGGCATCGGTGCGGCCTGTGGTTTTGCTCGCTTTTTAAGGGTCTATCGTTTCCGGAGCCCTAATAATTTTGGTAGAGCAAACTTTAAAAGAAAAAGGTACATTTCTCCTTAAATTATGTGGTCTAATTATGTTCCATATATTGGAATAATTGCATGAAAGTACTAAAATAAATAAAAAAATATGTACATATAAATGTATACGTATTTATATAACATACTAGGTGACCCGGAGAACATTGTTCCGCCTTTTTGGCAATAAATTACTTAAAAAAGCAGAAAGAAATTTATAAAAAAGTATCCTATGTCCTTTGCCTGGTTCTAAACTACCTTCCCACTAATTTCCAGCCAAATCTATTCAGCCGTTCTTGAGTTATAAATAGTGTAACTAACACGACTTTCTTTTATATATATATATATATATTAAGAATATAGATATAGATTTGTAAAAAATTTTATGCAGTATTTAAGAAATCACAGTATCTGTTTCCTCTACCTATAAATGGTCTGGAAAAGATCGCTATCTAGCGACAAGATCGCTTTAATTTAACTAATGATTTTGTGTTAATGCAAATATATTTTTTCTGTAAAATCGGGACCCGACTGGATATCGAATCCGGGACCTCAGTAATCCAAAGTCGTTTGGCGACGCCAAAGTCCGGCCCGCCCGCCTCTCAGCTACGGAGGCCGTCATTTACAAATACGAGTACATTTATAAACCCAAACCAAACAAACACAAATGTTCCTGACACGAATATTTGCTCTAAGTGGGGATCAAACCCACGACCTTTGGTTTGCCAGTCAACCTATTGTAGGGAAACACGATATTAGATTGTATGTAAATAGATTAAGTATAAATTGTAAATAAGTAATAAATAAGTAAATGGTTGGTTGTTTTACTCGTGTTATCGACAACATTCTCTCTCTCGGCTCTCTTTACGGTAACGCCTCAGACGGGCACCCTAATACGTGTCACACTATGTTACTGCTATCAGTATCAGTATCAGTAGAGTAACGCGATATTACTCACTCGAGTAACTTGCAGGATCTCAGAATCCGCATTATACAACATTAATAATGATGAACGTTCCGCTGCGCAAGCGCACGTGTGAGATGCACTAATGCCTGTAATTGCGTTAAGCTATTGACTTCGAAATTGAAAGTGCTTTTGTTTCCTTTCTGTTTAGGATAGCAATCTTATTACAGATCACGTGATAAATAAATAAATATTGGACAACATCACAAACATTGTTCTGATCAGACAATCAGAAACAACGACGTTACCACAAAACCCAGACCCGAGACAATATAGAAAAGTTCGTTTCACGTATTGACTCGACCGGGGATCAAACCCGGTACCTCAGAGATGGCGCTACACCAAAGTCCGGCCCGCTCGCCTCTCGGCTACGGAGATCGTCGTGATGGAGTAATAGTTTACATTATCTTATCAAGTGCATTTTAACACGCTTTTATAAGCTTAGACTGTTTGTATTTAAGTATGTAACCATGAAATGGAATCCTGTATGCCTAGCCTGCCCTATACGTAAAATTTATCGCATGAGGCGATAAAAGATTCGATACTGTTGATTGGCTAATCGCACACCGCACTCGTATTTTCAGCCAATCAGCAGCTGACGCACTGACTTCTATCGATTTTGACATTTGTTAAGAGCGCGATAAAATTTAGTTGCGCCAAGCATGCTAGGCCTCAGCAGAGCAGGAGCCTGCCACCGCTCCTTTCGAGGCCCCTCAAATCACCGAGGAGGAGTTTGGCACGGCGGCAATCTGCCTCCACGTAAGTGGCTATTCCGCCGGCGGCGCTGTGGAAGTAAAGGCTGAGCCGATTTCCCATAGCGCCGCCACTTAGGCGATGAGGGTCCATCCGGGGGGTTTTAGTGGATAGTCCGAGGATGGTAGGAAGGTGGGAGTCCCACACACGCCGTCACCCTCCCTCGGGGTGGCGGTACGGTGCATTAAGCATTTCCACCCGAAAAAAAAAAAGAAAAAAAATGGCATGCTAGGCCTGGAATTAAGATTCCAGGCCTAGCATGCCATTTTTTTAATTTGTCCCACTTCCCGGTCTTCGATTAGGATGAAACTTTGCGCACGGTATCACAAACATTTCGACGTAAAGGAAACCAGATTTTTTGCTACTAATGGCCGGTTCCAATATTTGAAAAACGATCCATTCGAGTAACGGATTATACGAGGCGTGAACTAAAAACTACTGACGGACGACTGATGACAGCTGATATGGACCGCAGCCAAAAAGCAATCACTTCTGTGTTGTTGTGTTCCTGTGTGTGAGTAAGGTTTCCAAAGCACCTGGTGGGTACTACATTAGTAGCAGGGGTCAAGCCTTTAAGGTAAGGGCGACAAGTCCAGTAACAGATTTATTATGCTACTAGCTGTGCCCGCGACTTCGTTCGCGTGGACTAAATCCTTTCATGGTCGGTTTTACCCCTTTCTCCCCTAATATTCGAAACAAAAAGTAGTCTATATTTTAATCCAAGTTTCGAGCTATATTTGTGCCAAATTTCATATCTCTAACTTCAAAAATAAACATTTTTCTATATAAACTTTCAAAGGTGGTATTACTCCCATCCCCCTCCACCTTATTTTCTACTAAAAAGTAACCTATGTCCGTTCCAGGTTCAACGTATACCTATACCAAATTTCATCAAAATCGGTTGAGAGGTTTAAGCAGGAAAGCCTAACAGACAGACAGACAAACAGAGTTACTTTCGCATTTATAATATTAGTAGGGATACTTGTCACCCTTAAGCTAGGACCTCATTACCACTTAACATCAGGTGGGATGAGGTCAATCTTGAAGTGCAATATAATAAAAAAAACAAAAAAATAAAGTACGGAACGGTATTAACGATTCGTATTCGGTTGCAAAATAACTCAATCATTTTTGACACATTACGAATCGTAAATTGAAACCAGGCATTAATGAAATGATTAACACAAATAAGTTAAACAAAGGTAGTTAATGGAACTTAATACTTGTTCTGAATCAAATTCCAGTCCACGGCTCGTTAGTCAAATAATGCCAATTGGTTTGGCATTTTCTTGAGCTAAGTGCCAACTAACGACCTCAACGGACAGGTAGATTACATAATTGCAATGTTAGTTGCAATTTTGCCCGTCGTAGAGTCACCTTGAATTCGATATCTAGGGATCGAATGAATTATATTTGTTAATTCGATCATTGGTCTGTAAGTAGGAATGATAAATTTGTAGCTTGGAATTCAGTATTTTTTTTAAATGCTTCAAGATTGACCTCATCCCACCTGATGTTAAGTGGTAATGAGGTCCTAATAATATAACATTTATTTATTTGCATACAAGTGTGATAAGTATAAAATGTAACGAAATGGCACCTTAACAATTGATTTGGCCTACATGCTGGAGAGCAATTAAATTATTTTCTCTATAAAATTTGATCGTTTCAATTTTGTATTATAAAGTATTTCGTATACTTTCATGTATACGGTATTACCCCTATCTCACCTCATATATTCGAAACAAAAATGAGTTCATATTTTAATCCAAGTTTTGAGCTATGTTTGTGCCAAATTGCATATCTCTAACTTAAAATATAACAATTTTCCCATATAAACTTTCAAGGATAGTATTACCCCCATCCGCCCTTATTATCAAAACAAAAAGGAGCCTATGTCCGGTCTAAAGTTTCAACGTATACCCGGCGTGAAAGTCAGACAAACAAACAAACAGACAGAGTTACTTTCGCATTTATATTATTAGTATGGATGGTAGAGTGTAAATATTCAGACTGCCAAAGTGTTCTCGACATTAATGATGTGGAAATCATTGTTCTTATGATCCTTTTCTTTCTGGTTAAAAGCCGAGCCAGTAAGTGGGTTAGAAAATAGAAATAAACCACATACATCGTCGCGTACGTTGGAAAATGTCGTTACTTGTTTGAACAGCATCATTACATCGATCGTTTTCACGACAAGTATCCAGCGGCAGGAAGACGAAGCAGGAAGACCTTAGACCTAGGAAAGCTGGACCTAACCTAGGTTTCCGGTTAGGTAAGCCCTGAGAGCGATGTGAATGAAAGTACCTACCAACGATTCCGACTTATTTGATTGATAAACACGTTATGTTCTTAAGTATTTAAATTAGCGGATGTACCGCTTTTTTATTTTTAATCAACACCCTTTTGGGGTTATAACAGGGAATGTTATTATGTACGACGACCACCGTAGGCGAGAGGCGAGCAGGCCGGACGATGGCAACGGCCCAATCCTTGAGGTCCCGGGTTCGACCCCGGTCGGGTCAATATGGGAAACGAACTTTTCTATATTGTCTCGGGCCTGGATGTTGTGGTAACGTCGTTTTCTAATTTCTGTAACACAAGTCCATAAGCTACTTAACACAGAATCAGAGCAATGTATGTGATGTTGTCTTATATATTTATTAATTTATATTTATGTCCCTTCGATCAGATTAACCAGAACTATAATATTGTGTTATCAAAACGAACACGAACTTAAAAGCCGCCTTAAAGCACAGTACATCGCGGCAACAGAAGATTAATATTGATTCTTATGCCCACGGTATTAAGGCTACAAAAACTTTAGTGTATAAAATCTGACGCACGTATTCTGTACACTACAGTACGATCAAAAGACTTTAAAGCGTCCTTATGTCTTCCGCATAAGAACTTATATCAATCTGCAGGTGACGTGTCGGTTCTTTTGTACTGTCAATATACGACCGTACAAAAAACGCAATTAACTACTCTCATTCATCATCCGTATTTTCTCCGCTTAACTCGTCATCAACGGAAAACAATATGGCTGAGGACATGGCCTGATGATAGACCGAAACCATCAGTATAATGCTGAATGAAAGTTGTTTACGTTGATTCATCATCCTCATACAGGATGAACGGAAGCGAGAAAGTGAAAATATGAATGGCGTATGCAGTGTCAACATAAGATTATTATAAATGCACGCTTGAAAGCACTTCACACACTTTGGACTTTACAACCCTTATGATGCGAGAATAAATACTAATATCGAATTTCAAATGCCTTGTTTGATGTTGACCGTACATATATTTAACAAGATGAACTTCCAGTCATTGGACACTTAAGAGACAATTTCCCGTACCGTATTTAAGCTCTACCGAGTGAAATGGAATTAAAAAGTTAAGTGGCGTGCTATAAATTGACAATAGTCACACACATTGCTGTTTCTATGGTAAGTAGCTAAAGTACTTGTGTCACAGAAATCTGAAGCCGTCGTTGCTTCAGCTTTTTTTGTCCCTGTAGCCATAGGGAACAGGGAACAGAAAAAGCTACTTTGTTTTATACTATGTAGTGAAGTACGTACTTTAAAAAACCTACAAAATGCTATACCAACTTGGTGGTCAATGGCAGGACAAATTTAATCAAATGGTCCGTCATAGCTATGAGGTTAAGGACCACTGCTATAGAACTACACTTTCGCCCACACCCTGTATAAGTTCATCTTACATGTAAACAGACGATAATGGAAAGGGCTCGAAAGTCGGCGAATGCAGTAGAAAGTGACCTTATTGCGCCAGAAATGCAGTTTCAACGTGCAATGCGACTTTTGCATTACAATACTACTACGTAGCCGAGAGGCGAGCGGGCCGGACTATGGCGACGCGCCATCTCTGAGGTCCCGGGTTCGATCCCGGTTGGGGCAATATGGGAAACGAACTTTTCTATATTGTCTCGTGTGTTGTGGTACCGTCGTTGTTTCTGATATCTGTTGCACAAGTGCTTTAGCTACTTACCATATAATGAGAGCAATGTATGTGATTTTGTCTAATATTTATCTTTATTTAAAAGTACAAAAAAAAAACAAAAAAAAATATTATAGTGCACCCGAGTGAAGCCGGCATGAATTGCTAGTAAACAATAAAATCAAAAACTCAAATGCTTCATTTTAATATGTACATTATTTGGTGTTAATTTTCTGCATACATATTTAATTAAATATGCAGAAAAATGAAAATGTCCATCAGATAAGAGTACGATAGCAACCAAACGTTATAACGACGGCTATCAATTTGAAATACGTTAATTTAAAGAAAAAAAATGCTAATTAGATCTTAGATATTATGAAAAAATGTTAAAAGACAAAGAATGTTTTCGGTCTGATTAAATGTAACCTTCAGGTATTGCTCAAATCTTTTGTAAGTGGAGACCAGTCTAGCCGTTTTCTAGATTATTTGATACTAGCTTTGGCCGGCGGTTTTGCTTGAAGTGAGTTATTTTTAATTGCACTTCAAGATTGACCTCATCCCACCTGATGTTATGTGAAAATTAGGTCATAGCTTAAGAGCGACAAGTACAGGATAATAAATCTATTACTGGACTTGTCACCCTTGCCTTGAAGGCTTGACCCTTGCTACTAATGTAGCATCCCCCAGGAGCTCTGGAAACCTTACTCACACGCAGGAATACAACAACACAGAAGTGATTGTTATTTGGCTTCTGTAAGGTGGAGGTATTTCACCAGTCGGGCTGTACCAGTTTGAGCGATAAATCCCTATGCCCTACCTCTCTTACTACTAGTTTTAGCAGTTAATTTTTACTAAGTAGTTTGAATTAGTTTTTTTTTTCTGCAGTCCCTCTTTCGCGAAGGCTATTCGTTCAAATTAAAGCTTGTTTTATACCTTCGTATTAAAAAGCTTGGTGATGATAATGAGTATGGTCTATGGTCTAAAGTTTCCGCACACATTTAAGTTGTAGACAGAGAAATCCTAACGCAATCGATAGGTACTCTGCAGTTCAAACATAAATCTTTCTAAATATTTTCACAAGTATGCCCAAACATCCAGCCTAAGCGTCTGTTGTTTATACACACATAACTTCATATATACTTTCCCTTTTCTCGAGATATCACATAACCGTACGTGAATCTCTTATTTGCTATTCTTCTTTAAAATTAGTTGAATTCCATTTTCTTATGATTGAAATGATAATACACGAGTTGGCATAATGACGGATTGTAATCTTAATACCTTTTTCAACGTTGATTGGAGACAGCTCTCTTATCTGTTACAGTAAGGGTTACGGGTTTGATGTAGTTTAGATGAATTATCGTTAGTTTCAAGAGAAGTTTTCATTAAAAAAAAGACGGTCCTACCGATAATATCGACACTATAGTTCGTTTTCGTCTGAAAAGGACAGTTCTGCAGTAGACAGCTCAGAACCAGGCAATACTATACCATGAAAACAATTCATATTAAGCATCTTTTATATTGCACTTCGAGATTGACCTCATTCCATCTGATGTTATATGGTAATGAGGTCCTAGCTTAAGGGCGACAAGAACAGCATAATAAATCTGTTACTGGACTTGTCGCCCTTACCTTGGGCTTGACCCCTGCTACTAATGTAGCACCCCTCTGGGAGCTCTGGAACCCTCACTTACACGCAGGAGCACAACACGGAAGTGATTGTTATTTGGCTGCGGTCTTCTATAAGGTGGAGGTATTTCACCAGTCGGGCTGCTCCAGTTTGAGCGATAAATCGCTATGTTCTACCTCTCTTATCGATAGTTGTATACTATTGTAAATATACCGATTTTCATTGTAACTCGATGTGTGAGTTGTGAGACTGTGAACTGACACAATGATGTTGTGATATGATAACTAAAGTTTGGCACCTATGTATGAACATCCAAGTAACTCAGAATATATTTAACTTAAAATTAAACCGGCATGTTTAATATTATTAATGATCTTAGATAACATAATTATTTTCCTTTTCGACATAAATTCTTTATTTCAGCAAAAATGAATTATGAACTTCCGGTTTCCTCCAAAAGAAATATTTATAATATTACATGCCAATGATTCAACTGCTTCCGTTTTTAATGTAAATTTATTTACTGACACTCATTGTGCCATATTTCAATGCAAAAATGTTTTTTATTAGTTAGAGTAGTAACCAATTAGTGATAAATGTATCACTTTAATTTATGTAATTGATGTTACGATCGACGATACGACAATGATATGATCCGTCCTTTATCTCTTTCTAACTCCATTTTAATTACGAGTTATACCAAGTGTAACTAGCAGAAAATTGGTATCTAACTAAATGTACTTAATTAGCAGTACATTAACCGACGTGAATCCGCCTTAACCAAAATACTGACCGGTTTATACTGGGAATAAATATTTACATCAAGATACTTTTCTTTGTTAAATTGTACATGATTTTAAGTAAAAATAGCTTCAATAATTAACATTGATAAAATTTTATAGAATTAAGCCTTAATTTTATTATTTCAAATTTTCTTAGCAACTACGATTTACTGCGTAACGTTTTTGAAAGATTACCATTTTTGTTCGAGCTAAGGGTAGGGTATGCCCTTAGCTCGAACAAAAATGGTAATCGTAAGGTCTACGTAGGTAATAAGAAAGTAGTGTGGATATCATTTATTATCGTTACATTCCCATACAAAACTAGCACTACGTAAAACTATACCAATTCTGTTTTTGTTCATGCTTGAGCACTTATTAATTTCCAAAAGTTAAAATCCACGCGTAATAACCAATTTATCTTATAATACTAGTTAAATTGGACCGCACTTACTCGCACCAACCACTCGTAAACATGAAATGATGCGGGATATTATAGCAAAATCGATTTATCGTTTCGAATAGCGTACTTGCAAATCGAATACGCAGGAATCGCGGAGGCTCGCAACTTTGACCGACTTTCTGCCACCTGTAGTGTTAACGACCTACGACAGATGACGCCACTGACGGCCGGTAGTAATGACTGCTTTCTCCGGTGAAAGTAATCGTCCGTGGTGCGGCCATCTTGGATTTTGTTTTTTTAAGAATGTTTTTTTTTTACGGCGAGGCTTTTCGTTTTAGGCGCGTCGGAATGTGAGGTGAACGGTCAAGCTCGGTATTATAATAATGTGTAATGGTTTGAAGGGCGTATTATTATATGGACAGATTTCTTTTGATAAAATTCGAGAAAGATCTCATCTGATTTTACTATTTATTTACGTTTTCATCTGTCATTTTGCGAATGTAGATTGTTTTGTAAAAGTATATGTCATAATTTTTCTTTTATATAGATAACTGAAGTAAGAAAAAATTAAATGAGGATATAGTTGTGTCAGCCTAATCTTGTTTCTGAAATACTAGCTGTAAACTTTGCGACTTTGCTTACGGTTTTTCAGGGTAAACATATGTCATTCTAGAATCAAATCTATCTAAATACTAAATATAGATATTTTTGCGTGAAAGAGTAACTAACATCCCTCCAGATCTAACAAATTTTCGAGACTTAAATATTAGTAGGATGTCTAATAATCATTTTTGAATGATCAGAAAACAGTTGAATCAATGAAAAGAAATAATTATATAGAAAATACTCTTATTTTCACACTAGAAATCAGTCCACTGATCTAAAACTTAATTCCGAAGTATTTTACCGCCATGTGCTTACAAATCTTTAAACAGAAAAGTAGCATTCTTTGTTTTAAGCCCATATTTCAATATTTATGAGCAAACACAATCCAAAGGTTACATTACAAAAATCTAGTAAAACATCGAATTTCAACGCAACCACAACCTAGATTTCTCACCTCACTAGAATCGCGATCCACGGTAACGTCGCAAAACTCAAGGACCATTGCCGGTTTGTTATGAGTTGTCGCGACGGATTCACATACACGGTGAGAAATGGAGCGGATCCATGACGACAGACGATGACACATAATGCCTGTTGTAAATGCCAGTGTTGCGGTGTCTTACCTGAAATAGAAAAATGTTTGTTAATCTGTGAATTCTAATGAAGCAGACGGTTTAAGTGATTTCGCACAAATTTGAACGTTAAGATTTGATTTATTATCATCACTCAATCGAAGCATGACTACTTATGTTTTAAAAACTTTTATCTTAATTTTATGCAAATGTTTTATTTGACATATCTTTGAAACAGATTGATCATTATGTTTCGCCCCAATTTCACCCGCGTGGGCTGTTAAATAGTAACAAATTTGGAATTGCTCTCCAATAGTTTTAGTTACAAAAAACTTAGTAATACAAAAATATTGATGATAATTTCGTGTTTGTGATCGTTTTGGTTAAATTCGTGACTAAGTGATTCATGATTGTTGTGACGATGACTTGAGCTTGCGTAAATCAATCAATTTATTCATTTGCCAGAATACAATTTCATATTTTAATGTCATTATTTAAGTATTATATTGTTAGTACTCTGCCTAAAAGATAACACATCGTCACTAAACGCTTTGGCACTCGCTTTTATCCGGCTACGAAGAAGTTAAAATGAAGGGTTTTGATTTTAGCACTCCTAGTAAACAAACTGATTGGTGAGATGCTACCAACACTGGTATTCGGTACCCATTATAATTAAAAGTAAATACTTAAGTATTAAGACCAAAAGTAGCAGTAGGTAGTAAGCAGAAAAATCCCGCCTGGCGGTTTTCTTCCTGGCGTCTGGAAAATGTGTTCTACAATTTTTGACATGTCTGTCTAAGGGTTAAAAAATGACAAAAACTTGACATGACACTCATTCCGGGATTCACATTCATATTCTTTATTGCACTCCATAAGTAAAGTAGGTATTACATATTTGATTACAACTAAAAGTACAATTTTTGAACCCTGTCGGGCACGGCATGGATGGTCCGGTAACATGGGCTGCAGGGACCATATACGCAGTTTAACGACCAATGCAATGTTAATATTCAAATTATTAAAGTCACGCTGCAATCGTTGCGTGTGCGCATGGTCGTTGCACCGTTTCCCACGCGCACGCGCCGTCGCGCGCGACGTGTTGATTACGCGACATGTCGCCTTGCGACAGATGGCGAAACGGAATCTTTGAAGGAAGGAACTGTAGGCCTACCGAAAACGGAACGAACAAACGAAAGGTTTCGTCTTTAAAGATTAATCTTAAGTTCAGAAACTCAATCGGTTTTTGCAAATCGGACTTGCAAAAATAATATTTTGCTTTTTGACTTGTTACGGTATTCGGTATTCGCTTAAGAGAAAGAAATTGCTATTCGTCATATTTCGTTTAAGTTAAAAGGCATGCTGATTTGATTAGGGTGATCATTTTCGTCTCGTTTGACTTTTATATGGGTAAAATTGGGGATCAAAATTCTAGCAAGATAACAAGGATGGCTGTCTGTTTCTCAAGTTCTTACAATTATGAGCTATTAATTAGCTCATTTACAAAGGAGTGGCGAAAGGGAGGAAAGCACACATTCTGAGAAGTGTTAATTTCTATAGCATTTCAGTTGATGTCCGTTGATGACCACTGGTCTAGTGATTTCAGTAGGTCATGATCTATAGGACCTGGGTTAGATTCCCGTGTCGGATTTTTTTTAGCGTAACTCGTGTTTGTGATCGTCTTGGTTAAATTCGTGACTAAGCGATTCATGATTGTTGTAACGATGACTTGATTTCAATGATAGAGACAGACAGACTCAGCGAATATTTCAGCCATATTTGCTGAGTGAACAAAGCAAAGCGACTTCTCTCTCACACATTTGCATACAAATGAAAATGACATGCAAATAATTTAAACCGCCAAAGAGCGCTTGCGACTGGTTTGAAAATGTATGGCTATCTGTTGGATTAACCTTCTTGTTAACAATTAATCTTGTGGGACACTAAAAAAACGCTCGGACACTATTCACCGCCTACAAATTTAACGTCAACTTTCTCGGCTCCAAAATACTCAAACTATCTCCAGATAGATGAAATTTCCACCTATCAAACTATAAAAGATGGCCAGCCATAACTTATCGGCTCAACAGGTGCGCAAATCGGCCCTACATTGTTGTTTTCACAGACGGAATTCACTTTCACCATCCACTCCTGCGCATAACAGATCTCGCCTCGTTACAAACGGATTTGTGAATCGATTCTCTATGGCAGGGCCGGCAAAGTTAGACGATTATGATCGTTTGTTGTTTTGTCATTTTGATTTAGCTCATAATCTTCAATTGGCCAAGTAACACGTGCATAAACATAGCCAAGTAGTTTTTACGGTACTGTTTACTGTATATAATAAAAAAATAGGTTTGAATGGAAAAAGAACATTAAATATTTAAAAAAATTTAACCCACAATCGACAATCGACTTGTGTCAATGTCTTTTCTGTTTTTCCATCTGAGCATGTGTATAAAACCAGTATACAATTATGTGAAGAGTATTATACTAACAATCTATCGTCGACAGATACTTTTGTGAAAAGTGTAAAGCGTAATTTAGTTAAACCCATATCCAACTTTGTACCTCAGTAATAAACATAGTTTTAAGAAGCTTTCAAAGGAACCTTTTGTAACCTTTTAAATTTTTCATTCGTCCTTATCACGACAACTACCAATAGTATTACAGAAATAAAAAAGTATCTAAGTGTTCAATGAAAATATATATTATGGAACTTGAGTTTTATATGTAAAGGCATATCTATACATATTACCTCAACGCAAAAGTGTCCTTAGGTATTTCTGATTTCATTTGGGACAGCCCTTGTTTTAAAGATAGGCCTGTCCAATTTAAGTATTGGTTTACTATCAAGTAATCGATACTGTGTAATTGCCAAAGTAATAACAAAATTTACCAACAGATATTAAACGATTTTAAAATGATGAGCTAGAAATGTTCATTACTTTTCGAACTTTGGAAAGTTTCTTTTTTCCGATTGTCGAATTACTTGGTATGTATTTTATTTGAAAACATTTACCTAGAAACACTGTAACCAACTCTTATCTTAGCTTTTCATTACTCGGAAGTAATTAACCGTGTCCACTTTTTAATTAGTCAATTAATATTTTTACGTCTTGTAAAATACCATTTCTACGACTGAAATTCTTCCAGTCATACATAATAATATAATTTTCGTTATTTTTTCATCTTTTGCCGCCTCCAAAAAATGGAACAGTAATTTCCGTGTTACCGCGTCGGCCATTTAAATATTATTTACAGAAATATTACGACACTCAAACAGCTTCCTTAGTCATTACAACGGACCGAACAAAAAGTAATCGTTGAACTAAATATCTCACAATGCCTAACCCACTTCTGTTGGAAAACGCTAAATTGTCATTACAATTATTTATTACGAGTCGACCCAGGAAATGTAAGCTAGCGGACTGGGCGACGGAAAAATGGAAAAATATGTTCACGCAAGAAGTTTGAAACAACGTGTAATTAGTTTCCTTGTTGCATAATTACGATAATTGTTACATCGAAATGAATTGTATTTTCAAATCATGCGCATAATGCAACGACGTATACTGCAGTATACTCGTAATACTGCAGTATTAACAGTTCAATGTATTGTATCACACCATCTCACACTGACGGTTCGATTGTGAAGTATACTGCAGTATAGTCATAATACTGCAGTATTAAGAATTCAACATTTTGTATCACAGCATCCCATAGTCAGTATCTAGTGGAGTGGAGCCTCGATGGTCAAGTGGATTAAATACCGGGTCGACATTCCTGTTTTTGATTCCGGGTCATGCAAAATATGTTTCGGATTTTTGAGAGCAGAATTTTTGATCTCCAACTCCTTGGTCTGCTGTGGCCGTTATAGTTTAACTTTATTCCTATGGTGTCATCAATATGCCATGAAAGTTGTCGGGGGGGAGATGTTTCGGGGTAATACCCGCACTTCCAACAGCGTGGGAATCCCACACTCTCCGCTGTCTTCTCCCGTAGCGGTAAGATGCGCCAATACATTTTTTCTCCCCCCTTAGAAAAATACTTATTTTCATATTTATTACTCTTCAAGATTGACCTCATGCCACCTCATGTTACCATGTAGGTTTGGGTAGGTAATGAGGTCCTAGCTTAAGGGCGACAAGCACAGCATAATAAAGCTGTTACTGGACTTACCGCCCTTGAAGGCTTGACCCCTGCCACTAATGTAGTACCCTCCAGGAGCTCTGGAAACCTTCCTCACTCGCAGGAACACAAAAACTTCGAGAGGGTGATGTCATATTTACCATGACCACCTTTGAAATCGGGTCTGTCTTACTATTAACTATAATATAAATTTTAAGACTTTCGCGTTCCATTTTAAACTTTTAAAATAATTTAACGGGTCAAAACTGAGTCAGCTGGTGCCCACGGTTGGTGCAACCTAACCGAAACGTCGGGCAGTAAGTAGTTCGTATTAACTACGAAATAAAAATGGTGTCGCGTTTTGACCTGTTAAATTATTTTAAATATTAACTATGATCTCAAACACCATTACGATATCAAGACAATTAGTCTTAATGATAAAAACCAATAATAAAACGACTCATTGCTTCACGCACTACAATAAACCTCCTTACTTGAACCAATAGAGTATTTAATCGTGTAATAAAATGAAAAGCGCTTAGTTTATAATTACGAGTTACTTGAAAAAATGCACTTACTACAAGGCCGTGTAGAATCCAAACGAAAATCAATCTAATTTGATATACAAACAAAGTTCAATTTTGCTTAAACTTGCAGTGAAATAAAAGTGGTATTACAATATTGTGAGTAAGAAATTAATAAGGTGCTTAAGAAATGTATGATTTTGTGTTCTCTGGTTAGTAATTATACGGTTGGTTGGAGTAGCAATTTATCTGTAGGATGGTTATGCATGTTTGATGCCCGGGCGATCACCTGTGACTGTCACCACGGTTTTTAGAAGCTATCTGATTTAAAACTGCATTAAAAAAGGATATTTTTGTTAAGAGGAGCAACAAACAACTTTTATTTTTTCAACTTTTCTTTTCATTTTTTCAAACAAATTCATACCAACCATACCAATATTACGAATGCAAAAGTAACCCTGTCTGTTTGTTTATTTGGCTTGATATTTGGTCTAGGTATACATTGACCTTCTAGAACGGACATTGGCTACTTTTATTTTTATTTTTGTTTTAAATATAAGGGGGGATGGGGGCGATACTGCCCTTGATAGTTTTAAGCACAAATATAGCTCGAAGCTTGGATTAAAATATGGACTACTTTTTGTTTCGAATATTAGGGAGGATAGGGGTAAAACCGATTTACAAAGTAGGTGTGCAGTGTACTAAGTATGTGGACAAACTTAACATACATACATAACAGCTAGTAGTACCTATAATAAAATGGGTTCAAAACAAAAAAACTTTCAAGAAAAAATCATTGAGCTGCCACCGATCATTTAACGAGTCAATTACAAAAAAAATACCCTAACACCCGCCTGACACTTAATCGCAATAAAAGACTAATTAATTTTTAATGACCGGCTAAGGTCGCTTGACCCACTTACCCCGGAAACGGTTGGTTCCACACAGACGGACAAAGTCAATACTTTCTACGCAAATAGTGAATTTTGAGCCATAGCAGCCTAGTGTGTATTCTCATTAAGAATTCGTGTACTCTCGTGAAATTAGTTTGCTTAATAAGTGGTTCAACGAACTGTCAGTGTGACAGTATAAAGAGTCACAGATAATGCACCAAGAGATGCAGCGGTTATTATAAAACCGGCCAAATGCGAGTCGGACTCGCGCACTAAGGGTCCGTACCATTTTCTATTTAACATTAGACATAATATTGTAACCTTAATATACAACAAAATATAATATTTCGAGCGTTTACCAGTTGCTGTTATTTAACATCAGCTAAAAATCAAGTTTGTTGTATGCGAGCAGCCCTTAAATAAATAAATAAATAAATGCGCCAGACAATCACACCAATCATCTGGTCTCAAACTAAGGTTTTCCCTTGTACTATGAGTACCAGACGACGGATACTAACTGGGGGCGTCATCCCAGCACACCCAGACCCAAATCAATTGAGAAAAGTTCGTTTTCCAAATTGACCTGACCGGGAATCGAACCCGGGACCTTACGCGCTTTGGGCGCCTACCTTAGCTACTGCGCCACCGAGGTCGTCAAAAGTCCTTGAATATTTATTATGATTATTTTTTTTAGTATTCTGCAACTAATCATTCTGTGAATATTTCAGGCGTCTTGCAACAGTCTTATTAATATTTAACTTAAAAACAGCAAAATAAAATACATTTGTTGTATGGGAGCCCCTCTTAATAATTATTTTATTATGTTTTTAGAATTCGGAACTGGAATTTAATTTAATGGCGATGCTTCGATTGAATAGGAATAAACATCCAAAAACACTCAGAATAATTAATGTCACGTGCCAAAAAATCTGTTTAAACCGGAGTTTTAGCACTCAACCCAGATATTATGTAGGTACTAATTAATTGCATTTTTTGCACCGATGCTACTTTTTATTTACATAGCCTATAAACTGTCCCACTGCTGGGCAAAGGCATCCCCATAGACTTCTTTGGCCATGCGTGACCACCTGGACCGTTTTTCTCAAGGTTGGTAAGACTTGACACCAGATAAAGAACGATGGAAGTGATGCTTCTTTATCGAATTAAAAAAAACTAACTACAAAACTTTATCAACGTCGTCTTCCGTACACTAACTTAATTTGATTGATTAATTTTATTTAATACTAGCTGTCCCGGCGAACTTCGTAACGCCTATTTTTTTAGTTTCTAACCTTTTGAACCTTCCCTGGACCTCCACAATTATTTCAGAACCAAGATTAGCCAAATCGGTCTAGCTGTTCTCGAGTTTTAGCGAGACTAACGAACAGCGATTCATTTTTATATATAAGATTATGATGCCAAATCCACCATTAAACATAGAAATGACACATTTTACCCCAATGAGTGTAATGGCCCAACGTTATTACCGACACTTAACCGATCTATTCTCCTAACACTTCGCCCTGAAATAAAGTTTATGAAGACGAATTAAGAATAAAAGTCAAGATTAAAATAAACACCGTAAGAGTACCTAAATTAGGTATAAAGAGACACATGCCTGACGAAACCAAAACCGCTTTTACCGCGTCGAGACCAAAAGGCCCCGCTTCCTGATCGAAACCAGAATATCGGCCTCAAACAGCTGATTTGTAACGGCTATTGAACCAGATCGAACGTTCAACGAGAACGTTACATTGAAACATGGCGGCGTTTCCTGGCGGCCTCAAGTTTCGTGTTTAATTACTGGAATTGGGAAGAAATAGTAAAGACGCCTACTTTGGAGGTTGTCTGGTGTTTGTTTTTGGGGGCCAAATATAGTCAAATTAAATTTTGGTTGCCTTTGGGATGGAAATCATACTACCATGACCATTCTGACCTTGTTTGCTACTGTCATCTGGTCACAAAAATCTTACGTCATAATTACAAATTATTATGACGTAAGATGGGGATAAAAGTGGTCATTTGTGAGCAGACATAAAATGTCTGCCTGCCAGTTTAAGATTCTTTTTTCGCAGATATTATGTTAAGGTAGTTTCTTTGTGTTCCAAATACAATTTAAAAAACATACGAGTTCATTAAGTTTAAGGATAATTTTACAGGCATGTAAATTGAGATAATCTTAGATTGTTCATAATTAGGTTTGCACGAGTGCGATGTATTCTAATTCTACATATATTCTTAAAGGGAGAGTTTGTTAGAATGTCCCATACATTCATTGTTACGATGTAAAGACTTATATTCATAACTCGTTCACGCAAAAACTTCTGAATATATTTGTATTAAATTCGGTAGAAAGATAGATGAGGTACTAAATACTTTTTGTCTCGAAATAACGCGAACGTAGTCGCGGTATATAGCTAGTGTATGGGCTGAATTTGAAGTCTGTAAGGAAGGAGATAATAATATTTTCATTTCCGAGGTCGTCTGATACTCTAGTTTATTCACCTCGGCCATTGAACCAGATCAATATGAACTAATTGAATTGAGACATGGAATTTGTTTCCGGTTGACCTCATTCATATTTTGAAAGTAATTACTGAAAACAAGAAGACGTAGGAATTCTAATTTGGCAGTGGAAGGAAATCACAAGGTGACAGTTGTTTTTTTTTGTTGGTTCTAAAATATGAATACATACAGGTTGTATCGCACCAATTTGTTTCCTTATTATTTTATTGAGGTCCAACATAAGTAATTCAAACAATCTGTGTAGCTATATTAACAACTAATATGAAGTATATATCTATCTATATGATCCTAAATAGAAGATTTATAGGCTCGTTTTAATTATTTTGTAGCTTGCTTAAAAATAAACACTACTTATTCTGGTGTATTCTAAAAATGTCTATCAACACCTAATTACTAGACTTATTGTTCCAAGAAACAATAGGATACACATAACGAGACCTGCAAATAACACCGCTTGACATTCACCCACAGCTAATAAGTCAATTGGTTACGTAACTTCATAAAAAATCGCCATTGTACGTTTATTATCCAACTGTCTAACACATTATGTCATCGTATACACTATTACACATATTATGGACTTACCTGTTGAACCATATATAGCAAACAATGCCAGACAGGGGACTGACAAAGAAATGAAACTTACAATGGTTATATTCATGCGTGATTATGGATTGACCTTTAAAATATGCGCCGTCCCGTATTACATACATGTAAATATATATAACTCAGAGGTGACTGACTGACATAGTGATCTATCAACACATAGCCCAAACCATTGGACGGATCAGACTGAAATTTGGCATACAGGTAGATGTTATGACGTAGACATCCGTTAAGAAAGGATTTTGATCGCTTCTACCCCAAAAATTCGTCTTCGACTTGCGTACAGTGCGGACGTGTTGCTGCTGTGTTAGTAATTTAATTTAATTTAAATATTTAAATTCTGGTGCTACGCCCCCGTCAACCGGCGCTGTTGCTTGAGCCTCGGGTGCTGCGCCCTGAGTCTGCGAAGGCCCCTCACTTCGCGACGGACCTGTGAGTGTAACTTTCTCACTGTTAACTGCCCGGTTTCGAACCAGGGGTAACCTGCGTTGCGACCCATCGTTCGTGCAATATTCCAAGGAGGCAGTGTGCTGCCGCGGCGAAATTACGGTAGTGTATCGGCTACGTCCTCATCGCACTGCTACGGCCTGCATAAAATCGTCTTGCGCGGCGTGAATACGGTGCTACGAACGCCCCGCCCCCTACTACGGCGCGTATCTCGCGGCTACGACGGAACGCGTACGCACGGTGCTACGTGTTACTCTGGTCAATTAAAATAGATCGTATTGCATAATGCCTAAGGTCCAACGTACACCACCAGCCTCCTCACCAAAACAGGTTGTTCACTCTCAACCAGAATCGGACTTATTGTCAATCGATAACCAAGAGGACATTACGTTAAAACAAGCTCTTACGAGCTCCATAAGTGATACTACACCGTTGCGTAACGTAGCGATGAACAGAGGAAACAAGAGACCTGCGATAAGTTCCCCTTCGCCTTCACCACCAACATTAAATACAAATGACATAAAAGTATCCATCCAAGAAATTGTTAAGCTCGAGTTCAATAACTTACTCAAAAAATTTAATGAGAGTCTGTGTACCACTATAAGCAGTGAACTGAAGCCCATTAAAAATGATTTAAAAGAACTTAGTGAATCTATGTCTTTCATGAATGATAAATTTGAGGCGATACAGAAGGAACAAGAAGCTACTTATAAGGAATTGAAGGATTTGCGAGAAGAAAATGCAACCCTGAAGGAAACAGTTGGTGACCTAAACGTACGACTAAACTATTTAGAACAGCAATCTCGGGCTAGCAACTTGGAAATACAATGTGTCCCTGAAAACAAAAATGAGGAATTGTACAGTATGATTAAACATCTGAGCGAAACTGTAAGTTGTGAATTGAAAAATACTGATGTAGTCCACTGCACCCGCATTTCCAAATTTAATCCATCTACTAAAAGACCACGCTCCATTATAATACAAATGGCATCTCCGAAAATTCGCGACCAGCTCCTAGCGTCGGTTATCAAATATAACAAGGCCCACCCAAAGGACAGACTGCAAAGTAATCACCTAGGAATCGCGGGCCCTAAGTGTCCAGTGTATGTTGTGGAACATCTGTCACCAGTGAATAAGACCCTCCATGCTGCCACTAGACTAAGAGCCAAGGAAATTGGATATAAGTTTGTGTGGGTGAGGAACGGAAGAATATATTTAAGAAAAAATGACGCTTCTGAATTCATAATTGTAAAAAATCTAGACACGCTTAGTAAATTAATTTAATTTTAAATTTAGGTAACTTGCACGCTGTAAGTGATTAATCGTTGTCTAAAATGGCTCATACATTAAAATTGTATTATCAAAATACTAGAGGTCTAAGGACGAAAACAAAGGAGTTTTATAAAAATCTTTGTTGTAACAACTATGACGTAATAATTTTGTCAGAGACGTGGCTTAATAGTTCTATTTTGAGCAGCGAGCTCTTTGACGAGAGGTACGTGGTATATCGAAGAGATAGAGAGACCTCGGGATTTGTGAGTGGAAAAGAAGGGGGAGGGGTGCTAATTGCTGTCTTGATGAAAAAAATCAACTCTAAACGAATCTCTCAATGGGAAAGCAAGTGTGAAGACCTCTGGATTGTCATTAGTTCTGGTAACCTACCTACCTCTCGCCAGATAGCTCTCTGTGCAACTTATCTTCCCCCACCTGTACAACTACCGACTCTTGAACATTTCATAGAAAATTGTAACATTGTTTTTGAAAGTTGCAGTAATAACATGGATATTTTTATTGTTGGTGACTTTAATTTAAGTAAAATAAATTGGGATATTGCAGATAATTTTTCTCATAATTGTAAACTGCCTGCAACGTGTAAACATTTTATGGATTTTATTAATGTTTGTAAACTCAGTCAACTGAATCACATAAAAAACAGCTCTAATGGAATACTTGACTTAGTGCTTTCTTCAATTACTTCTTGCGACATTAATGCATCTACAAATGCCCTGGTTAATATAGATAGACTTCACCCTCCCTTAGACATCGATCTAAAACTGCCGCATCACTTAAGGCTGCCATATGTTACTAACATTCATAGGCCGAATTTCTTTAAAGCAGATTATGTTAAAATACAGGAATATCTCGGGTCCCAAGACTGGGACTCACTTATTGGTAACAAATCGTGTGTTGATGAAATGGTCGATGTGTTCTACGAAACGCTACAAACTGCTATACAGAATTATGTGCCACTTTGCTCTCCTAAGTCCAAAAAGTACCCACCCTGGTTCAATAGGGAAATAGTTAGACTGTTAAAAGAAAAAAATAACGTAAGACGTCGTTTCAAAACATACAAAAATCCTATGGATGAATTACAATTTAAACTATTGACCAAACGATGCAAAAAACTTGCTCACACATTATATAAGAAACATATTGAAAAAACCGAAAATAGTATAAAAGACAACCCGAAAACATTTTGGACACATGTTAAAAGTAAACGTGGCGGGGCTAGTGCATACCCATTGTCTATGTCTAACGGTCTTATAACATCCTCTAATAGCTCAGAAATAACAAACTTATTTGCAGATTACTTCTCTTCAGTATATACTAAAAACAGTGATAAAAACTACGAGTTAAATTGTTTTTTGAATTCTCTAGAAAATTATAGTCAACATCTTACATTGCCTTTGATTGATCGAGACACTCTAAGTCGTAAGTTAAAGCGTATTGATTATAGGAAAGGCTCGGGACCGGATGGTATACCTCCTGTGTTTATTGTATCATGTGCTACGACTCTGGTTACACCCTTATTGATAATTTATAATAAATCCCTGTCGTCTGGGATTTTTCCCAGATTGTGGAAAAAGGCTAGGGTGGTACCTGTATTTAAGTCAGGAAAAGATGATATTATTACCAATTATAGGCCTATATCTATTCTTGCATCATTTGGAAAAATATTTGAGTCATTGCTTTGTCCTCACATTCAACGACACCTTAAACTTTATCTCAAAGACCGGCAACACGGGTTTGTTGGTTCGAGGTCTACATCCACAAATCTTTTGACCTTTACTGAGTCTCTAATACAGGCAATTGATGCTGGAAAACAATATGACGTCATCTATACCGATTTTGCTAAGGCGTTTGACAGAGTTTCACATGGAATTCTAATGCGTAAGCTATGTGTATATGGCATCCATGGACCTCTGCTGTCATGGTTCGACTCGTACCTTAAAGATCGTTCTTTTTGCGTTGTAATCAATGGATGCCAATCCTCTAGTCATGATATAACATCGGGCGTCCCTCAGGGATCACATTTGGGACCTATACTATTCAATCTTTTTATCAATGATGCACCTGATTGTTTTCAGTACTCTGAGGTCTTTATGTATGCGGATGACTTAAAGTTTGCACGCATCATTGACGTGGTGGAGGATACGGAACGCTTGCAGGATGACCTGAACTCTTTGACAGTATGGTGTGAGGAGAATGAAATGATTATCAACTCTAAAAAGTGTTTCCATGTGAAATTCTCAAGAAAACATCATTTAATTATGGCAAGTTATTCCATAGGGAACGATAGGATTCAAGAGGTTGAAACTATTAGGGACTTGGGTGTGCTGTTTGATAGCAAAGTCACATTTATACCACATATAGAGGCCATTACATGTAAGGCATCGAAAACCCTAGGCTTTGTTATAAGGAATATAAGAGAATTCAAATGTAAACACACGAAAATCTTAATTTATAACAGTCTTGTGCGAAGTATCTTAGAATACTGTAGTGTAGTTTGGAGACCCCATTATGCCACTCACACTTTACGTCTTGAGCGAGTGCAAAAGCGCTTTCTATGGCATCTCTCATTCTCACTGGGGCAGACCAAAGAACTACAGTCATACAATTCTAGGCTGCATTACTTTAAAATAGATCCTTTGGTAATGCGTATGGAACGCAATGACATGCTGTTTCTATATAAATTGGTTAGAGGTTACATAGATAGCCCTATGCTACTTCAGTACTTCAGATTTCGCGCTCCGTCAAGAATTCCACGCAGTAGTATTAAACCGCTTTGTCCACCCCGTCGCAGGACAGTGTTGGGTGCTAACTCCGCAGTGCCAAGACTTTGCAAGCTGTTAAACTTATTTAGTCAGTCCATAGATATAAACTTTGACTCAATGGGCATGTTTTGCAAGACCATTACTGATCTTTTGCGTCAAAGATATTACTCGTGCAGCAGGTAAATATATATATATATATATATATATATATATATATATAAGTATTGTTTTAATTAAATTATGTACTTAAACTTTTATGCATGTGGAACCTACCTATAAGTGTCTGTTACATTTAGCCTTAAGTTTTTTTTTATTGCATTATAACAAAAAAAAATTGTATGTATTATTGTAAACAGATGTTGGTTGGTCTAAATAAAATAAAAAAAAAAAAAAAAAGGGAATAAAAAGGGATGAAAATTTGTATGAAACTTTTTTCAATTTGGCGCAAAATGGCTCAGAGGGGGTACTCTCAAAAACGAAACGAACATGGATCTATTCCCGATCCCAGCTAGAAATAAGAAAGAAAATAAATAGATAGATAGAATAGGTACAGAGCAAAGAAAGTCGGAGGTAGGGATCAGCCCCCGATCCAAAAAGTATGAAAGAGATGTATGCAAGAAAGACTCGTATGAAGCATGAAAGCAACAGTAGCGCTAGAGAGAACTGGAATGGAAGAGTAAATACACAAAACATTGTTAAAACAGGCTCCGATAACGTTGGAGGTAGGCAGAAAAAAAAAAAACAAAACGAACAAACGAAAGGTTTCGTTTTTGAAGATTATTCAAAAGTTTGGGAATGAAGACGTGGTTTTTTATTTGCATAAATAATATTTTATTTTTTGAAAACGCTTAATTTGCTTTCGAAGTGATTTCTTTATGATTATGAGGATTAAAAATTGCCATCCGTTGTCGGATCCAACATATTTCGTTTATGGGAGTAGGCCCCCAGTTGCGCGAAAGGTCCCAGATTAAATCCTCGGTTAGGTCTATATTTATTCTTGATTGACTCGTGTCTGGGTGTGCTGTTACGCATCTTGTTACTGTCAGTCATCAGATACACACAATACAAGTACACATTTACTCGTATTATTATAACATCCGAACCTTTCACTTCCAAAACCTCTTATATCGCCGATCAACTTACTCCCTAATCTAATTACTCCCTTCGTTCTATTATGGCAACTTAATACTAAAAAATTAGAAAGTCGATAGATCTGCGTATGCGCACGCAGTCGACGCACACACGCGAGGGTGACCTTTCCAAGATGTGAAAGTACATTTGGCTTTGGTAAGCAAAGTGGTCAATAACCATAAATAAATTCTAACAAATATTTGAGTGCGAAGGTTTACACGCGTTACACGCGTTTTTTTATGGTTCCGTACCCAGAGGGCAAAAACGGGACCCTATTACAAACACTTCTCTGTCTGTTCGTCCGTTTGTCTGTCAACAAACGGTATCTCAAGCACCGTGATAGCTAGAAAGTTGAAATTTTTACAGATTATTAATTTCTGTCCTGCTATAACAACAAATACTAAAATTAAAATAAAATCATTATTTAATATTTTATCCCATACAACAAACGTGATTTTTTTGTTGTTTTTTGCTCGATATGAATACAAAACTGTTGTTAGACGCTTGAAATATTCACATAATATTTAGTTGTATATTTACTTCAACAACACTAACTATAGATAGATAGATATACTTTATTGCACAAAATCTTTACAGAAATAGGTTTTACAGATAGTACAATTTAGGCAGTCTTATCGCTAGAAAGCGATCTCTTCCACAATACTATACTTCTAACTACAATCTAATGTTGAATAAAATAGATAATAGTACGGAACTCTTCGTGCGCGAGTCCGGCTCGCACTTGGCCGTTTTTTTATGAGATTGTGTAAGCTACCACCACTGGAAATGAAAAGATCAGCGGTCCACACAGCTTACAATTAGGTACTTGCTTGTTATTTTCAGAACTCAGCGGCTAACTGGTAAAATTGGCCACATGTTACTGGCAGAGGTAGACCTTTAGATGTCTTTTAAAATAAAAAGAAGAAGGGCACATATTGTACGGTCGACAGCACGACACGGTGAACACTTGCAGTTTGATATTCATTCTTATGCGCTCGACATAAGAGCGGTACAGAGTTCAAAGTAGAGATGATCGATGATCATCGATGTTGCTGTACGAAAAACATCGGAACATCGATGTTAGCGAAACTGATCATCGATGTTTATTCACGCACGATAGATCCACCCATATTATATTGTCAATAATAAAGTGTTTATTCACCAGCCGTTCCCTTCGTTCGTTCTTCGCCGTCTCGCTCAGTCTCTCTCACTTTATCATAATTTTATGTTTCTTAGATGAGCGAACGCACTCCATTAATCGGCTCAATGTCATATTACATCAGACGAATTAATATTAAAATACTAGGAAAAAAAATTGATCGATTTCACCGTATTTTACTTTGGTGACAATTCCTCAGTGAAAAAATTGTCTATGTTATCGAACATCGAAATTTGGCTTATGATAAATATCGAAAATCGATGTTTCGCTTTCGATTATGATATTGATGTCAACATCGATGTTTTTCTAACATCGATCATGCCTAGTTCAAAGTGTGTAGTCTGACGGTGCTTTTGCTTTAACTTGCTGCGTGGGATTAATTAATCTGTTTGTACTACTGTGCTAATTACTTGTTCCCACAAAATAACGATGTATGAATCTATTGAGTTATTGTTTAATGGGATTCATGGTCGACTGATCCTGTTGTCTGGAAGTCAGTCATTGTAACTAAGTAATATAATGTTTGTTATTTCGGTTCCTCAGTACTGAGCACGGACAGATGTAACTAATAAATGTGAAAGTGATTGTATGTCAGTTTGTTTCTTTTTTTGTTCAATTTGAAATAAATTGATTGGAGACTCCTATTCTTCCATAAAGAAATCGAAATCGGATATAAACTGAAAAGATATGGAATTCCTGAAATAAATTATTCATATAAACTGTCCTGTTTTGTGAAAATATAATTTTGGAAGATTTTTTTTTTGTAGTTTATTGGGATTTAGGTTTTAGCTTATATTTTATAATCTGTAAGGTAACCTAATATTAATGTAAATATAGATAAAACGAAGTTACATCAATCTTCCATAATCAGTTAGACCCAGAATATTAATTTAATTATGAATTCTAAAGCCCTTTTCACAAAATAAATAGCAAATGATAACTTATTTCCTGCACTAATCTCTGGTTGACTGGAAAATAATGCCTCTAAACAACTCCGATATTTCTACCAATTTTACAAGAGCAATAATGGTATAATTACGACAAAACGAAATAATTATCTTATGGTTAAAAGGTTTCAATAAAAATTGTATAGGTATGTCTTTTCAAGAGTTTTTATTTTTCTCGTTAAATTTTTCGCATCTAAGTGAAATAAATACAGTAAAAAACTTATAAATTTACGCCTTACAAAGACATCTTTACCAATAGAGACCTAAATGTCTGACATAATATATAGAAACGTAATTATTTTCTTGCGTACTCTTCGTGAATAAATTATTCAATGGTGAAAGCCTTCCTATATTATGTACCTATTACATTAATACTTTTTGTTACGCAACAGTAATACCAACGTAATATAAGGCTGGATAATTAGTTCAGGCGAATATGATCACTCGCCATCACGTCGGCCTGACTACCTATTGAACTTTAAGTATCTAAAAATTATGTCAAAAATGAACTGAAATGTTTTTTTTGTTTATTATATTGCACTTCAAGATTGACCTCATCCCACCTGATGTTAAATGGTAATTAATGAGTTCCTTTTTTTTTTTTTTTTTTTTTTTCGGGGGGAAATGCGTTGATGCACCGTACCGTCACCCCAAGGGAGGGTGACGGCGTGTGTGGGACTCCCTGCCCTGAAAAGGGCAGGACTACCCACTAAAACCCCCCGGTTGGACCTCCATTGCCTTAGTGGCGATGCTGTGGGAGATCGGCTAAGCCTTGACTTCCACAACACCGCCGGCGGAATAGCCGCTTACGCGGCTCCGTCTACTCCCCCGCAGTATTCGGGGGGAGACTGGGGATGGCCGGTCCAACGGAACCATCCCCACTTCGCAGTGGGGGCCGGTGCAATGCCAGCTGAGGTGCCCTCACACCATCAGCCGGCCGGTCCCCACGCGGTAGCTGGGCGCGTTCGTAATTAATGAGTTCCTAGCTTAAGGGTGACAAGTACAGCATAATAAATATGTTACTGGACTTGTTGCCCTTACCTTGAAGGCTTGACCCCTGCTACTAACGTAGCACCCCCCAGGAGCTCTGGAAACCTTACTCACATGCAGGAACAAAACAACACAGAAGTGATTGTTATTTGGCTGCGGTCTTTGTAAGGTGGAGGTATTTCACCAGTCGGGCTGCTCCAGTTCGAGCGATAAATCGCTATGCTATACCCTTGTTAAATTTTTTTTTACTTTGCTTTGACTGATAAAGTTTTTTTTGCATAGGCAATAACGATGTTTGTGCATAGGCAATAACGATTGCAATTATTGTTCGCATTGATAGCTTCATTTCAGTTAGATTTAAGTCCAGTTCCAATATTTGAAAAACGATCCGTTATTGTTTAGTTTGGTGTGTTGAAAATTAAATTTTATTAAAATCTAGCCCCCTGTGGTCCTGGTGAAATAACTAAGCTTTTACAAAACCTGACAATTTCCACCAGAAAGTAACAACCAAATAGTTGCAGCCGTTCTGAAGTGGTATTCTTAAATTTCTCCATAACGTTATTTAATTTAAGTGCGGTAAAGGGGTAACGTCTTATGTTCAGTTCCAATATTTTAGATCCGTTTTACGGATTGTAATAAATTATACAAGGCGTAAGCTAAAAATGATCGAAGGACGACTGATGAAAGATGATACGGAAAGTAAATTTGAAAATTAGAAATAACGACTCATAGAAAAACGGCTAGTCATTTTTAACACTTTACCAATCGTAAAATATTGGAACCAGGCATTAGAAGCGACGTATATAATAATAACTAACGCTTCCGTGACCAACACTACAGTCAGTAGTCATGTCTAGGGTTTCCAATATACTTGTATGTATGTAGTTGCACGAAACCAATAAAATCACTCGGGCTTGACTCAAACATGGACTAGATATTTCTCTAAAGTGTTAGTTGTAGCCTACTTGATTAAAAAGTATTCAAGTTTGAGTTTATTAACATACATAAAATAAAAAATTACGGTATCCACATTACACCGGTGCATAGCCGGGTTGAGTCGTCAGCAGTAAAATATAATTGAATAACCATTAAGGAATTGCCAATGTCGGTATTACACATCGTCGTTACACATTCAAACAATTTATTAAAATTTTATTCAAGGAACTTATACTAACATTTAATTTACTCTGTAAATTAATAATTCCATCGGATGTTTAGATGATTACAAACATTAAGGTCACTATTTCATTTGGATTATGTTATCTTTACTCTTTTTGGACAAAACGCTCCACGCTTTCTTTCTTAAATGTCTGAATTATTTTTTAATTTTTAGTGCGAGCTAAAAGCGTGTTTTTTAGTTTTTTAAACTATTATTTTTATTTTCTACTTTTTAGTTGTCTCATGTATCAATAATTATATAATTCTTTTTCGTATCCCATTCAGCAAACCCTTTCATTTAATACCCATATCATAGGGGTGCATTTCAAATAGCCTGTCCGTTATCTTGGACGCCCGCCATATTGGATTTGAATCACGTGACTATTTTTTTCGTATTCCTGACAGCAAACCCTTTCTTTTGATACCCATATCATGGAAGTGCATTTCAAACAGTCAGTTCGCCATCTTGGGGAGGCCGCCATATTGGATTTGTAATGACGTTTCTTAGCTAGTCATGTATTGTCATCAGAACTCAGAGCGTGTGCAAAATTTCATCTTAATCAAAGACCGGGAAGTGGGTCAAATTAAGATTCAAAGATTCCGTTACATACATACAACCCAAGCTAATAAAAGCGTGTTAAAAAGGTCTCTCTCTCTCTTTCTCTATTTAAGCTGTCTTGAAGACTCTTTTAATCACCTTGGGAAATTGTAGACAAGGAGTATATTCTATACATAATAGTTTCTTTTGGTAAATACTTCTCGAATAGAATACTACAAAGAAAAAAATAATCAACAGATTCGAATCGATAACCCAAATTAACCCATAGAAATCGCCAGAAACGCCTCATCCAAATTAACATACCACAAACTAGTATTTGGACATCTAAATCCCGTTCGGTTTTATTAATCTGCGCACACGCCTGGACAAGAATGTCACTACCGACATCCGTCCACCTCAGAAGGCCTACCAACTGACCCACTGAGGTGCAGGTTTCACTCGCCCGACGAGGCGTGGTCCTACTGCTAGCGGTTGTGCCAAAACAGTTGAGTAGGTACAGTCATATGTGCTAATATGGATACCTCCATTCTGAAGTAAACCGTGTGGTGACATCATAAGAGCTCAAATGTTTACAGATATCTGAAGTTCTTACATCAACTGGATCCCAAAGTCAGTAGCTAACACTTGGACTATGGAGACCAGAATTAACAGTTGTGTCTGGAAAAGCAACTGCCCTTCATCTGGTGACAGGTTAGCTTAGAAGCACATGTTATATGGAATCCTTATGGGTCAAATCCATTCTTAACTTTTTCTTATCCTCACAATTATATGATTCTTAAATTGTGAACAAAAAAATCAAATCAGTTTACAGAATCGGGCTAAAGCGTGGCATATATCAATTTGTAAGTACTGAGAAAGAAATGTTTTACAACATACCGAATTCGCAACAAATTATGCGAACCCCTAAATTGTACTATATAGTGTCTTTAAACCAATTTCTGTAAATTTTTTGTGCAATAAAGTGTGTGTACCTATCTAGTGGTTAAATACCAGTTAATGACCTCGGGGCCTGGGTTCGGTCGGTCGACAAAGTATATTACGATTTTTTTTAAGGTTGGTGATCAGCAATCCATAGAGCCAGTGATGATTAAAACATTTACCCATTACCTCTATTATAACGATGACTTGATTACAATGATTCATTCATGCTTGTAATCAATAGGTCATGAATTAAGCTGTTACTTTGCATTACACAAACGAATTCCAAATACATCGTGAGTCCTAATAGCAGTGTAATAAGATAATTTATTACATAAACAAAACAAATAAACTTAAGATAACACTAGCTTACAAAAAATTCAAACTAAAATTAATAAAAAAAATAATATTTTAAATAAACAAAGAAGGTCCATGTAGTAAGGTACCCAAAATGCTGGCTGCATTACCGCTGAATAGCGATTGAAAAACGCTGGGCGCGGTAGCAGCCAGCCTTTGGGTCTCCTGTAACGTTGATAAGTCTTTTTGAAATTCAGTGTTATTTCGAAAGTTTATTGCGAAGAATTGTCTGGTCACTGACCTATAGCTGATGCGCCCAAATTGATTGTCGAAATAATAGACATAAGTAACCATTGTTTAGCACTTGATACTGGTATTGCGAAAGGTCACGTATAACTGAGTGGTGACTTTAGTAGTTATATAAGTCGGTAGTTGTTGAGGTGAACGTTCTGTTAACACAGTGTTGGTGTGATGCGTAGCTAATTTGTGGCCAAAAATAATGAAATTACAAACGACCGACTCATGAGCACAAATCAAAAGATATGGGCTCAGTTTCAAGGTCCTTTGTAACGTCTCTTATTTTGACTCAACTGTTAAAATGAAATCTTAAAACAATTCACCAACCCTATAATCTCCCAACTGTCACTTCTGTCTTAAATGCTTCACTTTAATAAGATAAAAATTAAATTGTCTGAACATTTGTATCTTCATTCTGGTCTGCTACAAATAGGCCTGGTTTCCTCTACTTAAATAGGTTTCCGCAAGGCAATAAATATAAATAAAATAATTATTATTTAGATAAATATTGGACAACATCATATTGTTCTGGTTGGTTGTGGTTAGTAACCAAAGAACACTTATGTTACAGAAATCAGAAACAACGACAGTACCATAACACCCAGACCCGAGACGGATCGTTCGTCATTTGAAACTACGAGCCGATGGAACCGAGGTCTAAATCACACAAAGACCTGTCCTTAAATGGATGGACTTAGTTGCTCGTTCGTTCGTTTTCCAAACGGACGCGACCGGTAACCGAACTCGGGACCTAAGGCAAGATTGCCCTTTTGTCTATCAGCTAAAGAGACGTCAAATATTGATCGTAGCGGAACATTGGCTCCAAAATTAGCAAAATTAGGAATGACTAGGAGAAAGATTTGTATCTTCACCCTTGGCTTCAAGGATAGTTCATTTTCTAGTTCTATAACCTGGAAACAACATCAATACCTTTTTATTCGCTGTAACTGGCACCCAACCTTATCAAATAGCCGACGATGTTCCACTTTTTAACCGACTGGGGCTATAAAACATGGCAAAACCTCGACTTAACTGGCAATAGCCAAACGCGACTCTAGCTATTAGTTGCCGGCCAAATGTCACATGTAACTGTATAGATCCAAAAAGGCTATTTGTATTTGGGTGTTTTGATAATATGTTTGTTTATGGTTGTCTCAAAATAAATTGAGGTAGGTATACGCTTTTTTGATGATATGTTTGATCATAGTTGTGTCCAAAAAAATTGAGGTATACGCTTTTCTGAGTAACGCAGTGGTTAAAGTACCTAAATTTGGATCTTATGTTTTAAGTTCGATTCCCGACTCGAGCTATGTGGGATAAATAAAGGGTTTATTTTTGCTGTGTTTAAGTTACTTCATTTTGCTGTTATTTAATTTGAATGTATCCGAGTATACGCGAAAGCTGACTGATTGGCTAATTAAGATTAAGCCGAAACTATAATGGTTAGCATCTTTATATTTTGCACAGGAGTTCCTTTTATAGCAGAGGTTTAACCCCCCGAGGAGGTTAAACGGGGTTTCAAAGTTACTATGAAACTTTACCGTTTTTTCAGTTATTCGAATGAGATTTATTTATGAGTATTCAAGTTCTTTATCGCAAGTCATGTAACATATAACATATTTTTAATATCATCCCCTTCAAGAGTAAAACCGGGGGATGGAAATTTGTTTGAAAGCTTTCTGATTTTCAAAGTTATTCCAATAAAATTGTCAATGCAGGTTCTTTATTGAAAGTCATAAAACGCATATAAAATATTTTATCAAAAATCGAAATTAAAGGGGTAGAAGGAATGGGGTGAAGTTAGCATGAAAGAGGTCTGATTTCAATAAAATGTTCAAAAACTGAATTAAATCTAAACATTCGTCAAGGCATTGATTATTTTCATATATTTGTTTTGTGTAAAAAACTAACATCACGCGTCCGAAGTCGCGGGCAGTCACTAACGTGTATAAAGGGGTTAATCTTCGAGTCTCATACGATTTCAAGTCTCGTGTGAACAGTCTAATGAAGTGACAGTTTCACCTAACAAATTGCTTTGGAGAGAGACTTGTCGTCATGAAATACTATTCCTTGGCTCTGTAGAAAGTTCGAAGTTATTAATCACATACGTGTAGCTTATCTTCTCGCGATATCTAATCTATTAACCCCTTATAAGGTCTATTCACCAAATAACCACCATAATTTGAACTTTACTTACTAAAATTAAGGTCAAAAATCGATTGAATCATGAATAGAATAGAGTAGCAAAACATCTTTATTCAATAAGCTTTACAAAAGCACTTATGAATCGTCAGAACAAATTAAGGATTGTACCGCCGTATTCGGAATGTTGATCATGTCGAGAAGAACCGGCAAGAAACTCGACACTCTTTTCAATGCAACAAGGTTTCCTTATATTTGGTACTTTAACAAAATATACAAATCTAGATATATAGCATGCTCTTTGTAACGTTAACAAGGAAGTTAATAACCAAAAGAAGCTCCATCAACCCGAAGGATGCGAATTTGATTTTTGCCGGAGAAGTCACACATATATTTATATAATTGATCAACCCTTTATTTACTTATTAAGATTGATCTTTAATGACACCTTAATACATAAGTAAAAAGTATATATTGTTTCAACTAATTCATACTTTATTTTCCTAATTAGTCCCGTTCATCTTCAATCTGTTAATTCAAATACCTACTTAACTGTTCGCTCCGTCAAACCCTAACTTTTAAATATTTTGTTTATGTGGAAAAACACTAGTTTATTAAATTACATATTTACAAGAACATAATCGTTGCCAAGGAAACCGATGTCACTTTATGTCACTCAATGACATTAATTTTACGCAATAAATGTATCAAAAACTATTAAAATTACAAACTTAAAACGACAGTAGAATGCGAACGGAGCAGCTTTGATAACAAAAAAAAGTAATACGACGTTTAAGTAGAGACTACATTTTCCGTTCAAACATGTGTGGTTCACTGATAGAGAATGCCAATTGCCATTAAATCTACCTTTTATACCATTTATATCTGTGTAATAAAGTTTAAATAAAAATACTCAGTCCTAATTGTGTAAAGATTGCCTCAAAAAATTGTATAGTATGTGTTTTACTTCACCGAAGCAGACAAAACGATTACTTAATCGCTTCTTCATCTTTTACAACAAATGTTAAAAGTACACTAGTAATTAAAATCCCCTGTCTTACTAACAACAAACTTAAAGATGTTTCAACACGTCTTTCTAAATCAAATAGATCGAGCAAACATATAAAGACAACCGAGACGAAATTACATACATTTTCGAACATTACACCGTTGCAATCGCAAAACAAAGAAAAACCTGCGCGGACGCAACAAACTCGTACGATTACGGTTTTGCAACTCTCGTGACCGGCCTATTGGGTTAAGTTGGGACCAATTATATCTTTGTCTATCAAATTGTACCTTCCTTTATCTTGAAGTGGTTACCCTTTTCCTCGTGTAGCTTTTACTCGACTATGCGAAACAAACAGGCCATGCGCCACGCGACTAAATTTTATCGCGCTCTAAACAAACGTCAAAATCGATTTAAAGTCAGTGCGTCAGAAGCTGATTGGCTGAAAATACGAGTGCGGTGTGCTATTAGCCAATCAACAGTACTGAAACTTTTGTCGTCTCATGCGATAAATTTGACAACTGCGCATGCTAGGCCTAGAAGAACAGTGTAGTTTTATCAGTAGATACTATCGTTAATTTGTGCGGACCAGTTAGAGCTTTGTCTATCAAATTGTACCGTCCTTTATCTTGAAATGGTTACATTACGCTTTTTCCTGTACAGCTTTTTACTCGACCTTGATAGAAGAACGTTGTGTTTGTCAGTAGGTACGTATGTTTGTCCCTTTGTCACCTGAGAGCTAAAGCGTGGACTGATTTTTAGCATGATTAGCATGAACATTCGGCATAATCGAACTTTGTGCATTGAAGTTTAGAGTATTTCACTAGCCTCCACAGAGTCCTTGAAAAGCCACATAACACTGCTCGTATTCTATCGTTAAATTCAGTCAATTCATACGCAACACTGGCAGAAACAGACTGCGAAAGATTCTAGTTACGATTTAACATATAATAGAAAAAAATAGCGAATCAAAACACTGTTAGAGCTCCAATCAGGGTCGTTCGGTCACTTCTTTGTTTTAAATCGTGTCCACATTATTTGTACGACATTAAGTTAATAGATGCGGTGACAGAGAGTCACGGATGACCCGTTTCGGCAAACACCAGTCAAGGTTGTGGGAAAATAAGTGAGAAGATCACTTAAAATTGGTACTATAATAGGAAAGCGTACCGAAAATTGGTTATGTCATATATATCTATACCTAATAAGTATATACATATACTTTATTTGGTTAGGGTCTAATGTAGAGTTTCCCGATTTTCTTTAATTTTAGTCAACAATAATAATATGGATGGATCCATTGTAGGGAACTTAAATACCCATTAGTACCTTAGAGTACAGTACTTCAGTGAAAGTTTAAATTGGCACTTATTTCATGGCCCACAAGTATTCATTTTGCTATCGTTCTCGGACTCTTTGTAGGGATTAACCACATCCTTTAGTAACGCAGGTTCATAAACCTGTAAGTACTTTAGTGAAAGTGTAATTTGAATCTTATTTCACACCCCACTAGTATTAATTTTGCAAGTATCCACGTTCTCTGAAATGGGCGACCAACTTAAAGTGTTACATGAGGACAGCCTGATTGAGCCATGGAATTTATTTAACCTGATTAAATATTCATAGTTTTATACAAATTGAAACTCCTACGCAACGCGTGAGCGGGATTTGTATCGTTATAAGTAGAGCAAACAAATTTTAATTTTGCTATAGGTTTTGTATTAAGTTTTTATCATTTCATGCGACAATATTTATATATTCCGTATATTTATTACATATACACACCGCACTCGCGTAATATTATCTATTTACAAGTGGATTAAAATGACATTTGACAAGACTTCGATAAAATTTTCTCACGTGCCGCATATTAGGCGGCCTTGTGATTTAAACCTAGATACAACTAATTTCACAAAGTGACTTTGGGATTTGAATCTACGACTTTTGGGTTTTTCTTATGCGAACGACTACACCAGGGGCGGGTAGTCCTCTATACAAAATCAATTTGACGACCTCCGTAGCCGAGAGGCGAGTGTGCTGGACTTTGGCGTCGCGCCATCTCTGAGGTCCCGGGTTCGATCCCCGGTCGGGTCAATATGGGAAACGAACTTCTCTGTATTGTCTCGGGTCTGGGTGTTCTGGTACCGTCGTTGTTTCTAATTTCTGTAATACAAGTGCTTTGGCTACTTACCACAGAATCAGAGCAATGTATGTGAGCTTGTCCAATATTAAAAAGAAAAAAGTTCATCGAAAAAGCCAACACAGATTTATGAAGCTACAGTGAAACTGCAAAAAACATGGCACACTTTTAAATATTCGACTCGTTTCGAGATATCAACGGCTGCGGTATTAATCCGAGATGACTTGCCAAGGTTCTTAATGATGTATAGTTTCCAATCAGCGCTTATTACAAAGGCGGAGAAAAAACGTCTGTCAATGAAGTGATGTTGTATTGTGTTGTGTGACTGAAATAACGGAACTTTTGAGTATGAGAATATTCTTATTGTACTTACTATCAAAGCTATGCTGTTGACGGTATTTAAGACGTTTTGAATAAACAATAGTTTTGTATGTACACCCGTTATATATATGTATATATATAAATACAAGATTGACCTCATCCCACCTGATGTTAAGTGGTAATGAGGTCCTAGCTTAAGGGTGACAAGTACAGCATAATAAATATGTTACTGGACTTGTCGCCCTTACCTTGAAGTAGCTAAATCACTTGTATACGAAAAAATATTTAACACACCGTCTTAGAACAACCATTCGCAATAGTAATTTCAAAGTAATTTCAGTTTCAATCGAGACCCATTTTAGGAATGAACCAATTAATTAGCCGCGTTACGAACCCGGAACCCCACTCACCGTGCCAAAGAGGTCGCATCATTACAGTGCGAGTTACATCAGTTGAACTTTAATTCTTGATGCATATTCCGCAACAGTTTTAGCTAACGTAACTTAATGGACGTACTATCAATGATTTATCTACAGGTCGTTATTGAAAGGTAAACGTATTGACCATTGGCATTAACTCAGTTAAGAGTCTGAACGGACGTTGGACATTTTATGCTTAAAATCTCTATACTATACTAATATTAGAAAGGTGAAGATTTTGTTTGTTTGAACACGGTAATCTCCAAGGACTATCTACTCGTCCGATTTGGAAAATTTATGTTGGATAGTTTATTTATCGTGAAGGGTATGTAATATCACGCTGCGATCAAATATCAGGTAGTGGACGCCGCGGCGAGTCACTAGTATTTATACATCAGAATCAGAATCAGAAATTATTTTTTTAGCACACACAATCAATACACGGTACATACACATTAAAGTAACACGAACAAAAGATAAACAGTAAAATGAACAAACAAAAACAGAAAGAACATATTGATTGCGCAGCTAACAAGGTCAAGCCTCAGCATGAGCTGCTACAACACTGGATCCAATGCTGCAGCAGCGCTGGTATTCTGGCGGAACCTTAAGCTAAGTGGCGCAAACAAGAAAGAACGGAAGAAAGAAGCAGAATAATGGCAAGAAGGAAAGAGAGGGAAAGAGAAAATAAAAATATATTGCTATGAACATATCTTCTTTAATTATTAGGTACTTAATTTAATATATTTTGTATAAATTTAATGCACTGCCACACTTTTAAATCGACAATAAATAAAATGCAAAATGACTCTACTGCCGTGTCTACCGTGAATACTACGGTAAGAGTCTCAGTAGATTTGTTACAGAAGCAGTATCTAATTTATTGCTATGTGTAGTCCACTTTAGATCATTAATTACGTGGGCTGCTTTTTCATAAACTATTTCAGAAACATGCATAATTAATTTGATCTATGAGTATTTATATTACTCCGAGTAAATCGGTGACATTAAAATCAATTTCTTTTTTGACTCATCTTTTGATTCCACTCTTCTGATAATGTAAAGTAGTTAATAGCCGTAATCACACTTGACATTTAAATTGAGGTAGTAAATGAATTTCCAAAAGTTGCTAATTGGTATTTCGAATTTGTCATCGCCAGTTTGCGTGGTCTGTGGTTAACTCTTCAATAACTTGTCTTGAGGGACAGTAATTTACCTTAATTTTGTTGAGTTTTTAATATGTACCTGTTTCTTATTTTTGTATGACACAATTCAAAGAGAAATTGTCACATCTTATTTTACCTATAAATTGAACCGTAGAATGTTTAAACACTTTTTAATATTACTCTATGCTGCACTAGCGAATTTTAAATATTTTAAAGAAACAGAAAAATGTCATTGCCCCTTGCGGTGTGGAGCTCGAACCCACGACCTTCGCGGGTGATGCTGCTCTTCTTTAAAATATTTAACCTTAGAATATTTATACTCTACTCTTAATTAATGTATACTCTAGAATTTTTTGTTATTTATTTATTAAGAGACTTGATTGTATAACTTTGAGTACATTAAAATTTCCAAGCGAACAGACAGCAGAAGCAAATTTATTTCATACTAGTTGTTGCACGCGACTTCGTTCATGTTTGTTAATTTAGTATTTCATCTATTTTTCTACTAAATTTCAGCGAAAGCCAACAGTTACTATAGCGTGAATAAGAAACATTTTAACAAAATCTCTTACATATAAAAGTAAAATTTTACACGTAATATAAGTATGAAATAGATATGCAAGGAGCAATAAAAATACACCCAACCATAAGTGTTACTTATCACTAATCTAACAGAGATTTGACCCGAGTGGTGCAACGAATTGCATCACTGCAGTGAGCGGTCATTCTAAATGTCACTGGGATGGAATGTCAAGTAAAACGTAATTTAAGTTAGGCGTTAGGTAAGTTAGCACTGAACAATATGCGTTCCGAGTGGGGCTTTGATATTTCCGGCACAGGTGTTTTGTAATTTTTATATGAAACTAGTGGCTGGCCGCGGCTTTGCTCACATTTTTATTTGTTACAAAAATATGTGATAAAAGTCCAAACAAAGCCTACATATTTAGTTTGAATCAATATCGATTGGTGAGCCGGTTTTTGAGTTACATTACAACGACATATATTATATTCATATTGAACAACAACACACACATTTCTCTGATTCTGTGGTAAGTAGCTTAAGCGCTTGTGTTATAGAAAACAGAAAAAACGACGGTAGACGGTAGACCCGAGACAATAAAGAAAAGTTTGTTTCCCGTATTGACCCGACCGGAGATCGAACCCGGGACTTCAGAGATGTCGCGACGACAAGACCGGCCAAATCTCGTCTCGGCTACGGAGATCGTCAAATATGACGTCATCAAAGAGGTGAATTACGAATGACGGTACTTTTATTGGCAGGTAAGTGAGGTAATAAGGAGTAACATAGGAAACTTTTATTTTTTATGAGAGGTAGGGCATAGCGATTTATCTGGAGCAGCCCGACTGGTGAAATACCTCAACCTTACAGAAGACCGCAGCCAAATAAGAATCACATCGTTGTTGTTTTGTTCCTGCGTGTGAGTAGGTTTCCAGAGCTCCTAGGGGGTGCTATATTAGTAGCAGGGGTCAAGCCTTCACGGTAAGAGCGACAAGTCCAGTAACAGATTTATTATGCTGTACTTGTCACCCTTAAGCTAGGACCTCATTATCACTTAACATCAGGTGGAATGAGGAGGAGAGCAATATAAAAGTTAAAAATTAAATCCTGTTACTCCTAAAAATGTCCTGTAAATTCATATCCACAGGTAGTTTCTAATAAATATAAGTACATTCGATATGCCATCCTTGGTAAGCAAATATAAAATTAAGTTATTTTTAAACACTAGAACTTTATTTATCATTCACCAATCTCATTCAGAAAGTAACTTTCTCTCGAGTCAACTTCGACTATCCGAGTCATTAACGAAAGTAATTATCGTTAAATGGAAACGAAACACATAATCATCTCTTGCACAATTGGATAATGGTCTAAATAATCGTCTGTGTATTTAGCGTTTTAATGTGTTAAAACTTGATTGACAGCATATTTGGTTATTAACCAAAATGTATTATGCAATTCGTTGAATAAAATAGTGTCTCCAATGAGGTAATGGTGATTAAGAACAAAATTCGCGTCGAAATTAACAAATTCTTGTTTTTTTTTATTTGCAATTGCAATGAGTAACTCTATTTCCGGTTAGGAACATATGTATACTAAGAAGATAAACAAGTAGAAAATATTAACAACATCTCATAGATTAGTCCCATTCTCTGGAAAGTAAATAGGTATTCAATGCCACGTCGCTCTGACCTGACCCAATATAGAATAGTTAGTTTTCCATATTGACCCAACCGAGAATCGAACCCGGAACCTCAGAAATAGCGCGACGCTGAAGTCCGGCCCGCTCAAGTGCGGGTACGATACGAACAATATGGGAAACGAACCTTTCTATATTGTCTTGGGTCTGGGTGTTGTGGTACCGTCGTTGTTTCTGATATCTTTAACACAGATGCTTAAGTTACTTACTACAGAATTAGAGCAATGTATGTGATGTTATCAAAAATATATATAGTTCCCATCATCACTATCATTACAGCATTTTATTATAAGCTGCTGTGTGAACATCCGTTTTTATCAAAAGAATCTAGCTCAAAACGAAACAAAGATGATGCCCAAATTGGGCGCAATACTTACGTAAATCATGGATCGTTGAGAAAATGCTCGCTTAATGAGTAAATTATAATCTTGTGTAACTAAGCTTTCATTTATCCTTGACTTTAATGCGAATACATGAGCCTGGTCAAGAAGGCGTTGCGATGTTGTGCGTGATAGTAGGGTTATCAAGCATTATTTAATTATTTAAAAACTTTTTTGCACAAAAAAAAGTACAAAACTTAATGCTAGGAGCATTCTCTATCAACCAACCGTTGGGTCAGATAGTTCGTTTACAGTAAAAATGTGAGTATGAGTTATAAAAAAATAAATAATAATAATCAGCAATAAATTAAAGATGAGAATAAAATATTCATACATTAGTCCATGATAAATTAATATAAAAAAACAAGATAACATAATATATTACATACACTTTTAGATGTATAATTAAATTAAGCAAAAGTCGAGGGGTGAAGTATATTTTAAGAATCTATATATATAAAAGGAGAAACTGACTGACTGACTGACTGACTGACTGACATATCAACGCACAGCCCAAACGGCTAAACGTAGGCACTTGAAATTTGGAAGGGACGTAGCTTAGGTACCGTAGGGGTGCACTAAGAAAGGAATTCCCGAAATTCCCACGGGAACGGGAATTAGCGGGAAAATCCTTTTGTATGAAAAATCTAAACCGCTTAAGTTAGACGCTTGAAATTTGGCATGCAGGTACCTTAGTAAATATAAAGTTTAGTTATGGCTGTATTTTGAGAAATTCCCACGGGAACGGGAGTTAGCGGGAAAAAACTTTTGTATGAAAAAATCTAAACCGCGTAAGTTAGATGATTGAAATTTGACATGCATATACCTTAGTGAATGCAAAGTTAAGTCATGATTGGATTTTCCAAAATTCCCATGGGAACGGGAATAGCGGGAAAAACTTTTGTACCGCGAGTTAGAGGCTTGAAATTTTTTAGTATATGGGTATCTTAGCAAATGTACAGCTTCATGGGAATGGGAAACATCTTTTTCATGAAAAAATACTGCACTAGCGCCAGATTCAGAATAATTGTTATGTTGTTTTTTAATGTATTTTCTCAAAAAAAAAAAAAAAACTTTTTAAAATTTTTGAATGCAACATTCATTATTATTTACATTCGACACACACCGAGAAAAATACTGAAATGACACAATAACACGCCACGCGGACGAAGTCGCGGGCAAAAGCTAGTCAAATATAAAAAAGGAGAAATAATTTCACTGGCACCTTTTTATCAATTTGGGCGACAGACATACTGACTGAGCCACAAGTCACCCAAGACGAAGTGGCTTACTTATTAAATTTGTTCAGGTTAGTATTTTTTGATGTACCATTAAGGAGAAGCCTAAAAAAGCAGTAAATCAAGGATAATAAAAAGTATTAATGTCTGATAGGAACTTCAGCCGATAAACGATTTTCAATCGTCAATTTTCGAATCCACTGTGACAAACATAAGTAATGTCTACGTAAACCCTATATTCAAGAATTATGTTTTTTTTTCAACAAAAAACTCATAATCAAATCTCGAAATAAAAATTCGTGTGTTAACTAAAAACTTTTAGTTTAATTCAGTTTTATTTGCTAATTTTTACAAAAAAATACTTCCGAAATTGATAACCCTGTTCAAAAATCTAATCTTTACATAACGTTATGTCAGATTGAGGATTTTAATTACAAATTCGTTTACAACATTGTTAAATGTTAGGGCTAATCTCAATTTTAAGTAACGAAATGAAGTCAAGGTTTTTAGTTGTTACATAAAAGTTTAAACGAGATTTCATCTTGCTAAGCTCACATTTAAGAAGTTACGCCTGATCATTAATATTTTTGAATACATTAAAACTGTGAAGGACCTGAATAATCTTGGATCCTCGATGGCGCAGTAGCTAAGGTAAGCGACCAAAGCGCGAAAGGTCCCTGGTTCGATTCCCGGTCGGGTCAATTTGGAAAACGAACTTTGCTAAATTGACTTGGGTCTGGGTGTGCTGGGATGACGCCCCCAGTTAGTATCCGTCGTCTGGTGTTCATAGTGCGAGGGAAAACCTTATTTTGAGACCAGGTGATTGGTGTGATTGTCTGGCGCATTTATTATTACAATCTTAACCTAAATCTAAGTACCCCAATTATTCTACGGCTGAAGATTTTGTTTGTTTTTTTGGACACGCTAATCTACGGAAATTCTAATTCGAATGAAAACATTAGAAAAAAGAACAACTTTTAAGAGAGGTAGGGCATAGCGATTTATCGCTCGAACTGGAGCAGCCCGACTGGTGAAATACCTCCACCTTACAGAAGACCGCAGCCAAATAACAATCACTTCTGTATTGTTGTGTTCCTGCGTGTAAGTAAGGTTTCCAGAGCTCCTGGGGGGTGCTACATTAGTAGCAGGGGTCAAGTCAAGCCTTCAAGGTAAGGGTGACAAGTCCAGTAACAGATTTATTAAGCTGTACTCGTCGCCCTTCAGCTAGGACCTCATTACCACTTAACATCAGGTGGGATGAGGTCAATCTTGAAGTGCAATATAAAAAAAAAACTACTGTTCTGAATTTCGTGTTGGATAATCCATCTATTAAAGAAGGTTTAAGGCTACATAACATCACACTGCGAGCAATAGTAGTGGAAAATAAGTGGAAATGAGGAAAAAATCGGGGATAGTAGGTACACGTGCGAAGTCAGGGTTAGCCGCTAGTTTAAAGTATCAAAACATCACTTTTCCAAACTAAAGTACATACTAATGTTTTTCTTTTTATTTTCTCAAAAACATACTGTTGGATGGGTAGTCCATATGTTTTTTTGAACCATATAAATGAAGAAATGTGTCTATTAATTACGCGCCGTGTTAAAAAGTAAAAAATAATATTGTAAATTAAATAAACTTTAGGACTTAATGAGAAATATTCAAATACACATATAAGATAGAGGACACTAGTTAACATTTAATTAAGAGAGAGAAAGCAGGCTATAACTCTGTATTTTAAAATGGGAACAAGGAATCAATTCCAGACGATAAAAAGATTATAAATATTAAGACTTTCGCGTTCCATTTTAAACATTTAAAACAATTTAACGGGTCAAAACGCGACACCATTTTTATTTAGTAGTTAATACGAACTACTTACTGCCCGGCGTTTCGGTTAGGTTGCACCAACCGTGGTCGTAGTGGTAGTAAATAGTTCGTATTAACTACTAAATAAAAATGGTGTCGCGTTTGACCCGTTAAATTATTTTAAATGATATAAAGATTAGTATAGTGACAAAAATACTATTAAGTATTCATATGTAAATCGCACCAAGTCTCAGAGAGTTTAAATTTCTCCTTCACAATGTCAGGTCAACATTAATGCTCGTAAATGTTTAATTTATTAATAAAATAGCGAAGAGAAAGCTAGTTTCTAGCCCTCTACTTCTGTATCTGGGTTCGATAGATCTGTTTCCATTGAAATATGTTTTATCTTCGTTGATATTAGATATATCTGAAGCAACATCTTGCGGGCCAGTATGGCGATGCTAACGGATAGTATATATCGGTATCAAATCTGTTGTCATCGCGATGTGGGTTCCTCTTTTGCTTACCATCAGGCTGGGAGGAGCCAATATACTGCGCTACTATAAATCTATATATATGTACATATATATATAGCTTGAGACTGTAGTTCACTTGTGTACAACTTTGAATGTTCTATCAATGATATGTATTGGATATATTCTGACTCACCAAAGCCCAACTGAATATCTTAATTTATTGAAGCGATATTTTATTCGCTTTTCGATATTTGATCATCACATCACATCATTTGAAAACCTACTTTTTTTTAAATATTGGCCATTACGTACGTGATGTTATACATTGCTCTGTTTCTGTGGTAAGTAGCTAAAACACTGTTGTAACAGAAATCAGAAACAGCGACGGTACCACAACACCCAGAGCCAAGACAATACAAAAGTTCATTTCCCATATTGACCCGACCGGAAATCGAGCCCGGGACCTCAGAGATGGCGCGACGCCAAAGTCCAGCCCGCTCGTGTTTTGCTACAGAGGTCGTCAAAATGGAACTGTTTTAAGCTTGGTAAAACTAGTCAGAAATATCTAAGCCTAGCAGCCTGCCGCGACTTCACACGTGTACCATCCCCGATTTTTCCAAATTCACTGATTCTTCGCATCTACATATATTAGTCATAGCGTCACGATATGTAGCCTAAAACCTTCCTTAATAAATGGACTATCAGGTACAAATATATTTTTTCAGTTTGAACTAGTAGTTCTTGATATTAGCGCATTCAAAATGATACATTCTTCATTTCAAAATCGGGCAGTAAGTAGTTCGAATTAACTACTAATTAAAAATGGTGTCGCGTTTTGACCCGTTAAATAATTTTAAATGGTTGAATGAGTTGAAAAAAAATTAGCTCAAGACTTGAGTAAGATGTTTTAGTAAATATTGAACTCGACGTTTACCATGGGAATTTTCTATATTATTTTAGCCATCAACGGCGTACTTATGTCTAATCTAGTTTAACTTTTTTTAAAGACCCACTTCTAGGAAAACTTTAATATGAATTAATTAACAAGCACATGATTATCTTAATAAAGACGCATTTTTTAGTCCGAGTGTTCAATAAACAATTACATATTAGTCGAAACTAAGGATTTTTTAAAACTTATTACAGAACATAATCGATATGACTTAAAAAACAATAAGGTTATTTTTTTTACATTTCAAAGAACATAATCGACAAATCAGAATATAGGTTTGAATAACATAATTTATTCAGAAACCACAACATAATATACTATATTAGTTTAGTCATAACAGTATTCGGTGATTACGAAAAGTAGGTACTCTTGTTTTCACTGGCCTTATACTCGTGAACACACGCGTTGATGTCTTATACGTAGAGTCGACGCGAAAGCTCTGTTATATTGACTTTACATACGTTTGCCGACTCTATTTTATGTAGAGTTCCGTTAGTAAAAATAATTTTAAGAAGTAAAATTTTGTTAAATATTGCACTGTAAAAAAATAATAAAAAAAGTTTTTTTTTCTTTTTCAGATTTCGATTTTTCGTTTAAAGTTTTACACGCAAATATTAAGAAAAAGTGTAAGTGAAGGCTCAAGTGACATTTAAATAGCAAAATATGTAACTCACCTTGACATGTCACCGATGACAGGAACACCGCGACGAATACCAAACTCCAGACAACATAGTTCCTTTTGCCGCCCATTCTGTCACTAGCACATCCGAATAATCTCGGCTGTAGCATTGCACTTTGCACTAACAAAATTGCATTTGCAAGTGTTAAAAACTTCTTCACAACACTAGAAGGCAGCCACAGAGAATTAAAAAAATATTTAAAAAGCAAACCACTAAAAAAGAACGCCACGGAAAATTAAGAAAAATAATGTTCCAAGTTTAAAACTGAAGCATCGCGGTGCGTTCGATTATTGGAATGGAATGGATTCAAAGTTGGAATGTTGTGTCGTCCGCGGTGGGGCGCCGACGTCGTAGCACTGGCTGTACGCGTCTCGTCGCCTTTGCCGCTCCGGTGAAAGGTGCGCGCAACATTTTTGTTTTTTAATTTCGGAGCCAGTTGTCCTTACAAGTGGTATTACAAATATTGACACGGAAGAGGAAGCAAGGAGGCGTTTTGTGGAATGACAACGCCTTGTCAACTGCAAGGGAATGCAACGAATTGGAATTCCGATAAAATCCATGTTTTTTTTAAGTTACGAAAACCGTAGTTGTATAGAACACTCTAAAATCTTCTCGGTAGTTATAGGTTCCGAACCGGAGGTAGCTCCATTTGAATTGTATAGGATTTTCTCTTTTTTTTATATTGCGCTTCAAGAATAACCTCATCCCATCTGATGTTAAGTGGTAATGAGGTCGTAGCTTAAAGGGACAATGAGGCAAGTACAGCATAATAAAGCTGTTACTGGACTTGTCCCCCTTACCTTGAAGGCTTCACCCCTTCTATTAATGCACCCCCCAGGAGCTCTGGAAACCTTACTCACACGCAGGAACACAACAACACAGAAGTGATTGTTATTTGGCTGCGGTCTTCTGTAAGGTGGAGGTATTTCACCAGTCGGGCTGCTCCAGTTCAAGCGATAAAACGCTATGCCCTACCTCTCTTAAAGAGTAAGTCTTAATGCTACTTATGTAATATGTATGAATAGAAAGATTAGACTATTGGCTATTAAGCCCCCTAGACTTTCCATTCTTGGCTTCGCGTCCATCCATCGCCTGCATCCTCAGCAGACCACTGAAAACCAGCGTCAAGGCCTGCGACTTGGGCCATAACTTATGCTGAGTGAGGCCCTATTGTTTGAGACATCACGACTTGCTATAATTATATAGTCTGTTTCACCCGGCATGGATGAAGTATGATCATTCTTTGTGTTTTTTATCCTGTTCTCAAATTCTAAAATGTTATGTAAACTTGTAAAGCTGTGTAGTGATGTGTTTATCGCAAATGCTTGTTTCTTCTTCTCATTTATGAATGTTTGGTTGCTTTGTGAATACCCTATCTATATGCCGGTTTTTCTCGTTAGAGACAAAACTTCCGAACACGGCAGTAGTTTCACTTCAATTCCGTGTTTGATTCCCGGTCGGGTCAATATAGAAAATGAACTCTTCTGTACTGTCTCGAGTCTGTCGACAGGTTCTGATACCGTCGTGGTTTCTAAAATCTGTAACACTTACTACTACAATACTTACCACAGAATAAGGGCAATGTATGTGATGTTGTCCAAATCGATTCATAAATGCTTTTGAAAAGGTTACATAAATAAAGACATTTTCTATTTATTTTATAGTTTACTAGCGGTCCCGGCGAACTTTGTTTCGCCTTAAAGGATTTTCCCGCGCATTCGACGAAAGATATTTTAAGACACATTTTTCTACACCTTCGGTTACATTGTTAAAATTTTACCAAGGATCCCTAATTTTGTAGCCTATGTCAAATTGGAAGAATGTATCATTCTATTGGTGAAAGAATTTTTAAATCGGCCCAGTACTATTTGAGCCTATTCATTACAAACATACAAAAATAGGGACAAATCTTTCCTCTTTATAATATTAGTATGATATATCACCCACAAGCGAATTTTAAATATATTTAAGCAACCGAAAAATTTCATCCACCCTTGCGGTGTGGGATTCGAACCCATGACCTTCACGTATCGCGCGTGCTGCTCTTCCAACTGAGATTGGAGCTGCACGCGGTACTAAGTCCAAATTGTATGGTCTAGTGTGTTTTTTCGCTACTAAGGCTGTTGAACTTTCTGGACAGTCCCATACTGATTTCAGCTTGGAAATACAGCACCGAGGAGATGAAGTTTTAGTACCTTTCAAATATTTATCTGTTTATATCTTTGTCCCCTTTGCAACGAAGTTCTGTGATATATAAATGTGTATCTTTAAAAAAAAACTCTTTTTTTACCTTTTACCCCTTTGCATCGTAGTGCAGTGACTTGACGAATGTTGCCGACCCCTGTGGGTACCTCGTTAAAGTCGGTCGCGTCGCGGATCCGACCAGCTGACGCGACAGCTCCGATCCGATCACCAATATCCATACTATCTATACTAATATTATAAATGCGAAAGTAACTCTGTCTATCTGTCTGTCTGTTTATCTGTCCGGCTTTCTAACTACTGAACCAATTTTGATGAAATTTGGTATAGGTATACGTTGAACTTCTAGAACGGACATAGGCTACTTTTTGTTTTGAAAATAAAGGGGTAGTACCGCCCTTGAAATTTTATGTGGGAAAGATATGAAATATACGTCACTGATGGGTAATGTAAATCGCACAATATAATATAAATAGGTATATATCTATTACCCACCATGTAATAGCAAACGGATTTGGATTGTGAATGGATTTGGGGGAAAATTTAAAAGATCGACCAAGTCGCGCGCAAGACCTAGTACTTTGCTAAACCCGGTAATCGAACCTAGGCCCGGCGATCGTGAGTGTGACCCAACCGATTAAACCGATTAAACTACTAGACCATCAGGTATCTTTCCAGAAGTACTTATTACAAAATCTTAAACTTCTCACTGCTGGATTCAAAACAACATGCATAAATTTTTAAGCGTTTAGCGGAATTAGGCGTGTTCATTAACAAAATATTATTTATGCAAATCAAAAACCACGTTTTGATTACCGAACTTTTGAGAAATGTACAAAAACGAAACCTTTTGTTCGTTTCATTTTTGGGAGCAGACCCCCTTTTTTTCGATAGAGGTAAATCCGTTGATGAACCATACCGCCGCCCGAGGAAAGGCGAGTGTGGGGGGACTCCCAGGGGCTGACCGTACCCTGACTCCGCCCTGAAAATGGACGAGGACTACCCACTACCCCTGTGGTCCTTATCGCCTTAGGTGGTGATATCATGCGAATCCGGAGTCAACCTTAGACTACCACAACATCACCGGCGGAATGGCTGCTTTAAGCGGCCCCGAGAAGCCTCCAGATCATGAACAGGAGGGAGCAAGGATGGCCGGTCCAATAGGACCACCAGGGGGTCTACTCCCAAAAACGAAACGAACAAACAAAAGGTTACGTTTTTGAGGATAAATCAAAAGTTCGGGTATTAAAACGAAGTTTTTGATTTGCATAAATAACATTTTGTTTTATTCGCGTTTAAAGTGAATTAGTTGCGTCCATGTGAATTAAAAACTGCTATCCGTTGTCGGATCCGACTTATTTCGTTTTTGGGAGTAGACCCTTAGGTCTAAAACGAAATACTTACAGAAACGATTAAGGTTAAAAAATGTAAGGGTAAAAGTAACTTCAAAACAAAGTAAACTTACGTATTAACTTGTGAATGAATTTACCAAAAGTCCTTAGTTTTATAAAATAGGTATGTGCTTATATTCACTTAAAGGGTTAACTAAAGCGCCCTCTCTGTCTTCTCATCGCGTGAACGCGTGTGCTTTGAATAAAATTGCTCAGTTTTAGAAAAATAAAGAGAGATGGCGCTCATTCGCAAAATCGTATTTCAAAGATATTTGAAATTAACAATAAATTAAAAAAAATGGTTTAGAACTCTGATACTATAGATTTTAAATTAAATATTATTCATGAATAATTTGTAAAGTTTTGTAATCAAAACTAAACCTAACACTGCCATCTATATTTTCCAGTTAAAACTATAGTTTACAACAGTCTATGAAGATGTCGCTAGCGTGCAAGTTGTTGTTAAATATATTGAGCAGCGATAGATGGCGCTACATGTTCGTTAATCCTTTAAAAAAACTACAGAAAATTTATTTGTTTGGATGATTAAAAAATCTTTCACTTAAAATGTACGGAACAGTCTTTTGGATGCAAATGGAAATAGATATTTTTTTCCAAGTTGAATTAATTAAATATTGAGTTTCTACTGACTAGCTTGCGCTAGTTGCTCCAACTAATATTTAATTAATATTGGGACATTAAACAAATGTCTGATGGGTGATTTCCAATAGGTACTGTTTATAAACCGCCAACAGTAGTTACCAATTAGAACATGTAAAACAGATAGTTCATTAAAAAAATCGTAGATTTAAAACAATACAGTAGTAAGTAGACTATTGAATACAGTTTATAATTAAATAGAACTAGTTTTTTTTAATAGCAATAGTATGACCCATGTATATAGGAATATATATGTATTTGTAATACAAATAAACAACACCGATAACATTAGGTAGGTAGGTAATTGCTAATTACGTAGCCAGAGCGTTTATTCTCTATCCAAAATACTTCTTCCTGTAAATTAGAATTATTCAACGACTGTCTTTGCAATCCGATAGTCAATTAATTTCTCCAATTTGTATCTTAAGAGTGTGATTCGATCCTAAACATTAACATTCTAACTACTTGCAGGTACTGCACACGTTAATGCGTTTGTCTTTGCATCGCCACAGTAAAATAATAACAGCATGGACCGACTTTTTTTGTATGGCATTGATATCAACACAAGCAAATCACGAAATAAGAAAGGTTGAAGAGAAAAACATTTCTGTCTATCTTTTTAATCAGACTGTATCCATTAACTGCAGGGTGAAGGTCCGCTATGCGCCACTTGAATTAATTTATTACAACAGATAATAGTTAGAATGTATTTTTTTTTACACACCTAAAGTCATATATCTATGGGTACATGAAAAATACAAGGCATAGTCTTTATAATTTAAATAAGAACAAACATCATTAACTTGAACAACCCCAAATGTTTTTGTGTACAAATTTATATTTAACCTTAAATCCATACTAATAAATGCGAAAGTCTGTCTGTGTGTCTGTCTTTTTATCCGTCCGGCTTTCACGCCTTGACCACAAAACCAGTGTTGGTAAAAATATACATTGAACCTCTAGAACGGACATAGGCTACTTATTGTTTTTAAAATAAGGGGGAATGGGGGTGATACCAACTTTAAAAGGATACATAGGAAAATATTATTAATTTAAGTTAGAGATATGAAATTAGACACAAATATAGCTCGAAACTTGGATTAAAATATGAACTACTTTTTGTTTCGAATATTAAGGGAGATGAACACCGGCCATGAAAGCTTGTAGTCGCGGGCACAAGTAAGACCGTAAATTCAGAACTCGTTCCAATCTCTCTCACTGCACCCCATCCTATCACCATTTGCATATTGAACACAAGGCGCATTAAACGCGTCTGCCCGTCCATCGGCAGCGATCTAAAAGTCGAAAAGCGGCTCGACACGCAACTCCCGCGCATCGCGTGTGCGCTGATAACTTGTTTAATCTGTGGTAGCTGTTTGAAGACGGCACAACCTAAACTTTGGATCACTACCTAGTCTGCTCGCCTGTACTTGCGTGTTTTATATTATTTTAAAAATATAATATGACACATTTTCTCAATCAATGTCAGTATTGGGCCACGATGACGCATGTAAGTCCTACAGTTAATTTCATTTATTTTACAAATAGATACTTTTGTTTTATTTTTATTTTTTTCAATAATTGATCTTTAATTTTTATTTTACAATTGACAAACTAACTGTGTGTCTTAGTGCAAAATTAGTAATAAGTTTAGCTTCCATTTGTAAAAAAAAAACTACTGAGTTTCTTGCCGGTATCTTCTCTTTAGTTATAGGTTCCGAACCGGAGGTAGCTTCATTTGCTTTATATAAAGACTATTCATAAGTATTACTAATGTAATCTATGTGAATAAAAAATATTGACTTTGACTTTGACTTTGACTTTGTACCAGTCTGGGAGCTAATTAATAGCGGCCTGCGGTAGCTTTGTCTAATTCTTCCCTACTTTTGGTCACAGCGTGATGTTATATCTTAACTAACTGTGCCCGCGTCTTCGTTCCCGTGGACAGTACAAGGTTTCGATTTATTTGTTATAAAATTTAAATTATTTTTCTCAAGTAAAAGTAGCGTAAGTTAGTCCTTATTACGTCAGCTACCTACCAGTAAAAGTCCGTCAAAATAGGTCCAGCCACTTCAGAGATTAGCAGGAACAAACAAACAGACAGACAAAAATTGTACAAAACGTTATTTTGGTATATATACCTACCGTGTTTATATTCATATGCATGTAGTAAAAAGCGGTTATTTTTATATTACAAACGGACACTCCAATTTTATTTATATGTATTGATGTATAGATTACGTTGTAACGTTCGTCTGCACGTACAGTCAGAAGCACATGAGCACACTTTGGACTTTGCACTGTTCTTTGAACATAGACATAAGAGCTATTGTCGCAAATGCAAATTTTACGTTAGTTGTTGACCAAATCTTCCATACTGAATTCATATTTACATTGTTATCCCAATGGTCTGCCTGCCAATGGGTAATGCTGATACTTGACTGGCCTGTTGGAAGAATGGTTAGCGCTAAGCGCCAAGGGTCGTGGGTTTGATCTCGTGACAAACATTCGTGTAATAAACATTTGTGTTTGTAAGCTTATTTAAGTATTATAGTGGTACCACCGTTGGTTCTGGTTTCTTTAACACAAGTGCTTAAACTTACTTTGGAAGCAGGTCAATGTAAATGATGTCATCTGATTTTTATCATTATTTATTTAATGGGACTTTCTGGCTCGATTCGTGCTTTTGGTATTGGAGCCCAGGTTTGATCCTCAGCCAGGACAAATATCCTGCTATTATCTTGCTACTATGATTAAATTGTGTAGATGTCTGTATGTTTATTAAGATTTCAAGCAAAACTTTACTAAATATATGTTGTTTAAGGGGGCCCTCCGCTCACCCGAAAGTTCGGTGAAGATGTAAAGGACATCTGCAGCCATCAGTTACGAAAAAAATGAAATGAATTTGGATAAGATTTTGTAAAAACATATATCAGAAAGATAGACAGACATGTAAAAGTTAGTCCGCTCCGTCGTTTTAGAGTCAATCATTTCGTTTCGGTAATAATACCCCAGGCCTCCTCTTAAGGCAAGAACTCAAAAATTCACACAAAAATTAGGGTGCGAAAGGCAGTTCAGTGGTAAACTTCTAAACTAATTTCCGTTTCCCTTAACGTGAATACATAAACACTGCATGCTAAATCAGTGTGCAGTAATGGCAGTAATGCAACAATGTTGCCTCATTGATGATTTCGCGTGGTGCTAGAGTTGTGTCAGATATCTGTATCCGTATCAGGAGGGGTACTCTCAAAAACGAAACGAACAAACGAAAGGTTTCGTTTTTGAAGATTATTCAAAAGTTTGGGAATGAAGACGTTTTTGATTTGCATAAATAATATTTTGTTTTTTGAAAACGCTTAATTTGCATTCAAAGTGATTTCTTTATGATTATGAGGATTAAAAATTGCCATCAGTTGTCGGATCCGACATATTTCGTTTATGAGAGTAGACCCCCAGCATCCGCAGATATACAAGGGATAACAAAAATCCGTATGCGTGTTTTCGGCGAATCTTAAACATAATCCAAACTTACCTAATGAAAGTAACGCCTCGGTGGTGTAGTGGTTTGAACCACGGGGTCGTTTATTCGAGTCCCGAATAGTTGCAGATTTTTTGAGCATGTAGCTCTCGTTTGTGATCACCAACCCGCATTTAGCAAGCACGATAATTATTACTTTTCTTAAATAATTTTACAACCTTACCATCGTTATCTACAAGAAAGATGCCCCGTACATCTAATACATGAAATGAACTCAATAGTGAAGAAACGAAAATATTTTTGCAAATCTTTTTTTTTTTTGTAGTAGCACAGTATATTGGCTTCTCCCAGCCTGATGGCAAGCAAGAGAGGAACCCACATCAAATATTATCCATGTCGGGGTATCCTTCAATTTAGACCTCTAAACAAATGTACAACCTTTAAGTTTTTTCCCTGTAAAGACATCTGTTTTGTTGGCTATTAAATCGTGAACTTCATCTTCTAAGTTGAGGTCAGATTTTTTTTTCATATTTCACTTCAAGATTGACGTCATCCCACCGGATGTTAAGCGGTTATGAGGTCCTAGCTTAAAACAAGTACAGCACAGTAAGCTATTACTGGACTTGTCGCCCTTACCTTGAAGGCTTGACCCCTGCTACTAATGTAGCACCCCTCAGGAGCTCTGGAAACCTTACTCACACGCAGGAACACAACACCGGAGTGATTGTTATTTGGCTGCGGTCTTCTGTAAGGTGTTTCACCAGTCGGGCTGCTCCCCCTAAATGTATAAAGAGCAGCATATGGCACTAGGTATAATACACCCGGGAAAACTACATCCATCAATGGTCTTCTGAGAGCTATAATGTTAATAAAACTTAAAATATGAACGACAGTAAGAGAACAGGCAGACAGAGGGAGAGTAAGGTTGGTATGTATTTGCAGTGTCGAAAAAAAGCCACGAAAAAAGGAAGGTCCGATGCTGCTTACGTGTCACTGTGTTCAACGTGAGAAAAGATAATTAGATTGATAAGAGTGGATCCATTTGATGCACAGTCTGTATAGTCAGTAGTCAAAGCCTGTACCCATAAATGGTCAATACAACGTAAAAAAAAATTAAACCCGATATCAACCGCAAAATCAGAAGAAACAAACGAAAAGTGTTATTATGTATTATAGCTGGAATTAAAAAGCACCTGGTAAAGTAATTTTAATCAAGCAGCGACATTATTCGTTCAAGATAAGTATTATTCTACAGACAAAACAACCAATGAGAGATCCAGCAAAGCAATGAAGCAACATTGTAGCATTATTGTACAGTGATTGTGCACCTGGTTTTAACCATGTCTACAAAGCTGATGTAAATAATGGGGAACGGTCCTGGCTGGTGAAACAGGGGTTACGGGTTCGATTCCCATCCGTAACAATCTGTGTACCTAACTGTGTTTGTCCTGTGTCTGGGTGTTAATAAAGGTACAGTCAACAGCAGATCAGGGTACAGTCAACAACACTTGCAGTTCGATATTATTTGACGGAGACCTCCATAGCCGAGTGGCGAGCGGGCCGGACTTTGCCTCAATCTGGTCAAGTCTTTTTCTATATCCTCTCCGGTCTGGAAGTCAGATTACGTAGATTATCATCATAATGTACTCACGGCTATAAAACAAGTCTGGTGGACCAATGACGTCACATTACGCCGGACGGCGTCGCGCGACGCCCGCGGCCGCGTCTACCGCATCATGTCCACTTACCGTAGGCATGTTACACACGAAACACAATTTAAATACAGTTCGGTTTTTGAAATTGGCATGTGTTATACTGTCCTGGGTTCTTTCATTCCTGACTATCGATGATGGCTGCGAAGCCTTGTCTTTACTTTTTTTACAACTGACAGACTAACTGTATGCAAAGTTAGAAATAAGCTAAAACTACTGAATTTCTTGCCTGTATCTTCTCGGTAGTTATAGGTTCCAAACCGGAGGTAGCTTCATTTGCTTTGTATATAGACGATTCATAAGTGTTACACATGTAATCTACATGAATAAAAAGACGATAGATTGATTGATTGTCATCATGTCTCTGACCTTAAGGCGATTCGCCGGCTTCCTCCAACTCATTTTACTTCGCTGGATGAGTTAACTTATTTTTTTAAATGTGTTGGCGCCCAGCGCTATGTAAAAAAACAGAAAAGTTAATCTCCTTTTACAGAGTGGGATTCAAAGGCTTAGACGTAATTATTGCATAAAATTTCGTCGCCTATAATAACTTGTGGTTAGTTGGAAGAGCATCGCGATACGTGAAAATCGTGGGATCGAAATTCGAATCCCACAGGGGATGATGATTTTTTACTACAGTAAAAGCTCCATATTCGCGGTTCCTGTATTTGCGTTTTCACTATTCGCGGGTTTAAAAATTGTGACTAATTTTCCATATTCGCGGTAAAAAAAATCATATTCGCGGATCTAGTAGGTTTTGAGTCAATTAAATGGGCGAAACTCAACGTTTTTTATGTATTTCTTTAACACATATAAAAATTAGTCCATGTATAACCAGCCTTACGCATAAGGAGGCGTTTCATCATTCCTCGTCAGGTATTAGCAACGTCTAGTGGCGCCCAGTACTAACGCCCTCGCGCCAATTCGATTAGTATCGATACTATGATATCGATACATCGGTGTAGCGGATGTTTTCATTAGCGCTTCACTTTTGCGATTCAATAAACTATTTTCGCATGCGCCACAGTGCAAATGAAGAACAATAAACAGTACAACCCAAAACTGGGGTTCATTGTTTTTTTGTTAACGAACTACGATTTACGATTCGTAATGTGTCAAAAATGACTATCCGTTTTTCTTTAACCAACTACGCGTCGTTAATACCGTTCCATAATTTACTTTCCAAACCAACTGTCATCCGGCGGTCGTTTTTAGCTTACGCCTCGTATGATTTTTAGAAATAGTTAGTTAGAAAAGTAGAACGAATCGTTATTTAAATATTGAATAGTCAAAAATTAAAGGTAATAGAGGTTATTAATAAACTAAAGAAAACTGTTAATTGACAACCTCCTTAGCAGAGAGACGAGCGGACCGGATTTTGGCGTCGCGCCATCTCTGAGATCCCGGGTTCGATCTCGGTCGGGTCAATATGAGAAACCAACTTGTTTTATATTGTCTCGGGTCTGGGTGTTGTAATAATGTTTCATTCACGAACTTCCAGGTAAAATTATTAATTTCACTTAAATAATAATCCGGAGTCCATAATTTAGGTTATGGATGGACCTTACCGTGCCACAGTTGAGATTACGGTTGCCAGAATGAGAGTTACGATTTATTAGAGTTATCTATATTCTATATTTGTAATTTTAAGATACTGAATAAATATTTTTCACGGTGCTAATACCTAGCCATTCGTAATTAACGAAACAAACCAGCTATCTATAGCTAGATTACGCTCTGAAAGTTAGGTCTCTTGACAGATAGTCGCAGATAGTAAAAACTCAATATAAAAAATCCTTATGATTTTAAACCAGGCGCAAGCGCTTCTGTGTGTAGATACTTTTCTGTTCATTTCGTTTACATGAAAATGTGCTAGAGAGAAAATGCTTGCTTGATTTACTCTCTGAATAAGGTAAGTAGACATAGGTAAATATATCCTTTATTGAATTTACTAAACACAAACATTACACACAGTTTTATAGAAAAATATAGCACATACACATAAATTGGTACAGTGAAAAGCACATTAGACTATTTTGAGCCACTTAAACTTTCTACCGCCCTTATTTGGTCGGAATAAGTACTAACATCGAACTGTATATGTTTGGTGGTGTTTTAATAATCGTACAATTTACGCTGTCGTATTGTTATGTCAGATAGATAAAATGGTAAGCAATTAAGTAACATTTTTAAATAACATTTTTACGTATAATTAAATAAAATTTTACATTTACTGCTATAGACGTACTGTGTATCATAGCAACTCTAATTGTTGTACAAGTAGTTTTACGAAAATGGAATCCGAGACCGCAAATAAAAATCCAAGTGAAAAATCCGGAACTTTCCCAGATTTCCCGGTCATCTGGCAACACTAGTCGAGTTTTCCCGGGTGCACAACGATCAATGGGTCATACCAATTTTCTCTTTTCAGCATTAGAATAAAGACTAACGATAACCCATTTTCACATATTGAGAACTAATCCTTTGGATTACAAATAAAGACCTTAGAATCATTGTTTGTATGAGTAAGAAACTTCATTTGCCGACTGTACATGCTGCGTAGTAAGTATCTAGTTACTCAACATGAAACAATGCTTTGTAAGTACCTGATATAAAGTGTTGGATACGATATTTTAGTCGACGGCACCCACGCTTCAATGACGCTCAGATTTAACCTATTCAAAGCAAACAAAATTGTCGCCTAATGAACGTTTCATTCACAACTCGCAATCAGTGTTGCCAAAATCCGCAAAACAAACTAGGAGCCATTATAAATCGGCCGCGGGCAGAAGGCGTCACTAAAAAAACAAAATCCTTCCGCAAAGAATTTAGGAGTGTCCGCCGTTGAGACGAAATCCGACTTCGTGCTCGTTATAAATTTTGTGTAAGATAACAAATGCGCGTGTGGGTGTGTGCGAGTCGTTGACGAGTATAGTTACGGCACGCAATAGCGCTAACAAGCGTGCGAGGAGGACGGGTGTATGCGTGTATAGGTGGGTCTCTCTCCCGCCGACGGCAACATGGCGCGGACTCGGGCGCAGGCTCGAATCGTATTGCCTGCCCACTCAAGGTTCGCTGACTGCCGTTCTTTTGTTTTTAATGTGGCCGCAGGTAGATTTCTCCCAGGGTTCAGGGAGTTTTTACAGAATAAAACTTGTCTTACAAATTAATGTTGCAGCTTATTACAAACCCATGCATGGTGACTATGTGTCACCCATGCCGGTTATCTTTAACTTGGTTCTGTTACTAGATTACCAGCAAATACTTACTCAAAATCAAAAAGGTAGGCTGCATTAGGTTTTTGTTATATATGATGAATTAAATAAAACGCTCGTAATAGTAAATCAGTATCCAAATTATAGTAAGTTTTCTCATAGTCATACTAGGTATCAGATTGCTATTGACTGTCTCTCAATTAGTTCACCTAATAACTTCAGAAATACCAGTGATCATGATGTTGCTCCATTGTCATGATCAATTTAGTATCATGATTATAATGAAGAATTCTTTTCTTTTCTACGTATCACAGGCCGTGTTCTTATCATCTACTATTACCTCTACCTAAAAATTGTTAGGAAGAGATCGCTTACTAGCCATAAGACCACCTAAATTGTATTATAATTTGGCAGTAAAACTAATAACTGTAATGTTTTACGCAATAAAGTAAATTAATCTATCAAGAAAACAGTGGGCCGGCCAAGAAAGCGCGCAAACAGTGGAGTCGAAACTCCGCCCTCGCCACCCCGAACCGCAGACGAAAACAGCGTCAAGCCGAGGACCTGCCTCGAACCGAACGTCTGCATACCGATCGTTGCTTTTTTATAAGCGTCGTCGGTGCACGCCATGTTTGTGTGCGGCCATCTTTGTGTGCGCGACTCGGCGAGTTGCCGCTGTGTGCAGTGTACGCGGGACCCGCGAACCGACCGGCCGTATCACGCGCCATTTATGTAAACAAAATAATGACCAGTGTATACGTGCATCGCGAGTGCAACAAGCTACAGTGTGTGATTACAAGTATGTAAGGTGCGTGTTGTGATAACCAGTGCTCGTGTTTTGGTGGTAGCCACGCCATGAACGGATTTAGGTATGCCGATTATTGTTATGGGGTCGGTAACCGTTTTTTTGCGGTGTATTTTTGTAATCTGTGACATGTTTTAAGGTTATTCGGGACCGGTAAGGCGGCTGGTTTATGCATACGTTATCAGGGCGTAGGGAAATGCGTAATTTATGAAGTAATTAATGTTATCGGTGGATCGTGTGTGCGCGATGAACTGAGCAACGATTTTGCATGTATGTTGATGTTTCTAAGAAGTAAGCGTGTTGAGGCGCGCTCTTAGGTACGAAATTCGAAACTGTTGATTATTTTACGGAGTACCTACGTAAGTCATTATGTACTATTGTATTATCTTCGCACCTACTTAGATCTGTAGGTACGTACATAAAACTGTCATTGTACATCTGAAACCGGAGCCATCCTAATTCAAAGCGACTCGGTATTAGGTACAATAACATTTTATGGATATGTAACTTTATAAATAATCACCGCCAAGTGATATTCTTGAACATAACAACTTTGTGGAGTTTAAATACAAATGTTAGTTCATAGGAAATTACTTTTCCAAAGAAATGTAAACTCCAAATTGTTATTACATACGTAGTTAAAACGTTTTTTATTACTTATTTATAACGAAGCAAAAATGATCAATAGGTACTTGTATTACTTATGTGGACCTATCTTGTCTGTATTTCCCTTAGTAAAATGATATAAAAGCAAGTAGGGTAAAGACACCAATGTTTGACCAGCGCCCATTGTTGGCACGTGTTAAAAAGCAAGCGTTGAAGAGATTAAAAGAAGTGTTTTATTTATCGTATTTTATGGCGGTGGATTTGTTTGCTGCACTCGAAGGTATCACATTTCGTCGTTGTCAAACCAAAACCTGCTATGTGTCAAATCTGTTATGTGATTTTTATTCTCTTAAACGAAATAATAATAAAACCTACTTAATTTACATGTTAAAAAACAAATAAATAAAAATGTAACAACTATACTCTCATATAAAATAATTCTAAAAATAAATCTTTGTATGATTTTTGTCCTGGAACCTCTTGTATTTGGAAATATTGAAAAATACTTTTTGCACATAGCAGTTTTTGGTTTGACAACGACGATTTGTTGCCAACCGTTGATCAAATTATAACCAAATGTACTTTAATGACAAATGTGCATCTAGAGAGATAACATTGATTACCTATTCGTAATGTTTTAGGGTTGGTATTCGTTTTCGGATTTGTTTCAATAAACAAATCAATTTAAAATAGAGACAGATATTTCTTGGAATGCTTAAAAATATGTAATAACTGAATAAATATTGGAAAACTTTACACACATTGCTCTGATTCTGTGGCACGTAGCTAAAAAACTTTTGACTTTTTGTTTTTGAAATCAGGAACAACGTTGGTACATAAAAATGTAGTTCTGTTACTTATTTTTATAAAATAGGTACCCGTAAGAAGATAGTAGAATATTTAGCTGATATGTTTAAAAGTAAAATGACTAAGGGTTTCATGTTCAAAAATAAAAATAAAGTTCACACTCTTTTCCTAGTAACAAGATCAACCTATTTAAGTAAAAATGTTAAAATGGATGCGCAAAATTACTTCTAATGGTACTAAAAAGCATGTACACAAATAAAATAAGAAACAATTTAAAAATACGCACGTACAGTCATCAAAATGTCCTTTTAGTTAGTAACGTGGCTCGTAAACGGATGTAAGTTCCTTTCGCGACAAAACGTGCAAAAAGCAATCGGTCCGTATGAACACTGCATTTACACAGAAAACGTTAAGTACCTATCCGACTTAACTCCAATACCACAGCGTAAGAAACGACCTGTGCAGTCTAAAATGGTACGAATGCAATAATTCTTTCATAGAAATTTTAATTAAGCCGATGTCCGGCAGAATAATTGAAATGTTCAGCGGTTAAAGCGACAAGGACAATTTATAATTGTGATGCCATTTATTTTTTTAAGTTTAACTCGGGTACATAACGCTATGTGACCCATCAAATGTGTTCAATGCACCTGCGCGAGAAAAAGCTGGGATGTCCTTAACGAAAATTAATGGGTTTCATTTTATTATTGTAATGATACGTTAGGTCGTATCATTTGTGGAGATAATTCGTATGATATTGGATACGAGGTGTTGTAATCAGTCAAAGAGACATCCAATTTAAGCGAAAATTAATACTTTTTCCTTAAGTGATTTTTGTGTTAGTCCAGTTTAAATAAAGCCTTAAAAATAACTTAAACAAATTCTAATGTCTGTCCGTAAACATAAAACAGCTTATCCCTCAATCGAAGTGTTAAAATATCAAATGTCTGGAAAACTTCGCCTATACATCTCAAGATAAGGCCCCATATTTAGCACATTCTCGAAACTTAATAAATTAAAGTCCGCGATATGAAACTCAAAAAAGGGATAACTATACGAATTCCTTTTCTTATTCGAACGAAATCTTGCGCCACAACCATTTCTCAATAAGGTGACCGTCGCAGAACAAAAAAAGGATATTTATAACCCCTTTATTCTTTTTAAAGAAAAATATATTTCAAAAATCCTTTTCTTTTTTTATGGGTGCAGTAAAATGCGACAGAGCGGGGTCACGAGTGGCCAGTTCGAAAACCGAGTTTTGGTGGCTTTTTACCGACAAGATTTTGCATTCCGAATGCATCACTAAAAGTATTTTTTAAATATTGAAAAATGGAACTTTGTTGATATGAATGCTGAGAATATAAAAGAAAAATGTAAACTACTATCTACTCAATAGTTACTTGATTGCAGCAAAAAAGTTATCATAAAAAATATGTTATAATAATATTGTGCCAGTAAAATGTTCACAGTAGAATAATCAAAATAGTAAAATATTTTATAAGTAGGTTTTTGAGCGTCTTTTCTTACGTATCAAATTAAAGCAAACAAGGAGGCTGACTGTTACTTTTTATATCAAAAAAGTCGGCCCGGCCCGTATTCAAAAGTCGAAATCTAAGCACGTTGTTCTCAGAAGCGAACAATCGTTTTATTTGGTCGTTATCTGAAATGAATAATTCATTATATTAATCGAATTTCCTACGCTTCGTAGGTATTCTGTATCTAATTAACTTCATTTGTTAATATTTTATACTGTTAATCGTTGTTTAAAATCAAATATTTTTAAGCCAATCAATGTGTTACAATAGTTATCTGATTTTATATCCGGTCGTCAAATAATTTTATTCTTAAACATACGTTTAAAATTTTTTAAAACAATTTAAAAATTGTTTCACTTTTAAACATATGTAAGTAGTATCAGTTAAGTATGTGTATTTTATTTTTTTTGTTCGAATGTTATGTTTTATTGCATTCGATTTTAAGGCCCGGAAAAAAAAAACTTTTAAAAAATGAAATCTAGAACCGGAGTCGCACAAAAGGCTGGCGAGTTTACGGGGACAGATATAACTAGGGTTTCCACTTTGGACATATGCGTTTGAAATATATATTTTATTTCGGACACGCATAAAAGAATTTTAGTAAATAATAAATAAGATAAACGGATCTCGATTAAATAAGGCCGTAACTACAAACTGCAGGAAACATATTGTAATAATAGTAACTGCGTGGCATCGCTCGTTCCATTTTTGGGCATTTAAACTAACGTTTTTTTATTGTATGCCTATTAGGCGGGACACAGAGAAAGTTTTACACCAAATTTCCATAATGTATTTATTACCTGTGATTCACAATAAATCGTTTTTTTTAAGTATTATAAATGCAATGTGAAAATTTTTAGAAGTTGCAATTACCAACATCTGAACGATCTACTCTTGCAGGCTTTACATCAACCTACTATTCATAAAACGTCGGAATCCAATTCAAATTAAGAAGCTATGTTTTGATTCTTTCTTACTTAAACGATTGGGCAAAGACAAAATACAGACGTTTGTGAATCAGACCACAAATAAAAAAACAGAATAGGTTCAATGATTCTCGTCCAAATCTGAGGGGTCATTCAATCAGCTCGCCAGGTGGCGGCCCTATCGCTGCGGCTCACTATGAGAACCTGCGCGAGAGTCGAGAATGTTAATGCGCTCGTGTTGTTCATTGCTCACACGCAGCATACTGAATGCGTTTTCAAAATGCACCGTGCAACTAATGTGTGCCAGAATAAAATATTTTATTGCTTTGAAAAATACTTGGACAAAGATTAAATGCTGAACAATTAAGCGGTACAGGAATTGGGATATTGACCCCAATCACAACTATATTTAACGTATAAATTTCGTAAAATACTACTTTATGGCATACATCGGCCAGATTTATTTTGTGCAAATTATCTACAGACTGATGTTTTAAAAGGCTTCAAACTATATCAAAGTGTTGATATGAAAAATTGTGCCGTCAGTGTTGACAGGTAATTAAAAGAACCTACCTCAGTTGAACATCTCTATTTCGTTCGTTCGTTAAATTTCATGAGTTCTAAAGTTGAATTACGACATTCTAAACAAAAAAAAATAAAGCATAAAAAATAGTAAAATACGTAAAAAAATCGTAATCGTCGGCAAATCTTTCAAATTTTTATTTAGTTCATCCGTTATAACAATTTCGCTATTTTCCGTAATAAATTTGTAATTTCAAACGGAATCGCGTAGGCGAACGCGCATTTGCCTGCAAATACTGTTCTTGCAATAACCTACTTAGTTTTAAGCGTCTACTAAAATACAGGATCTTTTACAGTCATATAAACAGCGGAGAAACTCGTCGACTAGCAAAGGTTTACGATGCAAGCTATAACCCGGAGACGTCTCCTCAATTTCGTGTTTCGTTGTAACGATTCGATTGTTTTTGCTGTTCGATTTTTAACAATATTACGGACACATGTTTTACAACAGTATTGTATTGGACTTAATTTTATTGGTTTTTTATTGGACAGAGCAAATTTGAAAGTATCATTTGGACGTGAAAAGGAGTAATGCGTTATTAGGTGCTTTCTCACCTTAAAAATAAACCAATACTTCACATTCATGAAACAAACGTAAATAGATAATATTAACGAGTATTACATATGCGTATGTGTTTTTTTTATGTTTCCATATTTGTAAGATTTGAAAAGAGTAACTATCTACCGGAAAGAAACCTCTCTTTCCGGTTTTTCTCTCGATAGCATCGACATTCCGAACACGGCGGTAGTTTAACTGACGATTCATAAATGCTTTTGTAAAAGTTAACATAAATAAAGACATTTTCTATTCTATTATATTTGCTTGAGACTAAAATTCATTCGTAAAACGGAAACCAAATTAAGTTTGCGACGGGTTGCGTTTCAATTGCGTTCGAGTCGCATGTGGATTCGACGCGAGTATTTGTCGAGTTCTTGTGGTAGTTAATCTCGATGGTTTATCATACGAACCACGTATTCAAATCGTTGGTTCTTTGTTGCTCCGGCCATAGGTTATGTCACATAAATACCGGGTGATGTGTGTGTTTAAAGCCACGTGAAAATGATTTGTACCGTCATGTTTATGATGGATTAAAGTTTAGGTAATCGTTTGGCTTGGATACCCATTTAAAGTAGATAGAAATTCTCCATTACACAAATCATTTACGCTACTGATGTTTGTACCATAATTTGTTGGTTGTTGATCGTCATACTATAGCCCACATCGCTACAATTCTATCTCCATAGTAGTAGATTTTATGTTGGTTCATAATAAATGTCGAATTGTAGAAAAAACGCAATTTTAAAATAAATTGTATTGCTGATGGAATAATACAAGAAAAGCTGACCTAGCAAAACTTTTATTTATAAATATTATGCATGATTCGATAGCCGGTCGGGTCAATATGGAAACAAACTTTTCTATTTGTCTCTGGTCTGGGTGTTGTGGTACCGTTGTTGCTTCTGATTTCTGTAACACAAGTGCTTTAGCTACTTATCTTAGAATCAGAGCTATCTGTGTGATGTTGTCCCATATTTGTTTTTATCTGAAAACAACAGCAAATTGTGTCTTACCTAATTGTTTCTCTTTCAAACTGCAGTTATTGTATAAAACTTTCCAAACATCTTATCTGTCGTCATTTTCTCCCACAAAGTGTATCTATGTCATATATTTAATGTTTTGTAGTTGATTCCATAGACCACAATCATACAGGCCACAGCATGCGCCACGCGGCTAAATTTTATCGTGCTCTTAACAAACGTCAAAATCGATTGAAGTCAGTTCGTCAGCTGCTGATTGGCTGAAAATACGAGTGCGGTGTTCTATTAACCAAGTAATAGTATCGAAACTTTTGTCAACTCATGCGAGACATTTGACTTATTGCGCATGCTAGGCCTAATAGATTCGGTTTGACAAGGAAACATTTCGTTCCGCCGGCGCCGTCGGCATTTGTCGACTTTTCAAACAATTTCTACCACGTACTTTATAGGTAGGTAAGCTGTGCCCGCGACTTCGTTCGCGTGGACTACATCCTTTCATGTTTGGTTTTACCCCTATCTCCCCTAATATTCGAAACAAAAAGTAGTCTATATTTTAATAGAGCTATATTTGTGCCAACTTTCATATCTCTAACTTAAAAAATTAACATTTTCCCATATAAACTTTCAAAGGTGGCATTACCTCCCCCCCCCCCCTTACTTTCTAACAAAAAGTAGCCTATGTCCGTTCTTGAGGTTCAACGTATACCTATGCCAAATTTCATCAAAATCGGTTGAGAGGTTTAAGCGGGAAAGCGTAACAGACAGACAGACAGACAGTCTGTCGCATTTATAATATTAAGTAGGGACTAGCAGCCCGTCCCGGCTTCGCACGGGGTAGACAAATCCCTAATTTCGTAGCCTATGTCAAATTGGAAGAATGTAGCATTCTATTGGTGAAATATTTTTTTAAATCGTCCCAGTACTTTTTGAGCCTATTCATTACAAACATACAAAAATAGGTACAAATCTTTCCTCTTTATAATATTAGTAAGATATAATTATGGAAGTTTTTATTTATTTATTGAATTAGCATCCCGAGTCTTTCTTAATTGATTCAAAATTCAAAAATAAATAAAATAAATCCTCTCAAAAACTGAGAACTTATTTAAAAAAATCGCAGAGTACAAACGTTACGATTCTTATATTTGTCGAGCTAAAACTTAGCACTTGATATTATTAACTTATATTGTTTTTTTTTAATGTCTGGCACACCTACTGTTTGGGGACTGGTCCCGAATTTTTTGCTCTCGTCACGGAATTGGCAAATTGGCGTATGTCAGAGAATTCTGCTAAACGGTTATTATGCGCGACAAACTGATGACTGCTCACTATTTTTTGTTATTCTTTTAGTTTTAGCCAAGTTTTTTTGCAGGACGTCCTCAGCTTTCGAGTAGGTTAATGATTAGTTTTTTTTTATTGAAAATATTCTGCTATTCTTGGAGTGCTTTGAATTTTTTCTGACGTATTTAGTCATCATATTAGTGAGTAATCTTTTGAAAATGAATGATTTAAAGTTTGCTGCCAAAAATATGTATAATGTATTTTATTAACTCACCTGTGTGTGAGTGAATGAATTAGGTATTCATTTTTAAATAAGCATTTTGGTTGACTGCATATTTATTTACAATCGATTTTAATAAAACAAGGTAAATTTATTTAACTTTAAATGCCTGCGAATAGTATTTTCTGTCCATAATTATTTTTTTATTCAAAATATATTATTCTTGTCTAATTATTTTTTTAAAATAACAATGTATATCATCAAACATTAATTTGATTATGTTATACAGAATTATGAATTATTATTCATTTTGTAATAAATACATAAAAATTAATAAAACGCCCACATCTATTTAATTTGTTTTTTTATCCTGATATTAAGTAAATATTACAAAAAAAAATTTAGTTGACTTAAAAATATAACATTAAGTGTAATAATAGTATCTTTTAGTAAATTTAATAAACTATATGTACAATCAATTAGTGTAAGGACCGTCCACAGCTTCCCATCATCGCAGCGGCTATTTTAAGTCATATTTCTCATTAATTTTTTCGCGCCACTGTAAACTATCGTTACTATTCATTGCATACAGATGCATAACTCGTTACGCGAGGTCGTTTTAAATACCTCCTCGAACGATATAATGACGCTCCGTCTCGATATGTCACATGCATCCATACAAATTATCGTTTTAAGAGCGGACATGTTAAATACAAAACCACATGGGCACGATAATAATAATTAGCGATGGTGTATGAGCAAGACGACATTGCACCCGCTGGTGATGGGATGCGGCGCAATGCATGAGCATTTAGAGTCTTTACGCTTTAGCCTTAAATGCGTTTGTTGCTTGATAACGAATCCTGGATTATATTGGCGCAGGGCTTGTATACAAGATGACCACCAGAATAGAATAGAATAGATAATGTCTTTATTCATGTTAACTTTTATGAATTAAAAATTAAAAACCATTTATGAATGGTCAGGAAGTTACTATTGACTTTTGATACTATGTACTTACTTACTTACTTAATTTTGTTTTTAACTAATGCTCTGTTCGGAACGTTGTTGGTATCGAAAATAACTGACAAGGAACTCGATAGTTCATATCTACTCCTGTAGTTACTGTTTGGATTTGCCAAAAGGTGGTCAAGTATTTCATTCTAGTAACGGTATGAAAAAAGTGTCTGGTCATAAATGAAAGAAAAATAAACAGGTCGACTTCAGATCCTCCACAGTTTTCTTCGTCCAAAATGTAACCGTAATCTTGCTAATTACAGCTATGATACGAAGTTTCTCCATTCCTTCTTTCCGCATATCATACAGTGCCTCTTCTCCATAACCGTGATACAGATTCTAACAAATATTTTATTTCGTTGCAACCGTTACTTTCTCCCGCAAGAGGGAGCCACTTTCCCGTCCATCTCTCCTGTCCACTCCGGCGCACGTCTCAATGTCAACTGGTTGTGATACGCGCGCACTTCTGTAACTTGATCCAGCATCGTCGGGTCTTGCTGTACTTTTTGTTTTTCCTCCAATTACATGTGATTTCCAGTAAGCACCACTTTCAATGTTGATTGGTGATCGGTGAATTACTGTTGAAATATTAAATTTAAACGACAATGAATTTCGCAATACGCAACATTTTAATTATATTTTACTGTTTTTTTTAGTATCTACAGCAATAAAAGTTTCCTAGTTTAAGACAAATATTCATAATAGTTTCTAGATTTTTATTAAGTTAATTTTGTAGTAATTGTTATCAATATGTAAGCCTTTATCCTTACAAATAATATAATAACTCGTTCCAGAATTGTTTTTCATTTGGACTGAAGATATAAAATAATAGCTTTGTAGGAATGTCAAATATGTATAAAGATAGTTAAATGTAAGTATCCAGTCAAATTTTCAACCCAGAGAATTTTCTAGAAGACTTCTTAGTACTTTTGCCTATAGCATCCTCTCTATTGTTCGTTCCTCATTAAAATGCAGAAAAACCTGTAAGCAATTAAAAACCAATATTTTAATGTTTAGTTAAATGTACTTAATTAAATGACCTATGGCTGTATGGTAGGAATAATTTTTAATTAGGTCGTGCAATTATCAGATTGATAATGATTGTGATTGTAGCTAAACTGTGTCACTTTGTTACTAGTAAATGTTAGTATTCGAGAAGAAAAAAAAAATATAATTTAACTTAGATGGATAATTCTATTACTAGAAAAAGTAAAATTATGGGACTGATGTTTTATTTAAGAAGTTTAAGTTTCATGTCTTTTTTTGTCATCTCCATAAACACACAAAAATTCTTAATTTTTGGTTCTATTAATTAATAAACTTTATTTCACCTTCACCTTTTAAAAAAAAATTTAAAAATAATTCTTACACTATTATCTTTGTTCACCATTGACGTATGCGCATGTGTGAAAAGAACATAATCTTATCAATCCCCAAAACATTGATTAAATCGAAAATTTCTTAGATTAAACAGAAATACAAGGTTGTACCTAATGTTATAAATAAATATATCATTTATTATATAACGTATCAAGTAAAACAATTTAATGATATCTTTGTAACTTAAACATATTTTAACTTAAGTAGGTAATATAATATGTTAAGGCGGAAACTTAATATTTAATGTTACTTGATTATATCATAATTATTTACATATATAATTATATCATGGGATATCTACAGCGTTGTTTATTACAGACAGACACAGTTTATAGCATAATGCTTAAAACAATGGTAACAATAATTGGACTGGTGCCAATTATAGCGGCGCTCACCCTACTAGGCCGGGTGACCACAGTGCAGGTGAAACAACAGTAAGACAACTAGCTTCTGTTTTCGACTAGAATTACGCACCGCAAATATGAGGTTGAGTAAAATAAGCAACGTGTCCTTTAAAGGTGATATTTGCAAGTCAGCAGTGGGGAACCTTCACAGGTATTGTTGTAGATTCATGTATAATTGACAGCACGTCGAGGTAAACACTTGCAGTTCGATATTAGTTCTTATACGCACGACGTAAGGGCGGTACAAAGTCCAAAGGGTGTAGTCTACCGTGCTTTTGATCGTACAAAAATAGTATATAAGTAGTGCGGTCAGAAATAAGCCACATCATGGTAATTATATCCTTGTAGTTCAATATGACAGTGTTATTACTTTAACGGTTTAAGTGTGTGACGAGCTTTTGACGGTACCAACTTCCTCTCAGAGAGTACAATGCTATTTGAAGCTAGGTTGTTCAACAATAATATATTTTTTATCTTGCGTATGATGTTCTAGGATACTAAGATTATCAAGTAGATTAGGTACTCGATTAACAAAAGCAGAACAATAGTGTTCATTAAAACAGTTAATCACTCAATCATTTATCACTACGACGGTAGGATCTAGAAGGTAGATTAGTCTTTTACCATATAAATTTTAGTTTTAGTATCTAAGTGTAAAGTAACTACTTTAAAATACTTGTAATGAGTGCAAACAAATACGATATTAATATTTTATGTGAAAACATGTAGTAATAAACTAGATAAATTATAAACAATAATCGTGTCTAGACAAAACGGAACTATCTTATTTAGTAGATAGGTAGTTTTTACGGTTAAAGATTTTTATTTATTTCTCAAAAAGAATATACAGAAAATTCGCTTACTGAGAAACATACATTTACAAATAATTAAATTACACTATTGCGACGGCGAGAACACTTAGATTTTTATTTGAGAGGGTAACTTGAAGTAAGCGGCCGGTGCCGGTTATGCACTGACCACGGCACACCAGCACACAGTACTTTTAACATGGATGTAATAAGCAGCTCGTGCGTGGATGCGGCATTGATGGCATGGTTGGTATCTTTGTATTTGTTCTTCAAAATATTTCTTCTGTCGTTTTGGTTTCTTTTTTTTTTTCCATAGTCTTTTCATTTCTTTTTTTTTTTTTTTTTTTTTTTGTTTTAATTATACATTTATTTAGTAGGATTTGTTTATTTGTAGATTTTGAATGCATAGTACTTATTTGCAAACGCTTTGGTTTGCAATAAATGATTTAAGATGTTTTTTAAAACTATTTGTGGATTTCGCGTCTTTAATCAAATTAGGCAGTTTGTTATATAATCGCACTCCCTCATATTGAATTGTTTTTTTACCATACGTTTTTGTTCTATGTTGTCGGGAGACCAGGTGGTTAGCGTTTCTTAATTTCATTCTTTGTTGACTACTTTTTTTTGTGAAATTTAAGTTAATGTTTATTTCGTTACTTAATATTTTGTGTATTAGTAAACATGTGAAATACTCGTAACTTTGTCTAATGCTCATGATTTTAGTTTCCTTGTAAATAATGTTTGTGTGCGTCCGAAAATTGTAATTAAATAAAATCTTAACAATTTTATTTTGAGCTAATTGAATTAATTTAAGGTTGCTTTTTGCGGCTGTGCCCCAGATCTCAATCAGGTAATCTATTTGAGGTTTCACTAGTGAGTTGTATATCAGGTACCGTACTTGTTTAGGAAGGCATTTTATGATACCGTGCAACATGCCGGTGAGGGATGTCAGTTTTTGTTTTATTTTTTCTAAGTGAGGTTTCCAAGTAAGATTGCTATCTAGAGTAATACCCAAGTATTTTTCTTTAAAATTGCGATTTAATGTTTGGCTATTAATTTTAAGCTCAATATCTTCATTTATTTTTTTATTTTTTGACGAGAAAATTACGTAACTAGTTTTAGTTGTATTAATCGTTAATAAATTATATTGGAACCATTCATTAAGTGTGTTTAAATCAGTTTGGGCTTGTAGGACAATTTCATCAGTTGATTTGCCAAAATAGAATATAGCTGTATCATCTGCGTACAAAGTCAAGTCTCCTGCAAGGTCAATTAGGTGAATGTCATTGATATAAACTAGAAATAACAGTGGGCCTAAAATAGAACCCTGTGGAACCCCGCATGTTACGGGTTGAAGGTCGCTTTGATGATCCCTTATTTTGACCAGTTGTTTGCGGTTTTGTAAGTAAGACTCCAAAATCCCGAGTGCGCTACCGCCAATACCAAGATTAGACAACTTTTCTAATAATATTTTGTGACTTATCGTGTCGAATGCTTTTTTAAGGTCAATGAAGATGCCTAGTGCAATTTGTTTTTGGTCTATTTTGTTTTTTATGTTTGTAATTAAGTTCATAGTAGCTGCTAATGTGTTTGAATTACGACGAAAACCATATTGTTTATTATAAAAAAAGCTGTTTGAATTTAGAAATGCTTCAAGACGAGCATGCAGAACCTTTTCAAAAATTTTAGAGACTGCCGGGAGTACCGAAATTGGTCGGTAGTTACTAGGGTCGAGCTTAGATCCAGACTTGTAAATGGGACTAACTTTTGCTATTTTTAGATTATCCGGGAATGTACCTTGTTTAAGACATTCGTTAATGCTTAGGGTTAGATCAGTTGAAATAAGACTTCTTAAACACTTAATTGTCTTAGTACTGATACCATCAATACCGCATCCGGTATTAGGATCCAGACTATCTATGATTTTCATAATTTCTTCTGTTGTTGTGAGTTCGAAATCGTTTAGTTGTGGTCCAGGCATTTTAGTATTATGTGCTTGAGATGGGTAGTTGTGGTATTTGGTTGGGATATTATGGGCCAAGTTTAATCCAATTGTTGAGAAGAAACAGTTTAAGCTCCGGCAAATTTCTTTGGCGTCGTCAATAGTTTTTCCTTCAACTGTAAGTTTATCTGGGCATGTTGTGTGTTTGCGTCTGTTGTGTGTTAGGTCGGCAATTAGTTTCCACATTTTTCTAGGTTTGTTTGCAGAAACTTGGAAGCATTTTTTGTAGTAGGTAGATTTAGTGTTTTGTATTAATTTGGTAGTATTAAATTTTGCTTTCAAATACAGCTGCTCCGTTCTTTTATTTGTTTTGTCTTTTTTATAATTCTTCCAAAGTTCATTTCTGTTGTCTAAACTATGAATTATATCACTATTTACCCAGTCATTTCTAGGGCTGTTGAGAATTTTAGTACTAACAACTTTACTTTTAGATACACAATTCTTCAGTTTATCTTCCAGTGCTTCATATGAGGACATTTTTGTTGCGAATTCGGTTTCTTCATAGGTCTTGAATAGAGTTTCGTAATTAATTTTAGTATATTTGACTGATTCTGGCGGTGGGGGCTGATATTTTTTAATCTCGAAAAATATATGCTTATGGTCGGACATGGCGGACTCAATTAAGGCAAAGTGGAAGTTATTCAGTTTTAGGTTACATGCAACATGGTCGAGTATTGTCTTAGTGGTATGGGTTTCACGGGTACAGTATTGTGGACTTATTTTATTGATTATTCTAAATCCATTCTCTTTGCATGTGTTCTTGTACTGGCGAGTGGCACTGTCGGGGTGTAGCAAGTCAAGGTTGAAATCGCCGAAAACTACAGCTCGCTTCATTTTCATTACTTAATTGGTCAGAGTACGTATTCAGGAAGGTTTTCAAGTTAGTTCTTTCGGGTTTGTATACCGCACCAATGTTTAACGAGAACTTAGCCACTTGAACCCACAGAAAGTGATTATCGCCGTCACAGATTTCTTCAATCAAATTGTGTTTCAGATTGTTATGGACAAAAATAGACACTCCACCGCCTCTACTCGATTGTCTGTAATTACAGTAGTGCGTGTAACTCGGCAGTTGTATCCTTTTAACGTCAGTTTCATTTTTTAACCAAGTCTCCGTTAAAACAATGATGTGAATGGTTTCCGGAAATGATTTTAAAATACATTCAAGTTCATCCAACTTACCAGGTTTAACAATGCTGCGGACATTAGCGTAGAAGCACCTGAGTGATTTCTTTGTACTATTTATGGTAGAATGTGTGTTGGCGATTTGATATGTGTTCTGGTGTGAAAAAATTTTTTCGACGACGACTCCTTACCATCTTCGGTCTTTTTATTAGATTTGACGATTTTTGGGACACCTTTTATATATTTAATTTGGATATCAGTTTCACCATTTGTAGTTCTGTGTTCTAGTTCCTTTTTCAGGTTCATAAAATGCTTCCTCTGATTAACTGTCTGATCCGAGTAAATTTTGATATTATCTAACTTGGTACTTTTGTTACGTAAAATCATTTTCGCTGTTTCTTCGGACTGGTAGCAAACCTTCAGCGGACGAGTTTCCTGTGCTTTGAACTTCCCAAGACGAATAACTCTCTCTGGTTCCGGACAACTCTTTTCCACGGCTTTTGTAATTTTTAAAACTTCTCGCTTATCATGTTCTTGTCTTATTGTGGCGGTGCCAGACCTGGACTCAGGGATACCAGTTATTATAATATTCTTGGCACGTTGGTTTCGCTCGTTTATTTCAGTCACAATTTCTTCACAGTTCGCTTGGCTTTGACCAGATGTAGTTGATTGGGATCTATTTTTAAGTAAAGTCATCTCCGAATCTATTGATTCTAATTTATGTTTGTCATTTTTTATAGTTATCTTCAGGGCTTCCAGCTCAGCTTTCAAGTTTTCTTGTTCCAGAACTACGTGGTCAATAGTTTTGCCAAAACTACGCATGTCTTCTTTTATAGTGGCAACATCTTGACATAGTTTCTCGATGTTCTCTTTTTGCTGATTGCTGGTTTCGACTATCAAAGCCATCATCTCTTTCATTTGGTTTTTTAATTCCGATAATTCACTTTTTATAATAGTCGTATCATCATCATGCTTACGCTTATTACGAAATGTGATTTGAGATAAATCCACATCCCTATCTGATGTAACCTTAGACAGGTCCGGGTGCGATCCGCCAACCTTGTAGTCGATGCCACGTCCAGTCGGAGAACGTTGTACGCTCATTATGAATCCTTGTTTAGTGTAGTTTTTTTACTGTTAAGCTTGACTGATGCCATTCGGCAGCTTAAGATCATCTAATTGGCTACTTGACAGTGTTAACAATAAAATATGCAAAGTGTTAGATATGTTAGCTTATTAGTTAAGTAATCATTTTACATTTTTACTTTTTAATTAAAAGCATAGGTAGTATTTTATTTTTGCAAAATAAATTTTAGTTTTTTTATCTGTGGAACAAAAGAACCGAAACGGAAACCACCATTGCAATACGGAAATGACAGCTGTCGGCGAAAATTATTTATTTTAATGTGGCGAAACAATGATTATTTTACCGATTAAATTGAATTATTGTGTCTCTAATCGTATAAAGAATTTATTGAAACATTTTCCGTTTATCTAAATTAAGTCGTTCCTATGCGTATCGGTTCGTTGTCAACGACGTTGACGTCATAATTGCAACAGCGACGCGACTAGGCGTTTTCGCGCGCTTTTTAAATGTGTTACACAAAATCTTATTTTTCTCTGGTTATTTAGATTATTTCCAGATAAATCGAATTGCTTGGGATATAAAATGAACGGGCGCACATTTTACAATACTTTTTCAAAAACTGTCAAGTAGCCAATTGAGGCTGTAGCACACAAATTTCTCCGAGTAAAATGCGCAATAGACCCATCTTTATAGTAGAGTATGATTATAATAATGGTGAGGTATGTTCCCAATAGGTACACATGCCGACTATACATACATTCGTTTTAAGGTAAGAATTAGTAATCTTAATAATGATTAAATTAAAATTCCAGATGTCTCACTGTCGTTACAAACATTGTGCCCTACAGATTCCGGCGTCTCACACCGAATATAATAATAATAGTTTTAACAAGCACACGCGTAACCGGTTACTGTGAGCGAGCTTAATGTCATAAATGGAATGTGAGCTGTAAGTCGAACGGCGTAAAGATTGATTTTGGACAAGCATGAGTTACTGTCGCGAAAATAATGTATGGGTTTTCTGTTCTTCGCGTATTTTGGTAGTTCCTAGTAGCGGGAACTAAGTTAGGTAGCCATTGATTTTCTGAGAAAGGCGAAGTCATACATATAGTATAGAATATAAAACGTTGTAGGTACGATACATACAGTTTTAGTTTTACGTAGGTATATTACGGTAGGTCAAGATATTGGCATGGAAATGTTGACAAAACTTCCTGTGATGCGCTGGTCGTTAGTTGAATAGCGTTTAGCCCTAGTCTAATCTATATATATAAAAATGAAACCCGTTTCCCGTTGTCACGCCATAACATGAAAACGGCTTGACCGATTTGGCTGATTTTTTTTTGTACTTTTCTAATACTCTGTACAAGGTTCTTACAGAAAAAAATATTAAGAAAATGTCTCAGAAAGGTTGAAATATCTACATTTAATTTTGCATATTTTAAAAAACGCGCGTAAATAATGTCAGCTTAGACTATATTGAGACTATATTGAAAGAGCATCGTTTGTTTGTAAACGTGGTTACTTAATTAAATTCCATCGCACTAATTTAATAAATTTTTGAAAATAACTCGCCACGGAATAGTTATTTATAGATAAATATCGATTTTCTCAAAATAGGTCAGGTATACAAAATAAAGTAGTGCATCAAAGCTACGCTAAGGCGGTACGAAGTTCGCCGGGTCAGCTAGTCATCAATAAATTGGCTAGGAAAAATGAAATTATTTAATTTCTTGGTGTCGTGCAGTTGAAATTCAGTTGAAGCAGTTCGATTTTTGGTCAAGTCTATCTTGGGATTCACTTTCTGGGTTGTTTGTGTTCGTTGCCACACGTTGAACATCAGTTCATGGTAATTGAACAACTTAGTTTGAGATTAGTTGATAGCGAGGTTTTGGTTTAAAATAAACCTTTGAGTAGACATATTTCTCTGATAAAACTCGGCTGTATATTAATTTAATATCTTTATTGCACAAAAAAGTACAACAGGTGGACTTAATGCTACGAGTGTTCTCTACCAGCCAACCTATAGTTCGATTCATCTTCCTAGGCCAGGCGTAATTCCCAGTTGTTTGTTTTTCTCACATTCAAAGCGAACCTACCTGAACCTATGTCTTAACGGTCCCAAGGACGAAAGAAAAAATCAAAATGGCCGCCATTGTTTCGACATGCCATTAAAATTTATGACCTTTTGTTCCAATTCCGTTTTAGGAAGATATCTAACGCTTTGTATGGAGAAAATAAATTATTTTCGGGTGTACTATTTATCTTAGAATAAAAGATGAATTTTAATAAGTTGTTTGAGAGGTGATCAGGTTTTTAAAAGGTCAGCAATACGAGAGTTTGGGCTCTGGTGTTGAAAAAGAAAATATAAAAAGAGACTTACTAATATGATCTAGGTTTGAATAATAAATTATACATATTGAATGAGACCCATTTGATCCTGTAGGTTCAAAGAGGTTCGTGGGATATTTATTTTAATGTATACCTTTGTACATATTATAGGTGAAACAAATAAATAAATGCAAAAGTACCATATTCTCTAAATCTTTAAAATTGTACGAATATTATGGATGTAAAATTTGTCATGGACCCATCCATATGGATTATTCACGCAAAAACTCTTAAACTGATTTGTGTAAAATTTTGTAGTTAGACAGATTACATACCAAATTACATATAGTTAGATTCTTTTTACTCCGAAATAACGTGCATAAAATCGCGGGCAAAAGCTAGTATTATATTTTTATCTGGTCGTTTAAATCAGCATTATGTTTTTCTACTTTAACCATAATAAGCTTTTGTCATTTGTCGCGAGAAGTGCGTTGTCAAAATTAATCCTGGGATTAGTTAAAAAATTATCTGACTAATTTCCGAGGCTAAAGTTCACGTATCACCCAAAATATTGGATTCAACCTTTTAATCCGTGAACTCGTAAAGGCGGAGAAAGCTAGGTTCCGTACAAAACGCAATCATATGTCACGATATGTCGACTTAACATTTGACATCTGTGGGGGTCACGATTGTCAAATTCTTATTCGGATTCTTGAATCTTCACAGCGCCAAGTACAGTCGCCAGCACAGGTAAACGTTTGCAGTTCAATATTAGACCTTATGCGCACGATAAAAGGGCGATGCAAAGTTCAAAGTGTAGTCTGACGTACTGTTGTCTGTACCTTTATGGGTTCACTGTATTAAACAATTATAGTAAACACTAGCACCATTATCACATATTCACACTGGTCAGATGTCTCAATGGTTAGAGGTCCCGCCTGTTGAAGTAAGGGTCGTGGATTCGATCCCCAAGATAAACGTGGATGTATTAAACATGTTCTGTGTCTGGGTGTTTATAAATGGTCTTTGCATACATTGTGTTTCTATCGTTGATAGCTATTTTAGACGCTTGTCACTTTCTCATTTTAATTTAGGTGCATATTTACTTTCTTAAACTTTAGTGTTTTATGTGAAACGGTTCTGAAGTAGACATTGACTAATGTTGCTGATTATACCTAACACATTTTGACCTATAGGCAAATAAATATGAACATTTTTAATGCGACTTTCCTATATGAACATCACAATATTTTGTACACATTGCATGCAAAGTTACCAGTCTTGTACGTGCACGTTAGACTTAAATACTTTCCGCACATTTCACATCGCACGACACCGCACGTTTGTCGAGGGCATAAGAACTAATAAGGTACTGCAACTGTTTACCGTGATAAGCTGCTTACTGTACACCTACTGTTACGGAGCGAAGGGAAAGAAAAGGAACTCAGAGTAGTTTTAGGAAATATAATAACAGAAAATAATAGAAATATAAACTGAAGAGAAAGGAATTTTGACAGAACAGCGGAATAATTAACAAACCTTCTGAACTGTATTTGTAAGACGCTCATTACAACATCTGC